>CM046952.1:57091186-59591186 GCA_025698515.1 Gossypium sturtianum
TATTACTTCGTTCAGTTGCATGTGCTGATATTAAATCCAATATTAGTCGATGTCCTTCTCTGAATTCTATTATCCTCAGTCATAGCCTTCTTTAGCGGAACAATTGCGAAAATAGGCCTCTCCTATATTAAACCATGGTTAGTATTCCCAGATTTTATATATAAATAAACAAATCCTCTTACATGAAATCGAAGCTGGGAGACTTATGTTTCGACTTTTAGGTCTAGTCGACTAAGCTTCCTTCAAATCACAATTGCCGCCCATCTTAAAACCATTAAACTATTAGCTTTTGGCTTTTGCCTTTCATGAGAATAAATCAGAACTAATCAAAAATCAACACTTACCTTAGCATAGGAGATTGGCTAGCACTAGAGAGAGGATTCGGCAATGCCCGTGGAAGATTTAAATGTCGGAGTATGAACTAATTCTCAAATAGGATGAATAGAAGAAAAGACTATGGATGCTTCGGCTTCTAGAGAAATGAGCACAAGAAGGGAAAAAAGTGGAGAAGAGTTTTGGCTTTAAAGAAATTGGAGAAAAGAAATTGGAGAGGGAGAGGCTAGGGAATCCTCGCGCTAATGGGGAGAGAAATTTAGGGTTTTCAGATGTCAAAATCAAGGAGCTAGACCCCCATTTATAGATATTTTGGCACCTCTTGCATCGCTGAAAAATCTTAAAACGCTTCAAAATTTCATGAAGCTAGCAGGAGAATTCGGCACTCCTCCTATTGCCATCGATGGCCGGTTTTACACTCCTCTAGGTGGTGGGATTTTTATTAGCACTTCCCATGAAGATAAGCTCCTAGAATTTCTTCCTCCTTTATCTATGATATTATCACTAAAACCACCATAAATTCTCTATTTCTATAGCCTTGTAGCCGTCCACCTCTACTAATCCCTAATGCCAAATTTAACTCATTTAAATTAAAAATATTTGGGCCTCATTAAACTTAATACATGGGCCCCTAATTTCACTTGTGTGGCGTGCCCCTCTCTTCATTTAAAGTGCTTCTAATTTGGCCTCTCGTATGGGCTCCTTAAGCGCACTCCAAAACATGTTCCTCCTTTAAGCATTAATGATGCCACTTTAATCAAGACCTTTTTGCCCATTCCTAAGCCCCAAATTTGGGCCCACATCAATTAAATTAACATAAATAAACCTATCCCTACACTAAATGCATAGGCCCGTAAATTTAGGATGTTGATGATATGCTTACTTCATAAAGAAATTTCTCGTCCTAGAAATTTTTAACTAATTCAATAGTACTACCCAAGTCTCACTTCACTTATGCTTTGACTGCATCTTCTAGGTCACAAGCCAAAAGAAACACTTAGTATACATGATAGAGTATGCACCAAGCAGTTAAGCATCTAGAGCGTCCTCGTCCCCCTTATGCTCATTCTGGAGTTCTCGTATTTCTCTGTTTAGAAAGTCTTATGAATTATTAGTTTTCTTAGTAAGTTAACCACGAGCACCGCTTTATGAACCATAAGTTTAGCAGTAGTTCTTTCAGTCCGCATTCACACAATCTGATCTCAAGTTTGTAACCTATAACTAAAATAAAAACACATACATCATGTACAAACCTTGTCCAAGCACTTTCAAGCATTCTTCACGTAAAAGGTGCAGTCATTGATTCACTACCCATAGGTATTTTTCGTAATTTTATCCTAAAGGGTATTTTGTAATTTTTCATAATAAAGTTCCTTGTTGATTTATTGGAAGTAGAAGCAGTATTCCTCGTAATTTACAATGGGGAGTATTTTAAGTAATTTTGAGAAATGGGGGTATTTTCGTGATTTTGAAATACGGGGTATTTGATAATTTTATGTCAAAGTGATTTAGTAATTTTGCAAATCAAAATCGAAGTGAATTTAGTATTCATGCAAAACGAAATATATTTGGTCATTTGACAAAGCGAGAATGAGTTGGTAATTTTTCCTAACGAGTGATATTTCTCGGGATATTATTTATTGTTATTGTGTTTTTTTCTATGAAGTACTTTTGGGAAAATCTAGTTTTCATGTCCCAGGGTTACTCTTGTAAACATGAGATTTTTAATTAAATTTTTCAAAACATAAATTATTTTTATAAATTCATAGTTGGTTGGAAATTTTCACAAATCAAATGTATTTTTGAGAATTTTGCAAAGCGTGAGGATTTTTTTGGTAAATAGGGTGCGAACAGTCCACCACAGGGTTTTAATTATAGTTTGGCCCATCAAGCAAGTGCGTAACTAGGGTGAATAGTCACCACGCACTGCAGTAGGATTCCTAGTGAAGAGGAGGTGTGTTCCTTCAAGATTTGCTTAAGTACCAAGGCTACTCTCCTCAATCCACTCCTAGACATGCGTATGCCTATTGCCACACCTGGCTCCTGGCTAAGGTGAATTGTCACTACGCACGAGTAGGATTCCAAACGCCGAAGAGAGGAGGTGAGTCACTAGGGCTGCCCAAATACCAAAAAAGCTCTTAGGATCCAATCCTAGACATGCGCATGTCTGTTACACACCCTAGTGTTGGCTCTCGTTCATGGGTTTGTTTAGTGAAGTTAAGTCTTATGAGATTTTTAGAGTTGTTTCAAATTTCAGCCTAAAGTCCATCAAGTTCTAATTCTAACTAATCTACGATCCCATGCTTCCCATCAAGCCCACATATATTATATCACACAATGGTTGAATAGCTTATTCGCGCGACTTCTGGTAGGAGGCAACGAGTGCCATCTTTGAGCTAACAGACCTACTCATAAATATATGCATGTTTC
Organism: Gossypium sturtianum; assembly: GCA_025698515.1. Lineage (NCBI taxonomy): Eukaryota > Viridiplantae > Streptophyta > Magnoliopsida > Malvales > Malvaceae > Gossypium > Gossypium sturtianum. The sequence goes on from CM046952.1 coordinate 57,093,950, forward strand.
AAAACTTAACTTTAGAAAATGTTTTGAGCCCAAAAACCCCAAGCAGAGTCGTCGGTAGTTTTTAATCGGACTCTGATACCAATTGTAACACACCCAGATCCAGGCCCCAAGCGCTGCAAATCCGTGATCACAGTATGTCACTTAAGAGATTTTACATAACATATACCATTATTTTGAAAGCAATTACTAGAGTTTTACCTTTATTTGAAAGCTTAATAATTCATTAAAGTATAAAATATTAAGTGCAACCAATTATCTTGGTAGATTTTAAATCACTTAAGAAATTTCTCACGAGTCTTAACTTAGTTGAAAATCGTAGTAACTTAAAACTTGATAATAAGCCCAACAAAATCCCAAGACATAAATGGTAGTCTAGAAGGCCCATGGCCTTATTACAAGGAAATTTGAACCCATTAATTAAATGTTGAAAATAAAAAATTCAGACTAGATCTTTTCTTTGAATTACAAAGCCTACGTCGCATGTTACCTTGCTCCTCATCATCTCGGCCGGTCGGAGTGCTAAGTGTCACTCGCTGAATTGGTTAAAATTAAAGGGTGAGTCGTGAGACTCAGCTGTACAGCCCTCTATGCACCATTAGACGCTTTAGCCCCATAAAAATGTATTAATCAAAATATAAATAACAAAAATAATATGCAAAGCTCAGCCCATATAAGGTGGTTCATCCCACTGCGCCCCGTACTCACCATTCACAATTATTGGGGATTTCTTACAATCCCAACCCCACTGCCGCTGCGCTGATGTGTGTCGTCTTGCTCATCATCGGATCATGGTCGAAGCCAGCCCCACTGCAAGCCGAGATCACGGCGAAGCCGCCAACAGATCGTGGAAGGCATCGCATACATGCAGATCACGGTTAAAAACATTTACAACATATAACTTCCTCCTTTCATCAAGCCCAGCCATGCAATCACATAAAATCATTATACTTATAACATTTAATCGGATCATTTACTAACCTAGTGATTTGCTTTTTACCCTCTTTGGATTTCCGTCAATATGCCTGAGTTTGGTGATTTAACAAAAACATGTAATACTTATTTTTTCATATATTAATCAAACGAATCTAGATAGTGTGGAAAATTACACACCGATATTCACGAATCCAATATTCTTAGAAGTGATGCTCCTTTCTCTGGATCTATTATCCTCAATCTATAGCCTTGCTTAAGCGGGAACAATTGCGAAAATAGCTCCTGCTATATTCGGCTACATAGTTACAGTATTCTACGAATTTTATATATATAAATAAACAAATCCTCTTACCTTGAAATCCGAAATTGGGAAACTTAAGTGATTTTCGGCTTTTAGGTCTAGCTTCCACTCAAGCTTCCCTTCGCTAAACTCGAATTACCGCCCATCATAAAACCATTAAACTGTTAGCTTTTGGCTTTACTTCTTTCAAAGCAGGGAATAGATCCATGAGAACTAATCAAAAATCAACACTTACATTAGCATGGAGATCTCGTGCTAGCACTAGAGAGAGAGGATTCGGCAATGCCCATGGAAAGATTCTGAAATGCTCAAGAGTAGAACTAATTCTCAAAATGGGATGAATAGAAGAAAGACTATGGATGCTTGGCTTCCTGTAGAAATCGGCAAGACAAGAAGGAAAAAAGTGGAGAAGTGAGTTTCTAGCTTTTAAAGAAATTGGAGAGGAGAGGCTAGGGAATTCTAGATACTGATAGGAGAAATTTAGGGTTTCAGCTGTCGTAATCTGAGCTAGCCCCCTATTTATAGATATTTTTGGCACCTCTACCGCTAAAAACCTGAAAATGCCCTTAAAAATTCAAGCTAAAAGAGAGAGAGGTTTGCTTCCCTCCTTGCCATGCATTGTAGCCAAGATTTTACTCCTGCAAGTGAGTGGATTTTAGGCCAACAACTTCCCTTGAAGATAAGCTCCTAACTTTTCTCCTTTTTATCTATGTGATATTATCACTTAAAAATCCACACATAAATTCTCCTATTTATAGCCTTGTAGCGTCCCTCTACTAATCCCTAATGCCAAATTTAACTCACTTAAATTAAAATATTTGGGCCTGTTCAAACTTAATACATGGGCCCCTAATTCCTTGTGTGTAGCGTCACCTCTCTTCATTTAAAGTGCAAATTTGGCCTAAAACATGGGCTCATGCGACCCAAAACTTTTCCTTTTTAGCTATTAATGATGCCACTTTAATCCTGGCCTTTTGCTAATTCTAAGCCCAAATTTGGGACCACCTCAATTAAATTACTGCTAAGTAAACCTATCACACACTAAATGTATAGGCAGTAAATTTAGGATGTTACATTAAATAAGTTTGATGGGATGTCAAGAAATGAAAGTCTTGATTTAATCCATGAATAAAGTGGAAATGCAAATGGCATGATACGATGATGGAGGTTAAATGTAAGACCATATTTAGAATATGGCCTAATATAAGTGTGAGGAATTCATATAAGACCATATGCAGGACATGCTTGGAAATATAATTGTTTCATATGAGACCCTATTGAGAGTGTATGATGTTGATAAGATTCTATATATATGAAACTCAAAAATGTTCTTTAGTATTGAATAATTCCAGCAGGCATGTTGAAATGGGAAGAATATGTGATTATACCATAAGAGAGATCACGAGTATGTGTGAGAACTTCGTTTTGGAGTTGAGTTAGATATATGATGGAAACCATGGTAGAGTTATGTGTAAATGATGCATCCTAATTGCATATGTTTGTAATTATAAATGTATTGTGCATGAAAGTAGTGGATTATTGTATAAATCTAAGTAAGAGAATGATAATGTGTGTGATGATATTCGGGATGTACACATTTGAAATAGGGAAATGTATGTGGATAGGGTCGTAATATGAGACCATGTCAGGGCATGGCATCCCAACCTTTGAATTAAGATTTCAGAAGTATAAGACCATGTTGGGATATGGCTTGGTATGTGAATATGAGAATCCTATAAGACCATATCAAGGGATGTGTAGCGATACTTGATGAGAAACTCGTATAAGATAATGTCAAAGGGATATGGCATCAGCACTTAGGAGTGAATCCATGTAAGACCACCCACCCGGGATGTGGCATTGGCCTCAGTAATTATAATAATGGCTGATATTATGCGTCCTTGAGTATCCACAGTGATAAAATGGGATAAGTGAAATGAGATTAATCTTAAAGCCATGTGAATGAGTGAGATACAATTTTAAGTGAGTCATTCACGCCAGGAACACTTACGATATGTGACATGGTATGCCTGTGTTCTACAAAAGGGCAAGTATGAGTAAGATGGCAAGAAGCCTAATACTTTGTGTATGATTAATTAATGCCATGGATGGATTTTATAATGAGCATTTGAAAACATGGTATGGTTAGAATGTGGTATGAGGGCAGATGAGTAAGCCTTTAGAATGATTGAGTAGAGTAACCATGAGTTTAGAGTAAAACTCATTATAATACTAGTAATGGTTGAGTATAATCAGTGAATGTCGATAGGTTGATTATTATATGCATATGAACTTATTAAGCATTTATTGCTCCTCTTCCTTTCTTTCTATCTCTTATAGGTTAACTTAACTAGCTTTCACGGGTTGAAGACCACGTCGGGGGCGTTTTCACTACTATCGGCAGACACTTGAAATATGAGGTTTCAAGTCCTTGTGACTTATGGCATGTATAGAGGATAGTATTTAAAGTTGATATAGCCAAAAGTGTTGGCCTAAGAGTTTATGGATTAGGTTGTGTATAGCCATAGATGATGTCTTAGAGTCGATTGTAATTATATCAGGAAAATAGTTTCACTCCCTCGTGCATGCAGGATGAGAACTCATTTTTATATATTAAAATGTGATAATTCAGGAGTTATAATTGATGATATATGAAGTTTATGTGATGGTGTATGAATGTATACTGCAGAGTGAGGGGGTGGCTAAATGGCTTGGAAAATAGCCTTAAATTGGTCCACATGGTAGACACGGCGTGTGTCTAGGTCGGAGTGTGACACACGTGTTCATTCCCATGGGTGTGTGACTTGTGTGTGTCCCTGCATGTTAGTGTTGTAAGTGGAGTGTGTGACCATGGGGCTAGACACATGCAAGCGTGCCTGGGGCACATGTGTGACCATTATGAAATTTCGCTGATGTCACAAATAGAATACCCAGGATTTTTACACGGGCGAGGACAATACGGTAATAGGCAGTGTGGAACACCTGAGCCAAGCACGCGGGCGTGTTAATGCGGCGAGTGTGAAAACCTTCTTGTAGGTTCGAAATGAAAATAAATCCCACAGGTAAGGACATGGGCGTGTGAGACCTGGCCTTCCCACCAGTGCGTGTCCCATTTCACCGCGGGCGTGTGGCCCCTGACTAAGTGAAAATTTTCTAGTGTTTTGAAAAATTCCGAGTTTGGTTCCTCGGCGTCGAGAAGCGGGTGTATAAGTCCTGCGTAGACCCTTGATAGGGGCGTTACGATAGTAAATGAAATGTTTTAAATTGCAAAAGAATTTTTATAGCCCAAAGTGGAATGATCAAGCAAGTCAAGTCAGGTAATGCACCGTGCCACCTCGTTGGATTAGGGTGAATCCGGAGTGAGGGTGTGCACGGGAACCATAATGGGCTGAAGTAGACGAGGAAAGGTACTTAATGTTCAACCTTCACTTGTTGAAAAATTAGGCATCTCGATACAAACTCGGAAATGTCTTACGCCATACTAAGCCACCAATACCACTTCATGAAATCATTGTACATCTTTGTCTTTGCGTGGGTGCCACTGATTAAACATCACAGCTATATGCTTCATGAAAAATCTTACGAATAAGTTAGTCATTTGCAGGTACATAGACCATCTGTCAAAAGCGTCAAGTATCCATGGGACTGCAAAAGTCGATTCAACATTTGACTCATAAAAACTCTTTTGGCTTATGGCCCATACGTCCTCTTTACAGGCTTCACAAATCTCTTGGAGAAATAATGGTCTATCTCTTGGCTAGAAGCTAAAAATAGAACCATCATCTAACAAAGCCATCCATGTATTCATGGCTCTGCGCAACACAATGATTTCCTACTTAAAGCATTGGTGACCACGTTCAGCCTTTCGGATGGTAGTCAATTACTAAGTCATAATCCTTGATCGAAGCTTCTAACCATCTCAGTTACCTCAAATTTAATTCCTTTTGAGATCATCAAATATTTTAGAAGCGTTTGTGAGTCGATGAATATCTGACACCTTTCACAATATAAATGGTAATCTCCATATCTTTCATGCAAACACAATGGCATCCAACTCTAAATCATGCGGTGGGTAATTCTTCTCGTGTGGCTTTAATTGTCACAGAAGCATATGCAATCATGCCTTTCCCTCTTGCATAAAATGCAACCCAATCCATTCATGGATGCATCCTTTGTATACCACAAATTCTCTTTCGGGATCGGATTGCACCAAAACATGAGCCTCGATCCAACAATGCCTTTAGTTTCTCAAAACTCTGTTGGCACCTCTACTGTCTATTCCAAACTTCACGTCTTTTTCCAATATTAGTCTTGTCATCGGATAGCTATCATGGAAAATCCCCACTTAACAAAGCGTCTACGATGGCAAAAGCTAGACCAGAAAACTCTTAACCTCGATTACGTTCCATGAGTAGCTTCCATTCTGTCGCTAAAATCTTACTCGGGTGAACTCCTAATTCATCTCCAGGGCGATGTACCCAAAAATCCAACTTTCTTAAGCCAAAATTCACTTTTACTAAACTTGGCATATAATTGTTTATCTCTCAAAATTTGCGCAGAACCTTTCTCAAATGCTCGGCATATTCGATTCTCATCTCGAGAGTGATCGACCATATCATCGATGAAGACCAAGACAAATTTATCTCAAATATGGTAGTGAAAAATGCGATTCATCGGGTTGATGAAAGCAGAGCCATTGTTGTTAGACCAAGAGCATGACCAAAAATTCATAGTGGCCATACCTTGTCAAAATTCGATTTTTGGCACATCAAAGGTCATGACTCTCAGCCCGATAGTACACCCGGACCTTAAGTCTATCTTTGAAAATATGGTATGGCTCCCTTCAATTGATCAAACAAATCATCGATCCTCGTACTTGGTACTTATTCTTCTGATTACCTTGTTAAGTTCTGCAGGAGTAGTCTCACGCATAATCTCATGGAACCATCTTTCTTCTTCACAAATAATACAGGCACACCACGGAGAATAACTCGGTCTTACAAAACCTTTATCAGGTTGGATTCTTGCAAGCTGTGCTTTCAATTCTTTTAGCTCGGTTGGAGCCATTCTATATGGAGCAATAGAAATGGGCGATTACTCGGAGCTAACTCAATCCCAAATTCAATCTCCTAATCGGAGTAACCACAGCAATTCCTCGGGAAAAACATGCGGATACTAGCATACTATAGTGCAGAGCTCATTTTCAATTCGGATCTCTTTAGTATTCATTACAATGGCAAGGTATGCGCCGTGCCCGCTTTCTTAAATACTTAAGGTCAACAGGATGATATCACTCGCGGTGATGTCTCTGCTTATCACGATTCAACTAGAGATAAGATCCCCACTTTCACATTTCAACTCAATAGCTTCTTTCCACATTCACAATTACATTATGAGTAACTAACCAATCCATCCCAAGGATGATATCAAACTCATCAAGCGGTAATAACATAAGATCAGCAGGAAAGCATTGACCCCTAATCATCAAGGGCAACATTTGCATACTTTATCAGCCAACACATACTTACTTGCACCAGAGATTAGACACTCTTATTACAAGATTACAGCAGGAACTCTATAGGCATGCTCATTGTACTAGAAACTAATTTCATGCATATGTAGGTAGAGTGGGTAGATCCGGATCAATTAAAAGGCTATAACACGAGTATCATAGAGAGAAAAATATACGTGATTACGTCGAGGAGGGCGCCTCCTTGCGACACGAGATGGCATATGTTCTCGCTTGTGCTCTCCCTCAGCTCTCACGGTTGCCCTCGGATGCATTCTTGTTACTCATTTCATTTTCTGGGTTTAGCGGTGGTCTTTCTCGCAGATGTGCCAGTCTTGCATTCGAGACTTCCTTTCGCCACCTCAGGGCAATCTCGACAAAATGGTCTAAGACCACATCACGAAACAATCCTTTTCTCATTTGCTCTACACTCTCACCAAAATGGCGTGCGCCTGCTGCGAGCATTTGGTCTACTCGATCGAGCGTTGCCAACACCAGCCAAGCGACATGATGCAGTTTAGACCCCAAAAAGCTGTTTGCTATTACGCCGGTTTGGCTTGAATTGAAGTGGGTGATCGAGTAGCAAAATCCTTGATTTCTTAGATAAGGATTGGTAGGACCTACTCGGTTGTCTTTTTCGAGTCCACGAGACTCAATCTCAAGCTCTTCTTTTCTCTTTGGCCAACTCTTTTGGCGCTACGAGGCTCTATCTGCCAACACTACAAATTCTTTTAGTTCGAGAACTCTAACATATGAGCGGATGTCTTAATTTAACCGAATCTCGAATCTCTTGCATGATGGATAGGCTCGTGAACCACGCACTCGGGCATACTTACTAAGCCTTACGAACTCGCGTTAGTATTCGGTCCACCGAATCATTCGACCATGCTTGACTCCAAGAACTCTTTTCTCTTACGGTCAATGAATCTTTTGCGGTGATATACTTATTAAAATTCCTCTTGAAAGTATTCCCAGCTCACTCCCTCCTTGGTACCTCTGAAACACAAGGATGTTCCCACCACTGATAGGCCCGAATCTCTCAAGAGAGATCTGCACATTTCACGCACTCTTGTGCGTATGCATGACAACTCATCGAATACTCGATGGTATTCTCGAGCAGAGTCAAAGCTCTCTCGAGTCATCATCATACTAGCCCAAAATTCCTCGGCTTCTTGTTTTGAGATCTTATCGGCCCAGGAGTCTTTCTCTCCTTACCTACCTCTACCACGAGGAGCCTACGGGAGGCGGGTTGAGGAATAGGTGGGAATTAGTCGAGGTTGAGCATTAGGATTTGCTCGAATGTACTCGGTGTACTGATTTGCTCATCATATGGAGAAAAGCTTCTCGAGCCTCTTCTCACTCTGACCCATGGTCTGGGTCTACTCCCTATTGGCGTGGTCCCTTGCGAGTAGCGCGTTACTTGCAACATCATGTTTTGCAGGTTCAATCGGGATCGAGAATCCATTTACTATATAAAAACACAATTTAAAGCGTCGAGCCATCACACTATCATTACACAGCTACTCTTACATATAGCATGTATAGCTAGACTCATACTAAGCGCTCACGTTAGTCCTAGAATCGACTAAACCGTAGCTCGTGATGCCACTAAATGTAACACCTCTTACCATATTCAGCGCTGGAGCAGATACGAGGCATTACCAAACTTATCTTGCTTAAACTTACAACTAAGGGCTATAAAATTTGATCTAACTTAAAACTTCTTCATTTACAATCGTGCTTCCTATTATGGGTCTCTCGAGACCCTATAAGTATACTAAGTAATGTTTGAGACCAAGCTGGAAACTTTCAAACACTTAGAAAATTTTGACATGAAATAGGGTCACACACCGTGTGAAGAATGGGACATGCCAGTGTTCCATGCAGTAGTCGAACAACGACTTGCAACACATGGCCTATCTGCGCGCCGGGTGTGTTTGGCCGTGTCCATCACCGCAGGCTTGCCACGCCTGCGTGTGCCAAAACCTTGGCATTCTATTTGTGACATCATCCTCACTAAGGTCAAGCGGTCCGAGGCACCTGCGCGTGTCCATGGCGGAAGTGCCTCCTGCTGGCCGTGTGTCTGCGAGTGGGTGCCTCCCTACGGGTGAGACACCGCGGCCAGTGTCTCTGCCCGATGTGCTTACTCACGAGCATCTTGACTTGTAAACCCTAGCATGTGGGGACACACAGCCTCTCCACACCCCGTGGGCACGCGTGCAGCGCACCTACGGCCTAGACACTGCCTTTCGTGTGTCTGCTCGTGTGGACAATTATATGGCTATCTACCAAGCCATTTGCCACTATCAAGCAACCACACTTATGCCAAATCAATTCAATACATTTTTAGAACATATGGTACCTCCAAAAAACTCAATTCAAAGCATTCACACAAGCATAAACTTCATAATTCCATCACCATTGCATAATAATAAACTTGTCATGTATTGGCCCAAATCCGATGAGCATTTACAAAATGACATTGATAACATAATTAGCCAACACATTGGCTATCAAAATGACATAACAAAATATCCAAGTCCTATACATACCATACTCAAAATAAATCTAACTTGTTATACCAAAGAGATGTCGATAGTGTGATTTTCGAACTCCGGCGTCCACGATTCTCAAATTATCTTTGCAATACAACAAGGAAAAAGGAAAAGAGAGAAGTAAGCATAAAGCAGTTAAGTTTGCATGGAAATAAATTGCAACAATAAGCTCATAACAATATCCATCCATGGCATTAAATAACCACACACCAAGTCATGGGCTTCTTGCTATGCTTACTCATACTTGCCCTTATCTAGCACATACCATGCCACATATCGTAAATGTTCTTAGTGAATTACTCACGACGGGTTACAATGTTAACTCAATCACATAGCTTTAATAAAATTCGATTTCTATTTCTAAGGCTGATCTATTTATCCCAATAGATCACTAGGGATACTCTAAGATACATATCCATTATCATTAGCATAAACAGAAGCTAGTGCCACATCCGGATGTGGTCTCACATAGGTCACCTCACGAATACCAATACCATGCTCAGGGATATGGTCTTGCTCACGATTTTTCATATTCAATGCGAAGCCATATCCACAGATATGGTCTTATCTGAGGATCTCAATGCAGTGCCAAGGCCATGTCCACGAGCATGATGTCTTACATGGATCTTATTTATTTCATACCTCGATGATGGTATTTTCATATTTATTATAGTCAGCGGAACTTCAACAATGTACATTTTCAACTTTCTCATTCCAACAACAATACTTAATTTCATAGAATATCATGTAACATTATAATATCAAACATTACGAAACATACTAGCATAAATGTTGAATTTATCACATACAAACTTAAATCGATTTCAAAATAGGCTAGATTGTCGATCTAGTCAGATATTTTTGTTCTTTCCTGATCGAGGTTGATTCTTGGTTCTTCTTGCTCTATAATAGCAAATTAGCTCATTTTAATATCACATTTATAAATGCATTTCAATAATCATGCTTTGGCAAAATTACTATTTTACCACTTAGACTTTGGCAAAATGACCATTTTACCACTAGGCTGGAAATCAATTCTAATCAAATTTCTACCTTTAACAAGCTAGGTGAACATTTATTTCTCTTATGGCTATCATCAAAACCCAACATTTCTCACATTTCCAACAAATTTTACAACCTTTACAAAGGTCCATTTAGGTGTTTTCATGGTAACACCTTTCTTAAAAGTTGTTCATCTAACAACTAAGATTCATTTTTCTTCCATAAAAAATGCAGCAAAATCACATAAAAGCTCTCATGGAAAAACCTAAACTTTTCACCATTTTGCAAAATAGTGTATGACACAATTTGGGCATAGTAGAATTAGGCCCGTTGGGCCTTCAGGCGAAGGAAGCGTTTAAAATTTTTAAGAAACAGAAGCGACTCTAATACAAGTTGGACCTATTCGGTGAGTGATTTTTTAGAAAGGTTAGGGGCTTATGAAGTCCGAGGATCAAATTTAAGCTTTAGGAAAATTTTGTTTTTAGGTGAATAAAACCACAGGAGTTGAAAGCGAGCTTTAAGAATAAAATGTGGAAAATGACACAAAAAGGAGTGTGGTGTGGTGGCAAAGTGACGCCACTTAGGGAGCTGAGGAATGACACCACAAGGAAGGAAGGGGTCAAGGTTCAAGTCTTGGCGCTTGCATTTTGATTTTCTTTTAAATGAACTTGGACTTTAGCCATAGATTTATATTTAGTTGCGCATGATTTTAAACACAAGAAAGAGCTTGTGACTTAGTGGCTAGCGGGCGTGGATTATGTTACAAGGGAGCACGAGTTCGAATCTCATGACAAGCAAGGAGTATTTATTTTTAGTTGGGCGGCAAGAGTTTGAGTTGGTTTAAACTCTCTGTGAAGGGATCCCACATCGGAAAGATACAAAGTAGGAAGGTGAGGAAGCTAGCTATATATAGAGCATTCTATGATAGGAGGAAGGATACCTTGGGAGGGCATTTGGGCACGAGGAGTGGTCGGGCCATGGATTAGCACGATTCCTATCGGTGTGTATTTCTCTCTACTCTGGTTGTAGAGTGGCAAATGCAGTTTTAGGTTACGATCGATGGTAGCCACCTGCGAGCGTCTGGCGCCGCGTGTGTGGGAGCTTTAACAGCGATAGTCCGAGGCCACCATGAGTATTCTTGTGGGTTGAAATTTTGCTTGGGCCCACGATGGGCCAGTGGGCCTCATATGAATAAATTGAATGATTGTGTAGTAGATATTGGACTAGTCTATGTGAATCTCATATCTGTGAATCGGCTAATTCACCAGAAATACCCTCGACTTGCAAAATTACCAAATACCCAGGTTTGTGAAATTACTAAAATACCCCAGATTTGTGAAATTACCAAAATACTCCCGGTTTGTAAAATTACTAAAATACTCCGGTTTGTAAAATTACCAAAATACCCTATGTTTGTGAAATTACCAAAATACCCAGGTTTGCGAGTTACCAAAATACCCTCGGTTTGTGAAGTGCTTTGAAATACCCCAGAGGGTGAAATTACAGTTTTACCCCTAAGCGACAAATAATAGTTGTACCCTTGTGGTAGTACTAGCGTTGTATGTGTTAAGCTTGTATGATTGATTATGGTTGAGATGCTTTGCATACATGGATTAGTTATGAGTAAAATTAGAACTACCCACTGTGGAGTAGAATTACCAAGAAATACCCATATAGGGTAAAATGATGATTTGCCCTTGTAGATAAATGATCGACTTGTGCAATGAGTTGACTAATTTAGGCTTTGTGGTTGTATGGCGATATGCTTTTATTACATGTTTAAGTGATTATTCATGAGCATGGCCATTTGCATACGTGTAATGATTGAGCATGACATACACGACATATTGCATGAAGTTTGGGACATTGATCTGAGGGAAGATATGTGAGGATCGCATAGTAAACTTGATGGCCAAGTGGATCCAGAAGGCTTTATAGCCACCATGAAGCTTTTTAGCCACCCAAGCGACCATGCTACACGTATATATTCACAGGGTTGTGTGCCCATTAATATGGGCCGTCTGCACGTAATTATGGGCTTTGTGCCATCACGAAGGCTTTGTGCGATATTATGGCTTTGTGCCAATCGTATTCTGTAGTGGCTATGTGCTAACTTATACATTGATGACTCTGTGTTGATCATATTTACCCAAAGAGTTGTGTCTGGATTATATCTAAATCAGCTGATGGCTATGTGCCAAACATAATCTGATGTTGATGGCTTTGTGCCAATTGTAATATAAGCTCTTGAAGGCTTTTTAGCCATAGCGACCTTGCTGCCTTGATAAGATTAGTGCCTGGCCCGGTGCTACATAAAAGTGTAGGGATGGGTGGGTCGATGAAATCCCCACGGGTCTGCGAGGGTTGGACGGGAGGCGGAGTCACGGGGTTGGTATAGGCATTAATGCATTGCATATATAGTTTTAATATTGAGATGGGCTTAGGGCGGATAATTATTATATGTGACATTTGATATGGGTTAAGCCCAGCCCAGAGGCTTTTATGGGCTAAGGCCCAATTGCCACCAGATTCTTGAAATGGGCTTGGCCGGATTATTTGTGATTCATGTTCTTCTTGATGAGGTTGTACACATTGATTTTCATAAACTCACCCCTACTCTTTAATTTTTTTGAGTAATCCTCGGTAGGCGGTTCGTGTGCGGGAGGACTCGGAGGTGGCCACACTACTGGCGACTTAAATTTTAGTATTTTATTCTACTTTATTTAAATCGTTTTCTATTTGGGATGTAATAAGGCCTCTCTTAAATTACGGTTTTTAATTTGGGATTTTTAGCTTATTATATTTTAAAGCGCTAAACATTGAATCGCGATTTTCCAAAACAATATTGTAAGACCCAATTTATGCGGGCCCATTAACCAAACAAAATTAAAAACAAAAAAACCAATAATAAAAGTCCAAAAGCGGTCCGCTTCTGATTTTTACAAACACGCAAATTAAACACGAGCCCAATACCTAACTGGGCCCAAACCATAAACTAAACCAACTGACCCAATATTAGGCGGCCCCAAATGGCCCAAGCGAGGATGGGATTTGAAAAGCCTAGCCACGGAAACCTAAGCGGCGATGCGTCGCGTGTCTCCACTCGCGTTACCAAGCACGCCACCACGCGCCTCCCTCACCACGTCAGGTGTGCGGTAGCCTCGTACCGCCGTGCCGCCGCGACACAACAAAACACAACGACAACGGCAAAGAAAAACAAAAAGAAAAATCTTTGTATATTATTTTTCAATTTTTATTTTACGATATTCGGCTATAAAAAGCCGGAAGAAATATTATGAGCTTCACGATTTTACAAGTATATACATAAAAAAGCAGTTAGAGAGGTGATTAATCCTTTTTTGATTCGTGTTCTTGTCTTTCTATTTAGTTTTGATTTTCTTTTTATTTATATATATATATATATATATATTTGAAATAAAAGAAAAGAAAGTAAGGAGGGCTTCACGAAAGTCACTCGTGAGTCGCGTCGCCGAGAGTCCACGTAAAGCGCCCGGCCATTGGCCTGGCAGCGGTGAGGCGGACACCAGGAGCCCCTAAATTTGGGTGGAAAAGGCGAAAAGGAGGAGGAGGGATATTTGAGGTGTATTAGGTTTTTTTAAAGGGAAGAGGAGAAAATGAAGTTTTAAAAAAAAAGCTGATTTTATACCTATTAAAGCGACAACGTTTTATCAAGGGCCTTTTAAATAAAAAAGCGACAGTTTTACTTTAACCTTGTGTGAGCAGGCCCGAGCACGAAGGGATCGCGTGTTTACATTGGTCTATTTTAGCATTCGTCCTTAGCATTTTATTTTTTTAAATCTGGTTTCTTTTTATTTATGAATTTGACCACTGGAATTTTATTCTTGTTCCACTTTGATCCCTCGCTTTAGGCTTAAAGCAGCTGGAATTGGGACATTTTAGGTTTAATCCTGTTCGTTTGTGTGCATTTATTTGATCCTTAACTTTCTGTTTTAATAATTTTTATTTGTTCATAAATCATTCTTTTGATGTTGTTTTTATTTCAATCGAGTCCTTATCTTTTTAATTGCAGTTTTATTTTTTATTTATTCGTTTTAAATGATTCTTTATAAATTTATTATTCAAAAAAGTTTTAATATATATTTTAGATTATATGGTATATTATGGATTTTACATTAGTTATCATTCTTAAATTCTCTTTCATATATATCTATATATACACATCTATATATACATTTTTGTGTGTTTATTTGTATAGTTTATTTCTTTTAAAGATTTCTTTCATACATTACTTATTTCAAATTATATATTGCTTATTTCACACACTTTTATACATTATTATTATACATACATTATTCATTTTATGCATATTATCCATTTTAGATTTATGTATTTTATTTAATGTTATTTTGTATATTATTTACTTTAATTTTCTTTGTATATAATATATTTATTTTAAAAAATTCATTTATATTATTATTTCATGTATCGATTATTTTCATCTTTTTAATCAATTTGAACTCTATTTGTTGCTTATTTGTAAATTTCCATTTATTTACTAGTGTTGGTATTTTCAAAATAGGAGTTGTGAGATTATTGTTTTTGTATAATTTGGATTGTATGTTCATATTATTATTTTGTTATCCATTTGTATGAAGTTGTATTCATATATTATCATTCCATGCTCGATATTATATTTTTGTTTTCATTATCGATTAGTGATTGAATAAATGCATTATGAGTCGATTTCAAAATCGCTTATTTAAAAATTTCTCAAAATAAGGCAATGCTCGCATTTAGTGGTTTCGAGAAAATCGTGCTCTAACTTCTTTGAGTTACGATTCTCCTCGTTTAAAACCTAATGGCGAGTATCCTTTCTCTCTTAAATCAAAATGCATGATATTTTAAATTAAAAAAAAAAAAAAAACTTATTCTCGGGAAGTTGAGACATTGCGCCTAACTTCTTGGGTGTGATATTTTATCATCTCAAGATAAGAATTTCAAAAGAACAAAGGCAATATTTAGTATTAGGAATTTTGAGAAATAGTGCCTAACTTCTTGGGTGGCGATTTTCATTTGGCCAAGTAATTGAATATCCTTCTTCTTTTTAAATGTATGAGTATTGAATGTCGAAGGATAAATCTAATTTCGAGAATATAAGATGTTGTGCCTAACTAACTACTGAGTCGACATTTTATTTCTTGAAATAAGAAATTTTGACATCAATATGATTACTGTCCAAATATATCTTAAATAAATGGATGCGTAATCTAAAATCTTTTCAAATTTCCGGACGTCGGGACATTAATTAATCAATTAGGTACCAATTTTGGGCGTTATGGGGTGCTAACCCTTCCTAAATCGTAACCAACTCCGAACACCTTTCTCGAGTTTTGTAGACCAAAATTATTGTTTTAATAAAAATATTTTATTAAAATAATCCATCTCAAGGTGATCAGATCACACCTCGAATAAAAGATCGGTGGCGACTCCATTTCCATATTTTTAAAAGTCGATTCCGTTTTTCAAAACTTCGTTTAAAAAAAATGGTTTTGGCATGACTTAAGCGACTCCTTTGAGGGTGGTTGAAGTCGGGCCATAAATTGATTAATTTACGTCCTTTTGTCGAAAATTGAAAATTTGATTTGAAAAATTCACGATCCTTTTATTGCATTAAGCCATTTCATTTGATTGCTATGGTTCGAGTCTTGTAGAATACTTTGCATCATATTGCATGACCCATTGGGTCACATCTTTAAGTGGGAGTGAGAGCTACTCCTTCGTGAGGTTTTCACCTCCGTGCGGGATAGTGAATTGCTTAGGGATACATCCGTACCTATGTCTTAGTGAGATTTTCATCTCAGAGCGACCATGAGGGAAATGTATTCCACTGACAGAACTCAATCCATATGAGCCTATAATGGGTGAGGATTGAGGAATCTGCTAGTTTAGGTACCCTCGACTTTAGAACTCAAAGCGCATGTAAAGGCCTTAGAGCCTACCTAGATGGAGTTGTGATAAACCACTAGTGGTCACCCAATAGGTGCTTGAATATTTTACATGTTTTTAGTTTCTATCGTCTTGACTATTTGTTTTATTTTTGTTGCTTTGCATGCATTTTCATATTAGAGAAGGGTTTTAGTCGGGTTCGGTTGCTAAATTAGGGAGCTCGACATGGAAAGCGACTTTCTTAATAAAGCGGAAGACAATACGGATGTCAGTATATTTGTAATTATCTATGTAAGAGCTTTGTTTTCAAATAAAGTTTCCTAAATGGAATTGAATCGAGAATCGGCTCCTTTTGCATTGCATGCATTCACATAGCATTACATCACATGCATTAGATTTCATGAGAGGACCACGATTGGTTGAAATTATTTGACATTAACTGGACACAGGTAAAACCAAACATCCCTACGGTACAGAATCAAGATGAAAGATATGGATCGGAGACTAGAAAAGCTTGAATAGCTCCAAAGTGAGATGCAAGAGAAACTTGACTACAAATGCGGGAAGCGGTTGGCTAAGATCAACAAGATATGATGGATCGAATGATGGAAACTTTGAGGGAAATATGATGACTCGGATAGCGCCCAATTGTTGAAGGGCTTATGAATAAAGGGAAAGACCCCATGGTTAATATTGAGGAAATCACGGTATCATCAATATCCCGAGTTTTACTCCACCACGCGTGCAAACACTACAGTAGTGTACAAAGGCCATCTATCACGTTCGAGCCTCAACAATTCCAAGTTGATGCTTGACGGACCTCCAAAGCGCGAGTTGAGGGAAATAATCCAATCATTACTAATGTCACGATTTGGATGAAATAGCGAGAAGGAGAGAGACAAAAGTAGAATTGCCAAAACAACTAGAAGATAGATATAAGCGGTTGGAGGAGAAGTTTAAAAGCGATCGAAAGTCTTGATAAGCTATTCTGGAATTGGCGCCAAAGATTTAAGCTTGGTCCCGGACTTGGTGCTCCCATACAAGTTCAAAATACTGAATTTGATAAGTATAATGGGACAAGTTCCCCAGGCTCATATTACCATGTTTTGTAGAAGAATGGCGGGATACATTAATAATGACCAACTCTTGATTCATTGCTTCGAGGATAGCTTTGGTGGGAGCCGCGACTAAATGGTATAACCGGTTAGTCGTGTGAAATTGCCTCATGGAGAGATTTGGCTCGAGCGTTTATGAAGCGATATAGTCATGTGATAGACATGACCCACGATAGGATTACTCTTCAAAACATGGAGAAAATGGCGAATGAAAGTTTTAGACGATATATGCGCGTGGTGGAGAGAGGTTGCCATACAGGTCCAGCCACCTCTTCTGGAGAAAGAAACCACTATGCTCTTCATCAACACCTTGAAAGCCCCGTTTATCACTCATATGCTAGGGAGCGCTACAAAGAGCTTCTCGAACATCATAATGGCTGGAGAAATGATTGAGAATGCCATAAAAGTGGAAAGATAGATGCTAAAGAAAGTGCCAAAAGATCGACCCAGAAATAGGGAAAATGAAGTGAGCGGCTTGAGCAAGCGTCCTAAATTAGTCAGCATGGGTCAGCAGAAATTGTGACCACTGGCCATCGGGGCTCATCAAGACAAAAATCCAATGCAAAGCAACTCTAGTTTACACCAATTCCAATGACATATAGGGAGTTGTATCAAAGCCTATTTGATGCACATGAGGTGGCTCCTCACTACCCAAAACCGATGCAACCTCCATATCCAAAATGGTATGACCCAAATGCCCAGTGTGAGTACCACGAAGTCGCACGAGGCATTCGATAGAAAATTGCCTTGCTTTCAAGAAATTGGTGGAAAAATTCATCGGCATGGGTATTGTGAAATTAGATGACATGCAAAATGCGAGAAATATGAACACAGGAGTGTTTTGAGCAATAGGGTATGGAAGAGACATGTATTTTTAAGGCTAATCTAGAGTAATATTGAAACACACTTATTGCTTTGACCTAGGGGCAATAAGAGTCCTCTTGTGAAATAGGCTTGTGTCGAATTTTTATTTCAATAAAATGCATCCTTTTGAGCAAATATTTTTCTATTTATAGATTCTTTTGTCCTTTGGATTTCTATGCAAATATTCTTTCATTCTTTATTCATGATCATACCATAAATAATCATCCTTAGAATCATTTATTCTTTGAATTTGCCTTACGTACCTACAATAGGTACCCGGATATCAATGACATGAGCGTGGCATTGCATTCTCCTCTTTTTGATGAGATATGGGTCTAAGGGATTGCGGGACTTTGAAGATGGCGAAATTGCAACATATCTTACGATTTGTTAATCTTTGGATAAAAAAGCAGATCCTACATTGCGAGCCAAGGAGGAGATGAAGATCAAAGCACAGCTCAATCAATGAAACAAGATTCCCTATATGTGGGGCATGGATGTTGTAACACCACGAAAATTTGAGTAATTTATTTTCTATGTGTGCTTTGAGTAATTATTCTAGAAAGTAAAATTTTACGATTTATTTTAGTGGTTAGTATAGTCTGAAGAAGGATTTAAAGTTTTTTTAGAAGGAATATTATTAATTTTAAGAAATTATTTATGGAAGTGGATTAAGTGACTTTGACACATAAATTAATTTAAGTGTCAAAGTGAGGCATAAGATGAATTATTGGACAAGTGGTGATGGCGCATGAGCTTGTGCATGAGGTTGAAGGTTCGAATCCCATGTTTAGCATCTAGGTGAATTTTATTTTGAATTTTTATGCACCAATATAGCAAGTGTCGGCCAAGAGCTTTTATGGAAGGTGTTGACTTGTTATTTTTAGTTAAAATATCAAAGGAATAAGGAAATTTTGAACTTAAGGAAGGGTATCAAAAGAATAAGGAAAATGTGAAGATATGAGGCATGAATCAAGGAAGAATTTTTGGAAACAATATCTTGGCCTAAAGACCATGTACTTGGGCGGCAATATGGCTATAGGGAAAGCCGAGATTTTGGTGATAGTTTTGGCTAGGAATTTTAGTCTTGTTTTGGTCATTTTTGTTAGTTTGTGCAAGTTTTGAAAACTCTCTCAACCTTTTCTCCCTTTGGCGAATTTGAGCATTGGTAAGTCCTAAAGTTTTTGACCATTTGGTCATTTTGCACATCAATTGGTATTCTTTTGTGCCTTATTTCATTTGAGTGCGAAATCACCTACATCAAATGACCATTCCTTTCTTTTCTCTCTTTTCTTCATTCTTAGAATGTGTCTTGATTCTAACCTCCTCTCTTTCTTTCTCTTTTATTTTCTTTGAAAACCGAATTCATCATCATCTCCATTTTCTTATTTTTATTCATTATCAATCAATATTTCTCTCAATATTTCTCTCATGGCCGAATGCTAAAGGTGTTCATAAGCCAAATTATTTCCCTTTCTCTTTAATCTTTCATAAGCCGAATCCTCCTTAAAACCATACTATTCTCAAATCCTTTCTTTTAGACGTGGAATATAGGTAAGAGTTCTTTTTGTTTCGATTAGTTATTAGTGGTTAGTCTTAGAATATTAATGTTGGCTTGAAGGTTTTATTTGGATCAAAATAAGCGTTTATTTTATTAACGTTTATTTTGTTAAACTTTAGTGCGATAACGGAAAGTTGGAATCAAGAAGTGGTGGGTGACAAAGCATAGGAATCGATTCTCGTGGTAAGGAAATCACATCTTTTAAACTTTAGAAATTTTTTGATATCATTAGATTAATGTTCTTTGCCTTTGAAGACATTCAACATAGGAAAAGCAGGCGGTGTTTAGCCTTCGGAAGAAGGGAGGTTACATTATTCCCCACTAAGTACAAGCAAAGGACTATTTAGGGAATCAAGGATTTTCCAGGGTTGCGAGACGTTCAGCAGGAAAATCAAGCTGTTGAAGTCGTTCGTACTCTCGAACCATTATTTGTTCGTGGATTCGATTCGGTTAGCGAACCATCAATCGGAGAGAAATCGCGAAGTAGAAGTCTTACAAAATCAGAGGTAAATTTCTAGATCGCTATATTTAGATCGGTTTATTATAGATTATAGTGTTTTAATTAACACAATACGTATAGGTGTTGAAGAAGCGGGAAAGTTTAGTTCTCTCCATAACCAGGTGTGTAACTTCACACTCATTTTGGGTTGGACATCAAGTTGTGAGTTACGTGATAAAATCGTAAAATAGTAAAAGCGGGGAAAAATCGTAGTAACTCATATTTTTGAGTAAATGCATGAAAGCGGTTAAAAGCGAGAAAAAAAAATACGATAATACTCTAGTTTGATAAATGGGCCAATAATACTCTAGTTCGATAAAATGGGCGATAATACTCTAGTTCGATAAAATGGGTGATAATACTCTAGTTAGATAAAATGGGCGATAATACTCTAGTTCGATTAAATGGGCGAAAATACTACTGTTTAGATAAATTGGGCTAAAATGGGCCAAAGTCACTAAACTACTAAATGGGCTAGTTGTTAAATTGTTTATATGAGTCTAATGAAAGGTTAATTGATAAACCCACCGATGTTATGGATTAATTGAAAATCTGTTATATGATTATATTTTGTTATATACGCATAATTGCATGGGTGGGATATATGAAGAGAAGAATGGCCAGTTGCCAAATATCTAGTTCGGTGGCTCTGCCACAAATTCGGCTAAATGCCTCTAGTTCGGTGACAATGTCACAATCTAGTTCGGTAGTGCACTACAATATTATTTAAGGGCTTTAAGCCCATGATTGGTGTGTTTGGCGGGGTGGGTTGACTTGATCCCCACGGGTGTGTTGGTTGAGTGCGGGGTGTTAGCGGATGGATACTAGGTTGGTTTGGGAAATTCATATTTCATGCATTCTTCTCTTTAAATTATGTTACTTTACGATGTATGGTTGAAATCATTAATGGGCTCAAGCCCGGCATGATATCTTGACGATCGGCCTAAAAATGGTGGTAAGTGAGTTGCACTGCTGAGTTCTTTGTAACTCACCCAATTTTTATTAACCATTTAGAGTAATGGAAATTGATGTGGACTTGGTAGGAGATGACTTGGTGGAGGCCATACTACAATTTGGGTTTTTATAAACTATGACTTTATTTAAGTTTTATTTTAATTGCTATTATTGGGTTGATGTAATAAGGCCTCTAAGTATGTTTTATGGATTTTATCGTGTGGATGGTTTTATAATTTTTATTTTTAGACTTTAATTATGAGTTTATGTTAAATCATTTGGTTTTCCTAAAAATATCGTTTATTTAATATTTTGACAATTAGAGCGATTTTCTTTAAAATTTTCCTCCAAATTCTTTTAAGAAGTTTTAAAGTTTCGATAAACATTTTATTTAAGATAAGTTTTAAACAAGTATATTCTTAAATTATTTTCAAAACCTCGTACTACATCTTTAACTCGATTTTCAAAAGTTTTTGCATCATTATTTTATCGTAAATCTTGAAAAGAAAGCGAAAGTATGTTTGGTGTGACAAACCAAATCTCGTTCAAGCGCATAGGCCGGGTTTGGGGTGTTACATTTAGTGGTATCGAGCCGGTTTCAAAACTTCGGTTGTGGTTTGGGTTCAATAAAGAAATTTGTTTGAAAATAATTTCTAGAGTTTTGATTAAGGTAGTATGGCACCATGAGCATCCCGCGCCAAGTCAAGTAAGTATCACATTATCTTTGTATGTTTATTATCATTGTGATATGATTATAAGAAACACTCTAGAACTTCTAGTTTTAGGTGTTAAAACCGTAGAGATTGAGACAATAGGATATTGATGCGAAAACACTCTATCTCTTTCATATCATAAGACATCGTTAATAAACAAGCGAAATATTATTACGATTCATAAAACTCTTAATCAGTTAAATCGAATTAGTCGCCATGAGCACTAGAGGGCGTGAGTGGAAGTGGGCCCAGCGGTAGGCGTGGCCGTGGTAGAGGAGCCAGGTGTTAGGGCGCAACGATGTGCTTGGGTCATATGTCGGAAATGGATGCACTGCGTCACTCGAGAGTGAGGCGGGATCGCCGCGACCATATGGAAGAGGATAATCTTTGTGACCACGAGCAATCTTTGCGAGTACTTGAAAGGTCATTTGGATCAAAAGCTGGACCAACCAGCTCGTGGGTCGATATCGGAGGCGAAATCCGGTGGGTGAGGTTTTGAGGTGTCTGGTGTAGCTCCCAATGTCGGCCCGAATATTGGCTTGAGCGATGGAAGCGAATTATGGGCGATCTTGAGTGCCTTTGTGGAACAAAAGTTAAGAGGAGCGGTATCTTTGTTGAGAGCGAAGCTTACCAATGGTGGCTTACTATCAGAAGGCAGCGATCTTTGCTTTAGTTAATTGGGAGTTCTTTAAGGCTTCCTTTCAAGGAAAATATGTGGGAACAAGCTATGTGGATGCCCGAAGGAAGGAATTCTTGAACTGGTGCAAGGAAATAAGGCGGTGGCGACATATGAGGCCGAGTTCTTACGTTTGAGTCGCTATGCTTTCGAGCGATAGTGGCAGCGGACCATGAGCGTTGTGTGCGCTTTGAGGCGGTTTGAAAGGCGAGTTGCGGGTTCGATAGCCCCACAACAAGTTAGAACTTTTGCGCTCTTGTGGAGAAGGCTAAGATAGCCGAAGAGGCTAAGAACTTCGAGCGTCAAAATCGGGGAGCAAATTCGAGGCAAGAAAGATGCGAAGCATTCGGGTTCTTGAGAAGATTCTGAAGAGGCCGGAATGAGGAACCAGCTCAAGGAAGAGCACGATGGCTTGTGTCAGTCGGGATTGTCTTTGAATGTGGGAAAAGACATTAGGAGAATGTTGGAGGAAAGCGGGCTTGCTATAAATGTGGATCGGCCAGACATCAATATAGGAGTTGCCCTCGGCGTATGGATACAACTCAAAAGTTAGGTACTCTTGATGCACCACCAGGCAGAGGAGTTCGGCAAACCAGGAGGTCGGGGACCGGTGCGTGGTGGTAATGGGGCCGGGCGTGGTCAAGGTGCGGCGGTCGAGGCAATGGTCCTAGAGGCAGCGGATGCAAGGCGGCCCGGGATTGGTGTATGCGGTCGGGCGTCGTGAGGATGGCAATGCACACGATGTGATAAGCGAATGCGTTCTTCATTTACGATGTACCCCGTTATTGCCTTGATAGATATTGGTTCTACTCATTCGTACATTGCTAGCACCATAGCGGAAACTTGAAATTAGACTCTGAAATTTCCGATAAAGAGATGAGGTGATTAGTCCCTTAGGGCGATCGGTGTTAGTTAATAAAGCTGTTTGAGGCGTGCCCTTAGTAATTCAAGGAGAAACATTCTTGGCAAATTTGATGGAATTGCCATTTGGCGAATCGATATCATTACAGGCATGGATTGGTTGGTTAAGCACGCAGCGCAATTGGTATCTTTGGCGAATGTCGATAAGAAGCGTGGAGGATAAGGAGATAGTTATGATAGGCGGCGGAGAAATTACTTAGCAAGCGTGATTTACTGCGTTAAAGGCGGAGAAGTTGGTGCGAAAAGTGCAGGAGCATTTTTAGCATTTATTAGTGCTTTAGATGCCAAAGAGGCATCGGTGGAAGATGTGAGAAACGGTGAAGGAATTTTGGATGTTTTCTGAAGAACTTCACGGTGTACCTCGGATCGGAAGTGGAATTTGGTATTGAGCTTTTGCCGGAACGCTCCGGTGTCCATTGCTCCTTATAGAATGGCAGAAGGAGTTGTGGGAGCTTAAAGCCCAAATTCAAAGCTGCTAGATCGGGGTTTTATTCGACCGAGTGTGTCTCAGAGTGGGAAGCACCAGTTTTGTTTGTTAAGAAGAAGGATGGGTCAATGCGTATGTGTATTGACTATAGGCAATTGAATAAGGTGGCGATCAAGAATCGGTACCCTCTGCCGAGGATTGGCGACTGTTTGATCAATTGAAGGGAGCTTCTGTTTTCTCAAGATTGATTTAAGGTCGGGTTACCACCGGCAAGG
Organism: Gossypium sturtianum; assembly: GCA_025698515.1. Lineage (NCBI taxonomy): Eukaryota > Viridiplantae > Streptophyta > Magnoliopsida > Malvales > Malvaceae > Gossypium > Gossypium sturtianum. The sequence continues at coordinate 57,118,183 of CM046952.1, forward strand.
TGAAAGAAGCGGATATTCACAAGGCATGACGTTCGAACCCGTTCACGGACACTATGAGTTTTTAGTGATGCCGTTTGGGTTGACCAATGCACCATTGCATTTATGGATATGATGAGCAAGGTCTTTCAACCATTCTTAGATCGATTTGTGGTGGTATTCATAGATGACATTACGGTTTTATTAGGAGCGAAGAAGAACATGACTCGCATTTGCGGATTGTATTGCAAGTGCTTGAGATAATCAGTTGTATGCCAAATTCGATAAATGTGAATTTTGGTTAAGAAAGTGACTTTCTTGGGTCATGTGGTATCGGCCGAAGGAATAAAGGGTGGATCCTCGGAAGATTGAGGCGGTATTGGATTGGAAACCACCAGAAGTCGATGGCGAGATTCGGAGTTTCTTGGGTTTGTTTGGATATTATAGGCGCTTTGTTGAGGGTTCTCATTGATTCTTTGCACCTCTAACTAAGCTTTTGTGGAAGGAGTGTTGTTTATATGGGTGATAAGCGGCAAAGAAAGTTTGACGTGAAGAAGGTTTTAGCAGGCCGGGTATTGATTCAACTTTGAGGTGGGAAGGAGTTTACGGTTTATTGTGATCGTCACATACGGGTTTAGAGGCTGCGTATTGATGCAAAGTGGGAAAGTTGTAGCTTACGCTTCTGCGTCAATTGAGACCTTGCAGTGAACTACCCTACTCATGATTTGGAGTTAGCGGCGATGGTGTTTGCCTTAAAGATTTGGAGCATTACCTCTATGGTGAAAAGTCTATCATCTATCTGGACCACAAGAGTCTTAAGTATCTTCTTACTCGAGAGGAGTTAAACTTGAGACAACGAAGATGGGTGGAGTGTTAAAGGACTATGATTTCTCTATTGAGTATCATCTGGAAAGGCTAATGTAGTGGCGCGGACGCATTAAATTAAATGAGTGGTATCGATTTGAGAGCTATGTTTGCCCATTTGAGTTTGTATGAGGATGGTAGTTTGATAGCGGAATTTCAAGTGAAGCCTATGTGGTTGGAACAAATTAAGGAAAAAGCAGTTTTAGATGAGAAGTTGAGACTTTTATTTGACCAAGTGGAAAATGGTGAAATTGAGGATTTTGGAATAAATTCGGAAGGTGTATTGTGTTTTAGTGGAAGAGTCCAGTATGCCTAAGGATTGAGATCTGAGGCAAATGATTTTGAGGAGCGCATAGTAGCCCTTATGCTATGCACCGGAGAAATAAGATGTATCGGGATCTTCGTGGCGGTTTTGGTGGCACAGATTGAAAGCGGGAGATTTGAAATTTGTGGGAAAATGCTTAACTTGTCGACAAGTGAAGCGGAGCATCAATTGCCGTCAGTCTTTTACAACCGATTAAGATTCCTCTTTGGAAATGGGAGCGGATAACAATGGATTTTGTTAGTGGGTTACCTTTAACACCTACTAAGAAAAATTTTGTTTGGGTAATTGTTGATCGTTTGTGGAAGATTGCTCATTTTCTACCGTTAAGCGGAATTTGCGTGCAACAACGACTACCAGTCTAGCATTGAGATGGCACCCTACGAGGCATTGTATGGTCGTAGGTGTCGTTCTCCTATTCTTTGGGTGAGTTGGGTGATCGGCGATTGTTAGGACTGAGATGATTTAAAGCGGAAGAAAAAGTGAAAGTTATTCGAGCGCGGTTAAAGGAAGCCGGATAGAAGCGAGAAGTCGTATCACGGATCTGAGCGTAAAGAGATCGAGTATCTGTAGGAGATCAAGTCTTCTGAAGGTCTCACCTTGGAAGAAGATATTGGTCGGGAAGAAGGGCAAGTTGAGTCCTAGATACATTGGACCATATCGTGTGGTGAAAGCGAGTTGGTCGATGGCCTATCAGTTGAGTTACCTCGGAATGGAGCCAAATTCATAATGTTTTCCATGTGTCCATGTTGAGCGCTATAGATCGGATCCTTCGCACATAGTGCCGGTAGAAGAAGTGGAGTTGAATTTGGATTTGTCTTTTGAGGAGGAACGGTGGAAATCTTAGGCCAGAGGGCGTGAAGGTGCTAAGAAAGAAGAGCGTGCCGTTGGTCAAAGTGTTGTGGCGTAACCACGGAGTGGAGGAAGCTACGTGGGAGCTGAGGATGCAATTCGGCAACAATACCCTCACCTTTTTCAGCGGTAAATTTGAGGACGAAATTTTCTTTTAGAGGAGTAGAGTTGTAACACCACGAAAATTTGAGTAATTTATTTTCTATGTGTGCTTTGAGTAATTATTCTAGAAAGTAAAATTTTACGATTTATTTTAAGTGGTTAGTATAGTCTGAAGAAGGATTTAAAGTTTTTTTAGAAGGAATATTATTAATTTTAAGAAATTATTTATGGAAGTGGATTAAGTGACTTTGACACATAAATTAATTTAAGTGTCAAAGTGAGGCATAAGATGAATTATTGGACAAGTGGTGATGGCGCATGAGCTTGTGCATGAGGTTGAAGGTTCGAATCCATGTTTAGCATCTAGGTGAATTTTATTTTGAATTTTTATGCACCAATATAGCAAGTGTCGGCCAAGAGCTTTTATGGAAGGTGTTGACTTGTTATTTTGGTTAAAATATCAAAGGAATAAGGAAATTTTGAACTTAAGGAAGGGTATCAAAAGAATAAGGAAAATGTGAAGATATGAGGCATGAATCAAGGAAGAATTTTTGGAAACAATATCTTGGCCTAAAGACCATGTACTTGCTGGGCGGCAATATGGCTATAGGGGCCAGAATTTTGGTGATAGTTTTGGCTAGGAATTTTAGTCTTGTTTTGGTCATTTTTGTTAGTTTGTGCAAGTTTTGAAAACTCTCTCAACCTTTTCTCCCTTTGGCGAATTTGAGCATTGGTAAGTCCTAAAGTTTTTGACCATTTGGTCATTTTGCACATCAATTGGTATTCTTTTGTGCCTTATTTCATTTGAGTGCCGAAATCACCTACATCAAATGACCATTCCTTTCTTTTCTCTCTTTTCTTCATTGCTTAGAATGTGTCTTGATTCTAACCTCCTCTCTTTCTTTCTCTTTTATTTTCTTTGAAAACCGAATTCATCATCATCTCCATTTTCTTATTTTTATTCATTATCAATCAATATTTCTCTCAATATTTCTCTCATGGCGAATGCTAAGGTGTTCATAAGCCAAATTATTTCCCTTTCTCTTTAATCTTTCATAGCCAAGAATCCTCCTTAAAACCATACTATTCTCAAATCCTTTCTTTCGACGTGGAATATAGGTAAGAGTTCTTTTTGTTTCGATTAGTTATTAGTGGTTAGTGCTTAGAATATTAATGTTGGCTTGAAGGCATTATTTGGATCAAAATAAACGTTTATTTTATTAACGTTTATTTTGTTAAACTTTAGTCGCGATAACGGAAAGTTGGAATCAAGAAGTGGTGGGTGACAAAGCATAGGAATCGATTCTCGTGGTAAGGAAATCACATCTTTTAAACTTTAGAAATTTTTTCGATATCATTAGATTAATGTTCTTTGCCTTTGAAGACATTCAACATAGGGAAGAAGCGAGCGGTGTTTAGCCTTCGGAAGAAGGGAGGTTACATTATTCCCTAAGTACAAGCAAAGGACTATTTCGGGAATCAAAGGATTTTCCAGGGTTGCGCGGACGTTCAACAGGAAAATCAAGCTGTTCGAAGTCGTTCGTACTCCCGAACCATTATTTGTTCGTGGATTCGATTCGGTTAGCGAACCATCAATCGGAGAGAAATCGCAAGTAGAAGTCTTACGAAAATCAGGGTAAATTTCTAGATCGCTATATTTAGATCGGTTTTATTATAGATTATAGTGTTTTAATTAACACAATACGTATAGTGTTGAAGAGCGGGAAAGTTTAGTTCTCTCCATAACCAGGTGTGTAACTTCACACTCATTTTCGGGTTGGAAATCAAGTTGTGAGTTACGTGATAAAATCGTAAAATAGTAAAAGCGGGAAAAATCGTAGTAACTCATATTTTTGAGTAAATGCATGAAAGCAGTTAAAGCCGAGAAAAAAAAATACGATAATACTCTAGTTTGATAAATGGGCGATAATACTCTAGTTCGATAAAATGGGCGATAATACTCTAGTTCGATAAAATGGGCGATAATACTCTAGTTCGATAAAATGGGCGATAATACTCTAGTTCGATTAAATGGGCGAAAATACTGTTTTTACGATAAATTGGGCTAAAATGGGCCAAAGTCACTAAACTACTAAATGGGCTAGTTGTTAAATTGTTTATATGAGTCTAATGAAAGGTTAATTGATAAACCCACCGATGTTATGGATTAATTGAAAATGCATTATATGATTATATTTTGTTATATACGCATAATTGCATGGGTGGGATATATGAAGAGAAGAATGGCCATTGCCAAATATCTAGTTCGGTGGCTCACTTACAAATTCGACTAAATGCCTCTAGTTCGGTGACAATGTCACAATCTAGTTCGATGAGTGCACTACAATATTATTTAAGGGCTTTAAGCCCATGATTGGTGTGTTTGGCGGGGTGGGTTGACTTGATCCCCACGGTGTGTGTTGGTTGAGTGCGGGGTGTTAGCGGATGGATACTAGGTTGGTTTGGGAAATTCATATTTCATGCATTCTTCTCTTTAAATTATGTTACTTTACGATGTATGGTTGAAATCACATTAATGGGCTCAAGCCCGACATGATATCTTGACGATCGGCCTAAAAATGGTGGTAAGTGAGTTGCTGCTTTTGAGTTCTTTGTAACTCACCCAATTTTTATTAACCATTTCAGAGTAATGGAAATTGATGTGGACTTGGGCGGAGATGACTTGGTGGAGGCCATACTACGAATTTGGGTTTTTTTTTATAAACTATGACTTTATTTAAGTTTTTATTTTAATTGCTATTATTGGGTTGATGTAATAAGGCCTCTAAGTATGTTTTATGGATTTTATCGTGTGGATGGTTTTATAATTTTTATTTTTAGACTTTAATTATGAGTTTATGTTAAATCATTTGGTTTTCCTAAAAATATCGTTTATTTAATATTTTGACAATTAGACGATTTTCTTTAAAATTTTCCTCCAAATTCTTTTAAGAAGTTTTAAAGTTTAGATAAACATTTTATTTAAGATAAGTTTTAAACAAGTATATTCTTAAATTATTTTCAAAACCTCATTACTACATCTTTAACTTTCGATTTTCAAAAGTTTTTGCATCATTATTTTATCGTAAATCTTGAAAAGAAACGAAAGTATGTTTGGTGTGACAAACCAAATCTCGTTCAAACGCATAGACCGGGTTTGGGGTGTTACAGATGTTATCAGGTCAGTCTCATCAGAAGCTTCTGGCTGACACCAATTCATCTTCGTGGTTGTCAATTTCTTCACTAGGATGGTAAAAGTCACTTCATATGCCAATATTACAAAGTCGATAGTCATCAGAACAAAGAAAAGAAAAAGAAAGAATACCGACAAAAAAAAAGTCAAAAAGATCACATTTAACCATACAAGAAGTCTGCGGTCTGTTCAAAGATCAGGTGCCACATATCAGTGCAACAAAATAAAAAAACAAAGGATCATAAAAAGACCGAGACTTGTAAGGATTGGCATACAGAAGTTACTATTTACCCTCTATGCTTATCAAACTTTGGCCAAGACTGTCACGGGGCCAACACGTTTCTCATTGATTTTGCCTATTGGAGTCGAAATTCTGTCAGCGCTGAAATTGGATGAGGCAGAATAGATCCAATCTCAATATGATCAGTTGATGTTAAAAGCTATCCGTCATGGTCAGGTGATGCAAGCTCACAAAAAAAAAATGAAAAATGATTAAGCCTAGAAAATTTCATGATAGGGCTTTGAAGAAAGACTTTTCCCATGCAAAGGGACTTGAGAAGAAAGTGGATGCCAAGCGGGAAGGACCTTATACGGCAAAAGAAGGCACATGCTTCGGGGGAACATTAATATTGGCGAGATAGATAGCAAGGACACACCTAATCCGGTGAATTCGGACTCAATAGAAAGATTTCCAAGAGAAAACAAACAAAAAAAGAGGAAAAGAAAAAGAAAAAAAGAGAGGCCAAGGTGAAAACCCATAAAAGGGCACTTTAAGACCAAATGGGAGTTGAGTTGAAAACCGAAAAGGGCGGCTCAAATTTTGATCAAAAGTGGGGCATCTGATGAGTCTTGCTATGCACAATTAACAATGAAGAAGTATGCTCGTCTTGGGGCATCGACAAAGTACTTGAGATCCCTAAACACATATTGAGCTTAAAATGGTCCTCAAGAAGTTGGAGCAGAGAGCTCGAAATTTGTGATATCACAGGGCACATAGTTTCCATTTTACCCATTTTAAATTTATTATTTTTGATTATATTATTCTTTTCAAAATATGTTCACAATAAATTTCCTTCTTAAGCTACGATTGCTATCATTGCTTAGCTTATTTGTTTGAGCTATGCTCCTAATTAATTTCCTTCTTGTCCATGGTTATGATCTTTTTGGGCATTTTGCATTGAAATAACGATTAGTGGACTAATAACATTTTCATAAAATGAGTTTAGCATATTACTCTGGAACTTCTAAATAATACAAGAACAGAAGCAGATTATTGTTTAAAACTCACCAAGTTTAAGGAAGAGGCTAAAGCGAGATTTTCTCTCAAAATTTTTGTCAAAGATGGTGGTTGAACAAGCGACAAGAATCTTTGCGTCGGTGATACAATCTTGACAAAAATTGGGCAATCATTCGCAAGAAAAATGATATTTTGCGTCCATGTAAATATCATGTATACACATGTGGTTGAGTCACACGAGGCGATCGATTGGTTGAACAAATTCTGATCTTCTACCCCTGAGTCGTAGCGGCATGGATGGAAAATGATACAAGCCTTGTACCCTTGAATAGTAATGGATGGATGGAAGAAGAAACAAATCCTACATTTTTGAGTTGCAGTGGATTCAATTTAGATCTTATACCCTAAGTCACAATGAGATGAACCACGGAGTTACGATGGGGCAAATCTATTGAGCAAGATATAATCATCTTCTTGAGTTTTTACGCATTCGAGAATGCCAAAATAGAACAAGAGGCGACATATTACCACTGATGAACAATGAACGATGACACCTTAAGTAGGGATCGTTCTCATGAAATTCTGCATTCATGCAAGACACATTTAGGAGCATTTGATTCATTCCGATCATTGCATCCTAATCATTGTAAGAAATCATTTTCATGACATTACGCATTCATACAAATGTCATCCATAAGACACATCTATTTAGGGGCATTTGATTCATTCCGATCATTGCATCTTAATCTTTGTAAAAAGACTATTCTCATGACATTCTACATTCATACAAATGTTGTCCATAATACATTTAGTTAGGAGCATTAGACTCATTCTAATCATTGCATCATAACCATTTTGCATAAGCATAAACACAAAGCCCGATTTTACAAGGCAGGTCAACTAGAAGGCGTCGTCGCAACATCGATGGTCGAATATCTTGCTCTCACGAGTGAAGCCAGTTGAAGATAGCAGATCTGGTAGTCCTGAAGTTGCAGGAGCAAATCGAAGCCATACAAGTCTTATCTCCTCGAAGTTCCAGTGGAGTAGGTTGAATTTACAAATCCCTCCTCCCTGAGTTTACAATGCGGATCAGTCCGTATTTCTTTGAAATTTCCATAGAGAAGATTGAAACTACGAATCTCTTCTCTCTAAATTTCTATCTCCTCGAAGTTCCAGTGGAGTAGGTTGAAATTACAAATCCCTCCTCCCTGAGTTTACAATGAGGATCAGTCCGTATTTCTTTGAAATTTTCGTAGAGAAGATTGAAACTACGAATCTCTTCTCTCTAAATTTCTATCTCCTGAAGTTCCAGTGGAGTAGGTTGAAATTACAAATCCCTCCTCCCTGAGTTTACAATGAGGATCAGTCCGTATTTATTTGAAATTTCCGTAGAGAAGATTGAAACTATGAATCTCTTCTCTCTAAATTTCTATCTCCTCGAAGTTCCAGTGGAGTAGGTTGAAATTACAAATCCCTCCTCCCTGAGTTTACAATGAGGATCAGTCCGTATTTCTTTGAAATTTTCGTAGAGAAGATTGAAACTACGAATCTCTTCTCTCTAAATTTCTATCTCCTCGAAGTTCCAGTGGAGTAGGTTGAACTTACAAATCCCTCCTCCCTGAGTTTACAATGAGGATCAGTCCGTATTTCTTTGAAATTTCTGTAGAGAAGATTGAAACTACGAATCTCTTCTCTCTAAATTTCTATCTCCTCGAAGTTCAGTGAAGTAGGTTGAAATTACAAATCCCTCCTCCACTGAGTTTACAATGAGGATCGGTCAGTATTTCTTTAAAATTTGATAGAAAGATTGAAAGCTGCGAATATCTCCTCTTTAAATTTCTATCTCCTCGAAGTTCGGTCTGATGAGGTTGAAATTACAAATCCCTTCTCCACTGAGTGTATTGAGGATCAACTTTCATTTTCAAGAAGTTTCAGTAAGAAGATCGAAGCTACGAATCTCTTCTCTTTAAATTCTCATCTCCTCGAAGTTCGAAAGGAGTAGATCGAAGCTACAAATCTCGTCTCCACTGAAATTACATTAGAAGCGATTGAAATGCTAGTTCTCGGGCCCCAAGATGCGGCGGGATGGAGCAAGCTACTCGAAGAAGAAAAGCACTTGAATGAGGCTTGGCCAGGACAAAATTGGCTCTTTTTGAAGCCTTTGCTCTATTCTCATTACATGACAATGAGCAAAGAGGGGCATCTGTAAGACCCAATTTATGCCCGGGCCCATTAACCAAACAAAAATTAAAAACAAAAAAAACCAATAATAAAAGTCCAAAACAGTCCCTTTACGATTTTTACAAACACACAAATTAAACTGAGCCCAATACCTAACTAGGCCCAAACCATAAACTAAACCAACTGAACCCAATATTAGAAGCGGCCCAAATGGCCCAAACAGATAGGATTTGAAACCCTAGCCGCGGAAACCTAGCGACACCGCGCGCGCGTGTCTCCACTCGCGTTACCAAGCACGCCACCACGCGCCTCCTACGCCACGTCAGTGTACGGTGGCCTCCGTGCCTTCGTGCACATGCGACACAATAAAACACAATGACAACGACAAAGAAAAACAAAAACAAAAATGCTGTATTTTATTTTTCAATTTTATTTTTCGATATTCGGCTATAAAAAGCCGGACGAAATATTGTAAGGCTTCACGATTTTACAAGTATATACTGAGAATAAAAAAAGCAGATTAGAGAGTGATTAATCCTTTTTTTTAGATTCGTGTTCTTGTCTTTCTATTTCCGTTTTGATTTTCTTTTTATTTTATATATATATATATTTGAAATAAAAGAAAAGAGAGTAAGGAGGGCTTCAAGAAGTCACTCGTGGTTGCGTCGTAGGAGAGTCCACGTACAATGCCGGCCATTGGCCTGACGCAGCGGTGAGAGACGGACACTTGGAGGCCCTAGGCGGGGCCCGGGAAAAGACCGAAAGGAGAGGAGGGGATATTTGAGGGTGTATTAGGTTTTTTTTTGAAAAGGGAAGAGGAGAAAATGAAGTTTTTTTAAAAAAATTGATTTTTATACCTATTAAAGCAGCAGCGTTTTATCAAGGGCCTTTTAAATAAAAGCGGCGCCGTTTTGCTTTAACTGCTGCCTGACGAGGCCGACCAGAAGGGATCCGCGTGTTCTGTGATTTGGTCTATTTTAGCATTACGTCCTTCCGCATTTTTATTTTTTTAAATCTGGTTTCTTTTTATTTATGAATTTGACCACAGAATTTTATTTACATTTCCACTTTGATCCTCTAAGCTTTAGGCTTAAAATCTTTGGAATTGGGACATTTTTGGTTTTAATCCTGTTCGTTTGTGTGCATTTTATTTGATCCTTAACTCTTTTTAATAATTTTTATTTGTTCATAAATCATTCTTTTGATGTTGTTTTTATTTCAATCGAGTCCCTATCTTTTTAATTGCAGTTTTCTTTTTTATTTATTCATTTTAAATGATTCTTTATAAATTTATTTTTCAAAAAAGTTTTAATATATATTTTAGATTATATGGTATATTATGGATTTTACATTAGTTATCATTCTTAAATTCTCTTTCATATATATCTATATATACACATCTATATATACATTTTTTGTGTGTTTATTTGTATAGTTTCTTTCTTTTAAAGATTTCTTTCATACATTGCTTATTTCAAATTATATATTGTTTATTTCACACACTTTTATACATTATTATTATTATACATACATTATTCATTTTATGCACATTATCCATTTTAGATTTATGTATTTTATTTAATGTTATTTTGTATATTATTTACTTTAATTTTCTTTGTATATAATATATTTATTTTAAAATTCATTTATATTATTATTTCATGTATTAGTTATTTTCATCTTTTTTAATCAATTTCGAACTCTATTTGTTGCTTATTTGTAAATTTCCATTTATTTACTAGTGTTGGTATTTTCAAAATAGGAGTTGTGAGATTATTATTTTTGTATAATTTGGATTGTATGTTCATATTATTATTTTTGTTATCCATTTGTACGAAGTTGTATTCATATATTATCATTCCATGCTCGATATTATATTTTTGTTTTTCATTATCGAATAGTGATCGAATAAATGCATTATGAGTCGATTTCAAAATCGCTTATTTAAAAATTTCTCAAAATAAGGCAATGCTCGCGTTTAGTGGTTTCGAGAAAATCGTGCTCTAACTTACTGAGTTCCGATTCTCCTCATTTAAAACCTAGTAACTGAGTATCCTTTCTCTCTTAAATCAAAATGCATGATATTTTAAATTAAAAAAAACTTATTCTCGGGAAGTTGAGACATTGCGCCCTAACTTACTGGGTGTGATATTTTATCATCTCGAGATAAGAATTTCAAAAGAACAAAGGCAATATTCCGTATTCGGGAATTTTGAGAAATAGTGCCCTAACTTACTGGGTGGCGATTTTTCATTTGACCCAAGTAATTGAATATCCTTCTTCTTTTTAAATGTACGAGTATTGAATGTCGAAGGATAAATCTAATTTCGAGAATATAAGATGTTGTGCCCTAACTTACTGATCGACATTTTATTTCTTGAAATAAGAAATTTCGACATCAATATGATTCTGTCCAAATATATCTTAAATAAATGGATCGTAATCTAAAATCTTTTCAAATTTCAAGCGTCAAGACATTAATTAATCAATTAGGTACCAATTTTGGGCGTTACGGTGCTAACCCTTCCTCGTAAATGCGTAACCGACTCCCGAACCTATTTTCTCGAGTTTTTGTAGACCAAAATTATTGTTTTAATAAAAATGTTTTATTAAAATAATCCATCTCAAGGTGATCCGATCACACCTCGAATAAAAGATCGGTGGCGACTCCATTTCCATATTTTTTAAAGTCGATTCCCGTTTTTCAAAACTCCGTTTAAAAAAATTGGTTTCGACAAATATCTGTTTTCAAAACACCACGCTTTCGCAACAAAATTGTAAATATCACGTTTTCATAAGTCAATTGTTTTAAATTAAGCTTCCGCAACGAACTAGGTTTTGAGGGTAATAACTCATTAATAAATCTCGAATAATATTAGTAATAAACCGTTGTAACTGGGATTTTATTCACAATAAAGGTTCTCTACAAAAAACTTGGTTTTCGAAAAGCACCTCAATGTGGCACGCATGATTCGGGCCTAACTACTAGGCGGGTTTGGGGTGTTACATTTAGTGGTATCGAGCCTAGGTTGCAAAACTCATTTGTGGATTGGGTTTTCAAAATTGAATTTACAAAAGTATTGTTTCAAAAGGCTTGAAAATATTTAAAGTTACGAAATTGTATTGACCGATTTTTGAAAGTGTGGAACACCGAGTCTCTGGCGTCGAATCCATAAGTTTCTGACCTTATACTCTGTTATGTCTTTGTAATGACTTTATTTTTGGTATTTATTTTGTATGTGTTTTGTTGAATGTGATGTTTGGATATAGAAATTGGTTGCGTATAAGATATCATGCCTTTAATGGTTAGGTGTTTTGAGTATGTGTAGGGAGTTCCAAATTCTAGTTAAAATGTGATAGGGATATTAGAATCGTGTGCACCGGTAGCGTAGTGGGAGTAGTTGTTACACGACTACCACATTAGTGAATGAAAATTTCGGGGACAGAAATTTCTTTAAGAAATAGATTTATGCGACACGAATTTGGGCCTAGTAAATTGGGCCCATTGGGCCTTGGGCAAAGGAGCGTTTAAAATTTTTAAGAACAAGAGAACGACTCTAATACAAGTTGGACCTATTCGGTGAGTGATTTTAGAAGGTTAGGGGCTTCTATGAAGTCCCGGGATCAAATTAGGCTTTAGGAAAATTTTGGTTTTAGGTGAATAAAACCACAGGAGTTAGAAAGTAGGCTTTAAGAATAAGATGTGGAGAAAAATGACACAAAAAGGAGTGTGGTGTGGTGGCAAAGTGACGCCACTTAGGGAGCAAGGGAATGACACCACAAGGAAGGAAGGGGGTCCAAGGTTCAAGTCTTGGGGCTTGCATTTTGATTTTCTTTTTAAATGAACTTGGACTTTAGCCATAGATTTATATTTAGTTGCGCATGATTTTAGACATAAGAGGAGCTTGTGACTTAGTGGCTAGCGGCGTGGATTATGTTACGAGGGAGCCTGAGTTCGAATCTCATGACAAGCAAGGGAGTATTTATTTTGCGGATTGGACAGCAAGAGTTTGAGTTGGATTTAAACTCTCCTGACCACATCAGAAAGATACAAAGAAGGAAGGTGAGAAGCTAGCTATATATAGAGCATTCTATGATAGGAGGAAGGATACCTTGGAGGGCATTTGGGCACAGGAGTGGTCGGAGCGCGGATTAGCACCAGATTCCTATCAGGTGTGTATTTCTCTCTACTCTAGTTGTAGAGCGGCAAATGCCGAAGTGCCGGTTACACGGCGATGGTAGCCACACGAGCGTGCGAGCGCACGTGTGGGAGCTTTGACGCGATAGTCGAGGCCACCATGAGTATTCTTGTGGGTTGAGGCTGCTTGGGCCACGATGGGCCCGTGGGCCCATATGAATAAATTGTATGATTGTGCAGTAGATATTGGACTAGTCTATGTGAATCTCATATCTGTGAATCGGCTAATTACCGAAATACCCCCGACTTGCAAAATTACCAAAATACCCCCAGTTTGTGAAATTACTAAAATAGCCCCGATTTGTGAAATTACCAAAATACCCCCGGTTTGCAAAATTACTAAAATACCCCCGATTTGCAAAATTACCAAAATACCCCCTGTTTGCAAAATTACCAAAATACCCCCGATTTGCAAAATTACCAAAATACCTCTGGTTTGCGAAATTACTGAAATACCCCTAAGGGGTGAAATTACCGTTTTACCCCTAAACGACAAAATGACCGTTGTACCCTCGTGGTAGTACTAGCGTTGTATGTGTTAATTGTATGATTGATTATGGTTGAGATGCACTGCATACATGGATTGGTTATGAGTAGAATTACCAACTACCCACTGTAGGGTAGAATTACCAAAATACCCTTATAGGGTAAAATGACCGATTTGCCCTTGTAGATAAATGATCGACTTGTGCAATAAGTTGACTAATTTGGTTGTGGTTGTATGACTGATATGCTTTTATTACATGTTTAAATGATTGTTACTGAGTATGGCCATTTTGCATACACGTGTAATGATTGAGCATGACATACACGACATATTGCATGGGTCTGGGACATTGATACGGAGAAAGATATGTGAGGATCGCATAGTCGCTTGACGACCGTGGATCCACCGAAGGCTTTATAGCCACCGCGGTGTACTTTGAGTCACCGAACGACCATACTTGCAGACCGATAATGTTACCGAAATTCGTGTGCCATTAATATGGGCTTCGTGCCATAATTATGGGCTTTGTGCCAATACCGAATGCTTTGTGCGGATATTATGGTTTTGTGCCAATCGTATTTACCGTGGCTATGTGCCTAACTTATATATTGATGACTATGTGTTGATCATATTTACCCAAGGCTGTGTGCCGATTATATTACCGTCGCTGATGGCTATGTGCCAAACATAATACAGTGACTGATGGCTTTGTGCCAATTGTAATACCGCTCATGAAGGCTTTTTAGCCACCAGGCGACCTTGCTGCACCGATAAGTTAGTGCATAGCAACCTGCTACATAAGGAGTGTAGGGATGGGTGGGTCGATTAAATCCCCACAGGAGTGCAGGGTTGGACAAGTGACGGAGTGCAGGGTTGGTATGGGCATTAATGCATTGCAGATATGGTTTTTAATATTGAGATGGGCTTAGGGCCAGATAATTATTATATGTGACATTTGATATGGGTTAAGGCCCAACTGAGGCTTTTATGGGCTAAGGCCCAATTGCCACCGTTATTGAAATGGGCTTCGGCCTGGATTGTTGTGATTCATGTTCTTACTGATGAGGGTTGTACACATTGAGTTTTCGTAAACTCACCCCCTCTCTTTAATTTTTTTCAGGTAATCCTCAGTAGGCGGTTCGACGTGCAGGAGGACTCGGAGGTGGCCACACTACGAGCAGCTTAAATTTTAGTATTTTATTCTACTTTATTTAAATCGTTTTCTATTTGGGTTGTAATAAGGCCTCTCTTAAATTCTTGTTTTTAATTTGGGATTTTTAGCTTATTATATTTTAAAACTGCTAAACATTGAATCGCGATTGTAATATCCCGGGTTGGGGGCTATTTTGTTGTGGCATGTTTTGCATGTGTTTAGTGTCTTTGTGTTCTTTGTTTGTGTAGTTTCTGGGCTTAATTGTAGGCTAGGAGTGTGCACAGTAGGTAGGAAAATTTTAGTTTTTAGGCTTTATAGGAGGGGAGCCGATGGAGTGAGGATATGTATTTTAGTTGGAGTTTTATTGCACAAAGAGAAGGCGGCAAGGTGGCAAGGCATGCGTCACTTGGGGGCTTGAGTGTGGCGTCATCTGCGGGGAGAGGTCTTGTGTTCAAGGCTGCGGAGTGGCCACTTTTGCACTCTTTTTGTGGCATGGAAGGAAGAGGTTGTATGTAGTTCAAATTCTACCTTGGACTTAGTCTACACATTCAAATGGAGAGTGGAGAGTGAGTTTAGGAGGAAGACTTGGTCAAGGTGGTTTAAGTGTGTGGTTGTGAGTGAATGGGGATTATGGCGAATTTTTAGGGTGTGTTGGAGGTGTTGGCGAAACTTGGAGCTTGGGGAGTGTTTGGCGGTTGTGGTAAGTGAGTAGGAAGGGTGTGCGAATTTCATTTTTGGCATTTTGGTGTTTCGGTCAAAAGTTTATGAGCAAACTTCTTCTTTTTGTCTTTAGCCTAAGCCGAAAATTCTAAAGAGTCTTGCCTCGGTTTCTTTGTTTTTGGAACCGAAAGTCCAAGTAGTCTTATTGCTTAATTTGACTATTGTTTTCTCTCAATATCCTTTGACAAGCCGAACCTAG
This sequence comes from Gossypium sturtianum, assembly GCA_025698515.1. Taxonomy (NCBI): domain Eukaryota; kingdom Viridiplantae; phylum Streptophyta; class Magnoliopsida; order Malvales; family Malvaceae; genus Gossypium; species Gossypium sturtianum. The sequence goes on from CM046952.1 coordinate 57,133,667, forward strand.
CATCCCATCTCCATTTTCTTCTCTTTTTGAAACCTTGTGGCCAGAAAACTCCATCTCTCCAAACCATTCTTTTCCATTTCTTCTCTTGCTAGCGAAACTCAATTCACTAAAAGCACATCTTCATCTTCTTTCGTTGACAAACCAGAAGCTACCTTCATTCCATCCACTTCTCTTCTTCTCAATTACCTTTGCCGAAATTTCAAGAGAGAGTTCTTCCATTTTCATCTTGAAACCGAAAGACCAAACCTCTCAAGAACTTGCCGAAATTTGCTTGTTTCTCCTAACTTTCTTTGCTAGCCGAATGCTCCTTCCCATTCTTTCTTCTTTCTTTTCATGTGTGTTGAGCCAAAACCATTACCCTAGTGTTCTCATATCTTCTTTCTCCTATTAGCACCTTGTTAGCCAGAAAGTTAGTTCCTAAAACATTTTCTTCACTTCTTCCTTTTCTAAGAACCGTAAGTACTCTCCTGTTCTCCTTTTTCCCATTGCTATTGTTGGCCTGGATCTTTTGTTCTTCTTTTGGTGCAAGGCTTGGCCGAATCTCTTTTGTTCTCTCCTAGTGTGGTTGACCGATTGGTGGTTGGTGTTGGGGTAAGTTCTTGGCCGAATGGCCATTTCCCACTTCTCTAAGTGCTATGTTGTTTTCGGTTTGACTAAGAGCCTATGTTGAATTCGGTTGGAAGGAAATAATCATTTGTTGAACATTTCGATATAGGGCATTCGGGATTCGGAGCGATCGACAAAACTTTTATCTGGATTTGATTGATCGGTAAGTGTTGGTAAGATGTTATTCATGGTTTATTCATTTAGTCTTGATTGAGTCTAAGGTTTCAAGAGATTAAGCTGTTCTTGTAATAGGGTGTGCCGTTTGTCAAAGAGGAATGGCTGGTTCGAGATTTGGTAGAAACCAAATCAAGTTTTAGGTGCAAGATAATCAAGGGGGCTTTAACTCGATTCGTTGGATTAAGGTTTTTCGTTTAACAGTGTGTAACTAACACACCCATACTTAGTGATATTGTTATTAAACTTTGTTTGCCTAATAAAATCATGACATATGATGGATTATTGGATACCCAAGCGGGGTATGTATGCGTATCCGGGTAAGTCGAGTATTGCTACTAGATTCTTGATGATCTATATGGTATCATGACTATGTATGTATGTGATATGGGGCATGAGTCAAACATATTAGCATGATATGCATAATTTGTATGATATGCATGATTACATGAGTTGGTTTGTTGATGGGTGATATGAGTGGAGGCGGTGATGATTTGTCTTGTGAGCACGGTGTTTTAGTAACACACTTTGTGACTTTGGGTCACCAAAGTGCTTGGTAGCACATTTGTGTCTTTGGGACACGGAGGTTGGGCACCTCATTGCGACTTGTCCACGTGGTTAACACCACCGTGGGTTGGCCCCACTTTGAGATATGGGATCGTCTGCTAGTGATTGGGTATCACACGATGGGTTGGCCCCATCATCCGATTATTGTGACTACGGTCACCGGTGCTTTGGTAGCACATTTGTGTCTTTGGGACACGGAGGTTGGGCACCTCATTGCGACTTGTCCTGTGGTTAACACCACCGTGGGTTGGCCCCACTTTGAGATATGGGATCGTCTGCGCTAGTGATTGGGTATCACACGATGGGTTGGCCCCATCATTGGATTTGTGACTTCGGTCACCAAAGGCTTTAGTAGCACATTTGTGTCTTTGGGACACGGAGGTTGGGCACCTCATTGCGACTTGTCCACGTGGTTAACACCACAGTGGGTTGGCCCCACATGAGATATGGGATCGTCTGCGCTAGTGATTGGGTATCACCACGATGGGTTGGCCCCATCAATTGATTTGTGACTACGGTCACGGTGCTTTAGTAGCACATTTGTGTCTTTAGGACACCAGTGTTTTAGTAACACATTGTGACTATATGTCACCGGTGGTTTAGCACCACCGGTGGTTTTGGTACCACACGGGGTAGAAAAAAGCGTCTACGAATGGTTAGGTTCGGGTTGCATTAATCATGTTGCCATGTATGATGTGTGTTAGCATGTTGTTTCATCAGGGGCGGGATTTATGCCTTTGAGTCACTCGACTCACCCTCTCCTTTGACATTTCAGGTGACCCGTGAGACGCGGACATGGAGTAGGGTGGACTCGGGGTGCACATGCCATGCTTTAATAAAAGTCTTGCTCGGACTATTCACTTTGGGTACTTTAGCTTATTTATTTTTATTTGAGATTTAATTTGGATTTGTAAAAGGCCTTTAAATTATGTTTTTTTATGGTTATGTTTTAATTAGATTCTCAACACGCTTAACAAACAACTTGGCATGAAATTTACTAAAACTTGGAAAGACAACGTTTTCAAAACTATAACGCAATGTGTTTTAAAACATACCATCGGGTATCTCGCTATGTTTTGCTATACAATAAACTCAAATGATCTCCAAATCAAACTCGATTTTCTACTAAGTCTAAAATGTTTCGAAATGGCACTAAGAAACTACTGGAAATGCTAAATGAAATCAACTCGTCTTTAACTATATACTTTGGGTAAGTTTTCAAAAATCTAATCAAACAGGCCTACTCAAATTTTCTTCAAGTTCACTATGTTTTCGCCCCGCTTTTAAGCGAAAAAGATCTCTCAAAAACGTTTTCCCGTAGCATACCGTTCGGATGTGGTGTCTGTCGGGTTTGGGGTGTTACAATTTTGGTATCAGAGCTAAGTTCAAAGGCTCGGCTGTGGGCCTGAGGCTCAAAATGTTTTCAAAAGGTTGTTTTGTTAGTCTTTATTCTTAAAGTATGGTTTGAAAGGCATGGCACCAGTCTCCGGCACTGATTCGCCCGTAAGTAAGTACCCGTACTATTGCTTGTGAATTGATTGGATGTGATATGAATTGATGAATAGCGATAGTATACTACTTTAGAGATTGAAACGATAGGATTACGTGAACTCGCGAGAAGAAATCCTCTTAAAATATTCATAAGACTTGCTTTTAAACAAGTGGAATAAATCTTGATGCATAAAAATTTTTAATCGAATCGTAGGAAGATTAGTCATGGCGCTAGAGTGGGCGTGGTCGTGGGCGAGGTCGTGGTAGGATGACGGTTTACGAGCCCGTAGGATCTGGTCGGGGTTCGAAAAATGAGATACTGGGTTTCGCCACCACCGGTGGAGGTGGTGAGTTCCAAGATTAGGCGGAGATGACGCAGTGTCTCGGCGATGTTGCGAGTGTTAGAAAGTAGTAGCCGGTGTAGGTGGTGGTGCGGGAGTTAGGAATGCTGTTCTGAGCGACTCGGGCAAGCGGGGCGAATTCTTCCGAGGTGTTTACGGTGTTGCTCCAAAGATCTTGAATATTGGTGGAGGCAATCGAAAGCGGATCATGGATGATCTGGACTTGATCTTGAAGAAGAGGCAAGGGCATCGTATCGCTTCTCCGTGATGAGTCATATTAGTGGTGGCTCACGGTTCGAGACAGATGTGGCGTGAGAGGATCTAACATGGGATTATTTTAGGTTGCATATCAAAAGAAATACATCGGAGCTAGTTATATTGACTCCCAGTGAAGGCATTTAGAGAGGCTTGTTCGGGGAGTAAATCTGCTTTGAGTCTGGTGAGTTCTGGTGAGAGTAGGTATGCCGAGGGCATTGTGGCCACCGAGCATGAGAGGTGTGTTCGTTTCGAGGATGGTCTGCGAGACGACTTGAGGTCGCTGATTGCTCCTCAGCGGAGCGCGAGTTCTTTGTCTTAGTTGAGAAGGCTAAGGTAGCCGAGGGTGTTAAGGAGTCGGTGAGGCGGGTATGGACGAGAAATAGGCATAAGAGGAGCTTTGGGTCTTACGGATCGTCGGGTAATCCGCAGAAGAGAGCTAGGCCGAGTGGGCCGAACCACTGCTAGGTTTGTTCTTTGCTAGGCGGGGACCGCCACATGTGATCGGTGTGGAAAATCTCATTGGGGTGGTTCTTTGGACTAGAGGAAAAGGTCGCCAGTGTGGTTCTCTAGAGCACCGTGTAAGGGACTGGCCCGTCGCGTGGGTTGGCGAGTGATTCGATCGAGAGTCGGGCGTGTCGATTCGGAGAGGTAATGGACCGCCACCGCAGAGGGGCCGTGGTAATGGCAGAGTGGTAATGGTTTTGGTGGGGCCGTGGAGCACCGGCAGAGGTGCGCTAGTTCGATGCTAGACAACCTGGATTAGTGTATCTTTGCGAGGCGCCGAGAGAGAGCGGCGCACCGGACGTCATAACCGAGTGCGTTTTTATTTTTTAGTTCTCCTTATCTTGCTTTGATTGATGTGGGTTCAACGCACTCTTATGTTGCCGATAGCATAGTAGAGACCATGGATTTAGACTCGAGATATCTTCTAGGCGGATGACCGTGATTAGCCCTCTAGGTCACTCTGTAGTAGTAGATAAAGCTGTTTAGAGAGGTACCCTTAGAACTCCAAGGGGTAGTGTTTCTTCACGATCGATGGAACCGCCGTTTGGGGAGTTCGATCCGATTCTTGGGATGGATTGGTTGGTCAAGTACCGGGCGAGGTTGGATTGCGCGACCAAGCGCATGGTTCTTAAGACGGTTGAGGGTGAAGAGGTGGCTATGATAGGTAATAGGAGAGATTACTTATCAAATGTGGTATCTGCTCCGAAGGCGCGAGAAGATGGTCGGGAAAGGCATGAAGCGTATGTAGTTCATGTGCATGCGTTGGAGGCTAAGGAGTCTGCTGTGGAGAAGGTTCGTGCTGCTAAGGAGTTTGTTGATGTTTTTCTGAGGAGCTTCGGGTTTGCCGCGAGATCACGAGGTGGAGTTCGGGATTGATGCATTGCCGGAGCTGCGCCGGTGTCTATTGCTCCGTATAGGATGGCGCCAAAGGAATTGGTGGAGCTTAAGGCTCGAGATCCGGGAGTTATTGGATCGAGGTTTTATTAGGCCTAGTGTTTCGCCGTAAGTGCGCGGTACTTTTGTTAAGAAGAAAGATGGCACAATGCGGATGTGCATAGACTACACTTGATTGAACAAGGCGACGATTAAAAACAAGTATCCGTTGCCACGGATAGATGACTTGTTTGATCACCGAAGAAGTGCTCGCGGTATTTTCAAGATCGACTTGAGATCCGGGTATCACCGATTAAAGGTTAAGGAGGCCGATATCCATAAAAGCAGCGTTTGGACTCGGTATGGGCACTCACGAATTCTGGTAATGCCGTTCGGGTTGACTAACGCACCGGCGGCGTTTATGGATATGATGAATAGTGTGTTTCAACGATGCTCTGGATCGGGCCGTCGTGGTTTTCATAGGCGACATCTTAGTGTACTCAGGCGACGGAGGAAGAGCATGTTAAGCATTTGCGAGTGGTGTTGCGATTTTGAGGAAAAGCGGCTCTATGCTAAGTTCGGTAAGTGCGAGTTACGGCTTAGAGAAGTGACGTTCTTGGGTCATGTAGTGTCACCGAGAGGGATTGAGTAGATCCTCGTAAGATTGAGGCGCTTTTGGATTGGAAGCCGCCTAAGTCGGTGGCGGAGATTCGAGAGTTTGGGTTTGGCGGATACTACACCGAAGGTTCGTTGAGGGTTTTTCGTTGATAGCGTGTAGATGACCAAGTTCTTGAGGAAAGAAGTTTCGTTTGTATGGACTGAGAAACAATGCAGAAAGCTTCGATAAGTTAAAGAAGATTTTGGTGAGGCTCGGTTTTAATTCAACCCGAGGTGGTAAGGAATTCATAGTCTATTGCGATGCATCACATACGGGCTTGGGTTGTGTCTTGATGCAAGAAAGGTAAGGTTGTGGCTTACGCTTCTCGACACCGAGGCCACATGAGGTCAACTATCCGAGCGACGATTTGGAGCTAGCGGTGTAGTCTTCGCCTTAAAGATTTGGAGGCACTATTTATACGGGGAGAGATCGATAGTCTACACGGATCATAAGAGTCTGAAGTATCTACTGACTCAGAAGGATTTGAATTTGAGGCGTGGCGTAGATGGGTTGAGTTCTTTGAAAGATTACGATTGCTCGATTGAGTATCATCCGGCAAGGCTAACGTGGTGGCGAGCAGCGTTGAGCCGTAAAGGTCGTTCGGACTTAAGAGCATTGTTTGCCCATTTGAGTTTGTATGACGACGGGAGTATTCTGGCAGAGTTGCAGGTTAAGCCTACTTGGGTTGAGCAGATCAAAGAGAAACAGTTAGAGGATGAGGTGCTGAGTGCGCGAAAGGTTGCAAGTGCGAGAATGGTGGTGTGGATGGTTACGACTTGTCTAGTGATGAGGTTCTGTGTTTCCAAGGTAAGGCTTGTATGCCTAAAGATGTTGAGCTGAGGCAAAAGATTCTTCAGGCCTTTACATATAGCGCTCCTTATGCTATGCATCCCGGAGGTAGCAAGATGTATAGGGATCTTAGAGAGCGCTTTTGGTGGCTCGGCTTGAAGAAAGAGGTGACAGAGTTTGTTGGGAAGTGTCGACTTGTCGTAGTCAAGGCTGAACATCGATTGCCGTCGGGGTTGCTTCACTGTGAAGATTCCTCGATGGAAGTGGGAAAGGATAACCATGGATTTCGTCGGTGGGTTACCGCTATGCCAAGCAAGAAGGATTCAGTTTGGGTAGTGGTGGATCGATCGACTAAATCATCACACTTTATTCCGGTGAGGTTGACTACTCACTTGAAGCTAGCGAAGCTTTATGTGTCGAGATAGTGAGGTTGCACGGCGTGCGGTTCGATAATCTCGGATAGGGATCCCGCATTTACGTCAAGGTTACGAAAGCGTTGCATCGGGCTCTGGGTACTCGTTTGGATTTCAAAGACGGCTTTTCACCCGCAATCGACGGTCAATCGTAAAGGGTCATTCAGTCTTAGAGGATATCTTTGAGAGGTTGTATCTTGGATTTGAGAGGTAGTTGGGAGGAGTTTTGCCATTAGTGAGTTTGCCTACAACAACGATTACCAAACGAGCATCGAGGATGGCACCGTATGAGGCGTTGTATGGTAGGAAGTGTCGCTCACCTACGTGTTGGACGGAGTTAGGTGAACGTCGCTTGTTGGGACCCGAGTTGGTTGCTTTGAGACCGAAGACAAGGTTAAGTTGATTCACTAGATTGAAGGAAGCTTGGACCGCGAGAAGTCTTATGCCGATCTTAAGCGAAGAGATATAGAGTTCGCCGTGGGGATCGAGTGTTCTGAAGGTCTCGCCTTGGAAGAAGGTGTTGAGGTTCGGGAAGAAAGGCAAGCTAAGTCCGAGGTTTATTGGGCGTATAAGGTGCCGAGACGAGTTGGACCAATGGCGTATCGCCTTGAGTTGCCAGCAGAGCTTGGTCGATTCACGATGTTTTTCATGTTTGATGCTTCGAGGTATCGTTCGTGATCCGTCACATGTGGTAGCAATGGAAAAGATCGAGGTAAATCCGGACTTGACCATGGAGGAGGAACACTGTGCGATTCTTGATCGGGATGTGAAGGTTCTGCGTAAGAAATCTGTGCCTTTGGTTAAGGTTCTTTGGCGGAATCATGGCGTAGAAGAAGCTACGTGGGAACCCGAGGATATGATGAGACAAAGAATACCCGCAACTCTTACGATCGTAATTTTGAGGTCGAAATTATTTTAAGGGGGTAGAACCGTAATATCCCGGTTGGGGGCTATTTTGTTGTGGCATGTTTTGCATGTGTTTAGTGTCTTTGTGTTCTTTGTTTGTGTAGTTTCGGGGCTTAATTGTAGGCTAGGAGTGTGCTGAGTAGGTAGGAAAATTTTAGTTTTTAGGCTTTATAGGAGGGGAGCTGATGGAGCTGAGGGATATGTATTTTAGTTGGAGTTTTATTGCACAAAAGAGAAGCTGGCAAGGTGGCAAGGCATGCGTCACTTGGGGGCTTGAGTGTGGCGTCATCTGCAGGGGGAGAGGTCTTGTGTTCAAGCTGCGGAGTGGCCACTTTTTGCACTCTTTTTGACGGCATGGAAGGAAGAGGTTGTATGTAGTTCAAATTCTACCTTGGACTTAGTCTACACATTCAAATGGAGAGTGGAGAGTGAGTTTAGGAGGAAGACTTGGTCAAGGTGGTTTAAGTGTGTGGTTGTGAGTGAATGGGGGATTATGGCCGAATTTTTAGGGTGTGTTGGAGGTGTTGGCCGAAACTTGGGGAGCTTGGGGAGTGTTTGGCCGGTTGTGGTAAGTGAGTAGGAAGGGTGTGCCGAATTTCATTTTTGGCATTTTGGTGTTTCGGTCAAAAGTTTATGAGCAAACTTCTTCTTTTTGTCTTTAGCCTAAGCCGAAAATTCTAAAGAGTCTTGCCTCGGTTCTTTGTTTTTGGAACCGAAAGTCCAAGTAGTCTTATTGCCGAATTTGACTATTGTTTTCTCTCAATATCCTTTGACAAGCCAGAACCTAGCATCCCATCTCCATTTTCTTCTCTTTTTGAAACCTTGTGTTTAAAACTCCATCTCTCCAAACCATTCTTTTCCATTTCTTCTCTTGCTAGCGAAACTCAATTCACTAAAAGCACATCTTCATCTTCTTTCGTTGACAAACCGAAACTACCTTCATTCCATCCACTTCTCTTCTTCTCAATTACCTTTGCCAAATTTCAAGAGAGAGTTCTTCCATTTTTCATCTTGAAACCGAAAGACCAAACCTCTCAAGAACTTGCCGAAAAATTTGCTTGTTTCTCCTAACTTTCTTTGCTAGCCGAATGCTCCTTCCCATTCTTTCTTCTTTCTTTTCATGTGTGTTGAGCCAAACCATTACCCTAGTGTTCTCATATCTTTTTCTCCTATTAGCACCTTGTTAGCCGAAAGTTAGTTCCTAAAACATTTTCTTCACTTCTTCCTTTTCTAAGAACCGTAAGTACTCTCTGTTCTCCTTTTTCCCATTGCTATTGTTGGCCGGATCTTTTGTTCTTCTTTTGGTGCAAGGCTTGGCGAATCTCTTTTGTTCTCTCCTAGTGTGGTTGACCGATTGGTGGTTGGTGTTGGGGGTAAGTTCTTGGCCGAATGGCCATTTCCCACTTCTCTAAGTGCTATGTTGTTTTCGGTTTGACTAAGAGCCTATGTTGAATTCGGTTGGAAGGAAATAATCATTTGTTGAACATTTCGATATAGGGCATTCGGGATTCGAGCGATCGACAAAACTTTTATCCGGATTTGATTGATCGGTAAGTGTTGGTAAGATGTTATTCATGGTTTATTCATTTAGTCTTGATTGAGTCTAAGGTTTCAAGAGATTAACTGTTCTTGTAATAGGGTGTGCCGTTTGTCAAAGAGGAATCTATTGGTTCGAGATTTGGTAGGAAACCAAATCAAGTTTTAGGTGCAAGATAATCAAGGGGGCTTTAACTCGATTCGTTGGATTAAGGTTTTTCGTTTAACGGTGTATAACTAACACACCCATACTTAGTGATATTGTTATTAAACTTTTGCCTAATAAAATCATGACAATATGATGGATTATTGGATACCCAAACGGGGTATGTGTACGTATCCGGTAAGTCGGTGTTGCTACTAGATTACCGATGATCTATATGGTATCATGACTATGTATGTATGTGATATGGGGCATGAGTCAAACATATTAGCATGATATGCATAATTTGTATGATATGCATGATTACATGAGTTGGTTTGTTGATGGGTGATATGAGTGGAGGGGCGGTGATGATTTGTCTTGTGAGCACCAGTGTTTTGGTAACACACTTTGTGACTTTGGGTCACCAAAGCTTTGGTAGCACATTTGTGTCTTTGGGACACGGAGGTTGGGCACCTCATTGCGACTTGTCCCCGTGGTTAACACCACCGTGGGTTGGCCCCACTTTGAGATATGGGATCGTCACGCTAGTGATTGGGTATCACACGATGGGTTGGCCCCATCATCCGATTATTGTGACTACGGTCACGATTGCTTTGGTAGCACATTTGTGTCTTTGGGACACCGGGTTGGGCACCTCATTGCGACTTGTCCTGTGGTTAACACCACCGTGGGTTGGCCCCACTTTGAGATATGGGATCGTCACGCTAGTGATTGGGTATCACACGATGGGTTGGCCCCATCATTGGATTTGTGACTTCGGTCACGGTGCTTTGGTAGCACATTTGTGTCTTTGGGACACCGGAGGTTGGGCACCTCATTGCGACTTGTCCTGTGGTTAACACCACCGTGGGTTGGCCCCACATGAGATATGGGATCGTCTGCTGGTGATTGGGTATCACACGATGGGTTGGCCCCATCAATTGATTTGTGACTACGGTCACCAGTGCTTTAGTAGCACATTTGTGTCTTTGGGACACCAAAGTGTTTTAGTAACACATTGTGACTATATGTCACCAGTGGTTTGGCACCACCAAAGGTTTGGTACCACACGGGTAGAAAAGGCGATACGGATGGTTAGGTTCGGGTTGCATTAATCATGTTGCCATGTATGATGTGTGTTAGCATGTTGTTTCATCAGGAGCGGGATTTATGCACTGAGTCACTCGACTCACCCTCTCCTTTGACATTTCAGGTGACCCGTAGACGCGGACATGGAGCTGGGGTGGACTCGGGGTGCACATGCCATGCTTTAATAAAAGTCTTGCTCAGACTATTCACTTTGGGTACTTTAGCTTATTTATTTTTATTTGAGATTTAATTTGGATTTGTAAAAGGCCTTTAAATTATGTTTTTTTTTATGGTTATGTTTTAATTAGATTCTCAACCTGCTTAACAAACAACTTGGCATGAAATTTACTAAAACTTGGAAAGACAACGTTTTCAAAACTATAACGCAATGTGTTTTAAAACATACCATCGGGTATCTCGCTATGTTTTGCTATACAATAAACTCAAATGATCTCCAAATCAAACTCGATTTTCTACTAAGTCTAAAATGTTTCGAAATGGCACTAAGAAACTACTGGAAATGCTAAATGAAATCAACTCGTCTTTAACTATATACTTTGGGTAAGTTTTCAAAAATCTAATCAAACAGTCCTACTCAAATTTTCTTCAAGTTCACTATGTTTTCGCCCCGCTTTTAAACGAAAAAAAGATCTCTCAAAAACGTTTTCCCCGTAGCATACCAGATTCGGATGTGGTGTCCTGTCCGGGTTTGGGGTGTTACAGCGATTTTCCAAAACAATATCTGTTTTCAAAACACCACGCTTTCGCAACAAAATTGTAAATATCACGTTTTCATAAGTCAATTGTTTTAAATTAAGCTTCCGCAACGAACTAGGTTTTGAGGGTAATAACTCATTAGTAAATCTCGAATAATATTAATAATAAATCGTTGTAACTGGGATTTTATTCACAATAAAGGTTCTCTACAAAAAACTTGGTTTTCGAAAAGCACCTCAATGTGGCACGCCAGATTCGGGCCTAACTACTAGGCCGGGTTTGGGGTGTTACAAATAGTCCCCTCATTAGAAAGCCTAAGCTTTAAGGGTTCCAAATGTACAATTTTTATCAAGAAAGGATCACTAGAACACTTACTTGTAAAGAGAGAAGTTTTCTGAAATTTTTTAGTTCTAAAACCCCTTGTTTGCTGAAAATTTTGGTGGAGGAAGATGAGTAAAAAGATGAATATCATCTTTTCTTTATTTTAATATAAAACAATCAATTTAGTCACCAACTTTACCAACTTTGACCAATTTTGACAATTTTTGTCTCCTATGGCCGGCCACCCTATCTTTATGGGTCTAATTGCACTTTAAAGACCTCCAATTAATATTCTTTAGCTATTAAACACCTTTAGCCTATAAAATGGAACTTTCACACTTTATGCGATTTAGTCATTTTTCGCGATTAAGCATGAAATCGATAAAATTAAAGCACCAAAATTTTCATACACATATATAATCATGCTCTAACTTATATAATAACATAAAAATAATTTTCTCTAACCCCGGGTTAGTGGTTCTGAACCATTGTTCTGACTAGCCCCTAAATTGGGCTGTTACATAGCTGTAGTGAAAGTACTTTGGCAATGACACGGTGTCGAAGAGGCTACATGGGAGCCTGAGGAAGCTATCAAAAAATAGTACCCTAACCTATTCACTGATAAGATTCTCGAGGACAAAAATCCCTAAGGGGGAGAGAGTTGTAATAGCCCGTTTTTGGTCAAATTGGAACAGTGGTTTTGGAACCATAAATTCGAAGTTGAAATAATTATTTTATTATTATTTTAAGGTTTACTACATGAATAAATGATTGTGTGAAAGTTTTGTTTAGAAATTTTATCATTTGAGTGCTTAATTTGATAAAAAGGACTAAATCGCGTAAAGTGCAAAAGTGATGTTTTAATAGTTAAAGGTATTAAATAGCTATAGAACCTTAAAGTTAAGGTCCTTAAGGGGTAATTAGCCCATTTATAACTTAGTGGATGATAGTGGCATGGCATTCGGTGTATTTATTGAATATTTTTAAGGTTAATTATGGTAATTTGTAAATAATGTTAAATTAAATAAAATAAAACCAAAATTTATCCCATTATCATCTTCTCCAACCGGTTGCTAGGGAAAGGGAAGCCATTTTTATCCATTTCATTCGGCCAAGCTTCCTATCTCAATTATCAAGAAAAGCGAAACTCAGATCTAGATTAGGGGAAAAATAAAGTTATCGACTAATTGACTTGTTTCATTGTTTTTACATCCGAGGTAAGTTCGTATGTAATAATCATTGTTATAATTATGCTTTAAAATGATTTGACATTGCATAAATTGTGTATACGAGACTACAGTCGTGTTCAACGATAATTCGGGTAATTATGTACACTTAGTGTGCGAAATCGAGATAACTTCGGCTATATATATTTGCACTTAGTGTGTGAGATCGAGATAGCTTCGGCTATATATATATGTTGGCCCTTAGTATGCGAGATTAAAATAGCCTTGGCTATGTATTGGCACTTAATGTGTGGGATTTCTAGTATTCAAAATTTTTCCGAATAGGTATGAGTTCTTTACGAATTGGTACAGGTATGTACGTGAATCGTATGAGTTTAAAATTGAAGAAATTATGAAGTTTTCATATAATCTTATGATTAAAGATGTAAAAGGTTTGTTAGTTAATAAGAGCTTTATGTTGATATATTCAAAGTATTGAATTGTAAATTTATGATTAGATTGAGTTGATTTCATACGAGCTTACTATGCTATTAAGCTTACTTTATTTAATTTTCTGTGTTTTATAGTGAAATCAAGCTAGCTCGGATTGGGGGATCATCGGAGGCTTCGTCACACTATCCTACTATCACTTTGGTACTATTGAGCTTATGTTTTGAATATATGGCATGTATAAGGACTTTGGTCATTTTGGTTCATGAATTGATGATGAATGTAGCCATTTGAGTTGGCTTGTAAATGCTCTAAGTTTGGTTTGGTATACTGCCATATAAGTTGGCTTAGTTTGGTATGATTGAATCATGTATATATATATATATGTGGCTTATGTGATGTTTTGATTGTTGAATATGTGATGCTTTATGGTAATAGGTATTATGAGTGTCAAATGGATGAGTTATGGATAATGATATGTTTATGAAATTAGGCTAAATAATGCATGTTTGAATGTGTCCATATTGATTATTTGAGATGGTAAGTATTGGTGGGATTTGGAAGGCATATTGGGATATAGTGTGTCTTGTATTTGTTGGTATTCAAATGGTAGGAATGATGTTTGATTGAGGTTGTTTGAATGTCTATTATCTGCCTTGTTTGTGCCATTTGATTTTGGTATAGGTGTGCACAAGTTTGGGTGGCAAATTGGCTTGGTAAATAGCTTATTTTTGTCCACACGGAGTGCAGTATATGGGGGTGTGTCTCAGGTAGTGTGCGACACACGCAGTTCTACACACTACCGCGTGTGTCCCCGGTGTTGAAATTGAAACCAAGTCAGAATGCTCCACACGGCCTCACACACGGGTGTGTGACTTGGCCGTGTGGCATAAGTCGAGATATCCTACAGTTTGGCATGGCCTAGCACACGGCCTGGCACACGGGCCTGTGTGTTGGCCGTGTGACCCAAGTCAGAGAGTTACACGGGGCCTTACACTGGCTGGGACACGACCATGTTCTCCCATTTCGAATGTCCACACGGCCTGTGACACGGGCGTGTCTGTTGGCCGTGTGAGACACACGATCGGGCCACACGGGCGTGTGTCCCCTATTTTGAGAAAACTTTTATAAGTGCTCAAAAAGTTTCTAAAGTTATCGGTTTAGTCTCGAACCACTTCTAATGCATATTTAGGGCCTCGTAGGCTCGTATTAGGGACGATATGAATGTGTTGATTGATATTTGAATGAAATTTGGAAATGTATGAGAAAATGTAAGTGTAATTGTGTTATAATTCCGGTAATGCTCCGAAACCCTATTCCGATGTTGAATACGGGTGAGGGGTGTTACATGTTGAGCTTCCTAAAGTATCTCCACTTTGGTTGTTAAACTGTCTAAAAGAGAGTAGCTCTGATACCAATTTTTAGCTCAATAATTCAACTCAAAATTACCAAGAGGGGGTAAATCGGCCTCTTAAAGATTTGTGGTTGCTAAGAAAAAGATAGCGACAAAGAACACTTCAATTTCTAGTGGTTCAGCCCTAATTGCATAGTCTACTACCTTAACTTTCCACAATTATGGATTTTTCCAAATTCACTAATTTGATAACCTTTGAGGACAATGTTTAACCTTACAAACTCCCTTAAGGTTTCTACCCAAACCTTAAGATACAAACCCTCTCAAAGAGTAAAAACAAATACCAAACTAAGAAGAAATCCTTTCAAGATTGAATTGTTTTCCAATTAAGCACTTGTAACACCCCAAACCCTACCCATGCGGTATGACCTGGATCCGGCATGTCACATGAAGAAAGTGTGTAAAGAACTTATGATTCCTACTAAAGTTGATGTTATTAGGTTATAGTTAAGAAAAACAAGTTTGATTATAAATATTCGATAAAAAAATACCACTAATCTCGAGAGGTTGATTGGTGAATCGAAAACCAAACTAGTGAACTTTAAAAACCGTGACTTTTGAAAAAGATGTTGATAATTCGAAGGAAAATCCAAGTTAAATTATTTGTACATATTTGTTATGAAATCCGTTTGTTAATCAATTTTGGAAAACCGTTGTTTAAGGTCTCAGAAAAATTCCCGTTTAAAACAATTCATGGAAAATAATAAGTATATCAAAACATAAAGCAAAATAAAAATATCAAAGGCCTTATTACAACTTTAAACCCAAAATAGTAAAAGTAATGAAATAAAGTGGAAAAGAAGTTTACTAATGTTCGAAAAGATTATTTTCAAAGTATGGCCTCCACCGAGTCATCCATGGGCCCAAGTCCTCATCATTGAGCATCACCTGCAAGGATTAAGAAAGAAAGGGGGGTGAGTTACAAGAACTCAATGCATAATCCCCCTTACCATCATCCACTGGGCCTGAAACCGTATAGCAACATCTTGGGCCTAAGCCCATTTACATAACAGCATTTAAAAGAAATGAATACAACCCAACCCATCCATTCATCACACCCCCGACCAGCCAATCACACCTGTGGGGATCAAGTAAACCCACCCCGCCGCTCACACCAATTTGCAGTCAAGCTGCTAAAGTATATTATTTTTGTGGCCATGCCACCGAAATCATAATTAAGCACAATAATAAGTGAATTGTGGCTATGCCACCAGGCTACACTGCTTTCCATACAATTTTTCCCAACCCATGCAATATGTAAAGATGCAACATAAGAAAACTATATCCACATATATAGCAACCATTAATCTAATGAAATATTCTGATGAATCGACCCATTAAAGCACTTTGGTAAATCGACCCACTAAGGCATTCTAGCAAATCGGCCCGTTAAGGCATTTTGGTAAATCGACCCATAGGGGCATTTTCATAAAAACGATCCATTAAAGCTTTTTAGTAATTCGGCTCATAAGGGCATTTTTGTAATTTTACAAATTAATACCGATTTTGACAGATCTTAAAATTAACGTTGTTTAAGCAAGTTACTTGATTCTTGCCATATTACGATTATTAGATTCGTAAGCAACAACGATCTATTTTCCAACATGATGGTGAATCACGAATCTACAGGATTTCGGTGTGAGATTACACACCTGATTACGGTAAGGACTAAACCTTCTTGATCGTTGGCACCTATGTCACCATAACACTCGATTAACTAACAAGAGATAGTGTCTTAATCCAAATCTAAACAATCGGTTTATCACACTTACGCTCACTATCGCGAACGACCACGATCTGCCTATTTTCACTGGATGTCGGTCCACAACCTGGTGAAAAATCCCGAACTGCCGATACCGCCCTACGTTTGAACTTGGGAGTAGAGATTGCAATTCCACTCCCTTTTCATCCTCCTATCAATTTTCCTTTAGTATCGCTACCACTTGCCTCCATTGGAAGAGTCTCGGTCAAAATAATATTACAATAAGAGAAGTAGTTGTCTAAGAAGAGGGTTTCGGCTTACCACTACCTCCGAAGGATCAACGAGTAGAGGAGAACGAGTGATTTAGTCCCTAGAATAATCGATTAGTCAAATCTATCAATCCGTTTAACAAAATAACCGCGTAGATATCGAATGGACCAAGAAGAAACTCCTTACCTTAATCGATGATGAACCCGATTCCCACCGATTCAACTTATGAATAAAGGATGAGTCGGCAAGGATGTGAGATTCGGCCAACCCCACAAGAACACTACAAAAAGGAGATGATCACGATATGAGGGAGTAAAAGGAAATGGTGTTTCAGTTTTAGAAATAAAGTGAAACAACCGAATGATGATGGTCACACCTTCGGTTATGGAGAAAAGAAGATGAAAGGAAAAGAATGAAGCCACTTACCCGATTCAACCAAGGAAGAAAGTGATCAACACGCAAGATGGAGGAGAGAGAATGGCTAGGAGGATTCGACTACTTAGAGAGAAAAGAACAAGCAAGATTCGGCCATCAAAAATATTGACTAAAGAAAAAGAGAGAAGGGTTGAAGAAATGGTGAAAAAGAAAAGAAAAGATGGAAAAAGAGGTGTCAGAGAGTTTCGGCCTACACTAAGGAAAAGATGAGCAAAATGGCTTGAGTGTTTCGACAAACAAAGGAAAAGGTTGGAAAAGAAGCACAAAAAAATGTTCAAAAAGAGAGAATAACTTTTCATGCACAAAACTTGTAAAAAGGCTATAGGAAATTCGGCTCCCTAATTCCGCCTACCAAAATCGTAAGTCCCTAACACCAAAAAGATTATGGTTGACCAAATTTTCTTTCCCCAAGCACCTCCCAAAATTCAGCCAACATATCCCCCCTATCTCTTTCCTTTACTTCTTTCCTTATTTTTCCCTTGATCTCCTCATTTCTCTTTTCCTTAGTCTTCTTTCCATCATTTGAAAGTCTTCCTTTCCTTCTATAGAGCCATGGCCGACACTTACCATCTTCCACCTGATTAGCACAAAAAAAAATATATTTGCAATAGGTGAGATTTGAACTCCACCCTTTAAGCCCCTTCATGTGACGCCTCACCACTTTGCTACTAGCTCTTCTTGTGCTAGCAAAAAAGACTCACTTATTCTTTTAAGTCTTGACGTCACTTGCCTTCTCCCCCTTAAGTGCATAAACACAAAAATTCTACCAAGGCCCAACTCAACCCCAAGCCTTCTTAGGGTCCCTAAACATACACAACTGACACTCTTAGCTAGCCTAACGCATGGTATAATGTAAAACATAAAATCCTGAATTTCAGGATGTTACAGCACTAATAAAAAAGAAAACACTTGAGCTAAAGGAATAACAATGAAAGCTCAAAAGTGTGTACAAGAAAAGTATGAAAGTTTAACACAAATGTTCATTGATTGATCTTTTAGGCTTGAATTTATCTCTCTTGTTGTTGTAGGATATTTGGAAGCTAGTATTTACACCCTAATTGATTTCCAACCAGTGTGGTTGTTGGAGATATGAATAGAGCCACTGGGGATGTGAAAACCGATTGCACTTAATTCACCTATAACAAATGAGTATTGATATTATTAAATGCATAATTCGGTGACCGTTGGGGCTGAAGATATTGATACGGCATCGATTTTATCGATACCATATGAAAAGTATCGATACTGGGATCGATACTTAGCTGAATTTGTGAAAAATAGAATGTCAATTTGGTACCATTTTGAATAGGGGTATCGATATTTTGAAAACTATCGATACGAGGCCAATACTGACTTGTTTTAAAAATATTTTGACTAGTTGAAAGAATTTTTACTTGATTAAAATCATTTTAACTTGATTTTAAAGTTGGTTCAAGAAATTTACTAAGAGTAAGTAAAGATTCAAAGTTTTATCTCATAGACTTCATTTGAGCAATCATTTTTCAATTTTATTCAACTTTAAATTTTATTCGAAAACACTTTAATTTGTTATAACAAAACATATTATCAAATAAAGCTTAGTTTAACAGTAATGCTAGGCCCTTTTCAACTAATACAAGTTCCCTTTAACCTACCCTTCAAACTTGTCAATCTTAGAAGGGTAGAAAAACCTTCACTAATTAGAAATAAATATGGGTTAACTGGGTCACGCTACCTTAACTCCCTACTAGGCTTCAAAGCTTCACCTATCAAAAAATTCATGACCACCGAATAAGACACCAAACTTTACAAAACATAACAAAAGAAACCCACACATTAGCAAAACCCATCATCAACATCATATCCTCTAAAAAATGACATTCTACCAAGTCATATACTTTACTCATGTCGAGGTTCAAAGCAAATAAACCTCAGTTACTAGTCCTTTTGTTCTTGAAAGAATGAAGAAATTCATATGCAAGGATAGTGTTATAAAAAATGAGTCTTTTTGGTAAAAAAACACTGGGTGCCTCATCCATGCAATTATCTAATATATTCTAAATATTTGAACAATAATCTTTGAACTAATCTTATAAATAACATTGCAAAGGCTAATTGTCAGGAAATGGCTCATGTTTCTAGAATTGGGAATCTTAGGAATAAAAACAATAGGAATTCAATTAATATCTTTAAAAGAGATTCCTGTAACAGCCCGTTTTTGGGTCAAATCGGAACAGTGGTTTTGGGACCACAAATCCAAAGTCAAAATATTTATTTTATTATTTTAATAAGGTCTACAGCATGATAGATTAATTTCTTGAAAGTTTCGTAAAGAAACTTTACTGTTTGAATGGTTAATTTGATAAAAAGGACTAAATCGCGTAAAATGTAAAATGCATGTTCTATTAGTTAAAGGTGTCAAATAGCTTTGGTTTTTAATTATGGTTGCCTTAAATGGTAATTATACCATTTTAAATGTTAGTGGACTTTTATGGAAACATTAATAGGTGTTTTAAATGGTTTATTAGTAAGGTTAATTTGGTAATTTGGTTAATAACATAAAATAAATAAAAAAAACAAAGAATTAAAGGTTATCATCTTTTTCATAGCCAAATGAAGCATGGAGAAAAGCAATTTCAGGGCTTGAAATAATTCGGTCACTTTGGAGCTAATTTGCAAGTCCAAATATGTCCCGTTTTTAATGATTTCTATGTTTTTGTGATCGTTGCTTCGTATTCTAGCTAGCCCGTACCTTAAATTTTGAAAATACTAAAGATTTATCATGTTTCCATTGTTGAATGCTTGAGTAATTTGATGGTTGATGATGGATTTTGAATAGTTGTTGATAGATTTACTAGTTCTGTAAAGTGATTTTTAACAAAAATGTCAAAAAGGGATTAATTTGTGAAATTGTAAAATTATGTGGGTAAAAGTGTGAATAAATTTAAAATATGGGCTGCTAGTAATATGTATTAAATTCGGCTAAGCATGGGTTTGTACTAAATTGCATGGATTTGCAATTTTATGTGATAAGGACTAAATTATAAAAATGTGAAAGTTTAGGGGCAAATGTATAAAATGGCCCTAATGTGTGTTTTGTGCTAAATTGAATGAAATGATGATTAAATAAGTAAATTTTGATAATATATTTATCAAGATAAACTGAGATCGGGTTTAGATCGGGGAAAAGGAAAAGTGGACGAATTGTCGATAATTTCCATCCGAGCAACTCGAGGTAAGTTCGTATAATTAGAATCGAAATTTTAAATTCCTGTAATTATTTGAAATGATTGTATGTAATTGAGTAAATGATCTACTTGAAATTCAAATGCTGATATAGTCTGATGGTTACCGAGCCCCGTTTGAATCGTAGGAATTCGTAGGATACGAGTGACATGTCACTAGGGTTACCGTTTAGGTTGAGATCCTGCATGTGTTGTAGACTCAACTCAGTTCGTATGAGCTTATTGATATATCAGCTCGTAAGAGCTTACTGTTCTCAGCTCGTAAGAGTTTATTGTTTTTAGCTCGTCAGAGCTTACCGTTTCAACTCAATAGAGCTTACTGTTCATCAGCTCAGGAGGAGCTTACTGTCCATCAGCTCAGGAGGAGCTTACTGATCATAGCTCGAAAGAGCGGAAATGATAATGAATTGATAGATTACTGATTTATATACGTAATGTATATCACTCGAGTATCTCTTGAAATTCTAATAGGTTCAACGGGCATAACTTCTGTTATTGGTTATGTGAATAAGGTATGTGTTATACGAATGAATTACTGTTTATACCGATGAATTACTATTATTACGGATGAATTACTATTTATACAGATGAATTACTGTTTATACAGATGAATTACTATTATTACGGATGAATTACTGTTTATACGGATGAATTACTATTATTACGGATGAATTACTGTTTATATGGATGAGTTACTGTTATTGAATGAATTATTGATTATATGATTGAAAGTGAAATGTTACAAATGATGTACATGATATATGAATTTGATATGATACTATATATTGAGTACTAAATTGAGATAATGGATGATTATATGCACTTATGTGACTAACTTGTTGATGAATGCTTGTGTATAGGCATTTGGCAAGTGAATTTGATATACTTTGTTTAATTGTTTGATTATATATAAATGGTAAGTTAAATTCTGAATTATACGGGCTTACTAAGCTTTAAATCTTTCTATTTCTTTTCTGTGTTTTATAGAGGTTCGGTAGCTCGTTCGATTCGGATAAGTTGGAGTTACGCATCACGCTATCCAGTTGCCGATTGGTACCTTTGAACTTATGGATATATGTAAATATGGCATGTATAGGCTAGTTATAAATATGATGGTTATGGTTACTTGAGATAGTGATTTTGGATGTTGTGGTATAAATTAAAGCCGTGTGATTTGGCTTAATTTGGTATAATGTTTTGGTTGTGTATAAGTATTCAAATATGGTATGTTTTGGCAAGTAGTAGATGGAATAGAAATATGCAAATGTTGTCTTGATATGAAATAGGCATATGAATGGAAAATGCATGATATTAATTAGGTATTTGAATACTATGTCGAATTGGTATAAATTGTGTATGAAATGTTGTGAATTGGCTACCTATTATGTTATAAAAATGTTGCAATTTATGCTTGTGCATGCATTTATAAATAGGGTGGCAAAATGGCTTTGCAAATAGCCTATTTTTGTCCACACGGGCAGAGACACGGGTGTGTGTCTCAGCCGTGTGCGACACACGGTCATGTTACACAGCCATGTGTCCCCTGGTGTTGATATTAAAACCAAGTCAGTATGCTCCACACGGTCTCACACACGGGCGTGTGACTGGCCGTGTGGTACAAGTCAGTATACCCCCTAATTGGCACACGGCGTAGCACACGGGCGTGTGACTTAGCCGTGTTGCATAAGTCAGTATACCCTACAGGATTGGCACTGCCTAGCACACGGCCTGGCACACGGGCGTGTGTGGCCACTTCGAAGGGCACACGGGCTAGACACACGGGCGTGTGATTAGCCGTGTGACCCAAGTCAGTATGTACCCCCTGCTTTCACACGGCCGGTGAAACGGGCGTGTGTCCTCTTTATTGAGAAAATTGTTCAAAGTCTCATAGAAGTTTTATAAGTTATCAGTTTAGTCCCGAACCACTCCTAAAGCATGTTTAAGGCCTCGTAGGCTATTGTAAGGGACAAATTGAATGATGATTATATGAAATGATTGAGTGTATGAGAAAAGTACGGTTATATGTGTTATAATTCTGGTAATGCTCCGTAACCATATTCCGGCGTTGAATACGGGTGAGGGGTGTTACAATTCCTCTATTAAGCACAGATAAATATTAGTTGCCAATATTATCACTAATGATATGCTAGAATGCTTGATAAAAATTACTAGGAAGCCATTCATACATGAAGCCTTGGTTTGATGCATATTGTAACAACCCGTTTTCAGTGGTACCAAAAATGATGGTTTTGAAACCCGTTTTTACGATGGTCTAGTTAGTAAATATTATTTATTAATATTTACGAGTCTTTAATAGAATTATATTGAATTCTGGTAAGGTAATTTTAATGATTGGTTGGTTAATTAAGGTGTAAGGACTAAATCATAAAAACCGTAAAACTTAATCACATTTGATTTTTAAGTGTCAAATGGTTTAATTAGTGAAAGTACAAGGATCTAAATGGAAATTAGATTACTTTTAAAAGGGATGGACAGTTAGTGGATATTTTTAATTGAAAATATATTAGTTAAAATGTTAAATCAATAATAAAAAGTAATAAAACATAAAATTGAAGGTTACCATCTTGCCATTTCTTCTTTCCCACCATTTCCACCATTATTGAATGAAGGAGGAAAGCTTCAAACATTCAAAACCATTCGACCCTTGCATGTAAGTCCAAACCTTGCCCGTTTTTCGTAAATTTTATGTTTTTGAGATTGTTGTAGCCTAATCTAGCTAACACAGGTCTAAATAGTAAAAAGCATCAAAGATTTTAAAAGTTACCATTGTTGCTTTTGAAGCTTTTTGAATGTTAAATGGTTAAGTTTGAAACTTTGATATGATATAGGACTATTATGTAAAGTGAATTTTGTTAGTTTTGAGTTTAGGGAGTAAAATGAAAATATGTTGAAATTGGCTTGAAATTCTTATAAACATAGATTCTTGAGAGCTGTATAGGGATGAGTTTGAAGTCAGATTTAAAGTTTAGGGTTTAAATATGAAATATATGCTTTTTTCGATTTTAGGGACTAAATTGAATAAATTGCAAAACTTTAGATAAATAGTGACAAGTGATAATAAGATATCATATACATTAAATAAGTTGTTATAAGGTAATTGGCACTAATATTAGTCCCTGACACATCTACTATTGCTATTTATATCTAGTAAGTTGATACAATATCGTTATGTGTATTTTTGTAATGTTTATATTTGAATTCTGTATTTTATGATCTTTGAATGTATTTGAAAATGTTTGCATGTATTTGACACTACCATGCTTTCAGTAATGTCGTGCTTACACTGTGGATGTTATTTGTGTGTTTTTGAATAAGCATAAAAGGGAGATCACTCTAATACTTAGGAATGCTTCCTTCTTATGTCTCCCCGCCATCGTGGGTAAGCCCAAATACCTCTTTGGGTTTGAGGTAATTTGAACCCCCCATAATGTTACCAATTTGTACATGAACCAAAGGAGACACATTTGCACTATAAAAAAAATTAAAGACTTATCAAAGTTCATTCTTTAGCTAGAGCAAGCTTCATATTCTTGTAGAATTCACTTTATAAATTTTTCCACTTGCCTTTGTAGCTTTACCTAATACAATAATATCTTTAGCGAAAAGCAAATGTGTAATGTTAGGCCCTCTTCAACCAATACAAGTTCCCTTTAACCTACCCTTCAAACTTGTCAATAATAAAAGGGTAGAAAAACCTTCACTAACTAGAAATAAATATGGGTTAACTAGGTCACCCTACCTTGACTCCCTACTAGGCCTCAAAGTTTCACCTATCAAAAAGTTTATGACCACTGAATAAGACACCAAACTCTACAAAACATAACAAAAGAAACCCACACATTTGTAATATCCTGAATTTTGGGCCTGTGCATTTTATGTGATGTGTGCTTAAAATATTAATTTAAAAGGGTTAGGGGTCCTGATTGGGCTCAAGAATGGGCTGAGGTTTTGTTTAAATATTCTGTTTAGACACTCAAGGATTTAAAATAAAGTTTTAGTAGTTTAAGTGACATATTGGGCTTGTGGCCCAGCAACGAGGGGCACAGTAAAGGTGTAACATCCTAGATTAGGGGTTATGCGTTCGTGTGTAATTCATGAGATAGTGGGCTCAGTGGGTGTGTTGGATGTGTTCTTAGGAGTTCTAGGAACCCTAAGGTGCATGGAAATGTATGGAAATATAAGGCAATGTATGGAAATGTAAGGAAATGTAAGGAAATGCTTTGGAAACGTTAAGTTTAAAAGAGGAAAGTGAACATTTTTGGAAACTAGGGGATGTAAGGAAATGATGTGGAAATGATTCAAAAGAGGAAAGTAAACATTTCTGGAAACTTGGAAATGTAAGGAAATGTCAAGTTTAAAGAGCCAAACGAAATTTTTTGGAAACTTGGAAATGTAAAGAAATGTCAAGTTTTAAGGCTTAAAAGAGAAAACTAAGGCAAGGTGGCCTTAAGAAAAATAATATGAGGAATTTGACACACAAACAGCTTGGAAAAGTGGCTGGAGATGCCACTTAGGGCCTCTGGAAATGGCGTCACATGCAGGGGAAATAGGCTGAGTTCGAGTCACCCGAGGAGCAAATAAATAAGTTTTATTTTTGCTTCCGTAAGGCGAGGTGGACGGCATGGGTTTCTAGAAAAGGAAGAGTTTTATTTGCATAAATATGTGAATAATAAGTGATAAATAAAGGATTTTCTTTTAAGAAAATTGAGGAGATAATTGATGGATTAAAGGCTTTTATCTTTTAAATAAAAGAGATAATATTATCAAAAAGAGGAGTGGTGGCCAAGTAAGGGACTCCTAGGCTGATAATTTCGGCTATAAAAGGAGGCGGGAGGGCTACTCATCAACTTTTGCTTTCTCTTCCTCTGTGCGAAGTTTTCCTAGCTCTCTCCCCTCTCTCGCCGAATTTTTCTTTAAGTAAAATCCATCTCCTCTTCTTCTATTTTCTTCTCTGTTTCTCTTCACAAAGTCGAATCTTTGTTGATTCTAAGTAAAGGAGCAATCAACTACGACATCTAAAGGGTCTACAACTCGTCGAATATAAGGATCAAGGATCTAAGGTAAGATAAATTTATTTGATTAAAGGTTATGATGTATATGTTAGATTAAATCTAACATGAAGATTTCGACAGACATATAGGGCAAGGAATCCTCTTTAGATTTGGAAAGCGTAAGGTAAGTACATAGATCTAATCGGCCAAGGCTTATTTTTGGTATTTAGAATTATTTTTCATTGATCCAAAAGTCAGAAACTGACAAAATTACATGATTTAGTGTTAGCCGATTTCAAGGAAAAGGGATACTAGTAATTTTTGGGAACTTGATCAATCCAATCGGCAAACAAGGTAAGTATTAGTAATACCATTCCTATTGGGATTTGGTTTTAAAATCGAAAAGGTTATTAATGTGTTTTTGTATGATGGGCCGAATATAGGAATTAACAGATCTAAACTTTAGATTGGTAGATCGTTCTTCGGGATTTCAAGGAATCTATTAAGCCAATCAGGTGTGTACTCACATTAATTTTTCGATATATCATATGGCAAATTATTTTAATATATGAATATGCATAAGAATGTGAATGTGGCTAAGTACCACAAAGGTGGTAAGAGTACCCAGGTATGTTTCCTACTTTCGATAGGATTACGAATATGTTATATTGTTAACATGTGAATAATGGGAAATTAAGTATGTTATGCATGATATAAAAAATTTATGGGGCATTCGGGATATATGAGAAAGGGGAAGAAGGTGTTGACTTGGTCTCACGAATGAATATGGTGACTACGGTCACAAAATTTGAATATGGTAACCGGTTACATTATCTCGAATTTGGTAACTTCGGTTACATTATTTGAATATGGTGTCTAATGACACAAATTATATGGGCGATGAGCACGTCGATTGCAGCGATCGCCTTCGATGGTGTGTAGCGGATGGAGGGTTGACTTAGTAGTCCCCGTACTGTGGACCGGCGAATGCGGGTGGTGTGTAGCGGATGGTTAATTAGGTTTGGGTTTGGGAATGCATCATTAATTGTATTCTATGATTTGAATGTGTATCATTTGCATGCCTGATTCTATTATGACTTAGTGTTGTGTACACATTGAGTCTCATTGACTCACCCCGTTTGGGGAATATTTTTCGTGATGAGCAAGAATGGACCGGTCGGCAGGAGCTTAAAGGTGGCCATGCATAGCAAGAAATTTATGATTTGGACTTTCAATTTATTTTAAGTATTTTAAGTTTTACTTTGGGATCATTGATATAATAAGGCCATTGTGGTTTACTTTATTTTTCTTTTATTTATTATGTCTATGGATTTTTATCAATTAAAGTTTAAGTAAATTCCTTTTTAAAATTAACTCTAAATGTTTTGTCACCTTAAATAAATGGGTTTTAACATAAGATAAATTTGTTTTCAACTCAAGCCCAACCCAAACAATATTTTTTAAAAATCATACAAGTTTTTCCTAAGTAACAAAAGAATTTTGAACCGGTTTACTTGAGGAACATACCAAATCTGGTCAAAGCTCGTGGGCCGGGTTTGGGGTGTTTCAGTTTGGTATCAGAGCCCAGTTTTAAACTCTCGGCCTGTGGGCTAAGGCCCAAAACGGTTTTAATTCGAGCTCAAATGATTTTCTTGAAATAAAGCAGGTATTCTAGCATGGCACCTAAGTCTCCGACCCAAAGTCCACCAGGTAAGTACCCTAACTTTATGTGTGATTCTGTGATTGATGAACTGTATAAGGGTAGAAAAGGCATGGAACGTAGAATAGAATGATAGGAACATGAACCCTAGGGCTAGATTACTCAAACACAAAACCACATAAGACTTAATGCACTAAACAAACCTATGGCTAAGTCACGAGCTAGGGTGTGGTAACCCACATGACGCATGTCTAGGATTGGATCCGAAAGAGCACAGTATTTAAGCGGTCCTAGTGACTCACCTCCTCTTCGCAGAATCCTGCCGTGCGTAGCTTCGGTTCACCCTAACTCGGAGGGCTCAGCGTGTGGCAACCTCTCGTGCGCATGTCTAGGAATGGTTTCGATGGGAGCTTGGTATTTAAGCACCGCGTGACTCACCTCCTCTCCATTCGAATCCTGCACCGTGCGTAGCTTTGGTTCACCCCGACCAAAGAGGGCTCGGTCATAAGCTAAATCTAATGACTAAAACCCGAAAGGGAACTAGCCATGTTTTAAAAAAAAAAAAGAAAAGAAAAGAACCCATAAAGTTTTACAACTTTTGGAATATCCCTAACTTACTAAATTTTACCAATTTACCCTGATTTATGGAAAATTACCAAAATACCCCCGAGGTCAAAAATTACCGAAATGCCCTGGATTCCAATTTTTTTTCCCAAAATTACCCCGGAACTTTAAAATTTCCAAAATACTTTTGACAAAATCACCGAGGAACTTTCTGTTTGAAAAATTACAAAAATACCCCTGTAGGG
This sequence comes from Gossypium sturtianum, assembly GCA_025698515.1. Taxonomy (NCBI): domain Eukaryota; kingdom Viridiplantae; phylum Streptophyta; class Magnoliopsida; order Malvales; family Malvaceae; genus Gossypium; species Gossypium sturtianum. Next base: position 57,161,197 of record CM046952.1, read on the forward strand.
CAAATTACGAAAATACCCCTAAGTAGTGGAAAAACAACAACAATGAAAACTACAACATTTCTCTGAATGAACGAAAGTTCATAATTGATTGATGGATGTATGAATGTAAAGACTGTGTGCATGTACGGATACGAAAGAACCACTCCTAAAATTTTTCCATAAAAATTCTTCGCGAATAATCAGTGAAACAAGGACTAATTCATAAAACTTTTTACTCGGATTAAATCGCGACGTTAGAAATAAGTTCTAGGGGACGTGAACTTAGGGATTGTGCCTAGAAAGTATGATGGTTCTATTAAGATCGAGTGCGCAAATGTGAAGCATAGTGCGGTGAGAAGGATTGTACAATTTGTTAATGAGTAATTTCGAGGACGAAATTATTTTTAAGGAGGGTAGAACTGTAACATCCTAGATTAGGGTTATGCGTTCATGTGTAATTCATGAGATAGTGGGCTCAGTGGGTGTGTTGGATGTGTTACGAGGAGTTCTAGGAACCCTAAGGTGCATGGAAATGTATGGAAATGTAAGGCAATGTATGGAAATGTAAGGAAATGTAAGGAAATGCTTTGGAAACGTTAAGTTTAAAAGAGGAAAGTGAACATTTTTGGAAACTAGGGATGTAAGGAAATGATGTGGAAATGATTCAAAAGAGGAAAGTAAACATTTACGAAACTTGGAAATGTAAGGAAATGTCAAGTTTAAAGAGCCAAACGAAAATTTTTGGAAACTTGGAAATGTAAAGAAATGTCAAGTTTTAAGGCTTAAAAGAGAAAACTAAGGCAAGGTGGCCTTAAGAAAAATAATATGAGGAATTTGACACACAAATGAGCTTGGAAAAGTGGCACCGAGATGCCACTTAGGGCCTCTGGAAATGGCGTCACATGCAGGGAAATAGGCTGAGTTCGAGTCACCTCGAGGAGCAAATAAATAAGTTTTATTTTTGCTTCCAGGAAGGCTGAGGTGGACGGCATGGGTTTCTAGAAAAGGAAGAGTTTTATTTGCATAAATATGTGAATAATAAGTGATAAATAAAGGATTTTCTTTTAAGAAAATTGAGGAGATAATTGATGGATTAAAGGCTTTTATCTTTTAAATAAAAGAGATAATATTATCAAAAGAGGAGTGGTGGCCAAGTAAGGGACTCCTAGGCTGATAATTTCGGCTATAAAAGGAGGCGGGAGGGCTACTCATCAACTTTTGCTTTCTCTCCTCCTCTGTGCCGAAATTTTCCTAGCTCTCTCCCCTCTCTCATGAAATTTTCTTTAAGCAAAATCCATCTCCTCTTCTTCTATTTTCTTCTCTGTTTCTCTCTTGTCAAAGCCGAATCTTTGTTGATTCTAAGTAAAGGAGCAATCAACTACGACATCTAAAGGGGTCTACAATCTATCGAATATAAGGATCAAGGATCTAAGGTAAGATAAATTTATTTGATTAAAGGTTATGATGTATATGTTAGATTAAATCTAACATGAAGATTTCAACAGCACATATAGGGCAAGGAATCCTCTTGATTTGGAAAGCGTAAGGTAAGTACATAGATCTAATCGGCCAAGGCTTATTTTTGGTATTTAGAATTATTTTTCATTGATCCAAAAGTCGAAACCGACAAAATTACATGATTTAGTGTTAGCCATTTCAAGGAAAAGGGATACTAGTAATTTTTGGGAACTTTATCAATCCAATCGGCAAACAAGGTAAGTATTAGTAATACCATTCCTATTGGGATTTGGTTTTAAAATCGAAAAGGTTATTAATGTGTTTTTGTATGATGGGCGAATATAGGAATTAACAGATCTAAACTTTAGATTGGTAGATCGTTCTTCGGGATTTCAAGGAATCTATTAAGCCAATCGTGTGTACTCACATTAATTTTTCGATATATCATATGGCAAATTATTTTAATATATGAATATGCATAAGAATGTGAATGTGGCTAAGTACCACAAAGGTGGTAAGAGTACCTGTATGTTTCCTACTTTCGATAGGATTACGAATATGTTATATTGTTAACATGTGAATAATGAGAAATTAAGTATGTTATGCATGATATAAAAAATTTATGGGGCATTCGGGATATATGAGAAAGGGAAGAAGGTGTTGACTTGGTCTCACCAACGGAATATGGTGACTACGGTCACAAAATTTGAATATGGTAACTTCGGTTACATTATCTCGAATTTGGTAACTTCGTTACATTATTTGAATATGGTGTCTAATGACACAAATTATATGGGCGATGAGCACGTCGATCGCAGCGATTGCCTTCGATAGTGTGTAGCGGATGGAGGGTTGACTTAGTAGTCCCACGGTGTAGACCGGCAATGCGGGTGGTGTGTAGCGGATGGTTAATTAGGTTTGGGTTTGGGAATGCATCATTAATTGTATTCTATGATTTGAATGTGTATCATTTGCATGCCTGATTCTATTATGACTTAGTGTTGTGTACACATTGAGTCTGTTGACTCACCCCGCTTGGGGAATATTTTTCAGGTGATGAGCAAAGAATGGACCGGGTCGGCAGGAGCTTAAAGGTGGCCATGCATAGCAAGAAATTTATGATTTGGACTTTCAATTTATTTTAAGTATTTTAAGTTTTACTTTGGGATCATTGATATAATAAGGCCATTGTGGTTTACTTTATTTTTCTTTTATTTATTATGTTTATGGATTTTTATCAATTAAAGTTTAAGTAAATTCCTTTTTAAAATTAACTCTAAATGTTTTGTCACCTTAAATAAATGGGTTTTAACATAAGATAAATTTGTTTTCAACTCAAGCCCAACCTAAACAATATTTTTAAAAATCAACAAGTTTTTCCTAAGTAACAAAAGAATTTTGAACCGGTTTACTTGAGGAACATACCAAATCTGGTCAAAGCTCGTGGGCCGGGTTTGGGGTGTTTCAAAAGGGGAGATATAAGTGGCGTCACAAGTGCATAAGGAGGGCCCAAATTTTGACAGCTTGAAGCCCAAGTTTTAGGGCCAAAATTTGGCACTTAGAAGAGTAAGGGGGGACGGCACAAGGCTAAATTTTAGGAGATTTTATTATGTTTAATTTTAAGGATAATAGGCAGATAATGAAGAGAGGAGTTAGGGCTATTTTTGTGGAGATAATAGATCAAGATAAGGGAAAAGATGAGAGCTCATCCAAGAGGCTAGAGTTGGCCGAAAATTTGACTCTATAAAGGGGAAAGAATCGGCCCTGTATAGGCAGTAAGGTGTGCCAAATTCTTCATTATGTTCTCTGAAAATTCTCTCAAAAATTTCTCTTTTATTTTTCGGCAAACTTGAACTCTCTCTTCTCTTTTCTTTTTTTGACAGAAATCAAAACTCTTTAGATCTCCATTGCCGAAACCCTACCATCCTTTTTCTCTTCTCTTTTGGCCGAACCTCACTAACCACTCCTTGTTTATATTTTTTTTCCAATTCTTTGTTTCTCTAAAAGCCGAAATCACTAAGATCACACCTCCTGAAGTTGCCAAATTTTCTTCAGGGGAGTCTGCTTGTGCCGAATTTTGAAGGAAGCAATAGTGGGGCCAATCGCATAGATCTCTAAGTTATAGTTTGGTAACACTCGAATTGTGTTACTTTCGGGATTTCAAGGTAAGAGGAATCTATTAGTTTCAAAGTGTAAATTTGGGTATCTATTAACCCTTGGCCGATTGTAGGAGAGGCCCTATTTTCACATCTTTCTGGCTTTTTGAGCAAAGTTATAGATCGATTTAGCAAGGGTATCGACATTAATCAGGTGTGTAACCTTTCCCACTATTAGATTGGGTGCTAATATATATATATATATGTATAAATCTGCTATACTCTGTTAAATGCCGAAAACCCGGCATTATGATTGAAAACCCGAGGAGGGTAAAGGCTAATCATCAGGTTAGTGATTTGTCCTTCTTCGATAATATGCTTTGTATGCCGATTTCTCTGTATGCTTGGGGTTGGGTGAATGATGAAAGGGAAGTGATCTTACGTGGCTTATGCCATTTCACCGGGTGACTTTGTCACAACTCGCATTTCGTGGCTTATGCCATTTCACCTGGTGACTCTGTCACAACTTTGACGATGAGCAGCTAACTGCAGCATGTCTTCCATCGATGGTGTGTAGCGGTGTGGGTTTATTATAGAAATCCCCAATGGTGTGCTTGGCAGGTAAGGGTGGTGTGTAGCGGATGGAAACCTAGGATTGGGTTGGGTTATGTATGTCATTTGCTAAATTATGTTTTATTTGTTGATTTGTGGGCTAAGGCCCAATCGATGGTGCATGAGGGTTTCACACTGAGTTTCGCGACTCACCCAATTATTTTAACCATTTTAGGTGACACTTAGTGCATCGGACCGGGCTGGAGGAGGGAGCAAGGTGGCCATGCGACAGAGCATTGAGGATTCAGCAAAAAGACTTAACTTTATTTATTTATTTTTAAGAAATTTATCTTAAGTGGGTTTTAAGTTTCGTTGTAATAAGGCCATGGGCCACTAGACTATTATACTTTGCTTTGGGTTTTATTTTGGGCTTTCATTATTGACATTTAAACTTTAACTAAACTAAGGCATGTATTAAGATTTTGGTTTTTATTCATAAAACAACAAGTGAAATTTATATATTATTTAAACTTATCAAGTTATTAAGTTTTCCCAAATAAAAGATTAAATACAAGAAAAATATTTCCCGAAGATTGCGACATCTTTTACAAAACTCTTTTGAGTGGCATGCCAGATCCGGCTGTAGTGTTTGGGCCGGGTTTGGGGTGTTACAACATTAGCAAAACCCATCATCAACATCATATTCTCTAGAAAATGTCATTCTACCAAATCATATACTTTACTCATGTCGAGGTTCAAAGCAAATAAACCTCAATTACTAGTCCTTTTTTTCTTGAAAGAATGAAGAATTTCATATGCAATGATAGTGTTATAAAAAATGAGTCATTTTGGTAAAAAAAACATTGGGTTCCTCATCCACGCGATTATCTAATACATTTAAAATATTATAAAAATAATCTTTGAAATAATCATATAAGTAACGTTACAAAGGCTAATTGTCAGGAAATGGCTCATGTTTCTAGAATTGGGAATCTTAGGGCTAAAAACAATAGGAATTCAGTTAATATCTTCAAAAGTGATTCTTCTATTAAGCACAGATAAATATTAGATGCCAATATTATCACTAATGATATGTGAGAATGCTTGTTAAAAATTACTAGGAAGCCATCCATACCTGAAGCCTTGGTAGGATGCATATTGTAACAACCCATTTTTAGTGGCATTGAAAATGGTGGTTTTGAAACCCCATTTTTCGATGGTTGAGTTAGTAAATATTATTTATTAATATTTACAAGTCTTTAATAGAATTATATTAAATTTTGGTTAGGCAATTTTAATGATTGGTTGGTTAATTAAGGTACAATGACTAAATCATAAAAATCGTAAAAGTTTATCACATTTGATTTTTAAGTTTCAAATGGTTTAATTAGTGAATGTACAAGGATCTAAGTGGAAATTAGATCACTTTTAAAAGGGATGGACAGTTAGTGGATATTTTTAATTTAAAATATATTAGTTAAAATGTTAAAGTAATAATAAAAGGTAATAAAACATAAAATTGAAGGTTACCATCTTGCCATTTCTTCTTTCCCGCTGTTTCCACCATTGTTGAATGAAGGAAGAAATCTTTAAACATTGAAAATCATTTTACCCTTGCTTATAAGTCCAAACATAGCCCGTTTTTCATAAATTTTATGTTTTTGATATCGTTGTAGCCTAATCTAGCTAATTGATCTACCGTAATTCGGTGTAGTAGATTAAACTAATTTTTGCACTTTAGGAGCTTGAAAATAAGCATTATCATTAGGTTTTAATTATATTTTAGTAAGTTTAATTAAATTCAATCAAGTGTGTGAATTGAATCTTTTATTAACTTTAGGGGCCGAATGAGACCTAAGGGAGAGCTAATGTACTTTGTGAGTGTGCAGGAGACCATTGAAAGGCGTTCTAAACTGATATTGGTCGCTATGTCGTAACACGGATGATTCGATGTTGCAACATAGGGACCAGAATGGAAGAATTCTGAGACTGCCTTCAATATCGCGACACAGCCTAAGGGTGTCGAAACATACCCCCTGAAGACATCCTAGATAAGAGTATATTGTCTTCTTTGTTGCAACACAGGTTCTAGTGTGTCGTAATATCGACTCTGGATAGGAATTAATACGATCCAGGGGGTGCACAATCCAACTTAAAGCCTGGGAACGTCAACTAACCTAGGGTTAAGGACGACGTCTACCTCAAGTCTATAAATAGACTCATTTGGCACATGTTATGAACACCAATTTCTCTTTTTAATTTGTGTTTATTTTTGCTGACTCGTTATTCAAGTGGACGTATCGGAAGGTCCTGCTAGTGTAACACCCCTAACTCGTATCTGTCGTCGAAACAGGGTTACGGAGCATTACTAAAACTTTTCAGAACATTCTCAGATAAATCATGTCAATCACTATTCATTAACCGAGATAATTCATAACGTCCCTTAATTGGACCCTCGAGGCCCAATACGAGTGTTAGGATTGAATCGGGACTTAATCGGAAACTCTAATAATTTTTCGTAACATTTCAAAAAATTTCCAAAGTGCAGGGCTCACACGCCCGTGTGATCCAAGGGACACGCCCATGTGACCCTTAGACACGCTCCTACCTCAGGCCGTGTCCGATTTAGGTTGCTCTCTGACTTGCGCTGTCGAAACCATTTTTTAGGTTTTATAAAAACGGGGATCGACGTTAAAAAAACAGAAATGGGAGTCGCCACCAATCCCTTTTTACTTAGGTGTGATTGGATCACCTTATAAAATGTTTCATTTCAAAACATTGATTTTGGTCTGCATAAATACAAGAAAACGGGTTCGGGAGTCGGTTACGTACGAGGAAGGGTTAGCACCTCGTAACGCCCAAAATTTGGTACCTAATTGATCATTTCATGTCCTAGTGTCAAAAATTCGAAAAGATTTTAAAATACAATTCCTTTTAAAGAATGTTTGTATAACCCGTTTTGGAATATTAAGATTCCTTTATTCCATAAGGATAAAATATCATATCCAGTACGTTAGGGTGCGACATTTTAACCTTCGAAACTAAGATCGTCCCTTAATTTCCCAAAACACGAAATTAAAAGGATATTTAGTTATTTGGATGTACGAAAAATCGAAACCCAGCACGTTAGGGCACAATTTCTCGAACTTCCAAACACGAAACATTGCCTTGTTTTCTGAAATCCTTATTCCGAGATAACAAAATGTCACATCCAGTGAGTTAGGACACGATAATTTTGAATTCTCGAGAATAAGTTTTTTTATTTAACTTTTAAAAGGAAAGTAATAGGTTCTTTGAACTCGAAGAAGAAAATCGAAACCCAGTAAGTTAGGGTGCGATTTCTTTCGAACCCTTAGAATGCGGAGTGTTTTCTTATTTTGAAAATTGGATAAAAATGTAATGCGATCGAAATAAAATGGAAAATGAATTTAAAATAAAGTGTAGAATGATTTACAATGCTTGCTTATATAACAAAACGACGATGATAAAATATAACAACAATAATAAAGGTAGAAATAAAATACAATGAAAGCAAAAGCAAGATAGACAAATGAAATAAAATAAAAGAGAATAGTAACAAAAATGAGGGAAAAAATAGAATAATAATAACAATAATGAAAATGTGATAATAATAATAAAATATATTAATAAATGAAAAATAGTAAAAATAAAAAATAAATTAATATTAGTAATAATAAGAAGAATAATAATAATGAAAATAATAGTAATGATATTGATAATAAATAAATATAATAATAATAATAATAAAGTTAATTATAAATAAAATAATAATAAGAAAAAATAGTAGTGGTAATATAATATTAATAATAATAATACTAAATTAGTGATAATAATAGTAATAATATTATTATTAATAGTAAATGAAAATAATAATAAAAGTAATAGTAGAAATAAAAAATTATATTAAAAATAAAATAATAGTAAATATTGAGATTAATAGTGATTAAATAATGGTAGTAAAAAAAATAACACTAGCAATACTGAAAATAATAATAATATTTAAAATAAAAATAATAATAGTAACAATAATAATAAATATAAAAATAATGAATATGGTAATGATAAAATAATAATAATAATATTTATATAGAAATAATAAATAAAAAAATGTTAAAACCATGGCAAAATAACAAAAATAATAAAAGAAAATAAAGTAGGGACAAAATTAAACTTAAAAATGATACTTTGGGGAGAATTTTAAAAGAAATAAGTGAATTAGGGCCCCTGAGCAATGTGCGCAAAAAGTGGAGGACCAAAAGGGAAATATTCCTACCCACCTAAACGACACCGTGCGTTTTAGGACTAAAATGAAAACCGAAATAAATTATCGGGCAAAAATTAAAAAATAACATAAACTCAATTAAAAAAAACAAAAATGCGGAAGGGCTAAAGCAGCAAATAACCCATTTCACAAAACACACGAGGATCCTTCGGGTCGGGTCAACTGCAAGCGGATCCTAGGTGAAACGACGTCGTTTTGGCCTTAAAAGGGGACCTCCAAAACGGCGTCGTACAATAGGCCCTATATAAGTAAAAAAAACCCAAAAAAATTCATTTCAAACACTTTGAAAAAAAAACAAACAGGAGCTCTGAGAAGCTCTCTCCCTCTCGGCTTTGAGGTCCGACTCGGCCGTCGAACCTCCAAGCCGCCCCACGCGCCGTCGTCGTGTACCGCCTAATACGGCGGCCGCAGGTTAAAAACCTCTGCTTTTCAGCGCGAGTCGACAGGTATTCCTTTTTTTATATTTTAAATAGTTTTTATATATTTAAAATGCTTAGATCGAAGAGAAAAATAGAAATAAAATGAACGAAAATAAAAAAACCTCTGCTGTTTTATTAATCTCTGTATATTTTCTGTGTCTCTTGTCTCTGTTTGTATTTCTCTGTGTATGTATTGTGTCCCTGTTACAGATTCTTGTAGGGCTTTTATAGCCCTCGAAACGAAAATAAAAAAGAAAAAAAATATTTTGCCATGTTTGCTGTGTTTTGCTGATGTCTTTCCTTTTTTGCAGGCAATCGACGAGGGTCTCGGCGATGGTGCGGGATTTGCGCGCTGATTACAAGGGACTGATTGTGGCGCGGGGGAGGCTGCTTGCTGGGGCACTTGCGGCGCAGTGGAAACCTAGGGTTTCCTGCGTTCGCAAGCTATTTGGGCCAGCTTAGCTTTGGGTCTATTGGGTCTGGGTCTGAGGGTGTATTCGGGTAATGGGTAGTAATTTGGTTTTGTAAAAGGATTGTAAAAGACAACTTGGACTGTTTTTATTTTTTATTTGGACTTTGTATGGGCCCGGGCAAAATGGGCTAATTACAGCTGCCCCTCTTTGCTCATTGTCATGTAACGAGAATAGAGCAAAGACTACAAAAGGTCCAATTTTTCCCGGTCTCTTGCCGAGCCTTAACTTCTTGGTCCTCATCTTCTTCAAATGGCTTCCAACTCCACTGCAACTTCAATGGTATTGGAACTTCATCTTGATTTCAATAAGTCTGATGGCTTCAATCTGCTTCATCGCAACTTCTCGTGAAGGCGATGACGCCTATCTTTAATCTGCTCCACTGCAAACTCAAGGAGATAAGATCTGATGTCTGATCTGCTTCTTGCAACTTCAAGAATGCCAAATCTGCTATCTTCGATATGCTCCTCTGCAAACTCAGGGAGACAAGATCTAATGTCTTCGATCTGCTTCCTGCAACTTCAGGAATGCCAGGTCTGCTATTTTTAATCTACTCCACTGCAAACTCAGGGATGCCAGATTAGTATCTTCGATCTGCTTCACTACAATCTCAGGAATGCCAAATCTGCTATTTTTTATCTGCTCCACTGCAAACTCAGGGATGCCAGATTAGTATCTTCGATCTTCTTCACTACAATCTCAGGGATGCCAGATTAGTATCTTCGATCTGCTTCACTACAATCTCAGGAATGCCAGATCTAAAATCTTCAGTCTGCCCCACTACTATCTCGAGAGGAAAAAATCTGAACTTTTCAGTCTGCTTCCTTACTATCTCAGGAAGACTTCAATCTTCAGTCTGCTCCACTACCATCTTGAGGGAACAAAATCTAAACTTTTTAGTCTGCTTCCTTACTATCTCAGGAAGACTTCAATCTTAAGTTTGCTCCACTACCATCTCGAGGGAACAAAATCTGAACTTTTCAATCTGCTTCCTTACTATCTCAGGAAGACTTCAATCTTCAGTCTGCTCCACTACCTTCTCTAGGGAACTGTAACACCCCAAACCCGGCCCATGCGTTATGACCGGATCTGACATGTCAATGAGAAAAACGTGTTAAATCCCTTTTGATTTGTACTAAAATAGATATTATTTTGTTATAATCAAGAAAACATGTTTAATTAGAAATATTTGATAAAATACTACTAATCCTCGAAAGTTAATTGAGAAATCAAAAATTTGAACTAATGATCTTATAAAATCGTGTCTTTTGAAAATATCGTTTAAAAGTTCGAGTGAAAACTTCCGTGTTAAAATATTTATAAAAGTTTATTATGAAATCCATTTGTTAATCGATTTTGGAAAACCTTTATTTAAGTTTTTAGAAAATTCTCATTTTAAACAATTTAAGCAAAATAATAAGTATAACAACCATAAAGCAAATAATAAAATACTCCAGAGGCCTTATTACAACATAAAAAAAAACCCAAAATAATAAAGTGAACGGAAATAGAAATTTAAAGTTCAAAATAAAACACCATTTCTGAAGTATGGCTTCCACCGAGTCATCCATGGCCCAAGTCCACATCACTGAGCATTACCTACAAGTGTGAAACCCCTTACCGTCATCCACTGGGCCTGAACCCATATAGCAATATCTTGGGCCTAAGCCCTTTTACATAACAATTCTTAAAATGAAGCAAATGTATGAATGTATGCAACCCAACCCATCCTAGATATCCATCCACTACACACCACCCGTACCATCCATCACACCTGTGGGGATCAAGTCAACCCACCCCGTCAACACACCAATCGCAGGCATTATGCCTTTTATAACACATTTAATTGTGGGCAAGCCACCGAATCTCGTAGTATCATATTATCAAACATATTTGTGGCAAGTGCCACCGCAATTTCTTCTCTTCAACATTTTCCCAACCCATGCAAATTCATGTAGATGCATCATACATAGCAAATCATGATATTTACAAATATATCAACAATAATTAATTCGGACAAAAGTTCAAATTTATTAACACTTTACAAATCGGCCCTTTAAGGCAATTTATCAAATCGGCCCATTAAACAATATATCAATTCGGCCCATTAAGCAATATATCAATTCGGCCCATTAGGCAATATATCAATTCGGCCCATTAAGCAATATATCAAATCATCCCATTAAGCAATATATCAATTCGGCCCATTAAGCAATATATCAATTCGGTCCATTAAGGGTTTGGCCCATTAGGGGCATTTTCATAATTCGGCCCTTTAAGGGCATTTACGTAATTCGGTAATTTTACCCACTAAGGGTAATTCGATAATCTCGCAACCCAGGGGTATTTCGGTAATTTACCCTCCAAGGGTATTTTGGTAATTCCGCAACCTAGACTTAACTACTAATGTGGGGCATAAAAATCGAAACTGTCCATTTACGTCATACTGACTAAATTGACTATAACTCGAGTTAGGAAACTCGAAATTTAGATCTGAAATTTTCCTTGAAACTAAACTCATATATCTTCTTACTACAAGTTTTCCAGAATTTTTGGATTATCCGTTTAGTACAGTTTATTCATTAAAGATTCCCTTATTACACTGTCCAATGGTTCTGACCTCTCTTACCCAAAATTCAAATATCTCACTGTACGGTTTTCATATGTTGCTCCCACTTGTTTCTATTGAAAATAGGCTCACTAAGGAATCTATACATATAACTTATATCTCATAATTCACTTTGTACAGTTTTAAACGATTTTTCCAAGACAGAACAGGGAACCACAAAGTCAATCAGAACAAGTCTCACTAAAATTAAGATATCACAGAATATACAATTCCTCTTCCTTTCCCGTTTCTTTCATAAAAAAATAGACATAGTAAGCTTTATTTCGATATCTTTTTCACTTTCTAACTCCCTTTATCCTATTTTTCGTGATTTTTCAAAATCACGTCACTTCGCTATCTTGACCAAACTGTTTTTCATTGCAAAAATATGGTTACCACTACGAATATACGCACGCCCGAGTGGTCACCGATGCCGGTTTCCGGTTTTCCTTCAGTATTTCGACCGAATCACAAAACATTTTGTAACACCCTGAATTAGGGGCTATTTGTAATTTAAATAAATTCCATGTGGGCTTCAAGAAATGAATAAATATTATTTTATTTAGCATGATTTAGGGTCTAGAAATAACCTCGATTTAGGTCGAATTTGGGTTAAAAAAAGAATTAAATTAAAGTACTTAAAAGGAGGGAGCTAGGTGGAGATAGGGTTTAAATAAAAATCGAGGGAAACATGACACAAGAATGTATTTGGTGTAGTGGCTTGGTGCGTCTAAGGGAGGGTTACAAGGGAGGAGGTTCGATCCGTGGAACCAGCAAGGGGAATTGTTTTTTTTTGTGCATTAAAGGAAGGGCCCAGGTAAAGAAGGCCTTAAAGAAATTTTGGGTAAGGTTCATGGCATGAAAGTTTAATGGGGAGAAGTGGCAAAGGACGTTGGAGAGTGAGGGCTGCAGTGAGGACTCGGGTTCGACTCATGGTAGGCGCAAGGACGTTGTTTTTTTAGGCTTTGGCGTTGAAAGGAAAAAGGGCTTGATTATAAAGGCTTTATAAATAAATGGAGAGGGGATTTGACATGGAAGTCGGGTTGGAAGAGTTGGTTTGGGGCGCTTAAAAGGAGGCTATTGCTGCTGCTTGGGGTCGCTGGTTCGAACCCCAGGGGCTGCACTTTGGTTTATTTTTATTTTTATTCTATTTTTATGCTGCTGGCATGAATTGGTCTGCACGTGGGGTCTTCAATTAGGATAGGCTAGAAGCTTTGTATTTACATTCGGCTGGAAGTGTGGGTGTATTATTTTAATTATTATTATTATTATTATATTTTAATTGAAGAGGTGATAAGATAAGGATTATGCAAGGGATTAATTTATTTGTTAAAGGATAGGAGAATATATAGGAAATTGATACAAGATTAAGCCAGTTTTGGTGTTGAATTCGGGCCGGGTATATCTTTGGTCTTTATTATTATTATTATTATTTATTTATTTTTACCTATTTTCTAATTTGGAAGAGGGAGAGCTATTAGTGTTTTAATAGCTATTAAAGTGTTGAGGGGATTAGGAGATTAAAAATATGATGAAGCTAGATTTACTTGTGATAATTCAAGGCTAGAAATTATCACAAAGAAAAAGGGTGGTTGCCGATTGTTGGACTCCTTGGGGGCTGTCCATATCTTATTTTGTTACAAAGAAGAAGCGCCAAAATTTCCAGCAAATTCTTTTCTTGTTTCTCCCTTCATAGTGCTTTGCTGAATTCTCCCCCAACTCTTAGCAAAATTTGCTTAGAAATTTCTAGCTTTGTTGCTTTCTTTTAGCCGAATACCCTTTCTCCTCTCCTCAAAATTCCAGCCCTTCCAATTGTGCTTAGGCCGAATCTCCTTGAGGAAAAAGGGTGCTGTTGATTTTTCAATAAGTGTGGTAAGGGTAATCCTCTCCTTAGAAATTTAAGTTATGGCCTATGATTCTTGCTAATACGATTAGATCGTTGTAGGAAAGCTTATGGGGTTTATTTTTCCAAGGGTAAGTTGGTAAGCACATTCGGCCAAAGGCCTTTGATAAAAGCTTATTGTTTAAATGCCAAACTAATGTATGTGCCATGGATTTAGGGGTCTAGTTAAGGCTTCGGATTTGTTTGGAAATCAAATCCGTTCAAGGGTCAAGATCTAGCATCGTAGATCGGCTTTTCGATCTAGGAATTACGATAGTAACAGGTGTGTAAGATCTCTACACACTTTATTAATTTACATGACATTATTATTTGTTTTGATTATTTTGATTGTGATTAGCTTGTGGCATAATCACGGATTTCGGGTAAGTCCCCTGTCTTGTAACTTTGGATATATGTTATATGCCATGACATGATATATATGAAATTGATGAATAAGCATGTGATGGTGGGATTGATGAGAGGAGGGGGATGATATTATGGACTGTCGTCAGTGGTTTTGACCACAAGATGGGTTGGCCCCATCAGATTATTTGTGACCTATGGTCATCAGTGGTTTTGACCACAACGATTGAATATTCGCGACTAAGTCCCAGTGGTTTGGTACCACCAGTGGTTTTGACCACACTTGATATTTTGTGACCTATGGTCATCAGTGGTTTTGACCACACGATGGGTTGGCCCCATCATTTAAATTGTGACTTTAAGTCATCAGTGGTTTTGACCACACGGGGTAGAAAAGGAGTATGGATGGCTAGTTGGGTTGCATGAGCATGTTTATTAATGAATTGTGTATGAGATATATTTTCCGGGTGGGGGATTTACACACTGAGTCTTGGTGACTCACCCCTTCCCTTAACATTTTGCAGATGGGTAGATCGCGGAGATGGAGCTGGATGGACTCGAGGTGGCCATGCAGTGGAAATTTTAATTAGACGAACTTGGACTTTGTTTTATTTTATTTAATGTTGGTTTATTTTAATTAAGTTGTAATAAGGCCTAGACACAATTTTATTATTCTATGTTTGGATTAATTTGTTAAACTATTTTCTAACATTAAATTAAGTACACGTGGTTTCTAAAATTTTAAATCGCAAAATATTTTATCGTGCCATCGGGCACACCTGAATCGGTAACAATCTGACGTAATGAATATTTTTTTTTTAAAATAAACCTAAGCATGTTTTTTTTTTATACACCTCAAGTGTTTTAAATCGAACACTATCTTTTATCAAAAAGTTAATTCGGCTTAAAGGGATTTTTAAAAATACTTTCTCTGTAGCACACCAAATTCGGTCGTAGTGTTTGGGCCGGGTTTGGGGTGTTACAAAATGGTATCAGAGCCCAGTTCAAAGCTCGGCTGTGGGGGTCCAAGGCCCAAAAATGTTTTGGTAGGCCTTATGGAATGATTTTTGGTTTTTGAACAAAGATGGCCCGAGTCTCCTGGCACCTATCCGCCTGTAAGTATATCTAAACCTCTTGGTGAATTATATTCGTAGAAGGGTAGGAAGCATGGAACGAGATAGACTTATAGGACTTGGACCCTAAGGTTAGATTACTCAAACACAAACGAAGCATAAGACTTAAAGGACTAAACCAACCTATGACTTAGTCAATGAGCTAGGGTGTGGTAACCTGCAGTGCGCATGTCTAGAAAGGTTCAAAGTGAGAGCTTGGTATTTAAGCGGTCCGCGTGACCCACCTCCTCTTCACTCGAATTACGCACAGTGCGTAGCTTTGGTTCACCCCGACCGGGAGGGCTCGGTCATAGGCTAAACACAATGATTAAAACCCGAAAAGGGAATTAGCCTTGTTTTCCGAAATAGAATGAAACAACAAACCCTAATGTTTTCAAAACTTGTGCAATAACTTACTCAAATCCTAGAACATTACTTTTACAACGTTTTTTCTCGAAAAACTTGACTTGTGAAAAAATTACAGAAATACCCTTAGGAGTAAAATTACCAAAATGCCCCTGACCCATAAAATATTAATTCAATGGTTTTGCCCAAAAATTTTAACTATTTTACAAATATTCAACAACTTAGCTTTGGAAATCATCAGCAAAATATTCTGGTTCTGAAAAATTACGAAAAAAAAAAAAAACCTGTAGGAAAAAGACGAAAATACCCCTGGGATAGAAATGGGCAAAATGTCCGATGAGCGAATAGGTATGGAAAGTATTAAGGAATGGATGCATGAACTTCTTTGTGTGAACTAGGAAAGAAGACTGGAACATTGTTTGCTCGAAAGAATCTCTGATTAAACCTTATCCATAAAATTTCTTCGCGAGTAATAAAGTGAAACAAATGCTAACGCATAAAATTTTTCTTAATCAGATTAAAAGCGCGGTAGATAGAATGAGTTCTAGAGGACGTGGACGCCGTGGACGTGGTAGGGGTAGGATGACGGTGTCTGAACCCGTCAGGTCAGGACAAGGTTCTGAAAATGAGGTACCACTGCCACCACCACCTCCTACTTTTAGAGCTGAGGAGCCGGATCAGACCGGTGGCGAGGCGGTATCGCAAGCTGTGTTGCGAGTCTTGGAGATGGTGGCTGGGGCCGGTGGAAATGTGGGGCTCGGAAATCTGTTCCCGGCGACTCCGATCTAACGGAGCGGAGGTATTCCGAGGTGTGTCGGAGTGGCACCTAGTGCGTGAGAATCATCGGCTAGAGTCAACCGAAAGGATCATGGATGATCTTGACCGACCGAGGAAGAAAAGTCGAAGGGGCGATGTGTCGCTTCTAAAGGATGAAGCGTATCGGTGGTGGCTTACGGTTCGAGATGGGGCGACAATGAGATGATTTGACTTGGGAGTATTTCGAACCACCTATCAAAAGAAGTACATCGGAACTAGCTACGTAGATGCACAAATGAAAGGCTTTCTTGAACCTGGTCCAAGGCAATAAGACAGTGGCGGAGTATGAGGCCGAATTCCTTCGGTTGAGTAGGTATGCTCGTGGTATTGTGGGTACCGAGCATGAACGCTGTGTTAGATTCGAGGATGGGCTGAGAGATGAGCTGAGGATGATGATAGCTCCACAACAGGAACGAGAGTTTGCTGTTCTTGTGGAGAAGTCTAAAGTTGCTGAGGGAGTAAGACAGTCCGTAAAGAGGAACCAAGAACGGAATTGGAATAAGAGAAGCTCGGAACCTTCAAGGTTCTTGGGTAGTGAACAGAAGAGGACGAAGTTTGATGGGTCGGATCAAACTGCTAGGCCTGCTGCTGCCAATACCCAATGGCCGCCACAATGTGCTCGGTGTGGCAAGCCTCACAAGGGTGAGTGTTGGAGTGGTAATCGAGGGTGCTTTGAGTGTGGATCGTACGATCACCGTGTAAGGGATTGTCCTCGGTTAGCTAGAATCAACCGAGGGTCGAACCGCGCTCGGGTTAGAAATGAAGGACCACCACAGAGGGGGTCGAGGTGCAGCTAGAGGTAATGATAATGGTAACGGGCGTGGTCGAGGTGCTTTGAAGGTGCAGAGGCGAGGCAACCAAGGGTGGTTTATGCGGTTGGCCATCGCGAGGAGGAGGATGCACCAGATGCGACAACGGGTATGTTCCTTACTTAATAATACCCTTAATTGCTTTGATCGTTGTAGAGTTTTCTTGTTTTACTAGGGAAGTGCCTCAAACCTTGGTTGTGAACTTAGAGATTGTGCCTAGGAAGTAGGATAGTTCTATTAGGATCGAATGTGCAAATAAGCACAAAGACGGTGAGTTAGATGTACGACTATTCGTTAGAAAGTAATTTCGAGGACGAAATTATTTTTAAGGGGGGTAGAATTGTAACACCCTGAATTAGGGGCTATTTGTAATTTAAATAAATTCCATGTGGGCTTCAAGAAATGAATAAATATTATTTTATTTAGCATGATTTAGGGTCTAGAAATAACCCTGATTTAGGTCGAATTTGGGTTAAAAAAAAAATTAAATTAAAGTACTTAAAAGGAGGGAGCTAGGTGGAGATAGGGTTTAAATAAAAATCGAGGGAAACATGACACAAGAATGTATTTGGTGTAGTGGCTTGGTGCGTCTAAGGGAGGGTTACAAGGGAGGAGGTTCGATCCGTGGAACCAAAGGGGGAATTGTTTTTTTTTGTGCATTAAAGGAAGGGCCTGTAAAGAAGGCCTTAAAGAAATTTTGGGTAAGGTTCATGGCATGAAAGTTTAATGGGGAGAAGTGGCAAAGGACGTTGGAGAGTGAGGGTCGCAGTGAGGACTCGGGTTCGACTCATGGTAGGCGCAAGGACGTTGTTTTTTAGGCTTTGGCGTTGAAAGGAAAAAGGGCCCGATTATAAAGGCTTTATAAATAAATGGAGAGGGATTTGACATGGAAGTCGGGTTGGAAGAGTTGGTTTGGGGCGCTTAAAAGGAGGCTATTGCTTGCTGCTTGGGGTCGCTGGTTCAAACCTGTGGCTGCACTTTGGTTTATTTTTATTTTTATTCTATTTTTATGTCACTGCATGAATTGGTCTGCACGTGGGGTCTTCAATTAGGATAGGCTAGAAGCTTTGTATTTACATTCGGCTGGAAGTGTGGGTGTATTATTTTAATTATTATTATTATTATTATATTTTAATTGAAGAGGTGATAAGATAAGGATTATGCAATGGATTAATTTATTTGTTAAAGGATAGGAGAATATATAGGAAATTGATACAAGATTAAGCCAGTTTTGGTGTTGAATTCGGCTGGGGTATATGCTGGTCTTTATTATTATTATTATTATTTATTTATTTTTACCTATTTTCGGCTGGAAGAGGGAGAGCTATTAGTGTTTTAATAGCTATTAAAGTGTTGAGGGGATTAGGAGATTAAAAATATGATGAAGCTAGATTTACTTGTGATAATTCAAGGCTAGAAATTATCACAAAGAAAAAGGGTGGTTGCCGATTGTTGGACTCCTTGGGGGCTGTCCATATCTTATTTTGTTACAGCAAAGAAGCGCCAAAATTTCCAGCAAATTCTTTTCTTGTTTCTCCCTTCATAGTGCTGCCGAATTCTCTCCCAACTCTTAGCAAAATTTGCTTAGAAATTTCTAGCTTTGCTGTTTCTTTTTAGCCGAATACCCTTTCTCCTCTCCTCAAAATTCCAGCCCTTCCAATTGTGCTTAGGCCGAATCTCCCTTGAGGAAAAAGGGTGCTGTTGATTTTTCAATAAGTGTGGTAAGGGGTAATCCTCTCCTTAGAAATTTAAGTTATGGCCTATGATTCTTGCTAATACGATTAGATCGTTGTAGGAAAGCTTGCGGGGTTTATTTTTCCAAGGGTAAGTTGGTAAGCACATTCGGCCAAAGGCCTTTGATAAAAGCTTATTGTTTAAATGCCAAACTAATGTATGTGCCATGGATTTAGGGGTCTAGTTAAGGCTTCGGGATTTGTTTGGAAATCAAATCCGTTCAAGGGTCAAGATCTAGCATCGTAGATCGGCTTTTCGGGATCTAGGAATTACGATAGTAACAGGTGTGTAAGATCTCTACACACTTTATTAATTTACATGACATTATTATTTGTTTTGATTATTTTGATTGTGATTAGCTTGTGGCATAATCACGGATTTGAGTAAGTCCTGTCTTGTAACTTTGGATATATGTTATATGCCATGACATGATATATATGAAATTGATGAATAAGCATGTGATGGTGGGATTGATGAGAGGAGGATGATATTATGGATCGTATCGTCGCTGGTTTTGACCACAAGATGGGTTGGCCCCATCAGATTATTTGTGACCTATGGTCATCGGTGGTTTTGACCACAACGATTGAATATTCGCGACTAAGTCCCAAAGTGGTTTGGTACCACCAGTGGTTTTGACCACACTTGATATTTTGTGACCTATGGTCATCGGTGGTTTTGACCACACGATGGGTTGGCCCCATCATTTAAATTGTGACTTTAAGTCATCGGTGGTTTTGACCACACGGGGTAGAAAAGGAGTATGGATGGCTAGTTGGGTTGCATGAGCATGTTTATTAATGAATTGTGTATGAGATATATTTTCCGGTGGGGATTTACACACTGGGTCTTGGTGACTCACCCTTCCCTTAACATTTTGCGGATGGGTAGATCGCGGAGATGGAGCCGATGGACTCGAGGTGGCCATGCAAAGGAAATTTTAATTAGACGAACTTGGACTTTGTTTTATTTTATTTAATGTTGGTTTATTTTAATTAAGTTGTAATAAGGCCTAGACACAATTTTATTATTCTATGTTTGGATTAATTTGTTAAACTATTTTCTAACATTAAATTAAGTACACGTGGTTTCTAAAATTTTAAATCGCAAAATATTTTATCGTGCCATCGGGCACACCTGAATCGGTAACAATCTGACGTAATGAATATTTTTTTTTTAAAATAAACCTAAGCATGTTTTTTTTTTTATACACCTCAAGTGTTTTAAATCGAACACTATCTTTTATCAAAAAGTTAATTCGGCTTAAAGGGATTTTTAAAAAAATACTTTCTCTGTAGCACACCAAATTCGGTCGTAGTGTTTGGGCCGGGTTTGGGGTGTTACAAAATGGTATCAGAGCCAGGTTCAAAGCTCGGCTGTGGGGGCCCAAGGCCCAAAAATGTTTTGGTAGGCCTTATGGAATGATTTTTGGTTTTTGAACAGCATGGCCCGAGTCTCCCAGGCACCTATCCGCCTGTAAGTATATCTAAACCTCTTGGTGAATTATATTCTGTAGAAGGGTAGGAAGCATGGAACGTAGATAGACTTATAGGACTTGGACCCTAAGGTTAGATTACTCAAACACAAACGAAGCATAAGACTTAAAGGACTAAACCAACCTATGACTTAGTCAATGAGCTAGGGTGTGGTAACCTCTGTGCGCATGTCTAGAAAGGTTCAGTGAGAGCTTGGTATTTAAGCGGTCCGCGTGACCCACCTCCTCTTCACTCACTTCACTGCACAGTGCGTAGCTTTGGTTCACCCTGACCAGGAGGGCTCGGTCATAGGCTAAACACAATGATTAAAACCCGAAAAGGGAATTAGCCTTGTTTTCCGAAATAGAATGAAACAACAAACCCTAATGTTTTCAAAACTTGTGCAATAACTTACTCAAATCCTAGAACATTACTTTTACAACGTTTTTTCTCGAAAAACTTGACTTGTGAAAAAATTACAGAAATACCCTTAGGAGTAAAATTACCAAAATGCCCCTGACCCATAAAATATTAATTCAATGGTTTTGCCCAAAAATTTTAACTATTTTACAAATATTCAACAACTTAGCTTTGGAAATCATCGAAGAAATATTCAGTTTCGAAAAATTACGAAAAAAAAAAAAAAAAAAACTCAGTAGGAAAAAGACGAAAATACCCATGGGATAGAAATGGGCAAAATGTCCGATGAGCGAATAGGTATGGAAAGTATTAAGGAATGGATGCATGAACTTCTTTGTGTGAACTAGGAAAGAAGACTGGAACATTGTTTGCTCGAAAGAATCTCTGATTAAACCTTATCCATAAAATTTCTTCGCGAGTAATAAAGTGAAACAAATGCTAACGCATAAAATTTTTTCTTAATCGATTAAAAGCGCGGTAGATAGAATGAGTTCTAGAGGACGTGGACGCCGTGGGCGTGGTAGGGGTAGGATGACGGTGTCTCGAACCCGTCAGTCGTCGGACAAGGTTACGAAAATGAGGTACCACGCCACCACCACCTCCTACTTTTAGAGTGAGGAGCCGGATCGGGCCGGTGGCGGCGGTATCGCAAGTCGTATTGCGAGTCTTGGAGATGGTGGTCAATTGGTGGAAATGTGGGGCTCGGAAATCGTTTCCCGGCGACTCCGATCTAACGAGCGGAGGTATTCCGAGGTGTGTCGAGTGGCACCTAGTGCGTGAGAATCACCGGCTAGAGTCAACCCCGAAAGGATCATGGATGATCTTGACCTTGACCGAGGAAGAAAAGTCTGAAAGGGCGCGTGTCGCTTCTAAAGGATGAAGCGTGCTCGGTGGTGGCTTACGGTTCGAGATGGGGCGACAAAGCAGATGATTTGACTTGGGAGTATTTCGTAACCACCTATCAAAAGAAGTACATCGGAACTAGCTACGTAGATGCACAAATGAAAGGCTTTCTTGAACTGGTCCAAGGCAATAAGACAGTGGCGGAGTATGAGGCCGAATTCCTTCTGGTTGAGTAGGTATGCTCGTGGTATTGTGGGTACCGAGCATGAACGCTGTGTTAGATCGAGGATGGTGAGAGATGAGTGAGGATGATGATAGCTCCACAACAGAACGAGTTTGTTGTTCTTGTGGAGAAGTCTAAAGTTCTTTGAGGAGTAAGACAGTCCGTAAAGAGGAACCAAGAACGGAATTGGAATAAGAGAAGCTCGGAACCTTCAAGGTTCTTGGGTAGTGAACAGAAGAGGACGAAGTTTGATGGGTCGGATCAAACTGCTAGGCCTGCTGCTGCCAATACCCAATGGCCGCCACAATGTGCTCGGTGTGGCAAGCCTCACAAGGGTGAGTGTTGGAGTGGTAATCGAGGGTGCTTTGAGTGTGGATCGTACGATCACCGTGTAAGGGATTGTCCTCAGAAGTTAGCTAGGAATCAACCAGAGGGTCAGAACCGCGCTCAGGTTAGAAATGAAGGACCACCACAGAGGGGTCGAGGTGCAGCTAGAGGTAATGATAATGGTAACGGGCGTGGTCGAGGTGCTGAAGGTGCAGAGGCGAGGCAACCAAGGGTGGTTTATGCGGTTGGCCATCGCGAGAGGAGGATGCACGGATGCGACAACGGGTATGTTCCTTACTTCTGGAATACCCTTAATTGCTTTGATCGTTGTAGAGTTTTCTTGTTTTACTAGGGAAGTGCCTGAAACCTTGGTTGTGAACTTAGAGATTGTGCCTAGGAAGTAGGATAGTTCTATTAGGATCAGAATGTGCAGCATAAGCACAGCACGGTGAGTTAGATGTACGACTATTCGTTAGAAAGTAATTTCGAGGACGAAATTATTTTTAAGGGGGTAGAATTGTAACACCCCTGAATTAGGGGCTATTTGTAATTTAAATAAATTCCATGTGGGCTTCAAGAAATGAATAAATATTATTTTATTTAGCATGATTTAGGGTCTAGAAATAACCCTGATTTAGGTCGAATTTGGGTTAAAAAAAAAAAAGAATTAAATTAAAGTACTTAAAAGGAGGGAGCTAGGTGGAGATAGGGTTTAAATAAAAATCGAGGGAAACATGACACAAGAATGTATTTGGTGTAGTGGCTTGGTGCGTCTAAGGGAGGGTTACAAGGGAGGAGGTTCGATCCGTGGAACCAAAGAAGGGGAATTGTTTTTTTGTGCATTAAAGGAAGGGCCCGGTAAAGAAGGCCTTAAAGAAATTTTGGGTAAGGTTCATGGCATGAAAGTTTAATGGGGAGAAGTGGCAAAGGACGTTGGAGAGTGAGGGTGCGCAGTGAGGACTCGGGTTCGACTCATGGTAGGCGCAAGGACGTTGTTTTTAGGCTTTGGCGTTGAAAGGAAAAAGGGCCCGATTATAAAGGCTTTATAAATAAATGGAGAGGGATTTGACATGGAAGTCGGGTTGGAAGAGTTGGTTTGGGGCGCTTAAAAGGAGGCTATTCTTTGCTTGCTTGGGTCGCTGGTTCAACCCAGTAATGCACTTTGGTTTATTTTTATTTTTATTCTATTTTTATGTCTTTGGCATGAATTGGTCTGCACGTGGGGTCTTCAATTAGGATAGGCTAGAAGCTTTGTATTTACATTCGGCTGGAAGTGTGGGTGTATTATTTTAATTATTATTATTATTATTATATTTTAATTGAAGAGGTGATAAGATAAGGATTATGCAATGGATTAATTTATTTGTTAAAGGATAGGAGAATATATAGGAAATTGATACAAGATTAAGCCGGTTTGGTGTTGAATTCAATTTGGGGTATATCTTTGGTCTTTATTATTATTATTATTATTTATTTATTTTTACCTATTTTCTAATTGGAAGAGGGAGAGCTATTAGTGTTTTAATAGCTATTAAAGTGTTGAGGGATTAGGAGATTAAAAATATGATGAAGCTAGATTTACTTGTGATAATTCAAGGCTAGAAATTATCACAAAGAAAAAGGTGGTGGTTGCCGATTGTTGGACTCCTTGAAATTTGTCCATATCTTATTTTGTTACAGACAAAGAAGCGCCAAAATTTCCAGCAAATTCTTTTCTTGTTTCTCCTTCATAGTGCTGCCGAATTCTCTCCCAACTCTTAGCAAAATTTGCTTAGAAATTTCTAGCTTTGTTGTTTCTTTTTAGCCGAATACCCTTTCTCCTCTCCTCAAAATTCCAGCCCTTCCAATTGTGCTTAGGCCGAATCTCCTTGAGGAAAAAGGGTGCTGTTGATTTTTCAATAAGTGTGGTAAGGGTAATCCTCTCCTTAGAAATTTAAGTTATGGCCTATGATTCTTGCTAATACGATTAGATCGTTGTAGGAAAGCTTCATGGGTTTATTTTTCCAAGGGTAAGTTGGTAAGCACATTCGGCCAAAGGCCTTTGATAAAAGCTTATTGTTTAAATGCCAAACTAATGTATGTGCCATGGATTTAGGGGTCTAGTTAAGGCTTCGGATTTGTTTGGAAATCAAATCCGTTCAAGGGTCAAGATCTAGCATCGTAGATCGGCTTTTCGGGATCTAGGAATTACGATAGTAACAGGTGTGTAAGATCTCTACACACTTTATTAATTTACATGACATTATTATTTGTTTTGATTATTTTGATTGTGATTAGCTTGTGGCATAATCACGGATTTGAGTAAGTCCTGTCTTGTAACTTTGGATATATGTTATATGCCATGACATGATATATATGAAATTGATGAATAAGCATGTGATGGTGGGATTGATGAGAGGAGGGGATGATATTATGGACTGTCGTCGTCGGTGGTTTTGACCACAAGATGGGTTGGCCCCATCAGATTATTTGTGACCTATGGTCATCGGTGGTTTTGACCACAACGATTGAATATTCGCGACTAAGTCCCAAAGTGGTTTGGTACCACCAGATGGTTTTGACCACACTTGATATTTTGTGACCTATGGTCATCGGTGGTTTTGACCACACGATGGGTTGGCCCCATCATTTAAATTGTGACTTTAAGTCATCAGTGGTTTTGACCACACGGGGTAGAAAAGGAGTATGGATGGCTAGTTGGGTTGCATGAGCATGTTTATTAATGAATTGTGTATGAGATATATTTTCCGGGTGGGGGATTTACACACTGGGTCTTGGTGACTCACCCCTTCCCTTAACATTTTGCAGATGGGTAGATCGCGGAGATGGAGCCGGATGGACTCGAGGTGGCCATGCGAAGGGAAATTTTAATTAGACGAACTTGGACTTTGTTTTATTTTATTTAATGTTGGTTTATTTTAATTAAGTTGTAATAAGGCCTAGACACAATTTTATTATTCTATGTTTGGATTAATTTGTTAAACTATTTTCTAACATTAAATTAAGTACACGTGGTTTCTAAAATTTTAAATCGCAAAATATTTTATCGTGCCATCGGGCACACCTGAATCGGTAACAATCTGACGTAATGAATATTTTTTTTTTAAAATAAACCTAAGCATGTTTTTTTTTTATACACCTCAAGTGTTTTAAATCGAACACTATCTTTTATCAAAAAGTTAATTCGGCTTAAAGGGATTTTTAAAAAAATACTTTCTCTGTAGCACACCAAATTCGGTCGTAGTGTTTGGGCCGGGTTTGGGGTGTTACACATTTCATGCAAAATTTTAGAGAGGTATGAGATTACACACCATTTCAAATAGGTATTCGGAAGGGTACGGGCTTACACACGGGATTACACACCTTATTCGGAATCCGTAACACGATACTCTCCGCGGCACCTAAAGGTACAATCGGTTAACAATTAGTCCACAGCCCAAATTTTCAACTTCAACCAAGTATTGCGATTGATTAACAATCTATATCACTTACCAACAATCCTAGTCTCTTTGTAACACCCTAGTTTTAGGGGTTAGGCATTTGGTGCTTAGCTCGAGTGTTGGCACACTTCAGTGTGTGGTTGGGTAAGTTTTAGGGGTCCTGAGAACCCTAGGTGGTGGTAGGTTGCCTTAGAAAATTTTTAGTTTTAGGGGCTAAAAAGGAGAACTTGGATAGAGGGGGTCTTAAGAGAATTTTTGGTAGAGTTTTTGGCATAAGGAGTGGCTTGGCGAGTGGCAAGGAGGCGCCACTTAGAGCATGGAGAAGTGACGCCATTTGCAAGGGGAAGGGGCTCGGTTTCGATTCGCAAGGGTAGCATTTTGGCCTTGTTTTTGCGTCAAGGAGGATAGAAGTCGGACGGGTTTTTGGATGCTTGAAAGGTGGAGAAGACTTGGTCATTTTTTTTAATTTTGCTAGGTAAAAGTTTGACTTATTCAAACTTTTAAAATGGATGGTAGGGAGGGGTTTTAGGAGAAATTTTAGGATTTGTTTTTGGGGGCTTGGGGCTTGGCCGAATATTATAAATAGGGGGGAGGGAGGTGCTTGTTTCATTCATCAATTGTTTCTCACCCTTACCAAAAGTTCTTTCCTTCGTTTGTATTTATTTTCCCTTGTCCATTGCCGAAAGTTAGTCCAAGCAAACCCCTTTTTCATGCCATTTCTTTGTAGCCGAAAGTAGCAGAGGGCTTAACCTTTTATGAACCTATATCCCTCACCCTTCTCACCTTTTTCTTTTTAAACCTTGCTTAAACCGTAACCATCCATAGAAAACTACCATTGCTAAATATCCCAAACACTATCTAAGAGCCTTGCCGAATCATCCATTCTCACATTCTCTTCACTTTGGTTACAAGTCCACTGAGCCGAACCTTACTTCCTTGGTGGTGGTCGTTTCTAGTTTGGAGCAATAGGGAGTGGTTAGCAAGGTCGTTTAGTCGCTAGCTGCGATGGCATAGAGTAGCGTTCGAATTCAAGTTGAGTTGGTAAGAGATTTTTATTTAGATTAAATGCTTAAGTGGTGTTTTGGGGTTAACCTGTTTACTGATTAAGCTTTTGATGGAGGCCACAACCACCAAGAAGGGAAAGGAAGGTCCCCGTCCCAAAGTTCAAGAAAAGGCCGCCTCGGCAGATCGTGATTGGCCACCGGGGTGTGGGCGGCAGCAGAAAGCGTTAAGCAAATAGTCGTAGTTTCGCTAGACGATAGCGTCGAGGATCGAGAGTCTAGAACTCCTAGTAATAAGGTGTGTAATTAACCATTGTTTCCGGATTTGAGTATATCCGATTATGTTGTATGATGCTAATAAGTGCGAGTTAAATGTGAAAATGGTACCCTTAAGGGGGTATGAAGATGATCGGAGTTAGTAGTAAAGTTTGTAATTATGTGAACACCGATTTTATTGTGTGAGTATGCCTATGATTGTGGATAGCATGCACATGCATCATCTACGCATTATATTATGTTACATGTGCATGGGTGGGTTTATGAAAAGAAGGTGCGGGTGTACTTAGTGCGTGGTTGATGTCGACTTTGTGCTACATCGTGGATTGGCGCCGACCGAGGTCGCGTTGTGGATCTTTGCGATTTAGTTCGCGTGGTTACCTTGATTGATATCGGCTTATGCCATATCGTGGCTTGATGGATTGCTGTATGCTCCATCGTGGTTTGATGTTAGCTATATGCTACATCGTGGATGGCATTGGTTGCCTTTTTGGAGGAAAAAGGAGAGGGTGACTCGATAGTCCCCTGGTGTGTGGTAGACTGGATAAGGGGGTGTGTAGTGGATGGACCCTAGGTTTGGGTGGGTTTCATGATTGCATTATTCCGTTTATGAAATAATATGAAAATGGGCCAAGCCAATGAATAGGTATGTTTTGGGGACATACGTGGGCATGGGTCAAACCAGGTGATCCGTGGACTAATGTGAAAAGGGCCTAGTCCAGCTTTTGTAATAATTTGAAGGTGGGCCAAGCCCAGATTGTGGTAATGTCTAAATAATTATACTTGCATGTTGCATTTGATAATTGAGATGTTATGTGGTTAGCATGTGGGTGGATTTCGATGGTTTAGTTACACACCGAAGTCATTGTGACTCACCCAATCTCTTATCCAACATCGCAGTGGAAGGATGATCGGACCGGGTTGGAGTGGATACTGTGGTGGCCCATGCAAAGGACGTTTTAATCTTTTCTTTATGCACTTTATTACCAAGTACTTGGAATCATTATGTTGTAATAAGAGCCTCTTAAGTTATTTGGTTTTCTTTTGGTAACTTATGTCTAAAGAGATTTGGGAATAATGTTACTTTTATGAACTAAGCTTAAACCACTTGAGTCTGATGTTTTAAACGTTTTCCAACCTAAGCAAATTGACAACTAAGAGTTTTAAAGACGAAACCCCGAGATTTCAAAGTAACCTAACGGTTTGCAAACAAACATGCCCAAGATTTACGCAAGTAAAACTACTCTAAAGGAGTTTAGACAAAAGTTAAATGGCAACCTGTTTTTCTTAATAAGTTTTTCCCATAACATAACCAGATCGATGTCGTAGTGAATGGGCCGGGTTTGGGGATGTTACAGTTTGGTACCAGAGCCCGGTTCAAAACTCGGCTTTGAGGGTTTTGGGCTCGAAACAGTTTTCAAAACGGGCTTTTCGAAATAGGGGCTTTTATAAAAAGGTTTTCAGGTTACTCTGGCATGGCACCTGTACCTCCGACCCGAAGTCCACCAGGTAAGTACTTCGGACTCTCTTGAAGTGATCTGTTTGTATGAATTGATTTGGGTTATTTGGGCTCGTAGATTAGAATATTAGGGCTATTGGACCCTAGGAATAATCTACTGAAACATATGCATAAAACTTAAGGTTACTAAACAAACCTGTGAAGTAAGTCGCCGAGTTAAGGTGTGGTAACCTTGGTGCGCATGTCTAGGAGTGGATCCGGAAGAGCCTGGTACTTAAGCAGTCCTCGCGACTCACCTCCTCTTCGCTGGAATCCTACCTGGTGCGTAGCTACGGTTCACCTTAACCAAGAGGACTTGTTCATAGGCTAAACCAGTTATTAAAACCCGAAAGGGAATTAGTCTTGTTTTTTTTTAAAAAAAAAAATTCCCTGTTTCGAAATTTTCAACTCTACTCCTTGGGTTTGTAAGCTCTAAATCAGTTTTTGAAAGATGTTTTCTCGATTTGCAAAATTACCAAAAATACCCCTGTAGGAAAATGACGAAATTACCCCTGGGTAGGAAAAGGAAACTTGATTGCTCGAAAGAACTACTCTTGGAACCTTCATTGCATAAAATTGCTCGTGAATAAAACAAAGGAAACAATAATTTCTAATTCATAAAACTTTCTAAACAGATTAAGTCGAAGCGCTAGAGATGAGTTCTAGGGGACGCGGAGGAAGAATGACATCTTCGAACCGAGAGGGTCCGCTATGGGTCGAAGCGAAGTGCGCGCCAAAGAAGGGGATGTAGAGGAACAAGATCCGATAAGTGAAGAGAACACGATTGTCGCAGAGGCTATGTTACGCGTGCTTGAGAAGTGGCAAGAGCTAGTAGGGGAATGGAGCTCGGAAGTCGCGTGCCCGAGAGGCTTAGGTCTAACGGGGCTGAAGTTTTTAGGGAGTATCTGGAGTAGCTTCAACGTAGCGGAGTATTGGCTAGAAGGAGTCGAGAGAATTATGGACGACTTGGATTGTGCCCCGGAAAAAGCCGAAAGGTCTTTGTTTCGTTTCTTCGGGATGAGGCTTATCGTTGGTGGCTCACCACAAACAAGGTGTATCGGCAGATCGATTGGATTGGGACTACTTTAAGGAAAAGTTTGAAGGAAAATACGTTGGAGCAAGCTACTTAGATGCGCAAAGGAAGGCGTTTCTAAATCGGTGCAAGGAAATAAGTCGATAGCGAGAATCTGACGAGTTTGTATGGCTAAGTCGGTATGCTAAGGGAATTGTGGCCACCGACTATGAGAGAGGTGCGTCCGGTTTGAAGACGGATTGCGAGATGAGCTTCGAGTGCTGATCGCTCCGCAGAGGGAAAGAGACTTCGCGGTGCTAGTGGAGAAAGCTCGTATAGCCGAAGAAGTTAAGAGGACGGTAAGGGGAAACCGAGAAAAGAAGAGGAACGAGAATAAGAGAAATATTGGACCGTCAGCATCGTTTGGTAATGTCCAGAAAAGACCAAAGATCGAGAATCCTGTAAGTGTACTTGTACCAGTGGATCGGAATTGTCTCTGTGCTCGATGTGGAAGACCTCACACAGGAGAGTGCTGGGGGAATAGTAAAGAATGTTTTCGGTGTGGATCTAAGGCACATCTGGTTAAGAATTGTCCTCAAGCGACGAGGGATCGTGGTTCAAGTCATGGAAGGAATGGGTCTAGTCGGAGTCAACCAAGGATGTGATGCTAGGTAAGTTCCTTTGCTTCGGTACTTGCGTTAATTGCTTTGTTTGCTTATAAGTTAGCCTTTCTGTGTTGCTAAGAGGCGTTTCAATTTGGAGCGCGAATTTGGAGATTGTGTAGGTGATAGCCTTAGTAAGATCAGTCAGAGCGCACAGATAAGCGTAAGGGGTGAGATAGGTTGTATGGACGTTTGTTAGTAAAGTAATTTCGAGGACGAAATTATTTTAAGGAGGGTAGAATTGTAACACCCTAGTTTTAGGGGTTAGGCATTTGGTGCTTAGCTCGAGTGTTGGCACACTTCAAAGTGTGGTTGGGTAAGTTTTAGGGTCCCGAGAACCCTAGGTGGTGGTAGGTTGCCTTAGAAAATTTTTAGTTTTAGGGGCTAAAAAGGAGAACTTGGATAGAGGGGGTCTTAAGAGAATTTTTGGTAGAGTTTTTGGCATAAGGAGTGGCTTGGCGAGTGGCAAGGAGGCGCCACTTAGAGCATGGAGAAGTGACGCCATTTGCAAGGGGAAGGGCTCGGGTTCGATTCGCAAGGGTAGCATTTTGGCCTTGTTTTTGCGTCAAGGAGGATAGAAGCTGGACGGTTTTTGGATGCTTGAAAGGTGGAGAAGACTTGGTCATTTTTTTTAAATTTTGCTAGGTAAAAGTTTGACTTATTCAAACTTTTAAAATGGATGGTAGGGAGGGGTTTTAGGAGAAATTTTAGGATTTGTTTTTGGGGGCTTGGGGCTTGGCCGAATATTATAAATAGGGGGGAGGGAGGTGCTTGTTTCATTCATCAATTGTTTCTCACCCTTACCAAAAGTTCTTTCCTTCGTTTGTATTTATTTTCCCTTGTCCATTGCCGAAAGTTAGTCCAAGCAAACCCCTTTTTCATGCCATTTCTTTGTAGCCGAAAGTAGCAGAGGGCTTAACCTTTTATGAACCTATATCCTCACCCTTCTCACCTTTTTCTTTTTAAACCTTGCTTAAACCGTAACCATCCATAGAAAACTACCATTGCTAAATATCCCAAACACTATCTAAGAGCCTTGCCGAATCATCCATTCTCACATTCTCTTCACTTTGGTTACAAGTCCCCGAGCCGAACCTTACTTCCTTGGTGGTGGTCGTTTCTAGCCGGAGCAATAGGGAGTGGTTAGCAAGGTCGTTTAGTCGTGCATTGCGATGGGCATAGAGTAGCGTTCGAATTCAAGTTGAGTTGGTAAGAGATTTTTATTTAGATTAAATGCTTAAGTGGTGTTTTGGGGTTAACTGCACACTTGATTAAGCTTTTGATGGAGGCCACAACTAGTCAAGAAGGGAAAGGAAGGTCCCCGTCCCAAAGTTCAAGAAAAGGGCCGTCTCGGCAATGACGTGATTGGCCACCGGGGTGTGGGCCAGCAGCAGCGTTAAGCAAATATAGCCAGTAGTTTCACTAGACGATAGCGTCGAGGATCGAGAGTCTAGAACTCCTAGTAATAAGGTGTGTAATTAACCATTGTTTCCGGGATTTGAGTATATCCGCTTATGTTGTATGATGCTAATAAGTGCAGTTAAATGTGAAAATGGTACCCTTAAGGGGTATGAAGATGATCAGGTTAGTAGTAAAGTTTGTAATTATGTGAACACTGATTTTATTGTGTGAGTATGCCTATGATTGTGGATAGCATGCACATGCATCATCTACGCATTATATTATGTTACATGTGCATGGGTGGGTTTATGAAAAGAAGGTACGGGTGTACTTCGAGTAGTGCGTGGTTGATGTCGACTTTGTGCTACATCGTGGATTGGCGCCGATCGAGGTCGCGTTGTGGATCTTTGCGATTTAGTTCGTGGTTACCTTGATTGATATCGGCTTATGCCATATCGTGGCTTGATGGATTGCCGTGTGCTCCATCGTGGTTTGATGTTAGCTATATGCTACATCGTGGATGGCATTGGTTGCCTTTTGGAGGAAAAAGGAGAGGGTGACTCGATAGTCCCCGGTGTGTGGTAGGTCGGATAAGGGGGTGTAGCGGATGGACCCTAGGTTTGGGTGGGTTTCATGATTGCATTATTCCGCTTATGAAATAATATGAAAATGGGCCAAGCCAATGAATAGGTATGTTTTGGGGACATACGTGGGCATGGGTCAAACCAGTGATCTGTGGACTAATGTGAAAAGGGCCTAGTCCAGCTTTTTGTAATAATTTGAAGGTGGGCCAAGCCCATTGTGGTAATGTCTAAATAATTATACTTGCATGTTGCATTTGATAATTGAGATGTTATGTGGTTAGCATGTGGGTGGATTTCGATGGTTTAGTTACACACCGAGTCATTGTGACTCACCCAATCTCTTATCCAACATCGCAGTGGAAGGATGATCGGACCGGGTTGGAGTGGATACAGGTGGCCCATGCAAAGGACGTTTTAATCTTTTCTTTATGCACTTTATTACCAAGTACTTGGAATCATTATGTTGTAATAAGAGCCTCTTAAGTTATTTGGTTTTCTTTTGGTAACTTATGTCTAAAGAGATTTGGGAATAATGTTACTTTTATGAACTAAGCTTAAACCACTTGAGTCTGATGTTTTAAACGTTTTCCAACCTAAGCAAATTGACAACTAAGAGTTTTAAAGACGAAACCCCGAGATTTCAAAGTAACCTAACGGTTTGCAAACAAACATGCCCAAGATTTCTGCAAGTAAAACTACTCTAAAGGAGTTTAGACAAAAAGTTAAATGGCAACCTGTTTTCGCCAATAAGTTTTTCCCATAACATAACCAGATTCGGTCGTAGTGAATGGGCCGGGTTTGGGGATGTTACACTCTTATTACGAGGGATAGGTGATCGGGCGATTTGGTTCCTATAGTGACCGATTAGTCCAAACTATTAATCCATTTAGCAACCAACCGAATAATGAACGATATCAAATAATCCATAAAGAACTCCTTACCTTGTTGCGATTTCCACCACTTGACTTATGGCTAGAATGATATTCGGCCACCCACTAAGATCACTACGAAAGAGTATTGATCACAATATGAGAATGAAGGAGAGAGTGACGTTTTGATAAGAAACAAAGTTGACTAACTGAATAACGATGAACATTCATATTCGATTAGGAAGAAAAAGAACATAAAAATAGAAAGAGGGATATAAGATCACTTACCGATTCGATTAAGAAGAGATTTTCCTACACAATGGGGAACGAAATGATGAAGAAATAGGATGATAAGGGGTTCGGCTATAGAGAAAATCGAACAGGAAATGTGATCATAAAGTGATGTCGATTAAAGAAGAAGAAAAGGTTGATGAAATGGTCAAAAGAGAAAATGAATGGAGAAAAGTGCTTTGGTAATTTCGGCTATCAAAGGGGAGATGAGCAAGGTGAGTGTTTCGGCCAAACAAAAGAAAAGAATGCACAAATGTGTTGGGAGATTTCGGCCAAAGCTAAGAGGAAGTTGGATTTGAAAAGAAGACACAAATGTTCAAAGAGAAAAGTGTACCTCTCATGCACCCAAAAACTAACAAAATGATCTAAAGAGAAAAGAGAAATTCGGCTCTTCCTTTCCCCTAACAAAACCAAACCGTGTGAACTCTAGCAAAAAGGGTGGATGTTGACCAACAAAAATCTTTCCAAAACATCACCCATGAAAAAGGCCAACATGCTCCCTTATCTTGCCTTTTCTTTTGATTCCTTTCCTTACCTTCATCCTTTCCTTTTCCTTAGCCACCATACCATAATTAAAAAGTCTTCCTTGCCTTAAATACCACCTTGGCCGACACATGGAAGAGAAGCACAAAAAAAATAAATTCAAAATTTTGCAATAGATGGGATTCAAACCTCAGACCATCAGTACACTCCACACGCCACTTTCCACCTTTACCAATAGACTCCTTGTGCTAGCAAACTGCACACTTATTTCCTTAAGTCATAATGCCACTTGCCTTCTCTCCTTAAAGTGCCTAAACATAAAAATTTTGCTAAGGCCCAATTTGAACCCGGAACTTCCTAGAACACCGTAACTTTCCAAAATCACCTTCCTAATAAGTCCAACTTGAAATAATGCCGTTCTCAAATTCCCATAACTTTAAAACACTTCTACACTCAAGGTCCAATGGGCCCAATCCTACTAGGCCTAATTTCGGGTCATTACAGGAACAAAATCTGAACTTTCCAATTTGCTTCCATACTATCTCAGGAAGACTTCAATCTTCAGTCTGGTCCACTACCATCTCTAGGGAACAAAATCTGAACTTTCCAATTTGCTTCCTTACTATCTCAGGAAGACTTCAATCTTCAGTCTGCTCCACTACCATCTCTAGGGAACAAAATCTAAACTTTCTAATTTGCTTCCTTACTATCTCAGGAAGACTTCAATCTTCAGTCTGCTCCACTACCTTCTCTAGGGAATGAAATCTGAACTTTCCAATTTGCTTCCTTACTATCTTAGGAAGACTTCAATCTTCAGTCTGCTCCACTGCCATCTCTAGGGAACAAAATCTAAACTTTCCAATTTGCTTCCTTACTATCTCAGGAAGACTTCAATCTTTTGTCTGCTCCACTACCATCTCCAGGGAACAAAATCTGAACTTTCCAATTTGCTTCCTTACTATCTCAAGAAGACTTCAATCTTCAGTCTACTCCACTACCATCTCTAGGGAACAAAATCTGAACTTTCCAATTTGCTTCCTTACTATCTCAGGAAGACTTCAATCTTCAGTCTGCTCCACTACCATCTCGGGGGAATAAAATCTGAACTTTTTAGTCTGCCCCCATGCTACATCAAGGAGATTAGACCAATGGCTAAAATCTGCTCCATTACCGATACATGGAGATAGGATTCGCCAAATTTGATATGCTCCACTACTGCTTAGGGAGATAAGATCTGTGAATTCATCAGTTGCTACACCGTCCTCTGAGGGACATGTCCTGTAGATGCGGTTCCATATGCATATGTTTATGCCGAATGATCAGGATGCTATGATCAAAATGAATCAAATGCTCCTAGCCACATGTGTTATGAATGCCAAAAATGTCATGATTTTTTTTTGTACAATGATTAAGATGCAATGACTGGAATGAATCAAATGCTCCTAACCAAATGATATTTTGGATGACATTTGCATAAATGCAGACTGTCATGAGAATGATCCTTTGTTAAATGCACAATGATTAGGATGCAATGATCGGAATGAATCAAATGCTCCTAATTGGAAGTGTGAGAATGATCCCTTTTTAATGTTTGGGTTGTCATTGCTCATAGTTCATCAAGGTTCTATCACTGATGCGTTATCATGCTTTCTCATTTAGCTGGTATCTTTGACAGAAAACCCAAAGAAATAATCATATTCTGCTCAGCAAGCTTGCCCCGCTGTAATTTCAGAGTCCCTTCCACTGTCATAAAGTTTGTACCTCCCACTGCAACTTTGGTTTCTTCAATCCATCCTGCTGCAACTCCGAGGTCTGGGATTAATTTTATCTGTCACACCACTCGCTGGGTGTAATGACCAGATGTATATGCCTGATATTTGCATGAATGCAAAGTATCATTTTCTTTTCCCAAGAATGATCTCCTTGTACACTTGGGGTGACATTACTCGTCATTTGTCGAGTTGATATCACTAAAAAAATCTGAAGAGATAATCATCTTTCAATATTTCCAACCCTTAGGCTTGGTGAGTTCTAAACAATAGTCCTATTTCAGATTCTCATATTATTTAGAAGCTTCCAAAGTAATATGCAAAACTCTTTTTATGAAAGTATTATTATTCCACTAATCGTTATTTTAATGCAAAATGCTTGAAAAAGATTATGACAATGGTCAAGAAGGAAATTAAGAGCATAGCTTGGAACAAATAAGTTAAGCAAAGATAACAAATGCAATCTAGAAGGAAATTTATTGGTAGTGTATTTTGAAACGAATAAAATAATTAAAGATAACAAATTCAGAATGGGTAAGATAGAAAACTAGGTGCCCCAGATATCGTAGCCTGAGCTTCTCTGTTCAAACTTCTTGAGGACCATTTTAAGCTCAATATGTGTTTAAGGGATCCATAGTACTTTATGGATGCCCCAAGACATAACATACTTCCTCATTGTTAATTCATAGCAAATGCCCTACCAAATTTTGAGCCGCCCTTTTCGGGTTTTCGGCTCAAAACCCCTTTGGTCTCAAAGCGCCCTTTGCGGGTTTTCGCCTTGGCCTCTTCTCTTTTTTTTTTAAAAAGGTCTCAAGGCGCCCTTTGCGGGTTTTCACCTTGGCCTCTCCTTTTAGACGAAATTTGAATTCACCAGCTTGAGCATGTCCTTGTCATACATCTTGGTCAAGGTTAATGATCTTCCAGAACAAGCCTTCTTCACCACATAAGATTTTTCCAAATTTTGGCATTTATTTTCCTCTAAAGTCCTTTTGTATGAGAAGAATCCTTCTTAATGCCAGGTCCCCATCATGAAATTCTCTTAGGCAAACCTTTTGTCATAAGCTTGTACCATCCTACCGTGATGGATAACTTTTAACCTTTTCTTCGATTAGGTTCAACTGGCAAAACTGTTTCTATTCCAATGAGAAATGTGTTGCCCCAGCGAAGGTTCTAGCAGACGTTCGATAAGACAGAGGGTAAATGGTAACTTCTTTATTTCAATATTCACAAGTCTCGGTCATCTTTCCCATGATCCTTGTTTTGTTGTTTTGGTTTTTATTTTTCCTTTTTTTGCTTTTTTTTTTGCTTTTTGAACAAACTTCTAAACTTTTGACATTGTCCTTTTTAGCACTCTTTATCGGCACCTCATCTTTTTTTTTTTTGAGAATTTGATGACTATCGACTTTGTAACATTGGCATATGAGGCTACTTCCACCCTCTTAGTGAAGTAGACGACGACCACGACAACGAGTCGCTATCGACTAGAAGCTTTTGACGAGATCGACTCCACAATATCCATTCCCCATCTGTGAAGAAATAGCTGAAGCACATGAGTCTTGTCTTCCTCCATTTGGCATTTACGACATAACTGAAGCAATCTCCTTTTTATAGTGGACCAATAGTACCCGAACCTTATGATTAGCCTGGCTATTGTAGAACCATTATCATGTTCTTTAAACACCCTTATGGACTTCTTTTAAGATTTTCCCAGGCGTGTCTTGATATGATCATGCAAAATCATCCTTGAATTCTTGAAAATAACTCAATGATGTCTCGCCTTATTTCTGTGGTGAGCTGGGCTTCGATCTTCACCCCTTTCTTAGGCTCGCAATGTCCACTGACCCTATGTAAGGTGAGATCTATTTTTCATCTTGTTCTACCATTCCTAACAAATCAGAAGATAGGTTATAATCTCCGTTATCTTCAAAGTCCTGAGATCTCTCTAGACACATATCTTACTCGAAAAGGAATTCAGTAACAACGTCGCTCATGTCGTTGATATCTGGAGACTTGGTGTAGGTTCGAAAGAAGATTTCCAAAGAATAAATGATTCAAAGAACAATTATTTGTATGGTATGGTCATGAATAAAGAATGAAAGAATATTCTAAAAAACAAAAGAATGTATAGTATGAAATGTAAAGAATGAAAAAAATATTTTCTCAAAAAGATGCATTTTATTGAAATAAAAATTCTGGACATAAGCCTATTTCACAAAAGGATTCTTATTGCCTCTAGGCTTAAAGCAACAAGCATGTTCTGAACATTACTCTAGATTAGCTCTAAAAATAAAGGGATCCCTTCCACAGTCCCATTGTCTAAAATCTTCCCAAGTATGTAAGGGCTTTGGAAACTTTTATTCCCCGATTCAGATATGTCATTAGTGTTCAAACTCCCCAATGTTCCCATCGGGTCTTTTGATCTCTTCAATTTATTATCCATCAGGCCTTGCACTAAGACTCTAAGCTCGATGCATTCTTAGATCTCCTGCCCCTATCTATCGTGGAACTCACAACGTTTACCCCTTTAATAGAAAGGTTGGGTAACGAATTTTTTGCACCAGAGGGATCATCGAATTTTACGACACCCAATTTAATGAGTCTTTCGATTATCTTTTTAAAAGCGGTGCAGTTCTCGATTGAATGCCCTGTGATTCCCCCATGGTATTCACATTGGCCATTTATGTCGTACCATTTGGGGTATGGGGGCCGTATTGGCTCTATATAAAAAGGGGATATCACATGTGCGTCAAACAGAATTCGGTACAACTCCCTATACGTGATTGGAATGGGTGCGAACTGAGGTTTCTCTGAGTTCGGTCTTGAATTGGGTTCTTGCCTTGGGGAGACCTGATGGCTGATAGTTACCGTCCTTGGCTGGCTTACTGTAATCGGCTCTAAATGGCCCTTGTTATACCTTCTCGTATTATTCGCTTTATTTTCCTTTTTCTTCGGGGCTTTTAAAGTACGCTCTCCTTTTTCTTTTGTTTCTGCCAGTACAACCGATTTGGCTCGATCATCATCCAGGTTAAAACATGAACCCATCGGGAAGCTCAATAGGGCCGAAGTATCAGTCTGACATTGGGGTCCAATAATGACGGGTACCCCATGCGAATGCGTGTCTGGTTGAGTCGGGACACCTATTGGGGAATAAACAATGTCTTCATCATCATCCACACTGTTGACCACTGGGCCACTCCTTTTTTCAAGTCCTCCGGCTAGTAATTGGGTTAGCTGTCCTATCATATTCCTTTGGAATTCTAGCATTTGTTCTCGCATTTCTTGTTGAATCTTGGTCAATTGCCCCCGCATCTGTATTTGCATTTGCTCTATTCTCTCCAACCTTTGTTCCATGTTTTCCAGGTTAACTAAAATATTTTTACTTAATTAGGGTCCTTTTATAGAAGTCTAATGCAAATGATGCAATCCAATGCAAATGCATGGAATGAATGCAAAAGAAAGAGAGGCGTTGATTCTGAATTCAGTTACATTAGAACAACTTTTCTAGAAAATAAACTCCTTTACATAAAACAGATTACATACGCGGCCTTGCCCTCATATTCCAAGCAAAAACATCAATCCCCTTTTTCGCAAAGGTTAAATCTTGCAAACTTCTAATAGATGCCTCCACTAGCTTCTTTTTGCTTGTGCCGTGACTCATTACTCACTTATCCTGACAATGCTCGTTAGCCTCTTCAAGAAAGCCGAGACGTGGTGATTCTCGAATAGTCTTTGTCATCTTGAATCCTTGGGCAATAAAGTCTTGTATTCCTTCACGGACTATCAGTCTTCTCTCATTTACTTGGACCATATTCGGACGACCGTATTATAATCCACTTTATCAAAAAATCCATTTTCTCATGACAAACTATTCTATTTAGCAATCGAATTTGAATCAACACCTCTTTTCTATGATGTAAATGCAATGCAACCAAAACAAAACAAAACACGTTAGCATAGGCGAAATAAATAACATAGAACACCAATCTGAGTAACCACTAAGGCTTGGTATAGTTCTACTTAGGGTGAGCCCTTAGGTTTTCTATATGTGGTTCAGCTCTAAAGTTAAGGTACCCGAACCAGCAGATTCCTCGATCCTCACCCATTATAGGCTCATATGGACCGAGTTCAGTTCAGGGGAATACATTTCCCTATGGCCATGCGGTAGTGAAAACTTCACGAAGACATAGGTACAGATGTATCCCGGAAGCAATCCACTAGCCCATGCGGAGGTGAAAACCTCACGAAGGCATAGCTTCTCGCTCCCACTTAAGGGTGCGACCACAACGGCCATGCAGTGCAATGCGCGTAAGAATATAACAATCATAGGTAATGACAAAAACAAAATGCAATAAAGGATCGTATTTTTTTAAAATCTTTTCGAGTTTTAAACACTAAGACAGAAAATAACCAATTTCACGGCTTGACTCTCTTATTGGTCCCCAGCGGAGTCGCCAAGCTGTCGAAACCATTTTTTAGGTTTTATAAAAACGGGGATCGACGTTAAAAAAATAGAAATGGGAGTCACCACCAATCCCTTTTTACTTAGGTGTGATTGGATCACCTTATAAAACGTTTCATTTCAAAACATTGATTTTGGTCTGCGAAATACAAGAAAATGGGCTCGAGAGTCGGTTACGTACGAGGAAGTGTTAGCACCCTCGTAACGCCCAAAATTTGGTACCTAATTGATCATTTCATGTCCTAGTGTCGAAAATTCGAAAACATTTTAAAATACAATTCCTTTTAAAGAATGTTTGTATAACCCGTTTTGGAATATTAAGATTCCTTTATTTCATAAGGATAAAATATCACATCCAGTATGTTAGGGTGCGACATTTTAACCTTCGAAACTAAGATCGTCCCTTAATTTCCCAAAACACGAAATTAAAAGGATATTTAGTTATTTGGATGTACGAAAAATCGAAACCCAGCACGTTAGGGCACAATTTCTCGAACTTCCAAACACGAAACATTGCCTTATTTTCTGAAATCCTTATTCCGAGATAACAAAACGTCACATCCAGTGAGTTAGGACACGATAATTTTGAATTCTCGAGAATAAGTTTTTTTTTTATTTAACTTTTAAAAGGAAAGTAATAGGTTCTTTGAACTCGAAGAAGAAAATCGAAACCCAGTAAGTTAGGGTGCGATTTCTTTCGAACCCTTAGAATGCGGAGTGTTTTCTTATTTTGAAAATTGGATAAAATGTAATGCGATCGTAATAAAATGGAAAATGAATTTAAAATAAAGTGTAGAATGATTTATAATGCTTGCTTATATAACAACACGACGATGATAAAATATAACAATAACAATAAAGGTAGAAATAAAATACAGTAAAGCAAAAGCAAGATAGACAAATGAAATAAAATAAAAGAGAATAGTAACAAAAATGAGGGAAAATAGAATAATAATAACAATAATGAAAATGTGATAATAATAATAAAATATATTAATAAATGAAAAATAGTAAAAAATAAAAATAAAATTAATATTAGTAATAATAAGAAGAATAATGAAAATAATAGTAATGATATTGATAATAAATAAATATAATAATAATAATAAATTTAATTATAAATAAAATAATAATAAGAAAAAATAGTAGTGGTAATATAATAATAATAATAATACTAAATTAGTGATAATAATAGTAATAATAATAATATTAACAATAAAATGAAAATAATAATAAAAGTAATAGTAGAAATAAAAAATAATATTAAAAATAAAATAATAGTAAATATTGAGATTAATAGTGATTAAATAATGGTAGTAAAAAAATAACACTAGCAATAATGAAAATAATAATACAAATAATAATAATATTTAAAATAAAAATAATAACAATAACAATAATAATAAATATAAAAATAATTAGTATGGTAATGATAAAATAATAATAATATTTATATAGAAATAATAAATAAAAAAATGTTAAAACCATGGCAAAATAACAAAAATAATAAAAGAAAATAAAGTAGGGACAAAATTAAACTTAAAAATGATACTTTGGGGCAAATTTTAAAAGAAATAAGTGAATTAGGGCCCCTTAGCAATGTACGCAAAAAGTGGAGGACCAAAAGGGAAATATTCCCACCCTCCTAAATGACACCGTGCGTTTTAGGACTAAAATGAAAACCGAAATAAATTATTGGGCAAAAATTTAAAAATAACATAAACTCAATTAAAAAAAAACAAAAATGCGGAAGGGCTAAAGCAGCAAATAACCCATTTCACAAAAAAAACACGCGGATCCTTCGGGTCGAGTCAACTGCACGCGGATCCTAGGTGAAACGACGTCGTTTTGGCCTTAAAAGGGGACCTCCAAAACGGCGTCGTACAATAGGCCCTATATAAGTAAAAAAAACCCCAAAAAAATTCATTTCAAACACTTTGAAAAAAAACAAACAGGAGCTCTGAGAAGCTCTCTCCCTCTCGGCCTGAGGTCTGACTCCGGTCGTCGGACCTCTGGCTTCGCTTCACGCGCGCCATACGCCGTCATCATCACCGCCTACGGTCGGGTGGCGAGGTTAAAACCCTGCTTTTAGACGACGAGTCGACAGGTATTCTTTTTTTTATATTTCTAAATAGTTTTTATATATTTAAAATGCGTAGATCGAAGAAAAAAAATAGAAATAAAATGAACGAAAATAAAAAAACATCTGCTGTTTTATTAATCTCTGTATATTTTCTGTGTCTCATGTCTCTGTTTGTATTTCTCTATGTATGTATTGTGTCCCTGTTACAGATTCTTGTAGGGCTTTTATAGCCCTCGAAACGAAAATAAAAAAGAAAAAAAATATTTTGCCATGTTTGCTGTGTTTTGCTGCTGTCTTTCCTTTTTTGCAGGCAATCGACGAGTGTCTCGGCGATGGTGCGGGATTCGCACGCTGATTGCAAGGGACTGATTGTGGCGCGGGGGAGGATGCTTGCTGGGGCACTTGCGGCGCAGTGGAAACCTAGGGTTTCCTTCGTCCGCAGGCTATTTGGGCCATTTGGGCCAGCTTAGCTTTGGGTCTATTAGGTCTGGGTCTTTAGGTCTGGGTCTGAGGGTGTATTCGGGTAATGGGTAGTAATTTGGTTTTGTAAAAGGACTGTAAAAGACAACTTGGACTATTTTTATTTTTTATTTGGACTTTGTATGGGCCCGGGCAAAATGGGCTTATTACATGCGCCACACGGCAATGCCACACGCCCGTGTGCTAGGCCGTGTGATTAATTAATTCTATTCGAATTAGGTGCAGGTTTCACATGGCGAAGACACACACCCGTGTTCTAGGCCGTGTAACACACACGGCTGAGACACACGCCCGTGTCTCTGTCCGTGTGCTCAATTCAGAGCATTCTGTTTTCTCAAATTTAAGGTGCAGAGGACACACGGCCAGGCCACACGCCCATGGGGTAGGCCGTGTGTCATACATGATCTAGACACACGCCCGTGTGTCTGCCCGTGTGAACAAAATAAAGCCATTCCTAGCTTCTTTTCTCACCCAAAATAACACCCATGACTTGCACTTGAATCAAACATCCAAATACTAACCATTTCAAGCATTCAAATCAAACAAATTCTATCATTCAACATGGTATACCATTATATGCATACATGTTCATAATCTTGCCTTGGTTTAGTCCATATGATAGGCATATTTTGATCAATTACTTAACACATGTGTAGCTACCATAGTATGACATTACAAATATATCAAATCAAACCATTACTAGCCATTCCAATGGCTAGATTACAAGCATCATTTACATTTACATGCTAATATGGCCAATATAACCTATATATGCCATTACA
Source organism: Gossypium sturtianum (assembly GCA_025698515.1). Classification (NCBI taxonomy): domain Eukaryota; kingdom Viridiplantae; phylum Streptophyta; class Magnoliopsida; order Malvales; family Malvaceae; genus Gossypium; species Gossypium sturtianum. The sequence continues at coordinate 57,204,542 of CM046952.1, forward strand.
ACTGTAATTGATTTACTATATTGTACCAAAATGGGCCGATGGATAGTGTGAGTGATCTCTGCCGAGCTTCCAATCCAACGAGTTTCTGATTTACTCTAAAATAGGGGAAAATAAAACAGGGTAAGCATAAAATGCTTAGTAAGTTCGTATAACATGGTACTTAACTTACCATTCATCCTATTTTGAGATAACTATGTAAGGCATATTCACTTAATTTGACCTCAAGCCCTACGCATATCCTCATTGCCCTTGTTAGTCATATATTCCATAATAACATCAAAAACAAGTATGAGCTCAACAACAATCACGTTTCCATGCACATACATGCTTTCCACAACATGTATAAATCACATTGCTATAGCTCAAGCATATTTTCATATAACTCATCTCGAGTTCAGATTATTTCATATCAGAACTTTATTCATAATACTCATAATATCAATGTCACATGAATAGTGGTACATTCAAAGTGTACAAGTCTATAACCAAGGATGAACATTTTCATCTAATAACTTCCATGTACAAATATGATCTTTTCATACTTTCATACATCTCTTGTCATGTATCATCATTTTCTTATATTTCATGTTATGTTCTCTTCATATCATATTTCTGTATCATATATATATCATTCTATGTCAATTTTTCTTAAATTCATATTTTCCCTTGTCAGAACTTTTCCTGTTGAATTTATTTAAATTATCGATGGATACACAGGTATTACACTCGAGGCGTACAAATCAGGATCCATCAATTCATATTAAATGGTACCCATAAGGTACTATTTCAGAGTACTAGTACACTCTCGAGCCACACATGTATTCAACGGGATTACCAGTCCAGGCTAAATCCCTTTTTACGACATATGCTCTAAAGAGCTCGATCTGGATTACCCGTCCGGGCTAAATCCAATCCATAACTTATGCTCGAGAGGACTTTTATCAGGATTACCCGTCTAGGCTAAATCCTTTTTATAATGAGGTTAATAGGATTACTCGTCTGAGCTAAATATCGTCCGCAATAAATGCAGGACCTCATTCATTTCGGGAAATCACATATCCATCGATTTTCCATTTATTCAACAAGGATTTAACATTTTCAAGCATTTTCTGATATTTGATTATTTCATACATCTATAAAATCCATATAATTCAAATGATCATGTAACATCCTAAAATTTAGAATTTTATGTGTTGCATTATTTCTTGCGTTAGGCTAGTTAAAAATATTAATTGAGTATGTTTAGGGGTCCTAAGAAGGCTCGGGGTTGAATTGGGCCTTAGCAAAAAATTTTGTGTTTAAGCACTTTAAGGAGAGAAGGTAGGTGGCATCAAGGCTTATGGAAATAATGTGCATTTTGCTAGCACAAGTGAAGCTAGAAGAGGAGTGGTGTGGCGTTGCATGTATGGGCTTGAGGGGTGGAGTTCGAATCCCACTTAGTGCAAATTTTGGGATTTTATTTTTGTATTCCTTCCCTAAGTGTCGGCCAAGGTGGTATTTAAGGCAAGGAAGACTTTTTAATTATGGAAAGGTGGCTAAGGATTATGGTAAGGAGGAAGATAAGGGTTAATGAAGGAAAGAATCAAAAGAAAAAGGTAAGATAAGGGAACATGTTGGCCTTTTTCGTGGGTGATGTTTTGGAAAGATTTTTGTTGGTCAACATCCATCCTTTTGGCAAGAGTACACACGATTTTGGTTAGGGAATAGGGATAGCCGAAATTTTCATTAGTCTTTTGGCAAAATTTTGGTGCTTGTTAGGCCTAATTTCTTTTAACATTCCTTTGTGTTCTTTTCTCTAATTCCTTCTCTCATTGTCGAAACTCCAAAGCCAATAGTGAGTATTCTTTTTCTTCTTTTCTTTCTTTGTTTTGCCGAAACCATCTAGCCATTGTGACCAAATTATTTTTGATTATTTTCCCTTTGAAAATCGAATCAAGTCAAACACTCTTTCTCTATCTTTCTTTTCTTTTTCACAAAAATTCTCCAACTCTTCTTTCTTCTTCTCTAATCCATATTCTCATAGCCGAATTTTTTTTCTTGTTCATTTGTCCTCCATAGCCGAACCTTTCAACCCATAATCTCTTCTTCACAATTTCTTTCTCATTTGTGTGGACATCCTCTTCTTCGAACAAATCGGTAAGTAGTTTCTTGTCTTTTTTCATTTTTCTATTCTTTCTAGCCGAATGGGTGTTTACCACTATTCGATTGTGTATCTTGTTTCTAAACCGAAATGGGTTTCCTTCTATTCCTTCACATCTTAATCATCCCCTTTTTTGTAGTGATCTAAGTGAGTGGCCGAATATCATTCTAGCCTTAAGTCAATCGGTGGAGATCGGATCCAATATCGTTAAGGTAAGGAGTTTCTTTATAGATTACTTGATATCGTTCATTATTCGATTATTTAGACTAAACGGATTATTATAGGGTCTAAAACGCTCGTTCTAATTCACTCGTGGATCCTTCGGATATAGTGGTACGCCTCCTCCTATCACTAAAATAACTACTTTCTCTCATAGTAGTTTTCTAACCAGGATTTTTCCTATGGAGGCAAGTGGTACCGAATCGAAAGGAAAAATGATTGGAGAACTCAAAAGGAGTGGATTTGTGGTTCCTACTCCTAAGTGCAAACGAAGGGCGGTATCGGCGATTCGAGATTTTCCACCGGGTTGTGGACCATCATCCGGTGAGAATCGACAAATCGTGGTCATTCACGATTTTGAGAGTAAGTAATTTAGATCGCTCGGCTTAGTTTTGGATTAATAAAAATCTCGTTCGTTAGATTAACCGAGTGTTATGATGTCTTAGGTGCTGACGATCAAGACGGTTTAATACTTACCGTAATCACGTGTGTAATCTCACACCGTAATTCTGTAGATTATGATTCGGTAACATGTTTGATAGTTGATTGTTATTATTATACGATTAAAGATCGTAAAATTAGCTTTAAACGAGAAATTGGCATAAAGTACATTATTTTTATAGATTTGACAAAATCGTTATTAAAGTTGTTAGAATTACGAAAATGTCCCTATGGATCGATTTACCGAAATGCCCCTATGGGTTGAATTACCGAAATGCCCCTATGGGCCAAATTGTTAAAATGCCTTAGTGGGTCGAATTATTACAAAATGCTATAATGGGCTGATTCATTAAAAATATTCTATAGATTAATGGTTGTATTTATATGTGGATATTATATGTTACTATGCATATTGCATCTTTATATATTGCATGGGATGGGAAACTTGAATGAAGAGAAGTGTAGACCGGTGGCATTGCCACAAATTCTGATAATGGTTATGTACCAATTTAAATATGGCTTTGTGCCATCGTGATTAAGGTCAGTGTGCCGATTATATTACCGTATATGATACTCCGTGGCTTAGCCACAAAAATATTATAAATGGCAACTTGTCCGCAAATTGGAGAGATCGGGCGGGGTGGGTTGACTTGATCCCCACAGGAGAGATTGGTTGGTCGGGGGAGAGATTGGATGGATGGGTTGGGTTGCATACTTTGCATTTATATATATATATATATATACTGTTTTGTAATTGGGCTTCGGCCCAAGATTATGTTATATGAGCTCAGGCCCAAGATGTTATTATGGGCTTAGGCCCAAGTTGATGCTAAATGGGTTCAGGCCCATTGGACAACGGTAAGGGGATTATACACTGAGTTCTAGTAACTCACCCCGTTTCTTTAACCCTTGCAGGTAATGCTCAGTGAAGCGGACTTGGGCCATGGATGACTCGGTGGAGGCCATACTTCAGAAATGGTTTTTATTGAACTTTAGATTTCGATTTCCGTTCACTTTAGTACTTTTACTATTTTGGGTTTTTATGTTGTAATAAGGCCTCTGGAATATTTTTATTTTGCTTTATGTTTTGACATACTTATTATATTGCTTGAATTGTTTTAAATGGGGATTTTTCTAAAAATTTAAATAAAGGTTTTCCAAAATAGATTAACAAATGGATTTCATAACAAACTTTTACAAATATTTTAACTTGAAAATTTTCTCTCAAATTGTCAATAATATTTTCAAAAGTCATAGTTTATAAGATCTTTAGTTCAAATTATCGATTTATCTATCAACCTTCAAGATTAGTTGTATTTTATCAAATATTTCAAAGCAAACTTGTTTTTCTTAATTATAACAAAATAATACCTATTTTAGTACGAATAAAAAGGATTTTTACACGTTTTCTCATGTGACATGTTAGATCCGATCATAGCGCATGGGCCAGGTTTGGGGTGTTATATTTAATGGTATCAGAGCCAGGTTACAAAACTCGGCTGTGGTTTGGGTTCAAAAGCGTTTTCCAAAGCTGTTTAAAATTTTAATTTATAGATGCATGTTCTAAAGGAAGTATGGCACCACGGGTATCCGGCACCAAGTCAAGTAAGTATATGTTATCATTTTATGATTATGATTATTGTGATATGATCGTAGATTTACTCTAGAACTTTTAGTTTTAGGAGCTGAAACTATAGAGATTGAGACTATAGGATGCGTTTTGCGAAAACGACCTTACTTCCTATACTTCATAAAATATTGTTTAATAAACACTGAAATAGTATAACTGATTCTTAAGACTCTTAATCAGATTAAATCGAATTAGCAAAAATGAACGCTAGAGGACGTGGACACGGTAGACGTGGCCGTGGAAGAGGCCGTGGCGCTATAGTTGTATCTGAGGCATCGGGACATATGCCAAAAATGGACGCACCTGCGTCACCTGTGACTGAAGCTGGGTCACATGATCGTATGAGAGAGGACGATGCACTGTCTCAAGCAATGTTGCGAGTTTTGGAAAGGGTTGCTTTGAGCAAGAATCGGGCGGCAGGCTCGTGGGTCGATATCGGAGCGACTCAGATCGAATGGAGCTAAGGTTTTTAGGGGTATCTCGGGTGTAGCTCCAAATGTAGCGGAGTACTGGCTTGAGGCGGTGGAGCGAATCATGGATGATTTGGATTCACCACCAAGCAGAAACTGAAAGGAGTGGTGTCTTTCTTTGGCGAGATGAGGCGTATCGGTGGTGGCTCATCATCCGGGAAGGCACTCAGGCCGATCGTATTACCTGGGAATTCTTTAAAACCGTATTTCAAGGAAAATATGTCGGGGCTAGCTATGTGGATGCCCGAAGGAAGGAGTTCTTGAATCTAGTTCAAGGAGATAAATCTGTGGCAGCATATGAGGCGGAATTTCTGCGTCTGAGTCGGTATGCCCGGGGAATAGTGCCGACTGATTATGAACGCTGTGTGCGTTTTGAGGACGGGTTGCGTGATGAGTTGCGGGTACTGATAGCCCCACAGAAGGAGAGGAATTTTGCCACACTGGTGGAGAAAGCCAAGATAGCTGAGGAGGTTAAAAACTCGGAGAGGTAAAACCGAGACAAGGATAGGGGCAAGAACAAGAGAGACTCTGGGTACTCAGGTCCTGCTAGAGGTTTTCAGAAAAGGGCCAGAAATGAGGGACCAGTTCGAGCGGGTGCTCCAGCTGCTACTAATCAGTTACAGCCTTGTGCGGATTGTGGGAGACTTCACTCGGGTGAATGTTGGAAGAGAATCGGTGGTTGTTTCAGATGTGGTTCCAAGGATCATTGGTTTAAGGATTGTCCTCGACAGCCTGCTCATACTCAGGGTGTTCGTAACAATTTTGCGCAGCCAGCTAGAGGCGCTCAACAGCCGCCGAGAGGCCGTGGGCCAGGTCGAGGTGGTAATGGCGTAGGACGAGGTCAGGATGCACCGGGTAGAGGTACTGGTAATAGGGGTAACGCGGAGGCGAGACAGCCAGGGTTGTAACATCCTGGAAAGGGCCTATGCATTTTCGGTTTAATTGTACGAAGTAACATGTTTTATGTACTAAGAATAAATTTTGAAAAATTTTGGAAACCCGAAAATGTATGGAAATGTTAAGTTAAAAAAATGGAAAGTGAACATTTTTGGAAACTTGAAATGGATGGAAATGATTTGGAAATGATTCAAAATAGGAAAGTGCACATTTACGAAACTTGGAAATGTAAAAATGTCAAGTTTACTGAGCCGAACGAAAATTTTTGGAAACTTAGAAATGACATAGGAATGTCGAGTTTTAAAGTTTAAAAGAGGAAATTAAGGCAAGGTGGCCTTAAAAGAAAAAGTTTGTGAAATTTGACACACAAACAGGCTTGGAAAAGTGGCTGAAAGATGCCACTTAGGGCCTCTGGAAATGGCGCCACATGCAAGGTGTTGGGCACAGGTTCGAGTCACTTGGGAAGCAAATAAAAGAAGTTTTATTTTTGCTTCCGTGAAGCTCTGAGGTGGGCGGCACAAGCCTTCTTGAAAGGAGGAGTTTTATTCTCTTTAATATTCGATTAATAAGGTGATAAATAAGGGATTTAATTTGGATTATTTTGAAGAGATAATAAAGGATTATTCTCTAATTATTTTAAATTAAGAGATAAAGCTATCAAATAAAGAAGAGTGGTGGCCAAGTAAGGGATTACGAGGAGTAGTTTCGGCTATAAAAGGAAGGAAATAGGGCTACTCATCAATTTTTCTTCCTCCTCCTCTCTCTGCCAAATTTCTCGAGTGCTCTCCTCTCTTCTCTTCTCTTTTCTTTTGTCAAGCCGAATCTATAGTCCACCATTGCCAAAATTCTCAAGTTTCTTTTCCTTATTTTCGTGGAAACCAAATACCCCAAGAGAACCTCTAGTCGACTTCTCCATTAAATCCCAAAAGTGAAACTTTATCATCTAGTCATCAAGGCCGATTCTTTAAGGGGCTTTTAACAAGGGTGCTACCGATTTCTTAAAAGGGTAAGATCCAAAGTTTGGTTTCAATTCTTTTATATTTTAAACCTATCTAAAATTTAGGGACTAATCTCTATTATGGATTTTGGCCGAGTTATGGAAGGGTGTTTTCAGGATTTAAGAAATTGTCAACTACAAGAAGGTATCTTTCGGAACTTCTAAGATCTAAGGTAAGTTATGAATACCATTCGTCCATAAGCTATATTATTATGATTTAATGTTAGATTGGATCTAACATGGGTACATAGGATTTCGACAAACAATAAAGAAGCAAGGATCCAATTCGGGATTTAAGATTTGGAAGGTAAGAACAAAGGTAAATTCGGCCAAGGCCTATTTTAGTAGTAGATCTATTATTATGTGTTTTAAGCCGAAAACTAACCAATTCAAGGGATTTAGTGACTAGCCGATTTCAAAGGGGAAAAATACGAGTTTCTCGGGATTTGATTAAATCATCAAATCGACACCAAGGTAAGCTTTAAGAATACAAATCCTACTAGGATTTGGTTTTCTAACCGAATAGGCTTTGTGCTAAATAGTAAGTGATTAATCAATTGTAGGAACTTGAGATCTAAGGCGGTAGATCGATTTTGGGATTTCAAAGTGAAGTGGTTAAGCAAATCAGTGTGTACCCCACACTACTTCTTAATATGTTTCATGGCCTGCTTTATTAAAATATGTGATATTAAGAATATGAAAGTGGCTAGGGTACCATGTTATGGTACTAAGTACTCAGTACGTTTCCTACTTCCACAAAGAATATGAAAAAGGTCATTAGTAACATGAGAATATGATAAGAATGTGAACTCTGGCATATTTATGCATATCATTATTATATGGGGCATATGGGTTTGTTTGAAAGGGGAAGTGAATGTGGTGACTTAAGACCACGAACACGGTGACCTAAGACCGTGATATCTGAAAGTGGTGACCTAAGACCACAAGATGTGAAAAGTGGTGACCTAAGACCACGATGAATCTGAACGTGGTGACCTAAGACCACGAATGCGGTGACCTAAGACCGCAATTTGGAGTGTAGCGGAAGGAGGGTCGACTTAGTAGTCCCCACGGTGTGCATGGTTGGTACGGGGGAGTGTAGCGGATGGCTAATTAGGTTTGGGTTTGGGAATGCATCATAATTTGTATGCTATGATATGAATGCGTAACATTTGTATGTCTGATTCTATTTTGATTTAGTGTTTGTGTACACATTGAGTCTGTTTGACTCACCCCGTTGTGGGACCATGTTTCAGGTGATGAACAGTGATGGACTGGGACGGAAGAACTTGTGGTGGCCATGCTCAACATGAAGTTTTTATTTTATGAACTACTATTTCTATTTAAGTACTTGAATTACTTGGAAATTATTTGATGTAATAAGGCCATAAGGCCATAGTTGAATTGTTTTCCATTTATTTCTATTTATTATGATTATGAGTTTTACCTATTAAAGTTTAAGTAAAATTTTTAATATAAAGAATTGAATTCGTTTTCAACACAACCCAACCCAAACAATGTTTTTTTTTTAAAATCGCACAAATTTTTCCTAAGGACAAGAACTTTGAAACCGGTTTACTTGAGGAACATACCAAATCTGGGCAAATCTCGTGGGCCGGGTTTGGGGTGTTTCAAGGGTTGGTTTACGCGGTCAGACATCGAGAGTATGGCGATGCACCTGATGTCATAACCGGTACGTTTTTCATAGCTGATGTACCTATTACTGCTTTGATAGATATTGGATCCACCCATTCGTATGTTGCTTGTCTTTGTATGCGGAACTCAAACATTAGATCCGAGATTACTTGCTAGAGAAATAACTGTAATTAGCCCTTTAGGACAGTCGGTGATAGTAAATAAGTTGTTTAGGGAGGTGCCCTTAGAAATTCAGGGGGAAGTTTTTCTGGCGGATTTGATGGAACTGCCATTCGGTGAGTTCGCTCTTATTTTGGGCATAGACTGGTTGGTGAAACACCGTGCGAACTTAGATTGTGCTGCAAAATAGATGGTGCTAAGAACTTCAGAGGATAAGGAAGTGATGATTATAGGTGAAAGAAGAAACTATCTGTCTAATGTGGTATCTGCTTTAAAGGCAGAAAAGTTGGTGCAAAAGGGGTGTGGAGCGTTCTTAGCCTTTATCAGTGATTTGGATGCCAAAGAGTTGACGATAGAAAGTGTCAAAATGGTGAAAGAGTTTTCGGACGTCTTTCCCGAGGAGCTTCCTGGATTGCCTCCGGATCGGGAGGTAGAGTTTGGCATTGAGCTGTTGCCAGGAACGGCTCCAGTGTCCATTGCTCCTTATAGAATGGCGCCGAAGGAGTTAGCGGAGCTTAAAGCTCAAATTCAGGAGTTGTTGGATCGTGGATATATTCGACCGAGTGTATCACCGTGGGGAGCGCCGGTCTTGTTCGTTAAGAAAAAGAACGGATCAATGCGTATGTGCATCGATTACAGACAGCTAAATAAATTAACAATCAAGAACAAGTACCCGTTACCGAGGATCGATGATCTGTTCGATCAGCTACGAGGAGCTTCGGTTTTCTCGAAGATAGACTTGAGATCGGGATATCACCAGCTTAAAGTCAAGGAGGCGGATATTCATAAGACTGCGTTTCGAACTCGTTATGGGCATTACGAGTTCTTGGTGATGCCGTTTGGGTTGACAAATGCACCAGTTACATTTATGGACATGATGAACCGAGTCTTCCAACCCTATCTAGACCGGTTTGTGGTAGTGTTCATAAATGACATCTTGGTGTACTCGAAGAACGAAGAAGAGCACGATTCGCATCTACGGGTAGTATTGCAGATATTAAGGGAGAAGCAACTGTATGCCAAATTCAGTAAGTGTGAGTTTTGGTGAAGGAGGTGACCTTTTTGGGGCATGTTGCGTCTGCCGAAGGAATTAGAGTTGATCCCCGAAAGTCGAGGTCAGATTTGGATTGGAAGCCACCAAGAAGGCAGTGGCCAAAATTCGAGTTTTACGGGCTTGGCCGGGTATTACAGTGGTTCGTTGAGGGGTTTTCGTTGATTGCCGCACCCCTAACTAAGTCGTTGTGTGGGAGTACCGTTTGTGTGGTCGAGATAAGCGTGAAGAGAGCTTTGAGAAATTGAAGAAAATTCGATAGAGGCACCAAATGATTGATTCAACTGAGGCTGGTAAGGAGTTTATTATTTATTGTGATGCGTCACACACGGGCTTGGGATGTGTGTTGATGCAAGGGGGAAAGGTGGTGGCCTATGCATCTCATCAATTAAGGCTGCATGAGGTGAACTATCCCACGCATGACTTGGAGTTAGCTGTAGTGGTGTTTGCTCTGAAGATTTGGAGACACTATCTGTACGGGGAGAAGTCGATTATCTATACGGATCATAAGAGTTCAAGTACCTCCTTACCCGGAAGAGTTGAACTTAAGACAATGGAGGTGGATAGAACTATTGAAGGATTATGACTTCTCAATCGAGTATCATCCCGAAAAGGCTAACGTAGTGGCAGATGCGTTGAGTCGTAAGGTGATATTAGATTTGAGAGTGATGTTCGCTCATCTCAGTCTTTATGAAGATGGTAGTCTACTAGCCGAACTTTAGGTGAAGCCTGCATGGGTAAGTCAGATTAAGGAAAAGAAATTGATAGATGAAGCGTTGGGTTCTCGACTTTAACAAGTGAAAGGTGGTGAGATAGGGGATTTTGGACTGAATAGTGATGGAGTATTGTGTTTCCGTGGAAGAGTTTGTATGCCCAAGGATTTGGAATTGAGGCAAATGATTTTGCGTGAGGCGCATAGTAGTCCATATGCTATGCACCCCGGGGGAAATAAGATGTACCGAGATCTCCGTGAACAGTATTGGTGGCCAGGGTTGAAATGGGAGGTTACTGATTTCGTGAGTAAGTGCTTGACATGTCAGCAGGTGAAGGCAGAACATCAATTGCCGTCAGGGTTGCTTCAACCGGTGAAAATTCCATTATGGAAATGGGAAAGAATAACGATGGACTTTGTTAGTGGGTTACCCTTAACGCCTACTAAGAAAGATTCAAAGATAGGTTATAGTGGATCGACTAACGAAGATCGCTCATTTCCTACCGTTCGCATGCGGATTATTCATTCATTGCGAGTTGGCCAAGTTGTATATAGCGAAGTCGTGAGATTACATGGAGTACCAAAGTCTCTTATTATATCGGACAGGACCCTAGGTTTACATCGCGATTTTGGAAGGCTTTGCATGAAGCTTTGGGAACAAGGTTAAATTTCAGCACGGCGTTTCACCCGCAAACAGATGGTCAGTCAGAAAGGGTTATTCAGATTTTGGAAGACATGTTAAGAGGCTGTGTGATCGATTTCAGGGGTAGTTGGGAAGATTTTCTACCTTTGCCAGAGTTTGCATACAACAACAGCTATCAATCCAGTATCCAGATGGCACCTTATGAGGCATTGTATGGTCGTAGGTGTCGTACTCCTATTTGTTGGACTGAGCTGGGGGAGCGACAATGGTTGTGTCCTGAGTTGATCTCGGAGACGGAGGAAAAAGTAAAGGTAATTCGGGCACGGTTAAAGGAAGCTTCGGACAGACAGAAATCGTACGCGGATTTGAAGCGTAAAGATATAGAATTTGCGGTGGGTGATCAGGTCTTTCTGAAGGTCTCACCTTGGAAGAAGATCTTTAGATTTGGGCGGAAAGGAAAGTTGAGCCCTAGGTTCATCGGACCGCACTGCAATCGCGTATTGGACCGCTGGCATATCAACTTGAGTTACCTCGAGTTAAGTCGGATACATAGTGTATTCCATGTCTCTATGTTAAGACGCGTTATCATTCGGATCCGCCTCATGTTGTACCAAAGTGGAGGAAGTTGAGTTAAGACTGACTTGTCTTTTGAGGAGGAGCCGCATGCATTTTAGATCGGGGCGTTAAGGTCTTTGAGAAGGAAGTCGATGATCGTTAGTCAAAGTTGTATGGCGTAATCATGGATCAGAGGAGGCTACATGGTAGCCAGAGGATGCGATTCGGCAACAATATCCTCATCACTTTTAATCAGGTAAATTTCAAGGCCGAAATTTCTTTAAGGCGGGTAGAATTGTAACATCCTAAAATTTAGAATTTTATGTGTTGCATTATTTCTTGCGTTAGGCTAGTTAAAAATATTAATTGAGTATGTTTAGGGGTCCTAAGAAGGCTCGAGGTTGAATTGGGCCTTAGCAAAATTTTTTGTGTTTAAGCACTTTAAGGAGAGAAGGTAGGTGGCATCAAGGCTTATGGAAATAAGTGTGCATTTTGCTAGCACAAGTGAAGCTAGAAAAGGAGTGGTGTGGCGTTGCATGTATGGGCTTGAGGGGTGGAGTTCGAATCCCACTTAGTGCAAATTTTGGGATTTTATTTTTGTATTCCTTCCCTAAGTGTCGGCCAAGGTGGTATTTAAGGTAAGGAAGACTTTTTAATTATGGAAAGGTGGCTAAGGATTATGGTAAGGAGGAAGATAAGGGTTAATGAAGGAAAGAATCAAAAGAAAAAGGCAAGATAAGGGAACATGTTGGCCTTTTTCGTGGGTGATGTTTTGGAAAGATTTTTGTTGGTCAACATCCATCCTTTTGGCAAGAGTACACACGGTTTTGGTTAGGGAATAGGGATAGCCGAAATTTTCATTAGTCTTTTGGCAAAATTTTGGTGCCTGTTAGGCCTAATTTCTTTTAAAATTCCTTTGGGTTCTTTTCTCCAATTCCTTCTCTCATTGCCGAAACTCCAAAGCCAATAGTGAGTATTCTTTTTCTTCTTTTCTTTCTTTGTTTTACCGAAACCATCTAGCCATTGTGGCCAAATTATTTTCGATTATTTTCCCTTTGAAAACCGAATCAAGTCAAACACTCTTTCTCCATCTTTCTTTTCTTTTTCACAAAAATTCTCCAACTCTTCTTTCTTCTTCTCTAATCCATATTCTCATAGCCGAATTTTTTTTCTTGTTCATTTGTCCTCCATAGCCGAACCTTTCAACCCATAATCTCTCCTTCACAATTTCTTTCTCATTTGTGTGGACATCCTCTTCTTCGAACAAATCGGTAAGTAGTTTCTTGTCTTTTTTCATTTTTCTATTCTTTCTAGCCGAATGGGTGTTTACCACTATTCGGTTGTGTATCTTGTTTCTAAATCGAAATGGGGTTTCCTTTTATTCCTTCACATCTTAATCAACCCATTTTTCGTAGTGATCTAAGTGAGTGGCCGAATATCATTCTAGCCTTAAGTCAATCGGTGGAGATCGGATCCAATATCGTTAAGGTAAGGAGTTTCTTTATAGATTACTTGATATCGTTCATTATTTGATTACTTGGACTAAACGGATTACTATAGGGTCTAAAACGCTCGTTCTAATTCACTCGTGGATCCTTCGGATATAGTGGTAAGCCTACTCCTATCACTAAAATAACTACTTTCTCTCATAGTAGTTTTCTAACCGGGATTTTTCCTATGGAGGCAAGTGGTACCGAATCGAAAGGAAAAATGGTTGGAGAACTCAAAAGGAGTGGATTTGCGATTCCTAATCCTAAGTGCAAACGAAGGGCGGTATCGGCGATTCGAGATTTTCCACCGGGTTGTGGACCATCATCCGGTGAGAATCGACAAATCGTGGTCGTTCACGATTTTGAGAGTAAGTAATTTAGATCGCTCGGTTTAGTTTTGGATTAATAAAAATCTCGTTCGTTAAATTAACCGAGTGTTATGATGTCTTAGGTGCCGACGATCAAGACGGTTTAATACTTACCGTAATCCGGTGTGTAATCTCACACCGTAATTCTGTAGATTATGATTCGGTAACATGTTTGATAGTTTATTGTTATTATTATACGACTAAAGATCGTAAAATTGGCATTAAACGAGAAATTGGCATAAATTACATTATTTTTATAGATTTGACAAAATCGGCATTAAAGTTGTTAGAATTACGAAAATGTCCCTATGGACCGATTTACCGAAATGTCCCTATAGACCGATTTATAGAAATGCCCCTATGGGTCGAATTAACGAAATGCCCCTATGGGCTGAATTGTTAAAATGCCTTAGTGGCCCGAATTATTACAAAATGCTATAATGGGCTGATTCATTAAAAATATTCTATAGATTAATGGTTGTATTTATATGTGGATATTATATGTTACTATGCATATTGCATCTTTATATATTGCATGGGATGGGAAACTTGAATGAAGAGAAGTGTAGACCACTGGCATTGCCACAAATTCGATAATGGCTATGTGCCAATTTAAATATGGCTTTGTGCCATCGTGATTAAGGTCAGTGTGCGATTATATTACCGTGATATGATACTCGTGGCTTAGCCACAAAAATATTATAAATGGCAAAATTGTCCGCGAATTGAGAGACTGGCAGATTTGTTGACTTGATCCTCACAGAGAGATTGGTTGGTCGGGGAGAGATTGGATGGATGGGTTGGGTTGCATACTTTGCATTTATATATATATTGTTTTGTAATTGGGCTTCGCCCAAGATTATGTTATATGGGCTCGTGGCCCAAGATGTTATTATGGGCTTAGGCCCAAGTTGATGCTAAATGGGTTCAGGCCAAGTGGACAACGGTAAGGGATTATAGACTGGTTCTAGTAACTCACCCCGCTTCCTTAACCCTTGCGGTAATGCTCGATGAAGTGGACTTGGGCCATGGATGACTCGGTGGAGGCCATACTTGAAATGGTTTTATTGAACTTTAGATTTCTATTTCCGCTCACTTTAGTACTTTTACTATTTTGGGTTTTTATGTTGTAATAAGGCCTCTGGAATATTTTTATTTTTCTTTATGTTTTGACGTACTTATTATATTGCTTGAATTGTTTTAAATGGGGATTTTTCTAAAAATTTAAATAAAGGTTTTCCAAAATAGATTAACAAATGGATTTCATAACAAACTTTTACAAATATTTTAACTTGGAAATTTTCTCTCAAATTATCAATAATATTTTCAAAAGTCATAGTTTATAAGATCTTTAGTTCAAATTATCGATTTATCTATCAACCTTCGATATTAGTTGTATTTTATCAAATATTTCAAATCAAACTTGTTTTTCTTGATTATAACAAAATAATACCTATTTTAGTACGAATAAAAAGGATTTTTACACGTTTTCTCATGTGATATGTCAGATCCGGTCATAGCGCATGGGCCGGGTTTGGGGTGTTACAGATCACATTTCACATCCATTCCAAGCATAAAGGTAACATTTTCATCGTTTACCCTTTTTCATCTATCGGGCATTATCATTTAATTTGAATATTTTTATTTATCGGGCTTGATCGGATATGTAATCATTTCATATATATATATCATTCATACAATTTACATAATCACTATCAAAACAAGCATGTAAATATACATATTTTAGTTACACGAACTTACCTCGACAATGTTCGTATAAGTAAAATCCACTAATCCGACATTTTCCTCTTTCCTCGTCCTAGCTCCGAATTTGGTCTATCTGGTTCTATACGAGTAAATTTAACATCAATTTATCACATTTCACATTCAAGTGGACTCAATTTTTACTCTAGGCAAAATCACTATTTTGCCCCTAACTTTCCATAAATTCTATTTTCATCCCTAGGCTCGGAAATTGAAACTTGTGCAAATTACTCCCTATTCCAAGTCTAACCAAAGCCCCATTACAAAATTTACAGCACATGTATTCATAAAATTTCAGAATTTTTCCTTCAATTTCACAAGTTTACATTTTAGTCCCTAAATCACGTTTTCATCAAAAATCACTTTGTAAAAGTTGTTTATCTATCAATAATCTTTCATTTTCTACCATTAATTTCTAATTTCCAGCATATACATCCATGAACCATTTTTCATACTTTGATAACTTTTCAAATTAATCCCCCAAATAGATAGTTTAGACTATCCCGATTCTAAAAATATAAAAATCATTAAATACGGGACAAGGAAACTTACCCAATTAGGCCTTGAAAGTTTCTTTTCTCTCACCTAGGGTTTCCATGTGTTTTTAGGTTGAAGATGACATAAAATAAGATGATATCTTTTATCATCTTTTTAATTAATAAGTATTTTGCTATTTCCAATTTAGTCCTTGCCCTTTTCTATATTTCCATGGATGAGTCACCAAGAAAAATCTACATACTTTTCTTAATGGTCTAATTACCATATAAGGACCTCTAGTTTTGAATTCCATAGCTATTCAATCCTTATAGCTACTAGAATTCAACTTTCGCATTTTATGCGATTTAGTCCTTCTCGTAATTAAGCACTAAATCGATAAAATTTCCATACCAAAATTTTCACATGTCATATCTATCATAATACGGACCATAAAATAAAATAAAAGTAAATTTTATTTTCGGCTTGGATTTGTGGTCCCGAAACCACTATTCTGATTTCATCGAAATTGGGCTGTTAGAGCTAGGGTATCGTCTAGTTGATTGACGAGGAGCCCGAAGTGATAGTTGATCAAGATTACCAAAGTAAGCTTATTACCTGTAATCAGATCTGGTACATTTTTAAATTCCCAATATTATTTGCTTTCCTTATTACTATTACTATTACTATTATTATAAAAACCCCAAAAAGCCCTATTTTTTTATACTTTCGTAATATAACTTAATTCAAGTACTAATTAGATCTTTTGTTGTTTAGGTTGAAATGGATCTAGTATTAGCCTCATTTGGGTACGATCCTTGGAGTACTCACCTACTCCATTGTAACTATATTACAACCTAACCCGTATACTTGCAGATACCGTCTTTGTAACGCCCCAAAAATCTCTTATATATTTATTTTCATATGTCTATGACATAAATACATGTCTGCTTCAGTGGTTAAGTGTTCTGGGAAGTGTCTGAGAAGTCTTGGGTTCAAGCCTTGGCTTGGGCAAAATTTTTGTTTTTAATTGAATAAACCCCTATCTCTGATCAGTAGGCTTATAAATATATGTTGGTAAAATATGTCGGAATGGGCCTGCTGGTCTAGTGGATAAGTGGAGGGTTAGTAGTGCTGGGGGTCAGGAGTTCGAGTCTCTGCGCGAGCGAAGGATTTATTTTTGCTAGATGCCGTGGAGGTGTTTGAGTGGAGTTAGAATTCTGAAGAGAGTGGGGTGAGTAGTGGACAGTTTGGAGTGTTTGAGGGGTGTGGGGAAGTGTGGGAGCGAATTGAGGGATTTAGGGGGTAGTGAGGATTGAGTAGAACTCTATGCTTCCTAAAAATTCCTACTCTTCAGAGAAAAAGGTGAGCAAACGTTCCCCCTCCTCCCTTGGCTGAACCTTCCCCTCTCAATCTTTTCTTTGTCTTCTTTTCTTTTTCACCTTTTTTTTTGTCAGCCGAAAATCCCCCACTTGCTGCTGTTGTTTTCAAAATTTGATTCCCCTTTCTGTTCCCAAAATTGTGACGCTAGTTTCCCTTCCCCTCAAGCTGACCGTGCATCATCTTGCTCCTCTCCTTAGCCGAATATTGCTAGGTGAGTTCTGCTTTATCTTCTGTCCCCTTTGGGCTTTGCACTTCCTTTTCCATCGTTATCTTTTCCTATTCTTGCTGCCACCCCTCTGCTTGCCTCTTTTCAGTCTTTGTTTCCTCATCTCAATTCGTTCTCTCTTGCATTGCCAAATAGCACTCTGCGCTGTCATCAATTTGGTAAGTGATTTAGGTGTTGTTGTCCCGTTTTATAAGATACTGAATAACGGGTTGTGTTGATCTGTAAGTATGGTTTAATTGAAGTTATAGGGAAATTTGATTTAAGGTTTAACGAAAAGGTTTTGTGACTCTCGTTTTAGGTGGTGACCAAGGGTTGGTTGGTGCATCTTCAAGAATCTGATGGTGTGTTTTCGGTTGATCTCGATAATGGGGTTTCGACTGTTGATCGATTCTTAACTTCATTAGGCTTTAATTGAATAACGAATTAAGTAGTTGACTAATGACGTTTTGGTTGAATCTAGGTTTTTGGAGTACTCGGAGTGCAGTTTAATTACTAACGAAACTAGGTGTGTAAACACAACTCTGAAATTAGAATTTGAAAAAAACCCGAAACAGGTGATTGTCGACGCCACACGGGCGACCGATGTGACCGAACACGGACGTGTGATCGACGAGGCTGGCCATGTGCGATTCATGGGCTGGGCCGAATTGGGACGTGTGGGCCACACGTGCGTGTGGAATATTTTGGGCCAGGCTGTGTGTTCCACACAGCCAAGGCCATTTTGGGCCGTGTGGGCCACATGGGCCGACAACATGGGCATGTGGGCCCATTTTCACTGTTTGACTGCTAAGGTTGCATGGGTCGCCCGAGTCGACTGTGGACCTACTGTAGGGTCAGTAAGCTTACCTAGATCCCTAATTGATTGAAATGACTGTATGACTGATATGAATAAGCATGATGATGTTCCACTGATTTGATACTGTATGCCCGGATTACACGCATGATATTATGTTATAGCATGTCATATTTGTATATTGCATTACATTGGGTTGGGGGTTTATTTTGATCAGAGGAAGTTTACTGAAAGGCCTCGAGCCTAATTTATCAAGCAAATTTCACCGCAAACTACCGCCTCTAGTGTCGCATTCGGTACTTTTTGGAGTGTAGAGATGGGTGGGTTGATTATATCTCCACATGGAGTGTAGGGTTGTCCGGAGATGAAGCGTAGAGGTTTGCTGGGTAAGACTTGTATACTGTATATCTGTTACTGTATTGATTATTGATACTATAATGGGCCAAGGCCCAAATGCATGACTGCTTCTGTATTGCAATGGGCTAAAGCCCTAACTGAGACTGAAACTGTTACTGAAATGGGTTTAGGCCTAGACTATGATTGCATTCTGTATGCTTGATCATATGGGGATTACACACTGAGCTTTCGTACACTCACCCTTCTGTTTTATCTGTATAGGTAATCCTCAGACTTAGATGGATCGGAGCGGCAGAGGACTTAGCGGTGGCCACACGACCCCTTTTACACTGTTTCGTGTTTACTTAGGTTTTTAAAGTTTTATTTGGGGTATTTTACAGTAATAATGGCCTCTTTGGATTTTTACTTTTAATTTTGGGTTTCTATTGTTTTGATTTACAACTGCTAGTAGTAGGGATAATCGAGTTTTCAAAATGAATTAAACATTTTAACAAAATACGCACAAATATGTAAACTATTTTAAAAAGCTTCCGCAATGAGTGACGTTTTGAAAATTAATAACGTTTTGAAAGAGAATAATTTTTGAATATGAATCACGTTTGAAATTGATCGACACGTCTTGGAATTAAGCGTAAGAGTGTGTAAAGAAGTGATAAAGAAAGCTGGTTTTTGACGACAACTCACTTTTCGAAAAACACTACCATGTGACACCGCCAGATTCGGCCATAACGTCTAGGCTGGGTTTGGGGTGTTATATTTAGTGGTATCAGAGCCAGGTTGCAAAAATCGGCTGTGGATTTGGGTTTTAAAACTTAGTTTTTAAAGCACTGATTTCTGAATGATTTGAAACATTTTTACAGAATGTGTGGTACACCGAGTCTCCGGCGTCGATCTTGTAAGTTCTCTGAAGCCTTTATGTGTTTTAAACTGAAACTGATTTGATACTGAAACTACTATAGATAGTACAAACTGAGACTACTATAGGTAGATTGTACTGAAAATACTCAAGTTAGTGTATACTAATACTGTAGTAAAATCGATAGACACTGATAGACATTGCATTGTGTGAAAACAAACTTTACACTTCTGATACTGCCTCTCATAAGATATCTGTTAATAAATACTGAAATTGTAAACTGATGCATAAAACTGTTAATACAGATTAACGCGAATAGACATTGAGCACAAAAGGTACTTGCAAACGAGGTACAAGAGGCCGTGGTAGAGGCCGTAGAGGTACTCGAGCTGGGTCCTCGTCATCTGGCCACATACCTAATTTGGAAACTAGTGAGTCGTCGGCTTCTCTTGTGACTGAGACTGGGTCTCATGATCGTGCGGCTGGGGACGACGCACTATCCCAAGCCATATTAAGGATTTTAGAGAGGGTCACTGGGCCCAATACTGAAGCTGGAGGCCGAGGGTCGGTTACGGAGCGACTCCGGTCCAATGGAGCCAAGATTTTTAGGCGTATTGCTGGAGTTGCCCCTAATGTGGCTGAGTACTGGATAGAGGCCATAGAGAGAATTATGGATGATTTGGACTGCACCCCCGAGCAGAAACTAAAGGGTGCAGTGTCACTGCTGAGAGATGAGGCTTACCAGTGGTGGCTTATGGTTAAGGAGGGCACTCAGCCCGACCGACTGACCTGGGAGTTCTTTAAGACCACCTTCCAGGGGAAGTATGTGGGGGCCAGTTACGTGGATGCCCGTAGGAGAGAGTTCCTGAATTTGACCCAGGGTGATAGATCAGTGGCCGAGTATGAGGCCGAATTTCTGCGACTAAGCCGCTATGCGCGTGGTATGGTAGCGACTGAGTATGGGAGATGCGTTCGCTTCGAGGATGGCTTTAGGGATAATCTGAGGGTACTGATAGCTCCACAGAGGGAGCGAGACTTTGCTACACTGGTCGATAAGGCGAAGATCGCCAAGGAAGTGAAGCGCACTGAGCGCCAGAACAGAGAGAGAGGTAGGAATAAGAGGGATTTGGAGCCCTCGAGTTCCATTCAGAGGCCTAAGAAAAAGGCCAGAGTTGATGGGCCGACAAGAGTTGGGCTCCTATTGTCACTTCGACAACCACCGCAATCGACTGTGGTAGACGCCATCGTATGAGTGTTGGAAAAGAACGGGGCTTGTTTGAGGTGTGTTTCATTAGAGCACCGTATTAGAGATTACCCGCGGAGGTCCGATCAGATGTAAGCTTCTGGCATGGGTACTACACCACCGAGAGTAGTTCAGCAGCCACTGAGAGGCCGTGGTCTGGCCAGGGGTGGCAACGGTCTGGGCCGTGGTCAGAGAGCCCCAGGAAGAGGTGCTAGTCACACTGAGACGAGGCGCATCGGCTCGCTTATGCTTGCCGCCGCCGAGAGGATGGAGATGCTCTGGACGTCATTACGAGTACGTTCTTTATTTATAATGTACCTTATATTGTACTGATAGATATAGGATCCACTCACTCCTATATAGCTTGTACCATATCTGAAAACTTGGGTATACTGGCTGAGAGCACTACGAGTGAGGTGACTGTACTGAGTTCGTTGGGGCAATCGGTAAGGGTGAATAAGTTGTTTAGAGACGTCCCTTTAGAGGTTCAAGGGGCTATTTTTCTGGCTGATCTGATGGAACTGCCTTTTGGATAATTTCATCTGATACTGGGAATGGACTGGTTGGTCAAGCACCGAGTGAGCTTAGATTGTGCCACAAAAAGGGTTGTACTGAGAACTGAGGAGGACAGCGAGGTAGTCGTAATTGGGGAGTGTCAGAACTACTTATCGAATGTGATTTCTGCATTGAGGGCCGAAAAGTTGGTTCGTAAGGGATGTGAGGCGTATCTGGCCTACATCAGTGTTTTAGATTCTGGGGATTCTTCGGTTAAGGATATCAGGACAATTAAGGACTTTCCGGATGTTTTTCTTGAAGAGCTACCTGGGTTACCTCCGAATCGTGAAGTGGAGTTCGGGATTGAGCTCCTTCCTGGTACAGCTTTGGTGTCCATCGCCCATTATAGAATGGCACCAAAATAGCTTGTAGAGCTTAAGACCCAGATTCAAGAGCTATTGGATCGTGGGTTCATCCGCCCTAGTGTGTCTCCGTGGGGAGCACCGGTTCTGTTTGTGAAAAAGAAAGATGGATCCATGCGTATGTATATTGACTACCGTCAACTGAACAAGCTGACCATCAAGAATAAGTACCCTCTACCGAGGATAAATGATCTATTCGACTAGTTCCGAGGGGCTTCGATTTTCTCTAAGATTGATCTACGATCAGAGTATCACCAGTTGAGAGTTAAAGAGGCTGACGTGCATAAGACGACATTTAGGACTCGCTATGGCCATTACGAGTTCCTAGTGATGCCATTTGGACTGACGAATGCACCATCAGCTTTTATGGATCTGATGAACCGAGTGTTCTAGCCCTATCTGGATCGGTTCGTGGTGGTATTTATTGACGACATACTGGTCTATTCGAAGACTGAGGATGAGCATGATGAACACCTCAGAGTGGTTCTACAGATTCTGCGAGAGAAACAACTGTACGCCAAGCTCAATAAATGTGAATTCTGGTTACGTGAAGTAATGTTTCTGGGACATGTGGTTTCTGGCGAGGGGATTAGAGTCGATCCTCGAAAGATTGAAGCTATCTTGGATTGAAGCGACCTAAGACTCAGATCCGAGATTCACGCTTTTACGACTAGCGGGTATTATTGACGATTTGTAGAGGGGTTTTCACTGATCACCGCACCCTTGACTAACCTACTACGTAAGGGTATGCCGTTTAACTGGACTGACGCGCAGCAAGAGAGCTTTGAGAAGCTCAAGATCAGCATCGACGGAGGCCCCTATTCGATACATACAGCCATAGTCTGGAAAAGAGTTTACTGTCTACAGCGATGCATCACATGTCGGTTTGGGGTGTGTGTTGATGCAAGAGGGTAAGGTGGTAGCATATGTGTCTCGTCAGCTTAAGACTCATGAGGCGAATTACCCGACGCATGACTTGGAGATGGCCGCGATGGTATTTGCACTAAAAATCTGGAGGCATTACCTGTATGGTGAGAAGTGTATCATTTACACTGATCACAAGAGCCTCAAGTACCTCCTCACTCGTAAGAGTCAACCTTAGGCAAAGATAGGTGGATTGAGCTGCTTAAGAACTACGACTGTACGATTGAATACCATCCTGGTAAGGCCAATGTGGTGGCCAACGCACTAAGCCGTAGGGTTATGACTGATCTGACGGCAATGTTTGCTCGCCTCAGTTTATTTGATGATGGTAGTCTGTTGGCCGAACTTCAAGTTAAATCGACGTGGATAGAGCAGATTAAGGGTAAACAGTTGGAGGACGAGTCTTTGGGTCTTCGCTTTTGACAGATTGAGAGTGGGAATACTGTGGATTTTGGACTAAATAGTGAAGGGGTAATCTGTTTCTGTGGGAGAATATGTGTACCGAATGATACCAAGTTGAGGCAGTCTATACTGTGAGAGGCGCATAGTAGCCCTTATGCTATGCATCCTGGTGGAAATAAGATGTACCGAGACCTTCGCGAGTTATATTGGTGGCTAGGTCTTAAGCGTGAGGTTACAGAATTTGTGGGTAAATGTTTGACATGTCAGCAGGATAAGGCTGAGCATCAGTTACCTTCGGGGTTGCTTTAGCCAGTTAAGATTCCACTTTGGAAGTGGGAGCGAGTGACTATGGACTTCGTTAGTGGGTTACCCCTCACACCCACTAAGAAGGATTCAGTATGGGTCATCATGGATCGATTGACCAAGTCCGCCCATTTCATACCGGTTCGTACTGACTACTCTCTGCAGAAGCTGGCTAAGCTGTATGTTTCTGAGATTGTGAGACTGCATGGGGTACCGATTTCAATAATATCCGATAGGGATCTTCGTTTCACGTCTCAGTTCTGGAAAAAGCTACATGAAGCTCTGGGTACAAGATTGGACTTCATCTTCGCATTCCATCCTCGATCGACTGGTCGGTCAAAGAGGGTGATTCAGATACTGGAGGATATGTTGAGAAGTTGTGTGATTGACTTCCAAGGCAGTTGGGAGGATTACCTACCACTAGTAGAGTTTGCTTATAACAACAGCTATCAGTCTAGCATTCAGATGGCACCGTACGAGGTATTATATGGTCGTAGGTGTCGAACACCTTCATGTTGTACTGAGTTTGGTGAGCGGCGTGTTTTGGGCCCTGAACTGGTTTCTGATACCGAGGATAAAGTTAGGCTGATTTGAGACCGACTGAAAGTGGCAGCTGATAGGCATAAGTCCTACGCAGACCTGAAGCAACGTGAAATTGAGTATTCTGTGGGAGACTTCGTTTTCCTTAAGGTCTCGCCATGGAAGAAGGTACTTGAGATTTGGTCGAAAGAGGGCAAGTTGAGCCCTAGATTCATTGGGCCTTATCGATCTCGCCGCAGGACCAGTTGCCTACCAGTTGGAGTTACCTCCGGAGCTAGATCGGATTCATGAGGTATTCCACGTCTCAATGTTGAGGCGCTACAGCTCTGATCCAATGCATATTGTTATAGTGGAAGAGATCGAGGTTAGACCAGATCTGAATTTCGAGGAAGAGCCGGTTCATATATTGGATTGCGACGTAAAGATTCTAAGAAGAAAATCCATCCCACTGGTTAAGGTTCTTTGGCTTAATCATAGCTCTGAGGAGGCCACGTGGGAGTCTGAGGATGCGATGCGATAGCAGTATCCTCATCTGTTCTGATCAGGTAAAATTTTGACGCCAAAATTTTCTTTTAGGGGGTAGAGTTGTAAATCAGAAAGTACTGATTTAGGGCCTAGTCAGAATAGTGGTTGCGAGACCACAAATTCGAAGTAGAAATATGTGTTTTATGATTTTTATGAGGCTTGTGATATGTTTGCATGATTTTGCAAAAATTTCATGAGGAAATTTTATTAATTAGTGATCAATTGGTCTATTAGGACTAAATTGCAAAGATTAAAAATTTTGAGATTCTAGAAGGTTTAAGTATGAAATAGCATTACAAAAATTATTAGAGGTCATTTATAGCAATTAGACCAATATAGGTCAAGATGGACAAAAATAGACATGGGAAGGAAAAATCTCAAGAAAGGGGCCGTAAGGGCATTTTTGTCATTTGGATAATAAAAAGAATTAAAAGGGAAAAAGAAGTCAAAATTCATATCCATCTTCTTCCTAAGTGCCGAAATTTTAAAGCTTTCCATACCTAGGGTTTCTTCATCTTTCAAGCTTGATTGTAAGTGTCTTCTAGCCCCGTTTTTAATGTTCTTCGTATTTTTGAGATCCTTGTAGCTCGATTTAGCTATTTCTAGCTATATTTTGAGCTAGGGTTTATTTTCAAAAATTTATCCATGTATGACATGCATGTATTTTGATGATTTATGGAAGAATATGAAAGTTTGATGTATGATAAGCATCTTTTTCTAAGTGATTTTCATGAAAAATGCATAAAAAGGACTAAATTGTAAAAGTCATGAAAATGGTCATACATGAGTGAATTAGTGGAAATTGAGGGCTGTCATAGTTATGAAATTGATTCGGCTAGGCTTAAAATACAAAGAAATTGAATGAAGATCATTTTACGAGCCTAGGGGCAAAAGTGTAATTATGTGAAACTTTAGGGGCAAAATTATAATTTTGCCAAAATATGATTCATGGGTTAATTTAGTTGATGTGAGTATTAAACAAGTGAAATTGCTATTATAGATCAAGAAACACGAAGCCCAAACCGAAACCGAGGCAAGAACAAGGTTGTGGACTAAATCGAATATCTATACACATTTTGAGTACCGAGGTAAGTTTGTGTGAAATTAAAGCTACATAGTGTCTTTATATTTTAAATTGCCTGATATTATGTGGAATGAATATTATTTCTATGAAAATCGACTAATGATGCCTCGATGAGAATATGATGAGAATATGTTAGGTTGAAGTCCTGGTTGATCATTTCGAAATATCAAGGATACCTATGTCATAACATGAGATAAGGAAGGTCCCGTATAAGACCATGTCTGGGACAAGGCATCTGCACCGAATGTAGGTCCCGTATAAGACCATGTCTGGGACATGGCATCGGCACTGAATGTAGGTCCTGTATAAGACCATGTCTGGGACATGGCATCGGCACCGAATAAGGAAGGTCCCGTATAAGACCATGTCTGGGACATAGGCTCAGCACCAAAGGAAGATCTCGTGTAAGACCATGTTTGGGACATGGCATCGACATCTATGTACGATCTCGTATAAGACCATATCTAGGATATGGCATCGACATCGAGATATGAGATACCATGTAAGACCATATCTGGGATATGGCATCGGCATCGTAAGGTGATCCCATGTAAGACCATATTTGGGATATGACATTGGCATCGTGATACAAATATGATGAGATTGAGTATCCTTCGATATTCCGAGTATTTTAACGGGCAAAGAGCTAAGTTTATGTAGAGATGACAAAGAGCTAAGTTTATGTTTAAAGAGTATAAAAGTGCTAAAGCTATGTGATGAAGTGATACAGGTACCCATGAGTAATTTACGAGAAATGCATGCAAAATGTGATATGTAATTTGGTAGGAGTATACATGAGTAAGTTATGTTGATGTATTTGAGAATTTGTGTATTATTCGATGAGATAAATGGATGCTATTATAAGTCTTAATGTTGCTATTTATTTCATGCAAACTTACTAAGCTATATGCTTACCCCTCTCTTTTCCCTTTTCCTTGTAGTATCGCCAAGCTAACTCGGAAATCGTAGAACGTCTGAGTCGGATCAAACTATCAACTACCCATTTGGTATAGTAAAGTTGATTTATTTTGGGTATGGCATGTATAGGAACTTGGTCATTTTGTTATGTCATATTTGTTAGCCAAAGTGTTGGTTATATTTGCCACGTATTCCTTTTGTAAATGGCCATTGAGAATTGGCCAATACTTAGTAAGTTTTATATAAATATATCCAATGATGATGATATTCATGGAGTACAAGTTCATGCTATTGATCGAGTAAAATATGAAGAGTATGCATGATTAATTAGAGATTATTCATAGCGTATTCTTGCTATGTTATGTGTTGCTTGTGGTGGTATAAGTGTTTTTGTTTTTTTTCAGGGTGGCAATAGGCTTGATAAATAGCCTTCTAATTGTCCACACGGATAGACACATGGGCATGTGTCTAGGCCGTGTGTGACACACGGTGAGCCCCATGGGTGTGTTGATAGGTCGTGTTGCATCAAAATTTAAAAAATTTAATTCGTCACACGGGCCAGCCAAAGACACACGCGTGTGACTAGGCCGTGTGCCCCTTTAGTGTTTGCTGACGTCATAAACAGAATACCAAGGTTTTCACACACGGGTGAGGACATGGGTGTGTCTAGGCCGTGTGAGGGACACAGGCATGTGTTCGACCGTGTGAAAACCCCTGTAGGTTCGAAGTGAAAAATAAAATCCACACGGGTTAGGAACATGGGCGTGTGTGACCACACGGCCTTCCCACATGAGCGTGTTTCATTTCACACGGGCGTGTAGCCCTATTTTAGGAAAAAAAATTCTAAGTGCGTACAAGTTTTCGGTTTGGTTCCAAACCATTCCGCATGTATGTTTAGGGTCTCGTAGACCCATAATAAGGACGTTATGAATGTGAATGAAAAAAGTTTCAAGTTGAAACGAAAGTTTATGGCCCGATGTTGTATGTTTAAGCGAGTTAAGTCCGGTAATGCCTCGTATCCGGTTCTGGCGTTGAACGTGGGTAAGGGGTGTTACATTTAGTGGTATCAGAGCTACGGTATAGTCTATTCTCGGACTAACGTAGCGTATGTATGAGTCTAGCTATACATGCCATACATATGAGTATTTACCTAATGATAGTGTGATGACTCCTGACGATTTAAATTGTGTTCTTATATAGTAAATGGATCCCGATAGAGCTATGGCGGATGATGTAGAAAGTAAAGCGTCAGCTCTCGCCCAAGGGACGGTGCCGAATGAAAATGAGAATAGACCCACGACTGTAAGTCAGAGAGGAGGAGAAGAGGTTAGGGAAGCCTTTCTCCACATGATGAATACATGGTATACGGAGTTCGTTCATACGAACCCGAATGCACAACCCTCTCCACCCCTACCTGTTCCTCAGCCTACCCCTGTAGCTCCCCAAGTGGTAGAAGTGGTAGGGAGAGAAAAACCTTCGGTCGACAGAATTCGAAAACAAGGAGTAGAGGAATTTTGAGCTAGTAAATATGACGATCCGGAGAGAGCAGAATTTTGGCTTGAAAATACCATCAGGGTATTTGATGAATTATCTTGCACACCGGAAGAGTGCATGAAATGTGTGGTGTCCCTCTTGAGAGATTCCGTGTAACAGTCTGAATTTGACCCTAATCAGAACGGTGATTTCGGAACCACGAATCTGAGTCAGTAGAATATTTTAATATTTTATATTGAGTTTATGATCTATGATAGAGCATGTGTTAAAATTTGGTGAGTCAATTTGCTTATTGGTGTGCTAATCTAGCAAAAAGGATTGAATAGATAAGTAGTAAAAGTAGTGTGCATGATATTAAATAGGTAATTGAATTATTTTATTTTAATGCAAGGGCTTGCATGTCAAATTTCCACTTTTTATGTAAGTGGACGGCAATGATGATGGGGGAGGATTTCTTTTATTATTTTATAATGTTAAAGTTATATTTTATGAAGGATAATATGAATTATATGGTATAATAAAATAACCATAAAAAAATCATTTTCTCTTCCTTTGTTTCATCTTCTTCACCGAAATTCTCTTGAAAGAAAGGAAGAAATCCATCCTCCTCATTCGGCCTTGCATGTGGTGTTAAGGTGAGAATTTGAGTTTTAAATTAGAAAAATTATGTGTAAATGGGTGGGTTATCTTGAGCATTGCCGAAAGCATGCTAAAATTTTTGGATGTTAGGCATGATGAGATTCGACCATGGGAGATAATTTATAACTTGTTGTGTTAATGAATTTAGATGAAATGGAAAGAAGTAGTTTAAGCTTGTAGGAAGATTGTTTTAATTTATGCATGATGATGCCCTTATATTCGGCCGAATGTTGAGATGACCATTCATGAATTTTTATCTTGTTTTGATGTTCGGTTATATATATATAGTGTAATTGGCCATGGATGAATGGTTATATTTAGTTATGGTTATTGGGTGAATTAAGTACGAAGAGTCAATTGCCTAAATTAAATAGTGGAAGGGTTAAAATGATAGAAGGAAGGTTTATGGAGACTCGTAGGGACCTAGTGACCATTCGGCCATTGAGAAGAAATCTCAATTAGTTGTATTTTGTGTATTGTGGTACATTACGGATTAAATTGAATAGGTTGAAAAGGTCAAGGGTAAATTGGTAAATTACATGATTTTGTATATTTGTATTTAATTGAATGGAAATGTAATTAAAAAGGGTTCAATTTGATATTCTAGATCAAGATCATAAAGAACCGGGTTTTGGATTGGGGAAAAACGCAAGTTCACGGATAACCAGTCTTCGTCGTCCGACGAAATCCGAGGTAAGTCCTTTAGTTAAATCGTGTCAAAGAATTAATTATGGTTATCTTGAATATTAAAAATTGATGGATGTTAGTATCCATTTACATCATGGCCGAATGTATATTGACATATTAGGTTGATGATTTATGTTGAGTATGTGATGGGAATTGTTGGATTGTATAATGATAAAATGGTTTTGTTGGTCCAATGTGAGTGAGCCCAATTGAATTAGATGAGTTTATAATAGTTATGAAGTGTTTTGGTAATGTTTAACTGTATTGACGTGACTCGGGCTTTTACGCCTAGCAGGCCTTGTGCCGGTGTTATTTATCGGGCTTTTACGCCTAGCAGGCCTTGTGCCGGTGTTATTTATCGGGCTTTTACGCCTAGCAGGCCTTGTGCCGGTGTTATTTATCGGGCTTTTACGCCTAGCGTGCCTCGTGCGGTGTTACTTTTCGGCTTTTACGCCTAGCAGCTTGATGCCGGTGATGTATTTTACAAAAGAGAAATCAAATCTTTGTTCAAGACAACTTAAAGCTAATTTATTGAGTATATGGTTCTGTAAGCATGTAAGATATGTTATGCTTAATATCACTTGAGTCGAATTAATATTATGAGAATTGTGTTATATGTGTTGAAGTTAATACTTGATGGGTGTAATATGATGGAATTCGAGTTAGAATGTGCTATTATGGAACAATTGGTTTTCAAAGTATAAATGCTAAGAAAGGAGATTTTCATGCGATATGCTTATATGAATTTTAATGAAATGATTTCTACTTTACTTGGGTTATTGAATTTCTAGTATTCAGCCTTGTATAAGTAATTGACTTAAGTGCTTATGTGGAATACAATAAGTTGGAAGTTTAATTTCAATTATTTGTATGTTTTATTATCATGAGATTAGGACTTACTAAGCTAGTAAGCTTACTAGTGTGAAATGTTCTCCTTTGTTTTATAGATTAGGTGCAAGCTACAAGCTCGTCGGGATCGTTCGGAAAGTCGTCCACACTATCAAATTGCTTTGGTACTCTTTCATTTTGGTTTTTCCAAAGAAGGCATGTATAGGAAAGACTTTATTTAATTTTGACGGAAACTTTGGTTCATGTATGTAATAGCCATGCGAATATGGCTAAATTTTTAGTCAAGTATGCCTTTTGGGACTTTTGTTATAAATGTTGGTGCTCTTTTAAATCGATGATGTTATGATATTATGCGAATGATTTAGGTATAAGCTAAATTGCGTAAATGGTTAAGATGCATGGATGGTACGAATTATATGTGAGTATATTCGGTTATAAGCTAGTAATCATATCTTGTAAAGAAACAGTCTTTAGTAACAGCAGTGATGTAGTTTTGAAAAATCACCAAAAATAGGATAAGTTGAATTAGAAGGTGAATGAGGTATAGAACCAAATCTTATTGTGTCTATCTTGATATGAAAGAAACAGAGTAGGCAAAGGAATTTTATGTTATGAGATATTTAAATTTTAGTGAGACTTGATCTGAATGAGTTCGTGAATCCATGTTCTGTCTTGGAAAAATTGTTAAAAATTGTACAAAAATAATTAGGGAGCATGGTTTATATGTTTGAAATCCTTGATGAGTCTATTTTTAATAGGAATAAACAAGAACATTACTGAAAATTTGTGCTATGAGATAAATGAGTTTTTGTAATGACAGGTCAGAATCGTCAACAGTGAAATAGTGGAAACTTTGATGAATAAACTGTACTAATTGGCCACATGAAAAATTCTGGAAAAATTATGGTAAATTCTTATAAGAGTCTAGTTTCAAGGAAAATTTACGGATCTAAATTTCGAGTTTTGTAACTCGAGTTATGATTAATTTAGTCAGCATGATGCAGTTTGACAGCTTTAAATTTTTATGTTCCGAACTTGTAGTCGAGTCTTGTAATGTCACATACTCGACCCCGGCAAAGGTCTCGGGTAAGGGGTGTTACATTTAATTTGGTATCAGAGCTTACGGTTTATTCGATTCTAGGACTACCGTAGCACGTGTGAGTCTAGCTATACATGCCTTAAATTATAATACGATAGTGTGGTGACTTCTGACATTTGAAATGTGTTATATTTAGTAAATGGACTCAGCGCAGCCGTGAGCGATGATGTTGAGAGCATAGCGCTGATCTTGCTCATGGGTCACGCCGATAGACTCTCGATCTTTTCGAGTAGCCACGAGGGGAGGCTAAGTAAGCCTTCTACTAGATGATGAACGAATGATTTACTCCATATATCCGGACTAACCCGACCGGCAACAACCTCCACCCCGAATAATCCAACTCCGATACCTATGGTACCTCCGATAGTAAATTCGATTAGATTGGACAGACATCCTGTAGCTAAAATCAGAAACACGAGTCAAAGAGTTTAAAACTAATGACGATGATGATGCAAAACGAATCGAGTGTGGTTTGATAATACTATTCAAATGTTCGATGAGTTATCATGTACTCCAGAGGAAGGTTTAAAAGTGCAATATCACTATTGAGGACACCACACCGGTGGAATACACTAGTATTGGTGGACTCGAAAGAGAAAGTGATTTGGGAATTCTTCCGCATCGAGTTCCATAAGAAAGATATCGATTAAAGATTCTTGAATTAAAAGTGGTCGAATGACTATTTCTCGAGTATGAACTAGAGTTTGTGAGATTGAGTTAGTATGCATGAGAATGTATACCCTCCGGCTATAATGTGCAAAAGATTTGAAGATGGCCTTAAATATATATATATATATATGCGGTTGCTAGTTGAGATTTTGAAAATAGAAGAGTTCGTTGTACTCGTTGGACCGAGCTTATGTTCGAGGCATCCGAGAAGTTGTAGATTTAATGACAAAGTTTGCTTCGGATGTGGATCGCTTGATCATTTTATTCGAGATTGTCCCGAGTCCGTCAAGCCGTAGATTGTTCGTAATTTGAGATCCGATAGTGTACTTGTGAGAGGTAGATCTTGAAAGAATGTAAGAAACATCGGTGGTAGTCGAGAGAACTATGAGAGACAAGATTGTCGATACAAAGCTAGAGTACTGTCGAGAGTATGTTATCCAAGCTTGAGAGAAGCTTCATCATTTGATATAATAACCGGTATTTTTACTCTTTTTGGTACTTCAGAATTGCTTTGATAGACCTTGGTTCTACACATTCATACATGTGCATGAACTCAGATTTATTAAGACTTTGCCTGTAGAATCTACCGAGTTTGTCATAAAAGCATTGAACTCTTTAGGTAAAAGTGTTTTGGTTGATTATATATGCAAGAACTGTCTGCTTAATGTTTTGAGATATCCGTTTCCCTGCTGATCTGATGCTCTTGCCATCTAATAAATTCTATATTATTCTGGGTATGGATTGGTTATTTGTGCATGATGCTTTTGCTAATTGCAAAAGATAGGTGATAAATTTGAGATGTCCGAATAATGAGATTGTAAGGATTGAGTCGGATGATTTGAATGGATTGCCTGCTGTAATATCAATATCGAAAGCTAAGAATTATGTGAAAAAGAGTTGTGAAGCATATTTTACTTATGTGATTGACTCAAGAATATCTGAGAAGAAAGTTGAATCAAAGCCTATTGTTGTGGGTTTTCGATGTATTTCTTGAAGAGTTATCGGGTTGGCCTCTCGATTCGTGAAGGCAAATTTGTTATTGATTTGTTGTAGTATTTGTAGATGACATCTTGATTTACTCACGTTATAAAAAGGAGCATGCTGAACATTTGAGAATTTTGTTGCAAACTTTGAGAGAAAAACAATTATACACAAAATTCAGCTAATGTAAATCCTGATTGTATGAAATTAGTCTTCTGGGACATATTGTGTCAGCTTCTGGAGTCCTAGTAGATCCGAGTAAGATCTCTACTATTTTGAGTTGGAAACCCTCGAAGAATGTGTCTGAAGTTCATAGTTTTATGGGCTTAACTAGTTATTACCGTAAATTTATAAAAGAATCTTCAAATGTAGCTACTCCGTTGACTAGAATGCTTCGTAAAGATGTTAGATTATCATTTGGGTAAAACAAACGCGTTGTTACTGATGCGTTGAGTAGAAGGTCATTGTTTGCATTATGTGCTTTGAATGCACAGTTAGACTTGTCGGATGATAGTTTTGTAGTAGAGGAATTGAGAACAAAACTGTTGTTTTTACAACAACTATATGAAGCTCAGAAGTCTAATAATGAATTGCTAGCGAAATGAGCTCAGTGTGAAATTAATTTTGAATCTGAATTTTAAATTGTGGATGATTGTTTTAAATATCGGGATAGTATCTGTGTTCCGAGAAATCCAGAGTAAATTCAATTGATTTTGAATGAAACACATAATAGTTGTTTATCTGTTCATCTGGGAAGTACAAGAATGTACCATGATCTGAAGCAATACTACTGGTGGTCTGTATGAAACGAGATATTTCGACTTTGTTTTGAAATGCTTAGTTGTCGCTAAGTGCAAGTTGAACATCAAGTTCCGTCTAAATTTCTACATCCTATTTTGGTTCCTGAGTGGAAATGAGATAGAGTAACAATAGACTTTGTTTCTGAATGGCCTTGACTCCAAAAAAAAAAAATGTGATTTGCGCCGTAGTTGACTGATTAACTAAATCTGCCCATTTCGTCTCGGTAAGATCTGATTTTTCACTAGAAAGATTGAACGAGTTTATTATTACTAAAGTTGTGAGACAAAGACGGTGCCACTATCTATTGTGTTAGATAAAGATTCGAGATTTGCATAACGATTCAGGAAGAAATAGCAAGAAGCTTTGGGCACAAAATTACATTTCAGTACAGTCTTTCATTCGCAAACAGATGGTCAATCTAAACGAACTATTCATATTTTTGAAGGTATGTTAATGTGCTGTGTGTACTAGAGTTTTATGGTTCAGGGGAATAGTACCTGTCATTGATTGAATTTACGTATAATAATAATTTTCAGACGAGTATTGAAATGGCACCATATGAAGCTTTGTACGGACATAAAAGTCGTACACCTCTTTACTAGACTGAACTCAGTGAGAATAAGTTACATGAGGTTGATTTGATAAAGATACAGAACAAAAAGTGAAATTGATCCGAGATTGTTTGAAAGCAGCATCTGATCATCAGAAGTCCTCTGCAGACTTGAAATAAAAAGATATAGAATTTGAGACCGACGACAAAGTATTTCATGTTTCAATGTTTCATAGATATCGATCTGATCCGTCGCATGTGATCGCTCTGTCTGAGATTGAAATCCAATCCAATATGACGTACGAGGAGGAACAAATCCGTATTTTAGCTCGGGAAATGAAAGAATTGAGAATCAAGAAAATTTCGTTAGTAAAAGTGTTATGGAATCAGTATGGAGTTGAGAGGCTACGTGGGAGTCTCAAGACTCAATGAGGCAACAATACCCAACTTTGTTTAATGAAGAAGATTTTCGGGACGAAAATCCCTAAGGGGGTAGAGTTGTAACAATCAAATTTGACCCTAATCGTAATCTGATTTCGGAACCACGAACTGAGTCGGTAGAATATTTTAATATTTTATATTGAGTTTATGATCTATGATAGAGCATGTGTTAAAATTTGGTGAGTCAATTTGCTTATTGGTGTGCTAATCTAGCAAAAAGGATTGAATAGATAAGTAGTAAAAGTAGTGTGCATGATATTAAATAGGTAATTGAATTATTTTATTTTAATGCAAGGGCTTGTATGTCAAATTTCCACTTTTATGTAAGTGGACGGCAATGATGATGGGGGAGGATTTCTTTTATTATTTTATAATGTTAAAGTTATACTTTATGAAGGATAATATGAATTATATGGTATAATAAAATAACCATAAAAAAATCATTTTCTCTTCCTTTGTTTCATCTTCTTCACCGAAATTCTCTTGAAAGAAAGGAAGAAATCCATCCTCCCTCATTCGGCCTTGCATGTGGTGTTAAGGTGAGAATTTGAGTTTTAAATTAGAAAAATTATGTGTAAATGGGTGGGTTATCTTGAGCATTGCCGAAAGCATGCTAAAATTTTTGGATGTTAGGCATGATGAGATTCGGCCATGGGAGATAATTTATAACTTGTTGTGTTAATGAATTTAGATGAAATGGAAAGAAGTAGTTTAAGCTTGTAGGAAGATTGTTTTAATTTATGCATGATGATGCCCTTATATTCGGCCGAATGTTGAGATGACCATTCATGAATTTTTATCTTGTTTTGATGTTCTATTATATATATATAGTGTAATTGGCCATGGATGAATGGTTATATTTAGTTATGGTTATTGGGTGAATTAAGTACTAAGAGTCAATTGCCTAAATTAAATAGTGGAAGGGTTAAAATGATAGAAGGAAGGTTTATGGAGACTCGTAGGGACCTAGTGACCATTCGGCCATTGAGAAGAAATCTCAATTAGTTGTATTTTGTATTGTGGTACATTACGGATTAAATTGAATAGGTTGAAAAGGTCAAGGGTAAATTGGTAAATTACATGATTTTGTATATTTGTATTTAATTGAATGGAAATGTAATTAAAAAGGGTTCAATTTGATATTCTAGATCAAGATCATAAAGAACCGGGTTTTGGATTGGGGAAAAACGCAAGTTCACGGATAACCAGTCTTCGTCGTCCGACGAAATCCGAGGTAAGTCCTTTAGTTAAATCGTGTCAAAGAATTAATTATGGTTATCTTGAATATTAAAAATTGATGGATGTTAGTATCCATTTACATCATGGCCGAATGTATATTGACATATTAGGTTGATGATTTATGTTGAGTATGTGATGGGAATTGTTGGATTGTATAATGATAAAATGGTTTTGTTGGTCCAATGTGAGTGAGCCCAATTGAATTAGATGAGTTTATAATAGTTATGAAGTGTGTTGGTAATGTTTAACGTATTGACGTGACTCGGGCTTTTACGCCTAGCGTGCCTTGTGCCGTGTTATTTATCGGGCTTTACGCCTCGCGTGCCTTGTGCCGGTGTTATTTATCGGGCTTTACGCCTAGCGTGCCTTGTGCCGGTGTTATTTATCGGGCTTTTACGCCTAGCGTGCCTTGTGCCTGTTATTTATCGGGCTTTTCGCCTAGCGTGCCCGCGTGCGGTGTTACTTTTCGGCTTTTACGCCTAGCAGTGCTTGATGCCTGATGTATTTTACAAAAGAGAAATCAAATC
Organism: Gossypium sturtianum; assembly: GCA_025698515.1. Classification (NCBI taxonomy): domain Eukaryota; kingdom Viridiplantae; phylum Streptophyta; class Magnoliopsida; order Malvales; family Malvaceae; genus Gossypium; species Gossypium sturtianum. Next base: position 57,240,655 of record CM046952.1, read on the forward strand.
TTTGTTCAAGACAACTTAAAGCTAATTTATTGAGTATATGGTTCAGTAAGCATGTAAGGTATGTTATGCTTAATATCACTTGAGTCGAATTAATATTATGAGAATTGTGTTATATGTGTTGAAGTTAATACTTGATGGGTGTAATATGATGGAATTCGAGTTAGAATGTGCTATTATGGAACAATTGGTTTTCAAAGTATAAATGCTAAGAAAGGAGATTTTCATGCGATATGCTTATATGAATTTTAATGAAATGATTTCTACTTTACTTGGGTTATTGAATTTCTAGTATTCAGCCTTGTATAAGTAATTGACTTAAGTGCTTATGTGGAATACAATAAGTTGGAAGTTTAATTTCAATTATTTGTATGTTTTATTATCATGAGATTAGGACTTACTAAGCTAGTAAGCTTACTAGTGTGAAATGTTCTCCTTTGTTTTATAGATTAGGTGCAAGCTACAAGCTCGTCGGGATCGTTCGGAAAGTCGTCCACACTATCAAATTGTTTTGGTACTCTTTCATTTTGGTTTTTCCAAAGAAGGCATGTACAGGAAAGGCTTTATTTAATTTTGACGGAAACTTTGGTTCATTTATGTAATAGCCATGCGAATATGGCTAAATTTTTAGTCAAGTATGCTTTTTGGGACTTTTGTTATAAATGTTGGTGCTCTTTTAAATCGATGATGTTATGATATTATGCGAATGATTTAGGTATAAGCTAAATTATGTAAATGGTTAAGATGCATGGATGGTACGAATTATATGTGAGTATATTCGGTTATAAGCTAGTAATCATATCTTGTAAAGAAACAGTCTTTAGTAACAGCAGTGATGTAGTTTTGAAAAATCACCAAAAATAGGATAAGTTGAATTAGAAGGTGAATGAGGTATAGAACCAAAGCTTATTGTGTCTATCTTGATATGAAAGAAACAGAGTAGGCAAAGGAATTTTATGTTATGAGATATTTAAATTTTAGTGAGACTTGATCTGAATGAGTTCGTGAATCCATGTTCTGTCTTGGAAAAATTGTTAAAAATTGTACAAAAATAATTAGGAGCATGGTTTATATGTTTGAAATCCTTGATGAGTCTATTTTTAATAGGAATAAACAAGAACATTACTGAAAATTTGTGCTATGAGATAAATGAGTTTTTGTAATGACAGGTCAGAATCGTCAACAGTGAAATAGTGGAAACTTTGATGAATAAACTGTACTAATTGGCCACATGAAAAATTCTGGAAAAATTATGGTAAATTCTTATAAGAGTCTAGTTTCAAGGAAAATTTACGGATCTAAATTTCGAGTTTTGTAACTCGAGTTATGATCAATTTAGTCAGCATGATGCAGTTTGACAGCTTTAAATTTTTATGTTCCGAACTTGTAGTCGAGTCCTGTAATGTCACATACTCGACCCCGGCAAAGGTCTCGGGTAAGGGGTGTTACATTCCGCTTATCAGTGGTGGAACACCCTTGTGTCGGTTGTACCAAAGGAGAGAGTTAATTGGGAGTTTTTCCAAGAAGAGTTCCGGAAGAAGTACAATAGCCAAATATTTATCGACCAAAAAAGAAAAGAATTCCTTGAACTGAAATAAGGCAGAATGACAGTAACTGAATATGAGCGTGAATTTGTAAGGCTCAGCAAATATGCTCGGGAGTGTGTATCCTCTGAATCCATTATGTGTAAAAGGTTTGAGGACGGGTTATATGAATATATTCGATTATTTGTTGGTGTCCTAGAATTGAAGGAATTTGTTGTGCTAGTGGACCGGGCTTGTAAAGCCGAGGAGTTGGTTAAAGAGAAAAGAAAAGCTGAAATGGAGTCTCGTGACTCAAGAAAGAGACAACTGAGTAAGTCATTTCAGTCCTCATCCAAGAAGTCAAGAGACCTCCCTTCCCGATCAGCTAATTCAACTGGGTTTCCAAATAGAAGTAAGGGTAAACAGTACGGGGTTTAAAACCCAGACCACTTCAGTTGCTAGTGTTGGGAACGCTCGACCAAATAGATCGGAATGTCCACAGTGTGGTAGACGTCACCTCGGTGAGCACCGAGTACATGAGAGAGCCTGTTGTAAGTGTGGTTCCCAAGATCATTTTATTAGAGAATGCCCTGAGATGGTTGAAAAAGAGAAAATTCAGAGTGCAAGATCGGGAAGCACTACTAGAGGGAGACAGCAGAGAAACCTCGAAAGTAGAACGAGTAATAAGAGTACACCCAGAGAGCAGGCTGCAAGATCTGAGGGTAGAGCACCTGCGAGGACTTATTCCATTCGCGCTTGCGAAGAGGTGTCATCCCCTGATGTAATTACGGGTACATTTTCTCTCTATGATACTAATGTTATTGCTTTAATTGATCTGGGATCTACCCACTCATATATTTGCATGAAATTAGTATCTAGTTTGAGCATGCCTGTAGAGTCTACAGAATTCGTGATAAAAGTGTCCAATTTCTTAGGCAAATGTGTAATAGTTGATAAGGTATGCAAAGACTGCCCATTGATGATTAGAGGTCATTATTTTAAGGCGAATCTCATGCTATTTTCATTTGATGAATTTGATATAATTCTTTGTATGGACTGGTTAACTGCTCATGATTTGACAGTAAATTGTGGAAAGAAATACATTGAATTGAGATGTGAAAACGGAGACACTCTTCGTGTTGAATCAGATGAACAGGACAGATCGCCTGTAGTGATTTCTTATATGTCTGCTCAGAATTATGTAAGAAAAGGGTATGAAGCCTATCTTGCTTTTGTGATGAATGCTAAAGAGATTGAGTTAAGAATTAAATCAGTACCGATAGTATGCGAGTATACAGATGTATTCCCAGAAGAATTGCCAGGGTTGCCTCCAGTTAGAGAAATTGAATTTGGGATTGAGTTAGCTCCTAGTACTGCACCTATATCGATTGGTCCATACAGAATGGCTCCAACTGAGTTGAAAGAATTGAAGGCACAGTTACAAGAGTTGACGGAAAAAGGCTTTGCACGACCGAGTTATTCTCTGTGGGGTGCTCCAGTATTATTTGTGAAAAAGAAAGATGGTTCCATGAGATTATGTATAGATTACTGGCAGCTTAATAAGGTAACCGTGAAGAACAAATACCTATTGCCAAGGATCGATGATCTATTTGATCAGTTGAAGGGAGCCACTATGTTTTCCAAGATAGATTTGAGGTCTGATTATTACCAGTTGAGGGTCAAAGACTCAGATGTGCCAAAAATCGTATTTCGGACAAGGTATGGGCACTATGAGTTTTTAGTCATGCCATTCGGTTTAACAAATGCCCCTGCCGTGTTTATGGATTTAATGAACCGCATCTTTCGGCCATACTTGGATAAATTTGTTGTGGTATTTATTGATGATATACTGATTTATTCTCGTAACGAGAACGAGCACACTGAGCACCTGAGGACGGTCCTACAAATCTTACTAGATAATCAGTTGTATGCCAAGTTTAGCAAAAGTGAATTTTGGCTCAAAAAAGTTAGATTTTTGGGGCACATTGTCTCGAGAGATGGAATTCGAGTTGACCCGAGCAAGATTTCAGCTATTGTTGATTGGAAACCGCCAAGAAATGTATCAGAGGTTAGAAGTTTTCTGGGCCTAGCTGGCTATTACAGACGGTTCGTTAAGGGATTTTTCATGATAGCTATACCGATGATGAGACTAATACAGAAAGATGTAAAGTTCGAATGGACAGAAAAGTGCCAACAGAGTTTCGAGAGATAAAAGGCATTGTTGACTAAGGCTCCAGTTCTAGTGCAACCTGAACCGGGAAAAGAATTTGTGATTTATAGTGATGCATCCTTGAATGGATTGGGCTGTGTGCTTATGCAAGAGGGCAAGGTGATAGCATATGCCTCTAAACAGTTAAAGCCACATGAGAAGAACTACCCGACACATGATTTAGAGTTGGCTGCCATTGTGTTTGCATTAAAGATATGGAGACACCATTTGTATGGTGAAAAATGTAGGATATTCACTGATCATAAGAGCTTAAAGTACTTGATGACTCAAAAGGAGTTGAATTTAAGGCAACGAAGATGGTTAGAGCTGATAAAGGACTATGAACTAGTGATTGACTACCATCCGAGAAAGGCGAACGTGGTCGCCGATGCCTTGAGCAGGAAATCTTTGTTTGCATTGAGGGCTATGAATACACGGATGACTTTGTCAAGTGATGGTTCTATTCTAGCCGAGTTGAAAGCTAGACCGATGTTTCTCCAAGAGATTTATGAGGCTTAGAAAGATGACAATGACTTGCAAGCCAAAAGAGTTCAGTGTGAGTCGAGTGTTGAGTCCGACTTTCGGATTTATTCTGATGGATGTTTAATGTTCAAAGATAGAGTCTGTATACCGAGGAATGATGAGCTTATTCGAAAGATTTTGCACGAAGCACATAGTGGATGTCTATCTGTACATCCGAGCAACACAAAAATGTATAATGACTTGAAGAAATGGTATTGGTGGCAGAGTATGAAGAAAGATATTTCTGAATTTGTAACGAAATGCTTGATTTGTCAGCAAGTGAAGGCTGAACACCAAGTACCTTCAGGTTTACTTCAGCCTATCATGGTTCCCGAGTGGAAATGGGACCGTGTTACTATGGACTTTGTAACGGGTTTGCCGTTGACACCGAGCAAGAAAGATGTCGTATGGGTTGTAGTCGATAGACTTACAAAGTCAGCCCATTTTTTACCGGTACGTGTTGATTTTTCGCTTGATAAGTTGGCAGACTTGTATGTTTCAGAAATTGTACGACTACATGGAGTGCTTTGTCGATTATATCGGATAGAGATCCGAGATTCACATCCCAATTTTGGAAAAAGTTGCAAGAAGTTTTGGGCACAAAGCTGAATTTTAGTATAGCTTTTCACCCACAAACCGACGGACAGTCGGAGAGATTAATATAGATACTTGAGGATATGCTCCGGTGTTGTGTCCTTGATTTTCAGGGCAGCTGGGAAAAGTACTTACCATTGGTAGAGTTTGCTTATAATAACAGTTTCCAGTCGGGTTTGAGAATGGCACCTTATGAGGCATTGTATAGGCGTAAGTGTCGAACGCCTTTGTATTGTACAGAACTCAAAGAAAATTAGATTCACGGGGTTGATCTTGTTAGAGAAACCGAAGAGAAGGTAAAAATAATTCGTGATTGTTTAAGAGCTTCTTCGGATAGACAAAAGTCCTATTCGGACTTGAAACAGAAAGAGATCGAGTTTCAAGTTGGTGATAAGGTATTCTTGAAAGTGTCACCATGGAAGAAAGTTCTCAGATTTGGCCGAAAATGCAAATTGAGTCCGCGTTTTATCGGACCATATGAGATTACAGAGAGGATAGGACCTATAGCTTATCGATTGGCTTTGCTATCTGAGTTGGAAAAGATACATGATGTGTTCCATGTGTCCATGCTACATCGTTATCGATCAGATCCTTCGCATGCGATTACACCGACAGAGGTTGAAATTCAACCCGACATGACTTATGGCGAAGAACCAGTTAAGATTTTGGCACGAGAAGTTAAACAATTGAGAAACAAAAGTATAGCCCTTGTGAAAGTACTATGGCAAAGACATGGGGTAGAAGAGGCTACATGAGAGCCCGAGGAGGCTATGAGAAACCAGTATCCAAACCTTTTTACCGGTAAGATTTTCGGGGACGAAAATCCCTGAGGGGGGAGAATTGTAACGACCCGATTTAGGGCCTAGTCGGAATAGTGGTTGTGAGACCACAAATTCAAATTAGAAATATGTGTTTTATGATTTTTATGAGGCTTTTGATATGTTTGCATGATTTTGCGAAAATTTCATGAGGAAATTTTATTAATTAGTGATTAATTGGTCTATTAGGACTAAATTGCAAAGATTGGAAAATATGAGATTCTAGAAGGTTTAAGTATGAAATAGAATTATAAAAATTATTGGAGGTCCTTATTTAGCAATTAGACCAATATAGGTCAAGATGGACAAAAATAGACATGGGAAGGAAAAATCTCAAGAAAGGGGCCTTAAGGGCATTTGTGTCATTTGGTTAATAAAAGAATTAAAAGGGAAAAAGAAGTCAAAATTCATATCCATCTTCTTCCTAAGCGCCGAAATTTTCAAGCTCTCCATAGTTAGGGTTTCTTCATCTTTCAAGCTTAATTGTAAGTGCCTTCTAACCCCGTTTTTAATGTTCTCCGTATTTTTGAGATCCTCGTAGCTTGATTTAGCTATTTCTAGCTATATTTTGAGCTAGGGTTTATTTTCAAAAATTTACCCATGTATGACATGCATGTATTTTGATGATTTATGGAAGAATATGAAAGTTTGATGTATGATAAGCATCTTTTTCTAAGTGATTTTCATGAAAAATGTATAAAAAGGACTAAATTGTAAAAGTCATGAAAATGGTCATACATGAGTGAATTAGTGGAAATTGAGGGCTGTCGTAGTTATGAAAATGATTCGGCTAGGCTTAAAATACAAATAAATTGAATGAAGATCATTTTACGAGCCTAGGGGCAAACGTGTAATTATGTGAAAGTTTAGGGGAAAAATTGTAATTTTTCCAAAATATGATTCATGGGTTAATTTAGTCAATGTGAGTATTAAACAAGTGAAATTGCTATTATAGATCATGAAACACGAAGCCCAGACTAAAACTGAGGCAAGAACAAGGTTGTGGACTAAATCGAATATATATACACATTTTGAGTACTGAGGTAAGTTCGTGTGAAATTAAAGCTACATAATGTCTTTATATTTTAAATTGCCTGATATTATGTGAAATGAATATTATTTCTATGAAAATCGACTAATGATGCCTCGATGAGAATATGATGAGTATATAATAGGTTGAAGTCCCGGTTGATCATTTCGGAATATCAAGGATACCTATGTCACAACATGAGATAAGGAAGGTCCCATATAAGACCATGTCTGAGACATGGCATCGGCACCGAATGTAGGTCCCGTATAAGACCATGTCTGGGACATGGCATCGACACCGAATGTAGGTCCAATATAAGACCATGTCTGGGACATGGCCTCGGCACCAAAAGAAGATCTCGTGTAAGACCATGTCTGGGACATGGCATCGACATCTATGTACGATCTCGTATAAGACCATATCTGGGATATGGCATCGACATCGAGATATGAGATCCCGTGTAAGACCATATCTGGGATATGGCATCGGTATCGTAAGGTGATCCCATGTAAGACCATATCTAGGATATGGCATTGGCATCATGATACAAATATGATGAGATTGAGTATCCTTCAATATTTCGAGTTGTTCAACGGGCAAAGAGCTAAGTTTATGTAGAGATGACAAAGAGCTAAGTTTATGTTTAAAGAGTATAAAAGTGCTAAAGCTATGTGATGAAGTGATACAGGTACCCATGAGTAATTTACGAGACATGCATGCAATATGTGATATGTAATTTGGTAGGAGTATACATGAGTAAGTTATGTTGATGTATTTGAGAATTTGTGTATTATTCGATGAGATAAATGGATGCTATTATAAGTCTTAATGTTGCTATTTATTTTATGCAAAATTACTAAGCTATATGCTTACCCATTTGGTATAGTAAAGTAGAACGTCAGAGCTCGGATCAAACTATCAGCTACCCATTTGGTATAGTAAAGTTGATTTATTTTGGGTATGGCATGTATAGGAACTTGGTCATTTTTTTATGTCATATTTGTTAGCCAAAATGTTGGTTATATTTGCCACGTATTCCTTTTGTAAATGGCCATTGAGAATTGGCCAATACTTAGTAAGTTTTATATAAATATATCCAATGATGATGATATTCATGGAGTACAAGTTCATGCTGTTGATCGAGTAAAATATGAAGAGTATGCATGATTAATTAGAGATTCTTCGTAGCATATTCTTGCTATGTTATGTGTTGCTTGTGGTGGTATAAGTGTGTTTTTTTTTCAGGGTGGCAATAGGCTTGATAAATAGCCTTCTAACTGTCCATACGGATAGACAGACGGGCGTGTGTCTAGGCTGTGTGTGACACACGGTCAGCCCCATAGGTGTGTTGATAAGCCATGTGTCCCCTGCATCAAAATTTCGAAAATTCAATTCGTCACACGGGCCAGCACACGGGCGTGTGACTAGGCTGTGTGCCCCTTTAGTGTTTGCCGATGTCATAAACAGAATACCAAGGTTTTCACACACGGGTGAGGACACGGTCATGTCTAGGCCATTTGAGGGACACAAGCTATAGACACGGGCGTGTGTTCGGCCGTGTGAAAACCTCTGTTGGTTCGAAGTGAAAAATAACATCCACAAGGGTTAGGAACATGGGCGTGTGTGACCACACGGCCTGTAACATCCCGATCTTGGGGCTAGTCGGAACAGTGGTTTCGGAACCACTAATCCGAGGTTGAAGAAAATTATTTTGATATTATTTTATATTTTATAGCATGATTATAAGGATGCATGGAAATTTTGGTGTTTTAAAAAAGCTATTGTATGCTTAATTGAGAAAAAAGGACTAAATCGCATAAAGTGCGAAAGTTCCATTATACAATATAGAGGTGTCTAATAGCCATAGAATATTAAATTGGAGGTCCTTAAAGTGCAATTAGGCCAATAATAGTGTGTTGGCCGGCCATAGAGACAAGGGAGACAAGGGCATTAATTTTGGTCAAAATTTGGTGAAATTAGGTGGGAAAATGAATAAAATAAGATAAATAAAAGATATATCATCTTTCACTATTCACACTTCTTCTCCACTGAAAATTGAAGAGAAAATAGGGGATTTTGGAGTTCAAACTTTCAGCCAAGCTATTCTCTCACACGTAAGTGATTTTAGAGGTCTTTCTTGATAATTTTTGTACTTTTGGAACCCCTAAAGCTTAAGCTAGCTAATGAGGGGACTATTTTTCAAAATGGTTAAAAGTTTAGGGACTTGCCATGAATTTTTCATGTTGTTTGCTGAATTTTTATGGAAGAAAACGAATGTTAGAGGGTTAAGGAATAACTTTTGTGAAAGGTATTATCATGAAAACACCTAAATGGGACTTAGTTGTAAAGGTTGTAATTTAGTAATAAATGCATGAAATAATTGGTTTTGTGAGTTGTTGTAAGAGAAATAAATGTTTAGCTATGCTTATTTAATGAGAAAATATGATGAAAAATGATTTACGAGCCTAGGGGCAAAATCGTAATTTTGCCAAAGTATAAGGGCAAAATGGTCATTTTTGCCTAAGTAGAAATTTTGATGTATCATGAGTTATATAGTGATTGAATGAGTAAATTTTATTATTATAGATCAAGAAGAACGTGGGAACAACCTTGACCAAGGAAAAGGAAAGGTTACGGACTAGACCGTTGATTAATTCATTTTGCACCGAGGTAAGTTTATGTGTAAACGTTACATCTTTAATACATATGTTGTTACTTATTGATGCATTGTATGAATGAGATCAATTATGAGTGAGATTGATTGAAATTGATAGATAGTGAGTAATTCTCGTATGAACCTCGGAATAGATATGTAAGTGCGGAAAAATATCCATGATAATTATTTGGTGGGTGTAAAGCGATACCACTTTAATTATCATTGTTGGTGGGTCAAAAAGTGCGATACCATCTTATTATTTATTCACGATGGGCTGTATGCGATACCATCGTTTATATTTTCATTTGGTGGGCTATGTGCGAAACCACCGAAAATATTCTTGTTGGTGGGCTATGTGCGATACCACCCTATTATTTATAAATGGTGGACTGTGTGCGAAACCACCAGGTACTTAGTATTATTCCGAAGGGTTCATCGAGAAATTGTCTAAGTAAATGTTTCATGTGGCTTTGTGGTGATGAGTGCAGGGAATGTGTACAAGTAAATGTGAGAAATATATTTGTTATATGGTTGGAATGTGGTAAGAGATGATATGAGTAAGCATGGTTATAGAAATGTGAATTGTTCTTGCTTATTATGGAATGTTATTGATTAATTAGCATATGTTATGATGCTTATTGTTTACATGTAAACTTACTAAGCTTAAAGCTTACTCCCTTTCTTTCCCCTTGTTTTATAGTGTCAAAGAGCCAGCTCGGGATACGAAAATAATCGAAAGATCATCCACACTATCACCATCTCTCAGATATTTAGACTTAGCATTTTGAGTATGGCATGTATAGGGGCTAGACTTAGTGAAATGTTTTGTTGTTTTGGCCAAGTGAGTTGGCTCTTTTAAAGATGAACTTTTTGTAAATAGCCATAGTTGATGGCTCATTATTATTAATATATGAAAAGATGAGGTTATTCATGAATGTGTATGGTGCATGATTGGGTTGATTGGTTAATGGTTGAATATAAATTATGTTGTATGAATTAGGGTGATAAAAACGGCTTGGCAAATAGCCTTATTCTTGTCCACACGGGTAGGCACACGGGCGTGTGTCTAGGCCGTGTGTGACACACGGTCAGACCCATGGGTGTGTGACAAGGCCGTGTGTCCCCTGCATGTTAGTGTTGCAAGTCAGTGTCGGCCACGGGCTAGACACACGGGCGTGTGCCTAGGCCGTGTGTCCCTTATGAGGTTGCTGACGTCAAAAACAGAATACCCAGGTTTTCACACACGGTTGAGGACACGGGCGTGTCTAGGCCGTGAGAAAGACACGGGCCAAAGACATGGGCGTGTGTCTAGCTGTGTGAAAACCCCTGTAGGTTCGAAAAGAAAAATAAATTCCACACGGGCTAGGGACATGGGCGTGTGTAACCACACGGCCTGCCCACACGGGCATGTCCCATTTCACACGGGCATGTGGCCCTATTTAAGCAAAAATTTTCTAAGTATACAAAAGTTCGCGGTTTGATTCTGAAATCCTCCGTTTGCATGTTTAAGGCCTCGTAGGCCCATAATGAGGATGCATTGAATGTGAATGGGAAGTTTTTAAGTTGAAATAAATTTTATAGCCCAAAGTTGTATGTTCAAGTGAGTTAAGTCCGGTAATGCCTCGTACCCGGTTCCGGTGATGAATACGGGTATGGGATGTTACATTTAGTGGTATCAAAGCTATGGTTTAGTCGGTTCTCGGACTACCGTAGCGTGTGTAAGAGTCTAGCTATACATGCCATGAATGTACATTGATAGTGTGGTGACTTCTGACAATTCTAAACTTTGTTTTTATATAGTAAATAGATCCCGACCGAGCGACTGCTGATGACACTGCTAGTAACGCGCCAGCTCCTGTGCAAGGGACCGCGCCTGTAGAGAGTAGACCCGAGACTATGGGTCAAGGAGAAAAGGCTCGGGAAGCCTTTCTCCAAATGATGAGTATTTGGTACACAGAGTATGTACAAGCGAATCCTAATGCTCAACCTCCTCTACCCCCTCCTATACCTCAGCCAGTTCCTGTGGCTCCTCAAGGTATAGATTTGATGAGAATGACTAAACCCCCGGTTGATAAGATTCGGAAACAAGGGGCTGAGGAATTCAGAGCGAATATAGATGATGACCCCGAGAGGGCAGAGTTCTAGCTTGAGAACTCAATGCGAGTATTTGATGAACTCTCCCGCACACCTGAGGAGAGCTTGAAATGCGTCGTGTCATTGCTAAAGGACTCGGCATATCGTTGGTGGAAAATATTGACGTCGGTAGTTCCAAGGGAGAGAGTGACGTGGGACTTCTTTTTGGAAGAGTTTCGAAAGAAGTACATAAGTCAGAGATTTGTGGATCAAAAACAGAAAGAGTTCCTCGAATTGAAGCAAGGAAAAATGACTGTGGCAGAGTATGAGCGCGAGTTTGTTAGGCTCAGCAAGTATGCACAAGAGTGTGTGTCTACAGAAGCTATCTTGTGCAAGAGGTTTGAAGATGGGCTGAATGAGGATATCAGTCTACTAGTTGGGATCTTGGAATTAAAAGAATTCATGGTGTTGGTTGATAGGGCATGCAAGGCCGAGGAGCTGAATAAGGAAAAGAGAAAAGCCATGAGTGAGGCCCGAGATGCAAGAAAAAGACCAATGAGTAAATCGTACCAAACTCAATCAAAGAGGTCTAAGAAAATAAACCCTCAGACGACTGCGTCAGTTGGATATTCACACCGAGATCGAAGTAATACATACTCGGGCTCGAGAGTTCAAGCCACCTCGATGGCAAGCGTGGGCAATCCAAAGTCTAATAAACCGGAGTGTCCAAATTGTGGTAGGCAACACACTGGGGAGTGTTTGGGAAACAACCGAAATTGTTACAAGTGTGGTTCACCCGATCATTTTATCTGAAATTGTCCTGAGAGGGATGAGAAGGAAATAAAGCAAGAAATAAGATCAAGCAATGTATTTTCGAAGGGTAGATCACAAAAGAACCCGGGAGGTGGGACTAGTAGTAGAGGTGCGCCTAGAGACTCTGCTGTGAGATCGGAGGGTCGAGCACCTGCAAGGACTTATGCCATTCGCGCTCGCAAAGAGGCATCATCTCCAGATGTGATAACGGGTACTTTTTCTCTTTACGATATCTCTGTTGTTGCTTTGATTGATCCGGGGTCTACCCATTCTTACATTTGCATGAAATTGGCATCTAGCATGAGTATGATTGTTGAGTCTACGAAATTTGTAGTAAAAGTGTCAAACCCGTTAGGCAAACATGTGCTAGTTGACAAGGTGTGTATGAATTGTCCTTCGACAATTAGAGGTCATTGTTTTCCGGCAAATCTTATGTTGTTGCAGTTTGATGAATTTGACCTGATTCTTGGTATGGATTGGTTGACTGCTCATAATGTTTTAGTAAACTGTGGTAGTAAGTTTATTGAATTGAGATGTGTAAATGGAGATGTCATTCGGGTTGAATCAGGTAAATCGAATAGTTTTTCTGTAATGATTTCATCTATGGTAACTGAGAAATACTTGAGAAAGGGGTATGATTCCTATCTCGCCTTTGTGCTGAATACTCAAGAGTCAGAGGTAAAGATTGAATCAGTGTCGGTGGGATGCGAGTATCCAGATGTGTTTCTGGAAGAGTTACCCAGATTGCCTCCAGTTAGAGAGGTCGAGTTTGGGATAGAGTTAGTTCCGGGTACGGCACCTATTTCGGTTGCTCCGTATAGGATGGCACCATTTGAGTTAAAAGAGTTGAAGATTCAGTTGCAAGAGTTAACGGACAAGGGTTTTGCAAGACCGAGCTATTCACCGTGGGGTGCTCCGGTACTTTTTATGAAGAAGAAAGATGGGTCGATGAGATTGTGCATAAACTACAGACAACTCAACAAGGTGACAGTGAAGAATAAGTATCCTTTGCCAAGGATAGATGATTTATTTGACCAATTGAAGGGAGCTACGGTGTTTTCTAAGATAGACCTAAGGTCTGGCTATTACCAGTTGAGGATTAAGGAGCAAGATGTGCCGAAAACTGTATTTTGGACGAGGTATGGCCATTATGAGTTTCTTGTCATGCCATTTGGTTTAATGAATGCTCCTGCGATTTTTATGGATCTAATGAACCGCATTTTCTGACCGTATTTGGATAAATTTGTGGTTGTTTTTATCGACGACATATTAATTTATTCTCGGGATGAGAGAGAGCATGCAGAGCACCTGAGAATTATTTTGCAGACTTTAAGAGACAAGCAGTTGTATGCTAAATTCAGCAAGAGTGAGTTTTGGCTCTGAGAGGTCAGATTCTTAGGACACATTGTGTCGGGTGATGGCATTAGAGTTGATCCGAGTAAGATCTCGGCTATTGTGGAGTGGAAACCTCCAAGGAATGTGTCAGAAATTAGAAGCTTTTTGGGTTTAACGGGGTACTACAGACGGTTCGTAAAAGGGTTCTCCATGATTGCTACTCCGATGACGAAACTGTTGCATAAAGATGTTAGGTTTGAATGGACTGAGAAATGCCAACAAAGTTTTGAGAGATTGAAAACATTATTGACTGAGGCACCGGTTTTAGTACAGCCTGAGTCGGGGAAAGAGTTTGTGGTCTACAGTGATGCGTCATTAAATGGTTTTGGCTGTATGTTGATGCAAGAGGGTAAAGTAGTAGCTTACGCCTCGAGACAGCTAAAACCACATGAGAAGAATTATCTGACTCACGATTTGGAGTTGGTTGCGATCGTTTTCGCTTTGAAGATTTGGCGTCATTATTTATATGGTGAGAAGTGTCGAATCTTCACCGATCATAAGAGTTTGAAGTACTTGATGGACCAAAAAGATTTGAATTTGCGACAACGGCGGTGGCTCGAATTATTGAAGGATTATGAGTTAGTAATTGATTACCATCCGGGGAAAGCGAATGTGGTTGCGGATGCCTTGAGCAGAAAATCCCTGTATGCTTTGAGAGCTATGAGTACAAGCTTAGCGTTGTTTGATGATGGTGCTATATTTGCCGAGTTGAGGGCTAGACCATTATTTATTCAGTAGATATATGAAGCTCAAAAGAATGATAGTGAGATGCAAGCTAAGAGAGCTCAGTGCGAATCGGGAAATGACTCTGATTTTCGGGTTAGTTCAGAGGATTGCTTGATATTTCATGATAGAATTTGTGTACCAAAGGATGATGAGTTAATCCGGAAAATTTTACATGAAGCACACAGTGGTTGTTTGTCAGTACACCCGGGCAGCACAAAAATGTACAATGATTTGAAGAAGTTGTATTGGTGGCCGAGTATGAAAAGAGACATCTCCGAGTTTGTTACAAGATGTTTAATTTGTCAACAAGTGAAAGCCGAGCATCAAGTACCCTCGGGATTTCTTCAGCCGGTGATGGTTCCAGAGTGGAAGTGGGATCGAATCACAATGGATTTCGTAACGGGGTTACCAATGACTCCGAAAAAGAAAGATGTTGTGTAGGTTATTGTGGATAGATTAATGAAGTCGGCTCACTTTATACCGGTGTGTTTGGATTACTCACTCGATAAGTTGGCCGAGCTATATATTGCTGAGATAGTGAGATTACATGGAGTACCTATATCTATTATCTCGGATAGAGATTCGAGATTTACTTCGAGGTTTTGGAAGAAGTTGCAGGAAGCCTTGGGTTCAAGATTGAATTTTAGTACTGCGTTCCATCCTCAAACCGATGGCCAATCTGAAAGAGTGATTCAAGTTCTTGAGGATATGCTCTGATGCTGTGTGTTAGAGTTCGAAGGTAGTTGGGAAAATATCTACCTTTGGTTGAGTTTGCCTATAACAACAGTTATCAGTCGAGTATACGGATGGCACCGTACGAAGCTTTATATGGTTTCAAGTGTAGGACTCCCTTGTATTGGACCGAGCTTAGTGAGAAGCAAATTCACGGGGTCGATCTAGTTAAAGAAACTGAGGAGAAAGTGAAAGTGATCCGTGATAGTCTGAAAGCTGCTTCGGATTGACAAAAGTCATACGCGGATTTAAAAAGAAAAGAAATAGAGTTTCAAGTGGGCAAAAAACTATTTCTGAAAGTATCCCCGTGGAAGAAAATATTGAGATTTGGTCGAAAGGGCAAATTGAGTCCACGATTCATAGGGTCGTATGAGGTTATTGAAAGGATTGGGCTAGTAGCATACCGGTTGGCTTTGCCGGCAGAGTTAGAGAGAATACACAATGTGTTTCATGTGTCGATGTTGCGGCGATATCGTTCTGATCCTTCACATGTGATCCCTCCAACAGAAATTGAAATACGACCGGACATGACTTATGAAGAGGAACCAATTAAGATATTGGCTCGAGAGGTTAAACAGTTGAGGAATAAGACCATAGCCTTAGTGAAAGTGTTATGGCAAAAACACGGTGTGGAAGAGGTTACGTGGGAATCGAAAGAATCCATAAGGGAACAATACCCAAACCTCTTTACCGGTAAGATTTTCGGGGACGAAGATCTCTAATGGGGGGAGAGTTGTAACAGCCCGATTTTGGGGCTAGTTGGAACAGTGGTTTTGAAACCACTAATCCGAGGTTGAAGAAAATTATTTTGATATTATTTTATATGTTATAGCATGATTATAAGGATGCATGGAAATTTTGGTGTTTTAATTTTAGCAATTGTATGCTTAATTGAGAAAAATGACTAAATCGCATAAAGTGCGAAAGTTTCATTATACAAGATAGAGGTGTCTAATAGCCATAGAATATTAAATTGGAGGTCCTTAAAGTGCAATTAGGCCAATAATAGTGTGTTGGCCGGCCATAGAGACAAGAGAGACAAGGGCATTAATTTTGGTCAAAATTTGGTGAAATTAGGTGAGAAAAAATGAATAAAATAAGATAAATAAAAGAGATATCATCTTTCACTATTCACACTTCTTCTCCACCGAAAATTGAAGAGAAAATAGGGGATTTTGGAGTTCAAACTTTCAGCCAAGCTATTCTCTTACACGTAAGTGATTTTAGAGGTCTTTCTTGATAAATTTTGTACTTTTGGAACCCATAAAGCTGAAGCTAGCTAATGAGGGGACCATTTTTCAAAATGTATAAAAGTTTAGGGACTTGCCATGAGAGTGTTCATGTTGTTTTCTGAGTTTTTATTGAAGAAAATGAATGTTAGAGGGTTAAGGAATAACTTTTGTGAAAGGTATTATCATGAAAACACCTAAATGGGACTTAGTTGTAAAGGTTGTAATTTAGTAATAAATGCATGAAATAATTGGTTTTGTGAGTTGTTGTAAGAGAAATAAATGTTCAGCTAGGCTTGTTTAATGAGAAAATGTGATGAAAAATGATTTACGAGCCTAGGGGGAAAAATCATAATTTTGCCAAAGTATAAGGGCAAAATGGTCATTTTTGCCTAAGTAGAAATTTTGATGTATCGTGAGTTATATAGTGATTGAATGAGTAAATTTTATTATTATAGATCAAGAAGAGCGAGGGAACAACCTTGACCGAGGAAAAAGCAAGGTTACAGACTAGACCGTTGATTAATACATTTTGCACCGAGGTAAGTTTATGTGTAAACGTTACATCTTTAATACATATGTTGTTATTTATTGATGCAATGTATGAATGAGATCAATTATGAGTGAGATTGATTGAAATTGATAGATAGTGAGTAATTCTCGTATGAACCTCGGAATAGATATGTAAGTGCGGAAAAATATCCATGATAATTATTTGGTGGGTTGTGTGCGATACCACTTTAATTATCATAATTGGTGAGCTGTGTGTGATACCACCTTATTATTTATTCACGATGGGCTGCGTGTGATACCATCGTTTATATTTTCATTTGGTGGGCTATGTTCGAAACCACTGTAAATATTCTTGTTGGTGGGCTATGTGCGATACCACCCTATTATTGATAAATGGTGGGCTGTGAGCGAAACCACCGGGTACTTAGTATTATTCTGAAGGGTTCATCGAGAAATTGTCTAAGTACATGTTTCATGTGGCTTTGTGATGATGAGTGCAGGGAATGTGTACAAGTAAATGTGAGCAATATATTTGTTATATGGTTGGAATGTGGTAAGAGATGTGATGAGTAAGCATGGTTATGGAAATGTGAATTGTTCTTGATTATTTTGGAATGTTATTGATTAATTAGCATATGTTATGATGCTTATTGTTTACATGTAAACTTACTAAGCTTAAAGCTTACTCCCTTTCTTTCCCCTTGTTTTATAGTGTCAAAGAGCCAACTCGAGATACGAAGATAATCAGAAGATCATCCACACTATCAGCTCATCTCGGTATATTTAGACTTAGCATTTTGAGTATGGCATGTATAGGGGCTAGACTTAGTGAAATGTTTTGTTGTTTTGGCTAAGTGAGTTGGCTCTTTTAAAGATGAACTTTTTGTAAATAGCCATAGTTGATGGCTCATTATTATTAATATATGAAAAGATGAGGTTATTCATGAATGTGTACGATGCATGATTGGGTTGCTTGGTTAATGGTTGAATATAAATTATGTTGTATGAATTAGGGTGATAAAAAGGGCTTGGAAAATAGCCTTATTCTTGTCCACACGGGTAGGCACACGGGCATGTGTCTAGGCCGTGTGTGACACACGGCCGGACCCATGGGTGTGTGACTGGGCCGTGTCTCCCCTGCATGTTAGTGTTGCAAGTCAGTGTCGGCCACGGGCTAGACACACGGGCGTGTGCCTAGGCCGTGTGTCCCTTATAAGGTTGCTGAGGTCATAAATAGAATACCCAGGGTTTCACACACGAGTGAGGACAAGGGCGTGTCTAGGCCGTGTGAAAGACACGGGCATGTGTCCGACCGTGTGAAAACCCCTGTAGGTTCGAAAAGAAAAATAAATTCAACACGGGCTAGGGACATGGGCGTGTGTAACCACACGACCTGCCCACACGGGCGTGTCCCATTTCACACGGGCATGTGGCCCTGTTTAAGAAAAAATTTTCTAAGTATACAAAAGTTCCCGGTTTGATTTCGAGACCCTCCATTTGTATGTTTAAGGCCTCGTAGGCCCATAATGAGGATGCATTGAATGTGAATTGGAAGTTTTAAGTTGAAATGAATTTTATAGCC
Organism: Gossypium sturtianum; assembly: GCA_025698515.1. NCBI lineage: Eukaryota > Viridiplantae > Streptophyta > Magnoliopsida > Malvales > Malvaceae > Gossypium > Gossypium sturtianum. The sequence goes on from CM046952.1 coordinate 57,259,067, forward strand.
CAAAGTTGTATGTTCAAGTGAGTTAAGTCCGGTAATGTCTCGTGCATCTTTCCCGGCGATGAATACAGGTAAGGGGTGTTACACGGCCTGCCCACACGGGCGTGTTCCATTTCACATGAGCGTGTAGGCCTATTTTAGGAAAAAAATCTTAGTGCATAAAAGTTTCCGATTTGGTTCTGAACCATTCCGCATGTATGTTTAGGGTCTCGTAGACCCATAATAAGGGCGTTATGAATGTGAATGAAAAAAGTTTCAAGTTTAAACGAAAGTTTATGGCCCAATGTTGTATGTTTAAGCGAGTTAAGTCAGGTAATGCCTCGTATCCGGTTCCGGCATTGAACGCGGGTAAGGGGTGTTACAGTAAAGCCCCAAAAATCTCTTATATATTTATTTTCGTATGTCTTTGACATAAATACATGTCTACTTCAGTGGTTAAGTGTTCTGGGAAGTGTCTGAGAAGTCTTGGGTTCAAGCCTTGGCTTGGGCAAAATTTTTGTTTTTAATTGAATAAACCCCTATCTATGATCAGTAGGCTTATAAATATATGTTGGTAAAATATGTCGGAATGGGCCTGCTGGTCTGGTGGATAATTGGAGGGTTAGTTGTGTTGGGGGTCAGGAGTTCGAGTCTCTGCGCGAGCGAAGGATTTATTTTTGCTAGATGCCGTGGAGGTGTTTGAGTGGAGTCAAAATTCTGAAGAGAGTGGGGTGAGTAGTGGCCGGTTTGGAGTGTTTGAGGGGTGTGGGGAGGTGTGGGAGTCAGTTGAGGGATTTAGGGGGTAGTGGGGATTGAGTAGAATTCTATGCTTCCCAAAAATTCCTACTCTTCAGATAAAAAGGTGAGCAAACGTTCCCCCTCCTCCCTTGGCCGAATCTTCCCCTCACCATCTTTTCTTTGTCTTCTTTTCTTTTTCACATTTTTATTGTCAGCCGAAAATCCCCCACTCGCTGTCGTTGTTTTCAAAATTCGGTTCCCCTTTCTGTTTCTAAAATTGTGACGCTAGTTTCCCTTCCCCTAAAGCCGAACGTGCGTCATCTTGCTCCTCTCCTTAGCCGAATATTGCTAGGTGAGTTCTTCTTTATCTTCTGTCCCCTTTCGGCTTTGGACTTCCTTTTCCATCGTTATCTTTTTCCTATTCTTGCCGTCACCCCCTCTGTTTGCCTCTTTTCAGTCTTTGTTTCCTCATCTCGATTCGTTCTCTCTTGCATTGCCAAATAGCACTCTACGCTGTCATCAGTTTGGTAAGTGATTTAGGTGTTGTTGTCCTATTTTATAAGATACTAACTAAAGGGTTGTGTTGATCGGTAAGTATGGTTTAATTGAAGTTATAGGGAAATTTGATTTTAGGTTTAACGAAAAGGTTTTGTGACTCTCGTTTTAGGTGGTGGCCAAGGGTTGGTTGGTGCATCTTCAAGAATCTGATGGTGTGTTTTAGGTTAATCTCGGTAATGGGGTTTCGATTGTTGATCGATTCTTAACTTTGTTAGGCTTTGATTGAATAACGAATTAAGTAGTTGACTAGTGACGTTTTGGTTGAATCTAGGTTTTTGGAGTACTCGAAGTGCGGTTTAATTACTAACGAAACTAGGTGTGTAAACACAACTTCAAAATTGGAATTCGGTAAAAAGTCGAAACAGGTGATTGTCGACGCCACACGGGCGTGCGAGCGCCCGTGTGGTAGGCCGTGTGACCGAACACGAGCGTGTGATCGATGAGGCCGCCATGTGTGATTCATGGGCAGGTGAATTGGGCCATATGGGCCACACGGGCCTGTGGGCTCACACGGGTAAACCACACGTGCGTGTGGAATATTTTGGGCCAGTGGAATTAGGCCGTGTGGGCCACGCGGGCCAACAACATGGGCATGTGGGCCCATTTTCACTGTTTGACTGCTAAGGTTGCATGGGTCGCCCGGGTCGACTGTGGACCTACTGTAGGGTCGGTAAGCTTACCTAGACCCCTAATTGATTGAAATGACTGTATGACTAATATGAATAAGCATGATGATGTTCCACTGATTTGATATTGTATGCCCTGATTACACGCATGATATTATGTTATAGCATATCATATTTGTATACTGCATTACATTGGGTTGGGGGTTTATTTTGATCGAAGGAAGTGTACTGAAAGGCCTCGAGCCTAATTTCTCGCGCACTCACCGCAAACTCTTTGCCTAGTGCCGCATTCGGTACTTTTTAGAGTGTAGGGATGGGTGGGTTGATTATATCCCCACATGGAGTGTAGGGTTGGACGGATATGAAGTGTAGAGGCCGGCTGGGTAGGACCTATATACTGTATATCTGTTACTATACTGATTATTGATACTGTAATGGGCCAAGGTCCAAATGCATGATTGCTTCTGTATTGCAATTGGCTAAAGCCCTAACTGAGACTGAAACTATTACTGAAATGGGCTTAGGCCCAGACTATGATTGCATTTTGTATGCTTGATCATATGGGGATTACACTTTCGTAAACTCACCCTTCTGTTTTATCTGTACAGGTAATCCTCAGGCTTAGGCGGATCAGAGCGGCGGAGGACTCAGCGGTGGCCACACGACCCCTTTTACACTATTCCGTATTTACTTAGGTTTTTAAAGTTTTATTTGGGGTATTTTACTGTAATAATGGCCTCTTTGGATTTTTACTTTTAATTTGGGGTTTCTATTTTTTTGATTTACAACTGCTAGTAGTAGGGATAATCGAGTTTTCAAAACGAATCAAACATTTTACCAAAATATGCACAAATATGCAAACTGTTTTAAAAAGCTTCCGCAATGAGTGACGTTTTGAAAATTAATAACGTTTTGAAAGAGAATAATTTTTGAATATGAATCAAGTCTGAAATTGATCGACACGTCTTGGAATTAAGCATAAGAGTGTGTAAAGAAGTGATAAAGAAAGGTGGTTTTTTACGACAACTCACTTTTCGAAAAACACTACCATGTGACACCGCCAGATTCGGCCATAATGTCTAGGCTGGGTTTGGGGTGTTACAGTCTTATTTATATATCTTTTGCTGCAGTATTCACACTCCCGACGTTAGTAAGTCTAGAGGCAGTCAAGTTGTTGGCGCCGTTGCCGGGAGGCAACATCTCTAGTTCAATTTTAATTTTGGACTTTAGTAAGAATAATTAGGAAATTTTTATGTTATAAATATGATTTTAATTTTTATTATCACTAATTTTCTCTTTTTGGGTTTAATGTATGACTTGTAGTAGGGGAACACCTATAGAATCAATCACAGTTCTAGAGAGAATAATTCGTAGAAATCATTGACAACAACAACAACAGTAAAAACAGATGCAAGATCTAACACCACCGACTGTAGGCAACGTACCACGTAAGAATCCATTATTTGATGAGGTTAATGATTTAGAAGATCCACCATCACCACCACAGCTACCTCGTAAATTTACCTATGGCATGTAACCAAAGAACCTTAAGAGATTCTGCATTACCAAACCTGGACATGGTTCAGGAGAGCATAACAAGGCCGCCTATTATAACTAACAATTTTGAGATCAAATCGGCAATGATTCAGATGATCTAGAATAATCTGCAATTTAGGGGCACAATGACAGTGGATTCGAATCAACATTTAAAACGGTTTCTCTAACTTTGTGATACTTTCAAATACAACGAGGTCACTGATGATCCTATTTGTCTTCAGTTGTTTCCCTTTTCTTTGATTGATAACGTAATTTCTTGGTTAGATTCGCCAGGACCAAGATCTATCACAACATGGGATGAGCTCGTTGGAAAGTTCTTACAGAATTTTTTCCCTCTTAGTAAAGCGGTTCAACTGAGAAGAGAAATTGTTGTATTTAGACAATTGGAAGGGGAAATTTTTCACGAGGCTTTGGAACATTTTAAAACATTGATCCAAAAATGCGCGCACCACGAATTTCTTAAATGGATGCGATTGCAGGTGTTTTAAAACGAGTTGGATGCACATCCGAGGTTCAGATTAGATGGAGCAATAAGAGGAGCTCTTATGAACAGGACGTACGAGGATGTGTACGAATTAGAAGAAAACATGGCGATGAACTCCTGTTAGTGGCCTATTGAGTGATTCATGTATGGCTAGAAACCATCTACGGTAAAGTCTGTCCAAGAAGATGATAAATACCAGCAGTTAGTGGACAGAATTAACCATATTGAATCCGCAAATAGTGCACCGTCTGTGTATGGAGGAGACAATCCGCTGTTCCATTATATCAATAATCCTATCAAGGATGTAAATTGCATCGAGAATAGGGGTGGAAACCCTTATTCAAATACTTACAATCCCGGTTGGAGAGATCACCCAAACTTGAGATGGGGAGGAAATCAATGAAGAGATAATAATTCAAATCAAGTTAAAAATACTAATTACCAACCTCCTTATTTGCAAAAACCTCAAGATAGGGCCAACCCAAATGACTATATTGTATGTGGTCAACGTCTAGATCAAATTGAAGGGGAAATGCAGTCAATGAGAACAGAAGTAAAGCGGGTGCAATCTGAGTGCACTAATTCAGCAAGAACATTGACTAAATTAGAGGATCAAATGAGCCAATTAAAGAGTATGATGGGAGGTATTAAAAGGAAAATTGGTATTGGCATACCCAGCAACACTGAGAATAATCCTCGAAAAAAAGGGAAGGAGCAAGCAAAAGCAATAGCACTCCGATCGGGAAAAATCTTAAGTATCCCGACAACCTTGACATAAGAGGATGCAAAAGAGAATGCAGAAAGCCCTCCAGAAAAACTCCAAGAAACTGATCAGGAACCAGAACCAGAGAAGGTCATCGAATAGGCAGCCGAACCAGAAGAGAGGGTAAAAGACAAGGCCACTAACACATAGGTACCATTCCCTTCCAGATTAGAAGAGAAACATAAATGGGATGAGGACGAGTTTTTAAGTTTTCTAAACTTGTTCAAAACATTGAATGTCAACATACCATTAATTGAACTAATCGAGAAAGTACCAAAATACGCCAAATTTTTAAAAAAAATCATGTCTAGGTATATGAAAGTTAAGGTAAGAGAGCAAGTTAAAATAAACACGTCTTGTATTGTTATTATTTCCAGACAGGTAACCCCGAAACTAAAAGACTCAAAAAGTTTTACAATTCCAATAGAGATAGGGAGTATTCATTCTAAGAAAGCTCTATGCGATTTAGGAGCTAGTATAAACCTAATTCCCTTATCTATTTATGAAAAACTTAGGGTAGGGGACCTAAAAAACACTCAAATTACACTATAGTTAGCTGACAGATCTGCAATCCAACATAAGGGAGTGCTAGAGGATGTGTTAGTTAAGGTGCGCAGTTTTATTATCCTGATAGACTTTGTAGTTTTAGGTTTTGAAGAGGATCGGGAGATACCCGTCTTGTTGGGAAGTGTAACGACTCGAAAGTTAGTGGTGTCAGAAAGTGTAGTTCAAAACCCCATTTTCGTAAAACCGAACATGTAAATATTTTTAATTAATAGTTACAGAGTCGTTTTTTAAGCTAATTAAATTTTGGGTAGAAAATTTTGTGGAATTAAATTTTAATTAGGGTATAGGGACTTAATCGTTTAAGGGATAAAAGTGTGATTATTACTAAATTATAAACTAATTTATAACAAAAGGACTTGAAAAGCAATTATATCTTTGTTGTTGAATTAAGTGGACGGTTGTACCATATTTTATATAACTAATATATATACTATGTTAAATACAATATATATTGTATTAAACTATTATTAAAAATAAAATGAAGTGGAATAATAGTTAGTGGATAGAAGGAAGCCAAAGAAATTCTCTTTTAAATTTTCTTCCTTTCGAAACAAAAGAAAAGGGGGAGAAGTCACACACGGCCAAGGGCTAAAAGTTGCATGGTTAATTTGGTTAGTATATTTTGGGTATTTTTACATGAAATTTATGTTTTTGAAATCTCAAGCTAATGAGTTAATTTGCCTCAAATTTTTAGAAATTTTGAGATTTATGGAAGTTGCCATTGTAGAGGAATTTAAGTTCTTGGTGTTGTCTTGATAGATTTTAAGGTTGGAAGTGAAATGAGATTATTTTGTAAGGTTAATTGTTAATATGATGTAAAAAGGACTAATTAGTGCGAAATTTGAAATTTAGGGTTTAATTGAGAAATAGGAAGTTCCTATAAGGGCTTTAGGAAAATTCAGTTAAGCTTGGATGGAGTAAATTTATGTTAATGTGGAAGCATTGGTTTTGGGGACTAATGTGTATAAAAGTATAAGTTTATTGTTAATATATAAAATAGTATTAATGAGTGATTATATGAATTTCAATGTTAAAGATGTTGGTTGAGATTAATTGAGTTAAACTGTTATAATTAGATCAAGAAACAAGTAGATCGGTCGATAATCGGGGGAAATGAAAAGTTGTTGAATAATCATCATCGAGAACCAGTAGCTGCTACGAAGGTAAGTTCGTAGTCCTTGAACTCGAACTTTGGTTACTTATTTTAATTAGCCTAATCGTATTTGTTATTAAATTATGTTTCAATATATATATGTAATTGAATAATTTCTATTGAATGGATATTTTATGAGATTATATATATGTGTATGATTATGAAATGGATCAATGATTTAATATTAGCTATTTGAGATAAATGGTTGAAATACGAAAGGTGGTAATGTGAAATTCACAAATGAGTGCTTGATATCGTCGGTTTATCCGACTAGCGCTGGGCGTAAATGTTTGTTAGTATATCCAACTAGTGCTGGGCACACATCTGATATCGTCAGTTTATCCGACTAGTGCTGGGCGGAAATGATTGTCTGTTTATCCGACTAGTGCTGAGCACACATTTAATATCGTCGATTTATCCGACTAGCGCTGGGCTCAACTCATTGTCGCTTTATCCGAATAGTGATAGGCACACATTTGATACCGTCAGTTTATCCAACTAGCGCTGGGCGCAAAACTTTGTTATGGTTTATCCGCTAAGCACCGGGTGCCTTTACCAAATTAATCCATACTAGTAAATGAAGATTATTATGAAACGAATATGTATGCTCATGTTGAACTCAATGATAGAACAAATGAAATGAATATTGCATGATGTGTTTTTATATAGTTACGATTATAGAGTACAATAATAGTTCTTGAATTAAGAAATGAATTCAGTATTTGATCATTATTCTATGTGTAGGTTAGGCACCTATTTTTGACTGACGACTTAGCATCCAGCGTCAATCCCAAACTCAAGTTGGTGATGCTCACTTTTGAGTCTTGGCATGTACCTAGGATGTCAATGTTTTGATTGATGATCTTTTGATTTTAATTAAATTTTAGTGAAAGTTATTTGTGTGGAATGTAGTCTTGTAAGCTTGTGAATGATGTGTTAACTTAGATAAATTTTTGTATATAGTTGTTTTGGGATATTAATGTAAATGTTATTATATGATGGTTATACTATTAAAGTGGTTGGTTTGATATGTATGCAATTGAGGTGGTCTAAGTATAATCTTTAATCTAGGCTTAACTATCATTATTGAAATGGTATTATAAATGAATGTTTATCTATATTTGGTCATTTGGTGGATACTTGAGTGTGAATGAAAGGTTTCAGTTATGTATGTACTTATCTTACTTATTTGATTGTTTTAAACTTGTTTGAGGTGCCTTTGAATGGCATATTGGTTTGGCTTAGGATGGATATTATTTTTGCATGAAATTGATGTTTTGAATGTGTATTGAAATATAGGATTTGATATAGTTATGATATATCTTGTTGTGCAAGAAATAAAGCATTGAATTGCTTGTTTAAGAGGTTAATCATGCTGCACACAGCCTGTGACACGGGCTATCACTCGACCATGTTCCATTTAAAAATATAGGCGCAAGTTCCACACGGGCAGACACACGGTTGGGACACGACCGTGTGGCCCAAGTCAATGAGTTACATGGCCTGACACACAGTTTGTGACACGGACGTGTGGCTCAAGTCAGTGAGTTACACTGTTTGGGAACATGAGCGTGTGGAATAGCCACACGGGCATGTGTGTCGATCACACGGCCATGTGTTAGGCCACACGGGCTGGCCTATGTCACGGCCATGTGACCCTTGTTTAAAAAAAATTCAGTTTGCTTTAAAACTTTCTAACTTGTTTCAATTTGGTCCCTGAATGTTCCAAATATATTTTTGTGACCTCGTATGTTTAAATTAGGTTTCGTAACTATGTTTTCACCATGATTAAATATTGGTTTGATTGTTTTGTATTTAATTGATTGTAAATGATTCTAAAGTTGATATTTGTTACAATTTGTTTGGTAATGTTTCATAACCCTAATCTAGCGACAGATACGGGTTAAGAGTGTTATATTTAGAGGTATCAAAGCTACAGGTTTAGCCAATTCTCAAACTAATCGATGACTTATTCGACCAATTCCATGGGGCTTCTGTGTTTTCCAAGATAGATCTCCGTTCTAGGTATTATCAGCTTAAGGTTAAGGAGGTCGATGTACATAAGACTGCTTTTAGGACTCGTTACGGGCACTACAAGTTCCTAGTCATGCCTTTTGGGTTGACGAATGCTTCGGCTGCATTCATGGATCTTATGAACTGGATTTTCCAACCGTTTTTGGATCAGGTCTTCGTAGTCTTCATCGACGACATTCTGGTATACTCTAAGACCGAGGATGATCATGATGAACATCTTAGGGTAATTCTTCAGATACTCCGTGAGAAATAGCTCTATGCTAAGTTAAGCAAGTGCGAATTCTGGTTAAGGAAGGTAACTTTTCTGGGTCATGTGGTTTTTGCTGAGGGGATCCGAGTTGATCCTAAGAAAATTGAGGTTGTGCTTGAGTGGAAACAACTTAGAAATGTTTCTGAGATCCATAGCTTCCCTGGGCTAGCAGGTTACTATCGAAGATTTTTCGAGGGGTTCTCACTTATCGCAGCTCCTCTGACTAAGTTGTTACGAAAGCACGCCTCATTTATCTGGACTGATGAGTAGCAATCGAGCTTTAAGAAGGTTAAATCTTTTTTGACTCAGGCTTCTGTTCTGATACAACTTGAATCCGGCAAGGAATTCATGGTTTAAAGTGATGTGTCACATGTTGGTTTGGGTTGCGTTCTGATACAAGATGGTAAGGAAGTGACTTATACGTCTCGACAGCTTAAGACACATTAAGGCAGCTATCCCACGCATGATTTGGAGTTGGCTGCGGTTGTCTTCGCCTTAAAAATATGGAGGCATTATCTGTATGGTGGGAGGTATATCATTTACACCGATCACAAGAGCCTCAAGTATCTCCTTACTCAAAAGGAGTTAAACCATAGGCAATGTAGATGGATTTATTTGCTTAAGGATTACGATAGTACTATCGAGTATAATCCCGGTAAGGGCAACGTGGTGGTCAATGCTCTTAGTCGTAGAGTAATGTCTGATTTGAGGGCAATGTTTGCTCGCCTAAGTCTGTTTGATGATGGGAGTTTGTTAGTTGAGTTGCAAGTTAAGCTGACTTGGATTGATTATATTTGAGTTAAATAGTTGGCGGATGATTCTTTGGTTCTACGGTTCCATCAGGTGGAGGATGGTAATACGTCTGATTTTGGGTTAAATAGTGATGGGGTTTTACGCTTCCGATGATGGGTTTGTGTGCCTAACGACTCCGATTTGAGGCAGTCCATTCTGCGGGAAGCGCATAGTATCCCCTATGCTATGCATCCTGTCAGAAACAAGATGTATTGTGATTTACGTGAGTTATATTGGTGGTCGGGGTTGAAACGATAGGTAACAGATTTTGTTTCTCGGTGTCTGACGTGCCAGAAAGTTAAGGCTGAGCACCAGTTACCTTCGGGTTTGCTTCAACCCGTTAATATTCCCTTATGGAAATGGGAACGGGTGACTATGGACTTCGTTAGTGGGTTGCCCTTAAAACCCACTAGGAAGGATTCTGTGTGGGTCATCGTGGATCGGTTAACCAAGTCTGCCCACTTTATTCCTGTTAGGACAGATTACTCCCTTCAGAAGTTGGCCAAGTTATATGTTTCTGAGATCGTGAGAATTTATGGGGTTCCGGTCTCGATTATTTCTGTTAGAGATCCTCACTTCAATTCTCAGTTTTGGAGGAAACTTCACAATGCTCTGGGTTTGAGATTATACTTCAGAACTGCGTTCCATCCTCAGACTAATGGTCAATCTAATAGGGTGATTCAGATACTAGAGGATATGCTTTGGAGTTGTGTGATTAATTTTCGAGGTAGTTGGGAGGAGTTTATGCCGTTAGTCGAGTTTACCTACAATAACAGTTTCCAGTCTAGTATTCAGATGGCGCCTTATGAGGTTCTGTATGGTCGTAAGTGTTGTACTCCGTTGTGTTGGACTGAGTTAGGTGAGCAACGGGTTTTGGGTCCTGAGTTGGTTTTTGAGGCTGAGGATAAAGTTAGACTAATTCGAGATCATCTTAAGACGGTTTCAGATAGGCAGAAGTCTTATTTATATTTAAAAAATAGGGATATTGAGTATTTAGTGGGTGATTATGTGTTTCTTATGGTATCTCCGTGGAAGAAGGTCCTTCGATTTGGACGTAAGGGTAAGTTGAGCCCTAGGTTCATTGGGTTGTACCGAATTTTGAAATGTGTAGGACTAGTTGCTTATCAGTTAGAGCTAACTCCAGAGTTAGACCACATTCACGATGTGTTTAACGTCTCTATGTTGAGGCGATATCGGTCGAACCCATCTCATATTATTTTTGTTGAGGAGATTGAGGTTAGACCGAATCTTATATTCGAGAAGGAGTCGGTTAAGATTATGGATCGAGACATTAAGGTCTTGAGGAGGAAGCCTATTCCGTTAGTGAAGGTTCTGTAGCGGAATCATGGCACTGAGAAAGACACTTGGGAACCTGAGGACTTGGTTCGACAGCAATATCCGCATCTGTTTGAGTCAGGTAAATTTCGAGGCCAAAATTTCTTTTAGGAGGGGGGAGTTGTAATGCCCTAAAATTTTAGTCTTGATTTGTTGGTTTTTGACATATGATTTGTCTGGTGGGGTGGTTATGCGTTAGGTATATTTGCTTGAGGTTCTGTGTTCAAGTCTCTGTATGCGTAAGGATTATATTTATTCTTTTTTACCAAATTGGTTGATGAGTTCAGTTTGAACTCTACCTATGGGAAAATATGATTAATTAAAAGAAGTTTGGGTTAGTTTTAAGTTAGTTTTTGTTTTAAATAAATAAAATACATTATCTTTATTTTATTACTTTCAAAACAATTGGATTTTGATTTTATTTTATTTTTATTTTGTTTTTCCTTAACCCACGTTTCACGTTTCTGTTTTTCCCCAAATCCCAAGCCATCAGTTTCAATTTTGTTGCTATTTGGTTTTATTCTTTTTTTTCCTTTTTGTTTCTTGTTCTTGAATTTCCTTTGATCTTTTGGGCTGCCACTGTTTCGTTTGTGGTTCTATTCTGTTCTTTATCAATGATCCTTGCTTCCTATTGTTGTTGTTGTTGAATCTCACCATGTAATTGTTGTACCTTCTATAGTAAGTTCAATTTTTAAGAGTTTCTTTTCGAATCTTGATGTGGACTTGTTTTTATGGGGTTTGTGTTGGTGTTTCAATCAGTGTTTTATTGGGAGTTAATTTAACTTCGTAGAGTTTCATTCTTAGGTGGGAATTTTGAGGCGCTCACTCTTCCTCCAGCATCGTGATTTCGTGAAGTTGTTGCTCATTTAACGTTAAGAGTTTGAAGGTGTTTTAGTATATTAGAAGAGCGCGATTCTTGGTTATTTCGTGTCGCATTACTGTAATTAATCGTGCTATATGTTGTATTTAGGTTTTGGGAGTATCATGGTTGGTTTCTCAACGAAATCAGATTAGGTGTGTATCGAAAACACGGAAAAACAGTAATCAGCGAAAGCCAAAAAAGTTCATTATCGATGCCACATGGTCGTGTGGTAGGCTGTGTGTGACACACGGTCGTGTGACAATCCGTGCGTCAGACCATGTGTGACACACAGCTTGGGCTATTTTGGGCCGTGTGGACCACATGGGCTGGCCATGTGGGTCGTGTGGGCCCAAAATTATGAAATTTTCCCTAGGGCCGTACACGTAGTTTCGATCGACCGTGGGCCTTCCATAGGGTCAGTGTAACACCCCAAACCCGGCCCAAACATTACGACCGAATTTGGTTTGCTACAGAGAAAAGATTTTGAAAATCATTTTAAAACCGATTTTGAAAATTAATCGAAATGCCTTTAAATTTAAAGTTTCTTTGTTAAAAACCAAACTTAAGATATTTGCATAGTCGAGTTGTTTACAAATTTCGAATGTACCCGATGGTACTTTAAAACATTTTATGCTTAATTTGAGAAAACATGTGCATCCGCTTTTAACATCATCAAATAGTTTAAACAAAACATGCAAAGAATAATAATATAATCCTAGGAGGCCTTATTACAATTAAGCAACATAAACCCAACAGAAAAAATAGATAAAATCCAAAATTTAATTATAAAAATCTCTACTGCATGGCCACCTCGAGTCCATCCGGCTCTCATCCGCGATCTACGAGTCACCTGAAAAATTAAAGGAGAAGGTGAGTCACCAAGACTCAATGTGTAACCCTTCCCGCTTTAATGTAATAACATACACAAATTATAACCAATTAACATGCATAAGTTTAAATGCACCCAACCTAACCATCCATACGCCTTTTTCTACCCTTGTGTGGTACCAAACCACCGGTGGTGCCAAACCACCGTGACGATATAGTCACAAATGTGATACCAAATCACCGGAGATACTAAATCTCTCGTGTCCAAAGACACAATTGTGTTACTAAAACACTGGTGACCGGTCACAAATAGATGATGGGGCCAACCCATCGTGTGTGATACCAAATCACCGCGCACAATCCCATATCTCAAAGTGGGGCCAACCACGGTGGAATTAACCACGGGGACAAGTCGCTATGAGGTGCCAAACCTCCGAGGTACCAAACCTCTGGTGACCGTAGTCACGATGTGTTACCAAAACACCGGTGTCCGTCGACACGAATATCACCGCCCCTCCTCTCATCAACCCGTAATAATCATTTTTATATGCATGTACCACAAATCATGTTGATAGATTTATTTAACAACATCCAATCGATTTATCATAAGCCATACATCAAATAATACACATACCAAATGTGTCATGCTTCCCAAAAGCATCAAATAATAATCACATAGTAATAAGAACTTACCCAAATCCTTGTTAATACCATGAAGGTATTTCATCCATGTCTACACAAAACGTTAGGCATAACATAACACTTAGCATATTAAAAAGTTATAAGATGTGTATGTATACACACCTTTCACCAACGCAAGAAATAACTCCCGAATCCGATTTACCACTAGATCCTTGTCCTACAATCGGCCAACACTTAAAATATAAACAAAGGCCATTCGGCCATAACACTAAATCCAAAGAGTTATCGCTTCAAAATACCAATCTTACCTAAAAGCTTACCCAAGACGATCGATGAATATACGAGGCTTAGAAAGATTGTTTCCACGTCCGTAGAGCCTAAAATAAATCGATTCCTAAATGATTAGAACCTTGCAAACCAATGCCCATAGATTCGGCCTTAGTCCACAAGAAAAATAACGTAGAGACAAGAAAAGAATTGAAGGAGAAACGACCAAGAACACTTACCCTTTTCCAAAATCAATTGAAGAAAAACTAAGAGAGTTTCCCCTTGAATATTCGGCCAAATATAATACTAAAAAGAAGGATATGAGAGTTTCGGCTATGGTGAAATGAACAAGAAAATAGAAATCGAATGGTAATGGATGTTTAAACTATGAGTGAATGAAAAAGAAATGGAGTTTGAGATGGTTAAAGATTCGGCCAAGAGAGAGGATGGGAGAAAATGTGGTTGAACAAAAGTCAAATGAAGAAAAGAGAGATGTGAGAGAGAGAGAGATTTGGCCAACACCTATATTGCCTAAAAGAAATGTGTACACATTGCCCAAAATCAAATGTTGTTTTGGTTTCAAAAGAGCAAATGAAAGAAAAGGGAAATGGTATGGTTTGGTTCAACAAAAGATGCTAAAATCAAAAGCAAAAGTGCACCAAAATGCACAATACACATTCGGCCAAAGAGAGTTTTTGGAGAGGGAAAACAAAAATGCCAAAAAGATGATCAAAGGAGAAATTGGCCAACTATTTCTTTCCCCAAGCTACCTATCAAAATTCGGTCACCCCTAGCCATACATGCCGTCCCACATTCATCCACTAAAGGCTTAGGAAACTTTCCAAAACATCCTCCATCCTTCATGCCTTTTGTCCCCTCATCATACCATAACTTCAAGATTCTTATCCCTACTATCAAGCTTTCCTTAATCATATATTCAACTTACCAAAAGAAATAGTCCAACCTATCATAAATAAGTTTGACCGTCCATCAAAGCAAGGATATAAAAATAAACCTTCAAATTGCTAAACATGCTACTCGAACCTCTAACCTCAAGCCAAACTCCATGCGCCATTACCAACTTGCCATGCACTCATCTTGTGTCACTTATTGCTACTTAAATTAACTTAAGTGCTAAGCTCATTTAATCCTCTTCTTTAAATAAGCCTTACTAAGAATTATTCTACTAAACCGAGCTTACTCAAGACCCCTAATTAAGCCTTATATCATCACGCATAATATCACGAAATTCAAATACAAGAAAAATAATTCAATCACAAATAACCCCTATTTTGGGATGTTACGCTTCTACCCCTTAAAATAATTTCGACCTCGAAATTACCCGATCGAAAAGATGGGGAATTGCCGCCGCATCACTTCCTCGTTTCCCACGCCGCTTCCTCCGTACTCATTGTTTCGCCATAGCACTTTCACTAAGGGTACCGACTTTCTACGCAACACCTTGACATCACGATCTAAAATCTGAACCGGTTCCTCCTCGAATGATAAGCCTGAGTTAACCTCAATCTCGCTCATCGCACGATGTGCGATGGATCGACCTATACCGCCTCTAAGCATCGACACATGGAAGACATTGTGAATCGACTCAACTCTGCGGGCGATCGAGTGATAAGCTACCGGCCCTACTCGCTTCAACACACGAGATACGGGCCGATGAACCTTGGACTTAATTTCCTTTTTGCCCAAAGCGCAACACCTTCTTCCAAGGCGACACCTTCGTAAAAACTTTATCTCCTACCTCGTATTCCATCTCCTTTCGCTTGAGATCGGCGTAAGACTTTTGCCTATCCGATGCTTCCTTGAGACGAGCCCGAATTACCTTAACTTTGTCCTCGCTCACACCAAATCGGACCCAAGACATGACGCTTCACCTAGTTCCGCCCAACACGTAGGAGTACGGCATCTTCGTCCATACAAAGGCTTCATATGGAGCCATTTGGATACTCGCTTGATAACTATTGTTATAAGCGAATTCCGCCAACGATAGATACTCCTCCCAACCGCCATCAAGTCCGTAACGCAACCTCTCGAGCATATCTTCTAAAATCAATCACTCTCTCCGATTGTCCGTCGGATTGCGGATGAAAAGTCAGTGGCAAGTCCAATCTCGTACCCAAAGCTTGATGCAACGCTCTCCAAAACCTCGATGTAAACCTCGATCCCTATCCGAGATAATCGATATCGCACACCATGCAATCTCACTATCTCGGCTACATATAACTTAGCTAACCTCTCAGGCGAATAATCTACCCTTACAGTATGAAATGCGCCGATTTAGTCGACGATCCACAATCACCCAAATCGAATTCTTCTTGCTAGGCGTAGAGGTAATCCACCGACAAAGTCCATGGTGATCCTCTCCCACTTCCACCGAGGAATCTTCACCGGGTCAAGTAAACCGGATGGCAACCGATGTTCAAATTGACTTGTTGACACGTCGACACTTACCCACGAACTCGATTATTTCCCGCTTCGCACTGCCACCAAAATTGCTCTCTCAAATCCCGATACATCTTGCTACCTCCAGGATGCATAGCATATGGGCTGCTATGTGCGTCCCAAGAATCCTTTGTCTCAACTCCACATCCTTCGGCATACAAGCTCTTCCTTTAAAGCACAAAACTCCATCACCGGGACGGACTAAAATCCTCTAATCCACCATTCTCGACTTGCAACCTCCGATCATTCAAACCATCATCCTCTAACCGCTTCTCCTTAATCTGATCTAACCAAGTCGGCTTGACTTGCAATTACGCCAAAAGACTCCCATCATCGAACGTACTAAGTCGAGCAAACATCGATCTTAAATTCGATACAACCTTACGACTCAACGCGTGCACACCACCACGTTAGCCTTACCAGATGATACTCGATCGAACAATCGTAGTCCTTCAACAAATCAATCCATCTACGCCGCCTCAAATTCAAATCCTTCCGAGTCAAGATATACTTAAGACTCTTGTGATCCGTATAAACTATCGACTTCTCTCCGCACAAATAGTGCCTCCATATCTTCAAAGCGAAGACTACAAACCGCTAACTCCAAGTCATGAGTCGGATAGTTAGCCTCATGTGGTCTCAATCGCCGAGATGCATAAGCCACTACCTTCCCTTCTTGCATCAAAGACGCATCCCAAACCAATATGTGATGCATCGCAATAAACCGTGAATTCCTTGCCTGCCTCAGGTTGAATCAAAACCGGAGCTTCAGTCAGAATCTTCTTCAATTTGTCGAAACTTTCTTGTTGCTTCTCGGTCCATACAAATGGAACTCCTTTCCTCAACAACTTGGTCATCGGTGCGGCAATCAAAGAAAATCCTTCCACAAATCTTCGGTAATACCCCGCTAGACCTAGAAAACTCCGAATTTCAGCCACAGATTTAGGCGGCTTCCAATCCAACACTGCCTCAATCTTTCGAGGATCCACTCTAATCCTCTACTGAAACAACGTGACCCAAGAAAGTCACCTCCTTAAGCCGTCATTCGCACTTACTAAATTTCGTGATACAAATGCTTTTCCTCGAATCGCAACACCACTCGCAAATGCGCATCATGCTCCTCTTCCGACTTCGAATACACCAAAATATCATCTATAAAGACCACAACAAACCGATCCAAAAAGCTGTTGAAATACCCTATTCATCATGTCCATGAAAGCCGCCGGTGCATTAGTCAAACCAAACGGCATCACCAGAACTCGTAGTGTCCATACCGAGTACGAAATGCCGCCTTATGGATATCACCTCTTTCACCTTCAGGCTTGATGATATCCGGACCTTAAATCAATCTTAGAGAAAACCGCAGCCCTTTTCAAATTGATCAAACAAGTCATCTATCCTCGCAAAGGATACTTGTTTTTAATCGTCGACTTATTCAATCAAGCGTAGTCTATACACATCCGCATCGTACCATCCTTCTTCTTGACAAAAAGTACCGGCGCTCCCCAAGGTGAAACACTTGGTCGAATGAAACCTCGATCCAACAACTCTTGTATCTCGAGCCTTCAATTCCAACAATTCCTTCTTGGTGCCATCCTATACGGAGCTATAGACACCGGCGCTGCTCCAAGTAACAGATCTATACCAAATTCGACTTCACGATCCGGAGGCAATCCCTAAGTTCTTCAGAAATACGTCAAGAAATTCCTTTACGCTTTTGAACATTCCTCACAGAAGACTCCTTAGCTTCCAAAGCACACACATGAACTACTGAACGCCTCACACCCTTTCCCCGACCATCTTTCTCGCTTTCAACGCAGATACCACGTTGGATAGATAATCTCTCCTATTACCTATCATGACCACTTCTTCACCTTCAACCGTCTTCAAAACCATGCGCTTAGCGGCACAATCCAAACTTGCTTGGTACTTGACCAACCAATCCATCCCAAGAATCGATCGAACTCCTCAAACGGCGGTTCCATCGGATCGGCTACAAACACTACCCCTTGGAGTTCTAGGGGTATATCTCTATATGACTTATCTACTTCTACAGAGTGACCTAAAGGACTAAGTACACTCATCCTCTTAGAAGCGCCTGAACTAAACTCATGGTCTCAACTATACTACTAGCAACGTAAGAGTGCGTCGAACCCACATCTATCAAGGCAGATATGGAACACCAAAAATTAAAAACGCACTGCGGTTATGACGTCCGGTGCGTCTCCTTCCTCACGACGCCGCAAAGATACACCAAACCAGTCGCCTAGCCTCCGTGTTGCCAATACCTCTGCCCGCCTCGCGACCTCCACTAGAGCCATAACCACCTCTACCATAACCACGACCTCTCTACGGTCTGGTCCCTCCTTTCTCGAACTGGGCACGACCTTGACCTTCGATCGATTCCTAGCTTGCTTACGCGGACAGTCTCTCACGATGTTCTAGCGAACCACACTCGAAACATCCTTTCCCCTCGGTCCAACATTCTCCCCAATGATACTTTCCACAACGGTTACATGGGGCGGTCTTTGATTAGCAAACCGTGGACCTCCTGCTGATTTGACCCACTCTGCCTAAATCTTTTCTCGAACATTGCCACCGACCCGCACGATCCAAAGCCTCTCTTGACTTGCTCCTATCATAACTTTGCCTCGCGGACTCCTTGATTCCTTCGGCTACCTTGGCCTTCTCCACCAAGACACAAACTCACGTTCTTCTTTGTGTAGCAATCAGCCAGCCTTAACTCGTCTCTAAGTCCGTCTTCAAAACGAACACAACGATCATGCTCCGATGCCACTATTCCCCGAGCATAACGACTCACCTTAGGAATTCCGCTTCATACTCGAGACGGACTTATTCCCTTGCACTAACCCCGGAAAAGCTTTCCTTTGAGCGTCAATGTAGCTTGATCCAACATACTTCTTCCGATATGCGGCTTGAAGTACTCCCAAGTGATATCATCTGCCGTAGCACCATCTCGAACCGTGAGCCACCATCGATATGACTCATCCTTGAGAAGCGACACCGCTCCTTTCGTTTCTCCTCATTTGTCAAATCTATCTCATCCATGATTCTTTCGGTCGATTCCGGTAATACTCACCAGTGTTGGGCGCTACACTGCACACCTCGGAAAAATTCAGCTCAGTTAGCTCGAAGTCTCTCGTGAACCGACTTCCGAGCTCCTCCACTTCCACCAATTCCAGCTACCCTTTCCAAAACCCGTAGCATCGCTTGTGACACAGCGTCGTCACCGTCCCGATCCTGCTCTTCACTCCAAAGGTTGGGGTGGTGGTGGCGGTATCTCATTCTCGAGATCCTTGACCCGACCCGACAGTGTTTACGTCTGACCCATCCTACCCCTTCCACGTCCACGGCGGCCACGTCCTCTAAAGCTCATTCTAACTATCGCGCTTTAACTGATTAGAAAATTTTTATGAATTAGTACATGTTTCACTTGATTATCCGCGAAGAAATTTTATGAAAAGAGTTTAATAGAGATTCTTTCGATCAAACAAGGTTTTAAGTCTTCTATCCTGGTTTACACGTAATAATCCATCCATTCCCTATACCTTTCATACCTATGCACTCTTCAGCATTATCGTCCGCTTTCTAACCTGGGGTATTTTCGTCATTTTTCCTAAAGGGTATTTTTGTAATTTTGTCAATCAAGAATATTTTGAAAATTTTCAAGATAAATTTGTCCTACCATCTTAAAAATAATTTAATGATTTTAAAACCAAGTTTTCCCTTAAAACATGGCTAATCCCTTTCGGGTTTTATTTAGGATTTTGCCTATGACCGAGTCCTCTTGGTTAAGGTGAACCAAGCTAAGCACCGGTAGGAATCCCGCGAAGAGGAGGTGAGTCACTAAGACCGCTAAGTACCAAGCTCTTCCGATCCAATCCTAGACATGCGCACCAAGGTTACCACACCCTAACTCGGTGACTTGGTCGTAGGTTGGTTTAATTAGGCCATTAAAGTCTTATGAGTTTTGTTGGGGTGGACTAGTCCTAAGGTTCAACACCTATCACACTAACTACGTTCCCTTCTTACCCTTCTATAATAATAATTCATACAAAAAGTTAGAGGTACTTACCGCTGCGGATCGGTCTGCGGAGACTCGATGCCATGCTTATTAAAAACCATAATATTTCAAATAGACCTACTAAAACATTTTTGGGCCTTGGGCCCCACAACAAAGAAGCTTTGAACTGGCTCGATACAATTTTGTAACACCCCAAACCCGCCCAAACATTACGACCGAATTTGGTTTGCTACAGAGAAAAGATTTTGAAAATCATTTTAAAACCGACTTTGAAAATTAATCGAAATGCCTTTAAATTTAAAGTTTCTTTGTTAAAAACCAAACTTAAGATATTTGCATAGTCGAGTTGTTTACAAATTTCGAATGTACCCGATGGTACTTTAAAACATTTTATGCTTAATTTGAGAAAACATGTGCATCCGCTTTAACATCATCAAATAGTTTAAACAAAACATGCAAAGAATAATAATATAATCCTAGAGGCCTTATTACAATTAAGCAACATAAACCCAACAGAAAAAAATAGATAAAATCCAAAATTTAATTATAAAAATCTCTCTTTGCATGGCCACCTCGAGTCCATCCGGCTCCTCATCCGCGATCTACGAGTCACCTGAAAAATTAAAGGAGAAGGTGAGTCACCAAGACTCAATGTGTAACCCTTCCCGCTTTAATGTAATAACATACACAAATTATAACCAATTAACATGCATAAGTTTAAATGCACCCAACCTAACCATCCATACGCCTTTTTCTACCCCTTGTGGTACCAAACCACTGGTGGTGCCAAACCACTAGTGACGATAGTCACAAATGTGATACCAAATCACCGGAGATACTAAATCTCGTGTCCAAGACACAATTGTGTTACTAAAACACCGTGACCGAAGTCACAAATAGATGATGGGGCCAACCCATCGTGTGATACCAAATCACCGCGCAGACAATCCCATATCTCAAAGTGGGGCCAACCCACGGTGGAATTAACCACAGTGGACAAGTCGCTATGAGGTGCCAAACCTCCGGAGGTACCAAACCTCTGGTGACCGTAGTCACGATGTGTTACCAAAACACCGGTGTCCGCTCGACACGAATATCACCGCCCCTCCTCTCATCAACCCGTAATAATCATTTTTATATGCATGTACCACAAATCATGTTGATAGATTTATTTAACAACATCCAATCGATTTATCATAAGCCATACATCAAATAATACACATACCAAATGTGTCATGCTTCCCAAAAGCATCAAATAATAATCACATAGTAATAAGAACTTACCCAAATCCTTGTTAATACCATGAAGGTATTTCATCCATGTCTACACAAAACGTTAGGCATAACATAACACTTAGCATATTAAAAGTTATAAGATGTGTATGTATACACACCTTTCACCAACGCAAGAAATAACTCCCGAATCCGATTTACCACTAGATCCTTGTCCTACAATCGCCAACACTTAAAATATAAACAAAGGCCATTCGCCATAACACTAAATCCAAAGAGTTATCGCTTCAAAATACCAATCTTACCTAAAAGCTTACCCAAGACGATCGATGAATATACGAGGCTTAGAAAGATTGTTTCCACGTCCGTAGAGCCTAAAATAAATCGATTCCTAAATGATTAGAACCTTGCAAACCAATGCCCATAGATTCGGCCTTAGTCCACAAGAAAAATAACGTAGAGACAAGAAAAGAATTGAAGGAGAAACGACCAAGAACACTTACCCTTTTCCAAAATCAATTGAAGAAAAACTAAGAGAGTTTCCCCTTGAATATTCGGCCAAATATAATACTAAAAAAAGAAGGATATGAGAGTTTCGGCTATGGTGAAATGAACAAGAAAATAGAAATCGAATAGTAATGGATGTTTAAACTATGAGTGAATGAAAAAGAAATGGAGTTTGAGATGGTTAAAGATTCGGCCAAGAGAGAGGATGGGAGAAAATGTGGTTGAACAAAAGTCAAATGAAGAAAAGAGAGATGTGAGAGAGAGAGAGATTTGGCCAACACCTATATTGCCTAAAAGAAATGTGTACACATTGCCCAAAATCAAATGTTGTTTTGGTTTCAAAAGAGCAAATGAAAGAAAAGGGAAATGGTATGGTTTGGTTCAACAAAATATGCTAAAATCAAAAGCAAAAGTGCACCAAAATGCACAATACACATTCGGCCAAAGAGAGTTTTTGGAGAGGGAAAACAAAAATGCCAAAAGATGATCAAAGGAGAAATTGGCCAACTATTTCTTTCCCCAAGCTACCTATCAAAATTCGGTCACCCCCAGCCATACATGCCGTCCACATTCATCCACTAAAGGCTTAGGAAACTTTCCAAAACATCCTCCATCCTTCATGCCTTTTGTCCCCTCATCATACCATAACTTCAAGATTCTTATCCCTACTATCAAGCTTTCCTTAATCATATATTCAACTTACCAAAAGAAATAGTCCAACCTATCATAAATAAGTTTGACCGTCCATCAAAGCAAGGATATAAAAATAAACCTTCAAATTGCTAAACATGCTACTCGAACCTCTAACCTCAAGCCAAACTCCATGCGCCATTACCAACTTGCCATGCACTCATCTTGTGTCACTTATTGCTACTTAAATTAACTTAAGTGCTAAGCTCATTTAATCCTCTTCTTTAAATAAGCCTTACTAAGAATTATTCTACTAAACCGAGCTTACTCAAGACCCCTAATTAAGCCTTATATCATCACGCATAATATCACAGAAATTCAAATACAAGAAAAATAATTCAATCACAAATAACCCCTATTTTGGGATGTTACAGTCAGTATGTGATTAAATGTACTTAAAGCATGAATTCAGGACATCAGTTAGTATAATTTTCTTATAATTTTCTGCTATCTATAGGAGTAGTTGAGATGCCAAATGATAAGTAAACCTGAAAATTAATGTTAAGTATACGATTTGTATATGTTATGTTGTGCATATAAAACTGTAGCATGTTTGATTTCTGCCTTGAATATGTTTGATATTTGCTATATTCTGTATTTGCATCTGGGTTGGGTTGGAAATAACATGTGAAGGAAGTGTATCTATAAAAAGGCGAAAAATCGCTTATTGATCTGGCAGCTTAGCTGCTACTATTCTGTAAAGTGTCTCACTGACACTAAGTGGTGTGTAGGGTTGGATGGGTGTTTTACACCCATATGGTGTGTTGGGATGGTCGGAGATGGTGTGTAGCGGTTGGGGGTAGGATTATACATTGTATATGTTCTGCTCCGTTATAAATTTGTTTATGATAAATCTGTCTGATATGCATCAATTGTTTTAAGTTATTCGTTATACACTGAGTTTCGAAAAATCACTTTCTATTTGACTGATATTTTCAGGTATTCCTCAAACTTAGACGGATCGGTGCAATTGGAAGCTCGGTTAATATCATATTTTTCCTAAATTTAGTTTTGTTTTTAATTTTTGGTATTTGAGTTTTGTAAGTTTTGGACTCTCTGGACTCTTTAGGACTGTTTTGTTTTTTTTTTTTTTATGAACATATTTTTAGTTTACGCATGATAGTTGTTTAAACGTACTTTCTAAAAATATCAGTTTTTCTGTAAATCAATCGATTTTGGAAACAACAAATTGGGTTTTCCAAAACAACAAATCAATTTTTCCAAAAGAACATCAACCTAAGTATTTCCACTGCAAAGTAACTGATTTTAGAAGTCGTAAATGTACATTGTTTCAACTAAAAAGCTAATAAAAAATAACTTCTATTATACCAAAGTTTTTAAGTAACAGAAATTGCGTTGTTTTTCAACATTTTTCGGAAAGCTAAATTTTCAACCATTTTACGTAACCACTCCAGATTTGACCATAACGTCTAGGCCAGGTTTGGGGTGTTACAAGTTCGATTTAGGTCCCGATATGATTGAATAACATAGTAATGATCATAATTTATTATGAATTGATCTTTTTTTGGCTCTTTTTGAGTGGTTGGTGACCTCTGGTTTGCATTTTACCAGTTATCTTGTAAATGTTTTTGATTGGTCCCGATTTAGTTTTGAACTTGTTCAAAGGTTTTCGTAAGCTGACTAAAACTCGAATTTGATTGTAATACATGTTTAACATGGAATTAACTTGTATTTATTGATTATTGAGTAATGTTGAATAAATTGCTTGTGAATGTTCCAGTTTACTATTGTAACATCCTATAGCTCGAGTCCGGCGATTGGATCGGGTATAGGGTGTTTCAATATATGTTCTAATACATTTATTCACCACAATGCACAAAGATGGCTCTTCAAAGAATGTTGAAAATATGTGTTAGTTAGGAGTCATCTTCTATGATTAAGTATCTTGAACCAGTGACATGAAATCTATTTATGGTACGATTTTTCAATTATCATTTTGATGAAATAACGTTTACAACACTAGGTGGAGAAAATATATAGTTGGTGAAAGAAATTACATGAAATGCATTATTATTATCTCATTTACATCCTTGAACAAATCAATGCAAACTAGAAGTTCAAAAAATAATTTATTTGTAAAATATTGTAAATCAATTGTTAGATGTTTTTACTAACCTTAAAAGAGTTACTAAATACTATATACAAGCTAAAAATACTCCAATTCGTATTGACGTCCTTTTAGGACAATCTGCAAGTGAAATTGAAAGAAACCATAGTGGACAATC
This sequence comes from Gossypium sturtianum, assembly GCA_025698515.1. Classification (NCBI taxonomy): domain Eukaryota; kingdom Viridiplantae; phylum Streptophyta; class Magnoliopsida; order Malvales; family Malvaceae; genus Gossypium; species Gossypium sturtianum. The sequence continues at coordinate 57,283,680 of CM046952.1, forward strand.
TATTCCAAAGATAAAAATCCTTGTAAAAGGAAACAGCAAACATATTGATGGTCATATTATGTAGGCAAGCACCCAAGAAGAGACTAAGGACATAACTAATCATAAAACCCCAGAAGAACTTAAAGTATTTAAAAATAGTGATGATGAAGAGATCTCGAAAAGTTATTTCACTACAAGAAAAAAATGGAACTAGAAAAATATAGTTGTTAACAACATTTTTGTTTATAATACTATTGTCGAAATAACAATAGAAAATGAGGATCTTGAACTTATGTTGAGGAATGTAGAAATAGAGAATCTAGATCAACTGAAAAGACACAATTTAAGCATAATTGAATCACTTGCAAAAGTGAGGTTTTTAGACATGTAGTTTAAACACCTAAATGTGCTAAACCTTTAGAATGCAAATGGGTGTTTGTGCAAAATGAAATGATAAAAATGAAATCATATGATATAAAACACAACTTGTAGCACAAGGGTTTTTACAAAACCTTGACATTAATTATGAAGTGACGCACTTTCATGTGGTGGTTACAGTCATGTTTAAATATCTTAGTATTTTGATAGTATGTAAATAATTTGATATGCGTTTAATGGATGTTGTTACAAAATCTTTATATGGCTCACTTGGTAGTGAAATTTATATGAAAATCCTTGAAAGATTTAAAATACTAATAGAACACAAAGTTCCCTAGGAAAATTACTCAATCAGATTAAAGAAATGTTTATAGATTAAAACAATCTGGTTAAAGTGGTGCAATCATCTTACTAGATATTTGTTGACAAAAGGTTATACAAATGATGGTAAAAGTACCATGGAGACCCCTGTACTAAGAGTCAAATTGTATGTTGCCCCATTTACTCAAAACATGGCAAATTAGCCTCTATACATTAGATCAAAGAGCAAATTGATCCTTTTTGTTAAAAATTTCATCCATTTATGCTATACAAAATTTGTGTAGTTGTCAGGATAACCAAACAGTGACATGTGGTGTGCTATGTGTACCTCATGTTAACATACAGGGACAAGTTTTAAACAATAGAAATTGATGAAATTTTTAACAAAAAGATCAATTTGCTCTTTGATCAAATATAAGGACTAATTTACTCATTTTTTGAGTAAAAAAAGCAAAAGGCAAACCAACTCCAAGTATAGGGGTCTCCATGATACTTTCACCTACAAATGATCCGATTTGCTCGTGTTTTTATGAAAGGATCTAGATTAAAATTCATGATGATTTTTATTTATGTTGACGATTTAAATATTATTAGAACTCCCGTAGAGCTTCAAAATGTAGTAAATTGTTGAAAAAGAATTTGAGATGAAATATCTTAGAAAAAATATGTTTTTCTCTACCTTGTAGATCGAACATTTAAAAGATGGGATTCATGTCCATTAGTCATCTTCTACAGAACAGATCTTAAAATTTTTTTACATGGACAAAGAACATCCATTAAGTATTCTAGTGATTGTAAGATCACTACATGTGAATGAAAGCCTCTTTCATCCTAGTGAAAATGATGAACTCATTCGTCTTGAAATACCATATCTTAGTGTCATAAATGTTAATTATTTGCAAACAACACAAAACTTGTTTGCAAGTTTTAGTTCTTTTAGAATACACAAAAGTTAGAATAGAATTAAACATATATCCATATATCTCAAATGAACAATTGGAATGAGATTACTTTCTTCCAATGGTTCGAAATCTCAACTAGTTGATTATGTAGATATTGAATATTTATTAAATCTACATAAAGGCCAATCGCAAATGAAATATTTATCTGCATGCATAGACATAATCATAGCATGACGTTCACTAAAATAAATATTATAACAACCTATTAAAATCATACAAAAATAATTGTGATGCATGAAACAAATTGAGAATGTTTTTTTTATTCTATTGTTCCAGCATGTTCAGAAGATCTATAATTTACTTGTAGAGGGAAAGACTTCGACTATCTTATACAAAATAAAGAAATATGTATAGCTGAATTAAAAGGAGGATACTTGTAAAATTAGAAAAGACTATCTTCATTGATTTTACTACTACTATAATCGGAGAAAAATTTATTTATTTATCTGTTGTTATACAAAATTTACTTCTACATATAACCTCCAAACCTTCAAAATAGAAAATACCCCAAACCTTTAAAATAGAAAAAAAAATACGTTTACGTGCGTTGGAATCAACAATTTATTTATTACAAAAATAGCAATGTCTAATAAAAATTCGATTTAGATATTACGAAATCAACAAATAATCATACCATATATTAAGTACATTTCGCATAAACACCAGTCAGATTATTTAATAATTATAAGATGACAATAATAATTATAGGATGACAATTAATTTATTATTCTCATTATTTTTTAGAAAGATACATTTAATACATCTTTCTTTCTGTAAAATCTCAGCTTAATCAGTCAACTAATTACAAATTTAACATTTCAGTAGTTCACCATAAATTTGTCTCCACCACAGATCACAAAGTGTGTACTAAAGGTAGGTCATTTTGAAACCAAACACCCATTTCCCATTTCATCTTTATAATCCCCTTGCTATTTGCATCAATTTTGAGAATCCAGAACACAAAATGAAATCTATTAGACCCACAAAAGTCAAGTAATCAAATCTATGTTGCTCAATCTTGGGTGCAAGTGTCGAATAAGAACAAGTATCGGCACATGTATGTTTAATCTATGTTAAAGTATTTCAATTTATTTGAAAGGTAATTTCCTCACACCCATATATATATATATATCAAATATAGATGTAGACACAGGTACTTTGAGAAAAATGAAGAATACTAGAGTTCCCTAAAGATGCAGAATTGTTGGGGGGAACTTACATAAGAATGGTCATTGTAGTCTTCAAGTATATCATATGTTGTAAAAGGAATTTACTTGTACAGATTGGCTATTTCCTCCTTGTATTTCGCTACAACTTGGTCTCTTCTTATTTTCATGGTTGGGGTCATTAAGCCGCTATCAATCTGCAACAAGGTTTTGGATTTATACTTAAAATCTAACATAATATATGCAGAATTGCAGATCAAGCACATTCATTTCTGACATGTAAGTCTTACCGTAAAAGGTTCATCCACAACAAGGATTGGTCCGACTTGAAATGAACACTCCGAGGTCCTGCATGTTAAGAATCAAGTCAGACAACAGCCTTCCACTCAAACCCCAACGGTTTGGTGATTTGGTCAGAGGGGCAAGTTGCATTGGTAATAATGGAATCTATATCTACGCAGCATGTCATCCAACTCTTCAATTTTTTTAAAGTATTTGCGTCCAACAAATTTGGACATAGTAACAATGATACAATCCTCTAAATATATAAAAAAAAACTTATAAAAAGAAAAAAAGAAAAAAACTGAACATATCATGTTGGACATATACTTATCCGACAAAATGACACCAGTAGAGGCTCTTAAATCCTGACAAAAAGATTTAAACTGAATTTGAAAAGGTTACCATTTTCTTAATTCTTCATATAGTAGGCTTGTCATTTTGTCCCTGCCAAGATCTACAGCATCTGGATCTACGATAGAGGATACTTTTGCAGCCTGAAGTACCTCATCTTTGTTCGGGACAATGATAGCTGCAAGGCGTCGTTGGTCCTGGAAGGAAGATGTCAATCAACAATGAGAAGTTCTAAATCAAGTCAAAATACCTAAATAAAAGAAATGCAAAAGCCACAAGCAAACTTCAGAGAAAGAAAGGTGTCCAACTTGCCTGTCCTACGACCACAATCTGTTGAATAAGACTGCTCCTCATGGCAGCTTCTTCAATCTCTAAAGGTTCAACATTTTCACCTATTTTCTCCAAAGAAATATTTTTAGTTAATAAAGGAAAGTACAGTGAACATGTGTTTAACAGAATTCAGAAAAAGAAAAGACTTCAAAGTACAGTTGCAGCATTGGAGTTCGACTTTGTTAACTTCCACAATGTGCTTATCACATAAAGATAAAAGACACAGCACAATCTCTCAACCTATAATCTCCATGAAAAAACCCATGTCTGACCACATGAATTGAGCCTAGGTGACTTTAATCAGGTATGAAGGATATTGAAATCATGCCATATGCTAAGAAAAGATTTATATCGTTATAATCATATTGAAGGTGGAACTTGAGTATGAGATCGAGGCCCAAGCAGTTAAATCATGGAAAGATCTTTGTCAAAATTATAACTCTATAACTACAGGCTTATAGCAAAGAGATAAATGTGGTCTTACACTAAAAGTGAGAGAAGAGTGCATACAGAAAACCATTTGATACTCTTTAACCGAACTAACCTAAAATGAAAAGCATATAGGACCTAAATGAACAAATCAAAACCACAAGGAGATGATTGTTTCAAATTTCTAGTAGGAAGGTCGTGCATGCATTGTTATACAAGCTAAGTAGGATTTAAGTATACCGGAAGAAAGAACAATGGTGTCCTTGGCACGTCCTTCAAGAACTATCACACCTCCACAACGACGACTTCGCCCGGCCGAATGATGAGGTGCAATCCAACCTATATCACCAGTGTCTAGCCAATCATCTTCATCTAGAGCTTGCTTAGTAGCCAAAGGATTCTAATCCAAACCATAACAAAAATTCGTCATCCTAGATGTGACAATAACTCATATGCAAGTCATATGACACTGATAAACAATGACAGTTTGATTTGGAATTCCTAGAACAGTATAAGTATTCTATTCTTATGAATTTTTTCCTTTTTAATCTGACAATAAGGAGCCCTCTCATCCTGAGCAAGATGCAACTTTCCCGCCAGCCCTGCTTAGGATGCTGTCCAATATTGCTATTTTTTTTTTTCTTTCTGAAAACAATATTGGTTTTCATTATGCATAATAAGATTTACGCATGCTATTTAAGAGAAGCAACATTTGAGTACCTAATGCAATTGTTTAAACCCAAGCGACATGAACATTTGATCATAGTTTGGTTACTAAATATATAATTAACCCCATATATATATCTCACTAGTTCTGAATCACTATTGGCTAATGACTAAATTTCTAGATTTTTTTTTTCTTCTCTTCGTGAAAAAATAAAGCAGATAGTAATACTAAATCAGGCTGCATGTTGTAAAAGCTGCACAAGAAATATGTTTTCATTGGTTAAATCTTGACAAATTTTGAGTCAATGTTTACCTTATAGTAACCTTTCATCACCTGTGGCCCCCTAACCTTTACAATGCCTCTGGTGCCAGGCGGAAGAACCTCACCAGTTTCGGAATCTACAACTTTGAATTCTGTGTGTTGAATCGGATGCCCGATTGAACCAATAACCTTCAAAAGTCAAATCTAGAAGATTGTCATATAATGGAATACTCTCAAGAGGTAGACACTATTTAGACATAAAGAACAGTACATGAATAAGACAAAGATTACATGAAGACAACCTTAAAAATATGGTAAAATGCAAAATAGTGAGAAGAGTTTATGGTCAAAATGGTTGTTCAACTCAGTACAGAAAATCGGTAAATGATGTGCAGAAGGTTTAGATATTTAGAATTTTGAAAGAGTTACACAGTTGAACTAAGATATATTTAACGTGTAACAAGAATATGTTACACCAGGAAAATCCAACGATTATGTGTTTAACAAGGTTTTGCAAACCTTCAGAAAATTGAGAAAGAGATGCTTGCGAGGTTGCACCAGGGAAATCCAGGTTTTCGTTCTATTTCAAGAATATTATTCTAAATATGTTTTAGACATGGATGCTTCAAAAAAAAAATGAAGAGTCAGAGAAACATAACTTCAGATTGTCCAATTAATTCCAGTGCAGCTAAAAAGAAAAAGGTCCAAACCGCTCAACTAAGACTTTAATCCAAAAGCACCCACATAGATCCTTTTCTTTTGATCATAATTGAGTGATTTACATTTCAAATGACCTCATACACGTTTCTTAGACAATGCTATGGGTTTAGCAAAGTCGGTTGCTAGTGTGCAACTACTAATTCTCTTAGAGAATTTCTTTACATTGCTTATAAAAAACCACATGCAATATCACAGGTGGCATGAAATAAAGAGAGTAGTATCAATTAAAAATTATACCAGAAGAAAAGGTAGAGGTACCTTACATTACAGTAAGGTCGTCGACAAGCAACGACAGGGGATGATTCTGTTAAACCGTATCCATTCTGCACTGTTACACCAATTGCCTGCATGTATTTGACTCCATAAATTAAGAGATAATGACTACTAATCTTTTGATTCGAAGAGTTAAAACATATTAGCATCTAACCTCAAAAAACTTGTCCAGATGCATAGGCAAACTTCCACCCCCATTTATGCCAGCCTGGAGAATGATTGAAAATAGAATCAACAAAACCCTGAACAGATATACTGGAACTGAACAAACAACAATATAGATTCCTCAATTTTTTTTCTCCATCTTTCCTTTTTCTTATTCTTTTTTTTTAATAGCATATACAGATTCTAACTGGTTGATAAATAATTGAGAAGAAACTTTAATAACAAGTTTATATAGAGAATAGATCAAACCTTTGATATTCCAATAGCAGAGCGAATTTTTTGATAGACAAGCTTCTTTGCTAACACATGCAATGGCCACAATATTGCAGCAATAATTCTCGCCCATAAACAATCTAACATGGATGCAAGATATGAAGGTTGCTCCGTATTCCTTGTTAGGTATAGCCCCTGTTAATGAAGCAAAATCAAAAGCCAAAATTGAGCAGAGACAAGTAACTGAAGAACATTAAAATCCAATGGGTCTTATAGTTAGAGCAGAAAAGGCATTCAGAAGAACTACATCCGTGCACTGAACCTCAGTAAATGTCACATCCAGTACATGATACAAATAGATGATAGTTTTGACTTTCTTTAGTCAGTTTGGTTGTTCCATAGGCTGTTAGACTAGTCACCATATGCTGATATAATACAAGTTGATCTCGATTGGATATGTGAAGACAAGAGACCAACTGGATGACATCATCACAAAGACTCTAAATGGGACTCTACTTGAATATCTCTATAGTGATTAACATTTATGCTCCTGCAATGGGGGAGTGTTACATAGATATATCGTGACACTAGGAATCAATAGCACATAACCTTCGGGATTGACTCTTAGCTGATTCTTAGGGATTTGATAGATTATTATTTTTAATTTATTACCTCTTGTAACCACTGTAACATGTATAAACAGGCTTAGTCTAAGAGAAATAAGAATCTACAATCTTCCTCTCCATCCATGTTTTACTACAAAAAAACTTTATCGAGAGACGGTATTGTGTAAATAATAATTTTATTAAAAAGGGAGTGGTATTTAAGGGTCTCTTTGGTCTTAGTTGAATATATGGCATTAGACCATTGAAAGAATTATGCATATCAGATTAAATGAGCACCTACTTCCCACTTATCTCAAGTTTTAGGGTGTCTGAAGCTTTGGCTGAATATATCGCATCAGAAAACTGAAAGAATTATCGGTATCAAATTAAATGAGCATCTAAATCCCACTTATCTCAAGTTTTAGGGCTTCATAAAACACAATGAAAGCTATTAAAAAGTGACTCTGCATTAGAAGAAGATAAAGCATAAAAAAGGAATCTGCAGAATTTAACTTTAGTTTCATAAAGTTGTAAGAAGCTAGAAAACATGAGTAAGACTTGCTCAGTATTATCACCTCGTAAATTCTCTTGAATTCCATATATGCCAAGCTGACCTTTATGAATGAAACTGCAATTAATTTACGAATAGTGGAGCTTGTTGAAATCTGCTTTTGAATCCCACTGCAAGGTGATCCAAAAATAAAATAATTAAGGCTGCATTTAGAATCAAATGCTTTCCCTACTAAATAAGTTGAATTGAAGACTCTGTAAAATTGTATAATTATCATTTACGCTTTGTTTAATAAAGTGGAAAGAAAATTAGAAAGATAGTGATGAAATTAGAGATGAATACTCTAATGTATTGAGGAAAAAACTCTCTCAAAGTATGTATTTCTTAGAAACATGTACAACTATATATACATGTAGCATTGAATCAACTAAGGAAATAATATCTCTTAATTAGAATCTCTAGACAAAATCAGTTGTAATCTCTAAAGACACTATTCAATGCTATCAAATAATCAAAGATTCTCAACACTCCCCCTCAAGTTGGTGCATAGATGTCTCGTATGCCTAATTTGCAAAGAAGATTATGATAAGTCTTACAATTGAGCCCTTTAGTAAAAACATCAGTCAACTGTTTTCCGGATGCTAGATAAGATAGACTTAAGGCACCACTGGCTATTTTTTCCTTGATAAAATGACAATCTATTTCGATGTGCTTGGTTCTATCGTGTTGTACTGGATTTTGAGCTATGCTGATAGCAGCCTTGTTGTCACAGTAAAAGGTTGATCCTTTTTCATTCAACAACTTTAGCTTTTCCAATACCTTTTGCAGCCATAAAAACTCAAAAACACCTTGAGCCATGGCCCTATATTCAGCCTCTGCACTTGATCGAGCCAAAACACTTTGTTTCTTGTTCCTCCAAATGACTAAGTTTCCTCCCACAAGAATACAATAACTGTTGTAGACCTTCTGTCATCAAGAGCGCCAACCCAATCTGCATCTATAAATACTTCTATCTTGAGATGACTATTTTTTGAGAAGAGAATACATTTACCCGGTGTAGACTTCAAATAGCACGAAATTCCCAATACTGCCTGCATATGAGCTTCGCGAGGACCATGCATAAATTGGCTTACCAAATTAACCGCATAGGCTTTATCAGGTCGAGTATGAGCGAGATAAATCAAACGTCCAACGAGTCTTTAATATCTCCCTTTATCCACTATTTCACGATCCCTACTTGTAACTTGTGATTACTCTCAATAGGTGATTCTGCTGGTTTGCAACCTAACATGCCAGTCTCTATCAGAAGATCTAAAACATACTTTCTTTGGGAAATAAAAATTCCCTCTTTCGATCTAGTCACTTCTATTCCGAAGAAATATTGTAACTTTCTCAAGTCTTTGATTTCGAATTCCTAAGCCAATTGTTTCTTAAGTCGGGTCATTTCTTCCTTGTCATCTCTTGTCATAATTATATCATCAACATAAACTATAAGGAGAGTAATCTTACCCTTGTGATGTTTTATAAAGAGGGTATAATCAGCATTACTTTGTCGATAGCCAAACGACACCATAGTCTTACTAAATCTGTCAAACCAGGCTTTGGAAGATTGCTTTAATCCATATAGGGCCTTTTTCAATCTACATACCTTCCCTTTAGTATTTTTATCCTCGAATCATAGAGGTAGAGGTGTTCAAACTTCGGTTAAAATCGAATTAACCGACCGAACCGATCTAATTCGGTTAATCGGTCGGTTAACCGATCTAGTTCGGTCGGAGCTCGGTTAAAAGTTTTTTGGAATATCGGTTAATGGTTAATTTGGTTCGAAATTTGGTAATTAACCGAACTTAATAAATATTATTATATATTATATGTATTAGGCTATTACTAGTTCGGTTAATTTGATTAATCCGGTCAAATGAACATTATAAATTTATTTATTTTATATGTTTTATACTTGTTTTAACCAAAAAAAAACAAAACATATAAATTTTAGTTAATTCGGTTGGTTAACCGAATTAACTGAAATATTTCGATTCGGTTAATTTTTTTTGAAAAAAAATTGATTCGGTTAATTCAGTTAATACTAGTTTGGTCCGGTTAACCGATCAGTTAACCGTTTGAACACCCCTACCTATAAGAACTTTCATATATCCTTCTTCTTCTAGGTCTCCATGTAAGAAGAAATTCTTTACATTAAACTACTGTAAGTCCCAGTCGAGATTTGTTGCACATGATAAAAGGATCCTAATTGTGTTCAATTTAGCAACTGGAGCAAATGTTTCTTTATAATTCACTCCATATGTCTGAGTGAATCCTTGCTCTACGAGTCTGGCTTTGAGTCTTTCAATTGAACCATCAATCTTATACTTGATGATGGTAAACACCCATTTGTAGCCAACCATTTTCTGCCCCTCAGGAAGATTAACCAGTTCTCGTGTCTCATTTTTTGCTAAAGCCCTCATTTCTTCAATCATGGCCTTCTTCCATCTTGGATCAGTGATAGCTTTTTTTCCAATCCTATGGAACAGACATAGAGAACAAAGACAAACCAAAAGCTCTATAGGATGGGGATAAGAAATCATAAGAGACAAAGTCAGAGATAAGATGTAAAGTGCAAGTTCTAACACCTTTTTGTTGGGCTATTGGTAATTCCAAATAAGTAGAAAATGGAAGTAAAGAAGACTCACAGTGAAGAGTCAGGGCATAAAGTAAATTGTATGGTGGCATCTTCTTTCTTGGCTTTTCTAATGTATGTCCTTAAATCAAGCCTATCCAACAACCGTCCACTAGTTTTCTCTTGAACCAAAGTCTCTACTGTAACTAAATTCTCCCTCGGAAGAGTAACAGAACAAGATGTCATCTCTTTATTGTCAATAACCTCCCCCTGAAGAGATGGTTGTGATGAAGAAAAATAGGGTTCATACTCACGAAATATTACATCCATACTTACATAATACTTTCCAGATGGCGGATGATAACATTTGTAACCATTCTGTGTGGGAGAGTATCCAATGAAAACACATTTGATTACTTGAGGATCTAGTTTTCTCCAATGTCGAAGATGAATGAAGCAAATACAACCAAACACCTTCCGTGAAATTGGATAATCCGTCTTGCCCTTTAAGGTTTCAATGAGACTTTTAAAATCAAGGACCCGAAGAGGCATCCAATTAATAAGATAAGCCGTAACCAAAATTGCATCCCCCCAATAAGGTTTTGGGGGAGTCATAGTGAATATAAGTGATCTAGCAACCTCCAAAAAAATGCCGATTTTTTCTTTCGGCAACACCATTCTGAGCACTTGTACCTGGACAACTAGTCTAATGCAAAATCCTATATAATTCCAAATAATCATTAAATTTATACTCTGTTCCATTATCAGTTCGCAAAATCTTAACCTTAGCATCAAACTGAGTAGTAATAAACTTATGAAAAGAACGAAAACACGAGAAAACATCACTTTTGGACTGTAATAAAAATACCCATGTCATCCGAGTGCAACAGTCAATAAAAGTAACAAACCAACGATTACCAAATAAAGAAGTAAGGCGAGTAGGGCCCCAAACATCCAAATAAATAATCTCAAAAGGAACAGTACTTCTATTATTTCGCAAAGGATAATTATTTCTTGTATGCTTAGCAAACTCATAGGCATCACAAACTAAAGATTCTACCTAAGTTCTTGAAAATAAATTAGGAAACATCTTGACAAGAACAATAAATGATGGTTGTCCTAACCATTTATGCCATTGAATTATCTCCCGGTTGACATCTTTATTGTCTCCAAATAATGCTTAAGACATACTGGACAATCGATCCAGAAGATATAAGTCATCACACAATCTACCACTGCCAATCGTCTTCCCTGTCTGGAGGTCTTGAAAGAATTCAAGTTTACAATTTAAGGCTTTAGTGATAGTACTAACAGATAAAAGGTTAACCGAGAATTTAGGGACATGGAGGATAGAGGATAATGTGATATGGGGAGTACAAACAACAGAACCTATTCTAGAGATGGAGGTAAAGGAGCTATCGGCTAGTTGCACACTATCTTTAGATGGAAAAGTAGTATAGTTAAATAAGCTTTTGTTTGACCCTGTCATATGTCTATTTGCACCGAAATCAATAATCCAAGAGTCAAAAGTAGATGGAGCATTTAAAACAGTACCTAATTTCGCTTGATTAGACTTGGCAATCGAGGTAAAGTCCAATTGAGACAAGAGGCGTCGAAGATGTTAAATCTCGTCCGAGGTAAAACTTCCAGCAGAAGTGGATTTAATTTGCCTGAGGCCGAGAATTACCCCTTCGTTTTCCACCACGACCTCGAGTGGGGCGACCATTCAATTTTCAGCATTAATCTTTAGTGTGCCGAGACTTACCACATTAGTCACACGTCAAGTGATCCTTGGTAGACTTATCACTCGGTGGACCATCTTGGTTAATAATGAGGTCAGCTTTCTCTAAAGGTGGATTATAGAGTACAACAACATGACGACTCTCCTCCTGTTGTACATAGAAGTATGCCACATGGAGAGAAGGGAACGGATTCTTGCCAAAAACTTGAACCCGAATCTGATCACACTCAGTATTCAACCCAGCCAAGAAATCAAAAACGCGTTCCTTTTCCACCATCTTCTGAAATTTTTCGGCATCCTTAGCACAATTCACTTGAAAATCTTAATATTAATCAAGTTCCTGCCACAATCCACTTAATTCAACAAAATATTGAAAAATCATTAGCTCCCCCTGTTTTGTACCATGGACATTATTACGAATCTCAAAAATTTGCGCATCATTCCCAGCATGAGAGTAGATGAGAGCAGCAGCATTCCAAATATTTTCTGTAGTGTCAAGCAGCAAATAGGTTTTGGAAATATATGGTTGCATAGAGTTGATAAGCTATGCCATAACAAGAGAGTTTGTTGAATCCCAGTGACTAAAGGTTGAATCAGTGAGTTCAGGTTTCGATAGTTTACCGGTGATGTATCCCTGCAAGCCACGAGCCTTGATAAACAAGTAAGACCTTGACCAAGCAAGGTAATTAAGTCCATCAAGCTTCACAGGGCTAATTTGCAACGAGTGATCATCGGTCGGAATCACAAACTTCTCGTCTATAGACATAATGATGGGAAAAAACAACTAAACCCCAAAAAAATATGCTTGCCCAATTAGAACAAAAAAAAACACCAAATAGATCTCACACAAAAAAAAAAACTTAGCCAAAACACACCACCACTTAGAGGAGAATGACCGGAAAAGAGCAGAGAGCACAGCGACGGCATCAGAAAAAACACGACGGCAGCAGGTGAAGTCCACGCGCGGCACGTGAAACAGAGCTGCAGAAGCTTGTGATAGCACGTAGGGCCCACACATGAGTCTTCTGGTCACCGGAGTCTAGGGTTTCGCCAACAAGTGGATGCCGACTCCAATGGTAGGGGCGGTGAGAGAAAAAAAAATAAGGCTAGGGTGAAAAGTACCAATTTTGTGTTTTTAGGGTTTTTGGAGAAAAAAAAAATCAGAAAAAAAAAATCTCAAAAATCGGATAAAAAATCTGATACCATGATGAAATTAGAGATGAATACTCTAATGTATTGAGGAAAAAACTCTCTCAAAGTATGTATTTCTTATAAATATGTATAACTATATATACATGTAGCATCGAATCAATTAAGGATAAAAAATCTGATACCATGATGAAATTAGAGATGAATACTCTAATGTATTGAGGAAAAAATTCTCTCAAAATATGTATTTCTTACAAATATGTACAACTATATGTACATGCAACATTGAATCAACTAAGGAAAGAATATCTCTTAATTAGAATCTCTAAAAAAAATCAGCTGTAATCTTTAAAGATACTATTCAATGCTATCAAATAATCAAATATTCTCAACAGATAGAAATTTAAAGTAGAAAGATAGAAACATAATTTTTCTTTTCATAGGTGTACATGGCAAGAAAGATGAAAAAATTGAAAGAAAAAAGTTCTGATCAAAAGATTAGAACATATTTTTCATAACTGTCGAAGAAAATGAATCAATCCTATGCGGTTCTATTCAGCTTCATGCTGAATTAGAACAAATTTTTCATAAACTAGAGATGTGTTTTCCAACAATCTTTAGAAGACAACGTATACCAATCAACCAAGCTAGTTAAAGAAGAATTATTTAGTTGTGTAACAGAGTGCTATAAAACTGGCTCCTTAAACATTGTACATCATCAGAAGTTTTAAAAGCTAATGAGCGATTGCTTCTCAATGTCATAAAAATATGAGATAAAAAGCATCAAGGAAACTTTACAAGTACAATCTAAGCTCTACTCAAAAGATTACTTCTTTGAAAGAGTTCTCTTCACAAGATTGTAAAATAAGAAAAATTAAATTTGATTTTATAACATTAAAAAAAAGCATGCACTTTTTTTTCCACAAGATAATGATACCACGATAGAGTTTATCATATTCATGGTATATACTAGAAGATTGAAACTAATCCAACACATGATATTTGCAGTGACAAATATGAATCAATGATTTCATAGAAAAGCATCCCAATTAACTTAGCCGGAGGTGGTTAATCAACATTGAAGAAATCCGAAGGACATACCGATAGAGTGTCTCATACACTAAAGGTACAGAAATCAGGTATTGTGGTTGATAATGTCTCAAATCATCCTACAAAGCAAAACCAAAATATGTAACCAACATATAAATAGGTAATGAACTAATAGACATACCATGCTGGGAACCATTATATAATCCAAGCAGAAAAGGGTAGACACTAATATAACTGTTTTGTCATTCCCCATTTATTTAGAGTGAATTTAAAGAACTTTCATGTTTTTAACGCAAACCTATAATCATATACAACTAATTAACAATACCTTCAAATTTCTCACGGTTGTATATACTTGCTCAATTCCATGTGTAAATGTGAAATACTCGCAAGCTCGCTCATACACGTGCCAAGTAGGAAGCACGCTTAGAAATCTATCCCCAGCTTCAGTGGGTACAACATCCCACAAATTTTCTATCTGGAAAATAATTCAGACAGGAAATAATATTATATAGCAAATTAAATTAAACAAGATGTTACTTTCAATGAAAAGAAATGAAATAGTCGAATGCTCTCTACTGAAAGATAAGCCACAAATTCTCAGATTTTGGCATTTGGCATCATGGGCCAATCTAGTTTTCAAACAACCTGGACCTTGAAGACCCCTGGATCAACAGGTCAACCTAAGCTTGGAGGATTAAAATAAGTATGACACGAGTTACAAAAAGTGAAATTTCATAAATCAATGGTTAACAACAGAACAATTTCATAGATACATCAGCCATTTTTCTGTATTAACTAATTCTTCCTTAATCTGTACTAGCATACTAAATCAGATGATACAAAATGGTGCAGTACTTGATTGAAACTTTGTTCTTATGGTACTTTCCAAAGTAAATACCAAAAAGCTATGTATTCAGTAGTAATCAGTTACCTGGTGTAATAAATTCTTATGTGTAAGCATAACGCCTTTCGGGTTACCAGTGGTTCCACTTGTATATACAATAGTAGCAATATCATCTGAGCCAATGATTTCATATTTGCAACCTTCTCCTGGGATCACATTTAGCCAATTGCTATAATTCTATCAAGGAAATTGGCAGATAAGCTTATAAGATCTGCGATTCATATCATTGATAGTGTCCTTTTCCCCCTATAACATGCTCCTAGTATCATATCTATAACTGTTATATTCATTTTAATTATTAACCATCATAGTTATCAAGTGTCATCATGTACGAAGTGGATATTTACAACTGGATGAAATTTTAGGTAAAAAGGATGAAGAACATGGTGGACGTAGATAGAAAAAGTAATGAATACAATTTACACGTCAGGCAACAAATAGTAGAACAACATGGAAAAGAATATGAAAAAACATTATCAAATATGAAGAAGTAAAATACATTATCCGAAACTTGAACATGGTTAATCAACTTACTAGCATCATGAGAATCAATATGAGCAACACGGCTCTCTCTTCCTAACTCTATGATCTCCTTATAACTGAATATAGGCACACTGTGTTTCACCACTGGACAGGCATGCTTTCTCCCCCCAAAGTAGAACAATAAATCTCATGGTTACCTTGGAAGAAAATGTTCTGGCAAGACGATTGAAAAATTCAGGATTGTCAACAACAAGCCCAACACTGCCAAAACATGTAATATTAATCACAATGAAAGCAGAAAAGTTCAGAAAATGAAACACAACGAACCACTTATAACTTCAAAAAATAAGAACAAAAGATGATCAAAAGATAATAGATTTGTGTGATTTTGCTTATGTGCCAGTGTGTGTTATGCATACATGAGAAATGATTATTAACTGCTAATGAGAATAATTGTTACTTCACTGAAACATCTTTTCTCACGATGATATGCAGATTATATTAAATTATCAAATTAACAGTAGAAAATCCTAATCATCGCCATTTAAGGGATAAATCCCACTGGAGGAAGGCTCTAAGAGACGTCCATGTAGATGTAAACTCAATGCAAATTGATACATGAGTGCCCGATAAACACGAGATAGGAAGTATATATAGGATGACATTGAAATGAAGCCTACTGATAATTATATCCAATTTAAGCAAAACACAAAATTTCAGGACATCTTTTGATAAGATAACATGAAAACTAGAGAAGCTCACTTGAAACATGACAATTCAAGTTTACTTTTCTTAAAGAAAAACTGAAGTATTTTATAAAAGCACTTATGTAGTCAAACCTTTCCGAATGATTATATATATGTAAAAGCTCTTCCACAGCTGATCTTGACCCCCTGACAACATTAATTGCTCCCATTGCCATTATACCTTGGTCAATTAATGCACCCAAATTATTCAAATTTCAGAAATTTAACTAGTAATAAGGTAAATAGTGAAAGATAAAAGAGTTCCTGCATACTGTACTCATAGCAGTTTAACAATATAATAATGAATAGCCTCACTACTTCCATAACAGAAATAAAAATGATTCAAATTGATGTCTATAGGAAAATCTTTTACCTCCCACAAGATAAAATCAGATCATAAAACCAGACACACGCCTTGATGGTTATAACTTAAAGCATGCAAAACACACAAGAAAGTTCCAATTTTATTCAGTAAAAAAAACACTTAAGTGAACCTGGTATTTTAGTATAAAACAACACAGATAAAACTGAATTTGGTGATGCTACAAGGCTCAAGCATAAGTCACCTAGTTCTAAAAATAGATAGCGCAAATTCATGGGGGCTGATAGGTTGTTTGGGTTTTGAATTGATTGGAAGTGGAATATCTAGAAATGAAATAGAAGATGTATGGCCAGGTCTTAGTGAAAAAAGAACCTACGAGAGCATAGCTGCATGAGCTTTAACAGATATGCATAATTATTGCTTGAATACAAATGCCCAGTTTATCCCCTTGATTCAATTGCACACGAACCAACATTATTCAATCTGTGTGCCAATCTGCTCTCACTTGTTATATAGCATATAATCTCTTCATCCTATATCATCTCTACAGCAACAGATTTATGTGCCTCTGATTCAAAGCAAATAAAGGAATCTATCTAAAGCAGAGTCCTGCTATCGAAAACATAAAACATTGAATCCTTTTAACATAATAATACAAGTATTTTAACCTAGCGATGAAATTATTAGATTATATATGCTAACACAAGTACACAACCAAGGAGCCCTATTTTTTTAGCCTTGGACTTAAGCAGTTAATGGAAAATCACAAATTATACACACCTTGATCTGCAGCAAGCCATCGGCATGAATTATCGGCAAAAAGTGCAACCTTTTCTTCTGGGTTTACTCCAATAACCCTTAAACCTTCAGTGAAGTCCAATATTTCCTGCTCCAACTGCAGTATGGAAGGAGTTGAAAATAAGGCAATCGAAAGATATAATGACTGCAAAACAGGAAACAATAGAATGGAAATTGGAAACTGGAAAAGCAACATTTCTATTAACTAAAAATAAATTTTGAGATAATAAAACGAAAACAAATTATGAAAGAAATAAGTATTCAAATATTATTTTAACAAATTATGCAACGGGATTCTGTTTATCTATTTCAATATATACACTAATTAGTTCTTTAATAACTTAATATAGAAGAAAAGAAGTAAACTACCTGTTTATAAGTCATGGTAGAAGGTGGATCATGATATGGATCCACCACTGCTACTCGATCGCCATGCTTTTCTGCTGAAGACCTCCAAATGTCGGGGACTGCTTTCCATTCATCAGAGGCAAGTGCACCATTACTTGGCAGTGATGCTTTTTCTAGTAAAGGTGAACATCTTCTAATTTGGCCCTCCTGTGTCTGACAGATAAAAATAACATAGATAGATGGTAAGAACACCATCTAACTCCGTAGGAACAAGTATGAAAGACTAAAAAGTTCACAACATATATTTTAAAAGCTTTAGAAAAAGGTATTTTGACATCCATTTAAAAAAATAAATAAACAAGCTCGGTTAAGTATAAGAGTATGGTACAGGATCTACATGAAATTGAAAATATTAAAGTTTCAAGGAGCAAAAGTTAAATCAGGTAAAGCCGACAAGGAGCAGACCTATTGACAGCAATGATGCATAAAATAGCCAATCCAAATTACAAGTGAATGCAATGGCATGATCTACATGGTGTTCCAGTAAAAATGAAATACTAAACCATCTATAATGGAATGCAAGCAATGCCCCTACTAACTAGGAATACTGCAGCATCAATATTGTAATACCTACAAGGAGAAGATAATACTTGTTTTTCAACAGAGCAAGGCAAGAAAATCTTAAGATACTTTTTGGTAGTTACTTTTGGTAAAAGAACTTGAAGACAAAAGCAAACTAAGAATTTGAGAAACAAAAATGAGAATTGTGGGAAACAAAATCCATGATTTTACTTCTATATTATTATTCCATATATTGGCAGTAGAGTTTTTGGACTGCAGAGGTGGTTTATATGAATATCTCATATGCAGAACAGTTATAGTAGATTTAGAGTTGGATTTTATTCATTTTAATGGATTAGAACTTTGATTTCTAATGCTAGTTTTTCATTTACCTTAAAAGGTTAATAAATAGTTAACGGAAAACCAATAAAAGGAAGCCTTAATAACAAATAAAAGCCAGTAAGGACCATTTGACAGGCTGACACCCTCTCAAGGGGTGATGTCTAGGATTGGTGACTTTAACTTTAGCTAAACTTTAGTTAAATCCAAACTCAGAAGCATGAAGTCCATTCAAACAGGATCCAAGAACAGAAGTGATTCAAACCAAAAACAAAAAAAGCCGAGCTGAACTGAATACATCCAAAACCATATGTTGACACAATTCTATATCATCTGCTATGATCCCAACAATAATTCAGTAAAAATTAAAAGAGTTATAAAAAAGCGTACCTTGGATTCACAAAAAACTCGAGATTTAGATGGTGAGAAGACCGGGAACCTGAGTCCAGGAAGCTTGGAGGCCAAACTTCTGGGGCAGTGTAACTTGGAAGGAGAGAAAAGAAAGTGAAGAGAGTGGTTATAATAATCAAATGAAGAGGTGGAGGACAACAACGTTGCCATTCTCGTTTCACAAGAACAATAACAGCAATTCCAGGAGGCAGAAGAAGAAGATGGTTTTATAGGATTTATCGAAGTTCCCAACAATTTTTTACATTTAAAAACTAAACGTCAATAGAGAGACAGAACAGAAAAGGCAAAAAAGTAATGGGGTAGTTGTCAGGATTGAAAGATGGGATCCTGTAGACGCCCAACACTAAGCTTTTCTTTATTTTCCTGGAAAATGATTTTGTTTAAATAATTATATGTAAAATATTTTTATTATTTCACAAATTTTCATAAAACTATTTTTTAAAATTTATTTTTTAATAAAATAAATATAAATATATTTGTTACAAAATATTATAGTAATATTTACTTTTTTATCATCAAAATTTATTTTATAGTAAATATTATATATAAATTCAATAATAAATTAAAACTTAATTTAAATTATATATATAAGAGTGGATAGTAACACATTAGAGTTGGATTATATAATTAAAATATTCATATTTTATACTATAAAAATTTTATTATTAAATATTTATAAATTGTAAAATACATTTATTATTAAATATTTATATAAATATTTTTAATAATATATTAAGAATATTATTTAAAATTTATTAAATAATAAATTATACTAGATATATTAATAATTTATTATATTATCAAATATAAAAAATTAGTTATGTATGTTTGATGATATTGAATTTTATTTTAATATTTTTAAATAATAAAATAAAACTATTGTTTAGATAACAATATTATGGTTGGTTCAAATTAATTTTTATATAAAAATAAAATTATTTATAAAAATTACTTTTTAAAAAATGTTTTTTTCAAAAGGATAAATTAATTTATTAAAAAATTTATTTTCCATTCACTTATAAGTTATTTTCTGTGATAAACTATTTTATATAAAAAAAATATTTTTCACAAATTATTTTCTGCGAAACAAAGGTATCCTAAATTTTTCTATCAAAACCAAAAATTATAAAAAATGGAAATTTATTTATCATCATTGCGATAACATGTAGAAACAAACAAATGAAAAAAATTAAAAAGAAAATTGAGAAAGTGAACTGTTCTACAAACGTTATCCTAAAAATAGTATTTGTTTTATATTTAATTAAAATCTAAAATGATAACAGGATTGGAATATTTAAAATTAAAAAAAAAAAGTATTGATATCATAATATGTAATTTCAAAATATTCTACAATAAAATTAAGCTTTTGTGGTTAAAATATTGTTTTCGTGGCTGCTTCCTTTTAATGGCAAATATTCGGATCCATCCTATTCGATAGGTTTCTAGCTTTTACCTATATTCATGAGCCTAATTTTTGCTTAATTTATTAGTTAGTAGTATAATTCTATTTAATTTTAATTATAAATTTATATTATTAATATAATGTTGATATATTATGTCAACAGAAGTGGAGAAAGAAGTGGTCGGTATCTTGGTGAAGAAGTATGGAGGAAAAAGATAATCCAATCGTGTCTGGAATGTCTCCTATAAAGAGAGTCTTTGAAATTGTATTATATAGGGATTAATTGGGTCGGATTATTTTTATTATAATTATATATAACAATTTGTCCCTCACCTTGTCGAAGAAAAGTTATAAAGTGACTCTTCTGAGATAAGTTCAAGCGTGTGAAACGTTAATTTGGGGCGTACTATATAAGTTTTAATTTGAAACTTTACTGAACAAATTTTGTTGTCCGATAGTGTGGTACAGGAGTCAAAATTGTATTGCAGAATAATGCGAACTGTATTTTCCATAAATAAAGATTTGTTCCCCACCTTGTTCAAGAAATTAACGAGCTTTAAAAACGACAATCGTGATCATGAATCAATAAATTGCTAGAAAAATCGAGGGTCGCGATCTTAAATAAGCGGACCGTAAAAATATCACCTGTGAACATAGGTCAACGAGCTGTTAGAAAACCAAGGGTCGCGATATTAAATCAATGGACCATAAAAATATCAGCTGTGAACGTAGATCAACGAGCTGTTAGAAAACCAAGGGTCCTGATCTTAAATCAGCAGACCGTAAAAATATCAACTGTGAGCGTAGGTCAACGAGCTGTTAGAAAACCGAGGGTCATGATCTTAAATCAGCGATTTATAAAAATATCAGCTGTGAATATAGGTCAGCGAGCTATTAGAAAACCAGGGGTCTCGATCTTAAATCAGCGGACCATAAAAATATCAGCTGTGAACATAGGTCAACGAGCTGTTAGAAAACCAAGGGTCGCAATCTTAAATCAATGGACCATAAAAGTATCAACTGTGAACGTAGGTTAGCGAGCTGTTAGAAAATCGAGGGCGTGATCTTAAATCAGTGGACCCTAAAAATATCAGCTGTGAATGTAGGTCAGCGAGCTATTAGAAAACTGAGGGTCGCGATCTTAAATCAGCGGACCGTAAAAATATCAACTGGGAATGTAGGTTAGTGAGCTGTTAAAAAACCGATGGTCGCGATCTTAAATCAGCGGACCGCAAAAATATCAGTTGCGAACGTAGGTCAGCAAGCTATTACAAAATCGATGGTCGCGATCTTAAATCAGCAGACCGTAAAAATATCAACTTTGAACTTATATCAGCGAGCTATTAGAAAATCAGAACACTTTATATACCCGTCCGATCGCATGCGGACCCGAAAGATAAGACTATTACATTCGGTGCCAAAATGGTTTTGGCTAGACACTATTTAATTTAAACATTTATACATAGTATTTTTAACTTATTTAACCCAAAAATTATTAATATAAACGTGTGGGGTCATTATTGGATATTAGATTATGTTTGGAAATTATTTTAACATCTGTTTCTACTCAAAACAGGGAAAAATATCTATACTAAAACAAAGGTATTGATACCTTTTAAAAAGGTATCTATACCATCGCACAAAATCAATACCAAAATGACATTCTAGAACTCCCGAAATTCAAATTTCGATGAAGGTATCGATACATTAGACCTAGGTATCGATACCTAGCTTCAATATCGATACCGATGTTAAAAACGATACCAAAATCACATTTTGTTTTGGAAATTTTGTATTTCAAAGCCTAGGTATCGATATCTTGGGTAAATTTTGGCAAAAATCAGTTTAAAATTTCACTAAAACCCCCTGCAATATATTGGATTGAACTCAACACTTAAGACCAATTCAAGATGTATTTAATCTACTTAAAACAACTCCAAATCGATCACAATTATCACATTAACAAACCACATTTACAAACATACTTATAACTTCAATAATTCATTTTATATAGAACCAAAATACTTCAAATAAAAACCAAAATAGATAAAGTTTCAAGAGTTCGCATTTTAGTCCTTAACACTTGGGAACACATTTAGTCTACCTATGTACATGCCATTTTAACTCAAAATATAATACCTATTCTTAGAGCTATTGGGGATGTGATGAGATGAGAGATCTCATAGCCCGACTCTATCTCTTCGAGTCTAACTGTACCTACGCGTTAAAATAAACGCGTTAAGCCGATGAAGGCTTAGTAAGCACTACAAGAATAAATAGGTAATTGAATCGTAACATATTATCTTAAAATTATTCAATTTAATACATGTTTACACACATACTAAATTCATACAACTATACCTTTCTTTAACAAAATTTAACTTACCTTTGAAAGTTACTATACTTACCTTAACACTTTGATGATTCACCTTTGTTTACATTTCATATCTTTAGTCCATCGTAGACTATTATAGAACATACTGGATATACGAAACAAATATAGAGGTTCATTATAATGTACTAATGAACAGAGAGCACTAAAGTGCTAAACAGAGAGCACGAATGTGCTAAACGGAGAGCACTAATGTGCTAATAATCGGAGAGCGCACTAAGGTCCCTTAATGGCATGCCACTAATATCCTAGTAGTTCTAATTTTGTCTACTTGGGCGTAAAAGTTGAATTTCATACATTTAAATACTTTACATAAGTATTTCGGAAAAGATTTCACATTCACCTGTCCGTACGGTACATTTGCATTTAGACGCATGCCATTTGGTTTATGTAATGCACCAGCTACATTTCAAAGATGTATGATGTCTATCTTTACTGACATGGTTGAGAAGTACTTGGAAGTTTTCATGGATGATTTCTCAGTATTCGGAGATACTTACGATGATTGCTTAGCCAATCTAGCGAAGGTACTGAGGCGATGCGAAGAAACGAATCTCGTACTCAATTGGGAAAAATGCCATTTCATGGTACGAGAAGGAATTATTCTAGGGCATCGGATAACGAGACATGGGATCGAGGTGGACAAAGCGAAAGTAGATGTTATTGAGAAACTCCCACCTCCAACATCTGTAAAAGGTGTTAGGAGCTTTTTGGGCCACGCCGGTTTTTATCGAAGGTTTATCAAGGACTTCTCTAAAGTGGCTAAACCCTTATGCAAGCTATTGGAGAAAGACTCGATATTCAAGTTCGATGAGGAATACTTAAAAGCCTTTGACGATCTAAAAATTCGATTAGTCACGGCACCCATAATCGTCACACCAGACTGGGATTCGCCATTTATTTTGATGTGTGACGCAAGTGACTTCGCCATTGGAGCTGTCATGGGCCAGCGAAGAAACAAAGTTTTTCATCCTATCTACTATGCAAGCGTAACTCTAACCGAGCTCAAGCGAATTATACGGTAACAGAGAAAGAGTTACTTGCTGTTGTGTTTGCTTTCGAAAAGTTTCGATCTTATCTTGTAGGTACCAAAGTGATTGTCTATACGGACTACTCCGCAATTAAGTACTTATTAGCCAAGAAAGATGCTAAGACGAGATTGATCCGGTGGGTGCTTCTACTTGTGAGTTCGATCTAGAAATTCAAGATCGAAGGGAGTAGAAAACCAAGTAGCGAATCACTTATCCAGATTGGAGCCGCAAGAGGGAAATTCTCCACTGCATCCGATCCAAGAGACATTTCGAGATGAACACATACTTCAAAGGTAAATCATGTCCATAATATTCCATGGTTTGCTGATTTTGCTAACTATTTAGCTTGTGGTTTGATGCCGATTGATAAAACTTATCAACAAAGAAAAAGTTTCTTCACGATGTGAAGTACTATTTTTGGGAAGAGCCATATTTGTTTAAAAAGTGTGCGAGATCGGATGATTAGGAGATGTGTGACAGAAGATGAAATACCAAGATTTTATACCACCGTCATTCAGCTCAGAGTGGGGGTGATCATTGTAAATCGTAGTTTTAAAATTTATAAAAGAATGATCGAACACGAAACAAACTCGACAACGATTAAAGGCAAGTGCACCTATCGAGCAAAGAGTATAGTTTAGGCAAGACCGGATTGTCGAACCCAAAGGAACTAAAAGTACTAACACTCACCTTCTTTTTATTATTTAGCCTTAATATAAAGTGATGATTGTTTAAACTAAAAATAATCTACTAACTAAGCTAAGACGCAAAGACAAAAAGAATGAATTCGGAAATAACTTTTGGGAAAACTCGGTTGACTCAAATGATACCCTTAGGAAAAATCCACCTAGACTTCACTTGTTATTTAACCTTGAACTATATGATTTATTTACTTAGTTTGATCCGTGAGACTCCTAACGTATATTAAACCCTCTCTCGAGGCGAATAACGTCTAACCCTAGGTTAATTAGTGGAACTCTCGTCGCTTATAATACCCCTAGAATAGCGATGAAATCGATCTGGACTCCCATATTAGGTTTCACCCTAATCCGGCAAAATCTCGTCACCCTATCTCTAGGCGCACGATCAACTCCGCTTAATTATGTTGGATCTACTCTTAGGCAGGGTCTATTCCTCCTCCACCTAAGCACATTAGATTTGGATTAAGTTCACACAATTAAGAACAAACTAAGTTATTATCATATAATTCAAATAATCAAATAACAAGATTCATCATAGGTTTCATCCCTCTTCTGGTATCCAAGGTTTAGTTCATAATAATAAAAGACAACATCTCAAGAGAAAAGATAAAACAAAACATAAGAAACCCCTAAAACCCCCTGAAGGAATTGAAAAGGAGATCCTCCGTCTTGAGTAGAATTCCGGCTTCTTGAGATGGATCAACTGGCTATCTTCGAGTGATTCCCACAAATCTGACCTTTTTGGCTTGGCTTCTTGGCCTAGCTCTCCGCCCCCTTTTCAGCTGGTACCTAGGGTGTATTTATAGGCTTTTGAAACACGTTTCTTTCTCCCTAAGTATCCTTTCCCGAATGAAATTGCTCTTCTCCACGGTAGAGGCACAGCCATGGCACACGCCCGTGTAAATCGTGGCCAGGCCGTGTTCGACACTGTTGAATGAGGCACGACCATGTAAGTCGTGGTAAGGCCGTGTTCTAGTAAGAATGGTGGCACGGCCGTGTGGCTTGAAGTCTAGGCCGTGCTAATTTCGTGGCTTGGCCCAATTTGGTCCGTTTTAAGCCCGTTTCTCGTTCTTTTCGTCATCGGGTGCTTTCCTGAGTATAAGACATGAAAAGAAAGGATTAAGAGCACCTTTTTACATAAATTGGGGCTTAAATCATCCAAAAGCATACTAAATGTGGGCTTAGAATATGTTACTTTTACGGTTTATCAAATACCCCCACACTTAAGCTTTTGCTTGTCCTCAAGCAAAATTCTCAACTTACAATTAAAACGAACTTTCCTCAATTCATAATAGTCATTGATAGTGTCTCATCATAATTCATAGATAATTTATACATGGATAATTCAATTCAAAGTGTCCTAAAAATTCAAACAAAGATAAGTCATAGATTTTGTAGCTCGAAAACATAGGCGTCTCCCATTATCTAGATAATTGCCTTTGATTTGAAATCGACAAGGATTGACATCCTTACAAAAGATTCACTCAAATCACTCAAAGTGTTTAAGGTTCACAATTAGGCACTCAAAGGTCGAACATGAAGAGTTAATCCCATAGGCTTGCATGAAAATCAAATCTCCACCACTCAAAATATGAGATGAAAACACAAATCAAAAGGTCTTTGTTAGGGTTGTAACTGGCTAGGGTTAAGGTGTGGAGTAAGGCTGAATTAGAGGGTTAGAATCGAGATTGAATTGACAAATTACCTAACTAAGAACTAATAAACTAATAATAATTACATCAATTGAAAACTAATAGTACTTAATAATACGAGCTTCTTCTTCGATATTTGGAATTTATGTATAAGCTCATTTAATCACCTAACTAATAATGAATAATGGATATACTTCGTTTTTTTTTTTGTTTTTTTTTTTGTAAGAACAATCATAAATACATAATTACTGAAATAAAAACATAGTTAGGCTATTAATCAAATCAAATCTCGATATAAGGGTAGTCAAAAGGAATGGTGATAACAAAAACAAAGGGGTTCTGGGTTAATATTAGTGGTTATGTCAATAAATAGGGTTGTTAGGATTAAACGGGGTTCACTAAGGGTTAATTATAAAGGTAGGTTTTTTTTAATGGAGTAAGTGGGTTAAATCCTAGGTGCCTTTATAATCTCTGTGTATCAAATCAAAAAAAAAATGTGGTCTCGACATGTATAATCGATGCAAGTTCTAGAATAACAAATTAGTGTTGACATACTCATAATCAATAAAGTGAGCAAGAAAAAGAATTTATGCTCTATAAGGTTCAAAAACTCACAAAATTTATGGGTAATTTGATGTCAACCTCGTAAATTTTAAACTTCAAGGTAATATTTAAACTCAGTTTGACAACCTAGCAAATTTTTAATTTCTGAAAAATAGACTTATCATGCTTGATTCTCTAGTATTCTTAGAATTTAATTATCAATGTACAATTATCAATGACTTAATCTAAAACATGTCAATAAAAATCATAAATCATCAGAAATTCCATCCTAATTAGTAATATGAGTAATTTACTTTCAAACAAGACTAAATTCAGGGATTTAAGTTAGGTATCTTTTTAGGTTGTTCACCCCCCCACACTTGAGATGTACATTGCCTCAATGTACAAAAGTATATAATAACCTTGTAATAAAATCATCAGATATGGGGATAAGTGAAAACTTCCTGAATTTTCGGATGATTCCTTGGGAGGAGATTGTGCCTTTGGTGGTGGTGATGGGCCGTCTGGATGACGAACCTGCGCTAGATGAAGGAATTGGGAGTCTCATGCAGGATTAGCCAAGAAATCTAAAGAAACCTTAATAATATACTAATAATATAATTAAAGACAAGAAAGATAAAGAGAAAGAGACTAAGAAGGAAAATAAACTAAGTTTAAAAGATAAAGGGGCCTGAGAATCCTTATGGTAGATGGTTCGAGAGGTTGGTGTGACTTTGAAGGTGACAGAGTTGTTGGTGATGGTGGAAGTGGCGTGATTCCCAAGCAGCCTTAAGAACCTAAGAACAAGAAACTAAAACAAAATAAACTAAATTAAGCAGAAGAGAAGTAAAGATAAAGGAAATAAAGGAGAAGATAAAATAAAAGAACAGATATAACTCGGTCTCAAAGACCCTTGGCTTGTTGTTTGGATGAAGTCGCCAAAGATGAACTCATGTGAATCGGTCTCCTTTGAGGAGACTGATTGTCCTTTTACGCTTCCTTGCCATGGATATGATATTGTTGTGGCTCAAGAGTCTAAGGATTTATTAGGAAAAAGGAAAAAGAAAGAGGAGAAAAGAAAAAAGAAAAAAAAGAAAGAAAAAGAAAGGAGAAGAAAGAAAGAAAGAGAGTTAAGAAGAGAAAGGAGAAGGGTATGGTGTTTAAATAAACTTTCGATCCGCGCTTTCCCATGCCCGTGGGTTGAGGGTGTGTCGATTCACACGGCCGCTCGCACGGCCGTGCTCTAGGCCTGTTGGTTCCCACGCTCTGCCTAGCCTGTGTTCGACAAGTCGATTATATTGGCACGCGGTTATTCGGCGCGGGCGTGTTCACCCGTGGTTGGCAAGTCAGTAGCCTCACACGGTCGTAAAGCACGGCCATGCCACTTTGTCGGTGCCCGTGGGGTAGTAGTTGGGTCTGTGATTCTGAAAATCTGTTTTGCCCTGACATGTACCTTCTCTGCTCTGTTAGTTCAAAGCATCGGAGTACCCACACAGCCACGGCCACGGCCGTGTGTAAGGCCGTGTGGCTTGGAATTCTGCACTTGGTTAGTTGGTTGTTAGTTGCTAAAAAGGAAAATAAAAAGGAAAATTAAGATAAACTGAATATAAAAATATATACTAGTATTAGTTCTCGGGTTGCCTCCCGAGAAGCGCTCGTTTATAGTCTTAAGCTAGACTCTCTTCTCGTTTGCATCTTCAGGGTGGTTTGAGGAGTTGGAAGTCCTTCCTCATGTTATTATCTGTATCCTCGTGAAAAAATTTAAGTCGAGATGCGTTTATAGTAAAAGTACCAAAAGTAGGATTACTTACCTCGACTGTTCCGTGTGGGAAAACACTGGTTACCCTAAAAGATATTTCTTTGTTTGCGCCAGGGTCCAGATGAGATATTTGAGGATTTACCTGATCTAACAGTACTTGGTCCCCTATTTTGAAGTGATTTGTTGTTCCTATTAGCTCTTTTAGGGGCTCCTTCGGTTTTATCTCGTGTGGTTCCGGTTCTTCGTCGTGTATCCCTAATTTTTCCTTGAAGTGTGTCTTCCACTCGTCTAGATCATCGAACCGAATCCCTCGATCTTCATGAGTTATTTCTTTGTTGGCATGGGGTTTAGGATCGGGTTCAGTTGTGTTCTTTGGTGGTGCTTCCTGAAAATAAGGGTTAACCGAATGGTTATTAGTAGAATTTACGTTCTCACCTTGATTACTCGATGTTCTAGCCGAGTCGAGAGCCTTGATGGTGACTGCCTCATTACCTACACAAAGTATGAGTTCTCCCGCATCAACATCAATTTTAGTCCCGCAATCGCTAAAAGGGTCTTCCTAAGATTAGGGGGGTCGAATTATCCTCATCCATGTCTAAGATAACAAAGTCTACTGGGAAAACGAATCTGTCAATTTTCACAAGAACATCTTCGATAATAACCCTAGGAATTCTAACAGTTTTATCAGCTAATTGAATGCTCATCCTAGTTTGTTTGGGTTTCCCTAGACCTAATTGTTTAAACAATTTATGAGGCATGACATTTATGCTTGCCCCTAAATTAGCTAATGCATTATCAACAGTTAGTCTACCAATTAAACATGGAATTGTAAAACTCCCTGGATCTTTTAGCTTTTGTGGTAGCCTATTTTGGAGAATTGCTGAGCACTTTGCGTTAAGTTCCACATGTGGCGACTCGTCTAACTTCCGCTTGTTTGTCGAAGCTCTTTTAAAAATTTCCTAGAATCGCATCTGCGATGAGAGCTTCAAGTAATGGTAAGTTAATATGTAATTTCTTTAAGAGTTTAAGAAACTTACCGAACTGTTCTTCTGTGTCGTCTCTTCTTAATGCCTCGGGGTAAGGTACGCGAGGTTGGTACTCCTTGATTACCGGTTTTGGCTTGTCTTGTGTTACCACAACTTTACCTTTTCTACCTCGTTTCCTTGTGTTGGGTGGTTCATCTACTTCTTCGCTTTCTTGAGTTGTTATGGCTTGGATTTTCTCCTTTGGATTAATTTCAGTATTACTCGGTGAGACGCCCCTTGCGGTCGTTCGGATAATAGCTTTGCAATTTCTCCGATCGATCGGGTAATTTCCCGATTGCCTTTGTAAGTCCTCCAACTTGGTTCTCGATCTTTTGATCGATGTTTTTGGGTTTTCGAGTGTTACCTCATTTTTTGGAGACGGCTTCGTTGATGCTATGAATTTGTTCAACGTCTCTTCAAGACTCGGCTTCTTTTCTTGTGGATAGGGCTGATTTTGGAAATTTTGAGGAGGTTGTTGTCTTTGATTTCCTTGATTTCCTGTCCTCCCCACGAAAAATTTGGGTGGTTCCTCCAACCTCGGATTATAATTATTACTATATGGGTTATTATTAGATCTGAAATTGTTACCTATATAGTTCATCCGTCGCTCTCGTGCTGCTGGTTGGTAGGGTGGGTACTGAATTCGCCACAGTTCCACTTGCGTCGCATTTGCATGATTGGATGTACTGCGAAAGAACACAAACTATCAATCTTCTTATTCATCAATTCTACCTGATTTGATAGCATGGTTATTGCGCGTCGAGGTTGTAAACTCCTACTGTTTTTGTTGGCCTTGTTCTTGTAACTTGCCACTAATAGTTATTCAGCGACATCTCTTCAATAAAATCAAAGGCTGCCTCAGGAGTTCTATTATTCAGGGTTCCACCGGCGGCTGAATCAATTAATTACCTCGTTGAAGGATTCACACCGTTATAAAAAGTTTGGACTTGGAGCCACAAAGGTAAACCATGGTGCGGACACCTTCTCAAGAGATCCTTATATCTCTCCCATGCATCGTATAATGTCTCTAAATCAATCTGCACAAAAGAAGAGATATCATTACGTAATTTGGTCGTTTTGGCCGGTGGGAAATATTTTAATAAAAAATTTTCGGTCATTTGTTCCCATGTAGTGATTGACCCTCGTGGTAACGAGTTTAACCACTGTTTAGCTTTATTCTTTAATGAAAAGGGAAATAACCGAAGACATATGGCATCATCAGAAACGCCATTTATTTTGAAGGTATCACAGAACTCTAAAAAATTAGCTATATGAGCGTTTGGATCTTCGTCCTATAAACCATCAAATTGAACAAACTGTTGAATCATTTGTATAGTGTTAGGCTTTAATTCGAAATTATTAGTAGCTATAGCAGGCCTAACAATACTAGATTCGGCTCCTGTTAAATGAGGTTTAGCATAATCAAACATAGTACGAGGAGTATTATTTTCTTCCACATCTTGTGGTGGAAGATTATTTTCGTCCATCCCTTCAGTGGGATTGGATCTGTCTTCTCGCTCTCCTTGGTAATTTAGGGCTCGCCTAATTTCTCTGCGATTTCTTCGAGCGGTAGCTTCAATATCACTGTCGTATTCTAAAGGTCCTCTCGGGTTCCTTTTAGTCATAAACTAGAGGTACCTTCTAGGAAAAGAAAGAAAGAAAGTTTAGCAAATTTAAAAATAAAAATAAATTGCGAAAAATAAAAATAATGGCTAAAGTAATAAAAATAGAGTTTTCTTAATATTTTAGTTCCCTAAGAACGGTGCCAAAAACTTGATCATTTGTAAATCGTAGTTTTAAAATTTATAAAAGAATGATCGAACTCGAAACTAACTCGACAATGATTAAAGGCAAGTGCACCTATCGAACAAGAGTATAGTTTAGGCAAGACCGAATTGTCGAACCCAAAGGAACTAAAAGTACTAATACTCACCGTGTTTTTATTATTTAGCCTTAATATAAAGTGATGATTGTTTAAACTAAAAATAATCTACTAACTAAGCTAAGACGCAAAGACAAAAAGAATGAATTCGGGAAAACTCAGTTGACTCAAACGATACCCTTAGGAAAAATCCACCTAGACCTCACTTGTTATTTAACCTTG
Source organism: Gossypium sturtianum (assembly GCA_025698515.1). Lineage (NCBI taxonomy): Eukaryota > Viridiplantae > Streptophyta > Magnoliopsida > Malvales > Malvaceae > Gossypium > Gossypium sturtianum. The sequence goes on from CM046952.1 coordinate 57,315,374, forward strand.
AACCATATGATTTATTTACTTAGTTTGATCCGTGAGACTCCCTAACGTATATTAAACCCTCTCTCGAGGCGAATAACGTCTAACCCTAAGTTAATTAGTGGAACTCTCGTTAAACATAATAACCCCTAGAATAGCAAGAAATCGATTTGTGGACTCCTATATTAGGTTTCACCTTAATCCAGCAAAATCTCGTCACCCTATCTCTAGGCGTGCGATTAACTCCGCTTAATTATGTTGGATCTACTCTTAGGCAAGGTCTATTCCTCCTCCACCTAAGCACATTAGATTTGGATTAAGTTCACACAATTAAGAACAAACTAAGTTATTATCATATAATTCAAATAATCAAATAACAAGATTCATCATAGGTTTCATCCCCTTCTTCTGATATCCAGAGGTTTAGTTCATAATAATAAAAGACAACATCTCAAGAGAAAAGATAAAACAAAACATAAGAAATCCCTAAAACCCCACAGAAGGAATTGAAGAGAGATCCTTCTTGAGTAGAATTCGCTTTCTTGAGATGGATCAACTGGCTATCTTCGAGTGATTCCCACAAATCGACCTTTTTCGGCTTGGCTTCTTGGCCTAGCTCTTCGCCCCTTTTCACCGGGTACCTAGGGTGTATTTATAGGCTTTTGAAACACGTTTCTTTCTCCCTAAGTATCCTTTCCGAAATGAAATTGCTCTTCTCCACGGCAGAGAGCACGGCCATGGCACACGCCCGTGTAAATTGTGGCCAGCCGTGTTCGACATCGTTGAATGAGACACGGCCGTAAAGTCGTGGTAAGGCCGTGTTTCTAGTAAGAATGGTGGCACGGCCGTGTGGCTTGAAGTCTAGGCCGTGCTGATTTCGTGGCTTGGCCCAATTTGGTCCGTTTTAAGCTCGTTTCTCGTTCTTTTCGTCATCGGGTGCTTTCCTGAGTATAAGACATGAAAAGAAAGGATTAAGAGCACCTTTTTACATAAATTGGGGCTTAAATCATCCAAAAGCATACTAAATGTGGGCTTAGAATATGTTACTTTTACGGTTTATCAGGGGGACACTTCGGAGGAACTCGTACAGCGACCAAAGTATTGCAAGCCGGATTCTTTTGGCCAACACTATTCAAGGATGCATACGCTTACGTAAAGAATTGTGATCGATGTCAGAGAGTTGGAAACGTAACTAATAGAAATGAGATGCCTCGAACAAATATCATTGAGGTAGAATTATTCAATGTTTGGGGTATTGATTTTCTTGGTCCTTTTCCTCCGTCTTTTGGTCACAAGTATATATTGGTAGCAGTAGATTATGTGTCCAAGTGGGTCGAGGCTAAAGCTTATCCGACGAACAATGCCAAGGTTATGATGAAATTCTTGCAGAAACACGTGTTCACAAGGTTTGGAACCCCTAGAGCTATTATCGATGAAGGGACCCACTTTGTGAACAAGTGGTTAAAATGGTTGCTAGATAAACATGGAGTGAAACACAAGGTTGCTACACTACCATCCGCAGACAAATGGGCAAGCTAAGCTAGCAAATAAGGAAATCAAAGGCATACTTGAGAAGGTAGTTTGCCCGAACCGACGAGATTGGTCTAAGAGACTAGATGATGCTTTATGGGCTTACAGAGCAAAGCATACAAGACACCCTTAGGAATGTCACCCTATAGGTTGGTCTTTGGGAAAGCCTGTCATCTACCTGCAGGTTAGAGCACAAAGCTTCTTGGGCTCTTCGACAACTCAATTTGGATCTCAAGCTTGCTAAAGAGAAACGAATGCTCCAACTCAACGAGCTAGAGGAATTTCGAATGTTCTCATATGAAAATGCCAAATTACTCAAAGAAAGACTCAAGAAATGGCATGACAAGCATATTCGAGTTCGAGAGTTTGAAGCAGGTCAGCAAGTTTTGTTATTTAATTCCAGATTGAAGTTCTTTCCAGGTAAGTTAAAGTCACGTTGGTCCGGTCCATTTACAATTCATCGCGTTTATCCATACGGAGTTGTTGAACTCCAAGGTAAGAGAGGTAATTTTCAAGTCAATGCTCATCGTTTGAAACACTATTACGAAGAAAACCCTGAACGGGATAAAATCATGTTCAGTTTATCTGATTTTTAATTTTCTTGTTTTTAATAAATTATTTAGGGTATATTTTCGGGTTCATTATGTTTAAATAAATTCTGTCTAGGAGATTGGAACTTAAGCGGGACCGCTTGTGACCCTCCAATCTTTCCCGAAATTGATTTTTACATAATTTTCAAGAAATTAGCCCCTAAATAGCAAAATAATTTTTTTTTCAAATAAAAAGGTCAATTTTGACTCAAGTTTTAAATTGCAGCTCAATTTCAAATTTTCATTAAGTCCATGGACTTAATTGATTTATTTTTCAAATTTGGTTGCTATTTTCATAAATAATAAAAACTAGGTGCCTCTTCTTGTAAATATTTTTAAAAGGCATCTAAAATAAATATTTTTATTTTCAAATTATTGATAAACTTTAATATATAATTATATTCATTATAATTTATATATTAACTTTTATCAACCTAGCTTAGGATTAGAATTAATTTTATTTTATATTTATCTTAGTAAATAAATAACAATTGATAATTTATATGTGTTTATTTAATTATTAATTGTTGTTTATCATGAGTAAAATTAGAAGGGGACTCTTATTTTTAATGCTTTAATTGTTCTAAGAGTTCTATTCCAATTTATACTCCTCCATCTATAAATTGCACCCTTGTTCTCACCATTCACTCATCACTCAAACTCCCATCCACCAAAACACCAAGTGCCGCAACTCCCCAAGCCACCATTCAGCCAGCAGCAGCTCCAGCACGCCGCACGCCAAAGCCAAAGACCAAAGAAATGCCCAGTTGGGATCTCACGCCTGCTGTCTCTGGCCCGTGCGCTAGCTGCACACCAACGCCCCACGCCAACCAGCCGTGGCACGCCTTGCATGCGCTGCACCTTGCGCCACCACCGCTCACCCCCATCGCACCTTGCTGCTTTGTGTGCCTATGCGCACATTCTCCCTTTCCCCAACCTAAGCCAACCCTCCTTTAAATTCTCCCTTTTGATTCATTAGTTTTTATTTATTTTAAGAGTTCTTAAATTCTACGAGGAAGGTGGTAAGAATAAATTTTCTTAAGTTTAATTTTTATTCAATTATTTAATTTTCAATTTATTGAAATATTAATAATTTGTATTAATTAAATTTTTAAGAAACTAATTTTTTATTTTTCTTTCCATCTTATGTTCAGGTTAATTATGACTCGCAAAAGAACTCGTGCCTCCGCTCAAATTGACAAACCACAAAGCAAATTTCACTGTGAAGAAGCCAAAGTAAGATACGAAAGTATCTTCAAAAATCAACAGATGCATCCAGAGAAAGGCTTCACATTGAAAGAAAGCAACTACAGAGACTTTATGGCACGTATTCGACAAGTTGCTGAAGCCCTCAATTGGGAATTGTTTTGTGAAAAGAGACCAAGTGTGGATGAGGAATTAGTTCGTGAATTCTACGCGAACTTAACTTCAAGCCTGAAAATCTGCAAGAAATCCTCGAGGAACTCACAGTTCCAGGTTCTAAGTGGACTGTGTCAAAACAAGGAATCCACACGTGTCGAAGAGAGTATTTGACACCACTCGCGAAGGTATGGTTCTACTTCATTCGTTTCAGCCTTATGCCTAGTTCACATGGGACAACAATTTCATTAGAGCGAATGGTCCTACTATACTCAATTTTAACTGGAAAGACCATTGATGTGGGCAAAATAATCCTGAGAGAAATGCGAAATTGTGCCATTAGACGCTCTGACCCAGCCTATTTTCCCTTTACGATCACAATTCTGTGCTTAAAAGTAAAACTCCTTGCGGACGTGAAGAAGACAGAGTATAGTCAAGGCACAATCACCGATTGGGACCTCTACCGAGTGGCCGGAGATTCTGTTCTTCAGCAGCGAATTGAAGAGAGCGAGGATCCTGAAGAAGTAGAAGATGAACCCACAGAAATCCCACCAGAGCAATCAAATGAGGCAGATCCAATGGAACCAGAAGCTGAACCTGATATCGAACCCTCAATGTTTAGAGCTCCACCGCCTAGCCCAGATCGTCGTGATGAGCTGTTGAAGCTGATGGACTTAATGCAACACATGCAATGGCAGCAACAAGCCTATTGGCAATACTCAAAAATAAGAGATGATTCGATGAGGAGTGCCCTCAAGAAAATTTATAATGGCCCATTTATTTTTGTGCCTGAGTTTCCAGATTTCATATTTGAACAATGGGTTTCATCATCGAAGAGAGAGCAAGGCGATTCCTACAAAGACAATACTAATGGAGCAAAAGATGAGTCAAAATCGGAAGGATCGGCAAACAAATAAAAAAGGGGAGGACCTCAAATTTAGTTTATTTTTATTTTCAGTTATTCTAGGATTAGGTTAATTAGGAATTTTTATTCTTGCACAATAAAACAAGAGATAGGAATCATGAATAAAATCTAAACAAGTCTCAAAGGCTAAAGTGTGGCAATAGATATATACATGTCTAGGATTGGATTTTAGAAAGAGCACAGTACTTAAGCAATCAATTTGACTCACCTCCTCTTTTCTAATATCCTACCTGTGTATAGTATTTATTCACTTTAAACAATGAGGACATTGTTCACTTTAAGTAGGGGACCGAAAATTTGAATTGATTCCACTCGAATAAAATTTTCTTTTAGTTATGCTTAGGATATATTTTGTTCAATAATTTGAAATTTTGTTAAGTATGCTAAACTCTAGTATTAATAAAGTTCTATTATTTTAATAAATTATTATGTTAGCTTAATAATGATATGAATGTATTTTTAATAAAGCATGTAAATTCGTACCATAAAATTTTTAATTCCCTACGAAAAAATTAGACATGCATGAAAGTTTAAGTCTTTAGAATTGACTTAGTAATTTCTTGAGGCGAAATCCTAGGAAGCATGGAATGTTGAAAATGATTTAGGCAACTGTTGTTTGGACCGTTTGAGCCTTTCAAGCCGACCCTGATAAAATTATCCTTTGAAACCCAATTTTGAGACTATATGGCCTAATTTTATTTGGACCTATGCAATATTTAGCCATCAATTTTCTCTTCATTACTTCTAAAATTGTCCCAAACACTAGATTCAGTACTATTTAGAAGATCGTTTGAAAATAAGTTTGGGGGAGTTGAAAAGATGTATCAAATGCTTGAAAATTATAGTACATGAAGCAAGTGCTCGAGTTTGAGCTTTGAAAAAAAAAACATGTACTAAAAATGAAAGAAGTGATCGAAAGAGCATAAGTTGGGTCTCAAGGGTGAAAATTCCAAAGGTTCAAAGTTAAAAAAGTCGAGTCTAGGGTTTTAAGCCAAAAATTTGTCTATTTTTCACCTACCCCTAAGCCCAGCCACGTTACAACCTTACTAAAGACCTATTGATTCAAAATTCCAATGTTACCTACATTAGTGGAGAGAAATTGCTCTGTTCAACATATGAAGACATTAGTTAAGCTTAATGATTGCAGTTTACTTTTTGAATAAGGAATTAAAATCAAATTGGTAACGAAGAACATGTCTTTATTAAGAAACATTTAGTCTAATTTTGCTAGTATAATAATTGTTGGAGGTAATTTGAACGATATGTATACTTAAGTAGCATAATTATCAAATTTCTTATTTTTGAGCCTAAGTATATCAAATTCATAATTTTGAGAAAAAAGTTGTTCTGAAGGAATTTTTCAAAGGTGTTTCCGAGAAAATTCTTTTCAAATTTGTGCATTACTCGGGACGAGCAATGAATTAAGTTTGGGGGTGTGGAAACACAAAAATTTATATACTTTTTCATGCCCTTTTTGACCCAAATTCATGTGGTTTCGAGTAAATTCTTGTCGGAAAATAATTAAATAGTATAAAATAATTAAATTGTGATAAAAATATGAACATGATGAATTTTAATTAATTTTGATTTATTTTGACTATTTTCGGCAGAATCGCACAAAGCGCGAAAATCACTTTCTGCGCAGACAATCGCTCAAGAACAAAACCGAGAAGCAATTTGAAGTTCAAGGCAAATTTATTTCCAGCCCAAGACGGTCCAATTATGAAGATTTAATCATAATATAATTAATTTTAATTTATTCCCAATTTAATTTGGGCTAAATAAATTATTATTAATTAATTATGGAAAAGGGTCCAGTTAAACCGCACTGGTTGAACCGAATCAGTCGAACCGAACCAGCCACCAATTGGGCAGCCCAAACCATCCACAATGATGGCCCAAATCAGCTTATTAGCTGATTAATTAAGCTTGCAAAGAAGCCCTTGAAGACCTTTCAAAACTGCATTCAAACCCCTCCAAAAATTATGGCTTTGTAGATTGCCCCATGCTATATTTAGCAAAGTTGAATTCTTCAACTTTGCCACATGGGATGGCCGGCCAAGGGAGGCCTCTTTTGCTGCTGATATTTTATATTTTTAGCAGCCTTGATCAGCTATAAATACACCCCCTAGCTGCTCATTCAAAATAGACCTCAAGCATTTAGCATTCTCCTCTCTCACTTTCTCTCAATTCCCATTTTCCCTTCTCTCTTTTTGGTGTTCTTGTGCCGATTTCTCCTCTTGGGAAAGAGGTGTTTTTCCAGCCATTTGAAGCAGCAACTGAAGTGTTCATAAGCCACCTTGATAGCCGAGGACAACGAAGAACGAAGAAGGGAGCAAACAGACAAGCCACGGAGAAACACCAGATTTGTTTCTTGTTCCTTATCTCTTTAAATTATTCGTTGTTGTTTTGACAAACATGTTTATGAATATTTATACTGTTGGAATGTTTAATTTAATCAATTTAGCTTGAATTTAATTCGTGTTGGCTTGATCGCATTTCGTCCTCTTGAATTATTAAAATTGTGTTTATGCTGTTAAAGGCCTCGGTAAAATGTTTGATTAAGTAAAATTACGTTAAGTTATCTGGAATTATAATTGTTTAGATAGCTAATGAATTAATTATTTAAACGCATTGAAATTGTAATTAATGGATGCAATACTTAATCTGTGCATGTTTAATTCTTCTAAGGAAGCTGAAGATTAAATTAGCATTGTATTTGACGATACATATGCCTTGCATAACTTGCAGGATTTTTGTGATTAAATTGTTTCAAGGTAAGAATACTTTGTTACTTCGCATGATCTTTTATATGCTTGTTAGGTTGAATTAATCATTTGAATCGACATAGGAATATGCGAGAGATAATTTAATTTAATAAGTATGTATGTGCGATAACATGTTTACTTTTAGAAGTCTGTTTAGTCTTTTGAATTTGCAGAGGAATATGTATAAGAGATGAATGGATTTTTATTTGTAAATATGTTCATAAGTTAGCAAATTATTGAGTTGCCATGTTTTAATAAGTATAAACACGAGTTTAATAATTCTAAGGTAAGAAATGTTATTAATCCAACACAATTATATCATCTTGATTAAAATCAGTTTTTGAAATCGTGCATTAGAACTTTGTTTTATTTTTAGTTTTTAAATATTTCTTAAATCCAAATATTTTTCCTTCACCAAATTATTTGAAAACATTTTCATAAATAATTCTTTTACAGTCCATGTGGGTACGATAACTCGTCATTTACTTGTCACTTTATTACTTGTTACGATTGTGTACACTTGCACATTTCCACCATTCCACCGACCGAGTAGACCGGAATGCCCGCAGTGTGGCAGACGTCATTCTGGTGAGTGCCGAGCAAACGAGAAAGCTTGTTTCAAGTGTGGGTCTCTAGACCACTTTATCAGAGATTGCCCTGAGGCGGGTGAGAAAGAGAAACCTCAGAATGCAAGACTGGGATATTCTACTAGAGGAAGACCACAGAGAAACCCGGGAAATGAGATGAGCGGCAAGAATACATCTAGAGAGCAGACTACAAGAGCTGAGGGTAGAGCACCAGTGAGAACATATGCCATTCGTGCTCGCGAAGAGGCGTCCTCCCCTGATGTGATAACGGGTACATTTTCTCTTTATGATAATTGGGTTATCGCTTTAATTGATCCGGGATCTACCCACTCGTATATTTGCATGAAATTAGTCTCTAGCATGAGTATGCCTATAGAGTCTACTGAATTTGTGATAAGAGTGTCGAATCCCTTAGGCAAATGTGTATTGGTTGATAGAATATGCAAAAGTTGCCCTTTGATGATTAGGGGTCATTATTTTCTTGCAAATTTCATGTTATTACCGTTTGATGAGTTCGATGTCATCCTTGGGATGGATTGGTTAGCTACACATGATGTGATAGTGAATTGTGGAAAGAAGTTTATTGAGTTAAAATGTGAAAGTGGGGGTCTTATTCGTGTTGAATTAGATAAGCAAGGTAGATCACCAGTAGTGATATCATCCTTGTTGACTCAGAAGTATTTAAGAAAAGGGTACGAAGCTTACCTTGCCTTTGTGATGAATGCTAAAGAGACCGAGTTGAAAATTGAGTCGGTACCTATAGTGTGCGAATATCCGGATGTTTTTTCGGAGGAATTGCTAGGGTTACCTTTGATTAGGGAGATTGAATTTGGGATTGAGTTAGCTCCGAGTACAGCCCCCATTTCTATTGCTCCATATAGAATGGATCCAACCGAGCTAAAAGAACTGAAAGCACAGTTTCAAGAATTTACGGATAAAGGCTTCGCAAGACTGAGTTTTTCTCCGTGGGGTGCTCCTGTATTATTTGTGAAGAAGAAAGATGGTTCTATGAGGTTATGCATAGATTATCGGCAACTTAATAAGGTAACTGTGAAGAACAAGTACATGTTGCCAAGAATCGATGATTTATTTGATCAATTGAAGGGAGCCACAGTGTTTTCCAAAATAGACTTAAGGTCTGGGTACTATCAGTTGAGAGTCAAGGACTCGGATGTGCCGAAAACTGCATTTCGGACGAGGTATGGCCACTATGAATTTTTGGTCATGCCTTTTGGTTTAACAAATGCCCCAACCGTTTTCATGGACTTGATGAATCGCATTTTTCGACCATATTTGGATAAATTTGTCGTGGTCTTCATTGATGATATATTAATCCACTCTCGAGATGAAAACGAACATGCCGAGTATTTGAGAAAGGTTCTACAAATTTTGAGAGATAAACAATTGTATGCCAAGTTTAGTAAGAGTGAATTTTGGCTTAAGGAAGTTGGATTTTTGGGGCACATTGTCTCGGGAGATTGAATTAGAGTCGACTCGAGTAAGATTTCAGCAATTGTTGAATGGAAACCGCCAAGGAGCGTAACTGAAGTGAGGAGTTTTTTAGGCCTAGCCGGCTATTATAGGCGTTTTGTCAAGGGGTTTTCCATGATAGCTACTCCGATGACGAGATTATTGCAAAAAGATGTGAAGTTTGATTGGACAGAAAAGTGCCAACAGAGTTTTGAGAAACTAAATGCATTGTTGACTGAGGCTCCTGTTTTGGTACAACCTGAGCCGGGAAGAGAATTTGTGGTCTACAGTGATGCATCCATGAATGGATTGGGTTGTGTACTTATGCAAGAGAGCAAGGTGATTTCATATGCCTCTAGACAATTAAAGCCGCACGAGAAGAATTACCTGACCCATGATTTAGAGTTGGCCACAATTGTGTTTGCATTGAAGATATGGAGACACCATTTATATGGTGAAAGGTGTCGGATATTCACCGATCATAAAAGCCTAAGATATTTGATGACTCAAAAGGAATTAAATTTGAGGCAACGAAGTTGGTTAGAGCTGATCAAGGATTATGAATTAGTGATTGACTACCATCCGGGAAAGGCGAACGTGGTCACCGATGCTTTGAGCAGAAAATCATTGTTTGCACTGAGAGCCATGAATACGCGAATGGTTTTGTCAGATGATGGTTCTATTCTAGCTGAGTTGAGGGCTAGACCATTGTTTCTCCAAGATATTTATGAAGCTCAGAAAGATGACAGCAATTTAGAAGCCAAAAGAGTTCTAAGCGAGTCAAATGTTGAGTCAGACTTTCGGGTAAGTCTTGACGGATGTTTGATGTTTCGAGATAGGGTCTGTGTACCCAGAAATGATGAACTTATTCGAAAGATTTTACATGAAGCACATAGCGGATGTTTAACTGTGCACCCAGGCAGCACGAAGATGAACAATGACTTGAGGAAGTGGTATTGGTGGCCGAGTATGAAGAAAGACATTTCTGAGTTTGTGTCGAGATGCCTAATTTGTCAACAAGTGAAGGCTGGACACCAAGTACCTTCGGGTCTACTTCAGCCTATTATGGTTCCCGAGTGGAAATGGGTCCGTATTACTATGGACTTCGTGATGGGTTTACCGTTGACACCGAAAAAGAAGGATGCTGTATGGGTTGTAGTCGATAGACTTAGGAAGTCAACCCATTTCATACCAGTACGAGTTGATTATTCTCTTGATAAGTTGGCGGGTTTGTATGTGTCAGAGATAGTAGGACTTCATGGTGTACCGTTGTCGATCATTTCGGATAGAGATCCGAGATTCACGTCACAGTTTTGGAAAAAGTTACAAGAGGCTTTAGGCACAAAATTGAGTTTCAGTACAGCTTTCCATCTGCAAACCGACGGGCAGTCGGAGAGAGTGATCAGATACTTGAAGACATGCTTCGATGTTGTGTTTTGGAATTCCAAGGTAATTGGAAAAAATACTTACCGTTGGTGGAATTCGCTTACAACAATAGTTTTCAGTCAAGTTTGAAAATGGCACCTTATGAAGCATTGTATGGGCGTAAATGTCGAACGCCCTTGTATTGGATAGAACTCAGAGAGAATCAGATTCACGGGGTTGATTTGGTCAGGGAAACTGAAGAGAAGGTAAAGGTGATACGTGAATGTCTGAAAGTAGCCTCAGATAGACAAAATTCTTATTCGGATTTAAAACGGAAAGAGATTGAGTTCCAAGTAGGTGATAAAGTATTTCTGAAAGTATCACCATGGAGAAAAGTCCTCAGATTTGGCTGGAAAGGCAAATTGAGTCCGCTTTTTATCGGACCTTATGAAGTTACCGAGAGGATAGGACCGGTAGCTTATCGTTTGGCCTTGCCAACTGAGCTGGAAAAGATTCACAATGTCTTCCACGTGTCCATGTTACGCCAATACCGTTTGGACCCTTCACATGTGATTGTACCAACAGAGGTAGAAATTCAACCGAACATGACTTATGGTGAAGAGCCGGTTAAGATTTTGGCACGAGAAGTCAAACAGCTAAGAAACAAAAGTATAGCCCTTGTTAAAGTATTATGGCAAAGACATGGAGTAGAAGAGGCTACATGGGAGCCCGAGGAGGATATGAGAAACCAATATCCCAACCTTTTCACCAGTAAGATTTTCGGGGACGAAAATCCTTAAGGGGGCGAATTGTAACAGCCTGATTTAGGGCCTGGTCAGAATAGTGGTTTCGATACCACTAATCCGAGGTCAGAGAAAATTATTTTTATATTATTATATGAGTTATAGTATGATTATATAGGTGCATGAAAATTTTGGTACTTTAATTTTAGCAATTTCATGCTTAATCGCGAAAAAGAACTAAATCGTATAAAGTGCGAAAGTTCCATGTTATAAGCTAAAGGTGTCTAAAAGCCATAGAATATTAATTGGAGGCCTTTAATGTGCAATTAGACCCTTGGAATTAGAGTGGCCGGCCATAGGGGACAATCAATGTCAAAATTGGTCAAGGTTGTTAGATTAGGTGGATTAGGAAATAAAATAAAATAAAGAAAGGAAAAAGATATCATCTTTCCTCTCTTCTTCTCCACCGAAATTTTCAGCAAACAAGGGGTTTGAGAACTCAAAAATTTCAGCAAACTTTTCTCTTTACAAGTAAGTGTTCTAGTGATCCTTTCTTGATAAAAAATTGTACTTTTGGAACCCCTAAGGCTTAAGCTTTCTAAAGAGGGGACTATTTTGTAAGATGGTGAAGAGTTTAGAGTTTTTCCATGAGAGCTTTTAAGTAGTTTGCTACATTTTTATGGAAGAAAATGAGTCTTAGTTGTTAGATAAACAACTTTTGTGAAAGGTGTTATCATGAAAACACCTAAAAGGACCTTTTTGTAAAGGTTGTAAAATATGTAGTAAATGTGTGAAATGTTGAGTTTTGATGGTAGCCATAAGAGAAATAAATGTTCACCTAGGCTCGATAAAGGTAGAAATTTGATTAGAATTGATTTCCGAGCCTAGGGGTAAAATGGTCATTTTGCAAAAGTCTAAAGGCAAAATAGTAATTTTGCCAAAGCATGGTTATTGAAATGCATTTATTAATGTGATTGTTAAATGAGCTAATTTGCTATTATAGATCAAGAGGAACCAAGAATTAACCTCGACCGGGGAAAGAACAAAGTATCGGACTAGATCGACAATCTAGCCTATTTTGAAATCGAGGTAAGTTTGTATGTGATAAATTCAACATTTATGCTAGTATGTTTGAGAATGTTTGATATTATAATGATACATGATATTCTATGAAATTGAGTATTGGTGTTGAATGAGAAAGATGATAAAGGTTGAAATGTTGAAGTCCCGGTTGGACTATAATAAATGTGAGAATATTATCATCGAGACATGAGATGGATAAGGTCCCGTGTAAGACCATGTCGGGGACATGGCCTCGGCACCAAATTGAGATTCCGTATAAGACCATATTTGGGATATGGCTTCGGTATTGAATTTGAGAATCGTATAAGACCATATTCGGGATATGGCATCGATACTTGAAGTGAGATTCCGTATAAGACCATATCTGGGATATGGCATCGGCACTCAGAGGTGACCCCATATAAGACCACATCTGGGATGTGGCATTGGCTTCGTGTTTATGTTAATGACGATGAATATGCATCTTTGAGTATCCCTAGCGATTTAGTGGGATAAATAGATAAGCTTTGAAATAGAAATGAGATTAGTAATAAAGTCATGTGATTAAGTGAATACAGGTACCCATGAATAACTCACGAGGAATGTTTACGATATGTGGTATGGTATATGCTAGATAAGAACAAGTACGAGTAAGTTGTGGCAAAGTGCTTATGACTTTGTGTGGTTATCTAATGCCATGAATTGATGTCATTATCAACTTATTGTTGCTATTTATTTCCATGCAAACTTACTAAGCTTTATGCTTACCCCTCTCTTTTCCATTTTCCTTGTAGTATTGCCAAGATAATTTGAGAATCGTGGGACGTCGGAGTTCAGAAATCACACTGTCGACATCTCTTTGGTATAACAAGTTAGACTTATTTTGAGTATGGCATGTATAGGACTTGGGTATTTTGTTATGTCATTTTGACAGCCAAAGTGTTGGCTATTTACGTTATCAAAGTCATTTTGTAAATGGTCATTGGTATTGGACCAATACATGTCAAGTTATTATTATGCAATGGTGATGAAATTATGAATTTTATGCTTGTGTGGATGCTTTGAATTGAGTTTTTGGAAGTGCCATATGGTCATAAAATGTGTTGAATTGATTTGGCATAAGTGTGGTTTCTTGGTAGGGTGGCAAATGGCTTGGTAGATAGCCATATAATTGTCTACACGGATAGACACACGGGCGTGTGTCTAGGCCGTGTGTGACACACGGTCAGCCCCATGGGCGTGTGGAGAGGCCGTGTGTCCCCTTGCATGCTAGGTTTACAAGTCAGTATGCTCAGTAGTAAACACACGGGCAGAGACACGGCCGTGTGTCTCAGCCGTGTGGTAGGCACGGCCATGGACATGGGCATGTGCCCAGGCCGTGTGAAGTCTGCACCTAAAATTAGGAATTTAATTCGACACACAGTCTAAGGACACGGGTGTGTGCCTTGGCCGTGTGACCTTAGTGATGTGATGACGTCATAAATAGAATGCCAAGGTTTTGGCACACGGGCTAAGACACGGGCGTGTCGAGGCCGTGTGAGGCACACGAGCCAGGGACACGGGCGTGTGTCCGGCCATGTGAAATAAGTCAGTGTCGACCACAAGTGAAGAACACGCGCATGTCCCAGGGGCACACGGGCGTGTCCCTTAGACAACACGGGCTTGTGGCCCCTATTTAGGCAAAATTTTCTAAGAGCGTAAAAGTTTCCGGGTTAATTCCGAAACCTTCCGTAAGTATGTTTAAGGCCTTGTAGGCCTAAGATAAGGATGTTATGAGTTTTAATGAAAAGTTTTAAGTTGGAGCGAACTTTTATGGCCCAATGTTGTATGTTTAAGCGAGTTGAGTTAGGTAACGCCTCGTATCCGGTTCCGGCTTTGAACACGGGTAAGGGGTGTTACAGTTTAAGTACTTAAATTGTAGTTAAATGGTAAGTTTTACTTATTAGCAATACGAGCTTACTAAGCTATATAGCTTACTTTGCTTACTTTTCCGTGTTTTATAGTGATTTCAAAGCTTGCTCGGATTGGGAGTTGTCGGAGATCTCATCACACTATCCAACAGTCATTTTGATACACTTTGAGTATTTAGGTTATATGGCATGTATAGCTGTTATGGTTAGTATGGCCTATATGTTGGTAATGTATTTAGCCGATTGATTTGGCTTGTAAATGATGTATGTTTTGGTTATGTGTATAGCCATGTGATTTGGCTTATTTTGGTATTCTTGGTTATGTAAATATGTGAATGGCCTTTGATATGTGGTTTATATTTGCTTTGTGCATGCCTTGTTGAGAATTGGTAATGAAGGTAGCAAATGGTTGAAATTGGGAATATGTTAGCATGCTAAGTATTAGGCAAAATAAGGTATATATGGAAGTGACCAATTAGGTGAATTATTGAAGGTGATGTTGGTATAATTTGAATTGGCAAATTATGATGTTTATAAGCATTATGGTTGTTGGTATTGGAATTGTATGAATTTGACTTGGTTGTGGTTGATTTGAATGTCCATTTATGATATGGTCATATGTTATTTGGTATGTGTAAGCGAATGCAAGTTTGGGTGAGAAAGATGGCTTGGAAAATAACCTAATTTTGTTCACACGGGCAACGACACGGGCATGTGTCTCAGCCGTGTGTGACACACGTTTAGATGACACGGCCGTGTGTCCCCTTGTACTTAATTAGAAACCAAGTCAGTAGCTCCACATGGCCTAGCACACGGGTGTGTGACTTGGCCGTGTGGTATAAGTCAGTATACCCTCCAGTTTTCACACGGCCTAGCACACAGCCTGGCACACGGGTGTGTGTGGCCATTTCGAAGGGTACACGGTGTAACATCCTGAATTTTTGGGCCTATGCGTTTAATGGGTGGATACATTTAATGTGTTAATTTAAGTATTAGAGGTGCAAATTGGGCTCGGGAAAGGGCCGAGGTCTTGGCTAAATATTTTGTTTAGGGACTATGGGGTTTAAATAAAGTATTGAGGGTGAAATAGGCATAATGGGCTTGTGGCCCAGGAACAAGAGGCGTAGTAGGAGGGAGCTATAAGTGGCGCCAATAGGCAAAAGAAGGGGGCCTCAGTGTGGCCGCTTGGAGCCCAAGAAATTGGGCTAATTTCGGCAGCCCAAGGAGAGCTAGGGGGGACGGCAACAAGGCTAGAATTTAGGGATTTTTAATGTTTTATTTAAGTGGATAATGAGCAGGAAAAAAAAGGGGAAGGAGTGGTGTGATGTAGGACTCTTTCGGATGTGAGTTCTGATAAGGATAAGGGAAAAGATGAGAGGCTATCCAGGAGGCTAGAGGTGTGCCGAAATTTCTATAAATAGGGGGGATAGCTCATCAATTCCGGCATTTGAACCCTACCCTTTTCTTCTCTTCCTGTGCCGAAATCCTCAGTCTCCCTCTACAATTTCTTTTCTTTAATTTCTTCAAAAGCCGAAACCTCTCCCTTCACTCTCTTTTTCATTCTTTTCCTCTTGTGATGATTTCTCTAAAAAGTCGAATTCTCCCTACCCATTTGTTCATCTCTTCTTCCATTCATTAAGAACCGAAACCCTTTGAAGCCTTATTAGTTGACGAAATCCTTTCCATTCTTTTTCTTCCTAGCCGAAATCTCCAAGCTTCTCTCTTGATTTCTTTTCTTCTTTTCTTTTTCTAGAAACCGAAACTCTTCACTCAGTTCTTCTAAAAGCCGAAAATGCATCAGCCTTCTTTTGTTCATACTTTTTCGAGATTTTCTTAAAAGTCGAAATTCTTAGATCTCTTCTCTGGTGTTTGCCGAATCTTCCTACAAGGGGTAGTCGAAATCTTCTGAAGTGGTAAGTGTCGATTATGTTATTCTTTCAATCTTTTTCAGCTTTTGGAGACCATAGCCGAATGGCTAGATGGTTGACTAACCTCGTATTATCTTTCATGGGCGGCATTCCGGGATTTGAAGGAGATCCAATCGCCTAGGTAGCACACAAATCATACTACTTCCGGGATTTAATCGATCTAGGTAAGGAGATCTATTAATCTAAAAGTACAGATTCGGGTAAACACTAACCCTTGGCCGAATATAGGAGAGGCCTTATCTTCGCGTTCTTCGGCTTTTGAGCAAAGTTGTAGACAGAGGCGATAGATCCGATTAGCGAGGTATCGACATAGAGGGTAGTCTTACACATCAATCAGGTGTGTAACACTCTCACACCATTTAGATTGCTTGATTAGTATGCATACAAAACTGTTATATTATGTATATTCTGTTAAATGCCGAAATACCGGCATGGCTGTTGAAAACCCGAAAAGGGGTAAAGGTGAATCACCAGGTTAGTGATCTCTGTCATTCTAAAGTGAATGTTTCTGTTGAGATGATTTGTTTAATATGTGTTCCAATTTCTATGTATGCATGGGGTTGGGTGATTGATGAAAGGGGAAGTGTTCTGTTGTAGTGGCTTTTGCCATGATCTGTTGTAGTGGCTAATGCCATGATCTGTTGTAGTGGCTAATGCCATGATCTGTTGTAGTGGCTTATGCCATGATCTGTTGTAGTGGCTATTGCCATGATCTGACGATGAGCAGCTATCTGCAGCATGACTGCCATCGATGGTGTGTAGCGGTGTGGGTTGATTGTAGAAATCCCCAATGGTGTGATTGGCAGGTAAGGGTGGTGTGTAGCGGATGGAAACCTAGGATTGGGTTGGGCTTTGCATAATTTTTTTGATATATTATACTCTGTTATCTGTTTTGTGGGGCTAAGGCCCAATCTGATGGTGCACGAGGGTTGCACACTGAGTCTCGCGACTCACCCTATTATTTAACATCTTTCAGGTAGCACCTAGTGCATCGGACCGGGTTGGAGAGGAGCGCAAGGTGGCCATGCGAGAGATTATTTTGATTCAGCAAAAGACTTTACCAGTTTGTTAATTTTTAATATTTTCAGTTAGTGGGTTTTAAATTTCATTGTAATAAGGCCATGGGCCACTAGCTTTATATGTTTGTTTGTTTTGGGCTTTTATTATTACTAGACATTTACATTTTTTTTTTCGTTTTAATTAAGTTAAAGCGTGTATTAAATTTTGGTTTTTAATTCATAAAGGCATTTAAATGAAAATTCATATCTTTTACAAATTATTCAACTATTTATTTTCCCAAATAAAATGTTAAAATCAAGAAAAATATTTTCCAAAAATGTGACATGTTTTACTAAATCTTCTTAGTGACATGCCAGATCCGGTCGTGGTGTTTGGGCCGGGTTTGGGGTGTTACAAATTGGTATTAGAGCCCGGTTTACAACTCGGCTTTGGGGTTTTGGGCTCAAAATGTTTTCTAAAGTTGGGTTTTTTTAAACATGTATATTTATAAATCATACAGGAGGGTTTTCTCAGCATGGCACCTGCGTCTCCGGCCCAAGTCCGCCAGGTAAGTATTCTGAACTCGCTGTGTGTTATATATGTATGTGGGCTTGATGGGCTTTAAGGGACGTGGAATATTTTAATTAGAGCTTGATGGGCTTTAGGCTTAGCTTAAAAAAACTTTCTAAATCTCATAAGACTTAATCCATACAAACAAACCCGTGAACAAATCGCAAGGTTAGGGTGTGGCAACAGGCATGCGCATGTCTAGGATTGGATCCTAAGAGCACAGTACTTAAGATCCTAGTGACTCACCTCCTCTTCATTGGAATCCTACAGTGCGTAGTGGTATTTGCACCCTAGCCACGAGGATTTGTTGACAGCCAAAATTTATAACTAAAACTCGAAAGGACCCGACCATCCTATTTTGTAAAATTACTAAATTACCCCTGATTTATAAGTGACCAAAATATCCCTGATTTGTAAAATTACCAATATACCCCCTGATTGCAAAAAATTACAAAAATACCCTTCTTTCACAAAATCACCAAGGAACCCTAATTCGGAAAATTACGAAAATACCCTGTAGGATAAAATTACGAAAATACCCCTGGGTAGTGAAATGACGAAAATACCCTATGTGTTGAATGTGGGTTCATGGATGTCGTCTGTATGTTGATGGTTGATGTGTGTGGGTCCTAGAATGAGGAGACAAACTTGAGACTGAAACTTGTAGATGTAATTTCGAATTCGAAAGAACTACTCTTAAACTACTGATCATAAGACTGTTCGTGGTTAATCAGTGGAAGAAACCTATTAATTCATAAAATTTCTAATCAGATAAACGTCAATCGAAAGAATGAGTACAAGGGGACGAGGACGCTCCAGATGCGAATACCGGTGCGTACTCTATCATATTATCCTAAGTGTTTCTTTTGGCTTTAGAATTAGAGTTCGCATCGGAAGCATAGTGGTGAGACTTGGGTAGTATGATTAATAGTTAGTTGGAAATTTCGAGGACGAAATTTCTTTAAGGGGGTAGAACTATAACATCCTGAATTTTTGGGCCTATGCGTTTAATGGGTGGATACGTTTAATGTGTTAATTTAAGTATTAGAGGTGCAAATTGGGCTCGGGAATGGGCTGAGGTCTTGGCTAAATATTTTGTTTAGGGACTATGGGGTTTAAATAAAGTATTGAGGGTGAAATAGGCATAATGGGCTTGTGGCCCAGGAACAAGAGGCGCAGTAGGAGGGAGCTATAAGTGGCGCCAATAGGAAAAAGAAGGGGGCCTCAGTGTGGCCGCTTGGAGCCCAAGAAATTGGGCTAATTTCGGCAGCCCAAGGAGAGCTAGGGGGACGGCAACAAGGCTAATATTTAGGGATTTTTAATGTTTTATTTAAGTGGATAATGAGTAGGAAAAAAAGGGGAAGGAGTGGTGTGATGTAGGACTCTTTTGGATGTGAGTTCTGATAAGGATAAGGGAAAAGATGAGAGGCTATCCAGGAGGCTAGAGGTGTGCCGAAATTTCTATAAATAGGGGGGATAGCTCATCAATTCCGGCATTTGAACCCTACCCTTTTCTTCTCTTCCTGTGCCGAAATCCTCAGTCTCCCTCTACAATTTCTTTTCTTTAATTTCTTCAAAAGCCGAAACCTCTCCATTCACTCTCTTTTCCATTCTTTTCCTCTTGTGATGATTTCTCTAAAGAGCCGAATTCTCCCTACCCATTTGTTCATATCTTCTTCCATTCATTAAGAACCTAAACCCTTTGAGGCCTTATCAGTTGACGAAATCCTTTCCATTCTTTTTCTTCCTAGCCGAAATCTCCAAGCTTCTCTCTTGATTTCTTTTCTTCTTTTATTTTTCTAGAAACTGAAACTCTTCACTCAGTTCTTCTAAAAGCCGAAAATGCATCAGCCTTCTTTTGTTCATACTTTTTCGGGATTTTCTTAAAAGCCGAAATTCTTAGATCTCTTCTCTGGTGTTTGCCGAATCTTCCTACAAGGGGTAGCCGAAATCTTTTGAAGTGGTAAGTGTCGATTATGTTATTCTTTCAATCTTTTTCAGCTTTTGGAGACCATAGCCGAATGGCTAGATGGTTGACTAACCTCGTATTATCTTTCATGGGTGGCATTCCGGGATTTGAAGGAGATCCAATCGCCTAGGTAGCACACAAATCATACTACTTCCGGGATTTAATCGATCTAGGTAAGGAGATCTGTTAATCTAAAAGTATAGATTCGGGTAAACACTAACCCTTGGCCGAATATAGGAGAGGCCTTATCTTCGCGTTCTTCCGGCTTTTGAGCAAAGTTGTAGACAGAGGCGTGGAGATCCGATTAGCGAGGATCGACATAGAGGGTAGTCTTACACATCAATCGTGTGTGTAACACTCTCACACCATTTAGATTGCTTGATTAGTATGCATACAAACTCGTTATATTATGTATATTACATTAAATGCCAAAAATCTGGCATGGTGTTGAAAACCCGAAAGGGGTAAAGGTGAATCACCGGGTTAGTGATCTCTGTCATTCTAAAGTGAATGTTTCATTGAGATGATTTGTTTAATATGTGTTCCAATTTCTATGTATGCATGGGGTTGGGTGATTGATGAAAGGGAAGTGTTCTGTTGTAGTGGCTTTTGCCATGATCTGTTGTAGTGGCTAATGCCATGATGCATTGTAGTGGCTAATGCCATGATCTCGCATTGTAGTGGCTTATGCCATGATCTCATTGTAGTGGCTATTGCCATGATCGGCGATGGCGAGAGCAACTATCTGCGGCATGACCGCCATCGATGGTGTGTAGCGGTGTGGGTTGATTGTAGAAATCCCCAATGGTGTGATTGGCGGTAAGGGTGGTGTGTAGCGGATGGAAACCTAGGATTGGGTTGGGCTTTGCATAATTTTTTTGATATATTATACTCATTATTCGCTCTGGGGCTAAGGCCCAACTGATGGTGCACGAGGTTGCACACCGAGTCTCGCGACTCACCCTATTATTTAACATCTTTCGGGTAGCACCTAGTGCATCGGACCGGTTGGAGAGGAGCGCAAGGTGGCCATGCGAGAGATTATTTTGATTCAAAGAAAAGACTTTACCAGTTTGTTAATTTTTAATATTTTCGATTAGTGGGTTTTAAATTTCATTGTAATAAGGCCATGGGCCACTAGCTTTATATGTTTGTTTGTTTTGGGCTTTTTATTACTAGACATTTACATTATTTTTTTCGTTTAATTAAGTTAAAGCGTGTATTAAATTTTTGGTTTTAATTCATAAAGGCATTTAAATGAAAATTCATATCTTTTACAAATTATTCAACTATTTATTTTCCCAAATAAAATGTTAAAATCAATAAAAATATTTTCCAAAAATGTGACATGTTTTACTAAATCTTCTTAGTGACATGCCAGATCTGGTCGTGGTGTTTGGGCCGGGTTTGGGGTGTTACACACGGGCTAGTCACACGGGCGTGTGGTTGGCCGTGTGACCCAAGTCAATGAGTTACACGGGGTTGGACACGGGCTGGGACACGGCCATATTATCCCATTTTGAATGTCCACACTACTGTGACACGGGCATGTCTTTGGCCGTGTGAGACACACCGCTCTGCCACCACTGCGGGCGTGTGTCCCCTGTATTTTGAAAATTTTCTAAGTTTTCCCAAAATTTCACTGAGTTCTCGGTTTAGTCTCGAACCATTTCTAATGCTTGTTTTAGGCCTCGAGGGCTCGTATTAGGGACTATATTATTGTAATTGAATGATATTTGTTTGAATAAGAGAATTGTTTGATTGTTTAAATTGATAAGTCCAGTAATACTCCGAAACCCTATTTCGACGACAGATACGGGTTAGGGGTGTTACACCTAGCATCATGGGTAAGCCCAAATACCTCATTGGGTTTGAGGTAATTTAAATTCCCATAATGTTACCAATATGTACATGAACCAAATGAGACACATTTGCACTATAAAAAAAATCAAAGACTTGTTAAAATTCATACTTTAGCTAGAGCAAGCTTCATATTCTTGTGTAACTGTCTTTATAAATGTTGCCACTTGCCATTGAAGCTTCACCAAATATAATAATATTTTCAACGAAAAGCAAATGTGTATGCTAGCTCGATAATTCAACTTGAAATCACCAAGAGGGGGTGAATTGACCTCTTAAAGATTTGTGGTTGCTAAGAAAAAAAAAGTCAAAGAACACTTTGATTTATAGTGGTTTTGCCCCAATTTCCTACTCCACTACTGTAACGTACCAAACTCAACTCGATAAACTGGATCCGAATCTTAGGCGTTACCGGTATCATACAATTAAAATTTAGTTCTACTTATACAAATTTCAATCAAATACAACTGATCAACTTTAAAATATCTTTAAATAAATGCGTAAGTATAAACTATAAAGAAATCTTACTAACAAACATCGAGAAATTTGTTACAACTGCAATCAAATTGAGGCCTTAGCTTAATATAACTATCTCGCGAAAAGGTTTATATATATAAATATCAACTCAGACTCGATCCCGCCATCAAGCTCACTCTGTATGTATAATAGCCCAATATGCCACTTCTTCGGCGTATCCCTGGCGTCGTCCCTCCAGGGAAAGACCCTTAAAACCTACCCGAAACATAACACATAGAGATAAGTTCAACGGAACTCAGTGAGGCAAACACCATTTACCTGAACCATACTTGCATGCCGCATTTAATGTTTCAAGAACCATCTTGTTGCTTTTATTCTTCCTCTAGTCTCTAACAAAAGTTGCCCCCATTTCTTTTTCTTTATTCACATTCGTTACCATACCTTACTCTGAAACCATTCCTTTCTTTTAATGTCTTTGAGACCTTACCTACATTCTCCGTTCACCAGGCCATAACTTCCTCAAACTTTAGGAAGAGATCCATACAAAGGTTATCGATACTTCCTTTAGAGTGCATCATGTTTATGTTCATTTCCAGAATAAATTCTCATTACTTTGCTATATCTTTTAAAATTTCCATCTCTACACCAATCTTAATCATATCATGTACCTTACCATAATGCCCATAGATATGTTTTGTACTTACTGATATCATTGTTTGCCTTTAAATATAATACGAAATATGTTTATCACCCAATATAGAGTCCGCCATAAAAGTGTCCTTTATGGTTTATTCTTGGGAGCCTTTTTAGAACACGCCATAGGAGTAGCCCATCCGGTGTGTGTCGTGAAAACTTTCTCTATAGGATCTGCCATAGAGGATATTCCTTTGTAAACTACCGCAAGAGCATATCCTTTATTCTTTCTTGCGAAGGCTATAAGTCCAAAATCTGCCTTTCATATTGTTCATTCCTTATTCGTCAAGGACTCCATCAGAAGGTTGGCACATTAGTTTCTTTGATTATCTAGATATATAACCTTTGTCCCTATGGAAACTTGGCACACGTCATAATCTTGTTCAATTTTTCGTACAAGTGGTTTATAGCTGTAGAGAAATGTGTATGAAAACCCAACATATATATAATAATTTCATCGTTCGTTTTTAACCACCTTGTTAGAACGTAACCAGCACCTTGACCAACCAAACTTGGCGTACCATACTCTTCAAATGATAACTTTCGATTACAAAAATTCCATAATACATTATCAAGCTCCTTTCCTTAACAATTCATCCTTTTTAAGACAATCCCTCACAATAGTCCAATGCCTGCTACGTTCCCACTTTTACACGCCAAGAGCATCAGTTGGGCGGATAACAGTACACCACTCAAAGTACTACTCGGTTTACCCGCCAATTTTAGAACCCGCCAAAACTGAGTGTTACAACTAAGGATTTTTCCAAATTCACTAATTTGATAACATCTGAGGACAATTTTTAACCTTAAAAACTCTCTTAAGGTTTCTACCCAAACCTTAAGACACAATCCTCTCAAAGAGTACACACAAATAACAAACTAAGAAGAAATCCTTACAAGATTGAATTGTTTTCCAATTAAGCACTAATAAAAAAGAAAACACTGGAGCTAAAAGAATAACAATGAAAGCTCACAAGTGTGTACAAGAAAAGTATCAAAGTTGAGCACAAAGGTTGATTGATTGATCTTTTAGGTTTGAAATTATCTCTCTTGTTGTTGTAGGATCTTTGGAAGCTAGTATTTATACCCCCTAATTGATTTCCAACCGTTGTGGTTGTTGGAGATATGAATAGAGTTGTTGGGGGCGTGAAAACCAAAGCATTTAATTCACTTCGCAATGTGAGAGTATAAATACCAGCTAAAAAGTATTGATAATTTTTGCATTAAATGCATAATCTAGTGACTATTAGAGTTGAAGATATCGATACTAGACAGATTTTATCGATACCATATGAAAAGTATCAATACCGAATCGATACTTAGTTGAATTTGTGAAAAACAAAATGTCAAATTGGTACCGTTTTTAATAGGGGTATCGATATTTTGAAAACTATCGATACTTGGCCAAAAAGTATCAATACTTTTTGGCTTGGAGCTATACTGACTTGTTTTAAAAATAGTTTGACTAGTTGAAAGAATTTTTACTTGATTAAAATCATTTTAACTTGATTTTAAAGTTGAATCAAGAAATTTTCTAAGAGTTCAAAGTAAAGATTCAAAGTTTTATCTCTTAGAATTTATTTGAGAAATCATTTATCAATTTTATTCAACTTTAAATTTTATTCAAAAACACTTTAATTTGTTATATCAAAACATTTTATCAAATAAATCGTAGTTTAGCAATATCCCCTTTTTGATATAACAAAACATTTGGTAAATTTGTTTTTGAATAAAATGCTTGACCTTAATAAAAGTCATTTTCAATTGAAGGCATAAAAAAAATTGACATAAATTTACAAATTTGACATTCATATTTACTTTAAAAAATAAATGGTCACATAATTTGCACAAAGTTAATTTAATTTAGCATAACATCAATCAATTTACCTTTACTTTCTCCCTCTTTTTGTTATATAAAAAAATCAAATAAATCTTTAGGAGAAAAAGATTGCTAGTTCAAGATAATATATAAAAGTAAATAAATAATGAACTAACATTTGCAAAGAAAAACATCAAAGTACATTTAAATACTAATTACGCAATAAGGTGCAATAAATCATAGACATGGGAAGCGAAAAAAAAAAGAAAAAGAAAAAGAAAGAAGTGCAAATGTCATAAAATGATATGAATGTATCAAAACTATCCTAGTCTTCATCACTTGGGGAAAATAGAGGAGTAGAGGGATGGTGTGCTAGAAGTGATGCCATTTGCATCTCTAAAGTTCACAGTTGAGAGCAAACATCATCTCTATGAGATCTAAACTTATCTCTAAGTCCCCAAACATCGTTACTCAAAGAGTGTAGAGCATCGAGGATGACAACATTAATATCGAAAGAAGGTTGAGTAGCCTGATATGAAGTAGCCGGTGGAGGAATATGCTCGAGTGAAGGAACATGCTCAGTTGTTGGAATATCTTCAAAAGCACCTTCGACGCCATCATCTTCATTTGTAGCTGGATGACCACTCTTGATCCATTCATCGGAGTTGGCACCATAATGATAACCGAGATAGTGAAGTGCCTCATAACTAATAGGCTGATTAGAGGAAAAGAGGGTGTCTCTAAGGGTACTAATACCTAACTTCCTAAAAATATATGACAAATAAGTTCCATGGGGAATGTTGACGTATGTAGACATCGCCCTTGTTGGAAAAAATCCGATTTGAAAACGGTTTTCTTGCACAGCAAAAAATTAAAAATTTGAAAATTGACCTAGTTTATGATATTTATAGCAATAAACCTTAGACCGAAATCGTACCTATGTTTTCAGCTTAACTAATGTTCATTGTTACCGACTTTCAACCAAACGATCTTCTCTGCTATTCTCATACTACGAACTATTTCGATTGTGGGCTCGAACCAACTGAATCAAAACACAAAACTAGAAAAAAAATTCTCTATTTTTGGGGTGTAAACGAAAATTCTCTCTTCTTTAATATAAATCGGTAGAATTATTATTTTGGAAATATATATAATAGCTAAAAATAAATTCTGTCTATTTTTCGACAGAATAACAATCTTTCAAAGTTGTGTTCATAGCTCTATTGGTGCCATCTATCTATAGAAGGAGAAAGTAGAACCCTTGTTGAGTTGTAGTGGTTTATTTCAAATAGAAAAACAACTTCCTACTTAGAGTAGGAGAGGGGTGGACGACACACCCTAGTATTCCTACTAGGGTTGCCGCCCCATTCATGTTACATGAGAGGTTTTGGGCCTCTCTCACATCGGGTCCAATTACGAGTACTTCCTAAGCCTTTTTGACCCAATACTCTGTAATGGGACCCAACCCTATTCAGTTTTTCAATTTCCCAAA
This sequence comes from Gossypium sturtianum, assembly GCA_025698515.1. Lineage (NCBI taxonomy): Eukaryota > Viridiplantae > Streptophyta > Magnoliopsida > Malvales > Malvaceae > Gossypium > Gossypium sturtianum. Next base: position 57,341,466 of record CM046952.1, read on the forward strand.
ATAAACTTTAATATTTATATATAAAATAATTTTCTCATCCCTATTTTACCCCAACAAGCTTTTAAAAATTTTACCCTTGGTAAAATTTTGACGATTTTGCCCCTGGTAAAATTTTGAGAAAATATGTTCAATGTTTCACAACTCAACATGTTCTCTATTATCGGATAGTTTATTTCATTTTCGGGCTTCAAAACAGTCCAAAAACATAAACTCATTCTTCCAATATTTTTTAAGTAATCCATATAGGATTGCAAATTTCCATTTCCATTTCCATTTTCATTTTTATTTCTCCATTTCGGAGAAAACCATAATCATTCATGAATGTTTCTCATTTCTCTTTTTCTAGTCATTTCGTTCATTTGTGATTTCAACAAGTTAGTGGAGGGACCAATTGGACATATATAGTTGAAGCTCAAATGATTTATAATTAAGTTTCAGCTTTCGCCTATTAATTATAAACTTATTTACTCTTGAAGTCATTCCATTATAGTATCGTGACTGAGCTCTCCTCAATGACATACCATTATGAAAGCAACTACCCAGTGCTTGTCCAATGGCCTTGTCATATGTGTGTTACCCTTATAGGATATCCTTGATCTCTTTGGGATAATATTCATTCTCCCTATATGATCCTATTTTATCTCATGGTAACAATTGCATCTTTCTTCATGAAAATTTAATCATTATCAAATCGTGATCAAGTCATCCATCACAAAAACGGATTACCTGTGGCCACATTTACTTTTCATCAACCATGTAATGCTAATGAGAGGATATCATTTACCCATGTTTTGGGATATGAATTCCACTATTGTGAATGACGCTACATACCACAGAAGTCATACACCCAACGCACCAACTTTCAGTTCCTTATCTATTTGAATTCAGGCTTTTACTTACATCAAAGTGTACGATTCACGCATACATAGTTCGCCATCTGCTCAGGATTTAGGTATGCCATACTATGAATGCCACAACTGAATAAATCCATAAATGGATTCAGGATCTATTCTACTTAGGTCCTGTCTAATGTACTATCAATCCAGTCAGTCACATCTATGTCTCTATCTTTTGGGAGTCATCCGCCCCGATGCTCAGGACAATGCATCTCTCTAATTGGACTTGATAGATGACATATTAGTCTTTCAATCGATTTTCTTATTTTTTTACTAGACTAATGACATGTTTAGGTTCCTCTACTAATACAAGTTGTCTTTCCTTACTACGATCCGATCAATGCACGTATCTTTGCTTAGTATTAGTTTAAAAATAGACAACCATTGAGGAACATTTGTTTCTATTTTGCTTTGCATGCAAAAACCATTTAAGGACAATAATACAAACTATATTAATTTAATTCATGAATAATTTTATTAATCAATTTGTTCAAAAAAATTAAAAGTGTACTTAGACGAAAATACTACACTTAGGGCACCAGATCCAACAGCCCTCCCGATAGCCTTAATTATGTCATTGAACATAATAAGGGCTAGGTTGAGATGCCTATCGAAATGGACAGAATCAAGCCACCAATAATTGATGTTATGAAGCTTGGCATGTTTCTTGATAGGATGCAAATTCCAAGTGATAATCAAATGGAGAACACAATCATGGATATTAAGTTCGGATGATAATCCAGACTCAATGTAGAGAGTGGGTTTGTAATGACATTTTTCATCGGAGTCATCTTCATGAGGTAAATGAAGTAAATTACCAAAATCTTTCAATGAAAGACGGATGGGGGTGTTCATTAAAAAAATGTGATGGAAATAATGGTAACGTCAGACTCACCTTGTTTGAGTTTAGCGTTAGAGAAAAAGGCTCGAACAAGATTATAAAAAGTTGGCGAGGAAATTTTTAGAAAATAATCCAACCCCAAATTTGAAAAATTAGAAGATGAGAAAAAATTATCCCTTCTAACATGACTATATCTATCTTTCTAGACTCCCAAACCTATTTTGATGCAAAGTTCCTATCGAAATGTTCTCATTCATCTACAGAATGAAAACACGCATTAAAATATAAGCTTAACCCACTAGACAAGTTTGATAAGGAAGCACCGTTTCTAGGACACTTCTTAGAGGCCATATTAGAGATCTAAGCACTAATATTGCACTAAATGTTGAGAAAACTTTTAGAAATAGGATACCCTTTGTGTAACACCCTGATTTTTGGGGTTAGAAGTTTGAGCTTTTGTGGTTAGGGTTAGTGAGTAGGTTGAGCTATTGTGTTTAGTTTCATATTTTAGTGACAGAATGGGCCTACTGGTTTGGTGGTTGGTTGTATGTTAGTCTAGCCTAGGGTCCCGGGTTCGAGTCCTCAGGTGTGTTTTGAGGGAATTATTTTGATTTAGCTTTGCTTTGGTTTTAAAAGGTTGGATAGTTATTTTTATTTGTTTTGAAAAAAAAAAGGGAAAAATAAACATAGAGTTTTCACATTTTTGTCTGCACGTTCCTCTTTTTTTCCCCTCTCCATTTCTTCTCACGAAATTTCTTTCTTTTTTGACGTTGTGGTTTCGTCGTCTTGATTTGGTTTCGGGTTCTAGAGGGAGACACAATTGAGCAGCAAGTGAAGGTATTGTGGTTCATCGACTGTTGGGGCATTTTATCACGAATTAAGGTGTGGGTTTTGAAACTCTTTAAGTTTATTTGCAAATTGAAGATTCGATTTGGTGGCAATCTATATTTGCATGTGTGATCAGAAACCCTTCCCCTTTGTTATCGATTTTTTGATTTGTTTCGGTGAAATTCGACATTGTTTGTGTGCTTTTGAAATTGACCATTTGAAAGGTCAAATATCGTGGGATGGCTTGAAACTGGGTGTGATTTTGATATATTTCTGAGTTATTAAGGATTGGGGAATGTTTCGACAACAAAGGCACATTCGGTAGCCTGTTTCAGTTTGGTTTCGTGACCACACGGGCGTGTGCCCCACACGGGTAGCCACATGGGAGTGTGCCCCAAACGGGTGGCCACACGGGCATGTGCCCCACACGGGTGGCCACACGGGCGTGTGCCCCAGACGGGTGGGACACACGGTCGTGTGCTTTTGGGAATTAGGGTTTTCGGGCAAAATTTTGTGCCACACGGCCGTGTTTCCCAGGGGTACACGGGCGTGTGCATTTGGGAATTAGGGTTTTTAATGATTTGGTGCCACACAGTTGTACCTTGTGAGCACACGGGCGTGTGAGACCTTTACACAATCGTGTCTTTCCTACACCTTATTTTAGCACAAACAGACAGAGAGTTAAACGGCCTGTTCACACGGCCATGTCCCTGGGTCACTTGAGAGTGTGCCTTAGTCACACGGCCGTGTGCCTCCTCTCACACGGGCTTGTGCTTCCTCACATAGGCATGTGCCTCCTCCACATGGGCGTGTTGACCCCCACACGGCCGGGGCACACGACCATGTGACCCTATGTTCCCAATTTTTGTACTGTGTCGATTTAAGGCTTGATTGTGTTTCTGTGTGTTTCAACTCTTAGCTAAGTCTTAGTAAGGGTGGTTGGGTCTTTGTTTCGGCCTAGACTTGTGTGTTTTTCGTTATTATAGTTTTATTTAAGCAATTCATTTGAGTGTTATTTGATGTTACTCTGCAATTGATTCTGAATCTGGGTAAGTGAATGTACGCATTTCTAATTCTGTTTGATTGGTATGTGGGTGTTGTATGTGGTGTGCATTCTATGACCGCACATGAATTCTGTAATTAATTGACTGGATGTGAGCCTCTCTATCTATATGACTGACTAGAAATTGTGTATTTTGATTCTGTACACCTGTTTGCATACTTACATTTGCATAAAACATTTGGGGTTTTATTACTTGGCTGCATTCATGCGCATCTAATTAAGTGACTAGGTGTAATCTTATGTGTCTGTAATCTGTCTGTTTGTCATAGCATTTGTGACTGGCTTTGCGTGTGTTGAGGTGTTAGCGTAATGACATTTTGGAACACTGTGTTTGTGATGATAAGTGTTTTGGTATTGACCCGTTGACGGGTTTATCGATTGAGTTTCTGAGAATGATAAGGTGTGCTTTGAATGTTTCATTTGGTTGGGACGTTGGTTTTGAGTTTACCTTATGTTTCTGTGTATCTCTATAAGTATGTTTTCGCTATTTAGCTTCTATTTGGATTTCTGATCTGTAATTCCATTTTTAGTTATGATTCGAACTCACACTGAGCTCATGTAGCTCACCCTCTTAGTGTTTCCCCTTTCAGGTATATTTACGTGTTCTGATGCTAGACTCGGTATGCGGAGGTCTCGGACTGTCATGGTTAAAAGCAGGCTTTAATAGTATATTTATAAATTCTGAGTTTATAATTAAACAGTTTTGAATTGTAAGTACTGTTTTGAAAATTGTGGTACAAAATTTTGTGTTATACGCACGTAAGTGTCATTGGGACTGTAATTTTTTTTTTGAAATATCATGATTTTATAACTGAAATTTTTACGTAACTTAAACACTATAATGTTTTTCGGTTTGTTAAACTAAAATTTCCCACGATCACTTTGGTGATCAACGTGACCTCCAAAATTCGGTCTAAACTCCTAGGCCGGGTATTGGGGTGTTACACCATGCAACAAAACACAATATATGTACTCCAAATCAACCCAAAAACTTATCAATATTCAACATTTTAGCTGATTTTTTTTTTTTAAATTAAAATGAGAAAAGTTAGGTTTTACCTAAAAAATGTTGAAATATTGAAAACCATGAGCAATGTTGTTGAAATCTTGATACAATGGTGTTTGAGAGTGTTGCAATGAAAATATTTCACGAAAAAATCAAGAGTTTTTTGAAGAATTTTGAAGTGGAGAGGAAAGGTTTTCATATGAATAAGTGAAAAGAAAATTTTAGGGTTTTAGGTTTTTATGAAAACTGTCCATCCAAGGACTATTAAAACCCAATAGGTATTGATATTTTTAGATGAGTATTGATATTTTTATAAAAGCATCAATAATTTTGAAATGGTATCGATACCAAACTGTTATTATGTTTTCCAAGTGCAGAAAAATTTAAAATTCCATTTTTAAGTCCTAAAGTATTCTAAGTGTCCTAAAATGACTCTAGGATATGCACAAAATAAACATGATGCATATGATTCATGGACCACAAAAGGTTGAATAAAAAAATGACTAAGTTAACCAAACAAACTCCATTCTAACAAGTTTAAGGGCATAAAAATAGGTCATGCTAGACAGAATAGAGTCAAAATAGATCAAATAACCACATAAAACTCCCCCAAACTTTTTGCATACAAGATCCATGAACACCATACTATCATGCTTTTTGCAATAAAAACAATATACAAATTTAAAAAATCAATCAAAGTGCATGGAAAAGATTCAACACAAAGTCAAGTCAAGGTGGTCAAACCTAGTTCTCTCCTAAGTGTCCAAAATCTCTCATTGTCTAAAGGTTTTGTGAAAGTGTCAGCTAATTGATGCAAAATATCTACATACTTTAGAACTATTTCTCCTCTTCGGACATGATCTTTAATGAAATGATGCCTTATTTCAATGTCTTTAGTCCTAGAATGTTGGATGAGATTTTTAGTGGACAAATAGTACTAGTATTATCACAATGGATAGGAATAGTATCTATATCAATTCCATAGTCCTTAAGTTGTTGTTTCATCCATAAAACTTGACCACAACAACTACCAACAGAAATCTATTCTGGTTTTGTAACAGCCAGTTTTCAATGAAATTAGAATAGTGATTTCGGGACCACAAATTCGATGTGAGAGTGTTTATTTTATTATTATTTTAATGTCTACAGCATGTTAGTAGTTTAGTATAAAAATTTCGTTAAGAAATTTTATCAATTGCTTGCTTAATTTGATAAAAAGGACTAAATCGCGTAAAGTGCAAAAGTTGTGTTCTAATAGCTAAAGGTGTCTAATAGCTATGGAACCTTAAATTGGAGGTTCTAATGTGGTAATTAGACCACTAGTAATATTATTGGACAAATATGGAAACTTATTAATGGACTTAAAGGTTTTATGTTAGGGTTAATTAAGTAAATTAGTAAATAAAAGTAAAATTAATTAAAACAAAGGTGTCAGCTCCTTCATTTCACCAAATTTCAGCCAAAATTCACTATAGGAGGAGAGATTAGATTCGGTCAAGCTATTTTTCATGCATGTAAGTGCAATTTTGCTCAGTTTTTAATGATTTCTATGTTTTTGGAGTCGTTGTAGCTTAATCTAGCTAACCCAGGGACTCATTTGTGAAACTGTTAAAAGTCTAGGGTTTTACCATTGATGAATGTGTATGTGTTTTGATGATTGATGATAGAAAATGGATGGTTGTTGTTAGATAAACAACATTTCTTAAGTGATTTTTGATAAAATTGTCAATTAAGGATTAAATTGAGAAATGTGAAAATTATGTGGTAAATGTGTGAAATAATGAAATGTGTGGGCTGTTATGAGTATAGATGAAATTCGGCTAGCATGGGTGTGGACTCAATTGCATGAATTTGCATTTTTATGAGCTAGGGACTAAATTGTAAAGAAGTTGAACTATTAAGGGTAAAAGTGTAAATTTGCAAAAATATGTATTTTGGGCTGAATTGAATAGAATGAATAATAAATGGATTGATTTTGATTATATAGATCAAGAAAAGCCTCGTACGGAACTAGATCGAGGGAAAGATAAAGTTTTGGAATAGTCGATCCTATAACGTCATTTTTGTGATCGAGGTAAGTTCGTATGTTAATAAGTATTAATGTAATTGTGTTTTAAATACTTTATTATTGCATTATTGATGAATGTGACTTCACGGAAATATTCAAAAAAGATTTGGCGACGTGTGAAATCCTTATTGAACCTTAGGAATAGATAGGATACAAATGACATGTCATTAGGGGTTATTGTGTTTTGGGTCTTTGGTCCGTCACGCGTTATGCCGGTCATTGAGTTTTTCGGCATGTGTTCTGATTCTTGTCGACCAGTGTGAGCAAAGACCGTAGTAGCTACGTCTTGACCGTCGGCTTGTGTGAGCAGACCCGATGATAGCTCGAGATGAGCATTTACATATGAGATATGAGATTGAGATGGTTTCAACCATGTATTGGCACTTAGGGTGCGAGATTCCCGAGTATTCGATATTATTCCAAATGGTTCAACGGGTATATTGATGGTATGTAACATCCTAAATTAGGGGTTGTGTGTAATTTAATTAATTTCCCATGTGGGTGCTCAAGAATAAATATTATGATTTATTTGGCATATTTTAGGGTCTAGAATTAAACCCGAGTTGGGCTGACCTAGTGTTAAAATATTATTTTTTTAAGTGTCTAAAAGGAGGAAGCTAGGCGAGATAGGGGTTAAGTAAAAATCTGGGAAAAGTGTGACACAAGGAACTAATCGCACAATTGGCTTGGTGCGCCTAAGGGTGAGGCAAAGGAGTTGGGTTCGAGTTGCAAAGGCACACTTTGATTTTATTTTTGCGTCAACTAGGGAATCTGGGCAGTATGCCTTAAAAATAAATAGCCGGGAAATGGACATGAAAGTCCAGCTTGGCAAAGTGGCTCCATGCGCCGCTAAGGGTGGAAGTAGCGCTAAAGAGGGCTCTGGTTCAAGGCACTGCAGCGAAAGAAGTGGCATTTTATTTTTAGTTTTGGCGTGAGACAAGGGGGCTTAAGTAGGAAGGCCATAAAATTAATTGGAGAAGGTTTATGGCATGAAAGTCTAATGAGGAGAAGTGGCAAAGGCGTTGGAGAGTGAGGGTGCGGTGAGGTCTCGGGTTCGAGGGACGCAGGAGCATTTTTAGTTTGGGCTTTTTGCGTTAGAAGAAAAAGGGCCAAGAAGTAGGTGTTATAAATAAAGGAAAGGGTTAATTGACATGAATGTCAAATTGGGAGAGTTGGTCCGGCGCTTAAGGGAGGCTGCGGCATGGGTCATCTGGTTCGAGCCAAATAGCAGCTAGCTTTGGGTTTTATTTTTTTTATCTTCTCCTTCTTCTCAATGCTGGCGTGAAAAGGGTGGAGTAGTGGCCCGATTTTGGACTTTTAAATTGATAAGGAATAAGGATTATTTATTTTTTTTAAATTTTATTGTTATCTTGAAGAGGTGATAAACAAATAGGTTAAATGGAATTATTATTGGATTATTATTTTAAGTATTCAAATTCAATTTGAATTGCTTCAAATGAGTGGCCTAGAATTAGTTTGGGTAGTGAATGAATTTTTTTTAAACACTTCAGAGAAGGGTGGACGGCAAGCTTAGGTGTAGGGGGGAGGCCGGATTTGCTTAAGTGATTTTCTTGGGATTTTCGGCTAGCAATTTACCTAGCCTTCATCTTTTATTTTTCTTTCTTTTTCATGCTCCAAAAAAAAACTGAAACTCTTTCTTTTCTTCTAAAAGACCTTAGCCGAATTCCCTATACATCAATCTCTCATTTATTTTCTTTCCTTCCTCTTCTCAAACCCCTTTAGCCGAAACTTTTAGCACTTTCTTCTCCATTACTTTCTTTCTTCCCCTTAGCCGAATATACCCTTTTGAAGTACCGAAATCTCACACTCCTCCTTGGTTGCACTTTGGCCGAATAGGACAGTGGCATTGATACTCCTGTTTTCTCTCATTATTCAATCGATTGTAAGGTAAGGGATGGCCGAACCCTCCTTTCATATTTTCTTTTCTTTGTTGACTTGTGGGAGTGGATGGAAGCTGAAATTTTGGCAAACAAGAGCAAAGGTTCTAATCAATGTTGAAATTGATGATAGGCACTTCTGATCTCAAAGCGGTGAGATTGGATCTTTCATTCTCTCGACTTTCTGATTTGGGTAAGTGGTGGTAAATGCCTACTTATAATAGATTATTCTTCTAATGACTAAGAAAAGCCAATAGTTGCCGATTTCAGGAAGCAAGACCAATTGGAGTATAGTAGCTTGGGTTCAAAGACGTTCGGGTAATGTTTTGGGTTCACAAGGAACCCTTTTCAATTGTATTGGTTTGACCGAATAGGCCATGGTACTAACCCATGTATTTGGCCGAATAGGCCTAAGTCCCTAACCATGCTTTTTGGTCGATTATAGGACAAGAGATCTAGCGACGTGAGATCGGATCTTCGGGATCTAGGAATTCCGGTAGAAGCGGTGTGTAAAACTCATTACACACTTTATTAATTTACATGATTACAATTATTGTTAGTCACTCTTGTGGTAATGTTTGCTTATGGTGAGCATGGATTCCGTAAGTCCCCTAACTTGCGATTGTTGATATATGATTTGCATGCCATCACATGATGCTAAATGTTATGCCATGATATATGATAATTGACATATAAGCATGTGATGGTGGGATTGATGAGAGGAGGGGGATGATTTTATGGACTGTCGTCAGTGGTTTTGACCACAAGATGGGTTGGCCCCATCAGATTATTGTGACCTATGGTCATCAGTGGTTTTGACCACAACGATTAATTATTTGCGACTAAGTCCCAGTGGTTTGGTACCACCAGTGGTTTTGACCACATTTGATACATTGTGACCTATGGTCATCAGTGGTTTTGACCACACGATGGGTTGGCCCCATCATCTGATCTGTGACTCTAAGTCATCAGTGGTTTTGACCACCAGTGGTTTTGACCACACGGGGTAGAAAAGAAGTATGGATGGTTAGGTTGGGTTGCATGTGCATGTTTATTAATGACTTGTGTATGAGTTACTTTACCGGGTGGGGATTACACACGAGTCTTGGTGACTCACCCTTTCCCTTAACATTTTGCGGATGAGTAGATCGCGGAGATGGAGCCTGATGGACTCGAGGTGGCCATGCAAAGATGGACATTTTAATAGATGAACTCGACTTTGTTTTATTTTATTTAATGTTGGTTTATTTTAATTAAGTTGTAATAAGGCCTCCTAGAATTATTTTATTATTGTTACATGCTTTGAATATTTGTTTAAACTATTTAATTATGTTAAAAATGAATTCACATGTTTTTCGCAATCAAACGTAAAATGTTTTAAAAATGCCATCGCACATTTGCAATCTATAAACAACCCGACTTAATAAATATTTCTAAGCAACACTAAGTATGGTTTTTAACAAGAGACTTGAAAACACAAGGTTTTCACAACAAAACTTAAATCGGTTTTAAAATGGTTCTCAAATTGTTTTCTCTGTAGCAAACCAAATTCGGTCGTAGCGTTTGGGCGGGTTTGGGGTGTTACAAAATGGTATCGAGCCCCATTCAAAGCTCATTGTGGGGCCCAAGGCCCAAAAATATTTTGGTAGGCCTTTTGAATTGTTTTTGGGTTTTGAACAACATGGCACCGAGTCTCCCAAGACCTATCCGCCTGTAAGTACTCCTAACTTCAGTATGAATTATTTTCTCGTAGAAAGGTAGGAAGCATGGAACGTGGATAGTATGATAAGTGCTTTAAACTTTAGGACTAGTTACCCCAAACAAAGACATAAGACTTTAAAAGCCTAATTAAACAAACCTACGACCAAGTCGCCCAGAGTTAGGTGTGGTAACCCTTGTGCGCATGTCTAGGATTGGATCCTAAGAGCTTGGTACTTAAGCAGTCCTCGTGACTCACCTCCTCTTCGCGGGATTCCTACAGTGCGTAGCTTCGGTTCACCCTAACCAAGAGGACTCGGTCTTAGGCTAAACACGTTAAATAAAACCCGAAAGGGATTAGCCATGTTTTATGGAAACTCTAGTTTTAAAATCATTAAAGCATCTCTTTTTAATAGTAGCGAGAATTTATTTTTGGAAAATTTTCAAAATATTTTTAACTTACCAAAATTACCAAAATGCCCTCAGAGACAAAATTACCAAAAATACCCACAGGTTAGAAATGGGCGAGAAATGTCCGAAGAGTGAATAAGTATGAAAGGTATTAGGGAATGGATGAGCCCTTCTGTGTGAACTAGGGTAGAAGATTTAAAACATTGTGTGATCGAAAGAATCTCTATTACACTCTCCTCATAAAATTTCTTCATGGATAACCAAGTGAAACAAATACTAATGCATAAAACTTTTAATCGAGTTAAATCGCGACGTTAGAAATGAGTTCTAGGGGATGTGTTAGATTTGTTAAGATCGAGTGCGCAAACATAAGCGTAGTACGGTGAGTTAGGATGTACGATTATTCGTTAGTAAGTAATTTCGAGGACGAAATTATTTTTAAGGGGGTAGAATTGTAACATCCTAAATTAGGGGTTGTGTGTAATTTAATTAATTTCCCATGTGGGTGCCTCAAGAATAAATATTATGATTTATTTGGCATATTTTAGGTCTAGAATTAAACCCGAGTTGGGCTGACCTAGTGTTAAAATATTATTTTTTTAAGTGTCTAAAAGGAGGAAGCTAGGCGAGATAGGGGTTAAGTAAAAATCGGGAAAAGTGTGACACAAGGAACTAATCGCACAATTGGCTTGGTGCGCTAAGGGTGAGGCAAAGGAGTTGGGTTCGAGTTGCAAAGGCAAGACACTTTGATTTTATTTTTGCGTCAACTAGGAATCAAGCTGGGCAGTATGCCTTAAAAATAAATAGCCGGGAAATGGACATGAAAGTCCGGTTGGCAAAGTGGCTCCATGCGCCGCTTAAGGGTTTGGAAGTAGCGCTAAAGAGGGCACTGGTTCAAGGCACGGCAGCAGAAAAGTGGCATTTTATTTTTAGTTTTGGCGTGAGACAAGGGGGCTTAAGTAGGAAGGCCATAAAATTAATTGGAGAAGGTTTATGGCATGAAAGTCTAATGAGGAGAAGTGGCAAAAGGCGTTGGAGAGTGAAGGTCTGCGGTGAGGTCTCTGGTTCGAGGGACGCAGGGAGCATTTTTAGTTTGGGCTTTTTGCGTTAGAAGAAAAAGGGCCAAGAAGTAGGTGTTATAAATAAAGGAAAGGGTTAATTGACATGAATGTCAAATTGGGAGAGTTGGTCCAGGCGCTTAAGGGGAGGCTGCGGCATGGGTCATCGGTTCGAGCCAAAGATAGCGGCCGGCTTTGGGTTTTATTTTTTTATCTTCTCCTTCTTCTCAATGTCAAGCGTGAAAAGGGTGGAGTAGTGGCCCGATTTTGGACTTTTAAATTGATAAGGAATAAGGATTATTTATTTTTTTAAATTTTATTGTTATCTTGAAGAGGTGATAAACAAATAGGTTAAATGGAATTATTATTGGATTATTATTTTAAGTATTCAAATTCAATTTGAATTGCTTCAAATGAGTGGCCTAGAATTAGTTTGGGTAGTGAATGAATTTTTTTTAAACACTTCAGAGAAGGGTGGACGGCAAGCTTAGGTGTAGGGGGGAGGCCGGATTTGCTTAAGTGATTTTCTTGGGATTTTCGGCTAGCAATTTACCTAGCCTTCATCTTTTATTTTTCTTTCTTTTTCATGCTCCAAAAAAAAACTGAAACTCTTTCTTTTCTTCTAAAAGACCTTAGCCGAATTCCCTATACATCAATCTCTCATTTATTTTCTTTCCTTCCTCTTCTCAAACCCCTTTAGCCGAAACTTTTAGCACTTTCTTCTCCATTACTTTCTTTCTTCCCCTTAGCCGAATATACCCTTTTGAAGTACCGAAATCTCACACTCCTCCTTGGTTGCACTTTGGCCGAATAGGACAGTGGCATTGATACTCCGGGTTTTCTCTGTTATTCAATCGATTGTAAGGTAAGGGATGGCCGAACCCTCCTTTCATATTTTCTTTTCTTTGTTGACTTGTGGGAGTGGATGGAAGCTGAAATTTTGGCAAACAGTAGCAAAGGTTCTAATCAATGTTGAAATTGATGATAGGCACTTCGGGATCTCAAAGCGGTGAGATTGGATCTTTCATTCTCGACTTTCTGATTTGGGTAAGTGGTGGTAAATGCCTACTTATAATAGATTATTCTTCTAATGACTAAGAAAAGCCAATAGTTGCCGATTTCAGGGAAGCAAGACCAATTGGAGTATAGTAGCTTGGGTTCAAAGACGTTCGGGTAATGTTTTGGGTTCACAAGGAACCCTTTTCAATTGTATTGGTTTGACCGAATAGGCCATGGTACTAACCCATGTATTTGGCCGAATAGGCCTAAGTCCCTAACCATGCTTTTTGGTCGATTATAGGACAAGAGATCTAGCGACGTAGATCGGATCTTCGGGATCTAGGAATTCCGGTAGAAGCAGGTGTGTAAAAACTCATTACACACTTTATTAATTTACATGATTACTGTTATTGTTAGTCACTCTTGTGGTAATGTTTGCTTATGGCTGAGCATGGATTCCAGGTAAGTCCCCTAACTTGCGATTGTTGATATATGATTTGCATGCCATCACATGATGCTAAATGTTATGCCATGATATATGATAATTGACATATAAGCATGTGATGGTGGGATTGATGAGAGGAGGGGATGATTTTATGGATGTCGTCGGTGGTTTTGACCACAAGATGGGTTGGCCCCATCAGATTATTGTGACCTATGGTCATCGATGGTTTTGACCACAACGATTAATTATTTGCGACTAAGTCCCGGTGGTTTGGTACCACCATGGTTTTGACCACATTTGATACATTGTGACCTATGGTCATCGCTGGTTTTGACCACACGATGGGTTGGCCCCATCATCCGATCTGTGACTCTAAGTCATCGGTGGTTTTGACCACCGGTGGTTTTGACCACACCGGGGTAGAAAAGAAGTATGGATGGTTAGGTTGGGTTGCATGTGCATGTTTATTAATGACTTGTGTATGAGTTACTTTACCGGGTGGGGATTACACACTGAGTCTTGGTGACTCACCCCTTTCCTTAACATTTTGCGGATGAGTAGATCGCGGAGATGGGTAGGATGGACTCGAGGTGGCCATGCGATGGACATTTTAATAGATGAACTCGGACTTTGTTTTATTTTATTTAATGTTGGTTTATTTTAATTAAGTTGTAATAAGGCCTCCTAGAATTATTTTATTATTGTTACATGCTTTGAATATTTGTTTAAACTATTTAATTATGTTAAAAATGAATTCACATGTTTTTCGCAATCAAACGTAAAATGTTTTAAAAATGCCATCAGGCACATTTGCAATCTATAAACAACCCGACTTAATAAATATTTCTAAGCAACACTAAGTATGGTTTTTAACAAGAGACTTGAAAACACAAGGTTTTCGACAAAACTTAAATCGGTTTTAAAATGGTTCTCAAATTGTTTTCTCTGTAGCAAACCAAATTCGGTCGTAGCGTTTGGGCCGGGTTTGGGGTGTTACATGGTATGAAAGAATAAGTGATTGATACATATCATAACAGGTATGTATGTGAATTGTAACACCCCTCACCCGTATTCAATGCCAGAATAGGGTTACGAAGTATTACCGGACTTGCAACACAATTACCAAAACTTTTCACATACATAATATCATTTCATACATTCATCATTCAAACTCAATCACTTTGTCCCTTAAACAAGCCTATGTGGCCTTAAACATACTTTGGAAATGGTTCGAGACTAAACCGATAATTCAAAACAAATTTGGAAAACTTAGAAAATTTTGCTTCAAACAAAGCCATTAGACACGCTCATGTAATCGGCCGTGTGAAAACAGGGGGTACATACTGACTTGGGTCACACGGCCAACCACACGCCCGTGTGTCTAACCCGTGTGCCCATTCAAAATGGCCACACACGCCTGTGTGCCAGGATGTGTGCTAGGCCGTGTCAAACCTGTAGGGTATACTGACTTATGCCACACGGCCAAGTCACACGCCTGTGTGTGAGGCCGTGTGGAGCATACTGACTTGCTTCCAATTACAACACCAGGGGACACACGGCCGTGTACTTTGATCGTGTGTCACACACGGTTGAGTCACACACCCGTGTACTCTGCCCGTGTGGACGAAAATAGGGTAGTTACAAGCCACCTTTCTCACCCAAAGGAAACACACATAAACAAGTGCAAATGATACCATTTCCATACACAATTAAACAACCAAATCAATCTCAAATCATCACATTATAGACCATTCCAATACCAATCTGTTCAAAGCTTACATCACAATCATTCACTTAAGTAAATCACATACCAATCAACAAGATTCACAAGCCAAGATTCACATATATAACATATACTAAATCAACCTACTTTATTAACCAATTTGGCATTTGAATACCAAACCAAAACCAAGTACATCTCAAGCTATTACACAACACATACCAAATGGCCATTTGAATAACTTAATCCATCATTAAGCTTACCAAAATAACTCATATCACATGGGAATATATATATACTTTAAACCACATAACTTAATCATGCCAAATCTCATGGCTAAATACATATCAAGCACATATGCATCAATCACCAACATTACTTATACTCAACAAATAACCACAAAACCTATACATGCCATATAACCAATATCACAAAGCTTATAAGTACCAAATCATAGCTGGATAGTGTGATATGATCTCCGATGACTTCCAACCCGAGCGAGCCTCCAAATCACTATAAACATAGAAAACATAAAAAAAAGTAAGCTATAAAGCTTAGTAAGCTCGTATGATAGTAACTTATTTCATCAAATAAACACATTTTAAGCCATTATCAATACTATAATATAACTTGTATAATCCCATCTTTATATCATGTATCTATTCACATAGTTAACCAAGAATTTCATAAGTTTATTCATTTCAATGCTTATATGATTTGAATACTTCTTATTAATTCATTCACATTTACATAAACATAAGCAATAGAAATAAACTATATTCAATTAAATAGCCATCACATTTATATACATATTCAATTGAACCATATGATTTGTCATTATTTTCCACTTGCTCATCATATGAAATTCACTTTTAACACTTACTTGTCGATTTCTGTCACAAGTACCTTGGACCGAGTTGTACCATCACTTGTAACCACGTTTAGTTAACATTTCCCGTTGAACCATTTGGAATACTAAAGGAAACTCGAAAATCTCGTACACATAGTATCAGTATCAATGCCATATCCCAGATATGGTCTTACATATAATCTCGTATCGATGCCAATAGCCCAGCTATGGTCTTGCACTGTAACACCCCAAACCCGGTCAATACGCCACTACCGAATCTGGTATGTCACTAAGGAAAATATTTTTTTGAAAGAATCGAATTAACAATTAAATTTTGTGAAAAACTCTTTGAAATTCTTTATTTGTCGAAAATAAGTTAAAACTGAGATTTACTTTGAATTACATAAAACTTAAAAACTTAGTTGATGAATCATAGGATAGAAAACATTTATACCTTGTTAAGATAATTTGAAATATCACTTTGAAAATCCGTTTGCAATTGAGTATAGAAACTTGAATTTTGGAAATCACTTAATTTGTTGAAAACACTTAACTTGTAATGTTTTCTATCGAACTATTCATATTACCCGATGGTAAGATTTTTTAAACCATTGCGAGTTTTTAGTTTAGAAAACTTTGAGCTCAATTTTTAGATTAACCAAGTAATTTATAAGCCATATTTTAAATATATTCAAAACATAAAAATAATCCAAAACATAATTAAACAGGCCTTATTACAAATCCATAAAATATGAAAACCAAATTAAAATAAAGTACCCAAATGGAAGTTCATGTAAAACCAAATTTTATTGCATGGCCTCCTCGAGTCCATCCTGGCTCCATATCCGCGATCTCACGAATCACCCGAAAATATAAGGGAGAAGGTGAGTCACCAAGACTCAGTGCATATTCCCTTTCCCGGGTAAATACCACATACTTACACAAATTATAACAAAGCAACATATATGTATAATGCACCCAACCTAGCCATCCATAACTCCTTTTCTACCCCGTGGTACCAAACCACCGGTGGTGCTAAACCACTGGTGTCCAAAGACACAAATGTGATACCAAATCACTGGTGACCATAGTCACGAATAATCCATCTGTGGGGCCAACCCACGTGTGATACCAAATCACCGCGCATTTATCCCATATCTCAAAAGTGGGGCCAACCCACGGTGGAGTTAATCCACGTGGACGAGTCGCTATGAGGTGCCAAACCTCGGTGTCCAAGACACGAATGTGATACCAAATCACCGGTGGTGCCAAACCACTGGTGTCCAAGACACGAATCATCAAGTTGTGGGGCCAACCCACGTGTGATACCAAATCACCGCGATTTATCCCATATCTCAAAAGTGGGGCCAACCCACGGTGGTATTAACCACGGGACGAAGTCGCTATGAGGTGCCAAACCTCCGGTGTCCAAGACACGAATGTGATACCAAATCACCGGTGGTGCCAAACCACTGGTGTCCAAGACACAATATCAATCTTCCCCTCTCTCTCATATTGCCCATACCAATGCAATAGATAAACAAATCATGTCAATAAACTTTGATGTGTATCTCATAACGAATATATCATAAATCGTAGATCATGATTTCAATCCACATGTATTAACAACATATTGAAACGGACTTACCCGAATCCTCATTCATACCATCATGGTATCATATCCAGATCTCATCGATTTACCCATTTTCAGAATATGATTAGTTATATAACACACAAATATACATATATAAACCAAGTTATAAAGTGTGTAAGATACACACCTTTCACCAAAGCAATACTAAAATCCGATGATCCGATCTACCGCACTAGATCACTTTGTCCTACAATCGGCCATATCACAATATTATGAACAAAGGCCATTCGACCAACATCACAATCCCAAAGAGTTATCCTTCGAAATACCAATCTTACCTAAAGTCTTACCCAAAACGATCGATAAAGATACGAGGCTTAGATTGATTGCTTCCAACGTCCCAAGGAGCCTAAAAGAAATCGATTCCTAAAATGGTTAAAACCTTGCAACAAATGCCCATAGGTTCGGCCCTTGTCTACAAGAAAATAACATAGAGAGGAGAAAAGAAATAATAGGAAAATCGGCCAAGAATACTTACTTATTAACCAAAATCGATTGAAGAAACCAAAGAGAGTCTACCCTTGAATATTCGGCCAAACTAAAACTAAAAGGAAGTAAAAGATTCGGCTATTTGCTTATGAGAGAAGAAAACAATTGATTTGAGTCTAATAGGATATGAAATACGAAAGTAGAAGAGAAGATAAAATGAGAGAGAGAATTCAGTTTTAGTAAACAATGGAAGAAAATCAAGTAGAGATAGGGAAGAGAAGGTTCAGCCAAAAAGAAAGAGAAAGGGAATGTGGTTGAGCAAATATCAAAAGAAGAAAAGAAAAGGGATGGGAGAAATGAGATTCGGTCAACACCTATTTTACCAAAGAAGAAAATGCACAAAATACAAAAATGTAGTTTTGGTTCAAAAGGACAAATGAAAGAAAGAAAGTGGTATTTGTTTCAAACAAAATGAGGCTAAAACCAAAAGCAATTTTGCACCAAAAGTACCATAGACATTCGGCCAAAGGTGGGAGTTTTTGGAGAGGAAAAACAAAATGCAAAAAGATGCACAAAAAGAAAAGTTGGCCAACTATTCCCCCCCCCAAGCTACCTATCAAAATTCGGCCACCCCCTAGCCTTACATGCCGTCTACATTCATGCACTAAAGCCTAGGAATACTTTCCAAAACATCCTCCATATTCCATGCCTTTTGTCCCCTTATCATACCATAACCTTAAGATTCTTATCCCCAATTTCATGCTTTCCTTAAACCAATATTCAACTTACCAAAATTTGAGAGTCCAACCTATCATAAATAAGGTTGACCGTCCATCAATGCTAGAACACAAAATAAAGTCTTCAAAAATGCTTTCCATGATACTCGAACCTCTAACCTCAAGCCACCTTTCAAGCTCCTTAACCAACTTGCCACTTACTCCTCTTATGCTTTAATTAACACTTAAATTAACTTAAGTGCTAAGCTCACTTAATCCACTTCATTAAATAAACCATACTAAAATTTATTCTAGCTTCCTAAATAAAATCAAGCCTTCACAAGACTATGCTAACACACAAAATTCCTACCCGAGCCAACACAAAAATAATACTCAATTTTTTTTTTCAAAGCTCAAGGCCCAATCCTACTAGGCCCAATTTCAGGATGTTATAAATCTACCCTCCTTAAAGAAATTTCGTCCTCGAAATTTCCAACTAACTAACAAATCGTACATCCTATCTCGCCACACTCACGTTCTTCACAAGACTCGATCTTAATAAAACTACAATGTACTTTTAGCAAAATCTTAAATCCCCTCTTTTTTTTTTCACACAACCAACATACTAATCCACCATAGCAAACCATTAACTAACACTTACACTTATACCAAAAATTTTCCTACAATCACCCATCACTTCCAACCAAAACATACCTGACTTGAGAGTGAGGAAACAATCCTGAGCCTTAAGCTCCTTAGACCTGCATCTCAAGCATACTCCTATCTTCCTCCAACATTCTCCCGGATGACACCTTCCACAATAATCGCAAGCCAAAAAGTTCGACCATGCCTTGACATGTTTTACAGAACGCGATTGTGACCCTAGAGAACCGTGATCTCTGTTCTTCTTATAGTCCACAGACCAAACTCCAAGTGCTTCACCGATTCTTTAACTATCTGAGTCAGCTCATCAATCCGAACTCGATCATGATACTCTGTCTCAGCCACTAGCGATGCTAACGCCTCCTTACTGGAATTATGCCTCGGTACTGAAAATCTAGCCCTAACACTTCGACTTTTACCACATCCACAACGTCCACGATCTCGAGTGCTCATGTCTAACATCTCGACTTATCAGATTTAAAAGTTTTATGCATTAGTCATTATTCCACTTTCTTTAAAGCACAGTTTTATGAATATTTTTAATAAGAAATTGTTTCGCGAGTACATTCAACCTATAGTTTGGGTCTCTAGAGTAGTTCCTACTACTATACAGTCATGCCAACATCATCATATCATATCATCAAAATCAACAGTTTGATGTACTTACTGTATATGATTGATGTCGGAGACTCGGGCCATGCCTTTCCAACCATATAATTTTCAACAAAAACATTTTAAAATTCATTCTTTAAAACATGTTGGGCCTCGGGCCACAAAGTGAGCTTTTTTTGAACTTGGCTCTGATACCAATTTGTAACACCCCAAACTCGGTCAATACGCCACTATCGAATCTGGTATGTCACTAAGGAAAATATTTTTTTGAAAGAATCGAATTAACAATTAAATTTTGTGAAAAACTCTTTGAAATTCTTTATTTGTCGAAAATAAGTTAAAACTGAGATTTACTTTGAATTACATAAAACTTAAAAACTTAGTTGATGAATCATAGGATAGAAAACATTTATACCTTGTTAAGATAATTTGAAATATCACTTTGAAAATCCGTTTGCAATTGAGTATAGAAACTTGAATTTTGGAAATCACTTAATTTGTTGAAAACACTTAACTTGTAATGTTTTCTATCGAACTATTCATATTACCCGATGGTAAGATTTTTAAAACCATTATGAGTTTTTAGTTTAGAAAACTTTGAGCTCAATTTTTAGATTAACCAAGTAATTTATAAGCCATATTTTAAATATATTCAAAACATAAAAATAATCCAAAACATAATTAAATGAGCCTTATTACAAATCCATAAAATATGAAAACCAAATTAAAATAAAGTACCCAAATGGAAGTTCGTGTAAAACCAAATTTTATTGCATGGCCTCCTCGAGTCCATCCGGCTCCATATTCGCGATCTCACGAATCACCCGAAAATATAAGGGAGAAGGTGAGTCACCAAGACTCAGTGCATATTCCCTCTCCTGTAAATACCACATACTTACACAAATTATAACAAAGCAACATATATGTATAATGCACCCAACCTAGCCATCCATAACTCATTTTCTACCCCGTGTGGTACCAAACCACTTTGGTGGTGCCAAACCACCGGTGTCCAAAGACACAAATGTGATACCAAATCACTTGGTGACCGTAGTCACGAATAATCCATCTGTGGGGCCAACCAACGTGTGATACCAAATCACCGCGCATTTATCCCATATCTCAAAAGTGGGGCCAACCCACGGTGGAGTTAATCCACGTGGACGAGTCGCTATGAGGTGCCAAACCTCCGGTGTCCGAAGACACGAATGTGATATCAAATCACCGGGTGGTGCCAAACCACGGTGTCCAGAAGACACGAATCATCAAGTTGTGGGGCCAACCCACGTGTGATACCAAATCACCGCGATTTATCCCATATCTCAAAAGTGGGGCCAACCCACGGTGGTATTAACCACGGGGACGAGTCGCTATGAGGTGCCAAACCTCTGTGTCCAAGACACGAATGTGATACCAAATCACCGGTGGTGCCAAACCACTGGTGTCCGAAGACACAATATCAATCTTCCCCCTCCTCTCATATTGCCCATACCAATGCAATAGATAAACAAATCATGTCAATAAAATTTGAGGTGTATCTCATAATGAATATATCATAAATCGTAGATCATGATTTCAATCCACATGTATTAACAACATATTGAAACGGACTTACCCGAATCCTCATTCATACCATCATGGTATCATATCCAGATCTCATCGATTTACCCACTTTCATAATTTGATTAGTTATATAACACACAAATATACATATATAAACCAAGTTATAAAGTGTGTAAGATACACACCTTTCACCAAAGCAATACTAAAATCCGATGATCCGATCTACCGCACTAGATCACTTTGTCCTACAATCGGCCATATCACAATATTATGAACAAAGGCCATTCGGCCAACATCACAATCCCAAAGAGTTATCCTTCGAAATACCAATCTTACCTAAAGTCTTACCCAAAACGATCGATAAAGATACGAGGCTTAGACTGATTGCTTCCAACGTCCCAAGGAGCCTAAAAGAAATCGATTCCTAAAATGGTTAAAACCTTGCAACAAATGCCCATAGGTTCGGCCCTTGTCCACAAGAAAATAACATAGAGAGGAGAAAAGAAATAATAGGAAAATCGGCCAAGAATACTTACTTATTAACCAAAATCGATTGAAGAAACCAAAGAGAGTCTACCCTTGAATATTCGGCCAAACTAAAACTAAAAGGAAGTAGAAGATTCGGCTATTTGCTTATGAGAGAAGAAAACAATTGATTTGAGTCTAATAGGATATGAAATACGAAAGTAGAAGAGAAGATAAAATGAGAGAGAGAATTCAGTTTTAGTAAACAATGGAAGAAAATCAAGTAGAGATAGGGAAGAGAAGGTTCAGCCAAAAAGAAAGAGAAAGGGAATGTGGTTGAGCAAATATCAAAAGAAGAAAAGAAGAGGGATGGGAGAAATGAGATTCGGTCAACACCTATTTTACCAAAGAAGAAAATGCACAAAATACAAAAATGTAGTTTTGGTTCAAAAGGACAAATGAAAGAAAGAAAGTGGTATTTGTTTCAAACAAAATGAGGCTAAAACCAAAAGCAATTTTGCACCAAAAGTACCATAGACATTCGGCCAAAGGTGGGAGTTTTTGGAGAGGAAAAACAAATGCAAAAGATGCACAAAAGAAAAGTTGGCCAACTATTCCCCCCCAAGCTACCTATCAAAATTCGGCCACCCCCTAGCCTTACATGTCGTCTACATTCATGCACTAAAGCCTAGGAATACTTTCCAAAACATCCTCCATATTCCATGCCTTTTGTCCCCTTATCATACCATAACCTTAAGATTCTTATCCCCAATTTCATGCTTTCCTTAAACCAATATTCAACTTACCAAAATTTGAGAGTCCAACCTATCATAAATAAGGTTGACCGTCCATCAATGCTAGAACACAAAATAAAGTCTTCAAAAATGCTTTCCATGATACTCGAACCTCTAACCTCAAGCCACCTTTCAAGCTCCTTAACCAACTTGCCACTTACTCCTCTTATGCTTTAATTAACACTTAAATTAACTTAAGTGCTAAGCTCACTTAATCCACTTCATTAAATAAACCATACTAAAATTTATTCTAGCTTCCTAAATAAAATCAAGCCTTCACAAGACTATGCTAACACACAAAATTCCTACCCGAGCCAACACAAAAATAATACTCAAATTTTTTTTTTCAAAGCTCAAGGCCCAATCCTACTAGGCCCAATTTCAGGATGTTACATGCACGAAATCTCATATCGATGCCATATCCCAGATATGGTCTTACACATAATTTCAGTAATCTTAATGTCATAACATTTGTATCCTATCTATTCCTAAGGTTCAACCTAGACTTTCACTGTATCGAATCTCTGTCGATCATTTCAGTAGTATTGTACTTAATAGATATCAATTAAGCATTTATACATATAAAATTTAATGCTTATTAAACAAACGAACTTACCTCATTTGCTGTAACGACGAATTAGGTCGACTAATCTGATACTTTGTTTTCTCCCGTTCTATATCCAAATCTCGTTTATCTCAATCTATATAATATCAAAATTTACTTATTTAATCATCATTTCATTCAATTTATCACAATTTACACATTTTCGAAAAATTACATTTTTGCCCCTATTATTTCACATTTTTGCAATTTAGTCATTATCACATAAAATCTCAATTCATTCAATTTAATACAAATTCATGCTGGCCGAATATTACCCATTCTCATATCAACCCATATTTTTCATTTATTTTAAAATTCAACCACAAAATTTTCATAATTCACAATTTAATCCAAAATTGACATTTTTACCAAAATTCCCTTTACAAAACTTGTACATCTAACAAAAATGAATTATTTTCCATCACCAAATAACAAAATACTCATGCATTCAAAAATGGAAACATTCAAATACTTTAACAGTTTTGAAATTAGAGATACGGGCTAGCTAGATTAAGCTGCAACGATCTCAAAAACGTAAAAATCATTAAAAACGGGAACTGTACCTTGATTGGCCAAAATAGCTTGGCCGAATGCTCAAGCTTCCATGGCTTTTCTTAGTATGAAAATTCAAGGGAAAATTGAAGAAGAAATGTAATACCCCAAACCCGGCCTAGACGTTATGGACGAATCTGGCGTGTCACATGGAAGTGTCTTTCGAAAATTTGACTTGTTGGTAAAAACTCGTTTCTAAGTTTAAAATAAGTAAGCAAAAGCCCAATTAAAAATTTAAACAAACAAAAATGGCCTTATTACATAAACAAAATCCAACACAAACTTTAATTTTAAATGAAAGCAAGTGTAGAACAGCTGCAGTTGTGTGGCCACCTCAAAGTCCTCGCGGCAGACCGACCCGCCTACGATCTGGGATTACATGCAGATTAAATGAGAGGGTGAGTTTACGAAAACTCAAAGTGTGTAATCCCCAACAAGCAAACAATCAATTAAACAATAGATAAATGCGGCTTGGGCACGAGCCTGTTACAATAATGATCCGGTTCGGTGTGGGCTTAAGCCCTTTCTCAGAACGAGAAACGATTGGGCTTGAGCCCATCACAATGCCGATGTCGAAGGGCCTTTGCCCAATTTCAGTAATAGTATCAGTGGGGCCTTGGCCCATAACAGTAATAGATATCACCATGCAATGAACGATATGTAATATCATTAATCGATGCAAGAATAAAGATGCAAGATCATTAACCAAAGGCGCAGATATGCAAGAAAAAAATCTACCCAATCCAAATCTACACACCACTCCGTCCCGCCAAACACACCATGTAGGGATAAAATTGACCCACCCAGCAGAACACACCAAGATTAGCACTGGTTGCGGCACTAAATAGTATTGCAGCAAAGCTACCAGTAAAATAAGCGACATATAGCCATCAGTAGGTCCACAGTCGTCTTGGGAGACCCGTGCGACCTTATCAGCACAGTACACTTCCTCCAAATATAACAACCCATCCCCATGCAATATGTCGTGACATAATATCATACGTGTATGCAAAATGTCATGCTCAATCATAGTCATACATATCATAGAGCAAATCAGTCATACATAACATAAGGCCATAACAGTTATTTCATCTCCTAGGGGTATAACAGTCATTTTACCCTTTGGGGGTATTTCGGTCATTTTACCCTATGGGGGTATAATAGTCATTTTACCCTTTGGGGGTATTTGGGTCATTTTACCCTATGGGGGTATTTCAGTCATTTTACCTACTTTGGGGTCTCGGTGCAGATATCGACCTCTCAGAAGGTCCGTAGTCGCCTCGAGCGACCTTGGTAACCTAAATGGTCATAATAGTGTAAATGGGCCTAAGGCCCATTACTCGGCCCAAGTGGGCCCACACACTCGTGCGGCCCGTTCAGCCTAGATTTTGCCACTGCTATGAGACCTACATAGCCCAGTCTAGTATTTGCCACAAATCGTGGATTTCATCCGTGTAGGACTCATGAGCTCATTGGGCCCACACGGCCCCTTTCGGCCCAACGTGGCCCATTACGGCCTAAGCCCAAGAAAATGCTCATGGGGGCCTTTACAGTCTATCGCCCATGATTCATGGGCTTGGTTCGACCACACGAGCGTTCACATGCCCATGTGACCCCAAAGCCCAATCTTCTGACTTTTCGACTTTTCGGCTTTTACCGTTTACTATCAAAACAAAGGTGAATACACACTGCTTTACGCAACCGCCCAAGTTCCACGAGCACCAAAACCTACATTCATACAAGGCTTTCCATTAGTCGCTGAACAATAGGGTTAACCCCCTTCTTTTACACCTTTAACTAAAACTAAAATTAACACTTGCCTCGATTGACAAATGTGGCTTAGCCCACTTATACTGTAACACCCCAAACTCGGTCAATACGCTACGACCAAATCTGGTATGCTACAGGAAAGGAAATTTGGGAAAACTAACAAAATATCATGAGTTGGAAAAGCTTTGCTTTTCATTATTGTAACTTTAGCGAAAATTTGAAGAAATTGTTTAACTTAGTCCGAATTCCAAAGTCAGGTTCATTTGTCGAAAATCAAATTTAAGAAATTTTAGTAAACTTGCCAGTTGAAAACGATGTTGCGATTTTTAAGTAAAATCTCTGAATCAATTTGTTACTCGGTATCCATCTTTCGTTAGCCATTTGAAAACCCTTGTTCAAAGTTTTTAATTGCAGAAAAACTCCATCTTCTATAGTTTATTAGACATGCGATATTACCATTATAACAAAACCCAAATTAAAGATAAAGTGGCCTTATTACAACACCAAAACCCAAACTTAATAGTGAAAATTTAAAATAAAGAAGATGAAATTACTAGAAAATACTGCATGGCCACCTCGAGTCCGCCTCGGCTCCAAATCTGCGATCTAGCGATTACCTGCAAATTAAGCAGAGGGGTGAGTCACCGAGACTCAGTGCGTAAAACCCCATTAAACAAAAACTGGCTTTAAGCCCGCAGAGGCCCATTGGGCCTTAGCCCACACAGTACAACATAATGAGCATGAATGCAATGCAACCCAACCAATCTAGTTCTCCTTCCACGCGCTCTCTTGAATCAACCCAACGTCTGTGGCACCAAGCCACGTGTGTACAAAACCACCGGTGGTTCCAAACCACTGGTGACAGAGTCACAAATTATAATATATGTGGGGCCAACCCACTTGTGGTACCAAACCACTGGTGACAATCCCTGATGAATATATATGTGGGGCCAACCCACATTGGTACCAAACCACTGGGACGAGTCACTGAAATAATATATGTGGTGCCAAACTATTGTGGTACCAAACCACTGAGACATAGTCACTGAATAAAATTATGTGGGGCCAACCCACTGTGGTACCAAACCACTGGTGACAGTCTTAGAATCACATTTTCCCTCTCTTCACATCATACCCCAAAGCCCATGCAACATGTGACATACTGAGATGAATACAAACATGCTCCCAAAGCACACTGGTGAATTATATCATACATTCCTATATTCAAAAGTAGAACAGTATCGATACTTACCCGGTGTCACCAACCTTACCCACGAGGGTATCTCAACTGTCTAAACAGTCATTTTGGCTTTCAGCCAACTCAGTTAATAACGTAATTTTAACAAACAGAGTGTGAGAATCACACACCTTGTAACGCGTAACACCAAACTCTCTACGTCGACGCTTTCACTAGCAGAGGCAACGGCTATTTGCCTATCCCAGGCAGAAGTCGGCTCTCTTCCATAGCTCAGCGGAAAATCCCGAACCACCGACACAGCACGGCTTTTAAACTTAGGAGCAGGGATTACGGGTTCGCTCCCCTTTACAGCTTGACTGGCACTCGCATCCATGAAAGAATCTTGATCAATACCGTACTATAATGAAACAACAGTTATCTAACAACGATATCAGACTATGGCAGCGAACAACAAAGAGTGACCAATCGAATAGAATCAGAGGGTAACTCCTTACCTTTGTTACTAACGCGAACAAGCAAGACTGCTTGGAAAAGAACTCTCGGCAACTAAAGAAGCCTTAACGCTTCTCTTCCTAATATTCGGCTACTAGACATGAAAAATGAAAGAACGAGTTATGGAAGAATGAGTGGTCGGTTTGGTGAATAGGAGTAAAGAAGATGAAGAGAAACTAAAAGGGAATACCATACCAAAACAAGAAGATGCCGATTGGAAAGGCTATACTGGGCTACTGGCAAAACAAAGGAAGAATGCCTTCAGTTGACACTCAGAAAGATTCGACTTCCACAAGGTATGAACAACGAAGAGAGAAGAGGAAGAAAAGGAGAAAGTTTCGGTTTCAATCACTTAGAACAAGAGAAATGCGAAGTGAAGGGAAAATAAACAACTGTGATTCGGCCAACAGGAGAGATAAGTCTCAGGAGATGGTTCGGCTAGCACAGAAAATGGTAGAGGAGAAGAAAGGTTTTGGCTTGGCAAGAGAGGAGATGATAGAATGATTCGACTAAGGTAGCTAATAAGGGTAGGCTTCCAAAATAAGAGAAGAGGAGTATTCAGCTATTAGTGAGAGCTTTAGAGAAGAAGAAACAAAAGATGGAAAGGAAGAATGAAAATGCTACGATTTTGGTAACAGAGATTGACACAAAGTGACCGAATATGTAATACAAAGAAATGAAACCAAAGCCTCAAGCCTCCAAAATTTTGGCACCCAAAGCTAGCACTAAACCGAATTCTCCCCCCTTCAAGCTTCCCACATTAGGCCACCACTCCACCAACATCAAATCCCATGCTTTGCTCCTACTTTCACTCCCCTTCACCCATTTTGAAATAGTAGATCAAGTCTTCCTCCACAAATCCCTCCACACCTTCCATTCAAACACTTTGACTCATTCAACCAACCACCATGAAGAGTCCAGCCGAATGCCAACACTTTAGCTCCCTATGCACAAAAAAATAAAGCTCTTGAATGCTGCTGACGAGACTCGAACTCCTTCCCCTTGCTGCTCCCTTGTGACGCCACTTCCCTGCACCTTAAGTGGCGCATTCTTGCCACTCCACCACACTTCTTCTTGTGTCAACAAACACAAGAAATTACCCTTAAGACCTGCCTCAACCAGCTCTCCCCTAAAGAGCGTAAAAACAAAATTTTCACCAAGCCTCAAGCTTAACCTCGAGCCTTCCCGGGACCCCCAAACATACTAAATTAAAAAACTGAGCATGCCAACACACAGCAAACATAAAATGCAGAGCCCCTAATTCTCGGATGTTACAGTTCTACCCCCTTAAAGAAATTTCAGCCTCGAAATTTACCTGATCAAAAGAGGTGAGGGTATTGCTGTCGCATCACATCCTCTGGTTCCCACGTGGCTTCCTCTGAACCGTGATTTCGCCATAACACTTTAACCAACGGAACCGTCTTCCTTCTCAATACTTTAACATCTCGGTCCAAGATCCGTACTGGTTCCTCTTCAAAAGATAAATTAGGTCTCACTTCAATTTCCTCCACTGGCACTATGTGAGATGGATCTGATCGGTAGCGCCTTAACATCAAGACATGGAATACATCATGTATCTGCCTCAACTCCGAAGGTAACTCCAGCTGATACGCCACTGGTCCCACACGTTTCAACACTCGATACGGCCTGATGAACCTGGGGCTCAACTTGCCCTTCTGTCCAAACCTCAAAACCTTCTTCCACGGTGAAACTTTTAGGAAAACTTGATCACCCACTGCAAATTCTATATCCTTACGCTTCAAATCTACATAAGATTTCTGCCTATCGGAAGCTTCTTTCAATCGAGCCCGAATCAACCTAACCTTTTCCTCTGTCTCTGAAACCAATTTCGGTCCCAACAACTGTCGTTCACCCAACTCTATCCAGCAGGTAGGTGTACGACACTTACGACCATACAACGCTTCGTAAGGTGCCATCTTAATGCTGGATTGATAACTATTGTTGTATGCGAATTCTGCCAATGGTAGAAAATCCTCCCAACTACCCCTGAAGTCGATAACACAGCCTCTCAACATGTCTTCTAAGATCTGAATTACCCTCTCGCATCGACCATCGATCATGGATGAAACGCTATCTTGAAATCCGCCTTTGTACCCAACGCTTGATGCAACGCCTTCCAGAATCATGATGTAAACCTGGGGTCTCTGTCTGATATGATAGACACGGGTTCCCCATGCAACCTCACGATCTCTGCCACATATAGCTTGGCTAACTTCTGAAGTGAATAATCAACCCGAACCGGTATGAAGTGAGCGGACTTCGTCAACCGATTGACAACCCACACTGAATCTTTCTTCGTAGGCGTAAGGGGTAGCCCACTAACAAAGTCCATCGTTATCCTCTCCCACTTCCAAAGTGGAATTTTCACTGGCTGTAGCAACCCCAAAGGCAACTGATGTTCCGCCTTCACCTGCTGACACGTTAAGCACTTACTTACAAAACCGGTCACCTCTTGCTTCAGACCCGGCCACCAAAACTGTTCCCGCAGATCTCGATACATTTTACTCCCACCAGGATGCATAGCATATGGAATACTATGCGCTTCCTGCAGAATCTTCTGCCTTAACTCAGAATCCTTTGGCATACAAACCTTTCCCCGAAAGCACAAAACCCCATCACTGTTCACACTAAAATCTTCTGCCTCACCCCCTGCCACTAACTGAAATTTGGAACTTAGCGATTCATCTGTCATCTGCTTTTCTCTAATCTGACTGACCCAAGAAGGCTTCACTTGAAGTTCAGCTAGCAAACTTCCATCATCGTACAAGCTAAGATGAGCAAACATTGCCCTCAAGTCTGATATTACCTTACGGCTCAACGCATCCGCCACTACGTTAGCTTTACCCGGGTGATACTCGATCGAGCAATCGTAATCCTTCAACAGCTCAATCCACCTCCGCTGCCTTAAATTCAACTCCTTCTGGGTAAGGAGATATTTCAGGCTCTTGTGATCTGTATAGATAATGGACTTCTCCCCATACAGGTAGTGTCTCCAGATCTTCAGAATGAACACTACCGCAGCTAACTCCAGATCATGCGTGGGATAGTTTACTTCATGTGGTCTCAATTGCCTAGACACATATGCTACCACTTTCCCCTCTTGCATCAACACACATCCTAACCCTATGTGCGACGCATCACAGTAGACGACAAACTCCTTTCCAGCCTCAGGCTGAATCAACATTGGTGCTTCAGTCAAAATCCTCTTCAACTTCTCAAAACTTTCCTGCTGCTTGTCGACTGCACAAACGGTACCCCCTTTCTCAGATAGCTTGGTTAACGGTGCAAAATATTAACGAACCCCTCAACAAACCTTCTATAGGACCCGACCAAACCAAGAAAACTCTGAATTTTTGCCAGACTTAGGCAGTTTCCAGTCCAACACGGCTTCAATCTTCCGGGGATCAAACCTAATCCCCTCGGCAGACACAACATGTCCCAAAAAAGTAACTTCTCTCAACCAAAATTCACACTTACCGAATTTGGCGATACCGCTTTCTCTCGTAATCTCCGAAACCACTCGAAGATGCGAATCATGCTCTTCCTCCGCCCTGAATATACCAAGATATCGTCTATGAACACCACGACAAACCGATCCAGATAGGGTTGAAATACCCGGTTCATCATGTCCATAAACGCAGCTGGTGCATTCGTCAACCCAAACGGCATCACTAGGAACTCGTAGTGACCATAATGAATTCGAAAGGTCGTTTTATGAATATCCGCCTCCTTGACCTTAAGGCGATGATATCCTCGACCTCAAGTCAATCTTTGAGAAAACCGGCGCCTCGCAGCTTGATCAAACAAGTCGCCAATCCTCTAACGGGTACTTGTTCTTAATCGCCAACTTGTTCGCTTGCCTATAGTCAATGCACATCCGCATCGACCGCCCTTCTTCTTAACGAACAACACCGCGCTCCCCATGGAGACACACTTGGTCGGATAAAACCTCGTCCAACAGCCTCGATCCGCCTTTAAGTTCCACCAGCTCCTTTGGCGCCATCCTATATGGAGCAATGGATACTGGAGCTGCTCTGAAGAAGATCAATACCGAACTCTACCTCGCGATCCGAGGTAACCTGAAGCTCTTCTGGAAAAACATCGGAGAATTCCTTTACTGTTCTAACATCCTTTACAGACAATTCTTTGGCTTCCAACGCACTGACAAAAGCTAAGAAAGCCTCACATCCTTTTCTCACCATCCTTTCAGCCTTAAGAGCAGACACCACATTGGACAGATAATTCCTTCTTTCACCTATCACTAGCACCTCATTATCCTCGGAAGTTCTCAACACCATGCGCTTAACAGCACAATCCAAGTTCGCTCGATACTTTACTAACCAGTCCATGCCCAAGATCAAATCGAACTTGCCGAACGGCAATTCCATCAAGTCAGCTGGAAAAACTATCCCTTGAACTTCTAAAGGCACACTCCTAAAAAGTTTGTTCACCACTACGGATTGTCCTAAAGGGCTAAGCACAGTAATCTCCCTAGAAGCAATCTCAGATTCTATGCTCAAGGTTCCAGACATAGTACTAGCAACATAAGAATGTGTCGACCCGATATCAATCAATGCAGTAAAAGGCAAACCAAAAATAAGGAACGTACCGGTTATGACGTCCGGTGCATCGCCTCCTCCCGCTGCCTAGCCGCATAGACCAACCTGCATCGCCTCGCGCTCAGTATTCCCAGCACTCTCGCCGGTGCTCCCGCCCTCGACCAAAGCTATTTCCTCCCCGCCGCACCACGACACCTCTCGTGGTTGCTTCCCACCTCTTCTCGAATTGCGCATTTCCACGACCTTCCGATCAAGGCTCGACCGCTCCCATGGATAATCCCTTATCCGATGATCCATAGACCCACACCTGAAACATCCTCTATTACCTGCCCAGCACTCCCCCGAATGAGATTTCCCACATCGAGAAGTGCCCCTAAACATTTCGGCCCTGTTAGCTCGGAGTCGCTCAGACACAGATTTTTGAGCTACTGATCCCGTGCTCGCTCCAGCGACTCGCTCCAAAACACGTAATATAGCCTGAGACACAGCATCATCTCCATCGGTTTGATCCTAAAATTCTGCTTTCGCCCTCGGCAATGCTGGCACTTCACCTTCCGGCCCATGCCCAGATTCTGAAGGTTCAGCCCCGACACCTCGGCCTCTTTTACGGCCTCGAATACCATGTCCACGACCTCTAAAGCTCATGACTACTAATCTGAGTTAATCTGATTAAAAGTTTTATGAATTAGTACTTCTTTCACTGTTTATTACCGAACAATCTTATGGGAAATAGCATTAGAAGTAGTTCTCGTAAATACATATACACCTATAGGTTTCAGTCTCTAAGGTTGAATTTCCTAGTACTAGCAATCATAGCACAACACAATTACTTCATGCAAAACAACCAATAGTCTAAAGACTTACCGTGCGGATTTGGTGCCGGAGACTCGGGTGCCATGCTTCCAAAAAACATGTTTTTTTTTCTAAACCATTTTTTAAACCAACTTTCAAAAACATTTTTGAACCTCACACCCACAGTCGAGTTTTTGAAACCAGGCTCTGATACCACAATTGTAACACCCTAAACTCGGTCAATACGCTACGACCAAATCCGGTATGCTACAGGAAAGGAAATTTGGGAAAACTAACAAAATATCATGAGTTAGAAAAGCTTTGCGTTTCGTTATCGTACCTTTAGCGAAAATTTGAAGTAATTGTTTAACTTAGTCTGAATTTCAAAGTCAGGTTCATTTGTCGAAAATTGAATTTAAGAAATTTCAGTAAACTTGCCAGTTGAAAACGATGTTGCAGTTTTTATGTAAAATCTCTGAATCAATTTGTTACTTGGTATCCATCTTTCGTTAGCCATTTGAAAACCCTTGTTCAAAGTTTTTAATTGCAGAAAAACTCCATCTTCTATAGTTTATTAGACATGCGATATTACCATTATAACAAAACCCAAATTAAAGATAAAGTGGCCTTATTACAACACCAAAACCCAAACTTAATAGTGAAAATTTAAAATAAAGAAGACGAAATTACTAGAAAATACTGCATGGCCATCTCGAGTCCGCCTCGGCTCCAAATCTACGATCTAGCGATTACCTGCAAATTAAGCAAAGGGGTGAGTCACCGAGACTCAGTGTGTAAAACCCCATTAAATAAAAACTGGCTTGAAGCCCGCAGAGTCCCATTGGGCCTTAGCCCACACAGTATAACATAATGAGCATGAATGCAATGCAACCCAACCAATCTAGTTCTCCTTCCACTGCCTTTCTTGAATCAACCCAACGCCTCGTGGCACCAAGCCACTGTGGTACTAAACCACCGGTGGTTCCAAACCACCGTGATAGAGTCACAAATTATAATATATGTGGGGCCAACCCACTTGTGGTACCAAACCACTGGTGACAATCCCTGATGAATATATATGTGGGGCCAACTCACTGTGGTACCAAACCACTGGGACGAGTCACTGAAATAATATATGTGGTGCCAAACCACTGTGGTACCAAACCACCGAGACATAGTCATCGAATAAAATTATGTGGGGCCAACCCATCGTGGTACCAAACCACCGGTGACAGTCTTAGAATCACATTTCCCCTCTCTTCACATCATACCCCAAAGCTCATGCAACATGTGACATACAGAGATGAATGCAAACATGCTTCCAAAGCACACTGGTGAATTATATCATACATTCCTATATTCAAAAGTAGAACAGTATAGATACTTACCCGGTGTCACCAACCTTACCCACGAGGGTATCTCAACCTGCTCTAAATAGTCATTTCTTTCCACCAACTCGCTTAATAACGTAATTTTAACAAACAGAGTGTGAGAATTACACACCTGGTAACGCGTAACACTAAACTCTCTACGTCGACGCTTTCACTAGCAGAGACAATGGCTATTTGCCTATCCTGTGCAGACGCCGCCTCTTCCACACCGGGACGTAAAATCCCGAACCACCGACACAAAGACGCCTTTTAAACTTAGGTGCGGGGATTACGGGTTTGCTCCCCACCACAGCTTTGATCGCACTCGCATCCATGAAAGAATCTTGATCAATACCGCACTATAACGAAACAACGGTTATCTAACAATGATATCGGACTATGGCAAATGAACAACAAAGAGTGACCAATCGAATAGAATCGAGGGTAACTCCTTACCTTTGTTACTATCGCGAACAAGCAAGACCGCTTGGAAAAGAACTCTCGGCAACTAAAGAAGCCTTAACGCTTCTCTTCCTAATATTCGCTACTAGACATGAAAATGAAAGAACGAAAGTTATGGAAGAATGAGTGGTCGCTTTGTTGAATAAGAGTAAAGAAGATGAAGAGAAACTAAAAGGGAATACCTTACCAAAACAAGAAGATGCCGATTGAAAAGGCTATACTCGGCTACTGGCAAAACAAAGGAAGAATGCCTTCAGTTGACACTCAGAAAGATTCGGCTTCCACAAGGTATAAACAACGAAGAGAGAAGAGGAAGAAAAGGAGAAAGTTTCGGTTTCAATCACTTAGAACAAGAGAAATGCGAAGTGAAGGGAAAATAAGCAACTATGATTCGGCCAACAGGAGAGATAAGTCTCAGGAGATGGTTCGGCTAGCACAAAAAATGGTAGAGGAGAAGAAAGGTTTCGGCTTGGCAAGAGAGGAGATGATAGAATGATTCGGCTAAGGTAGCTAATAAGGGTAGGCTTCTAAAATAAGAGAAGAGGAGTATTCAGCTATTAGTGAGAGCTTTAGAGAAGAAGAAACAAAAGGTGGAAAGGGAGAATGAAAATGCTACGGTTTTGGTAACAGAGATTAACACAAAGTGACCGAATATGCAAAACAAAGAAATGAAACCAAAGCCTCAAGCCTCCAAAATTTTGGCACCCAAAGCTAGCACTAAACCGAATTCTCCCCCCTTCAAGCTTCCCACATTCGGCCACCACTCCACCAACATCAAATCCCATGCTTTGCTCCTACTTTCACTCCCCTTCACCCATTTTGAAATAGTAGATCAAGTCTTCCTCCACAAATCCCTCCACACCTTCCATTCAAACACTTTGACTCATTCAACCAACCACCATGAAGAGTCCAGCCAAATGCCAACACTTTAGCTCCCTAGGCACAAAAAAATAAAGCTCCTGAATGCTGTTGACGAGACTCGAACTCCTTCCCCTTGCTGCTCCCTTATGACGCCACTTCCCTGCACCTTAAGTGGTGCCTTCTTGCCACTCCACCACACTTCTTCTTGTGTCAACAAACACAAGAAATTACCCTTAAGACCTGCCTCAACCAGCTCTCCCCTAAAGAGCCTAAAAACAAAATTTTCACCAAGCCTCAAGCTTAACCCCGAGCCTTCTCGGGACCCCCAAACATACTAAATTAACAAACTGAGCATGCCAACACACAACAAACATAAAACGCAGAGCCCCTAATTCTCGGATGTTACATATACCACTGACGAAGGTTGACTACAATCTCTTTGACGGATATCTGCATTACAAATGGATTTTATTAAATAGGATTGTTTATTCATGTGGTTTAAATCCACACATGACAACTTACAGAATCGTAGAAAGAATTTGGCCTACACTTTAGAATTCTAGCCTACATACTTACCTTTGATCAAGTGATGAGAGGAATGTTTCGACGACTTTAATCTCACCTGAAACTCTTTCACTCCTCGAGGAATTCGAACCATCAGAGAAGAGTTGTCAAGCCGAAAACAAAATTGAAGAGATGAAGAGGGAGAGAAAAGCAATTTTCGACAAATAGTTGACCAGAAAAAAAGGGTAGAGGAGGAAGAGCAAATCAGAACAAAAATGCAACACGAAACTACTCAACACTATCCGGTCAAGGTTTGGGAAAGTAGAGGAGAGAAAAGAACCAGCAAAGAGAAGAGGGGAAGAGAAAAGAGGATTCGGCAGAGGAGAGAACCAAAGAGCTATTCGGCCAAACAAAAAAAAAACAATTAAAGGGAAGAGCAGAAAAAGAAAACGAACAAACCTGAGAGGTACCCGAAGTCTTAGCCAAAAGTCGGCACCAAAAACAAAAAGGTGAAAAGAATGCTCATCGAAACTGAAATAGACAGAGAGCAAACAACCCCGAAAAACCCCCAAAACCGGTTATCAGAGTGCCTAGTGACCAAATTCGGCACAAACACTTCCTCTCAATCAAACTCCTTGATTTTCTCCTAGAATCTCTCCCCTTATCCCTCCTTGGATTACTCTCTACCGATTTCTCCTCCACTCCCCAACAACTCCATTCAACTTCTATTCAAACTCCCTTAGTCAGTGTTTCACCAACTCCACTACCTACACACCAAGCAAAGAAAATAAATACTCCATTGTGCAACCTGTGACTTGAACCTCGGACCTCACAGCTACACAACACGCTATCTTGCCACTAGACCACAAGCTCTTTTTGTCACAAAACAAGCACTATTATTTATAAGGCCTATATGCCAGTGTCCAGATTCATTTAAGAGCAAAACTAAAAATTTTGCAAAAGCCAAGACTTGAACTCGGGCTTCTCAAACACTTCCAAACACTCCTAAATAACTTAACCATTGAAGCAGACATTCACTTATGTCACTTTCTTGCATAACTAAATATTTATGTGCAGTCTCCTAACTGTCCCCCTGTTCAAAACCTATTTCTTCTAGGCCCAAATTTCAGGGCGTTACAGTTCACCCCTCCTTAAAGAAATTTCGTCCTCGAAATTTCCAATTATCAGATCAGTCGCATGACATAGACTCCACCACTAAGCTTCCGCTGCGCACTCTAGTTCCAAATTAGGTATACGGCCAAACGACAAGGACCCAACTCGAGCACCTCTACCTCTACCATGGCCACTTGTACCTCGTCCGTAAGCACACTCTCTTTTGCTCATTGTCTATTCGCGTTTATCCGAATTAACAATTTTATTTAGATCGGTTTACATTCTAGTTGTTTATTAACAAATGTCTTATGAAAAGCAGTGATCAGAGTTTTGTTTTTGCAAATCAAGGTCTCCCTACAATTTTCAGCTTCTACAAATCTAAGTTTACTCTAACTAAAGAGTTTCAATGACACCCTACTATCTATAGTAGTCTCTCGAAAGTATTTCAGTTCAAGCAGCTCTACAAGATAAAGAAAACTTACTTGATTCAAATACTGAGACACGCTGTACCACACTTGTAAACCTTCCAAAACACTTCAAGAATAGTTTTTTAAAAATTCTAAATATTTTCAAAACCCATTCCACAGTCGAGTTTTGCAACTTGGCTCTGATACCACTAAATGTAACACCCCAAACCTGGCCTAGACGTTATGGACGAATCTGGCGTGTCACATGGAAGTGTCTTTCGAAAATTAGACTTGTTGGTAAAAACTCGTTTCTAAGTTTAAAATAAGTAAGCAAAAGCCAAATTAAAAATTTAAACAAACATAAATGGCTTTATTACATAAACAAAACCCAACACAAACTTTAAATTTAAATGAAAGCAAGTGTAGAATAAATTAGCTTGTGTGGCCACCTCCGAGTCCTCGCAAAGACCGACCCGCCACGACCGGGATTACCTGTATAATTAAATGAGGGGTGAGTTTACGAAAACTCGATGTGTAATCCCCAACAAGTAAATAATCAATTAAACAAGAGATAAATGCGCTTTGGGCTCGAGCCTTACAATA
This sequence comes from Gossypium sturtianum, assembly GCA_025698515.1. NCBI lineage: Eukaryota > Viridiplantae > Streptophyta > Magnoliopsida > Malvales > Malvaceae > Gossypium > Gossypium sturtianum. The sequence continues at coordinate 57,379,451 of CM046952.1, forward strand.
ATAATCCCGATTCGGTGTGGGCCTAAGCCCTTTCCTATAACAAGAAACGATAGGGCTTGAGCCCATCACAATGCCAAGAATCGTAAGGGCTTTTGCCCAATTTCGATAATAGTATCAAAGTGGGGCCTTGGCCATAACAATAATAGATAGATCGGTCATGCGAAAGGAACAATATGTAATATCATTAATCGATGCAAGAATAAAGATGCGATATCATTAATCGATGCAGATATGCAAAGAAAAATCCTACCCAATCCAAATTCTACACACCACTCCGTCCCCGCCAAACACACCATGTGGGGATAAAATCGACCCACCCAGCAGATTTCACCAAAATTAGCACCAGCTATGGCACTAAACAAGATTGCAAATAAACTACCAGTAAAATAAATGACATATAGCCATCAAGTGAGGTCCACAATGCGTCTTGGCGACCCGTGCGACCTTATCAAAGACAAGACACTTCCTCCAAATATAACAACCCATCCCCATGCAATATGTCGTGACATAATATCATACGTGTATGCAAAATGTCATGCTCAATCACACGATCCATACATATCATAGAGCAAATCAATGAATACATAACATAAGGCCATAACAGTCATTTCATCTCCTAGGGGTATAACAGTCATTTTACCCTTTGGGGGTATTTCGATCATTTTACCCTATGGAGGTATTTTGGTCATTTTACCTACTTTGGGGTCTCGGTGCAGATATCGACCTCTCGGAAGGTCTGCAGTCACCTGGAGTGACTCCGGTAACCTAAATGGTCATAACAGTGTAAATGGGCCCAAGGCCCATTACTTCTACTTCAGTGTGCCCACACGCTCACGTGCGGCTGCTCAGCCCGATTTTTGCCACAGATATGAGACCTACATAGCCCAGTCCTGTATTTGCCACAAATCATGGATTTCACCCGTGTGGGACCCACGAGCCCATTGGGCCCACATGGCCCCTTTCGGCCCAACGTGGCCCATTACGGTCTAAGCCCATAAAAAATGCTCATGGGGGCCTCTACAGTCTATCGCCCATGATTCATGGGCTCAGTTCGACCACACGAGCGTTCGTACGCCCATGTGACCCCAATGCCCAATCTTCCGGCTTTTCGACTTTTCGACTTTTGCAGTTCTACAGTCAAAACAGTGTGAATACACACCTGTTTACGCAACCGCTCCAAGTTCCACGAGCACCAAAACCTACATTCATACAAGGCTTTCATTAGTCGTTGAACAATAGGGTTAACCCCTTTCTTTTAAACCTTTTTCTAAATCTAAAATTAACACTTGCCTCGATTGACAAATGTTGCTTAGCCCACTTATACCACTGACGAAGGTTGACTACATTCTCTTTGACGAATATCTGCATTATAAACGGATTTTATTAAACAGGATTGTTTATTCATGTGGTTTAAATCCACACATGACAACTTACAGAACCACAGAAAGCATTCGGCCTACACTTTAGAATGCTAGCCTACATACTTACCTTTGATCGAGTGATTAAAGGAAGGTTTCGACGACTTTAATCTCACCTGAAACTCTTTCGCTCCTCGAGGAATTCGAACCATCAGAGAATAATTGTCAAGCCGAAAACAAAATTGAAGAGATGAAGAGGGAGAGAAAAGCAATATTCGACAAATAGTTGACCAAAAAAAAGGTAGAGGAGGAAGAGCAAATCAGAAGAAAAATGCAACACGAACCTACTCAACACTATTCTGTCAAGGTTTGGGAAAGTAGAGGAGAGAAAAGAACCATCAAAGAGAAGATGGGAAGAGAAAAGAGGATTCGGTAGAGGAGAGAACCAAAGAGCTATTCGGCCAAACAAAAAAAAAACAATTAAAGGGAAGAGCAGAAAAAGAAAACGAACAAACCCGAGAGGTACCCGAAGTCTTAGCCAAAATTCAGCACCAAAAACAAAAAGGTGAAAAGAATGCTCACTGAAACCGAAACAGACAGAGAGCAAACAACCCTAAAAAACCCCCAAAACTGGTTATCAGAGTGCCTAGTGACCAAATTCGGCACAAACACTTCCTCTCAATCAAACTCCTTGATTTTCTCCTAAAATCTCTCCCCTTATCCCTCATTGGATTACTCCATTTATTTCTCCTCCACTCCCCCAACAACTCCATTCAACTTCTATTCAAACTCCCTTAGCAAGTTGTTTCAAATTAACTCCACTACCTACACAGCTCAAGTAGCAAAATAAATACTCCATTGTGCAACCCAGGACTTGAACCTTAGACCTCACAGTTACACAACACGCCATCTTGCCACTAGACCACAAGCTCTTTGTGTTACAAAACAAACACTATTATTTATAAGGCCTATATGCCAGTGTTCAGATTCATTTAAGAGCAAACCTAAAAATTCTACAAAAGCCAAGACTTGAACCCAGGCTTCTCAAACACTTCCAAACACTCCTAAATCACTTAACCACTGAAGCAGACATTCACTTATGTCACTTTCTTGCACAACTATATATTTATGTGCAGTCTCCTAAATGTTCCCCTGTTCAAAACCTATTTCTTCTAGGCCCAAAATTCAGGGTGTTACAAGAAAGATGGTGGCTTTTGTTGTTTTATTAATATTAACATTATTTATCAAATACCAAAATTAACCTTAAAATTAATTCAATTTACCACATTGCCAAACCTTTTTGAGCCACTATCTCATAATAGAACTAATTAACACATAAGGACTTCCTCCTTTAAATTCTATAGCATTTAAACACTTTTAGCTAATAGAACTCAACTTTTACGCTTTACGCGATTTAGTCCTTTTTACCGAATTAAGCATTTAAACGATAAAATTTCTTTAAGAAACTTTCACGTAATTAATCTATCATACTATAAACCTTATTAAAATAATAAAATATATATTTTGACTTCGAATTTATGGTTCTGAAACCACTGTCTCGATTTGACCCAAAAACGGGCTATTACATGAATCATATAAGCTTTGAGTCTATGAAACTTGTGAGTTTCATATCTAACCTTGTGAAAAAATATGTGATAGGTTTGTGGATCAATATGAGTTATATTATGATATGTTTGATTTCTTAAATTGTGTTCATATGGTAAGTTAAGTTTATTACTATACGAACTTACTAAGCTTAATAGCTTACTTTGTTTACTTTTTCATGTTTTATAGTGATTGCAAAGCTTGCTCGGATTGAGAGTTGTCGAAGATCACATCACACTATCCAGCTATTATTTTGGTACTTTTGAACTTGTGTATTTGGTTATATGGCATGTATAGGTGTTGTGGTTATTATGGTCTATATGTTTGTAATGTTGATAGCCAATTGATTTGGCTTGTAAATGATATATATATTGGTTATGTGTTTAGCCATGTGACTTGGCTTATTTTGATATACTTGGTTATGTATATATATATATGTGTGTAAATGGCATTTGTTATTTGGTTTATAATTGCTATCTGAATGTCTTGTTGAGATTTGGTATTGAAGGTAGCAAATAGTTGAATTTGAGAATGTATTAGCATGCTAAACATTTGGCAAGATAATGCATATATGGATTTGACCATTTAGGTGATTATTGAATGTGAAAGTGGTATGAAATTGAATGGCCAATTGTGATGTTTATGAGTAATGTTGTTGTTAGTATTGAAATTGTATGAATTGGACTTGGTTGTGGTTGTTTTGAATGCTTATTGAGGATATGGTTATATGCTATTTGGTATGTGTAGGTTAAAACTACTTTGGGTGAGAAATATGGCTTGGAAAATGACCTATTTTTGTCCAAATGGGCAGAGACACGGGCGTGTGTCTCAACTGTGTGTGACACACGGCTACGTGACACGGTCGTGTGACCCTTGGTACTTATTTAGAAACCAAGTCAGTAGCTTCACACGGCCTAGCACACGGGCGTGTGACTTGGCCGTGTGGCATAAGTAAGTATACCCTCCAGTTTTCACACGGCCTAGCACACGGCCTGGCACACGGGCGTGTGAGGCTATTTCGAAGGGTACACGGGCTAGTCACACAGGCGTGTGGTTGGCCGTGTGACCCAAGTAAGTGAGTTTCACGGGGTAGGCCACGGGCTTGGACACGGCCATGTGATTCCATTTTGAATGTCCACACAGCCTGTGACACGGGCATGTCTGTGGCCGTGTGAGACACACGGGCGTGTGTCCCCTGTACGTTGAAAATTTTCCATGTTTTTACAAAATCTTCTTAAGTTCTCGGTTTAGTCTCGAACCACACATAATGCTTGTTTTAGGCCTCGAAGGCTTGTATTAGGGACAATATGATTGTATTTGAATGATATTTGTTTGGATATGAAAATTGTATGATTGTTTAATTGATAATTCCAGTAGTGCTTCGAAACCTTATTTTGGTGATAGACACGGGTTAGGGGTGTTACATTTATTGGTATCAGAGCTACGGTTTAGTCAATTCTCAGACTACGTAGTGTTTGTGAGTCTAGCTATACATGCCATATTTAACCTGTGATATTTTGATATCTCTTGACAGTTTTAAATCATGTTTTTATATAGCATTGGATCCCAATCGAGCAGTGCTGATGATGTAGAAAGTAATGTGCTAGCCTCCGTTCACAGAGAAGCACCGCCTGAATCGAGACTTGTATCTGAGAGTCAGGGAGGAGAGGCCAAGGAAGCTTTCTTCCAAATGATGAACGAATGGTTCACTGAGTTTGTCCGATTGAACCTGGCTGCTCAGCAACCTCCACCCCCACCTATTCCCCAACCGGTTTCCGTAGCTCCTCAAGGTTTGGAACCCTTGCGTATGAATAAGCCACCTGTGGGTAAAATTTTAAAGTACGGGGCTGAAGAGTTTAGAGCTACAGTTGATGATGATCCTGAGAGAGCTAAGTTTTGGATTGAGAATACAATTCAGGTATTTGATGAACTGTCTTGTACGCCTGCAGAATGTGTTAAATGCACTGTATCACTTCTGAGAGATACTGCATACCAGTGGTGGAACACTTTGATATTTGTGGTGCCGAGAGAACGAGTCACGTAGGAATTCTTTTAGACTGAGTTCAGAAAGAAATATATAAGTCAGTGGTTTATTGATCAAAAGCGTAAAGAATTTCTAGAATTGAAACAGGGTCGTATGACAGTAACCTAGTACGAAAGAGAATTTGTGAGAGAAAATATGCTTGAGAATGTGTTTCCACTGAATAAATTATGTATAAGTGGTTCGAAGAAGGGTTGAATGAGGATATCAAGCTTTTAGTCAGAATTCTTAAACTGATAGAATTAGTAGTGTTAGTCGATAGAGCTTGCAAAGCCAAAGAGCTTAGCAAAGAAAATAAAAGAGCTGATTCTGAGGCTAGAGACTCGAGAAAGAGGTAAATGAGTAAACCTTATCATTCCTCTTCAAAGAAATCAAGGGATTCTTATAATCGTTCGAATGCTTCAGTGGGATATTCTAATAGAGATCGTGGAAAGCAACACACGGGTCCAAAAACTCAAGCCATTTCAGTATCGAGTGTTGGTACTATCAAAACCAACAAACCTGAGTATCAACAGTGTGGAAGACGACATTTTGGAGATTGTTGGATTAATAATAAAGCCTGCTTTAGATGTGGCTCGCAAGATCATTTTATTCGCGATTGTCCTGAGCTACCCGAGAAAGATAAATTTCAGAATGCAAAGCCGAGTAATATAGCTTTCAGAGGGAGACCAACTCTAAATATTGGAAATATAACCAGTAGCAAAGGTGCAATAAGGGATTCTGTTGTGAGATCAGAGGCTCGAGTGCCAGCCAGAGCTTATGCTATTCGAGCTCGCGAAGATGCGTCGTCACCAGATGTTATCACCGGTACATTTTCTCTCTATGACACTGATGTAATTGCTTTGATTGATCCTGGATCGACTCATTCATATGTTTGTAAGAATTTAGTGTCTAGTAAGAGTTTACCTGTTGAGTCAACTGAGTTTGTGATTAAAGTATCGAACCCCTTAGGCCAGTTTGTCCTAGTTGATAAAGTTTGCAAGAATTGTCCTTTGATGACTCAGGGTTATTATTTTTCGACCGATTTGATACTTTTACCGTTTGATGAATTCGATGTGATTTTGGGTATGGATTGGTTGACCCTGTATGATGCTATTGTAAACTTTAAATGAAAGACTATTTAGTTGAAATGTCAGACTAGTGAAATTCTTCGTATTGAATCCGATGATTTTCGAGTGGGTTGCCTGTTGTGATATCAACGATGCTAGCTCAGAAATATGTGAGGAAAGTTTGTGATGCTTACCTTGCTTATGTACTGGATACAAAAGTGTCTGAATCGAAGATTGAATCAGTACCAGTGGTTTGTGAATATCTAGATGTGTTTCTAGAAGAGTTATCTGGGTTGCCACCGATTAGAGAGGTCGAGTTTGCTATTGAATTAGTACCGAGAACATCACCGATATCGATAACTGCGTATAGAATGGCTCCTACAGAGTTGAAAGTTCAGTTGCAAGAGTTAACAGATAGAGGTTTCGCACGACCTAGGGGTGCACCAGTTTTGTTCGTAAAAAAGAAAGATGGATCGATGAGACTGTGTATTGACTATCGTCAGCTCAACAAGGTTACAATTAAGAGTAAGTATCCTTTGTCGAGAATTGATGATTTGTTCGATTAGTTGAAAGGAGCAACAATATTTTCAAAGATTGATTTGCGATCTGGCTATTATCAGTTGCAGGTTAAAGATTCAGATGTGCCGAAAACTGCGTTCAAAACCAGGTATGGGCATTATGAATTTCTTGTTATGCCATTCGGATTAACTAACGCTCCTGTAGTATTTATGGATTTGATGAATCAAATCTTTAGACCATCTTTGGAAAAAATTGTTGTATTCATTGATGACATTCTCATCTATTCCCGAGATGAATCTGAGCATGCTGAACATTTGAAGATTGTGTTACAAACATTGAGAGATAAGCAACTGTTTGCTAAATTCAACAAATGCGAGTTTTGGCTCCGAGAGGTTGGAATTTTGGGACATATTGTTTCAGTAGAAGGCATCCGAGTTGATCTGAGTAAGATTTCAGCAGTTGTTGACTGGAAACCCCCAAGAAATGTATCCAAAGTCAGAAGTTTTCTGGGATTAGCTGGCTACTATTGGCATTTTGTAAAAGGGTTCTCGATGATTGCTATATCGATGACTCGATTTTTATAGAAAGATGTGAAGTTTGAGTGCTTTTAGAAATGCCAACAGAGTTTTGAAAAGTTGAAAGTATCATTAATCAAGCACCGCTTTAGTTCAAATTTTGAGTCGGGTAAAGAGTTTGTGATTTTCAGTGATGCGTCATTGAACGGTTTGGGATGTGTTTTAATGCAAGAAGGCAAAGTGATAGCTTATGCTTCCAGACAATTAAAACCGCATGAAAAGAATTATCCGACGCATGACTTAGAGTTTGCCGCTATTATTTTCGCATTAAAAATTTGGTGACATCATTTATTCGCATTAAAAAGATTTGAATTTGCAACAACGAAGATGGCTCGATTTGTTGAAAGACTATGAATTAATGATTGATTATCATCCGGGGAAAGTGAATGTAGTTGTGGATGCTCTGAGTAGAAAATCTTTATTTGCTTTGTGGGCGATGAACACACAGTTAACTTTGTCCGATGATGGTTCGATTTTAGCTGAGTTAAAAGCTAAACCGACGTTTTTCCAGCAAATCTTTGAAGCTCAGAAATTTGACAATGAATTGCAAGCTAAAATAGTACAGTGCGAGTCAACTACTAATTCAGTATATCAGATCGGATCTGATGATTGTTTGCTGTTCTGAGGTAGAATTTGTGTACCAAGAAATTTTGAATTTATTCAGAAAATTCTATACGAAGCACACAGTGATTGTTTATCTGTTCATCCAGAAAGTACTAAGATGTACAATGATTTGAAACAGTTGTAATGGTGGTCGGGCATGAAACGAGATATTTTTGAATTTGTGTCGAGATGCTTGGTTTGTCAACAAGTTAAAGCTGAACATCAAGTGCCTTCAGGACTACTACAGCCAGTAACGATACCTGAGTGGAAGTGGGACAGAGTTATGATGGATTTCGTATTGGGATTACCCTATCTCCTAAAAAGAAAGATGCTATTTGGGTTGTTGTTGATCGATTGATGAAATCTGCACATTTCATTACGGTACGTACAAACTTTTCACTTGATAGATTAGCTGAGTTGTACATCTCTGAGATTGTTAGATTGCACGGGGTACCAGTCTCCATTATTTCGGATAGAGATCTGCAGTTTATGTCACGATTTTGGAAGAAATTGCAAGAAGCTTTAGGTATGCGGTTGCATTTTAGTACTGCATTTCATCCTCAAACAGATGGTCAGTCTGAGAGAGTAATTCAGATTCTCGAAGATATGCTTCGTTGCTGTGTTTTAAATTTTGAGGGGGAAAAATATTTACCGTTGGTTGAGTTTGCATATAATAATAGTTATCAGTTGAGCATAAAAATGGCACAGTATGAAGCTTTATATGGTCGTAAATGCTGAACTCCGTTCTATTTGACTGAGCTTAGTGAGAACAAGATTCACGGGGTTGATTTGATCAGAGAGACTGAAGAGAAAGTGAAACTAATTCACGACAGTTTGAAAGCAGCTGCAAATCGGCAGAAATCGTATGTGGATTTGAAACGTAAAGATATTGAATTTCAAATCAGCGACAGAGTGTTTTTGAAAGTATCGTCGTGGAAGAAGATTCTTCGATTTGGTCATAAAAGAAAATTGAGTCCGCGATTTATCGGACCGTATGAGATTATCGAGGGAATTGGGCCAGTAGCTTATCGACTTAAGTTACCGGTAGAGTTAGAAAAGATTCATAATGTGTTTCATGTGTCTATGTTACAAAGATATCGATCGGACCCATCGCATATAATTTCTCCAGCAGAGATTGAAATTCAGCCCGACATGTCGTATAGTGAAGAACCGATCAGAATTTTGGCCCGAGAAATTAAAGAGTTAAGAAACAAAAGCATAGCTTTAGTGAAGGTTATTTGGGAACGTCACGGTGTTGAAGAGGCTACGTGGGAACCCGAGGAAGCTATGAGGAAACAATACCCTAACCTATTTTCTGGTAAGATTTTCGGGGACGAAAATTCCTAAAGGGGGAGAGTTGTAACAGCCCGTTTTCAGTGAAATCAAAATAGTGGTTTTGGGACCACAAATATGATGTGAGAATGTTTATTTTATTATTATTTAAATGTCTACAGCATGTTAGTAGTTTAGTATAAAAAATTTCGTTAAGAAATTTTATCAATTGCTTGCTTAATTTGATAAAAAGGACTAAATCGCGTAAAGTGCAAAAGTTGTGTTCTAATAGCTAAAGGTGTCTAATAGCTATGGAACCTTAAATTGGAGGTCCTTATTGGTAATTAGACCACTAGTAATATTAGTGGGCAAATATGGACACTTATTAATGGACTTAAAGGTTTTATGTTAGGGTTAATTAAGTAAATTAGTAAATAAAAGTAAAATTAATTAAAAAAAGGTGTCATCTCCTTCATTTCACCAAAGTTCAGCCAAAATTCACCATAGGAGGAGAGATTAGATTCGGTCAAGCTATTTTTCATGCATGTAAGTGCAATTTTGCTCAGTTTTTAATGATTTCTATGTTTTTGGAGTCGTTGTAGCTTAATGATCGTTGGTATCGATAGTCTTAATATTTATATAATGAATGATCTAGCCTAGAAACTAACTATCACCACGATTGAGGCAAGTGCAACTATCGAACAGTAGTATAGCTTAGTGGCAAGACCAGATTGTCGAACCCAAAGGAACCAAAAGTACTAATACTGACTTTCTTCTTATTATTTAGCCTAAGAATTAAGGGAATTGTTATTTATTCTAAAATTAACTGACTACTAAGCTAAAGACGCTAAGACAAAGAGAATGAATTAGGAAATACTTCTGGAAAAACCAATTGATTAAGACAATACCCAAGGAGGAATCCACCTAGACTTCACTTGTTATTTAAATCAACTGCACGATTTATTCACTTAACTTTGATCCGTAGGATTCCCTAATTTATATTAATACCTCTCTCGAGGCTACTAATGTCTAACCCTAGGTTGATTAATTGAAATCTCTTTCTAATTAAAACCCTTAGGATTGCATTAACTCGATCTATGGACTCCTATATTAGGTTTGACCCTAATCCGGCAGATTTTCGTCATCCTATCTCTAGGGTTGCGATCAACTCCGCTTAATTATGCTAGATCTACTCTTAGGCAGGGTCTATTCCTCCTCTGCCTAAGCACATCAATACTTGAACAATATCCTGAAATATCAAAACAAGAATTAAGAACACATAATTAAGAACAAATCAAGTATTTATCATATAGTTCAGAAAACAATAACAAGATCCGTCTTAGGTTTCATCCCCCTCAGGTATCTGAGGGATTTAGTTCATAATCATAAAAGAATACATCTCAGAAGAAAAGATAAAACAAAACATAAGAAAACCCTAAAACCCCCTAAAGGAATTGAAGGAGAGATCCTCCGTCTTGAGTATGATTTCGGCTTCTTGAGATGAATCAACTGGCTTTCTTTGAGTAAATCCCACAATTCTGACCTCTCTGGCTCGGCTCCTTAGCCTAGCTGGACGCCCCCTGACCAAAAGCACCTTTTAGGTTATACTTAGGGTGTTTATATAGGCTTCGGAATGTGTTTCTTCGCCTCTAAGTATCCTAATCTGAGTGAAATTCCTCTTTGCCACGGCAGGGACACGCTCGTGCAACACGCCCGTGTGAATCGAATTGTAGACCGTGGTTGGGTCTGCTAGGGAGGCACGGTCGTATGGTGAAACCCCAGGCCGTGTTGATTTCCTACTTTGGCCCATTTGGTCCGTTTTGGCCCGTTTCTCGTTCTTTTCATCCTCCTATGCTTTCCTAAGTATAAAACATGAAAATAAAGGATTAGAAGCACCAAATTCCACAATTCAGGGAATAAATCATCCAAAAGCATGCTAAATGTGGGATTAAAATATGTATAAACTACGGTTTATCAAATACCCCCACACTTAAGCTTTTGCTTGTCCTCAAGCAAAATTCTCAACTTACAATTAAGAACTAACCATCCTCAGTTCATGATTCTCATTAACAACGTCTCATCATAATTCATAGATAATTCATTCATGGATAATTAAACTCAAAGAGTCCTAAAGATTCAAACAATCTAAGTCATATATTTTTGTAGCATGAAAACATAGGTGTTTCCCCACATCTAAATAATTACCTCTAATTCAAAATCGACAAGGGTTGACATCCTCACTAAACATTCACTCAAATCACTCGATGTGTTTAAGGTTCAGGATAAAGCACTCGTAAGTCAAACATGAAAAGTTAATCCCATAGGCTTGCATGAAAATCAAATCTCCACCACTATAATATGAGATGATACACAAATCAAAAGGTCTTTAAAAAGGGTTGTAATGGGGCTTGGGTTAAAGGTGTGGATAAAGGCTGAATTAGAGGGTTAGAATCGAGATTGAATTGACAATTTACCTAACTAGAAAAATGAACTAATCCTGAATAATTACATCAATTAAAACTTCATTACTAATAATTACGAACTTCTACTTCAAGATGTGGAATTTAAACGTATAAGCTCACTTAATCATAGAACTAATAATAAATATACTTCAATTTTTTAAGAACAAATCATACAATAATAATAAAGAATTTAACAACTAAAATGGAAAACATAGTTAGGAAACTTCTCAAATCAAATCTCGAAAAAAAAGGGTTAGTCAAGAGAAGTGGTGATAACAAATACAAGATGGGTTTTGGGTTAATATTAGTGGGTGAGTCAATAAATGGTTTGTTAAGATCAAAGGGGTTCACTCGGGGTTAATTGTGAAGGTAGGCTTTTTATGGAGTAAGTGGGTTAAAACCTAAGTGCCTTTATCATCTCAGTATATCAAATCATAGGTGTGGTCTTGACATGTATAATCGAAGCAAGTTCTAGAATAACAAATCAATGTTGACACACTCATAATCAATAAAGTGAGCACGAAAAATATATGCTCTGAAAGGCTCAATATCTCAAAAAAATTATGGGCTTTTTGATATCAACCTTGTAAATTTCAAACTTCAAAGTAATAATTAGATTCGGGTAGACAACCTAATAAAATTTTTACTTTTGAAAAAAAGACTTATCCTGCTTGATTCTCTAATTTCCTAAAGTTTAAATCATCACTGCACAATTATCAATGACTTAATCCAAAACATATCAATGAAAACCATGAATTAAAGGAAATTTCATTCTAACAGTAATATGAGAAATTTTACTTAAGAACAAGACATAATTCAGGAATTTGAGAATAATGCAAAAAGTTAGGCACTTTTTCACGATAAAATTCACCCCCACACTTAAGATGTACATTGTTCTCAATGTACAAAGATATATAAAACAATATAGTAGAAAATCAAAAGATAGGGATAGAAGTGAAACTCCCTGAATTTAGGATGGGTTCCTTGAGTTGGAAGTGTGGAAACTTGATTCGGAGGTGAAAGATAAGTTGGAGGAGGCGTCTCTGGTGGTGGTATGGTGGCTGCCCACAATCGCTGCGCTAGATGAAGAAATTGGGTAGCTCGTGAAGGAAAAACCAGGAAATAATAAGAAAAATTCAAAATAAAATAATTATGTATTTAAGGACAAGGAAGATAAAGAGAAGGAAAATAAAGGAGAAGAGAAAAGACATAGGTAAAATAAATGGACTCAAATGTCCTTGGCTTGGCGAGTAAATGAAGCGGCCGGCATGAGCTTATGTGGCTTGGTCTCGCACGGGACGACTGTGCTAGGGTCCCTTCATTTCTTCGGTATTGATAATGTTAAAACAGAGATTTTGGGGCAGGAGAATGAGAGAAAATGGAAAGGGGGGAGAGTGTAAAGGGTATGGATGAAAGGGAATGGGTGAGAAAAGGAACAAGGGGTGTTTTAAATAGAAGTTTCAAATCTGGTACATCCCCACGCCCGTGTACTATGGGCGTGTTGAGTCACACGGTCATGTCGCACGGCCGTGTTGTGCTTCGTTCATTTCTCCCACACCCGTTTCGTGGCCACCACGCCCATGTTTGATAAAACAGTGTCGACCACGGCTGTATCGCACGACCGTGGTATGTAGTCAGAGCCCGTGTATCTTTCTCAGTGTCAGCCACGGCCATATCCCACGGCTGTGGCAGTTTATAACCGTCCGTGATCTGGGGATCTTTCGTCATCGGCTCGTACAACCTCTGCCATGTCATGTCGATTTAAAATCGTGGTGTCCACACGGCCACGGCCACGTCCGTGTGCAAGGCCTTGTGGTATGGAAATATGCACTTTGGTTAGTTAATAGTTAGATGCTAACAATGAGAGTAGAAATAAATGTAAAAAAATAAACGGAGTTAGTGCTCGGGTTGCCTCCCGAGAAGCGCTTGTTTAAAGTCTTAAGCTAGACTTACCTCTCATTCGCATATTCATGGTGGTTTGAAGAGTTGGAAATCCTTTCTTGTGTTATCAGTTCCATTATCATGATAAAGTTTGAGCCGAGTAGCGTTTACCTTAAAAGTGTCGAATGTAGGATTACTTACCTCATCGTTGGTATGGGAAGACATTACGTACCTCGATAGGGACTTCTTTGTTTGTATTCATGTTTGATGTGGTGATTCGGGGGTCTCCCTTATTCAACAATACCTGATCTCCTATTTTGAAGTGATTTGTCGTCCTTATAGGCTTATCTGGGGGTTCCCTTGGTTTTTATTCGTGTGATTTTGATTTTTCCTTGAAATGTGTCTTCCACTCATCTAGTTCATCAATATGAAGCCTTCGATCCTCATGAATTACTTCTTTGTTGTCATGATGTATAGGATCTGGCTCAGTTGTGTGGTTCTGTTGTGTTTCCTGAAAAGAAGGCTTAACTGAATAGTCATTAATAAAATTAATTTTCTCACCTTGATTACTTGATGTCCTAGCCGAGTCAAGAGCTTGAAGAGTGACTGCCTCGCCACCTATACTGGCGTATGAGTTCGCTTTCAGTATCAATGTCGGTTTTGTTCTAGCAGTTTGCTAAAAGGGGTCTTCCCAAAATTAAAGGGATCGTATTGTCCTCATCCATGTCTAAAACGATAAAGTCTACTGGGAATACGAATTTATCAATTTTTACGAGTACATCTTCAACTATACCCCTAGGAATTCTAATAGTTTTATCAGCTAATTGAATGCTCATCCTAGTTTGTTTGGGTTTCCCTAGACCTAGCTGTTTAAACATTTTATAAGCATGACATATATACTTGCCCCTAGATCAGCTAAAGCATTATCAACCGATAAACTACCAATTAAGCACGGAATTGTAAAACTCCCTGGATCTTTTAATTTTCGTGGTAGTCGATTTTGCAACATTGCTGAGCATACTGCGTTTAGTTCCACATGCGACTCCTCGTCTAACTTCCGTTTGTTTATCAGAAGCTCTTTTAAAAATTTCCGTGAATCTGGCATCTGCGAAAGAGCTTCAAGAAACGGTAAGTTAATATGTAATTTCTTTAAAAGTTTAAGAAATTTACCGAATTGTTCGTCTGTGTCGTCTTTCTTTATCGCATCGGGATATGGTATACGAGGTTGGTACTCTTTAATTACCGATTTTGGCTTATCATGACTTATTTCAACCTTACCTCCCTCTACCGCATTTTATTGCCTTAAATTGGGCTTATCAGACCCTACACTATCATGAGCTATTATGGCTTGAATTTGTTCTTTTGGGTTAGTCTCAGTGTTGCTTGGTAGGCTTCCTTACGATGCGTTCGTAGATCGACAGCAAGTTGTCCTAACGGTTCTCGATCCCTTGAATTGATGCTTGTTGATTTTTAAGTGTTGTCTCGGTGTTTTGGAAATGAGTTTCGACATCAAGCTATGAATTTTGTCAAGATCTCCTCAAGGTTCACTTTCTTTTCCTTTGGGTAGAAATTTGTTGTTGGAAGTTTGGAGGGGTTCTTGTCTCTCGATTTCCTTGCCCACCCCATGAAAAATTAGGGTGGTTCCTCCAACCTAGATTATAAGTATTACTATAAGGGTTAATTTGAGATCTAAAATTGTTACCCACATAGTTCATTTGTTCGCTTTCCATGCCATGTCCGTAGGGTGGGTACTCAGGATTCGCCACACCTCAACTTGTTTTGCACTGCATTACTGGATGTACCTGCGAAGAACCACATAAACCATCAATTTTCTTGGTTAAAAGTTCTACCTGGTTTGATAGCATGGTTACTGCATCGAGGTTAAAAACACTAGCAGCTTTTGTTGGCCTTGTCCTCGTGACTTGCCACTGATAATTATTCAGTGACATCTCTTCTATAAACTCGTAGGCCACTTCAGGAGTTTTGTTGTTCAGTGTTCCGCTGGTGGCTGAATCAATCAACTGCCTGGTTGAAGGGTTTACACCATTGTAAAAGGTTTGGACCTGTAGCTATAAGGATAATCCATGGTGTGGGCACCTTCTCAATAGATCATTGTATCTCTCCCACGCATCATAAAGTGTCTCTAAATCCATCTCAACAAAAGAAGAGATATCATTCCTTAACTTTGTAACAGCCTGATTTAGGGGCTAGTCGGAACAGTGATCTCGGAATCAATAATTCGAGGTTAGAGAAAATTATTTTCATGTTATGTTCTGTGTTATGACATGTTTATGAGGATGCATGAAAATTTTGGTGCTTTAATTTTAGCAATTTCTGGCTAAATTGTGAAAAAGGACTAAATCGCATAAAGTGTGAAAGTTCTATTTTATTTGCTAGAGGCACCAAATAGCTATGGTTTATAAATTGGGGGTACCAAATGTGCAATTTGGCCTTGTTTAAGTAGCTTGGCCGGTCAAAGAAGCTAAAGGGGACAAGAGCATTTAATGTGGACATGTTAGGTGACTAAAAAGAAATAAAATAAGGTGAAATATGCCAAGCTATCATCTTTTATTTCTTCTCTTCCTCCACCAAAAAATAGCAGCCATGGGAGGGGTTTTGAAGCTTAAAATTTCAGCAAGCAATTCTCCACTCAAGTAAGTGATTTTGATGATCTTTCTTGATAAAAATTGTACTTTTGGAGTCCCCAAAGCTTAAGCTTTCTAAAGAGGGGACTAGTTTGCAATATGGTTGAAAATCTAGGGACTTGCCATGAGAGATTTTATGTTGTTTGATGAGTTTTTATGAAAGAAAATAAATGATAGGATGATGAGAAACAACTTTTGTGAAAGGTGTTGTCATGAAAACACCTAATTGGGACTAAAATGCAAAAGTTGTAATTTGTTCATTAAGGGATGAAATTGATGGAATTGAGAATAGTTGTAAGAGGATTAAATGTTCAGCTAGGCTTGTTTAACAAGAAAATGTGATGAAAATTTATTTATGAGCCTAGGGGCAAAATCGTAATTTTGCCAAAGTGTAGGGGCAAAATGGTCATTTTTGCCTAAGTAGAGATTATGTTGTAATTCGATCATTAAGTGATTAAATGAGTAAATTTCATTGTTCTAGATCAAAGAAAATGAGTTTCAGACCCTAGAACGGATGAAAAGAGAAATGTGGGCAAAAAGTCATTTTCGGCTCTTTCGACATCGAGGTAAGTTCGTGTGCGATTGTTGCAACTATGTACGAGTTAATTTAAGATTCCAATGTTGTATGGAAAGTAGATTTACACTATGAAACGTATGAAATATCCTTAATGAGATGTCAAGAGAATTGGATCTAAGAGTAATGGAAAATGTATATAGAATGACACGATGATGGTTAAAGTCTCGAGTAAGACCATATTTGATTATGGCCTTGGTGTAAGAGTTCGTATAAGACCATGTCAAGCACATGGCATCGATATGTTATTATGTGTGAGACCCTATTAGGGTATGTTGTCAATTGGAACTATGTGTATGAGACTCGAGAGAGTTAGTTAACAATTTGAAGGTAGGTGGTTGTACCACGAGAAGTACAAGTAAATGTTAGAACTAAATTGAGATGAATTCAATATCTGATGAACCCCTAGTGGGATAGGTGTTATTATTGCACCTTAGTTGCATGAGATAGATTTGTTGATGTATTGTGTGGATGCTAATGAGAATCGTAGAAAGTTAAGTGAGAATGATAATGAATGAAGAGGTTTACAGATGAACATTTGAATTAGAGAAAATGTGTGTGGATAAGTATTTGCGAATGTATATTATCGGTGGGCTGTGTGCGTTACCTCCTGATATATTATTAATTGATGGGCTGTATGCGATACCATCAACTATATTATTATCGTTGGGCTATGTGCGTTACCACCTGATTAATTAGTAATCGATGGGCTGTGTGCGATACCATCGCTTATAAATGATTGGTGAGCTAAGTGCAAAATCACCATTAGTATAACTGATTGGTGGGCTGAGTGCGATACCACCCTATAAGAGATTCAATGGTGGGCTAAGTGTGTAGCCACTGAGAGATTGGTAGTATGAATGGTTTATTGAGAATGCATGATGTGTTGTTTGATATGATCTTGTGATGATCAGTGCAGGATGTATGCTAATTAAACGAGCGAATTGGCTTGTGGCATGGTAAGTTAATGAATGCGAGCATTAAGCCCTAGATATGGTTAGAATGTGGTAAGAGACGAAACGAGTAAGCATTATGAATGATTGAATAGGTAACTGTGAGTTCAAGAGTAAAACTCATTCTAATACCTTGTGATTGAGTATAAGCATATGAATATTGATAGTTGATTCTTAATTGCAATAGAACTTACTAAGCTTTATTGCTTACTCCTCTTCTTTTTCCCATCTCTTATAGGATATTTTATCTAGCTCGGGTTGGAGGCCGTCGGAGATGTTTTCACACTATCGAGGAGACACTTGGTATGAGGTATCATGTAACACCCCCAAACCCGGCCCACAAGTCTTGTCCGGATCTGGTTATGTCACTGCGGAATGACGGTTAAAAATCTTTAACTTTAGAATAAAACTTGAAAACTCTATTAACTTTCGGGAAGTAAGTCCATTAAAATTATTAAATAATATAAGCTTGGTTTGAATTAAAACTTTATTATAATTTATTATAATATAAATCCTTTGTAAAAATATTACTAAATACTATATAACCTTTATCAACTATAAATAGAGTACTTTAATCAAAAGTGGCCCTTATTACATCAAATAAATTAAACCAAGTACTTCAAATTAAAATGCTTGAAATAAAAATATTCAAAACGTCTACTTCTGCATGAAAATCTGCTTCTGCATGGCCACCTTTGTATCTACTCCAACCCGTCCACTAATCACGACTCACCTGCGATGATTAAAAAGTTGGGTGAGTCATACAGACTCAGTGTGTAAGTTAACCACTGAAATCCACCCACATGCTAGCCACATAATATCCCAATTATCAAATGCAACAAGTAATATATATTCATTTTAACAATTACCACAATCTGGGCTTGGCCCACTTTCAAATCATACTCAAATACTGGGCTTGGCCCATTTCCACGTATGTTCCCAAAACATACCTATCCACATGTCATATTGGGCTTGGCCCATTTCCATATTATTACAAAAATAATGCAACATGATTCCCAACCCAACCTAGGGTCTATCCGCTACACACCCCCTTATCCAGCCTACCACACACCAGGGGACTATCGAGTCACCCTCTCTCCTTTTCCCTCCAAAAAGGCAACCAATGCCATCCACGATGTAGCGTATAGCTAACATCAAACCACGATGGAGCACACACAAGAATCCATCAAGCCACGATATGGCATAAAGCCCATATCAATCAAGGTAACCACGCGAACAAAATCGCAAAGATCCACAACGCGACCTCGATCGGCGCGCCAATCCACGATGTAGCACAAAGTCGACATCAACCACGTACTCAAGTACACCCGTACCTTCTTTTCATAACCCATCCATGCACATGCCACATAAAATATAATCGTGATCATGCATGCACATGCTTATTAATGTCCATAAACATACTCATAAACAAATAATCACACGGCAATAGATCCGATACTAACCTGGTCATCGCTATACCCTTTAGGGGTATGTATGGCACACTTATTACTGCACTTGTTAGTAAAACATATAACACATAAAACCCGGAAACAGTGGGTTAGTTACACACCTTATTACTAGGAGTTCTAGACTCTCGATCCTCGACGCTATCGTTTAGCGAGACTACCGTTATCTGCCTATCGTTTTCTGTTGCACGTCCACACCCTGGTGGCCAATCTCGTACAGCAGAAACGGATCTTTTCTTAAACTTTGGGACATGGACCTTCCCTTTCCCTTCTTGACTGGTACTTGCATCCACGTCCATCGTAATCACTTAATCAGAATCCTTTGGTTAAACGTCATAATACAAGATCTCAGGCGAATAACTACAATTTAACTTACTTACCGAAACGATCTAAAATCTCAAAGGCTCCTCTGTACTTCTGTCGATTTGCCCCTAAAAAGAACATAGCCACTCTTAGGTCAACACAGTATTACATAATAAGGCCTAAGGTCGAATACCTTACCACTCTTACCTTGATGAGTCCAAACAATTCGAGACCTTCCTTTAGACTCCTTGACGCTGGCTACAAACAAGCAAAACACATCACTTATAACCTATAGAGCATTCGACCAACCAACACTAAGGCCAACCATTCGGTTTCGGCCTCTAACCAATTAACTAGGATACTTACCTACAATCTTTAGATGTCGACAGCACCACACTTCACCGGTTCGGCTTCAAACTTGATAAAGTAGAAGAGAGATGGAGGGCTAAAGATTTCGGCTATCAAGGGATTAAAAGAAAACAAAAGAAATATTTGACTACAAAGGCCAAAGGAGAAATCGGCACACCAAGAGGGAGAGGGAGAGATTTGGCAAAAGACTTGATGAATAATTGGCACTCTACCCCCCTATTTATAGCATTCGGCCACCCCCTTGAAGACTCCAAGATTCGCCAACACCTTCCTAGCCACTAATTCAATTCCATTTGAATTAAACAAATCCCCCCATTATCCTATCCACATCCTATCTCTAATTTAAACTAATAAAAAAAAACTATAATTATCTAAAATAATAAAACAACAAATCATTATCCCACCAAATAAAACAAAGCTCATCCTAATCTTCCAATTTAATCTGCATGCCGTCCACCTTCAATTTGCTGCCAAAAAGGAATAAAAATTTAAAACTCCAAATGCAACTTTCTTGGTTCGAACCTGGGACCAGTCTGCTGCACACCTCTCCTTCAAACGCCCAGGCCACTCGGCCACATTGAATTTCATGCTAGAAACCCCCAACGTTTTATTTTAAACCCTTTCTACTCAAGCCCATAACCACCAACAAAAATAAAAACGCCAACTGCTTCTCCGGCCCCTCGAAACCGCGACCTCACTCCCCTCCAGCGCCTAAGTAGCGCCCAAGAGCCACTTTGCCAATTGGACTTTCATGTCCATCAACTTGGACATTTATTTTTAAGGCCTACTTAGCCCAGTCCCTTGACGCAAAAATAATAAAACAAAAATGCTGCCCCAGCAGCTCGAACTCTGGCCCCCCCTTGCACCTTGAGGCGTTACCTTCCAAAGCCCCCAAGCAGCGCCTCCACGCCACTTTGCCAGATCTTTTCTTGTGTCCTAAACCTTCCAAAAATTATTTTAAGGCCTTCCTTCCCCATTTCCCCTTTTTACCCTAAAAATCTAAAATTTTCCAAAGCCCTTCCTTTTTCATCCGAGCATTCTTAAACCTCTAAAACACATCCAAAAACACCCAAAAACCTTCCAACACTGGAATTATACCCAAATTGCATAGCCCCTAAATCAGGGTGTTACAATTCTACCCTCCTTAAAAATAATTTCGTCCTCGAAATTACTTTACTAACAAACGTCCATACAACCTATCTTACCACCTTACGCTTATGCTACGCACTCTGATCTTACTAAGGCTATCGTACCTACACAATCTCTAAGTTCGCACTCAAAATTCGAAGCACCTCTCTTAGCAACACAGAAAAGGCTAACTCATAAGCAAGCAAAGTAATTAAAGCATGTACCAAAGCAAAGGAGCTTACCTAATATCACATCCTTGGTTGACTCCGACTAGAACCATTCCTTCCATGACTTGAACCACGACCCCTCGTCGCTCGAGGACAATTCTTAACTAAATGTGCCTTAGATCCGCACCGAAAACATTCTTTACTATTTCCCCAACACTCTCCTGTGTGAGGTCTTCCACATCGAGCACAAGAACGATTCCGATCCACTGGGGCAAGTGCACGCACAGGATTCTCGATCCTTGGTCTTTTCTGGACATTACCAAACGATACTGATGGTCCAACATCTCTCTTATTCTCGCTCCTATTCTTTTCTCGGTTTTCTCTTATAGTCTTTTTAACCTCTTCAGCGATCCGAGCTTTCTCTACCAGAATGGCGAAGTCCCTTTCTCTTTGCGGAGCGATCAACTCCCGCAACTCATCCCGCAGCCCATCTTCGAATCGAACACTCCTTTCATAATCAGTAGCCACGATTCCTTTGGCGTACTGACTTAGTCGCACGAATTCCGCTTCGTACTCAGCTATCGACTTACTTCCTTGCACTAGATTTAGAAACGCTTTCCTTTGCGCGTCTAAGTAACTTGCTCCAACGTACTTTCCTTCAAACTTTTCCTTAAAGTACTCCCAATCCAATCGATCTGCCGGTACACCTTGTTTGACAGTGAGCCACCAACGATAAGCTTCATCCCGAAGAAGCGAAACAGCACCTTTTAGCTTTTCCTCTGGGGTACAATCTAAGTCATCCATGATTCTCTCGACTGCTTCTAGCCAATACTCCGCTACGTTCGGAGCTACTCCAGACACTCCTCTAAAGATCTCAGCTCCGTTCAATCTAAGCCTTTCCGATACTGACTTTCGAGTTCCGTTTCCCCTACTAGCTCTTGCCACTTGCTGTAGCACTCGTAGCATGGCTTGCGACACTGCGTCATCTTCCTCCGTCTGATCTTGCTCCTCTGCGCCCACTGCTGGTGGCGGCACTTCACTTTCTGACCCATGGCCAGACCCTATCGGTTCTGATGCTGCCATTCTACCTCTACCGCGTCCCCTAGAACTCATCTCTACCGTCGCGATTTAATCTGTTTAAAAAGTTTTATGCATTAGAAATTATTGTTTCACTATTTTATCCACGAGCAATTTTATGCAATGAAGTTTCCGAGAGTAGTTCTTTCGAGCAATCAAGTTTCCTTCCCTACCCAGGGGTAATTTCGTCATTTTCCTACAAGGGTATTTTTTTAGAAATTTTAAAACTAAGGGTTTTAAAACAGTGAGGCAAATCCCTTTCGGGTTTTAATAATTGGTTTAGCCTATGAACAAGTCCTCTTGGTTAAGGTGAACCGTAGCTACGCACTGGGTAGGATTCCAAATAAGAGAGGTGAGTCACGAGGATCCGCTAAGTACCGTGCTCTTCCGGATCCACTCCTGACATGCGCACAATGGTTGCCACACCTTAACTCGGCAACTTAATCACAAGTTTGTTTAGTAACCTTAAGTCTTATGTGTTCAATGTTTGAGTAAACTAATCCTAGGGTTCAACAGATCCTAGTTCACTAATCTACGAGCCCAACTAAGCCCATAACAGTTCATATATCAAATTACTTCACAAGTCTGAAGTACTTACCTGGTGGACTCGGGTTGAAGGTACAGGTGCCATGCCAGAAAAACCTGAAAAAATAATTCATAAACCCATATTCTTGAAAAGCCCATTATGAAAATGTTTTTGGGCCCAAAACCCTCAAAGCCGAGTTTTGAACCGGGCTCGATATAAATCAGAACACCCCCAAAACCGGCCCACAAGTCTCGTCCGGATCGGTTATGTCATCTTGGAATGACGGTTAAAAATCTTTAACTTTAGAATAAAACTTGAAAACTCTATTAACTTTCTGAAGTAAGTCCATTAAAATTATTAAATAATATAAGCTTGGTTTGAATTAAAACTTTATTATAATTTATTATAATATAAATCCTTTGTAAAAATATTACTAAATACTCTATAACCTTTATCAACTATAAATAGAGTACTTTAATCAAAAGTGGCCCTTATTACATCAAATAAATTAAACCAAGTACTTCAAATTAAAATGCTTGAAATAAAAATATTCAAAACGTCTACTTCTGCATGAAAATCTGCTTCTGCATGGCCACCTTTGTATCTACTCCAACCCGTCCACTAATCACGACTCACCTGCGATGATTAAAAAGTTGGGTGTTAACCACTGAAATCCACCCACATGCTAGCCACATAATATCCCAATTATCAAATGCAACAAGTAATATATATTCATTTTAACAATTACCACAATCTGGGCTTGGCCCACTTTCAAATCATACTCAAATACTGGGCTAGGCCCATTTCTCAATAAACCACATATCAACTGGGCTTGGCCCATTTCCACGTATGTTCCCAAAACATACCTATCCACATGTCATATTGGGCTTGGCCCATTTCCATATTATTACAAAAATAATGCAACATGATTCCCAACCCAACCTAGGGTCCATCCGCTACACACCCCTTATCCAAATACCACACACACTGGGGACTATCGAGTCACCCTCTCCTTTTCCCTCCAAAAAGGCAACCAATGCCATCCACGATGTAGCGTATAGCTAACATCAAACCACGATGGAGCACACAGCAATCCATCAAGCCACGATATGGCATAAAGCCCATATCAATCAAGGTAACCACGCGAACTAAATCGCAAAGATCCACAACGCGACCTCAGTCAGCGCCAATCCACGATGTAGCACAAAGCTGACATCAACCACGTACTCGAAGTACACCCGTACCTTCTTTTCATAACCCACCCATGCACATGCCACATAAAATATAATCGTGATCATGCATGCACATGCTTATTAATGTCCATAAACATACTCATGAACAAATAATCACACGGCAATAGATCCGATACTAACCTGGTCATCGCTATACCCTTTAGGGGTATGTATGGCACACTTATTACTGCACTTGTTAGTAAAACATATAACACATAAAACCCGGAAACAGTGGGTTAGTTACACACCTTATTACTAGGAGTTCTAGACTCTCGATCCTCGACGCTATCGTTTAGCAAGACTACCGTTATCTGCCTATCGTTTTCTGTTGCACGTCCACACCCTGGTGGCCAATCTCGTACAGCATGCTGTAGAAACGGATCTTTTCTTAAACTTTGGGACAGGGACCTTCCCTTTCCCTTCTTGACTGGTACTTGCATCCACGTCCATCGTAATCACTTAATCGAATCCTTTGGTTAAACGTCATAATACAAGATCTCGAGCGAAATAACTACAATTTAACTTACTTACCAAACGATCTAAAATCTCAAAGGCTCCTCTCAGATTCATCCGATTTGCCCCTAAAAAGAACATAGCCACTCTTAGGTCAACACAAGATTACATAATAAGGCCTAAGGCCGAATACCTTACCACTCTTACCTTGATGAGTCCAAACAATTCGAGACCTTCCTTTAGACTCCTTGACGCGGCTACAAACAAGCAAAACACATCACTTATAACCTATAGAGCATTCGGCCAACCAACACTAAGGCCAACCATTCGGTTTGGCCTCTAACCAATTAACTAGGATACTTACCTACAATCTTTAGATGTCGATGAAGACCACACTTCACCGGTTCGGCTTCAAACTTGATAAAGTAGAAGAGAGATAGAGGGCTAAAGATTTCGGCTATCAAGGGATTAAAAGAAAACAAAAGAAATATTTGACTACAAAGGCCAAAGGAGAAATCGGCACACCAAGAGGGAGAGGAGAGATTTGGCAAAAGACTTGATGAATAATTGGCACTCTACCCCCCTATTTATAGCATTCGCCACCCCCTTGAAGACTCCAAGATTCGGCCAACACCTTCCTAGCCACTAATTCAATTCCATTTGAATTAAACAAATCCACCCATTATCCTATCCACATCCTATCTCTAATTTAAACTAATAAAAAAAAACTATAATTATCTAAAATAATAAAACAACAAATCATTATCCCACCAAATAAAACAAAGCTCATCCTAATCTTCCAATTTAATCTACATGCCGTCCACCTTCAATTTGCTGCCAAAAAGGAATAAAAATTTAAAACTCCAAATGCAACTTTCTTGGTTCGAACCTGGGACCAGTCTGCTGCACACCTCTCCTCCAAACGCCCAGGCCACTCGGCCACATTGAATTTCATGCTAGAAACCCCAACGTTTTATTTTAAACCCTTTCTACTCAAGCCCATAACCACCAACAAAAATAAAAACGCCAACTGCTTCTCCGGCCCCTCGAAACCGCGACCTCACTCCCCTCCAGCGCCTAAGTAGCGCCCAAGAGCCACTTTGCCAATTGGACTTTCATGTCCATCAACTTGGACATTTATTTTTAAGGCCTACTTAGCCCAGTCCCTTGACGCAAAAATAATAAAACAAAAATGCTGCCCCAGCAGCTCGAACTCTGGCCCCCCCTTGCACCTTGAGGCGTTACCTTCCAAAGCCCCCAAGCAGCGCCTCCACGCCACTTTGCCAGATCTTTTCTTGTGTCCTAAACCTTCCAAAAATTATTTTAAGGCCTTCCTGCCCCATTTCCCCTTTTTACCCTAAAAATCTAAAATTTTCCAAAGCCCTTCCTTTTTCATCCGAGCATTCTTAAACCTCTAAAACACATCCAAAAACACCCAAAAACCTTCCAACACTGGAATTATACCCAAATTGCATAGCCCCTAAATCAGGGTGTTACATATCAAGTCATTATGAGGCATGGCATGTATAGGGCTAGTACATGAGGTTGATTAAGTCATTGTTATTGTGCCAAATGTGTTGGCCTAAATGAGTTATGGGATAATTGTATAATGCCATAGTTGTTGGCTATTATGTTTTATGAAAAGATGTATTGATCTATGTGGGATGGCAATTTAACTTGAGTGATTATGAATGTGATGGATGAGTATAAGTTGTGTAAGCTATAAGAGTGCAAAGAGCTTGGCAAACAGCCTTGTTCTGGTCCACACGGGTAGACACACGGGCATGTGTCTAGGCCGTGTGAGACACACGATCAAGCCAGGGGCGTGTGCCCTGGCTGTGTGGAGTCTGCACCTTGAAATTAGAATTTGAATGGTCACACGGTTAAAGCACACGGGCGTGCTGAGGCCGTGCTGAATAAGTCAGAATATTAAGGTATGGCACACGGGCGTGTCAAAACTGTGTGTGATTAGTCAGTGTTGACCACGGGTGAAAGGCACGGACGTGTGATAGGGTACACGGGCGTGTTCCCAAAATACATGGGCGTGTGCCTTGGCCGTGGGCAAATTGGCAGAATACTAGGTTTTTAGGCACGGTCCGGGGACATGGGCGTGTGTGTCTATGCACGGGCGTGTCTGATCTTGCACGGGCGTGTGGCTCCTGTTTTAAAAGAAAAGTTTCTTTTAGCTTGTAAAAGTTTCCGAACGCAAGTTTAAGGCCTCGTAGGCCCACGATATGAATGATTTGACTAAGAAAGAGAAGTTTTTAATTCAGAACGAAATTTTGTAGCCCGAAAGTACATGTTTAAGCAAGTTCAAGCATAGTAATGTCTCGTATCCGGTTTTAGCCTCGGAATCGGGTATGGGGTATTACATTTAGTGGTATCAGAGCTATGGTTTAGTCGGTTCTAGGACTAACCTAGCGTGAGTAAGAGTCTAGCTATACATGCCATATGTGGACCGTGATAGTGTGATGTCTCCCGGCTCTAACGAAATTGTTTTGTTAAGACAGAGATGATTCCCAACCGAGCTAATTTCAGTAAGTTTGTATGATTTCTAAGCTTTATGATTTCTATCATTGAATTGCTTAGTATAAGGTACGCTATTACCATGGAAATGTTTAATACTATGCTAGACAAAGAAATAAATAAGATTAAGCATGAGGAAGCCTCGATTGAAGTTGAATAGCTTAGGATACTTGATCTATCACATGAGATGAGAAAGCCCGTATAAGACCAAGCCAAGACATGGCAATGGTATGTCCCCAAGGGAACACATGAGAAAGACTTCGTATAAGTCCATGTCAAGACATGGCCTCGATACCAAGGTGAGAGATCCCATGTAAGACCATATCTAGGATATGGCTTTGGCATCGAGTTATGTGAAATGAGATTCAGTATCCTCGGCTACTCATAGAAATTCATCGGAAAAATGAGTCAAGCTTAAATGAGATAGCAATAAAGTTAGTAGTAAAGTTGATATTGTGTCATGCTAGTGAAGGCTGACTAACAAATATAATTCATGTTATGAATGATGATGTTGAGATTATGTTCATTATAGTAAGATATACTGATCTATGTGATCAAGTGTTACAGGTACCTTGTTTACCTTACAAACATGAGACTAGTAAGTACCATGATGTATGTGAGAAGCAGTAAGAGTAAGTAAGCATTTGAGATTTGTGATGCCATTGGCTATGATAAATATGTTCACATGGTTAAATCTCACGTGAGACTGTTAAAGTAGAGAATGTATAATGTTTTGTTTTATGATTACATTATGAAGTCACACATATTATAGTGTGAAAGTTAAACCGAGAAGTTTGACTAAGTAGAATCACGAGAGATGAGTACGATCGTTCAATGATAAAATGATGAATAAGACCATGGTTGGACCATGGCAATATGTGAGCCAGTGTAAGACCATGTCTGGGACATGGCATCGACCACAATATGGGAGCCAGTGTAAGACCATGTCTGGGACATGGCATTGGCATTGATATATGATCCCGTATAAGACCATATCAGGGATATGGCTTCGGTATTGAATAAGTTAATCGGATAAGACCATATCTGGGATATGGCATCGATATTTGTAGTGAGATCCCGTATAAGACCATATCTGGGATATGGCATCGGCACCAAATAGTAATCCCATGTGAGACCACGTCTGGGACCTGGCTTCGGTACGAAATCGTTTAAGACCATATCTAGGATATGGCATCGACATCGATATGAGTTTCCATGTAAGACCGTATCTGGGATATGGAATTGGTATTGATATGAGATTTCGTGTAAGACCATAGCGAGGCTATGGCATCGTAATGATATGTAAAGTAATAGCTGGGCTATGATGTTGCGATACGAGTAAGACCATAGTTGGACTATGGAAATCAAGTAAACGACGTACTTAAACCCGTAAGACATTCTTTAGATTAATAAGCAATAGTAAGAGGAATTAGAGTTAAATGTTGAGTACTCGAGTAGATATTAATGTGGAACTTGAGTAAGTTTGCATCAGATTAATGCAATAATTATGTTAGCATGATTAAGAATGCCTTGTATCACATCAATGCATAATATTCTATTAAATAGAGTAATTATTGTTGAACATGAGGTTAAAGTCATAGAGGACTAAAGTGATGAGTCTATCATCGAGATATATGAAATAGAGAAGGTCCCGTATAAGACCATGTCCGGGACATGACCTCGGCACCGAGTTGAGATCCCGTATAAGATCATATCCGGGATATGGCTTTGGTAATGAATATGAGAATTGTGTAGGACCATATTCAGAATATGGCATAGATATTCGATGTGGAAGTCCATATGAGACCTTATCCGGGATATAGCATTGGCATTTAGAGGTGACCCCATATAAGACCACCTCAGGGATGTGGCATTGGTTTCGTACCTACATGAATGACGATGAATATGCATCTTTGATTATCCCTAGTGATCAATGGGACACGTAGATGAGTCTAGAGATAGAAATGAGAATTGTACTAAAGCCATGTGAATGGGTGAATACAGGTACTCATGAAAGGGCCAAGAAGAAATGAGTACGATGTGTGGCACAATATGTGCTAAATAAATGGCAAGTATGAGTAAGTTGGCTCAAAACCTATAGTTGTGCATGGTTAGTTGATGCCATGGATGGATTATAATAATCTCCTTGAGTATTATGTATAAATATCTGTTGCCTTCTAGGGCTGATATGGTTGTTCTTTTCATAAACTGGGACTGTGTGAGAATGTTAGCAGATAGTAATAAAAAAAAATCAGATGAAACGGTTGTCGATTTAGTTATTTGGAATCGACGTTTCTTTATCTCCTAGAACACGGTCTAACCCGACTCACACGGCCGTGTCTCATTAAAGAAATCCGAACACGGCCTGGCCACGATTCACACGGGCGTGCACCATGGCCGTGCCTCTACCGTGGAGAAGAGCAATTTCATTCGGGAAAGGATACTTAGGGAGAAAGAAACGTATTTCAAAAGCCTATAAATACACCCTAAGTATGACCTAAAAGGGGGCCCAAAGCCATCGTCTAGGGCGTCGTGCTAGCCGATAAGGCGATTTGTGGGGATTCACTCAAGGATAGCCAGTTGATCCATCTCAAGAAGCCAGAATTATACTCAAGACGGAGGATCTCTCCTTCAATTCCTTTAGGGGGTTTTAGGGATTTCTTATATTTTGTTTTATCTTTTCTCTTGAGTTGTTTTCCTTTATTGTTATGAACTAAACCCTTCGGATACCCGAAGGGGATGAAACCTATGATGAATCTTGTTATTGTTTTCTGAATTATATGATAAATACTTAGTTTGTTCTTAATTATGTGAGCTTAATCCAAATTTGATGTGCTTAGGTGGAGGAGGAATAGACCCTGCCTAAGAGTAGATCCAACATAATTAAGCAGAGTTAATCGCACGCCTAGAGATAGGGTGATGAGATTTTGCCGAATTAGGGTGAAACCTAATATGGGAATCCATAGATCGATTTACTTCTATTCTAGGGGGTTATTATAAGAGAACGGAAGTTCCACTAATTAACCTAGGGTTAGACGTTATTCGCCTCGAGAGAGGGTTTAATATACGTTAGGGAGTCTTACGGATCAAACTAAGTGAATAAATCATATGGTTCAGTGTTAGATAACAAGTGAAGTCTAGGTGGATTCTTCCTAGGGTATCATCTAAATCAACTGAGTTTTTCCCAAGTTATTTTCCAAATTCATTCTTGTTTGTCTTAGAGTCTTTAGTTTATTAGTTAATTAATTTAGATTAGATAAACAATCTCTCTTTATTTTTAGGCTAGATAATAAAAAGAAAGTGAGTATTAGTACTTTTAGTTCCTTTGGGTTCGATAATCCGGTCTTGCCTAAGCTATACTACTGTTCGATAGGTGCACTTGCCTCAATCGTTGTCGAGTTAGTTTCGTGTTCGATCATTCTTTTATAAATTTTAAAGCTCTGATTCACAACGATCAAGTTTTTGGCGCCGTTGCTGGGGAACTAAAATATTAAGAAAGCTCTATTTTTATTACTTTAGCCATTATTTTTTATTTTCCGCAATTTATTTTTATTGTTTTTTTTTAAATTTTGCTAAATTTTCTTTCTTTCTTTTCCTAGCAGGTACCTCTAGTTTATCACTAGAAGGAACCCGAGAGGACCTTTAGAATACAACAGTGATATTGAAGCTACCGCTCGGAGAAATCGCAGAGAAATTAGGCGAGCCCTAAATTACCAAGAAGGAGAGCGAGAAGACAGATCCAATCCTACTGAAGGGATGGACGAAAATAATCTTCCACCACAAGATGTGACAGAAAATAATGCTCCGCGTACTATGTATGATTATGCTAAACCTCATTTAATAGGAGCCGAATCTAGTATTGTTAGGCCCGCTATAGCTGCTAATAAATTTGAATTAAAGCCTAACACTATACAAATGATTCAACAGTTTGTTCAATTTGATGGTTTGCAGGACAAAGATCCAAATACTCATATAGCTAACTTTTTAGAGTTACGTGATACATTCAAAATAAATGGCGTTTACATGATGCCATACGACTTGATTTATTTCCCTTTTCATTAAGGAATAAAGCTAAATGATGGTTAAACTTCGCTACCACGAGGGTCAATCACTACATGGGATCAAATGACCAAAAATTTTATTAAAATATTTCCCTCTTACCGCCAAAACGGCCAAATTACGTAATGATATCTCTTCTTCTCGCGCGATGGATTTAGAGACATTATACGATGCATGGGAGAGATATAAGGATCTCTTGAGAAGGTGTCCGCACAATGGTTTACCTTTGTGGCTTCAAGTCCAGACTTTCTATAACGGTGTAAACCCCTCAACGAGGCAACTAATAGATTCAGCCGCACGATGGAACCTTTGAATAATAGAACTCCCGAGGCAAATTTACGAGTTTATTGAAGAGATGTCACCAATAACTATCGGTGGCGAGTTACAAGGACCAAACCAACAAAATCGGCGGAGTTTTCAACATAGATCTTTGTAACCATGCTATCAACACGGTAGAGATGATGAATAAAAAGCTTGATAGTTTGTGTTCTTCGCAGGCACATCCAATGTCTGATGCGACATAAGTGGAACGTGGCGAATCCCGAGTACCCACCCTACCAACAGAGGGCAGAGAGCGAAACAGATGAACTATATAGGAAACAATTTCAGATCTAACAATAACCCATATAGTAATAATTATAATCCAGGTTGGAGGAACCACCCAAATTTTTCGTGGGGAGGACAAGGAAATCAAGGAAATTAAAGACAACAACCTCCTCAAAATTTCCAAAATCAGCCCTATCCACAGGAAAAGAAGCCGAATCTTGAAGAGACGTTGAAGAAATTCATAGCATCCACAGAAGCCCGTCTCCAAAAAACTGTGTAACACTCGACACCCAACAAACATCAATCAAAATGATCGAGAACCAAGTTGGAGGACTTACAAAGGCAATCGGGGAAATTACCCAGTCAGTCGGACAAATTGCGAAGCTATTATCTGAACGACCGCAAAGGCGCCTACCAAGCAACACTGAGATTAATCCAAAGGAGCAAATCCAAACCATAACAGCTCAAGAAAGTGAAGGAGTAGACGAACCCAGTCCAAAACAAGAAAACGAGGTAGAAAAAGGTAAAGCTGAGGTAACACAAGAAAAGCCAAAACCTGTAATCAAGGAGTACCAACCTCGCATACCATATCCCGGCGTTAACGAGAGACTATTACACGAGAGGAACAGATTCGGTAAGTTTCTTAAACTTTTAAAGAAATTACATATTAACTTACCGTTACTTGAAGCTCTTTCACGGATGCGATTCTAGAAAATTTTTAAGAGAACTTTTGACGAACAAGCGAAGGATAGACGAGGCATCACACGTGGAACTAAACGCAATGTGCTCAAAGAATCTTACAAAATAAACTACCACGGAAATTAAAAGATCCGGGAGTTTTACAATTCCATGTTTAATTGATAGACTAACTATTGATAATGCGTTAGTGATTTAGGGGCAAGCATAAATGTCATGCCTTACAAATTGTTTAAACAATTAGGTCTAGGGAAACCCAAAAAACTAGGATGAGCATTCAATTAGCTGATAAAACTGTTAGAATTCCTAGGGGTATTATCGAAGATGTTCTTGTAAAAATTGATGATTCGTTTTCCAGTAGATTTTGTTGTCTTAGACATGGATGAGGATAATTCGATCCCCTAATTTTAGGAAGACCCTTTTAGCAACTCGCCAGACTAAAATTGATGTTGATGCAGGGAGAACTCATACTTTGTGTAGGGAATGAGACAGTCACCATCAAGGCTCTCGACTCGGCTAGAACATCGAATAATCAAGGTGAGAACGTAAATTCTACTGATAATCATTCGGTTAACCCCTATTTTCAGGAAGCACCACCAAAGAATACAACTGAACCCGATCCTAAACCTCAAGCCAACAAGGAAGTAGTTCATGAAGATCGAGGATTCGATTCGATGATCTAGGCAGTGGAAGACACACTTCAAGGAGAAATTAGGGATACACGACGAAGAAACGGAACCACACAAGGTAAAACCGAAAGAGCCGCCAGATGAGCTCATAGGAACAACAAACCACTTCAAAATAGGAGATCAAGTATTGATAGAAAAAAATTGACCCTCGAATATCTCCTCCGGACCCTAGCACAAACAAAGAAATATCTTTTAGGGTAACCAGTGTTTTCCCACACGGAACAGTCGAGGTAAGTAATCCTATTTTTGGTACTTTTACTATAAACACATCTCGACTTAATTTTTTCACGAAGACACAAATGATAGCATGAGGAAGGACTTCCAACTCCTCAAACCACCCTGAAGATGCAAATGAGAGGTAAAGTCTAGCTTAAGACTATAAACGAGCGCTTCTCGGGAGGCAACCCGAGTACTAACCCCATTAACTTTTTATTTTATTTCTATCTTATCCTTTCTTTATAATATCTAGCTTTAAACTAACAAGGGTGCGAATTCCTGGGCCACACGGCCTGCACACACGCGGCGTGGCCGTGGCCGTGTGTACCTCAAGAATCTTGGTACTAACATGGCAGGACGGTACAAGTCAGAGCAACTAAATTTAGAACTCATGGACTCAACCACTCCCCCACGGGCACCGAAAAAGTGGCACGGCCGTGCCCCATAACCGTGTGAAGCTACTGACTTGCCAACCACGGGCTGAACACGCCTGTGCTCGCAAAACCGCCAACATACCGACTTGTCGAACACAAAGCTAGACACGGCGTGGGAACCAACACACCCTAGAACACGGCCGTGCGAGGCGGCGTGTGTGAATCGACACACCCTCAACCCACGGGTGGGAAACGCGCACTTGAAATTTTATTTAAACACCATACCCCTCTCCTTTCTCTTCTTAACCCACTTTCCTTCTTTCTTCTCTCCTCCTTTCTTTCTTCCTTTCTTTTCTCCCTCTTTTTTTTTTCCTTTTCCTAATAAATCCTTTGACTCTTGAGCTACAACAACATCATATCCATGGCAAAGAAGCGTAAAAGGCCAATCACAGTCTCCTCAAAGGAGACCGATTCACATGAGTTCATGCCGACAGCTTCATCCAAACGACAAGCCAAGGATATTTGAGGCTATCTAGTTTTTATTTCATTTTTCTCTTTTGCTTCAATTTCCTTCCCTTTAACAATCTTATGCTTAATATAGTTTATTTCATCTTAGTTTCTTAATTTTAGGTTCTAAAGGCTGCTAGGGAATCACGCCACGACCACCACCATATCCACTGCCTTAGAAATCACACCCAACAATAAGGACTCCATAGTCCATTTTTCTTTTCCTTTAGTTCTCATTTCATCTTTATTTTTCTCCACTTTAGCTTGCTTTTCCTTAATTATTTAATTAGTATAGTTTTAATTATTATTAGTATATCCTGACTAATCCTGCATGAGCTACCCAATTTCTTCATCTAGCGCAGGATCGCCACCCGAACGACCCCTCCAACATATCGTTCATCCAACTCAAGGAATTCATCCATAATTCAGGAGTTTCACTTATCCCCATATCTTCTCGATCCAACATTACATTTATATTATCTATCTTTGTACATTGAGGGCAATGTACATCTTAAGTGTGGGGGTGAATCTTAGACGTAGTACCAAACTTTTTCATTATTCTCAAAATCCCGAATTTAGTCTTGTTTTTAAGTAATTTACTCATATTACTAATTAGGATGAAATTTCTGATGATTTATGATTTTTATTGATATGTTTTAGATTAAGTCATTGATAATTGTGAATTGATAATTAAATTCTAAGAATACTAGAGAATCAAGCATAATAAGTCTATTTTTCTGAATTAAAAATTTTCTAGGTCGTCTACCTAAATTTAAATATTACCTTGAA
This sequence comes from Gossypium sturtianum, assembly GCA_025698515.1. Classification (NCBI taxonomy): domain Eukaryota; kingdom Viridiplantae; phylum Streptophyta; class Magnoliopsida; order Malvales; family Malvaceae; genus Gossypium; species Gossypium sturtianum. Next base: position 57,414,111 of record CM046952.1, read on the forward strand.
ATTTTATATTTACAAGGTTGATGTCAAAAATACCCATAATTTTTGTTAGTTTTTGAGCCTTATAGAGCATAAATTCTTATTATTGCTCACTTTATTGATTATGAGTATGTCAACACTGATTTGTTATTCTAGAACTTGCATCGATTATACATGTCGAGACCACACTTTTGATTTGATATACAGAGATGATAAAGGCACCTAGGTTTTAACCCACTAACTCCATTAAAAGCCTACCTTCACAAATTAACCCCTAGTGAACCCCTTTTAATCCTAACAACCCCTTTTTATTGACTCACCCACTAATATTAACCCAAAACCCTTTTGTAATTGTTATCACCATTCTCTCTAACTACCCCTATATCGAGATTTGATCTGATTAGTTGCCTAATTATGAATTTTAGTAATTTATCCTTTATTATGTATTTATTATGTACTTAAAAAAAATGACGAAGTATATTCATTATTAGTTATGTGATTAAATGAGCTTATACATTTATTTAAATTCCAAATATCGAAGAAAAGCTTGTATTATTAGTATTATTAGTTTTCAATTGATGTAATTATTATTATTAGTTCATTAGTTCTTAGTTAGGTAATTTGTCAATTCAATCTCGATTCTAACCCTCTAATTCAACCTTATTCCACACCTTAACTTGACCCAGTTACAACCCTAACAAAGACCTTTTGATTTGTGTTTCATCTCATATTTCAATGGTGGAGATTTGATTTTCATACAAGCCTATGGGATTAACTCTTCATGTTTGACTTTTGAGTGACTAAATTTTGAACCTTAAACACTTTGAGTGATTTGAGTGAATCTTTAGTGAGGATGTCAATCCTTGACAATTTCGAATCAGAGGTAATTATTTAGATGAAGGGAAACACCTATGTTTTGTGCTACAAAATATAAGGCTTATAGTGTTTGAATTTTTAGGACACTTTGAGTTGAATTATCCATGTATAAATTATCCCTGAATTATGATGAGACACTATCAATGACTATTATGAATTATAAGAAGTTCGTTTTAATTGTAAGTTGAGAATTTTGCTTGAGGACAAGCAAAAGCTTAAGTGTGGGGGTATTTGATAAACCGAAATAGTAACATATTTTAGGCCCACATTTAGTATGATTTTGGATGAATTATCCCTTGATTTATGTAAAAAGGTGCTCTTAATTCTTTCTTTTCATGTCTTATACTCAGGAAAGCACCCAAGGATAAAAAGAACGAGAAACGGGCTCAAAACAGACCAAAACGGGCCAAAGAGGAAATCGACACGGCCTGGACTTGGACCCACACGGCCGTGCCAAGTCAATCATCTAGAACACGGTTTAACCCCGACTCACACGGCCGTGTCTCATTAAAGAAATCCGAACACGACCTGGCCATGATTCACACGGGCGTGCGCCATGGCCGTGCCTCTGCCGTGGAGAAGAGCAATTTCATTCGAGAAAGGATACTCAGGGAGAAAGAAACATATTTCAAAAGCCTATAAATACACCCTAAGTATGACCTAAAAAGGGGAGCCCAAAGCCATCGTCTAGGGGTGTCGTGCTAGGCCAGATAAGGCAGATTTGTAGGGATTCACTCAAGGATAGCCAGTTGATCCATCTCAAGAAGCCAGAATTATACTCAAGATGGAGGATCTCTCTTTCAATTCCTTCAGGGGGTTTTAGGGATTTCTTATGTTTTGTTTTATCTTTTCTCTTGAGATGTTTTCCTTTATTGTTATGAACTAAACCCTTCGGATACATTCAAGGGATGAAACCTATGATGAATCTTGTTATTGTTTTCAAATTATATGATAAATACTTAGTTTGTTCTTAATTATGTGAGCTTAATCCAAATTTGATGTGCTTAGGTGGAGGAGGAATAGACCACGCCTAAGAGTAGATCCAACATAATTAAGCGAGTTGATCACACGCCTAGAGATAGGGTGACGAGATTTTGCCGGATTAGGGTGAAACCTAATATGGGAATCCATAGATCGATTTCTTCGCTATTCTAGGGGGTTATTATAAGAGAACGAGAGTTCCACTAATTAACCTAGGGTTAGACATTATTCACCTCGAGAGAGGGTTTAATATACGTTAGGGAGTCTTACGGATCAAACTAAGTGAATAAATCGTATGGTTCAGTGTTAGATAACAAGTGAAGTCTAGGTGGATTCTTCCTAGGGTATCATCTAAATCAACTGAGTTTTTCCCAAGTTATTTTCCAAATTCATTCTTCTTTGTCTTAGAGTGTTTAGTTTAGTAGTTAATTAATTTAGATTAGATAAACAATCTCTCTTTATTTTTAGGCTAGATAATAAAAAGAAAGTTAGTATTAGTACTTTTAGTTCCTTTGGGTTCGATAATCCGGTCTTGCCTAAGCTATACTACTGTTCGATAGGTGCACTTGCCTCAATCGTTGTCAGAGTTAGTTTCCAGGTTCGATCATTCTTTCTATAAATTTTAAAGCTCTGATTCACAGCGATCAACTCTCATATTAGGTTTCACCCTAATCCAGCAACGCCTCGTCACCCTATCTCTAGGCACGCGATCAACTCCGCTGAATTATGCTAGATCTACTCTTAGGCAGGGACTTTTGCTCCTCCACCTAAGCACATCAAACTTGAATCGATATCCGCAAAATATCAACACAAGAATTAAGAACACATAATTAAGAACAAATCAAATATTTATCATATAGTTCAACAAACAATAACAAGATTCATCTAAGTTTCATCCCCCTCAGGTATCTGAGGGTTTAGTTCATAACAATAAAAGAAAACATCTCAGAAAACATAAGAAATCCCTAAAACCCCCTGAAGGAATTGAAGAGGAGATCCTCCGTCTTGAGTATAATTCTGGCTTATTGAGATGGATCAACTAGCTATCCCTGAGCGAATCCCCACAAATCTGCCCTTTCTGGCCTAGCAAGACGCCCCTAAATGATAGCTTTGGGCTCCCACCTTTCAGGTCATACTTAGGGTGTATTTATAGGCTTTTGGAATGTGTTTCTTTGCCCCTAAGTATCCAAATCCGATTGAAATTGCTCTTTGCCACGGCAGGGGCACAGCCTCTGGCACACGCCCATGTAAGTCGTGGCCAGGCCATGTTCGAGATTATTGAGGAGGCACGACTGTGTGGTCGTAGGTCCAGGCTGTGTCAATTTTGTGCTTTGGCCCGTTTTAAGCCCGTTTCTTGTTCTTTTCATCCTCCGGTGCTTTCCTGAGTATATAACATGAAAAGAAAGGATTAAGAGCACCTTTTTACATAAATTAAGGGATAATTCATCCGAAAGCATGCTAAATGTGGGATTAAAATATGTTACTTTTACGGTTTATCAAATACCCCCACACTTAAGTTTTTGCTTGTCCTCAAGAAAAATTCTCAACTTAGAATTAAAACGAACTTTCCATAATTCATAATAGTCATTAATAATGTTTCATCATAATTCAAGGATAATTTATACATGGATAATTCAACTCAAAGAGTCCTAAAGATTCAAACAGTCTAAGTCATACATTTGTAGCACAAAACATAGGTGTTTTCCCTCATCTAAATAATTACCTCTGGTTCAAAACTGACAAGAATTGACATCCTTACTAAAGATTCACTCAAATCACTCAAGGTGTTTAAGGTTCAGAATTAAGCAATCAAATGTCAAACTTGAAAAGTTAATCCCATAGGCTTGCATGAAAATCAAATCTCCACCACTATAAAATGAGATGATACACAAATCAAAAGGTCTTTAACAGGGTTGTAATGGGGCTTGGGTTAAAGGTGTGGATAAAGGCTGAATTAGAAAGTTAGAATCGAGATTGAATTGACAAATTACCTAACTAGAAACAATGAACTAAATATAAATAATTACATCAATTGAAAACTTGTAATAATAATACCACTACTAGTACGAGCTTCTTTTTCAACAATTGGAATTTAGATGTATAAGCTCACTTGATCACAGAACTAATAATGAATATACTTTTTTTTAAGAACAAGTCAAGTAATTAAGAAGATAGAATTTAACAACTGATAAAGAAAATAGTTAAGTAGTCGATCAAATCAAATCTCGATATAGGGGTACTCAAGAAGAATGGTGATAACGAATACAAAGGGTTTTGGGTTAATATTAGTGGGTGAGTCAATAAAAAGGGTTGTTAGGATTAAACGGGGTTCACTAGGGGTTAATTGTGAAGGTAGCCTTTTAGTGAAGTAAGTGGGTTAAATCCTAGGTGCCTTCATCATCTCTGTATATCAAATCAAAGGTGTGGTCTCGACATGTATAATCGATGCAAGTTCTAGAATAACAAATCAATGTTGACACACTCATAATCAATGAAGTGAGTAAGAAAAAGAATTTATGCTCTACAAGGCTCAAAATCTCACAAAAATTATGGGTATTTTGATGTCAACCTCGTAAATTTCAAACTTCAAAGTAATATTCAAATTCAGGTAGACAACCTAAATTTTTTTTTCTTGAAAAATAGACTTATCATGCTTGATTCTCTAGTATTCTTAGAATTCAATCATCAATGCACAATTATCAATGACTTAATCTAAAACATATCAATAAAAATCATAAATCATGGAAATTTCATCCTAATTAGTAATATGAGAAAATTACTTAAAAACAAGACTAAATTCAGGGATTTGAGAATAATGCAAAAAGTTAGGCATCCTTAAGATTCACCCCCCCACATTTAAGATGTACATTGACCTCAATGTACAAAGATAGATAATATCATTATAAAATCATAAGATATAGGAAGAAGTGAAACTTCCTAAATTTTCGGATGGCATCCTTGGTTTGAAGGTGAAAGATAGTTGGAAGGGTCGGTCTGGATGACGATCCTGCGCTAGATGAAGAAATTGGGTAGCTCATGGAGGATTAGCCAGGATAAAATACTAAAAATTAAAACTATACTAATTAAATAATTAAAGAAAAGCAAGCTAAAGTGAAGAAAAATAAAAATGAAACTAAAATTAAAAGAAAAGATAAATGGACCGTAGGGTCCTTATTGTTGGATGGTTCGCGTGGTGGGTGTGACCTCTAAGGCTGTGGAGGTGCTAGTGGTGGCGGAAGTGGCGTGATTCCCAAGCAGCCTTTTGAACCTGACACTAAGAAACTAAAAGAAAATAAAATAAGTTAAGCAGAAGAGAAGTAAAGATAAGGAAATTGAAGCAAAAGAGAAAAACGAAATAAAAACTAAATAGCCTCAAATGTCCTTGGCTTGTCGAGTGATTAAAGCGGCCGGCATGAACTTATATAGATCGGTCTTCATGAGGGAGACTGTGCTGGGATCCTTCCATTTCTTCGACATGGCCAAAATATTGAGAAGAATGCTAAGAATGAAGAATGCTAAGAATGTATGGTGTAAGGGTGTAAGGGAGGAAGAAGGGTGAAAGTTAGGTGAGAAGAGAGAGGGGTGGGTGGTTTAAATAGAATTCTCAAATCAGGTATAACCCCACGCCCATGTATTATGGGCGTGTCGATTCACACGGCCGCCTCGTACAGCCGTGTGTGTAGGCGTGTTGGTTCTCCCACGCCCGTTTCTGGTAAGTCAGTGTCGTCCACGGCCGCGTCGCACGGCCGTGGCATTTTTCCGGTGCCCGTGGGGATGATGGTTTGAGTTCGTGACTCGAAGATTTGATTCTTTTTGACTTGTACCCTCCCTGCCATTGTTAGTACAGAGATTTTGTACTTCCACACGGCCACGGCCACGGCCGTGTGTAAGGCCGTGTGGCCTGGAAATCAGCACTTTTGGTTAGTTTAAAGCTAGGTGTTTAAGACTAAGAGAAGAAAAGAAAATGAAAACAAAAGCAAAAGTAACTACGGTTAGTGCTCGGGTTGCCTCCCGAGAAGCGCTCGTTTAAAGTCTTAAGCTAGACTTACCTCTCATTTGTATCGTTAGGGTGGTTTGAGGAGTTGAAATTCCTTCCTCATGCTATCAGTTTTATTATCATGATAGAGTTTAAGTCGAGATGCATTTATATTGAAAGTACCAAAAATAGGATTACTTACCTCGACTGTTCCGTATGGGAAATCACTGATTACCCTAAAAGGGATTTCTTTGTTTGTGTTTATGTCTGATGTGATGATGCGAGGATCTGTTTTATCTAATAGCACCTTGTCCCCTATTTTGAAGTGGTTTGTTGTTCCTATGAGCTCTTCTGGGGGCTCCTTTGGTTTTACTTCGTGTGGTTCCGGCTCTTCTTTGAATTGTGTTTTCCACTCTTCTCGTTTAAATCGACCCTAAGGCTTCGTTCCTTATGTAATTCTTCTTTGTTGGCATGGGGTCCATGACTCAGATCAGGTTTGTAACCTTGTGGTGTTTCCTGTGGTGAAAGTTGAACAACTTGGTTATCAACTGAATTTACTTTCTCACCTTCATCAATTGTTGTCCTGGCTGAGTCAAGAGCTTGTAAACCGATTGATTCGTTACCTACACGTATGAGTTCTCCTGTACCAACATCAATTTTTGTTCTAGCAGTTGCTAAAAAGGGTCTTCCTAAAATTAATGGAATCAAATTATCCTCATCCATGTCTAAGACAACAAAATCTACTGGGAAAACGAATTTATCAATTTTTACACGAACATCTTTGATAATACCCCTAGGAATTCTAACAGTTTTATCAGCTAATTGAAGGCTCATCCTAGTTTGTTTGGGTTTCCCTAGACCTAGTTGTTTAAATAATTTATAAGGCATGACATTTATGCTTGCCCCTAAATCAGCTAACGCATAATCAACAGTTAGTCTACCAATTAAACATGGAATTGTAAAACTCCCTGGATCTTTCAGCTTTTGCGGTTGTCTATTCTGTAACATTGCTGAGCATATTGCGTTTAATTCCACATGTGGCTCCTCATCTAACTTACGCTTGTTCGTCAAGAGATTTTTTAAAAATTTCCTCAAATCTGACATCTGTGAAAGAGCTTCAAGAAGAGGTAAGTTGATATGTAATTTCTTTAAAAGTTTAATAAACTTACCGAACTGTTCCTCTGTATCGTCTCTCTTCATCGCTTCGGGATAAAGAATGCGAGGTTGGTACTTTTTGATTACCTGTTTTGACTTTTCTTGTGTTACCTAAACTTTACCTTTTTCTACCTCATTTTCTTGTATTGGACTGGGTTCGTCTAACCCTATACTATCATGAGTTGTGATGGCTTGGATTTACTCCTTTGGGTTAATCTCAGTGTTGCTTGGTAGACGCCCTTGCGGTCGTTCGGAAATTATCTTTGCAAGTTGTCCAACTGTGTTAGTAAGTTGTCCAACTGTCTTAGTGAGTTCCCCAACTTGGCTCTCCATCCCTTTAATTAATGCCTGTTGGTTCTTAAGGGTGGTCTCAGTGTCTTGTAGACGGTTATCTGTAGCTGCCATGAATTTTGTCAGCATCTCTTCAAGGTTCGGCTTCTTCTCCTGTGGATAGGGCTGATTTTGGAAATTTTGAGGAGGTTGTTGTCTTTGATTTCCTTGATTTCCTTGTCCTCCCCATGAAAAATTTAGGTGGTTTCTCCAACCTGGATTATAAGTATTACTATAAGGATTATTATTAGATCTGAAATTGTTACCTATATAGTTCATCTATTCGTTCTCTATGCTCGCCAGTAGGGTGGGTACTCGAGGATTCGCCACGCCTCCACTTGCGTCGCCTTCATTCATTGGATGTACCTGCGAAGAACACAAACTATCAAGCTTTTTATTCATCATCTCTGTAACACCCCAAACCCGGTCAATACGCCATGACCAAATCTGGCATGCCACGAAGGAAAACGTTTTGAAGAAAAACAAGTTAACGATAAAATTTTAGTGAAAAACTTTTTATTATTCTAAATTCGTAAAAAATTAAGTTGAAAATCGATATTTTACTTTGCAATTCCGTAAATAGATTTTTAAAACTTAGTCGCAGCTTAGGTTCGTAAACCATTTATAAATTAAAGAGAAACTAAAGCAATTAGGATGAAAATCGTATCTAATAGAAATTTGGAAACTTAAGTTTTGTAAAATAGTTTGAGTTATCGAAAATACTTAAGTTGTTAAAAATTATCAATTTATTTAGGTTACCCGATGGTAACGTTTTAAAAACCATCGCGCTTTGTATTTTAGAAAACTTTGTTCACATATCATTAAATCAATCATGTAATTTGCAAGTTATTCCTAAAACAAATCCAAAGCATATAAATAATCCAAAAACATAATTTAAGAGGCCTTATTACAAACCCATAAAAATGAAAACCAAATTAAAATCAAGTACCCAAATGGAAGTTCATGTAAAACCAAATTTCATTGCATGGCCTCCTCGAGTTCATCCGGCTCCTCATCCGCGAATTTACGAATTACTGAAAAAGTAAGGGAGAAGGTGAGTCACCAAGACTCAAGCATATTCCTCTCCCTGTAAATACCACATACTTACACAAATTATAACCAAGCAATATATATATTATGCACCCAACCTAGCCATCCGTAACTCCTTTTTCTACCCCGTGTGGTACCAAACCACCGGTGGTGCTAAACCACCGTGTGACCAAAGTCACAAATAATCAAGTTGTGGGGCCAACCCACTTGTGATACCAAATCACCGCGACAATCCCATATCTCAAAAGTGGGGCCAACCCACGGTGGTGTTAATCCACGTGGGGAGTCGCTATGAGGTGCCAAACCTCTGGTGTCCCAAAGACACAAATGTGATACCAAATCACTAGTGACCAAAGTCACGAATAATCAAGTTGTGGGGCCAACCCACATGTGATACCAAATCACCGGCGACAATCCCATATCTCAAAAGTGGGGCCAACCCACGGTGGTGTTAATCCACAGGGGACGAGTCGCTATGAGGTGCCAAACCTCCGGTGTCCCAAAGACACAAAGGTGATACCAAATCACTGGAGGTGCCAAACCTCTCGGTGTCCAAGACACGAATATCAATCTTCCCCTCCTCTCATATTGCCCATACCAATGCAATAGATAAACAAATCATGTCAATATACTTTGATATGAACATATAACCAATACATATCGTAGATCGTGATATTAAACAACACATAGCAACATCATATCAAAACGGACTTACCCGTATCCTTGCTCATACCCATCAAGGTATCATATCAATATCTCATAGTTTCGGCTTTAACAACTTGAATAGTTATTTAACACACACATATATATATAAAACTAAGTTATAAAGTGTGTAAGATACACACCTTTCACTAACGCAAATACTAACTTCCGTAGACCCGATCTACCTCACTAGATCACCTTGTCCTACATTCGGCCAAACCACAAGATTATAAGCAAAACCATTCGGCCAACATCACATCTTAATCCCAATAGCCTTTGGCTTTTCAACCGATAAAAGAATGATGAATCGACAAGAATCCTTACCACTTGACTTACCAACTTTGATTGCTAGAGAAGTAAGGCTTAGATCAAATGCTTCCAAAGTCCCAAAGAGCCTATAAGAATAATCGGTTCCTAATAATAGTTAGAACCTTGCAACAAATGTCCATAGGTTCAGCCTTTGACCACAAGAAAACGACATAGAAAAGAGAAAGAAATGAAGGAAAAACGGTCATGAACACTTACCCTTTTCCAAAACCGATTGAAGAAAACCCAAAATGAATGCCTACCCTTGATGATATTCGGTCAAGACAAATCAAAAAGGAAATGGTAAGTTTCGGCAATATGGTTAAATGGTGAAGGGATTTTTGGCTATGTTTTGAAAAGAAGAAAGCAATTGATTAGAGACTAAAAAGAAATGAAGTACGTGAGTAGAAAAGAGAATAAAAATAAGAGAGGGAGGATTCGGCTTAAGCAACAATAGAAGAAAAGAAAAGAGAGTTTGGGGAAGAAAGAGGTTCGACCAAAAGAAAGTAAAACCAATTTGCATGTGTTAACATATATGTGAAGAAAAGAATAGGAAGATGAGAACCAAAAGTGGTTCTTTTCGGTTACAAAGAATTTAAAAGATGAGAGGGAGGTTCCAAATGAGTTTCGGCCAAATGCCTAAGAGGAAAAATCAACAACACCTAATGGAATTCGGCTATGGTTCACTTTGGTGCACAAGAGAGAAGAATTGGTAAGGTTCTAAAGGGATTTTTGATATGACTCAAAACAAGAAATGTAAGCATTCCTAACTAACCGAAAATGACCACCATCCAAAAGAAATTTTGGCACCAACTAGCTACCAACAAGACCAAGATTCGGTCACTCCACCTAGCCACACATGCCGTCCACATTCATGGACTAATGGCCTAAGGAAAGTTTCCAAAACATTTTCCATCATCCAAGCCTTGAATCCTCTACATTCCCAAAGTTGAAGGAATTTTATCCCCAAAATCTAGCAATTCTATCCCTTATTTCATGCTTACCATAACCTTAAGTCTTCTTGCCAAAAAAAAGAAAATTGTCCATCTTATCCATATGTATAGTTGACCGACACTTAATGCTAGGATGTACAAAAATAAAATCCTCAATATGCTTTCCATGCTACTCGAACCACTTCCCTCAAGCAACCTTTCAAGCTCCTTATCCACTATGCCACTAACTCCTCATGTGCTTTAATTTAACACTTAAATTATCTTAAGTGTCAAGCTCACTTAATCCACTTCACTAAATTTTCCACACAAAAATTATTCTAGCTTAGCTAATATTTCCAAGCCTTCACACAAATATACTAAGCACACAATAACAATCATATCCGAGCTAACACAAATAACAAGATGATACTCTAATATTTTTAGGATGTTACAATTCTACCCCTTAAGAAAATTTCGTCCTCGAAATTACCCGATCAAAAGAGTTGAGGTCTACTGCTTTGCCTCATCGCATCCTCCTGGTTCCCACGTAGCTTCTTCCACGCCATGATTCCGCCATAAAACCTTCACTAAAGGAACGGACTTCCTACGCAAAACTTTCACATCTCGATCTAGAATCTGCACAGGTTCTTCTTCTATCGTCAAATCTGGACTCACCTCTATTTCCTCTACTGCCACGACATGCGATGGATCGTAACGATAAGCGTCTAAGCATGGAGACATGGAACACATCGTGAATCGACTCACCGATAGGCTACTCGGTCCCACTCGTCTCAACACCTTATACGGTCCAATAAACCTTGGACTTAACTTGCCTTTTCTCCCAAATCTTAACACTTTCTTCCATGGCGAGACCTTCAGAAAAACTTTGTCACCCACGGCAAACTCTATATCCCTCCGCTTGAGATCGAGATATGACTTCGCCTATCTCGAAGCTTCCTTCGCACGAGCCTCAATCGCCTTAACCTTATCTTCGCCTCTGCAACCAAATCGGTCCTAACATCCGACGCTCATCCAACTCTGTCCAACATGTAGGTGTGCAACACCTCCTACCATACAACGCCTCATATGGTGCCATCTTAATGCTTGCTTGATAACTATTGTTGTATGCGAACTCACTAATGGTAAAAACTCTTCCCACTACCTCAAAATCCAAAACACACCCTCTCAACATATCCTCTAAAATCAGATAACTCTTTCCGATCCGTCTCCGTCGATCGTGGATGAAATGCCGTCTTCAAGTCCAATCGCGTACCCAAAGCTTGATGTAACGCTCTCCAAAACCTCGACGTAAATCTAGGATCTCTCATGCGAGATGATCGACACCGGTACACCGTGCAACCTCACTATTTACGCCACATACAACTTAGCTAACTTCAAGTGAATAATCCACCCTTACCGGAATAAAATGAGATGACTTAGTCGACGATCCACAATCACCCAAATCGGGTCCTTCTTACTTGGCGTAAGGGGTAATCCATCGACAAAGTCCATAGTGATCCTTTCCCACTTCCATCGTGGAATCTTCACTACTGGTAACCCGGGCGACAATCGATGTTCCGCTTGACTGCGACACGTCGACATTTACCCACAAACTCGCCACCTCCGCCTTGCACTGCCACCAAAATCGCTTCTCTTAAATCCCGATACATCTTGCTACCTCCGGATGCATAGCGTATGGGCTGTTATGTGCGTCCCGAAGAATCCTTTGTCTCAACTCAACATCCTTTGGCATACAAGCTCTTCCTTTAAAACACAATACTCCATCACTGGACAAACTATAATCCTCTAAACCTCCGTTCTGAACCCGCAACCTCTGATCATTCAAACCATCATCCTCTAACTGTTTCTCCTTGATTTGCTCTAACCAAGTCGGCTTGACTTGCAATTCAGCCAAAAGACTCCCATCGTCATATAAGCTAAGACGAGCAAACATCGATCTTAAGTCAGTCACAACCTTACGGCTCAACGCGTCTGCCACCACATTAGTCTTGCCTGGATGATACTCAATCGAACAGTCGTAGTCCTTTAACAACTCAATCCATCTACGCTGCCTCAAGTTCAAATCCTTTTGAGTCAAAAGATACTTAAGACTCTTATGATCTGTGTAGACTATCGACTTCTCTCCATACAAATAATGTCTCCAAATCTTCAAAGCAAAAACCATAGCAGCTAATTCCAAGTCATGCGTCAGATAGTTAACTTCATGTGGTCTCAACTATCGAGATGCATAAGCCACTACCTTCCTTCTTGCATCAAAGACACATCCCAAACCAAGATGTGATGCATCACAATGAAACCGTGAATTCCTTGCACCGCCTCGGGTTGAATCAAAATCGAGCTTCGATTAGAATCTTCTTCAACTTGTCAAAACTTCCTTGTCGCTTCTCGGTCCACACAAATGGAACTCCTTTCCTCAATAACTTAGTCATAGGTGCTGCTATCAAAGAAAATCCTCTACAAATCTTCTAATACCCCGCTGCACCTAGAAAACTCCGAATCTCACCACCGACTTAGGCGGCTTCCAATCCAACATCGCCTCAATCTTCCGAGCATCCACTCTAATCCCCTCACTAATACTACGTGACCCAAGAAAGTCACCTCCCTAAGCCGTAACTCGCACTTACTAAATTTAACATACAAATGCTTTTCCTCGAGAATCGCAACACTACTCGCAAATGTGCATCATGTTCCTCCTCCGACTTTGAGTATACCAAAATATCGTCTATAAATACTACAACAAACCGATCCAAAACTCGGAATACCCGATTCATCATGTCCATGAATGCTGCCGTGCGTTAGTCAACCCAAACGGCATTACGTAAATTCGTAGTGCCCATACCGAGTGCGAAATGTCATTCTTAAGGATATCACCTCTTTCACCTTTAGCCGATGATATCCGGACCTTAAATCAATCTTGGAGAAAACCGCCGCTTCTTTAAGCCGATCAAACAAGTCATCTATCCTCGGCAAAGGATACTTGTTTTTGATCGTCACTTTATTCAATCAAGCGTAGTCTATACACATCCGCATCGTACCATCTTTCTTCTTGACAAAAAGTACCGGCGCTCCCCATGGCGAAACACTTGGTCGGATGAAACCTCGATCCAACAACTCCTGAATCTGAGCCTTCAATTCCACTAATTCCTTCGGCGCCATCCTATACGGAGCAATAGACACCGCGCAGATTCGGCAATGATCTATACCAAATTCAACTTCACGATCCGGAGGCGATCCCTAAGTTCTTCTGGAAATACGTCAACATATTCCTTTACCGTTCGGACATTCCTCATAGTAGACTCCTTAGCCTCCAACGCACACACATGAACCACAAATGCCTCACAGCCCTTCCTGACCAACTTCACAGCTTTCAACGCAGATACCACGTTGGATAGATAATCTCTTCTATTACCTATCATAACCACCTCTTTGCCCTCAGCTGTCTTCAAAACCATGCGCTTTAGCAAACAAATCCAAACTTGCTTGATACTTGACCAACCAAATTATCCCAAGAATCGATCAAACTCCCCAAATGGCGCTCCATCGATCGGCTACAAACACTACCCCTTGGAGTTCTAGGGGTACATCTCTATACACACTTATTTACTTCTACAGAGTGACCTAGAGGGCTAAATATCACATCTTCCTAGAAGTAGTCTTAGAGTCTAGATTCATAGTCTCTACTATGCTACTAGCAACATACGAATGTGTCGAACCCACATCTATCAAAGCCGTATATGGTACACCAAAGATTAAGAACGCACGGTTATAACGTCCGGTGCGTCGCGCCGCCTCTCGACGCCTTTCGCATACACCAAACCAGCCGTCTTGCCTCGTCGTCTTTGCACCTCTCGCCCGAAGCTCCGCGGCCTCGACCAGAACCATTACCTCCTCTACCATTACCACGACCTCTCGTGGTGACGGTCCCTCATTTCTCGAACCGAGCACGACCTTGACCTCTCGGATCGATTCTGGCTAGCTTACATGGACAATCCCTCACACGGTGATCCAAATGAGCCACACTCAAAACATCCTTTCCTCCTGGTCCAACATTCGCCCCAATGAGATTTCCCACATCGGTTACACTGCGGCTGGTTCCCGATTAGCGATGCATGGGCCTCCTGCATTGATTCGGCCCACTCTGCCTAACCCTCTTCTGAGAATTATCGGCTGACCCGAATGATCCAAAACCTCTCTTATGTTTATTCTTGTCGTGACTCTGCCTTACAGATTCCTTTATCCCTTCAGCTATCTTAGCCTTTTCAACTAAAGCAGCAAACTCTCGCTCCTGATGTGGAGCAATCAGCAATCTCAGCTCATCTCTCAAACCATCTTTGAACCGGACACATCGCTCGTGCTCTGAAGCCACGATACCTCCAGCATACCGGCTCAATCTTAAAAATTCTGCCTCATATTCTGATACGGACTTACTCCCCTAGACCAAACTCAGAAATGCCTTACGCTATGCATCAATGTAACTCGACCCAACATATTTCTTCTGATACGCTGTCTTAAAATAATCCCAAGTGAGATCCTCCACAGCAAAGACTATTCCGCACCGTGAGCCACCACCGATATGAATCATCCCGAAGAAGCGACACTATCCCTTTCGACTTTTCCTCAAAGACTCGGATCCAAGTCATCCATGATTCGCTCCGTCGCCTCTAACCAATACTCTGCCGTACTGGGAGCCACACCTGAAACACCTCAAAATACCTCAGCTCCATTGGCTCGAAGTCGTTCAGATACGGATTTTCGAACTCCCGCACCTCCACCTATTCCAAATACCCTCTCAAGAACTCGCAAAGATCGCCGAGACACCGCGCGTCATCCCCGCTTGATCCTCGATGCTCAACTCCAACCGCCGGTGGTGGGGTGGTGGTACCTCATTCTCGGATCCTTGACTGACCTCACCGGCTCGATACACGCCATCCTACCCCCGACCGCGTCCACGAGCAATACGACCTCTACCTCGAGTACTCATATCTAAAAGTCTCGACTTATCTGATTTAAAAGTTTTATGCATTAGTCAATATTCCACTTTCTTTAAAGCACGCTTTATGAAAAGTTTTAATAAGAGGTTGTTTCATGAGTACACCAAACCTATAGTTTTGGGTCTCTAGAGTAGTTCCTACTACTATACAATCATGCCAACATCATCATATCATATCATCAAAATCAACGATTTGATGTACTTACTGTATGGATTGATGTCGGAGACTCTGGGCCATGCCTTTCCAACCATACAATTTTCAACAAAATCATTTTAAAACCATACTTTAAAACATTTTGGGCCTCGAGCCCACACCAAGTTTTTGAACTTGGCTCGATACCAATTTGTAACACCCCAAACCCGGTCAATACGCCATGACCGACCGCATGCCACGAAGGAAAACGCTTTTGAAGAAAAACAAGTTAACGATAAAATTTTAGTGAAAAACTTTTTATTATTCTAAATTCGTGAAAAAATTAAGTTGAAAACCGATATTTTACTTTGCAATTCCGTAAATAGATTTTTAAAACTTAGTCGCAGCTTAGGTTCGTAAACCATTTATAAATTAAAGAGAAACTAAAGCAATTAGGATGAAAATCGTATCTAATAGAAATTTGGAAACTTAAGTTTTGTAAAATAGTTTGAGTTATCGAAAATACTTAAGTTGTTAAAAATTATCAATTTATTTAGGTTACCCGATGGTAACGTTTTAAAACCATCGCGCTTTGTATTTTAGAAAACTTTGTTCACATATCATTAAATCAATCATGTAATTTGCAAGTTATTCCTAAAACAAATCCAAAGCATATAAATAATCCAAAAACATAATTTAAGAGGCCTTATTACAAACCCATAAAAATGAAAACCAAATTAAAATCAAGTACCCAAATGGAAGTTCATGTAAAACCAAATTTCATTGCATGGCCTCCTCGAGTTCATCCTACTCCTCATCCACGAATTTACTGAATTACCTGAAAAAGTAAGGGAGAAGGTGAGTCACCAAGACTCAAGTGCATATTCCCTCTCCCGGTAAATACCACATACTTACACAAATTATAACCAAGCAATATATATATTATGCACCCAACCTAGCCATCCAGTAACTCCTTTTTCTACCCCGTGGTACCAAACCACTGGGTGGTGCCAAACCACTGTGACCTGTAATATCCCAAGTTAGGGGCTGTTTTGTGGCTGCATGATATTGCATGTTTGTAGTGTGTTTGTGTTGCTATTTTTATGTTTTAGGGGCTTAATTAAAGCTTAGGTGTATGCCCTGAGAAAATTAGGAAATTTTGGTTTTTGAGCTAAGGCATTAGGAGCCGAGGAAGTCAGGCTTTTAAATTTATTTTGGGAGTTTGTTAGCACAAGGAACAAATTGGTGGAGTGGCAATGTAGGCGCCACTAAGGCTTGGAGTGGGTAACGCCTAAAGCAAGGTGGAGGCCTTGTGTTCGAGCATTGCGAGTGGCCACTTTTGGCACTCATTTTGACGGCATGGAGGAGGAGTTTGTAGGCGCTCAAACTCGCTTTGACTTGGTCTTCACACTCAAATGGAGGGTGGAGAGCAAATAGTGGAGGAAGACTTGTTCAACTTGTTTGAACGTGTGGATGAGAGTGCATGGGGAAAGTTGGCGAATTTTAGGGGGATTGGTGGGAGAGTGACGGTGGAGTATGGGGATGGAGTTGTGCCGAATTTCAATTGGAAATTTGTGCACTTTTGGTCATTTTTTTTTGCCTAAACCGAAAGATCAAAATTCCTAGGACTTGCCGAATTTATTTTCTTTTCTCTCAACCTTCTTGCTAGCCGAATGCACCCTTGCATTTTCTCTTCTTCTTCACCGCTTAAGCCAAAATTAGTACCAATTGTTCTCTTATTCATTTTCTTTTCTCCTCGTATTTTTTTTTTTTTTTCATTCCTTCTCTTAAAACACTTGAGCCGAAACTCCACCTCTCCAAAACATTTTCCATCTCTTCTCTTGCTAGCCGAAACCATATCAACTTGCCCCAAACGTTCTTCTATTTTCTCAAATCCTAGTGCCGTAATCTCCATTTCTTCTCACTTACGTTCTTTCTTTCTCTTTTAATCCAAAACCAAAACAAGAGTGTTAAACACCTTGTGCCAATTTTCTTCTTGCTATTGTTCCAACATAGCCGAATATTCTCTTCTTCCCCTAGTAGTCTCCTTTGGCCGAATATCAGTGGTGTTTTGGAAGCTTTGGCTTTAATCGTTGGTGGTGGTAAGTCTAGGCCGAATGGCCATATCTCCCTCTTTTGGTTCTTTATTTGGTTGTGTTTTGGTTAAGGGTCGATTATGGTCAGTTTGGAAGGGTGTTAACCTTTGGTTATCATCTTGTGTTAGGGTCTTGGATATCGAGCGCATCGTGTGGAGCCTTCTCTCTTTGTGAACCGATTAGGTAAGTGATGGTAAGATATCATTCGCAGCTATTCGTTTAAATCGATTAAGTCAAGGTGACAAAGGATTAACCATTCTCTCTTAAGGTGTAGCCGATTGGTGATCAAAGAAGGGGCTATTAGTTGGTTCGGGTTTGGTAGGAAACCAAACTTTTGCAAGGTAAGGGTCCAACGCTAACCCTTGTGGTTCATTTGGTTATGGCCGAATGGCCTTAGTGCCTAACCCCTATGTTGGCCGAATATTGTGGTTGCCTAATGGTTTACTTTTGGCCGATTCTAGGAGCCGAGATAGTCAAGGGACTCGAGTGATTCGTAGGGATCTTTAGACTCGTAGCTATCGGTGTGTGTATACTAACACACTTATATTTAGTAATATCGTTAATAACCTGTGCAATGACTAATGGAACAGTGGTGACTATTATGATACCCTCATGGGTACGAGTTGGGACTCGGGTAAGTCAGTGCTATTATTATGAGTTATTGATGATCTGTATGATATCATGGTTATGGATATGTGACATGGGGTATGAGATTAGACATATTGGCATGATATGCATGATAGTATGATATGCATGATAGCATGACATTCATGATTACATGAGTTTGGCATGTTGATGGGTGACACGAGAGGAGGGAGAAGTGATATTTTGTGCTGACGAGCACCAAAGCTTTGGTAGCACACTTTGTGACTTTGGGTCACGAGAGGTTTGGCACCTCCAGAGGTTTGGTACCTCAAATGCCTCGTCCCAGTGGCTCAGTACCACGATGGGTTGGCCCCACGATGATTATACGGGATTGACGCCATGTTTTTTGTAACACACGATGGGTTGGCCCCATCACCAGATTTGTGACTACGGTCACCAGTGCTTTGGTAGCACATCGTGTCTTTGGGACACCAGAGGTTTGGCACCTCATTGCGACTTGTCCCTGTGGTTTAACCACCGTGGGTTGGCCCCACTTGAGATATGGGATCGTCTGCTAGTGTTTTGGTAACACACGATGGGTTGGCCCCATCATCATTGGATTCGTGACTTCGGTCACCAGTGCTTTGGTAGCACAACTGTGTCTTTGGGACACCAGTGCTTTGGTAGCACATTGACGGATATTGTGTCTTTGGGACACCAGTGCTTTGGTAGCACATTGTGACTATATGTCACCAGTGGTTTGGCACCACCAGTGGTTTGGTACCACACGGGGTAGAAAAGGAGATATGGATGGTTAGGTTCGGGTTGCATTAATCATGTTGCTATGTATGATGTGTGTTAGCATGTTGATTCTTTGGGAGCGGGATTTGCACATCGAGTCACTCGACTCACCCTCTCCTTTGACATTTCAGTGACTCGTGAGACGGACTTGGGCCGGGAT
This sequence comes from Gossypium sturtianum, assembly GCA_025698515.1. Lineage (NCBI taxonomy): Eukaryota > Viridiplantae > Streptophyta > Magnoliopsida > Malvales > Malvaceae > Gossypium > Gossypium sturtianum. The sequence continues at coordinate 57,433,181 of CM046952.1, forward strand.
GGACTCGAGGTGCTTATGCCATGTTTGAATAAAGTCTTTACTCGGACTCTATATTTTGGGTACTTTAGTTATTTACTTTTATTTGGGTTTTTTTTATTTGGTTTGTAAAAGGCCTTTAAAGTTATGTTTTAAGTTGGTTGATGTTTTAGTTAGATTTAATATGCCTTAACAAAATAAGCCGGTATAAGTTTTACTAAAACCTGGAAAGATAATGTTTTCAAAATTATAACGCGACGTGTTTTTAACTATACCATCGGGTATCACATTAAGTCTTTGTGACAAACAAATTCAACTGGTTTCCAATTCTAACTTGTAATTCACCTAAGTTCAAAAGTGTTTTATGTATCACTAAGAAACTAAGGAGGTTTTAAATGGTTTTAACTTGTTTTAACTACAAACTCTGGCTAAGTTTTAAAAATCTCCGGGTTTTAAATACATCAAAAGTTTTTCAAACAAGTCTACTCAAATCTGTTTCAAGCACACGGTGTTTTCACCCCACTTTTAAACGAAAAATCTAGTTTTCCCAAGACGTTTTCCCCGTAGCATACCGTTCGGACGTGGTGTCTTGTCCGGGTTTGGGGTGTTACATTTGTGGTATCGTGAGCCAAGTTCAAAGGCTGTTACTGTGGGCTGAGAGGCCCAAAATGGTTTCAAAAGCCTGTTTAAGTGTTTGTTTTGAAATATATGGTTTTGAAAGGCATGGCACCGAGTCTCCTAGGCACCAGGCCGCCAGTAAGTACCCCGGACTATTCTTTGTGATTTGATTGGATATGAGTCGATGAATAGCAATAGTATACTACTTTAGAGATTGAAACTGATAGGATTTTGTGAAACTTACGAGAACAATCCTCTTTAATTCATAAGACTTGCTTTTTAAACAAGTGGAATAAATACTGATGCATAAAATTCTTTAATCAGATACGTAGGAAGATTAGTCATGAGCACTCGAGGCGGACGTGGTCGTAATACTCGTGGTAGAGGTAGGGGTAGAATGACGGTTTCTGAGCCCGTAGGATCTGGGCAGGGTTCAGAAAATGAGATACCGGTTCCGCCACCAGCTGGAGGTGGTGAGTTCCAAGATCAGACGGGAGACGACGCAGTGTCACAGGCGATGCTGCGAGTGTTGGAAAGGGTAGCTGGGGCTAGTGGTGGTGCAGGAGTTAGGAAATCAGTTCCTGAGCGACTTCGGGCTAACGGGGCCGAATTTTTCCGAGGTGTATCTGGTGTTGCTCCTAGCACTGCTGAATATTGGCTGGAGGCAACTGAGCGGATCATGGATGATCTGGACTTGACGACAGAAGAGAAGCTGAAGGGTATCGTATCGCTTCTCCGGGATGAGTCATATCAGTGGTGGCTCACGGTCCGAGACAGTGTGGCAGCTGAGGATTTGACATGGGATTATTTCCGGGCTGCATATCAAAAGAAGTACATCGGGGCTAGTTACATCGACTCCCAGCGAAAGGCGTTTCTGAGGCTTGTTCAGGGGAGTAAATCCGTTGCGGAGTACGAGGCTGAGTTCCTGAAGCTGAGTAGGTATGCCAGGGGCATTGTAGCCACTGAGCATGAGAGGTGTGTTCGTTTCGAGGATGGTCTCAGAGGACGAGTTGAGGTCGCTGATTGCTCCTCGCCAGAGCGCGAGTTCTTTGTCTTAGTTGAGAAGGCTAAGGTGGCCGAGGGTGTTAAGGAGCCGTGAGGCAGCAGTATGGGCGGAGTAGGCTTAAGAGGAGCTTTGGGTCTTCCGGTTCGTCTCAATCAATCCGCAGAAGAGGGCTAGACCGAGTGGGGCGTAATCGATCGCTAGGTTTGTTGTTTGCTAGGCGTGGACCGCCGCAGTGTGTAATCGCAGTGGGAAATCTCATTGGGGTGGTTCTTTGACTGGAGGTAAAGGTTGCTTCGAGTGTGGTTCTCTGGAGCATCGCATTAGGGATTGTCCGCGTAGGATGGCGAGGGATTCGATCCCGAGAGTCGTGGCCGTGTCGCCTTCGAGGTAATGGACCGCCACCGCAGAGGGGCCGTGGTAATGGCGAGGGTGGTTATGGATCCGGTGGGCCGTGGAGCACCGGGCGCAGGTACGCGTAGTTCCCGAGGCGGCGGCTGGATTGGTGTATCTTTGCGAGACGCCGAGAGGAGGGCGACGCACCGGGGCGTCATAACCGACGCGTTTTGATTTTTGGTACTCCTTATACCGCTTTAATCGATGTGGGTTCTACGCACTCTTATGTTGCCGATAGTATAGTAGAGACAATGGACTTAGACTCGAGATATCTTCTAGGCGGATGACCGTGATTAGTCCTCCGGGTCACTCAGTAGTGGTAGATAAGTCATTTAGAGAGGTACCCCTAGAACTCCAAGGGGTAGTGTTTCTTCCGATCCGATGGAACCGCCGTTTGGGGAGTTCGATCGATTCTCGGGATGGATTGGCTAGTTAAGTACCAGCGAGGTTGGATTGCGCGGCTAAGTGTATGGTTCTTAAGACGGTTGATGGCGTTGAGGTGGCTATGATAGGTAATAGGAGGGATTACTTATCAAATGTGGTGTCCTGCTCCGAAAGCGGAGAAGATGGTCGAGGAAGGGTCGCGAAGCATATGTGGTTCATGTGTATGCCTTGGAGGCTAAAGAGTCTGCGGTAGAGAAGGTTCGTCTTGTTAGGGAATTTGCTTTGATGTGTTTCTGAGGAACTTCCGGTTGCCGCCGGATCGAGAGGTAGAGTTCGGGATTGATCATTGCCGGATCGCGCCAAAGGTGTCTATTGCTCCAGTATAGGATGGCACCAAAGGAATTGGTGGAGCTTAAGGCTCGAGATCCGGAGTTATTGGATCGAGGTTTTATCGGGCCAAGTGTTTCGCCGTGTAAGTGCGCCAGGTACTCTTTGTTAAGAAGAAAGATGGTACGATGCGGATGTGTATAGACTACCGCCAATTGAACAAGCTGACGATTAAAAACAAGTATCCGTTGCCGCGGATAGATGACTTGTTTGATCAGCAAGGGTGCTTTGCGGTATTCTCGAAGATCGACTTGAGATCTGGGTACCATCAGTTGAAGGTTAAGGAGGCTGATATCCATAAAACAGCGCTTTGGACTCGGTATGGGCACTACGAATTCCCGTAATGCCATTCGGGTTGACTAACGCACCGGCAGCGTTTATGGATATGATGAATAGGGTGTTTCAGCAGTATCTGGATCGGTTCGTCGTGGTTTTCATAGACGACATCTTAGTATACTCAAGGTCAGAGGAAGAGCATGATAAGCATTTGAGGGTGGTGCTGCAGATTTTGAGGGAAAAGCAACTCTATGCTAAGTTTAGTAAGTGTGAGTTCTGGCTTAGAGAAGTGACGTTCTTGGGTCATGTAGTGTCAGCAGAGGGTATTCGAGTAGATCCTCGCAAGATTGAGGCAGTTCTGGATTGGAAGCCACCTAGGTCAGTGGCTGAGATTCGTAGTTTTCTGGGTTTGGCTGGATACTACAGAAGATTTGTTGAGGGTTTCTCGTTGATAGCAGCGCCAATGACTAAGTTGTTAAGGAAAGAGGTTCCGTTTGTTTGGACTGAGAAACAACAGGAAAGCTTCGATAAGTTAAAGAAGGTTTTGACCGAGGCTCGGTTTTGATTCAACTTTGAGGTCGGTAAGGAATACAGTCCATCTTGCGATGCATCACATACGGTGCAGGTTGTGTGGCCGATGCAGAAGGTAAGGTTGTGGCTTACGCTTCTAGGCGGTGAGAGGCCACATGAGGTCAACTATCCGACGCATGATTTGGAGCTAGCACCGTAGTCTTCGCTCTAAAGATTTGGAGGCACTACTTGTATGGAGAGAGATCGATAGTCTATACCGATCACAAGAGTCCAAGTATTTACTTGACTCGGAAGGATTTGAATTTGAGGCGTAGAGATGGGTTGAGTTGTCTTTGAAGGATTACGATCGTTTCTATTGAGTATCATCCGGCAAGGCTAACGTGGTGGCGAGCCGCGTTGAGCCGTAAGGTTGTTTCGGATTTAAGAGCTTTGTTTGCCCATTTGAGCTTGTATGACGACGGGAGTATTTTGGCGTAGCTGCAAGTTAAGCCTACTTGGGTTGAGCGGATCGTAGAGAAACAGATTAGAGGATAAGGTTCTGGTGCGCGAAGGTTGCAAGTGCGAGAATGGTGGTGTGGATGGTTACACTTGTCTAGTGACGAGGTTACGTGTTTTCGAGGTAAGGCTTGTATGCCTAAAGATGTTGAGTGAGGCAAAAGATTCTTCAGGCGCGCACATAGCGATCCTCATGCTATGCATCCCGGAGGTAGCAAGATGTATAAGGATCTTAGAGAGCGATTTTGGTGGCACGGTGCGAAGAAAGAGGTGACGGAGTTTGTTGGGAAATGTCGACTTGTCGGCAGGTCAAGGCCGAACATCGATTGCCGTCGGGTTTGCTTCACTGTAAAGATTCCTCGATGGAAGTGGGAAAGGATAACCATGGATTTTGTCGGTGGGTTACCGCTTCGCCAAGCAAGAAGGATTCGATTTGGGTAGTGGTGGATCGTCTCACTAAATCACTCACTTTATTCGGTGAGGTTGACTACTCACTTGAAGCTAAGCATGAAGGCTGTATGTTTCAGAGATAGTGAGGTTGCACGGTGTGCCAGTTTCGATAATCTCGGATAGGGATCCCAGGTTTACTTCAAGGTTCTGGAAGGCATTGCATCAGGCTCTGGGTACTCGTTTGGATTTCAGCACGGCTTTTCACCCGCGATCGACGGACAATCGTAAAGGGTTATTCGAGATCTTAGAAGACATCTTTGAGAGAGGTTGTGTCTTGGATTTCAGGGGTAGTTGGGAGGAGTTTCTACCGTTGGCCGAGTTTGCCTACAACAACAGTTATCAAGCGAGCATCAAGATGGCTCCGTATGAGGCGTTGTATGGTAGGAAGTGTCGCTCACCTACGTGTTGGACGGAGTTAGGTGAACGTCAGTTGTTGGGACCCGAGTTGGTAGCTGAGACTGAGGACAAGGTTAAGTTGATTCGCTCGATTGAAGGAAGCTTCGAGGCCGCGTAAGTCTTATGCCGATCTTAAGCGAAGAGATATAGAGTTTCTTTGTTGGGGATCGAGTGTTTCTGAAGGTCTCGCCTTGGAAGAAAGTACTGAGGTTCGGGAAGAAAGGCAAGCTAAGTCCGAGGTTCATTGGGCCGTATAAGGTTTTGAGACGAGTTGGACCAGTAGCGTATCAGCTTGAGTTGCCAGCAGAGCTTAGTCAGATTCACGGCGCGCTTTCATGTTTCGATGCTTGAGGTATCGTTCAGATCCGTCGCATGTGGTAGCAGTGGAAGAGATCGAGGTGAATCCAGACTTGACTATGGAAGAAGAACCTGTACAGATTCTTGATCGAGATGTAAAGGTTCTACGTAGGAAGTCTGTGCCTTTGGTTAAGGTACTTTGGCGGAATCATGGCGTAGAAGAAGCGACGTGGGAACCCGAGGATACGATGAGACAGCAATACCCGCAACTCTTTTGACCAGGTAATTTCGAGGCCGAAATTATTTTTAAGGGGGGTAGAACTGTAATATCCCGGGTTAGGGGTCATTTTGTGGCGCATGATATTGCATGTTTGTAGTGTCTTTGTGTTGCTATTTTTATGTTTTAGGGGCTTAATTAAAGCTTAGGTGTATGCACAGAGAAAATTAGGAAATTTTGGTTTTTGAGCTAAGGCATTAGGAGCTGAGGAAGCTGGGGCTTTTAAATTTATTTTGGGAGTTTGTTAGCACAAGGAACAAATTGGTGGAGTGGCAATGTAGGCGCCACTAAGGCTTGGAGTGGGTAACGCCTAAAGCAAGGTGGAGGCCTTGTGTTCAAGCTGCGGAGTGGCCACTTTTTGGCACTCATTTTGACGGCATGGAGGGAGGAGTTTGTAGGCAGTTCAAACTCTGCCTTTGACTTGGTCTTCACACTCAAATGGAGGGTGGAGAGCAAATAGTGGAGGAAGACTTGTTCAACTTGTTTGAACGTGTGGATGAGAGTGCATGGGGGAAAGTTGGCCGAATTTTAGGGGGGATTGGTGGGAGAGTGACGGTGGAGTATGGGGGATGGAGTTGTGCCGAATTTCAATTGGAAATTTGTGCACTTTTGGTCATTTTTTTTTGCCTAAACCGAAAGATCAAAATTCCTAGGACTTGCCGAATTTATTTTCTTTTCTCTCAACCTTCTTGCTAGCCGAATGCACCCTTGCATTTTTCTCTTCTTCTTCACCTGCTTAAGCCGAAATTAGTACCAATTGTTCTCTTATTCATTTTCTTTTCTCCTCGTATTTTTTTTTTTTTTTTCCTTCTCTTAAAACACTTGAGCCAAACTCCACCTCTCCAAAACATTTTCCATCTCTTCTCTTGCTAGCGAAACCATATCAACTTGCCCCAAACGTTCTTCTATTTTCTCAAATCCTAGTGCCAGTAATCTCCATTTCTTCTCACTTACGTTCTTTCTTTCTCTTTTAATCCAAAACCGAAAAAGAAGAGTGTTAAACACCTTGTGCCAATTTTCTTCTTGCTATTGTTCCAACATAGCCGAATATTCTCTTCTTCCCTAGTAGTCTCCTTTGGCCGAATATCGGTGGTGTTTTGGAAGCTCTGGCTTTAATCGTTGGTGGTGGTAAGTCTAGGCCGAATGGCCATATCTCCCTCTTTTGGTTCTTTATTTGGTTGTGTTTTGGTTAAGGGTCGATTATGGTCGGTTTGGAAGGGTGTTAACCTTTGGTTATCATCTTGTGTTAGGGTCTTGGATATCGAAGCGATCAGTGGAGCCTTCTCTCTTTGTGAACCGATTAGGTAAGTGATGGTAAGATATCATTCGCAGCTTATTCGTTTAAATCTGATTAAGTCAAGGTGACAAAGGATTAACCATTCTCTCTTAAGGTGTAGCCGATTGGTGATCAAAGAAGGGGCTATTAGTTGGTTCGGGTTTGGTAGGAAACCAAACTTTTGCAAGGTAAGGGTCCAACGCTAACCCTTGTGGTTCATTTGGTTATGGCCGAATGGCCTTAGTGCCTAACCCCTATGTTGGCCGAATATTGTGGTTGCCTAATGGTTTACTTTTGGCCGATTCTAGGAGCCGGATAGTCAAGGGACTCGAGTGATTCGTAGGGATCTTTAGACTCGTAGCTATCGGTGTGTATACTAACACACTTATATTTAGTAATATCGTTAATAACTTTTGTGCAATGACTAATGGAACAGTGGTGACTATTATGATACCCTCATGGAGTACGAGTTGGGACTCGGGTAAGTCAAATATATTATTATGAGTTATTGATGATCTGTATGATATCATGGTTATGGATATGTGACATGGGGTATGAGATTAGACATATTGGCATGATATGCATGATAGTATGATATGCATGATAGCATGACATTCATGATTACATGAGTTTGGCATGTTGATGGGTGACACGAGAGGAGGGAGAAGTGATATTTTGTCTTGACGAGCACCGTGCTTTGGTAGCACACTTTGTGACTTTGGGTCACGGAGGTTTGGCACCTCCAGAGGTTTGGTACCTCAGCGTCTCGTCCCAGTGGCTCAAGTACCACGCGTGGGTTGGCCCCACAGATGATTATACGGGATTGACGCCAAATGTTTTGGTAACACCACGATGGGTTGGCCCCATCACCGGTTTGTGACTACGGTCACCAGTGCTTTGGTAGCACATCGTGTCTTTGGGACACCGGAGGTTTGGCACCTCATTGCGACTTGTCCTCGTGGTTTAACCACCGTGGGTTGGCCCCACTTGAGATATGGGATCGTCACGCTAGTGTTTTGGTAACACACGATGGGTTGGCCCCATCATCATTGGATTCGTGACTTCGGTCACCGGTGCTTTATTAGCACAACCGTGTCTTTGGGACACCAGTGCTTTGGTAGCACATTGACGGATATTGTGTCTTTGGGACACCAAAGGCTTTGGTAGCACATTGTGACTATATGTCACCAAAGTGGTTTGGCACCACCAGTGGTTTGGTACCACACGGGGTAGAAAAGGAGATATGGATGGTTAGGTTCGGGTTGCATTAATCATGTTGCTATGTATGATGTGTGTTAGCATGTTGATTCTTTGGGAGCGGGATTTGCACATTTGAGTCACTCGACTCACCCTCTCCTTTGACATTTCGGTGACTCGTGACGCGGACTTGGAGCCGGGATGGACTCGAGGTGCTTATGCCATCTTGAATAAAGTCTTTACTCAGACTCTATATTTTGGGTACTTTAGTTATTTACTTTTATTTGGGTTTTTTTTATTTGGTTTGTAAAAGGCCTTTAAAGTTATGTTTTAAGTTGGTTGATGTTTTAGTTAGATTTAATATGCCTTAACAAAATAAGCCGGTATAAGTTTTACTAAAACCTGGAAAGATAATGTTTTCAAAATTATAACGCGACGTGTTTTTAACTATACCATCGGGTATCACATTAAGTCTTTGTGACAAACAAATTCAACTGGTTTCCAATTCTAACTTGTAATTCACCTAAGTTCAAAAGTGTTTTATGTATCACTAAGAAACTAAGGAGGTTTTAAATGGTTTTAACTTGTTTTAACTACAAACTCTAGCTAAGTTTTAAAAAATCTCCGGGTTTTAAATACATCAAAAGTTTTTCAAACAAGTCTACTCAAATCTGTTTCAAGCACACGGTGTTTTCACCCCACTTTTAAACGAAAAATCTAGTTTTCCCAAGACGTTTTCCCCGTAGCATACCAGATTCGGACGTGGTGTCTTGTCCGGGTTTGGGGTGTTACATGACCAAAGTCACAAATAATCAAGTTGTGGGGCCAACCCACTTGTGATACCAAATCACTGGCGACAATCCCATATCTCAAAAGTGGGGCCAACCCACGGTGGTGTTAATCCACAGGGACGAGTCGCTATGAGGTGCCAAACCTCTGGTGTCCCAAAGACACAAATGTGATACCAAATCACTGGTGACCAAAGTCACAAATAATCAAGTTGTGGGGCCAACCCACGTGTGATACCAAATCACTGGCGACAATCCCATATCTCAAAAGTGGGGCCAACCCACGGTGGTGTTAATCCACGTGGACGAGTCGCTATGAGGTGCCAAACCTCTGGTGTCCCAAAGACACAAATGTGATACCAAATCACCGGAGGTGCCAAACCTCCGTGTCCAAGACACGAATATCAATCTTCCCCCTCCTCTCATATTGCCCATACCAATGCAATAGATAAACAAATCATGTCAATATACTTTGATATGAACATATAACCAATACATATCGTAGATCGTGATATTAAACAACACATAGCAACATCATATCGAAACGGACTTACCCGTATCCTTGCTCATACCCATCAAGGTATCATATCAATATCTCATAGTTTCGGCTTTAACAACTTGAATAGTTATTTAACACACATATATATATATATAAACCAAGTTATAAAGTGTGTAAGATACACACCTTTCACTAACGCAAATACTAACTTTCGTAGACCCGATCTACCTCACTAGATCACCTTGTCCTACATTCGGCCAAACCACAAGATTATAAGCAAAACCATTCAGCCAACATCACATCTTAATCCCAATAGCCTTTGGCTTTTCAACCATTAAAAGAATGATGAATCGACAAGAATCCTTACCACTTGACTTACCAACTTTGATTGCTAGAGAAGTAAGGCTTAGATCAAATGCTTCCAAAGTCCCAAAGAGCCTATAAGAATAATCGGTTCCTAATAATAGTTAGAACCTTGCAACAAATGTCCATAGGTTCGGCCTTTGACCACAAGAAAACGACATAGAAAAGAGAAAGAAATGAAGGAAAAACGGTCATGAACACTTACCCTTTTCCAAAACCGATTGAAGAAAACCCAAAATGAATGCCTACCCTTGATGATATTCGGTCAAGACAAATCAAAAGGGAAAGGGAAGTTTCGGCAATATGGTTAAATGGTGAAGGGATTTTTCGGCTATGTTTTGAAAAGAAGAAAGCAATTGATTAGAGACTAAAAAGAAATGAAGTACGTGAGTAGAAAAGAGAATAAAAATAAGAGAGGGAGGATTCGGCTTAAGCAACAATAGAAGAAAAGAAAAGAGAGTTTGGGGAAGAAAGAGGTTCGGCCAAAAGAAAGTAAAACCAATTTGCAAGTCTTAACATATATGTGAAGAAAAGAATAGGAAGATGAGAACCAAAAGAGGTTCTTTTCAGTTACAAAGAATTTAAAAGATGAGAGGAGGTTCCAAATCGGGCTTTCGGCCAAATGCCTAAGAGGAAAAATCAACAACACCTAATGGCATTCGGCTATGGTTCACTTTGGTGCACAAGAGAGAAGAATTGGTAAGGTTCTAAAGGGATTTTGATATGACTCAAAACAAGAAATGTAAGCATTCCTAACTAACCGAAAATGACCACCATCCAAAAGAAATTTTGGCACCAACTAGCTACCAACAAGACCAAGATTCACTCACTCCCCTAGCCACACATGCCGTCACATTCATGGACTAATGGCCTAAGAAAAGTTTCCAAAACATTTTCCATCATCCAAGCCTTGAATCCTCTACATTCCCAAAGTTGAAGGAATTTTATCCCCAAAATCTAGCAATTCTATCCCTTATTTCATGCTTACCATAACCTTAAGTCTTCTTGCCAAAAAAAGAAAAAATGTCCATCTTATCCATATGTATAGTTGACCGACACTCAATGCTAGGATGTACAAAAATAAAATCCTCAAAATGCTTTCCATGCTACTCGAACCACTTCCCTCAAGCAACCTTTCAAGCTCCTTATCCACTATGCCACTAACTCCTCATGTGCATTAATTTAACACTTAAATTATCTTAAGTGTCAAGCTCACTTAATCCACTTCACTAAATTTTCCACACTAAAAATTATTCTAGCTTAGCTAATATTTCCAAGCCTTCACACAAATATACTAAGCACACAATAACAATCATATCCGAGCTAACACAAATAACAAGATGATACTCTAATATTTTTAGGATGTTACAATCTCTACCTGTGTTGATAGCATGGTTACTGCATCGATGTTGAAAACTCCGGCTGGTTTTGTTGGTTTTGTCCTTGTAACCTGCCACTAATAGTTATTTAGTGACATCTCCTCTATGAACTCGTAGGGTGCTTCAGGAGTTCTGTTGTTCAGGGTTCCACCGGCTGCTGAATCAAATAGTTGCCTCGTTGAGGGGTTTACACCGTTATAGAAAGTTTGGACTTGGAGCTACAAGGGTAAACCATGGTGTGGACACCTTCTCAAGAGATCCTTATATCTCTCCCATGCGTCATATAATGTCTCTAAATCCATCTGCACAAAAGAAGAGATATCATTCCGTAATTTAGCCGTTTTGGCCAGTTTGAAATATTTTAATAAAAAATTTTCGGTCATTTGATCCAATGTAGTGATTGACCCTCGTGGTAACGAGTTTAACCACTGTTTGGCTTTATTCCTCAAAGAAAAGGGAAATAACCGAAGCCGTATGGCATCATCAGAAGCGCCATTTATTTTGAAGGTATCACAGAACTCTAAAAAATTAGCTATATGAGTGTTTGGGTCTTCATCCTGCAAACCATCAAATTGAACAAATTGTTGAATCATTTGTATAGTGTTAGGCTTTAATTCAAAATTATTAGCAGCTATAGCAGGCCTAACAATACTCGATTCGGCTCCTGTTAAATGAGGTTTAGCATAATCATACATAGTACGTGGAGCATTATTTTTTGCCACATCTTGTGGTGGTGGATTATTCTCATCCATCCCTTCAGTAGGATTGGATTCGTCTTGTTGTTCTTCTTCTTGGTAATTTAGGGCTCGCCTAATTTCTCTGCGATTTTTACAAACGGTAGCTTCAATATCACTGTCGTATACTAAAGGTCCTCTCAGGTTCCTTCTAGTCATAAACTAGAGGTACCTGGAAGGAAGAAGTAATAAAAGAAGAAAAATTAGCAAAGTTAAAAAAAAATAAAAAATCAAATCAAATTACAAAAAATAAAAATGGCTAAAGTAATAAAAATAGAGTGTTCTTAATATTTTAATTCTTCGGCAACGGTGCCAAAAACTTGATCGTATGTCTGTCGAGTTTTAAAATTTATAAAGAGAATGATCGAACCTGGAAACTAACTCTGACAACGATTGAGGCAAGTGCACCTATCGAACAGTAGTATAGCTTAGGCAAGACCGGATTATCGAACCCAAAGGAACTAAAAGTACTAATACTAACTTTCTTTCTATTATTTAGCCTAAGAATTAAGCGAATGGTTGTTTAATCTAAATTAATTAACTACTAGACTAAAGACTCTAAGACAAAGAAGAATGAATTTGGGAGAATACTTGAGGAAAAACCAATTAATTAAGACGACACCCAAGGAAGAATCTGCCTAGACTTCACTTGTTATCTAACTCTGAACTAGACGATGTATTCACTTGACTTGATCCGCAGGATTCCCTAATTTATATTAAACCCTCTCTCAAGGTGAATAATGTCTAACCCTAGGTTGATTAATTGAAATATCTTTCTAATTAAAACCCCTAGAATTGCATTAACTCGATCTATGGACTCCCATATTAGGTTTCAACCTAATCCGACAATGCCTCGTCACCCTATCTCTAGGCGCGCGATCAACTCCGCTTAACTATGCTAGATCTACTCTTAGGCAGGGACTTTTGCTCCTCCACCTAAGCACATCAAACTTGAATCGGTATCCGCGAAATATCAACACAAGAATTAAGAACACATAATTAAGAACAAATCAAATATTTATCATATAGTTCAGCAAATGATAACAAGATTCATCTAAGTTTCATCCCCCTCAGGTATCTGAGGGTTTAGTTCATAACAATAAAAGAAAACATCTCAGAAAACATAAGAAATCCCTAAAACCCCCTGAAGGAATTGAAGAGGAGATCCTCCGTCTTGAGTATAAATCTGGCTTCTTGAAATGGATCAACTAGCTATCCCTGAGCGAATCCCCACAAATCTGCCCTCTCTGGCCTAGCAAGATGCCCCTAAACGATAGCTTTGGGCTCCCACCTTTCAGGTCATACTTAGGGTGTATTTATAGGCTTTTGGAATGTGTTTCTTTGCCCCTAAGTATCCAAATCCGATTGAAATTGCTCTTTGCTACGGCAGGGGCACGGCCTCTGGCACACGCCCGTGTAAGTCGTGGCCAGGCCGTGTTCGAGATTATTGAGGAGGCACGGCCGTGTGGTCGTAGGTCCAGGCCGTGTCATTTCGTGCTTTGGCCCATTTGGCCCGTTTTAAGCCCGTTTCTTGTTCTTTTCATCCTCCGGTGCTTTCCTGAGTATATAACATGAAAAGAAAGGATTAAGAGCACCTTTTTTACATAAATCAAGGGATAATTCATCTAAAGGCATGCTAAATATGGGATTAAAATATGTTACTTTTACGGTTTATCACTTTGTGATGATTATTGGTGTTAAATGAAAGATATGTGTTTAATGAACATGCTTTGTTCTTGAAAATTTGATGAATTTACCTAAGTAGGGCTAAATTGTGAAAATAGCAATTTGAGGGACTAAATTGTGAATTTGATGGAAAATATGGGCTTGTATGATATACATAAGCATTTGGCTAAGCATAAGCATGTGAAGATTTTGTGTATTTGATGTTTTGAGAAAAGTGGACTAAATTGATAAAATGTGCAAATGTGAGGGTTAAGTTGCAAATAACCCTAAATGTGTGATTTTGGATTTAAATGAATATGTTGGTTAATAAAAAAGTTAAATTTGAATATGTTTAGATCAAGAACTGAGGAAAACGGACTTAGATCACGGGAAAGCGAAAGTAACCGAATAGCCATTTTCGTTTCCGTTAAATCGAATCCGAGGTAAGTCGATATACAAATAAATGTATTTGCATTGAATTATTCGAATGCATATGATATTTGAAATACTATGATCATCCATTGAGATGGAATGTATGTGAAATTTGAGTTAGCTAATAAGTCGATAAACTGATAAAGTCCAAGAAGTCTCGTGTGAACCTAGGAATAGATAGGATTAGCTATGTCATGACATAGGTGTCGGTTCTATGACATCATGTAATACCATGTCTGGGACGTTGGCATTGATTGGTTATTTCGTGTAAGACCACGTCTGAGATGTTGGCATCGATATGATATTTGCGTGTAAGACCCTGTCTGGGACAGAGGCATCTATATATGAGTACATGTAAGACCTCGTCTGGGATGTTGGCATTGTATGACTATTCCGAGCTTTCTGAATATCCTATTTAGTTCTGAATGGTTCAACGGGTAAGTTTGAGAAATGAACAACTCTGTGATTTGTACATCTGTTTTAGGTACGTTTGAAAAGTACAGTATATATGTATGAAAGGTAAGTATCTATATGAACTTACTATGATGAATATGTGCAATGGAATGATGAGATGATATGTGAAATTATGCTGAGATGAACTATGTGTATATGTGGTAATGAGTTGAAGTATGTGATAAATTATGGCTAAATCATTGAGCCAAACACTATGTGAGATGTATATGCTATGAGTGTAACATCCCGGTTTAGGGCCTAATCAGAATAGTGGTGCGAGACCACAAATTCGAGGTATATGAATGAGTTTTTAAGTTTTATGCTATGTATGCATGCTAGTGTGAAAGTTTCATGAAGCAATTTTGTGAAATTGTGGTTGAATTGTCCAAAAGGACTAAATTGCAAAAGTTGCAAAATGTGTGTTTCTAGAAGCTATATGTTTGAAATAGCTTTAGATTATTAATTAGAGGTCCTTAAATAGCAATTTATCCAATTTCTAATTTTTGGACAAATTTGGGCATGGATGAGTTAAAATAGAAAGTTATTCAAAAATGGCATTTTGGTCATTTAACAATTAAGTGATTAAAATAGGAGAAAAGATGACAAAATTCATTCATCTTCTTCCCCAAGGCTACCGAAAATTCCAAGAGCCATTGTTAGGGTTCTTCAAATTTTTCAAGCCTGCTAGTAAGTGCATCTAGCCTCGTTTTTTATATTCTTTGTATTTTTGAAGTCCCGGTAGCATGAGTAAGCTATTTTTAGCTATTTGATGAGCTATGAAAGATGTTCAAAAATGTGGTCATGTATGACATGCATGCATTTTGTTGTTTTATGGAAGATTATGAAAGCTTGATGTAGTAGAAACATCTTTTGTTAAGTGATTTTCCATGAAAATGCATGTAGGGATTTGATTGTGAAAATCTTAAGTTTGGTCATATATGTGTATTTTAGTGAGAATTGATGATAGCTTTAGTTGAATAAGTGGTTCGACTAAGCATGAAAGACTAGAAAGTTGAATAAAAATCACTTTACGAGCCTTTGGGGCTAAAATGTAAATATGAGAAAGTTTAGGGGCAAAATAGTAATTTTGCTAAAGTATGAGATGTGGGTCAATTTAGTCAATGTATGTATTGAATAAGCTGATTATTCATTATAGATCAAGAAAGGCGAAGCCCGGATCGAAACTGAGACAAGCAAGGTGGTGGACTAAATTGCAAGTCTCAATACTTTTGAGTATCGAGGTAAGTCTATGCATAAACAATGCATTCATACTTACAAATTGTTAATGCTAGTTAGTGTATAGCATGGTTGAGAATGATTGAGAACCTACGTGGTTTAAGTGAAATGGATGGATGAATGATTAAGTAAGTAGATTTGTGAATGTGTTGTGATAATGCAAAAAGGTGGGCTAAGTGCGATACCATCCTAATGCATATTGACGATGAGCTGGATATGTGCGATGCTATCGTTAGGTATATTATCTAGTGGGCTATGTGCAAAACCACTATGAATACCTTGTTGGTAGGCTAAGTGCGATACTACCTTATCAATTGATTGTGGTGGGCTAAGTGCAAAACCACCGAGACATTAGTTGTGTGAATTAGCTGTGTGGATTAGCTGTGTGGATGTATTATCGAGAAATAATGATATGTTGTATATTGTGTAAATGTGATATTGAATGCAGGAGTGCATGTCAATGGTTATGAGTAAGTGACTCATGATGTGTTGGAATAAATGTGGTAAGGGATAGAAAGAGTAAGCATAGCTGTACATTATATGTTAGTATAATGCTAATTGTTGTTTAGATTATACTATTTTGCTTAATTGTTTATGTGTAAACTTACTAAGCTCAAAGCTTACTCCTTTTCTTTTCCCTTGTCATATAGAGTAAAAGTGTTGAATCGGGATACGAGGATCAATTGGATGATCGCCCACACTATCAGCACACTTTGGTACATGAGACTTAATGTTTTATATATGGCATGTATAAGAGCTAGACAAGTTAGTGAATTTTGTTGTAAATGGCTAAGATGTGTTGGCCTTTAGATGGATAGTGTATTTTGTATAATGCCATGGTTATTGGCTATTACATTATATGAAAGAAAGATGTAGTTTTCTATGTGAGATTGCACTTCAATTTGAGTTGATTATGGATGTGTTGTATGAGTGCATGTTGTGTAAGCTATAAGGGTGAGAAGAGCTTAGCAAATAGCTTTGTTCTTGGCCATGTGGATAGACACACGGGTGTGTGTCTAGACCATGTGAGACACACGGTCAGTCCACGGGCGTGCAACTTGGCCGTACGTAACCTGCATGTTAGTATTGTAAATCAGAATAGACCACGGACTAGTCACACGGGCGTGTGCCTAGAACTTGTGTGTTAATCAGTGTTGGCCACAAGCTAGCTACACGGGCGTGTGTCTAGACTCTAGGCCGTGTTAAGGTAGTCAATGTGCACCACGGGTGGTAAGCACGGGCGTGTGCCTTGGCCGTGGGGCATTGGTAGAATGCTGGGTTTTTAAGCACGGTTTGGGAACATGGGCGTGTGTGACTTCACACGGGCGTGTTGTACCTTGCACGGGTGTGTGAGCCCTGTTCAAAAGAGAAAAATTTTAAGATTGGAAAAAGTTCTGGTTTAGTCTCGAGAGCCCTCCTGTGTATGAGTGAGGCCTCGTAAGTTGAGAATGAGGTTGTTGAGATGACTTTAGAGAGTAGTTATGACGAGCCTAAGTGGCAATCAAGTTGTTTGAGTTCGGTAACACCTTGGGCCCAGTTCCAGCGTAGAACCCGAGTAAGGGATGTTACATTTAGTGGTATCAAAGCTATGGTTTAGTCGGTTCTAGGACTACCGTAGCGGGTGTAAGAGTCTAGCTATACATGCCATAAGTGTACAATGATAGTGTGGTGGTTTCTGATGATTTTAAATCTTGTTTTATATAGTATATGGATTCCAATCCATTGACTGTTGATGAAGCAGCTAGTAATGCGTCGGCTCCTGCGCAAGGAACTGTGCCTGTTCAAAGTGGACCCGAGGCTAGGGGTCAAGGGGAAGGGGCTCGGGAAGCCTTTCTCCAGATAATGAGTAATTGGTACTCGGACCATGTTCGAGCAAACCCTACTGCTCAACCTCCTCCACCTCCTCCTATACCTTAGCCAAATCCAGTGGCTCCTCAAGGTATGGATGTAGTGAGGATATCGAAACCCCCGGTGGATAAGATTAGGAAACACAGGGCTGAGAAGTTTAGAGCTAAGGTAGATGATGACCCAGAGAGGGCAGAGTTCTAGTTGGAGAACTCGATGAGGGTGTTCGATGAAATCTCATGTACGCCTGAGGAGAGCTTGAAGTGTGTCATATCCTTGCTGAGAGATTCAGCGTACCATTGGTGGAAAACACTAACGTTGGTAGTCCCGAGAGAGCGGGTGACGTGGGACTTCTTTCTGGAAGAGTTCCGGAAGAAGTATATAAGCCAACGATTTACTAATCGGAAAAGGAAGGAATTCCTTGAGTTGAAGCAAGGAAGGATGTCAGTAGCAGAGTATGAGCGTGAGTTTGTTAGGCTTAGCAAATACGCTCAAGAATGTGTATCGACTGAGACCATCTTGTGTAAGAGGTTCGAAGATAGGCTGAATGAGGACATCAAACTCCTAGTGGGAATTTTGGAGTTGAAAGAATTTGTAGTATTAGTTGAGAGGGCAAGTAAGGCCGAAGAGCTGAGTTCAGAAAAGAGGAGGGTTGTGAGTGAAGCCCGAGATGCTAGAAAGAGGCCGATGGGCAAGTCGTACCAAGCTCAGTCGAAAAGATCCAAGAAAGTGAATCCTCGGACGACAGCACCAGTGGGTTATTCGCATCGAGACTTGGGCAATACTCGTTCAGGTTCGAGAGTCCAAGCTACCTTGATGGAAAGTGTGGGCAATTCGAAGAGTAAATCGGAGTGTCCAAATTGTGGTAGATATCACACTGGAGAGTGTTGGGGTAACAGTCGAAACTGTTATAAGTGTGGTTCCCCCGACCATTTTATCCGAAACTGCCCTGAGAGGGATGATAAGGAAGAGAGGCAAGAGATGAGACCTAGCGATGTGTCTGCAAGGGGTAGACCACCAAGGAACCCGAGAGGCGGAATAGTGGTAGAGGTGCGCCCAGAGATTCTGCTGTGAGACCAGAGGGTCGGGCATCTACGAGGACATATGCTATTCGCGCTCGCGAAGAAGCATCCTCCCCTGATGTGATAACGGGTACATTTTCTCTCTATGACACCTTTGTTATTGCTTTAATAGATCCAGGGTCTACTCATTCTTATATTTGCATGAGATTAGCATCTAGTTTGAGTATGACCGTTGAGTCTACGGATGTAGTGGTTAAGGTGTCAAACCCGTTAGGAAAGCTTGTGTTAGTGGACAAAGTGTGTAAGAATTGTCCTTTATTGTTTGAGAATCATTATTTTCCGACAAACCTTATGTTGTTGCTGATTGCTGTGATTTCAGAGTTTTAAATTTATAAAAAGAATGATCGAACCTAGAAACTAACTATGACAACGATTTGAGGCAAGCGCACCTATCGAATAGTAGTATAGCTTAGGCAAGACCGGATTGTCGATGTAACATCCCAGTTTAGGGCCTAGTCGGAATGGTGGTACAAGACCACAAATTCGAGGGTTATGAATGAGTTTTTGAGGTTTATATTATGTATGCATGCTAGCGTGAAAGTTTCATGAAACAATTTTGTGAAATTGTGGTTGAATTTTCCAAAAGGACTAAATTGCAAAAGTTGAAAAATGTGTGTTTCTAGAAGCTATTTGTGTGAAATAGCTTTAGATTATTAATTTGAGGTCCTTAGATACCAATTTACCCAAATTCTAATTTTTGGACAAAAATGGGCATGGATGAGTTAAAGTTGAAAGTTTATCAAAAAGGGCATTTTGGTCATTTATCTATTAAGTGATTAAAATAGGTGAAAAGATGATAGAAATTCATTCATCTTCTTCCCATAGTCAAAAATTAGAGAAGCCATTGTTAGGGCTCCTTCAATTTTTCAAGCTTGCTAGTAAGTGCTCTTAAGCCCGGTTTTTTATATTCTTCGTATTTTTGAAGTCCTAGTAGCATGAGTAAGGTATTTATAGCTATTTGGTGAGTTATTATGGATGTTCAAAAATGTACATATGTATGACATGCATGTATTTTGATGTTTTATGGAAGAATATGAAAGCTTGATGTAGTAGAAACATCTTTTGCTAAGTGATTTTCCATGAAAATGCATTTAGGGACTTAGTTGTGAAAATCTTAAGTTTGGTCATACATGGGTGATTTAGTGAGATTTGATGAATGCTTTAGTTGAGTAAGTGGTTCGGCTAAGCATGAAAGAGTAGAAAGTTGAATAAAAATCACTTTACGAGCCTTTGTGACTAAAGTGTAAATATGAGAAAGTTTAGGGGCAAAATAGTAATTTTGCTAAAGTATGAGATGTGGGTCAATTTAGTCAATGTGTGTATTGAATAAGCTGATTTATTCATTATAGATCAAGAAAGGCGAAGCCCGGATCGAAACCGAGGCAAAACCAATGTGGTGGACTAAATTGCATATTTCTGTACTTTTGAGTATCGAGGTAAGTCTATGCATAAACAATGCATTCATACTTACAATTTATTGATGATAGCTAGTGTTTAGCTAATTCGAGATTGATTTAGAACCTATATGGTTCAAGTAGAATGAATGTAGTAGAAATGGTGAATGAATGTATGATCGAGAATGATTGGGAATCTATGTGGTTTAAGTACACTTGTGCATGTGTTGTGATAATGCTAGATGGTAGGCTAAGTGCGATACCATCCTAGTGCATATTGACGATGAGCTAGCTATGTGCGATGCTATCGTGAGGTATATCATCTAGTGAGCTATGTGCTGAATCACTACGAATACCGTTGTGGTAGGCTAAGTGCGACACCACCTTATTAATCAAATGTTGTGTGCTAAGTGCGAAACCACCAAGATATTGTCTGTGTGGATTAACTGTGTGCATTAACTGTGTGTATTAACTGTGTGGATGAGCTGTGTGAATTAGTTATGTAAACTAGCTGTGTGGATGAGCTGTGTGGATAAGTTATGTGGATTGACTGTGTGGATGTATTACGATAAATAATGATGTGTTGCATATTACGTAAATGTGATATTGAATGCAGGGGTGCATTTCAATGGTTATGAGTATGTGACTCATGATGTGTTGGAAATGTGGTAAGGGATAGAAAGAGTAAGCTAGTTGTGAATTACTTGTTGGTATAATGCTAATGGTTGCTTAGCTTATACTATGTTGCTTATTTGTTTATGTGTAAACTTACTAAGCTTAAAGCTTACTCTCTTTCATTTCCCTTGTCTTATAGATTAAAAGCGTTGAATCGAGATACGAGGATCATCGAAGATAGCCCACATATCAAACACACTTTGGTACATGAAACTTAATGTTTTGTATATGGCATGTATAGGGGCTAGATAAGTTAGTAAATTTTGTTGTAAATGGCTAAGATGTGTTGGCCTTTAGATGGATAGCTTATTTTGTATAATGCCATGGTTGTTGGCTATTACATTATATGAAAGAAAGATGTAGTTTTCTATGTGAGAATGCACTTCAATTTGAGTTGATTATGATGGTGTTAGATGAGTATATGTTGTGTATGTTAGAAGGGTGAAAAGAACTTGACACTTAGTCTTGTTCTTGACCATGTGGATAGACACACGGGCGTGTCTCTAAACCATGTGTGACACACGGTCAACCCACAGGCGTGTGCTGTGGTTATGCGTCCCCTGCATGTTAACATTGTAAGTCAGGATAGTCCACGGGACAGGGCCACGGGTGTGTCCAGACCGTGTGGATTTAGTCAGTGTTCACCACGGTTGGAGAGCACGGGCGTGCCATGGCCGTGGGGCAATTGGCAGAATGCTCGAGTTTTTACCACAGCTAGGGAACATGGGCGTGTGTGTCCATGCACGGGAGTGTCTAATCTTGCACGGGCGTGTGAGACCTGTATAAAAGAGAAAAATTTTAAGGATCGTAAAAGTTCCGGATTAGTCTCGAGAGCCCTCGTGTGTATGAGTGAGGCATCGTAAGTCGAGAATGAGGTTATAGAGAGTAATAACGTTGAGCCTAAATGGTGATTAAGTGGGTTGAGTTCGGTAACGCCTCGGGCCCGGTTCCCGACGTAGAACCCGGGTAAGGGGTGTTACAGTCGAACCCAGAGGAACCAAAAGTGCTAATACTAACATTCTTTTTATTATCTAGCCTAAAATAAGTGAAGTTGTTATTTAATCTAAATTTAACTAACTACTAAGCTAAAGACGCAAAGACAAAAAGAATGAATTGGGGAAATACTGTTGGAAAAACTCAGTTAATTAAGACGATACCCTTAGGAAGAATCCACCTAGACTTCACTTGTTATCTAACTCTGAACTAGACGATTTATTCACTTGACTTGATCCGTAAGACTCCCTAATGTATATTAAACCCTCTCTCGAAGCGAATAACGTCTAACCCTAGGTTGATTAATTGAAATCTCTTTCTAATTAAAACCCCTAGAATTGCATTAACTCGATCTATGGACTCCCATATTAGGTTTCACCCTAATCCGGCAAAATCTCGTCACCCTATCTCTAGGCGAACGATCAACTTCGCTTAATTATGCTAGATCTACTCTTAAGCAGGGACTTTTGCTCCTCCACCTAAGCACATCAAACTTGAATCAATATCCCGAAAATATTAACACAAGAATTAAGAACACATAATTAAGAACAAGTCAAATATTTATCATATAGTTTAGCAAACGATAACAAGATTCATCTAAGTTTCATCCCCTTCAGGTATCTGAAGGGTTTAGTTCATAACAATAAAAGAAAACATCTCGTAAGAAAAGATAAAACAAAACATAAGAAATCCCTAAAACCCCTGAAGGAATTGAAGGAGAGATCCGCCGCCTTGAGTAGAATTCGCTTCTTGAGATGGATCAACTGGCTATCTTCGAGTGTTTCCCACAAATCGCCTTTTCGGCTCGGCTCCTTGGCCTAGCTCACCGCCCTCTTCTAGGTTATACTTAGGGTGTTTATATAGGCTTTTGAAATAGGTTTCTTTGCCCCTAAGTATCCTTTTCCGAGTGAAATTGCTCTTTTCACACGCATGGGACATGGCCATGGCACACGCTGTGTGAATCGCCTTTAGGCCGTGTTCGGACTTTAATGAGGTGACACGCCTGCAAAAATCGTGATCAGGTCGTGTTCTAGTCTATCGTGAGACACGGCCGTGTTGGCTCAAGTCGAGGCCGTGTCGATTTTCACTTTGGCCCGATTTGGTCCGTTTGAGCCCGCTTTCTTCTTTCCATCCTCCGATGCTTTCCTGAGTATAAAACATGAAAAGAAAGGATTAAGAGCACCTTTTACATAAATCAAGGGATAAATCATCCAAAAGTATGCTAAATGTGGGATTAAAATTTGTTACTTTTACGGTTTATCACATACCCCCACACTTAAGCTTTTGCTTATCCTCAAGCAAAATTCTCAACTTACAATTAAAATGAACTTTCCATGATTCAATATTCCTATCAACAATGTCTCATCATAATTCATAGATAATTTATACATGGATAATTTAACTCAAAGAGTCCTAAAGATTCAAAAAATATAAGTCATACATTTGTAGCACAAAACATAGGTGTTTCCCCTCATATAAATAATTACCTCTGATCCAAAACCTACAAGGATTGACATCCTTACAAAAGATTCACTCAAATCACTCAAGTGTTTAAGGTTCGAAATTAAGCACTCAAATGTCAAACTCCGAAAAGTTAATCCCATAGGCTTGCATGAAAATCAAATCTCCACCACTCAGTAATATAAGATGATGCACAAATCAAAAGGTCTTTGAAAGGGTTGTAACTGGGCTT
Source organism: Gossypium sturtianum (assembly GCA_025698515.1). Taxonomy (NCBI): domain Eukaryota; kingdom Viridiplantae; phylum Streptophyta; class Magnoliopsida; order Malvales; family Malvaceae; genus Gossypium; species Gossypium sturtianum. Next base: position 57,456,371 of record CM046952.1, read on the forward strand.
GGGTTAAGGTGTGGATAAAGGCTGAATTAGAGGGTTAGAATTGAGATCGACCTGAAAAATTACCTAACTAGAAACAACGAACTGAAAAATAAATAATTACATGAATTGAAACTTTGAAACTAATAATACGAGCTTCTTCTTCAATAAATAGACTTTAACTGTTTAAGCTCGCTTTTTATCATACTAATACTGAATATACTTCAATTTTTTTTAGAACAAATCAAGTAAAGAACTTTAACAACTGAAATAAAGAACATAGTTAGGCAACTGCTCAAAATCAAATCTCGACAAAAAGGGTAGTAAAAAAGGATGGTGATAACAAATACAAAGGGTTTTGGGTTAATATTAGTGGGTGAGTCAATAAAAAGGGTTATTAGGATCAAAGGGGTTCAATAGGGGTTAATTATGAAGGTAGGCTTTTTATGGAGTAAGTGGGTTAAATCCTAGGTGCCTTTATCATTTCTGTGTATCAAATCAAAGATGTGGTCTCAACATGTATAATCGAGGCAAGTTCTAGAATAACAGTTCAATGTTGACACACTCATAATCAAAAAGTGAGCATGAAAAAGGATATATGCTCTTATAAGGCTCAAAATCTCACAAAAATTATGGGTATTTTGATATCAACCTCATAAATTTCAAATTTCAAATAATATTCAAATTCAGGTTAACAACCTAAAAAAAAATTTAATTCTGAAAAATAGACTTAGCATGCTTGATTCTCTAGTATCTTAGAATTTAGTTATCAATGCACAATTATTAGTGACTTAATCTAAAACATATCAATAAAGATCATAAGTCATGGAAATTTCATTCTAATGATAATATGAGAAATTTACTTTAAGACAAGGCATAATTTAGGGATTTGAGAATAATGCAAAAAGTTTGGCACCTAATTTCAGGAATTTGAGAATAATGGAAAAAAAAGTTAGGCACCTTTTTAGGTTGTTCACCCCCCACACTTAAGATGTACATTGCCCTCAATGTACAAATATAGATAATTGCATGATAATAATAAAATCATAAGATATGGGGAAAAGTGAAACTTCCTGAATTATGGATGACATCCTTGGATTGAAGGTGAAAGCTACGTTGGAGGTGTCGTCTTTTTGTTGTGGCGGTTACTAACGAGCTCTGTGCTAGATGAAGAAATTGGGTAGCTCATGGAGGATTAGCCAGGAATTATGAAGACACATTTAAAATAAACTAAATATATAATTAAAGACAAGAAAGATAAAGAGAAAGAAAACAGAAAGTAAAATAAAATTAAAAGAAAATATGGATGGACTGAGGGGTCCTTATTGTTGGATGGTTCGCGAGGTGGGTGTGACCTCTAAGGCTGTGGACGTGCTGGCAGTGGCGGAAGTGGCGTGATTCCCAAGCAGCCTGAAGAACCTAAAACCAAGAAACTAAAATAAAATGAGTTAAATTAAGCAGAAGAGAAGTAAAGATAAGGAAATTGAAGCAAAAGAGAAAAACGAAATAAGAACTAAATGGCCTCAAATATCCTTGGCTCGTCGAATGATTGAAGCGGCCGGCATGAACTTATATAGATCGGTCTCCCAGAGGAGACTGTGCTTGATTCCTTCCGCTTCTTCGGCATTTGGTGTAGCTCAAGGATTTTGGGAATGTATTGGAGAAGAAAAGTTGGGAGAGGGTTGAGAAAGAAAAGAAAAACTAAATGGGCTGAATGGGTGAGAAGAGGGAGGGGTGGGTGGTTTAAATAGAATTCTCAAATCAGGTACATTCCCACGCCCGTGTACCATGGGCGTGTTAATTCACACGGCCGCCTCGCATGGCCATGTTATGCATCGTATCAGTTCTCTCACGCCCATGTTTTGTTTGCCACGCCCGTGTGTAAACTAACAGTGTCGACTACGACCGCATCGTACGGCCGTGTTAAGCATCGTTCATGTCTCCCACGCCCAATTTACAGATTGCCATGCCCGTTGGTAATAAGTCAGTGTCATCCACGGTCGCGTCGCACGGCCGTGGCATTTTGTCAGTGCCCGTGGGGTGGTGGTTGGAGTCCGTGACTCTGAAAATTTGATTCTTTCTAACTTGTACCTCTTACGCCATTGTCGATCTGGTTCTGTACCTCCACATGGCCACGGCCACGGCCGTGTGGGCTGGAAATCTGCACTTTTGGTTAGTTTAAAACTAGGTGTTTAAGACTAAGATAAGAGAAGAAAATAAAATGAAAACAAATACAAAGTAATTAGGGTTAGTGCTCGGGTTGCCTCCCGAGAAGCGCTCGTTTAAAGTCTTAAGCTAGACTTTCCTCGTATTCGCAACAAATCAGGGTGGTTTAAAAATTTGAATATCTTCCCTCATGCTATCAATTTTATTTCCTTGATAAAGTTTAAGTCGAGAAGCGTTTATATTGAAAGTACCAAAAATAGGATTACTTACCTTGACTGTTCCGTATGGGAAAATATTGTGTACCTCAAGAGGAATTTCTTCGTTTATGTTTAGGTCTGATGTAATGAGGCGAGGATCTGCTTTATCTAACAGTACCTGGTCTCCTATTTTGAAGTGGTTTGTTGTTCCTATGAGCTCTTCTGGGGGATCCATCGGTTTTACTTCGTGTGGTTCCGGTTCTTCTTTGAATTGTGTTTTCCACTCTTCTAATTTGTCGACCCTGAGGCTTCGTTCCTTATGTACTTCTTCTTTATTGTCATGGGGTCCATGATTTGGCTCAGGTTTGTAACCTTGTGGTGTTTCCTGTGGTGAAAGTTGAACAACTTGGTTATCCACTGAATTTACTTTCTCACCTTCATCAATTGTTGTCCTGGCCGAATCAAGAGCTTGTAAACTGATCGATTCGTCACCTACACGAAGTATGAGTTCTCCTGTACCAACATCAATTTTTGTTTTAGCAGTTGCTAAAAAGGGTCTTCCTAAAATTAAGGGAATCGAATTATCCTCATCCATGTCTAAGACGACAAAGGCTACTGGGAATACGAATTTTTCAACTTTTACGAGTACATCTTCGATTATACCCCTAGGAATTCTAACAGTTTTATCAGCTAGTTGAATGCTCATCCTAGTTTGTTTGGGTTTCCCTAGACCTAGTTGTTTAAACAATTTATAAGGTATGACATTTATGCTTGCCCCTAGATCAGCTAACGCATTATCAATAGACAAACTACCGATTAAGCATGGAATTGTAAAACTCCTTGGATCTTTTAATTTTCGTGGTAGTTTATTTTGCAAGATTGCCTAGCACATTGCGTTTAGTTCCACATGTGATGCTTCGTCTATCCTTCATTTTTTCGTCAACAACTCTTTTAGGAATTTTCTAGAGTCTGGCATCTGCGTAAGAGCTTTAAGTAACGGTAAGTTAATATGCAATTTCTTTAAAAGTTTAAGAAACTTACCGAATTGTTCCTCTTTGTCGTCTCTCTTTAATGCTTCAGGATATGGTATGCGAGGTTGGTACTCTTTGATTACCGGTTTTGGCTTGTTATTACTTACCTCAACCTTACCTTCTTTGACCATATTCTCTTGCCTTCAATTGGGCTCGTCTAACCCTTCACTTTCTTGAGTTGTTATGGCTTGGATTTGCTCATTTGGGTTAATCTCAGTGTTGCTTGGTAGACGCCCTTGCGGTCGTTCGGAAATTATCTTTGCAAGTTGTCCAACTGTCTTAGTAAGTCCCCCAACTTGACTTTCGATCCCCTTAATTGATGCCTGTTGATTCTTAAGGGTGGTTTCAGTGTCTTGGAGACGGTTATCCGTGGTCGCCATGAATTTTTTCAAAGATCTCTTCAAGGTTCGGCCTCTTTTCCGTGGGCGGTATGTGATTTTGGAAATTTTGAGGAGGTTGTTGTCTTTGAATTCCTTGATTTCCTTGACCTCCCCATGAAAAATTTGGGTGGTTCCTCCAACTCGGATTATAAGTATTACTATAAGAGTTATTATTAGATCTGAAATTATTACCTATATAGTTCATCTGTTCGCTTTTTGTGCCCGGTTGGTAGGGTGGGTACTCAGATTCGCCACAGGTTCCACTTGCGTCGCACTGGCATTATTGGATGTACTGCGAAGAACACAAACTATCAAGCTTTTTATTCATCATCTCTACCTGTGTTGATAGCATGGTTACTGAGTCGAGGCTGAAAACTCCGGCTGATTTTGTTGGTTTTGTCCTTGTAACCTGCCACTGATAGTTATTCAGTGACATCTCTTAAATAAACTTGTTGGCTGCCTCAGGAGTTCTGTTGTTCAGGGTTCCACCGGCGGCTGAATCAATTAGTTGCCTCGTTGAGGGGTTTACACCGTTATAAAAAGTTTGGACTTGGAGCCACAAGGGTAAACCATGGTGCGGACACCTTCTCAAGAGATCCTTGTATCTCTCCCATGCATCGTATAATGTTTCTAAATCTATCTGTACAAAAGAAGAGATATCATTCCGTAATTTGGCCGTTTTGGCCGGTGGGAAATATTTTAATAAAAAATTTTCGGTCATTTGATCCCATGTAGTGATTGACCCTCGTGGTAACGAGTTTAACCACTCGCTTAGCTTTATTCCTTAATGAAAAGGGAAATAACCAAGACTAAGGCATCATCGAAACGCCATTTATTTTGACGGTATCACGAACTCTAAAAATTAGCTATATGAGTATTTGGGTCTTCGTCCCAGTAAACCATCAAATTGAACAAATTGTTGAATCATTTGTATAGTGTTAGGTTTTAATTCAAAATTATTAGCAGCTATAGCAGGCCTAACAATACTTGATTCTGCTCTTGTTAAATGAGGTTTAGCATAATCATACATAGTACGTGGAGCATTATTTTCTGCCACATCTTGTGGTGGTGGATTATTCTCGTCCATCCCTTCAGTAGGATTGGATCTGCCTTGTCGCTCTTTTTCTATGTAATTTAGGGCTCGCCTAATTTCTCTGCGATTCCTGCGAGCGGTAGCTTCAAAATCACTGTCGTATATTAGTGGTCCTCTCAGGTTCCTTCTAGTCATAAACTAGAGGTACCTGCTAGGAAAAGAAAGAAAGAAAATTTAACAAAGTTAAAAACAAAACAAAAATTAAAATAAAATTAAAAAAAAATTACGGAAAATAATGGCTAAAGTAATAAAAATAGAGCTTTCTTAATATTTTAGTTCCCCGGCAACGACGCCAAAAACTTGATCGCTATGATTTCAGAGTTTTAAATTTATAAAAAGAATTATCAAACCTGGAAACTAACTATGACAACGATTTGAGGCAAGCGCACCTATCGAACAGTAGTATAGCTTAGGCAAGACCGGATTGTCGAACCCAAAGGAACCAAAAGTACTAATACTAACTTTCTTTTTATTATCTAGCCTAAAATAAGTGAAGTTGTTATTTAATCTAAATTTAACTAACTACTAAGCTAAAGACGCAAAGACAAAAAGAATGAATTGGGGAAATACTGTTGGAAAAACTTAGTTGATTAAGACGATACCCTTAGGAAGAATCCACCTAGACTTCACTTGTTATCTAACTCAACTGCATTTATTTATTCACATGACTTGACCCGTAAGACTCCCTAATGTATATTAAACCCTCTCTCGGGCGAATAACGTCTAACCCTAGGTTGATTAATTGAAATCTCTTTCTAATTAAAACCCTAGAATTGCATTAACTCGATCTATGGACTCCCATATTAGGTTTCACCCTAATCCGGCAAAATCTCGTCACCCTATCACTAGGCTCGCGATCAACTCCGCTTAATTATGCTAGATCTACTCTTAAGCGGGGACTTTGCTCCTCCACCTAAGCACATCAAACTTGAATCAATATCCCTAAATATTAACACAAGAATTAAGAACACATAATTAAGAACAAGTCAAATATTTATCATATAGTTCAAAAGCGATAACAAGATTCATCTAAGTTTCATCCCCTTCTGTGTATCTCAAGGGTTTAGTTCATAACAATAAAAGAAAACATCTCAGAAGAAAATATAAAACAAAACATAAGAAATCCCTAAAATCCCCCTGAAGGAATTGAAGGAGAGATCCGCCGTCTTGAGTAGAATTTCGGCTTCTTGATATGGATCAACTGGCTATCTTCGAGTGTTTCCCACAAATCTGACCTTTTCGGCTCGGCTCCTTGGCCTAGCTCACCGCCCTCTTCTAGGTTATACTTAGGGTGTTTATATAGGCTTTTGAAATAGGTTTCTTTGCCCCTAAGTATCCTTTTCCGAGTGAAATTGCTCTTTTCCACGACAGGGACACGGCCATGGCACACGCCCATGTGAATCGTCTTTAGGCCATGTTTGGACTTTAATGAGGCAACACGCTTGTGTAAATCGTGATCAGGCCGTGTTCTAGTCTATCAGGGAGACACGGCCGTGTTGGCTCAAGTCGAGGCCGTGTCGATTTTCACTTTGGCCGATTTGGTCCGTTTTGAGCCTGTTTCTCGTTCTTTCCATCCTCAGGTGCTTTCTTGAGTATAAAACATGAAAAGAAAGGATTAAGAGCACCTTTTTACATAAATCAAGGGATAAATCATCCAAAAGTATGCTAAATGTGGGATTAAAATATGTTACTTTTACGGTTTATCAATTACCGTTTGATGAGTTTGATTTAATCCTAGGCATGGATTGGTTAGTGTCTTAGTGAACTGTGGTGGTAAGTTTATTGAATTTAAATGTGAGAGTGGAGATGTGGTTCAGGTTGAATCAGGTGGACCGGATAGTCTACCAGTGATGATTTCTTCCCTAGTGGCTGAGAAATGTTTGAGAAAAGGATGTAAGTCCTATCTTGCTTTTGTGTTGAATACTTGAGAGGTTGGAGTAGAGTTTGAAACAGTGCCGGTGGTATGTGAGTATCCAGACGTATTTCTGGAAGAGTTACCCGGATTACCTCTAGTGAGAGAGGTCGAGTTTGGAATTGAGTTGGTTCCGGGAACGGCACCTATTTCAATTACTCCATATAGAATGGCACCTGTAGAGTTGAAAGAACTGAAGGTTTAGTTGCAAGAGTTGACAGATAAGGATTTTGCAAGATCGAGCTACTCGCCGTGGGGTGCTCCGGTATTATTCGTGAAGAAGAAAGATGGGTCTATGAGATTGTGTATAGACTATAGACAGCTTAACAAAGTGACGGTTAAGAATAAGTATCCTTTACCAAGGATTGATGGTCTTTTTGATCAACTGAAGGGAGGTACAGTGTTCTCCAAGATAGACTTGAGGTCTGGTTATTATCAGCTCAGAATGAAAGAGCAAGATGTGTTGAAAACTGCATTTCAGACAAGGTATGGCCATTATGAGTTTTTGGTTATGCCGTTTGGTTTGACGAATGCACCTGCGATTTTTATGGATCCGATGAACCGTGTTTTCGCACCATATGTGGACAAGTTTGTAGTTGTCTTTATTGATTTATATATTGATCTATTCTCGTGATGAGAAACGATCATGATGAGCATTTGAGAATTGTCTTGCAAACTTTGAAAGATAAGCGCTTGTATGCTAAGTTTAGCAGAGTGAGTTTTGGCTCAGAAGTCGATTCCTAGGACACATTGTGTCGTGATGGTGTCGAGTTGACCCGAGTAAGATATCGACTGTTGTAGATTGGAAACCACCGAGGAACGTGTCTGAAATCAGAAGTTTCTTGGGATTAGTAGGATATTACAGACATTTCGTAAAGGGGTTCTCCGTGATTGCTACTCCGATGACGAAGTTGTTGCATAAAGATGTCAAGTTTGAATGGACTGAGACATGTCAACAGAGCTTCGAGAGACTGAAAACAATGTTGACTAAGGCACCGGTTTTGGTTCAACCAGAATCGGGGAAGGAGTTCGTGGTTTATAGTGATGCATCGTTTAATGGTCTCGGTTGCATGTTGATGCAAGAGGGTAAGGTAGTCGCTTACGCCTCGAGACAGTTGAAACCGCACGAGAAGAATTATCCGACTCATGATTTGAGTTAGCAGTGATTGTTTTTGCGTTAAAGATTTGGCGACATTGCTTGTATGGTGAGAAGTGCCGAATCTTTACGGATCACAAGAGTTTAAAGTATTTGATGGATCAGAAGGATCTGAATTTGTGACAGAGACGGTGGCTTGAGTTGTTGAAAGACTATGAGTTAGTCATTGACTACCACCCAGGAAAAGCGAATGTGGTTGCGGATGCCCTGAGTAGGAAATCCTTGTATGCTCTAAGAGTTATGAGCACGAGTTTAGCATTGTCTGACGATGGTGCTATTTTGGCAGGACTGAGAGCTAAGCCACTATTTGTTCAACAAATATGTGAGGCTCAGAGAAATGACAGTGAGATGCAAGCTAAGATAGCTAAGCGCGAATCAGAAAGTGATTCTAATTTTCGAGTGGATTTGAATGGTTGTCTGACGTATCGTGACAGAATTTGTGTTCCTAAATATGAGGAGTTGATTCGAAAGGTTTTGCATGAGGCCTACAGTGGATGTTTGTCAGTACATCCAGGCAGTACGAAAATGTACAATGACCTGAAAATGTTATATTGGTGGCCGGGTATGAAAAGAGATATTTCAGAGTTTGTGACAAAGTGTCTGATTTGCCAACATGTGAAGGCTGAGCATCAAGTGCCTTCGGGATTGCTTCAGCCAGTAATGGTACCTGAATGGAAGTGGGATCAGATTACCATGGATTTTGTAACGGGGTTGCCGATGACTCCAAGAAAGAAAGATGCTGTGTGGCTTGTTGTGAATAGATTGACAAAGTCGGCTCACTTTATTCCAGTACGTGTTGATTATTCACTGGATAAGTTAGCTGAGTTGTATGTGGCAGAGATAGTGAGATTGCATGGTGTACCTGTGTCTATTATATCGGATAAAGATCCGAGGTTTACTTCGAGATTTTGGAAGAAGTTACAAGAAGCCATGGGTACGAGATTGAATTTCAGCAATGCGTTCCATCCGCAAACCGATGGTCAGCCTGAAAGAGTGATTCAAGTTCTGGAAGATATGCTTCGATGCTGTGTGTTAGAATTCGAAGATAGCTGGGAGAGATATCTACCTTTGGTCGAATTCGCCTATAACAACAGTTATTAGTCGAGTATACAGATTGCACCGTATGAGGCTTTGTATGGTCGTAAGTGTCAAACTCCTTTTTATTGGACCGAGCTTAGTGAGAAGCGGATCCATGGGGTCGATCTAGTGAAAGAAACCGAAGAGAAGGTGAAAGTAATCCGTAATAGTCTGAGAGCTGCTTCGGACTGACAGAAGTCGTACGCGGACTTTAAAAGAAAAGAAATTGAGTTTAAAGTGGGCGACAAAGTGTTTTTGAAAGTGTCCTCGTTGAAGAAGATTATGAGATTTGGACGAAAAGGGAAATTGAGTCCAAGGTTTATAGGGCCGTATGAGATTACAGATAAAATTAGGCCTGTAGCATACCGGTTGGCATTGCCGGTAGAGTTGGAAAAGATTCATAATGTGTTCCATGTGTCGATATTGCGACGGTATCGCTCTGATCCTTCACATGTAATTCATTCGACAGAAATTGAGATAAGACCGGATATGTCTTATGAAGAGGAGTCGATTAAGATCTTGGCTCGAGAAGTGAAACAGTTGAGAAATAAGAGTATAGCACTAGTGAAAGTGTTATGGCAGAAACATGGTGTGGAAGAAGCTACGTGGGAAACGGAAGAAGCTATGAGAGAGCAACATCCAAACCTCTTTATTGGTAAGATTTTTGGGGCGAAAATCTCTAAAGGGGGGAGAGTTGTAACATCCCGATTTAGGGCCTTGTTGGAATAGTGGTGCGAGACCACAAATCTGAGGTATATGAATGAGTTTTTGAGTTTTATGCTATGTATGCATGCTATTGTGAAAGTTTCATAAAGCAATTTTGTGAAGTTGTGGTTGAATTGTCCAAAAGGACTAAATTGCAAAAGTTACAAAATGTGTGTTTCTAGAAGCTATATGTGTGAAATAGCTTTAGATTATTAATTAGAGGTCCTTAAATAGTAATTTATCCAATTTCTAATTTTTGGACAAATTTGGGCATGGATGAGTTAAAATAGAAAGTTTATCAAAAAGGGCATTTTGGTCATTTAACAATTAAGTGATTAAAATAGGAGAAAAGATGACAAAATTCATTCATCTTCTTCCCCAAGGTCACCGAAAATTCCAAGAGCCATTGTTAGGGTTCTTCAAATTTTTCAAGCTTGCTAGTAAGTGCATCTAGCCTCGTTTTTATATTCTTTGTATTTTTGAAGTCCCGGGCATGAGTAAGCTATTTTTAGCTATTTGATGAGCTATGAAGGATGTTCAAAAATGTGGTCATGTATGACATGCATGTATTTTGTTGTTTTATGGAAGATTATGAAAGCTTGATGTAGTAGAAACATCTTTTGTTAAGTGATTTTCCATGATGAAAATGCATGTAGGGACTTGATTGTGAAAATCTTAAGTTTGGTCATACATGTGTATTTTAGTGAGAATTGATGATAGCTTTAGTTGAATAAGTGGTTCGACTAAGCATGAAAGACTAGAAAGTTGAATAAAAATCACTTTACGAGCCTTTGGGGCTAAAGTGTAAATATGAGAAAGTTTAGGGGCAAAATAGTAATTTTGCTAAAGTATGAGATGTGGGTCAATTTAGTCAATGTATGTATTGAATAAGCTGATTTATTCATTATAGATCAAGAAAGACGAAGCCCGGATCAAAACCGAGGCAAAAGCAAAGTGGTGGACTAAATTGCAAGTCTCAATACTTTTGAGTATCGAGGTATATTATCTAGTGGGCTATGTGCGAAACCACTATGAATACCTTGTTGGTAGGCTAAGTGCGATACTACCTTATCAATTGATTGTGGTGGGCTAAGTGCGAAACCACCGAGACATTAGTTGTGTAAATTAGCTGTGTGGATTAGCTGTGTGGATTAGTTGTGTGAATTAGCTTTGTGGATTAGCTGTGTGGATGTATTATCGAGAAATAATGATATGTTGTATATTGTGTAAATGTGATATTGAATGTAGGGGTGCATGTCAATGGTTATGAGTAAGTGACTCATGATGTGTTGGAAAAAATGTGGTAAGGGATAGAAAGAGTAAGCATAGTTGTACATTATATGTTAGTATAATGCTAATTGTTGTTTAGCTTATACTATGTTGCTTAATTATTTATGTGTAAACTTACTAAGCTCAAAGCTTACTCCTTTTTTTTTCCCTTGTCTTATAGAGTAAAAGTGTTGAATCGAGATACGAGGATCAATTGGAAGATCGCTCACACTATCAGCACACTTTGGTACATGAGACTTAATGTTTTATATATGGCATGTATAGGAGCTAGACAAGTTAGTGAATTTTGTTGTAAATGGCTAAGATGTGTTGGCCTTTAGATGGATAGTGTATTTTGTATAATGCCATGGTTATTGGCTATTACATTATATGAAAGAAAGGTGTAGTTTTCTATGTGAGATTGCACTTCAATTTGAGTTGATTATGGATGTGTTGTATGAGTGCATGTTGTGTAAGCTATAAGGGTGAGAAGAGCTTAGAAAATAGCTTTGTTCTTTGCCATGTGGATAGACACACGGGTGTGTGTCTAGACCATGTGAGACACACGGTCAGTCCACGGGCGTGCAACTTGGCCGTCAAGGCCCCCGCATGTTAGTATTGTAAATCGAATAGACCACGGACTAGTCACACGGCGTGTGCCTAGAACGTGTGTGTTAATCAGTGTTGGCCACGGGCTAGCTACACGGGCGTGTGTCTAGACTCTAGGTCGTGTTAAGGTTGTCAGTGTGCACCACGGGTGGTAAGCACGGGCGTGTGCCTTGGCCGTGGGGCATTGGCAGAATGCAGGGTTTTTAAGCACGGTTTGGGAACATGGGCGTGTGTGACTTCACACGGGCGTGTTGTACCTTGCACGGGCGTGTGAGCCCTGTTCAAAAGAGAAAATTTTTAAGATTGGAAAAAGTTTCGGTTTAGTCTCGAGAGCCCTCGTGTGTATGAGTGAGGCTTCGTAAGTCGAGAATGAGGTTGTTGAGATGACTTCAGAGAGTAGTTATGACGAGCCTAAGTGGCGATCAAGTTGTTTGAGTTCGGTAACACCTCGGGCTCGGTTCCGGCGTAGAACCCGGGTAAGGGGTGTTACAATGAGAACCATTATTGTCATTGAATAAATATGCTCTGTGCCTTTTAGGTTAAGTTTACTTGTATATGGCTTACTAATCTTTTGAAAGCTTACTCTGTGTGTGTGTGTCTGCTTTGTTTTATAGATCGTCAAAGCTACTGAAGGCTCGGGACCGTCGAGGATCGTCATCACACTACTCAAACTCATTTTGGTATCTTTTGAAAATGTATATACTAAGTATGGCATGTATAGGATAGCTAATTTGTATAGGTTGAGAGATGAACTTAGCCATGTGATTTGGCTAGTTATGTGTTGATAATATGCATTAATGAATATGTTTCATGATGAATGTTTTAGTATAGTTTGATAGTATATGAAATGGTTAAGTTGATGGTAAGTTTATGTATGAAATTTAGGCTTATATGTTTGAACAAAAGAATGAGTTCATGAAAGGTAAATAGGGATGAATTATGCTTGTGAATACTTGAGTTTTTGTTGTGTGAATTTGTAATAGCCCGAGTTAGGGGCTAGTCGGAACAGTGATCTCGGAATCACAAACTCGAGGTTGGAGAAAATTATTTTCATGTTATGTTATGTGTTATAACATGTTTATAAGGATGCGTGGAAATTTTGGTGCTTTAATTTTAGCGATTTCATGCTTAATCGCTAAAAAGGACTAAATCGCGTAAAGTACGAAAGTTCTATTTTATTTGCTAGACGTGCCAAATAGCTATGGATTAATTATTAGAGGTCCCAAATGTGCAATTTGGCCTTGTTTAAGTGGGTTGGCCGGCCATGTGGCATAAGGGGGACAAGAGCATTTAATTTTGCTCAAAATTGGTGGGAATTAGGTGATAAAATGAATAAAATAAGATGAATAAAAGATGTTATCATCTTTTACTATTCATTCACCTTCAACCACCAAAAATTGAAGAGAAAAAAAAGGGTTTTGGTGCTCAAACTTTCAGCCAACAAATTCCCTAGCAAGTAAGTGATTTTGATGATCTTTCTTAATAAAAATTTTATTTTTGGAGTCCCCAAAGCTTGAGCTAACTAATGGGGGGACTAATTTGCAACATGGTTGAAAGTCTAGGGACTTACCATGATAGAGTTTATGTTGTTTGATGAGTTTTTATGGAAGAAAATGAATGATAGGATGTTGATAAACAACTTTTGTGAAAGGTGTTGTTATGAAAACACCTAATTTGGGCTAAAATGCAAAAGTTGTAATTTGTTCATTAAGGCATGAAATAGTTGGAATTGTGGAGAGTTGTACGAGGATTAAATGTTCAGCTAGGCTTGTTTAACAAGAAAGTGTGATGAAAATTTATTTACGAGCCTAGGGGCAAAATCATAATTTTGCCAAAGTGTAGGGGCAAAATAGTCATTTTGCCTAAAGTGTAGTTTATGGTGAATTATGATTTATAAGTGATTAAATCACTAAATTTCATTGTTCTAGATCAAAGAAAATGAGTTTCGGACCTAGAACGGGAGAAAAGAGAAATGTGGGCAAAAAGTCATTTTTGGCCTTTTCGTCATCGAAGTAAGTTCATGTGCAGATGTGGTAATTACGTATGAGTTATTTTAAATATTCCAATGTTGTGCGAAATGTATAATTACGCAATGAATGTATTAAGTACTTGTTGATAAGTTGTTAAGTGAATTGAACCTAAGAATAGTAAAAGATGTAAATAGTAAGAAATGATGATAGTTAAGGTTAAAGTGTGGTGAGACCAGATTGGAATATGACTTCGTGTAAGAATTCGTATAAGACCATGTCTTGGACATGGCATTGACATGTTAATGCAAGTGAGACCCTATTGGGGTATGATGTCAAGGCGACACTATGTGTATGAGACTCAAGAGAGTCATTTAACAATTTGGGTGATTCAACGGGTAAGTGAAGGTAAGAACGTATGTGGTTGTACCATGAGAAGCACAAGTGTGTGTTAGAATTGAATGGAGATGAATTTAGTATATAATAAACCCTAGTGGGTTATGTGTAACTAATGCACTTTAATTGCATGAGATAGATTTATTAATGCATTGTGTGAATGCAAACGAGTATCGTAGAAGGTTAAGTAAGTATAGTAGTGTGTGAGGATGTTCCTGGGTGAACGTTTAAAATAGAGAATTTCATGTGGATAACTATCCATGAACGTATAATAACGGTGAGCTAAGTGCGATATCATCTTACTGAAGGTTAGTGACGGGCTGTGTGCGATACCATCATTATGTTATTAACAGTGGGTTGTGTGCGTTACCACCTGATTAATCATTAATCGATGGGTTGTGTGTGCGATACCATCACTATGTTATTAACGGTGGGTGTAATGCGTTACACGATTAATCATTAATCGATGGGTGTAATGCGATACCATCGCTTATAAAATCATTCGGTGGGCTAAGTGCGATACCACCACAAGTATAAATAATTGGTGGGCTATGTGCGATACCACCCTACTAGAGACTGATGGTGGGCTAAGTGCGAAACCACCGAGAAATTAGTAGTATGAGTGGCTTAGTGAAAATGTTTGATGCGTTGTTTTATATGATCATGTGGTAATCAGTGCAGGGTTGTATGATAGTTAAATGAGCAATTGGCTCATGGCACGGTTAGAATGCGGTAAGAGATAGAGTGAGTAAGCTTCAAGAATGATTGAGTAGGTAACCATGAGTTTGCGAGAAAAACTCATTATAATACCTGGTGAATGAATATCGGTAACTACTACTTATTTGTATATGAACTTACTAAGCATTATTGCTTACTCCTTTCTTTCTCCCATCTCTTATAGGTTAATTTAGCTAGCTCGGGTTGGAGATTGCCGGAGACGTTTTAACACTATCGAGCAGACACTTGATGTGAGGTATCGAGTCCTTATGGGTCATGGCATGTATAAGGCTAGTGTTTAAGGTTGATTAAGTTTTAATTGATGTAGCCAAATTTTGTTGGTTTAAGAGAACTTATAGTTTGTTTATGTATAGCCATAGATGATGGCTTAAGTTGTTTGAAATTACATGGGAAAATAGTTCTCCCTGGTGTATGGGATGAAGTCCTTGTCTCTTTAAATGATTAAATGTCTTTAATTCAAGACTTAAACTGATGCTATGTGGAGTTATGTGATGATGTATGTAAATGAGAGTGGTAAAAAGGCTTGGTAGATAGCCTCTAAGTGCCCACACGGATAGACACACGGGCGTGTGTCTCCTGCACCTTGGTGTCTTAAGTCCGATTAGACCACGGGCTGATCACACGGCCGTTTGTTCAGGCCGTGTGATACACACGGTTGGCACATAGGCGTGTGTAAAGGCCGTGTGAAGTCTGCACTTGACACTTAGAAATTTAATTGTCACACGGGCCAGGGCCACGAGCGTGTCCAGACCATGTGGATTTAGTCAGTGTCAACCACGGGTGGAAGGCACGGGCATGGCTTAAGGGCACACGGGCGTGTCCCTATACCAACACTGCGCGCAGGGCCTGCTTTAAAGAAAAGTTTCTTTTAGCTTGTAAAAGTTTTCGAAAGCAAGTTTAAGGCCTCGTAGGGCAATGAGACGTATGAGTTGTTTAAGAAAGAGAAGTTTTTAATTTGGGACGAAATTTTATAACCCGTAAATACATGTTTAAGCAAGTTCAAGCATAGTAATGTCTCGTATCCGGTCTAAGCCTCAGACTCGGGTATGGGGTGTTACAGAATTGGTATGTTTGGAAATGGATTTGAATATAGAGATTGAATGGTTATTTTGATGTGTTTTTGGTTGCCAAATGTGCATGACTTGCATTGGTAATATGCTTGTAGGTTTGACCCTATTTGGGTGGCATTTTGGCCTTGCAAATGGCCTGTTTTGCCACACAGTTGTGGCACACGGGCGTGCTTGATGACCGTGGGAGTAAGTCAGTAGCGAGCTAAGGGCACACGACCATGGCACACGGGTGTGCCTAGCAGCCGTGTGGTTTTGTCAGTATATGGCCTAGGAGCACACGGCCATGGTACACGGGCGTGCCTAGTGGCCGTGTGAAAAAGTCAGTATACCTACCCTGTTTTGGCACGACCAAGACCCATGGGGGTGTCTGGTGTCCGTGGGAGGCACACGGCCAGCCCACACAGGCGTGTGTCCTGCATAACTTAGAAAATTTTTAAATTTCTGAGAAATTCCGTAAGTGTTCGACTTAGGCTCGGCCCTACTCTAAAGCATGTTTTAGGTCTCGGTGACCAATACAAGGGACTCTTTGATTGTGATTGATGAATGATTGTTTGAAATTTTCTGTTAAAGTTTCCGGTCTTTCTGGTAATGCCTTTAACCCTAATCTGACGATGGATACGGGTTAGGGGTGTTACAAAAATGGCCTCTTGGGTATATTGTTCTTATACTTCTCTTCTGCCCGTAGCATTGAAGAACGTTCGTGGTGCCACAGCAGCTGTCTGGGGTGTAAATCGTGTAGCCATTGTTAGGGAAAATGTCGATTTAGAAGAGAAAGGGGAAAATTTTCAGTTGTTGAAGAGACACAAGTAGCTTTGAGAGATAAAAGAGTTAGGGTAACTGTGAGGAAAAAAAATAAGGGGATTAGTGCAAAGGTAGAGGTAACGACGGCAATGTAAGTGGTAATTGGGGGGTGTGACGTGGGTGATTGGATGGGCAGTAATTGTAGCCTGACATGGGTAATTGGATATTAAGAACTGGAAGGAAATAGAAAATTTGATGGTAAAGGTTTGGGAAAAATTTCGTTGGGCCAAATTGTTGCATATGGGGCCCAACTTCTCAATTGCTGTCAAGGAAAAAGAAATACTTGCACTGCAAAGTAAACAAAAATTATTAAACAAGTTAAACGAAAGAACTAGGAGAAACTTAAAAGCAGCAAAAATAAAATGAAAAAAAATTATCGAGATGCTGAGGTTAAACATCACGGAGGTCAATGGACTATTCGTCCTGATTCACTTGAGCACCCAGTAGTGCTTCAAGCGTTGTCCATTAACTTTAAATGTGACTCCCGTCTTCATATCCTTGACATCAATAGCTCTATGAAGGTATACTTGGGTTACTTCAAAGGGACTTGACCATCGGGATTTCAGTTTGCCAGGAAACAACTTTAACCTTGAGTTGAATAACAACACCTGTTCTCTTGGTTCAAGTTGTCGTGGCATAATCCTCTTATCATGCCAACGTTTGGTCTTCTCCTTGTATAATTTAGCATTCTCATATGCTTGTGCCTTGAATTCTTCCATTTCATTTAACTCAAGTAATCTTCTATTGCCAGCAGCTTTCCAATCCATGTTCAATTGTTTCACAGCCCGATATGCCTTATGCTCTAACTCAACTGGAAAATGACAAGGTTTTCCATAGACAAGCTTAAAAGGTGACATCCTCAACCGTGTTTTAAATGCAGTACGATAAGCCTACAAAGCTTCATCCAGTCTGGAGGACTAATCCTTTTGAGTTGGGTTCACCACTCTTTCCAGAATCTGCTTAATTTCTCTCTTAGAAATCTCAACTTGTCCATTTGTTTGGGGGTGATATGTCATGGAAATATTTTGTTTCACCCCTATACCTGTGTAAGACATTAGCCACTAGCTTGCAATCAAAATAAGATCCTTCATCACTGATAATGGCTCATGGTGTTCCAAACTTTGTGAAGATGTTCTTGTGCAAGAACTTCATCACTGACTTTGTATCATTAGTAAGGAGAGCAACGCCTTCGACCCACTTAAAGACATAGTTCGCTGCCACGATTATGTATAGGTTGCCCAATGAGGGTGGAAATGGACCCATAAAGTTTATTCCCCAGACATCAAACAACTTAATCTCTAGGATATTTTGCAGCGGCATTTCGTGTCTCCTAGATAGATTGCATGCCCTCTGACAATGACCACATGACTTATAAAATTCATGGGCATCCTTGAACATATTTAGCCAATAGAAACCAGATTGGAGTACCTTGAGCAGTTCTCATTCCTCCAAAGTGTCCTCCGTAAGGAGCTGAATAACAATGTTGCAGGATGTTGTGTATTTCGTCATTAGGGACACACTTCCTAATTATCTGATTAGCACAATGCTTGAATAGGAAGGGTTCATCCTGATAAAAATGTTTGGCATCATGAAGGAATTTTTGTCTTCTTTGGCTGTTGAGATTAGGTGGCATCAAACCACTTACTAAGAAGTTCACTATATCGGCATACCAAGGTAATGCCATGGAAACTAATAGTTGCTCGTCTGGGAAGTCTTCCTTAATAAGTTTGACATTGCCATATTCATTTCTAGTTTCTAATCTTGACAGGTGATCAACCACTTGATTTTTAGTCCCCTTTCTTTCCCGAATTTCTAAATCAAACTCCTGCAGCAAGAGTATCCACTGAATCAATCTTGGCTTGGCATCTTTCTTGGTCACCAAATACTTAATAGCAGAGTGGTTTGTGTAGACTATGACCTTTGTACCAACTAAATAAGATTAAAATTTATCGAATGCAAATACCACAACCAATAAATCCTTTTTAGTGGTGGTGTAGTTAAGCTGCGCATTGTCAGGGTCCTACTTACATAATAGATTGCATGAAATACCTTGTCTTTCCTTTTCCCCAACACTGCTCCCACAGCATAATCACTAGCGTCACACATTAGTTCGGAAGGCAATGTCCACTCCGGAGCTATTACAATTAGTACTACTACCAGTTGTTTCTTCAATTCCTCGAAAAATATCAAACAAGGTTCATCAAAATTGAAAGGTCTATTTTGCTCCAACAAGGCGCACAAGGGTTTAGATATCTTCGAGAAATCCTTAATGAATTTTCTATAAAAACCTGCATGGCCTAAGAAACTCTGAATACCCTTGACACTATTAGGAGGCAACAATTTTTCTATTACCTCAACTTTTGCTTTGTCAACTTCAATCCCTTGATGCGATACTTTATGACCTAGAACAATGCCTTCGCAGACCATGAAATGACATTTTTCCCAATTCAAGACAAGATTTGTTTCTTCACAGCGGTAAAGAAATAATTCCATATTTTTCAAACATCCCTTAAAGTTATTCCCAAAGACATAGAAATCATCCATAAATATTTCAAGAAAAGTTTCCACCATGTCAGAGAATATTGCCATCATACAACGTTGAAATGTTGCCGGTGCATTACATAACCCAATTGACATTCCTTTAAGCGCAAAAGTACCATATGAAAAAGTGAAAGTTGTCATCTCTTGGTCACTAGGAGCTATAGCAATTTGATTATACCTTGAATATCCATCCAAGAAAAAGTAGAATGCCTTCCTAGCTAATCTATCAAACATTTGATTAATAAACGGTAAGGGAAAGTGGTCCTTCCTGCTTGCCTTTTTGAGCTTGCGATAATCCATGTAAACACTCCATCCCATGACAGTGTGAGTTGTTATGAGCTCATTGTTATCATTGCTGACCACTTTGACACCTCCTTTCTTGGGCAAACATTGTACAAGACTCACCCAAGAACTATGAGAGATAGGGTAGATAATACCAACATCGACCCACTTGATAATCTATTTTTTAACAACTTCCTTCATGATGTGATTCAACTTTCTCTATTATTTAGTAGAACTGCTACGACAATCCTCCAATAAAATTTTATGCATGCATAGAGTAGGTTAGATTCCCTTGATGTCGGCAATTGTCCATCCTAATGCCTTCTTAGATCGCTAGAGAACTTCTAACAACCTAGCCTCTTGATCGGGTGTCAGATTCGTAGAAATAACTACCGGCAAGGTGTTGTTGTCTCCCAAGTAAGTATATTTTAAATGCAATGACAAAGGTTTCAACTCTAGTGTAGAAGGCTCCTTTATAGATGGTTTTGGAGGAGTGAAAGTGCGAGCCGATAAATCCAAGAACTCAAACTTTGTTCCTGGTTTTTCCACAATCTACTTTGCCTCCATAAGTTCACTGAATTCTTCAAAAGTGTCTGTTTCATTTAGCTCAAGTGAATCTGTATCACTATCGGAATTGTTATGGAAAAATTTTGTAAACTCTTTCTGCACTATTGTTTCTATCAATCAAATGGCGTGGCACTATTCATTCTCATTAGCACATTTCTAGGCATCGAATACATTGAAGGTGATATGCTAATCATTCATCATCATGGTCAGTTCACCTTTTTGCACATCAATTAAAGTTATGCCTGTAGCAAGAAAAGGTCTTCCAAGAATAATCGGCACATGATAATACTAGAAAGAACATTTGTTTTCTCCCTACTTATTGGTTAATTTGTCCCCATTTAGTTATCTTTAGCACATATTTTAGCATTTTCAGTTCAGTAATTTACATTTTATAACTCAGTGGATCTTAGCTTTGTTATCCTTAATTTTGTCATGTTTTGTATTGATGTCACTGCATGAGTATTTTCAGATTTCGACCAGAATTGTCGCCGCACTTAACAGCTATTCGGAGAGGAACAAAAATGTGTGAGCTGTCTAGTTTGGTACAACTAACTTGTACGTACAGAGGCAGAATGATTCTGATGAAAGGACACCTGGGCTATTTGGGAAAAAATAAAAAAAAATCACATAAAAAGAAAAAAGAAGACTTTTTGAAGGGAGCCTTTGGATTATCATCTTCTTCAACCTATCCTTTGAAGCTTTTGGCTATGGCAGCTTAAGTCTCCTATGGGTGAACCAACGTGAAAGGGATGCAAACTAGCTCTTGACGAGGAGCCCTGAGTGCGACATAAGAGGGAATAGAGAGATTCAAGTCGAGTTGTCTAAGAATAGTATTCTCCACTTGTTTCTTTTATTTTTCTTTTCTAAACACTGGTGATTACTTTCTATTTCATGTTAGTATGGAAGTACACATGATTTATGGTTTAAATTTTATTTTATTCAATCTTGCTTCTACTGTTTAATCTTTGGGTTTGAATGTTTTTAGCATGGCAGTGTTATTGCAGTCACTGACACTGGAAGGTGTAGTGATAGTTCAAGCTAACAAGCATGACAACGGAAGTTGCTTGAGGATTAGAGGAACTTAATCCACTTGTTCTTAATAGTGTTCCATTACCATCATTAGAAGGCGTGGCTAATGTGCATGTTTAAGTCTTTGATTAAATATAGAAGTTAAGCTTGGTAAGATATTCATTGCAATTTATTGCATCGATAATCACCTAACCTTTTATACCTTGTGAGCACTTAGCTTTTTGCTGAATATTCACGTTGGGGATCCTAGTTTATCATTATCATATTTTCTCTAGCTGTTTTCAAGTTATTGCTTTGAAACCTACTCTCACAATTTATCTTGTTTCTATCCATTTATTGCACTAACATTGATAGACAAAAGACAACCATCCTTGCGGGATCGATATCCAACAGATTCATATCTGTCTACTATACTTGCATCGACAGTGTACACTTGCACATTATTGCTATGATGTTAAACAGTCGATCAACACATCTTTGTTAGCTTCACATTCTAAAATAATGAAATCGACAGGAAAAATAAACTGATCTACTATGACCAGCACGTCTTCAATTTTACCTTCTGGATGTGCGTATGACCGATCAACTAGTTGCAACGTGACCGTAATAGGTCCTTTTCTGATTCCCAACTTCCTAAAGACAAACATAAGCATTAAATTGATGCTCTCTCCTAAATCACATAATGCTTTACCAACATAATGATTTCCAGTTGAACATGGGATAGTAAAACTCCCTGTGTCCTTCAACTTTGGAGACAATTTATTCTTCAACATCACCGTGCACCCCTCAGTGAGAGCAACAATTTCAAATTCTCCCGATCTTTTTTTCTTTGACATTATATCTTTCATGAATTTCACATAATTCGGAATTTGCTCTAAAGCTTCTACCAACTGTATGTTGATGTGGAGTTGTTTCAGGACATCCAGAAATATTTTCAACTAGAAATCTTGTTTACAATTGTGGAATCATTGAGGAAAAGGTAGAGGTGGTTGATAAACCGTAATAATAACATATTTTAAACCCACATTTAGCATACTTTTGGATGATTTATGCCTTGAATTATGTAATTTGGTGCTCTTAATCCTTTAATTTCATGTTTTATACTCAGGAGAGCACCGGAGGATGAAAAGAACGAGAAACGGGCTTAAAACAGAGTAAATGGGCCATATCACAAAATCGACACGGCCTGGGCCCAAGACCACACGGCCGTGCTCCTTCAGCAGGTTCGAACACAGCCTGGCCACGATTCACACGGGCGTGTGCCATGGGCGTGTCCCTGACGTGACAAAGAAGAATTCTTTTCGGATTAGGGTACTTAGAGGCAAAGAAAGCCATTCCAAAAGTCTATATAAACACCCTAGAGGCCAACTTTCAAGGGGGCGTCCAGCTAGGCCAAGGAGCCGAGCCAGAGAGGTCAGAATTGTGGGATTCACTCGAAGAAAGCCAGTTGATTCATCTCAAGAAGCCGGAGTCATAGTCAAGACTGAGGATCTTCTCTTTAATTCCATCAGGGAGTTTTAGGGTTTTTCTTATGTTTTATTTTATCTTTTCTTCTGAGATGTATTCTTTTATAATTATAAACTAAACCCTCAGATACCTGAGGGGGATGAAACCTAAGATGAATCTTGTTATCGTTTGTTGAACTATATGATAAATACTTGATTTGTTCTTAATTATGTGTTCTTAATTCTTGCTTTGATATTCCAGGATATTGATTCAAGTACTGATGTGCTTAGGTGGTGGAGCAAAAGTCCCTACCTAAGAGTAGATCTAGAATAGTTAAGCGGAGTTGCTCGAGCACCTAGATATAGGGTGACAAAATTTTGCCGAATTAGGGTGAAACCTAATATGGGAGTCCATAGATCGAGTTAATGCAATTCTAGGGGATTTAATTAGAAAGAGATTTCAATTAATCAAACTAGGGTTAGACGTTAGTCGCCTTGAGAGAGGGATTAATATACATTAGGGAATCCTACGGATCAAGTCAAGTGAATAAATCGTCTGGTTCAGAGTTAGTTAACAAGTGAAGTCTAGGTGGATTCTTCCTTGGGTATCGTCTTAATCAATTGTTTTTTCTCACGAGTATTTTCCCAAATTCGTTCTCTTTTGTCTTAGCGTCTTTAGCTTAGTAGTTAGTTAATTTTAGTTTAAACAACAAATTCCCTTGTTTCTTAGGCTAAATAATAAAAAGAAAGTTAGTATTAGTACTTCTAGTTCCCTTGGGTTCGACAATCCGGTCTTGCCACTAAGCTATACTATTGTTCGATAGGTGCACTTGCCTCAATCGTCGTCACAGTTAGTTTCCAGGCTCGATCATTCTTTATATAAATTTTTAAGACTCTGACGTTAACGATTAAGTTTTTGGCGCTGTTGCCGGGGAACCAAAATATTAAGAACGCTCAATTTTTATTACTTTAGCCATTTTTTTTATTTTTGCAATTTACTTTTATTTTGTCTTTAACTTTGCTAATTTTTCTCCTTTTATTTGTTCCTTGCAGGTACCTCTAGTTTATGACTAGAAGGAACTCGACAGGACCCTTAATTTACGACAGTGATATTGAAGGTGCCGTTCGCAGAAATCGTAGAGATGGCTCAGAATAATCCGCTACCTCCAGAGGTGGCCGAAAATCATGCTCCTCGAACTATGTATGATTATGCTAAACCTAATTTAGTTGGAACTGAATCGAGTATTGTTAGACCTACTATTGCTGCAAATAATTTTGAATTGAAACCTAACACTATACAGATGATACAACAGTTTGTTCAGTTTGATGGTTTGCAGGATGAGGATCCTAACACACACTTAACAAATTTTCTAGAATTCTGTGATACCTTCAAAATAAATGGTGTTTCTGATGATGTCGTACGTCTTCGGTTGTTTCCCTTTTTATTGAGGAATAAAGCCAAACTATGGTTGCATTCTCTCCCCCGATGATCAATCACTACATGGGATCAAATGATCGAAAAAATTTTATTAAAATATTTTCCGCCGGCCAAAATGGCCAAGTTGAGGAAAGATATCTCTTCTTTTGTGCAGATGGATTTAGAGACACTTTACGATGCATGGGAGAGATACAAAGATCTACTGAGAAGGTGCCCTCACCATGGGCTACCTCTATGGCTACAGGTTCAAACCTTATATAACGGTGTGAACCCCTCAACTAGGCAGTTGATCGATTCAGCAGCCAGTGGAACCCTGAATAATAAAACACCTGAAGTAGCTTACGAATTTATAGAGGAGATGTCACTGAATAATTATCAGTGGCAAGTCACAAGGACAAAGCCCACGAAAGTTGCCAGTGTTTTCAACCTCGACGCAGTAACCATGCTATGAAATCAGGTAGAGATGTTAAATAAGAAGGTTGATGGTCTATGTGGTTCTTTGCAGGTACAACTCGTTATGCAGTGCGAAGTAAGTGGAGGTATGGCGAATCCTGAGTACCCACCCTACGGACATGGCATAGAAGGTGAACAAATGAACTATGTAAGTAATAATTTTAGATCTCAAAATAACCTTTATAGCAATACTTACAACCCAGGTTGGAAGAACCACCCCAATTTCTCATGGGGTGGTCAAGGAAATCAAAGGCAACAACCCCCTCCAAACTTCCAACAACAGCCCTTCCCACAGGAAAAGAAGCCGAACCTTGAGGAGATGCTGACAAAATTCATAGCGGTGTCAGAAACTCATTTCCAGAACCCTGAGACAACACTTAAAAATCAACAAGCATCGATTCAAGGGATCGAAAACCAGTTAGGGCAACTTGCTGTCGTGATCTCCGAATCCACTACAAGAAAGCCTACCGAGCAACACAGAAACTAACCCAAAGGAGCAACTTCAAGCCATAACAGCTCAGGAAAGTGTAGGGATAGATGAGCCTAAGGTAAGCCAGGAGAATGTGGTAGAGTAAGGTAAGAACGAGGTAAGTCATGATAAGCCAAAATCGATAATTAAAGAGTACCAACCTCGTATACCATACCCCGATGCGTTGAAGAAAGATGACACAGAAGAACAATTCGGTAAGTTTCTTAAACTTTTAAAGAAATTACATATTAACTTACCGTTTCTTGAAGCTCTTTCGCAGATGCCAGATTTCAGGAGATTTTTAAAGGAGCTGTTGACAAATAAACGGAAGTTAGACGAAGCATCATACGTGGAACTAAACGCAATGTGCTCAGCAGTTTTGCAAAATAAATTACCATGAAAATTAAAAGATCCAGGGAGTTTTACAATTCCATGCTTAATTGGTAGTTTATCTATTGATAATGCTTTAGCTGACTTAGGGGCAAGCATAAATGTTATGCCTTATAAATTGTTTAAACAACTAGGTCTAGGGAAACCCAAACAAACTAGGATGAGCATTCAATTAGCTGATAAAACTATTCGAATTCCTAGGGGTATAATTGAAGATGTACTCGTGAAGATTGATAAATTCGTATTCCCAGTAGACTTTGTTGTTTTAGACATGGATGAGGACAATAGTATCCCCTTAATTTTAGGGAGACCCTTTTTAGCAACTGCCAGAACTAAAATGGATGTGGATACAGGTGAATTAATACTAAGTGTAGGTGACGAATCAATCAGTCTTCAGGCTCTCGACTCAGCTAGGACATCGAGCAATCAAGGTGAGAAAATAAATTCTATTAATGACCATTCGATTAAACCTTCTTTTCAAGAAGCACCACGGAACTACACACCCGAGCCAGATCCTACATCTCATAACAATAAGGAAATAACTCATGAGGATCGAAGGCTTCAAGTTGATGAACTAGACGAGTGGAAGACACATTTCAAGGAGAAACTAGGAATACACGAAGTAAAACCGAGGGAACCACCAGACGAGCTAATAGGAATGACAAATCACTTTAAAATAGGAGATCAGGTATTGTTAGATAAGAAATATCCTCGAATTGTTCCTCCCGACCCTAATACAAACAAAGAAATCTCTTTTAAGGTAATCAATGTCTTCCCATACGGAACAGTCGAGGTAAGTAATCCTATTTTCGACACTTTTAAAGTAAACACTACTCGACTTAAACTTTATCATGATAATAGAACTGATAGCATGAGAGAGGATGTTTAACTTTTCAAACCACCTTGATTATGCGAATGAGAGGTAAGTCTATCTTAAGACTATAAACGAGCGCTTCTCGGGAGGCAACCGGAGCACTAACCCAACTAACGTCCATATTTTAAAATTTTAGCATCTAACTAAAAACTAACCAAATTTTTAAGCGCAGGTTTCCCTACCACACGGCCTTGCACACAGGCATGGCTGTGGCCGTGTGGAAATAGGATAAAACTTATCCCAAAAAACGGGCTGCGATAAAACAGCACGGCCGTGCGATTCGGACGTGGTCAAAACTTAGAAATCTACACGGGCGTGCGACACGCCCGTGGGACCTTTGAGTCCATTTATATTTTTCTTTTTCTCTTATTTTAGCTTTTAATTTCTTTTCTTTTATCCTTCTCGTCTTTAAATTTATATTACTATATTTTGATTTCTTTAATTTAGGTTCAAGAGGCTGTTAACGAACAGCACCAACCTCCACTAGATATGACAGCACCTTCACATTTCATCGTCACACCCACCTCGCGAACCATCCAACAATAAGGACTTTTCAGTCCATTAAATCTTTTCTTTTAGTTTTATTTCACTTTTTACACTCTTTCCTTTTATTTTTCTTTCCTTTAAATATATAATTAGTATAATTTGAATTATCCTTATTATTTCCTGGCTAATTCTTCACGAGTTACCCAATTTCTTCATCTAGCGCAGAAATTGTTGGCGGCCACCACACCACCACCAAAAACGCCTCCTCCAACTTATCTTTCACCTCCAAATCAAATACCTACAAGCCTCACTCTCAAGGAATCCATCCAAAATTCAGGAAGTTTCACTTCTATCCCTATCTTTTGATTGTTTACTATAATGTTTTTATCTATCTTTGTACATTAAGGGCAATGTACATCTTAAGTGTGGGGGGGTGAATCTTAAAAGTGCCAAACTTTTTGCATTATTCTCAAATCCTGAATTATGTCTTGTTCTTAAGTAAAATTTCTCATATTACTATTAAAATGAAATTTCCTGTGATTTATGATTTTTATTGATATGTTTTGGATTAAGTCATAGTTAATTGTACATTGATTATTTAAACTTTAAGGGACTAGGGAATCAAGCATGATAAGTCTATTTTCAAAAAAAAAATTTAAAAAAAATTTTTTAGGTTGTCTACCTGAATTTAATTATTACCTCGAAGTTTAAAATTTACGAGGTTGATGTTAAAAAGCCATAATTTTTGTGAGATTTTGAGCCTTTTAGAGCATATATTCTTTTTCTTGCTCACTTTATTGATTATGAGTGTGTCAACATTAATTTTTTATTCTAGAACTTGCTTCGATTATACATGTTGAGACCACACCTTTGATTTGATATACTAAGATGATAAAGGCACCTAGGTTTTAACCCACTTACTCCATAAAAAGCCTACCTTCACAATTAACCCCTAGTGAACTCCTTTGATCCTAACAACCCTTTTTATTGACTCACCCACTAATATTAACCCAAAACCCTTTGCATTCGTTATCACCATTATTCTTGACTACCCCTATATCGAGATTTGATTTGATCGATTACTTAACTATTTTCTTTATCAGTTGTTAAATTCTATCTTATTATTACTTGATTTGTTCTTAACTAAAACGAAGTATATTCATTATTAGTTCTATGTTACTTGAGCTTAATCTGTTAATTTCATTATCTTTAGAAAAAGCTCATGTTATTAGTATTAAGTTTCTGTGATGTAATTATTCAGTATTAGTACAACTTTCTAGTTAGGTAATTTGTCAATTCGGTCTCGATTCTAACCTCTAATTCACCTTTATCCATACCTTTAACCCAAGCCCTGCATTACAACCACATTAAAGACCTTTTGATTTGTGTATCATCTTATATTATAGTGGTGGAGATTTGATTTTCATGCAAGCCTATGGGATTAACTTTTCATGTTTGACTTATGTGTGCTTTTTCCTGAACCTTAAACACCTCGAGTGATTTGAGTGAATCTTTAGTAAGGATGTCAATCCTTGTCGATTTTGAATCAGAGGTAATTATTTAGATGAGGGGAAACACCTATGTTTTCATGCTACAAAATGTATGACTTAGATTGTTTGAATCTTTAGGACTCTCTGAGTTGAATTATCCATGTATGAATTATCTTTGAATTATGACAAAACATTATTGATGAATATTATGAATCGAGGAAGTTTGTTTTAATTGTGAGTTGAGAATTTTGCTTGAGGACAAGCAAAAGCTTAAGTGTGGGGGTATTTGATAAACCGTAATAATAACATATTTTAAACCCACATTTAGCATACTTTTAGATGATTTATGCCTTGAATTATGTAATTTGGTGCTCTTAATCCTTTAATTTCATGTTTTATACTCAGGAGAGCACCGGAGGATGAAAAGAATGAGAAACGGGCTTAAAACAGAGTAAACGGGCCATATCACAAAATCAACACGGCCTGGGCCCAAGACCACACGGCCGTTCTCCTTCAGCAGGTTCGTACACGGCTTGGCCACGATTCACATGGGCGTGTGCCATGGGCGTGTCCCTGACGTGACAAAGAAGAATTCTATTCGGATTAGGGTACTTAGAGGCAAAGAAAGCCATTCCAAAAGTCTATATAAACACCCTAGAGGCCAACCTTCAAGGGAGGCGTCCAGCTAGGCCAAGGAGCCGAGCCAGAGAGGTCAGAATTGTGGGATTCACTCGAAGAAAGCCAGTTGATTCATCTCAAGAAGCCGGAGTCGTACTCAAGACGGAGGATCTTCTCTTTAATTCTTTCAGGGGGTTTTAGGGTTTTTCTTATGTTTTGTTTTATCTTTTCTTCTGAGATGTATTATTTTATAATTATGAACTAAACCCTCAGATACCTGAAGGGGATGAAACCTAAAATGAATCTTGTTATCATTTGCTGAACTATATGATAAATACTTGATTTGTTCTTAATTATGTGTTCTTAATTCTTGCTTTGATATTCCAGGATATTGATTCAAGTACTGATGTGCTTAGGTGGTGGAGCAAAAGTCACTGCCTAAGAGTAGATCTAGCATAGTTAAGCGGAGTTGCTCGCGCGCCTTGAAACACCCCAAACCCGGCCCACGAGCTTTGACCAGATTTGGTATGTTCCTCAAGTAAACCAGTTCAAAATTCTTTTGTTACTTAGGAAAAACTTGTATGATTTTTTAAAAAATATTGTTTGGGTTGGGCTTGAGTTGAAAACAAATTTATCTTATGTTAAAACCCATTTATTTAAGGTGACAAAACATTTAGAGTTAATTTTAAAAAGGAATTTACTTAAACTTTAATTGATAAAAATCCATAAACATAATAAATAAAAGAAAAATAAAGTAAACCACAATGGCCTTATTATATCAATGATCCCAAAGTAAGACTTAAAATACTTAAAATAAATTGAAAGTCCAAATTATAAATTTCTTGCTATGCATGGCCACCTTTAAGCTCCCGCCGAGCCGGTCCATTATCGCTCATCACTGAAAAATATTCCCCAAACGGGGTGAGTCAACAGACTCAATGTGTACACAACACTAAGTCATAATAGAATCGGGCATGCAAATGATACACATTCAAATCATAGAATACAGATTAATGATGCATTCCCAAACCCAAACCTAATTAACCATCCGCTACACACCACCCGCACCGCCAATACACCGTGGGGACTACTAAGTCAACCCTCCATCCGCTACACACCATCGAAGGCGCGATCACTGCAATCGACGTGCTCATCGCCCATATAATTTGTGTCATTAGACACCATATTCAAATAATGTAACCGAAGTTACCAAATTTAGATAGTGTAACCGAAGTTACCATATTCAAATTTTGTGACCGTAGTCACCATATTCCGTTGGTGAGACCAAGTCAACACCTTCTTCCCCTTTCACATAGATCCCGAATGCCCCATAAATTTTATATCATGCATAACATACTTAATTCTCATTCATGTTACTATTCATATGTTCAAAATATATCATATTCATAATCCTATCGTAGTAGGAAACGTGCACAGGTACTTTTACCACATTTGTGGTACTTAGCCACATTCACATTCTTATGCATATTCATATATTAAAATAATTGCCATATGATATATTGAAAGTTAGTATGAGTACACACATTCTTAATAATACATTTAATTTAAACATAGCCATGAACCTATCAAAACTTAGGGTAGGGTACACACCTGATTTGCTTAACGAATTCCTTGAAATCCCAAATCGATCTATCGCCTTAGATCTCAAATTCCTACATTTGATTAATCACTTACTAATTTAATAAAAAGCCATTCGGCCATAAATCCAAATCCTAGTAGGATTAGTATTCTTAAAACTTACCTTGAAATTCTCAAATCCCAAAATCCTTGTATCCTCTATCGAAATCCCTATAACTACATGTTAGATCAATTTCTAACATTTATTCACAACAAATAACCCTTAGCCGTATGTTAAATATGACTTACCTTAGATTCTTAAATCCCAAATTCACCGAATAACTAGGGAACACGCGGCTTATGGTGTACCTTCGGAAAAGAACTTCTCCTTCCTTGTAGTCGACACTTAGTAAATCCCAAGATCTCTTCAATGTGTATATTAAGGGTATTAGAATCTTAATTTCGACAACCTTAAAAGAAATAGAATGAAAATCTAACCTAATCTTACCCTTCTTCAAGAATTTGATGGAACTCTTGCTTGAACCCTTAGCAAGATTCAACTATGGCTTTGATGTGGATAACAATTTCGGCTCTTGAGGCTTAGTGAGAAATCAACTAGGGCTATTGGTATCTTCTGGCTTTTGATTGTGTTTGTAATAGAAGAAGAAAAGAAAAGAGAAAAAGAGAATAATGGCAGAGAAAATTCGGCAGAGAGAAGAGGAGAAACTTCAGAGAATTTTGGCAGAGGTTTTCTTGAAAAGAAAAGAATGAATGAAGATTAGCCTTACTCTTCCTTTTATAGCCAAAATTACTAGCTAGAGTCCTTTACTTGGCCACCACTCTTCTATTTTGATAGCTTTATCCCTTGATTTATCACTTTAATAAAACTTAATCCAATAATTATCTCTTATCTCTTAATAATACTAATAATAATCCTCTTTTATCTCTTCCTTATCTATCAAAATAAAAGAAATAATATCCACATTTATCTCTTGAAAATAATCTAAAATAAATCCATTATTTATCCCTTATTTATCCACCCTTTATCTCTTAAAAATAAAAAAAATAAAAGCTCCTAATTTATAGCCATGTGCCGTCCACCTCACTTCTTCTGGAAGCAAAATAAAACTTATTTATTTGCTTCTCAAGTGACTCGAACTCAGGCCTATTTCCCTGCATGTGACGCCATCTCCTTAGGCCCTAAGTGGCATCTTCAGGCCACTTTTCCAAGCCTGTTTGTGTGTCAAACTTCTCCAACTTTTTCTTTTAAGGCCCTCTAGCCCTTATTTCCTATTTTGAACTTTAAAATTTGACATTTCGGCATCATTTCTAAGTTTCCTAAAATTTTCGATCGGCTCTGTTTGCTGACCATTTTCTTACATTTCCAGGTTTCCAGAAATGTTCAGTTTCCAAAATGTTCACTTTCCTCTTTTAAACTTAACGTTTCCAAAGCATTTCCTTACATTTCCTTACATTTCCATACATTGCCTTACATTTCCATACATTTCCATGCACCTTAGGGTTCCTAGAACTCCTCGTAACACATCCAACACACCCACCGAGCCCACTATATCATGAATTACGCATAACCCCTAATCTAGGATGTTACGCTTCTACCCTCCTTAAAAATAATTTCGTCCTCTAAATTACTTATTAACTGTTGTACAATCCTTCTCACCGCACTATGCTTTCGCACAAGCACTCTGATCTTAATAGAACCATCATACTTTCTAGGCACAATCCCTAAGTTCACGTCCCCTAGAACTTATTTCTAACGTCGCGATTTAATCCGAGTAAAAAGTTTTATGAATTAGTCCTTGTTTCACTGATTATTCGCGAAGAATTTTTATGGAAAAAATTTTAGGAGTGGTTCTTTCGTATCCATACATG
The DNA here is from genome assembly GCA_025698515.1 of Gossypium sturtianum. Taxonomy (NCBI): domain Eukaryota; kingdom Viridiplantae; phylum Streptophyta; class Magnoliopsida; order Malvales; family Malvaceae; genus Gossypium; species Gossypium sturtianum. Next base: position 57,488,464 of record CM046952.1, read on the forward strand.
CACACAGTCTTTACATTCATTCGTACATCCATCAAATAATTATGAACTTTCGTTCATTCAGAGAAAGGTTGTAGTTTTCATTGTTATTGTTTTTCCACTACCCAGGGGTATTTTCGTAATTTGCCCTACAGGGGTATTTTTGTAATTTGTCAAAATGAGGTTCCTTGGTGATTTTGTCAAAAAGTATTTTGGAATTTTTAAATTCCTGGGGTATTTTGAAAAATTTTGAAATCCGGGGGTATTTCGGTAATTTTGGAGCTCGGGGGTATTTTGGTAATAAACCATGGTAAATTTGTAGAGTTTAATATTTTCGGGGTATTTCCAAATTTTGCAAAACTTTGAGGGTTGTTTTTGAGAATTGTACTTTCCAAAACGGTGATGTTGCAAAAATTTGGAAATTAGGGTCATTTTGGTAATTTTGTAAGTTAGGGGCAGTTTTGTAATTTTCCAAAATCAAAGTATTTTGATATTTTGCAAATTAGGGTTTTTGGACATTTTATAAAGTAATGAATTTTTTGATAAGAACTGTGGGTATTTTGGAAATTTCATAAACCAAGGGCAATTTAGTAATTTTGCAAATAGGGGTATTTTAGTAATTTTTATAAATCAAGAATACTTCAGAAAATTTTATAGAATCATGTTTGCAATTCAAAAGGATAATTTTAAGAGTTTTAAAACTAGGTTTTTTTTTTTTTGAAAATAGGCTAAGTTCCCTTTCGGGTTTTAGTTAGGGGTTTAGCCTATGAATAAGTCCTCTTGGTTAGGGTGAACCGAAGCTACGCACCAGGTAGGATTCCTGCGAAGAGGAGGTGAGTCACTAGGACTGCTTAAATACCAGGCTCTTCCGGATACAATCCTAGACATGCGCACAGGGGTTACCACACCCTAGCTCAGTGACTTAGCCATAGGTTTGTTTAGTGCATTAAGTCTTATGTGGTTTTGTGTTTGAGTAAACTAGTCCTAGGGTTCAAGTTCCTATCATTCTATTCTACGTTCCATGCCTGTTCTACCCTTATACAGTTCATCAATCACAGGATCACACATAAAGTTAGGGTACTTACACGTGGGTCATGGTCGAGACTTAGGTGCCATGCCGAACACACCGCCTTATTTTAAAGAAAATCATTTGGGCTCGAATTAAAAACGTTTTGGGCCTTAGCCCACAGGCCGAGAGTTTAAAACTGGGCTCTGATACCAAGCTGAAACACCCCAAACCCGGCCCACGAGCTTTGACCAGATTTGGTATGTTCCTCAAGTAAACCGGTTCAAAATTCTTTTGTTACTTAGGAAAAACTTGTATGATTTTTAAAAAATATTGTTTGGGTTGGGCTTGAGTTGAAAACAAATTTATCTTATGTTAAAACTCATTTATTTAAGGTGACAAAACATTTAGAGTTAATTTTAAAAAGGAATTTACTTAAACTTTAATTGATAAAAATCCATAAACATAATAAATAAAAGAAAAATAAAGTAAACCACAATGGCCTTATTATATCAATGATCCCAAAGTAAGACTTAAAATACTTAAAATAAATTGAAAGTCCAAATCATAAATTTCTTGCTATGCATGGCCACCTTTAAGCTCCCGCCGACCAGGTCCATTATCGCTCATCACCGAAAAATATTCCCAAACGGGGTGAGTCAACAGACTCAATGTGTACACAACACTAAGTCATAATAGAATCAGGCATGCAAATGATACACATTCAAATCATAGAATACGCTTAATGATGCATTCCCAAACCCAAACCTAATTAACCATCCGCTACACACCACCCGTGACTGCCACCACACCGTGGGGACTACTAAGTCAACCCTCCATCCGCTACACACCATCGAAGGCAACACATTGCGATCGACGTGCTCATCGCCCATATAATTTGTGTCATTAGACACCATATTCAAATAATGTAACCGGTTACCAAATTCGAGATAGTGTAAACTGGTTACCATATTCAAATTTTGTGACCGTAGTCACCATATTCCGCTGGTGAGACCAAGTCAACACCTTCTTCCCTTTCACATAGATCCCGAATGCCCCATAAATTTTATATCATGCATAAAATACTTAATTCTCATTCATGTTACTATTCATATGTTCAAAATATATCATATTCATAATCCTATCGAAGTAGGAAACGCACTGGGTACTTTTACCACATTTGTGGTACTTAGCCACATTCACATTCTTATGCATATTCATATATTAAAATAATTTCCATATGATATATTGAAAGTTAGTATGAGTACACACATTCTTAATAATACATTTAATTTAAACATAGCCATGAACCTATCAAAACTTAGGGTAGGGTACACACTGATTTGCTTAACGAATTCCTTGAAATCCCGAAATCTGATCTATCGCCTTAGATCTCAAATTCCTACATTTGATTAATCACTTACTAATTTAATAAAAAGCCATTCGGCCATAAATCCAAATCCTAGTAGGATTAGTATTCTTAAAACTTACCTTGAAATTCTCAAATCCCAAAATCCTTGTATCCTCCTCACAGCAAATCCCTATAACTACATGTTAGATCAATTTCTAACATTTATTCACAACAAATAACCCTTAGCAGTATGTTAAATATGACTTACCTTAGATTCTTAAATCCCAAATTCACCGAATAACTAGGGAACACGCGGCTTATGGTGTACCTTCTGAAAAGAACTTCTCCTTCCTTGTAGTCGACACTTAGTAAATCCCGAAAGATCTCTTCTACAATGAGATATTAAGGGTATTAGAATCTTAATTTCGACACCTTAAAAGAAATAGAATGAGAATCTAACCTAATCTTACCCCTCATCAAGAATTTGATGGAACTCTTGCTTGAACCCTTAGCAGATTCAAATATGGCTTTGATGTGGATAACAATTTCGGCTCTTGAGGCTTAGTGAGAAATCGACTAGGGCTATTGGTATCTTCTTTTTGATTGTGTTTGTAATAGAAGAAGAAAAGAAAAGAGAAAAAGAGAATAATGGCAGAGAAAATTTGGCAGAGAGAGAGGAGAAACTTTAGAGAATTTCGCAGAGGTTTTCTTGAAAAGAAAAGAATGAATGAAGATTAGCCTTACTCTTCCTTTTATAGCCAAAATTACTAGCTAGAGTCCTTTACTTGGCCACCACTCTTCTATTTTGATAGCTTTATCCCTTGATTTATCACTTTAATAAAACTTAATCCAATAATTATCTCTTATCTCTTAATAATACTAATAATAATCCTCTTTTATCTCTTCCTTATCTATCAAAATAAAAGAAATAATATCCACATTTATCTCTTGAAAATAATCTAAAATAAATCCATTATTTATCCCTTATTTATCCACCCTTTATCTCTTAAAAATAAAAAAATAAAAGCTCCTAATTTATAGCCATGTGCCGTCCACCTCACTTCTTCTGGAAGCAAAATAAAACTTATTTATTTGCTTCTCAAGTGACTCGAACTCAGTCTATTTCCTCGCATGTGACGCCATCTCCTTAGGCCCTAAGTGGCATCTTGAGCCACTTTTCCAAGCCTGCTTGTGTGTCAAACTTCTCCAACTTTTTCTTTTAAGGCCCTCTAGCCCTTATTTCCTATTTTGAACTTTAAAATTTGACATTTCGCATCATTTCTAAGTTTCCTAAAATTTTCGATCGGCTCATTTTTGTGACCATTTTCTTACATTTCAGTGTTTCAAAATGTTCAGTTTTCAAAAATGTTCACTTTCCTCTTTTAAACTTAACGTTTCCAAAGCATTTCCTTACATTTCCTTACATTTCCATACATTGCCTTACATTTCCATACATTTTCATGCACCTTAGGGTTCCTAGATCTCCTCAGAACACATCCAACACACCCACTGAGCCCACTATCTCATGAATTACGCATAACCCCTAATCTAGGATGTTACACGCCTAGACATAGGGTGACGAAATTTTTTCGGATTAGGGTGAAACCTAATATGGGAGTCCATAGATCGAGTTAATGCAATTCTAGGGGTTTTAATTAGAAAGAGATTTCAATTAATCAACCTAGGGTTAGACGTTAGTCGCCTCGAGAGAGGGATTAATATACATTAGGGAATCCTACGGATCAAGTCAAGTAAATAAATTGTCTGGTTCAGAGTTAGATAACAAGTGAAGTCGTGGATTCTTCCTTGGGTATCGTCTTAACCAATTGGTTTTTCTCACGAGTATTTTCCCAAATTCGTTCTCTTTGTCTTAGCGTCTTTAGCTTAGTAGTTAGTTAATTTTAGTTTAAACAACAAATTCCCTTGTTTCTTAGGCTAAATAATAAAAAGAAAGTTAGTATTAGTACTTCTGGTTCCCTTAGGTTCGACAATCCGGTCTTGCCACTAAGCTATACTACTGTTCGATAGGTGCACTTACCTCAATCGTTGTCACAGTTAGTTTCCAGGCTCGATCATTCTTTATATAAATTTTTAAGACTCTGACGTTAACGATCAGCGGTCGTCCTTCAGGTTGTTGATATCGTTTTGCTGCGGCATTTTTATTGGCAACATGATCTGATTCTACTGTAATAGTCCTCTGTTTAGCCTTTTCATTTGCAGTGTGGTGTTCAAATTGTTCTGAATTCTTTCCATGGTTGACACCTAATTTTTCCTCTTCTGCAGTTGCATCTTTAACAATTTCATTCAGTTGAGTCCCACTTTTAAGAGTGATTGCCTTGAAATGCTCTTTCCCTTGTGATCTCGAATTCTCAGTATCACTTGGCAGAGCTCCTTTTCGTCTCAAATTTAAAGCATTTGCTATTTGCCCCACTTGATTCTCAAGAGCTCGTAGGGATGCAACTTGACTCTAAATCATGGCATCATTCTTGGCCATATATTCTCTCAGCAAAGATTCAATAGATGATGATGATGAAGCTGATTCCTGACCTTGTTGGACATTTTGCCGCGACATGGGTTGATTATAACCAGGCGATACCCTATCGGCATTCTACCAAACAACATTGTTTGAAATCCCCATACCTTGATTATTCCAACCAAAGTTTGGATGTTGCTTCCACCCTGGATTGTAGGTGTTAGAATAGGGATTGTTATTCTGGTTGAAAGTACCCATGTAGTACACAGATGTTGGGTTTGATGGGCATTCATCAAACACATGGTCTTCACCACAATAAACACAAGATAGCTCAGATTGATTTCATCTCCTAGATCAGAGTTGGTGTTTTCATTGTCTTTATCATATTATCTAAAGATGATACCTGGGTTGTCAATGAAGTGATTGCATCAAGCTCAATGGTGCCAGCGGCTTTCCTGCCAGTCCCAACTCGCGTGGTAGGATATTGATAATCATTGTTGAAAATCCGTTTCAAAATCTCATATGCTTCGTTATAGGATTTATCCAAAAAAGTACCATTGGCGGAATCATTTACTACCATTCTTGTATGTGCATTCAACCCATTATAAAACATCTCCATCTGAGTCCAGTGTTGGAAACCATGCATAGGACATTTTCTAAGTAATTCCTTAAATATTTCCCATGCTTCGTAAAGTGTTTCATCCTTTGATTTCTTAAAATATGTAATGTCATTTCTAAGGTTGGCATTCATATTTGGCAGATTATACCATAGCAAAAACCTCTGGCATAGGTCATTCCATGATGCCATTATTCCCGACGGTAAAGCATTAAGCCACGCTCTTGCACGATCTCTCAAGGAGTATGGGAACAATTTAAGCCGCAAGGCATCTTCAGGAACACCCTGTTGTCGAAACGAATCACAGACTTCTACAGAAAGTCTTAAATGTAGTCTTGGATCTGTAGTGGGCAACTCCCGAACTATCCAAATATTTGCTACATTTGAAAATTTACCGGTTTCCACTCAAAATGCTGATCTTGTATGAGTGGTCTAACTATCCTTGGATTTAGGTCATCCAAAATTGAAACTACATGATCTCAAATTGGTCAGTCTCTGTCATCTATCACGCAATGAATAGGAAGATTAATGTCTCGACCATTTGAATTTAATGGATCTTTCAGACCAGGATCATTCCATTCCCTAGCCATATTACGTAATTTTCTTCTCCTTCTTCATAAAGACCTCTCAATCTCTAGGTCAAAAGGATACACTTCGGTGGTAGGAATGCCTCCACTCGTGCACTTATTGCAAACCTGTAAAAATTAAGTACAACTGACTTAGATAAAACTAATGAAACAAAAGAAAATAACAAAACCAAATTTCACCAATTGTTGATCCCCAACAACGGCACTAAAAACTTGTTGCGTGTGAATATGATATGCAAATTGTGCAAGTATACATGTCGAATCAAGTAATAAAGTGATGAGTGAGATCCTCTCCACAGGGATCGAATAGGTGTAAATTGATCAAGTTATTATATTGAAATGTGATTAATGCTATGACAAACCAATAATAAAAATGCAGTGGCAATTGAAAGAATGATGATGTATAAACTCTGCAAAACAAAAGAGTAAACAATTAAGAATGTTGTGGCAAAGAAACTACGTCAAAGGATAGAGGGACTATAATGTTGATTGGGAAGGCTGGGTTTACTAAGAATCTAGCCTTACTCACTAATAATGCCTCAGAAAAATCATAATTATCTTACTGCTTAGAAGGGTTATACAGTGGTTTGCTTCTTTCAAGAGCAAAACCTTGAGTTACCCCACCTAGGGCGTTATATGTCTATAGTCCTTGAGTTTTGTTCCCACTAATATTTCTTATTCCTTTCGTATGAGATATTGCTCTATGTCTAGAGACTACTACAAGTGATTAATTAAACACTCGCTCATATCATTCAACTTCAATCTAATTAACCTAACCTTGTCAGAATTAAGTTTTCTTTATAAACCTGTTGCACATTCGTCAATGTACAACCTACATGCAACTTGAAATACCATTGAATAAAATAGTAGAACAATATAGATTTAAACTTTAGCCATTAATAGAAATAAGGGTTTCATCAAAGTAATCCCAAACCTAAGAGATTTAGCTCATGGTTGGGCAAATAAAATTCAAGTTTAATACAACAACCAACATCATCTTCATCAATTAAGCTCAAGAAAAAGCAAGACAGGAAATAAAAGAAGGAATTCAGGGAGATAGCTTTCGCCTATCCAGCTCTCAACACAGGAGACACAATGTCTTGCGGTGGCTAAGGATGATTGCTTTCATTTTCCCCATTATTTCCCTGCCATTGTTTTTAGCCGTTACCCTCTATTTTGCCTAAGGATCCTTCCTCTCTTTAGGGTTCCCTCTTTGGCTTTTATATATTTTCTTCTAGGGTAGGTCCATCAGCCCATAATCCTTCCTCTCTTTTTTAGGTGGATTTATCTGGTACAAGTACAGCTGGGGCCAAGAACGGTACGCATTAAGTGCTGATTAGGTATCTTCCCGACATTGCCACAGCATTTGTGTTGGCAAACTGTCCAAACTTTGCTACGGTAAACCTTCAATCATTTACTCCTTTTTATACATTTTTCACCTCCCAATGAATCACCAAGCAAGTCCTTCCCACAGGCAATTAAAAGCAACATGTAATAACACTTAAGCACAATCCAAGCTCTTTAATGCAATGCTCTAAAAAGACCAATGCAATATCCTAAATTTAACTAAAATCACTTAAGAATAGACAATTGACTAAGTCTAAGGACATGAAATATAACTCTTATCAGGAGTTATCACACCACACTACAGATCTAAACTTCCATCAAACAATCAACAACAACTACTTCTACAAAACATGGAAATTCATCAAGATCTATTCATGTACCCCTTTTTCGGTCATCGCTAACGCTAAAAATCCCCAAATAATATCTTATATCATCCATCTTACCAAGTTAAATGAATTTACTCTTTCACATTCATAGCATGTAGGGTCATAAATCTTACCTTGACATGGAGCATTCTCTAGTAGAAATCTTGATCTACAACTTAGCTTAAGTGAAAGAAAGAATTACTCTAGGTTCCTTTAGATCTAGGTAGAAATACTTCATGAAGAAGGAAGAAGAAAAACTCCCCTTTTTCCTAACCCGATTATCTAGATATACAAACTTTGTCATTGTGGAAGCTTAACACACATCATAATCCTATTCAATCTGTTGTATATGTGGTTTACAACTGTAGAGAAACGTATACAAAACCTAACACACACATATATTTAGCAATTTCATTGTTCGTTCTAACCACCCTGTTAGGACATAATCAATACCGTGACTAACTAAACTTTGCATACAATACTTTACGGTGATAGCCCAATTACCCAGAATTCCTTAATTCATTACCAAGCTCTCTTCTTAACAAATCATCCTTTTCTAAGACAATTACTCGTAATATTCCAAAGTCTGCCACACCCTCACTTTACACGCCAAGAGCAACAGTTGGGCATTGCTTAGAACACTACTTAGTTATCCTGCCAAGTTCAGAACCCGCCAGATTCAGAATCCATCATAATCGGGTGTTACATCATCGAAAATCAATATTTATAAATTATTTGCTTCTTTAATTGTAGTCACCTTGGCTTCCCATGATTTAGGCAAGCTTCGAAGCATCTCCCTAAAAATTTCTTCATTATTATAAGTCTTCCAATAGGATTTTAACCTATTGATGATGATGGTGAATCTATCAAACATTGCTTTGATGTCCTCCTCAAGCTTTATCTTGAAGGTCTCGTAATTAAGAGTAAGGATTTCCATCTTTCACTTCTTCACTTGGCTAGTTCCCTCATGAGTTACCTCAACTTTATCCTATATCTCATTGGCATTCGAACATGACGATACTCTACTATACTCATCCAGACCAAGTACACAAAAGAGAGTGTGCATGGCCTTGGCGTGCTATTGAATACTCCTTCTATTTTCTCTGTTCCATTCTTTCTTACTCTTTGGAACTAACAGCTCTCCTTCTTGCTTGAGTGGAATTGAGGGACCATCCATGATAATGTCCTAAACCGCAAGATCATTTGCTTGGATGAATACCATCATCATTGTCTTCCAATATGAACAGTTAACACCATTAAAATAAGGAGGCTTGGAAATATATTGAGACTCACGAAGAAAAATTGAGCCGAAAGTAGACGTCATTATATGAATTGAGTTGATGATTGTTGTGTAACAGCCCGTTTTTGGCCAAATCAGAACAGTGGTTTTGGAACCACAAATCCAAGGTCAAAATAATTATTTTATTATTATTTTAAGGTTTACAACATGAATATATGATTGTTTGAAAGTTTCGTTTAGAAATTTTATCATTTGAGTGCTTAATTTGATAAACAGGACTAAATCGCGTAAAGTGCAAAAGTGATGTTTTAATAGTTAAAGGTATTAAATAGCTATAGAACCTTAAAGTTAAGGTCCTTAAGGGGTAATTAGCCCATTTATAACTTAGTGGATGATAGTGGCATGGCATTTGGTGTAATTATTGAATATTTTTAAGGTTAATTATGGTAATTTGTAAATAATGTTAAATTAAATTAAATAAAACCAAATTGTATCCCATTATCATCTTCTCCAACTGATTGCTAGGGCAAGGGAAGCAATTTTTACCCATTTCATTCGGCCAAGCTTCCTAGCTCAATTATCAAGAAAAGCGAAACTCGGATCTAGATCGGGGGAAAAATAAAGTTATTGACTAATCGACCTATTTCGTCGTTTTTACATCCGATGTAAGTTCGTATGTAATAATAATTGTTATAATTATGCTTTAAAATGCTTTGATATTGCATAAATTGTGTATACGAGACTGCAGTTGTGTTCGACGATGATTCGGCTAATTATATGCACTTAGTGTGCGAAATCGAGATAACTTCGGCTATATATATTTGCACTTAGGTGCGAGATCGAGATAGCTTCGGCTATGTATGGCACTTAGTGTGCGAGATCGAGATAGCTTCGACTATATATATATGTTGGCACTTAGTGTGCAAGATTAAAATAGCCTCTGCTATGTATTGGCACTTAGTGTGCGGGATTTCGAGTATTCGACATTTTTTTGAATAGGTATGAGTTTGTTAAGGAATGGTACAGGTATGTACATGAATCGTATGAGTTTTAAATCGAAGAAATTATGAAGTTTGCATATAATCTTATGATTAAATATGTGAAAGGTTGTTAGTTAATAAGAGCTATATGTTGATATATTCAAAGTATTGAATTGTAAATTTATGATTAGATTAAGTTGATTTCATACGAGCTTACTAAGCTGTTAAGCTTACTTTGTTTAATTTTTCGTGTTTTATAGTGAAATCAAGTTAGCTCAGATTCGAGGATCGTCGGAGGCTTCGTCACACTATCCTACTATCACTTTGGTACTATTGAGCTTAAGTTTTGAATATATGGCATGTATAGGGACTTTGGTCATTTTGGTTCATGAATTGATGATGAATGTAGCCATTTGATTTGGCTTGTAAATGTTCTAAGTTTGGTTTGGTATACTGCCATATAAGTTGGCTTATTTTGGTATGATTGAATCATGTATCTATATATGTGGCTTATGTGATGTTTTGATTGTTGAATATGTGATACTTTATGGTAATAGGTATTATGAGTGTCAAATGGATGAGTTATGGATAATGATATGTTTATGAAATTAGGCTAAATAATGAATGTTTGAATGTGTCCATATTGATGATTTGAGATGGTAAGTATTGGTGTGATTTGGAAGGCATATTGGGATATAGTATGTCTTGTATTTTTTTGTATTGAAATGGTAGGAATGATGTTTGATTGAGGTTGTTTGAATGTCTATTATATGCCTTGTTTGTGCCATTTGATTTTGGTATAGGTGTGCACAAGTTTGGGTGGAAAATTGGCTTGGTAAATAGCCTATTTTTGTCCACACGAGTAGAGATACGGGCGTGTGTCTCAGCCGTGTGTGACACACGGTTACGTTACACGGCCGTATGTCCCCTGGTGTTGAAATTGAAACCAAGTCAGTATTCTCCACACGGCCTCAAACACGGGCTTGTGACTTGGCCGTGTGGCATAAGTCAATATACCCTATATGTTTGGCACGGCCTAGCACACGGCCTCAAACACGGGCGTGTATGGCCATTTTTAGGGCACACGGGCATGTGTGTTGGCCGTGTGACCCAAGTCAGAGAGTTACACGGGGTCTAACACGAGCTGGGACACGGTCATGTTCTCCCATTTCGAATGTTCACACAGCCTGTGACACGGGCGTGTCTGTTGGCCGTGTGAGACACACGGTAGAGCCACACGGGCGTGTGTCCCCTGTTTTGAGAAAAAAATTATAAGTGCTCAAAAAGTTTTTGAAGTTATCGGTTTAGTCCCGAACCACTTCTAATGCATATTTAGGGCCTCCTAGGCTCGTATTAGGGACAATATGAATGTGTTGATTGATATTTGAATAAAATTTGGAAATGTATGAGAAAATGTATGTGTAATTGTGTTATAAGTCCGGTAATGCTCTGAAACCCTATTTCGGCGTTGAATACGGGTGAGGGGTGTTACATTTATTGGTATCAGAGCTACGATTTAGTCGATTCTAGGACTAACATAGCGTGTGTGAGAGTCTAGCTATACATGCCATATATAACCTGCGATAGTGTGATTATTCCTGACAATTTAAACTGTATTTTTATATAGCAAATGGATCCCAATCGAGCTGTAGCTGATAATGTTGAGAGTAATGCTCCAGCTCCCACTCAAGGGACAACGCCGTCAACCGGTCCCTGTAGCTCCTCAACCGGTCCCCACTTAATCCTCAACCGGTCCCCGTAGCTCCTCAAGTTGTGGAACTTCAATGACTGAATAAGCCTCTAGTTGATAAGATTCAAAAATACGGGGCTGAAGAGTTTAGAGCTACCGTTGATGATTATCCCGAGAAAGTTGAATTTTGGCTTGAAAACACTATTCGAGTATTCGATGAATTATCGTGCACATCAGATGAGTGTGCTATTTCATTATTAAGAGATACAGCGTATCAGTGGTGGAATACTTTAGTGTCTGTGGTACCGAGAGAAAGAGTTACCTGGAAATTCTTTCAGACTGAGTTCTGGAAGAAATATATAAGATAGAGATTTCTCGATCAAAAGCATAAAGAGTTTCTAGAATTGAAACAGGGCTGTATGACTGTGACCGAGTATGAACGAGAATTTGTACGATTGAGCAAGTATGCTCGCAAATATGTTTCTACTGAAGAAATCATGTGCAAGCGGTTCATTGATGGGTTGAACGAGGATATTAAACTTCTGGTTGGAATTTTAGAATTGAAATAATTTGTTGTCTTAGTTGATAGAGCTTGCAAAGCCGAGGAACTTAGCAAAGAAAAGAGAAAGGCTGATTCAGAGGCACGAGATTCGAGGAAGAGATTGATGAGTAAACCTTAACATTCCTCGTCAAAGAAATCTAGAGATTATTTTAACCAATCGACAACTTCAGCGGGGTATTCCAATAGAGATCACGGAAAGCAATACACCAGTCCTAAAGCTTAAGCTACATCAGTATCGAGTGTTGGCAACATGAAAAACAACAAACCCGAGTGTTAACAGTGTGGAAGACGGCATTTTGGAGATTGTTAGGTGAAAAATAATAATAGAGCTTGTTACAGTTGTGGTTCACGAGATCATTTTATTCTATATTGTCCTGAGTTAAATGAAAAAGATAAATCTCAGAATGCAAGATCAAGCAATACAGCTGCTAGAGGGAGGCCACTAAGAAATGCGGGAAATACGAGTGGTAATCGCGGTACTACGAGAGATTCTACAGTGAGATCTGAGGCCAGAGCACCTTCTAGAGCTTACGTTATTCGCGGTCGCGAAGATGCATCGTCACCTGATGTTATCACCGGTACATTGTCTCTTTATGACACTAATGTGATTGCATTGATTGATCCTAGATCGACTCATTCATATATCTATATGAATTTAGTGTTTAGTAAGAATTTACCTGTTGATTCTACTGAATTTATGATTAAAGTATCAAACCCCTTAGGCAAGTATGTTCTAGTTGATAAAGTTTGCAAGAACTACCCTTTAATGACTCGGGGTTACTGTTTTCTGGCTGATTTGATGCTTTTTCCATTTGATGAGTTCAATGTAATTCTGCGTATGGGTTAGTTGACTTTGCATGATGCCGTTGTAAATTGTAGATGAAAGATCATTGAATTGAAATGTTAGAATAGTGAAATTCTTCAAATTGAATCAGATGAGTCGAGTGGATTACCTATTGTGATTTTGTCTATGTCAGCTCAGAGATGTGTGAGAAAATGTTGTGAAGCTTATCTTGCTTATATACTGGATACAAAAGTGTCTGAATTGAAGATTGAATCAGTAACGATAGTATGTGAGTTTCCGGATGTATTTCCAGAAGAGTTGCCTGGATTACCACCGATAAGAGAGGTTGAATTTGCTATTGAGTTAGTACCGAGAACTTCACTGATATCGATAGCTCCGTACAGAATGGCTCCAACAGAGTTGAAAGAGTTGAAAGCTCAGTTACAAGAGTTAACAGATAGAGGTTTTGCACGACCTAGTTTTTCACCCTAGGGTGCGCCAGTATTGTTTGTAAAGAAGAAAAACGGGTCAATAAGAATGTGTATTGACTATAGACAACTCAATAAGGTTACAATAAAGAATAAGTATCCGTTGCCAAGAATAGATGATTTATTTGATCAGTTGAAAGGTGCAACAATGTTTTCAAAGATTGATCTACGGTCTGGTTATTATCAGTTGTGAGTAAAAGATTCAGATATGCCAAAAATTGCGTTCAGAATGAGGTACAGACATTATAAATTTCTTGTTATGCCTTTCGGATTGACTAATGCTCCTACAGTCTTTATGGATTTGATGAACCAAATTTTTAGACCGCATTTAGACAGATTCGTTGTTGTGTTCATTGATGACATTCTGATCTATTCACGAGATGAGTCTGATAATGCCGAGCATTTGAGAATTGTGTTGTAAACCTTGAGAGATAAGCAACTCTATGCTAAGTTCAGTAAATGTGAAATCTAGCTTCGAGAAGTCAGATTTTTGGGGCATATTGTTTCAGCAGAAGGTATACGGGTTGATCTGAGCAAGATTTCGGTAGTTGTTGACTGGAAACCACTGAGAAATGTATCCGAAGTTAGAAGTTTTCTGGGGTTAGCTAGTTATTATTGACTTTTTGTTAAAGGATTCTTGATGATTGCTACACCGATGACCAGATTACTACAGAAAGATGTGAAGTTCAAGTGGTCAGAGAAATGTCAACAAAGTTTTGATCAGTTAAAAGCATTGTTAACTGAAGCACCAATTTTAGTTCAACCTGAATCGGGTAAAGAGTTTGTGATATACAGTGATGCGTCATTAAATGGTTTGGGTTGCGTTTTAATGCAAGAAGGGAAAGTTATAGCTTATGCTTCTAGACAGTTAAAGCAACATGAAAAGAATTATCTGACGCATGATTTAGAATTGGCCGCTATTGTATTTGCATTGAAGATTTGGCGACATCATTTGTACAGTGAGAAATGCCACATTTTTACCGATCAAAAAAGTTTGACTTATTTAATGACTCAAAAAGATCTTAATTTGAGACAACGAAGATGGTTCGATTTGCTTAAAGACTACGAGTTAGTGATTGATTATCATCCGGAGAAAGCAAATGTAGTTGCAGATGTTTTGAGTAGAAAATCTCTGTTTGCTTTAAGAGCAATGAATACTCAGTTAAACTTATCTGATGATGGTTCGGTTCTAGCAGAATTGAAAGCTAAACCGGTATTTCTTCAACAAATTTGTGAAGCTCAGAAATATGATAATGAATTGTAAGCCAAAAGAGTGCAATGTGAGTCGACTAGTGATTCAGACTATCAGATCGGATTAGATGATTGCTTAATGTATCGAGGTAGAGTCTATATACCAATGAATTTCGAGCTCATTCAGAAAATTTTGTACGAAGCACACAGTGGTTGTCTATCTGTTCACCCGGGGAGTACTAAAATGTACAATGATTTGAAACAATTGTATTAGTGGTCGGGTATGAAACGAGACATTTTAGAATTTGTATTGAGATGTTTAGTTTGTCAACAAGTCAAAGCTGAACATCAAGTGCCATCGGGGTTACTACAGCCTATGATGATACCAGAATGGAAATGGGATAGAGTTACGATGGATTTCATATCGGGATTACCCATGTCTCCGAAAAAGAAAGATGCCATTTGGGTTGTCGTTGATCGACTGACAAAATCTGCACATTTCCTTTCGGTACTTGCTGATTATTCGCTTGATAAATTGGTTGAATTGTGCATTTCAGAGATTGTTAGATTGCACGGGGTGCCAGTTTCAATTATTTCGGATAGAGATCTGAGGTTTACGTGGCGATTTTGGAGGAAATTGCAAGAAGCTCTGGGTACGAGGTTGAATTTTAGTACAGCATTTCATCTGCAAAGCGACAGTCAGTCTAAGAGAGTAATAAAAATTCTCAAAGATATGCTTCGTTGTTGTGTTTTAGAATTTGAAGGCAATTGGGAGAGATTTTTGCTATTGGTTGAATTTGCATATAACAACAGCTTTTAATCGAGTATAAAGATGGCACCGTACGAAGCTTTACATGATCGCAAATGCCGAACTCCATTGTACTGGACTGAGCTTAGTGAGAAAAAGATTCACGGGGTTGATTTGATTCGAGAGACAGAAGATAAAGTGAAAGTAATTCGTGATAGTCCAAAGCGACTTGGATCGATGAAAATCATACGCGGATTTGAAACGTAAAGACATTAAATTTCAGATTGGTGACAAAGTATTTCTAAAAGTATCTCCGTGGAAGAAAATCTTTAGATTTGGTCGCAAAGGCAAGCTGAGTCCACGATTTATCAGGTCGTATGAAATCATTGAAAGAATAGGTCCAGTGGCTTATTGGCTAGCTTTATCGTCAGAATTAGAAAAGATTCATAATGTATTTAACATATCGATATTGCGACAATATAGTTCAAATCCATCACATATAATTTCTCCGTTAGAAATTGAGATTCAACCTGATATGACATACAATGAAGAACCGATAAGAATTCTAGCTCGAGAGGTTAAAGAGTTGAGAAATAAACGCATAGCTTGTAACACCCCTTACCCGTTTTCAACGCCGGAACCGGGTATGAGGCATTACCGAACTTATCTTGCTTAAATTTACAACTTTGGGCTATAAAATTTCAATCTAACTTAAAACTTCTTCATTTACAATTGTAACTTCCCTATTATGGGTCTACGAGACCCTATACGTATACTCGTGATGTTTCAGGACCAAACCGGAAACTTTCAAACACTTAGAAAATTTTGACCTAAAACAAGGTCACACGCCCGTGTGAAGAATGGGACATGCCCGTGTGGCATTTCACATGCCCGTGTTCCATACCCGTGGTCGACACTGACTTGCAACACACGGCCTATCACACGCTCGTGTGTTTAGCCCGTGTCCCTCACACGGCCTCGACACGCCCGTGTCTTAGCCTATGTGCCAAAACCTTGGCATTCTGTTTGTGACATCATCACCTCACTAAGGTCACACGGTCAAGGCACACGCCCGTGTCCATGGCCGTGCCTCCCACGCGGCTGAGACACACGGCCGTGTCTCTGCCCGTGTGTTTACTACTGAGCATACTGACTTGTAAACCTAGCATGCAAGGGGACACACGGCCTCTCCACACGCCCATGGGCCTGACCGTGTGTCACACACGGCCTAGACTCACGCCCGTGTGTCTATCCGTGTGGAAAATTATATGGCTATCTACCAAGCCATTTGCCACCCTATCAAGCAACCACACTTATGCCAAATCAATTCAATACATTTTAGAACCATATGGCACCTCCAAAAACTCAATTCAAAGCATTCACACAAGCATAAACTTCATAATTCCATCACCATTGCATAATAATAAACTTGTCATGTATTGGCCCAAATCCAATGACCATTTACAAAATGACATTGATAACATAATTAGCCAACACATTGGCTATCAAAATGACATAACAAAATATCCAAGTCCTATACATGCCATACTCAAAATAAATCTAACTTGTTATACAAAAGAGATGTCGATAGTGTGATTTTCGAACTCCGACATCCCACGATTCTCAAATTATCTTTGCAACACTACAAGGAAAAAGGGAAAAGAGAGGGGTAATCATAAAGCTTAGTAAGTTTGCATGGAAATAAATGGCAACAATAAGCTCATAACAATATCCATCCATGGCATTAAATAACCACACACCAAGTCATAGGCTTCTTGCTATACTTACTCATACTTGCTCGTATCTAGCACATACCATGCCACATATCGTAAATGTTCTTCGTGAATTACTCACGGGTACCTGTGTTAACTCAATCACATAGCTTTAATAAAATTCTGATTTCTATTTCTAAGCTGATCTATTTATCCCAATAGATCACTAGGGATACTCTAAGATACATATCCATTATCATTAGCATAAAAACGAAGCCAGTGCCACATTCCGGATGTGGTCTCACATGGGTCACCTCTGAATACCAATGCCATATCCCGGATATGGTCTTATACGGAACCTCACATTAATATCGATGCCATATCCTGGATATGGTCTTATAGGATTTTTCATATTCAATGCCGAATCCATATCCCCGATATGGTCTTATACGCGATCTCAATTCGGTGCCGAGGCCATGTCCCCGACATGGTCTTACACGGGATCTTATTTATTTCATACCTTAATGATGGTATTTTCATATTTATTATAGTCCAACCGGGTCTTCAACAACGTACATTTTTCAACTTTCTCATTCAATAGCAATACTTAATTTCATAGAATATCATGTAACATTATAATATCAAACATTCTCAAACATACTAGCATAAATGTTGAATTTATCACATACAAACTTACCTCGATTTCAAAATAGGCTAGATTATCGATCTAGTCCGATATTTTGTTCTTTCCCCGATCGAGGTTGATTCTTGGTTCTTCTTGCTCTATAATAGAAAATTAGCTCATTTTAATATCACATTTATAAATGCATTTCAATAATCATGCTTTGGCAAAATTACTATTTTACCCTTAGACTTTGGCAAAATGACCATTTTACCCCTAGGCTCAGAAATCAATTCTAATCAAATTTCTACCTTTAAAAAGCCTAGGTGAACATTTATTTCTCTTATGGCTATCATCAAAACCCAACATTTCTCACATTTACAACAAATTTTACAACCTTTACAAAAGGTCCATTTAGGTGTTTTCATGGTAACACCTTTCTCAAAAGTTGTTCATCTAACAACTAAGACTCATTTTTGTCCATAAAAATGCAGCAAATCACATAAAAGCTCTCATGGCAAAACCCTAAACTTTTTACCATTTTGCAAAATAGTCCCCTTATTAGAAAGCCTAAGCTTTAGGGGTTCCAAATGTACAATTTTTATCAAGAAAGGATCACTAGAACACTTACTTGTAAAGAGAGAAGTTTGTTGAAATTTTTGAGTTCTAAAACCCCTTGTTTGCTGAAAATTTAGGTGGAGGAAGATGAGTAAAAAGATGAATATCATCTTTTCTTTATTTTAATATAAAACAATCAATTTAGTCACCAACTTTACCAACTTTGACCAATTTTGACAAATTTTGTCTCCTATGGCCGGCCACCCTATCTTTAGGGGTCTAATTGCACTTAAAAGACCTCCAATTAATATTCTTTAGCTATTAAACACCTTTAGCCTATAAAATGGAACTTTCGCACTTTATGCGATTTAGTCCTTTTTCGCGATTAAGCATGAAATCGCTAAAATTAAAGCACCAAAATTTTCATACACATATATAATCATGCTCTAACTTATAGAATAACATAAAAATACTTTTCTCTAACCTCAGGTTAGTGGTTCCAAACCACTGTTCTGACTAGCCCCTAAATCGGGCTATTACAATTCTCCCCCCTTAAGGATTTTCGTCCCCGAAAATCTTACCGGTAAAAAGGTTGGGATAGTGGTTTCTTAGGTCTCTTTAGGCTCCCAAGTAGCCTCTTTTATTCCATGTCTCTGCCATAGCACTTTGACAAGGGCTATACTTTTGTTTCTCAGCTGTTTGACCTCTCGTGCCAAAATCTTAACCGGCTCTTCACCATAAGTCAAGTCCGGTTGAATTTCTACCTCTGATGGCACAATCACATGGGAAGGGTCCGAACGGTATCGGCGTAGCATGGACACGTGGAAGACATTGTGAATCTTTTCCAGCTCAGGTGGCAAGGCCAAACGGTAAGCTACCAGTCCTATCCTCTCGGTAGCTTCAAAAGGTCCGATAAAGCGCAGACTCAATTTGCCTTTCCGGCCAAATCTGAGGACTTTTCTCCATGGTGATACTTTCAAAAATACTTTATCACCTACTTGGAACTCAATCTCTTTCCGTTTTAAATTTGAATAATACTTTTTTCTATCTGAGGCCGCTTTCAGACATTCACGTATCACCTTTACTTTCTCTTCAGTTTTCCTGACCAAATCAACCCCGTGAATCTGATTCTCTCTGAGTTCTGTCCAATACAAGGGCGTTCGGCACTTACGCCCATATAATGCTTCATAAGGTGCCATCTTCAAACTTGACTGAAAATTGTTGTTGTAGGAAAATTCCACCAACGGTAAGTATTTTTCCCAATTACCTTGGAATTCCAAAACACAACATCGAAGCATGTCTTCAAGTATCTGAATTACTCTTTTTGACTGCCTGTCGATTTGTGGATGGAAAGCTGTACTGAAGCTCAATTTTGTGCCTAAAGCCTCTTGTAACTTTTTTCCAAAACCGTGACGTAAACCTCGGATCTCTATTCGAAATAATCGATAAAGGTATTCCATGAAGTCTTACTATCTCTGACACGTACAATTCAGCCAACTTATCAAGCGAGTAATCGACTCGTACTAGTATGAAATGGGCCGAATTCGTGAGCCTATCAACTACAACCCATACAGCATCTTTCTTTTTCTGCGTCAACGGTAAACCCGTCACAAAATCAATTGTAACACAGTCCCACTTCCACTCGGGAACTGTAACAGCCCGATTTAGGGGCTAGTCGGAACAGTGATCTCGAGATCACTAATCCGAGGTTAGATAAAATTATTTTCATGTTATTTTATGAGTTATAACTTGTCAATAAGGATGCATGGAAATTTTGGTGCTTTAGTTTTAGCGATTTCAGGCTTAATCGCTAAAAAAGACTAAATCGCATAAAGTGCGAAAGTTCTATTTTATTTGCTAGAAGTGCCTAATAGCCATAGAATGTTAAAGTGAAGGTATTTAAAGTGCAATTAGGCCAATAATAAAGGGTTGTCTGGCCATGTGGACAAGGGAGACAAGAGCATTTATTTTTGGTCAATAGTTGGTGATATTAGTTGACAAAATGAATAAAATAAGATGATATAAGCAAAAGTTATCATCTTTTCATTTAGTTTTCTTCTCCAACTGAAAATACCAACAAAGGGAGGGCTTTGAAAGCTTGAAAATTTCAGCAACTCATTTTCTCTACAAGTAAGTAATTTTGATGGTTTTAGTTGATAATTTTTGTACTTTTGGAGTCCCCAAAGCTTAAGCTAGCTAATGAGGGGACTAATTTGCAATATGGTTGAACGTCTAGGGACTTTCCATGAGAGATTTTATGTTGGTTTCTGAGTTTTTATGGAAGAAAATGAATGTTGGGAAGATGAGAAACAACTTTTGTTAAAGGTGTTGTTATGAAAACACCTAATTAGGACTAAGATGCAAATGTTGCAATTTGTTCATTAATGCATGAAATAGTTGGAATTGTGAATAGTTATATGAGGATTAAATGTTTAGCTAGGCTTGTTTAATAAGAAAATGTGATGAAAAGTGATTTACGAGCCTAGGGGCAAAATCGTAATTTTGCCAAAGTATAAGGGCAAAATAGTCATTTTTGCCTAAGTGTAGATTATGATGTATTATGATTAATAAGTGATTAAATGAGTAAATTCTATTTTTCTAGATCAAAGAAAATGAGATTTGGACCTAGAACGGGAGAAAAGAGACATATTGACAAATAGGTCCCTTTCTACCCTTTCGATATCGAGGTAAGTTCATGTGCTAAATTATGCAACTCTAAGTGAAGTATCTTAATATTTCGATGTTGTACAAATTGTTTATTGCCTCCATGTATACGTTAAATACGTTTTGATGGGATGTCAAGAAATGAAAGTCTTGATTTAATCCATGAATAGTGGAAATGCAAATAGCATGATACGATGGTAATTAAGGTTCCGTGTAAGACCATATTTAGAATATGGCCTCGGTGTGAGAATTCATAAAAGACCATGTCTGGGACATGGCACCGATATGGTGTTTCATGTGAGACCCTATTGAGGGTGTGATGTTGATAAGATTCTATATATATGAAACTAAAAAATGTTCTTTAGTATTGAATAATTCAACAGGCATGTTGAAATGGGGAGGTATGTGATTATACCATAAGAGATACAGGTATGTGACAGAACTCATTTGGGGTGAGTTCGATATATGATGAAACCATGGTGAGTTATGTGTAAATGATGCATCCTAATTGCATATGCTGTAATTATAAATGTATTGCATGAAAGCAGTTGATTATTGTAGAAATCTAAGTAAGAATGATAGTGTGTGAGGATATTCCTGGATGTACATTTGAAATAGGGAAATGTATGTGGATAGGGTCCCGTATAAGACCATGTCCGGGGCATGGCATCAGCACTGAATTGAGATTTTCGTATAAGACCATATTGGGATATGGCTTCGGTATTGAATATGAGAATCCTATAAGACCATATCCGGGATGTGGCAACGATACTTGATGAGAAACTCCGTATAAGACAATATCCGGGATATGGCATCGGCACTTAGAGGTGAATCCATGTAAGACCACCCCTGGGATGTGGCATTGGCATTGTAATTATATTAATGACGATATTATGCGTCCTTGAGTATCCCTAGTGATAAATGGGATAAGTAGAAATGAGATTAGTACTAAAGCCATGTGAATGGGTGAATACAGGTACTCGCGAGTCATTCACGACGGAACACTTACGATATGTGACACGGTATGTGTTCTACAAGGGCAAGTATGAGTAAGATGGCAAGAAGCCTAATACTTTGTGTATGATTAAATAATGCCATGGATGGATTTTATAATGAGCATTTGGCTTGTGGTATGGTTAGAATGTGGTATGAGACGGAATGAGTAAGCCTTTAGAATGATTGAGTAGGTAACCATGAGTTTAAGAGTAAAACTCATTATAATACCTTGTGGTTGAGTATAATCAGTGAATGTCAATAGTTGATTATTATATGCATATGAACTTACTAAGCATTATTGCTTACTCCTCTTCCTTTCCTATCTCTTATAGGTTAACTTAACTAGCTCAGGTTGGAGACCGCCGGGGACATTTTCACACTATCGAGCAGACACTTGGTATGAGGTTTCAAGTCCTTATGACTTATGGCATGTATAGGGATAGTATTTAACGTTGATATAGCCAAAAGTGTTGGCCTAAGAGAGTTTATGGTTCGGTTGTGTATAGCCATAGATGATGGCTTAAGTCGATTGTAATTATATCAGAAATAGTTCTCCCTCGTGTATGGGATGAAGACCTCATTTTTATAGATTAAATGTGATAATTCAAGAGTTATAATTGATGATATGTGAAGTTTATGTGATGGTGTATGAATGTATGCAAGTGAGGGTGGCTAAATGGCTTGGAAAATAGCCTTAAATTGGTCCACATAGGTAGACACACGGGCGTGTGTCTAGGCCGGGTGTGACACACGGTCAGCCCCATGGGTGTGTGACTTGACCGTGTGTCCCCTGCATGTTAGTGTTGTAAGTCAGTGTCGACCACGGGCTAGACACACGGGCGTGTGCCTAGGCCGTGTGACCCTTATGAGGCTGCTGACGTCACAAACAGAATACCCAAGTTTTTACACACGGGCGAGGACAAGGGCGTGTCTAGGCCGTGTGGAACACACGGGCCAAGCACACAGGTGTGTGTCTGGCCTTGTGAAAACCCCTGTAGGTTCGAAATGAAAATAAATCCCACACGGGGTAGGGACATGGGCGTGTGAGACCACACGGCCTTCCCACATGGGCGTGTCCCATTTCACACGGGCGTGTGGCCCCTGTTTAGGTGAAAATTTTCTAAGTGTTTGAAAAGTTCCGGTTTGGTTCCTCAACGTCCCGAGCGGGTGTATAGGGTCTTGTAGACCCTTGATAGGGACGTTACGATACTAAATGAAATGTTTTAAATTGCAAAGAATTTTTATAGCCCAAAGTGGAATGATTAAGCAAGTCAAGTCCGGTAATACCTCGTACCCGGTTCCAGAGTCGAGTACGGGTGAGGGGTGTTACAGGAACCATAATGGGCTGAAGTAGACCCGAAGGTACTTGGTGTTCAGCCTTCACTTGTTGAAAAATTAGGCATCTCGATACAAACTCAGAAATGTCTTGCTTCATACTCGGCCACCAATACCACTTCCTCAAATCATTGTACATCTTCGTGTTGCCTGGGTGCACAGTTAAACATCCGCTATATGCTTCATGAAAAATCTTACGAATAAGTTCATCATTTCTGGGTACACAGACCCTATCCCGAAACGTCAAGTATCCATTAGGACTTACCCAAAAGTCTGACTCAACATTTGACTCACATAAAACTCTTTTGGCTTGTAAACTGCCGTCCTCTTTCTGAGC
The DNA here is from genome assembly GCA_025698515.1 of Gossypium sturtianum. NCBI lineage: Eukaryota > Viridiplantae > Streptophyta > Magnoliopsida > Malvales > Malvaceae > Gossypium > Gossypium sturtianum. Next base: position 57,512,092 of record CM046952.1, read on the forward strand.
TTCACAAATCTCTTGGAGAAATAATGGTCTATCTCTTAGCTCGGCTAAAATAGAACCATCATCTAACAAAGCCATCCATGTATTCATGGCTCTCAGCGCAAACAATGATTTCCTACTTAAAGCATTGTCGACCACGTTCGCCTTTCCCGGATGGTAGTCAATTACTAAGTCATAATCCTTGATCAGCTCTAACCATCTTCGTTGCCTCAAATTTAATTCCTTTTGAGTCATCAAATATTTTAGGCTTTTGTGGTTGGTGAATATCCGACACCTTTCACCATATAAATGGTGTCTCCATATCTTTAATGCAAACACAATGGCATCCAACTCTAAATCATGGGTCGGGTAATTCTTCTCGTGTGGCTTTAATTGTCTAGAAGCATATGCAATCACCTTTCCCTCATGCATAAGTATGCAACCCAATCCATTCATGGATGCATCACTGTATACCACAAATTCTCTTTCGGGATCAGGTTGCACCAAAACAGGAGCCTCAGTCAACAACGCCTTTAGTTTCTCAAAACTCTGTTGGCACCTCTCTCTCTATTTAAACTTCACGTCTTTTTGCAATAGTCTTGTCATCGGAGTAGCTATCATGGAAAACCCCTTAACAAAACGTCTACAGTAACCGGCTAGGCCCAGAAAACTCCTAACCTCGGTTACATTCCTTGGTGGCTTCCATTCTACAATCGCTAAAATCTTACTCGGGTCAACTCTAATTCCATCTCCTGAGACGATGTGCCCCAAAAATCCAACTTCCTTAAGCCAAAATTCACTTTTACTAAACTTGGCATATAATTGTTTATCTCTCAAAATTTGCAGAACCTTTCTCAAATGCTCGGCATGTTCGTTCTCATCTCGAGAGTAGATCAGCATATCATCGATGAAGACCACGACAAATTTATCCAAATATGGCCGAAAAATGCGATTCATCAGGTTCATGAAAACGGCAGGGGCATTTGTTAGACCAAAAGGCATGACCAAAAATTCATAGTGGCCATACCTTGTCCAAAATGCAGTTTTTGGCACATCCGAGTCCTTGACTCTCAACTGATAGTACCCAGACCTTAAGTCTATCTTTGAAAATACGGTGGCTCCCTTCAATTGATCAAACAAATCATCGATCCTCAGCAACGGGTACTTATTCTTCACAGTTACCTTGTTAAGTTGCCGGTAGTCTACGCATAATCTCATGGAACCATCTTTCTTCTTCACAAATAATACGAGAGCACCCCACAGAGAATAACTCGGTCTTACAAAACCTTTATCCGTTAGTTCTTGCAACTGTGCTTTCAATTCTTTTAGCTCGGTTGGAGCCATTCTATATGGAGCAATAGAAATGGGGGCGGTACCCGGAGCTAACTCAATCCCAAATTAAATCTCCCTAATAGGAGGTAACCCTGGCAATTCCTCGGGAAAAACATCTGGATACTCGCATACTATGGGTACCGACTCAATTTTCAATTCAGTCTCTTTAGTATTCATTACAATGGCAAGGTATGCTTCGTACCCCTTTCTTAAATACTTCTGAGTCAACAAGGATGATATCACTACTGGTGATCTGTCTAGCTTATCTGATTCAACACGAATAAGATCCCCACTTTCACATTTCAACTCAATAAGCTTCTTTCCACAATTCACAATTACATTATGAGTAACTAACCAATCCATCCCAAGGATGACATCAAACTCATCAAACGGTAATAACATAAGATCAACCGGAAAGCAATGACCCCTAATCATCAAAGGGCAACATTTGCATACTTTATCTGAAACACCCCAAACCCGGCCCACGAGCCTTGACCGGATCTGGTATGTTCCTCAAGTAAAACGGTTCAAAACTTTTTGAGCACTTTAGAAAAATTCGGTTGGTTTTGAAAGAAAATTTTTAATTTGTGTTAGGCTCGAGTTGAAATCAAGTTTATCTATTTGAAATCTAGGTTTTGTAAAACTATATTACTCCATTTCAAAATTTGTCCTAAATTAGGAAAAATTCATTTGAGTTCAATTAAATAAAATCGTATCAAAATAAAATAACTTAAAGACATGCATCAACGCTTTAATATCGCTGGCCTTATTACAAACGAAAAACAATACCCAAAATAACTCCAAAAATATAAAATATAAAAGTCCCAAAATTAAATAAAACTTCAAGTCGAGCATGGCCACCACTAAACTCCCGCCGACCGGTCCATCACCGATCGTCACCAAAGAAAATGTTCCCAACGGGTGAGTCAAACAGACTCAATGTGTAACCAACACTAGACCTCAATAATTCTGGCATATCATATTAATTCATAAATATATATAATAGATAAAAGTAGTGATGCAAACCCAACCCAATCCTAGATACCATCCGCTACACATCACCCGTACCAACCTCGCACACCGTGGGGACTACTAAGTCAACCCTCCATTCGCTACACATCATCGGCGATCATTGGCAGACGACATGCTCATCGCCCTTATAAATTCGTGGCATAGCCACCGAGATAATTATTATGTGACCGAAGTCACCACATTCGAATAATGTGACCGAGGTCACCACATTCACTTCCCTTTCATAATCACCCATATGCCCATGTCATACATATCATGCAAAAATCATGCCTTATTCCACATTCTTATCATGTTCACATATGCCATATCAGTTCATTTCATACTCATAGTAGGAGTAGGAAAACGTACCTGGGTACTTTGTACCATTGCATGGTACTTTAGCCACATTCACATTATTATAAGCATACATATTTATTTAAGCCGTAATCTAATAGAGTTTAGTGTGGGGTACACACCTGATATACTTAACAAATTCGCTGAAAGCCCCGAAAAATCCCGAAAAATCCCAATCTACTACTTTAGATCCTTGATTCCTATATTCGGCCAACACTTAGATTAATATCATAGGCCATTCGGCCAACAACAAACCTTAGTCTCAAAAGCCTTCGGCTTTTCAACCACTAAAAGAATAATGAACTAACATAGATCCTTACCACTTGATTTACCAAAATCGATTGTCAAAGAAAAGAGGCTTAGATTAACTGCTTCCAAAGTCTTGAAGAACCTAGGAGAAATTGATTCCTATGAATGGCTAGAATCTTGCTAACAATTGCCCAAAAATCGGCTTTTGCTCACATGAAAATCGACAGAGAGAAGAATAAAGGAACAAAGAAATTCGGCCAACACTACTTACCCTTCTCAAAACCAATTGAAGAAGAACCCAAAAGAGATTAACCCTTGTTGATATTCGGCCAAGACAAATCAAAAGGAAAATGGAAATTTCGGCAAAGTGGTTGAGTGATGAAGGAGTTTCGGCTATGGTTGATTAAAGATAACAAATAGAATTCGGCTAGAGTGAAAAGAGAAAGAAAAAGAAAATAAAATGGAAGAGAGAGATGGGAGGTTTAAGGTGTTGCGACAATGGTTGGATTGGGAGAGAAAAGTTTCGGCCTTAGCAAGGTAAAAGAGAAGAAGATGCACAAATGGTTTCGGCTTTAGGTCAAGAAAGAAAATAGTGCACAAGTGATCTCCTATTTCGGTTTCCAAAAGAAAAACACACAAGCTTTCAAGACAACTAAATTGCACAAAAGAATGCCCAAACCTCACTATGCATATTCGTGAAGAGGAAAAGATGAGAGAAACACTATTGCTTTTGGGAGAGCAAAAACGCCAAAATGAAATTTCTCCCAAGCTACCAACTTTTCCCAAAACTTACCACAAAAATCGGCTCCTCCTTAGTCCACAAAACCATCCATGTTCATGGACAAAATGCCATTAAAAAGTTTCCAAACCTCATCCCTTAATCCATGCCTTATGTCCCCTTATCATTCCAAAAGCTTAGGATTTCATTCCTTAAGTTAATCACTTGCCTTTTTCCCTTAGTCTACTATCCATAAAAGAAAATAGTCCAACCTTACCTTAATTAGAGTTGACCGACACATGCCATACACATGCAAAAATAAAAGTCACCTTATTACCATCCATGGGATTCGAACCTCTTCCCTCATGCAATTACTCATGCGCCAACACCACTTTACTACTAGCTCATTAATGCTAATATTAGACACTTAAATTTACTTAAGTGTCAAGATCACTTAATCCACTTCACTAAATTTTCAATACTAAAAAAAAAAATATTCTAGCTTCATTAATAATTCCAAGCCTTCACTAGACTATATTAAACACACAATAAAATCATACCTGGCTAACACAAGTAACAAGATGATACTCAAATTTTTAGGATATTACAATTCTACCCCTTAAGAAAATTTCGTCCTCGAAATTACCTAATCAAAAGAGTTGAGGAAACTGCTGTCTCATCACATCCTCCTGCCTCGCGCAGTAGCTTCTTCTGCGCCATGGTTCCGCCATAATACCTTCACTAATGGAACCGACTTCCTGCGCAACACTTTCACATCTCGATCTAGAATCAGACCGGTTCCTCTTCCACCGCCGATCTGGTTCACCTCTATTTCCTCTCTTTGCTACGACATGCGATGGATCGAACGATAGCGTCTAAGCATGGAGACATGGAACACATCATGCAACCGCTTCAACTCCGAAGGCAACTCTAATCGATATGCCACCGTCCAACCCGCTTCAAAACCCGATAAGGTCCTATAAACACAGGACTTAACTTTCCCTTGCGACCAAATCTCATCACCTTCTTCCAAGGTGAAACCTTTAGGAACACTTGATCCCCACAAAAAATTCTATATCCTTCCGCTTAAGGTCCAAATCACGACTTTTGCTGTCGGATGCCTCCTTTAATCGAGCCCGAATTACCTTAACCTTTCTTCTGATTCAGCCACCATCTCAGGACCCAAAACTTGACGTTCCCCCAATTCTGTCCAACACGTAGGAGTGCGACACTTCCGTCCATATAGTTCTTCGTACGGTGCCATCCGAATACTCGCTTGGTAATTGTTGTTGTAAGCAAATTCCGCTAAAGGCAAAAATTCTTCCCAGCTACCTCTGAAGTCTATCACACAGCCCCTCAACATATCCTCTAACACTTGGATCACTCGCTCAGACTGGCCGTCCGACTGTGGATGAAATGCCGTAGTGAAATCCAATTTAGTGCCTAACGCCTGATGTAGCGCTTTCCAAAACCGAGAAGTAAACCTTGGGTCCCTATCCGAAATGATAGATACCGGCACTCCATGCAACCTTACAATTTCCACTACATATAATTTTGCCAACTTTTGCAAGGAATAGTCGACTCTTACCGGAATAAAATGTGCGGACTTAGTCAAATGGTCCACTATTACCCATACCGAGTCCTTCTTGGTAGGCGTAAGGGAAGCCCACTAACGAAGTCCATGGTAATTCTCTCCCACTTCCACCGTGGAATCTTGATTGGTCAAGTAACCCGATGGAACTCCGATGTTCACCTTAACTTGCCGACATGTCAAACACTTGCCAACAAATTCTCAACTTCCCGCTTTAGACCAGGCCACCAAAACTGCTTCCATTAGGTCTCTCAGACAACTTAGTCCCTCCGGGATGCATAGCATAAGGGCTACTATGCGACTCCGAAGAATCTTCTCGCCTAAGCTCCTCACTCTTCTAAGATACGCACCTTTCCTTGAAACACAATATTCCATCACCGAACATACTGTAATTCTCTAGACCACCATTCTGCACTTGCCGCATCTTAGCACTTAAATCCTCATCTGCCAACTGACCCTCTTTTACCTCATTTAACCATGTCGGCTTGACTTGCAACTCGCTAGCGACTTCCATCGCCATACAAACTTAGATGTGCAAACATCGCCCTTAGATCGACACCACTTTTCAACTTAGGGCATCCGCCACTACATTCGCCTTGCCCGGTGATACTCTATGGAACAATCATAGTCCTTCAGTAACTCCACCCACCTTCGTTGTCTCAAGTTCAACTCCTTCTGAGTCAACAGGTACTTAAGGCTCTTATGGTCAGTGTAGATCACTGACTTTTCTCCATAGAGATAGTGCCTCCATACTTTAAGAGCAACGCCACTTCGCCGCCAATTCCAAGTCATGTGTCTGGATAGTTAACCTCATGAGGCCTCAATTGCCGAGACGCATAAGCAACTACCTGTCCATCTTGCATTAACACGCATCCCAATCCAGTATGAGAAGCGTCCACAATACACCACAAAATCCTTCCCCGCCTCAGTTTGAATCAAAACTGAGCTTCACAACACTTCCTTAAGCTTCTCAAAGCTATTTTGTTGCTTATCCGTCCATACTAAAGGTACTTCCTTCCTTAGCAACTTTGTCAAAGGTGCGGCGATCGATGAGAACCCTTCTACAAACCTTCTGTAGTAGCCTGCCAATCCCAAGAAGCTACGAATCTCAGCCACAGACTTAGGAGGTTTCCAATCTAGCACTGCTTCAATCTTTCTAGGATCCACCCTTATTCCTTCAGCAGACACCACATGTCCTAAGAATGCAACTTCTTTAAGCCAAAATTCACAATTGCTAAATTTGGCATAGAGCTGTTTCTCCCTCAACACTTGCAACACAACTCAGAGATGCTCATTATGTTCCTCCTCCGTCTTGGAATACACTAGGATGTCGTCGATGAACACAACGACGAACCGATCCAAGTAGGACTGAAAAACTCGGTTCATCATATCCATGAACGCGGCTGGGGCGTTCACAACCCAAACAACATTACTAAGAACTCGTAGAGCCCATATCTTGTTCGTAAAGCCGTCTTTATGGATATCGCCTCCTTCACCTTAAGTCGATGATATCCCGACCGTAGATCTATCTTCGAAAATACTCTCGCTTCTTTCACCGATCGAACAAGTCATCTATCCTTGGCAAAGGATACTTGTTCTTAATGGTCACTTATTCAATCGACGATATAATCTATGCACATACGCATAGTTCTGTCCTTCTTCTTCACAAAACAGACCGGTGCTCCCACGAGAGACACACTGGGTCGAATAAATCCATGATCAAGCAACTCTTGAATCGAGCCTTGAGCTCAACCAACTCCTTTGGTGCCAATCGGTGAGGTCAATTGACACGGAGCTGCTCTCGTAGCAAGTCAATTCCGAATTCCACTTCCCTATCCGGGGTATTCTGTAATTCCTCCGAAAACACATCTTCAAAATCCCTTACGCTTCTAACTCCACCAACACCTTCTTCCTTTGCATCCAACGCACTAATGAAAGTCAAGAAAGCCTTGCACCCTTTCTGACCATCTTCACAACCTTAAGTCTGAAACTACGTTAGACAAGTAGTTTCTCCTTTCTCCTATCATGACTATCACTTCGTCCTCTGGGGTCCTTAACTCCATTCGCTTAGCTGCACAGTCCAACACAGCCCGATGTTCTACTAGCCAATCCATACCAAGTATAAGATCGAATTCCTCAAAGGGTAGTTCCATTAAGTTAGCAAGAAAGTTCACTCCCTGAATCTCGAGAGGTACACTCCGAAAGATTTTATTCACCACTACAGTTTGGCCTAGAGGGCTTACTACAGTCATCTTCCTATCAGAAAGTTCAGAGGCTATGTCTAGAGTTTCAACTACTCTACATGCATAAGAATGGGTCGAGCCCACATCAATCAGAGCAATATAAGGTTTACCAAAAATAAAGAACGTACCGGTTATAACGTCCGGTGCATTTCCATCCTTCCTTCGACGAACCGCGTATACTAGACCCATTGTCTTGCCTCGAAGATTACTCGCACCTCGGCCCGTTCCTCGTCCTCGCCCGGCCAAAGACCGCTTACCTCTACCATTCGGACCACGACCTCGCTGAGGCTGCTGTCCACCTCTACCGGCCTGATTAATATTCTGGCCCGTTGGGCGGCTCCCGTCTATCTTAATGGGACAGTCCTTAATCATATGGTCCTTAGACCCGCACTTAAAGCATCCACCCGTCTTCTTCCAACACTCTCCTAAATGCATCTTCCCACACTGATAACATGTACGATACTGCCCTCCTGTACCAGCTTGCTGACCACGCGGGCCCTCAGCTCTAGGCCTCTTTTGAACATTTCCTGACGATGCTGACGATCCAAAACCTCTTTTCTGCTTATTTGAATCCGAGTTCTGCCTTACAGTGTTCTTGATTCCTTCGGCCACCTTAGCCTTCTCTACCAACGCGGCAAACTCACGTTCTTGATGTGGGGCTATCGGTAACCTCGAGATCATCCTCAGTCGTCTTCAAACCGGACACACCGCTTCATGCTCAGTAGCCACCACTCCTCGAGCATACCGGCTCAACCTCAAGAATTCAGCTTCGTACTCCGCCACGGACTTGTTCCCTTGAACCAACCCTAGAAAAGCCTTTCTCTGTTCATCAGTATAACGTGTGCCGACATACTTTTTCGATCACGCCTTCACGTACTCCCGTGTTAGATCCTCACCGTGGCGCCATCCCGAATCAATAACCACCACTGATATGCCTCATCGCGTAATAGCGCCACCATTCCTTTCAACTTCTCCTCAGGGGTCAAGTCGAGCTCATCCATAATTCGCTCTGTGGCCTCCAACCAATACTCAGTTGTACTGGGTGCCACACCAGATACGCCACGGAATACCACAGCTCCATTGGCTCGGAGTCGCCTCGCAGTGCACTTCCGAGTTCCCATATTTCCACCGCTCCACCACCATTTCCGAACTCACAAAGACGACTGCGATACAAAGATCATCCCCGTCGATCTTGCTGCCCGCACCAACAACAGGTGGTGGTGGTGGCGGTGGTACCTCATTTTCAGAACCTTGACCCGACCTAACGGGTTCCGACACGGTCATTCAGCCTCGACCGCGTCCTCGTACGTTACGACCACGTCCCCTAGAGCTCATTTCTACTATCGTGCTTTAATCTGATTAAGAAATTTTATGAATTAGTCCTTGTTTCACTGATTATTCGCGAAGAATTTTTTTTTGAATAGAAGTTCAATAGTGGTTCTTTCGATCAATCAAAGTTTCAAGTCTTCTATCCTTATTCAGAGGAACACATTCATTCAATATTCCTACCACACACATTCATTATTCAAACCTTTTCGATCTATTCCTATCCTGTAGTATTTTCGTCATTTGTCCTATAGGGTATTTTGGTAATAAACCGAGGTCAAATTGAAAATCTTAATAAATCAAGGGTATTTTCTAAAATTTGCAAAACTTGGAGCTCTTTTTGAGAATTTGTTTTCCAAATCGGTGTTGTTGCAGGAATTTTGAAAATCGGGGGTCATTTTGGTAATTTTGTAAAACAATGGTAATTTCGTAAAATTTCCAAATTGAAGTATTTTAGTATTTTGCAAAAATAGAGTTTTTGAACATTTTATAAAGTAAGGAAATTTTAATGAAACTGTGAGTAGTATGGACATTTTATAAACTAAGGGCATTTTTGTAATTTTATAGCCAAGGGTATTTTAGTAATTTGTAAATTGGAAATATTTTGGAAAAAAATTTCAAGCTAAATTATGCTACCATTTAAAAGGGTAATTTGGTGATTTAAAACCGAAGTTTTTATGAAAATACAGCTAATCCCTTTCGGGTTTTAGTTATTGAGTTTAGCCTATGACTGAGTCCTCTTGGTTAGGGTGAACCGAAGCTACGCACCAGGTAGGATTCCAACGAAGAGGAGGTGAGTCACGAGGACTGCTTAAGTACCAAGCTTTTCCGGATCCAATCCTAGACATGCGCACAAAGGTTGCCACACCCTAACTCGGCGACTTAGTTCACAGGTTTGTTTAATTAGGCACTTAAGTCTTATGTGATTGTTGGGGTAAACTAGCCCTAGGGTTTAAGTACCTATCATGCTATTCTACATTTCATTTCTACCCTTCTACAGTTCATGCTATAAATCACCCAAATGAAATAGAGGTACTTACCTGGTGGACTTCGGGTCAGAGACTTGGGTGCCATGCCTGAAAACCTGCTCTTTTCAGAAAAGTTTTTCTCAAGACTTGTTTGGGCCTTATTTTAAAAACATTGTGAGCTTTATACCCAAGGCCGAGAGTTTAAACCTTGCTCGATACAAAATCGAAACACCCAAACCCGGCCCACGAGCCTTGACCGGATCGGTATGTTCCTCAAGTAAAACGGTTCAAAACTTTTTGAGCACTTTAGAAAAATTCGGTTGGTTTTGAAAGAAAATTTTTAATTTGTGTTAGGCTCGAGTTGAAATCAAGTTTATCTATTTGAAATCTAGGTATTGTAAAACTATATTACTCCATTTCAAAATTTGTCCTAAATTAGGAAAAATTCATTTGAGTTCAATTAAATAAAATCGTATCAAAATAAAATAACTTAAAGACATGCATCAAAAGTTTAATATCAGTGGCCTTATTACAAACGAAAACAATACCCAAAATAACTCCAAAAATATAAAATATAAAAGTCCCAAAATTAAATAAAACTTCAAGCTGAGCATGGCCACCACTAAACTCTCGCCGACCTGGTCCATCACTGATCGTCACCTGAAAGAAAATGTTCCCCAACGGGGTGAGTCAAACAGACTCAATGTGTAACCAACACTAGACCTCAATAATTCAGGCATATCATATTAATTCATAAATATATATAACAGATAAAAGTAGTGATGCAAACCCGAACCCAATCCTAGATACCATCCGCTACACATCACCCGTACCAACCTGCACACCGTGGGGACTACTAAGTCAACCCTCCATCCACTACACATCATCGAGAAAGCGCGCCGCAGCAGACGACATGCTCATCGCCCTTATAAATTCGTGGTATAGCCACCAGTTATATTATTATGTGACCGAAGTCACCACATTCAGATAATGTGACCGAGGTCACCACATTCACTTCCCCTTTCATAATCACCCATATGCCCATGTCATACATATCATGCAAAAATCATGCCTTATTTCACATTCTTATCATGTTCACATATGCCATATCAGTTCATTTCATACTCATAGTAGGAGTAGGAAAAAGTACCTGGGTACTTTGTACCATTGCATGGTACTTTAGCCACATTCACATTATTATAAGCATACATATTAATTTAAGCCGTAATCTAATAGAGTTTAGTGTGGGGTACACACCTGATATACTTAACAAATTCGCTGAAAGCCCCAAAAATCCCAAAAATCCCAATCTACTACTTTAGATCCTTGATTCCTATATTCGGCCAACACTTAGATCAATATCATAGGCCATTCGGCCAACAACAAACCTTAGTCTCAAAAGCCTTCGGCTTTTCAACCACTAAAAGAATAATGAACTAACATAGATCCTTACCACTTGATTTACCAAAATCGATTGTCAAAGAAAAGAGGCTTAGATTGATCGCTTCCAAAGTCTTGAAGAACCTAGGAGAAATTGATTCCTATGAATGGCTAGAATCTTGCTAACAATTGCCCAAAAATCGGCTTTTGCTCACATGAAAATCGATGAGAGAAGAATAAAGGAACAAAGAAATTCGGCAAACACTACTTACCCTTCTCAAAACCGATTGAAGAAGAACCCAAAGAGATTAACCCTTGTTGATATTCGCCAAGACAAATCAAAAGGAAAATGGGAAATTTCGGCAAAGTGGTTGAGTGATGAAGGAGTTTATTATGGTTGATTAAAGATAACAAATAGAATTCGGCTAGAGTGAAAAGAGAAAGAAAAAGAAAATAAAATGGAAGAGAGAGATGGGAGGTTTAAGGTGTTGCGACAATGGTTGGATTGGGAGAGAAAAGTTTCGGCCTTAGCAAGGTAAAAGAGAAGAAGATGCACAAATGGTTTCGGCTTTAGGTCAAGAAAGAAAATAGTGCACAAGTGATCTCCTATTTCGGTTTCCAAAAGAAAAACACACAAGCTTTCTAGACAACTAAATTGCACAAAAAGAATGCCCAAACCTCACTATGCATATTCGGCCAAGAGGAAAAGATGAGAGAAACACTATTGCTTTTGGGAGAGCAAAATCCCTTGATTTCTTAGATAAGGATTGGTAGGACCTACTCAGTTGTCTCTTTCTCGAGTCACGGGACTCAATCTCAGCTCTTCTTTTCTCTTTAGCCAACTCTTCAGCCTTACAGGCTCTATCTACCAACACTACAAATTCTTTTAGTTCGAGAACTCTAACATATAGACGGATGTCTTAATTTAACCCGTCCTCGAATCTCTTGCACATGATAGGCTCGGTAGACATGTACTCTCAGGCATACTTACTAAGCCTTACGAACTCACGTTCGTATTCGGTCACCGTCATTCGGCCATGCTTCAGCTCCAAGAACTCTTTTCTCGTCTGGTCAATGAATCTTTGGCTGATATACTTCTTCCGAAATTCCTCTTGGAAGTATTCCCAGCTAACTCCCTCCCTTGGTACTACCGACACAAGGGTGTTCCACCACTGATAGGCCGAATCTCTCAAGAGAGATACCGCACATTTCACGCACTCTTCAGGCGTGCATGACAACTCATCGAATACTCTGATGGTATTCTCGAGCCAGAATTCCGCTCTCTCCAGGTCATCATCCTTACTAGCCCGAAATTCCTCGGCTTCTTGTTTTCAGATCTTATCGACTGGAGGTCTTTCTCTCCTTACTACCTCTATCACCTGAGGAGCTACAGGAGCGGGTTGAGGAATAGGTGGGGGTCGAGGGGGTTGAGCATTAGGATTTGCTCGAATGTACTCAGTGTACCAGTTGCTCATCATATGGATAAAAGCTTCTCGAGCCTCTTCTCTCTGACCCATGGTCTCGGGTCTACTCCCTACTGGCGCGGTCCCTTGCGCGGGAGCCGGCGCATTACTTGCAACATCATCGGCTGCAGTTCAATCGGGATCAGAATCCATTTACTATATAAAAACAAAATTTAAAACGTCAGGAGCCATCACACTATCATTACACAACTACTCTTACATATAGCATGTATAGCTAGACTCATACTAACGCTACGTTAGTCCTAGAATCGACTAAACCGTAGCTCTGATACCACTAAATGTAACACCCCTTACCCATATTCAACGCCGAAACCGAATACGAGGCATTACCAAACTTATCTTGCTTAAACTTACAACTTTGGGCTATAAAATTTCGATCTAACTTAAAACTTATTCATTTACAATCGTAACTTCCCTATTATGGGTCTACGAGACCCTATAAGTATACTCGTAATGTTTCGAGACCAAACCGGAAACTTTCAAACACTTAGAAAATTTTGACATGAAATAGGGTCACACGCCCGTGTGAAGAATGGGACATGCCCGTGTTCCATACCCGTGGTCGACACTGACTTGCAACACATGGCCTATCACACGCCCGTGTGTTTAGCCCGTGTCCCTCACACGGGCTCGACACACCCATGTCTTAGCCCGTGTGCCAAAACCTTTGCATTCTGTTTGTGACATCATCACCTCACTAAGGTCACACGGTCAAGGCACACGCCCGTGTCCATGGCCGTGCCTCCCACACGGCCGTGTCTCTGGCTGTGCCTCCCACACGGCTGAGACACACGACCGTGTCTCTGCCCGTGTGTTTACTACTGAGCATACTGACTTGTAAACCTAGCATGTAAGGGGACACACGGCCTCTCCACACACCCATGGGCCTGACTATGTAGCACACACGGCCTAGACACACGCCCGTGTGTCTACCCGTGTGGACAATTATATGGCTATCTACCAAGCCATTTGCCACCCTATCAAGCAACCGCACTTATGCCAAATCAATTCAATACATTTTAGAACATATGGCACCTCCAAAAACTCAATTCAAAGCATTCACACAAGCATAAACTTCATAATTCCATCACCATTGCATAATAATAAACTTGTCATGTATTGGCCCAAATCCAATGACCATTTACAAAATGACATTGATAACATAATTAGCCAACACATTGGCTATCAAAATGACATAACAAAATATCCAAGTCCTATACATGCCATACTCAAAATAAATCTAACTTGTTATACCAAAGAGATGTCGATAGTGTGATTTTCAAACTCCGACGTCCCACGATTCTCAAATTATCTTTGCAATACAATAAGGAAAAAAGGAAAAGAGAGGGGTAAGCATAAAGCTTGGTAAGTTTGCATGGAAATAAATTGCAACAATAAGCTCATAACAATATCCATCCATGGCATTAAAGAACCACACACCAAGTCATAGGCTTCTTTCTATACTTACTCATACTTGCCCTTATCTAGCACATACCATGCCACATATCGTAAATGTTCTTCGTGAATTACTCACGGGTACCTGTGTTAACTCAATCACATAGCTTTAATAAAATTCTGATTTCTATTTCTAAGCTGATCTATTGATCCCAATAGATCACTAGGGATACTCTAAGATACATATCCATTATCATTAGCATAAACACGAAGCCAGTGCCATATCCCGGATGTGGTCTCACATGGGTCACCTCTGAATACCAATACAATATCCCAGATATGGTCTTATACGATTTTTCATATTCAATGCCGAAGCCATATCCCCGATATGGTCTTATACGGGATCTCAATCCGGTGCCGAGGCCATGTCCCCGACATGGTCTTACACAGGATCTTATTTATTTCATACCTCAATGATGGTATTTTCATTTTTATTATAGTCCAACTGGAACTTCAATAATGTACATTTTTCAACTTTCTCATTCAACAACAATACTTAATTTCATAGAATATCATGTAACATTATAATATCAAACATTCTCAAACATACTAGCATAAATGTTGAATTTATCACATACAAACTTACGTCGATTTCAAAATAGGCTAGATTGTCGATCTAGCCCGATATTTTGTTCTTTCCCCGATCGAGGTTGATTCTTGGTTCTTCTTGCTCTATAATAGCAAATTAGCTCATTTTAATATCACATTTATAAATGCATTTCAATAATCATGCTTTGGCAAAATTACTATTTTACCCTTAGACTTTGGCAAAATGACCATTTTACCCCTAGGCTCGGAAATCAATTCTAATCAAATTTCTACCTTTAACAAGCCTAGGTGAACATTTATTTCTCTTATGGCTATCATCAAAACCCAACATTTCTCACATTTACAATAAATTTTACAACCTTTACAAAAGGTCCATTTAGGTGTTTTCTTGGTAACACCTTTCTCAAAAGTTGTTCATCTAACAACTAAGATTCATTTTTTTCCATAAAAATGCAGCAAATCACATGAAAGCTCTCATGGAAAAACCTTAAACTTTTCACCATTTTGTAAAATAGTGTAACGACCTGAATTTGGGCCTAGTAGAATTAGGCCCATTGGGCCTTGGGCGAAGGAGCGTTTAAAATTTTTAAGAACAAGAGAACGACACTAATACAAGTTGGACCTATTCGGTGAGTGATTTTAGAAGGTTAGGGGGCTTCTATGAAGTCCCGGGATCAAATTTAGGCTTTAGGAAAATTTTGGTTTTAGGTGAATAAAACCCTGGGAGTTAGAAAGTAGGCTTTAAGAATAAAATGTGGAGAGAAATGACACAAAAAGGAGTGTGGTGTGGTGGCAAAGTGACGCCACTTAGGGAGCAAGGGAATGACACCACAAGGAAGGAAGGGGGTCCAAGGTTCAAGTCTTGGCGCTTGCATTTTGATTTTCTTTTTAAATGAACTTGGACTTTAGCCTTAGATTTATATTTAGTTGCGCATGATTTTAGACATAAGAGGAGCTTGTGACTTAGTGGCTAGTGGCGTGGATTATGTTACAAGGGAGCCTGAGTTCGAATCTCATGACAAGCGAGGGAGTATTTATTTTGCGGATTGGACGGCAAGAGTTTGAGTTGGATTTAAACTCTCCTGACGAAGGGATCCCACATCGGAAAGATACAAAGAAGGAAGGTGAGAAGCTAGCTATATATAGAAGATTCTATGATAGGAGGAAGGATACCTTGGAGGGCGTTTGGGCACAGGAGTGGTCGGAGCGCGGATTAGCACCAGATTCCTATCAGGTGTGTATTTCTCTCTACTCTAATTGTAGAGCGGCAAATGCCGAAGTTCCGGTTACATGGCGATGGTAGCCACACGAGCGTGCGAGCGCACGTGTGGGAGCTTCGACGCGATAGTCGAGGCCACCATGAGTATTCTTGTGGGTTGAGGCTGCTTGGGCCACGATGGGCCCGTAGGCCCATATGAATAAATTGTATGATTGTGCAGTAGATATTGGACTAGTCTATGTGAATCTCATATCTGTGAATCGGCTAATTATCGAAATACCCTCGACTTGCAAAATTACCAAAATACCCTCGATTTGTGAAATTACTAAAATACCCCCGATTTGTGAAATTACCAAAATACTCTCGGTTTGTAAAATTACTAAAATACCCTCGGTTTGTAAAATTAACAAAATACCCCCTATTTGCAAAATTACCAAAATACCCTCGATTTGCAAAATTACCAAAATACCCTCGATTTGCGAAATTACTGAAATACCCCCAAGGGGTGAAATTACCGTTTTACCCCTAAATGATAAAATGACCGTTGTACCCTCGTGGTAGTACTAGCGTTGTATGTGTTAATTGTATGATTGATTATGGTTGAGATGCATTGCATACATGGATTGGTTATGAGTAGAATTACCGAACTACCCCTGTAGGGTAAAATTACCGAAATACCCTTATAGGGTAAAATGACTGATTTGCCCTTGTAGATAAATGATCGACTTGTGCAATGAGTTGACTAATTTGGATGTGGTTGTATGACTGATATGCTTTTATTACATGTTTAAATGATTGTTACTGAGCATGGCCATTTTGCATACACGTGTAATGATTGAGCATGACATACACGACATATTGCATGGGGCTGGGACATTGATACGGAGGAAGATATGTGAGGATCACATAGTCGCTTGACGACCGTGGATCCACTGAAGGCTTTATAGCCACCGCAGGCTTTTTAGCCACCGAGCAGCCATGCTGCACCGATAATGTTACCGAGGGCTGTGTGCCATTAATATGGGCTTCGTGCCCTAATTATGGGCTTCGTGCCAATACCGAAGGCTTTGTGCCGATTTCGTGCCCTAATTATGGGCTTCGTGCCAATACCGAAGGCTTTGTGCCAATATTATGGCTTTGTGCCAATCGTATTTACCATGGCTATGTGCCTAACTTATATATTGATGACTCTGTGTTGATCATATTTACCCAAGGTCGTGTGTGCGATTATATTACCGTCATTGATGGCTATGTGCCAAACATAATACGATGGATCGATGGCTTTGTGCCAATTGTAATCTCGCTCTCAAGGCTTTTTAGCCACCGAGCGACCTTCTTTGCCGCACCGATAAGTTAGTGCCGCAACTTGTGCTACATAAGGAGTGTAGGGATGGGTGGGTCGATTAAATCCCCACAGTCTGCAGGTTGGACAGAGACGGAGAGTGTGGTTGGTATGGGCATTAATGAATTGCATATATGGTTTTTAATATTGAGATGGGCTTAGGGCCAGATAATTATTATATATGACATTTGATATGGGTTAAGGCCCAACTGAGGCTTTTATGGGCTAAGGCCCAATTGCCACCGTTACTGAAATGGGCTTCGGCCCGGATTTTTGTGATTCATGTTCTTACTGATGAGGGTTGTACACATTGAGTTTTCGTAAACTCACCCCCTCTCTTTAATTTTTTTCAGGTAATCCTCAGTAGGCGGTTCGACGTGCAGGAGGACTCGGAGGTTGCCACACTACGAGAAGCTTAAATTTTAGTATTTTATTCTACTTTATTTAAATCGTTTTCTATTTGGGTTGTAATAAGGCCTCTCTTAAATTCTGGTTTTTAATTTGGGATTTTTAGCTTATTATATTTTAAAATTGCTAAACATTGAATCGCGATTTTCCAAAACAATATTGTAAGACCCAATTTATGCCCGGGCCCATTAACCAAACAAAAATTAAAAACAAAAAAACCAATAATAAAAGTCCAAAATAGTCCCTTTACAGTTTTTTACAAACCTGCAAATTAAACCTGAGCCCAATACCTAACTAGGCCCAAACCATAAACTAAACCAACCCCAACCCAATATTAGAACTGGCCCAAATGGCCCAAACAGGATGGGATTTCGGAAACCCTAGCCACGAAAACCTAGTAGCGCCGTGCGCGTGTCTCCACTCGGGTTACCAAGCACGCCACCACGCGCCTCCCTCGCCACGTCCGTGTACCAGGCTGGCCTCCGTACCTTCGTACCTGCACGACACAACAAAACACAATGACAATAGCAAGAAATACAAAAAGAAAAATGCTGTATTTTATTTTTCAATTTTTATTTTCGATATTCGGCTATAAAAAGCCGAAAGAAATATTGTAAGGCTTCACGAATTGACAAGTATATACAGAATAAAAAAAACAGATTAGAGAGGTGATTAATCATTTTTTTCGATTCGTGTTCTTGTCTTTCTATTTTCATTTTTGATTTTCTTTTTTATTTATATATATATATATATATATTTGAAATAAAAGAAAAGAGAGTAAGGAGGGCTTACCGAAAGTCACTCGTGGTCGCGTCGCCGGAAAGTCCACGTACAACGCCGGCCATTGGCCCACGACGGCGGTGAGACGAACACCGGAGGCCCTAGGCCGGACTGGGAAAAGACCGAAAAGGAGAGGAGGGATATTTGAGGGTGTATTAGGTGTTTTTTTTTAAAAGGGAAGAGGAGAAAATGAAGTTTTTTTAAAAAAAATTGATTTTTATACCTATTAAAGCGACAGCGTTTTATCAAGGGCCTTTTAAATAAAAAATGATGCCGTTTTGCTTTAACCCGCACGCGAACCGACCCGACCCGAAGGGATCCGCGTGTTTCTGTGATTTGGTCTATTTTCATGTTACGTCCTTCCGCATTTTTATTTTTTTAAATCTGGTTTCTTTTTATTTATGAATTTGACCCTGGATTTTTATTTCTGTTCCACTTTGATCCCTCGCTTTAGGCTTAAAACGCTGGGAATTGGGACATTTTCGGTTTTAATCCCTGTTCGTTTGTGTGCATTTTATTTCAGTCCTTAACTCCGTTTTAATAATTTTTATTTGTTCATAAATCATTCTTTTGATGTTGTTTTTATTTCAATCGAGTCCCTATCTTTTTAATTGCATTTTTCTTTTTAATTTATTCATTTTAAATGATTCTTTATAAATTTATTATTCAAAAAAGTTTTAATATATATTTTAGATTATATGGTATATTATGGATTTTACATTAGTTATCATTCTTAAATTCTCTTTCATATATATCTATAAATACACATCTATATATACATTTTTTGTGTGTTTATTTGTATAGTTTATTTCTTTTAAAGATTTCTTTCATACATTACTTATTTCAAATTATATATTGTTTATTTCACACACATTTATACATTATTATTATACATACATTATTCATTTTATGCATGTTATCCATTTTAGATTTATGTATTTTATTTAATGTTATTTTGTACATTATTTACTTTAATTTTCTTTGTATATAATATATTTATTTTAAAATTCATTTATATTATTATTTCATGTATTAGTTATTTTCATCTTTTTTAATCAATTTCGAACTCTATTTGTTGCTTATTTGTAAATTTCCATTTATTTACTAGTGTTGGTATTTTCAAAATAGGAGTTGTGAGATTATTGTTTTTGTATAATTTGGATTGTATGTTCATATTATTATTTTTGTTATCCATTTGTACGAAGTTGTATTCATATATTATCATTCCATGCTCGATATTATATTTTTGTTTTTCATTATCGAATAGTGATTGAATAAATGCATTATGAGTCGATTTCAAAATCGCTTATTTAAAAATTTCTCAAAATAAGGCAATGCTCGCGTTTAGTGGTTTCGAGAAAATCGTGCTCTAACTTACTGAGTTCCGATTCTCCTCGTTTAAAACCTAGTAACTGAGTATGTAATATCCCGGGTTAGGGGCTATTTTGTTGTTGCATGACATTGCATGTGTCTGGTGTGCTGTGTTGCTATTTCGGTGTTTTAGGGGCTTAATTGTAGTCTAGGAGTGTGCTTGAGGGAATGGGAAAATTTTGGTTTTGGGTGTTAAGTGAAGGAGCCGAGGAAGTGGGGTTTAAGAATTTTAATCGAGGTTCATGTTGCACAAGTAAGGAGCTAGCTTAGTGGCAAAGCATGCGCTACATGGGGAGCTTGGTGTGGCGTCATCTACATGGAGTGGAGGTCCGTGTTCGAGCTGCAAGTCCCCATTTTGGTTTCTTTTTTGGACGGCAAGGGAGGGAGGAGTTGGATGGAGTTCAAATTCCTCCTTGGACTTGGTCAAGTGGTGACTTGGTTGGTGGAGAGCAAAAAGTGGAGGGTGACTTGTTCAACTTATTTGAATTTGTGGTTGGGAGTGAATTAGGGGATATGGCCGAATGTTGGTGAGGTTTGGGGGGGAGTGTGGACGGTTTGGTGATGGGAAGTGTGGTGTGCCGAAATGCACTTCTCACTTTGTGCATTTTCGGCCAAAAGGCATTTTGAAGCCAACATTTTCTTCTTTTGTCAAAACAACCCCAAGCTTCAGGAGTTTCTCTCATTTCTTCAAAACTGAATGACCAAACCCCTATAGCCTTGCCGAAATTTGCATTCTTTTCCTTAATTCTTGTGTGTGGCGAATGTTCAACCCCATTTCTTCTTCTTTTGCTTAATTGTGTTAAAACCGAACTCTCTCCTCTCCAACATTCTTTTTCCTCTTCTTGAAACAAGTGGTGGCGAATCTTACCCTCCCAAAAATACCTTCTTCATTCCTTTCTTCTTAAACCGAAAAGCATCTACCCTTGTGCACCTTTTCTTTTCCTCTCTCAACCTTGGCCGTTTCTCTTCTTCTTGAACATATCTTTTATTTTGCTTCATTTTAAGATTTTAGCCGAACCCTCCTTGGTGGTAGCCAAATTTCCTTCTAGCCTGTGTTCTCATTTTGGCCGAATATCAATCTTTTTCCTCATCTTTTGCTTGCGTTTTCTTTTTGGCCAAGGCCAAATCTCTCCTCTCCCTTGTAGCTCTCTTGGCCGAATATCAGTGTAGGGTGGAATTGGTGGATGTTCAATCTTTGAACAAGGTAAGTGGGGTGGCCGAATGGCCATATTTCCCTCTTTTGTTCTTTATTGGTTATGGTTTGGGGTAAGGGCCGATTGTGGTCATTTTGGAAGGGTTTTAATCTCTTCATTGTAGGGTCACTGGAGTGTGGAAGCACGCAAGAGGAACCGTCATTCTTTTGTTAGGCGATTGGTAAGTGGAGGGTAAGTAATTGGTATATTATTGTGAGTTCAATCCTTAGATTTCGGTTAAGTTAAAGGTGTTTGGTGATTAACTATTTGTTTATTAGGGTGCCGATTGTTGGAAGAGGAATCACTGCTTGATTCGGATTGGGTAGGAAACCAAATCATCTTCGAGGTAGGGGATTGAAATTAACCCCTTTGGGTTTATATGTCTTTGGCCGAATGGTCTTAGTACCTAACCCCTAAGTTTGGCCGATTCTAGGGAGCAAGGAGTTTAGAGATTGTAGATCGTTTCTTTGGGATTAAGGCCTTCGTTATACCAGGTGTGTAAACTAACACACTATACTTAGTAATATTGTTATTAAACCTGTTTGCCTATTAAAAACCATGACAGTATGATGGATTATTGGATACCCAAACGGGGTATGTGTACGTATCCAGGTAAGTCTGATTTATTACAAGTTCTATTATGGATACCTTGGGTATTATGATCTATGATATGTATGCTATGAGAGGTAATGCTAGACATGTTGGCATGATATGCATGACTTGTATGATATGCATGATTACATGAGTATGGTATGTTGATGGGTGATATGAGTAGAGGGAGCATGATATTTTGTGCTGACGAGCACCAGTGTTTTGGTAACACACCTTGTGACTTTGGGTCACCAGTGCTTTGGTAGCACATTTGTGTCTTTGGGACACCAGAGGTTGGGCACCTCATTGCGACTTGTCCCTGTGGTTAACACCACCGTGGGTTGGCCCCACTTTGAGATATGGGATCGTCTGCTAGTGATTGGGTATCACACGATGGGTTGGCCCCATCATTCGATTATTGTGACTACGGTCACCAGTGCTTTGGTAGCACATTTGTGTCTTTGGGACACCAGAGGTTGGGCACCTCATTGCGACTTGTCCCTGTGGTTTGACACCACCGTGGGTTGGCCCCACATGAGATATGGGATCGTCTGCTAGTGATTGGGTATCACACGATGGGTTGGCCCCATCATTCGATTATCGTGACTACGGTCACCAGTGCTTGGGTAGCACATTGTGTCTTTGGGACACCAGTGTTTTGGTAACACATTGTGACTATATGTCACCAGTGGTTTGGCACCACCAGTGGTTTGGTACCACACGGGGTAGGAAAGGAGATACGGATGGTTAGGATTGGGTTGCATTAACTATGTTGCTATGTATGATGTGTGTTAGCATGTTGTTTCATCGGGAGCGGGATTTATGCACTGAGTCATTCGACTCACCCTCTCCTTTGACATTTCAGGTGACTCGTAGACGCGGACATGGAGCCGGGATGGACTCGGGGTGCTCATGCCATGCTTAATAAAGTTTTACTCCAACTCTATCATTTGGGTACTTTAGTTTAATTACTGTTATTTGGGTTTTAATTTGGATTTGTAAAAGGCCTTTAAATTATGTTTTATGATGGGTATGTTTTAATTAGATTCTCAACCTGCTTAACAAATAACTTGGCATGAAATTTTACTAAAACTTGGAAAGACAACGTTTTCAAAATTATATCGCAAAGTGTTTTAAACTATACCATCGGGTATCTCGCTATGTTTTGCTATACAATAAACTCAAATGATTTCCAAATCAAACTCGATTTTCTACTAAGTCTAAAGTGTTTCAAAATGGCACTAAGAAACTATTGGAAGTGCTAAATGAAATCAACTCGCTTTAACTATATACTTGGATAAGTTTTCAAAATCTAATCAAACAAGCCTACTCAAATTTTCCTCAAATTCACTATGTTTTCACCCCACTTCTAAACGAAAAAAAATTCTGATCACTCAAAGACGTTTTTCCCCGTAACATACCAGATTCGGGCGTGGTGTCTTGTCCGGGTTTGGGGTGTTACAGAGTATCCTTTCTCTCTTAAATCAAAATTCATGATATTTTAAATTAAAAAAAACTTATTCTCGGGAAGTTGAGACATTGCGCCCTAACTTACTGGGTGTGATATTTTATCATCTCGAGATAAGAATTTCAAAAGAACAAAGGCAATATTCCGTATTCGGGAATTTTGAGAAATAGTGCCCTAACTTACTGGGTGGCGATTTTTCATTTGACCCAAGTAATTGAATATCCTTCTTCTTTTTAAATGTATGAGTATTGAATGTCGAATGATAAATCTAATTTCGAGAATATAAGATGTTGTGCCCTAACTTCATCGAGTACGACATTTTATTTCTTCTCGAATAAGAAATTTCGACATCCAATATGATTCTGTCCAAATATATCTTAAATAAATGGATCGTAATCTAAAATCTTTTCAAATTTCTGACGTCAGGACATTAATTAATCAATTCGGTACCAATTTTGGGCGTTACGGGGGTGCTAACCCTTCCTCGTACGTAACCGACTCCCGAACCTGTTTTCTCGAGTTTTTGTAGACCAAAATTATTATTTTAATAAAAATGTTTTATTAAAATAATCCATCTTAAGGTGATCCGATCACACCTCGAATAAAAGATCGGTGGCGACTCCATTTCCATATTTTTTTAAAGTCGATTCCCGTTTTTCAAAACTCGTTTAAAAAAATGGTTTCGACAGCTTGGCGACTTCACTGGGGACTGGTTGAGAGTCAGGCCATAAATTGATTAATTTCTGTCCTTTTGTCAAAAATTGAAAATTTGATTTGAAAATTTACGATCCTTTTATTGCATTCGCTTGCATCATTTCATCTGATTGCTATGGTTTGAGTCTTGTAGAATACTTTGCATCATATTGCATGACCGCTGGGTCACATCTTTAAGTGGGAGTGAGAAGCTACTCCTTCGTGAGGTTTTCACCTCCGTGCAGGATAGTGAATTGCTTCCGGGATACATCCGTACCTATGTCTTCGTGAGATTTTCATCTCCGTGCAGCCATAGGGAAATGTATTCCCCTGAACCGAACTCGATCCATATGAGCCTATAATGGGTGAGGATTGAGGAATCTGCTGGTTTAGGTACCCTCAACTTTAGAACTCAAACTGCATGTAAAAGGCCCTAAGAGCCTACCCCATATGGAGTTGTGATAAAGCCTACCCCAGATGGAGTTGTGATAAACCCTAGTGGTCACCCAATAGGTGCTTGAATACTTTACATGTTTTTCGTTTCTATCGTACAGACTATTTGTTTTATTTTTGTTGCTTTGCATGTATTTTCATATTAGAGAAGGGTGTCGAGTCAGGTTTGGTTACTAAATTAGGGAGCTCGACATGGAAAACGACTTTCTTGATAAAACGGAAGACAATACGGATGTCCGTATATTTGTAATTCGCTCTATGTAAAGAGCTTTGTTTTCAAATAAAGTTTCCTAAATGGAATTGAATCAGAATCGGCTCCTTTTGCATTACATGCATTCACATAGCATTACATCACATGCATTAGATTTCATGAGAGGACCCTGATTGGTTGAAATTATTTCAGCATTAACCTGGACACCGGTAAAACCAAACATCCCTACGGTACCCGAATCAAGATGAAAGATATGGATCAGAGACTAGAAAAGCTTGAACAGCTCCAAAGTGAGATGCAAGAGAAACTTCAGCTACAAATGCAGGAGTAGTTGGCTAAGATCCAACAAGATATGATGGATCGAATGATGGAAGCCCGGGGAAATATGATGACTCAGATGACGCAATTGTTGAAGGGGCTTATGGATAAAGGAAAGAACCCCATGGTTAATATTGAGGAGAATATTGAGTATCATCAATATCCCCAGGATTTTACTCCACCACACGTGCAAACACTACCTGAAGTGACTGTACAAAGGCCATCTATCACGTTCAGGCCTCAACAATTCCAAGCTGATGCTTCAACGAACCTCCAAACTGGCCCAGGTTCAGGAAATAATCCAATCATTACTAATGTCCCTGATTTGGATGAAATAGCAGAAGGAGAGAGGACAAAAGCAAAATTGCCAAAACAACTAGAAGATAGATATAAACGGTTGGAGGAGAAGTTTAAAGCGATCGAAAGTGCTGATAACTGTTACGGAATTGACGCCAAATATTTAAGATTGGTCCCAGACTTAGTGCTCCCATACAAGTTCAAAATACCTGAATTTGATAAGTATAATGGGACAAGTTCCCCCGAGGCTCATATTACCATGTTTTGTAGAAGAATGACAGGATACATTAACAATGACCAACTGCTGATTCATTGCTTCCAGGATATCCTGGTAGGAGCCGCGGCTAAATGGTATAACCAGTTGAGTCGTGATGCACTGGCTCATGGAGAGATTTGGCTCAAAGCGTTTATGAAGCAAAATATAGTCATGTGACAGACATGACCCCTGATAGGATTACTCTTTAAAACATGGAGAAAATGGCAAATGAAAGTTTTAGACAGTATGCACAGCGGTGGAGAGAGGTTGCCATACAGGTCCAGCCACCTCTTCTGGAGAAAGAAACCACTATGCTCTTCATCAACACCTTGAAAGCCCCGTTTATCACTCATATGCTAGGGAGCGCTACAAAGAGCTTCTCGGACATCATAATGACTGGAGAAATGATTGAGAATGCCATAAAGAGAGGAAAGATAGATGTCAAGAAAGTGCCAAAAGATCACCCAGAAATAGGGAAAATGAAGTGAACAGCTTGAGCAAGCGTCCCAAATTAGTCACTCAGAGGTCAATCGAGGGTCAGACCACCGCCATCGTGGGCTCATCAAGACAAAAATCCAATGCAAAGCAACTCCAGCTTTACACCAATTCCAATGACATATATGGAGTTGTATCAAAGCCTATTTGATGCACAGGAGGTGGCTCCTCACTACCCAAAACCGATGCAACCTCCATATCCAAAATGGTATGACCCAAATGCCCAGTGTGAGTACCACGCGGGGGTCACAGGGCATTCGATAGAAAATTGCCTTGATTTCAAGAAATTGGTGGAAAAATTCATCGGCATGGGTATTGTGAAATTAGATGACATGCAAAATGCAGAAATATGAACCTGGGAGTGTTTTGAGCAATAGGACTATGGAAGAGACATGTATTTTTGAGGCTAATCTAGAGTAATATTCGAAACACACTTATTGCTTTCAGCCTAGGGGTAATAAGAGTCCTCTTGTGAAATAGGCTTGTGTCCAGAATTTTTATTTCAATAAAATGCATCCTTTTGAGCAAATATTTTTCTATTTATAGATTCTTTTGTCCTTTGGATTTCTATGCAAATATTCTTTCATTCTTAATTCATGATCATACCATAAATAATCATCCTTAGAATCATTTATTCTTTGAATTTGCCTTCGTACCTACAATAGGTACCCAGATATCAATGACATGAGCGACGCTATTACTGACTCCCTTTTTGAATGAGATATGGGTCTAAGGGATTGCAGGACTTTGAAGATGACAGAAATTGCAACATATCTTCTGATTTGTTAATACTGGATAAAAAACAGATCCTACATTGCGAGCCAAGGAAGGAGATGAAGATCAAAGCCCGCTCAATGCGTAAAACAAGATTCCCTATATGTGGGGCATGGATGTTATCAGTCGGTCTCATCGAAGCTTACATTGACACCAATTCATCTTCGTGGTTGTCAATTTCTTCACTAGGATGGTAAAAGTCGCTTCATATGCCAATATTACAAAGTCGATAGTCATCGGAACAAAAAAAATAAAAAGAAAGAATACCGACAAAAAAGAGAGTCAAAAAGATCGCATTTAACCATACAAGAAGTCTGCGGTCTGTTCAAAGATAAGGTGCCACATATCAGTGCAACAAAAGAAAAAAAACAAAGGATCATAAAAAGACCGAGACTTGTAAGGATTGGCATACAGAAGTTACTATTTACCCTCTATGCTTATCAAACTTTGGCCAAGACTGTCACGGGGCCAACACGTTTCTCATTCATTTTACCCATTGAGTCGAAATGCATGCCATATTTGAAATTGGATGAGGCAGAATAGATTCAATCTCAATATGATCAGTTGATGTTAAAAGCTATCCATCATGGTCAGGTGATGCGAGCTCACAAAAAAAATGAAAAATGATTCGCCCTAGAAAATTTCATGATAGGGCTTTGAAGAAGACTTTTCCCATGCAAAAGGGACTTCAGAAGAAAGTGGATGCCAAACTGGGAAGGACCTTATATGGAAAAGAAGGCCTATTCTGGGAAGCATGAATATTGACCTAGATAGATAGCAAGGACCTGCCTAATCCGGTGAATTCAGACTCAATAGAAAGATTTCCAAAGAGAAAAACAAACAAAAAAAGAGGAAAAGAAAAAGAAAAAAAAGGAGAGGCCAAGGTGAAAACCCGCAAAGGGCACTTTGAGACCAAATGGGAGTTGAGTTGAAAACCCGAAAAGGGCGGCTCAAATTTTGATCAAAAGTGGGGCATACAGCAATCTTGATATGCTTGAATTAACAATGAAGAAGTATGCTACGTCTTGGGGCATCGACAAAGTACTTCAGATCCCCTAAACACATATTGAGCTTAAAATGGTCCTCAAGAAGTTGGAACAGAGGAGCTCAGGCTGCGATATCTGGGGCACCTAGTTTCCATTTTACCCATTTTAAATTTATTATTTGTGATTATATTATTCTTTTCAAAATATGTTCAGAATAAATTTCCTTCTTAACTGCGATTGCTATCATTGCTTAGCTTATTTGTTTCGAGCTATGCTCCTAATTAATTTCCTTCTTGTCCATGGTTATGATCTTTTTCAGGCATTTTGCATTGAAATAACGATTAGTGGACTAATAACATTTTCATAAAATGAGTTTCGCATATTACTCAGGAACTTCTAAATAATACAAGAACCCAAAACAGATTATTGTTTAAAACTCACCAAGTTTAAGGAAGAGGCTAAATCGAGATTTTCTCTCCAAATTTTTGTCAAAGATGGTGGTTGAACAAATGACAAGATCTTTGCGTCGATGATACAATCTTGACAAAAATTGGGCAATCATTCGCAAGAAAAATGATATTCTCACGTCCATGTAAATATCATGCATACACATGTGGTTGAGTCACACGAAGCGATCGCTGATGAACAAGTTCTGATCTTCTACCCACAATTCGTAGCGGCATGGATGGAAAATGATACAAGTCCTGCACCCTTGAATAGTAATGGATGGATGGAAGAAGAAACAAATCCTACATTTTTGAGTTGCGATGGATTCGATTCGGATCTTATACCCCTAAGTCACAATGAGATGAACCACTGGAGTTACAAATGGGGCAAATCTATTGAGCAAGATATAATCGTCTTCTCGAGTTTTACGTAGAGAATGCCACCAAACAAGAGGGCGACATATTACCACGATGAACAATGAACGATGACACCTTAAGCGAGGATCGTTCTCATGAAATTCTGCATTCATGCAAGACACATTTAGGAGCATTTGATTCATTCCGATCATTGCATCCTAATCATTGTAAGAAATCATTTTCATGACATTCTGTATTCATACAAATGTCATCCATAAGACACATCTATTTAGGGGCATTTGATTCATTCTCGATCATTGCATCTTAATCTTTGTAAAAGACTATTCTCATGACATTCTCATTCATACAAATGTCGTCCATAATACATTTAGTTAGGAGCATTAGATTCATTCTAATCATTGCATCCTAACCATTTTGCATAAGCATAAACACAAAACTGATTTTACAAGACAGTCACCTAGAAGACGCCGTCGTCGCAACATCGATGAATTCGAATATCTTGCTCTCACGAGTGAAGCCAGTTGAAGATAGCGGATCCGTAGTCCTCGGTTGCGGGAGCGGATCGAAGCCATACAAGTCTTATCTCCTCGAAGTTCCAGTGGAGTATGTTGAACTTACAAATCCATGCTCCCTGAGTTTACAATGAGGATCAGTCCGTATTTCTTTGAAATTTCCGTAGAGAAGATTGAAACTACGAATCTCTTCTCTCTAAATTTCTATCTCCTCGAAGTTCCATGGAGTAGGTTGAAATTACAAATCCTTCCTCCCCGAAGTTTACAATGAGGATCACCAGTATTTCTTTGAAATTTCCGTAGAGAAGATTGAAACTACGAATCTCTTCTCTCTAAATTTATATCTCCTCGAAGTTCCAAAGTGGAGTAGGTTGAAATTACAAATCCCTCCTCCTGAGTTTACAATGAGGATCACCCGCATTTCTTTGAAATTTTTCGTAGAGAAGATTGAAACTACGAATCTCTTCTCTCTAAATTTCTATCTCCTCAAGTTCCAGTGGAGTAGGTTGAAATTACAAATCCTCCTCCCCGAGTTTACAATGAGGATCATCAGTATTTCTTTGAAATTTCCATAGAGAAGATTGAAACTACGAATCTCTTCTCTCTAAATTTCTATCTCCTCGAAGTTTCAGTGGAGTAGGTTGAACTTACAAATCCCTCCTCCCTGAGTTTACAATGAGGATCAGTCCGTATTTCTTTGAAATTTCCGTAGAGAAGATTGAAACTACGAATCTCTTCTCTCTAAATTACTATCTCCTCGAAGTTCCAGTGGAGTAGGTTGAAATTACAAATCCCTCCTCCCTGATTTTACAATGAGGATCACTCCGTATTTCTTTGAAATTTCAGTAGAGAAGATTGAAACTGCGAATCTCTCCTCTCTAAATTTCTATCTCCTCGAAGTTCCAGTGGAGTAGGTTGAAATTACAAATCCCTTCTCCCTGAGTGTATTGAGGATCAACTTTCATTTTCAAGAAGTTTTAGTAAGAAGATCGAAGCTACGAATCTCTTCTCTCTGAATTCTCATCTCCTCGAAGTTCCAGTGGAGTAGATCGAAGCTACAAATCTCGTCTCCCTGAAATTACATTAGAGCAGATTGAAACGCCAGTTCTCAGGCCCCTGAAGATGCAGCGGGATGGAACGAAGCTACTCGAAGAAGAAAAGCACTGAATGATGCTTGACCGGACAAAATTGGCTCTTTTTGAAGTCTTTGCTCTATTCTCATTACATGACAATGAGCAAAGAGGGGCAGCTGTAAGACCCAATTTATGCCCGGGCCCATTAACCAAACAAAAATTAAAAACAAAAAAACCAATAATAAAAGTCCAAAATAAGTCCCTTTACGCTTTTTACAAACTCAAAATTAAACTCGAGCCCAATACCTAACTAGGCCCAAACCATAAACTAAACCAACCCCAACCCAATATTAGAATTGGCCCAAATGGCCCAAACAGGATGGGATTTCGGAAACCCTAGCCACGGAAACCTAGCAGCGCCGTGCGCGTGTCTCCACTCGCGTTACCAAGCACACCACCATACGCCTCCCTCGCCACGTCCGTGTACCAGGCTAGCCTCCGTACCTTCGTACATGCACGACACAACAAAACACAACGACAACAGCAAGAAAAAAAAAGAAAAATGCTGTATTTTATTTTTCAATTTTTATTTTCGATATTCGGGTATAAAAAGCCGGAAGAAATATTGTAAGGCTTCACGATTTTACAAGTATATACAGAAAAAAAAAACAGATTAGAGAGGTGATTAATCCTTTTTTTCGATTCGTGTTGTCTTTCTATTTCCGTTTTTTATTTTCTTTTTTATTATATATATATATATATATATATTTGAAATAAAAGAAAAGAGAGTAAGGAGGGCTTACCGAAAGTCACTCGTGGTCGCGTCGCCGGAGAGTCCACGTACAACGCCGGCCATTGGCCCACGACGGTGGTGAGACGGACACCGGAGGCCCTAGGCCGGACTGGGAAAAGACCGAAAAGGAGAGGAGGGATATTTGAGGGTGTATTAGGTTTTTTTTAAAAAGGGAAGAGGAGAAAATGAAGTTTTTTTAAAAAAATTTGATTTTTATACCTATTAAAACGACAGCGTTTTATCAAGGGCCTTTTAAATAAAAAACGACGCCGTTTTGCTTTAACCCGCGCGCGAACCGACCCGACCCGAAGGGATCCGCGTGTTTCTGTGATTTGGTCTATTTTCGCGTTACGTCCTTCCGCATTTTTACTTTTTTAAATCTGGTTTCTTTTTATTTATGAATTTGACCCCGGATTTTTATTTCTGTTCCACTTTGATCCCTCGCTTTAAGCTTAAAACGCTAGGAATTGGGACATTTTCGGTTTTAATCCCTGTTCATTTGTGTGCATTTTATTTCAGTCCTTAACTCTGTTTTAATAATTTTTATTTGTTCATAAATCATTCTTTTGATGTTGTTTTTATTTCAATCGAGTCCCTATCTTTTTAATTGCAGTTTTCTTTTTTATTTATTCATTTTAAATGATTCTTTATAAATTTATTATTCAAAAAAGTTTTAATATATATTTTAGATTATATGGTATATTATGGATTTTACATTAGTTATCATTCTTAAATTCTCTTTCATATATATCTATATATACACATCTATATATACATTTTTTGTGTGTTTATTTGTATAGTTTATTTCTTTTAAAGATTTCTTTCATACATTACTTATTTCAAATTATATATTGTTTATTTCACACACTTTTATACATTATTCATTTTATGCATATTATCCATTTTAGATTTATGTATTTTATTTAATGTTACTTTGTATATTATTTACTTTAATTTTCTTTGTATATAATATATTTATTTTAAAATTCATTTATATTATTATTTCATGTATTAGTTATTTTCATCTTTTTTAATCAATTTCGAACTCTATTTGTTGCTTATTTGTAAATTTCCATTTATTTACTAGTGTTGGTATTTTCAAAATAGGAGTTGTGAGATTATTGTTTTTGTATAATTTGGATTGTATGTTCATATTATTATTTTTGTTATCCATTTGTACGAAGTTGTATTCATATATTATCATTCCATGCTCGATATTATATTTTTTGTTTTTCATTATCGAATAGTGATTGAATAAATGCATTATGAGTCAATTTCAAAATCGCTTATTTAAAAATTTCTCAAAATAAGGCAATGCTCGCGTTTAGTGGTTTTGAGAAAATCGTGCTCTAACTTACTGAGTTCCGATTCTCCTCGTTTAAAACCTAGTAACTGAGTATCCTTTCTCTCTTAAATTAAAATGCATGATATTTTAAATTAAAAAAACTTATTCTCGGGAAGTTGAGACATTGCGCCCTAACTTACTGGGTGTGATATTTTATCATCTCGAGATAAGAATTTCAAAAGAACAAAGGCAATATTCCATATTCGGGAATTTTGAGAAATAGTGCCCTAACTTACTGGGTGGCGATTTTTCATTTGACCCAAGTAATTGAATATCCTTCTTCTTTTTAAATGTATGAGTATTGAATGTCGAAGGATAAATCTAATTTCGAGAATATAAGATGTTGTGCCCTAACTTACTGAGTACGACATTTTATTTCTTCGAAATAAGAAATTTCGACATCCAATATGATTCTGTCCAAATATATCTTAAATAAATGGATCGTAATCTAAAATCTTTTCAAATTTCCGACGTCAGGACATTAATTAATCAATTCGGTACCAATTTTGGGCGTTACGGGGGTGCTAACCCTTCCTCGTACGTAACCGACTCCCGAACCTATTTTCTCGAGTTTTTGTAGACCAAAATTATTGTTTTAATAAAAATGTTTTATTAAAATAATCCATCTCAAGGTGATCCGATCACACCTCGAATAAAAGATCGGTGGCGACTCCATTTCCATATTTTTTAAAGTCGATTCTCGTTTTTCAAAACTCCGTTTAAAAAAATTGGTTTTGACAAATATCTGTTTTCAAAACACCACGCTTTCGCAACAAAATTGTAAATATCACGTTTTCATAAGTCAATTGTTTTAAATTAAGCTTCCGCAACGAACTATTTTTGATGGTAATAACTCATTAATAAATCTCGAATAATATTAGTAATAAACCGTTGTAACTGGGATTTTATTCACAATAAAGGTTCTCTACAAAAAACTTGGTTTTCGAAAAGCACCTCAATGTGGCACGCCAGATTCGGGCCTAACTACTAGGCCGGGTTTGGGGTGTTACATTTAGTGGTATCAGAGCCTAGGTTACAAAACTCAGCTGTGGATTGGGTTTTCAAAATTGAATTTTTAAAAGTATTGTTTCAAAAAGGCTTGAAAATATTTAAAGTTCTGAAATTGTATTGACCAATTTTTGAAAGTATGGTACACCGAGTCTCCGGCGTCGAATCCGTAAGTTTCCTGACCTTATACTCTGTTATGTGCTGTAATGACTGTATTTTTGGTATTTATTTTGTATGTGTTTTGTTGGATGTGATGTTTGGATATAGAAATTGGTTGCGTATAAGATATCCATGCTGCTTTAATGGTTAGGTGTTTTGAGTATGTGTAGGAGTTCCAAATTCTAGTTAAAATGTGATAGGGATATTAGAATCGAGTACGCAGCGCAGTAACGTAGTGGGGTAGTTGTTACACGACTACTGTCAGTAAATGGAAATTTCGGGGGACGAAATTTCTTTAAGGGGGTAGATTTGTAACGACCTGAATTTGGGCCTAGTAGAATTGGGCCCATTGGGCCTTGGACGAAGGAGCGTTTAAAATTTTTAAGAACAAGAGAACGACTCTAATACAAGTTAGACCTATTCGGTGAGTGATTTTAGAAGGTTAGGGGGCTTTTATGAAGCCCGGGGATCAAATTTAGGCTTTAGGAAAATTTTGGTTTTAGGTGAATAAAACCCTGGGAGTTAGAAAGTAGGCTTTAAGAATAAAATGTGGAGAAAAATGACACAAAAAGGAGTGTGGTGTGGTGGCAAAGTGACGCCACTTAGGGAGCAAGGGAATGACACCACAAGGAAGGAAGGGGGTCCAAGGTTCAAGTCTTGGGGCTTGCATTTTGATTTTCTTTTTAAATGAACTTGGACTTTAGCCATAGATTTATATTTAGTTGCGCATGATTTTAGACACAAGAGGAGCTTGTGACTTAGTGGCTAGCGGCGTGGATTATGTTACAAGGGAGCCTGAGTTCGAATCTCATGACAAGCAAGGGAGTATTTATTTTGCGGATTGGACGGCAAGAGTTTGAGTTGGATTTAAACTCTCCTAACGAAGGGATCCCACATCGGAAAGATACAAAGAAGGAAGGTGAGAAGCTAGCTATATATAGAGCCATTCTATGATAGGAGGAAGGATACCTTGGAGGGCATTTGGGCACAGGAGTGGTCGGAGCGCGGATTAGCACCAGATTCCTATCAGGTGTGTATTTCTCTCTACTCTAGTTGTAGAGCGGCAAATGCCGAAGTGCCGGTTACACGGCGATGGTAGCCACACGAGCGTACGAGCTCACATGTGGGAGCTTCGACGCGATAGTCGAGGCCACCATGAGTATTCGTGTGGGTTGAGGTTGCTTGGGCCACGATGGGCCCGTGGGCCCATATGAATAAATTGTATGATTGTGCAGTAGATATTGGACTAGTCTATGTGAATCTCATATCTGTGAATCGGCTAATTATCGAAATACCCCCAACTTGCAAAATTACCAAAATACCCTCAGTTTGTGAAATTACTAAAATGCCCCCGATTTGTGAAATTACCAAAATACCCCCGGTTTGCAAAATTACTAAAATACCCCCGGTTTGCAAAATTACCAAAATATCCCTTATTTGCTAAATTACCAAAATACCCCCGGTTTGCAAAATTACCAAAATACCCCCGGTTTGCGAAATTATTGAAATACCCCCAAGGGGTGAAATTACCGTTTTACCCCTAAAAGACAAAATGACTGTTGTACCCTCGTGGTAGTACTAGCGTTGTATGTGTTAATTGTATGATTGATTATGGTTGAGATGCACTGCATACATGGATTGGTTATGAGTAGAATTACCGAACTACCCCTGTGGGGTAGAATTACCGAAATACCCTTATAGGGTAAAATGACTGATTTGCCATTGTAGATAAATGATCGACTTGTGCAATGAGTTGACTAATTTGGTTGTGGTTGTATGACTAATATGCTTTTATTACATGTTTAAATGATTGTTACTGAGCATGGCCATTTTGCATACACGTGTAATGATTGAGCATGACATACACGACATATGCATGGGGCTGGGACATTTATACGGAGAAAGATATGTGAGGATCGCATAGTCGCTTGACGACCGTGGATCCACCGAAGGCTTTATAGCCACCACAGGCTTTTTAGCCACCGAGCAGCCATATTGCACCGATAATGTTACCGAGGGCTATGTGCCATTAATATGGGTTCGTGCCGTAATTATGGGCTTTGTGCCAATACCGAAGGCTTTGTGCCGATATTATGGCTTTGTGCCAATCGTATTTACCGTGGCTATGTGCCTAACTTATATATTGATGACTCGTGTTGATCATATTTACCCAAGGTCAGTGTCTGCCGATTATATTACCGTCGTGATGGCTATGTGCCAAACATAATACAGTTGATCGATGGCTTTGTGACAATTGTAATACCGCTCATCAAGGCTTTTTAGCCACCGAGCGACCTTCTGCCGCGACCGATAAGTTAGTGCCGCAACCTGCTACATAAGGAGTGTAGGGATGGGTGGGTCGATTAAATCCCCACAAGAGTGCAGGGTTGGACAGGAGACGGAGTGCAGGGTTGGTATGGGCATTAATGCATTGCATATATGGTTTTTAATATGTAGATGGGCTTAGGGCCAAATAATTATTATATGTGACATTTGATATGGGTTAAGTCCCAACTGAGGCTTTTATGGGCTAAGGCCCAATTGCCACCGTTATTGAAATGGGCTTCGGCCCGGATTGTTGTGATTCATGTTCTTACTGATGAGGGTTGTACACATTGAGTTTTCGTAAACTCACCCCCTCTCTTTAATTTTTTTCAGGTAATCCTCAGTAGGCGGTTCGACGTGCAGGAGGACTCGGAGGTGCCCACACTACGAGCAGCTTAAATTTTAGTATTTTATTCTACTTTATTTAAATCATTTTCTATTTGGGTTGTAATAAGGCCTCTCTTAAATTCTGGTTTTTAATTTGGGATTTTTAGCTTATTATATTTTAAAACGTCTAAACATTGAATCGCGATTTTCCAAAACAATATATGTTTTCAAAACACCACGCTTTCGCAACAAAATTGTAAATATCACGTTTTCATAAGTCAATTGTTTTAAATTAAGCTTCCGCAACGAACTAGGTTTTGAGGGTAATAACTCATTAATAAATCTCGAATAATATTAGTAATAAACCGTTGTAACTAGGATTTTATTCACAATAAAGGTTCTCTACAAAAAACTTGGTTTTCGAAAAGCACCTCAATGTGGCACGCCAGATTTGGGCCTAACTACTAGGCCGGGTTTGGGGTGTTACAAATAGTCCCCTCATTAGAAAGCCTAAGCTTTAGGGGTTCCAAATGTACAATTTTTATCAAGAAAGGATCACTAGAACACTTACTTGTAAAGAGAGAAGTTTTCTGAAATTTTTTAGTTCTAAATCCCTTGGTTTGCTGAAAATTTTGGTGGAGGGAGATGAGTAAAAAGATGAATATCATCTTTTCTTTATTTTAATATAAAACAATCAATTTAGTCACCAACTTTACCAACTTTGACCAATTTTGACAATTTTTGTCTCCTATGGCCGGCCACCCTATCTTTATGGGTCTAATTGCACTTTAAAGACGTCCAATTAATATTCTTTAGCTATTAAACACCTTTAGCCTATAAAATGGAACTTTCACACTTTATGCGATTTAGTCCTTTTTCGCGATTAAGCATGAAATCGATAAAATTAAAGCACCAAAATTTTCATACACATATATAATCATGCTCTAACTTATAGAATAACATAAAAATAATTTTCTCTAACCTCGGGTTAGTGGTTCTGAACCATTGTTCCGACTAGCCCCTAAATCGGGCTGTTACATAGCTGTAGTGAAAGTACTTTGGCAACGAAATGGTGTCGAAGAGGCTACATGGGAGCTTGAGGAAGCTATCAAAAAATAGTACCCTAACCTATTCACTGATAAGATCCTCGAGGACAAAAATCCCTAAGGGGGAGAGAGTTGTAACAGCCCGTTTTTGGTCAAATTGGAACAGTGGTTTTGGAACCACAAATTCGAAGTCAAAATAATTATTTTATTATTATTTTAAGGTTTACTACATGAATATATGATTGTGTGAAAGTTTTGTTTAGAAAATTTATCATTTGAGTGCTTAATTTGATAAAAAGGACTAAATCGCGTAAAGTGCAAAAGTGATGTTTTAATAGTTAAAGGTATTAAATAGCTATAGAACCTTAAATTTAAGGTCCTTAAGGGGTAATTAGCCCATTTGTAACTTATTGAATGATAGTGGCATGGCATTCGGTGTATTTATTGAATATTTTTAAGGTTAATTATGGTAATTTGTAAATAATGTTAAATTAAATAAAATAAAACCAAATTTTATCCCATTATCATCTTCTCCAACCGGTTGCTAGGGCAAGGGAAGCCATTTTTATCCATTTCATTCGGCCAAGCTTCCTATCTCAATTATCAAGAAAAGCGAAACTCGGATCTAGATCAGGGGAAAAATAAAGTTATCGACTAATAGACTTGTTTCGTTGTTTTTACATCCGAGGTAAGTTCGTATGTAATAATCATTGTTATAATTATGCTTTAAAATGCTTTGATATTGCATAAATTGTGTATACGAGACTACAGTTGTGTTCGACGACAATTCGGGTAATTATGTACACTTAGTGTGCGAAATCGAGATAACTTCGGCTATATATATTTGCACTTAGTGTGTGAGATCGAGATAGCTTCGGCTATATATATATGTTGGCACTTAGTATGCGAGATTAAAATAGCCTCGGCTATGTATTGGCACTTAGTGTGCGGGATTTCTAGTATTCAAAATTTTTCCGAATAGGTATGAGTTCTTTACGGATTGGTACAGGTATGTACATGAATCTTATGAGTTTAAAATTGAAGAAATTATGAAGTTTTCATATAATCTTATGATTAAAGATGTGAAAGGTTTGTTAGTTAATAAGAGCTTTATGTTGATATATTCAAAGTATTGAATTGTAAATTTATGATTAGATTGAGTTGATTTCGTACGAGCTTACTATGCTATTAAGCTTACTTTATTTAATTTTTTGGGTTTTATAGTGAAATCAAGCTAGCTCGGATTGGGGGATCATCGGAGGCTTCGTCACACTATCCTACTATCACTTTGGTACTATTGAGCTTATGTTTTGAATATATGGCATGTATAAGGACTTTGGTCATTTTGGTTCATGAATTGATGATGAATGTAGCCATTTGAGTTGGCTTGTAAATGCTCTAAGTTTGGTTTGGTATACTGCCATATAAGTTGGCTTAGTTTGGTATGATTGAATCATGTATATATATACATATATATGTGTGGCTTATGTGATGTTTTGATTGTTGAATATGTGATGCTTTATGGTAATAGGTATTATGAGTGTCAAATGGATGAGTTATGGATAATGATATGTTTATGAAATTAGGCTAAATAATGCATGTTTGAATGTGTCCATATTGATTATTTGAGATGGTAAGTATTGGTGGGATTTGGAAGGCATATTGGGATATAGTGTGTCTTGTATTTGTTGGTATTCAAATGGTAGGAATGATGTTTGATTAAGGTTGTTTGAATGTCTATTATATGCCTTGTTTGTGCCATTTGATTTTGGTATAGGTGTGCACAAGTTTGGGTGGCAAATTGGCTTGGTAAATAGCTTATTTTTGTCCACACGGGTAGAGACACGGGGGTGTGTCTCAGCCGTGTGCGACACACGGTTACGTTACACGGCTGTGTGTCCGTGGTGTTGAAATTGAAACCAAGTCAGAATGCTCCACACGGCCTCACACACGGGTGTGTGACTTGGCCGTGTGGCATAAGTCAGTATATCCTACAGGTTTGGCACGGCCTAGCACACGGCCTGGCACACGGGCCTGTGTGTTGGCCGTGTGACCCAAGTCAGAGAGTTACACGGGGCCTTACACTGGCTGGGACACGACCATGTTCTCCCATTTCGAATGTCCACACGGCCTGTGACACGGGCGTGTCTGTTGGCCGTGTGAGACACACGATCGGGCCACACGAGCGTATGTCCCCTATTTTGAGAAAATTTTTATAAGTGCTCAAAAAGTTTCTAAAGTTATCGGTTTAGTCTCGAACCACTTCTAATGCATATTTAGGGCCTCGTAGGCTCGTATTAGGGACGACATGAATGTGTTGATTGATATTTGAATGAAATTTGGAAATGTATGAGAAAATTTAAGTGTAATTGTGTTATAATTCCGATAATGCTCTGAAACCCTATTCCGGTGTTGAATACGGGTGAGGGGTGTTACATGTTGAGCTTCCTAAAGTATCTCCACTTTGGTTGTTAAACTGTCTAAAAGAGACTAGCTCTGATACCAATTTTTAGCTCAATAATTCAACTCAAAATTACCAAGAGGGGGTAAATCGGCCTCTTAAAGATTTGTGGTTGCTAAGAAAAAGATAGCGACAAAGAACACTTCAATTTCTAGTGGTTCAGCCCCAATTGCATAGTCTACTACCTTAACTTCCCACAATTATGGATTTTTCCAAATTCACTAATTTGATAACCTTTGAGGACAATGTTTAACCTTACAAACTCCCTTAAGGTTTCTACCCAAACCTTAAGATACAAACCCTCTCAAAGAGTAAAAACAAATACCAAACTAAGAAGAAATCCTTTCAAGATTGAATTGTTTTCCAATTAAGCACTTGTAACACCCCAAACCCGGCCCATGCGGTATGACCGGATCCGGCATGTCACATGAAGAAAGTGTGTAAAGAACTTATGATTCCTACTAAAGTTGATGTTATTAGGTTATAGTTAAGAAAAACAATTTTGATTATAAATATTCGATAAAAAAATACAACTAATCTCGAGAGGTTGATTGGTGAATCGAAAACCAAACTAGTGAACTTTAAAAACCGTGACTTTTGAAAAAGATGTTGATAATTCGAAGGAAAATCCAAGTTAAATTATTTGTACACATTTGTTATGAAATCCGTTTGTTAATCAATTTTGGAAAACCGTTGTTTAAGATCTCAGAAAAATTCCCGTTTAAAACAATTCATGGAAAATAATAAGTATATCAAAACATAAAGCAAAATAAAAATATCAGAGGCCTTATTACAACTTTAAACCCAAAATAGTAAAAGTAATGAAATAAAGCGGAAAAGAAGTTTACTAATGTTCGAAAAGATTATTTTCAAAGTATGGCCTCCACCGAGTCATCCATGGGCCCAAGTCCTCATCACTGAGCATCACCTGCAAGGATTAAGAAAGAAAGGGGGTGAGTTACAAGAACTCAATGCATAATCCCCCTTACCATCATCCACTGGGCCTGAACCTGTATAGCAACATCTTGGGCCTAAGCCCATTTACATAACAGCATTTAAAAGAAATGAATGCAACCCAACCCATCCATCCATCACACCCCCAACCAGCCAATCACACCTGTGGGGATCAAGTCAACCCACCCCGCCGCTCACACCAATTTGCAGTCAACCTGCTAAAGTATATTATTTTTGTGGCCATGTCACCAAAATCATAATTAAGCACAATAATAAGCGAATTGTGGCTATGCCACCAGGCTACACAGCTCTCCATACAATTTTTCCCAACCCATGCAATATGTAAAGATGCAACATAAGAAAACTATATCCACATATATAGCAACCATTAATCTAATGAAATATTCTGATGAATCGGCCCATTAAAGCACTTTGGTAAATCGGCCCACTAAGGCATTCTAGCAAATCGGCTCGTTAAGGCATTTTGGTAAATCGACCCATAGGGGCATTTTCATAAAAACGGCCCATTAAAGCTTTTTAGTAATTCGACCCATAAGGGCATTTTTGTAATTTTACAAATTAATACCGATTTTGACAGATCTTAAAATTAACGTTGTTTAAGCAAGTTACTCGATTCTTGCCATATTACGGTTATTAGATTCGTAAGCAACAACGATCTATTTTCCAACATGATGGTGAATCACGAATCTACAGGATTTCAGTGTGAGATTACACACCTGATTACGGTAAGGACTAAACCTTCTTGATCGTTGGCACCTATGTCACCATAACACTCGATTAACTAACAAGAGATAGTGTCTTAATCCAAATCTAAACAATCGGTTTATCACACTTACCCTTACTATCGCGAACGACCACGATCTGCCTATTTTCACCGGATGTCGATCCCCAACCTAGTGAAAAATCCCGAATTGCCGATACCGCCCTACGTTTGAACTTGGGAGTAGAGATTGTAATTCCACTCCCTTTTCGTCCTCCTATCGATTTTCCTTTAGTATCGCTACCACTTGCCTCTATTGGAAGAGTCTCGGTCAAAATAATATTACAATGAGAGAAGTAGTTGTCTAAGGAGAGGGTTTCGGCTTACCACTACCTCCGAAGGATCAACGAGTAGAGAAGAACGAGTGATTTAGTCCCTAGAGTAATCGATTAGTCAAATCTATCGATCCGTTTAACAAAATAACCGTGTAGATATCGAATGGACCAAGAAGAACCTCCTTACCTTAATCGATGATGAACCCGATTCCCACCGATTCAACTTATAACTAAGGATGAGTCGGCAAGGATGAAACACCCCAAACCCGGCCCACAAGCCCGACCGGATATGGTATGCTTCTTAAGAAAAACTCATTTTTTTGTCGTTTTGTAATAAGATGTGATTTTTGGGGTAAAAGAATAAATTTAAGTACGATCTTGATAAAAACCGTTTTTAATACGATTATCGAAAATATTTAATTGATTAGTTGAAATTGATCGTAGCAGAATATAAATTTAAAACGTAAAAGTAACATAACTAATGGCGGCCTTATTACAAAAACATATCCCAAAAAAAAAAAAATCCCGAAATATATATAAGAAAACGTAGTAAGTTTAATAAAAAGTGAAAATTTCAATTTACGGAGTTGAGCAATGGCCACCACGCGATCCTCTTTGACCCGGTCCAAAATCATTGTGTATCACCTGAAATAGTTATCCCACGAAGGGTGAGTCAACAGACTCAATGTGTAACATTATACTAAAAGTCTAATCGATCATAGTAACAAAGTTCATAATATAAAAATCAATAATAATATGATTAAATCACATATACATATAAATGAAATGCAATCCCAACCCAACTTAGATATCCATCCGCTACACACCACCCGTACCTACCAATCACACCGTGGGGATTTCTAAATCGACCCTCCATCCGCTACACACCATCGAAGGCGATTCTTTGCAATCCAACTAGCACATCGCCCTTATAAATTGTGGCATAGCCACGGATAATTGTGACAGAGTCACCGGATTTATAGTATATGACCAAAGTCACCGGATTCATAATATCGTGACCGAAGTCATCTGGATTATGTGGTAAAACCACCGGAACACTTCCCCTTTCAATATTGCCCATATGCCCATGCAATAACATATTATTTCAATATCATGCCATATACCCCATAATCATATCGGAATCGAACACATTTCATATTATGCATATAGCATTATTTATGATATAAATATCATGCCTTTGAATCATAATCCCAAAATCATAATCAATTATCGAATATGTTTCATATTAAAAACTTACATAGTACGAAGGAAAAACGTACCTCAATTCATCGTACCATTGGGTGGTACCCAAAGCTATAATCGTTTATATTTCATTTTAAACACATCTATATAAATAAAGCTACTAATCAATTAGATGTTTAGTATAAGTTACACACCTTGCAAACACAAAGAGCGATAGAAACTTTAGGATTTCTGACTCTTGCCTACACGTCGACAGAAACTACATATCACTATGTGAGAAATCGGTTATCACTAAAAGATATGGCCTTTGGCCGAATATCATTATCCCTTACCTTGGATTATTCAAATTTGAATGATCTCTTCCTAACGTTGACTACAAGACAACCCCGAAAATCTTCCTTCAAAGGTTTAGCCACGGAGAAATAAGAGGATTAGATTCCTAAAATCGATTAATCCAAAGAAAATAAAGAAAAACCATTGATAGAAAAGCCTTACCCAACACGATGATCGATTAACCCTTACTAGAACTATCAAGAAATTCGGCCTTAACAACTTAAAAGAAAAAGAATGATAATTTTGGCTTTAACAAAAGAAAGAAAAGGAAGGAAAAGAATGATGAAAAAGGTATAGGATAATTTTCGGTTATGATAGGAAAAGGGAAGAGAGGAAGAGAATGAAAAAGAAAATAAAAGAGAATGCTTTTGGTGTAAGATGGATTCGGCACTTAGAGAGGAAGAAAAGAATGGTAAATGTCTTCAAAGATGACAATATTTTGGTTCCAAAAGAAAGTAAACTTGAGAGGAAAAGAAGAAATAAAAGTATCTATTTGGTCAAAATGCAAAGGCCAAAACAAAGCAAACTTTTTACCAAATGCCTATTGATAAATTCGGTTAAGAGAAATATTTTTGGACAAAGGAAAAATGCACAAATTGACAACTTTTGGTCAACTAAAACCTCCTAAATCCCAAACCAAAAATTCGGCCAACACAATAGCCTACACAATCCCCCTTTTTCCTCCTTAATTCTTCCCTATCATCCCCATAATTTCCAACACAATTAAACCACTCCCTTAGCCCCTTATGCCGTCTAGGTTCATGGTCACATGACCATGGAAAAGCTTCCAAAACAACACCCACTCTTCAAGCCTCTTGTCCCCTAAACTTTCCTTATCCACTTGATTCCTTACCATAACTCTTAACTTGCCTTTTCCTATTGGTCTACTATCCAAAAAAATAAAAG
This sequence comes from Gossypium sturtianum, assembly GCA_025698515.1. Classification (NCBI taxonomy): domain Eukaryota; kingdom Viridiplantae; phylum Streptophyta; class Magnoliopsida; order Malvales; family Malvaceae; genus Gossypium; species Gossypium sturtianum. Next base: position 57,555,908 of record CM046952.1, read on the forward strand.
AATAGTCCATCTATTAAGGATAAGGTTTGACCGACACTATAGGGAAGAAAACAAAAATTAAAATTCCTCCCAATTGCTAGCTAAAGGATTCGAACCTCTCACCTCATGCATTCACCCATGCACCTTCACCACTTTACCAATAGCTCAACTTATGATGAAAACATCAAATTAATTCTCTTAAGGCCAAACTTGCTTAGTTCCCCTTCTAAGATTAAAATCTAATATTTTCTAAGGCAATCCTTTACATTCTAAAATTCCCAAAGTCCCTAGAACTCATACAAAGAGCACATAACAACAATGCACACATTCAAGCGAAAATTTTCATAACCCCTAAATCCGGGATATTAAAGTTCTACCCTCCTAAAAAAAAATTTCGTCCCCGAAATTACCTAACAAGAATAAGTGAGGATATTGCTGTCGCATAGCCTCCTCCGGCTCCCACGAAGCTTCTTCCGATCCATGATTGCGCCATAATACTTTGACGAGAGGAACTGATTTCCTCCGTAACACCTTCACATCTCGATCTAGAATTTGAATCGGCTCCTCCTCATAGGACAAATCTGGTCGTAGTTCTACCTCCTCAACTGGCACTATATGAGATGGATCCGATCGGTAACGACGTAACATCGAAACATGAAACACATCATGCATTTGATTCAACTCCGAAGGTAACTCTAACTGATATGCCACTGGTCCAACCCGCTTCAAAACCCGATAAGGTCCTATAAACCTGGGGCTTAACTTTTCTTTACGACCAAATCTCATCACCTTTTTCCAAGGTGAAACCTTTAGGAACACTTGGTCTCCCACAACAAACTCTATGTCCTTTCGTTTCAAATCTGCGTACGACTTTTGCCTATCCGATGCCTCCTTCAACCGAGCCCGAATTACTTTAACCTTTTCTTCGGATTCACCCACAATCTCGGACCCAAAACCCGACGCTCCCTAATTCTCGCCCAACACGTAGGAGTGCGACACTTTCGTCCATATAGTGCTTCATTCGGTGCCATCCGAATACTGGCTTGGTAACCGTTGTTGTACGCAAACTCTGCTAAAGGCAAAAATTCTTCCCAGCTTCCTCTGAAATCTATCACATATCCCCTTAACATGTCCTCTAATACTTGGATTAGTCGCTCGATCGCCATCGATCGTGGATGAAATGCCGTCTCAAGTCTAATCTGGTGCCCAAAGCTCGATGTAATGCTTTCCGAATCGAGACGTAAACCTCGGATCCCTATCCGATATAATCGACACTGGCACTCCATGCAATCTTACAATCTCTGCCACATACAACTTCGCCAAATTCTGGCAAAGAGTAATCAATTCGAACAGAATGAAATGTGCGAGACTTCACAATCGATCCACTATCACCCACACCGAATCTTTCTTGGTAGGCGTAAGGGGAAACCCACTAACAAAGTCCATGGTGATACGCTCCCACTTCCATTGCGGAATCTTTATTGGCTGAAGAAATCCCGATGGAACTTGGTGTTCAGCCTTAACTTGTTGACACGTTAAGCACTTCCCCACAAACTCCGTAACTTCTCGCTTAAGACCAGGCCACCAAAATTGATCCCGAAGATCCCTGTACAACTTACTACCTCCCGGATGCATCGCATAAGGACCACCATGCGATTCCTGAAGAATTGTTCGCCTAAGCTCCTCATCCTTCGGCATACAGACCTTACCCTTGAAACACAAAACTCCATCGCTGTTAACACCATAATCTTCCAACTCTCCATTTTGCACTTGCCGCAGCTTAACACTTAAATCATCATCTACCAACTGTTTTTCTTTCACCTGACTCAACCACATCGGCTTTACTTGTAATTCCGCCAACAAGCTTTCGTCGTCATAAAGACTAAGATGTGCGAACATCGCTCTTAGATCCGACACCACTTTCCTACTTAGGGCATCTGCCACTACATTCGCCTTACCCGGGTGATACTCTATCGAACAATCGTAGTCTTTCAACAACTCCACCCATCTTCGTTGTCTCAGATTCAGCTCCTTCTGAGTCAGCAGATACTTAAGACTCTTGTGGTCCGTGTAGATTACTGACTTTTCTCCATACAAATAATGCCTCCACACTTTAAGAGCAAAGACTACCGCTGCCAACTCCAAGTCATGCGTCGGGTAGTTAACCTCGTGAGGCCTCAATTGCCGAGATGCATACGCAACCACCTTCCCGTCTTGCATCAAAACACATCCCAATCCAATTTGAGACGCATCACAATACACCACAAAGTCCTTCCCTGCCTCAGGCTGAATCAACACCGGAGCTTCAGTCAAAACCCTCTTAAGCTTCTCGAAGCTCTCTTGCTGCTTATTCGCCCACACGAAAGGTATCTCTTTTCTCAACAACTTCAAAAGGTGCCGTTATCGAGAGAATCCTTCGACGAACCTTCTGTAGTAACCCGCTAATCCCAAGAAACTACGAACTTCAGCTACAGACTTAGGTGGTTTCCAATCTAACACTGCCTCAATCTTTCGAGGATCCACCCTTATCCCTTCCGCAGACACCACATGGCCTAAAAACGCAACTTCTTTCAGCCAAAATTCGCACTTGCTGATTTTGGCATAAAGCTTCTTCTCTCTCAACACTTGCAACACTATCCAAAGATGCTCATCATGTCAGTAACTCGGACTTGGAATACACAAGAATGTCGTCTATAAACACAACAACAAATCGATCCAAGTAGGGTTGAAAACCCGATTCATCATATCCATAAACGCAAATGGGCGTTCGTCAATCCGAACGGCATTACCAAAAATTCATAATGCCCATATCTTGTTCGGAAAGTCGTCTTATGGATATCCGCTTCCTTCACCTTCAAATTGATGATACCCCGACCTTAGATCTATCTTTGAGAATACCGCAGCTCCTTAAGTGATCGAACAAGTCGCCTATCCTTGGCAAAGGATACTTGTTCTTGATGGTTAGCTTATTCAATCGCATCGGCAATCTATGCACATACGCATAGTCCCATCCTTCTTCTTCACGAACAAGACCGGTGCTCCCCATGGAGACACACTAGGTCTGGATAAACCCACGATCAAGCAACTCTTGAATTTGGGCCTTAAGCTCCACCAACTCCTTTGGTGCCATTCTATACTGAGCGATAGATACCGGCGCTGCCTGCAATAAGTCAATCCCAAATTCCACCTCCCGATCCGGAGGCAACCCTGAAGTTCTTCAGAAAAACATCCACGAATTCTCTCTCACAGTCCCCGACCTCTTCAACAACGCTTTGCCTCTTTAGCCTCCAAGGCACTCGACCAACATAAGAAAAGCCAAACAACCTTTCCTAACCATCTTTTCTGTCATAAGAGCGGATACTACATTTGATAAGTAGTTCCGTCTCTCGCCCATTACCACAACTTCCTTATCGTCCATAGACCTTAGTGACATCCGCTTAGCAGCACAATCCACATTCGCACGATACTTCACTAGCCAATCCATGCCTAGGATCAAATCAAATTCTCCAAATGGCAACTCCATTAAATTAGCCGGAAACTGCGTCCCTTGAACTTCTAAAGGCACTTCCTTAAAGAGCTTATCTACTACTACATGCATCCTAAAGGACTAAGTACGACTCATCTTCCTAGGTACAGCCTCGAGTTCACATGTAGAGTTCCAGATACTTCACTAGCGATGTAAGAATGAGTTGACCCTATATCTATCAAAGCAATAAAGGGCAACCTAGAAATAAGAAATGTACCCGTGATAACATCGGTGCATCACTATCTTCCTCCGACGAAACCGCATACACCAAACTCGTTTGTCTAGCCTCGATGCTACACCATCGCCTCTGCCCGGAGTCCCACGACCTCTACCAGAACCATTACTTCTGCCTCTCGAACCACGACCCCTCATTGGCTGCTGTCCACCTCTGCGCGGCTGATTAGAACTCCCGACCTCACTCAACGATTCCTCTCGATATCAATGGACAATCCCTAATCATATGATCCTTGGATCCGCACTTAAAACATCCCCCCGTCTTCTTCCAACATTCTCCCGGGTGCATTTTTCCACACTGAGCACAAGTACGGTACTGTCCTCCCTTAGTATCTTGCTGAAGTCGCGGCCCCTCAACTCTAGGTTTCTTGTGGAAATTCCCGGATGACCTCGAAGATCCATAGCTCCTCTTATTCTTATTCTGACCTCGATCTCTGTTCTGTCTCTCGGTCCGCTTGACTTCTTCAGCTATCCTAGCTCTATCCACTAAAATCGCAAAATCTCTCTCGATGCGGTGCAATCATCACTGCATGACTCATCTCGCAACCCATCCTCAAATCGACACACCGCTCATAATCGTGAGCTACAATCCTCTCGCATAACGGCTTAATCGCGAAACTCCGCTTCATATTCAGCTATCGACTTATTTCCTTGTACCGCATTCGAGAACGCTTTCTCTCGAGAGTCAATGTAACTAGCTCCAACATATTTCCCTTCAAACTTGATCTTAAAATACCCCAATCTACTCGATCCGCAGAATACTCTCTTTGACAATGAGCCACCATTGATACGCCTGCGTCACGAAGCAACGAAAACAAAGACCTTTCAATTTCTCCTCGACGGTGCAAATAAATCATCCATGATCCTCTCGATCGCCTCTAACCAATACTCCGCTACATTCGAGAGCTACCCTGTGATACTCCCCTAAAAACCTCACTCAGTTAGATCTAAGTCTCTCACCCACCGACTTTCGCGCCCATTACCCATACTAGCTCCCGCTACTGTTCTAGGACTCGCAACATAGCTTGCGATACAACATCATCTCCTCCGCTTTGCTCTTGAAATTCCACTCCAACACCGGGTGGCGGAGCTTCATTTTCTAACCCCGACTGCACCTAATCGTTCAAAACAGACCATTCTGCCTTCTCACGACCACGACGACCTCGTCCCCTAGAACTCATGTCTACTTAGCGCCTTATCCGATTAAGAAGTTTTATGCATTAGTATTTTATTTCAATTGTTTATCCACGAGCAAATTTTATGAAAAGGAGTTTTCGTAAGTAGTTCTTTCGATCAATCAAAATTTCTAGTTCAAGATCACTATTCTAATTCAAAGAATCACACATTCACATCAATTGAGACACATTCACTCATCCACAACATTCAACACACTTCTATGAGCATTTCTGTCTGCTCCCAACCTGGGGGTAAATTCGCCATTTTCCTGCTGTGGTATTTTGGTAATTTTGGAAGTCGAAAATACTTTGAGAAATATCTTCAAAATAGTTTTTACAGATCAAAAGGGTAATTTAGTGATTTAAAAACTAGAGTTTTTATAAAACTGCATGGCTAGTCCTTTTCGGGTTTTAATTATCAAGTTTAGCCCGTGAATAAGTCCTCTTGGTTAGGGTGAACCGTAGCTACACACCAGGTAGGATTCGAGTAAAGAGGAGGTGAGTCGCTAGGACTGCTTAAATACCAAGCTCATACTGAATCCACTCCTAGACATGCGCACAATGGTTGCCACACCGTAACTCGGCGACTTACTTCACAGGTTTGTTCAGTTGTTTTTAAGTCTTATGCCTATGTTTGAGTGCACTAGCCCTAGGGTTTAATAGATCCTAGTTCTCTAATCTACGAGCCCAAGTATGCCCATATAACAATCATATAATAATTCACTCAATAATTTGAGGTACTTACCGTGGACTTGGTCAAGAACTCGGGTGCCATGCTTCCATAAAACCATTTTTAACCAAAATTTTCAAAATCATTCATTTGGGCCAAATTTTGAAAACGTTGTGGACTTCAAAACCCAAGGCCGAGTGTTTAAAATCGGGCTCGATACTGATGAAACACCCCAAACCCCCCCACAAGCCCGAAGCGAAAGATATGGTATGCTTCTTAAGAAAAACTCATTTTTTTGTCGTTTTGTAATAAGATGTGATTTTTGGGGTAAAAGAATAAATTTAAGTACGATCTTGATAAAAACCGCTTTTAATACGATTATCGAAAATATTTAATTGATTAGTTGAAATTGATCGAGCGAGTAATATAAATTTAAAACGTAAAAGTAACATAACTAATGGCGGCCTTATTACAAAAACATATCCCAAAAAAATCCCAAATATATATAAGAAAACGTAGTAAGTTTAATAAAAAGTGAAAATTTCAATTTACTGAGTTGAGCAATGGCCACCACGCGATCCTCTTTGACCGGTCCAAAATCATTGTGTATCACCTGAAATAGTTATCCCACGAAGGGTGAGTCAACAGACTCAATGTGTAACATTATACTAAAAGTCCAATCGATCATAGTAACAAAGTTCATAATATAACAAATCAATAATAATATGATTAAATCACATATACATATAAATGAAATGCAATCCCGAACCCAACTTAGATATCCATCCGCTACACACCACCCGCACCTACCAATCACACCGTGGGGATTTCTAAATCGACCCTCCATCCGCTACACACCATCGAAGCGCGATTCTTTGCATCAACTAGCACATCGCTTCTATAAATTGTGGCATAGCCACGAGATAATTGTGACAGAGTCACCGGATTTATAGTATATGACCAAGTCACCGGATTCATAATATCGTGACCAAAGTCACCGGATTATGTGTAAAACCACCGAACACTTCCCTTTCAATATTGCCCATATGCCCATGCAATAACATATTATTTCAATATCATGCCATATACCCCATAATCATATCGGAATCGAACACATTTCATATTATGCATATAGCATTATTTATGATATAAATATCATGCCTTTGAATCATAATCCCAAAATCATAATCAATTATCGAATATGTTTCATATTAAAAACTTACATAGTACTGAAGGAAAAATGTACCTCAATTCATCGTACCATTGGGTGGTACCCAAAGCTATAATCGTTTATATTTCATTTTAAACACATCTATATAAATAAAGCTACTAATCAATTAGATGTTTAGTATAAGTTACACACCTTGCAAACACAAAGAGCGATAGAAACTTTAGGATTTCCGACTCTTGCCTACACGTCATTGAACCTACATATCACTATGTGAGAAATCGGTTATCACTAAAAGATATGGCCTTTGCCGAATATCATTATCCCTTACCTTGTATTATTCAAATTTGAATGATCTCTTCCTAACGTTGACTACAAGACAACCCCAAAATCTTCCTTCAAAGGTTTAGCCACGGAGAAATAAGAGGATTAGATTCCTAAAATCTATTAATCCAAAGAAAATAAAGAAAAAACCATTGATAGAAAAGCCTTACCCGAACACGATGATCGATTAACCCTTACTAGAACTATCAAGAAATTCGGCCTTAACAACTTAAAAGAAAAAGAATGATAATTTCGGCTTTAACAAAAGAAAGAAAAGGAAGGAAAAGAATGATGAAAAGGTATAGGATAATTATCGGTTATGATAGGAAAAGGGAAGAGAGGAAGAGAATGAAAAGAAAATAAAAGAGAATGCTTTTGGTGTAAGATGGATTCGGCACTTAGAGAGGAAGAAAAGAATGGTAAATGTCTTCAAAGATGACAATATTTTGGTTCCAAAAGAAAGTAAACTTGAGAGGAAAAGAAGAAATAAAAGTATCTATTTGGTCAAAATGCAAAGGCCAAAACAAAGCAAACTTTTTACCAAATGCCTATTGATAAATTCGGTTAAGAGAAATATTTTTGGACAAAGGAAAAATGCACAAATTGACAACTTTTGGTCAACTAAAACCTCCCAAATCCCAAACCAAAAATTCGGCCAACACAATAGCCTACACAATCCCCCTTTTTCCTCCTTAATTCTTCCCTATCATCCCCATAATTTCCAACACAATTAAACCACTCCCTTAGCCCCTTATGCCGTCTAGGTTCATGGTCACATGACCATGGAAAAGCTTCCAAAACAACACCCACTCTTCAAGCCTCTTGTCCCCTAAACTTTCCTTATCCACTTGATTCCTTACCATAACTCCTAACTTGCCTTTTCCTATTGGTCTACTATCCAAAAAAATAAAAGAATAGTCCATCTATTAAGGATAAGGTTTGACCGACACTATAGGGAAGAAAATAAAAATTAAAATTCCTCCCAATTGCTAGCTAAAGGATTCGAACCTCTCACCTCATGCATTCACCCATGCACCTTCACCACTTTACCAATAGCTCAACTTATGATCAAAACATCAAATTAATTCTCTTAAGGCCAAACTTGCTTAGTTCCCCTTCTAAGATTAAAATCTAATATTTTCTAAGGCAATCCTTTACATTCTAAAATCCCCAAAGTCCCTAGAACTCATACAAAGAGCACATAACAACAATGCACACATTCAAGCGAAAATTTTCATAACCCCTAAATCCGGATATTACGCTTCTACCCTCCTAAAAAAATTTCGTCCCGAAATTACTCGACAAGAATAAGTGAGGATATTGTTGTCGCATAGCCTCCTCCGGCTCCCACGAAGCTTCTTCCGATCCATGATTGCGCCATAATACTTTGACGAGAGGAACTGATTTCCTCCGTAACACCTTCACATCTCGATCTAGAATTTGAATCGGCTCCTCCTCATACGACAAATCTGGTCGTAGTTCTACCTCCTCAACCGGCACTATATGAGATGGATCTCGACTGTAACGACGTAACATCGAAACATGAAACACATCATGCATTTGATTCAACTCAAGGGTAACTCTAATCGATATGCCACTGGTCCAACCCGCTTCAAAACCCGATAAGGTCCTATAAACACGGGCTTAACTTTTCTTCTGACCAAATCTCATCACCTTTTTCCAAGGCGAAACCTTTAGGAACACTTGGTCTCCCACAACAAACTCTATGTCCTTTCGTTTCAAATATGCGTACGACTTTTGCCTATCCAATGCCTCCTTCAACCGAGCCCGAATTACTTTAACCTTTTCTTCGGATTCAGCCACAATCTCTGGACCCAAAACCTGACGTTCCCCTAATTCTGTCCAACACGTAGGAGTGCGACACTTTCGTCCATATAGTGCTTCATACGGTGCCATCCGAATACTGGCTTGGTAACTGTTGTTGTACGCAAACTCTGCTAAAGGCAAAAATTCTTCCCAGCTTCCTCTGAAATCTATCACACATCCCCTTAACATGTCCTCTAATACTTGGATTACTCGCTCAGACTGGCCATCAGACTGTGGATGAAATGCCGTACTGAAGTCTAATCTGGTGCCCAAAGCCTGATGTAATGCTTTCCAGAATCGAGACGTAAACCTCGGATCCCTATCCGATATAATCGACACTGGCACTCCATGCAATCTTACAATCTCTGCCACATACAACTTCGCCAATTTCTGCAAAGAGTAATCAATTCGTACAGGAATGAAATGTGCAGACTTCGTCAATCGATCCACTATCACCCACACCGAATCTTTCTTGGTAGGCGTAAGGGGAAACCCACTAACAAAGTCCATGGTGATACGCTCCCACTTCCATTGCGGAATCTTTATTGGTCAAGCAATCCCGATGGAACTTGGTGTTCAAATTTTAACTTGTTGACACGTTAAGCACTTCCCCACAAACTCAGTAACTTCTCGCTTAAGACCAGGCCACCAAAATTGATCCCGAAGATCCTCTGTACAACTTACTACCTCCGGATGCATCGCATAAGGACCACCATGCGATTCTGAAGAATTGTTCGCCTAAGCTCCTCATCCTTCTAAGATACGACCTTACCCTTGAAACACAAAACTCCATCATTTATTAACACCATAATCTTCCAACTCTCCATTTTGCACTTGCCGCAGCTTAACACTTAAATCATCATCTACCAACTGTTTTTTTCTTTCACGACTCAACCACATCGGCTTTACTTGTAATTACGCCAACAAGCTTCCGTCGTCATAAAGACTAAGATGTGCGAACATCGCTCTTAGATCCGACACCACTTTCCTACTTAGGGCATCCGCCACTACATTCGCCTTACCCGGTGATACTCTATCGAACAATCGTAGTCTTTCAACAACTCCACCCATCTTCGTTGTCTCAGATTCGGCTCCTTCGAGTCGCCAGATACTTAAGACTCTTGTGGTCCGTGTAGATTACTGACTTTTCTCCATACAAATAATGCCTCCACACTTTAAGAGCAAAGACTACCACGCTAACTCCAAGTCATGCGTCGGGTAGTTAACCTCGTGAGGCCTCAATTGCCGAGATGCATACGCAACCACCTTCCCGTCTTGCATCAAAACACATCCCAATCCAATTTGAGACGCATCACAATACACCACAAAGTCCTTCCTCGCCTCAGTGAATCAACACCGAGCTTGGTCAAAACCCTCTTAAGCTTCTCGAAGCTCTCTTGCTGCTTATTCGCCCACACGAAAGGTATCTCTTTTCTCAACAACTTCGTCAAAGGTGCCGCTTATCGAGGAGAATCCTTCGACGAACCTTCAGTAAAACCGCTAATCCCAAGAAACTACGAACTTCATTTCATGCAGACTTAGGTGGTTTCCAATCTAACACCGCCTCAATCTTTCGAGGATCCACCCTTATCCCTTCCGCAGACACCACATGGCCTAAAAACGCAACTTCTTTCAGCCAAAATTCGCACTTGCTGATTTTGGCATAAAGCTTCTTCTCTCAACACTTGCAACACTATCCGAAGATGCTCATCATGTCAGTAACTCGGACTTGGAATACACAAGAATGTCGTCTATAAACACAACAACAAAGCGATCCAAGTAGGGTTGAAAACCCGATTCATCATATCCATAAACGCAAATGGGCGTTCGTCAATCCGAACGGCATTACCAAAAATTCATAATGCCCATATCTTGTTTGGAAAGTCGTCTTATGGATATCCGCTTTCCTTCACCTTCACCGATGATACCCCGACCTTAGATCTATCTTTGAGAATACCGCAGCCTCCTTTAAGTCGATCGAACAAGTCGTCTATCCTTGGCAAAGGATACTTGTTCTTGATGGTTAGCTTATTCAATCGTCGGCAATCTATGCACATACGCATAGTCCCATCCTTCTTCTTCACGAACAAGACCTGGTGCTCCCATGGAGACACACTAGGTCGAATAAACCTACGATCAAGCAACTCTTGAATTTGGGCCTTAAGCTCCACCAACTCCTTTGGTGCCATTCTATACTGAGCGATAGATACTGGCGCCTGTTCCTGCAATAAGTCAATCCCAAATTCCACCTCCCGATCCGAGGCAACCTGGAAGTTCTTCCTAAAAACATCCACGAATTCTCTCACGATCCCGACCTCTTCAACAGCTTGCCTCTTTAGCCTCCAAGGCAGCGACCAACATAAGAAAAGCCAAACAACCTTTCCTAACCATCTTTTCGCCTTAAGAGCGGATACTACATTTGATAAGTAGTTCCGTCTCTCGCCCATTACCACAACTTCCTTATCGTCCATAGACCTTAGTGACATCCGCTTAGCAAAGACAATCCACATTCGCACGATACTTCACTAGCCAATCCATGCCTAGGATCAAATCAAATTCTCCAAATGGCAACTCCATTAAATTAGCCGAAATCTGCGTCCCTTGAACTTCTAAAGGCACTTCCTTAAAGAGCTTATCTACTACTACACCTGCATCCTAAAGGACTAAGTATGCCATCTTCCTAGGTACAGCCTCGAGTTCACATGTAGAGTTCCGCATACTTCACTAGCGATGTAAGAATGAGTTGACCCTATATCTATCAAAGCAATAAAGGGCAACCTGTAAATAAGAAACGCATCAGTGATAACATCAGTGCATCACTATCTTCCTCCGACGAACCGCATACACCAAACTTGGTCGTCTAGCCTCGCATACTACCACGCCCTCTGCCGAGTCCCACGACCTCTACCGAACCATTACTTCGCCTCTCGAACCACGACCCCTCATTGGTCGTTGTCCACCTCTCCACTGATTAGAACCCCGACCTCATCAACGATTCCTCTCGGATCAAATGGACAATCCCTAATCATATGATCCTTGGATCCGCACTTAAAACACCCCGTCTTCTTCCAACATTCTCCCGGTGCATTTTCCACACCGAGCACAAGTACGGTCTCGTCCTCCCTTAGTATCTTGCTGAAGTCGCGCCCCTCAACTCTAGGTTTCTTGTGGAAATTCTGGATGACCTCGAAGATCCATAGCTCCTCTTATTCTTATTCGACCTCGATCTGCTTGTCTCTCGGTCCGCTTGACTTCTTCGACTATCCTAGCTCTATCCACTAAAACGCAAAATCTCTCTCTCGATGCGGTGCAATCATCACTCGCATGACTCATCTCGCAACCCATCCTCAAATCGACACACCGCTCATAATCGTGAGCTACAATCCTCCGCATAACGGCTTAATCGCAGAAACTCCGCTTCATATTCAGCTATCGACTTATTTCCTTGTACCGCATTCGTGAAACGCCTTTCTCTCGAGAGTCAATGTAACTAGCTCCAACATATTTCCTTCAAACTTGATCTTAAAATACCCCAATCTACTCGATCCGCAGAATACTCTCTTTGACAGTTGAGCCACCATTGATACGCCTCGTCACGAAGCAAACGAAACAAAGACCTTTCAATTTCTCCTGCGGCGGTGCGGTCTAAATCATCCATGATCCTCTCGATCGCCTCTAACCAATACTCCGCTACATTCGGAGCTACCCCAGATACTCCCTAAAAACCTCACCTCAAGTAGATCTAAGTCTCTCGACCACCGACTTTCGCTCCATTACTCATACTAGCTCCCGCTACTGTTCTAGGACTCGCAACATAGCTTGCGATACAAATAATATCTCCTCCGGTTTGCTCTTGAAATTCCACTCCAACAAACCTGGTGGCGGAGCTTCATTTTCTAACCCCGACTGGACCTAATCGGTTCAAACAACCATTCTCGCTTCTGCATACTACGACGACCTTCGTCCCTAGAACTCATGTCTACTTAGCGTCTTATCTGATTAAGAAGTTTTATGCATTAGTATTTTATTTCACTGTTTATCCACGAGCAAATTTTATGAAAAGGAGTTTTCAGAAGTAGTTCTTTCGATCAATCAAAATTTCTAGTTCAAGATCACTATTCTAATTCAAAGAATCACACATTCACATCAATTGAGACACATTCACTCATCCACAACATTCAACACACTTCTATGAGCATTTCTGTCCGTTCCCAACCCAGGGGTAAATTCGTCATTTTCCTACAGGGTATTTTGGTAATTTTGGAAGTCGAAAATACTTTGAGAAATATCTTCAAAATAGTTTTTGAGATCAAAAGGGTAATTTAGTGATTTAAAAACTAGAGTTTTTATAAAACCGCATGGCTAGTCCTTTTCTGTTTTAATTATCAAGTTTAGCCCGTGAATAAGTCCTCTTGGTTAGGGTGAACCGTAGCTACGCACTGGTAGGATTCGAGTAAAGAGGAGGTGAGTCGCTAGGACCGCTTAAATACCAAGCTCATCTTCGAATCCACTCCTAGACATGCGCACAATGGTTGCCACACCGTAACTCTCGCCGACTTACTTCACAGGTTTGTTCAGTTGTTTTTAAGTCTTATGCCTATGTTTGAGTGCACTAGCCCTAGGGTTTAATAGATCCTAGTTCTCTAATCTACGAGCCCAAGTATGCCCATATAACAATCATATAATAATTCACTCAATAATTTGAGGTACTTACCTGGTGGACTTCTGTCAAGAACTCAAGTGCCATGCTTCCATAAAACCATTTTTAACCAAAAATTTTCAAAATCATTCATTTGGGCCAAATTTTGAAAACGTTGTGGACTTCAAAACCCAAGGCCGAGTGTTTAAAACTGGGCTCTGATACCAAGTTGAAACACCCCAAACCCGGCCCACAAGCCCGACCGGATATGGTATGCTTCTTAAGAAAAACTCATTTTTTTGTCGTGTTGTAATAAGATGTGATTTTTGGGGTAAAAGAATAAATTTAAGTACGATCTTGATAAAAACTGTTTTTAATACGATTATCGAAAATATTTAATTGATTAGTTGAAATTGATCGTAGCAGAATATAAATTTAAAACGTAAAAGTAACATAACTAATGGCGGCCTTATTACAAAAACATATCCCAAAAAAAAAAATCCTGAAATATATATAAGAAAACGTAGTAAGTTTAATAAAAAGTGAAAATTTCAATTTACTTGAGTTGAGCAATGGCCACCACGCGATCCTCTTTGACCCGGTCCAAAATCATTGTGTATCACCCAAATAGTTATCCCACGAAGGGTGAGTCAACAGACTCAATGTGTAACATTATACTAAAAGTCCAATCGATCATAGTAACAAAGTTCATAATATAACAAATCAATAATAATATGATTAAATCACATATACATATAAATGAAATGCAATCCCGAACCCAACTTAGATATCCATCCGCTACACACCACCCGTACCTACCAATCACACCGTGGGGATTTCTAAATCGACCCTCCATCCGCTACACACCATCGAAGGCAGTTGCTTCTGCTGCAGTCAACTAGCACATCGCCCTTATAAATTGTGGCATAGCCACCAGATAATTGTGACAGAGTCACCGGATTTATAGTAAATGACCGAAGTCACCGGATTCATAATATCGTGACCGAAGTCACCGGATTATGTGGTAAAACCACCTAACACTTCCTTTCAATATTGCCCATATGCCCATGCAATAACATATTATTTCAATATCATGCCATATACCCCATAATCATATCGGAATCGAACACATTTCATATTATGCATATAGCATTATTTATGATATAAATATCATGCCTTTGAATCATAATCCCAAAATCATAATCAATTATCGAATATGTTTCATATTAAAAACTTACATAGTACGAAGGAAAAACGTACCTCAATTCATCGTACCATTGGGTGGTACCCAAAGCTATAATCGTTTATATTTCATTTTAAACACATCTATATAAATAAAGCTACTAATCAATTAGATGTTTAGTATAAGTTACACACCTTGCAAACACAAAGAGCGATAGAAACTTTAGGATTTCCGACTCTTGCCTACACGTCGATGTAAACCTACATATCACTATGTGAGAAATCGGTTATCACTAAAAGATATGGCCTTTGGCCGAATATCATTATCCCTTACCTTGGATTATTCAAATTTGAATGATCTCTTCCTAACGTTGACTACAAGACAACCCCGAAAATCTTCCTTCAAAGGTTTAGCCACGGAGAAATAAGAGGATTAGATTCCTAAAATCGATTAATCCAAAGAAAATAAAGAAAAAACCATTGATAGAAAAGCCTTACCCGAACACGATGATCGATTAACCCTTACTAGAACTATCAAGAAATTCGGCCTTAACAACTTAAAAGAAAAAGAATGATAATTTCGGCTTTAACAAAAGAAAGAAAAGGAAGGAAAAGAATGATGAAACAGGTATAGGATAATTTTCTGTTATGATAGGAAAAGGGAAGAGAGGAAGAGAATGAAAAAGAAAATAAAAGAGAATGCTTTTGGTGTAAGATGGATTCGGCACTTAGAGAGGAAGAAAAGAATGGTAAATGTCTTCAAAGATGACAATATTTTGGTTCCAAAAGAAAGTAAACTTGAGAGGAAAAGAAGAAATAAAAGTATCTATTTGGTCAAAATGCAAAGGCCAAAACAAAGCAAACTTTTTACCAAATGCCTATTGATAAATTCGGTTAAGAGAAATATTTTTGGACAAAGGAAAAATGCACAAATTGACAACTTTTGGTCAACTAAAACCTCCCAAATCCCAAACCAAAAATTCGCCAACACAATAGCCTACACAATCCCCTTTTTCCTCCTTAATTCTTCCCTATCATCCCCATAATTTCCAACACAATTAAACCACTCCCTTAGCCCCTTATGCCGTCTAGGTTCATGGTCACATGACCATGGAAAAGCTTCCAAAACAACACCCACTCTTCAAGCCTCTTGTCCCCTAAACTTTCCTTATCCACTTGATTCCTTACCATAACTCCTAACTTGCCTTTTCCTATTGGTCTACTATCCAAAAAAATAAAAGAATAGTCCATCTATTAAGGATAAGGTTTGACCGACACTATAGGGAAGAAAACAAAAATTAAAATTCCTCCCAATCGGTAGCTAAAGGATTTGAACCTCTCACCTCATGCATTCACCCATGTACCTTCACCACTTTACCAATAGCTCAACTTATGATCAAAACATCAAATTAATTCTCTTAAGGCCAAACTTGCTTAGTTCCCCTTCTAAGATTAAAATCTAATATTTTCTAAGGCAATCCTTTACATTCTAAAATTCCCAAAGTCCCTAGAACTCATACAAAGAGCACATAACAACAATGCACACATTCAAGCGAAAATTTTCATAACCCCTAAATCCGGATATTACGGTTCTACCCTCCTAAAAAAATTTCGTCCCGAAATTACACGACAAGAATAAGTGAGGATATTGCTGTCGCATAGCCTCCTCCTAGCTCCCACGAAGCTTCTTCCGATCCATGATTGCGCCATAATACTTTGACGAGAGGAACTGATTTCCTCCGTAACACCTTCACATCTCGATCTAGAATTTGACTCGGCTCCTCCTCATAGGACAAATCTGGTCGTAGTTCTACCTCCTCAACCGGCACTATATGAGATGGATCCGACCAGGTAACGACGTAACATCGAAACATGAAACACATCATGCATTTGATTCAACTCCGAAGGTAACTCTAACTGATATGCCACTGGTCCAACCCGCTTCAAAACCCGATAAGGTCCTATAAACCTGGGGCTTAACTTTTCTTTACGACCAAATCTCATCACCTTTTTCCAAGGCGAAACCTTTAGGAACACTTGGTCTCCCACAACAAACTCTATGTCCTTTCGTTTCAAATCTGCGTCGACTTTTGCCTATCCGATGCCTCCTTCAACCGTGCCTGAATTACTTTAACCTTTTCTTCTGATTCACCACAATCTCTGGACCCAAAACACGACGTTCCCTAATTACGCCCAACACGTAGGAGTGTGACACTTTCGTCCATATAGTGCTTCATACGGTGCCATCCGAATCGGCTTGGTAACCGTTGTTGTACGCAAACTCGCTAAAGGCAAAAATTCTTCCCACTTCCTCTGAAATCTATCACACATCCCCTTAACATGTCCTCTAATACTTGGATTAGTCGCCGGGTCGCCATCGATCGTGGATGAAATGCCGTCTTCAAGTCTAATCGTGCCCCCAAAGCCCGATGTAATGCTTTCGAATCGAGACGTAAACCTCGGATCCCTATCTCGATATAATCGACACTCGCACTCCATGCAATCTTACAATCTA
This sequence comes from Gossypium sturtianum, assembly GCA_025698515.1. NCBI lineage: Eukaryota > Viridiplantae > Streptophyta > Magnoliopsida > Malvales > Malvaceae > Gossypium > Gossypium sturtianum. The sequence goes on from CM046952.1 coordinate 57,573,147, forward strand.
CGCCACATACAACTTCGCCAATTTACGCAAAGAGTAATCAATTCGTGCAGAATGAAATGTGCGACTTTTCGTCAATCGATCCACTATCACCCACACCGAATCTTTCTTGGTAGGTGTAAGGGAAACCCACTAACAAAGTCCATGGTGATACGCTCCCACTTCCATTGCGGAATCTTTATTGGTCAAGCAATCCCGATGGAACTTGGTGTTCACCCTTAACTTGCGACACGTTAAGCACTTCCCCACAAACTCCGTAACTTCTCGCTTAAGACCAGGCCACCAAAATTGATCCCAAGATCCTGTACAACTTACTACCTCCTGATGCATCGCATAAGGACAACCATGCGATTCTGAAGAATTGTTCGCTAAAGCTCCTCATCCTTGGCATACGGACCTTACCCTTGAAACACAAAACTCCATCGCTTAAACACCATAATCTTCCAACTCTCCATTTTGCACTTGCCGCACTTAACACTTAAATCATCATCTACCAACTGCTTTTCTTTCACCGACTCAACCACACCGGCTTTACTTGTAATTCCGCCAACAAGCTTCCGTCGTTATAAAGACTAAGATGTGCGAACATCGCTCTTAGATCCGACACCACTTTCCTACTTAGGGCATCTGCCACTACATTCGCCTTACCCGGGTGATACTCTATCGAACAATCGTAGTCTTTCAACAACTCCACCCATCTTCGTTGTCTCAGATTCAGCTCCTTCTGAGTCAGCAGATACTTAAGACTCTTGTGGTCCGTGTAGATTACTGACTTTTCTCCATACAAATAATGCCTCCACACTTTAAGAGCAAAGACTACCGCTGCCAACTCCAAGTCATGCGTCGGGTAGTTAACCTCGTGAGGCCTCAATTGCCGAGATGCATACGCAACCACCTTCCCGTCTTGCATCAAAACACATCCCAATCCAATGTGAGACGATCACAATACACCACAAAGTCCTTCCTGCCTCAGTTTGAATCAACACCGGAGCTTCACTCAAAACCCTCTTAAGCTTCTCGAAGCTCTCTCTTGCCGCTTATTCGCCCACACGAAAAGGTATCTCTTTTCTCAACAACTTCACAAAGGTGCCGCTATCGAGGAGAATCCTTCGACGACCTTACCTTCAGTAGTAACCCGCTAATCCCAAGAAACTACGAACTTCAGACTACTGCACTTAGGTGGTTTCCAATCTAACACTTGCCTCAATCTTTCGAGGATCCACCCTTATCCCTTCCGCAGACACCACATGGCCTAAAAACGCAACTTCTTTCAGCCAAAATTCGCACTTGCTGATTTTGGCATAAAGCTTCTTCTCTCTCAACACTTGCAACACTATCCGAAGATGCTCATCATGCTGTAACTCAGACTTGGAATACACAAGAATGTCGTCTATAAACACAACAACAAACTGATCCAAGTAGGGTTGAAAAACCCGATTCATAATATCCATAAACGCAGCTGGGGCGTTCGTCAATCCGAACGGCATTACCAAAAATTCATAATGCCCATATCTTGTTCGGAAAGCTGTCTTATGGATATCCGTTTCCTTCACCTCCAGCTGATGATACCCCGACCTTAGATCTATCTTTGAGAATACCGCAGCTCCCTTAAGCTGATCGAACAAGTCGTCTATCCTTGGCAAAGGATACTTGTTCTTGATGGTTAGCTTATTCAATCGCTTGTAATCTATGCACATACGCATAGTCCCATCCTTCTTCTTCACGAACAAGACCTGGTGCTCCCCATGGAGACACACTAGGTCGGATAAACCTACGATCAAGCAACTCTTGAATTTGGGCCTTAAGCTCCACCAACTCCTTTGGTGCCATTCTATACTGGAGCGATAGATACCGCGCTGCCTCGGGCAATAAGTCAATCCCGAATTCCACCTCTCGATCCGAGGCAACCCCGGAAGTTCTTCCGAAAAACATCCACGAATTCTCTCACGGGTCGACCTCTTCAACAGCTTGCCTCTTTAGCCTCCAAGGCACTTTGACCAACATAAGAAAAGCTAAACAACCTTTCCTAACCATCTTTTACGCCTTAAGAGCGGATACTACATTTGATAAGTAGTTCCGTCTCTCGCCATTACCACAACTTCCTTATCGTCCATAGACCTTAGTGACATCCGCTTAGCGGCACAATCCACATTCGCACGATACTTCACTAGCCAATCCATGCCTAGGATCAAATCAAATTCTCCAAATGGCAACTCCATTAAATTAGCTGAATCTGCGTCCCTTGAACTTCTAAAGGCACTTCCTTAAAGAGCTTATCTACTACTACAATCATCCTAAAGGACTAAGTACGATCATCTTCCTAGGTACAGCCTCTCGAGTTCACATGTAGAGTTCCAGATACTTCACTAGCGATGTAAGAATGAGTTGACCCTATATCTATCAAAGCAATTAAGGGCAACCTGTAAATAAGAAACGCAATCTGTGATAACATCAGTGCATCACTATCTTCCCTCCGACGAACCGCGCATACACCAAACCTGGCTGTCTAGCCTCGGTGCTACCATCGCTCTCCTCCCGAGTCCCACGACCTCTACCGTAACCATTACTTCGCCTCTCGAACCACGACCCCTCATTGGTCGCTGCCCACCTCTCCCGGCTGATTAGAACCCCGACCTCTTCGAACGATTCCTCTCGTTATCCAATGGACAATCCCTAATCATATGATCCTTGGATCCGCACTTAAAACATCCCCGTCTTCTTCCAACATTCTCCCGGTGCATTTTTCCACACCGAGCACAAGTACGATCGCCCTCCCCTTAGTATCTTCTTCAAGTCGCGCCCCTCAACTCTAGGTTTCTTGTGGAAATTCCCGATGACCTCGAAGATCCATAGCTCCTCTTATTCTTATTCTCGACCTCGATCTCTGCTCGTCTCTCGGTCGCTTGACTTCTTCACTATCCTAGCTCTATCCACTAAAACCGCAAAATCTCTCTCTCGATGCGGTGCAATCATCACTCGCAGACTCATCTCGCAACCCATCCTCAACCGACGACACACCGCTCATAATCGTGAGCTACAATCCTCTAGCATAACGGCTTAATCGCAGAAACTCCGCTTCATATTCACTATCGACTTATTTCCTTGTACCCATTCAGAACGCCTTTCTCACGAGTCAATGTAACTAGCTCCAACATATTTCCCTTCAAACTTGATCTTAAAATACCCCAATCTACTCGATCCGCAGAATACTCTCTTTGACAAAGGAGCCACCATTGATACGCCTCGTCACGGCTAAGCAACGAAACAGCACCTTTCAATTTCTCCTCGGCGGTGCAGTCTAAATCATCCATGATCCTCTCGACTGCCTCTAGCCAGTACTCCGCTACATTCGGAGCTACCCCAGATACTCCCCTAAAAACCTCAGCTCCGTTAGATCTAAGTCTCTCAGCCACTGACTTTCGCGCTCCATTACTCATACTAGCTCCCGCTACTGCTCTAGGACTCGCAACATAGCTTGCGTGCGATACAACAATCATCTCCTCCAGTTTGCTCTTGAAATTCCACTCCAACAGCTGGTGGCGGAGCTTCATTTTCGGAACCCTGACCAGACCTAACTGGTTCCGAAACAGCCATTCTGCCTCTACCGCGACCACGACGACCTCGTCCCCTAGAACTCATGTCTACTTAGCGTCTTATCTGATTAAGAAGTTTTATGCATTAGTATTTTATTTCACTGTTTATCCACGAGCAAATTTTATGAAAAGGAGTTTTCAGAAGTAGTTCTTTCGATCAATCAAAATTTCTAGTTCAAGATCACTATTCTAATTCAAAGAATCACACATTCACATCAATTGAGACACATTCACTCATCCACAACATTCAACACACTTCTATGAGCATTTCTGTCCGTTCCCAACCCAGGGGTAAATTCGTCATTTTCCTACAGGGTATTTTGGTAATTTTGGAAGTCGAAAATACTTTGAGAAATATCTTCAAAATAGTTTTTACAGATCAAAAGGGTAATTTAGTGATTTAAAAACTAGAGTTTTTATAAAACTGCATGGCTAGTCCTTTTCGGGTTTTAATTATCAAGTTTAGCCCGTGAATAAGTCCTCTTGGTTAGGGTGAACCGTAGCTACGCACCAGGTAGGATTCGAGTAAAAAGGAGGTGAGTCGCTAGGACTGCTTAAATACCAAGCTCATACTGAATCCACTCCTAGACATGCGCACAATGGTTGCCACACCGTAACTCGGTGACTTACTTCACAGGTTTGTTTAGTTGTTTTTAAGTCTTATGCCTATGTTTGAGTGCACTAGCCCTAGGGTTTAATAGATCCTAGTTCTCTAATCTACGAGCCCAAGTATGCCCATATAACAATCATATAATAATTCACTCAATAATTTGAGGTACTTACCTGGTGGACTTCGGGTCAAGAACTCGGGTGCCATGCTTCCATAAAACCATTTTTAACCGAAAATTTTCAAAATCATTCATTTGGGCCAAATTTTGAAAACGTTGTGGACTTCAAAACCCAAGGCCGAGTGTTTAAAGCTCGGCTCGATACTGTTGAAACACCCCAAACCCGCCCACAAGCCCGACCGGATATGGTATGCTTCTTAAGAAAAACTCATTTTTTTGTCGCTTTGTAATAAGATGTGATTTTTGGGGTAAAAGAATAAATTTAAGTACGATCTTGATAAAAACCGTTTTTAATACGATTATCGAAAATATTTAATTGATTAGTTGAAATTGATCGTAGCGTAATATAAATTTAAAACGTAAAAGTAACATAACTAATGGCAACCTTATTACAAAAACATATCCCAAAAAAAAAAAAATCCGAAATATATATAAGAAAACGTAGTAAGTTTAATAAAAAGTGAAAATTTCAATTTACTGAGTTGAGCAATGGCCACCACGCGATCCTCTTTGACCCGGTCCAAAATCATTGTGTATCACCCAAATAGTTATCCCACGAAGGGTGAGTCAAAAGACTCAATGTGTAACATTATACTAAAAGTCCAATCGATCATAGTAACAAAGTTCATAATATAACAAATCAATAATAATATGATTAAATCACATATACATATAAATGAAATGCAATCCCGAACCCAACTTAGATATCCATCCGCTACACACCACCCGTACCTACCAATCACACCGTGGGGATTTCTAAATCGACCCTCCATCCGCTACACACCATCGAAGGCAGTTGCTGTAGTCAACTAGCACATCGCCCTTATAAATTGTGGCATAGCTACCAGATAATTGTGACAGAGTCACCGGATTTATAGTATATGACCGAAGTCACCGGATTCATAATATCGTGATCGAAGTCACCGGATTATGTGGTAAAACCACCGGAACACTTCCCCTTTCAATATTGCCCATATGCCCATGCAATAACATATTATTTCAATATCATGCCATATACCCCATAATCATATCGGAATCGAACACATTTCATATTATGCATATAGCATTATTTATGATATAAATATCATGCCTTTGAATCATAATCCCAAAATCATAATCAATTATCGAATATGTTTCATATTAAAAACTTACATAGTACGAAGGAAAAACGTACCTCAATTCATCGTACCATTGGGTGGTACCCAAAGCTATAATCGTTTATATTTCATTTTAAACACATCTATATAAATAAAGCTACTAATCAATTAGATGTTTAGTATAAGTTACACACCTTGCAAACACAAAGAGCGATAGAAACTTTAGGATTTCCGACTCTTGCCTACATGTCGATTAACCTACATATCACTATGTGAGAAATCGGTTATCACTAAAAGATATGGCCTTTGGCGAATATCATTATCCCTTACCTTGGATTATTCAAATTTGAATGATCTCTTCCTAACATTGACTACAAGACAACCCCAAAAATCTTCCTTCAAAGGTTTAGCCACGGAGAAATAAGAGGATTAGATTCCTAAAATCGATTAATCCAAAGAAAATAAAGAAAAACCATTGATAAAAAGCCTTACCCAACACGATGATCGATTAACCCTTACTAGAACTATCAAGAAATTTGGCCTTAACATCTTAAAAGAAAAGAATGATAATTTCGGCTTTAACAAAAGAAAGAAAAGGAAGGAAAAGAATGATGAAAAGGTATAGGATAATTTTCTTGGTTATGATAGGAAAAGGGAAGAGAGGAAGAGAATGAAAAAGAAAATAAAAGAGAATGCTTTTGGTGTAAGATGGATTCGGCACTTAGAGAGGAAGAAAAGAATGGTAAATGTCTTCAAAGATGACAATATTTTGGTTCCAAAAGAAAGTAAACTTGAGAGGAAAAGAAGAAATAAAAGTATCTATTTGGTCAAAATGCAAAGGCCAAAACAAAGCAAACTTTTACCAAATGCCTATTGATAAATTCGGTTAAGAGAAATATTTTTGGACAAAGGAAAAATGCACAAATTGACAACTTTTGGTCAACTAAAACCTCCCAAATCCCAAACCAAAATTCGCCAACACAATAGCCTACACAATCCCCTTTTTCCTCCTTAATTCTTCCCTATCATCCCCATAATTTCCAACACAATTAAACCACTCCCTTAGCCCCTTATGCCGTCTAGGTTCATGGTCACATGACCATGGAAAAGCTTCCAAAACAACACCCACTCTTCAAGCCTCTTGTCCTCTAAACTTTCCTTATCCACTTGATTCCTTACCATAACTCCTAACTTGCCTTTTCCTATTGGTCTACTATCCAAAAAAATAAAAGAATAGTCCATCTATTAAGGATAAGGTTTGACCGACACTATAGGGAAGAAAACAAAAATTAAAATTCCTCCCAATTGCTAGCTAAAGGATTCGAACCTCTCACCTCATGCATTCACCCATGCACCTTCACCACTTTACCAATAGCTCAACTTATGATCAAAACATCAAATTAATTCTCTTAAGGCCAAACTTGCTTAGTTCCCCTTCTAAGATTAAAATCTAATATTTTCTAAGGCAATCCTTTACATTCTAAAATTCCCAAAGTCCCTAGAACTCATACAAAGAGCACATAACAACAATGCACACATTCAAGCGAAAATTTTCATAACCCCTAAATCCGGGATATTACAAAGGATGTGAGATTCGGCCAACCCCACAAGAACACTACAAAAAGGAGATGATCACGATATGAGGGAGTAGAAGGAAATGGTGTTTCGATTTTAGAAATAAAGTGAAACAACCGAATGATGATGGTCACACCTTCGGTTATGGAGAAAAGAAGATGAAAGGAAAAGAATGAAGCCACTTACCCGATTTAACCAAGGAAGAAAGTGATCAACACGCAAGATGGAGGAGAGAGAATGGCTAGGAGGATTCGGCTACTTAGAGAGAAAAGAACAAGCAAGATTCGGCCATCAAAAATATTGACTAAAGAAAAAGAGAGAAGGGTTGAAGAAATGGTGAAAAAGAAAAGAAAAGATGGAAAAAGAGGTGTCAGAGAGTTTCGGCCTACACTAAGGAAAAGATGAGCAAAATGGCTTGAGTGTTTCGGCAAACAAAGGAAAAGATTGGAAAAGAAGCACAAAAAAATGTTCAAAAAGAGAAAAACTTTTCATGCACAAAACTTGTAAAAAGGCTATAGGAAATTCGGCTCCCTAATTCCCCCTACCAAAACCGTAAGTCCCTAACACCAAAAAGATTATGGTTGACCAAATTTTCTTTCCCCAAGCACCTCCCAAAATTCGGCCAACATATCCCCCCTATCTCTTTCCTTTACTTCTTTCCTTATTTTTCCCTTGATCTCCTCCTTTCACTTTTCCTTAGTCTTCTTTCCATCATTTGAAAGTCTTCCTTTCCTTCTATAGAGCCATGGCCGACACTTACCATCTTTCACCTGATTAGCACACAAAAAAAATATATTTGCAATAGGTGAGATTCGAACTCCACCCCTTAAGCCCCTTCATGTGACGCGTCACCACTTTGCTACTAGCTCTTCTTGTGCTAGCAAAAAAGACTCACTTATTCTTTTAAGTCTTGACGTCACTTGCCTTCTCCCCCTTAAGTGCATAAACACAAAAATTCTACCAAGGCCCAACTCAACCCCAAGCCTTCTTAGGGTCCCTAAACATACACAACTGACACTCTTAGCTAGCCTAACGCATGGTATAATGCAAAACATAAAATCCTGAATTTCAGGATGTTACAACACTAATAAAAAAGAAAACACTTGAGCTAAAGGAATAACAATGAAAGCTCAAAAGTGTGTACAAGAAAAGTATGAAAGTTTAACACAAATGTTCATTGATTGATCTTTTAGGCTTGAATTTATCTCTCTTGTTGTTGTAGGATATTTGGAAGCTAGTATTTACACCCCTAATTGATTTCCAACCATTGTGGTTGTTGGAGATATGAATAGAGCCACTGGGGATGTGAAAACCAGTGCACTTAATTCACCTATAACAGCGAGTATTGATACTATTAAATGCATAATTCAGTGACCGTTGGGGCTGAAGATATTGATACCAGACTAATTTTATCGATACCATATGAAAAGTATCGATGCCAGATCGATACTTAGCTGAATTTGTGAAAAATAGAATGTCAATTTGGTACCATTTTGAATAGGGGTATCGATATTTTGAAAACTATCGATACGAGGCCAATACTGACTTGTTTTAAAAATATTTTGACTAGTTGGAAGAATTTTTACTTGATTAAAATAATTTTAACTTGATTTTAAAGTTGGTTCAAGAAATTTACTAAGAGTAAGTAAAGATTCAAAGTTTTATCTCATAGACTTCATTTGAGCAATAATTTTTAAATTTTATTCAACTTTAAATTTTATTCGAAAACACTTTAATTTGTTATAACAAAACATATTATCAAATAAAGCTTAGTTTAACAGTAATGCTAGGCCCTTTTCAACTAATACAAGTTCCCTTTAACCTACCCTTCAAACTTGTCAATCTTAGAATGGTAGAAAAACCTTCACTAATTAGAAATAAATATGGGTTAACTGGGTCACACTACCTTAACTCCCTACTAGGCTTCAAAGCTTCACCTATCAAAAAATTCATTACCACCGAATAAGACACCAAACTCTACAAAACATAACAAAAGAAACCCACACATTAGCAAAACCCATCATCAACATCATATCCTCTAGAAAATGACATTCTACCAAGTCATATACTTTACTCATGTCGAGGTTCAAAGCAAATAAACCTCAGTTACTAGTCCTTTTGTTCTTGAAAGAATGAAGAAATTCATATGGAAGGATAGTGTTATAAAAAATGAGTCTTTTTGGTAAAAAAACACTGGGTGCCTCATCCATGCAATTATCTAATATATTCTAAATATTTGAACAATAATCTTTGAACTAATCTTATAAATAACATTGCAAAGGCTAATTGTCAGGAAATGGCTCATGTTTCTAGAATTGGGAATCTTAGGAATAAAAACAATAGGAATTCAATTAATATCTTTAAAAGAGATTCCTATAACAGCCCGTTTTTGGGTCAAATCAGAACAGTGGTTTCGGGACCACAAATCCGAAGTCAAAATATTTATTTTATTATTTTAATAAGGTCTACAGCATGATAGATTAATTTCGTGAAAGTTTCGTAGAGAAATTTTACTGTTTGAATGGTTAATTTGATAAAAAGGACTAAATCGCGTAAAATGTAAAATGCATGTTCTATTAGTTAAAGGTGTCAAATAGCTTTGGTTTTTAATTATGGAGGCCTTAAATGGTAATTATACCATTTTAAATGTTAGTTGACTTTTATGGACACATTAATAGGTGTTTTAAATGGTTTATTAGTAAGGTTAATTTGGTAATTTGGTTAATAACATAAAATAAATAAAACAAACAAAGAATTAAAGGTTATCATCTTTGTCATAGCCAAATGAAGCATGGAGAAAAGCAATTTCAGGGCTTGAAATATTTCGGTCACTTTGGAGCTAATTTGTAAGTCCAAATATGTCCCGTTTTTAATGATTTCTATGTTTTTGTGATCGTTGCTTCGTATTCTAGCTAGCCCGTACCTTAAATTTTGAAACTGCTAAAGATTTATCATGTTTCCATTGTTGAATGCTTGAGTAATTTGATGGTTGATGATGGATTTTGAATCGTTGTTGATAGATTTACTAGTTCTGTAAAGTGATTTTTAACAAAAATGTCAAAAAGGGATTAATTTGTGAAATTGTAAAATTATGTGGGTAAAAGTGTGAATAAATTTAAAATATGGGCTGCTAGTAATATGTATTAAATTCGGCTAAGCATGGGTTTGTACTAAATTGCATGAATTTGCAATTTTATGTGATAAGGACTAAATTATAAAAATGTGAAAGTTTAGGGGCAAATGTATAAAATGGCCCTAATGTGTGTTTTGTGCTAAATTGAATGAAATGATGATTAAATAAGTAAATTTTGATAATATATTGATCAAGATAAACCGAGATCGGGTTTAGATCGGGGAAAAGGAAAAGTGGACGAATTGTCGATAATTTCCATCCGAGCAACTCGAGGTAAGTTCGTATAATTAGAATCGAACTTTTAAATTCTTGTAATTATTTGAAATGAATGTATGTAATTGAGTAAATGATCTACTTGAAATTCAAATGCTGATATAGTCTGATGGTTACCGAGCCCCGTTTGAATCGTAGGAATTCATAGGATACGAGTGACATGTCACTAGGGTTACCGTTTAGGTTGAGATCCTGCATGTGTTGCAGACTCAACTCAGTTAGTATGAGCTTATTGATATATCAGCTCATAAGAGCTTCTCGTTCTCTCACTAAGTAAGAGTTTATTGTTTTCACTTCGTCCGAGCTTACTGCTTTCAACTCAATAGAGCTTCTCATCATCACCGGGAGGAGCTTATCGTCCATCACTCGGAGGAGCTTCATCGATCATAGCTCGAAAGAGCGAAAATGATAATGAATTGACAGATTCATCGATTTATATACGTAATGTATATCACTCGAGTATCCCTTGAAATTCTAATAGGTTCAACGGGCATAACTTCTGTTATTGGTTATGTGAATAAGGTATGTGTTATACGAATGAATTACTATTTATATCGATGAATTACTGTTATTACGGATGAATTATTGTTTATACAGATGAATTACTGTTTATACAGATGAATTACTATTATTACGGATGAATTCATCATTTATACGGATGAATTACTATTATTACGGATGAATTCTTCATTTATATGGATGATTTACTGTTATTGAATGAATAATTGATTATATGATTGAAACTGAAATGTTACAAATGATGTACATGATATATGAATTTGATATGATACTATATATTGAGTACTAAATTGAGATAATGGATGATTATATGCACTTATGTGACTAACTTGTTGATGAATGCTTGTGTATAGGCATTTGGCAAGTGAATTTGATATACTTTGTTTAATTGTTTGATTATATATAAATGGTAAGTTAAATTCTGAATTATACGGGCTTACTAAGCTTTAAATCTTTATGTTTCTTTTCTATGTTTTATAGAGGTTCGGTAGCTCGTTCGATTCGGATAAGTTGGAGTTACGCATCACGCTATCCAGTTGCCGATTGGTACCTTTGAACTTATGGATATATGTAAATATGACATGTACAGGCTAGTTATAAATATGATGGTTATGGTTACTTGAGATAGTGATTTTGGATGTTGTGGTATAAATTAAAGCCGTCCGATTTGGCTTAATTTGGTATAATGTTTTGGTTGTGTATAAGTATTCAAATATGGTATGTTTTGGCAAGTAGTAGATGGAATGGAAATATGCAAATGTTGTCTTGATATGAAATAGGCATATGAATGGAAAATGCATGATATTAATTAGGTATTTGAATACTATGTCGAATTGGTATAAATTGTGTATGAAATGTTGTGAATTGGCTACCTATTATGTTATAAAAATGTTGCAATTTATGCTTGTGCATGCATGTATAAATATGGTGGCAAAATGGCTTTGCAAATAGGCTATTTTTGTCCACACGGGCAGAGACACGGGTGTGTGTCTCAGCCGTGTGCGACACACGGTCATGTTACACAGCCGTGTGTCCCCTGGTGTTGATATTAAAACCAAGTCAGTATGCTCCACACGGTCTCACACACGGGCGTGTGGTGGCGGCGGTGGTACAAGTCAAGATACCCCCTAATTGGCACACGGCCGGCCTAGCACACGGGCGTGTGACTTAGCCGTGTTGCATAAGTCAGTATACCCTACAGGATTGGCACTGCCTAGCACACAGCCTGGCACACGGGCGTGTGTGGCCACTTTGAAGGGCACACAGGCTAGACACACGGGCGTGTGATTGGCCGTGTGACCCAAGTCAGTATGTACCCCCAGTTTTCACACGGCCGGTGAAACGGGCGTGTGTCCTCTTTATTGAGAAAAATTTTCAAAGTCTCGTAGAAGTTTTATAAGTTATCGGTTTAGTCTCGAACCACTTCTAAAGCATGTTTAAGGCCTCGTAGGCTATTGTAAGGGACAAATTGAATGATTATTATATGAAATGATTGAATGTATGAGAAAAGTACGGTTATATGTGTTATAATTCTGGTAATGCTCCGTAACCATATTCCGACATTGAATACGGGTGAGGGGTGTTACAATTCCTCTATTAAGCATAGATAAATATTAGTTGCCAATATTATCACTAATGATATGCTAGAATGCTTGATAAAAATTACTAGGAAGCCATTCATACATGAAGCCTTGGTTTGATGCATATTGTAACAACCCGTTTTTAGTGGTACCAAAAATGATGGTTTTGAAACCCCGTTTTCTGATGGTCTAGTTAGTAAATATTATTTATTAATATTTACGAGTCTTTAATAGAATTATATTGAATTCTGGTAAGGTAATTTTAATGATTGGTTGGTTAATTAAGGTATAAGGACTAAATCATAAAAACCGTAAAAGTTAATCACATTTGATTTTTAAGTGTCAAATGGTTTAATTAGTGAAAGTACAAGGATCTAAGTGGAAATTAGATTACTTTTAAAAGGGATGGACAGTTAGTGGATATTTTTAATTGAAAATATATTAGTTAAAATGTTAAATCAATAATAAAAAGTAATAAAACATAAAATTGAAGGTTACCATCTTGCCATTTCTTCTTTCCCACCATTTCCACCATTATTGAATGAAGGAGGAAAGCTTCAAACATTCAAAACCATTCGAACCTTGCATGTAAGTCCAAACCTTGCCCATTTTTCGTAAATTTTATGTTTTTGATATCGTTGTAGCCTAATCTAGCTAACCCGGGTCTAAATAGTAAAACTATCAAAGATTTTAAAAGTTACCATTGTTGCTTTTGAAGCTTTTTGAATGTTAAATGGTTAAGTTTGAAACTTTGATATGATATAGGACTATTATGTAAAGTGAATTTTGTTAGTTTTGAGTTTAGGGAGTAAAATGAAAATATGTTGAAATTTGCTTGAAATTCTTATAAACATAGATTCTTGAGAGCTGTATAGGGATGAGTTTGAAGTCAGATTTAAAGTTTAGGGTTTAAATATGAAATATATGCTTGTTTTGATTTTAGGGACTAAATTGAATAAATTGCAAAACTTTAGATAAATAGTGACAAGTGATAATAAGATATCATATACATTAAATAAGTTGTTATAAGTTAATTGGCATTAATATTAGTCCCTGACACATCTACTATTGCTATTTATATCTAGTAAGTTGATACAATATCGTTATGTGTATTTTTGTAATGTTTATATTTGAATTCTGTATTTTATGATCTTTGAATGTTTTTGAAAATGTTTGCATGTATTTGACACTACCATGCTTTCAGTAATGTCGTGCTTACACTGTGGATGTTATTTGTGTGTTTTTGAATAAGCATAAAAGGGAGATCACTCTAATACTTAGGAATGCTTCCTTCTTATGTCTCCCCGCCATCGTGGGTAAGCCCAAATACCTCTTTGGGTTTGAGGTAATTTGAACCCCCTATAATGTTACCAATTTGTACATGAACCAAAGGAGACACATTTGCACTATAAAAAAAAAATTAAAGACTTATCAAAGTTCATGCTTTAGCTAGAGCAAGCTTCATATTCTTGTAGAATTCACTTTATAAATTTTTCCACTTGCCTTTGTAGCTTTACCTAATACAATAATATCTTTAGCAAAAAGCAAATGTGTAATGTTAGGCCCTCTTCAACCAATACAAGTTCCCTTTAACCTACCCTTCAAACTTGTCAATAATAAAAGGGTAGAAAAACCTTCACTAACTAGAAATAAATATGGGTTAACTAGGTCACCCTACCTTAACTCCCTACTAGGCCTCAAAGTTTCACCTATCAAAAAGTTCATGACCACTGAATAAGACACCAAACTCTACAAAACATAACAAAAGAAACCCACACATTAGCAAAACCCATCATCAACATCATATCCTCTAGAAAATGTCATTCTACCAAATCATATACTTTACTCATGTCGAGGTTCAAAGCAAATAAACCTCAATTACTAGTCCTTTTTTTTCTTGAAAGAATGAAGAATTTCATATGCAATGATAGTGTTATAAAAAATGAGTCATTTTGGTAAAAAAAAAATTGGGTTCCTCATCCACGCGATTATCTAATACATTTCAAATATTTTAAAAATAATCTTTTAAATAATCATATAAGTAACGTTGCAAAGGCTAATTGTCAGGAAATGGCTCATGTTTCTAGAATTGGGAATCTTAGGGCTAAAAACAATAGGAATTCAGTTAATATCTTCAAAAGTGATTCTTCTATTAAGCACAGATAAATATTAGATGCCAATATTATCACTAATGATATGTGAGAATGCTTGTTAAAAATTACTAGGAAGCCATCCATACCTGAAGCCTTGGTAGGATGCATATTGTAACAACCCATTTTTAGTGGTACTGAAAATGGTGGTTTTGAAACCCCATTTTTCGATGGTTGAGTTAGTAAATATTATTTATTAATATTTACAAGTCTTTAATAGAATTATATTAAATTTTGGTTAGGCAATTTTAATGATTGGTTGGTTAATTAAGGTACAAGGACTAAATCGTAAAAATCGTAAAAGTTTATCACATTTGATTTTTAAGTTTCAAATGGTTTAATTAGTGAATGTACTAGGATCTAAGTGGAAATTAGATCACTTTTAAAAGGGATGGACAGTTAGTGGATATTTTTAATTTAAAATATATTAGTTAAAATGTTAAAGTAATAATAAAAAGTAATAAAACATAAAATTGAAGGTTACCATCTTGCCATTTCTTCTTTCCCGCTGTTTCCACCATTGTTGAATGAAGGAAGAAATCTTTAAACATTGAAAATCATTTTACCCTTGGTTATAAGTCCAAACATAGCCCGTTTTTCATAAATTTTATGTTTTTGATATCGTTGTAGCCTAATCTAGCTAATTAATCTACCGTAATTCGGTGTAGTAGATTAAACTAATTTTTGCACTTTAGGAGCTTGAAAATAAGCATTATCATTAGGTTTTAATTATATTTTAGTAAGTTTAATTAAATTCAACCAAGTGTGTGAATTGAATCTTTTATTAACCTTAGGGGCCGAATGAGACCTAAGGGAGAGCTAATGTACTTTGTGAGTGTGCAGGAGACCATTGAAAGGCATTCTAAACTGATATTGGTCACTATTTCGTAACACGGATGATTCGATGTTGCAACATAGGGACCAGAATGGAAGAATTCTGATACTGCCTTCAATATCGCGACACAGCCTAAGGGTGTCGAAACATACCCCCTGAAGACATCCTAGAGAAGAGTATATTGTCTTCTTTGTCGCAACACAGGTTCTAGTGTGTCGTAATATCGACTCTGGATAGGAATTAATACGATCCAGGGGGTGCACAATCTAACTTAAAGCTTGGGAACGTCAACTAACCTAGGGTTAAGGACGACGTCTACCTCAAGTCTATAAATAGACTCATTTGGCACATGTTATGAACACCAATTTCTCTTTTTAATTTGTGTTTATTTTTGCTGACTCGTTATTCTAGTGGACGTATCGGAAGGTCCTGCTAGTGTAACACCCCTAACTCATATCCGTCGTCAAAACAGGGTTACGGAGCATTACTAAAACTTTTCAGAACATTCTCAGATAAATCATGTCAATCACTATTCATTAACTGAGATAATTCATAACATCCCTTAATTGGACCCTCGAGGCCCAATACGAGTGTTAGGATCGAGTCGGGACTTAATCGGAAACTCTAATAATTTTTCGTAACATTTCAAAAAATTTCCAAAGTACAGGGCTCACACTCCCGTGTGATCCAAGGGACATGCCCATGTGACCGTTAGACACGCTCCTGCCTCAGGCCGTGTCCAATTTAGGTTGCTCTCTGACTTGCGCTGTCGAAACCATTTTTTAGGTTTTATAAAAACGGGGATCGACGTTAAAAAAACAGAAATTGGAGTCGCCACCAATCCCTTTTTACTTAGGTGTGATTGGATCACCTTATAAAACGTTTCATTTCAAAACATTGATTTTGGTCTGCGAAATACAAGAAAACGGGTTCGGGAGTCGGTTACGTACGAGGAAGGGTTAGTACCCTCGTAACGCCCAAAATTTGGTACCTAATTGATCATTTCATGTCCTAGTGTCGAAAATTCGAAAAGATTTTAAAATACAATTCCTTTTAAAGAATGTTTGTATAACCCGTTTTGGAATATTAAGATTCCTTTATTCCATAAGGATAAAATATCACATCCAGTACGTTAGGGTGCGACATTTTAACCTTCGAAACTAAGATCGTCCCTTAATTTCCCAAAACACGAAATTAAAAGGATATTTAGTTATTTGGATGTACGAAAAATCGAAACCCAGCACGTTAGGGCACAATTTCTTGAACTTCCAAACACGAAACATTGCCTTGTTTTCTAAAATCCTTATTCCGAGAGAATAAAACGTCACATCCAGTGAGTTAGGACACAATAATTTTGAATTCTCGAGAATAAGTTTTTTTATTTAACTTTTAAAAGGAAAGTAATAGGTTCTTTGAACTCGAAGAAGAAAATCGAAACCCAGTAAGTTAGGGTGCGATTTCTTTCGAACCCTTAGAATGCGGAGTGTTTTCTTATTTTGAAAATTGGATAAAAATGTAATGTGATCGAAATAAAATGGAAAATGAATTTAAAATAAAGTGTAGAATGATTTACAATGCTTGCTTATATAACAACACGACGATGATAAAATATAACAACAATAATAAAGGTAGAAATAAAATACAGTAAAGCAAAAGCAAGATAGACAAATGAAATAAAATAAAAGAGAATAGTAACAAAAATGAGGGAAAAAAATAGAATAATAATAACAATAATGAAAATGTGATAATAATAATAAAATATATTAATAAATGAAAAATAGTAAAAAATAAAAATAAAATTAATATTAGTAATAATAAGAAGAATAATAATAATGAAAATAATAGTAATGATATTGATAATAAATAAATATAATAATAATAATAATAAAGTTAATTATAAATAAAATAATAATAAGAAAAAATAGTAGTGGTAATATAATAATAATAATACTAAATTAGTGATAATAATAGTAATAATAATATTATTAATAGTAAATGAAAATAATAATAAAAGTAATAGTAGAAATAAAAATTATATTAAAAATAAAATAATAGTAAATATTGAGATTAATAGTGATTAAATAATGGTAGTAAAAAAAATAACACTAGCAATACTGAAAATAATAAAAATAATAATAATAATAATATTTAAAATAAAAAAAATAATAATAACAATAATAATAAATATAAAAATAATGAATATGGTAATGATAAAATAATAATAATAATATTTATATAGAAATAATAAATAAAAAAATGTTAAAACCATGGCAAAATAACAAAAATAATAAAAGAAAATAAAGTAGGGACAAAATTAAACTTAAAAATGATACTTTGGGGAGAATTTTAAAAGAAATAAGTGAATTAGGCCCCCTTAGCAATGTGCGCAAAAAGTGGAGGACCAAAAGGGAAATATTCCTGCCCTCCTAAACGACACCGTGCGTTTTAGGACTAAAATGAAAACCGAAATAAATTATCGGGCAAAAATTAAAAAATAACATAAACTCAATTAGAAAAAACAAAAATGCGGAAGGGCTAAAGCAGCAAATAACCCATTTCACAAAAAACACGAGGATCTTTCGGGTCGGGTCAACTGCACGCGGATCCTAGGTGAAACGACGTCGTTTTGGCCTTAAAAGGGGACCTCCAAAACGGCGTCGTACAATAGGCCCTATATAAGTAAAAAAACCCAAAAAAATTCATTTCAAACACTTTGAAAAAAAAAAAACAGGAGCTCGAGAAAGTCGTCTCCCTCTCGGCTTTGAGGTCCGACTCGGTCGTCCGGACCTCAGGCCTACGCCCCACGCTGCCGTCGTCGCCACTAAATACGGTGGCTGGAGGTTAAAAACCTCTGCTTTTCAACGCGAGTCAACAGGTATTCCTTTTTTTATATTTTTAAATAGTTTTTATATATTTAAAATGTGTAGATCAAAGAAAAAAATAGAAATAAAATGAACGAAAATAAAAAAACCTCTGTTGTTTTATTAATCTCTGTATATTTTCTGTGTCTCTTGTCTCTGTTTGTATTTCTCTGTGTATGTATTGTGTCCCTGTTACAGATTCTTGTAGGGCTTTTATAGCCCTCAAAACGAAAATAAAAAAGAAAAAAAAATATTTTGCCATGTTTGCTGTGTTTTGCTGCTGTCTTTCCTTTTTTGCAGGCAATCAACGAGGGTCTCGGCGATGGTGCGGGATTCGCGCGCTGATTGCAAGGGACTGATTGTGGCGCAGGGGAGGCTGCTTGTTGGGGCACTTGCGGCGCAGTGGAAACCTAGGGTGTCCTGCGTTCTCAAGCTATTTGGGCCATTTGGGCCAGCTTAGCTTTGGGTCTATTGGGTCTGGGTCTTTAGGTCTGGGTCTGAGGGTGTATTCGGGTAATGGGTAGTAATTTGGTTTTGTAAAAGGACTGTAAAAGACAACTTGGACTGTTTTTATTTTTTATTTGGACTTTGTATGGGCTCGGGCAAAATGGGTTGATTACAGCTGCCCCTCTTTGCTCATTGTCGTGTAACGAGAATAGAGCAAAGACTACAAAAGGTCCAATTTTTCCCGGTCTCTTGCCGAGCCTTGACTCATTGGTCCTTATCTTCTTCAAATGGCTTCCAACTCCACTGCAACTTCAATGGTATTGGAACTTCATCTTGATTTCAATAAGTCTGATGGCTTCATTCTACTTCACTGCAACTTCAGGAAGGCAATATTAGCTATCTTTAATCTGCTCCACTGCAAACTCAAGGAGATAAGATCTAATGTCTGATCTGCTTCTTGCAACTTCAAGAATGCCAAATCTGCTATCTTCGATCTACTCCTCTGCAAACTCAGGGAGACAAGATCTAATGTCTTCGATCTGCTTCCTGTAACTTCAGGAATGCCAGATCTGCTATTTTTAATCTGCTCCACTGCAAACTCAGGGATGCCAGATTAGTATCTTCGATCTGCTTCACTGCAATCTCAGGAATGCCAAATCTGCTATTTTTTATCTGCTCCACTGGAAACTCAGGGATGCCAGATTAGTATCTTCAATCTGCTTCACTACAATATCAGGGATGCCAGATTAGTATCTTCGATCTGCTTCACTACAATCTCAGGAATGCCAGATCTAAAATCTTCAGTCTTCCCCACTACTATCTCGAGAGGAAAAAATCTGAACTTTTCAGTCTACTTCCTTACTATCTCAGGAAGACTTCAATCTTCAGTCTGCTCCACTACAATCTTGAGGGAACAAAATTTGAACTTTTTAGTCTGCTTCCTTACTATCTCAGGAAGACTTCAATCTTCAGTCTGCTCCACTACCATCTCGAGGGAACAAAATCTGAACTTTTCAATCTGCTTCCTTACTATCTCAGGAAGACTTCAATCTTAAGTTTGCTCCACTACCATCTCGAGGGAACAAAATCTGAACTTTTCAATCTGCTTCCTTACTATCTCAGGAAGACTTCAATCTTCAGTCTGCTCCACTACATTCTCTAGGGAACTGTAACACCCCAAACCTGGCCCATGCGTTATGACCGGATCTGACATGTGACATGAGAAAAACGTGTTAAATCCCTTTTGATTTGTACTAAAATAGATATTATTTTGTTATAATCAAGAAAACATGTTTATTAGAAATATTTGATAAAATACTACTAATCCTCGAAAGTTAATTGAGAAATAAAAAAATTGAACTAATGATCTTATAAAACCGTGTCTTTTGAAAATATCATTTGAAAGTTCGAGTGAAAACTTCCGTGTTAAAATATTTATAAAAGTTTATTATGAAATCCATTTGTTAATCGATTTTGGAAAACCTTTATTTAAGTTTTTAGAAAATTCTCATTTTAAACAATTTAAGCAAAATAATAAGTATAACAACCATAAAGCAAATAATAAAATACTCCAGAGGCCTTATTACAACATAAAAAAAAACCCAAAATAATAAAGTGAACGGAAATAGAAATTTAAAGTTCAAAATAAAACACCATTTCTGAAGTATGGCTTCCACCGAGTCATCCATGGCCCAAGTCCACATCACTGAGCATTACCTCCAAGGGTTAAGAAAAGGGGGAGTGAGTTACAAGAACTCAGTGTGAAACCCCTTACCATCATCCACTGGGCCTGAACCCATATAGCAATATCTTGGGCCTAAGCCTTTTTACATAACAATTCTTAAAATGAAGCAAATGTATGAATGTATTCAACCCAACCCATCCTAGATATCCATCCGCTACACACCACCCGTACCATCCATCACACCTGTGGGGATCAAGTCAACCCACCCCGCCAACACACCAATCGCAGGCATTATGCCTTTTATAACACATTTAATTGTGGGCAAGCCACCAGAATCTCAGAGTATCATATTATCAAACATATTTGTGGCAGTGCCACCAGAATTTCTTCTCTTCAACATTTTCCCAACCCATGCAAATTCATGTAGATGCATCATACATAGCAAATCATGCTATTTAGAAATATATCAACAATAATTAATTCAGACAAAAGTTCAGCCCATTAACACTTTACAAATCGGCCCTTTAAGGCAATTTATCAAATCAGCCCATTAAACAATATATCAATTCGACCCATTAAGCAATATATCAATTCGGCCCATTAGGCAATATATCAATTCGGCCCATTAAGGGTTCGGCCCATTAGGGGCATTTTCGTAATTCGGCCCTTTAGGGGCATTTTCGTAATTCGGTAATTTTACCCACTAAGGCTAATTCGGTAATCTCGCAACCCAGGGGTATTTCAGTAATTTACCCTCCAAGGGTATTTTGGTAATTCCGCAACCTAGACTTAACTACTAATTTGGGGCATAAAAATCGAAACTGTCCATTTATGTCATACTGACTAAATTGACTATAACTCAAGTTAGGAAACTCGAAATTTAGATCCATAAATTTTCCTTGAAACTAGACTCATACATCTTCTTACTAATTTTTTTCCAGAATTTTTGGATTATCCGTTTAGTACAGTTTATTCATTAAAGATTTCCTTATTACACTGTCCAACGGTTCTGACCTCTCTTCACCAAAATTCAAATATCTCACTGCACGGTTTTCATATGTTACTCCCACTTGTTTCTATTGAAAATAGGCTCACTAAGGAATCTATACATATAACTTATATCTCATAATTCACTTTGTACAATTTTAAACGATTTTTCCAAGACAAAACAGGGAACCACAAAGTCAATCAGAACAAGTCTCACTAAAATTAATATATCACAGAATATACAATTCCTCTTCCTCTTCCGTTTCTTTCATATAAAAATAGACACAGTAAGCTTTATTTAGATATCTTTTTCACTTTCTAACTTTCTTTATCCTATTTTTCGTGATTTTTCAAAATCACGTCACTGTTGCTGACCAAAATGTTTCATTGCAAAAATATGGTTACCACTACGAATATACGCACGCCCGAGTGGTCACGGATGCCGGTTTTCGGTTTTCCTTCGCTATTTCGATCGAATCACAGAAAATTTCATGCAAAATTTCAAAGAGGTATGAGATTACACACCATTTCAAATAGGTATTCAGAAGGGTAAGGGATTACACACCATTTCAAACAGGAATTCGGAAGGGTATGGGATTACACCCCTTATTCGGAATCCGTAACACGATACTCTCCGCGGCACCTAAAGGTACAATCGGTTAACAATTAGTCCATAGCCCAAATTTTCAACTTCAACCAAGTATTGCGATTGATTAACAATCTATATCACTTACCAACAATCCAAGTCTCTTATTACGAGGGATAGGTGATCGGGCGATTTGGTTCCTATAGTGACCGATTAGTCCAAACTATTAATCCATTTAGCAACCAATCGAATAATGAACGATATCAAGTAATCCATAAAGAACTCCTTACCTTGTTGCGATTTCCACCACTTGACTTATGGCTAGAATGATATTCGGCCACCCACTAAGATCACTACGAAAGAGTATTGATCACAGCATGAGAATGATGGAGAGAGTGACGTTTTGATAAGAAACAAAGTTGACTAACCGAATAACGATGAACATTCATATTCGATTAGGAAGAAAAAGAACATAAAAAATAGAAAGAGGGATATAAGATCACTTACCGATTCGATTAAGAAGAGATTTTCCTACACGATGGGGAACAAAATGATGAAGAAATAGGATGATAAGGGGTTCGGCTATAGAGAAAATCGAACAGGAAATGTGATCACAAAGTGATGTCGATTAAAGAAGAAGAAAAGGTTGATGAAATGGTCAAAAGAGAAAAATGAATGGAGAAAAGTGCTTTGGTAATTTCGGCTATCAAAGGGGAGATGAGCAAGGTGAGTGTTTCGGCCAAACAAAAGAAAAGAATGCACAAATGTGTTGGGAGATTTCGGCCAAAGCTAAGAGGAAGATGGATTTGAAAAGAAGACACAAATGTTCAAAGAGAAAAGTGTACCTCTCATGCACCCAAAAACTAACAAAATGATCTAAAGAGAAATTCGGCTCTTCCTTTCCCCCTAACAAAACCGTGTGAACTCTAGCCAAAAAGGGTGGATGTTGACCAACAAAAATCTTTCCAAAACATCACCCATGAAAAAGGCCAACATGCTCCCTTATCTTGTCTTTTTCTTTTGATTCCTTTCCTTACCTTCATCCTTTCCTGTTTCCTTAGCCACCATACCATAATTAAAAAATCTTCCTTGCCTTAAATACCACCTTGGCCGACACATGGAAGAGAAGCACAAAAAAAATAAATTCAAAATTTTGCAATAGATGGGATTCGAACCTCAGACCATTAGTACACTCCACACGCCACTTTCCACCTTTACCAATAGACTCCTTGTGCTAGCAAAATGCACACTTATTTCCTTAAGTCATAATGCCACTTGCCTTCTCTCCTTAAAGTGCCTAAACATAAAAATTTTGCTAAGGCCCAATTTGAACCCGGAACTTCCTATAACCCCGTAAATTTCCAAAATCACCTTCCTAATAAGTCCAACTTGAAATAATGTCGTTCTCAAATTCCCATAAAATTTACAACGCTTTTACGCTCAAGGTCTAATGGGCCCAATCCTACTAGGCCCAATTTCGGGTCGTTACAATTCTACCCTCCTTAAAGAAATTTCGTCCTCGAAATTTCCAACCAACTACTAAACGCACCGCTCAAATCACCCCACTATGCTTTCACTGCGCACTCTGATCTTAAGAACACTAATGTACTTTTAACAAAATCTTGAATCCTCTTTCACTCAACCAAACATCTAACCACGTATAAGCGATTATCTACCACTTATACCTAAAATTTTCTACATTCAATCATCACGCCCAACCAAAACATACCTGACTTGATGGTGATGAAATAATCCCGGGCCTTATACTCCTTAGACCCGCATCTCAAGCATGCTCCTGACCTCCTCCAGCATTCTCTCGGATGACGCCTTCTGCAATAATCGTAAGCCGAAAAGTTTGGACGTGCCTTAACACGCTTCACAGAACGAGACTGCGACCCAAAAGAACCGCGATCTCTTTTCTTCTTACAGTCCACACACTCAACTCGAAGTGTTTCACCGATTCCTTTAACCTCCTCCAATACTTCCTTAACTATCTGAGTTAGCTCATCAACCCCACTTCGATAATGAGATCCTGCTCAACCATCGGCAATGCCAGCGCCTCCCTTTCGGAAACATGCCCCGATGCTGAAGATCTAGCCTTAGCACCTCGGCCTCTACCACGTCCACATCTATCGCGTCTACGTCCTTTAACGCTCATACTTGCTAAATCAATTTAATCTTATTACGAGTCTTATGAATCAGTATAATTATTCAATGTTTATTAAACAATATTTTATGGAGTATAGGAAGTAAAGTTGTTTTCGCAATACGCATCCTAAAGTCTCAATCTCTATAGTTTCAGCTCCTAAAACTAAGAGTTCTAGAGTATTCTATTTTGTGAAATTTTCTTACCACAGTACTAACACAATAATCATAAAATAAAAACACATACTTACTTGACTTAGTGCCGGATACCCGTGGTGCCATACTTCTTTTAGAACATGTATTTATAAATTAAAAATTTTAAACGGCTTTGAAAACACTTTTGAACCCAAACCACAGCCGAGTTTTACAACCTGGCTCTGATACCATAAAATGTAACACCCCAAACCCGGCCCATGCGTTATGACCGGATCTGACATGTCACATGAGAAAAACGTGTTAAATCCCTTTTGATTTGTACTAAAATAGATATTATTTTGTTATAATCAAGAAAACATGTTTAATTAGAAATATTTGATAAAATACTACTAATCCTCGAAAGTTAATTGAGAAATCAAAAATTTGAACTAATGATCTTATAAAATCGTGTCTTTTGAAAATATCGTTTGAAAGTTCGAGTGAAAACTTCCGTGTTAAAATATTTATAAAAGTTTATTATGAAATCCATTTGTTAATCGATTTTGGAAAACCTTTATTTAAGTTTTTATAAAATTCTCATTTTAAACAATTTAAGCAAAATAATAAGTATAACAACCATAAAGCAAATAATAAAATACTCCAGAGGCCTTATTACAACATAAAAAAAAAACCCAAAATAATAAAGTGAACAAAAATAGAAATTTAAAGTTCAAAATAAAACACCATTTCTGAAGTATGGCTTCCACCGAGTCATCCATGGCCCAAGTCCACATCACTGAGCATTACCTACAAGGGTTAAGAAAAGGGGGAGTGAGTTACAAGAACTCAGTGTGAAACCCCTTACCGTCATCCACTGGGCCTGAACCCATATAGCAATATCTTGGGCCTAAGCCCTTTTACATAACAATTCTTAAAATGAAGCAAATGTATGAATGTATGCAACCCAACCCATCCTAGATATCCATCCGCTACACACCACCCGTACCATCCATCACAACTGTGGGGATCAAGCCAACCCACCCCGCCAACACACCAATCGTAGGCATTATACCTTTTATAACACATTTAATTGTGGGCAAGCCACCAGAATCTCAGAGTATCATATTATCAAACATATTTGTGGCAGTGCCACCAGAATTTCTTCTCTTCAACATTTTCCCAACCCATGCAAATTCATGTAGATGCATCATACATAGCAAATCATGATATTTACAAATATATCAACAATAATTAATTCAGACAAAAGTTTAGCCCATTAACACTTTACAAATCGGCCCTTTAAGGCAATTTATCAAATCGGCCCATTAAACAATATATCAATTCGGCCCATTAAGCAATATATCAATTCGGCCCATTAGGCAATATATCAATTCGGCCCATTAAGCAATATATCAATTCAGCCCATTAAGCAATATATCAATTCGTCCCATTAAGCAATATATCAATTCGGCCCATTAAGGGTTCGGCCCATTAGGGGCATTTTCGTAATTCGGCCTTTTAGGGGCATTTACGTAATTCGGTAATTTTACCCACTAAGGGTAATTCGGTAATCTCGCAACCCAGGGGTATTTCGGTAATTTACCCTCCAAGGGTATTTTGGTAATTCCGCAACCTAGACTTAACTACTAATGTGGGGCATAAAAATCGAAACTGTCCATTTACGTCATACTGACTAAATTGACTATAACTCGAGTTAGGAAACTCAAAATTTAGATCCGAAAACTTTCCTTGAAACTAGACTCATATATCTTCTTACTACAAGTTTTCCAAAATTTTTGGATTATCCGTTTAGTACAGTTTATTCATTAAATATTCCCTTATTACACTGTCCAACGGTTCTGACCTCTTTTACCCAAAATTCAAATATCTCACTGTACGGTTTTCATATGTTGCTCCCACTTGTTTCTATTGAAAATAGGCTCACTAAGGAATCTATACATTTAACTTATATCTCATAATTCACTTTCTACAGTTTTAAATGATTTTTCCAAGACAGAACAGGGAACGACGAAGTCAATCAGAACAAGTCTCACTAAAATTAAGATATCACAGAATATACAATTCCTCTTCCTCCTCCGTTTCTTTCATATAAAAATAGACACAGTAAGCTTTATTTCGATATCCTTTTCACTTTCTAGCTCCCTTTATCCTATTTTTCGTGATTTTTCAAAATCACGTCACTGCTTCTGACCAAACTGTTTCATTGCAAAAATATGGTTACCACTATGAATATACGCACGCCCGAGTGGTCACGGATGCCGGTTTCCGGTTTTCCTTCGGTATTTCGACCGAATCACAGAACATTTCATGCAAAATTTCAGAGAGGTATGAGATTACACACCATTTCAAACAGGTATTCGAAAGGGTATGGGATTGCACACCATTTTAAACAGGTATTCGGAAGGGTACGGGATTACACACATTATTCGGAATCCGTAACACGATACTCTCCACGGAACCTAAAGGTACAATTGGTTAACAATTAGTCCATAGCCCAAATTTTCAACTTCAACCAAGTATTGCGATTGATTAACAATCTATATCACTTACCAATAATCCGAGTCTCTTATTACGAGGGATAGGTGATCGGGCGATTTGGTTCCTATAGTGACCGATTAGTCCAAACTATTAATCCATTTTGCAACCAATCGAATAATGAACGATATCAAGTAATCCATAAAGAACTCCTTACCTTGTTGTGATTTCCACCACTTGACTTATGGCTAGAATGATATTCGGCCACCCACTAAGATCACTACGAAAGAGTATTGATCACAACATGAGAATGATGGAGAGAGTGACGTTTTGATAAGAAACAAAGTTGACTAACCGAATAACGATGAACATTCATATTCGATTAGGAAGAAAAAGAACATAAAAATAGAAAGAGGGATATAAGATCACTTGCCGATTCGATTAAGAAGAGATTTTCCTACACGATGGGGAACGAAATGATGAAGAAATAGGATGATAAGGGTTCGGCTATAGAGAAAATCAAACAGAAATGTGATCACAAAGTGATGTCGATTAAAGAAGAAGAAAAGGTTGATGAAATGGTCAAAAGAGAAAATGAATGGAGAAAAGTGCTTTGGTAATTTCGGCTATCAAAGGGAGATGAGCAAGGTGAGTGTTTCGGCCAAACAAAAGAAAAGAATGCACAAATGTGTTGGGAGATTTCGCCAAAGCTAAGAGGAAGATGGATTTGAAAAGAAGACACAAATGTTCAAAGAGAAAAGTGTACCTCTCATGCACCCAAAAACTAACAAAATGATCTAAAGAGAAAAGAGAAATCCGCTCTTCCTTTCCCCTAACAAAACCGTGTGAACTCTAGCCAAAAAGGGTGGATGTTGACCAACAAAAATCTTTCCAAAACATCACCCATGAAAAGGCCAACATGCTCCCTTATCTTGCCTTTTTCTTTTGATTCCTTTCCTTACCTTCATCCTTTCCTTTTTCCTTAGCCACCATACCATAATTAAAAATCTTCCTTGCCTTAAATACCACCTTGGCCGACACATGGAAGAGAAGCACAAAAAATAAATTCAAAATTTTGCAATAGATGGGATTCGAACCTCAGACCATTAGTACACTCCACAGGCCACTTTCCACCTTTACCAATAGACTCCTTGTGCTAGCAAAATGCACACTTATTTCCTTAAGTCATAATGCCACTTGCCTTCTCTCCTTAAAGTGCCTAAACATAAAAATTTTGCTAAGGCCCAATTTGAACCCGGAACTTCCTAGAACCCCGTAACTTTCCAAAATCACCTTCCTAATAAGTCCAACTTGAAATAATGCCGTTCTCAAATTCCCATAAATTTTAAAATGCTTCTACGCTCAAGGTCCAATGGGCCCAATCCTACTAGGCCCAATTTCGGGTCGTTACAAGAACAAAATCAGAACTTTCCAATTTGCTTCCATACTATCTCAGGAAGACTTCAATCTTCAGTCTGGTCCACTACCATCTCTAGAGAACAAAATCTGAACTTTCCAATTTGCTTCCTTACTATCTCAGGAAGACTTCAATCTTCAGTCTGCTCCGCTACCATCTCTAGGGAACAAAATCTGAACTTTCTAATTTGCTTCCTTACTATCTCAGGAAGACTTCAATCTTGATCTGCTCCACTACCTTCTCTAGGAACAAAATCAACTTTCGAATTTGCTTCCTTACTATCTCAGAAGACTTCAATCTTCATGCTGCTCCACTACCATCTCTAGGGAACAAAATCAACTTTCCAATTTGCTTCCTTACTATCTCGTGAAGACTTCAATCTTCTGTGCTCACTCCATTACCATCTCTAGGGAACAAAATCAAACTTTCCAATTTACTTCCTTACTATCTCAGGATGACTTCAATCTTCAGTCTGCTCCACTACCATCTCTAGGGAACAAAATCTGAACTTTCCAATTTGCTTCCTTACTATCTCAGGAAGACTTCAATCTTCAGTCTGCTCCACTACCATCTCAGGGGAACAAAATCTAAACTTTTTAGTCTGCCCCCTTGCTACATCAAGGAGATTAGACCAATGGCTAAAATCTGCTCCATTGTCGATACATGGAGATAAGATTCGCCAAATTTGATATGCTCTACTACTGCTTAGGGAGATAAGATCTGTGAATTCATCAGTTGCTACACCGTCCTCTGAGGGACATGTCCTGTAGACTCGGTTCCATATGCATATGTTTATGCCGAATGATCAGGATGCTATGATCAAAATGAATCAAATGCTCCTAGCCACATGTGTTATGAATGCCAAAAATGTCATGATTTTTTTTTGTACAATGATTAAGATGCAATGACTGGAATGAATCAAATGCTCCTAACCAAATGATATTTTGGATGACATTTGCATGAATGCAGACTGTCATGAGAATGATCCTTTGTTAAATGCACAATGATTAGGATGCAATGATCGGAATGAATCAAATGCTCCTAATTGGAAGTGTGAGAATGATCCCTTTTTAATGTTTGGGTTATCATTGCTCATAGTTCATCAAGGTTCTATCACTGATGCGTTACCATGCTTTCTCATTCAGCTGGTATATTTGACAGAAAATCCAAAGAAACAATCATATTCTGCTCAGCAAGCTTGCCCCGCTGTAATTTCAGAGTCCCTTCCACTTTCATAAAGTTTGTACCTCCCACTGCAACTTTGGTTTCTTCAATCCATCCTGCTGCAACTCCGAGGTATGGGATTAATTTTATCTGTCACACCACTCGCTGGGTGTAATGACCAGATGTATATGCCTGATATTTGCATGAATGCATAGTATCATTTACTTTTCCCAAGAATGATCTCCTTGTACACTTAGGGTGACATTACTCGTCATTTGTCGAGTTGATATCACTGAAAAAATCCGAAGAGATAATCATCTTTCAATATTTCCAACCCTTAGGCTTGGTGAGTTCTAAACAATAGTGTAACACCCCAAACCCGGTCAATACACCACGACCGAATCTGGCATGTTACGGGGAAAATCGCGTTTGAGGGGTTAGGTTTCAGGTTAAAGATTCGATGAAAAACTCTTTGTCATATTTTATACTTGTCAAAATCTTGGGCATGATTGCTTTAAAACTGGTAGTGAATTTTGAGAACCCAGAAATTTGAAAACTCGGTTGACTCCATAAGTAAGACAAATACATATCGTTTGAGAATCCCAAGTACTCTCCTTCTTGATGCTTAAAAACATTTTGGGTTTAGTGTGAAAAAAATCTCTAGTTCTAGAAATTGTTTGAGTGGCATTTATTTTTAATGTTTTAGGGTGATACTCGATGGTAAAGTTTAAAACATATCGCGTTGTAGTTTGAAAACCTCATCTTTCCAAGTTTTATCCAATATTAGTCCAATTCTTTGTTAAGGCATATTTGAAATCACATTTAAACATATAAATAACCAAAGCATAACTTTAAAAGGCCATTTACAATTCCAAAGAAAACCAAATGAAAATAAAGGAAATAAAGTACCAAGTATTTAAATCGATGCAAATCTGAATTTATTCATGGCATGAGCACCTCGAGTCCACCCGGCTCCATGTCCGCAATCTAAGTGTCACCAAACGATAAGGAGAAGGTGAGTCGCAAGACTCAGTGCATAAATCCCTCTCCCGAATAATGCAACATGCTAACACACATCATAGCAACGCAATACAAGTAATGCACCCAATCCTAGCCATCCGCACTCCATTTCTACCCCATGTGGTACCAAACCACTTTGGTGGTGCCAAACCACCGGTGACCCAAAGTCACGATATCCATAATTGTGGTGCCAAACCACTGGTGACCCAAAGTCACGAATAATCCAATGATGGGGCCAACCCATCGTGTGATACCAAATCACTGGCGTCAATCCCGTATAATCAGCTGTGGGGCCAACCCACTGTGGTGCTAAGCCACCGGGACGAGGCGCTATGAGGTGCCAAACCTCGTGTCCCAAAGACACGAATGTGATACCAAATCACCGGTGACCAAAGTCACGAATCCAATGATGGGGCCAACCTATCGTGTGATACCAAATCACCGGGCGTCAATCCCGTATAATCAATCGTGGGGCCAACCCACCGTGGTGCTAAGCCACTGGGGACGACGCCGAGGTACCAAACCTCTGGTGACCCAAAGTCACAATAATCAATCTGTGGTACCAAACCACTGGTGGTGCCAAACCACTGGTGTCCCAAAGACACGGATATCATATTCCCCCTCCTCTCATCTCACCCATAACATATCATACTAATGCAAATCGTGCAATATATGTAATCATGCTAACATGTTTAACATTGTATCTCATATCACATACATCATCGATCATGATGTCATATACCATTAATAGAACTCGTAATGAAACGGGCTTACCCGAATCCGTGCACATACCCCATAGGGTATCATATCAATCAACCACGCTGTTTGACAATCAGGTTTATTAAACATATCACTAAGCAATGAGTGTGTTAGTTACACACCTGTTAAAACGCAAGCTTTTCAACTCAACAAATCGATCTACAATCTTAACACACCTTGCTCCTAGAATCGGCCAAACATAGGATTAGTCACTTATACCATTCGGCCAAAACCAAATAAACCAAAGGGGTTAACATTCAACCCTTACCTTGCAAATGGGTTGGTTTCCTACCAAACCCCGAACCAAACGGTGGTTCTTCTGACAATCGGCCTTCCTCTAAAACACAAATAATCAGTCTCACAAGGCTATGACTTTAACGAAAACAAAAAGAATAGACTAAAAGAACTCGTTCTTACCACCACCTACCTATTGCTTTACAGAGAAAGAAGGCCCTCTCGATTGCTCCCAAAATCCGAAGTCCTACAATCCAATCGGTTACAACACAAGAGATTAACACCCTTCAACCAATGCCGAAATCGGCCCTAAATCAAACCCAAATCGATTGAGAAAAAGAAAGAGAGAAAATGACCATTCGGCCAAACTCTTACCTACCACCAACCGAAAGAAAACAAGAACCCAACACGTTCACCACCCTTCCAATATTCGGCCACCAAGGAACTACTAAGAGAGAGGAGAGTTTCGGCCAAGAGGAATGGAAGAAACAAATGGAGACAAACGGCTTGAGCTTTGAACAAAAAGACAGGAATAAGAGATGAGTAGAGAGTGGGGACTTTCGGTTTGAAAGCAAATAGATGAAGAAAGTGTTTTGGAGGGTAAGATTCGGCTACCAAAGTTTAAGAAGGGAAAAGAAAAATGTGAGAAGGAGAGATACTAAATTCGACTTGACACAAAGTGAAGAAGCAAAGAAATGGAAGGGTGAATAGCAAAAGAAGCAAAACACAATTGTGTCTTCAAGATGACATTCGGCTATCAATGAAAGTCAAGAGCAAAGAACAAAGCAAATTCGGCAAAGGTTGTCAAGATTTCTCGGTTTCAAGAAAGAAAATGAAAAAAAATGAGAGAACACTCTTTAGAAAATTCGGCTAACAAAAGACCAAAGAAAGAACTTTTGCTTGACACTCCAAAGATCGAAAATGCACAAAAGCCTAAGTGAATTTCGGCTAACACCCCCCTAACTCACTCACCCAACCGGCCACTCCCCAAAACTCTCCTAAAATTCGGCCACATCTCCCCCAAACACTCCACACCACCACTTCAAATTAGTTTGAACTAGTCTCCTTCCTAAATTCACTCTCCACCCACCATTTGAGCATTTGACTTGGTCTTAGGCAGAGTTTGAACTGCCTACAACTCCTCCCCTCCATGCCGTCAAAATGAGAGCAAAAATGTGGGATTTTCGCAACTTGAACACAGGACCTCCTCCCCTGCAAGTGACGCCAAACACAAACCCCAAGTGGCGCATGCTTTGCCATCTTACTAGCTCAACTCTTGTGCCAACTTTTCACCTAAAATTATTTATAAACCCCAGCTCCTTAAGCTCCTCTCACATAAAACTTAAAACCAAAATTTTCTTCTACCACTCCGGCTTATACTAAGCTTACAACTAAGCCCCAAAACAACACAAAAGCAACATTTCAAAACAACCACATGCAAAACAATGCAATAACAAAATAGCCCCTATCCCTGGATGTTACAGTTCTACCCCCCTAAAAATAATTTCGGCCTCGAAATTACCTGATCAAAAGAGTTGAGGGTACTGCTGTCTCATCACATCCTCGGGTTCTCACGTAGCTTCTTCCACGCCATGGTTCTGCCATAGCACCTTTACCAGAGGCACTGACTTCCTACGCAAAACCTTTACATCCCGATCTAGGATCTGCATGCGTTCCTCCACCATGGTCAAATCGGATTCACCTCGATCTCTTCCATCGCTACGACATGCGATGGATCTCGAACGATAACGCCTAAGCATCGAAACGTGAAATACATCGTGAATCGACTCAACTCGGCCGGCAACTCAAGCCGGTAAGCTCATGGTCCCACTCGTTTGAGCACCTTATACGGCCCAATAAACCTCGGACTTAGCTTGCCTTTCCTTCCGAATCTCAATACTTTCTTCCATGGCGAGACCTTCAGAAAAACTTGATCCCCACGACAAACTCTATATCTCTCGCTTGAGATCGGCATAAGACTTCGCGCCTATCCAAGCTTCTTTCAATCGAGCTGAATCAACTTAACCTTGTCTTCGGTCTGCGCAACCAACTCTGGTCCCAACAACTGGCGTTCACCCAACTCCGTCCAACATGTAGGTGAGCGACACTTTCTACCATACAACGCCTCATATGGTGCCATTTTGATGCTTGCTTGGTAACTATTATTGTAGGCGAACTCAGCTAATGGCAGAAACTCCTCCCAACTACCTCTGAAATCCAGAACACAACCTCTTAGCATATCCTCTAAGATCTTTATAACCCTTTCCGACTGCCCGTCAGACTGCGGGTGAAAAGCCGTGCTGAAATCCAAGCGCGTACCCAAAGCCTGATGCAACGCTTTCCAGAACCTTGACGTAAATATGGGATCCCTATCCGAGATAATCGATACTGGCACACCGTGCAATCTCACTATCTCTGACACATACAGCTTCGCCAACCTCTGAAGTGAGTAATCAACCCTTACCGGAATGAAGTGAGCTGATTTAGTCAGACGATCCACAATTACCCAAACTGAGTCTTTCTTGCTCGGCGTAAGAGGTAATCCACTGATGAAATCCATAGTTATTCTTTCCCACTTCCATTGTGGAATCTTCACTGGCTGAAGCAACCCCGACGGCAACTGATGCTCAGCCTTGACCTGCTGACATGTCAGACACTTCCCTACAAACCCCGTCACTTCTTTCTTTAGACCCGGCCACCAAAATTGCTCTCTTAGATCTCTATACATCTTGCTTCCTCCGGGATGCATAGCGTATGGGCTGCTATGTGCGTCTGAAGAATCCTGCGCCTCGACTCAACGTCTTTCGGCGCATACAAGCTCGCCTTGAAAACACAACACTCCATCACTAGATAAATCAGAACCCTTCAAACCACCATCCCGCACTGAGACCTCTGCGCACTCAAAACCTCATCTTCCAATCAAGTTTCTCTCTCGATCCGCTCAACCCAAGTAGGCTTAACTGCAGCTCTCGCGCAATACTTCCGTCGCCATACAAACTCGGATGGGCAAACATCGCTCTTAAGTCCGAAACAACCTTACGGCTCAACGCGTGCGCCACCACGTTAGCCTTGCCCGGATGATATTCAATCGAACAATCATAATCCTTGAGCAATTCAATCCATCTGGCGCCTCAAATTCAAATCCTTCCGAGTCAAAAGATACTTTAGACTCTTGTGATCTGTGTAGACTATCGATCTCTCTCCGTACAAGTAGTGCCTCCAAATTTTCAAGGTGAAGACTACACCGCTAACTCCAAGTCTTGCGTCGGATAATTGACCTCATGTGGCCTCAATCGCGAGATGCGTAAGCCACAACCTTACCTTCTGCATCAAAGACACAACCCAATCCCGTATGTGATGCATTGCAATACACTGTGTGAATTCCTTCCCACCTCGGGTTGAATTAAAGCAGAGCTTGATCAAAATCTTCTTTAGTTTGTCGAAACTCTCCTGCGCTTCTCGATCAAACAAATGGAACCCCTTTCCTTAACAACTTGGTCATTGGCGCTGCGATCAATGAAAAACCTTCTACAAATCTTCGGCAGTATCTGCCAAACCAGAAAAACTCGAATCTTAGCCACCGACTTAGGCGGCTTCCAATCCAAAATCGCCTCAATCTTCCGAGGATCTACCCTAATCCCCTCACCGACACTACATGACCCAAGAATGTCACCTCCACGAGCCGAACTCGCACTTACTAAATTTTACATAAAGTTTGTTTTTCCTCGAATCTGCAGCACTATTATTCGCAAGTGTGCATCATGCTCCTCCTCCTCTCTTTGAGTATACTAAGATGTCGTCAATAAAAACCACTACGAACTGATCCAAATACTGCTGAAACACCCTATTCATCATATCCATGAATGCTGCCGGCGCGTTAGTCAACCCAAACGGCATTACCAAAAATTCGTAGTGCCCATACCGAGTACGAAACGCTGTCTTGTGGATATCCACCTCCTTCACCTTCAATTGGTGATACCAAGACCTTAAATCAATTTTCGAGAATACCGAAGCACCCTTCAGCTGATCAAACAAGTCATCTATCCGCGGCAACGGATACTTGTTTTTGATCGTCGACTTGTTCAATCAAGCGGTAGTCTATACACATCCGCATGGTACCATCTTTCTTCTTAACAAAGAGTATCGCGCTCCCAAGGTGAAACACTTGGCCTAATAAAGCCTCGATCCAACAACTCCTGGATCTCGAGCCTTTAATTCCACTAACTCCTTTGGCGCCATCCTATACGGAGCAATAGACACCGCGCAGCCTCCCATAATGCATCTATCCCGAACTCCACCTCACGATCGGTGGCAAGCCCCAAGTTCCTCTAGAAACACATCACCAAATTCTTTAACTGTCCGGACCTTTTCCACAAAGAGATTCTTTAGCCTCCAAGGCGTACACGTGAACCACATACGCTTCACGACCCTTCCCGACCATCTTCTCCGCTTTCAAAGCGGATACCACGTTGGATAAGTAATCTCTTCTATTACCTATCATGACTACCTCATCACCCTCACTGTCTTTAGAACCAAGCGCTTAGCGCGCAATCCAATCTAGCCTCGGTATTTAACCAACCAGTCCATCCCGAGAATCGGTCGAACTCCTAAATGGCGGTTCCATCGGATCGACCACAAACACTACCCCTTGGAGTTCTAGGGGTACATCTCTATACAGCTTATCTACGACTACAGAGTGACCTAGAGGGCTAATGACTGTCATCTGCCTCGAAGTAGTTTCAGAGTTTAAGTCCATGGTCTCTACTATGCTACTAGCAACGTATGAATGCGTTGAACCCACATCAATTAAAGCAGTATATGGAGAACCAAAGATCAAAAACGTACCGGTTATGACGTCCGGTGCGTCGCCCTCCTCTCGGCGTCTCGCTGCATACACCAACCCAGGCTGTCTTGCCTCAGAGCTACCCGCACCTCTGCCCGGTGCTCCGCGGCCCCGACCAGAACCATTTCTGCCATTACCACGACCCCTCTGCGGTGGCGGTCCATTATTCCTGAACTGAGTACGGCCCTGCCCCTCGGACTGAATCCTAGTCAACTTACGCGGACAGTCCCTCACACGGTGATCCAAAGAGCCACACTCGAAACATCCTTTTCACCGGTCCAAAGAACCTCCCCAATGAGATTTCCCACAACGGTTACACTGTGCGGGTCCCTGATTACCAGCAACAGACCTACCAGACTGATTCGGCCCACTTTGTCTAGCTCTTTTCTGCGGATTACCCGACGACCCAGAAGATCCAAAACTCCTCTTATGTCTGTTCCTATCCATGTTTTGCCTCACAGATTCTTTAACACCCTCGGCTACCTTAGCCTTCTCAACCAGGATGGCAAACTCACGCTCCTGCTGTGGAGCAATCAGCAGTCTTAATTCGTCTCTCAGACCATCCTCGAATCGAACACACCTCTCGTGTTCAGTAGCCACAATGCCCCTAGCATACCTACTCGGCTTCAAGAATTTCCTGCGTGCTCGACACAGACTTACTCCCCTGAACTAGCCTCAAAAATGCTTTTCGTTGTGCGTCAATGTAGCTAGCTCCAATGTACTTTTTCTGATAAGCAGCCCTAAAATAATCCCAAGTGAGATCCTCCGCTGCAGCCCCATCTCGAACCGTGAGCCACCATTGGTATGACTCATCCCGAAGGAGCGATACTATCCCCTTCAGCTTCTCCTCAGCAGTCAGGTCCAGATCATCCATGATCCGCTCCGTCGCTTCCAGCCAATACTCAGCCGTGCTGGGAGCAACACCAGAAACACCTCTAAATACCTCGGCCCCATTTGCTCGAGTCGCCAGCACGCATTTCCCTAGCTCCTGCGCCTCCACCTACTCCACTACCCTTTCCGAACTCGCGGCATCGCTGCGACATCTGCGTCATCCCTGTCGATCACGAAATTCACCACCTCCCGGTGGTGGTGCTGCGGTATCTCATTCTCGACCCACGACCGGACCCTCTACCGGTTGTAAACCATCATCCTACCCCGACCACGTCCACGTGTATTACGACCACGTCCACCCCGAGTGCTCATGACTACAGTCTCGACTTAGCTGATTCAGAAGTTTTATGCATCAGTATTTATTCCGCTATTTAAAAGCACAGTCTTATGAATATTTCTTATTAAAGAAATTTTTGTTTTCGCAAGTCGTGGACCCAGTGGTTTCAGTTTCTAAAGTAATTGCTAGTCATTCCATCATATTACACCAACATCAGTAATCACAAGAATAATAAGGAGTACTTACCTGGGCGGATTGGTGCCGGAGACTCGAAGCCATGCCTTCCAAACCATATACTTTGAAACAAAAACATTTAAAAACAAAAATTCTTAAAACATTTTGGGCCTCAGGCCACAAATGAGCCTTGAACCGCTCATACCAAATTGTAACACCCCAAACCCGGTCAATACACCACGACCGAACGGCATGTTACGGGAAAATCGCGTTTGAGGGGTTAGGTTTCAGTTAAAGATTCGATGAAAAACTCTTTGTCATATTTTATACTTGTCAAAATCTTGGGCATGATTGCTTTAAAACTGGTAGTGAATTTTGAGAACCCGAAAATTTGAAAACTCGGTTGACTCCATAAGTAAGACAAATACATATCGTTTGAGAATCCCAAGTACTCTCCTTCTTGATGCTTAAAAAAATTTTGGGTTTAGTGTGAAAAAAATCTCTAGTTCTAGAAATTGTTTGAGTGGCATTTATTTTTAATGTTTTAGGGTGATACCCGATGGTAAAGTTTAAAACATATCGCGTTGTAGTTTGAAAACCTCATCTTTCCAAGTTTTATCCAATATTAGTCCAATTCTTTGTTAAGGCATATTTGAAATCACATTTAAACATATAAATAACCAAAGCATAACTTTAAAAGGCCATTTACAATTCCAGCAAAACCAAATGAAAATAAAGGAAATAAAGTACCAAGTATTTAAATCAGTGCAAATCTGAATTTATTCATGGCATGAGCACCTCGAGTCCATCCGGCTCCATGTCCGCAATCTAAGTGTCACTGAAACGATAAGGAAAAGGTGAGTCGAAAGACTCGATGCATAAATCCTCTCCCGAATAATGCAACATGCTAACACACATCATAGCAACGCAATACAAGTAATGCACCCAATCCTAGCCATCCGCACTCCATTTCTACCCCATGTGGTACCAAACCACCGGTGGTGCTAAACCACCGGTGACCCAAAGTCACGATATCCATAATTGTGGTGCCAAACCACTTTGGTGACCCAAAGTCACGAATAATCCAATGATGGGGCCAACCCATCGTGTGATACCAAATCACCGGGCGTCAATCCCAGATAATCAATCGTGGGGCCAACCCATCGTGGTGCTAAGCCAAGCCGCGAGACGCTATGAGGTGCCAAACCTCCGGTGTCCCAAAGACACGAATGTGATACCAAATCACCGGTGACCGGTCACGAATCCAATGATGGGGCCAACCCATCGTGTGTGATACCAAATCACTGGCGTCAATCCCGTATAATCAACTGTGGGGCCAACCCACTGTGGTGCTAAGCCACTGGGACGAGACGCTGAGGTGCCAAACCTCTGGTGACCCAAAGTCACAATAATCAATCTGTGGTACCAAACCACTTTGGTGGTGCTAAACCCACCGTGTCCCAAAGACACGGATATCATATTCCCCCTCCTCTCATCTCACCCATAACATATCATACTAATGCAAATCGTGCAATATATGTAATCATGCTAACATGTTTAACATTGTATCTCATATCACATACATCATCGATCATGATGTCATATACCATTAATAGAACTCGTAATGAAACGGGCTTACCCGAATCCGTGCACATACCCCATAGGGTATCATATCAATCAACCACGCTTTGTTTGACAATCGAGTTTATTAAACATATCACTAAGCAATGAGTGTGTTAGTTACACACCTGTTAAAACGCAAGCTTTTCAACTCAACAAATCGATCTACAATCTTAACACACCTTGCTCCTAGAATCAGCCAAACATAGGATTAGTCACTTATACCATTCGGCCAAAACCAAATAAACCAAAGGGGTTAACATTCAACCCTTACCTTGCAAATGGGTTGGTTTCCTACCAAACCCCGAACCAAACGGTGGTTCTTCTGACAATCGGCCTTCCTCTAAAACACAAATAATCAGTCTCACAAGGCTATGACTTTAACGAAAACAAAAAGAATAGACTAAAAGAACTCGTTCTTACCACCACCTACCTATTGCTTTACAGAGAAAGAAGGCCCTCTCGATTGCTCCCAAAATCCGTAAGTCCTACAATCCAATCGGTTTACAACACAAGAGATTAACACCCTTCAACCAATGCCGAAATCGGCCCTAAATCAAACCCAAATCGATTGAGAAAAAGAAAGAGAGAAATGACCATTCGGCCAAACTCTTACCTACCACCAACCGAAAGAAAACAAGAACCCAACACGTTCACCACCCTTCCAATATTCGCCACCAAGGAACTACTAAGAGAGAGAGAGTTTCGGCCAAGAGGAATGGAAGAAACAAATGGAGACAAACGGCTTGAGCTTTGAACAAAAAGATAGGAATAAGAGATGAGTAGAGAGTGGGGACTTTCGGTTTGAAAGCAAATAGATGAAGAAAGTGTTTTGGAGGGTAAGATTCGGCTACCAAAGTTTAAGAAGGAAAAGAAAAATGTGAGAAGGAGAGATACTAAATTCGCTTGACACAAAGTGAAGAAGCAAAGAAATGGAAGGGTGAATAGCAAAAGAAGCAAAACAAAATTGTGTCTTCAAGATGACATTCGGCTATCAATGAAAGTCAAGAGCAAAGAACAAAGCAAATTCGGCAAAGGTTGTCAGTACTTTCGGTTTCAAGAAAGAAAATGAAAAAAAATGAGAGAACACTCTTTAGAAAATTCGGCTAGCAAAAGACCAAAGAAAGAACTTTTGCTTGACACTCCAAAGACCGAAAATGCACAAAAGCCTAAGTGAATTTCGGCTAACACCCCCATAACTCACTCACCCAACCGGCCACTCCCCAAAACTCTCCTAAAATTCGGCCACATCTCCCCCAAACACTCCACACCACCACTTCAAATTAGTTTGAACTAGTCTCCTTCCTAAATTCACTCTCCACCCACCATTTGAGCATTTGACTTGGTCTTAGGCAGAGTTTGAACTGCCTACAACTCCTCCCCTCCATGCCGTCAAAATGAGAGCAAAAATGTGGGATTTTCGCAACTTGAACACAGGACCTCCTCCCCTGCAAGTGACGCCAAACACAAGCCCAAGTGGCGCATGCTTTGCCATCTTACTAGCTCAACTCTTGTGCCAACTTTTCACCTAAAATTATTTATAAACCCCAGCTCCTTCAGCTCCTCTCACATAAAACTTAAAACAATAATTTTCTTCTACCACTCCGGCTTATACTAAGCTTACAACTAAGCCCCAAAACAACACAAAAGCAACATTTCAAAACAACCACATGCAAAACAATGCAATAACAAAATAGCCCCTATCCCTGGATGTTACAGCTTCTACCCCTAAAAATAATTTCGGCCTCGAAATTACCTGATCAAAAGAGTTGAGGGTACTGCTGTCTCATCACATCCTCGGGTTCTCACGTAGCTTCTTCCACGCCATGGTTCCGCCATAGCACCTTTACCAGAGGCACTGACTTCCTACACAAAACCTTTACATCCCGATCTAGGATCTCGCATGTGTTCCTCCACCATGGTCAAATCCGGATTCACCTCGATCTCTTCCATCGC
Organism: Gossypium sturtianum; assembly: GCA_025698515.1. NCBI lineage: Eukaryota > Viridiplantae > Streptophyta > Magnoliopsida > Malvales > Malvaceae > Gossypium > Gossypium sturtianum. The sequence continues at coordinate 57,614,383 of CM046952.1, forward strand.
TACGACATGCGATGGATCTCGAACGATAACGCCTAAGCATCGAAACGTGAAATACATCGTGAATCGACTCAACTCCGCTGGCAACTCAAGCGGGTAAGCTCACGGTCCCACTCGTTTGATGCCTTATACGCCCCAATAAACCTCGGACTTAGCTTGCCTTTCCTTCCGAATCTCAATACTTTCTTCCATGGCGAGACCTTCAGAAAACTTGATCCCCACAAAGAAACTCTATATCTCTCCGCTTGAGATCGGCATAAGACTTACGCCTATCCGGCTTCTTTCAATCGAGCCCAATCAACTTAACCTTGTCTTGGTCTCGCAACCAACTCTGGTCCCAACAATTGGCGTTCACCCAACTCCGTCCAACATGTAGGTGAGCGACACTTTCTACCATACAACGCCTCATATGGTGCCATTTTGATGCTTGCTTGGTAACTATTATTGTAGGCGAACTCACCTAATGGCGTAAACTCCTCCCAACTACCTCTGAAATCCGAACCACGACCTCTTAGCATATCCTCTAAGATCTTTATAACCCTTTCCATTGCCCGTCGATCATGGGTGAAAAGCGTCTTTGAAATCCAAGCGCGTACCCAAAGCCCGATGCAACGCTTTCCGAACCTTGACGTAAATCGGGATCCCTATCCGAGATAATCGATCATCGCACACCGCAATCTCACTATCTCTCGACACATACGGACCGCCAACCTGCAAGTGAGTAATCAACCCTTACCGGAATGAAGTGAGTGATTTAGTCGGACGATCCACAATTACCCAAACTGAGTCTTTCTTGCTCGGCGTAAGAGGTAATCCACTGATGAAATCCATAGTTATTCTTTCCCACTTCCATTGTGGAATCTTCACTGGCTGAAGCAACCCCGACGGCAACTGATGCTCAGCCTTGACCTGCTGACATGTCAGACACTTCCCTACAAACCCCGCTACTTCTTTCTTCGACCGGCCACCAAAATTGCTCTCTTAGATCTCTATACATCTTGCTTCCTCCAGGATGCATAGCGTATGGGCTGCTATGTGCGTCCTGAAGAATCCTCTGCCTCAGCTCAACGTCTTTCGGCATACAAGCTCTGCCTTGAAAACACAACACTCCATCACTAGATAAACTGTAACCCTTCAAACCACCATCCTGCACCTGAGACTTCTGCGCACTCAAAACCTCATCTTCCAATCTGCTTCTCTCGATCCGCTCAACCCAAGTAGGCTTAACTCGCAGCTCGCTGCGAATACTTCCGTCGTCATACAAACTCGGATGGGCAAACATCGCTCTTAAGTCCGAAACAACCTTACGGCTCAACGCGTCGCCACCACGTTAGCCTTGCCCTGATGATATTCAATCGAACAATCATAATCCTTGAGCAATTCAATCCATCTGCATACGCCTCAAATTCAAATCCTTCGAGTCAAAAGATACTTTAGACTCTTGTGATCTGTAGACTATCGATCTCTCTCCGTATAAGTAGTGCCTCCAAATTTTCAAGGCGAAGACTACACCGCTAACTCCAAGTCGTAAGCGTCGGATAATTGACCTCATGTGGCCTCAATCGCCGAGATGCGTAAGCCACAACCTTACCTTCCCCGCATCAAAGACACAACCCAATCCCGTATGTGATGCATCGCAATACACCGTGAATTCCTTCCCACCTCGGTTGAATTAAAGCAGAGCTTGGTCAAAATCTTCTTTAGTTTGTCGAAACTCTCTCCTGCGCTTCTCACCCAAACAAATGGAACCCCTTTCCTTAACAACTTGGTCATTGGCGCCTGCGATCAATGAAAACCTTCTACAAATCTTCGCGGTATCTCCGCCAAACCTGAAAAACTCCGAATCTCAACCATCGATCGAGGCAAACTTCCAATCCAAAATCGCCTCAATCTTCCGAGGATCTACCCTAATCCTCTCATTGACACTACATGACCCAAGAATGTCACCTCCCGAGCCGTAACTCGCACTTACTAAATTTTACATAAAGTCGTTTTTCCTCGAACCGCAGCATTATTCGCAAGTGTGCATCATGCTCCTCCTCTGTCTTTGAGTATACTAAGATGTCGCCAATAAAAACCACTACGAACTGATCCAAATCTTCTTTGAACACCCTATTCATCATATCCATGAATGCCGCCGCGTTAGTCAACCCAAACGGCATTACCGTAAATTGTAGTGCCCATACCGAGTACTGGCTTGCCGTCTTGTGGATATCCGCCTCCTTCACCTTCAATTGGTGATACCAAGACCTTAAATCAATTTTCGAGAATACCGGTTAATTCCTTCACCGATCAAACAAGTCATCTATCCGCAAGCAACGGATACTTGTTTTTGATCGTCCGACTTGTTCAATCAAGGCGGTAGTCTATACACATCCGCATGGTACCATCTTTCTTCTTAACAAAGAGTATCGGCGCTCCCAAGGTGAAACACTTGGCCTAATAAAGCCTCGATCCAACAACTCCTGGATCTGAGCCTTTAATTCCACTAACTCCTTTGGCGCCATCCTATACAGAGCAATAAACACTGGCGCAGCCTCCGTGAATGCATCTATCCCGAACTCCACCTCACGATCTGGTGGCAAGCCCTGAAGTTCCTCTAGAAACACATCACCAAATTCTTTAACTGTCCGGACCTTTTCCACAGCAGATTCCTTAGCCTCCAAGGCGTACACGTGAACCACATACGCTTCACAGCCCTTCCTGACCATCTTCTCCGCTTTGAGCGGATACCACGTTGGATAAGTAATCTCTTCTATTACCTATCATGACTACCTCATCACCCTCACTGTCTTTAGAACCAAGCGCTTAGCCGCGCAAATCCAATCTAGCACGGTATTTAACCAACCACCATCCCGAGAATCGATCGAACTCCCTAAACGGCGGTTCCATCGGATCGACCACAAACACTACCCCTTGGAGTTCTAGGGGTACATCTTTATACTGCCTTATCTATGACTACAGAGTGACCTAGAGGGCTAATGACCGCCATCCGCCTCAAGTAGTTTCTCTGAGTTTAAGTCCATGGTCTCTACTATGCTACTAGCAACGTATGAATGCGTTGAACCCACATCAATTAAAGCGTTATATGGAGAACCAAAGATCAAAAACGTACGGCGCATGACGTCCGGCAAGCGTCGCTCTCCTCTCCTCCGTCTCACGCATACACCAACCCAGTGTCTTGCCTCGTAGCTACCCGCACCTCGCCCTTGCTTCATGGCCCGACTGAACCATTTCTCGCCATTACCACGACCCTCTCTGCGGTGGCGGTCCATTATTCTGAACCGAGTACGGCCCCGCCTCGGATCAATCCTAGTCAACTTACGCGGGCGGTCCCTCACACGGTGATCCAAAGAGCCACACTCGAAACATCCTTTTCCACCGGTCCAACCTCCCCAATGAGATTTCCCACAACGGTTACACTCATGCGGGTCCTCGATTACAAAGAATGCACCTACGGATCGATTCGGCCCACTATGTCTAGCTCTTTTCTCATGGATTATCCGACGCGACCGTAAGATCCAAAACTCCTCTTATGTCTATTCCTATCCATGTTTTGCCTCACAGATTCTTTAACACCCTCGGCTACCTTAGCCTTCTCAACCAAAAATTGAGTATCGATATGTTGCATGTTTTTGGTGCTTAGCTTGTGAATGATTCAATTTGTGTGTTTAATATCATTTTGAGAAGGCTCAGGATTTATTTGGAATTAAAAAAAAATTAGTAATGAGTACATTATTGAAGTGGATCAAGTGACCTTGATGTTTAAGGAAATTTAGTGTCAAAAACTAGCATAAGACGAGCTAGTAGTAAAGTGGAGTTGGTGCCATAAGTGTTGCTTGAGGGAGGAGGTTCGAATCTTTAGGAATGCATTTGGTGACATTTATTTTTGCTCTTTCCTAGCAAGTTTCGGCCAAGCATCAAATTTGGTAAGTTAGACTTTTATTTTTATGGTTAAGGTAAGCTTGGAACTTGGGGAAAGAAATCCTAAGCTTTTGGAAGGTAGGGGGAACACAAGGCATATTTTAAGGGTTATGTTTTGGAAACTTAGAATGGCCAACTTGTCCATGAACTTGGATGGCTTTGTGGACTAGGGGGAGCCAAAATTTTGGTGGTAAGCTTGGGTAAGGATGGTAGCTAGATAGAATTGCATTTGGTCATTTTTGCTCTCCCAAAACACCCATTTCCTCTCATCTTTTTCTCTCTTAGCCAAATGTGTCATATGCTTGGAGAAAACAACTTTGTTTTGTTTCATTTGGTCATTTCTTTTTGACCATTTGGTCATTTTGCCAACCTCTCAAGTGCTTCATTTTGTGTTTCTCTTCTAGTGCCAAAATCACCAAACACAAAAGACCATTTCTTTTCTTTTTCTTTCCCATTGTCGAATGCACATTGTTCCAAACCTTACTTTTTGCTCTTTTCTCACCATTGAAAATCGAATCATAAACATCTCATCTCTATTCTCTTTTCTTCTCCATTTTACTCATCCTTCAAACACATTTTTCCTTCTTATTTCTTCCATGGCCGAATGTTAGAGACCACCTCCATAGCCAAAATTATTTTTCCCTTACCATTAAATCATAGCCAAATCTTCTTTTCCTCATAGACTTTATTCTCGATCATTTCTTCTATTCAACTTTGGACAACCGGTAAGAATCATCTTCCTTGTTTTCTTTTGCTATTTGGTCACCTTGGCCGAATCTATAGGTTGGCTTAGAAGAGCCTTTAAATCAATAATCGTTCATTCTCTTAGACGATTTCCTTTCGTTTTTCTTTTAGTGAAATAGTGGAGAGCCGAATCATCATCTCTTCGAAGTCATCTTGAAGTCATTCGAATTTGGATCATATACTTTCAAGGGATTCCTTTAGAATCACTCGGAATTTTAAGGTAAGCCGAATTCGCCCTTTTTAAACCAATAGTCTTAAAATTCCTATATATATATTGTTAGGACTAATAATCTTTTGTCAATGAAGGCAAACAAGATAGGGTCGAAAAGGGTGGTGAATAGTGTTCTAAAGAGGGGCGGACTCGCTAATCCCTCTAGATTCAAACGAAGGGCTGTTTCGACAATCCTGGATTTTCCACCGGGTTGTGGACGACCCTCATCCAAGGAGAATCGACTATTCGAAGTTGTTCGTAGTTCGGAGCCTTTAGCTGTTCGGGATTTTCCATTGGGTTGTGAACCGTCAACCGGGGAAAACCGACAAATAGTTGTTGTTCGAGATTTCGAGGGTAAAGATCTAGATCTCTTATCTTTAGTATAGATTTATAATAAGTATTAGTGTTCTAATCAAGCGTGACATATATTTAGGTATCGACGAGCGGGAAAGTATAGTTCTCACCGTAATCAGGTGTGTAATTTCACACTTATCTCATGGGTTAGATGTTATACCATAAGTATTAGAATAAAATTCGTAAAGTTAGAAAAATTGGAAAAATACGGTATATTAACACTTTTTGTGTAAGTGCATGAAATCGGTGTTAAAGTCGCGGAAATTTCGGAATCACCCTCAATGGGCTAATTTGATAAAAAGTAATTTTTGGGCCTCATGTGATTAATGGGCCACATTGCTAGATTGCTTAATGGGCCAATTTGCTAGATTGATTAATGGGCCAAATTGCTAGATTGCTTAATGGGCCAAATTGCTAGATTGCTTAAGGAGCCGATTCGATAAATTACCATATGGGCCAAATTGAGAAATGGGCCAACTTGTAGTATGGGCCTTATGTTGAAATTATCATATGTAAATTGTTAAGCTTTGTTTATGTATACATGATTGCATGGGTTGGGATTAAATTGAAGAGAATTTATGGTGGTTCTACCACAATCTAGTTCGGGTGGCTCTGCCACAAATTCTAGTTCGGGTGGCTCGCCACAAATTCTAGTTTGGGTGGCTCACCACAAACATTTTAAATGGTGGCTTAATGCTGCGATTGGTGTGTTGGCGGGGTGGGTTGACTTGATCCCCACAAGTGTGCTGGTTGGTACAGGTGGTGTGTAGCGGATGGAAATTTAGGCTTGGTTGGGAATTGCATTGCGCATACATTTTTTTTAATTACTATATTGTTAAATTCGTTAATGGGCTCAAGCCCAATAAAATGCTTTGATGATATGTCCCATGGATTTGGTAAGTGGGTTACACAATCGAGTTCTAAGTAACTCACCCCGCTTTTCTTACCCTTCTCGGGTAATAATAATTGATGGAGGCTTGGGCCAGGGATGACTTCGTGGAGGCCATACTTCAAATGATGGTTTTTATGAACTTTAAACTACTCTTTAGTATTTTTACTTAATTACTATTTTAGCGATGTAATAAGGCCTATAGTATTGTTTTTATGGATTTTATTTCGTGGATGGATTTTAATATGTTTTAGATACTTAAAGTGGACTGTTTTAAGTTTATAAATGTTTTCTTTAAATTACGTATAAAAATGGGGTTTCTTAAATATCACTATCTCGTAAAAATTTCGGTGAAAACTTTTTTTATAAATTTCGTTTCCAAATTCCTTTTGAATTTTTTTTTAAATTTCTTTAAAAAGTTAACCAATTATTTCTCTGAGATCAAATTTTAAACTCCTATGTTTTAAAATCATAGATATCAAATTAACCTCAGTTTTTGATAAACTCCATCTCCAAATTAGTTTTTGAAGACCTGTTTTCTTTAAATCATTAGATGACCAAATGTATGTACGATTTTTGTAGCATACCAAGTCTGGTCTTAACGCTTAGACCGGGTTTGGGGTGTTACATTTAATGGTATTAGAGCAAGGTTCAAAACTCGGCTGCGGTTTGGGTTCAACAATAATTTTTAAAACTATTTAAATTTCTAGACTCTATGATCCAAAGGTAGTATAGCATCACGAGCATCCGGCACCAAGTCAAGTAAGTATTTGTATATTGAATGTTTATTATTGTGATATGATCATAGGAACACTCTAGAACTTCTAGTTTTAGGTGTTGAAAACGGTAGAGATCGAGACTATATGATGTGATTGCGAAAACAACTCTATCTTTTATATCTCATAAAATATCGTTAATAAACACTGAAATAATACTCTGATTCATAAAACTTGTAATCAGATTTAACCGAAATAGTCGGTATGAGCACTAGAGGACATGGACGGGGACGCGGTAGACGTGGCCGTGGTAGAGGACGAGGTGCTAGGGTTGCGTCTGAAGCGTCGGGTCATATGCTGGAAATGGACGCACCTACATCACCCGAGAGTGTGACTGGATCACATGACCATACGAGAGAGGACAATGCTTTGACTCAAGCAATGTTGCGAGTCCTAGAAAGGGTTGCTGGGACTAGAACTGGCCCAGCAGTTCGTGGATCAATATCGGAACGACTTAAATCAAGTGGTGCCGAGGTTTTTAGAGGTGTCTCCGGTGTAGTTCCGAATGTTGTGGAATATTGGCTCGAGGCTGTAGAGCGGATTATGGCTGATCTGGAGTGCACCGTCGAACAGAAACTGAGAGGAGCAGTGTCCTTGCTAAGGGATGAAGCGTATCAATGGTGGCTTACAGTTCGAGAAGGCACTGAGGCTGCAGTTGTTACTTGAGATTTCTTCAGAGCTGCTTTCCAAGGGAAATATGTAGGGACAAGTTATGTGGATGCCCGGAGGAAGGAATTCCTGAATTTGGTTCAAGGAAATAAGACGGTGGCAGCTTATGAGGCAAAATTTCTACGCTTGAGTCGTTATGCTCGGACAATAGTGCCAACTGATCATGAGCATTGTGTACGCTTTGAAGATGGGCTGAATGATGAGTTGCGGGTACTGATAGCCCCACAACAAGTAAGGACTTTTGCCACGCTTGTGGAGAAAGCCAAGATAGCCGAAGAGGCTAAGAACTCAGAATGCCAAAACCGAGAAAGAGTCAGAGGCAAGAGGGACTTTAAGTACTTGGGTTCTTCTATAAGGTTCCAAAAGAGGCCTCGAAATGATGAGCCAGCTCAAGCTAGAGCACCTGTGACTACCAATCAGAGTCGAGACTGTGCTGACTGTGGAAAACGACACCCCGGGGAAGGCTGGAAGAAAGCTGGTGGTTGTTATAAATGTGGTTCCAAGGATCATCAATATAGGAATTGCCTCTCGACGAATCGCTCCGACTCGGAAGTCGGTAACTTTGATGCACAAACCGGCTAGAGGCACTCAGCAGCCCACCGAGAGGTCAGGATCGGTCGTGGTGGTAATGGTACTGGACGTGGTCAAGGTGCACCGGGTCGAGGTAATGGCTTTAGAGGTAACGCGGAGGCAAGACAGCTGGGGTTGGTCTATGCGGTCAGGCGTCGTGAAGATGGCAATGCACCTGATGTGATAACTGGTACGTTCTTCATCTTTGATGTACCTGTTACTGCTTTGATAGATATCGGGTCTACCCACTCGTATGTTGCTAGTGCCATATCTGGAAACTTGAATATTAGATCTGAGATTACCGATAGAGAGATGACGGTAATTAGTCCTTTAGGACAGTCGGTAATAATAAATAAATTGTATAGAGACGCGCCTTTGGAAATTCAAAGAAAAATATTTTTAGCGGATTTGATGGAATTGCCTTTCGGCGAGTTCGATCTTATTTTGGGCATGGATTGGTTGGTGAAGCACCGGGCACAATTGGATTGTGCTGAAAAGCGGATGTCAATAAGGACTGTGGATGATGAGGAAGTAGTAATGATAGGTGAACGAAGGAACTTTTTAGCAAATGTGGTATCTGCTTTAAAGGCAGAGAAGTTGGTGCAGAAAGGGTATGGAGTGTTCCTAGCCTTCATTAGTGCTTTGGATGCCAAGGAATTATCGGTGGAAGGTGTGAGAACGGTGAAAGAATTTCCAGATGTCTTCCCTGAAGAACTTCCGAGTCTACCTCCAGATCGGGAAGTAGAATTTGGCATTGAGCTTTCACCCGGAACGGCTCCAGTGTCTATTGCTCCTTATAGAATGGCACCGAAGGAGTTAGCGGAGCTTAAAGCTCAAATTCAAGAATTGTTGGATCGAGGATTTATTCGACCGAGTGTGTCTCCGTGGGGAGCACCGGTTTTGTTCGTCAATAAGAAGGATGGGTCGATGCGTATGTGCATTGATTATAGGTAGTTGAATAAATTGACGATCAAGAATAGGTATCCATTACCGAGAATCGACGACCTGTTTGATCAATTGAGAGGAGCTTTAGTTTTCTCCAAGATTGATTTGAGATCGGGTTATCATCAACTCAAGGTTAAGGAGGCGGATATTCATAAGACGGCATTCCGAACTCGTTATGGACATTATGAGTTTTTGGTGATGCCATTTGGTTTGACCAATGCACCAGCTGCATTTGTGGACATGATGAACCGAGTCTTTCAACCCTATCTAGACCGATTCATAGTGGTGTTCATAGATGATATTTTGGTATATTCGAGGAATGAAGAAGAGCATGACTCACATTTGCGCATGCATGTGCAAATCTTTGCGAGACAAGCAACTTTATGCCAAATTCGATGAAGTGTGAATTTTGGCTGAAGGAAGTGACTTTCTTGGGTCATGTGGTGACAGCCAAAGGTATAAGAGTTGATCCTCGGAAGGTAGAGGCGGTGTTGGATTGGAAACCACCGAAGTCAATGGCTGAGATTCGGAGTTTCTTAGGTTTGGCTGGTTATTATAGACGCTTTATTGAGGGGTTTTCGTTGATTGCTGCACCCCTAACTAAGTCATTTATGAAAGGGAGTACCGTATGTGTGGACCGATAAACAACAAGAAAGTTTCGAGAAACAAGAAGATTTTGACGAAGCGCCAAGATCGATTCAACTTTGAGGTGAAAAAGAGTTTATCGTTTACTGTGACGCATCACACACGGGTTTAGGATGTGTGCTAATGCAAGGTGGAAAAGTGGTGGCTTATGCTTCTCGTCAGTTAAGGCTGCATGAAGTCAACTACCCTACTCATGACTTGCAGTTGGCTGCGGTGGTGTTTGCTTTAAAGATTTGGAGGCACTATCTCTACGGTGAGAAGTCTATCATTTATACGGACCATAAGAGTCTTAAGTACCTCCTTACCCAAAAGGAGTTAAACTTGAGACAACGGAGATGGGTGGAGCTGTTAAAGGATTATGACCTCTCAATTGAGTATCATCCTGGAAAGGCTAACGTGGTGGCAGACGCGTTGAGTTGTAAGGTAGTATCGGAATTAAGAGCAATGTTTGCTCATCTCAGTTTGTATGAAGATGGCAGTCTGCTAGCGGAACTTCAGGTGAAGCCTTTATGGTTTGAACAGATCAAGGAAAAGCAGTTATCAGATGAAAAGTTGGGTCCGTTAATGCAACAAGTTGAAAGTGGCGTAATAGAGGACTTTGGAATGAACAAGGATGGAGTGCTGTGTTTTCGTGGAAGAGTTTGTATGCCTATGGATTCGGATTTGAGACAAATGATTTTGCGTGAGGCGCATAGTAGCCCTTATGCTATGCACCTGGAGGAAATAAGATGTATCGAGACCTACGAGCGATATTGGTGGCCAAGGTTAAAGCGGGAGGTTACTGATTTTGTGGGTAAGTGCTTGACTTGTCAACAAGTGAAGGCAGAACATCAATTACCGTCGGGCTTATTGTAACCGGTAAAGATTCCTCTATGGAAATGGGAGCGGATAATGATGGACTTTGTTAGTGGGTTACCCTTAACACCTACTAAAAAGGATTCCGTTTGGGTGGTAGTAGATCGATTGACGAAGACTGCTCATTTTCTACCAGTTCGTACGGATTACTCGCTGCAAAAGTTGGCTAAGTTGTATGTATCGGAGATCGTGAGGTTGCATAGGGTACCAGTGTCTATTATATCAGGCAGGGATCCTAGGTTTACATCATGGTTTTGGAAAGCTTTGCATGAGGCTTTGGGAACAAAGTTAAACTTCAGTACGGCTTTTCATCCTCAGTCAGATGGTCAGTCAGAAAGAGTAATTCATATTTTGGAAGACATGTTACGGGGTTGTGTGATCGACTTCAGAGGTAGTTGGGAGGATTTTCTACCGTTGGCATAATTCGCGTATAATAACGATTCACCGATCCAAAGATCCGGATGGCACCCTATGAAGCGTTATATGAGTGTAAGTGTCGTACCCCTACTTGTTGGGTGGAATTGGGGAACGGCGGTTGTTGGGTCCTGAATTGATATCTGAGACGGAAGAAAAGGTAAAGGTGATTCGAGCACGGTTAAAGGAAGCTTCGGATAGACAAAAGTTGTATGCAGATCTGAAGCGCAAGGATATTGAGTTTGCGGTGGGAGATCAGGTTTTTCTGAAAGTCTCACCTTGGAAGAAGATTTTTAGGTTTGGAAGGAAGGGCAAGTTGAGCCCTAGGTTCATTGGACCGTACCGTGTGTTGAAGCGTGTAGGACCAGTGGCCTATCAGCTTGAATTACCTCCGGAGTTAAGTCAGATTCATAGTGTCTTCCATGTTTCTATGCTGAGGCATTATAGATCTGATCCGTCTCACATAGTACCGGTAGAAGAAGTAGAGTTAAGGCCAGACTTGTCTTTCGAGGAGGAACCAGTGAAAATCTTAGACCGTGATGCTAAGGTGCTAAGAAAGAAAACTGTGCCGTTGGTTAAGGTTCTATAGCGTAATCACGGAGCGGAGGAAGCTACATGGGAGCCTGAGGATGCAATTCGGCAATAATATCCTCACCTCTTTTAACCAGGTAAATTTCGAGGACGAAATTTTCTTTAAGGGGGTAGAATTGTAACATCCTAAAAATTGAGTATCGATATGTTGATGTTTTTGGTGCTTAGCTTGTGAATGATTCAATTTGTGTGTTTAATATCATTTTGAGAAGGCTCGGGATTTATTCGGAATTAAAAAAAAAATTAGATTGTACATTATTGAAGTGGATCAAGTGACCTTGATGTTTAAGGAAATTTAGTGTCAAAAACTAGCATAAGATGAGCTAGTAGTAAAGTGGAGTTGGCGCCATAAGTGTTGCTTGAGGGAGGAGGTTCGAATCTTTAGGAATGCATTTTGTGACATTTATTTTTGCTCTTTCCTAGCAAGTGTCGGCAAAGCATCAAATTTGGTAAGTTACACTTTTATTTTTATGGTTAAGGTAAGCTTGGAACTTGGGGAAAGAAATCCTAAGCTTTTGGAAGGTAGGGGGAACACAAGGCATATTTTAAGGGTTATGTTTTGGAAACTTAGAATGGCCAACTTGTCCATGAACTTGGACGGCTTTGTGGACTAGGGGGGAGCCGAAATTTTGGTGGTAAGCTTGGGTAAGGATGGTAGCTAGATAGAATTCCATTTGGTCATTTTTGCTCTCCCAAAACACCCATTTCCTCTCATCTTTTTCTCTTTTAGCTGAATGTGCCATATGCTTGGAGAAAACAACTTTGTTTTGTTTCATTTGGTCATTTCTTTTTGACCATTTGGTCATTTTTCCAACCTCTCAAGTGCTTCATTTTGTGTTTCTCTTCTAGTGCCGAAATCACCAAACACAAAAGACCATTTCTTTTCTTTTTCTTTCCCATTGTCGAATGCACATTGTTCCAAACCTTACTTTTTGCTCTTTTCTTACCCTTGAAAACCGAATCATAAATATCTCATCTCTATTCTCTTTTCTTCTCCATTTTACTCATCCTTCAAACATATTTTTCCTTCTTATTTCTTCCATGGCCGAATGTTAGAGACCACCTCCATAGCCGAAATTATTTTTCCCTTACCATTAAATCATAGCCAAATCTTCTTTTCCTCATAGACTTTATTCTCGATCATTTCTTCTATTCAACTTTGAACAACCGGTAAGAATCATCTTCCTTGTTTTCTTTTGCTATTTTGTCACCTTGGCCGAATCTATAGGTTGGCTTAGAAGAGCCTTTAAATCGATAATCGTTCATTCTCTTAGCAATTTCCTTTCGTTTTTCTTTTAGTGAAATAGTGGAGAGCCAAATCATCATCTCTTCGCAGTCATCTTGAAGTCATTCAAATTTGGATCATATACTTTCAAGGGATTCCTTTGGAATCACTCGGAATTTTAAGGTAAGCCGAATTCGCCCTTTTTAAACCAATAGTCTTAAAATTCCGATATATATATTATTAGGACTAATAATCTTTTGTCAATGGAGGCAAACAAGATAGGGTCGAAAAGAGTGGTGAATAGTGTTCTAAAGAGGGGCGGACTCGCTAATCCCTCTAGATTCAAGCGAAGGGCTATTTCGACAATCCGAGATTTTCCACTGGGTTGTGGACGACCCTCATCCGAGGAGAATCGACTATTCAAAGTTGTTCGTAGTTTGGAGCCTTTAACTGTTCGGGATTTTCCATTGGGTTGTGAACCGTCAACCGGGGAAAACCGACAAATAGTTGTTGTTCGAGATTCCGAGGGTAAAGATCTAGATCGCTTATCTTTAGTATAGATTTATAATAAGTATTAGTGTTCTAATCAAGCGTGACATATATTTAGGTATCGACGAGCGGGAAAGTACAGTTCTCACCGTAATCAGGTGTGTAATTTCACACTTATCTCATGGGTTAGATGTTATACCATAAGCATTAGAATAAAATTCGTAAAGTTGGAAAAATCGAAAAAATACGGTATATTAACACTTTTTGTGTAAGTGCATGAAATCGGTGTTAAAGTCGCGAAAATTTCAGAATCGCCCTCAATGGGATAATTTGATAAAAAGTAATTTTTGGGCCTCATGTGATTAATGGGCCACATTGCTAGATTGCTTAATGGGCCAATTTGCTAGATTGATTAATGGGCCAATTTGCTAGATTGATTAATGGGCCAAATTGCTAGATTGCTTAATGGGCCAAATTGCTAGATTGCTTAAGGAGCCGATTTGATAAATTACCAAATGGGCCAAATTGTGAAATGGGCCAACTTGTAGTATGAACCTTATGTTGAAATTATCATATGTAAATTGTTAAGCTTTGTTTATGTATACATGATTGCATGGGTTGGGATTAAATTGAAGAGAAGTTATGGTGGTTCTACCACAATCTAGTTCGGGTGGCTCTGCCACAAATTCTAGTTCGGGTGGCTCTGCCACAAATTCTAGTTCGGGTGGCTCAGCCACAAACATTTTAAATGGCTTAATGCCTGCGATTGGTGTGTTGGCGGGGTGGGTTGACTTGATCCCCACAGGTGTGCTGGTTGGTACGGGTGGTGTGTAGCGGATGGAAATTTAGGCTTGGTTGGGAATTGCATTGCGCATACATTTTTTTTAATTACTATATTGTTAAATTCGTTAATGGGCTCAAGCCCAATAAAATGCTTTGATGATATGTCCCAGTGGATTTGGTAAGTGGGTTACACACTGAGTTCTAAGTAACTCACCCCGTTTTCTTACCCTTCTCAGGTAATAATAATTGATGGAGGCTTGGGTCGGGGATGACTTTGTGGAGGTCATACTTCAAATGATGGTTTTTATGAACTTTAAACTACTCTTTAGTATTTTTACTTAATTACTATTTTAGCGATGTAATAAGGCCTCTAGTATTGTTTTTGTGGATTTTATTTCGTGGATGGATTTTAATATGTTTTAGATACTTAAAGTGGACTGTTTTAAGTTTATAAATGTTTTCTTTAAATTACGTATAAAAATGGGGTTTCTTAAATATCACTATCTCGTAAAAATTTCGGTGAAAACTTTTTTTATAAATTTCGTTTCCAAATTCCTTTTGAATTTTTTTTTAAAATTTCTTTAAAAAGTTAACCAATTATTTCTCTGAGATTTAAAATCCTATGTTTTAAAATCATAGATATCAAATTAACCTCAGTTTTTGATAAAATCCATCTCCAAATTAGTTTTTGAAGACCTGTTTTCTTTAAATCATTAGATGACCAAATGTATGTACGATTTGTGTAGCATACCAAGTCTGGTCTTAACGCTTAGACCGGGTTTGGGGTGTTACAATATGATAGGCATATTTTGATCAATTACTTAACACATGTGTAGCTACCATAGTATGACAATACAAATATATCAAATCAAATCATTACTTGCCATTCCAATAGCTAGATTACAAGCATCATTTACATTTACATGCTAATATGACCAATATAACCTATATATGCCATTACAACTGTAATTGATTTGCTATATTGTACCGAAATGGGCCGATGGATAGTGTGAGCGATCTCCGCCGAGCTTCCAATCCAACGAGTTTCTGATTTACTCTAAAATAGGGGAAAATAAAACAGGGTAAGCATAAAATGCTTAGTAAGTCCGTATAACATGGTACTTAACTTACCATTCATCCTATTTTGAGATAACTATGTAAGGCATATTCACTTAATTTGACCTCAAGCCCTACACATATCCTCATTGCCCTTGTTAGTCATATATTCCATAATAACATCAAAAACAAGTATGAGCTCAACAACAATCAAGTTTCCATGCACATACATGCTTTCCACAACATGTATAAATCACATTGCTATAGCTCAAGCATATTTTCATATAACTCATCTCGAGTTCAGATTATTTCATATCAGAACTTTATTCATAATACTCATAATATCAATGTCACATGAATAGTGGTACATTCAAAGTGTACAAGTCTATAACCAAGGATGAACATTTTCATCTAATAACTTCCATGTACAAATATGATCTTTTCATACTTTCATACATCTCTTGTCATGTATCATCATTTTCTTTTATTTCATGTTATGTTCTCTTCATATCATATTTCTGTATCATATATATATCATTCTATGTCAATTTTTCTTAAATTCATATTTTCCTTTGTCAGAACTTTTCCTGTTGAATTTATTTAAATTATCGATGGATACACAGGTATTACACTCGAGGCGTACAAATTAGGATCCATCAATTCATATTAAATGGTACCCATAAGGTACTATTTCAGAGTACTAGTACACTCTCGAGCCACACATGTATTCAACGGGATTACCAGTCCAGGCTAAATCCCTTTTTATGACATATGCTCTAAAGAGCTCGATCTGGATTACCCGTCCGGGCTAAATCCAATCCATAACATATGCTCGAGAGGACTTTTATCAGGATTACCCGTCTAGGCTAAATCCTTTTTATAATGAGGTTAATAGGATTACTCGTCTTAGCTAAATCTCGTCCGCAATAAATGCAGGACCTCATTCATTTCGGGAAATCACATATCCATCGATTTTCCATTTATTCAACCGGGATTTAACATTTTCAAGCATTTTCTGATATTTGATTATTTCATACATCTATAACATCCATATAATTCAAATGATCATGTAACATCCTAAAATTTAGAATTTTATGTGTTGCATTATTTCTTGCGTTAGGCTAGTTAAAAATATTAATTGAGTATGTTTAGGGGTCCTAAGAAGGCTCGGGGTTGAATTGGGCCTTAGCAAAAATTTTTGTGTTTAAGCACTTTAAGGAGAGAAGGTAGGTGGAATCAAGGCTTATGGAAATAAGTGTGCATTTTTCTAGCACAAGTGAAGCTAGAAGAGGAGTGGTGTGGCGTTGCATGTATGGGCTTGAGGGGTGGAGTTCGAATCCCACTTAGTGCAAATTTTGGGATTTTATTTTTGTATTCCTTCCCTAAGTGTAGGCCAAGGTGGTATTTAAGGCAAGGAAGACTTTTTAATTATGGAAAGGTGGCTAAGGATTATGGTAAGGAGGAAGATAAGGGTTAATGAAAGAAAGAATCAAAAGAAAAAGGCAAGATAAGGGAACATGTTGGCCTTTTTCGTGGGTGATGTTTTGGAAAGATTTTTGTTGGTCAACATCCATCCTTTTGGCAAGAGTACACACGGTTTTGGTTAGGGAATAGGGATAGCCGAAATTTCATTAGTCTTTTGGCAAAATTTTGTTGCTTGTTAGGCCTAATTTCTTTTAACATTCCTTTGTGTTCTTTTCTCCATTTCCTTCTCTCATTGCCGAAACTCCAAAGCCAATGGTGAGTATTCTTTTTCTTCTTTTCTTTCTTTGTTTTGCCGAAACCATCTAGCCATTGTGACCAAATTATTTTTGATTATTTTCCCTTTGAAAATCGAATCAAGTCAAACACTCTTTCTCCATCTTTCTTTTCTTTTTCACAAAAATTCTCCAACTCTTCTTTCTTCTTCTCTAATCCATATTCTCATAGTCGAATTTTTTTTCTTGTTCATTTGTCCTCCATAGCCGAACCTTTCAACCCATAATCTCTCCTTCACAATTTCTTTCTCATTTGTGTGGACATCCTCTACTTCGAACAAATCGGTAAGTAGTTTCTTGTCTTTTTTCATTTTTCTATTCTTTCTAGCCGAATGGGTGTTTACCACTATTCGGTTGTGTATCTTGTTTCTAAACCGAAATGGGTTTCCTTCTATTCCTTCACATCTTAATCATCCCCTTTTTCGTAGTGATCTAAGTGAGTGGCAAAATATCATTCTAGCCTTAAGTCAATTGGTGGAGATCGGATCCAATATCGTTAAGGTAAGGAGTTTCTTTATAGATTACTTGATATCGTTCATTATTCGATTAGTTAGACTAAACGGGTTATTATAGGGTCTAAAATGCTCGTTCTAATTCACTCGTGGATCCTTCGGATATAGTGGTAAGCCTCCTCCTATCACTAAAATAACTACTTTCTCTCATAGTAGTTTTCTAACCAGGATTTTTCCTATGGAGGCAAGTGGTACCGAATCGAAAGGAAAAATGATTGGAGAACTCAAAAGGAGTGGATTTGCGGTTCCTACTCCTAAGTGCAAACGAAGGACGGTATCGGCGATTCGAGATTTTCCACCGGGTTGTGGACCATCATCCGGTGAGAATCGACAAATCGTGGTCATTCACGATTTTGAGAGTAAGTAATTTAGATCGCTCGGTTTAGTTTTGGATTAAAAAAAATCTTGTTCGTTAGATTAACCAAGTGTTATGATGTCTTAGGTGCTGACGATCAAGACGGTTTAATACTTACAGTGTCGTGTGTGTAATCTCACACCGTAATTACATGAATTATGATTCGGTAACATATTTGATAGTTGATTGTTATTATTATACGACTAAAGATCGTAAAATTGGCTTTAAACGAGAAATTGGCATAAAGTACATTATTTTTATAGATTTGACAAAATCGACATTAAAGTTGTTAGAATTACGAAAATGTCCCTATGGACAGATTTACCGAAATGTCCCTATGGACCGATTTACCGAAATGCCCCTATGGGTCAAATTACCGAAATGCCCCTTTGGGCCGAATTGTTAAAATGCCTTAGTGGGCCGAATTATTACAAAATGCTATAATGGGCTGATTCATTAAAAATATTCTATAGATTAATGGTTGTATTTATATGTGGATAT
Source organism: Gossypium sturtianum (assembly GCA_025698515.1). NCBI lineage: Eukaryota > Viridiplantae > Streptophyta > Magnoliopsida > Malvales > Malvaceae > Gossypium > Gossypium sturtianum. The sequence continues at coordinate 57,632,645 of CM046952.1, forward strand.
TATATGTTACTATGCATATTGCATCTTTATATATGTGCCAATTTAAATATGGCTTTGTGCCATCATGATTAAGGCTGTGTGCCGATTATATTACCGTATATGATACTCTGGTGGCTTAGCCACAAAAATATTATAAATGGCAGCTTGTCTGCAAATTAGAGAGACTGGCGGGGTGGGTTGACTTGATCCCTACAGGAGAGATTGGTTGGTCGGGGGAGAGATTGGATGGATGGGTTGGGTTGCATACTTTACATTTATATATATATATATATACTGTTTTGTAATTGGGCTTCGGCCCAAGATTATGTTATATGGGCTCAGGCCCAAGATGTTATTATGGGCTTAGGCCCAAGTTGATGCTAAATGGGTTCAGGCCCATTGGACAACGGTAAGGGGATTATACACTGAGTTCTAGTAACTCACCCCGTTTCCTTAACCCTTGCAAGTAATGCTCAGTGAAGTGGACTTGGGCCATGGATGACTCGGTGGAGGCCATACTTCAGAAATGATTTTTATTGAACTTTAGATTTCTATTTCCGTTCACTTTAGTACTTTTACTATTTTGGGTCTTTATGTTGTAATAAGGCCTCTGGAATATTTTTATTTTGCTTTATGTTTTGACGTACTTATTATATTGCTTGAATTGTTTTAAATGGGGATTTTTCTAAAAATTTAAATAAAGGTTTTCCAAAATAGATTAACAAATGGATTTCATAACAAACTTTTACAAATATTTTAACTTGGAAATTTTCTCTCAAATTGTCAATAATATTTTCAAAAGTCATAGTTTATAAGATCTTTAGTTCAAATTATCAATTTATCTATCAACCTTCAAGATTAGTTGTATTTTATCAAATATTTCAAATCAAACTTGTTTTTCTTGATTATAACAAAATAATACCTATTTTAGTACGAATAAAAAGGATTTTTACACGTTTTCTCATGTGACATGTCAAATCCGGTCATAGCGCATGGGTCGGGTTTGGGGTGTTACATTTAATGGTATCAGAGCAAGGTTGCAAAACTCGACTGTGGTTTGGGTTCAAAAGCGTTTTCCAAACCTGTTTAAAATTTTAATTTATAGATGCATGTTCTAAAGGAAGTATGGCACCACGGTTATCCGGCACCAAGTCAAGTAAGTATATGTTATCATTTTATGATTATGATTATTGTGATATGACCGTAGAAATACTTTAGAACTTTTAGTTTTAGGAGCTGAAACTATAGAGATTGAGACTATAGGATGCGTTTTGCGAAAACGACCTTACTTCCTATACTTCATAAAATATTGTTTAATAAACACTGAAATAGTATAACTGATTCATAAGACTCTTAATCAGATTAAATCGAATTAGTAAATATGAGCGCTAGAGGACGCAGACGCGGTAGACGTGGCCGTGGAAGAGGCCGTGGCGCTATAGTTGTATCTGAGGCATTGGGACATATGCTAAAAATGGACGCACCTGCGTCACCTGTGACTGAAGTTGGGTCACATGATCGTATGGGAGAGGACGATGCACTGTCTCAAGCAATGTTGCGAGTTTTGGAAAGGGTTGCTGGAGCAAGAACTAGGCAGCAGCTCGTGGTTCGATATCGGAGCGACTCAGATCGAATGGAGCTAAGGTTTTTAGGGGTATCTCGGGTGTAGCTCCAAATGTAGCGGAGTACTGGCTTGAGGCGGTGGAGCAAATCATGGACGATTTAGATTGGACAGCCGAGCAGAAATTGAAAGGAGTGGTGTCTTTGCTGAGAGATGAGGCGTATCAGTGGTGGCTCACTGTCCGGGAAGGCACTCAGGCCGATCGTATTACCTGGGAATTCTTTAAAACTGCATTTCAAGGAAAATATGTCGGGGCTAGCTATGTGGATGCCCGAAGGAAGGAGTTCTTGAATCTAGTTCAAGGAGATAAATCTGTGGCAGCATATGAGGCGGAATTTTTGCGTCTGAGTCGGTATGCCCGGGGAATAGTGCCGACTGATTATGAACGCTCTGTGTGTTTTGAGGACGGGTTGCGTGATGAGTTGCGGGTACTGATAGCCCCACAGAAGGAGAGGAATTTTGCCACACTGGTGGAGAAAGCCAAGATAGCTGAGGAGGTTAAAAACTCGGAGAGGCAAAACCGAGACAAGGATAGGGGCAGGAACAAGAGAGACTCTGGGTACTCAGGTCCTACTAGAGGTTTTCAGAAAAGGGCTAGAAATGAGGGACCAGTTCGAACGGGTGCTCCAGCTGCTACTAATCAGTTACAGCCTTGTGCGAATTGTGGGAGACTTCACTCGGGTGAATGTTGGAAGAGAACCGGTGGTTGTTTCAGATGTGGTTCCAAGGATCATCGGTTTAAGGATTGTCCTCGACAGCCTGCTCATACTCAAGGTGTTCGTAACAATTTTGCGCAGCCAGCTAGAGGCGCTCAACAGCCGCCGAGAGGCCGTGGGCCAGGTCGAGGTGGTAATGGCGTAGGACGAGGTCAAGGTGCACCGGGTAGAGGTACTGGTAATAGGGGTAACGCGGAGGCGAGACAGCTAGGGTTGGTTTACGCGGTCAGACGTCGAGAGGATGGCGATGCACCTGATGTCATAACCGGTACATTTTTCATAGCTGATGTACCTGTTACTGCTTTGATAGATATTGGATCCACCCATTCGTATGTTGCTTGTCTTTGTATGCGGAACTCGAACATTAGATCTGAGATTACTGCTAGAGAAACAACTGTAATTAGCCCTTTAGGACAGTCGGTGATAGTAAATAAGTTGTTTAGGGAGGTGCCCTTAGAAATTTAGGGGGAAGTTTTTCTGGCGAATTTGATGGAACTGCCATTCGGCGAGTTCGATCTTATTTTGGGCATGGACTAGTTGGTGAAACACCGTGCGAACTTAGATTGTGCTGCAAAACAGTTGGTGCTAAGAACTTCGGAGGATAAGGAAGTGATGACGATAGGTGAAAGAAGAAACTATCTGTCTAATGTGGTATCTGCTTTAAAGGCAGAAAAGTTGGTGCAAAAGGGGTGTGGAGCGTTCTTAGCCTTTATCAGTGATTTGGATGCCAAAGAGTTGACGATAGAAATTGTCAGACCGGTGAAAGAGTTTTCGGACGTCTTTCTCGAGGAGCTTCCTGGATTGCCTCCGGATCGGGAGGTAGAGTTTGGCATTGAGCTGTTGCCAGGAACAGCTCCGGTGTCCATTGCTCCTTATAGAATGGCGCCGAAGGAGTTAGCGGAGCTTAAAGCTCAAATTCAGGAGTTGTTGGATCGTGGATATATTCGACCGAGTGTGTCATCGTGGGGAGCGTCGGTCTTGTTCGTTAAGAAAAAGGACAGATCAATGCGTATGTGCATCGATTACAGACAGCTAAATAAATTAACGATCAAGAACAAGTACCCATTTCCGAGGATCGATGACCTGTTCGATCAACTACGAGGAGCTTCGGTTTTCTCGAAGATAGACTTGAGATCGGGATATCACCAGCTTAAAGTCAAGGAGGCGGATATTCATAAGACTGCGTTTCGAACTCGTTATGGGCATTACGAGTTCTTGGTGATGCCGTTTAGGATGACAAATGCACCAGTTGCATTTATGGACATGATGAACCGAGTCTTCCAACCCTATCTAGACCGGTTTGTGGTAGTGTTCATAGATGACATCTTGGTGTACTCGAAGAATGAAGAAGAGCACGATTCGCATCTACGGGTAGTATTACAGATATTAAGGGAGAAGCAACTGTATGCCAAATTCAGTAAGTGTGAGTTTTGGCTGAAGGAGGTGACCTTTTTGGGGCATGTTGTGTCTGCCGAAGGAATTAGAGTTGATCCCCAGAAAGTCGAGGCTGTATTGGATTGGAAGCCACCAAAGATAGTGGCCGAAATTCGGAGTTTTACGGGCTTACCGGGTATTACAGTGATTCGTTGAGGGTTTTCGTTGATTGCTGCACCCCTAACTAAGCTGTTGCGTAAGGGAGTACCGTTTGTGTGGTCAGATAAGCAGCAAGAGAGCTTTGAGAAATTGAAGAAGATTCTAATAGAGGCACCAGTACTGATTCAACCTGAGGCTGGTAAGGAGTTTATTATTTATTGTGATGCGTCACACACGGGCTTAGGATGTGTGTTGATGCAAGGGGGAAAGGTGGTGGCCTATGCATCTCGTCAATTAAGGCCGCATGAGGTGAACTATCCCACGCATGACTTAGAGTTAGCTGCAGTGTTGTTTGCTCTGAAGATTTGGAAACACTATCTGTACGGGGAGAAGTCGATTATCTATACGGACATAAGAGTCTGAAGTACCTCCTTACCCAGAAGGAGTTGAACTTAAGACAACGGAGGTGGATAGAACTATTGAAGGATTATGACTTCTCAATCGAGTATCATCCCGAAAAGGCTAACGTAGTGGCAGATGCGTTGAGTCGTAAGGTGATATCAGATTTGAGAGCGATGTTCGCTCATCTCAATCTTTATGAAGATGGTAGTCTACTAGCCGAACTTCAGGTGAAGCCTGCATGGGTAAGTCAGATTAAGGAAAAGCAGTTGATAGATGAAGCGTTGGGTTCTCGACTTCAACAAGTGGAAGGTGGTGAGATAGGGGATTTTGGACTGAATAGTGATGGAGTATTGTGTTTCCACGGAAGAGTTTGTATGCCCAAGGATTCGGAATTGAGGCAAATGATTTTGCGTGAGGCGCATAGTATTCCATATGCTATGCACCCCGGGGGAAATAAGATGTACCGAGATCTCGGTGAACAGTATTGGTGGCCAGGGTTGAAATGGGAGGTTACTGATTTCGTGAGTAAGTGCTTGACATGTCAGCAGGTGAAGGCGGAACATCAATTGCCGTCAGGGTTGCTTCAATCGGTGAAAATTCCATTATGGAAATGGGAAAGAATAACGATGGACTTTGTTAGTGGGTTACCCTTAACGCCTACTAAGAAAGATTCAATATGGGTTATAGTGGATCGATTAACGAAGACTTCTCATTTCCTACCTGTTCGTACGGATTATTCATTGCAGAAGTTGGCCAAGTTGTATATAGCAGAAGTCGTGAGATTGCATGGAGTATCAGTGTCTATTATATCGGACAGGGACCCTAGGTTTACATCGCGATTTTGGAAGGCTTTGCATGAAGCTTTGGGAACAAGGTTAAATTTCAGCACGGCGTTTCACCTGCAAACAGATGGTCGATCGAGAGAGGGTTATTCAGATTTTGGAAGACATGTTAAGAGGTCAGTGTGATTGATTTCGAGGGTAGTTGGGAAGATTTTCTACCTTTGGCGAGTTTGCATACAACAACGGCTATCAATCCAAATATCCGGATGGCACCTTATGAGGCGTTGTATGGTCGTAGGTGTCGTACTCTATTTGTTGGGCCGAGTGGGAGGCGGCGGTTGTTGCGTCCTGAGTTGATCTCGGAGACGGAGGAAAAAGTAAAGGTAATTCAGGCAAGATTAAAGGAAGCTTCGGACAGACAGAAATCGTACGCAGATCTGAAGCGTAAAGATATAGAATTTGTAGTGGGTGATCAGGTCTTTCTGAAGGTCTCACCTTGGAAGAAGATCTTTAGATTTGGGCGGAAAGGCAAGTTGAGCCCTAGGTTCATCCGACCGCACCGCAATCTTGAAGCGTATTGGACCGATGGCATATCAACTTGAGTTACCTCTGGAGTTAAGTCAGATACATAGTGTATTCCATGTCTCTATGTTAAGACGTTATCGTTCGGATTCGTCTCATGTTGTACCAGTGGAGGAAGTTGAGTTAAGACGACTTGTCTTTTGAGGAGGAGCCGATCTGATTTTAGATCGGGGCGTTAAGGTCTTTGAGAAGGAAGTCGATGCAGATTAGTCAAAGTTCTATGGCATAATCACGGATCAGAGGAGGCTACATGGGAGCCAGAGGACGCGATTCGGCAACAATATCCTCATCTATTTTAATCAGGTAAATTTCAAGGCCGAAATTTTTTTAAGGGGGGTAGAATTGTAACATCCTAAAATTTAGAATTTTATGTGTTGCATTATTTCTTGCGTTAGGCTAGTTAAAAATATTAATTGAGTATGTTTAGGGGTCCTAAGAAGGCTCGGGGTTGAATTGGGCCTTAGCAAAAATTTTTGTGTTTAAGCACTTTAAGGAGAGAAGGTAGGTGGCATCAAGGCTTATGGAAATAAGTGTGCATTTTGCTAGCACAAGTGAAGCTAGAAGAGGAGTGGTGTGGCGTTGCATGTATGGGCTTGAGGGGTGGAGTTCGAATCCCACTTAGTTGCAAATTTTGGGATTTTATTTTTGTATTCCTTCCTAAGTGTCGGCCAAGGTGGTATTTAAGGCAAGGAAGACTTTTTAATTATGGAAAGGTGGCTAAGGATTATGGTAAGGAGGAAGATAAGGGTTAATGAAAGAAAGAATCAAAAGAAAAAGGCAAGATAAGGGAACATGTTGGCCTTTTAGTGGTGTGATGTTTTGGAAAGATTTTTGTTGGTCAACATCCATCCTTTTGGCAAGAGTACACACGGTTTTGGTTAGGGAATAGGGATAGCTGAAATTTTCATTAGTCTTTTGGCAAAATTTTGGTGCCTGTTAGGCCTAATTTCTTTTAACATTCCTTTGGGTTCTTTTCTCCAATTCCTTCTCTCATTGCTGAAACTCCAAGCCAATAGTGAGTATTCTTTTTCTTCTTTTCTTTCTTTGTTTTACCGAAACCATCTAACCATTGTGACCAAATTATTTTCGATTATTTTCCCTTTGAAAACCGAATCAAGTCAAACACTCTTTCTCCATCTTTCTTTTCTTTTTCACAAAAATTCTCCAACTCTTCTTTCTTCTTCTCTAATCCATATTCTCATAGCCAAACTTTTTTTCTTGTTCATTTGTCCTCCATAGCCGAACCTTTCAACCCATAATCTCTCCTTCACAATTTCTTTCTCATTTGTGTGGACATCCTCTTCTTCGAACAAATCGGTAAGTAGTTTCTTGTCTTTTTTTCATTTTTCTATTCTTTCTAGCCGAATGGGTGTTTACCACTATTCGGTTGTGTATCTTGTTTCTAAGCCGAAATGGGGTTTCCTTCTATTCCTTCACATCTTAATCATCCCCTTTTTCGTAGTGATCTAAGTGAGTGGCCGAATATCATTCTAGCCTTAAGTCAATCGGTGGAGATCGGATCCAATATCGTTAAGGTAAGGAGTTTCTTTATAGATTACTTGATATCGTTCATTATTTGATTAGTTGGACTAAACGGATTATTATAGGGTCTAAAACGCTCGTTCTAATTCACTCGTGGATCCTTCGGATATAGTGGTAAGCCTACTCCTATCACTAAAATAACTACTTTCTCTCATAGTAGTTTTCTAACCGGGATTTTTCCTATGGAGGCAAGTGGTACCGAATCGAAAGGAAAAACGATTGGAGAACTCAAAAGGAGTGGATTTGCGGTTCCTACTCCTAAGTGCAAACGAAGGGCGGTATCGGCGATTCGAGATTTTCCACCGGGTTGTGGACCATCATCCGGTGAGAATCGACAAATCGTGGTCGTTCACGATTTTGAGAGTAAGTAATTTAGATCGCTCGGTTTAGTTTTGGATTAATAAAAATCTCGTTCGTTAAATTAACCGAGTGTTATGATGTCTTAGGTGCCGACGATCAAGACGGTTTAATACTTACCGTAATCAGGTGTGTAATCTCACACCGTAATTCTGTAGATTATGATTCGGTAACATGTTTGATAGTTGATTATTATTATTATACGACTAAAGATCGTAAAATTGGCATTAAACGAGAAATTGGCATAAAGTACATTATTTTTATAGATTTGACAAAATCGGCATTAAAGTTGTTAGAATTATGAAAATGTCCCTATGGACCGATTTACCGAGATGTCCCTATGGACCGATTTACCAAAATGCCCCTATGGGTCGAATTACCGAAATGCCCCTATGGGCCGAATTGTTAAAATGCCTTAGTGGGCCGAATTATTACAAAATGCTATAATGGGTTGATTCATTAAAAATATTCTATAGATTAATGGTTGTATTTATATGTGGATATTATATGTTACTATGCATATTGCATCTTTATATATTGCATGGGATGGGAAACTTGAATGAAGAGAAGTGTAGACCGGTGGCATTGCCACAAATTCTGATAATGGCTATGTGCCAATTTAAATATGGCTTTGTGCCATCATGATTAAGGTGTGTGCCGATTATATTACCGTATATGATACTCTGGTGGCTTAGCCACAAAAATATAATAAATGGCGACTTGTCCGCAAATTGGAGAAGGCGCGGGGTGGGTTGACTTGATCCCCACAGGAGAGATTGGTTGGTCGGGGAGAGATTGGATGGATGGGTTGTGTTGCATACTTTGCATTTATATATATATACTGTTTTGTAATTGGGCTTCGGCCCAAGATTATGTTATATGGGCTCGGGCCCAAGATGTTATTATGGGCTTAGGCCCAAGTTGATGCTAAATGCGTTCAGGCCCGATGGACAACGGTAAGGGGATTAAACACTTTGAGTTCTAGTAACTCACCCCGTTTCCTTAACCCTTGCGGGTAATGCTCGATGAAGTGGACTTGGGCCATGGATGACTCGGTGGAGGCCATACTTGAAAATGGTTTTATTGAACTTTAGATTTCTATTTCCGTTCACTTTAGTACTTTTACTATTTTGGGTTTTTATGTTGTAATAAGGCCTGCGGAATATTTTTATTTTGCTTTATGTTTTGACGTACTTATTATATTGCTTGAATTGTTTTAAATGGGGATTTTTCTAAAAATTTAAATAAAGGTTTTCCAAAATAGATTAACAAATGGATTTCATAACAAACTTTTACAAATATTTTAACTTGAAATTTTCTCTCAAATTATCAATAATATTTTCAAAAGTCATAGTTTATAAGATCTTTAGTTCAAATTATCGATTTATCTATCAACCTTCGAGATTAGTTGTATTTTATCAAATATTTCAAATCAAACTTGTTTTTCTTGATTATAACAAAATAATACCTATTTTAGTACGAATAAAAAGGATTTTTACACGTTTTCTCATGTGACATGTCAGATCCGGTCATAGCGCATGGGCCGGGTTTGGGGTGTTACAGATCACATTTCACATCCATTCCAAGCATAAAGGTAACATTTTCATCGTTTACCCTTTTTCATCTATCGGGCATTATCATTTAATTTGAATATTTTTATTTTTCGGGCTTGATCGGATATGTAATCATTTCATATATATATATCATTCATACAATTTACATAATCACTATCAAAACAAGCATGTAAATATACATATTTTAGTTACACGAACTTACCTCGACAATGTTCGTATAAGTAAAATCCACTAATCCGACATTTTCCTCTTTCCTCGTCCTAGCTCCGAATTTGGTCTATCCGGTTCTATACGAGTAAATTTAACATCAATTTATCATATTTCACATTCAAGTGGACTCAATTTTTACTCTAGGCAAAATCACTATTTTGCCCCTAACTTTTCCATAAATTCTATTTTCATCCCTAGGCTCGGAAAATGAAACTTGTGCAAATTACTCCCTATTCCAAGTCTAGCCAAAGCCCCATTACAAAATTTACAGCACATGTATTCATAAAATTTCAGAATTTTTCCTTCAATTTCACAAGTTTACATTTTAGTCCCTAAATCATGTTTTCATCAAAAATCACTTTGTAAAAGTTGTTTATCTATCAATAATCTTTCATTTTCTACCATAAATTTCTAATTTCCAGCATATACATCCATGACCCATTTTTCATACTTTGATAACTTTTCAAATTAATCCCCCAAATAGATAGTTTAGACTATCCCGATTCCAAAAATATAAAAATCATTAAATACGAGACAAGGAAACTTACCCAATTAGGCCTTGAAAGTTTCTTTTCTCTCACCTAGGGTTTCCATGTGTTCTTAGGTTGAAGATGACATAAAATAAGATGATATCTTTTATCATCTTTTTAATTAATAAGTATTTTGCTATTTCCAATTTAGTCCTTGCCCTTTTCTATATTTCCATGGATGAGTCACCAAGAAAAATCTACATACTTTTCTTAATGGTCTAATTACCATATAAGGATCTCTAGTTTTGAATTCCATAGCTATTCAATCCTTATAGCTACTAGAATTCAACTTTCGCATTTTATGCGATTTAGTCCTTCTCGTAATTAAGCACTAAATCAATAAAATTTCCATACCAAAATTTTCACATGTCATATCTATCATAATACGGACCATAAAATAAAATAAAAGTAAATTTTATTTTCGGCTTGGATTTGTGGTCCCGAAACCACTATTCTGATTTCATCGAAATTGGGCTGTTAGAGCTAGGGTATCGTCTACTTGATTGATGAGGAGCCCGAAGTGATAGTTGATCAAGATTACCAAAGTAAGCTAATTACCTGTAATCAGATCTGGTACATTTTTAAATTCCCAATATTATTTGCTTTCCTTATTACTATTACTATTACTATTATTATAAAAACCCCAAAAAGCCCTATTTTTTATACTTTCGTAATATAACTTAATTCAAGTACTAATTAGATCTTTTTTTGTTTAGGTTGAAATGGATCTAGTATTAGCCTCATTTGGGTACGATCCTTGGAGTACTCACCTACTCCATTGTAACTATATTACAACCTAACCCGTATACTTGCGAATCTAGTCTCTGTAATGCCCCAAAAATCTCTTATATATTTATTTTCATATGTCTATGACATAAATACATGTCCTTCAAATGGTTAAGTGTTAGGAAGTGTCCGAGAAGTCTTGGGTTCAAGCCTTGGCTTGGGCAAAATTTTGTTTTTAATTGAATAAACCCCTATCTCTGATCAGTAGGCTTATAAATATATGTTGGTAAAATATGTCGGAATGGTCCTACTGGTCTAGTGGATAAGTGGAGGGTTAGTAGTGCTGGGGGTCAGGAGTTCGAGTCTCTGCGCGAGCGAAGGATTTATTTTTGCTAGATGCCGTGGAGGTGTTTGAGTGGAGTTAGAATTCTGAAGAGAGTGGGGTGAGTAGTGGATGGTTTGGAGTGTTTGAGGGGTGTGGGGAAGTGTGGGAGTGAATTGAGGGATTTAGGGGGTAGTGAGGATTGAGTAGAACTCTATGCTTCCCAAAAATTCCTACTCTTCAGAGAAAAAGGTGAGAAAACGTTCCCCCTCCTCCCTTGGCCGAATCTTCCCCTCTCAATCTTTTCTTTGTCTTCTTTTCTTTTTCACCTTTTTTTTGTCAGCCAAAAATCCCCCACTTACTGCTGTTGTTTTCAAAATTCGATTCCCCTTTCTGTTCCCAAAATTGTGACGCTAGTTTCCCTTCCCCTCAAGCCGACCGTGCATCATCTTGCTCCTCTCCTTAGCCGAATATTGCTAGGTGAGTTCTGCTTTATCTTCTGTCCCCTTTGGGCTTTGCACTTCCTTTTCCATCGTTATCTTTTTCCTATTCTTGCTGTCACCCCCTCTGTTTGCCTCTTTTCAGTCTTTGTTTCCTCATCTCGATTCATTCTCTCTTGCATTGCCAAATAGCACTCTGTGCTGTCATCAATTTGGTAAGTGATTTAGGTGTTGTTGTCCCGTTTTATAAGATACTGAATAACGGGTTGTGTTGATCGGTAAGTATGGTTTAATTGAAGTTATAGGGAAATTTGATTTAAGGTTTAACGAAAAGGTTTTGTAACTCTCGTTTTAGGTGGTGACCAAGGGTTGGTTGGTGCATCTTCAAGAATCTGATGGTGTGTTTTCAGTTGATCTCGGTAATGGGGTTTTGATTGTTGATCGATTCTTAACTTCATTAGGCTTTGATTGAATAACGAATTAAGTAGTTGACTAATGACGTTTTGGTTGAATCTAGGTTTTTAGAGTACTCGGAGTGCAGTTTAATTACTAACGAAACTAGGTGTGTAAACACAACTCTGAAATTGGAATTTGACAAAAAGCTGAAACAGGTGATTGTCGATGCCACACGGGCGTGCGGCCGCCCGTGTGGTAGGCCATGTGACCGAACACGGGCGTGTGATCGACGAGGCTGGCCATGTGCGATTCATGGTCACATGGCGGGTGGGGCGTGTGGGCCACACGTGCGTGTGGAATATTTTGGGCCAGGCTATGTGTTCCACACGGCCAAGGCCATTTGGGGCTGTGTGGGCCACATGGGCCGACAACATGGGCATGTGGGCCCATTTTCACTGTTTGACTGCTAAGGTTGCATGGGTCGCCCGAGTTGGATCAGGACCTCTTTGTAGGGTCGATAGCTTACCTAGATCCCTAATTGATTGAAATGATTTGTATGGTGATATGAATAAGCATGATGATGTTCCACTGATTTGATACTGTATGCCCTGATTACACGCATGATATTATGTTATAGCATGTCATATTTGTATATTGCATTACATTGGGTTGGGGGTTTATTTTGATCAGAGGAAGTGTACTGAAAAGCCTCGAGCCTAATTTACTGGTAGCTCAGCTGCAAACTACTGTCTAGTGCTGCATTCGGTACTTTTTGGAGTGTAGAGATGGGTGGGTTGATTATATCTCCACATGGAGTGTAGGGTTGGACGGAGATGGAGCGTAGAGGTTGGTTGGGTAAGACCTGTATACCGTATATCTGTTACTGTATTGATTATTGATATTGTAATGGGCCAATGCCCAAATGCATGACTGCTTCTGTATTGCAATGGGCTAAAGCCTTAACTGAGACTGAAACTGTTACTGAAATGGGCTTAGGCCTAGACTATGATTGCATTATGTATGCTTGATCATATGGGGATTACACACTGAGCTTTCGTACACTCACCCTTCTATTTTATCTGTACAGGTAATCATCAGACTTAGGCGGATCGGAGCGGCAGAGGACTCAGCGGTGGCCACACGACCCCTTTTACACTGTTTCGTATTTACTTAGGTTTTTAAAGTTTTATTTGGGGTATTTTACTGTAATAATGGCCTCTTTGGATTTTTACTTTTAATTTTGGGTTTCTATTGTTTTAATTTACAACTGCTAGTAGTAGGGATAATCGAGTTTTCAAAATGAATTAAACATTTTAACAAAATACGCACAAATATGTAAACTATTTTAAAAAGCTTCCGCAATGAGTGACGTTTTGAAAATTAATAACGTTTTGAAAGAGAATAATTTTTGAATATGAATCACGTCTGAAATTGATCGACACATCTTGGAATTAAGCGTAAGAGTGTGTAAAGAAGTGATAAAGAAAGCTGGTTTTTGACAACTCACTTTTCAAAAAACAATACCATGTGACACCGCCAGATTCGGCCATAACGTCTAGGCTGGGTTTGGGGTGTTACATTTAGTGGTATCAGAGCCAGGTTGCAAAAATTGGCTGTGGATTTGGGTTTTAAAACTTAGTTTTTAAAGCACTGATTTCTTAATGATTTGAAACATTTTTACTGAATGTATGGTACACCGCGTCTCCGGCGCCAATCTTGTAAGTTCTCTGAAGCCTTTATGTGTTTTAAATTGAAACTGATTTGATACTGAAACTACTATAGATAGTACAAACTAAGACTACTATAGGTAGATTGTATTGAAAATACTCAAGTTAGTGTATACTAATACTGTAGTAAAATCGATAGACACTGATAGACATTGCATTGTGTGAAAACAAACTTTACATTCTGATACTGCCTCTCATAAGATATCTATTAATAAATACTGAAATTGTAAACTGATGCATAAAACAGTTAATACAGATTAACGCGAATAGACATTGAGCACAAGAGGTACTTGCAAACGAGGTACAAGAGGCCGTGGTAGAGGCCGTAGAGGTACTCGAGCTGGGTCCTCGTCATCTGGCCACATACCTAATTTAGAAACTAGTGAGTCGTCGGCTTCTCCTGTGACTTAGACTGGGTCTCATGATCGTGCGGCTGGGGACGACGTACTATCCCAAGCCATATTAAGGATTTTAGAGAGGGTCGCTGGGCCCAATACTGGAGCTAGAGGCCGAGGGTCGGTTACGGAGCGACTCCGGTCCAATGGAGCCAAGATTTTTAGGCGTATTGCTGGAGTTGACCCTAATGTGGCTAAGTACTGGATAGAGGCCAGAGAGAGAATTATGGACGATTTGGACTACACCCCCGAGCAGAAACTAAAGGGTGCAGTGTCACTACTGAGAGATGAGGCTTACCAGTGGTGGCTTACGGTTAAGGAGGGCACTCAGCCTGACCGACTGACCTGGAAGTTCTTTAAGACCACCTTCCAGGGGAAGTATGTGGGGGCCAGTTACGTGGATGCCCGTAGGAGAGAGTTCCTGAATTTGATCCAGCGTGATAGATCAGTGGCCGAGTATGAGGCCCAATTTCTGCGACTAAGCCGCTATGCGCGTGGTATGGTGGCGACTGAGTATGAGAGATGCGTTCACTTCGAGGATGGCTTTAGGGATAATCTGAGGGTACTGATAGCTCCACAGAGGGAGCGAGACTTTGCTGCACTGGTCGATAAGGCGAAGATCGCCTAGGAAGTGAAGCGCACTGAGCGCCAGAAAAGAGAGAGAGAGGTAGGAATAAGAGGGATTCGGAGCCCTCGAGTTCCATTCAGAGGCCTGAGAAAAAGGCCAGAGTTGATGGGCTGACAAGAGTTGGGCTCCTATTGCTGCTACTAGACAACCACTGTGTACTGACTGTGGTAGACGCCATCAGGGCGAGTGTTGGAAAAGAACTGGGGCTTGTTTGAGGTGTGTTTCATTAGAGCACCGTATTAGAGATTACCCGCGGAGGTCCAATCAGATGCAAGCTTCTGGCATGGGTACTGCACCACTAAGAGTAGCTCAGCAGCCACCGAGACGCTGTGGTCTGGCCAGGGGTGGCAACGGTCTGGGCCGTGGTCAGAGAGCATCGGGAAGAGGTGCTAGTCACACTGAGACGAGGCAGCCGGCTCTGGTTTATGCTACTCATCGCTTAGAGGATGGAGATGCTCTGGACGTCATTACGAGTACGTTCTTTATTTATAATGTACCTTATAATGTACTGATAGATATAGGATCCACTCACTCCTATATAGCTTGTACCATATCTGAAAACTTGGGTATACTGGTTGAGAGCACTACGAGTGAGGTGACTGTACTGAGTTCGTTGGGGCAATCGGTAAGGGTGAATAAGTTATTTAGAGACGTCCCTTTAGAGGTTCAAGGGGCTATTTTTCTGGCTGATCTGATGGAACTGCCTTTTGGATAATTTGATCTGATACTGGGAATGGACTGGTTGGTCAAGCACCGAGTGAGCTTAGATTGTGCCACAAAAAGGGTTGTACTGAGAACTGAGGAGGACAGCGAGGTAGTCGTAATTGGGGAGTGTCAGAACTACTTATCGAATGTGATTTCTGCATTGAAAGCCGAGAAGTTGGTTCCTAAGGGATGTGAGGCGTATCTGGCCTACATCAGTGTTTTAGATTCTGGGGATTCTTTGGTTAAGGATATCAGGACAATTAAGGACTTTCCGGATGTTTTTCTTGAAGAGCTACCTGGGTTACCTCCGAATCGTGAAGTGGAGTTTGGGATTGAGCTCCTTCCAGTGCACTCACGGTGTCCATCGCCCATTATAGAATGGCACCAAAAGAGCTTGTAGAGCTTAAGACCAGATTCAAGAGCTACTGGATCGTGGGTTCATCCGCCTAGTGTGTCTCCGTGGGGAGCACCGGTTCTGTTTGTGAAAAGAAAGATGGATCCATGCGTATGTATATTGACTACCGTCAACTGAACAAGCTGACCATCAAGAATAAGTACCCTCTACAGAGGATAAATGATCTATTCGACCCGATTCCGGGGCTTGATTTTCTCTAAGATTGATCTACGATCAGAGTATCACCAGTTGAGAGTTAAAGAAGCTGACGTGCATAAGACGACATTTAGGACTCGCTATGGCCATTACGAGTTCCTAGTGATGCCATTTGGAATGACGAATGCACCACCAGCTTTTATGGATCTGATGAACCGAGTGTTCCAGCCCTATCTGGATCGGTTCGTGGTGGTATTTATTAACGACATACTGGTCTATTCGAAGACTGGGGATTAGCATGATGAACACCTCAGAGTGGTTCTACAGATTCTGCGAGAGAAACAATTGTACGCCAAGCTCAATAAATGTGAATTCTGGTTACGTGAAGTAACGTTTCTGGGACATGTGGTTTCTGCTGAGGGGATTAGAGTCGATCCTCGAAAGATTGAAGCTATCTTGGATTGGAAGCAGCCTAAGACTGTATCTGAGATTCACAGTTTTCTGGGACTAGCAGGGTATTATTGACGATTTGTAGAGGGGTTTTCACTGATCACCGTACCCTTGACTAACCTACTACGTAAGGTGTCTTTGTTTAAGCTGGGCGATGCGCGCAGAAGAGAGCTTTGAGAAGCTCAAGATCAGATCGATGGAGGCCTCTGTTACGTCTGACCAGTGCAGAAAAGAGTTTATCGTCTGACGCGATGCATCACATGTCGGTTTGGGGTGTGTGTTGATGCAAGAGGGTAAGGAGGTAGCATATGTGTCTCGTCAACTTAAGACTCATGAGGCAAATTATCCGATGCATGACTTGGAGATGGCCGCGATGGTATTTACACTGAAAATCTGGAGGCATTACCTGTATGGTGAGAAGTGTATCATTTACACTGATCACAAGAGCCTCAAGTACCTCCTCACTCAGAAGGAGCTGAACCTTAGGCAGCGTAGGTGGATTGAGCTGCTTAAGGACTACGACTGTACGATTGAATACCATCCTGGTAAGGCCAATGTGGTGGCCGACGCACTAAGCCGTAGGGCTATGATTGATCTGAGGGTAATGTTTGCTCGCCTCAGTTTATTTGATGATGGTAGTCTGTTGGCCAAACTTCGAGTTAAATCGACGTGGATAGAGCAGATTAAGGGTAAACAGTTGGAGGACGAGTCTTTGGGTTTCACTTTCGACAGATTGAGAGTGTGAATGCTGTGGATTTTGGACTAAATAGCGAAGGGGTACTCTGTTTCCGTGGGAGAATATGTGTACCGAATGATACCGAGTTGAGGCAGTCTATACTGCGAGAGGTGTATAGTAGCCCTTATGCTATGCATCCTGGTGGAAATAAGATGTACTGAGACCTTCGCGAGTTATATTGGTGGCTAGGTCTTAAGCGTGAGGTTACAGAATTTATGGGTAAATGTCTGACATGTCAGCAGGATAAGGCTGAGCATCAGTTACCTTCGGGGTTGCTTTAGCCAGTTAAGATTCCACTTTGGAAGTGGGAGCGAGTGACTATGGACTTCGTTAGTGGGTTACCCCTCACACCCACTAAGAAGGATTCAGTATGGGTCATCATGGATCGATTGACCAAGTCCGCCCATTTCATACACATTCGTCGACTACTCTCTGCGGTAGCTAAGTGTATGTTTCTGAGATTGTGAGACTGCATGGGGTACCGGTTTCAATAATATCCGATAGGGATCTTTGTTTCATGTCTCAGTTCTGGAAAAAGCTACATGAAGCTCTGGGTACAAGATTGGATTTTAGTACTGCATTCCATCCTCAGACTGACGGTCAGTCAAAGAGGGTGATTCAGATACTGGAGGATATGTTGAGAAGTTGTGTGATTGACTTCCAAGGCAGTTGGGAGGATTACCTACCGCTAGCAGAGTTTGCTTATAACAACAGCTATCAGTCTAGCATTCAGATGGCACCGTACGAGGCATTATATGGTCGTAGGTGTCGCACACCTTCATGTTGTACTGAGTTGGGCGAGCGGCGTGTTTTAGGCCCTGAACTGGTTTCTGATACCGAGGATAAAGTTAGGTTGATTCGAGACCGACTGAAAGCGGCAGCTGATAGGCAGAAGTCCTACGCAGACCTGAAGCGACGTGAAATTGAGTATTCTGTGGGAGACGTCGTTTTCCTTAAGGTCTCGCCATGGAAGAATGTACTGAGATTTGGTCGTAAGGGCAAGTTGAGCCCTAGATTCATTGGGCCTTATCGTATTCTGAAGCGTGTAGGACCAGTTGCCTACCAGTTGGAGTTACCTCCGGAGCTAGATCGGATTCATGAGGTATTCCACGTCTCAATGTTGAGGCGCTACAGCTCTGATCCAATGCATATTGTTACAGTGGAGGAGATCGAGGTTAGACCAGATCTGAATTTCGAGGAGGAGCCGGTTCATATATTGGATTACGACGTAAAGATTCTAAGAAGAAAATCCATCCCACTGGTTAAGGTTCTTTGGCTTAATCATAGCTCTGAGGAGGCCACGTGGGAGTCTGAGGATGCGATGCGATAGCAGTATCCTCATCTGTTCTGATCAGGTAAAATTTTGAGGCCGAAATTTTCTTTTAGGGGGTAGAGATGTAACTGTAGCAGCTCGATTTAGGGCCTAGTCAGAATAGTGGTTGCGAGACCACAAATTTGAAGTAGAAATATGTGTTTTATGATTTTTATGAGGCTTGTGATATGTTTGCATGATTTTGCGAAAATTTCATGAGGAAATTTTATTAATTAGTGATCAATTGGTCTATTAGGACTAAATTGCAAAGATTGAAAAATTTGAGATTCTAGAAGGTTTAAGTATGAAATAGCATTACAAAAATTATTAGAGGTCATTTATAGCAATTAGACCAATATAGGTCAAGATGGACAAAAATAGACATGGGAAGGAAAAATCTCAAGAAAGGGGCCTTAAGGGCATTTTTGTCATTTGGTTAATAAAAAGAAATAAAAGGGAAAAAGAAGTCAAAATTCATATCCATCTTCTTCCTAAGTGCCAAAATTTTCAAGCTTTCCATACCTAGGGTTTCTTCATCTTTCAAGCTTAATTTTAAGTGTCTTCTAGCCTCGTTTTTAATGTTCTTCGTATTTTTGAGATCCTCGTAGCTCGATTTAGCTATTTCTAGCTATATTTTGAGCTAGGGTTTATTTTCAAAAATTTTCCCATGTATGACATGCATGTATTTTGATGATTTATGGAAGAATATGAAAGTTTGATGTATGATAAGTATCTTTTTCTAAGTGATTTTCATGAAAATTGCATAAAAAGGACTAAATTGTAAAAGTCATGAAAATGGTCATACATGAGTGAATTAGTGGAAATTGAGGACTGTCATAGTTATGAAATTGATTCGGCTAGGCTTAAAATACAAAGAAATTGAATGAAGATCATTTTACGAGACTAGGGGCAAAAGTGTAATTATGTGAAACTTTAGGGGCAAAATTATAATTTTGCCAAAATATGATTCATGGGTTAATTTAGTCGATGTGAGTATTAAACAATTGAAATTGCTATTATAGATCAAGAAACACGAAGCCCAAATCAAAACCGAGGCAAGAACAAGGTTGTGGACTAAATCGAATATCTATACACATTTTGAGTACCGAGGTAAGTTTGTGTGAAATTAAAGCTACATAATGTCTTTATATTTTAAATTGCCTGATATTATGTGGAATGAATATTATTTCTATGAAAATCGACTAATGATGCCTCGATAAGAATATGATGAGAATATGTTAGGTTGAAGTCCCGGTTGATCATTTCGGAATATCAAGGATACCTATGTCACAACATGAGATAAGGAAGGTCCCGTATAAGACCATGTCTGGGACAAGGCATCGGCACTGAATGTAGGTCCCGTATAAGACCTTGTCTGGGACATGGCATCGACACTGAATGTAGGTCCTGTATAAGACCATGTCTGGGACATGGCATCGGCACCGAATAAGGAAGGTCCTGTATAAGACCATGTCTGGGACATGGCCTCAGCACCGAAGGAAGATCTCGTGTAAGACCATGTTTGGGACATGGCATCGACATCTATGTACGATTTCGTATAAGACCATATCTGGGATATGGCATCGACATCGAGATATGAGATCCCATGTAAGACCATATCTGGGATATGGCATCGGCATCGTAAGGTGATCCCATGTAAGACCATATTTGGGATATGACATTGGCATCGTGATACAAATATGATGAGATTGAGTATCCTTCGATATTCCGAGTAGTTCAACGGGCAAAGAGCTAAGTTTATGTAGAGATGAAAAAGAGCTAAGTTTATGTTTAAAGAGTATAAAAGTGCTAAAGCTATGTGATGAAGTGATACAGGTACCCATGAGTAATTTACGAGAAATGCATGCAATATGTGATATGTAATTTGGTAGGAGTATACATGAGTAAGTTATGTTGATGCATTTGAGAATTTGTGTATTATTCGATGAGATAAATGGATGCTATTATAAGTCTTAATGTTGCTATTTATTTCATGCAAACTTACTAAGCTATATGCTTACCCCTCTCTTTTCCCTTTTCCTTGTAGTATCGCCAAGCTAACTCGGGAAATCGTAGAACGTCGGAGCTCGGATCAAACTATCAACTACCCATTTGGTATAGTAAAGTTGATTTATTTTGGGTATGGCATGTATAGGAACTTGGTCATTTTGTCATGTCATATTTGTTAGCCAAAGTGTTGGTTATATTTGCCACGTATTCCTTTTGTAAATGGCCATTGAGAATTGGCCAATGCTTAGTAAGTTTTATATAAATATATCCAATGATGATGATATTCATGGAGTACAAGTTCATGCTATTGATCGAGTAAAATATGAAGAGTATGCATGATGAATTAGAGATTATTCGTAGCGTATTCTTGCTATGTTATGTGTTGCTTGTGGTGGTATAAGTGTTTTTGTTTTTTTCAGGGTGGCAATAGGCTTGATAAATAGCCTTCTAATTGTCAACACGGATAGACACACGGGCATGTGTCTAGGCCGTGTGTGACACACGGTGAGCCCCATGGGTGTGTTGATAGGCCGTGTTGCATCAAAATTTCAAAAATTTAATTCGTCAGACGGGCCAGCACACGGGCGTGTGACTAGGCCGTGTGCCCCTTTAGTGTTTGCTGACGTCATAAACAGAATACCAAGGTTTTCACACACGGGTGAGGACATAGGCGTGTCTAGGCCGTGTGAGGGACACGGGCGTGTGTTCGGCCGTGTGAAAACCCCTGTAGGTTCGAAGTGAAAAATAAAATCCACACGGGTTAGGAACATGGGCGTGTGTGACCACACGGCCTGCCCACACGGGCGTGTTTCATTTCACACGGGTGTGTAGCCCTATTTTAGGAAAAAAAAATTCTAAGTGCGTACAAGTTTTCGGTTTGGTTCCGAACCATTCCGCATGTATGTTTAGGGTCTCGTAGACCCATAATAAGGACGTTATGAATGTGAATGAAAAAAGTTTCAAGTTGAAACGAAAGTTTATGGCCCGATATTGTATGTTTAAGCGAGTTAAGTCCGGTAATGCCTTGTATCCGGTTCTAGCGTTGAACGTGGGTAAGGGGTGTTACATTTAGTGGTATCAGAGCTACGGTTTAGTCTATTCTCAGACTAACGTAGCGTATGTATGAGTCTAGCTATACATGCCATACATATGAGTATTTACCTAATGATAGTGTGATGACTCCTGACGATTTAAATTGTGTTCTTATATAGTAAATGGATCCCGATATAGCTGTGGCGGATGATGTAGAAAGTAATGCGCCGGCTCCCGCCCAAGGGACAGTGCTGAATGAAAATGAGAATAGACCCACGACTGTAAGTCAGAGAGGAGGAGAAGAGGCTAGGGAAGCCTTTCTCCATATGATGAATACATGGTATACGGAGTTCGTTCATACAAACCCGAATGCATAACCCCCTCCACCCCTACCTGTTCCTCAGCCTACCCCTGTAGCTCCCCAAGTGGTAGAAGTGGTAAGGAGAGAAAAGCCTCCGGTCGACAAAATTCAGAAACAAGGAGTAGAGGAATTTTGAGCTAGTAAATAAGACGATCCGGAGAGAGCAGAATTTTGGCTTGAAAATACCATCAGGGTATTTGATGAATTATCTTGCACACCGGAAGAGTGCATGAAATGTGTGGTATCCCTCTTGAAAGATTCCGCTTATCAGTGGTGGAACACCCTTGTGTCGGTTGTACCAAAGGAGAGAGTTAATTGGGATTTTTTCCAAAAAGAGTTCCGGAAGAAGTACAATAGCCAAAGATTTATCGACCAAAAAAGAAAAGAATTCCTTGAACTGAAACAAGGCAGAATGACAGTAACCAAATATGAGCGTGAATTTGTAAGGCTCAGCAAATATGCTCGGGAGTGTGTATCCTCTGAATCCATTATGTGTAAAAGGTTTGAGGACGGGTTAAATGAAGATATTCGATTATTTGTTGGTGTCCTAGAATTGAAGGAATTTGTTGTGCTAGTGGACCGGGCTTGTAAAGCCGAGGAGTTGGTTAAAGAGAAAAGAAAAGCTGAAATGGAGTCTCGTGACTCAAGAAAGAGACAACTGAGTAAGTCATTTCAGTCCTCATCCAAGAAGTCAAGAGACCTCCCTACCCGATCAGCTAATTCAACTGGGTTTCCAAATAGAAGTAAGGGTAAACAGTACAGGGTTTAAAACCCAGACCACTTCAGTTGCTAGTGTTGGGAACGCTCGACCAAATAGATCAGAATGTCCACGGTGTGGTAGATGTCACCTCGGTGAGCACCGAGGACATGAGAGAGCCCGTTTTAAGTGTGGTTCCCAAGATCATTTTATTAGAGAATGCCCTGAGATGGTTGAAAAAGATAAAATTCAGAGTGCATGATCGGTAAGCACTACTAGAGGGAGACAGCAGAGAAACCTAGAAAGTAGAACGAGTAATAAGAGTACACCCAGAGAGCAGGCTGCAAGATCTGAGGGTAGAGCACCTGCAAGGACTTATTCCATTCACGCTCGCGAAGAGGCGTCATCCCCTGATGTAATTACGGGTACATTTTCTCTCTATGATACTAATGTTGTTGCTTTAATTGATCCGGGATCTACCCACTCATATATTTGCATGAAATTAGTATCTAGTATGAGCATGCCTGTAGAGTCTACAGAATTCGTGATAAAAGTGTCCAATTTCTTAGGCAAATGTGTAATAGTTGATAAGGTATGCAAAGACTGCCCATTGATGATTAGAGGTCATTATTTTAAGGCGAATCTCATGCTATTTTCATTTGATGAATTTGATATAATTCTTTGTATGGACTGGTTAACTGCTCATGATTTGACAGTAAATTGTGGAAAGAAATACATTGAATTGAGATGTGAAAACGGAGACACTCTTCGTGTTGAATCAGATGAACAGGACAGATCGCCTGTAGTGATTTCTCATATGTCTACTCAGAATTATGTAAGAAAAGGGTATGAAGCCTATCTTGCTTTTGTGATGAATGCTTAAGAGATTGAGTTAAGAATTAAATCAGTACCGACAGTATGCGAGTATACAGATGTATTCCCAGAAGAATTGTCAGGGTTGCCTCCAGTTAGAGAAATTGAATTTGGCATTGAGTTAGCTCCTAGTACTGCACCTATATCGATTGCTCCATACAGAATGGCTCCAACTGAGTTGAAAGAATTGAAGGCACAGTTACAAGAGTTGACGGAAAAAGGCTTTGCACAACCGAGTTATTCTCTATGGGGTGCTCCAGTATTATTTGTGAAAAAGAAAGATGGTTCCATGAGATTATGTATAGATTACTGGCAGCTTAATAAGGTAACCGTGAAGAACAAATACCTATTGCCAAGGATCGATGATCTATTTGATCAGTTGAAGGGAGCCACTATGTTTTCCAAGATAGATTTGTGGTCCGATTATTACCAGTTGAGGGTCAAAGACTCAGATGTGCCGAAAACCATAATTCAGACAAGGTATGGGCACTATGACTTTTTAGTCATGCCATTCGGTTTAACAAATGCCCCTGCCGTGTTTATGGATTTAATGAACCGCATCTTTCGGCCATACTTGGATAAATTTTTTATGGTATTTATTGATGATATACTGATTTATTCTTGTAACGAGAACGAGCACACTGAGCACCTGAGGACGGTCCTACAAATCTTACTAGATAATCAGTTGTATGCCAAGTTTAGCAAAAGTGAATTTTGGCTCAAAAAGTTGGATTTTGGGGCACATTGTCTCGAGAGATGGAATTCGAGTTGACCGAGCAAGATTTTAGCTATTATTGATTGGAAACCGCCAAGAAATGTATCGAGGTTAGAAGTTTTACGGCCTAGTGGCTATTACTGAGGCCGGTTCGTTAAGGGATTTTTCATGATAGCTATACCGATGATGAGACTAATACGAGAAAGATGTAAAGTTTGAATGGACGAAAAAGTGCCAACAGAGTTTCGAGAGATAAAAGGCATTGTTGACTAAGGCTCGGTTCTAGTGTAACTGAACCAGGAAAGAATTTGTGATTTATAGTGATGCATCCTTGAATGGATTGGGCTGTGTGTGCTTATGCAAGAGGGCAAGGTGATAGCATATGCCTCTAAACAGATTAAAGCCACATGAGAAGAACTACCCGACACATGATTTAGAGTTGGCTGCCATTGTGTTTGCATTAAAGATATGGAGACACCATTTGTATGGTGAAAAATGTCGGATATTCACTGATCATGAGAGCTTAAAGTACTTGATGACTCAAAAGGAGTTGAATTTAAGGCAACGAAGATGGTTAGAGCTGATAAAGGACTATGAACTAGTGATTGACTACCATCCGGGAAAGGCGAACGTGGTCGCCGATGCCTTGAGCAGGAAATCTTTGTTTGCATTAAGGGCTATGAATACACGGATGACTTTGTCAAGTGATGGTTCTATTCTAGCCGAGTTGAAAGCTAGACAAATGTTTCTCCAAGAGATTTATGAGGCTTAGAAAGATGACAATGACTTGCAAGCCAAAAGAGTTCAGTGTGAGTCGAGTGTTGAGTCCGACTTTCAGATTAATTCTGATGGATGTTTGATGTTCAAAGACAGAGTCTGTATACCGAGGAATGATGAGCTTATTCGAAAGATTTTGCACGAAGCACATAGTGGATGTCTATCTGTACATCCGAGCAGCACAAAAATGTATAATGACTTGAAGAAATGGTATTGGTGGCAGAGTATGAAGAAAGATATTTCTGAATTTGTATCGAAATGCTTGATTTGTCAGCAAGTGAAGGCTGAACACCAAGTACCTTTGGGTTTACTTCAGCCTATCATGGTTCCCGAGTGGAAATGGGACCGTGTTACTATGGACTTTGTAACAGGTTTGTCGTTGACACCGAGCAAGAAAGATGTCGTATGGGTTGTAGTCGATAGACTTACAAAGTCGGCCCATTTTTTACCGGTACGTGTTGATTTTTCACTTGATAAGTTGGCAGACTTATATGTTTCAGAAATTGTACGACTACATGGAGTGCTTTGTCGATTATATCGAATAGAGATCCGAGATTCACATCCTAATTTTGGAAAAAGTTGCAAGAAGCTTTGGGCACAAAGCTAAGTTTTAGTACAGCTTTTCACCCACAAACCGACGGACAGTCGGAGAGATTAATACAGATACTTGAGGATATGCTCCGGTGTTGTGTCCGTGATTTTCAGGGCAGCTGGGAAAAGTACTTACCATTGGTAGAGTTTGCTTATAATAACAGTTTCCAGTCGGGTTTGAGAATGGCACCTTATGAGGCATTGTATGGGCGTAAGTGTCGAACGCCTTTGTATTGTACAGAACTCAAAGAAAATCAGATTCACGGGGTTGATCTTGTTAGAGAAACTGAAGAGAAGGTAAAAATAATTTGTGATTATTTAAGAGCTGCTTCGGATAGACAAAATTCCTATTCAGACTTGAAACGGAAAGAGATCGAGTTTCAAGTTGGTGATAAGGTATTCTTGAAAGTGTCACCATGGAAGAAAGTTCTCAGATTTGGCCGAAAATGCAAATTGAGTCCGCGTTTTATCAGACCATATGAGATTACAGAGAGGATAGGACCTATAGCTTATCGATTGGCTTTGCTATCTGAGTTGGAAAAGATACATGATGTGTTCCATGTGTCCATGCTACATCGTTATCGATCAGATCCTTCGCATGCGATTACACCGACAGAGGTTGAAATTCAACCCGACATGACTTATGGCGAAGAACCAGTTAAGATTTTGGCACGAGAAGTTACACAATTGAGAAACAAAAGTATAGCCCTTATGAAAGTACTATGGAAAAGGCATGGGGTAGAAGAGGCTACATGGGAGCCCGAGGAGGCTATGAGAAACCAATATCCAAACCTTTTTACCGGTAAGATTTTCGGGGACGAAAATCCCTGAGGGGGGAGAATTGTAACGACCCGATTTAGGGCCTAGTCAGAATAGTGGTTGTGAGACCATAAATTCAAAGTAGAAATATGTGTTTTATGATTTTTATGAGGCTTGTGATATGTTTGCATGATTTTGCGAAAATTTCATGA
The DNA here is from genome assembly GCA_025698515.1 of Gossypium sturtianum. Lineage (NCBI taxonomy): Eukaryota > Viridiplantae > Streptophyta > Magnoliopsida > Malvales > Malvaceae > Gossypium > Gossypium sturtianum. The sequence goes on from CM046952.1 coordinate 57,658,887, forward strand.
GGAAATTTTATTAATTAGTGATCAATTGGTCTATTAGGACTAAATTGCAAAGATTGGAAAATATGAGATTCTAGAAGGTTTAAGTATGAAATAGCATTATAAAAATTATTAGAGGTCCTTATTTAGCAATTAGACCAATATAGGTCAAGATGGACAAAAATAGACATGGGAAGGAAAAATCTCAAGAAAGGGGCCTTAAGGGCATTTGTGTCATTTGGTTAATAAAAGAATTAAAAGGGAAAAAGAAGTCAAAATTCATGTCCATCTTCTTCCTAAGTGCCGAAATTTTCAAGCTCTCCATAGTTAGGGTTTCTTCATCTTTCAAGCTTGATTGTAAGTGCCTTCTAACCCCGTTTTTAATGTTCTCCGTATTTTTGAGATCCTCGTAGCTCGATTTAGCTATTTCTAGCTATATTTTGAGCTAGGGTTTATTTTCAAAAATTTACCCATGTATGACAAGCATGTATTTTGATGATTTATGGAAGAATATGAAAGTTTGATGTATGATAAGCATCTTTTTCTAAGTGATTTTCATGAAAAATGCATAAAAAGGACTAAATTATAAAAGTCATGAAAATGGTCATACATGAGTGAATTAGTGGAAATTGAGGGTTGTCGTAGTTATGAAAATGATTTGGCTAGGCTTAAAATACAAAGAAATTGAATGAAGATCATTTTACGAGCCTAGGGGCAAAAGTGTAATAATGTGAAAGTTTAGGGGCAAAATTGTAATTTTCCAAAATATGATTCATGGGTTAATTTAGTCAATGCGAGTATTAAACAAGTGAAATTGCTATTATAGATCAAGAAACACGAAGCCCAGACTAAAACTGAGGCAAGAACAAGGTTGTGGACTAAATCGAATATATATACACATTTTGAGTACTGAGGTAAGTTCGTGTGAAATTAAAGCTACATAATGTCTTTATATTTTAAATTGCCTGATATTATGTGAAATGAATATTATTTCTATGAAAATCGACTAATGATGCCTCGATGAGAATATGGTGAGAATATAATAGGTTGAAGTCCCGGTTGATCATTTCGGAATATCAAAGATACCTATGTCACAACATGAGATAAGGAAGGTCCCATATAAGACCATGTCTGGGACATGGCATCGGCACCGAATGTAGGTCCCGTATAAGACCATGTCTGGGACATGGCATCGACACCGAATGTAGGTCCAATATAAGACCATGTCTGGGACATGGCCTCGGCACCAAAGGAAGATCTCGTGTAAGACCATGTCTGGGACATGGCATCGACATCTATGTACGATCTCGTATAAGACCATATCTGGGATATGGCATCGACATCGAGATATGAGATCCCGTGTAAGACCATATCTGGGATATGGCATCGGCATCGTAAGGTGATCCCATGTAAGACCATATCTAGGATATGGCATTGGCATCATGATACAAATATGATGAGATTGAGTATCCTTCGATATTCCGAGTAGTTCAACGGGCAAAGAGCTAAGTTTATGTAGAGATGACAAAGTGCTAAGTTTATGTTTAAAGAGTATAAAAGTGCTAAAGTTATGTGATGAAGTGATACAGGTACCCATGAGTAATTTACGAGACATGCATGCAATATGTGATATGTAATTTGGTAGGAGTATACATGAGTAAGTTATGTTGATGTATTTGAGAATTTGTGTATTATTCGATGAGATAAATGGATGCTATTATAAGTCTTAATGTTGCTATTTATTTCATGCAAAATTACTAAGCTATATGCTTACCCATTTGGTATAGTAAAGTAGAACGTCGGAGCTCGGATCAAACTATCAACTACCCATTTGGTATAGTAAAGTTGATTTATTTTGGGTATGGCATGTATAGGAACTTGGTCATTTTATTATGTCATATTTGTTAGCCAAAGTGTTGGTTATATTTGCCACGTATTCCTTTTGTAAATGGCCATTGAGAATTGGCCAATACTTAGTAAGTTTTATATAAATATATCCAATGATGATGATATTCATGGAGTACAAGTTCATGCTGTTGATCGAGTAAAATATGAAGAGTATGCATGATTAATTAGAGATTCTTCGTAGCATATTCTTGCTATGTTATGTGTTGCTTGTGGTGGTATAAGTGTGTTTTTTTTTTCAGGGTGGCAATAGGCTTGATAAATAGCCTTCTAATTATTCATACGGATAGACACACATGCGTGTGTCTAGGCTGTGTGTGACACACGGTCAGCCCCATGGGTGTGTTGATAAGCCATGTTCAAAATTTTGAAAATTTAATTCGTCACACGGGCCAGCACACGGGCGTGTGACTAGGCTGTGTGCCCCTTTAGTGTTTGTTGACGTCATAAACAGAATACCAAGGTTTTCACACACGGGTGAGGACACGGGCGTGTCTAGGCCATTTGAAGGACACGGGCTATAGACACGGGCGTGTGTTCGGCCGTGTGAAAACCTTTGTTGGTTCGAAGTGAAAAATAAAATCCACAAGGGTTAGGAACATGGGCGTGTGTGACCACACGGCCTGTAACATCCTGATCTTGGGGATAGTCGGAACAATGGTTTCAGAACCACTAATCCGAGGTTGAAGAAAATTATTTTGATATTATTTTATATGTTATAGCATGATTATAAGGATGCATGGAAATTTTGGTGTTTTAATTTTAGCTATTGTATGCTTAATTGAGAAAAAAGGACTAAATCGCATAAAATGCGAAAGTTCCATTATACAAGATAGAGGTGTCTAATAGCTATAGAATATTAAATTGGAGGTCATTAAAGTGCAATTAGGCCAATAATAGTGTGTTGGCCGGCCATAGAGACAAGGGAGACAAGGGCATTAATTTTGGTCAAATTTTGGTGAAATTAGGTGGGAAAAAATGAATAAAATAAGATAAATAAAAGAGATATCATCTTTCACTATTCACACTTCTTCTCCACTGAAAATTTGAGAAAATAGGGGATTTTTGAGTTCAAACTTTCAGCCAAGCTATTCTCTTACACGTAAGTGATTTTAGAGGTCTTTCTTGATAATTTTTGTACTTTTGGAACCCCTAAAGCTTAAGCTAGCTAATGAGGGGACTATTTTTCAAAATGGTTAAAAGTTTAGGGACTTTCCATGAGATTTTTCATGTTGTTTGCTGAATTTTTATGGAAGAAAACGAATGTTAGAGGGTTAAGGAATAACTTTTGTGAAAGGTGTTATCATGAAAACACCTAAATGGGACTTAGTTGTAAAGGTTGTAATTTAGTAATAAATGCATGAAATAATTGGTTTTGTGAGTTTTTATAAGAGAAATAAATGTTTAGCTAGGCTTCTTTAATGAGAAAATATGATGAAAAATGATTTACGAGCCTAGGGGAAAAATCGTAATTTTGCCAAAGTATAAGGGCAAATGGTCATTTTTGCCTAAGTAGAAATTTTGATGTATCATGAGTTATATAGTGATTGAATGAGTAAATTTTATTATTATAGATCAAGAAGAGCGTGGGAACAACCTTGACCGAGGAAAAGGAAAGGTTACGGACTAGACCGTTGATTAATTCATTTTGCACCGAGGTAAGTTTATGTGTAAACGTTACATCTTTAATACATATGTTGTTACTTATTGATGCATTGTATGAATGAGATCAATTATGAGTGAGATTGATTGAAATTGATAGATAGTGAGTAATTCTCGTATGAACCTCGGAATAGATATGTAAGTGCGGAAAAATATCCATGATAATTATTTGGTGGGCTGTGTGCGATACCACTTTAATTATCATTGTTGGTGGGCTGTGTACGATACCACCTTATTATTTATTCACGATGGGTTGTGTGCGATACCATCGTTTATATTTTCATTTGGTGGGCTATGTGCGAAACCACCGAAAATATTCTTGTTGGTGGGCTATGTGCGATACCACCCTATTATTTATAATTGGTGGGCTGTGTGCGAAACCACCAGGTACTTAGTATTATTCCGAAGGGTTCATCGAGAAATTGTCTAAGTAAATGTTTCATGTGGCTTTGTGGTGATGAGTGCAGGGAATGTGTACAAGTAAATGTGAGAAATATATTTGTTATATGGTTGGAATGTGGTAAGAGATGATATGAGTAAGAATGGTTATGGAAATGTGAATTGTTCTTGCTTATTATGGAATGTTATTGATTAATTAGCATATGTTATGATGCTTATTGTTTACATGTAAACTTACTAAGCTTAAAGCTTACTCCCTTTCTTTCCCCTTGTTTTATAGTGTCAAAGAGCCAGCTCGGGATACGAAGATAATTAGAAGATCATCCACACTATCAGCTCATCTCGGTATATTTAGACTTAGCATTTTGAGTATGGCATGTATAGGGGCTAGACTTAGTGAAATGTTTTGTTGTTTTGGCCAAGTGAGTTGGCTCTTTTAAAGATGAACTTTTTGTAAATAGCCATAGTTGATGGCTCATTATTATTAATATATGAAAAGATGAGGTTATTCATGAATGTGTATGATGCATGATTGGGTTGCTTGGTTAATGGTTGAATATAAATTATGTTGTATGAATTAGGGTGATAAAAAGGGCTTGGCAAATAGCCTTATTCTTGTCCACACGGGTAGGCACACGGGCGTGTGTCTAGGCTGTGTGTGACACACGGTCAGACCCATGGGTGTGTGACAAGGCCATGTGTCCCCTGCATATTAGTGTTGCAAGTCAGTGTCGGCCACGGGCTAGACACACGGGCGTGTGCCTAGGCCGTGTGTCCCTTATGAGGTTGCTGACGTCAAAAACAGAATACCCAAGTTTTCACACACGGGTGAGGACACGGGCGTGTCTAGGCCGTGAGAAAGACACGGGCCAAAGACATGGGCGTGTGCCTAGCCGTGTGAAAACCCCTGTAGGTTCAAAAAGAAAAATAAATTCCACACGGGCTAGGGACATGGGCGTGTGTAACCACACGGCCTGCCCACACGGGCATGTCCCATTTCACACGGGCGTGTGGCCCTATTTAAGCAAAAATTTTCTAAGTATAAAAAAGTTCGCGGTTTGATTCTGAAATCCTTCGTTTGCATGTTTAAGGCCTCGTAGGCCCATAATGAGGATGCATTGAATGTGAATGGGAAGTTTTTAAGTTGAAATAAATTTTATAGCCCAAAGTTGTATGTTCAAGTGAGTTAAGTCCCAGTAATGCCTCGTGCCGGTTCCGGTGATGAATACGGGTATGGGGTGTTACATTTAGTGGTATCAGAGCTATGGTTTAGTCGGTTCTCGGACTACCGTAGCGTGTGTAAGAGTCTAGCTATACATGCCATGAATGTACATTGATAGTGTGGTGACTTCTGACAATTCTAAACTTTGTTTTTATATAGTAAATGGATCCCGACCAAGCGGCTGCTGATGACACTACTAGTAACGCGCCAGCTCCCGCGCAAGGGACCGCGCCTGTAGAGAGTAGACCCGAGACTATGGGTCAAGGAGAAAAGGCTCGGGAAGCCTTTCTCCAAATGATGAGTAATTGGTACACAGAGTATGTACGAGCGAATCCTAATGCTCAACCTCCTCTACCCCCTCCTATACCTCAGCCAGTTCCTGTGGCTCCTCAAGGTATAGATTTGATGAGAATGACTAAACCCCCGGTTGATAAGATTCGAAAATAAGGGGCTGAGGAATTCAGAGCAAATATAGACGATGACCCCGAGAGGGCAGAGTTCTGGCTTGAGAACTCAATGCGAGTATTTGATGAACTCTCCCGCACACCTGAGGAGAGCTTGAAATGCACCGTGTCATTGCTAAAGGACTTGGCATATCGTTGGTGGAAAACATTGACGTCGGTAGTTCCAAGGGAGAGAATGACGTGGGAATTCTTTTTGGAAGAGTTTCGAAAGAAGTACATAAGTCAGAGATTTGTGGATCAAAAACAGAAAGAGTTCCTCGAATTGAAGCAAGGAAAAATGACTGTGGCAGAGTATGAGCGCGAGTTTGTTAGGCTCAGCAAGTATGCACAAGAGTGTGTGTCTACAGAAGCTATCTTGTGCAAGAGGTTTGAAGATGGGCTGAATGTGGATATCAGACTACTAGTTGGGATCTTGGAATTGAAAGAATTCGTGGTGTTGGTTGATAGGGCATGAAAGGCCGAGGAGCTGAATAAGGAAAAGAGAAAAGCCATGAGTGAGGCCCAAGATGCAAGAAAAAGACCAATGAGTAAATCGTACCAAACTCAATCAAAGAGGTCCAAGGAAATAAACCCTCGGGCATCATGCGTCGCTTGGATATTCACACCGAGATCGGTAATACATACTGGGCTCGAGAGTTCAAGCCACCTCGATGGCAAGCGTGGGCAATCCAAAGTCTAATAAACCGGAGTGTCCAAATTGTGGTAGGCAACACACTGGGGAGTGTTTGGGAAATAACCGAAATTGTTACAAGTGTGGTTCACCCGATCATTTTATCCGAAATTGTCCTGAGAGGGATGAGAAGGAAAGAAAGCAAGAAATAAGATCAAGCAATGTATTTTCGAAGGGTAGATCACAAAAGAACCCGAGAGGTGGGACTAGTAGTAGAGGTGCACCTAGAGACTCTACTGTGAGATCGGAGGGTCGAGCACCTGCAAGGACTTATGCCATTCGCGCTCGCGAAGAGGCATCATCTCCAGATGTGATAACGGGTACTTTTTCTCTTTACGATATCTCTGTTGTTGCTTTGATTGATCCGGGGTCTACCCATTCTTACATTTGCATGAAACTGGCATCTAGCATGAGTATGATTGTTGAGTCTACGAAATTTGTAGTAAAAGTGTCAAACCTGTTAGGCAAACATGTGCTAGTTGACAAGGTGTGTATGAATTGTCCTTTGACAATTAGAGGTCATTGTTTTCCGGCAAATCTTATGTTGTTGCCGTTTGATGAATTTGACCTGATTCTTGGTATGGATTGGTTGACTGCTCATAATGTTTTAGTAAACTGTGGTAGTAAGTTTATTGAATTGAGATGTGTAAATGGAGATGTCATTCGGGTTGAATCAAGTAAATCGGATAGTTTGCCTGTAATGATTTCATCTATGGTAACTGAGAAATACTTGAGAAAGGGGTATGATTCCTATCTCGCCTTTGTGCTGAATACTCAAGAGTCAGAGGTAAAGATTGAATCAGTGTCGGTGGTATGCGAGTATCCAAATGTGTTTCTGGAAGAGTTACCCGGATTGCCTCCAGTTAGAGAGGTCGAGTTTGGGATAGAGTTAGTTCTGAGTACGGCACCTATTTCGGTTGCTCCGTAAACGATAGCACCATTGGAGTTAAAAGAGTTGAAGATTCAGTTGCAAGAGTTAACAGACAAGGGTTTTGAAAGACCGAGCTATTCACCGTGGGGTGCTTTGGTACTTTTTGTGAAGAAGAAAGATGGGTCGATGAGATTGTGCATAAACTACAGACAACTCAACAAGGTGACAGTGAAGAATAAGTATCCTCTACCAAGGATAGATGATTTATTTGACCAATTGAAGGGAGCTACGGTGTTTTCTAAGATAGACCTAAGGTCTGGCTATTACCAGTTGAGGATTAAGGAGCAAGCTGTGCCGAAAACTGCATTTTGGACGAGGTATGGCCATTATGAGTTTCTTGTCATGCCATTTGGCTTAATGAATGCTCCTGCGATTTTTATGGATCTAATGAAACGCATTTTCTGACCGTATTTGGATAAGTTTGTGGTTGTTTTTATCGACGACATATTAATTTATTCTCGGGATGAGAGAGAGCATGCAGAGCACCTGAGAATTGTTTTGCAGACTTTAAGAGACAAGCAGTTGTATGCTAAATTTAGCAAGAGTGAGTTTTGGCTCCGAGGGGTCAGATTCTTAGGACACATTGTGTCGAGTGATGGCATTAGAGTTGATCCGAGTAAGATCTCAGCTATTATGGAGTGGAAACCTCCAAGGAATGTGTCATAAATTAGAAGCTTTTTGGGTTTAACGGGGTACTACAGACGGTTCGTAAAAGGGTTCTCCATGATTGCTACTCCGATGATGAAACTGTTGCATAAAGATGTTAAGTTTGAATGGACTGAGAAATGCCAACAAAGTTTTGAGAGATTGAAAGCATTGTTGATTGAGGCACCGGTTTTAGTATAGCCTGAGTCGGGGAAAGAGTTTGTGGTCTACAGTGATGCGTCATTAAATGGTTTTGGATGTGTGTTGATGCAAGAGGGTAAAGTAGTAGCTTACGCCTCGAGACAGCTAAAACCACATGAGAATAATTATCTGACTCACGATTTGGAGTTGGTTGCGATCGTTTTCGCTTTGAAGATTTGGCGTCATTATTTATATGGTGAGAAGTGTCGAATCTTCATCGATCACAAGAGTTTGAAGTACTTGATGGACCAAAAAGATTTGAATTTGCGACAACGGCGGTGGCTCGAATTATTGAAGGATTATGAGTTAGTAATTGATTACCATCCGGGGAAAGCGAATGTGGTTGCGGATGCCTTGAGCAGAAAATCCCTGTATGCTTTGAGAGCTATGAGTACAAGCTTAGCGTTGTTTGATGATGGTGCTATATTTGCCGAGTTGAGGGCTAGACCATTATTTATTCAGCAGATATGTGAAGCTCAAAAGAATGATAGTGAGATGCAAGCTAAGAGAGCTCAATGCGAATCGGGAAATGACTCTGATTTTTAGGTTAGTTCAGAGGATTGCTTGGTATTTCATGATAGAATTTGTGTACCAAAGGATGATGAGTTAATCCGGAAAATTTTACATGAACCACACAGTGGTTGTTTGTCAGTACACCCAGGCAACACAAAAATGTACAATGATTTGAAGAAGTTGTATTGGTGGCGGAGTATGAAAAGAGACATCTCCGAGTTTGTTACAAGATGTTTAATTTGTCAACAAGTGAAAGCCGAGCATCAAGTACCCTCGGGATTTCTTCAGCCGGTGATGGTTCCAGAGTGGAAGTGGGATCGAATCACAATGGATTTCGTAACGGGGTTACCAATGACTCCGAAAAAGAAAGATGTTGTGTAGGTTATTGTGGATAGATTAACGAAGTCGTCTCACTTTATACCGGTGCATTTGGATTACTCACTCGATAAGTTGGCCAAGCTATATATTGCTGAGATAGTTAGATTACATGGAGTACCTATATCTATTATCTCGGATAGAGATCCGAGATTTACTTCGAGGTTTTGGAAGAAGTTGCAGGAAGCCTTGGGTACAATATTGAATTTTAGTACTGCGTTCCATCCTCAAACCGATGGCCAATCTGAAAGAGTGATTCAAGTTCTTGAGGACATGCTCCGATGCTGTGTGTTAGTGTTCGAAGGTAGTTGGGAAAAATATCTACCTTTGGTTGAGTTTGCGTATAAAAACAGTTATCAGTCGAGTATACGGATGGCACCGTATGAAGCTTTTTATGGTTGCAAGTGTCAGACTCCCTTGTATTGGACCGAGCTTAGTGAGAAGCAAATTCACGGGGTCGATCTAGTTAAAGAAACTGAGGAGAAAGTGAAAGTGATCCGTGATAGTCTGAAAGCTGCTTCGGATCGACAAAAGTCATACGTGGATTTAAAAAGAAAAGAAATCGAGTTTCAAGTGGGCGAAAAACTATTTCTGAAAGTATCCCCGTGGAAGAAAATATTGAGATTTGGTCGAAAGGGCAAATTGAGTCCACGATTCATAGGGTCGTATGAGGTTATTGAAAGGATTGGGCTAGTAGCATACCGGTTGGCTTTGCCGGCAGAGTTAGAGAGAATACACAATGTGTTTCATGTGTCGATGTTGCGGCGATATCATTCTGATCCTTCACATGTGATCCCTCCAACAGAAATTGAAATACGACCGGACATGACTTATGAAGAGGAACCAATTAAGATATTGGCTCGATAGGTTAAACAGTTGAGGAATAAGAGCATAGCCTTAGTGAAAGTGTTATGGCAAAAACACGGTGTGGAAGAGGTTACGTGGGAACCGAAAGAATCCATAAGGGAACAATACCCAAACCTCTTTACCGGTAAGATTTTCGGGGACGAAGATCTCTAAAGGGGGGAGAGTTGTAACAGCCTGATTTTGGGGCTAGTTGGAACAGTGGTTTCGGAACCACTAATCCGAGGTTGAAGAAAATTATTTTGATATTATTTTATATGTTATAGCATGATTATAAGGATGCATGGAAATTTTGGTGTTTTAATTTTAGCAATTGTATGCTTAATTGAGAAAAATGACTAAATTGCATAAAGTGCGAAAGTTCCATTATACAAGATAGAGGTGTCTAATAGTCATAGAATATTAAATTGGAGGTCCTTAAAGTGCAATTAGGCCAATAATAGTGTGTTGGCCAGCCATAGAGACAAGGGAGACAAGGGCATTAATTTTGGTCAAAATTTGGTGAAATTAGGTGAGAAAAAATGAATAAAATAAGATAAATAAAAGAGATATCATCTTTCACTATTCACACTTCTTCTCCACCAAAAATTGAAGATAAAATAGGAGATTTTTGAGTTCAAACTTTCAGCCAAGCTATTCTCTTACACGTAAGTGATTTTAGAGGTCTTTCTTGATAAATTTTGTACTTTTGGAACCCCTAAAGCTTAAGCTAGCTAATGAGGGGACTATTTTGCAAAATGGTTAAAAGTTTAGGGACTTGCCATGAGAGTGTTCATGTTGTTTTCTGAGTTTTTATTGAAGAAAATAAATGTTAGAGGGTTAAGGAATAACTTTTGTGAAAGGTATTATCATGAAAACACCTAAATGGGACTTAGTTGTAAAGGTTGTAATTTAGTAATAAATGCATGAAATAATTGGTTTTGTGAGTTGTTGTAAGAGAAATAAATGTTCAGCTAGGCTTGTTTAATGAGAAAATGTGATGAAAAATGATTTACGAGCCTAGGGGGAAAATTATAATTTTGCCAAAGTATAAGGGCAAAATGGTCATTTTTGCCTAAGTAGAAATTTTGATGTATCGTGAGTTATATAGTGATTGAATGAGTAAATTTTATTATTATAGATCAAGAAGAGCGTGGGAACAACCTTGACCGAGGAAAAAGCAAGGTTACAGACTAGACCGTTGATTAATACATTTTGCACCGAGGTAAGTTTATGTGTAAACGTTACATCTTTAATACATATGTTGTTACTTATTGATGCATTGTATGAATGAGATCAATTATGAGTGAGATTGATTGAAATTGATAGATAGTGAGTAATTCTCGTATGAACCTCGGAATAGATATGTAAGTGCGAAAAAATATCCATGATAATTATTTAGTGGGCTGTGTGCGATACCATCGTTTATATTTTCATTTTGTGGGCTATGTTTGAAACCACCATAAATATTCTTGTTGGTGGGCTATGTGCGATACCACCCTATTTTTGATAAATGGTGGGCTGTGAGCGAAACCACCGGGTACTTAGTATTATTCTGAAGGGTTCATCGAGAAATTGTCTAAGTACATGTTTCATGTGGCTTTGTGATGATGAGTGCAGGGAATGTGTACAAGTAAATGTGAGCAATATATTTGTTATATGGTTGGAATGTGGTAAGAGATGTGATGAGTAAGCATGGTTATGGAAATGTGAATTGTTCTTGATTATTTTGGAATGTTATTTATTAATTAGCATATGTTATGATGCTTATTGTTTACATGTAAACTTACTAAGCTTAAAGCTTACTCCCTTTCTTTCCCCTTGTTTTATAGTGTCAAAGAGCCAATTCGAGATACGAAGATAATCAGAAGATCATCCACACTATCAACTCATCTCGGTATATTTAGACTTAGCATTTTGAGTATGGCATGTATAGGGGCTAGACTTAGTGAAATGTTTTGTTGTTTTGGCCAAGTGAGTTGGCTCTTTCAAAGATGAACTTTTTGTAAATAGCCATAGTTGATGGCTCATTATTATTAATATATGAAAAGATGAGGTTATTCATGAATGTGTACGATGCATGATTGGGTTTCTTGGTTAATGGTTGAATATAAATTATGTTGTATGAATTAGGGTGATAAAAAGGGCTTGGCAAATAGCCTTATTCTTGTCCACACGGGTAGGCACACGGGCGTGTGTCTAGGCCGTGTGTGACACACGGTCGGACCCATGGGTGTGTGACTGGGTCGTGTGTCCCCTGCATGATAGTGTTGCAAGTCAGTGTCGGCCACGGGCTAGACACACGGGCGTGTGCCTAGGCCGTGTGTCCCTTATAAGGTTGCTGATGTCATAAACAGAATACCCAGGTTTTCACACACGGGTGAGGACAAGGGCGTGTCTAGGCCGTGTGAAAGACACGGGCATGTGTCCGGCCGTGTGAAAACCCATGTAGGTTCGAAAAGAAAAATAAATTCAACACGGGCTAGGGACATGGGCGTGTGTAACCACACGGCCTGCCCACACGGGCGTGTCCCATTTCACACGGGCATGTGGCCCTGTTTAAGCAAAAATTTTCTAAGTATACAAAAGTTCTCGGTTTGATTTCGAGACCCTCCATTTGCATGTTTAAGGCCTCGTAGGCCCATAATGAGGATGCATTGAATGTGAATGGGAAGTTTTAAGTTGAAATGAATTTTATAGCCCAAAGTTGTATGTTCAAGTGAGTTAAGTCCGGTAATGCCTCGTACCCGGTTCCGGCGATGAATACAGGTAAGGGGTGGTACACGGCCTGCCCACACGGGCGTGTTCCATTTCACATGAGTGTGTAGGCCTATTTTAGGAAAAAAATCTAAGTGCGTAAAAGTTTCCGATTTGGTTCTGAACCATTCCGCATGTATGTTTAGGGTCTCGTAGACCCATAATAAGGGCGTTATGAATGTGAATGAAAAAATTTTCAAGTTTAAACGAAAGTTTATGGCCCGATGTTGAATGTTTAAGCGGGTTAAGTCAGGTAATGCCTCGTATCCGGTTCCAGCGTTGAACGCGGGTAAGGGGTGTTACAGTAAAGCCCCAAAAATCTCTTATATATTTATTTTCATATGTCTTTGACATAAATACATGTCTACTTCAGTGGTTAAGTGTTCTGGGAAATGTCTGAGAAGTCTTGGGTTCAAGCCTTGGCTTGGGCAAAATTTTTGTTTTTAATTGAATAAACCCCTATCTATGATCAGTAGGCTTATAAATATATGTTGGTAAAATATGTCGGAATGGGCCTGCTGGTCTGGTGGATAAGTGGAGGGTTAGTTGTGTTGGGGGTCAGGAGTTCGAGTCTCTGCGCGAGCTAAGGATTTATTTTTGCTAGATGCCGTGGAGGTGTTTGAGTGGAGTCAAAATTCTAAAGAGAGTGGGGTGAGTAGTGGACGGTTTGGAGTGTTTGAGTGGTGTGGGGAAGTGTGGGAGTCAGTTGAGGGATTTAGGGGGTAGTGGGGATTGAGTAGAATTCTATGCTTCCCAAAAATTCCTACTCTTCAGATAAAAAGGTGAGCAAACATTCCCCCTCCTCCCTTGGCCGAATCTTCCCCTCTCCATCTTTTCTTTGTCTTCTTTTCTTTTTTCACATTTTTATTGTCAGTCGAAAATCCCCCACTCACTGCCGTTGTTTTCAAAATTCGGTTCCCCTTTCTGTTCCCAAAATTGTGACGCTAGTTTCCCTTCCCCTCAAGCCGAACGTGCGTCATCTTGCTCCTCTCCTTAGCCGAATATTGCTAGGTGAGTTCTTCTTTATCTTCTGTCCCCTTTCGGCTTTGGACTTCCTTTTCCATCGTTATCTTTTTCCTATTCTTGCCGTCACCCCCTCTGTTTGCCTCTTTTCAGTCTTTGTTTCCTCATCTCGATTCGTTCTCTCTTGCATTGCCAAATAGCACTCTGCGCTGTCATCAGTTTGGTAAGTGATTTAGGTGTTGTTGTCCCGTTTTATAAGATACTGACTAAAGGGTTGTGTTGATCGGTAAGTATGGTTTAATTGAAGTTATAGGGAAATTTGATTTTAGGTTTAACGAAAAGGTTTTATGACTCTCGTTTTAGGTGGTGGCCAAGGGTTAGTTGGTGCATCTTCAAGAATCTGATGGTGTGTTTTAGGTTAATCTCGGTAATGGGGTTTCGATTGTTGATCGATTCTTAACTTTGTTAGGCTTTGATTGAACAACGAATAAAGTAGTTGACTAATGACGTTTTGGTTGAATCTAGGTTTTTGGAGTACTCGAAGTGCGGTTTAATTACTAACGGAACTAGGTGTGTAAACACAACTTCAAAATTGGAATTCGGTAAAAAGCCGAAACAGGTGATTGTCGACGCCACACGGGCGTGCGAGCGCCCGTGTGGTAGGCCGTGTGACCGAACACGAGCATGTGATCGATGAGGCTGGCCATGTGTGATTCATGGGCCAGGCCGAATTGGGCCATATGGGCCACACGGGCCTGTGGGCTCACACGGGTAAACCACACGTGCGTGTGGAATATTTTGGGCCAGTGGAATTAGGCCGTGTGGGCCACACGGGCCAACAACATGGGCATGTGGGCCCATTTTCACTGTTTGACTGCTAAGGTTGTATGGGTCGCCCGGGTCGACTGTGGACCTACTGTAGGGTCGGTAAGCTTACCTAGACCCCTAATTGATTGAAATGACTGTATGACTAATATGAATAAGCATGATGATGTTCCACTGATTTGATATTGTATGCCCTGATTACACGCATGATATTATGTTATAGCATATCATATTTGTATACTGCATTACATTGGGTTGGGGGTTTATTTTGATCGGAGGAAGTGTACTAAAAGGCCTCGAGTCTAATTTACTGGCAGCTCAGCTACAAACTACTGTCTAGAGCCGCATTCGGTACTTTTTGGAGTGTAGGGATGGGTGGGTTGATTATATCCCCACATGGAGTGTAGGGTTGGACGAATATGAAGTGTAGAGGCCGGCTGGGTAGGACCTGTATACTGTTTATGTAACACCCCCAAACCCGGCCCACGAGCCTTGACCGGATCTGGTATGTCACTGAGTAAAATGTTTGAAAAGATTTGACTTACGGTTGAAAACATAAAAATTTGTTGTCGGTTGTAAAACATTGTATATTTAAAATTCTAAGTAAAATCATGTTGTTACAAATTCCCGGATTTAAAACTTTAATATAGGCTTTAATAATATGAATCGATTCCTAAAATCATTTCCTAAGCGAATAAAAGTAATATAACTTCAAAATCATAAATAACGTGTCCAAATACTTTAAGTGGCCCTTATTACATCAAATAATTATTCAAAAATACTTAATATTAATTCGCATAAAATAAATAAAACATCTTCTGCATGAAATATAGCTTCTGCATGGCCACCTTTGTATCCACTCCAACCCGATCCAAGAATCACGTAACACCTGCGATGTTGATAATTATTTGGGTGAGTCACACAGACTCAGTGTGCAATTAGTCCACTGAATTCCTCCCACATATCAAACCACATATCAACCTACATAACAGATAACAAGGCAACTTATTCACATAATATCACAATTCGGGCTTGGCCCATATCCATACCACATATCGGATCATAATGTAATTAACCACATGATTCCACATATTGGGCTTGGCCCATTCCCACACTGATCCACATTCACATATTGGGCTTGGCCCATAACCACATAAATAACCACAATGCCACACATAATCATGCAAAGTGCACCCAACCCAACCTAGGGTCCATCCTCTACACACCCCCGTATCCAAATTCGGCACACACGGTGGATTTCTAAATCACCCTCCAACCGCTACACACCAATTTGGCAATTAATGCCGTCCACGATGTAGCTCGTAGCTAGTATCAAACCACGATGAGGCACATAGCTACTCATCAAACCACGATATGGCACACAGCCGATATCAACCACGATGAGGCACAGAGCCACTCATCAATCCACGTGAACTTAATCACAAGTAATCCACAACGCGACCTCAGTCAGCGCCAATCCTCGATGTAGCTCATGGCTAACATCAAACTACGTACTCGAAGTACACCCTGTCCTTCTTTCACATTCATATCCCATCCCATGCACATGCAACATATAATAACGTCATGATGAGTAATGCATGTACATGTTGACGCATTCAACCATATTCTCATGAACATATTCACATATACACATTGATAACCACTTTTCACTAGATTAGTACTGACCTGATCATCGATATACCCCGTAAGGGTATCCGTTTCATAATTACCACTGCACTTGTTAGCATACGCAAAACTCATACAAGTATAACATATATACCCGGAAAACAGTAGGCTAACCACACACCTGATAACTTGAAGCACTACGCTCTCGATCCCAATGTTATCACTAAGCGAAACTACCGCTATCTGCCTATAGTCCTGCCCTGCTGCTGGCCCACACCCTGGTGGCCAATCTCGAACGGCAGAAATAAATCTCCTCTTAAACTTAGCGATAGGGACTATCCCTTTACCTTCTTGACTGATGTTCGCCTCCATCAACAATACTTAAATCAAAACCGATTAATACAAGATCTTAAACGAATAGAAACTAAATCTTAACCATCTTACCAAAACAAATCGAGACCCGAGTCTCCTCCTTTGACCCTGTCGATTTGCCCCTAAATCATCAAAGTTAGAATCGGCTAACCTTAATACCAAATATGGCCTATGGCCGAATACCATGAACCACTTACCCTGCTTACCGAAATCCTGAATTACCACTTAACTATGAAGCTGTCGAAATCCCTGCTAACCAACTGTTAAAATCGGCTTTAAGCAATAATTCATGAGAAAATAACCCTTGGCTGTATAGCACATATCACATACCTTGAGTAGTCGAATCCTGCAAGACTCCTTTAATGCTCCCTTCATTCGGCTACACACAAAAGAACACATCACTATGGCCTTAAAGGAAATTCGGCCAACCTTAGACCAAAGGCCTAACCATTGCTTTCGGCATACTTATGAAGATGAGACAAAACTAATTGCCTAAAGAAGGAAATACTTACCGCTATACAAGCATCCACAGAGAATCGGCTTCTAGATCCCAAAGAGAAGGATTTCGACACTCTAATGGTGAAGAAAGAAAACACAAAAGTGGAGGGAGTTTAATGCTTAGAGAATTCGGCCACAAATAAACTAAATCAAGGTTTCGGCTTCAAGGCTTTGAACAAAGAAAAGAGAATAAGGTCCCTTTAAGGTTCGGCTATGGCTTCAAGTGATGATAAAATATTCGGCTAACACCAAAATAAAAGAAGAAGCTTGGGAAAGAGGTATAGATTCGGCCAAGAACAAATAGAGAAAGAAGAAGAGAAGAGTTTGAAGAATTTTGGCAATGGTGACAAGGGAGAATTCGGCTTCAAATGAAAAAGAAGAAAAGAGAGCACTCCTATGACTAACAAATTTCGGCAAGAAGGATGGACACTCTCACAACTAAAATTCGGCACTTATCCCCTCTACATGGCCGAATTTGCCATCCAAAAGAACCCCACATTCGGCCACTACCTCATTCCTTATCATATCCCAAAATTTCCTCCTATATTCTCTCCCTGTTACTCTTTCAAAATAATTTGAACAAGTCCAACCTTTATCTCCCCTTCCTAGCCGAAATTTAAAAAGAAAATCAAGTCTTAATCCTCATCTTTTCAGAGTCCCATGCCGTCCAATACTCCTCCCTCTCTTGACGCAAAAATAAAGGATCCCACTGCTTCCCACGTTGCTCGAACCAAGGCCCTTGCCCACTGCATATGGCGTCACTTACCAAGGCCCTAAGTGGCGTCTTCAAGCCACTTTACCAAGCCCAATCTCATGTCCAAAAGTTCTTACAAATTTTCTTAAGACCTCCTTAGCCTAGCTCCCATTTTAAACTTAAAATCTACTAATTTTCCAAAGCATTCTCTTTCATCCTAGAGTTTTAGGAACCCCTAAAACACATCCAAACATATACCAAGCCCACTAACACTTGCACTATGCACTAAATGCATAACCCCTAAATCCTGGATGTTACAGTTCTACCCTCCTTAAAAATAATTTCGTCCTCGAAATTACTTGTTACCCAACTAACAGTCGTGCAATCCACTACGCTCTTGCTACGCACTCTGATCTTAATAAAACTATCATACCTTCTAGGCACAGTCTCTAAGTTCACATCCAAGGTTTCAGGCACTTCACTAGCAACACAAGAATGAGCTAACTCTAAAACAAGCAAAGCAATTAAGGGTATTCCAGAAACAAGGAACGTACCCGATATTACATCTGGCACATCTTCCTCCTCGCAACGACTGACTGCCTAAACCAACCTTGGTTGTCTCGCCTCTGAACCTTCAGCACCTTTGCTTGGTGTTCCACGACCTCGGCCAGAACCATTTCCTCCATGGCTTGAACCACGACCCCTCGTCGCCTTAGGACAATTCCTAACCAAGTGAGCCTTAGACCCACACCGGAAACATTCCTTACTATTTCCCCAACACTCTCCAGCATGAGCTCTTCCACATCGAGCACATGGACGACTCCGATTCCCACCAACTGAGTGCAGTGCACGTCTGCAGAATTCTCAATCCTTGGTCTTTTCTAAAAATCTCTAGATGACATTGACGGTCCAAAACTCCTCTTATTCCAATTCCTATCCTTTTCTCGATTCTGTCTCTCAGTCCTCTTAACTTCTTCAGCTATTCGAGCTTTCTCCACTAGAATAGCAAAGTCCCTTTCTCTCTGCGGAGCAATCAACACCCGCAGCTCGTCTCGCAATCCGTCTTCGAATCGAACACACCTTTCGTAATCAGTAGCTACGATGCCCTTGGCGTACTGACTTAACCGCACAAATTCCGCTTCGTACTCTACTACCGACTTACTTCCTTGAACCAAGTTTAGAAACGCTTTCCTCTGCGAGTCTAGGTAACTAGCTCCAACATACTTCCCTTCAAACTTAAGCTTAAAATACTCCCAATCCAATCGATCTACCGGGACACCTTGCCTGACGGTGAGCCACCAACGATAAGCCTCGTCTCGGAGCAACGAGACAGCACCTTTCAGCTTTTCCTCAGTAGTACAGTCCAAATCGCCCATAATTCTTTCGACTGCCTCTAACCAATACTCTGCTACATTTGGAGCCACCCCAGACACTCCTCTAAAAACCTCAGCTCCGTTCGACCTAAGTCTTTCCGATACTGATTTCCGAGCTCCATTTCCCATACCAGCTCTTGCCACTCGTTCTAGCATTCGCAGCATAGCCTGCGATACTGCGTCATCCCCTCCTGTCTGACCTTGATCCTCCGCGCCCACTACCGGTGACGGCGGCATGTCATTTTCTGACCCATGGCCAGACCCTATTGGTTCCGATACAGTCATTCGACCACGTCCTCTAGAACTCATGTCTAACGTCGCGACTTACTCTGATTAAAAGTTTTATGCATTAGTATTTCGTTCCACTGATTATCCGCGAACAATTTTATGTAAAGAAGATTCAGTAGTAGTTTTTTCGATCAATCAAAGTTTCAGCTCAAGTTCACTATTCTAACTCAGAGAGTCACATTCACATTCATCAACAATATTCACACACTACTTTGGCATTTCTATCCGTTTCCTACCCGTATTAATCTCACAATTGTCCTATAGGGGTATTTTAGTAACAAATCGTGGTCAACTTGAAAATCAGACAAATCAAAGGCATTCCAAAATTTTCAAAACTCGTGGTTATTTTGAAAATTTTCTCAAAACGAAGGTATTGCAAAAATTTCAGTCGGGGTTATTCGGGTAATTTTATAAGTCGTGGTAATTCAGTAAATTTTCCAAATCAGGGTATCTGGATATTTCTGTAAAGCAAGATTTAGTAAAAATCGAGGGTAGTACTGATAAATTTATAAACCAGGGGCATTTTAGTACTTTCTAACCTGTGGGTATTTGGGTAATTTTGCAAATCAGAAATATTTCGAAAAGGGTTTTCAAATTCTAATTTAATGTTTACAAATCAAAAAGGGTAATTTGTGATTTTAAAACTAAGGTTTTTATAAACCAAGATGGCTAGTCCCTTTCGGGTTTTAATTATCGGTTTAGCCAGGTGAACAAGTCCTCATGGTTAGGGTGAACCGTAGCTACGCACTGCAGGTAGGATTCAAGTAAAGAGGAGGTGAGTCACTAGGACTTGCTTAAGTACCAAGCTCTTCTTCGAATCCACTCCTGACATGCGCGCATATCTGTTGCCACACCCTAGCTCGGCGACTTACTCACGAGTTTGTTTAGTGGTTCTTAAGTCTTATGAATCTTGTGTTGGAGTAGACTAGTCCTAGGGTTCAATAGCCCTAATCTACTAATCTACGTTCCCATAGATGCACATACAGATTCACATATTCGAGATCACTTCAAAGAGTTAGAGGTACTTACAGTGGACTTCGGGCCGAGATACAGTGCCATGCCGAAATAACTGAAAAAGTCCATAAAAATCTATATTTTTGAAAAGACCATCTTTGAAAAATGCTTTTGGGCCCCAAAACCCCCAAAGTCGAGTTTTGAACCGGCTCGATACCAAAATCAGAACACCGAAAACTCGCCCACGAGCCTTGGCCGGATCTCGTATGTCACTGAGTAAAATGTTCGAAAAGATTTGACTTACGGTTGAAAACATAAAAATTTGTTATCGGTTGTAAAACATTGTATATTTAAAATTCTAAGTAAAATCATGTTGTTACAAATTCCCGGATTTAAAACTTTAATATAGGCTTTAATAATATGAATCGATTCCTAAAATCATTTCCTGTTTTCCGAATAAAAGTAATATAACTTCAAAATCATAAATAACGTGTCCAAATACTTTAAGTGGCCCTTATTACATCAAATAATTATTCAAAAATACTTAATATTAATTCGCATAAAATAAATAAAACATCTTCTGCATGAAATATAGCTTCTGCATGGCCACCTTTGTATCCAATCCAACCCGGTCCAAGAATCACGTAACACCTGCGATGTTGATAATTATTTGGGTGAGTCACACAGACTCAGTGTCCAATTAGTCCACTGAATTCCTCCCACATATCAAACCACATATCAACCCACATAACAGATAACAAGGCAATTTATTCACATAATATCACAATTCGGGCTTGGCCCATATCCATACCACATATCGGATCATAATGTAATTTACCACATGATTCCACATATTGGGCTTGGCCCATTCCCACACTGATCCACATTCACATATTGGGCTTGGCCCATAACCACATCAATAACCATAATGCCACACATAATCATGCAAAGTGCACCCAACCCAACCTAGGGTCCATCCTCTACACACCCCCGTATCCAGCCAGCACACACCAGGGGATTTCTAAATCACCCTCCAACCGCTACACACCAATTTGGCAATTAATGCCGTCCACGATGTAGCTCGTAGCTAGCATCAAACCACGATGAGGCACATAGCTACTCATCAAACCACGATATGGCACACAGCCGATATCAACCACGATGAGGCACAGAGCCACTCATCAATCCACGTGAACTTAATCACAAGTAATCCACAACGCGACCTCAGTCATCGCCAATCCTCGATGTAGCTCATGGCTAACATCAAACCACGTACTCGAAGTACACCCTGTCCTTCTTTCACATTCATATCCCATCCCATGCACATGCAACATATAATAACGTCATGATGAGTAATGCATGTACATGTTGACGCATTCAACCATATTCTCATGAACATATTCACATATACACATTGATAACCACTTTTCACCAGATTAGTACTGACCTGATCATCGATATACCCCTTAAGGGTATCCATTTCATAATTACCACTGCACTTGTTAGCATACGTAAAACTCATACAAGTATAACATATATACCCGGAAAATAGTAGGCTAACCACACACCTGATAACTTGAAGCACTACGCTCTCGATCCCGATGTTATCACTAAGCGAAACTACCGCTTATCTCGCCTATAGTCACCTGTCTGCTTCGCTTTGCCCACACCCCGTGGCCAATCCCGAATGGCAGAAACAGATCTCCTCTTAAACTTAGCGATAGGGACTATCCCTTTACCTTCTTGACTGATGTTCGCCTCCATCAACAATACTTAAATCAAAACCGATTAATACAAGATCTTAAACGAATAGAAACTAAATCTTAACCATCTTACCAAAACGAATCGAGACCCGAGTCTCCTCCTTTGACCCTCGCTGATTTGCCCCTAAATCATCAAAGTTAGAATCGGCTAACCTTAATACCAAATATGGCCTATGGTCGAATACCATGAACCACTTACCACGCTTCATCAAATCTGAATTACCACTTAACTATGAAGTCACAAAATCCTGCTAACCAACTGCTAAAAATCGACTTTAAGCAATAATTCATGAGAAAATAACCCTTGGCCGTATAGCACATATCACTTACCTTGAGTAGTCGAATCCTGCAAGACTCCTTTAATGCTCCCTTCCTTCGGCTACACACAAAAGAACACATCACTATGGCCTTAAAGGAAATTCGGCCAACCTTAGACCAAAGGCTTAACCATTGCTTTCGGCATACTTATGAAGATGAGACAAAACTGATTGCCTAAAGAAGGAAATACTACCGCTATACAAGCATCCACAGAGAATCGGCTTCTAGATCCCAAAGAGAAGGATTTTGACACTCTAATGGTGAAGAAAGAAAACACAAAAGTGGAGGGAGATTAATGCTTAGAGAATTCGGCCACAAATAAACTAAATCAAGGTTTCGGCTTCAAGGCTTTGAACAAAGAAAAGAGAATAAGGTCCCTTTAAGGTTCGGCTATGGCTTCAAGTGATGATAAAATATTCGGCTAACACCAAAATAAAAGAAGAAGCTTGGGAAAGAGGTATAGATTCGGCCAAGAACAAATAGAGAAAGAAGAAGAGAAGAGTTTGAAGAATTTTGGCAATGGTGACAAGGAGAATTCAAACTTCAAATGAAAAAGAAGAAAAGAAAGCACTCCTATGACTAACAAATTTCGGCAAGAAGGATGGACACTCTCACAACTAAAATTCGGCACTTATCCCCTCTACATGGCCGAATTTGCCATCCAAAAGAACCCCACATTCGGCCACTACCTCCTTCCTTATCATATCCCAAAATTTCCTCCTATATTCTCTCCCACATTACTCTTTCAAAATAATTTGAACAAGTCCAACCTTTATCTCCCCTTCCTAGCCGAAATTTAAAAAGAAAATCAAGTCTTAATCCTCATCTTTTCAGAGTCCCATGCCATCCAATACTCCTCCCTCTCTTGACGCAAAAATAAAGGCTCCCACTGCTTCCCACGTAGCTCGAACCAAGGCCCTTGCCCACTGCATATGGCGTCACTTACCAAGGCCCTAAGTGGTACCTTCAAGCCACTTTACCAAGCCCAATATCATGTCCAAAAGTTCTTACAAATTTTCTTAAGACCTTCTTAGCCTAGCTCCCATTTTAAACTTAAAATCTACTAATTTTCCAAAGCATTCTCTTTCATCCTAGAGTTTTAGGAACCCTTAAAACACATCCAAACATACACCAAGCCCACTAACACTTGCACTATGCACTAAATGCATAACCCCTAAATCCTGGATGTTACAGTATATCTGTTACTATACTGATTATTGATACTGTAATGGGTCAAGGTCCAAATGCATGATTGCTTCTGTATTGCAATGGGCTAAAGCTGAGACTGAAACTATTACTGAAATGGGCTTAGGCCCAGACTATGATTGCATTCTGTATGCTTGATCATATGGGGATTACACTTTCGTAAACTCACCATTCTATTTTATCTGTACAGGTAATCCTCAGGCTTAGGCGGATCGGAACGGCGGAGGACTCAGCGGTGGCCACACGACCCCTTTTACACTGTTTCGTATTTACTTAGGTTTTTAAAGTTTTATTTGGGGTATTTTACTGTAATAATGGCCTCTTTGGATTTTTACTTTTAATTTGGGGTTTCTATTGTTTTGATTTACAATTGCTAGTAGTAGGGATAATCGAGTTTTCAAAACGAATCAAACGTTTTACCAAAATACGCACAAATATGCAAACTGTTTTAAAAAGCTTCCGCAATGAGTGACGTTTTAAAAATTAATAACGTTTTGAAAGAGAATAATTTTTGAATATGAATCAAGTCTGAAATTGATCGACACGTCTTGGAATTAAGCATAAGAGTGTGTAAAGAAGTGATAAATAAAGGTGGTTTTTTACGACAACTCACTTTTCGAAAAACACTACCATGTGACACCGCCAGATTCGGCCATAACGTCTAGGCTGGGTTTGGGGTGTTACAGTCTTATTTATATATCTTTTGCTGCAGTATTCACACTCTTGACGTTAGTACGTCTAGAGACAGTCAAGTTGTTGGCGCCGTTGCCGGGAGGCAACATCTCTAGTTCAATTTTAATTTTGGACTTTAGTAAGAATAATTAGGAAATTTTTATGTTATAAATACGATTTTAATTTTTATTATCACTAATTTTCTCTTTTTGGGTTTAATGTATGACTTGTAGTAGGGGAACACCTATAGAATCAATCACAGTTCTAGAGAGAATAATTCGTAGAAATTATTGACAACAACAACAACAGTAAAAATAGATGCAAGATCTAACACCACCGACTGTAGGTAATGTACCACGTAAGAATCCATTGTTTGATGAGGTTAATGATTTAGAAGATCCACCATCACCACCAC
The DNA here is from genome assembly GCA_025698515.1 of Gossypium sturtianum. Classification (NCBI taxonomy): domain Eukaryota; kingdom Viridiplantae; phylum Streptophyta; class Magnoliopsida; order Malvales; family Malvaceae; genus Gossypium; species Gossypium sturtianum. The sequence goes on from CM046952.1 coordinate 57,683,417, forward strand.
AGCTACCTCGTAAATTTACCTATGGCATGTAACCAGAGAACCTTAAGAGATTCTGCATTACCAAACCTGGACATGGTTCAGGAGAGCATAACAAGGCCGCCTATTATAACTAACAATTTTGAGATCAAATCGGCAATGATTCAGATGATCTAGAATAATCTGCAATTTAGGGGCACAATGACAGTGGATTCGAATCAACATTTAAAACGGTTTCTCTAACTTTGCGATACTTTCAAATACAACGAGGTCACTGATGATCCTATTTGTCTTCAGTTGTTTCCCTTTTCTTTGATTGATAACGTCATTTCTTGGTTAGATTCGCCAGGACCAAGATCTATCACAACATGGGATGAGCTCGTTGGAAAGTTCTTACAGAATTTTTTCCCTCTTAGTAAAGCGGTTCAACTGAGAAGAGAAATTGTTGTATTTAGACAACTTGAAGGGGAATTTTTTCACGAGGCTTTGGAACATTTTAAAACATTGATCCAAAAATGCGCGCACCACGAATTTCTTGAGTGGATGCGATTGCAAGTGTTTTAAAATGAGTTGGATGCACATCCGAGGTTCGGATTAGATGGAGCAATAAGAGGAGCTCTTATGAACAGGACGTACGAGGATGTGTACGAATTAGAAGAAAACATGGCGATGAACTCCTGTTAGTGGCCTATTGAGTGGTTCATGTATGGCCAGAAACCATCTACGGTAAAGTCTGTCCAAGAAGATGATAAATACCAGCAGTTAGTGGACAGAATTAACCATATTGAATCATGAAATAGTGCACCGTGCATGTATGGAGGAGACAATCCATTGCTCCATTATATCAATAATCCTATCAAGGATGTAAATTGCATCGAGAATAGGGGTGGAAACCCTTATTCAAATACTTATAATCCCGGTTGGAGAGATCACCCAAACTTGAGATGGGGAGGAAATCAATGAAGAGATAATAATTCAAATCAAGTTAAAAATACTAATTACCAACCTCCTTATTTGCAAAAACCTCAAGATAGGGCCAACCCAAATGACTATATTGTATGTGGTCAACTTCTAGATCAAATTCAAGGGGAAATGCAGTCAATGAGAACATAAGTAAAACGGGTGCAATCTGAGTGCACTAATTCAGTAAGAACATTGACTAAATTAGAGGATCAAATGAGCCAATTAAAGAGTATGATGGGAGGTATTAAAAGGAAAATTGGTATTGGCATACCCAGCAACACTGAGAATAATCCTCGAAAAGAAAGGAAGGAGCAAGCAAAAGCAATAGCACTCCGATCGGGCAAAATCTTAAGTATCCCGACAACCTTGACATAAGAGGATGCAAAAGAGAATGCAGAAAGCCCTCCAGAAAAACTCCAAGAAACTGATCAGAACTGAAACCGCAGGAGGTCATCGAATAGGCAGTCGAACCAGAAGAGAGGGTAAAAGACAAGGCCACTAACACATAGGTACCATTCCCTTCCAGATTAGAAGAGAAACATAAATGAGATGAGGACGAGTTTTTAAGTTTTCTAAACTTGTTCAAAACATTGAATGTCAACATACCATTAATTGAACTAATCGAGAAAGTACCAAAATATGCCAAATTTTTAAAAGGAATCATGTCTAGGCATATGAAAATTAAGGTAAGAGAGCAAGTTAAAATAAACACGTCTTGTATTGTTATTATTTCCAGACAGGTAACCCCGAAACTAAAAGACTCAAAAAGTTTTACAATTCCAATAGAGATAGGGAGTATTCATTCTAAGAAAGCTCTATGCGATTTAGGAGCTAGTATAAACCTAATTCCCTTATCTATTTATGAAAAACTAAGGGTAGGGGACCTAAAAAACACTCAAATTACACTACAGTTAGCTAACAGATCTGCAATCCAACATAAGGGAGTGCTAGAGGATGTGTTAGTTAAGGTGCGCAGTTTTATTATCCTGATAGACTTTGTAGTTTTAGGTTTTGAAGAGGATCGGGAGATACCCGTCTTGTTGGGAAGTGTAACGACTCGAAAGTTAGTGGTGTCAGAAAGTGTAGTTCAAAACCCCATTTTCGTAAAACCGAACATGTAAATATTTTTAATTAATAGTTACAGAGTCGTTTTTTAAGCTAATTAAATTTTGGATAGAAAATTTTGTGGAATTAAATTTTAATTAGGGTATAGGGACTTAATCGTTTAAGGGATAAAAGTGTGATTATTACTAAATTATAAACTAATTTACAACAAAAGGACTTGAAAAGCAATTATATCTTTGTTGTTGAATTAAGTGGACGGTTGTACCATATTTTATATAACTAATATATATACTATGTTAAATACAATATATATTGTATTAAACTATTATTAAAAATAAAATGAAGTGGAATAATAGTTAGTTGATAGAAGGAAGCCAAAGAAATTCTCTTTTAAATTTTCTTCCTTTCGAAACAAAAGAAAAGAGGGAGAAGTCACACACGGCCAAGGGCTAAAAGTTGCATGGTTAATTTGGTTAGTATATTTTGGGTATTTTTACATGAAATTTATGTTTTTGAAATCTCAAGCTAATGAGTTAATTTGCCTATGTTCAAATTTTTAGAAATTTTGAGATTTATGGAAGTTGCCATTGTAGAGGAATTTAAGTTCTTGGTGTTGTCTTGATAGATTTTAAGGTTGGAAGTGAAATGAGATTATTTTGTAAGGTTAATTGTTAATATGATGTAAAAAGGACTAATTAGTGCGAAATTTGAAATTTAGGGTTTAATTGAGAAATAGGAAGTTCCTATAAGGGCTTTAGGAAAATTCAGTTAAGCTTGGATGGAGTAAATTTATGTTAATGTGGAAGCATTGGTTTTGGGGACTAATGTGTATAAAAGTATAAGTTTATTGTTAATATGTAAAATAGTATTAATGAGTGATTATATGAATTTCAATGTTAAAGATGTTGGTTGAGATTAATTGAGTTAAACCGTTATAATTAGATCAAGAAACAAGTAGATCGGTCGATAATCGGGGGAAATGAAAAGTTGTTGAATAATCATCATCGAGAACCGGTAGCTGCTACGAAGGTAAGTTCGTAGTCCTTGAACTCGAACTTTGGTTACTTATTTTAATTAGCCTAATTGTATTTGTTATTAAATTATGTTTCAATATATATATGTAATTGAATAATTTCTATTGAATGGATATTTTGTGAGATTATATATATGTGTATGATTATGAAATGGATCAATGATTTAATATTAGCTATTTGAGATAAATGGTTGAAATACGAAAGGTGGTAATGTGAAATTCACAAATGAGTGCTTGATATCGTCGGTTTATCCGACTAGCGCTGGGCGTAAATGATTGTTAGTATATCCAACTAGTGCTGGGCACACATCTGATATCGTCAGTTTATCCGACTAGTGCTGGGCGGAAATGATTGTCTGTTTATCTGACTAGTGCTGAGCACACATTTAATATCGTCGATTTATCCGACTAGCGCTGGGCCCAACTCATTGTCGCTTTATCCGAATAGTGATAGGCACACATTTGATACCGTCAGTTTATCCAACTAGCACTGGGCGCAAAACTTTGTTACGGTTTATCCGCTAAGCACCGGGTGCCTTTACCAAATTAATCCATACTAGTAAATGAAGGTTATTATGAAACGAATATGTATGCTCATGTTGAACTCAATGATAGAACAAATGAAATGAATATTTCATGATGTGTTTTTATATAGTTACGATTATAGAGTACAATAATAGTTCTTGAATTAAGAAATGAATTCAGTATTTGATCATTATTCTATGTGCAGGTTAGGCACCTATTTTTGACTGACGACTTAGCATCCAGCGTCAATCCCAAACTCAAGTTGGTGATGCTCACTTTTGAGTCTTGGCATGTACCTAGGATGTCAATGTTTTGATTGATGATCTTTTGATTTTAATTAAATTCTAGTGAAAGTTATTTGTGTGGAATGTAGTCTTGTAAGCTTGTGAATGATGTGTTAACTTAGATAAATTTTTGTATATAGTTGTTTTGGGATATTAATGTAAATGTTATTATATGATGGTTATACTATTAAAGTGGTTGGTTTGATATGTATGCAATTGAGGTGGTCTAAGTATAATCTTTAATCTAGGCTTAACTATCATTATTGAAATGGTATTATAAATGAATGTTTATCTATATTTGGTCATTTGGTGGATACTTGAGTGTGAATGAAAGGTTTCAGTTATGTATGTACTTATCTTACTTATTTGATTGCTTTAAACTTGTTTGAGGTGCCTTTGAATGGCATATTGGTTTGGATTAGGATGGATATTATTTTTGCATGAAATTGATGTTTTGAATGTGTATTGAAATATAGGATTTGATATAGTTATGATATATCTTGTTGTGCAAGAAATAAAGCATTGAATTGCTTGTTTAAGAGGTTAATCATGCTGCACACAGCCTGTGACACGGGCTATCACTCGACCGTGTTCCATTTAAAAATATAGGCGCAAGTTCCACACGAGCAGATACACGGTTGGGACACGACCGTGTGGCCCAAGTCAATAAGTTACATGGCCTGACACACAGTTTGTGACACGGACGTGTGGCTCAAGTCAGTGAGTTACACTGTTTGGGAACATGAGCATGTGGAATAGCCATACGGGCATGTGTGTCGATCACACGGCCACGTGTTAGGCCACAAGGGCTGGCCTATGTCACACGGCCATGTGACCCTTGTTTAAAAAAAATTCAGTTTGCTTTAAAACTTTCTAACTTGTTTCAATTTGGTCCCTGAATGTTCCAAATATATTTTTGTGACCTCGTATGTTTAAATTAGGATTCGTAACTATGTTTTCACCATGATTAAATATTGGTTTGATTGTTTTGTATTGAATTGATTGTAAATGATTCTAAAGTTGATATTTGTTACAATTTGTTTGGTAATGTTTCATAACCCTAATCTAGCGACAGATACGGGTTAAGAGTGTTATATTTAGAGGTATCAAAGCTACAGGTTTGGTCAATTCTCAAACTAATCGATGACTTATTCGACCAATTCCATGGGGCTTCTGTGTTTTCCAAGATAGATCTTCGTTCTAGGTATTATCAGCTTAAGGTTAAGGAGGTCGATGTACATAAGACTGCTTTTAGGACTCGTTACGGGCACTACGAGTTCCTAGTCATGCCTTTTGGTTTGACGAATGCTTCGGCTGCATTCATGGATCTTATGAACTGGATTTTCCAACCGTTTTTGGATCAGGTCTTCGTAGTCTTCATCGACGACATTCTGGTATACTCTAAGACTGAGGATGATCATGATGAACATCTTAGGGTAATTCTTCAGATACTCCGTGAGAAATAGCTCTATGCTAAGTTAAGCAAGTGCGAATTTTGGTTAAGGGAGGTAACTTTTCTAGGTCATGTGGTTTTTGCTGAGGGGATCCGAGTTGATCCTAAGAAAATTGAGGTTGTGCTTGAGTGGAAACAACTTAGAAATGTTTCTGAGATCCATAGCTTCCCTAGGCTAGCAGGTTACTATCGAAGATTTTTCGAGGGGTTCTCACTTATCGCAGCTCCTCTGACTAAGTTGTTGCGAAAGCACGCCTCATTTATCTGGACTGATGAGTAGCAATCGAGCTTTAAGAAGCTTAAATCTTTTTTGACTCAGGCTTCTGTTCTGATACAACTTGAATCCGGCAAGGAATTCATGGTTTAAAGTGATGTGTCACAACAGAACAATTTCATAGACACATCAGCCATTTTTCTGTATTAACTAATTCTTCCTTAATCTGTACTAGCATACTAAATCAGATGATACAAAATGGTGCAGTACTTGATTGAAACTTTGTTCTTATGGTACTTTCCAAAGTAAATACCAAAAAGCTATGTATTCAGTAGTAATCAATTACCTGGTGTAATAAATTCTTATGTGTAAGCATAACGCCTTTCGGGTTACCAGTGGTTCCACTTGTATATACAATAGTAGCAATATCATCTGAGCCAATGATTTCATATTTGCAACCTTCTCCTGGGATCACATTTAGCCAATTGCTATAATTCTATCAAGGAAATTGGCAGATAAGCTTATAAGATCTGCGATTCATATCATTGATAGTGTCCTTTTCCCCCTATAACATGCTCCTAGTATCATATCTATAACTGTTATATTCATTTTAATTATTAACCATCATAGTTATCAAGTGTCATCATGTACGAAGTGGATATTTACAACTGGATGAAATTTTAGGTAAAAAGGATGAAGAACATGGTGGACGTAGATAGAAAAAGTAATGAATACAATTTACACGTCAGGCAACAAATAGTAGAACAACATGGAAAAGAATATGAAAAAACATTATCAAATATGAAGAAGTAAAATACATTATCCGAAACTTGAACATGGTTAATCAACTTACTAGCATCATGAGAATCAATATGAGCAACACGGCTCTCTCTTCCTAACTCTATGATCTCCTTATAACTGAATATAGGCACACTGTGTGTTTCACCACTGGACAGGCATGCTTTCTCCCCCCAAAGTAGAACAATAAATCTCATGGTTACCTTGGAAGAAAATGTTCCGGCAAGACGATTGAAAAATTCAGGATTGTCAACAACAAGCCCAACACTGCCAAAACATGTAATATTAATCACAATGAAAGCAGAAAAGTTCAGAAAATGAAACACAACGAACCACTTATAACTTCAAAAAATAAGAACAAAAGATGATCAAAAGATAATAGATTTGTGTGATTTTGCTTATGTGCCAGTGTGTGTTATGCATACATGAGAAATGATTATTAACTGCTAATGAGAATAATTGTTACTTCACTGAAACATCTTTTCTCACGATGATATGCAGATTATATTAAATTATCAAATTAACAGTAGAAAATCCTAATCATCGCCATTTAAGGGATAAATCCCACTGGAGGAAGGCTCTAAGAGACGTCCATGTAGATGTAAACTCAATGCAAATTGATACATGAGTGCCCGATAAACACGAGATAGGAAGTATATATAGGATGACATTGAAATGAAGCCTACTGATAATTATATCCAATTTAAGCAAAACACAAAATTTCAGGACATCTTTTGATAAGATAACATGAAAACTAGAGAAGCTCACTTGAAACATGACAATTCAAGTTTACTTTTCTTAAAGAAAAACTGAAGTATTTTATAAAAGCACTTATGTAGTCAAACCTTTCCGAATGATTATATATATGTAAAAGCTCTTCCACAGCTGATCTTGACCCCCTGACAACATTAATTGCTCCCATTGCCATTATACCTTGGTCAATTAATGCACCCAAATTATTCAAATTTCAGAAATTTAACTAGTAATAAGGTAAATAGTGAAAGATAAAAGAGTTCCTGCATACTGTACTCATAGCAGTTTAACAATATAATAATGAATAGCCTCACTACTTCCATAACAGAAATAAAAATGATTCAAATTGATGTCTATAGGAAAATCTTTTACCTCCCACAAGATAAAATCAGATCATAAAACCAGACACACGCCTTGATGGTTATAACTTAAAGCATGCAAAACACACAAGAAAGTTCCAATTTTATTCAGTAAAAAAAACACTTAAGTGAACCTGGTATTTTAGTATAAAACAACACAGATAAAACTGAATTTGGTGATGCTACAAGGCTCAAGCATAAGTCACCTAGTTCTAAAAATAGATAGCGCAAATTCATGGGGGCTGATAGGTTGTTTGGGTTTTGAATTGATTGGAAGTGGAATATCTAGAAATGAAATAGAAGATGTATGGCCAGGTCTTAGTGAAAAAAGAACCTACGAGAGCATAGCTGCATGAGCTTTAACAGATATGCATAATTATTGCTTGAATACAAATGCCCAGTTTATCCCCTTGATTCAATTGCACACGAACCAACATTATTCAATCTGTGTGCCAATCTGCTCTCACTTGTTATATAGCATATAATCTCTTCATCCTATATCATCTCTACAGCAACAGATTTATGTGCCTCTGATTCAAAGCAAATAAAGGAATCTATCTAAAGCAGAGTCCTGCTATACATAAAACATTGAATCCTTTTAACATAATAATACAAGTATTTTAACCTAGCGATGAAATTATTAGATTATATATGCTAACACAAGTACACAACCAAGGAGCCCTATTTTTTTAGCCTTGGACTTAAGCAGTTAATGGAAAATCACAAATTATACACACCTTGATCTGCAGCAAGCCATCGGCATGAATTATCGGCAAAAAGTGCAACCTTTTCTTCTGGGTTTACTCCAATAACCCTTAAACCTTCAGTGAAGTCCAATATTTCCTGCTCCAACTGCAGTATGGAAGGAGTTGAAAATAAGGCAATCGAAAAGATATAATGACTGCAAAACAGGAAACAATAGAATGGAAATTGGAAACTGGAAAAGCAACATTTCTATTAACTAAAAATAAATTTTGAGATAATAAAACGAAAACAAATTATGAAAGAAATAAGTATTCAAATATTATTTTAACAAATTATGCAACGGGATTCTGTTTATCTATTTCAATATATACACTAATTAGTTCTTTAATAACTTAATATAGAAGAAAAGAAGTAAACTACCTGTTTATAAGTCATGGTAGAAGGTGGATCATGATATGGATCCACCACTGCTACTCGATCGCCATGCTTTTCTGCTGAAGACCTCCAAATGTCGGGGACTGCTTTCCATTCATCAGAGGCAAGTGCACCATTACTTGGCAGTGATGCTTTTTCTAGTAAAGGTGAACATCTTCTAATTTGGCCCTCCTGTGTCTGACAGATAAAAATAACATAGATAGATGGTAAGAACACCATCTAACTCCGTAGGAACAAGTATGAAAGACTAAAAAGTTCACAACATATATTTTAAAAGCTTTAGAAAAGGTATTTTGACATCCATTTAAAAAAATAAATAAACAAGCTCGGTTAAGTATAAGAGTATGGTACAGGATCTACATGAAATTGAAAATATTAAAGTTTCAAGGAGCAAAAGTTAAATCAGGTAAAGCCGACAAGGAGCAGACCTATTGACAGCAATGATGCATAAAATAGCCAATCCAAATTACAAGTGAATGCAATGGCATGATCTACATGGTGTTCCAGTAAAAATGAAATACTAAACCATCTATAATGGAATGCAAGCAATGCCCCTACTAACTAGGAATACTGCAGCATCAATATTGTAATACCTACAAGGAGAAGATAATACTTGTTTTTCAACAGAGCAAGGCAAGAAAATCTTAAGATACTTTTTGGTAGTTACTTTTGGTAAAAGAACTTGAAGACAAAAGCAAACTAAGAATTTGAGAAACAAAATGAGAATTGTGGGAAACAAAATCCATGATTTTACTTCTATATTATTATTCCATATATTGGCAGTAGAGTTTTTGGACTGCAGAGGTGGTTTATATGAATATCTCATATGCAGAACAGTTATAGTAGATTTAGAGTTGGATTTTATTCATTTTAATGGATTAGAACTTTGATTTCTAATGCTAGTTTTTCATTTACCTTAAAAGGTTAATAAATAGTTAACGGAAAACCAATAAAAGGAAGCCTTAATAACAAATAAAAGCCAGTAAGGACCATTTGACAGGCTGACACCCTCTCAAGGGGTGATGTCTAGGATTGGTGACTTTAACTTTAGCTAAACTTTAGTTAAATCCAAACTCAGAAGCATGAAGTCCATTCAAACAGGATCCAAGAACAGAAGTGATTCAAACCAAAAAAACAAAAAGCCGAGCTGAACTGAATACATCCAAAACCATATGTTGACACAATTCTATATCATCTGCTATGATCCCAACAATAATTCAGTAAAAATTAAAAGAGTTATAAAAAAGCGTACCTTGGATTCACAAAAAACTCGAGATTTAGATGGTGAGAAGACCGGGAACCTGAGTCCAGGAAGCTTGGAGGCCAAACTTCTGGGGCAGTGTAACTTGGAAGGAGAGAAAAGAAAGTGAAGAGAGTGGTTATAATAATCAAATGAAGAGGTGGAGGACAACAACGTTGCCATTCTCGTTTCACAAGAACAATAACAGCAATTCCAGGAGGCAGAAGAAGAAGATGGTTTTATAGGATTTATCGAAGTTCCCAACAATTTTTTACATTTAAAAACTAAACGTCAATAGAGAGACAGAACAGAAAAGGCAAAAAAGTAATGGGGTAGTTGTCAGGATTGAAAGATGGGATCCTGTAGACGCCCAACACTAAGCTTTTCTTTATTTTCCTGGAAAATGATTTTGTTTAAATAATTATATGTAAAATATTTTTATTATTTCACAAATTTTCATAAAACTATTTTTTAAAATTTATTTTTTAATAAAATAAATATAAATATATTTGTTACAAAATATTATAGTAATATTTACTTTTTTATCATCAAAATTTATTTTATAGTAAATATTATATATAAATTCAATAATAAATTAAAACTTAATTTAAATTATATATATAAGAGTGGATAGTAACACATTAGAGTTGGATTATATAATTAAAATATTCATATTTTATACTATAAAAATTTTATTATTAAATATTTATAAATTGTAAAATACATTTATTATTAAATATTTATATAAATATTTTTAATAATATATTAAGAATATTATTTAAAATTTATTAAATAATAAATTATACTAGATATATTAATAATTTATTATATTATCAAATATAAAAAAATTAGTTATGTATGTTTGATGATATTGAATTTTATTTTAATATTTTTAAATAATAAAATAAAACTATTGTTTAGATAACAATATTATGGTTGGTTCAAATTAATTTTTATATAAAAATAAAATTATTTATAAAAATTACTTTTTAAAAATGTTTTTTCAAAAGGATAAATTAATTTATTAAAAATTTATTTTCCATTCACTTATAAGTTATTTTCTGTGATAAACTATTTTATATAAAAAAAATATTTTTCACAAATTATTTTCTGCGAAACAAAGGTATCCTAAATTTTTCTATCAAAACCAAAAATTATAAAAAATGGAAATTTATTTATCATCATTGCGATAACATGTAGAAACAAACAAATGAAAAAAATTAAAAAGAAAATTGAGAAAGTGAACTGTTCTACAAACGTTATCCTAAAAATAGTATTTGTTTTATATTTAATTAAAATCTAAAATGATAACAGGATTGGAATATTTAAAATTAAAAAAAAAAAGTATTGATATCATAATATGTAATTTCAAAATATTCTACAATAAAATTAAGCTTTTGTGGTTAAAATATTGTTTTCGTGGCTGCTTCCTTTTAATGGCAAATATTCGGATCCATCCTATTCGATAGGTTTCTAGCTTTTACCTATATTCATGAGCCTAATTTTTGCTTAATTTATTAGTTAGTAGTATAATTCTATTTAATTTTAATTATAAATTTATATTATTAATATAATGTTGATATATTATGTCAACAGTGGAGAGAAAGAAGTGGTCGGTATCTTGGTGAAGAAGTATGGAGGAAAAGATAATCCAATCGTGTCTGGAATGTCTCCTATAAAGAGAGTCTTTGAAATTGTATTATATAGGGATTAATTGGGTCGGATTATTTTTATTATAATTATATATAACAATTTGTCCCTCACCTTGTCGAAGAAAAGTTATAAAGTGACTCTTCTGAGATAAGTTCAAGCGTGTGAAACGTTAATTTGGGGCGTACTATATAAGTTTTAATTTGAAACTTTACTGAACAAATTTTGTTGTCCGATAGTGTGGTACAGAGTCAAAATTGTATTGCGTAATAATGCGAATCAGATTTTCCATAAATAAAGATTTGTTCCCCACCTTGTTCAAGAAATTAACGAGCTTTAAAAACGACAATCGTGATCATGAATCAATAAATTGCTAGAAAAATCGAGGGTCGCGATCTTAAATAAGCGGACCGTAAAAATATCACCCGTGAACATAGGTCAACGAGTACATTAGAAAACCAAGGGTCGCGATATTAAATCAATGGACCATAAAAATATCAGCTGTGAACGTAGATCAACGAGCTGTTAGAAAACCAAGGGTCCTGATCTTAAATCAGCAGACCGTAAAAATATCAACTGTGAGCGTAGGTCAACGAGCTGTTAGAAAACCGAGGGTCATGATCTTAAATCAGCGATTTATAAAAATATCAGCTGTGAATATAGGTCAGCGAGCTATTAGAAAACCAGGGGGCTCGATCTTAAATCAGCGGACCATAAAAATATCAGCTGTGAACATAGGTCAACGAGCTGTTAGAAAACCAAGGGTCGCAATCTTAAATCAATGGACCATAAAAGTATCAACTGTGAACGTAGGTTAGCGAGCTGTTAGAAAATCGAGGGCGTGATCTTAAATCAGTGGACCCTAAAAATATCAGCTGTGAATGTAGGTCAGCGAGCTATTAGAAAACTGAGGGTCGCGATCTTAAATCAGCGGACCGTAAAAATATCAACTGGGAATGTAGGTTAGTGAGCTGTTAAAAAACCGATGGTCGCGATCTTAAATCAGCGGACCGCAAAAATATCAGTTGCGAACGTAGGTCAGCAAGCTATTACAAAATCGATGGTCGCGATCTTAAATCAGCAGACCGTAAAAATATCAACTGTGAACTTATATCAGCGAGCTATTAGAAAACTGTAACACCCCTATACCCGGTCCGATCGTACGGACCCAGTATAAGACTATTACATTCGGTGCCAAAATGGTTTTGGCTAGACACTATTTAATTTAAACATTTATACATAGTATTTTTAACTTATTTAACCCAAAAATTATTAATATAAACGTGTGGGGTCATTATTGGATATTAGATTATGTTTGGAAATTATTTTAACACTATTTCTACTCAAAACAGGGGAAAAATATCTATACCAAAACAAAAGGTATTGATACCTTTTAAAAAGGTATCTATACCACTGCACAAAATCAATACCAAAATGACATTCTAGAACTCCTGAAATTCAAATTTCGATGAAGGTATCGATACATTAGACCTAGGTATCGATACCTAGCTTCAATATCGATATCGATGTTAAAAACGATACCAAAATCACATTTTGTTTTGGAAATTTTGTATTTCAAAGCCTAGGTATCGATATCTTGGGTAAATTTTGGCAAAAATCAGTTTAAAATTTCACTAAAACCCCCTGCAATATATTGGATTGAACTCAACACTTAAGACCAATTCAAGATGTATTTAATCTACTTAAAACAACTCCAAATCGATCACAATTATCACATTAACAAACCACATTTACAAACATACTTATAACTTCAATAATTCATTTTATATAGAACCAAAATACTTCAAATAAAAACCAAAATAGATAAAGTTTCAAGAGTTCGCATTTTAGTCCTTAACACTTGGGAACACATTTAGTCTACCTATGTACATGCCATTTTAACTCAAAATATAATACCTATTCTTAGAGATATTGGGGATGTGATGAGATGAGAGATCTCATAGCCCGACTCTATCTCTTCGAGTCTAACTGTACCTACGCGTTAAAATAAACGCGTTAAGCCGATGAAGGCTTAGTAAACACTACAAGAATAAATAGGTAATTGAATCGTAACATATTATCTTAAAATTATTCAATTTAATACATGTTTACACACATACTAAATTCATACAACTATACCTTTCTTTAACAAAATTTAACTTACCTTTGAAAGTTACTAAACTTACCTTAACACTTTGATGATTCACCTTTGTTTACATTTCATATATTTAGTCCATCGTAGACTTTTATAGAACATACCGGATATACGGAACAAATATAGAGGTTCATTATTATGTACTAATGAACAGAGAGCACTAAAGTGCTAAACAGAGAGCACGAATATGCTAAACGGAGAGCACTAATGTGCTAATAATCGGAGAGCGCACTAAGGTCCCTTAATGGCATGCCACTAATATCCTAGTAGTTCTAATTTTGTCTACTTGGGCGTAAAAGTTGAATTTCATACATTTAAATACTTTACATAAGTATTTCGGAAAAGATTTCACATTTCTCCATCATCTACAATTTAGTCCCCATTTCACAAATCACAAATGAATCCTTCAACCAACTGATAACTTACCCCAGAATTTGATTTAAACACAATCTTTGACTCTTGGACGACACAAACAAGAAGTAAAAATATTTTCACTTGCTTGTGTAGAGATTTGAACACAAAACCCTAAGGTAAGCTAACATCTTACCACTAAACCAACAAGCTCATTTTGACACAAATTTAACGAAAACATAATTTAAGTCATAAGGACCAAGATAGGAATAGGGACAAAAATAATAAAATTTCCCATAGATAAGATTTGAACCCATGAACACACCACCAAAGCCCTTAACCACTGAAGCAAATACTTAATTATAAAAAAACTTAACAAATCAGAATTTACATTTTTGGGCCATTACAGAAAATTTCCAGGCCACTGATGGCTAGTGTGGGCTCCAACTCATATATGCATGTCATTGATGTCAAGTTCTTAATCATTTGAAACAAAAAAAGATCTCACTTTTCAGCGACATTTTGTTGGTATGCAACTCTCAACTTGACTTTGGATTTTGGCTTCACCATCAGCCTTAATTGTATCTACTTGAAGTAATTTTTCATTATTGTTTTTGTTGTTTTCACTGTTGTTTTTCACTATTGTTTTTTATGCATCGATTCCTCTTTCGAAGCTAAAATCGTCTTCTTGAAGGATAGAATCGCAAAAAATCAACACGTATTTGTGCACCGCCTATTCTATTTCCATTCATGCTTCTCAAGTCATGGGAAGCATCTTCCAATCTAAAATACTCTACAAATGTAGTATTACGATCTCTAAGGAACTTGAAGTCTTCAATTTTAGCAAACTTGGAAAATTTTTCTTCCAATTCTTCTTTCGAAATAGTTTGACTAATTCCACCAACCCATAGACTCTTACAAGGCTTTGTTTGAGGAATTTCAAAACAAACCCTAAAAAGATCAAAGATTAGACATGTTTTATCACATAAGGTAGGACAAGTTAGAAGGAAAAAGAAAATAGATGATCCAAGTTTGAACAGACTAATTACTAGAGGAATATAAATCATATAATTGCAAAACTTGAATCACAACCTATTGATGTGATGCTAGCATTCTATTACTATGAATTCATATAAATGCAAAATATTTATTTTATTGCAAGCAAAGGTCTAGATCTACCATTCTACCATCCTTTAAGTCAATCTACCATTCTACCATCCTTCAAGTCAAGAACAAGGAACAAGGGGAAAAAATAACAAATAAAAACAATATAAACCACTTTCAGCATGACAAACTTCTCTTTTAAGTCAAGAGAAAAACAAGTAAATAGAAATTCACCTCCTTTAAGAGGAACTTAAGCATATTTTAAAAAATAAAACAACAAATCAAAAATCCCCAATTAAATAAAATTTCAAACATAAATGAAAGGAGAACTAAATCCATAGAGTTTCTAAAGGTATTAACGGATAAATATATAATATCCACCAACAACAACTGGGGAAATTTCTTTCATTCAAGATTCATGCATTCACTCACATAACTATAAACTAACTAGTATTTACTAGCACAGTTATAAGTTTCTAATTTTTACCTCTTCTGTAATGGACACATAATCCAACTTGATAACAACAATTTTTATTAATAAACCAGTACCTTTCTTGATTCTAGATAATTTGATAGCAGCAAGTTGCAGTTGTTTGACTTTGATAGCAGTAGACCAGAATAAGAGATGACTATAAAAGTAATATTACTACCTAGTCAACTTGGAAGTCTTAGAAATTTTAACCTATTATATTACAAACAAAAAATGTAAAATTCAGTGGCATACTAAATCTGAGGTAATATGGAATAAGAAGGTTCTTCGTGTATTGGTGCATTAATCAAACTTATTTTACACAAGCTCTTTTGGACCTTGTTGGTTAGGTTGTGTTTCCATACTATAAACTTGTCAAGGTTCGAAGGTTGGTGAGGAAATGAAACAGAAACAACAACAACAACAACAACAACAACAACAGAGAACTTGCAACAATACAATACAAAACAAAACCTAATTTTTGTTCTTCTCAGGGATGATAGGCAACCAATATCTCTCAAAGTTTAATTTTTCCCATTAATATGACATTTCTTCTCCCATTCCAACAAACATAAAATATCTAAACTTTTTTTTTATCATCTCTTTGATTTTCACAGCACAAACCACCCAAATTGGTTTTCCGGGGAATTTCTTTTTTTTTTAAAAATTCAGTTTCTTTTAACTACACTACATGGTAACATAACAAATTTAACAAAACAAAACCCTTGTAGGACTGCTCATGCGATTAATTTCGTAAATTCACAAAATTGTAGCATTTCATTCTTACATATAAAAAAAGAGAGTAAGGCTTTTCTAGGAAATGATGTGAGGCCAGTGTCTGACGGTTTAATTTAGTTGCATGCATAAACTAATGATGGGTTCAATGGTAACCCTCAATGGCGCCGAAGGGTGATTATGATAGGTACCGAATAGTGATGGGTTTTGGAAATTTTCTAACAAGCTTGACAGGTCGCCTTCAAATCCAATTGAACCAAGGTCTCATATTGAAGGTTCATCTATAATCTGAAGGTCGCGTTTTCGATCCACGCTCACCGCACCAATTGTTGATACATGGTGTCAATAGAAGTGGAGAAGGAGGTGGTCAATGTCCTGGTGAAGAAGTAAGGAGAAAAAAGATAATCTAGTCGTGTTCGGAATGCCCCCCATAGAGAGTTTTTGAAAATTTATTATATAGGGTGATTAATCGAGTCAAATTATTTTTATTATAATTATATATAGCATATAATACATTTCTAATATTTTTAATAATAAAATTAGTTGCAGAGAAAATTTTAGAATACTCAAGTTTGTCCAAAAGATAAAAAGTGTCTTTTCTTTTCCTAGAATTTGTTGATTTCAATTTAGTTACTACCTGAATGTCTCGTTAGATCCAATCATTTATAATCATTGGTAATACTCCAAGATAAATAATAATGAATTGGAACTTCAAGAAACAATTGAAAGGCCATAAAGGTATTAAAATAGAGATGGTACTTATCTCACAGGTCTCACACAATTTCGAAGTAGAAATCAAAATTTTAGTTATCCATATCGGTTGAATACTGCACATGTAATATGAAACATAAGCTACAATATTAATCTCTCCTTTTCCTTGGAGCATGTGCTTTTTTGAAAATTTCAATATTGTACAAGTGATAGTTTTGATATATTCGATATCTAATTTGAGTCCATAATTCTGCTTTCTTAATAAATTCAACAACTAGACTTTCAGTTAGCATAAAAGACAAATGAAGTGAATTGTGAGATCTTTAATTTACTTATGGTCATAATTTCATCGCTATATTGACCGCTTCATGATCTATTATCATAGTGTTTCCATTTTAACCTCGAGATCTCACAAAACTCTCAATTTTAAAGCTTAAAATTAATTCATCTTTGTTAGGAACTAAGCTATAGAGGTGATTATCTATATAAGAAGACTAATCATTTGTCCAACATACCTTGTAATATTATATATGTACTTAATATATATCTACATGTATTTATGCTTTCATGAAACAAGTAGTGAACTTTTGTATACATTAATCACTATCAACAATATCAAAATAGGAAAAGTACATATTGTTCAACTTGATCACTTTAGCAATTACAATAAATTCTATGCTGTAACACCCAAACCTGGCCTAGACGTTATGGCCAAATTTGGAGATGTTACTGCATGTTCATTCGAAAACCCAGTATTCGTTTGTTTTGGAAAGACGTTGTTAACTCTTGATATGTAAGTATCTTATTTATTTGAAACAAATCTTTCTTAACTGATTTAATAAAAACGTTGTTTATATATATTTGTATATTTTTTAAACGTTTGAGTTTGTAGCGGAAAAATCTTATTTGGGTCCAGTTTTGAAAGCACGGTTTGTTATTGTAAAATCAAACGTTTCGCGGATCAAATTTTAAGCCCACCAAAAACGGTAAAATAGTTAAACCAGAAAATAAAATCCAGAAATTTAAATAGTCTTAAAAAGTCTCAAACAGTCCATCAAAATCAAAATACTATAGACCAATCCATTTTGCATATTTTAACAAAAGTACTTAACCAAGCTCCCGTCGCACTGATCCATCCTAAGTCTGAGGGTTACCTAAAAGTAACAGACAAACAGAGAATGAGTTTCGAAACTCAGTGTATAACAAATATAAGCAGAAATATCAAATAAAATTTTCAGTCATGCTTTTAGAAGTCAAACAGATTTATATCATATACAGAAACAGAATCAGAACAGACCAGATGCAGATTTACAATCCTACTCCCATCTGCTACACACCATCTCTGACCATCCTAACACACCATATAGGGTATTAAATACCCATCTAGCCCTACACACCACTGACACTTCTCAGAATATTTGCAGCTAAGCTGCCAGTTTATTAGGCGATTTATCGTCGTTTACAGAAATATGTGTGGCTGTGCCACCAGATACGGTAGACTATATCTGCTCACACTTCTTCCATATACATAAATCCCACCCCAATGCGCATATAGAATTTATTAGATATCATAATACAAATGCTCTCATAACAGATACAGATCATACATAACATTTTTCAAATCACACATAATATATTACAGAATTTACTTATCACATACCATTCCAAACTTGCGTACATATATCTAATTTTACACTATCAGATGATAAAAATCCGTGTTTTATAGCTTAATTTATAACATACCGACCCTACAAAAGGCCTACGTTCGACCCAAACGACTTATCAAGCCCTAGAGAAAATTTTAGATTTTAGGCCCCACATACCCGTGTGGCCCACACGGCCTACATGGCTAGCCCGTGTGGCCCACAAGGCCTCACACACGCCTGTGTGGCCCACACAGACCAATGGGTCCAGACCGTGTGTCTCACAGGGTCTAGCACACGGCCTACCACACGGCCGTGTGGTGTCGGCAGTTTAGATTTTTGACTTTCATCTTTCACTATTTTTCGGGTTTTTTGTTACACACCTAGTCCGATTCTGATGCGAAATCACTCACAAGAATTCCAGAACCTAATAACAAGATTCAATTGATTAACTTAGCGAAGATTCAAGAAATTAAGTCAAACAATGTATTGAACGCAACGTCTTTAACCGACCCCTAAAACATAATCGAACCCTTATCGAACAATAAATAATAACCACGCGATTCAAGTTGCTAAAGGAATACCAAGTGCCCCTTGATCCTCTCCTAAAAACACACCGATATAATTAGAAACAAAACCCAAAGTAACAACCATTTGTTCGATTAGGCATAACAATCAATAAAAGAACAAAATATCAAATGTACGATAGACGAATCGATCTCTTACCCAACACACGAAAATACACGAGCACGAAATCGCGAAGAAAGAATAAAAAATAACAAAAATATGGCAGCACCACTTCAGCAATTAGAGAGAAACAAAACAAGATTTGAACAACCCTTGCTTGGGATAAAACAAAAGATGATAAAGAGAGAGCAAGAAAGTAGAAGAAAGATCTTGATATTTTTCTTTACTGGAAACCAATTGAATCACACAAAGGAGAACTTGGGGAGAAAGAAAGGGAGACGTAACTAGGGTAGCAGATTTGTAGGAACATTAAATTTTTTTTTAATTTCGAAACAAAATGATATAGGATAAAGTAAAAATTAGATAAAATAGAATAAAGAAACTATGCCCACTATCCCAACTACCCCAATACACATCAAACAAATTTCTTTGACTTCAAATTGAATTCAAATTCCCCTAACCATGCAACCTACAAAATGTTAACAAAAAAAAAATAATTATAATAGCTTACGTAGGGATTCGAACTTAAAACTCACAATACACACATCCAATGCCCTCAACGACTGAACAAGGTACTTATCATATGAAAGAATTTCACAAATCAAAAATCAAAACTTTGGGGCGTTATAACTTTCCCCTTTTAAAAGAAATTTCGGCCTCAAAATTTTACCTGATTCAAACAGATACAGATATTGCTATTGAATTGAATCCTCATATTCCCAAGTGGCTTCTTCATTGCCATAATTCCACCATAAAACCTTTACCAACGGGATGGTTTTCCTTCTCAAGACCTTAACATCTCAATCCAGAATCTGAACCGACTCCTCTTCGAGGTCAAATCCGGTCTTACCTCAATCTCCTCAACAAATACAATGTAAGATGGGTCAGACCCATACCGCATCAATATAGAGACGTGGAACACATCATGAATACGGTCCAACTCTGGAGGTAGCTCTAACTGATAGGCGACCGGTCCCACACATTTTAGAATATGGTACGGCTTAATGAACCTAGGGCTCAACTTGCCCTTACGTCCAAACCGAACGACCTTCTTCTACAGAGATACCTTAAGAAAAACATGAGCAGCTACAGAATACTCGATATCTCTCCTCTTCAGATCTAAAAACTTATCTCTATTAGAAGCTACCTTCAAACGATCCCGAATCAGTCTAACCTTGTCCTCAGTCTCAGAAACCAACTCAGGACCCAAAACCCATCGCTCACCCAACTCAGTCCAACACAAAGGGGTACGACACTTACGACCATACAAAGCCTCATAAGGTGCCATCTGAATACTGGACTGAAAGTTGTTATTATACGTGAACTCAACTAGTGGCAGAAACTCTTTCCAACTACCTCGAAAGTCGACCACACCACTCCGTAACATATCCTCTAGTATCTGAATCACCTTATCAGATTGTCCATCTGTCTGAGGATAGAACATAGTACTGAAGTCCAAACGAGTACCCAGAGCCTCATGAAGTTTCTTCCACAACCGAGAAGTGAAGCGAAGATCCCTATTAGAAATACTCGAGATTAGAACCCCATGAAGTCTAATGATCTCGAAAATATACAACTTAGCTAGTTTCTGAAGAGAATAGTCTGTCCTGACATGAGTAAAATGAGCGAACTTGGTTAAATGATCCACGATGACCCAAACAAAATCCTTCTTAGTGGGTGTTAAAGGCAACCCACTAACGAAATCCATAGTTACCTGTTCCCATTTCCAAAAAGGAATCTAAACGAGCTGAAGCAAACCCGAAGGCAATTGATGCTTAGCTTTAACTTGCTGATATGTCAAACAAAAAGAGACGGAATTTGTTACCTCCTGTTTCAAACCAGGCCACCAGTATAACTCTCAGAGATCCTAATACATCTTATTCCCGCTGGGATGCATATCATAAGGTTACTATGCGCTTCCCCAAGAATAGATTACTTCAAACCAGAATCATTAGGCACACAAAATTAGCCTCGAAAACATAGAACCCCATCATTGTTTAGCCCAAAATTAGAAGTACTACCTTCCTCAACCTGAAAAAATCGCAGAATCAAAGAGTCATCCCCTAACTGTTTAATACAAATCTGATCAATCCAAGTCGACTTGACTTGTAACTCGACTAACAGACCCCCATCATCAAACAGACTTAGGCGAGCAAACATCACCCTCAAATCAGACATTGCTCTACGACTAAAAGCATCAACCACCACATTGGCCTTACCAGGATGATACTCAATCGTACAGTCATAGTCATTAAGCAACTCAATCCATCTATGTTGCCTAAGGTTCAACTCCTTCTGAGTTAGAAAATACTTGAAGCTCTTGTCATCAGCGTAAATGATACACTTCTCACCATACAGATAATGCCTCTAGATTTTTAAGGCGAAGACAACCGCAGCTATTTCAAGATCATACGTGGGATAGTTGCCCTCGTGTGACTTAAGTTGTTGGGACGTATAAGCCATTAACTTACCGTCTTACATCAGAACATAACCCAAACCAACATGTAATGCATCACTATAAACCACGAACTCTTTGCCAGATTTAGGCTATATTAGTACGGGAGCCTGGGTTAAAATAGATTTAAGCTTTTCAAAAATCGATTGCTACTCAAAAGACTAGACAAATGGTGTGTTCTTACACAACAACTTAGTTAGAGAAGCTACGATAAGTGAAAACCCCTCAACAAATCTTCGGTAATAACCCTCTAAACCGAGAAAGCTACAGATCTTAGACACATTCCTAAGCTATTTCAACTCAAGTACAACTTCAATTTTCTTAGGATCGACTCAGATCCTCTCAGCAGACACCACATGTTCCAGAAAAGTTACCTCTCTTAACCAGAACTCACATTTGTTCAACTTAGTTTAAAGCTTTTTCTCACGCAATATCTGTAGAACTACTCTATGATGCTCATCATGATCATCCTCAGTCTTAGAGTATACTAGAATTTCATCGATGAAGACCACGATGAACTGATCCAAATACAGCTGGAAAACCCCCATTTCATAAGGTCCATGAATGTAGCCGGAACATTCGTCAAACCGAAAGGTATGACTAGGAACTCATAGTGCCTATAACGAGTATTGAAATCAGTTTTATGAACATCAGTCTCCTTAAACCTAAGCTGATGGTACCCAAAATAGAGATCTAGCTTAGAAAACATAGAGGCCCCATGAAACTGATCGAACAAGTCATCAATCCTCAGAAGTGGATACTTATTCTTTATTGTCAGTTTATTCAGCTGACGGTAGTCTACACACATCCTCATTGTACCATCGTTTTTCTTTACGAACAGAACCGGTGCTCCCCACAGAGACACACTAGGCCAAATGAACCCTCGATCGAGAAGTTCCTAAAGCTGAGCCTTTAATTCCATAAGCTCCTTCGGTGTTATACGGTAAGGAGCAATGGACACAAGAGCTGTACCCGGTAGTGCCTTGATACCAAACCTAACCTCTCTATCCAGAGACAGCCTTGAAAATTCCTCAGGCAAGACATCCAAAAATTCCTTAACCGCTCGAATGTCCTTAATAGATGTACCCACAGAAGTCAAATCATGTATGTAGGCCAGAAATATCTCACACCCTTTCCGAACTAACTTCTCGGCCATAAGAGCGGAGATCATATTAGATAGGTAATCTCGACACTCGTCGAACATAACAACCTCCACACCATCCTCAGATATCAAAACCACCTTTTTAGTAGCACAATCCAAGCTGACTTGATGCTTCACGAGCCAGTCCATTCCCAAAATTAGATCAAATTCTTCGAATGGTAACTCCATCAATTTAGTCAGAAACACAACACCTATTATCTCCAACGGTACTCTCTTATAAATCCTATCAACCCGAATCGACTAACCTAGTGGACTAATCACAGTAACCTCACCAGAAGTGCTCTTAACAGAAATACCCAAGTTCACAGAAACAGATCTAGCTATATAGGAGTGTTTTGAACCTATATCTATCAATGCAAAATACGGTACAGAATCAATAAAAAATGTACCAGCAATAACATATGTGACGTCTTTGTCCTCGCGATGCCTAGCCGCATAAACCAGTGCAGGCTGTCTAGCCTCGGTCTGATTAGCACCTCTTTTTTATGCTCTGTGACCTCTAACCAAACTGTTACCACCCTTGGCCGGATCACGACCCTTAAGTGGCTACTGTACTACCCTCTACGGTTGAACCAAACCCGGAGCTAGAGCTTGCACCTGATCAGAACGCTATGGACAATCCCTGATGCGGTGCTCCATCGACCCGCATTGCAGACAAGCTCCTAACCTCCTCCAATATTCGTCCGTATGGTGTCTACCATAATCTCCACATCTCTGAACCATAGTAGGAGCAAGAAGAGCCTCAACCTTTGGAAGCCCATTAAATCTGGCCCATTTCTTAGGCCTCTGAATAGAACTAGAGGGCTCTGAATCCCCTTATTCTTACCCCTCTCTCGGTCCCTCTTTTCGCGCTCAGTGTGCTTAACTTCCTTGGCAATCTTCGCCTTGCCCACCAAAACAACAAAAACTCACTCCCTGTGTGGAGCTATCAAAACCTTGAGGTTATACCTCAATCCTTCCTCGAAACAGATACATTTTTCGTAATTAGTTGACACCAGCCCATGAGCATATTTGCTCAGTATTATAAACTTAGCTACATACTCGGCCACAGTCATATCTCCTTGAGTAAGGCCCACAAACTCGCATCTACGAGCCTCCATATAACTTGCCCCCACATACTTGCTCTGGAAGGCGTTCTTAAAAGACTCCCAAGAAACCTAATCAAGCTAAGTACCCTCTTCAACCGTCAACCACCATTAGCATGCCTCGTCGCAAAGCAAATATACTGCACCCTTCAATTATTGCTTAGGGGTGCAATCAATATCATTCATGATTCTTTCTGTAGCCTCTAACCAGTATTCGAGCACAGTCGAGGTGACTCTAGTGACACCCTAAACAATTTCACACCATTGGACAGATTCATTCAATTACCGACCCACAGCTCCCAGATCTACAATGGGGCCCAACGACCCTTTCTAAAATCCTCAACATGACTTGGGAAAATGCATCGTCCCCAACCGTCTGAGTTTGAGTCTCAGTCTCAGCAGTAGGTATACCCAGTGTTTCACATGTATCTAGATTGAGCATACTACCCGTCGAGGATGGCTCAGCTTGAGCCCCTCTTCGATGCCCACTGCACACACGAGTACCTCTTTCATGAGTTTCACGTGCACTAATTGTATGTTATCTATATTACAGAGTTTTATGTATTAGTTTTGATGTTTATTAACAAATATTTTATGCTTAGAAAGTTACCAGAAGAATTTACGAAGTTGTTACAGTTTCTAACTATCACAGAGTAGTTCTAACAGTTCAGAGTTTTTCTAAACTAAAAGTTTAACTAAGTCAGAAGTACTTAAAGGATCGGCGCCGAATACTTGGTGTTCTATAAACTTACTTTTCAGATTTAAATAGAAAGAAATTTTGTTTTAAAACAGTTTTCACAAAATTTTGAACCCAAAATCATAGCCCGAGTTTTACAACCTGACTCTGATACCACCAAATGTAACACCCCAAATCCGACTTAGACTTTATGGCCAAATGTGGAGATGTTATTGCATGTTCATTCAAAAACCCAATATTCGTTTTTTTTGGAAATACTTCGTTAACTTTTGATATGTAAATATCCGATTTATTTGAAACAGATCTTTCTTAACCAATTTAATAAAAAAAGTTATTTATATATATTCGTATATTTTGTAAACATTTGAGTTTGCAGCTGAAAAATCTTATTTGGGTCCAGTTTTGAAAACATGGTTTGTGATTGTAAAATCAAACGTTTCGCGGATCAAATTTTAAGCCCACTAAAAACGGTAAAACAGTTAAACCAGATGATAAAATCCAGAAATTTAAATAGTCCCAAACACGTCTCAAACAGTCCATCAAAATCAAAATACTATAAACCAATCCAATTTTCATATTTTAACCAAAGTACTTAACCGAGCTCCTGTCGCACCAATCCGTCCTAAGTATGAGGGTTACCTGAAAGTAACAAACAAACAGAGAATTAGTTTCGAAACTTAGCGTGTAACAAATATAAATAGAAATATCAGATAAAATTTTCAATCATGCTTTTAGAAGTCAAACAGATATATATCATATACAGAAATGGAATCAAAATAGACTAAATGAAGATTTACAGTCCTACCCTGTCCGCTACAAACCATCTCTGACCATCCAAACTCATCGTATAAGGTATTAAATACCCATCCAGCCCTGCACACTGCTTAGTGTCGGTATGATACTTCTCAAAATATTTGCAGTTGAGCTGCCAAATTATTAGGTGATTTGCCGTTGTTTACAGAAATATGTGTGGCTGTGCCACCAGATATGGCAGAGCATATCTGCTCACACTTCCTCCATATACATAAATCCCACCCCAATGCAGATACAAAATTTACCATATATCAGAATACACATGCTCTCATAACAGATACAGATCATACATAATATATTACAGAAGCTACTTATCACATATCTTTCTAAATATGCGTACATATCGACCTTACGGAAGGCCTATGTTTGACCCAAACGACTTATAAAGCCCCAGGGAAAATTTTAGATTTTTGGGCCCACAAAGCCCAATTGGTCCAGACCATGTGTCTCACACGATCTAGCACACAGCCTATCACGCGACTATGTGTCACAACGGCCTGACACACGTCCGTGTGGTGTTGACAGTTCAGATTTTTTACTTTTGTCGTTTGATATTTTTCGGGTTTTTTTTACACACCTAGTTCGATTATGATGCGAAATCACTTACAAGAATTCCAGAACCTAACAACAGGATTCAATTGATTAACTTAGCAACAATTCATGAAATTAAGTTAAAGAAAAGAATAGAATGCAACGTCTTTAACCGACCCCCAAAACATAATCAAACCATTACCGAAGAATAAACAGTAACAACGCGATTCAAGTTGTTAGAGGAATACCAAGTACCTCTTGATCATCTCCTAAAAACACACCGATAGAATTAGAAACAAAACCCAAAGTAACAACCACTTGTTTGATTGGGCATAACAATCAATAAAAGAACAAAATATCAAACATACGATAGACGAATTGATCTATAACCCAACACACGAAAATACACAAGCATGAAATCACGAAGAAAGAAAAATATGGCAGCACCACTTCAACAATTAGAGAGAAACAAAACAAGAATTGACAAACCCTTGCTTAGGATAAAACAAAAGACAATAAAGAGAGAGCAAGAAAGTAGAAGAAAGATCTTGATATTTTTCTTTATTGGAAACCAATTGAATCACACAAAGGAGAATTTGGAGAGAAAGAAAAGGAGACATGACTAGGGTAGCAGAGTTTTCGAAACATTAAACTTTTTTTTTTAACTTCAAAACAAAATGATATAGGATAAAACAAAAATTAGATAAATAGAATAAAGAAATTATGCCCACTATCTCAATACACATCCAACAAATTTCTAACTTCAAATTGAATTCAAATTTCCCCTAACCGTGCAACCCACAATACACATATCCAAGGCCCTCAACCACTAAAGCAGGTACTTATCATATGACATAATTTCACAAATCAAAAATCAAAACTTTGGGGCGTTACATATGCTATCTTAGGGATCTGACATATCCATTATACAATCTTTGAATATCAGTTTTAAAAACCAATCTATAATCATCTTATGCATAAATATGTACTACGTTTTGATTCTCTCATATGCAATCATGTCTCTCATAGGATTATACTTGGTATCTATGTGTTTGGTCCTTGAATAGCAATTGAAATCCTTTATGAATGCAATTGCAACATGAAATCGCATTCACATTCGCTATGTTTGATTATATTTATTAAAACCCACATAATTAAAGAATATTTATTAAAATAGTTTATTTATGTGAGTTATAAAGGAATATTTATGTGAGCAATTGTAATTGGTGTATAATAAGTAAAGAATAGCAACACAAAAATAATTGGTTACATAATTTAGTAAACATCTACATCTGCGGTGCCTTGTCTAGAGAGTCAATCCACTCTATCTTCAATCATTTACAAGGAATGATTTATATTCTACCACCCACCAATGTAGAAACCTCACACTTGTACCTAAGATCTTACCACTCTCCACTATGTTTTCCCTTGAAAACTAAGCTTCTAAATCCAAGTGACTCAATTGTTTTACTTACAAAAATGCACTCTCTAAAACATGTTCCAATGAATAGATTAAGTGCTAAAACTCTTAGTGCATCTAACCTATACAAGTCTCAAATATATAAGCATTTTTTAGATTTGATCATATACATATCAATTACAATATTAATCCCCGCCAAAGTAGAAAATAAAATTAGACTACCAATATCCTAATAAAGTTTAGGATAATTTAGAGATATCCAAGGTATTTGTTGAAAAATATGGAAAGTATGAAAGTATGCTTGTGGGAGTGCCCACTCCTTGGCTAACTGTGATGGTCAAGACATTTTCCATATTGGAGTTATTGGTAATTTATTGAACCTGATTTTTGGGTTGTGTTGATATTGTGGAATGTATCTAGCCCATCAATGAAGATCATATCACTTATGGAAACTTGTATTGAGGATCAGATTGGATTAATTCATACTTATCTAATCCCTTAGATCAAGGATATTGGATTGGATTGGAATGTTTATATCTTAGCTACCAAGAGTCCTTGTTTAACTTTTTTATTATTATCATATTGTATTCAACTTATTTAGTTGTTGTTTAATATGGATTTTCATAGATCTCTTTTATGCTAGCGAATCTCGAAATGTTCTATATAATTGAGAGACTTGTATAAGTTATTATATAGTGATATATAGCACTTAATTTGTTCGAGTGAGGAACTTTATTTTATAAGTGCATTATGATAGTAAAAAATTTTGTGTTGTGGTTTTACTTTCTAAGTTCATAGGGGTGAATCTAGTGGTGAGAGTTTCAGTCTTCAATGTACAAAAGGTGCGGAAATTGTCACAGGTTTGTGATAGGTTTAAGGTCACTTGTTGTAAGTGGTGAAGATAGTGAATATTTCTCACTGAGTTAGGCTACGCAGACATGGGGTAACCAAACTATGTAAATAGTATACGTGTCCTCTGTTTTATTCCTATTTGTTAGAGTGCTTGAAGGAGTGCCCACTCTCTTAGCCAATCCTTCCAAGCACATAGTTTTTAGCTCAACAATTGTTGGAGCCAACAATTAGTATCAAAGCTTTCCACTTAACGTCACTAGTGGAGATCCCTAGTGTTGCTAGATTCAAACTATGGAAGGATCATCTACTGACCGCGTCCTAGCGTGCATGCGTCAGGGCTTAAAAATATGCAATTGAATATGGAACTCAAGTGCAGTATCTACAAGCGAACAAGTCAAATTGTAATATAGATTTTTTTTACAACGAAACACTTATGCATTTCGAGGATCGTACCTAAGGGAGGTTTGTTTAAACTAAATTAACAGTAAAGAAGAACACACTAACCTAGATCTAAAGAGATACTAATTTACTTATGATATTATGGCTAAAACTAAGATATAGAATTTGAAGAAAAAGACTACATTGTATAAAATACTAAATACCAAATTCAGAATCAGATTAAGTAGATAGTACGGTGATTAACTTCCGTGTTCATGATTAACATAGATCCAAGGGTTTTTCCTAATTAGCTAGTAATTAACTTAGTTAATAACTTTCGACCTATAAATAAATTAATTAATTGACTTAACTCACTTATCTTTGACCTGATGAATTAAATCGGGCTAGGTTGAATCAATTCTAAGTAGAATACCTTTTCGATCTCATCTACCTAAGTTACTCTCTAAAGTCATCCCTTGAGCATGCTTAATGACAAGTAATTAGTTTGAAGCATAAAATCTAAGAATGTTTCCTATGACATTCAATTTCAACATGATATGCAAAACACTCATAGCTCTTAAAGTTAAACATGTCACTAAATTACAATATCAATAAGTAAAAATGTGATTAAGCATAGGACTCCATCAAAGCATACTACATAGTTATAACATTTATGTCAGGAGAATAGAAGTAACCATAATTCGTACAACTTACCATATCTATGAACTAAAATACCTAAGTCACATTAGACTTTTTGGCTTGTATCATTCTGAGGCTTAAGGTTGGTTTGGATTTCAAGGAATGGAAGTACCAAAATGGTTCAAGCACAAAACTAGTTTGGTACATGATATTGTTCCCTACTCACCCCCTAGTGTATTTTTTTAGCTCACCTCCTTATATCTCCTTCTCTCACCTTCCTTTTCTCTCCAAATATAAGATATGAAGACACATTACAATATTTTTTAGTACAGTAAGCTTTGCAAGTTTTAGTGCAATATGAATGAAAAATTTCCTAAGCATATATGTGATTTTTATTTGATCACATTCTAATTATTTAGCTCTGTTTCACTCACACTGTTTTTATCCCGTCCTATGCTTTTATTTCTCTCACTTTGCTTTTAACCCTCGCAATTCTTTTGTTCACACACTATTTTTTCATTTAAGCACACTTTTCCAATAGTCCTATACTCATTATATCATATCCTTTCTTACTTTTTCTGCTTTATTGTTTTTGAAACCTCCATAATGTATCTACCTAACCCTCAACGTATATGGTTTTACATCTAATTCCGTGCATACAATAAAGATAGGACCAAGAAGAGATAAGTAGATATTCAAATTTTAGTTCACGATTTCAATATTGAGGTTCATCGAGAAAGTTGATTTAAGGCCCAAATATAGGTACTAAGGGTACACATTTGTAGGGTTGGCTTTTTAGGCTCTAGTTTAACCAAACAATGACCTAGGTCATTACTAGGCATCTCAAAATTCATGGATTCAATCATTTAAATCATCCCTAGGCATCTCAAAATTCATGGATTTAATCATGTAAATTACGCATTCATAGTTACTTACAATTCAAAACAAACATATATGCCTCCCTATGTAGTCATTTATCATATAGTATACCTAACCACTTTTAACCTATTTTATGTTATAATAGAGTGAACTAACTAGTCTAATTCCGAGAACATAGAATACCTTTACTATCATGCCAAATTTACATGTATCAAGCAAACAAATCCTATCATCGTGCTCCTAACCAATCACTTGCATCATTGCAAACTCAAGCACCATACATAAAAACAA
Organism: Gossypium sturtianum; assembly: GCA_025698515.1. Lineage (NCBI taxonomy): Eukaryota > Viridiplantae > Streptophyta > Magnoliopsida > Malvales > Malvaceae > Gossypium > Gossypium sturtianum. Next base: position 57,713,927 of record CM046952.1, read on the forward strand.
AAAATTTAGACTAAAATTTAAACAAAAATAACAACAAACACAACAAAAACATAACATAAAAATTTCTATGTATACCCTCACACTTTAGAATAATGTGCCCTAATCTAAAGATAAGAGTAACTACTTCCCTTTTTCACCGTGACGGTATTGCGAGGTATAGTTGGGATGTCCTCCTCTTGCAGGTTTAACTTGAATAGTATGCACCTTCATATGGGGAACCTATATAGAAGCAACATATTTTTTTTTTTGAGTTAGTCAACATATAGAAAAAGAACTAATGAAATCCTAATCTAAAGAATAAAAAATAAAAGTATCATCCAAGTTTAAAATTATTTACTACGCCAAAGAAAATAAAAATTTCAATATTTTTCGTCAGACTCAGATTCCAACGACTTTATCATCATCATCTTCCCCTGTTCTTTCCTCCCGGCAACTTGCCTTGAAGCTCGTTCACTTAAGGAATAAGCTAGATCATCTCGGGTGAGGCTGCGGAGTTTGACTCCTTTCATTGAAAGTCGTTCTGGTCTAAACGCGTCTTCAAAGTTGTAAATAAATGAGGGAGTCTTCTTCAATGTCCTCCTCATCTCCTCCTCCTTCTTCTTCTTTTTCCCCGGGTTGCCCTTGAGATGGTGTGGGAACATATTTGTATGGTGGGAAGGTCAGGACCCTCAAACCATGTCTAATCGCATAGTCTTCATAAATTGGTTGCACTATTTCACCACGAACCCCGCATCGAGCATGTCACCTTGCCCTTGGCTTTCAAACTGTCTTTCTGCTCTGCATTTTCCTTTCCTTGTTGATGAGGAAGGTGGTACATCCTCTTATTTTTTTTGCCTTTGGTTCCATTCCTTGATCTGGCTCCATTGAAGCTCCTGATATTATGCAAAAATCGAGTCTCCAATGAGACTCTTGGTCGGCTTCAGAAACTATTCCGTAGCAATCATCAGAACCTTATCTTTGCGGTGTAAAGCCGTCACGAGGTGAGGGAAAAATATCCATGCCTTCGAACCACTAATACATTTTATCATGAAGTTGTAGATATACTCCCCTATGCAAACCATTTTTCTTCTGCAAAATAGAAAAAAACGAAACAACTCGAAAAAAATTGACATTAGAAATGTTTAAATCAGGTGAATTTTGAGTACAAATAAACTGAATCCACATTTTGGCAATAGGAAACATGATTTCTTGATTAAAAGATAAGAGAAGATTGGTGATGGGTTGGCATTTCCATTTACCTATTCCCTCTGTTAAATAATTAATTACATACTCCATATTAATGTTTCTATAAAATTTAAAATCAGCTGTGTCAAAAAAGTCGTTCCCATGATATGGAGTATTGTAATACTCACAAATTTCTTCAAGGGTGACTATAAATTATTTTCCCCTAACTGTTACCTGGCGACATTTTTCACTTCTAAGCTTTGTTTTTCTCTATACTTCAATGAAGCATAAAATTCCTGTACTACTGGAATCACCGCAGGTTCTTTAGGGATTAAACAAATATCTTACCAACCATGGTAGTTAATTGATTCCCACAACTTGTCACACAAGGTCAATGACGGCTCGAAACCCCTCTCTTGAATGAATGTTTTTCCTTGTAATTATAAAAATTCTTTGTTTTTTCCTTGTAACACATGGCCGAGTGGCCAGGCCGTGTGCCTCACACGGCTGAGACACACGCCTGTTCTCAGACCGTGTAACTATCGAACTAGGATACACGGCCGTGTCCCAACCCTTGTCCTCACCTGTGTAACTCTCTGAGTAAGGTCACATGGCCGTGTGTTAGGCCCTATAATTCACTGACTTGCACCCTAAAGAAATCATCAGATGACACACGACCGTGTCGCCAGGCCCTATGTCTCACACGGTTGAGTCACACGCCCGTGTCTCAGGCCGTGTGGATCCAAATGAACCTTAAATGACAAGTTTACCATTTCAAGCTTACTTGGAACCTAAGTAATCCATTTACCAGCCAAAATACCTATTTATAATGACATTAAACAAGCTCAAAACATGCTAAATCAACCATCCTAAGTGCCTAACCAATGTACCCTCATTGGTACCACAACTATACAAAATTTCACAACAAAATGAACTATCACCCAAAGCATGTTAATTCACACAATCTAACATTCAGCCAATATGCCTATCATAGGCACCTTAATAACAACATTCCATTAACACATTCCATAAACTTGCACTAAAACATCTTCCTTAGTTCATATATATCATATTAGGTTAACTACTTGCATTTAAGATCATACTTTAAAGTTTTATATATCAAAATAATGGCAATGACAAACAAGCCTATTACATGCCATATAATCCAAAATGAACGTTCCAAAAACTACCGAAAACAGGAGGATAGGGTGACTTGAGTGTCGATCCGACAGTCTAACCTTCAAAGAATCTACAAGAACAGAAAATAACATAAATAAGCTCATTGAAGCTTAGTAAGTTGACGTAAAAAAATGATAAATCTTACCAAAGTAATACAATAAATCATTTAATAATAACTCAACTACATGTGTTCCCTGTCATCCAAAATCTCAACCCGGTGAATTGCATATTTCAATTCAAAGCTCAAATACATGTTATAACTATTAAAATCACTAAACAAGTTATGATATAGAGATTTACGATCTAATGAATGACTTACAGATATGAGTACATAGATATTCAAACTAAAACACGCCAATCACTCGTAAGAGCTAATCCACCCGATAACACGTCAGATGCTCATAAGAGCTAGTCCAACTGAAAACACGCCAAAACAGGGAGTATAACATGAGAGTTCACAACAAATGCTGAACCTCGGCCTACTCGGGAAAATATACATCACTCTACAACATTCTCCACTACAATCCCCTCATAACACGCCATAATTTGATTGTACTCTATCCCACGTTCATTCAATTCAAGTATTGAAATTCATCAATATATCGCAAATAACTTTATATCAATGATAAAACAATTACAATTATTATATTATATCATCACACATTCCATATAGATATTAAATTGTAAACCGTACGACTTACCTGGACTAAATTGTAGCAGTTGCAGAAGTTTAAGAACTAATCTATGATTTTTCCTTTTCCATGTATATCAACAGGGCCTTAATCTAAAATGTAAAATTCCTTAATTATTAGCTTACATTTCACATTCCAATTCAATTTACATTTTATACCCTTTTATTTTTTGAAATTACACAATTACCCCTAACTTTTACAACTTTTGCAATTTAGTCCCTTAACCCAAAAATCATCAAATTAACCATTTTTCTCAGGTCAACATTACAGCCAAATATTCTAGGCCCTTAAATAGTCCATATTAAACATCAAATTCATTATCAAACCTTGAAATTTTTACATTTTCACAATTTAATCCCTAAATCAAAATCTAACAAAAATCACTTCACAAAACCACCAAATACCACAATCAAAGCTTCAAATACATAGTTATCATAAAAAAAAAACAATCAATATTCATCAATGATAACTTCTAAAATTTTTAACAGATTCAAAAACGAAAGTATAGGATAGCTGGACCTAGTTGCAACGATCTCAAAAACATAAAAATTACAAGAAACGAGTATGAATTTCACTTACATGCAAAGGAATCAAGAAAACCGAAGCTCTTCTTCTCCCTAGCTATGGATTTTGGCAATTTGAAGAAGAAATGAAAGGGAAATTGTTTTATTCATTCTTTAATTTTATTTTAATTTTGTTTTAATTACAAAATTGCCATTAATCATGTAATATTTTATCAATTTCAACCAAGTTGTCGTCCCACCATAATAATTAGGATATAATTGCTACTTAGGTCCTTCTTCATTTATTAATTAAGCTATTAAATCATCTAAATGTAATAATTGCTAAGTTTTGCACCTTTTACAATTTAGTCCTTTTTCTTTAATTAGCTATCTAAACGTTAAAATTTCTTAACCAAATTTTAATACGGCTCTAATGACTCCATAAATATTCTATAAATAATATTTATGAGTCTACATGATAGAAATTTGTGGTCCCGAAACCACTGTTCCATCACCACTGAAAAATGGGTTGTTACATATTCTTTGATAAACCTTAAGAATGGTTATAACGGGTGTCACCGAATAACAAAAGAAAAGTTATGTACAATTTATCCCCACTTAAAATAGTTAACAAACCCAACAAAAAATTATGGAGGAAATTAGAAATAAAAGAAGGGGCAACCGGAAATAGTAATGCCAAAGCACAACTCGTCGAAAAAATTTAAAAAAAAAGTTAACGAGCCATTTCAAGTTATTAAAAAAGCCCGACTGCAAAATCCATATTTATGTTTTTAATGTTTTGACTTCTTTCCAAGACGAGTCAATAGGCCTAAACTCTTTCTTTCCTAAGGCTGGAAGGAAAGTCTTGATCAAATGGGCAAGGCAGGATGTCAGCAGTTTCATTGCCAACTGGAGTTTGAGTGGAAATTACCTTTATTACCTTACGAAATCAGCTTTCAATCTAGTAGGAACAGCAGGTTACAGGGCAACCTCTCCTATGAGCAAACAAAAAAGACCATAAAATCAGCATCTTCCTCAAACACAAACATGCAATTATCTAAAAACGGTCGATGGTCTCTAGTAGAGACATAGAAGTGAAAAGTTGGGATTTTTATTTTTTTTCTCTTTAAAATTACTTTTTCCATTTTAGAGGTCGATTTAGGAGAAAATAATTAGAGTATCAAAGAGAGAAGATGAATATCTATTTCTGGTAGTTTTTGGAGAGTAAAAGAAGTTGGTCATGAAGTGCAGGGAGGAGGATTTTGAGTGGCATTCTTTCTTTGCTGTTATTTGTTAGATGTTATGGAAAAATCGCAACTCTTATGTCTTTACTAGTAGCAAAAATTGTTTTCAGGATCTTGTGGTTGCAGGTATTACTTGGGCTAGGAGTTATTTGTCACATTCTTCGCGAGGTTTTCAGCCGTTTGTGTCGTCTCTTGCCCATTATTGGTCTCCCCCGAAAGTTAAAAGGATTAAGATGAATTCGGATGGTGCTATGTCGCTTCGTGATGATAAAGCTTCAGTTGGAGGAGTTTTTAGGGATGCAAACGGTGAATGGTTATGTGGTTATTCCTTGAGAATGAGTAAGGAAACGATCTTTCGCATTAAAGCTCGAGTGATTCTCGAAGGTCTTCAAAAAGCATGGGAGCAAGGTTACAGATTGTTGGAAATCAAATGCGATAATGCTCTCCTTATGGAGTCTTTTCTTGTAGGAAGTGCGGCAAATAGTAATCTAGAAGAGTTACGATTAATCAATGGTTGCCTTCATAGAAGTTGGTGTTGGAAAAAATGTAATTTTTGGAAATTTTAAGGTATATTCTCGATTGGCAAAGATGGAGAGTTGAATCATAAAATTATGGTTTTATATTCCACTCAATGAGACTTTTACAATGGTATATCATATGCTCAAAATGGTTGAGTGATGAATGAGAAATTGCTCAAAGTAATCCACTTGTGAATATTTGTTGAGGGAAAGAAAGGCTTAAATCTCACATTGGTTAAATATCAAGTGTGAGATGTGTATATATTTGAGAACTCATGTAACACCCCAAACCCGGCCTAGACATTATGGCCAAATTCGAGAGTGTCACGAAGAAGGGATTTGAAACCGATGATACTTCGAAAAATTGTCCAAGTTATAACACGTATTCATTTATATATTTATTACTGAAACCATTACATATTATCCTTTAAGGTTAACCAAATCATTTCGCAGCAGAAGTTTGAAAAATTGTTAAAATCAAAACCACGCTAACATTTGTTTACGTAAAATAGATATTTTGTCGAGCCGTTGTAGTTTAGAAATCATACCGCAACCAGACTAAAAATTTAAACCAAACAGTCCGAAGAGTCCAGAAATTACAAAACTCTCACAAAAGCCAAAAATTTTAGTAAAAACCATTAAATAATAAAAATGGAAACAGTTTCTCGTCAAGTGGCCACCGCTGAGCCTCTGTCGCACCAACCCGCCTATGTTTGTGGATTACCTGAACAGAACAGACAAAAAAATGTGCGTTTACGTAAACTCAGTGTGTAACCCAACAGAAATAGTCATGCAACATACACAGAGTTTCATATACGATCAGATACAGATTTGGACCTAAGTCCATAACAGTAACAAATATCAGAATCAGATGACAGATCAGACATACAGAATCCTACCCCCATCCTCTATACACCATCTCCGTCCATCCCATCACATCATGTGGGGTTAAAAAACCCACCCATCCTTACACACCTTATAGTGTCGATGCGACACAAAATAGATATTACACAGTCAAGCTGCCAGAATATAGGCGAAAGGTCACCGTACAGATCACTTCCTCCATATATGCAAATCCCTCCCCAAACACAGATAAAAAATACAGAATTAACAAAATTAACAAGCTTAACATGCTCGTATACAGATAACATATATATATATATATATTCTCAAACAGAACAGTCATGCGTACATATCAGTGTCCTAGTCAAATCAGACTATTAGAATATCAGATCACATGAATTAGGATTTGGTTAGCTCCTACCGACCCTACGGTAGGTCCACAGTTGATCGGAATGACCCGTGCGACCCTAGGGAAAATTTTAGAATTTTGGGCCCACATGCCCGTGTGGGCCCACACGCCCAGATTGGCCTTGCCCGTGTGGCCCACACAGCCTGGCCCAACACCCACACGCCCAATCTGGCCTAGCTCGTGGGGCTCATACGACCACACCCACTCCGTCACACGGTCGTGCTTACGTATGGCCACAGCTTCGTCAGACACATGGCCGTGTCTCGCACACGGCCAATCACACGGCCTGGCACACGCCCGTGTGGCGTCAATAGTGCCCTTTTTCGGCTTTTGCCGAACCTTAATTTTCCGTGTTTAAGGTACACACCTGGTTCATTTTATTTACAGTAATCAATCCCAAAACCACCGAAACCTGTAAATAGTAACCCTAACCCTGCTTAGCAACCAATTTACGAATTCACTACAAAAATTCAACAACGCTCACAAACTTACCGTCGAAGACAACCACTACTAACACGGATTAGGCCGTTGGAGTGAATTTTCTGCATAACAATCTTCTCCTAAACACAGGATCCATTAATTAAATGCTACAGCTTAACATCGCTAACATCCCAAAACCAAATGTTAAAGAGATGTGAAGTTCTACTTACCAACCGATTAAAGAACCCGAAAATCGTAGTAGCAACGATTTGAACGAGAGATTCACGAACAAAATAAAAAAACGAAAAGAAATTTAACCGAGAAAGGAAAAATGTCAAATGAGGGAAATAAAAAGAAGAAAATCGACGTCAGAAACCTTGAGAAGAAAAAATAAAAATAATAAAAATAAAATAAAATTTGAACCCTAAAATATCTCAACTTCCCATTATCCCCATTAAATCCACCACTAACCAACTGATTAGCTACCCACTTAAATAGACTTCCAACTCCATCCAAACTCTCTCAGTCAACCGAAGCAAAAACTATCTCCCTCACTCACGAAGAGACTCGAATATAGGACCTTCAGCACACTAACTCCTTACCACTCAAACCAGCAGGCTCATTCTGATATGAGTTTGCAAGCAATATAATATAAGCCCACCAAACAAGGATAAGGCTAGGATAAAAAATAACAGAATTTGTCAAAAGTGGGACTTGAACCCAAGACCTCAATCACACACCCAGAACACTTAGCCACTGAAGCAGATACACATTTGTGTCAGGCTTTACAAAAACATAAATAAATTATTTTGGGCGTTACAACTCTGCCCCCTAAAAGAAATTTCGGCCTTAAATTTAAATGATCCAAACAGATGAGGATACTGCTAACGCATCAAGACCTCAGGTTCCCACGTGGCTTCCCCAGTGCCATGATTCCGCCATAGAACCTTCACTAACGGTATGGAATTCCTCCTCAGAACCTTAATATCTCGATCTAAAATCTGAACCGGCTCCTCTTCAAAAGTTAAATCCATTAAATCCGGTCTAACCTCGATCTCCTCAACAGAGACAACGTGAGATGGATCAGACTGGTACTACCTCAACATCGAGACGTGAAACACATCATGGATACTGTCCAACTCTAGAGGTAACTCTAACTGATAAGCAACCGGTCCCACACGCTTCAAAATTCGATCCCGAATCAGTCTATCAGAAGCCGCCTTTAGACGATCCCGAATTAGTCTAATCTTATTTTCGGTCTCGAAAACCAACTCAGGACCCAAAACTCGTCACTCGCCCAACTCAGTCCAACATAGCGGAGTACGACACTTACGACCATATAGAGCCTCGTAAGGTGCCATCAAAATGCTAGACTGGAAACTATTGTTGTAGACGAACTCAACTAACGACAGAAAATCCTTCCAACTACCTCGAAAATCAATCACACAGCTCTGAAGCATATCCTCCAATATCTAAATCACCCTCTCAGACTAACCATCAGTTTAAGGATGGAACGCAGTACTGAAGTTCAATCTCGAATCTAGAGCTTTGTGAAGTTTCTTCCAGAACCGAAATTTAAGCGAGGATTCCTATCAGAAATTATCGAAACTGGAACTCCATGCAGTCTTACAATCTCAAAAATATAGAGCTTCGCTATCTTTTGTAGAGAATAGTTCGTCCGAATCGGAATAAAATGGGCGGACTTGGTCAATCGATCCAAGATGACCCAAACAGAATCCTTCTTAGTGGGTGTCAAAGGCAACCCACTAACAAAGTCCATCGTCACTCATTCCCATTTCCACAAGGGAATCTTAACAGGTTGAAGCAAACCTGAAGGCAATTGGTGTTCAGCCTTAACTTGCTGGCATGCCAGAGAACGAGCAACAAAATCCGTTACCTCACATTTCAAACCCAGCCACCAGTACAGCTCACGAAGATCCCGATACATTTTATTACCACCGAGATGCATAGCATAAGGGCTACTATGCGCTTCTCTCAGAATCGACTATCTCAGATCAGAATCATTCGATACGCAAACCCGACCTCAGAAATATAGAACCCCATATTTATTCAGTCCAAAATTAGATGTACTGTTGCTCTCAACCTTACGGAACCGCAGAACCAGAGAATCATCCCCTAATTGCTTAACTCGAATCTGATTAATCTAAGTCGGCTTAACTTGCAACTCGGCTAACAGACCTCTATTATCAAATAAACTGAGACGAGTGAACATCGCCCTCAACTCATTCATCGCTCTTCGACTAAGAATTTCGGCCACCACATTGGCCTTACCGGGATGATACTCTATCGTGCAGTCATAATCTTTGAGCAACTCAATCCATCGACGCTGCCTACGATTCAACTCCTTTTGAGTAAAGAGGTACTTGAGGCTCTTGTGATCGGTGTAGATGATACACCTTTCACCATACAGATAGTGCCTCAGAAAAGTTACCTCTCGCAACCAAAACTCACACTTGCTCAACTTAGCGTAGAGATATTTCTCTCGAAGTATTTGAAGCATTACACTAAGATGTTCATCATGCTCATCTTCAGTCTTATAGTACACCAAAATATCATCGATGAAAACTACGACGAACTGATCCAAATACGGCTGAAAAACTCGATTCATCAGATCCATGAATGTAGCCATAGCATTGTTTAAACCAAAGGGCATAACTAGGAACTCGTAGTGCCCATAACGAGTCCTAAATGTCGTTTTATGAATATCATCTTCCTTAACCCTAAGTTGATGATACCCAGAACGAAGATCTATCTTTGAGAATACCGTAGCCCTACGAAACTGATCAGACAAGTCATCAATCCTTGGAATTTGGTACCTATTCTTCACAATCAGTTTATTCAACTACCGATATTTGATGCACATCTTCATGGTACCATCCTTTTTCTTCACAAACAGAATGGTGCTCCCCACGAAGACACACTAGGACTGATGAAACAACGATCCAGAATCTTTTGAAGTTGAGCCTTAAGCTCTGTAAGCTCCTTCGGTACCATACGGTATGGAGCGATGGACACCGGATTTTTACCCGGTAAAAGCTCAATGCCAAACCAACTTCCCGATTCGATGGTAAACCCGGTAACTCCTCAAGAAAAACATCCAAAAATTTCATCACTGTTCTGATATCCCCAATAGAAGAGTCCCCAGAAACTGAAACACTGACGTAGGCTAAATACGCCTCACACCCTTTCTGAACCAATTTCTCAGCCACTAGTGCGGAGATTACATTAGACAGGTAATCTCGACGCTCACCAATCACAACCACCTCCTTATCATCCACGGTCCTCAGAATGACCCTCTTAGTCGCGCAGTCCAAACTAACTTGGTGCTCAACTAACCAGTCCATACCCAGAATTAAGACAAACTCCCCAAACGGTAGCTCCATCAGATTTTTCGGTAACACAACCCTTTGTACTTCCAACGGAACATTCCTATAAAGTCTATTTACCCAAATAGACTGTCCCAACAGACTCAGCACAGTAATCACACCAGGTTCTCGAAAATCAAACTAGCTACATAGGAGTGTGTAGAACTTATGTCTATCAAAGCAGTATATGGAGCATCAAAAATTAAAAACGTACCCGTGATCACATCAGGAGCATCTATGTCCTCTCGGTGTCGAGCAACATAAACCAATGCAGGCTACCTCACCTCAGTCTGATTAGCACCTCTACCCGGTGCTCTCTGTCCTCGACCTATATCATTACCACCCCTAGCCAGTCCACGGCCCTTAGGTGGCTGTTGTACTGCCCTCTGAAGCTGAACAAAACTCGATCCTGAAACTTGCATCTGATCAGCATGATGTAAACACTCTCTAATCCGATGCTCCAAAGACCAACACAGCAGGCAAGCCCCTAATCTCCTCCAACAATCACTCGGATGGCACCTACCACAGTCACCACAAGGTTGAACCCCAGTAGAAGCGACATGAACTCTCACTCTAACAGGCCCATCAGGTCTGGCCCATTTCTTAAGCCTCTGAACAGAACTAGAGGGCTGCGAATCACTCTTATTCTTGCCTCTTTCTTGATCTTTGTTCTAGCGCTCCACGAGCTTAACCTTTTCAGCGATCTTCGCCTTATCTACCAACACAGCAAACTCACGCTCCCTTTGTGGAGCAATCAGAATCCTTAGATTATCCTTCAAATCATCCTCAGAACGGACACATTTCTCATACTCAGATGCCACCATGCCTCGAGCGTAACGGCTCAATCTCAAAAACTCAGCCTCATACTCAGCCACAAACTTATCACCTTACGTGAGATTCATGAACTCACGTTTACAAGCATCAACATAACTAGCGCCCATATATTTTTCTTGGAAAGCAGTCTTAAAGTAGTTCTAGTTCAAACGATCCGGTTGAGTACCCTCCTAAACCGACAACCACCATTGATACGCCTTATCGTGAAGCAAAGAAACTGCACCCTTCAATTTCTACTCAAGAGTGCAGTCAATGTCGTTCATAATCCTCTCAGTGGCCTCCCACCAATACTCGGCCACAGTAGGGGCGACTCTAGTGACGCCCCTAAACAACTCAGCTCCATTGGATCGAAGTCGTTCAGTTATCGACCCACGGCCCCCAGATCTAGAATGGGGTCTAGCAACCCTCTCCAACGCTCTCAACATGGCTTGGGACAGTGCATTATCCCTAACCGAGCAGCTTTGAGACCCAGTCTCAGTAGCAGGTGAAACCAGTGTCTCACTCGTGTCTAAATTCGGCATACTACTCAGAGAGGAAGACTCAGCTCGAGCCTCCCTACGGCATCCGCCGCGCCCACGAATACCACAACCGTGAGTTCCACGAGTGCTCATTGTATTTTCAGTTTTATCTACATCATAAAATTTTATGCATCAGTTCCAGTGTTTATTAACAAATATTTTATGCTTAAATTATCAGAAGTTCAGAAGTATTTCAGAGGTTTTACTCTCTAACTAACTCAGTACAGTTTCAAAAAGTACTAATTACAGTGTTTTCTAAATTCAGAGATACTTACAGGATCGGCGCCAGTGACTCGGTGTACCACATACTTGCTTAAAAACGATCCAAATTATTTGAAAAAAAAACCAGTCCTTTTTCAAAACACAATTTTGGAACCCAAAATTCACAGACTGAGTTTTTCAACCTGACTCTGATACCACTAAATGTAACACCCCAAACCCAACCTAGACATTATGGTCGAATCCGGGAGTGTCACGATAAAGGGTTTTGAAAACGATGATACTTCGATAAAACGTCTAAGTTATAAAACGTATTCAATTATATATTTATTACTAAAATCATTACATATTATCCTTTAAGGTTAACCAAATCATTTCGCAGCGGAAGTTTGAAAAACCGTTAAGATCAAAACCACGCTCGTGTTTTCAAAAATAACATTTGTTTGCGTAAAATCGATATTTTGTCGAGTCATTGCAGTTTAGAAATCATAACGCAACCAGACCAAAAATTTAAACCAAATAGTCCAAAAAGTCCGGAGAGTCCAAAAATTACAGAACTCTCACAAAAGCTAAAAATTTTAGTAAAAACCATTAAATAATAAAAATGGAAAGAGTTTCCCGTCAAGTGGTCACCGCTGAGCCTCCGTCGCACCGACCTGCCTATGTCTGTGGACTACCTGAACAGAACAGACAAACAGATGTGAGTTTACGTAAACTCAGTGTGTAACCTGACAGAAATAGTCATGCAACATACACAGAGTTTCATATACGGTCAGATACAGATTTGGACCTAAGTCCATAGCAGTAACAGATATCAGAATCAGATGACAGATCAGACATACAGAATCCTACCCCCATCTTCTACACACCATCTTCGTTCATCCCATCACACCATGTGGGGTTAAAAACACCCACCCATCCCTACACACTATATAGTGTCGATGTGACACAAAACAGATATTACGCAGTCAAGCTGCCAGAATATAGGCGAAAGGTCGCCGTACAGATCACTTCCTCCACATATACAAATCCCTCCCCAAAACAGATACAAAATACAAAATTAACAAGCTTAACATGCTCGTATACAGATAACATATATATATTCTCAAACAGAACAGTCAAGCGTACATATTAGTGTCCTAGTCAAATTAGACTATTAGAATATTAGATCACATGAATTAGGGTTTGGTTAGTCCTTACCGACCCTACGGTAGGTCCACAGTCAATCGGAACGACCCATGCGACCCTAGGGAAAATTTTAGAATTCTGAGCCCACATGCCCGTGTGGGCCCACATGCCCATATGGCCCACACGCCCAGATTGACCTTGCCCGTGTGGCCCACACGGCTTGGCCCAACACCCACACGCCCGTGTGGGCCCATATGCCCAATTTGGCCTAACCCGTGTGGCCCACACCGCCACACTGTCGTGTCTTGCGCACGGCCACACCTTCGTTAGACACACAGCCGTGTCTCGCACACAGACTGGCACACGCTCGTGTGGCGTCAACAGTGCCCTTTTTTGGCTTTCACTGAACCTCGATTTTTTATGTTTAGGGTACACACCTAGTTCTTTTTTTTTTGTAGTAATCAATCCCGAAACCACCGAAACCGTCAAATACAACCACCACTAACACATATTAGGCCGTCAAAGTGAATTTCTGCTTCACAATCTTTTCCTAAACACAGAACTGATTAATTAAACGCTACAGCTTAGCATCGCTAACATCCCAAAACCAAATGTTAAAAAGATGCGAAGTTCTACTTACCAACCGATTAAAGAACCCGAAAATCGCAGTAGCAACGATTTGATTGAGGGATTCATGAACAGAATCAAATAAAAACAAAAAGGAATTTTACCGAGAAGGGAAAAATGTCAAAAGAGGGAAACAAAAAGAAGAAAACCAACGTCAGAAACCTTGAGAAGAAAAAAATAATAAAATAAAACTTGAACCCCCAAAATATCTCAACTTCCCATTATCCCCACTAAATCCACCACTAACCAACTGATTAACTACCCACTTAAACAGACTTCCAACTCCATCCAAACTCTTTCAGTCAACCGAAGCAAAAATTATCTCCCTTGCTCACGTAAAGACCTAAACACATGACCTTCAGCATATTAACTCCTTACCACTCGAACCAGTAGGCTCATTCTAATATAAATTTACAAGTAATATAATATAAGCCCACCCAACAAGGATAAGTCTAGGATAAAAAAAAACAGAATTTGTCAAAAGTGGGACTTGAACCCAAGACTTCAAACACACACCTAGAACACTTAGCCACTGAAGCAAATACACATTTGTGTCAGGCTTTACAAAAACAGAAATAAATTATTCGGGGCGTTACAACCCACTTGAAAGGTGATTGAATGACTAAACTTGAAACCTTGTCTTGCGCGTAAGGGGGTGTAGATATAAACCCATCGGGGTTGGGGCGCACCCGCACGACGTGGGCGACGCGAAATTTCCGGACCAATCGTGCCCAAAATGGGCCTGCAGATATTTTAGCCCAGCACGAAGTTTTTTTTTCCTCTCAGCAAATATACAAAATCTGATCTAAAAAGACATATATCCTGATTTTATTTGATTTCAATCAATTTGATTTGATTTTAATCAATTTGATTTAATTTCTCCTCAATGTAGATTTTGTATCATTATTTATGGATATTTTCAAAATTCCTCCATATTGAATGCTTATAAAAGCCTAAAAATTCTTCAGAATTTTTTGGACAATCACACTCTTTCACACCGAGTTTATTTTGCTCTCCAAAATTCTTCTCTTTTCTTCTCCTTATTTTTCAATATTTCTTTGATAGAAAAATGCAACGTTTGTTCGTTGATCACTGTAGAGGTACTATTATTTTGATCATCGTGTTGTTGTATCTTGAGAGATAGTCGACCAACGTTTCTTCAAGTACTGTAGGAGAGGCCGAATTTGTCTTAAGGAAACTATGTAAAACAGGCTTCAACATATAGTAAAACTCAATTCTTCTTTTCGATTTCTGTTTTTCGTTATGTTATTTATTGGTTTTTCGTATCTGATAATTTAAATATAAATTATTTAATTTAATTTAATTTATATTTAAATATTTATTCGCTAACGTGTTTTGTCCAACAGTTGGAAGCTAAAGTTTTGACATATTCCTAGGACTCAGAACCTGGCTGCTGATCAAATGGCAAAATGTGTTTTTGACAATTCTTTGGGATTGACGCTTTTTGACGATCCTCCAAATTCAGTTAAGGAGATTTTACACTCAGATAGATATATCTTCAACAGTGTTATCTAATATTATTATTTTCGCTTAAGGCGGTTATACTTTCTACTGAAAAAAATAACATTCAATAAATAATAAAATGCATGATTTAAAACTAATTAACTATAATAACACATGAAATATGTACAATATTAAAATAAATAAAAAAGATTAAATTGTGAGTAAAACATATTTTAAGCACATCAAAATAAATCTTTGGTTGAATGGTTAATTTAGTAGTATAGATATACAACTGGTAAAGATAGTAAATTATGCATATTTAAAAAAATGTATAAAAATTTCAAAATAAAGTTTTGATTGAATGGTAAATTTAAGATCTTACTAATTCGATTGATGTGGGTTTAAATATTATCGTATGCATATTTTTCTTTATTTTTGTTAAAATGAAAAGATTAAAATATCATCTAATAAAACTTATTTTAATTACGAAATGATATTTTTATAATTTCTCAACCAAATTAATACCTAATTAATCTGTAACACCAATTCAATGAGGGTTTTATTAATGATGTAAATGAGTATTTGTGACAATTTGTGATTTTTTAATTAATTAATAACTAGCATGAACTCCCCCTAACGCGGGATACTTTTAAATTTTTAACAAACCATTTAATTAATAGTATTTTATTAAATAATAATTATTTAATTCAATTTTTATTATTTATAAAATAAAATTATTATAATTATTTATAATTAATATTAATTTTTAAGTTGATTTGTGAGCTAGCGTGGGAACTAATTATTTTAAATGCATGAAAAATAAATAAAAAATATTTTGCAAGTGAATATATACAAATTTTAAATCAACATGTGAAAAAAAAGTGTGGATCAAACCATTTTAATAATTATTTAAAAGCAAAACAAAAATAACTTAAAAATTTAAAACAAGAATAAATATTTACATAATTACCCTTTTTTAACTTTTTTTATTGGTTGCTTATATGTAGAGGTGCTCATGGGCCGGGCCGGACCCAACAAAAAAATTAGGCCCGTTTACTAGGCCTGGACTGGCCCGAAATATGGGCCTAAAATTTTTCCTAAGCCCGGCGCGAATAAAAATGCTAAAACCCTGACCCAGCCTAGCCCGCCCGTATTATTATTTTTATATAGTTTTTAAATATATATAATACATCAAACATACTAAAAACATTTAAATAAATTTTAATAAATATATATACTTAAATAACACTAAGATAGATGCAACTTAACAAGCAAATGCCTCTAAAATAATAACAAAATAAACAATAAAATAAGTGTTATACAATATCCAAACAATAACAACAAAATAGTAATAACATAATAGTGAAATGGTAGTAAAATAGGGAGAAAACAACAAGAAAAAGCATTAAAACAACAACAACAAAAAAATACCAGATTCTTTTTGTCCTTTTGTGAATTCAGGTTGAGTTCGGGCAAAAAGTGCCTTACTCGAGGCACGACCCATGTTTTAAATAAGCATATTTTTCGAGTCTATATTTTTACTGTAACATCCTAGAATTAGGGGTTCTGCATTTTATGTTTTTCTGTGTGCTTGGCTTGTTCTGCTTGTTATTTGGATGTGCTTGGGGGTCCTGGGGAGGCTCGGGTTCAAGCCAGAGCCTTGGCGAAATTTTGGTTTTTGGGCTTAAGGGGGGAGAGCTAGTGGAGGCAGGCCTTAAGGTTATTTGCGTGTGCTTGTTGACACAAAGGAGCTTGTGTCCAAGTGGGGGTGGCGTCATTAGTAGAGCAAGGGGGAAGGAGTTTGAATCCCGTCTGCAGCATCTAGAGCTTTAATTTTTGTGCTCAAGGAGAGGAGGAGGTAGCATTCGGCTGGGACTCTACTAGGAGGAGTTTGAATGAGTCAAATGAATTTAACTGGACGGATGAGAGGTGATGGAGGAGTTAAAGTGGTCAAATTGGTTTGAATGGGTGATGGGGAGTAAATTGTGGAGTAAAATAAGGGATTTGGAGTGTGGTGGAGGTGTTGGCCGAATGTGGGGGTCTTGGAGGGGAGAATTTCGGTCTTGAAGGGGGTCTTGAGTGTGAGTGTTTCGGTTTTTGGGGTCATGTGAGTGTGTGCCGAATTTCCAAGCTAGTGATTTTGGTGTTTTTGCATTTTAGTTTCGGTAACTCAAGTATTAGGGGTCTTGGTTGTCAACTCTTTATTGCTAGTGCCGAAATACTCAAGCCATTTTTCTTCTCTTCTCTTCAACTTGGTGTTGGCCAAAACTTTTTGTACCTCTCTTCTGCTCTCTTTTCTTTACCGAAACTGTAAGTGATTACCCTTATTACTTTTCAATTCTTTTCTCTTCTCCCTCAAGTTTGATAGCCGAAACTTCAACCTTCCCTTTCTTCTTGTTTTTTTTCCTTTCTTCCTACTTTTCTTCTTCACCACTAGCCGATTTATCTTAAGCCCTCATTGTCGAACCTTTCTCTTTTGATTTCCTCCATAGCCGAACCTTCATACTTCTTCTTTACTTCTCTACCTTCTCCTTTAAACTGAAACCCCTGCTTCCAGTGACTCTTGGTTAGTATTCCTCCATAGCCGAATAGTTCTGGGATCTTGCTGAGGGCTGAATCTCACTTTTCATCCGGCACTTTCTTGTTATTTCGGTAAGGGTTCTTCTTTCCTTATTTTTTTTCGTTCGTTGCTCTTCTCTCGTTGTCTTGTTAAAACCGAAGATCGTAACTCACTTCTTTTTGGGCTTTGGCCGATTGTAGAGAGGATTAACCTTACCTTCTCTTCTTCGTTTAGCCTTCATTCGGGGGGTTTCTGGTAAGTGGTAGTGATGACCGAAGAGTTGGGGGGCCTCTTTCACATTTCAGTTTGGCCGAAAGGCCGTTTCTTTATTCTTATTTTGGACATCGTTCCTAACCTCTTGTGCTATTTAGGGACTCATCCAGTTTCGTAAGCCGAATCTTCTGGTGTTCGATCTTCCTTTGATCAAGGTAAGGAATCATCTTTCCGGTTTCTTGACTATTAAGTTCTGCACGTTTTCATCTGCCTTAATCAAATTCCCTTGATAGACAACCTACGTTTCTCTTTGAGTACTGATCAAGGCTCTCTTCATGGATGCGAGCGCTAGCCATTCCAAGGGGGTATCGTTAAAGGAGCCTGAGGAGAGTGAACCCGTAGTCTCTGCTCCTAAGTTTAAACGACGTGCTGTGTCGGCGGTTCGAGACTTTCCACCGAGTTGTGGTAGGGAGCCGACATCTGCCTGGGATAGACAAATCGCGGTTGTTTCTTCTAGTGAGAGTGTCGACGATCTAGAGTGTTTAGTTTTACGCGTAATCAGGTGTGTAATGCTCACACTTTTCTTTATTACTTTGCGTTAATAATCGTGTTGGGTGAAGTCAAAAAAAATCTGATAGATGCAGTTGAGATACCCTTGTGGGAAAGGTTGGAGACACCGGTGTAAGTACCGTTATGATTGCCTTTAAGTATAACATGATTATGTATGATTTGATTATCTCGATGTATATTGTTAATATGTTTGCATGGGCTTTGGGATATGATTGAAAAGGGAAGTGTGATTCAGTGACTTTTGTCATAGTGGTTTGGAACCACATATACATTTATCGGTGACTGTCACAGTGGTTTGGAACCACAGTGGGTTGGCCCCACATACATTTATCGATGATCGCCGCAGCGGGGTTTGGAACCACGAGTGGGTTGGCCTCACATACATTTATCGCTGACTCACACGGTGGTTTGGAACCACAGTGGCTTGGTGCCACGGGTGTTTGGCTGATTCAGGTGATGTAGAGGATGGAAAACTAGGTTGCGCTGGGTTGCATTGCATCCAATTTCTGATATGCTATGTTGTGAGGGCTAAAGCCTAATGTGCATCTATGGGCTTAAGGCCCAAATTGCGTTATAAGAGGAATTACACACTGAGTCTTGGTGACTCACCCCTCTGCTTAATTTTGTAGGTAACCCTTAGTTGCGGATTTGGAGCCGAGGTGGACTTTGAGGTGGCCATGCATTACTACTTCCGTAAATCTTTCATTTCTTTATTTTAAACTTACTTTTATTTTGGGTTTTGCTATGTAATAAGGCCTCCATAACTTTAATTTGGGTTTTGCTTTAATATCTTTGTTTATACATATTTTATGAAATGTCAAATATGGAGTTTTTCTAAAATAAAAATATAACCAACCATTTTTTTTCAAAGTGTTAACAAAAGATGACAAGCGAATAACTAATTAATTAGGTAAACTTTCTTAAATAACTCAACAGTGCTTTTAAAATATCACGTTTATGAATCCCTAATTTCGGCTTTCGTAAAGCAAACCTGTTTACGACTCATAGTTCATATTAATAAGAAGTTGGTAACAAACCCTTTAAAACTGATTTTAATTTTCAAGATGGAAACTCAAAACGGAAAGTTTTCTAAATTGCGATGTTTCTTTAAAATTTTCAAAACTATCTTTCCCTGTGACATACCAGATTCGGTCGTAACGTTTAGACCGGGTTTGGGGTGTTACATTTACTCAAATCCTCCAATTTTTCAGGCGGGCCCATGAGTAGGTCTACTCATATATGAACCTAATAATTATGAATTAAATTCTAATTTTAATTATCATAATTTTTCTTATATTTTATGTTTAGAGTTCCATTTAAGTAATACTTTTATTTTAAAATTAGCACAATTTTTAAATTAATAATTCTAAATTAAATTTTAATTATTTTATGCTTAAAGTTATATTCAAAGTGGTAATTAAGATACTTAGAATTCTATTCAAGTAATAACTCTATTTTACCTCAATAAAATTAGTATAATTTTTTAAAAAATAAGAGTAAAATTTTTTAACTAATAATTTTGAATTAAATTCTAAATCTAACTATCATAATTTTTTTATATTTTATGTTTAGAGTTCTATTCAAGTAATAACTCTATTTTAAAATTAGCACAACTTTTTTAACTAACAAATTCTAAACTAAATTCTAATTATTTTATACTTACAGTTCTATTCAATATGATAATTAAGATGCTTAGAGTTCTATTTAAGTAATAACTATATTTTACATAAATAAAATTAGCACAATTTTTTAAAAATAAAATTAACACAATTTTTTATGTCAAATTTTTTAGCTAATGATCTTGAATTTAATTATAATTATAATTATTAAAAAAATTATTATATTTATGCTTAGAGTTCTATTCAATTAATAACTCTATTTTAAAATTAGCACAATTTTTTTAACTCATAATTCTAAATCAAATTATAATTATTTTAAAACTAATTTAGTAATATGGTGGAAAATAAAGAGTATTCTAATCAGTTCAAAAGTTTTTGCAAACTTGTGCTTTATAATATATATATATATATATATTATAGATGGATTATACATGTTAAATTTGGCATAAAAATAAAATAAAATTTTCTAACTAATTGTTTTATGTAAATAACTATCAACCATTTCATATATATATATATATATATATATATATATATAATATTTTAGATTGGCATGATAGAGATATCGTGGCTAGTTCAAAATTTTACATGCATGACAAGTACAATTAAGGTCAGAAGGAGGAACCGAGCTTAAATGAATAAACTTCTCTGTTCAGGTTTGTTTATTTTTAAGCTTGTCCATGTTCGTTAAGAATTTCAAAATTGTATTTGTGTTCGTTTATCTAAAATTATGTATGTTCATATTTTTTCATTTAAGGTAAACGAGTATGTTCGCAAATATTAAATGAATATGTTTACAAACATTAAACCAACATGTTTGTGAACATATTCACGAACAATGTTCCTGAACACTAAACAAACAAACAAACAATAAATAAGCATATATCTTAATTTTTAGATATAAAATAATCATATGCTTATATTATAAATAAAAATAAGCACATAAACAATAAACATAATTTTATGGGTATACAATAATTGAATAATAAACGAACTTTAGATGTATATAAATGAACCGAACAAGTATTGTTCATGTTTGGTACATTTAACAAAAGAGCCTTAAAATCTTGTTTGTGTTCATTTGTTTAGCTTGGTAAACAAACATAAATGATCAGAAAATTGAATTATTCATCGAACGCTCTATTTATTTATAACCTTAAGTCTAACTATATCGATAAATTCAACGATTAAATATTAAAATATTAATCACATAAAAAATAAAAAAATATCTAAAATATATTTGTCTTTTGAAAGTAACCTATTACTTTTTTAGCAAGAAAAATGACAAATTTTGGTAATTTTGGACTTTACTATCATTTGTAGGGTCGGGCTTAGTATTTTTGGTCAGCTTTAAGTCTTATGTATTTTTAAATAGGATAAACTATAAGTTTAGCCAATATATATTTTAGATTACGTTTCGATTTTTAAAATTTAAAAAATTACAAATATAATCCCTAATCTCATCGATTCGTTACATTATAAACACTGTATCGGTAACGAAATATCTAATGTGGCCTTTAACAATATTTAATCTTTTCTTTCTCTCCTTTTGTTTCGATTTTTTCTCCATGATCCAATTTTCTCAAAGTTAGTTTGGATGTATTGTTGCTTCTGGAATCCCTCGAAGCAGTCCAATGACTTCAACAATCTCATCAACATAGTATTTTTACCAACAATGCTAAGGGAGAAGAAGAAAAGAGAAAAAATAAAAAGAAATCGAAGAAAAATAAGTGAAAGTTTACGTGAAAAATGAGAGAAAGAAAAATAAAATAATAATAGTAATTTGTTAATGCCCACGTTAGATTGTTGTTACACCATTAACAACAATTAATGGCTCAAAAACCATAGCGTAGCAAATCAATAATGTTAGTAATTATATTGTAGTTTTTAAAGTTCGATGACTAAAATATAATTCAAAGTGTACACAAGTGACTGAACTTGTAGTTTACCCTTTCAAATATATACTGGTTAACTGCATCAGACATCATCAAATTATTATCTAGATTTTATACAAATCTTCAAACTTCAAAAAGTTTTATTTGAGTCATCAAATTATCAAATATTGTATTAATTAAGTACTTTTGTCAGCCTAGTTATTAGTTGAGTTGTTAAATGCTAGCTTAAATATCTCATAAACATGAATGTAACTGCTATATGGACAATTTAGACATGACATGATAAACAACAATCAAAGATTAACATTTAAGAATCGATAGATTATAAAATGATTGAATCTTGTAGACCAAATATTTGTACAAATGTGCAATGTATGACCAAACATTCAACTGGTACAACCATGCAATCTTCAAAAGATTCTAGTACTCAAAACACCGTTTGAGTTACTAAAAGAATTCTACCTGAATTTCTATACTTAGAAATTTTGGTTTCTAGAATCTTCCAAAGCAAGGCCTTTCTCCGCATTCCTTCTCAAAACAATGGAAGTTAAAAGCAAAGTAATTAATTTTTTTAGAATTAAGACTACGAGAACATAATGCATAAATGTTAAGGGTTAAATATGTTATTATGTCAATTTCAAAACTACTACATCATCTTTCCTTTATCCAATTAACAAAAGTTAATCGTAGGTGATCAAAAAAGGCAAAAACGATTAATTGAACGATTAAGTAAACAAAAAACTTAAGCATAATTATGTGACCTGTAACACCCCATATCTGGCCTAGAAGTTAAGATCAAGTCTGAAGGTTACATCAAATTATGTTAGATCAAACCAACCTTTAATTACTTGGAAATTCAATAGTCGAAAAATATGTAATTAGTTAGGTCAAGCATAAAATTCAACTTCCGACACATAATCCAAAATAAATATACACTAGCATAAGTTTATAAAAGAAACGATAAAATAACTAAAGAGGAATGACTGAGCTCCTACCATGCCGACCCGCCTAAGTTTGTGGGTTACTTATAATCCAAGAAACAACTAATGAATTTAACAACTCAGTGTGTAACTTACATTCTCAACTAAACCGTAAAATAAAAAATGTGATTTCAGATTGTCTTTAGTCAATCAATTCTCTGAATCGGATACAGAAACAAAAATAGAGGATATAAGATACAATTGCAGAACAGTTCAAATACAGAAGCAAATTCTTACCCCCAACCACTACACACCATCCCCATCCATCTCTACACACCATATAGGGTATTAAGTACCCATCCATCCCTACACAACGCATAGTGACTAAGTGTCACCTTTCAGAAATATTGCAGTCAAGCTACCGAATTAGAATGCGATAACTCGCTAAAGTCAGATATAAGTTTGTGGCTTAGCCACTAAGCTCGACAAATTATTAAACTACCCACACTTCCTCCTTTTCACAATCTCAACCCAATGCAAATGCAGATTAACAGATTCAGATATGCGTGTACAGAAATACCAATTCAGATAATGCTTATATAAAGCTATCACAGTTACTTATCATATTTCATGTCAACTATATATATATAAATAATAGATAATTTAGTAACAGGTCGTCAGATGACAGTTTCAGTGTTTAATTCAGATCATACGGACTCTATGATAGGCCTACATTCGATTCGAACGACAATTACGACCCGAAGGAAAAATTCTAATTTTTGGCCCACACACCCGTGTGAATTCACACGGCCTGGGTGACTGGCCCGTGTGGTCCACACGGCCTAGCACACGCCCGTGTGGCCTTTTTAATGTCACGCACTGCTTGTCACACGACCTGGCACAGGACCATGTGGCTCAAAACAGTGAGTTACACGGCCTAGCACACGACCAAACACATGCCCGTGTGACTCAAAACTCAAAATATCTCTCACATGACCTGGACACATGCCCGTATCTCTGGCCTGTGTGACTCTAATTTCAAAACAGTGAGTTACAAGGCTTGGTCACACGCCTGTGTGACCCTAACTCACAAACAGTGAGTTACATGGCCGTGTGACTCACACAGCCTGGCACAAGGCCATGTGGCGTTGATAGCCATGTTTTCCGGCATTCACAAATCACAAAAATTCAGGTTTTCGTTATTCACCTGACACAGGTTTGATGTCGAAGCAACAGAAGTAATCCTCAAGCCTAAAAATGACAATCAATGCTTAATTAAATGACTTAACCGAAGTAATTCTCACAATTAACATTCAGACCAACTATGTCGAAAACTTCGACGCAAAACATCTATAGTGAAAACTCATGCTTACCTATAAACCAACAACTACTCGTATTTAGATAGTTGGAGGACTATTAAGCGTCTCCCAATCTTCCCCTACAACGTACCGAAGTAACAAACAACACGAAAAAGATTAAAACCACAACTTTGGAGTTTGAAGGAAAAACCCCAATTCCATAGCGAACCAATCAACAATGAACGAATTGAAACCATCAAAAACTCACCTTGTTGACTAAAATCGACTACGGAACGATACAATCCAACAATTAATACAACAACAAAGTTGAAGAAAGATCAAAGTCACGACAGAAAAAAAAACGAAAAGCAAAAAGAAAAGGAGAAAATTGAAAAAAAAGAAAGAAAACCAATAATAAAAGAACGTTTTAGTAAAGAGAGGGAAAAAGGAAAATTAGTTAATAGTAAAAGAAGAAAAAATATAGTTAATTATCACCTAGTGCAAAATATTCCTCATTGCTTGCGCAAAGACTCAAACATGGGACCATACGTAATACAAAACTTAATCATTGAATCAGCAGGCTCATTCTTGAGCCAATATAACACATAAATAAACTTAAGTCGAGGACTCAAGGATAGGTGTTAAGCTAAAATAAACAATAAAATTCAAGAAGTAAGACTCAGACCTCCGGTCTCAAACACATGAACAAAAAACTTAACCATAAAAGCAGATACCCAATTACTGACAAAAATTACCAAACAAATGCTCAAAATTTAGGACGTTTGAATTAAATCTATAATGCCAAATTATGCAAACATTTTCCATTCAACATATTTATTTCAACTTGAATCAAACAATTGAGGAAAATAAATTTGGAAAAAAAAATAGTTAGTTTTATTTTTAAAAGATAAAGTTAGAATGGTAAATTCAAATATATTATTAGATTATAGCTCAGAATCTGGTGAAAAAAAATTAATTAATAAATGTATAAAATATTTAGATAAAAAAAAGCTTTAATTAAAATGATAAAATCAAATATTTAACAATCGATATGTCTCAAGTTCAAATATCACTATGCATTATTTTTTATTGATTTATAAAAATATAAAAATATCTTAATAATATAACTTACTTTATAAAATGAATGATTTTTCAATAATTTTCCAGTTGAATTGGTATTCGATTGACTCTTGATACTAACTCAATTAAAATTTAAATATATGTATATATATTATTTATACATAAAATTATATACCTAAAGAATAAACATAATAACATAACCATTAAAAAAATATAATGTGAAATATAAAAATAAAATATAATTTGAGGAGAAAGAAAACTCAATCCATAGAGTCTTAGCTTGGTTGATGCTTGACATCAATATTGTTGTCCATATAAGAATACATGGGTTCAAGTATATTGAATCACATTTATCTTCTTATTTTGGATCTTCCCAATTTTATTTATTTATTTATTTTGTAAACAACACAGAGAACAAAGGCAATGCTGCCCCTAAATCATTATTATGCAAAACTCTCAAGACAGCATCTGGTGGTGCAAAGCAGACATGGAGCCCCAGTTCCCATTCGAACTCCATACCAGCCATCCCAGGCTCAACCGATTTTATTATTACTGTTCAATCAGTTCATATCGATTCACAGATCAATCAATTCTCTCCTTTACTCCAGACGGAGGTACCAACGGTATCAACAACTATGCTTAAAAAAATTTAAAGGAAATTTTGCACGGGGCAGGGATGTGCGCAGGAATGCAGGCCGGATTTTCGTTCAAAGAAGAATTTATGAAACATTGGCTGCCGTTTTCAATAGTTCGAGGCATCCTCAAGTTTGTAAACAAGCCATTTCTTTTTTTCTTTCATCTCTTCATCCCCTTGACTGCAATGAAATTCCATGCACCGATGAGAGAGTTTTGTGTTGGAAAACCCATCATAGGCAAATGGAGAAAACAGTGCAGAAGAACAAATTACAGCACATATTTATGGTTTCTTCTTATATTTTCCATTGTTGTATTAATCCTTCTTCATCACCTGTTCTTTTCAATGGATGCTCCAACTTCATTACACCACCACTCCAAGAAGAAGATTCGTAGTTTAGTTGGTGAAAGTTCAAGTCAAGATTCATGCTTGGGTCGATATATTTACATCCATGATCTTCCCAAGCGATTCAATCAAGATTTGCTCACCAACTGTCAGATTCTTACAAGGCCCACTGATAAAACCAGTATGTGTGTATATGTACAAAATTCTAGTTTTGGTCCTCAGATTCAAAACTCTGACACTTCGGATGTATGGAACAGCAATTGGTTTTCGACGAATCAATTCATGTTAGAAGTTATTTTCCATAATAGGATGAAGAAATACAAGTGTTTAACTACTGATTCAATCGTTGCTTCTGCCATTTTCGTCCCGTATTATGCTGGTTTGGATCTTCGTCACTATCTATGGGGATTCAATACTTCCATGAGAGATTCCTCGGGTTTCGATTTGATTAATTGGCTTAAACAAAAACCCCAATGGAAATCCATGTCGGGTAAAGATCATTTCTTGGTTTCCGGTAGGATTGCTCGTGATTTCAGGAGAAAATCCGACAGGAGATCTGAATGGGGAAGCAACTTCAGATTCTTACCAGACTGTAAGAACATGTCGATGTTAACAATCGAATCAGGTCCATGGGAAAACGACATAGCTGTTCCATACCCGACTAGCTTCCATCCTTCAACAGGTGATCAAGTTCTTCAATGGCAGAATCTAATGAGAACCCAAAACAGGTCATACTTATTCTCTTTCGCAGGTGGCTCAAGAAAACGACAAAAGAAATCAACAAGGAATGAGATCATCCGCCATTGCCAAGCTTCAAAGCTCTGCAAATTACTCGACTGTAACTCAGTGGGACATAAATGTGATGATCCGTTGAACTTGATGAACTTATTTGGAAGGTCAATCTTCTGTTTACAACCACCAGGGGATTCATTAACGAGAAAATCTACATTTGATTCCATTTTAGCTGGTTGTATCCCGGTGTTCTTCCATCCAGGGAGTGCTTACACACAATATTTATGGCATTTACCAAATAATTACACCAAGTATTCTGTATATATATCGGCAAAAGATTTGAGATCGGGAAAAGCCAGAATTGACGAGACATTGCTTCAAGTTTCCAAGGACGATGAATTGTCAATGAGAGAAGAGGTCCTAAGATTGATTCCCAGGATTATATATGCCGATGGACGATCTAGATTGGAGAGTACTGAAGATGATGCATTTGATTTGGCAATCAAGGGAGTTTTGAAAAGAATAGAGACATTAAGGGGATGTGGCATTTGATTAGTGTATTGAAACTTGAGTGTTGCATGCTTTCAAGTTTAAATTCTACTATTAGTTATTGTAGTTTGTGAAAGT
Organism: Gossypium sturtianum; assembly: GCA_025698515.1. NCBI lineage: Eukaryota > Viridiplantae > Streptophyta > Magnoliopsida > Malvales > Malvaceae > Gossypium > Gossypium sturtianum. Next base: position 57,741,568 of record CM046952.1, read on the forward strand.
TATAGATTTAATTCATCTATTTTAATCTTTACACTTTTCAATTTTTAAAATTTCAATCTTAACTCAAATAGTAGCAATTTAATTTGTTTGGTTAAATTTAATTACTAGTCATGTACTATGTGTACAATTATAGATTTAGTCTATATTCTTCAATTGGATCATTGTAAGTCCCTATACTTTTTGAATTTTGAAATTTCAATCTTAAGGTAAATGATGTTTGTTAATCTATTAATTGGATTTTTAGTGAGTAATATGCAATGTTATTTGAACCGGACCAAACCGACTGGGTATTGATCTAGAGAGGAGCTTTGAATTGATTGAGTCGGGAATCGATACAGACCGATTGAATTGTGTAAAAAATCAATTGAACCAAGCAGTTGAATCAAAATATTGTATTTTGTTATTATTTTTTAAAATTTTTAATAATTATTTAATTGGACCGATTGAACCGATCGGCGAACCGATGGCCTGACCAGTTCGACCACTAGTCCGGTTTAAAAAACATTGGTAATATGCGAAAATAACAAACTAGTATGTCATTACGTATATAATAATATGTTTACTGCATTATATTTTGGAAATATCAAAACTTAATGAATTTAACAATTATCGTTTGCTAATGATTGAACTTTTAAAATTTAAAAAGTATAGGAACTAAAAATGACCAAATTAAAACATGAAAACTAAATCCATAACTTTCGTAATGTACAGGGACTAATAGTAGAATTTAATCTTTATAAAATTTGTGCAAAGAAGCTGAATTCAATCATGGAAACATGTTGTCCGATAATTATTTATGCTACATTTGATTACAAGTGTAATAACATAAGGAAAAAAACATATTAAATATATATGTGTTAAAATTGTTACACATAACATAAAAAAAAAATTAGTACAAAAAATTACAAGGATAAGTAAAAACTCTTGTAAAAGATAATACATCTTCAAAATAAGCAAAACTTTTTTCCTTCTATTTGCCACAAACAAGTCATGTTAATGGCTAATAATTACGAATTGTATTTAGTTTATAATTAACTTATGATTAAAACATGTGAAAAAAAAATAATACTTTTACTAAACGTAGCATTATAATTTAGAGTTTAATAAACATACTAATTGAACCCCAAACTTCCAATTGGATATTCTAAATACTTGTTAAAATGTACCAAGGTATATTCAAATCATAACTAAAATTAGCTTCTATTTACATTGCAGAATAAAAATAATGAAGAGCAACATAACATTTCAATTTTTCTTTTAGGTAAAAAGAAGATATAAGCTTTAACACAACATATTATTAATCAACAAGTCTTCAATAGGTAATTCCCATTATGTTACCGATTTGGATATGTTCAAGTTTCTTTAGTGGATAGATAAACTTATAAAGCTTTTGATCTTCATTAATTGAGACACTAGCCATAAAATTAGTTGCATGATTAGCATCACAATAGGCTTGGTAAATATACATGAACTACTACCTGAGTATCATGGATGCTTTTTAGTTTACAATCAAATTTTAATAACACTTGAAGATAAAGAAAAGAACCTTCTTTATTATAGAAAATGGTTTATTTTGTTACATTCATATCGTTTAGTTTAAACAAGTACAGTGACACCTATTAAAGATAAAGGTTTATGTAGATGATATGTTGGTTAAAATTATTTCCATGGAACGACGTTTTATAGATCTATAAGAAACTTTTCAAGTCATGAGAAGGCATGATATGGAACTCAAACAAGCTAAATTCTCATTTGGTGTTGGGCAGGGAAATTTTTTGGCTTTGAGAGTTCCAATATGGGGATAGAAGCTAAAACCGAGAAAATACAAGTTGTCTAGGATATGATCTCCCTCCTTAAAGAAAAACACACTAGGGACAAAGGTTGACAAGTAGGATTGTGGCTTTTAATAGATTTGTTTCCAATATGGTGGACAAATACCTTTCCTTGTTCAAAACCCTCAAATCCTCTTTTCGATGGAACGAGGCTTGTTAGCAATCCTTTGAATAGTTAAAAATTTATTTAAGCTCACCACTGTTTCTCACCTTGCCTTCATTAATTTATAACTTTACTTAGTAGCCTCAGATGAAATAGTAGCTACATTCTTAGTTAAAGAAGAGGGATCATCTTGACACCCTGTTTACTATGTCAATGAGTATTACAAGATGCATAAATAAAATAGGAAAATCTTATTTTATACATCAGTGAGTTTTGCTTATGGTGTTTTTTCGCAATTTTGATGTGTGTGGTTGGCTAACTTTGCCTTAGTTGGTTTCTTCTTTCCTTTAGCTTTTTGTTTCCTCTTAGAGGATGAAGAGCCCACAACTAAGTTTGCTTCAGGCTTCTCCTGAACCGACTTACCACCATTCAACATCAACTCATAAATTGTAATTCCTTCATGAGCTGAGTCAAAGTAAGCGCCTTATCCCCCAATTTGTAAGCGGTCCTAAAGCCAACAAACTCCTTGGTCAAAGAATTGAAGACTATTTCAATCTAAGTGTTCACGTCTAGTTTAGCCCTATTGTGCTTCGCTTCCACAAAGAATCCCATAAGCTTAAGCATATGTTCTTTGACCAGAGTGTCAGGTTTCTGCTGAGAGTTCATCAAATTTATAATAGCGGATTGTCGAGCCAATATGACTTGTCCTCCGAACAAATCCTCCAAATTTGTCATGATCTCTTTAGTAGTACAAAAATTCTAACACCCTATACCCGGCCTGGTCGCCAAGCCCGAAAATCTGGATGCCACACCACCGTCTCATGTCATACACAACAAGTAAAAGCTCATTCTAAACGAAACGTCTTCCATATTATAATTCGTATAGGTTCTTGATCGAACATATTCTTATTGTCGATTATACATGTTGAACATACATCAAAAGGTCTTAAAATAGTAATTAAACATGCATAAGGTCCATTTAACAAAATCTCAAAACTGTCACGTATGTATCGATACTGACACTAGGGTGTCGATATTTTCTGTAACGCCCTAAAATTTTTAATTTTTGACTATTGAATTTCCGTCGTAATTGAGTTTCTGTATCTGTGGTTGTGTGCTTTGCTTATGTGATAGAGGTCAGGAGTTCGAGTCGCATCTTTAGAAGTTTTGTTATTTTATTTTAAGATAACCTCTATCTTTGAATGACACAATTAAGTTTAATTCAGTGTAAACCTGTGTCAAGAATGAGCATTCTGGTTCATTGGTTAAGCTTTTGTATTATGTTTGGTCCTGTGTTCGAATCCCAGGGTATGCGATAGGGAACATTTTTGCTAAGTGCTAGAAATCTGATTTGAAGTTATTAAGATTTAAAATTAGTCGTCATCTTCTATTTGTTTCCTTCTTTTTCTTGTTCTTTCCTTTCCTTTTCTCTTATCAATTCTTTTATTTTTCTTCATTTCGATTACTGTCGTAAATGAGTACAGGTCTAGTCAAAGTTATACACTGTTAATTGCATCGATCGAAAGGTTATTAAGTAAGTTTCACCGTCAATTCGTAAAATTCTACGGTTTCCTTTTTATTTTTCGTAGAATGTTATGAATTGGGCATTTTGAGCGCACTGTGTAATTTCTGATAATTAGTCGCTTGGTTTCTTCTTAGGTGGGCATATCGAGAGTAGCAAACCTCAACTCAAAAATTCGAGTAATTTTTATTGACTTTCCAGTAAGTTTGATTTCGTTGAAGGCTTCATGTTGAAACTTTTGACATAAAGTATTCTGTGTAAATGTGCATTATTGTCGATAAATTTGGTTGATTGAGTTATTGGATGCTCGTTTTAGGCTTCGAAGATCCTTTACGTTGTTACTGCTTCGAAATCTCTTCAGGTGTATACCGAAACCCCCATTTTTGTGATTTTTGGACGTCGAAAAAACATGGTTGTCGACGCCACACGACCGTGTGCCAGGCCGTGTGCCATACTGTTCACCAAATACGAGTCACACGGGCAAGGGACACGGGCGTGTGTCCAAGCCGTGTGTGGTCATGTTAGTGTAGAGTTCACACGGGCCAAAGACATAAGTGTGTGTCTAGGCTGTGTAACTCACTGAGTACAAAATAAGAAACACACGGGCTAGGGACACGAGCGTGTGCCCAGGCTGTGTGACTCACTGTTATTTTTGGTACCACATGGGCCAGAGACACGGGTGTGTGTCTAGGCCATGTGACTCACTGTTTACGATTTAGGACCACACGGGCAGATGACACGGGCGTGTGTGAGACCGTATGAGACATATGGGTGGGCACACGGGCGTGTGCCAGGCCATTTTGGGCGTGGATAAACTCTGGAACATGTCTCTGAGACCATAATCGTTGTCTAACACAAAAATTGGTCTTCCACAGTGTAGTTATGATCTGAATTAGATTGTATGAGTGTTATCTGATGTTTTGTGGCTGAGATATTGATTATATAAATGTATGCATATTGCGAAAATTGTCGACAATATTGATCTATATCACTTAATTATGAACTGTGTCTGAATAACTGAGTATATGTACATGTTATCTGTATCCTACATTGCATGGGATGGGAATTTTGTAAAGGAGGAAGTGATCTATTCTGATTCAATGGCTAAGTCACGATTATATGTGAATTTGGCATTTTTTTGCATTTCGATTTGGTAGCCAGTCTGCACCTGATTGAATGTGTCAAATTGACACATCCAGTGTGTAGGGTTGGATGAGTATTAAATGCCCTTAATGGTGTGTTGGGATGGTCGGAGATGGTGTGTAGCGGTGAGGGTAGGAATAACTGCATCTGTTTCTAATCTGTACCGTATATGAACTAGAATCGTTCTGAGACATAACTGATACAATAAATCTGTACTGGTTATTCTTTGATATTGATTGACATATGAGATTCAATAGTTTACTATTGCAATTATGCTTTTAGTTGAACCTATTACGATTGTACGCTGATTTCTTAACTCACTTTGTTACTAACTAAATTTCAGGTAACCCACAGTCTTGATTGGGTCGGTGTGGCGGGAGCTCGGTCAACTCATTTTTACCCTTTATGATTATTATCAATCATTTCAGCATTCTCTAGTAATATGACCTTAATGTTGTTGGATTATTGGCTGACCTTTATAATTGTTACAAATTGTCGAATGGTTTCTTTTGTTTGTGTTATAAAATGGGTTTCTATAGTAATGTCAATGTAACTCTTCGGATTTGGTCTAGACGCCTAGGCCGAGTTTGGGGTGTTACATTTTCCTTAAGTCATATTGATACCACATGGAAAATTGATATCAAACTTGCAATCTGTTTCTTGATTAAAAACCCAAAGTCTCGAAAATTATCAGTACCTATCATGAAATATTGATACTTTAACCCCAAGTATCGATACTCGAGCAAAGGTATCGATACCAAATCTTTATTCTGACTTCCTGCACGTTTCGAAACACAGATGTGTCGATTTTAAAACCCGATTATCGATACCTCTGCTTCAGACCTAAAAAATGCAGCATATATAAGCAATTAATCCATTCCAATTTAGTTCCTAAACATCATACATCAATTACTTCGACAAATAATCATTCAATGGCCTAATTAGCAGTTCAATATCACAAAATCGTGTTCAAGTAACGTCAATCCATCCTCATGTTCATGAACTCAAGCATAACAAAAGCATGTAATCTTTATAAATTGAACCAAAACCCAGTAAAATGTCTAGAAGTTAACATGGCTATAAACAAGTCTACCACATTGCGTTTTTTTCTCAAAACATAAATAAATATAGAACACCTACGAAATAATGCAAAAGTCTTGCTTGGATCACCTCTCGGAACCACATCGCTCACACCGGCACACTACTAATCTGAAATGGTTTAAAAGGAGTGGGTGAGCTTAACAAGCTTAGTGATTACTCAGAATAACCACAATGCAAACAATTCATCAAGCATCAACGAAACAACTATATAGCATAACCTCAACAGTTCCAACTCTAGTGTCATTTTATACTTACTCATGCATTATTACTAGTTCTTTTACATGGTAAACATATTCACTTTTAAGCATATATCCTATTACACATATAATAACCTAACATCCAAGCATATATCACAATATTCAAAACATCTTTATAGATAAATTGCACAATAGTCATATACTCATTTAGGCATACATCACGTTACACATATATACATTTTAAGATAATTTGACACTTGAGCTATGAAACATAAAAGTGAGCTCTATCATCACTTATCAGATACGCGGATCTCCAACACACCAAACATAGACTCATAGAGTCAAACATGTCCCCAAAGTGAAGCATAAAGCTAACACTCTCCTTATTTCCCCTCACATGTCCCGTTGAATGGAGCTTAGCTCACATTCCCTTATCCCTCCAACACGTCCCAGGGCCTCAATGCCCAAAATCACTGTACATATAGGTGAGTACTCACAATCCTATGACATGCCAACTATATCCAATGGTTTCAAGATCACAAGGCCAAAATATCCGAAACAAACACATGTCACTTACCGATTGTCCATGCACTATCACTACATATTTGTATCTTTAGCAAAACAATATCACTGTCATATAACACATATATATCATGTAAACATCTTCACTTTCACAATAGTTATCATATCCACATATCGCATGCTATAGCATCTCATCCCAATTCACATATTCACATTCACATAAGTACATAAATCACAAGATAAACATAGGTATGAGAAAACTTACACTCGAAATTTAAAGTAGGGGTTTAGGCTACTACTAAATTCCCAAATAATGCATTGAATCATGTCCACAAGTAATTATTGCAAACACTCACCAATTACACTTTCGTTGAAAAAGCTAAAAGCTCAAACTAGCTTTTCCTTGCCTTTATCTCTACTCGTAGAAGGTTCTATCGAATCTAGAACTTCAACACAACAAATTCACACAACAATACATCCAAAAATCAGCCAAGGACTCATTACAAGCATACAAGACATAAGCCTAAACTAAGTTCTCATGTAACTAAAACTTATAACATAACAAACTTTAAATTCGAATATCTCGATCTATACTTAATATTTTCACCTAAAACCAATTCCGTTCATCTTATAATTCACCTACGACTAATTCTCAACCTTTAAACTACAATAAAATACTTAATTCATAGTATCGAATTTTTCGACATGTTTTATGGCTATTTTTCGAAAATTCATTAAAACTTAAGAAATCTTTAACGAAACTTCAAAGTAAGTTTAGAAACCTCTTAATCATGTCAAAACTAATTGAAAAACACTTTGAAACCACGTTTTTACTCAAAATCCCGAATTTCACCATTAACAACCTAATTTTTGGCTTTTATTTAAAACATACAATTTAGTGGTTAAAAACTTAGTTTTAAAGACTAAATAACGTTTAAAACTAATTAGAAGTTGAACCGTTACCTTAGATGACGAAAAATCAAGCGTTTGATCAAAATCCTAAAAAACTCGAAAGCTTGACAATGGAGGAACTATGGTGCTTTTGGGTGTTTTTCTTGGTCTTTTTATGGAGGTTTGTAACTTAAGAGATGATAGAAATCAAAAGGATTTATGATTTGGAGTTCAAAATTGATTGGAATAGCGAGAGAGAATAAGGGACGAAAAACACTAGTTTTGGGGGTTGTTTTTACGTGAAATAATTTGGAGATTGGAGGTTTTTAGCTTGAATTTTAAAATCTGGTTAAATTGCTTCATAAAAATTCTAATTTTTGACTATTTTACAAATCAGTCCTTTTTGCAAAATTAAAGGTATTTAGAACTCATTCTCAGAAATTGATTTAATTTTCTAAAAACCATAATTGAAAACATTATTGGTATATCATGTCGCAAAATTCCAAACACTTTAAGGCTGAAATTCTTAAAATTCCCCTAAAACTCCTAAGCCCTATTTTGGGGTGTTACAACACTACTCATGCTCGCTAACATATAACATCAAGCAATCGAGGTAGAATCTCTCTAGCTATTTCTCGCTCTGGGCTGAGCTTCAGGTGGGCATGGTTTGTCAAGGGCAAATTTGTGTTTCTCATAGCTAAAAACTATCAGCAAGTTCTGTTCTCATTCTCGAAAGTTATCTCCATTCAATTTAGGCTTAATGATAAATTTAGCCACTAACGTTTGCATGTTTTGTCAAAATGGCCCTAATTGTATTTTTTAGCCTTTTTTGGCCATCAACCTTTGTTCTTTTTTTTCAATATGCTTTTTCTAACAGATTAATTGAATAAATTCAAGGTTTCAATTTTTGTTTTCTTTCAAAAGGTTTCAACCTTTCATACGTTTGTCTACTGAGAAGTTTTTCTACTGAGTTAATTGTTTTTAGATAATTACGTTTATTTCATTTAAATTAAGAGTTATTTTTTTTAATTTAATGTATTATTTATTTTATTATTTTCCACATGTAATTATCTTATTGGGCTGTCTAAGTAATAAATTACATCTCATTAAAAATATTTCACATATGAAATTCCACATCATCCCCATTAATTTTTTTAATGGTACTTTCATTAAATCTGTTAGAAAAAGCATATTGAAAAAAAGAACAAAGGTTGATGGTAAAAAAAGACTCAAATATACAATTAGGGCCATTTTGACAAAACATGCAAACGTTAGTGGCCAAATTTGTCATTAAACCTTCAATTTATTCTTAATAAGAATGCTAATAAGAGGAGTAGGAGACATATTTGAACTAAAAACAATAAAAATTCACTAATTACTATATTTGTATTAAGCAAATATTTTCATTTCAGCAACATATCAAGAACATTGATTACATCTAACAACCATTCTCAGTAAGAATGTATGTGCCTTGTATCAAAATCTTGAAAAATAGTTTTTCGTTGCTACGATCATTCTCACACCCATCAATCATGTCGCCTTGGGGTCTCATGATTAACTAGCAAGAACGTGAATTACATCCAACCAATTCGTGAATCTTGATTCTCAAGACTCCACACGAATCAACGATCGTTTAACGTTTAACCATCATCTCTAGCTTAAATATCGTTTCTTGGGAAACTATTTAATAAGAGACGATCTTGAGTGTGTAACCATTGACTCAACACCTATCATGAACATGCTTTCATTTGTGAGTCATCTCAGGACAATCTCACTGAGAGTCATGCTTGACTAGTTGTCATTAAAAGGAAATCTCATCCAGCGAACCCACATGATAAAGTTTACCTCGGGGTATGGCCAAGGTAGGAATCGACTCAAAATTTTATCATGTTATCACTTAAGGGCCATCAATAGTGGCCATAGGTATTGTTCAAGGATATTTTTCTACTCAACATTTTAAAAAACATGCAAGGTTCAATATGACATGTTTCTAATATATGCATGACATGCTATGTCAATTTTATAATATTCAAAGTCATTTATTCATAAGAATCAATCAATCATAAAACAAACAATTTTGGTTCTCCAAAGTTTTTCTTTTAAGGGAAAAATCGAAGACGTGAATGTGAACCATGCACTAGGTAAGGTCCCAAGAAAGGAAGGTGAGTCATATTTGACCACTTAAAAACTAAGTCTTTTCTTGGCAAAGTCAATCCTAGACATGCACTTTCTCATTACCACACTTCTCAGAGCAGTCGAATAACCTAAAGAAGTGAATAGAACAATACAACACATGTATTTTCTTATTACCACACTTATTATTTAATCGATCAACTATGGATCATCTCATACATATATATCAAAATTATAATATAACATAATATAAATATTATAAACAATTATAAAAACATATATATATAAGGAGATGGGTAATTAAAATAAAATTGTCAGCCAAGGTTTACATGGTTCTATTTCTAGAAAATAAATGAAAAACAAAAAATTACACAATTTTTCACCGAAAGGAATTCCTTAGGTCTTCAACTGTCATCGCTCCATCTTGTCGTCATCATGGACTTCTTTTGGAAAAATTATATTTAAGTTCTATGTTCGTTTCCAACTCACAAGAATACTATGAATTAAAAAAAAATCCTACGTGGAGATGATAGTCCACGGTCTATTTCCTAAGAACCAACCTTGACAAAAAATAAAAGTTATATAAAAAATATATAATATCGCATCCATTCTCATATATAACTCAAAACATGTATAAGATCTAAAAAATACCACTTTCTATGTAATCAAATCATTTAAGAAGAGAAATCTATTTTGATTATTTGTTTATACTCATAGATAGAGCACAACCTAGCTCATGATACCAATTGTAGGAACATCGGGTTTGGAAAACGCAACAGAAAATAGATTTTGAGGAAAAATCAGAGTTTTAAATTTTTTTTCCAAAAATAAGAACTTGGTTGTGATATCTAAAGTAATACACTTAATCAAAATTTTACCTTTTCGATTCGTCTAGGGTGAACGCTTTGACCTAGTAGTCTTCTCCACTATCCTCAAGTTCACGTTTACCAAGTGTGGGCTCGCTTCGAATCAGAAATTTTTTTACAAAAATTACCAATGGCGTAATTTTGCAATTTCTTTAGACTTTTGGGTCAAGTTGTAAATAAGAAAAATATCTCTAGATATCTTTTGAAATAATTTCTCTAGAGAATTTTCTCTTTACAGCTTTCTCTTGAAATTCAAGTGTGTGTAAAATAATGACCCATAACTCTCTTTATATAAGGACAGTTTAAAGAGTTCAACTATGATTAAACTTAATCACTTTAATATTAAATTAATATAATACTTATCAAGATAAATATTTGATTAAATTTAATATTAAATCTATTAAATTAATAGAATATTCATCTACAATATAAATATTAAATTAAGTATAATATTAAGATAATCACTTTAATATTAAATTAATAAAATACTATCAAGATATGTATTAAATTTAATTTAATATTAAATTTATTATAATATTATTATTTTTGGAATAGATAATTTGAAATCAAATTATCTGGTAGGGTCCTAGAAGAAGTGTAATTCTTCCACTGCTCAACCATCGAAGAACCACCCGCCAGGCATCGAAACACCGCCATCGTAATCGCCGGCACTGTTGTGCCTGGTGGTGCCATCACAAATGCGACACCCTCACAGCACTCTAAGCTGGTTTGGTCCTAGTGACAGCCGATTAGTCCAATCCAGCCATCGGTTGGACCATTGGCTCAATTTCACATACCAAGCCCAATTCGACCAATTTTTGGATCTTAGTCTCAATTTTGGATTCTCGGACCCAATTTTCGATCTCAGGTCCAATTTTCAAATTCAATTGCCCCAATTTTCAAGTTCAATTGCCCATTGGGTCAATTGTCTAACTTGAAAATTAATTTCCAAAAATATCATATTAATTTCTAATAATTTGATTAATTTAATTTTCCCAAAATTCACTTAGATTTTTCAAATTAATTTTTCAAGAAAATTATTTAATCAAATTTTCTAATCGAACAATTCTCAAGATTGCCAAATTTAATTTCACATCGAATAAATTGAATCAATTAAATTATTTCCAAAGTTGTAGAATTTTCTTCTAGTTCAAATGTAGTCTGATCGAGCTTTTATTGAGCTAGCGGATGGACCAATCGGACATATACAATTAGGCTCTGGTAATTGCAATTATGTTCAAAAGCATCATTCTGATAATTCGCAATTCACTTAATCATGGAGTCAGTCCACAAGAAGTACCATGATTGAAAACTCTTTATTTTATACTCTTTACAAAAGCAATTCATCAAATTGCTTTGTCCAATGACCTTATCATGTGTGTGTTACCCTCATATGATATCTTTGATTCCTTTGAGTTAAATTCATTCACTCAATATAATCTTATTTTATCTCATTGTTACCATTGTGTCTTCTTAATGATTAATATGATCAGTGTCAACAAATGACTGTGATAAATTGCTCATTCGAGAACAAGCAACCCGTGGCCACGTTCCATATTTATCAATCCACACAATGCCAATGAGAGGATATCGTTAACTCTTTAATCGAGCTATGAATTCCATTGTTGCTAGTAAATCCATGTCATACACAAGTCATGTACCCAACATACCGGCTATATGGTCGATCATATTTAGAGCATAAGCCTCCACTTATATCAAAGCACATGAGTTACATATGCATGGTCAATGACTAACTCAGGATTTAGGTAAATCACACAATGAACGTCACAAGTGAATTAATTCACAAATGGATTCATAATTGATTCATCTTGAGTCCAGTCCAATGTATCATTCTTCAATGAATACATCTATGTCTCTACCCTTAGAGTCAACTATTCTGATAGCCAACACTAGCCATCTCCCCAATTGGAATTGTAGACGACATAATAATCCTTCTAAGAATTTGAATCAAATGCTCACTTTGATTCTTTTTACGGGATCTCAAACTCGTTTAGATTATCTACTGAAGTAAGTTGTCTTTCTTGCAATGTGAACATTCTTATAGTGCCACTTATCATCAGTTTGAACTTAGACAATCAATGAGCTAATATTTGTTTGTCACAATTTCGCTATGCATGCAAAACATGAAAGAAAGAAACACAAAAGATGTAACACCCCTAACCCTTCTCCGTCGTCGAATTAGGGTCACGGGAATTACTAACACATCATACAATTAATCAATCATAATTACACATATATATACTAATCAATAACAATATAATATACAAGGGCAGGTCACAAACAATCAGATCATATCATACTAGATATTATATAATCGAATAATGATTCATGCTATGCAATGCTAAACTTGGTCTTCTACTGTCTACACTATTATCACTATTTATACATTGCTAAACTTAGTCTTCCACTATCTACACTTTTATCACTATTTATCCCTTCTTGAATGTCAAAATTCAGATACATACAAGACTATTCCAATTATTAGCATCAGAGTATTAGTCCATACTCTATCTACGATTATCTTTTTAATTTATCTTCGATGATGTTAGTGGAATGCACTTAATTTAGGTTTGCTATTCCATCCCAATTAAGAGTAAAAGTTACTCTTACAGCCCCTATTACGAGTCTACAAGACCCTAAAAGTAGTTTAAAAACAGGCAGGGACTAATTTGAAAAATTCTAGAAGTTTAGGAAATAATTACAAAAATTTTACCTCATACGCCCGTGTGGCCATGCCGTGTGTGTAACACCCCTTACCCGTAACCGACGACGGGATAAGGTACAAGGCGTTATATATCTTAAACACATGCAAACGTACTTTTCTAAGTCATAAAATTTCGTTCAATTTTAAAACTCTTTAAACTTTGCCTTAAAGTCCCTAATATGGACCTACGAGGCCCAAAACACACTTTGAAAACGGTTCGGGACTAAACCGAGCACTTTATAAAAACTTTAGAAAATATCATTGAAATCAGGGGCACACGCCCGTGTGGAAGAGTGACACGTCCATGTGACCTCTTAACATGGCCATGCTGAAGGATCGTGTAGCTCACACGGCCTGAGCATATTGGGACACGCCCGTGTCCCTAGCCCGTGTACAAAAACCTTGACATTCTGTTTCTGACGTCATCAACCCTTTAAGGTCGCACGGCCAAGGCACACACCCGTGTGCTAGGCCGTGTGGTGAATTTAATTACACAATTAAGGTGCAGGGGACACACGGCCGGACTACATGCCCATGGGGCAGACCGTGTGTCACACATGGCCCAGACACACGCCCGTGTGTCTACCTGTGTGGACAGAAACAAGGCTATTTACCACGCCTTTTTGCCACCCTTACTTGCACCAACATACCATATGCTCAACCATGCGAATTTTTACATTTATGAAAAACATCATCATATGCATATAACAATAACAAATATTAGCCATCATCCATGGCCTTATACAAAATGATCTATCAAATAGCATAGGCTCACATTTAGCAAATTCAGCTATGACACTTAACAACATAATTAAATCTCCTATACATGCCACAACTCAACTACTTGAATTCAACAATACCCGAAGTGATAGCTTGGTAGTGTGATGGTATCTCCGACGTTCTCCAACCCGAGCTAGCCTGAGGACATTATAAACATAGAAAATAGATAGAGTAAGCTACAAAGCTTAGTAAGTACGTATGTAAATAATAAACAATTGATTACCATGCTTTTAACAATTCTTATTATAAGATCTCAAGATAATACCATCATTATTGCATAAAATTTCACAATTCATTTATGTTCATCTTGAGCTGTCTACTCGAGTTACAGTCACTAAATTATTTTTATCCAGGGCTACGGAACTCCAAATTAAGATCCAATAATTTTCCCTGAAAATAAACTCACATATCTTCTTACCATAATATTTCCAGAATTTTTGGTTCATCCAATCAATACAGTTTATTCTTTAAAGTCTCCCCTATTTTGCTGTCCGACAGTTCTGACCCCTCTTCACTAAAAATTTATTTTCTCGTTGTATAGAACTCGAATAATGGTCTCGTTTGTTTCTCTTGAAAATAAACTTATTAATAAATTCAAGCATATAAATTTTATCCCTTTATTATTTTTGTAAAATTTTTAATGAATTTCCCAAGTCAGAGTAGGGGAATTCAAAATCATTCTGACCCTGTCTCACTAAAATCCAAATATCTCACCATATGAAATTCTTTTGCTTATTATGTTTCTTTTATGTAGAAATAGACTCCATAAGCTTTAATATCCTATCCCATTCAACATCTAATTCAATTCCCACAATTTTTGGTGATTTTTCAAAGTTATACAATTGCTGCTGTCCAAAACTGTTTTATTGCTAATTTTACTCTTTCATGATTGCTTTGTATTAACATCCATTTAATCATACATAACACCAAAGCATATCCTTAACTAGCCATTCCAATAGCTAGTCATTATCGAATATTTACATGCCATTCATTTTCCCCTTTAATCTATACATCAACAACAAAACTTAAACTTATCATGTCTCAATTTAATTTGGCCTAAAAGCCTCACACATGGTCATCAATCAAATTTACCACCTATTTATACATCATAAGTATAGACCTATCGTCACAAGATCATTTTCATAGGTATGACTTACTCATTTACATTTTACCAAATGTCCCATATACATCGATTTCAGTACTCATGAATTTTGCGTACATACTTGTACCCTTTCAACATGATCATACTTTGTCATTTCTTTGACATCATCTTTGGATTTACCCGTTGAACCTCTTGGGATACTAAGGATACTCGTACATGATGTATCGTACCAATGTCATGTCCCAGACATGGTCTTACGCAGGCTCTCATATCGTGGCCGATGCCATGTCCCAGACATGGTCTTACACTGGCTCTCATATTGTGGCCGATGCCATGTGCCAGACATGGTCTTACACTAGCACACATATCAATGCCGATGCCATGTCCCAGACATGGTCTTACACTGGCTCTCATATTGTGGCCGATGCCATGTCACAGACATGGTCTTACACTAGCACACATATCAATGCCGATGCCATGTCCCAGACAAGGTCTTACACTGGCTCTCATATTGCCATGGTCCAACCATGGTCTTTACCGTTAATTCATCACATGTCGAAATTCGATCATATTCCGCCCTGCATTTCTTTTAATTTGATCTTTCAATACAATCTCGTAATTTTTATATTATTCATGATCCAATAATAACATACGAAATAACACATGGTATCGGTTAAGCATTTAAACATATCAAATTTAATGCTTATTAACATACAAACTTACCTCGGTATGAAACGACGAAATAAGTCAATTACTCGGTTATCTTACTTTTTCCCCGATCTAATTCCGAATCTCATCTTCCTTGATCTGTAACAACACATTTAATTTATTTATTCATCATGCTACTCAAATTAGCCCAATTTCACATTTTTGGTAAAATTACATTTTTACCCCTAAACTTTGTCATATTTACACTTTTGCCCCTAGGCTCGTTAAATGAAATGTGCTCAATTTCTTTACTACCCATGCATAGCCGAACCTTTTTCATGCTTATAGCAGTCCACATTTTCCATTATTTCACACCTTTACCACATATTTTACAACTTTTACAAAATGGTCCATTTTAGGTGTTTTCATGAAAATCACTTAACAAAAGTTGTTTATTTAACAACCAAGAGTCATTTTCTTCCATAAAAATGCAGCAAACAACATGAATATTCTCATGGCAAAACCCTAGACTTTCAACCATTTTGCAAAATAGTCCCCTCATTAGCTAGATTAAGCTACAAGGGTTCCAAAAATACAAAATTCATCAAAAATGACCATCAAAATCACTTACTTGTGAGAGTTAGAAGTTGTTGAAATTTTCAAGCTTCCATGGCCATTTCCTTGGGTAAGAATCGGTGGAGAAGAAAGAGAAATAAAAAAGATGGTAGCTTTTGTTATTTGTCTTATTACACCTATTAACTTATTTACCAACTTAACCTTTTAATAACTCCACCAAATCCACCTACTACATGTCCATCTTTGTCTCTTCACTTTTCTATTGGTATAATTACCATGCAAGTGCTCATACTTTTCAATTCTATAGCTATTTACTGCCTTTATCAATTAGACCTCAAGCTTTGCACCTAACGCGATTTACTCCTTTTTATCAAATTGAGCACTCAAACAAGGAAATTTCTTTATGAAAATTTCACAAAACTTTAGTATCATATTGTAGACATCAAAATAATAATAAAATAAATTTTTCGATGTCAGATTTGTGGTCCTGCAACCACTGTTCTGACTAGGCCCAAAATCAGGATGTTACAGTGTGCCTCACACGGCTGAGACACACGCCCGTGTCTCAAGCCATGTAACTCTCTGACATGGGTCACACGCCCATGTGTGTTGCCCGTGTGTGACACACGCCCGTTTGGCCAGGTCGTGTGCACCAAAAGTACCTTAAAACTCAAGTTTACCATTTCCTACTTACTTGGGCACTAAGCAACTCAATTACCAATCATTTAACCTATTCAAAACACGATTAAACATGCCCAAAATACACCAAATTCATCACCTAATATGCCTAACCAATGTACCCTCATTGGTACCACATTTTATATGTTCAAATATATCAACAACACATCAAGCATTCAAGACTTTCATTCATATCACATTTACCATATTTGAACTAACTTTCAACTTCTAAAGTTACCAAATACGAAGCTAAGCATATACCAAGCATTATGGTAAGCTACCAAACTTTAAACTATCACATACCAAAATATAAACTAGGCTAACATACCAACATAGCCTCAACCACAACAATATACACATTTAACCATCATTTCACTAGCAAATAAGTTAACAACATCTTATAAACAATACCAACAAAAGACTCCCTAGGTACATGCCATTACAAAATGAAATATCACCACACTTGAGCTCAGGATTTGTGATTTGATGTTGAGTCGGCAATAATTCGAACAGTATCTAGCTTGCGCATGGAAAACAAAACCGCACGCTGAGTAAAACTTAGTGGTATTTCTATAATCCAAATAATATAAAGTTGATATAAGTATTTGAAATGCAAAATGCAACAAGTAAACTATGTTCACGTGTTTCAATTCAATAGTATAATTTTTGCTCATTCCTTATTCACATCTACTAAGATTTTCACATGTTCAAATATCTAAGTATATATCAATGACATTTCATTTAACATTTGAATGCATCATCTCATGCAATGGCATGATTCATATCTTTGATCAATACTTGAATTCATTCAAGTTTCACATCTCAATTCATCATTTCATATCTCACTTCTCATCTCATAATTATTTCTCATATTTGACAGTTCAATATTTTCTCATCTCATATTCATTTCTCATCCTTGCTATTTCAGTATCAATCACATAAACTATTGTTTTACTTTCCCCTATTAACACAACACAGACTCGGACGGATACATGGATCCAACCAACACACCAGTTTGGCACCCAGTGCCTCATCGGATAAATCTGAAGTAATAACTGCGCCCAACTCTATATAAATTGACACCCAATGTCTAATCAGTTAAATCGAAGCAAATTGGCACCCAGTGCCTCATTGACTCGAGGTTGAAGTAATCCGTGAACTCTTCCTATCCTATGGCATGCCATCTATATCTGACTCAGCCCGGTACAATTAATAGGGATTCATTTCACTTTTCAGTACAACCAATGTCTCAATTTCGTGAATATATATATCATCACATATAAGCATATATTCAATTTGATAATAATCACACTTTTCTCAATACACATATATTCATAATCAATATATTTCATAATATATAAAATCAATCCATTTCATTTCAATTATGAATTTAATTCAATTCCCAAGTACCAAAGTACTCACCTCAAATGCTTACCATATGCAAACAATTATATATGCAATAATCTACTATTTAATTCTGATTATAGAAATACAAACCGTGATTTCTGAGCTATTCGACGTCGATTTTATCCTTCCCCTTTTTAATCGAGGATTCTGGTATGACGTTAGCTACGGAATGAAACAATTAAATCACATTAATATTACACATTTCAATTTCACATTAATTTTTAATTTTCACACTATATTTTGCTTATTCTTCAATTTAGTCCCTAAACCGAGACTAATTTTAACCTTCACAATTAACTTCATATTTTTATTCTAATTTCACTCTAGACCATATTTGGCTTCCTCTTTTCCAATTCGACCCCTTAATTTTTATGTTTTTACAATTTAGTCCCTATTGTTCAAAATCAACAATTAATTCCACAATTTAGTCTTTTTCTATTTCTAACTTAAAAATCTATATATTTAATCCCTAATACTTAAAATATTCAACAATGTCAACATCTAAAATCTTGAACAATACTAAATATTACAATATAGGTCAGATAGCCCTAAGTACCAGATTCCAAAAATATAAAAATTACAAGAAAATGGGACTAAATTGACTAACCAATTGAAATTTGAAAGTTTGGAACCCTTGGTGCCGTCGGCCACTTTGTTTCTTTCTTTCTTTTCTTTTCTTTAATTTGCATGCAATTGTTTCATCTTTCTTTCCACTTTCTTTCTATTTGTTTATTATGTTTTCATTTTATTATCTTTATTATTATTATCATTATTATTAAAGATACTTTAATATATAACATATACACATGCAAACTCATTAAACCATAACCGGCCACCTCCCACCATTTTAATAAATGGTAAATTTTCTACTTTAGTCCCTTCTATTTCTTTCAATCTATAATTCAACTTTTAACCCTTACACGATTTAGTCCCTATACCTTAATAACTCCTAATTTCACAAAATTCACTATTCCAAAAATTAATTAGCTACCCTACTAACTTCGTAAACATTTAATTAAATATTTACGAGTCTGGTTTATTAAAACAGAGTCCCGAAACTACATTTTTCGACACCCCTGACTATCGGGTCGTTACAAAAGACATGATAGTGAAATGTGAAATTAACTTTATTTATTTATTCATCATTCAAATACATAAAAAAAAATTCCATGTTTACTACAATATTAGCATATTTCCTAACACGGATCAACTCGTTGCACACACTATCAAGATTATGATTCGGTAGTCTTTTAAACATTTTGAATATGGTTATGTGGCATGTAAATAGGACTAGTTTTGTACTTATTTTTACTTTTGATGCTCCTAAGTTTGAGTCAAGTATGATCTTGATTTTGGATGCTTGAGTACGATGTTTTAAAAGAATTTGTATTGGCAAGTTATTCTTGAAGCATTTGAATGGTAAAATTTGATTGTGTGAAGATTGATTTAATATGTTCGAAATGGCATATTTATCCGGTTATGAAAATGTGATGGTAACCTAGGTATATTAGCATATGGAACGTTGTTTAATGGAAGGCTTTGGTACTCAAGTGTATGGTATTGTGATGAGCCATAATTGAAATGTATAAATGGTAAATGTTTCGATGTGATATGGTTGAATGAGATGTTGAATTTGGTTTGCAATTCTTATTTGAATGCTTGAAAGTTTATAATGTGATAAGTGATGTTTTGATGTCTAATTGTTGATAATGACATGAAAGTTCTTTTGCATAGATGAATGAATACTTTGGCACATGTTTTGGTCTGGTATGGTACAGGTTTAAGTGTGCATGTATGCACCATTGTGTTAGAAGTTTAAGTGATTTGGAAGCTAGATCAAAATGACCTATTTTTACATCACACGAGCTGGCCACACCACCGTGTGACAAATACGGGTTGGTGTAACAGTCACGTGACTTCTGGTAAAAAGGAATTTTTAGGGTCGCACTGCTCCCGATTGTTACACGGGCCAGCCACATGGCTGTGTGACTACTAAAGGACATGGCTATTTATGTGCCATACGGTCTTAGAAAGTTACACGGCCGTATGTCCCCTGTTTTGCATGAATGTCCTTATCTTTTGAGAATGTTACAGTTTGGTTTTTGCTTGTTCCCGGGTCAACTCTAGAGCTCACGTAAGCTTGTACGAGACTCGAAAAAGTTTTAAATTGTAGTAAATGATTAATCTGATAAAAGTTATTGAATTTTGATCATAAATTGTTTGTAACTATTCCGTTTCGTACTATAGCATTCTATAACTCTATCCCGGCAATAGGGACGAGCGAGGGGTATTACAATTACATTATTATTCTATTCTATTCCAACGAACTAGTTGTACTTTTAGAGAGCATTTGGTATGATGAAAAGTTATCACTTTCTAAGGAATTTAATTGGTTTGAATGTTATTCCAATGTTTGGTATACAACATTTGGTTTAATTTCCTTGGAATGTAATATCCCTTGGGAATTACTTTCTCACAAGTTATGGAAAGTGATTTCATTGATAATTGTGAGAAAGTAACTTTCCCATGTAGATGAAATGTAAAAAATGGTTGTTAAGATAAAAATAACCTTTCTTTTAGGGTAAACTTTCTAGTTAGCCACCAAAAGTTTAGGATGCTTTCATTTTGGCCATCCAAGATAAAATTTTTGCAATTTCGTCACCTAACTTTTAAGGTGCTTTCATTTTAGTCACCCAAGCATTAAATCTCAAACGATGGTTAACTATACATGCTGCATCATGTTTACACTTTCATATTGGTCACCCAAATTCTAGGTTGCTTTCATTTTGGTCACCCCAAAACTATATTTTTTTACTTATTAATCAGGGTAAAAAGCATTAGGGATTCAAGTGAAAAACTGTAGAAACTAAAATAATGCATTAAAAAGTTGTCAAATTGTACTTATTACCCCCATTTCCAGAAGTTCTAATTTCTTTTTCAGTATTAAAATTTTAAATTTTAAAACATCAAAATCAATTAAATAACTTATTGAAAAATTGTATCGCTTGATAATGCCAACTGATTTATTACTATAATATTGAAATTAATTAATTTAATCTCCTTCTAAAAGTTTAAATTTTATTTTATTTTTTCAAATTAAAATAAACTGAAATAACTCATTTTTAATAATTTTTTATGAAACACAAATTTCTTTTGGTTATAAGATCTTGAATCTTCCATGCTAAGCTAAAAGTAAAGAAAAATCTTTGCAATTAATTAATTTAATTAATTTTATCTTTCATGCCAAACAAAACTCATAGTTTTATTTATTAATTTTTTACCCAAACGAAGAACAAACAATTAATTTAATTAATTGTAATGATTTTCAGAAATAGGATAAACAAATACAATTTGATAAATTTTGTGTATTATTTTAGTTTCTACAGTTTTCTCACTTTAATCCTTAATTGTTTTACCTCAACCAATACTTAAAAAAAAAAAAATTTTCTGGGTGACTAAAATGAAAGTATAAATATAATGTGATATGTACAGTTAACCACCATTAAAAATTTAACGCTTGAATAACAAAAATGAAAATGTTCTAAAAATTGAGTAACCAACTAAATAATTTACCTTACTTTTATTTGTGTTTTAGGATATTAACTTTTTCTTATTGTAAAAACAAAAATATAACATATCTCTTATTCTCTGGTCAATGATTTAAATTCATTGTTTCAAAATAAATATTTATTTTTTTCTTTTGTTAAAAATATTTTTAATATATATTTTTTATTAAATCAATATTTAATATAAAGATTTTGTAAATCCTACATTTTCACAATATTGCAAGTTATTTTTCAAATGTATGTCTATTATTGATTTTGATCAAAATAAATTAAACTAGACATGTGTCGTGTATTAAACTCTACTTGTAGAATTAAAAAACTTTATTAATAGTGGACAGAATACTAACCCATAATAAATATGCTTGAAAACATTATTATTAAGGGAAAATATTTGGTATACTATCAGTGTAGTTTTTAGATTCTACAAATATGGTCAAGGTTGACAAGTATATAATATAGGGGTATAGTAAAATATTAAAAAATAAATATATATAAAAAAAAGAGATACATGTCAATTTTTTAAAATTATTTTTAAAATAAAAAATAATATCAAATATTAACTCTATTATTAAATATTTAATTCATATACTTGTCAATATTAAATATTATTTAAAGAAAATTAAAATATATAAATATTATTTTTTATTTAATAAAAATCTTTTGAGTATACTAAATATGTTATTTTCCTTTCTTGTGAATCTAAAATTCAACTAAGGCTCTGTTTGTTTGCTTGTATTTTGTTTTCTAGAAAATGTTTTCATCATTTTCCACCGTTTGTTTGGTGGAAAACAAATTCCCACCATAAAAGCTTTTCCAAAACACGGGAAAATGACGCTTTCTTTTGGGAAAATGTCTTACACTTTTTTTTCGGTAAGACATTTTCCAAAACATAGGAAAATGACGTCTTCTTCTCCCTTTTCCTCTTCCCCTTCCTCTTGGGTTGCAAATCAGTGCCATTGCCAGGTACCCTCCTTCATATTCTCTCTAGTCTACCCATTTTTATCTCTTCAATCATTCTGATTTTTGTTATCTATCTATCTATCTTCTTGAGGTTGTATGTACAATTTTTGGCTCCGGTGAAGCGAGGATCAAAGCCCAGCAAAGAGGAAGAGGAGAAGCAGGATTATTACGTGAATATGGGTTACGCTATTGGGACCTCGATAGAAGAGTTCCCGGACATCTTCTACAGAGAGCTCAGTTTTGATATTTACAGGTTCGGATTCAATTTTCCCGCATTTGATTTCTTTGAAATGGAGTAAATTATTGATAATTCTGTAAAATAAATTTGATTTTTCAAAGTTTTCCTTGTTCATATGCTGATTTTGGGTTCTCATCGTTAAATTAAAAAAAAAAAGAGAGAGAGAAAGGGTAAAATGAAAATGGCGTTGGCTCAGGCCTTGCCTTCTTCACGGAAACAAGAGCATCTAGAAGTCAAGCGCTTTGGTACATCTTTTGTTCTTAATTTTTTCCCTTTATCGGTTGATTTGATGGTTTCTTTCTGTTTTGAAATATGATTTTCGATCTGGTAAATGGTTTGGTTACTATATAGTCAGCTATTTTGGATATCGATTTCGGAATAGGACTAGAATTGGCGGTCTATTTTGGTATTTTCATATATGATCTGTAGTATATTTGCATTGTCTTGCAATTCTTTGGGAGATCATGTCTAGAATTGATGGTATATGGAATCAATTATTTTGTTAGATTACACCTTTTGGGAATTTCAATGCTTTTATGCCTTAAATCTTTGCAACTGCCTAAGGTGATGCTATTCGAGCAAAAAATATGACCAATGTTTTTTGGTTTTTCTTCTTAAATTGGATTTGAGAGTTCACTTTTATCATTACGTGCTTTTGTTTGTATTCAAGCTGGAAAAGATGAAGAAACTTCAC
Source organism: Gossypium sturtianum (assembly GCA_025698515.1). Taxonomy (NCBI): domain Eukaryota; kingdom Viridiplantae; phylum Streptophyta; class Magnoliopsida; order Malvales; family Malvaceae; genus Gossypium; species Gossypium sturtianum. The sequence goes on from CM046952.1 coordinate 57,765,252, forward strand.
TGCATTTGACACTCTAATAACAGTGATTTCAGATGAAGAGTGTATTTAAGTTGCATAACGATAGCATTGCGGTTTAAGGTTGCCTATACGCGTTTGTGCCTGAGTGAAGTGTCTTATTTCTACTTCTATTGTGTGATGTGTTGAATCTGTTCTGGTTGTTTAGAACTCTTCTTCTGATTTTTATCAGTAGTCATTCATGTTCTACTAACTAGGGCTGGTAAACAAAAAGAACTCCGATTCTAGATTTCTATGTTTTGTCTTTGAATGCTGTGCCTTTTACATAGTTTGAAAAGTTAATATCCTCCTAAACCGTCCATTTGGTTGACTGGATTTTGTATAATTTTTACTCTGGTTTTATGTTTATGATAAAAGTTTTCAGTTAGATTTTATTACATAAATGGGTTTTTGCAAATGAACAAATAATTATTTAGAGTATGTTTACCAAGTACTATTACAATTGATTCCTCCTTTCTTGCAAACCGGAGGAATTCTCAGAAGAAAAAGCAATGAGAAAGCCAAGAAGGCAGCATCTACCTCCCAAACCAATGTTTCTGATGTTAGCTTAAATGAAAAACAACAATTAGAAATAACAATTTCTGAAGTGTACTGCTTGTAATAACAATTTATAAACATTTTTTGAAGTGTACTTTTTGATGTCTTGTAATAACAATCTACCTCCCTTGGGCAAGTTATACTGCTTGTAATAACAATTTCCTTACTAACACAAATAAACATTTTTTGAAGTGTACTTTTTGATGTCTTAGAAATATGCCATTATAAGTATCCATGGTTATATTTAACTCATCTGATGCAATTTGACATTCCATAATATATGCAATTTATTACTAGTCTATGTTGTTCTATCCATAAGAACCATGATATAATGGATGAGTATATTTGTATACTTAGATCTGTGTCTTTTGTTTACCATCTTGTCTTTTGGTGTGCATGAGCTGGATCCATGCTTTCTTTGGTTTGTATATAAGAGGCAATGATAAGGAGACTCTTGAGCATTTTAGTGATAATGCACTGTTCTGTATTTCAAGCCTAATGTCATGTTGGTTTCTTATGATAAGCTAATACTAATGGTTGGTCAAAGAACTCGAAGAAGCTGTTGAAATAAAAACATTGTTGTATGTTTTGAAGCTCCTAATATGCTCACACGGATAATTTGATGTATAAAACTATAATTTTGCTTCAAAAATTTTCTCAAGGTTGAAGATATTGATAGTTTTAATGTGGTGCAATATTAGTTATGCACTTGGACAATGTTGTTGTTATCATGTGGTGTACTACTAATTATGCATTTGGATAATATTATTAATTTCTAGTATTAATTGTGATTTGAAAGCTAATTTATAATTATTCAATCCTTGTTTTTTTATTTTTTTATAACACAATTACAAATAATTTATTTGACTTTGGTTGTTTTCAATTTATGACGTTAATATTCTAGCTTAATAATTGAGTATTATTATATATTTAATTTATTTATTTATTTATTTATAAATAAATTATTGCAATATATGTAAAAACAATTTAAAATATAAAAATTTATTAATATGTATATAAATTTATTAATATATGTAAAAATAACTTTTCCGGAAAATATTTTCAGGAAATCTGCCAAACAACAGAAAATATTTTACACAAATTCATCCAAACACCAGAAAATATTTTCAATAAATTATTTTTTAAAAAAGTAAATTATTTTCTAAAAATTATTTTCTGAAAAATATTTTACTGATAAACAAACATAGCCTAAATTAAAAAGTCTTCACCAACTGTCTAAATAAAATACATTTGATTTAGCAATTGCTGCGATCCGTCCTTTATCAATCTATATTTTTCCTTTCTTGTCCGATTAGACATCCCCAATTTCAAATAATTTTCTTGGTTGATTTGTGAACTCCTCAACTACCCACATCATCAATTACTTTTTTAATGAATTATATATATCCCCCTAGATGTTCTTTTTTCTCCTAAAAATAAGCCCAACTTGAACTCCAAAGTAATAATTGAACTGGAAATGAATTTCGAATCAAACTTCACTCCCTTATACAACACGATTCCATCACACGTTATACCTGTCCCCTTCAACTTGGCTGCCATTGGTTCTTAGTAGATTATTGCTTTATCTTATATCATTCTTTTTCTTTGATTTCTTGATTCCCTTGGCTGCAATGAAATTCCATGCACTGATAAGTGAGTTTTGTGTTGCCAAACCCCTCAAAAACAAATGGAGGAATCAATCCAGGAGAATAAATTGCAGCAAATATTTGTGCTTTCTTCTTATGTTTTCCATTGTTTTATTAGTCTTTCTTCGTCACCTGTTTTTCTTTTCAATCCATGCTCGACCTTCATCTCACCACCACTCAAAGAAGAAGATTCATAGTTTAGTTGGTGAAAGTTCAAGTCAAGATTCTTGCTTGGGTCGATATATTTATATTCATGATCTTCCCATGCGATTCAATCAAGATTTGGTCACCAACTGTCAGGTTCTTACAAGGTCCATTGATAAAACCAGTATGTGTGAATATGTACAAAATTCTGGTTTTGGTCCTCGGATTATAAGCTCTGAGGCTTCGGATTTATGGAACAGCAATTGGTTTTGGACGAATCAATTCATGTTAGAAGTTATTTTCCATGACAGGATGAAGAAATACAAGTGTTTAACTAATGATTCACTCGTTGCTTCGGCCATTTTCGTCCCGTATTATGCTGGTTTGGATCTTCGTCGCTATCTATGGGGTTTCAATACTTCCATGAGAGATTCCTCGGGTTTCGATTTGATTAATTGGCTTAAACAAAAACCCCAATGGAAAACGATGTGGGGTAAAGATCATTTCTTGGTTTCCAGCAGGATTGCTCGTGATTTCAGGAGAAAATCCGACAGGAAATCCGACTGGGGAAGCAACTTCAGATTCTTACCGGAATCTAGGAACTTGTCGATGTTAACAATCGAATCAGGTCCTTGGGAAAACGACATAGCTGTTCCATACCCGACTAGCTTCCACCCTTCAAGTGATGATCAAGTTCTTCAATGGCAGAATCTGATGAGAACCCAAAACAGGCCCTACTTATTCTCTTTCGCAGGTGCCTCAAGGACCCGACAAAAGAATTCAACAAGGAAGGAAATCATCCGCCATTGCCAATCTTCAAACAAGCTCTGCAAATTACTTGACTGTAACTCAGTGGGACATGAATGTGATGATCCTTTGAAGTTGATGAACTTGTTTCGAAGCTCAATCTTCTGTTTACAACCACCAGGGGATTCATTAACGAGAAGATCAACATTTGATTCCATTTTAGCTGGTTGTATCCCAGTGTTCTTCCATCCAGGGAGTGCTTACACACAATATTTATGGTATTTGCCCAAGAATTACTCCAACTATTCTGTGTTTATATCGGCGACAGATTTGAAACTTGGAAAAGTTAGAATCGAGGAGAAATTGGTTACAGTCTCCAAGGATGAAGTAGCGTCGATGAGAGAAGAGGTCATAAGATTGATTCCGAGGATTATTTATGGGGATCGACGGTCTGGATTGGAGAGTGTTGAAGATGATGCATTTGATTTGGCAATCAAAGGAGTTCTGAAACGAGTAGATAGATTAAGGGGAAGTGACCTTTGACTAGAGTTTCCAAGTTGATTTTGTATAGCTTTCTCCTTTGTAATAGTAAATTTAATTTTATTATTACATGATGAAATTCAGATATATTAATACATTCTTTCAACTTAATTACAAGTGAAGGAAAGGACATAAACATGGAATTTCCGAATTGGGCGCTTCCCGACAAAACCTGTGGGTCAGGCATCAACCGGTGAAGACTAATCCCGCATCTTTTTTCGCTGCTGTCGTCCTTGTTGCGTCAATGACCGGGTCCACTCACACTTCTAAAATTTTATTTCTCTAAATTCCTTCAAATCTATCTAAAATTTATATATTTTCACAATTTAAAAATACTAAATATATGATGTGAGTAAAAAAAATGTAATATATTTATTAAAAATTTATATAAAAAATCAATAATAATGATAAAATTAGGTTGTTTTATGGATATATACTGAAAAACAATTATATTTGGTCGTCTATGCTGTTTTTTTTCTTTTAAATTAATAGATATATAATATTTTTGGAGAGAAAAAGTGAAAACGCACTTTATAGGTCGTGTTTTCACTAAAACTAACAACTTAAGTTTTTTGGTCAAATGGTTAAATGTTAGTGTTTTTGTCCTTGAATCCCCGGGTTCAATTTATCTCCTATTCACATTCGTATTTTTTATTTCATGTTGTTTTAAGATTGATTTTGTCCTTAGTCCCAGGTTCGATTCTCTTATAAGGTTTTTTTTATATATATTTTTATTTCATTTGTTTAATTTTTTTATTTTTAATTAATAAATAAAATAAAATAATAAATATGTAATTATTTTTTAAAAACATCAACTAATTCTTTTGATATATTTTTGTTTATATATATTATTTATATGTCAAATATTTATTTTCTCCACTTATATTGTGGGTATGGTAAGTTCTAATATAGATTGAAAAATAAATATTACACATATCAAAATTATATTTACTAAAAATAATGATATTTGCAATAATTATTTGATTTTTTAAATAAGAGAGTTATTAATTAAAAATTAAAAAAAAACTTGAAAACAATATATTTATTAATTATAAACATTAATTAAAAAAACTTGAAACAACATGGAATAAAAAATACATATTAAAATACTTATAAGAAGAATTAAACCTTAGACTCAAAGACGAAATTGCAATTATCTAACCATGTAACCAAAATAGCTAACATGTTAAAAATATTAATTAAAAAAAAAGATTGAAACAACATTAAATAAAAAATACAAATGTGAAAGAGAATAATCAATGTAATATCCTGAAATAGGGGTAAAATTTTATTAAATTATTTTGCATAAGTGTGGTCATCATGGTGTTAATTGAGGTATTTTAGGTGCTAGTGATAAGTTAAGGGAAGGCCCGAGCTATAGGAGAAATTTTATTTTTTTTAGGTGTAAAAGGGGAATTGGGCTAAGGAGGCCTTAAGAATACTTTTCGGCATTTTTGGGCACAAGAAACGCCTTGGTAGAGAGGCTTCCATGCGCCACTTAAGGGCTTTGGGGGACGCCTTGAGCATGGGGGTTCGAATCATGGGGGCTGCAAAGGGTGCATTTTATTTTTGGTTTTGGCATTGAGACAAGGGAGCTAGGGAAGGAGGCTTTAAAAGAATATGGGGGGAGTTTATGACAAAAAGAGAACAGCAGCAGAGTGGCGTGGGAGGGCGCTACCTGCAGCATGGGTGCTAGCAGGTCTCGGGTTCGAGGCTTAATGGCAGCACAAGGTGGTGTTTTATTTTTATTTTTATTTTGTGGCAGATTGGAAAGGTGGTGGACAGCATGTGGGCTCTAAATTGGATGAAGATAAGCTGGAGGCTTGTCTTTGAATTCGGCTGGAAGTATGGAATAAATATTGTTTTATTCCTTTTATTTTTTTTTTTATTTGAAGAGGTGATAAGGGATAAGATGGAAATAGGTATTGTTTTTAATTTTAAATGGATGGGGATAAGTTTAATGGTTGTTTCTAAATTCGGCTGGAAGGGTAAGTATTGTTATTATTTTAATTTATTTATTTGAAGAGGTGGCTGAAAGATAGGATGGAAGATAATGTTATTTTATTTCAAATGGGGGATAATTAAAGGATAAAACTTATCACATTAGGGAGCAAATAAGTGCCGAATTTTGCTTGAGGAGTGTGTCCATCTTTTTATTTGTTTTTAGTCTCCATTGCCGAATCCCTTTTGCATTCTCTTCTTATTCTTTTTCTTTTCTTCATTATTTTCTTTCAATTCCAAATTCTACAACTTTTTCCTATATGGCCGAATACCTCATTTGCAATTAGAATCATAGCCAACCTTAAAGCCTCATTGTTCTACTCTATTTCTCTATTATTAAAAGTGCCAAACACCATAGTCGAATCTTTTTGGAGGGGTCATCGACTACGTGCTTGTGATCTTCTATTCTCTTCAACGTGTAGTGGTAAGTTCTTTCATTATCATTCGGTTTTGTGCTCTTTTTGCTAGTGTGCCAAATCATGAGGATAGGCCTAGGGATAGCCGAATATTCTTTAAGCCATGATTATGTATTCTTTTGTGTGTAGTCGACGCTAAGGAGCCTTAAAAGAGATCTATCGGGTCTTGGAACATTAAGGTAAGTGATTGATAACATTTGGCCATAGGCCATTTTATGAGTTTTAAATGGTGATCGATTCTGTCCCATGATGGTTTAGGGGCTAATCGACAAGGATAAGGAGACTCTTGGGATTTAAAGCATTCAAGGTAAATCGACGAAATAAAGAGTTTCGGGATTCTAGATTGTGTTAGATCCAAAATAGATCGGGATTTCAGCTAAATAATCAAAAGCGTAGTTATCGCCTTTGTCTTTTGATTGTTTTAAATATGTTAAAATGTATATGTGCTATGTTATGAATGATAGCCGAGAGTTAAGGGCTAAAGTGGTGGATACCCGATGGGTAAACGATTAACAAGGTCGGCGTTTTATGTTATTAAATGATTACTTTGTTAAATATATGAAATGGTGATGAGCATGTTATATATGTATTTTATTAAATGATGTTTTAATTATATTTATGTGCATAAGGGCTTGGGATATGAATATTGGAGGACAGGTGTACATATTTATGTACGTGGTCTAATGTTAGCCTTGTGCTACATTAGCGCTTGATGTTAGCTAGGTGCTACGTCAAGGGAGGTGTTGGCTAGGTGCCCATCTCGGCGGTTGATAGTTTGTGTGCATCACCGTAGATTGATTGATATGTGGGATTCCTACGGGATCGGTGGCTTAGCCACGGCCTTGAGCAACAAGTCCGCCAAGGTAGGATATGTGGATCACGATGTGATCGGTGGTGGATTAGCCACGACCTTGGGCAGGGAGTCTGCTAAGGTAGGTGTAATGGATGGACCTAGGTTGGGTTGGGTCATAATTGCATATTTATGTGTATGGACTGTGTGGATATGGGTCGAGCCCATATGTATGGAGACATGTGTAATGACTATGCACTGAGTCTGTTTGACTCACCCAAATTTTTACCAACATTTCAGGTGATGCATAAAGCTTGGACCGGGTTGGAGTGGATACGAGGTGGCCCATGCGAGAGATATTTTAATTAATTAAGTATTTATATATTTTCAGTATTTTGATTAAGAGTTTATTGTAATAAGGCCCATTAAAGTATTTAAGTATTCTTATTAAGTACCTTTATTATTATTTTTTTTTGATGGATTGATAACTGAATTATGATTTGGAAATGAGTTATTTCAAAGAATTTACATTTTGGAATATCTATTAAAGTTTTAAATCCGGAAATGTGTGACAATAAAAGTTTTACTTATAAATTTTTAAAAAAAAATACAAGGTTTTACAAAAGTCAACAAAATTTTAATGTTTTATCTTAAGTCAAAAATATTTTCAAACGTTTTTCCGCAGTGGCATTTCAAATTCGGTCGTAACAAATGGGCCGGGTTTGGGGTGTTACAATCAAACACGAAACTCAAGTACAAAAGCACTAACATTTAACCATTTAACCAAAGGAGCTAAGCTATCAATTTTAGTGAAAACGCATCTTATAGGGCACGTTTTAAGTTGACGTTACTGAAAGCGTGCCTTGTATGATGCGTTTTCAGTGAAGACAACATAGACGGCCAAAAACAACAATTTCATTTTCTCTATTAAAAAAAAAACATATATCGGTAAATTTAAAAAAAAAAAAAGCATAGATGACCAAATTTAACTTTTTTCAGCATATATCCGTAAATCAACCTATAAAATTAAATATTTATTATATATTGTATTTTAAGTTAAAATCTTATTAGAATTAAATTTTTTATTAATTTATTGAATATAAAAGATAAAAATACTCTCATAAATGATATAAAATTTAATAATTTGACTACTTAAATTGGTGTTTGATGATATAAACTCAATAAAAGACTTGATATAAATAAATATATAAATTTAAAACAAATAAGATGCGAAGTAGCCCAGACAAATAGTTGGGACAAGTTGAATTGTTGGGCTACACAAGAACAAGGTAATCAACAAATTGGCCAATAAAGTTGCCAAATTTCTTTGTCATTGCTTAGGCAATAAACCTTGGGAGAGATCATGTATCTGACAATGGAACCTATGGAACATAGATATACCCCAATTCTTCCTTGCCAAGGTTCCTCTTCACTATCCTCAATGGATTCATTTTCTATAACAAAAAATGGAAAAGAAACTCTAAAGTAAACCAAAATGGCAAAAGGCAAGAGAAAAGAAAAAACTGAAACCTAAGAGAAAACGTGTTTCAAAAGCAAACTTGTTTTTACGGTTGGAGTATTTAATGATGTTATACTCGTTCATTGTTTAGATCCTAAACGCAGCCTTCATAAAAAATACAATTTTGTTTCTTTTATTGAAAATGATTAATATATTATTTGGTACTTGAGATTAACTTCAATATTCAATTTGGTATCTAAACAAAATGACATCATGTGGCTCGGTAAATATTTAACAAGTATACACCAATAAAAAAATATAAGTACTTAATTGAGATAAAAGAAAAAACTCAGGTACCAAATTGAACATTAAAACGAAACTTAAGTACTTGTTAGGACAAAGAAAAACTCGTGTATCAATTCTTTTCTAAAAAAAATCATATACCAAACTAAACATTGAAGTTAAACTCAAGCATCAAATTGAGACAAAAAAACTCAAGTATCAAATCGAGCATTGAAGCCGTATCAAATAATATATTAACCCTAATAAAAAGGCATAGTGACAAAATTAGCCCCTAATATTTAATCTTTTGTTACTTTGACCCCAAATCTCTTTTATTTCTCATTTTAACCCTCAATCTTTAAAATTTTATCCAAATAATGTGTTTTGGATGAAAAATGCTAATTGAACCATTAAAAAATAACGTGATAACATGGCATGTAATTTGTAATATTATTTTGAATTAGGTGCACAAATCAACGTCGCTTTTTTGGAAGAAAAAATAAATTCCAAATGTTAATATAAATTTTAAACAAAACATAATAACCGGAAAAATCAATTCCCGAAATAATATAACCCTAAAAATAAAAATCAGTATGAAACATGGGAAAACTTAGGAATCAAAATCAAGGAGAATTTATGCATTGGCATGGTGTGAGATACATTGGAAAATTCGTATTCTCTCAGCCACTTCTTGGTGCTTCAACAATTTGGTTGAAAGATGTGAATGTTGACATGATAATCTAAGGGATCGATTATCTTCTTTATATTGTCCATGCAGTGAACAAAGTGTGAATCTCCACGAAAAGGAGTCATGCAAGTGTAAGTGTTTTGGTCATTAAGGTATGATTTTCAAAGTTTCTGATTCATTTCTATTTTCTTCATGATTCTATTATTTGGGGAATGAATCTACTATCTACTTTGCTATTTTTTTTTTTATAATGTTATAGTTGCATTGCATTTTTAAGGGGATAACGGAGTTCGAACCATAGAAATGACATTATTAGAAAGGATAGTCATGAATTCCAAACATGAAAAGTACCCAAAAAATGTTATGATGATGTTATATCATTCATTATGGTTAACTTTTAATGAATTAGTCAGCATTTTTCATCTAAAATACAACATTCTGATACAATTTTAAATATTGTTGTTGGAATTGGATCAGATCGGTTGCTTGGACCAATTGGATCAATCCAAACAAAGGGATTGGATCGGCCTGTGAGTGAACCGTTTGGAATCAGTAAAAAATTGGAAACTGAAACAAAAACTAATAATTAAACTGGTTGAACCGATTTATAAATTTTTAAAATATTTTTTTGAAAAAAGTATGCAACCGATTTATAAATTTTTAAAATATATTTTTTTTAAAAAGTATGCATTTTTATTTGTTTATTTGTTTATTGTTGGACTAATGATGAAGTCGTAAACCAACTACAAATCCGACTAAGGCAAGTGCACCTATCAATTAATAGTATAGATAGGAGCAAAGATATTGTTCTTAGGAGGACTAAAAATACTAGTTATTATTGTCTTTCTATTATTTAACCGAATAATTGGAGTAATTGATTAAAAACTAAAATTAACTAATTAAATTAACTAAAGAACACGACAAAAAACAAATCAGGAAAATAATTAAGTAAACAACCAAGAAATGAGACAATACCCAGGAAAGAATTCACCTAGATTCCATCTGTCATTATCAATCTAAATTACACAATTTCTTCACTTAGTATCTTGATCTACAGAAATCCCTAAATTATGTAAATATCTCTCTTCAAGAATAAGAGCAACTAACTCTAAGTTGATTAATTGAAATTTCTTTCTAATTAAAACCCCTATTATCGCATTAACTTGATCTATGGATTCCCTTATTAGATTTGACTCTAATCCGGTAGATTTATGTCGTCTTATTTCTAGGATTGCATGCAACTTCACTCAATTACGTTAGTTCTACTCTTAAACAGGGTTTATTCCTCCTCTGATTTAAGCACATCAAACATGGATCAATAGTATAGAAATATTAAACCAAGAATTAAACACACATAATTGAGAACAAAATCTAAGTCTTTATTGCGTAAAATAAAAATCAAACGACATAATCCATCATAGGGTTCATCTCCCTAGGTATTTAGAAAATTAGTTCATGCTAGCAAATAAAAACATCCAAAATACAGTATAACCATAAGAAATAAAGAAACTCATGATGGCTTCCTAAGAAATCAATTGCGAGTCTTCAATCTTGACGGAAATCTACTTTAAAATCCGTTTTAGTGGTGTTTCTCGAGTTATTTTCTTGAATATTCTATGACGGCTCACTCATATCTTCATATTTTTGTCATATATATGTCTTAGAATGCCCGAAAAACCTAAAAATCACATTTCCCGGCAGTTTAGTGTCCAAATTCGCGAAATTGACACGGTTTGGCACATGGCTATGTGGCAGCCCGTATGGCTCACACGGCCAAATGGACAGGCTATGTGGAAAGGGTCAGCCCGTATGGCCCCTGTACCTTGCTCCAATTTTTCGATTTTCGCTTGTTTTTCACTCCTTTTGCTCCTAAGTGCTCACCTAAGTATAAAAACATGAATTTAAAGGATTAGGAGTATAAAATTCACCATTAACATCGAATAATCACCCAAAAAATGCATTAAGAATGAGATTAAAACATGTTACTTTTAGCACTTATCAAATATCCCCACACTTAAGCTTTTTCTTATCCTCAAGTAAAATCCTCAACCCACAATAAAGTTAACTTCTCTTAATTTATTATTATCATCGATAATGTCTCAGGATAATTTACAGATAATCATGCATTGAAAATTTAAACTAAACACAAGCAATCCAAACAGAGAATTTTAAGGTTTAAAAACATTAGGCATCTCCCCTATCTCAAAAATTACTTGAAATTCAAACTCAATAAGAAATAACATCCTCACTAAAGATTCACTCAAAATGTTTAAGGTTCAAGTAATATGCACTCAATAGTCAAACGTGAAATGTCATTACCATAGGCTTGCTTGAAAATCAAATCTCCACCACTATTGAATGAGATGGCACACCAATCAAGAGGTCTTTACAAGGTTGTAATGGGGCTTAAGTTAAGGGTATGGAAAAGGTCAGAAAAGTTGGTTATAATCGAGAGTCGAGTTGATAAGTTACCAAACTAGAAATAATTAGTTTTTAAATTAAAGGAATTTATTAGCTTTTCAACACAATATGAAACTAACGATTCAAGCTCAATCAATTTTTTTTCAATTTTTTTATTTTTTTATTTTTTGATTTTGTTTTTGTTTTTTTAGAGAACAAAGTAAAATTTAGCAATACAATTAATGAAACATAGTCAGGTAACTAATCGAAACAAACCTCGACAAAGAGCGTCAATGAAAAGGATAATTTTACGACAAATATATGAGTTATGGTTAACATTGACGGGTTAGAATAAAAAAATGTGCTAGGATCAATAGGGTTTACTAAGGGATAACACAATAGGTAAACTTATTAAAGGTTAGGTGGGTTAAATCCTAAGTGCCTTTATCATATCATTATATCAAATCAATAATATGGTCTTGACATATATAATCGAAGCAAGTTCTAGAATAACAAATCAAGTCGACAGACTTGCAACCAAAAATAAAATGAGCACGAATAAATATATGCTTTATAGGCTCAAAAACTCAAAAAAAAAATATGATTTCGATGTCAAACTTGCGAATTTAAAATTTCAAAATAATATTTCAATTCAGGGAGACAACCTAAAATAATAATTTCTGAAAAACAACTTATCATGCTTGAGTCTCTCGTGTCTTAAAGTATAAATCACACAATTCACAAATTATTCCAAAACAAAATCAATACAAACTCTAACTTAAAAATTAACCTCAATGGTAGATGTGAGAACATTACTTAAAAAAAAAAACAATTTAGGGATTTTATTGCATAAAAATATAAACAACCTCCCCACACTTAAGATGTACATTGAGGACAATGTATAAACAGATATAAACAGAATAAGCATAATATCATAAGGGAGAGGGAGAACTGAAACTGCCTTGAATATGGATAAATTCGCCAGAATAGTGAAAACAAGAATTGTAGACGATTCTAAATGAAGTACATTTTTCCAAACAAACTAATAAGAGAATAAACAAAAATAAATAAGATAAAGAGATTATAAAATAAAAAACAACCAATAAAACAATAAAAGATAAAGTTCAAAATAAAAATAAAATAAAGCAAAGAAGTCTCACAAATAAAATAAAAACAACTAAAAATAAAAGTACAACCGAAGATAAAAATAAATAAAGCAAAAAACAAAATCAAGTCAGTGATCGGCATCGTGCGAGGTGTCTGGATCGTGAGGCACATGATCAGGATGAGAGATATGGAGATGCTGGCAAGTCTAATGCAAATACGTCTCAATGCTATCGAATTGATCAAAGCGATCAAACCGCTCAGAGAGACCCTCAAGTGTAACAGCGAGAGTAGCCATAGGGTGACTATGAGGCAGAGGGGAACGAGGTGCGTCCACATGGCTAGGAGAATCATCATCCGAAAACTCCTCGTGCTTATTCTGATTATCCAAATGAGACAAAGTGTATCAATGAGGACTGTAACATCCTGGAAAGGGCCTATGCATTTTCGGTTTAATTGTACGAAATGACAAGTCTTAAGTATTATGAATAAATTTTGAATATTTTTGGAAACCTGAAAATGTATGGAAATGTTAAGTTTAAAAATGGAAGGTGAACATTTTTGGAAACTAGGAAATGTAAGGAAAATGGAAAGTGAACATTTTTGGAAACTTGGAAATGTAAGGAAATGTCAAGTTTACAGAGCCGATCGAAAATTTTTGGAAACTTAGAAATGACCTAGAAATGACGAGTTTTAAGGTTTAAAAGGGGAAATCAAGGCAAGGTGGCCTTAAAAGAAAAAGTTTGTGAAATTTTACACACAAACAGGCTTGGAAAAGTGGCCTGAAGATGTCACTTAGGGCCTCTGAAAATGGCGCCACCTGCAAGGGGTTGGGCCTGAGTTCGAGTCACTTGGGAAGCAAATAAAGGAGGTTTTGTTTTTGCTTCCATAAGCCAAGGAGTGGACAGCAAGGCTTCTAGAAAAAGGGAGGTTTATCCTCTTTAAAATTCGGCTATTAAGGATAAATAAAGGTTTTTTTTTAATTGGAGAGATAAATGATGATTTATCTTAAGTATTTTCAAAAAGGAATTTATTTATCATAATTTCCATGAGATAAAAGCTGGATTAAACTCTTTTATTTTATGATAATTAAAGGATAAAGCTATCAAATTAAAGAGTGGTGGCCAAGTAAGGGACTCCTTAGCTGATAATTTCGTCTATAAAAGGAAGGAAGGAGGGATACTCATCGAGTTTTCTTTTTCTCTGCTCTGCAAAATTCTTAGGGTTCTCTCCTCTTCTTTTCTCTTTTCCTTTGTCTAGCCGAATTCCCTAGCCTTCTCTCTCTTTTATTCAAAACCAAAAACACAATCCAACCAAGCCGAAATTCTGCCAAAGCCAAATCTTTGTTGTGACAGAAGGGTGTTGCCGATTTCATTCAAAAAGGTAAGATCAGCTATTATTTGATTTTCAATCTCTCTTTTTAGCCGAAATATAGGAATCTAACTCCTTTAGAATTCCATGGCCGAAATTTGGAAGGTTTTCTTCGGGATTTCTAAGACTCAAGGATTTTCGACAGACTTATAAGGCAAGGTTTCGGGATTTGGACAAAAAGGAAATTGACACCAAGGTAAGTGTATAAATCCTACTAGGATTTGGATTGTGGTTGAAAAGGTTTATTAATATGTTTAAATGATTGACCGAATATAGGAGTTAAGGATCTAAATCAGTAGATCAGTTCTTCGGGATTTCAAGGACTTCATTAAGCGAATCAGGTGTGTAATCCCCACTATCATTTAATATGATACATGGCAATATTTAATCTATGTATATATATATATATTAATGTGAATATGGCTAAGTACCCTAATGTGGTACAAAAGTACTCAGGTACGTTTCCTACTCCCATTAGGACTATGAAATATGTTATTTTATAACATGTGAAAATATATATGAATGTGAATTTAAGTATGAGATGCATGATATAAAAAAAATATGGGTCATTCGGGATTTATGAGAAAGGGGAAGTGAATGTGATGACTTCGGTCTCACTATCTGAATGTGGTGACTTCGGTCACATTATCTAAATGTGGTAACTTCGGTTACATTATCTCGAATCGTGTCTTTTGACACAACTATATCTCGTGGCTATGCCACAAATTTTATATGGGCGATGAGCACGTCGATCGCAATGGCCGCCTTGAAGGTGTGTAGCGGATGGAGGGTCGACTTAGTAGTCCCCACGATGTGCAGGTTGGTACGGGGATATGTAGCGGATGGCATCTAGGTTTTGGGGTCCGGGTTGCATCATCATTGATATCTGTTGTATGAACAAGTGTTTGATATGAATATGTATGCCTGATCTATTGAATGTTAGTGTTGGTTACACATTGAGTCTGTTGACTCACCCCGTTGTGGGAATATTTTTCAGGTGATGAGCATTAATGGACCGGGTCGGCAGGAGCTGAAGGTGACCATGCATCGCAAGGAGAAATTTAAAGATTTGGACTTTTATTTTTACTAAGTACTTTAATTTTATTTTTAGGTATTGATTGATGTAATAAGGCCATAAGCCCTAAGTTGGATTTCTTTACTTCTGTTTATTTTAATTTATTA
The DNA here is from genome assembly GCA_025698515.1 of Gossypium sturtianum. Lineage (NCBI taxonomy): Eukaryota > Viridiplantae > Streptophyta > Magnoliopsida > Malvales > Malvaceae > Gossypium > Gossypium sturtianum. Next base: position 57,780,574 of record CM046952.1, read on the forward strand.
TGTTAAGAATTATTTTTGACTAAAGTTTAATTAAAATTATTTCTTTCAAAATAAACCCTAAAATTGTTTTGTCACCATAATAAAATGATTTCTAAGTAAAATAAATGGGTTTCCAACTTAAGCCAACCCAAAACGATAATTTTCTAAAATTACACAAATTTTCTCTAGGTAAAAAGGAACATTGAAACCGGTTTACTTAAGGAACATACCAGATCCGGTCCAGGGCTCGTGGGCGGTGTGGGTGTTTCAATTTGGTATCGAGCCAGTTTTAAAACTCTCGGCTGTGGGGCTAAGGCCCAAAACGTTTTCAAATCGAGCCAAGTAAGTTTTTTTTTTTTTTGAAAGTATCTTAAGAAATAAGCAGGTTTTCTGGCATGGCACCTAAGTCTCCACCATGATCCACTGTAAGTACCCCTAACCATCTGTATGATTATGTGATTTATGAGTTATGGAAGGGTAGAAAAGGCATGGAACGTAGAATAGTATGATAGGAACTTGAACCCTAGGACTAGTTTACTCAAACACAAACACATAAGACTTAATGCACTAAACAAACCTATGGCTAAGTCACTGAGTTAGGGTGTGGTAACCCCTGTGCGCATGTCTAGGATTGGATCCGAAAGAGCCTGGTATTTAAGCAGTCCTAGTGACTCACCTCCTCTTCGCAGGAATCCTACCTGGTGCGTAGCTTCGGTTCACCCTAACCCAAGGGGCTCAGTAGGTGTGGCAACCTCTGTGCGCATGTCTAGGAATGGTTTCGGTGGGAGCTTGGTATTTAAGCAGTCCGCGTGACTCACCTCCTCTCCACTCGAATCCTGCCTGGTGCGTAGCTTTGGTTCACCCTGACCAAGAGGACTCGGTCATAGGCTAAACACGATAACTAAAACCCGAAAGGGAACTAGCCGTGTTTTCTATAAACACAACAAAACCCTAGTTTTTTTAAAAACTTTTAAAATTACTCTTTAAATTCATGAAAACTATCTTTACAAAATTTTACCAAAAAAAAAAATTCTGATTTATGAAATTACAAAAATGCCCCTAGTGGTAAAATTACCAAAATACCCTTGGTTTATAAAATGACCAACTACCCAACAGTTTTGCCAAAATTTCATTATTTTAGAAATGTTCAAAAACCCTAATTTGCAAACTATCAAAAATACCTTGAATTTTGGAAAATTACAAAATTGCCCCTAACTTACAAAATTACCAAAATGACCCTGATTTCCAAAATTTTTGCAACATCACCATTTTGAAAAGTACAATTCTCAAAAAGAACCCTCAAAGTTTTGCAACTTTTGAAATGACCCTGATTTACTAGATTTTACAAATTTACCCCGATTTGTGAAAAAAATTACGAAAATACCCCTGTAGGACAAAATTACGAAAATACCCCTGGGTAGTGGAGAAACAACAACAATGAAAACTACAACGTTTCTCTGAATGAATGAAAGTTCATAATTGGTTGATGGATGTATGAATGAATAAAAAGACTGTGTGCGTGTATGAATACGAAAGAACCACTCTTAAAACTCTTTTCATAAAATTTCTTCGCGGGTAATCTAGTGAAATAAAAGTACTAATTCATAAAACTTCTTAATCAGATTCTAACGTTAGAAATGAGCTCTAGAGGACGTGGTCGTCGTGGACGAGGTAGAGGAAGGATGACTGTGTCAGAACCCGTTAGATCGGGTCAAGGGGCTGACAATGAGATACCACCGCTACCACCACCCCCAGCTGTTGGTGTTGAGCAGCAAACTCAGACGGGGGATGATGCTGTGTCGCAGGCTGTGCTACGAGTTTTGGAGTTGGTGGCTGGTGCAGGAGGAAATTCGGGAAATCGAAAGTCTGTGCCTGAACGGCTCCGAGCTAATGGAGCGGAAATGTTTCGAGGAGTATCTGGAGTGGCACCCAGTACAACTGAGTACTGGTTGGAAGCAACGGAGCGCATCATGGATGAGATTGATTTGACCCCTGAGGAAAAGTTGAAAGGGATGGTGGCACTGTTACGCGATGAAGTGTATCAGTGGTGGTTAACTGTTCGGGATGGTGCCACGGTTGATGATCTGACCTGGGAATATGTTAAGGAAGCATTTCAGAAGAAATATGTGGGAACCAGGTATACAGATGAGCAAAGGAAGGCTTTTCTGGGGCTGGTGCAAGGGAGCAAGTCATTTGCGAATACGGTTGAATTCTCGAGGTTGAGTCGCTATGCTCGGGAGTAGTGGCAATCCGAAGATGAGCGCTGTGTCCGTTTTGAGGACGGACTGAGGGACGATCTGAGACTGTTGATAGCACCGCATCAGGAGCGGGAGTTCTCTGCTTTGGTAGAAAAGGCCAAGGTGGCCGAGGGAATTAAGGATTCTACCAAGCAGGCTGTGGATAGGAATAAGCCCAAAAGAGGTTTTGGACCATCTGGAAAGGTTCATAAGAGGCCTAGAGTTGATGGGCATGAAATCGACAAGCTAGTACAGGGATGGCGATGATCGTCCTTGTGAGCATTGTGGAAAGAAGCACTTAGGGGAGTGCTGGAAAAAGACGGGAGGATGTTTTCGGTGTGGGTCCAAGGACCATATGCTCAAGGATTGTCCCAAGAAACCAGATGAGAGTCGGCCGTGCTTTCGGTATCGTTAGTCAGCCGGTAGAGGCGACAGCAGCCTCAACGGGGTCGTGGTTCGAACAACAGAGGTAATGGTGCTGGGCAGAGGCCGTGGAACACGGTGGCCGAGGTGTCTTTGCTAATCTTGAGGTAAGGCAACCGGGTTTGGTTTATGCGGTTCACCGGAGGGAGGATGGTGACGCGCACGGATGTTATAACCGCACGTTCTTTATTTTGACAGCCTTATTATGCCTTAATTGATGTGGGCTCGACCCATTCCTATGTTGCATGTAGTGTAGTGGAAACACTAGGCCTAGACTCAACCTTCCGATAGGCGGATGATCGTAGTAAGCCCATTAGGCCAAATCGTAGTGGTAGATAAGATCTTTCGAATGTACCCTAGAGATTCGAGGAGTGAACTTTGGGGTGACTTAATGGAGTTACCCTTCGGAGAGTTTGAACTTATACTCGGAATGGACTGGCTAGTAGAACACCGAGCCGTGTTGGATTGTGCGGCTAAACGAATGGAACTAAGGACTCCGGAGGATGAAGTAGTAGTAATGATCGGAGAAAGGAGAAATTACTTGTCTAATGTAGTTTCAGCGTTAAAGGCTGAGAAAATGGTTAAGAAAGGGTGCAAGGCGTTCTTAGCCTTTGTAAGTGCGTTGGGTGGAAAGGAAGAAGGTGTTAGCGGAGTTAGAACTGTTAAGGACTTTGAAGATGTATTTCCGGAGGAATTACCAGGAATACCCCCAGATAGGGAGGTGTAATTTGGAATAGATTTACTACCGGGAAGAGCTCCTGTGTCAATCGCTCCATACCGAATGGCGCCAAAGGAGTTAGTGGAGCTCAAGGCTCAAATCCAAGAGTTGTTGGATCGTGGATTCATTCGACCCAGTGTGCCTCCATGGGGAGCACCGGTCCTGTTTGTAAAGAAGAAAGACGAAACTATGCGTATGTGCATAGACTATCGTCAGTTGAATAAGCTGACCATTAAGAACAAGTATCCATTGCCAAGGATCGATGACTTGTTCGATCAGCTGAAGGGGGCCGCAGTGTTTTCAAAGATCGACTTAGGGTCGGGATATCATCAGTTAAAGATGAAGGAGGCTGATATCCATAAGACCGCTTTTAGGACAAGATACGGCCATTTTGAGTTTGTGGTGATGCCGTTTGGATTGACGAACGCTCCAGCCGCGTTCATGGATATGATGAATCGAGTTTTCCAACCCTATTTGGATAGGTTCGTCGTTGTGTTCATCGACGATATTTTGGTGTATTCTAAGTCGGAAGAGGAGCATGATGAGCATCTCCGAGTTGTGTTACAAGTGTTAAGGGAGAAGAAGCTTTATGCCAAATTCAGCAAGTGTGAATTTTGGCTTAAGGAGGTGGCATTTTTAGGACATGTGGTATCCGCAGAGGGAATAAGAGTGGACCCTAGGAAGATTGAAGCAGTATTGGATTGGAAACCACCTAGGTCCGTGGCTGAAATCCGAAGTTTCTTAGGTTTAGCAGGCTATTACAGAAGGTTCGTGGAAGGGTTCTCGTCAATAGCCGCGCCTTTGACAAAGTTGCTAAGGAAGGAAGTACCCTTTGAATGGACAGATAAGCAACAAGAGAGCTTTGAAAAGCTTAAGAAGGTGTTAACGGAAGCTCCAGTGCTAGTTCAGCCAGAGGCAGGCAAGGATTTTGTGGTGTATTGTGACGCTTCTCATACGGGATTAGGATGTGTGCTAAGGCAAGATGGTAAAGTGGTCGCTTATGCGTCTCGGCAGTTAAGGCCTCATGAGGTTAACTACCCAACTCATGACTTGGAACTAGCAGCAGTGGTCTTTGCCCTTAAGGTTTGGAGGCACTACCTTTATGGAGAAAGGTCAGTTATCTACACAGACCACAAAAGTCTTAAGTACTTGTTGACTCAGAAGGAGTTAAACTTGAGGCAACGAAGGTGGGTGGAATTGTTAAAGGATTACGACTGTTCGATAGAATATCATCCGGGCAAGGCGAATGTGGTAGCTGATGCCCTAAGTAGGAAGGTTGTGTCGGATATAAGGGCTTTGTTCGCTCACTTAAGTCTGTATAATGATGGAAGCCTGTTGGCAGAGTTGCAAGTCAAGCCTACATGGCTGAAGGAGGTGAAAGAGGGACAGTTGGCTGATAAGGACCTAAGTGCTAAGTTACAGCAAGTCCAGAACGGAGAATTAAAGGATTATGGCGTCAATGATGAAGGAGTATTGTGCTACAAAGGGAAGGTCTGTATGCCGAGGGACAAGGAGTTGAGACAAAGGATTCTTCGGGAAGCGCATGGTAGCCCTTATGCTATGCATCCCGGAGGCATTAAGCTATATAGAGATCTAAGGGAACAATTTTGGTGGTCTGATCTTAAACGAGAGGTGACTGAATCTGTGGGGAAATGTTTGACGTGTCAGCAAGTTAAGGCTGAACACCAAGTCCCATCAGGATTGCTTCAACCAATCAAGATTCCACAATGGAAGTGGGAGAGAATTACCATGGACTTCGTTAGTGGGCTTCCCCTTACGCCTACTAAGAAGGACTCGGTATGGGTGATAGTGGACCGTTTGACCAAGTCCGCGCATTTTATTCCAGTAAGAGTTGATTATTCTCTTCAAAAGTTAGCCAAGTTATATGTGGCGGAAATCGTGAGGTTACATGGAGTACCAGTATCAATCATCTCCGATAGAGACCCAAGGTTTACGTCTCGGTTTTAGAAGGCAGTTCATCAAGCTTTAGGCTCTAAGTTGGACTTCACTACGGCTTTTCATCCACAATCGGACGGGCAGTCTGAACGGGTTGTACAAGTGTTGGAGGATATGTTGAGAGGCTGTGTGATGGATTTCCGAGGAAGTTGGGAAGATTACTTGCCTCTAGCCGAGTTCGCCTACAACAACGACTATCGAGCTAGCATTCGGATGGCACCATATGAAGCATTGTATGGTCGGAAGTGTAAAACTCCTACTTATTGGGTGAGTTAGGAGAACGGCGAGTGTTAGGTCCGGAGTTAGTAGCGTAAACCGAGGAGAAGGTTGAGATAATTCGGGCAAGGTTGAAGGAAGCCTCGATAGGCGTAAATCGTCTGCGCGGACCTTAGGCGGAAGGAAATAGAGTTTGAAGTGGGAGACCAAGTGTTCTGAAAGTCTCGCCTTGGAAGAAGGTAATGAGGTTTGGGCGCAAAGGAAGTTAAGCCCAAGGTTTATAGGGCCTGTCAGTCTTGAAGCGAGTTGGGCGATGGCATACCAATTGGAGTTGCCACGAGTTGCAGCAGATGCACGACGTATTCCATGTATCCATGTTACGTCGCTACCGATCGGATCCGTCTCATGTGGTACCTGTTGAAGAGGTGGAACTAAGGCCAGACTTATCCTACGAGGAAGAGCCGATTCGGATCTTGGAACGTGATGTGAAAGCACTACGAAGGAAGTCAGTTCCTCTAGTCAAAGTGTTATGGCGCAATCATGGATCGGAAGAAGCTTCGTGGGAGTCAGAGGAGACAATGCGACAGTAATACCCTCAGTTATTTTAGTTAGGAAATTTCGAGGACGAAATTATTTTAAGGGAGGTAGAACTGTAACATCCTGGAAAGGGCCTATGCATTTTCGGTTTAATTGTACGAAATGACAAGTCTTAAGTATTATGAATAAATTTTGAATATTTTTGGAAACCTGAAAATGTATGGAAATGTTAAGTTTAAAAATGGAAGGTGAACATTTTTGGAAACTAGGAAATGTAAGGAAAATGGAAAGTGAACATTTTTGGAAACTTGGAAATGTAAGGAAATGTCAAGTTTACAGAGCCGATCGAAAATTTTTGGAAACTTAGAAATGACCTAGAAATGACGAGTTTTAAGGTTTAAAAGGGGAAATCAAGGCAAGGTGGCCTTAAAATAAAAAGTTTGTGAAATTTGACACACAAACAGGCTTGGAAAAGTGGCCTGAAGATGTCACTTAGGGCCTCTGAAAATGGCGCCACCGCAAGGGGTGGGCTGAGTTCGAGTCACTTGGGAAGCAAATAAAGGAGGTTTTGTTTTTGCTTCCATAAGCCAAGGAGTGGACGTCAAGGCTTCTAGAAAAAGGGAGGTTTATCCTCTTTAAAATTTGGCTATTAAGGATAAATAAAGGTTTTTTTAATTGGAGAGATAAATGATGATTTATCTTAAGTATTTTCAAAAGGAATTTATTTATCATAATTTCCATGAGATAAAGGCTGGATTAAACTCTTTTATTTTATGATAATTAAAGGATAAAGCTATCAAATTGAAGAGTGGTGGCCAAGTAAGGGACTCCTTAGGCGATAATTTCGTCTATAAAAGGAAGGAAGGAGGGATACTCATCGCTTTTCTTTTTCTCTGCTCTTCTGCAGAAATTCTTAGGGTTCTCTCCTCTTCTTTTCTCTTTTCCTTTGTCTAGCCGAATTCCCTAGCCTTCTCTCTCTTTTATTCAAAACCAAAAACACAATCCAACCAAGCCGAAATTCGCCAAAGCCGAATCTTTGTTGTGATGAGAAGGGTGTTGCCGATTTCATTCAAAAAGGTAAGATCAGCTATTATTTGATTTTCAATCTCTCTTTTTAGCCGAAATATAGAATCTAACTCCTTTAGAATTCCATGGCCGAAATTTGGAAGGTTTTCTTGAGATTTCTAAGACTCAAGGATTTTCGACGGACTTATAAGGCAAGGTTTCGGATTTGGACAAAAGGAAATTGACACCAAGGTAAGTGTATAAATCCTACTAGGATTTGGATTGTGGTTGAAAAGGTTTATTAATATGTTTAAATGATTGACCGAATATAGGAGTTAAGGATCTAAATCAGATAGATCGGTTCTTGAGATTTCAAGGACTTCATTAAGCGAATCAGGTGTGTAATCCCCACTATCATTTAATATGATACATGGAAATATTTAATCTATGTATATATATATATATATATTAATGTGAATATGGCTAAGTACCCTAATGTGGTACAAAAGTACTCAGGTACGTTTCCTACTCCCATTAGGACTATGAAATATGTTATTTTATAACATGTGAAAATATATATGAATGTGAATTTAAGTATGAGATGCATGATATAAAAAAATATGGGTCATTCGGGATTTATGAGAAAGGGGAAGTGAATGTGATGACTTCGGTCTCACTATCTGAATGTGGTGACTTCGGTCACATTATCTGAATGTGGTAACTTCGGTTACATTATCTGAATCTGGTGTCTTTTGACACAACTATATCTGGTGGCTATGCCACAAATTTTATATGGGCGATGAGCACGTCAACTGCAGCGACTGCCTTCGAAGGTGTGTAGCGGATGAAGGGTCGACTTAGTAGTCCCCACGGTGTGCAGGTTGGTACGGGGATGTGTAGCGGATGGCATCTAGGTTTTGGGGTCCGGGTTGCATCATCATTGATATCTGTTGTATGAACAAGTGTTTGATATGAATATGTATGCCTGATCTATTGAATGTTAGTGTTGGTTACACATTGAGTCTGTTGACTCACCCCGTTGTGGGAATATTTTTCGGTGATGAGCATTAATGGACCGGTCGTGCAGAGAGCTGAAGGTGACCATGCATCGCAAGGAGAAATTTAAAGATTTGGACTTTTATTTTTACTAAGTACTTAAATTTTATTTTTGGGTATTGATTGATGTAATAAGGCCATAAGGCCCAAGTTGGATTTCTTTACTTCTGTTTATTTTAATTTATTATGTTAAGAATTATTTTTGACTAAAGTTTAATTAAAATTATTTCTTTCAAAATAAACCCTAAAATTGTTTTGTCACCATAATAAAATGATTTCTAAGTAAAATAAATGGGTTTCCAACTTAAGCCAACCCAAAACGATAATTTTCTAAAATTACACAAATTTTCTCTAAGTAACAAGGAACATTGAAACCGGTTTACTTAAGGAACATACCAGATCCGGTTCAGGCTCGTGGGCCGGGTGTGGGGTGTTTCAAGGACCCACTCCAAGCTAGCGCTCTATCATCCTCATATGACTCTTAATAGATAATCTCTGTGGGATCATCTGTCCAACTAATGTAAATGAGGACACCTGCTCTGGAGTATCCAGTGGTCCAAAATGTCACGCTAGTCGAGTCACGTAAGGGCTCAAACAGATAGGACCCTTCCTACTTCGGTCGGACTAGTGGCGAAAAGATAGGGCTAGAAAATATGTAACGTCGATGGGGCGTCACATCGCCATGCTCCAAAGGAAATATGTGTCATATGTACCAAAAACCCTGAGACTCTCCCTCCGATTGATCAATATGTGCGCCAGAATGGCATGAATGTAACGCAGTGCCGGAGGTAGAGAAGTTGCCTTCAACTAACTCGGGTTGTACAATGTCGTAGTCACAGCAATATCAGTCCAATAGAGAGAGGGTGAGAGATAAGTGTGGCGAGATAATGTCAAAAACTCCGAGGTACTCATGAACTCCTCAGAATAGAGTTCAAGGGCAATTTCATACCCTGAGACACTCAGATAACGCGTCATACCACCGAGTCTGAAGGAAACAGTGCACGGCTCATCCTACTGCGACATAACATGCTGTAGAGAGAAAGTCAAACAGAACTCCAGTGTGATTTCTGACTAGGTAGGCTCGATGATGGTGAAAAATCAATCCCATGGAGCTGTATCAATCAGTGCTCGCACTCTATCAGCTAAGTGGATCGCCTGTAATGCCTCCTAGTCTATGCAATGACCTAAACCCAAGGGTCACTCCCATAAATGCTGATGTTGGTCCTTATATGGACCCGGGAATGATTGGAGACATGGATGTCTCGCAACTGGAGGAGAAGCTGAGGACGAGGTCAACCCTAGTGTCTTCCGCTTTTTAGAAGCGGGAACGTGACCTTAGGTTTTCCACTAGTATTCATCATAATGCACTTGAAAGAATAGATACAAAACAACTATTTCAGCATCAAAGCAGATTAATAAAGCATATGTAGGAAAAAAAATATAAACACAATAAACCAATTGCAATGCATCTCACAACAATAACCGATTCACTAACACAACTTTAACTAATACGAAGGTAATAATAAATAAATAAATAAAAGTCTAAACTATAATAATCCAAGCATGTAGAATAACGACGAGCATAACAATATCATTACTACTATCTTGTAAGCTAATAATAATAAAATAATAACTAAATATAATAATAATATAATAATTAATAAAAATTATAGTAATAACAAAAATAATGAACCAATTAAATATAATAAATATATAATAAAATAATAAGAAAAAGAAATAGAAATGACCGAATAGTGGTTAGGGTAAACAGTGGTATAGGTGCGGTCGACGTAGGCGGAGATGGGGGTTTCATAGTTGGCAAGTGAACGGTTGGAGTTGTGGTTGGTACTTGCGTGAGGAGACGGTGGCCGAATGGAGGGAAAGGAAATGGACGCTGAAGGAAACGGCGTGAACCGCGTGTGCGACGAGGATGAGGAAACGAGAGAGAAATGGGTCGTTTGGGCTAAAAGCTCCATCTAGGTTGGAGGCTTGGGGAATGATGGCCGATCTACGAGGGGAAATAAGAGAAGGGAGATTGGGGGTAGTTCAGACGAGAAGAAAAAGGGGGAGGGGGAGGTCAGGAAAAGAGTTAGAGGAGGGAAAAAGGGGAATAGGGAGAACGACGATGATGGGGACTTGTCGGCAGCTAGGGTTGGGGCGATTGTGAGGAACAACGGCCAATTGAAGAATATGAAGGAATAAAAAAAATTAGGGTTTCTGATTTTAAAGGGGGACACAATCGTGTTAAAGTCTCGTGTTGGGCCACACGGCCGTTTCCATTAGCCGCGTACTTGCTCTTGGCCCATGTGACAATTCAAAAATTAAATAAATAAGTTCATGGACTCACATAGCCTAAAACACGCCCGTGTGTCTAGGCTGTGTGCCAGACACTGCCGTGTCGCCAGGCCATGTGGGTCATCTTAGCAGGTGTGATGTTTCGAAAAGAAAATAAAAATATGCCCAGTATCCACACGGCCTAAGACACGCCCGTGTGTCTAGGTTGTGTGTCTCAAACGGTCGTGTGTCAGGCTGTGTGCGATGATCGTTCGCTTCTCACACGCCCTACCACACGCCCGTGTAACAGGCCGTGTATCTCAAACGGCCATGTCTCCAGCCCATGCAACTCTCTGTGTCCGTGTGGGTTAAATTAAAATTGAAAAAATTAGCTCCAGTATACACACAATCGTGTTTCCAAACTGTATGGACCCCTTTTTTTAATTTTTTTAATTTTTTTCAATTTTTTTCAATTTTTTTCTTAAATTTTTTCAATTTTTTTAAATAACATGAAATAAAAATGAATAAATAAGTAAAATAAAAGCAATCAGGTTGCCTCCCGAGAAACGCTTATTTAGAGTTTAAGCTCGACTTCCCTTTTTAAGCTAACGATTAAGACGAATCTTGGAGCCGAAGCTCCTCTCTTTCGTTGTCAGTATTACCACCAAAATAAAGTTTGAGACGAAGATTGTTTAGCTTAAATGTGCCGAAATCAGGGTGTGTTACCTCAATGGTTCCATACGGAAATACATTTTGTACCACAAGTGGCTTTGACCCTCTTGACTTAAGCTCTGAAGGGAACATTCGTGGATCGGGCTTGTCTAGCAACACTTTATCCCCAACTTTGATTTGGTTCATCCTCTTTTCATGAACATCATGACATTGCTTTGTTACTTCCTTGTGCTTTCTCGATTTCTCATTAGCTTTGGTTCGCTATTCATCTGGTTCATCAAGCTGCACCATTCGCTCTCCACTCATCCCTTAATTTTTATCACCTTGAGATGGATATTGTTCGAACACATATTCATTAGTAAATTCCTGCAAAGAATGTCGAACCACATGATTACTAATATTAACAGAATAACGAGTATCATCTCGCTTCCTAGGAACTCTAACAAAATCACATGCTTGAAGAGTAACATTTTCGTCACCTACACTCAGCACAAGTTCACCATTACCCACATCAATAACAGTTCTAGCAGTGGCTAAAAACGGTCGACCTAAAATCATGGGTACCTCAATATCATAATTCATGTCCAATATAAAAAAATCAACAGGGAGTATAAATTTATCGACTTTAACAAGTACATCTTTAATAATACCCTTAGGATACTTAATTGATCTGTCAGCTAATTGAATATTCATCTTAGTGGGTTTTGGTTCCCCAAGACCAAGTTGTTTGAACATTTTATAAGGCACAACATTTATACTAGCCCCTAAATCAGACAAAGCTTTTTCAACATTTAAACTACCAATAAGACAAGGAATAGTAAAAATCCTTGGATCTTTAAGCTTGTTGGGTAGTTTGTTTTGGAGAATGGCCGAGCAAACCTCATTGAGCTCCACAGTCGACAAGTCATCTAACTTCCTTTTATTTGTTAAAAACTCCTTTAAAATTTTTGCATATTTGGGCATTTGCGAAAGAGTTTCAAAAAAAGGTAAGTTAATATGCAATTTTTTAAAGGCTTAAGAAATTTACCATATTGTTTTTTTTAATGCGGCTTTGCTTCAATATTGCCAGATATAGAATTCATGGTTTGAATTCTCTAACATCAAACTTATGCTCTTTCTTGCTTTCCTCAACCCCATCATTTTAGGTTTGACTAACCCTTCCACGCTTCGAACAGTAATTGCGTGGACTTTCTCCTTTGGGTTAGTTTCAGTGTTACTAGGCAAACTACCTTATTGTCTTTCCGAAACCAGTTTAGCAAGTTGTCCAATCTAATTTTCAAGCCTTTGAATCGATGCTTGTTGATTTTTTAAAGTTATCTCAATATTTTGAAATCGAGTTTCAGACACCAAAATAAATTTAGCTAACATCTCCTTAAGGTTCAGTTTCTTTTCTTACTGATAAGGTTGCTAAAAACCCGGAAGGGGTTGTGACCTTTGATTTCCTTAACCACCCTAAGAGAAATTTGGATGATTCCTCCAACCTGCATTATAGTTATTGTTATATGGGTTATTTTAAGATCTAGAATTGTTACCCATAAAATTGACTTGCTCATGCTCCATGCTAGAACCGAAGGGTAAACATTCTAAATTAATCATCACTACTCCATTCGCATCACATTGCACTACCAGATTTACCTGCTTAGAAAAATTCAAACAATCAATTTTCTTACCAAGAGCTTCAACTTGATTTGCTAACATAGAAACTGCATCTATATTAAAAACACCGATTGCTTTAATCGGTTTCATTCTCATGACTTGCCTTTGATAGTTATTCAGTGTCATCTCCTCAATAAACTCTTGAGGTGCCTCAGATGTCTTACTATTCAATGTTCTGCCAGCTGCTGCATCAATTAGTTACCTAGTTGAGGGATTCAAACCGTTGTAAAAGGTTTGAACTTATAACCACAAAGGTAACCCATGGTGAGGGAACCTTCTCAAAAGATCCTTAAATCTCTCCCATGCATCATATAATGTTTCCAAATCAATTTGAGAAAAAGAAGAGATGTCGTTCATCAACTTAGCTATTTTAGTCAGTGGGAAGTACTTCAACAAGAACTTATCAATCATCTGATCCAAAGTCGTGATAGAGCCCCGCCGAAGTGAATTCAACCACTAATTTTCCTTACTCCTCAAAGAGAATGGAAACAACCATAAGCATATGGCATCATCAGAAACGCCATTGATCTTGAAAGTGTAGTAAATATCTACAAAGTTAGCTAAATAGCATTTGAATCTTCATCTTGCAACCCATCAAACTGAACATGTTGTTGTACCATCTAAACTGTGTTCAGTTTCAGCATAAAATTGTTTACAACAATAGTCGTTCTGACGATACTCGATTCAACCCCAATCAAAATAGGCTTAGCATAATCAAACATAGTACGATGAGCAAAAGGTGCAAGATGCTGCTGATTATTTTGATTATCATTCATCTCCATAGTAATATCCTTTTCCTCTTGATTGTATAATAAAACATGTTGACCTTGCTTTGCTTCTCTAACTTCTCTCCGATTTCTGCGAGTAGTCTTTTCAATCTCACTGTTAAAAATTAACGGTTCCGACGGGTTTCCTCTAGTCATAAACCAAAAGAACCTGTCAGAATCAAACAAACGAAAAATTAGAATGTAAAAATTAAATTACAAACAAAAATAAAAATGGCTAAATTAATAGAAATAAAGTTTTCCTAATTTTTAATCCCCGACAACGGTGCCAACAACTTGATGCAGTCGTAAATCAACTAAAAATCTGACTAAGGCAAGTGCACCTATCAATTAATAGTATAGCTACGGTGAGCAAAGATATCGTTTCCACAAGGACTAAAAGTACTAGTAATTACTTTCTTTCTATTATTTAACCGAATAATTGGAGTAATTGATTAAAAACTAAAATTAACAAATTAAATTAACTAAAGAACACGGCAAAAAACAAATCAGAAAAATAATCGAGTAAACAACCAAGAAATGAGACAATACCCAGGAAAAAATTCACCTAGATTTCATCTGTCATTATCAATCTAAATTACACAATTTCTTCACTTAGTATCTTGATCCACAGAAATCCCTAAATTATTCTAATATCTCTCTTCAAGAATAATAGCAACTGACTCTAGGTTAATTAATTGAAATTTCTTTCTAGTTAAAACCACTATTATCGCATTAACTCGATCTATGGATTCCCCTATTAGATTTGACTTTAATCCGTTAGATTTATTTCGTCATATTTCTAGGATTGCATGCAACTCCACTCAATTACGCTAGATCTACTCTTAAATAGGGTGTATTCCTCCTCTGATTTAAGCACTTCAAACATTAATAAATAGTCTAGAAATATTAAACCAAGAATTAAGCACAAATAATTGAGAACAAGATCTAAGACTTTATTGCGTAAAATAAAAATCAAACAACAGAATCCATCATAAGGTTCATCTCCTTAGATATTTAGAAAATTAGTTCATGCTAGCAAATAAAAACAACCAAAATACAATCTAACCACAAGAAATAAAGAAACTCATGATGGCTTCCTAAGAAATCAACTTGGAGTATTCAATCTTGACAGAAATCTACTTTAGAATCCCCTTCAATGGTGTTTTTCGAGTAGTTTTCTTGAATATTCTATAACGGCTCACTCATATATTCATATTTTTGTCATATATACGTCTTAGAATACTCGAAAAACCTAAAAATCGTGTTTTCCCGCAGTTTAGGGTCCAAATTTGTGAAATTGACATGGCCTGCCACATGGCTGTGTGGCAGCCTGTGTGGCTCACACGACCATGTGTACAGGTCGTGTGGAAAGGGTCAGCCTGTGTGGCCCTATACCTTGCTCCAATTTTTCGATTTTCACTCCTTTTGTTCCCAAATGCTCTCCTAAGTATAAAAACATGAATTTAAATGATTATGAGCATAAAATACACTATTAACATCGAATAATCACCTAAAAATGCATTAAGAATGAGATTAAAACATGTTACTTTTAGCATTTATCAACTGATGGTTGAACTGATTAAATCAGGAATGGATGACCTGATCGGTTCCACCATCGATCTAGTTCTTAAAACATTGATTTAAAAATTGAGGACCAAAATAATTTGAAAAAAAAAAACTAGAACCAAGTAAAAATAGTGTAAACATTTGAGACCAAATTTATTATTCTACCAAATTTTAAAAAAAAATTGACTTTTATTAGATTGATTTTTAGTAAGTGATCATGTTTTAGGTTTTTTTTTTTCTTTATTTTTTTAGGAAAATCAAGTGATATTAATAAACTTCAAAATCGAAAAACAAACATAACCAAAAGAAAGCAGCACACATTAAATTTCAAGTCAAGAGGCTTATGTCATACACCTATCCCTAAATCTAATTATTTTTATGGCCATCCAACACCAAAATATCGACAATACAATCAAGAAATGCATCACTAGTAATATAATAAGCATGGAATAAAGCTATCCTAACTATGGCATGAGCATGGAATAAAGATAATTGTCGAAACTGAGACTTTAGTTGATGGCAGTCCAGCATTAACAAACCAAACTCTGAGTTGTCACCATAGAGAGATGTCAAAGGACAATCATTTTTCTTTATTGATTTCCTCAAATATTGACATATTAATTCATAAATAAAAAATATTAACATAAAATTTTAAGATAAGTTATACAAATGGTCATTCAATTATTTTCGCGTTTTTGTTTTGGTCCTCCAACTTTAAAAATTTTCAATTTAAGCACTAAACTTTATATCCATTCATGTTTTGGTCACTCACCATTAAATTGATAACGTAAATAATGACATGACATTTTTCTAATTGGTATAATAACATATTTAGTCATCAATACTTACATATTCTATCAAATTGATCCTCGTTCTAAATAATTCAATAATTTAATCCTTCACATTTATAAATTCTATTAATTTGATCCACACACTTCCTAACCAAAGCTTTCAAAAAGCTTTGGCAATAGAGACATTCCAAAACTCAAAAAAAAAAAAAAAAAAAAACTTCTCCAATTGTGCAAATATAAAGACTTTACGAGGTTTGTTGAGAATTGAACTATATGGGGATTTTAGTTTCTGGGTCATTTAAATTTCTACTTTTTCTTGTATTTAATGGTTACCCAATTTAATCCTTAGCTCAAAGATAGGTTCTTTGCTGCTGGAAAAATTGAAAAAAAATAGAATTTTTTGTTGTTAATTTATTTTATTTTGTTTGCTAAATCATCCATAAAAAAGAACTGCAACTTTGATGCTAATTATTCTGGATTTTTATTGAATTAATTAGTACCTATTGCTAAATTTTATGTTTCTTAAGCTTGGTTCTTTGGATTTGGATGTTCAATGGTAATCTGATTGTTTGGTTTCTAAGCAATAATATATTTACACGTGTTATTTATTACATGTTATATTTGCACAATTGGAGAAGGTTTTTTTTTTTTTTTTTTCCTTTTTGGGTTTTACAAATTTATTGATGTGGAATGCCTCTATTTTAAAAGCTGAAAGCTTTGGTTAGGAAGTTTGAGAATCAAATTGATAGAATTTTTAAATATTAAATGTTAAATTTATTGAATTATTTAGAATTAGGATCAAATTGATAGAATATGCAAGTATTAAGGACTAAACGTGTTATTATACCAGTTAGAAAAAGGTCACTTCATTATTTATGTTATCAATTTAAGAGTGATTAACCAAAATAGGAAATAATACAAAGTTTAGTGTCTAAATTGAAAAAATTTTAAGTTGGTCGACCAAAAATGTGAGTATAGTTGAGTGACCATTTGTATAGTTTACCCAAAACTTTATGAGAATTACTTAAAATATTATAATTAATTTTAAGTAAATATTTTTTATTAATTGAAAACTAATATAAAATGAGTTGGATTCTAAATTCAAAAAAAAATTGTACTTAAATGGGTTCGCTCAATATTAAGATCCAACCCATTTAAGTACAATTTTTCTTTTCTTGAAGTCTTATGTTTAGCTTGATGATCAAGAGTTATTCACTTGTAGAACCTGTTATAGGCCCATTTTGCCTGGGCTAGTAAAACAGAAACAAAAAATAAAAGTCCAGTTTTATATAGTCCATTTTACAAGCCAAATACCCAAAATAAAACAAACTAGACCCAATATCTTGACTACCCAAACCCAAAACAAACTAGCACGGCCCAAGAGGGCCCAAAAAATTAAACAGAAGTCAGAATGGCCTACGGTTTTCTAAAACCCTAGGCGCTGCAAGCAGGGGTTATCCCAACCGTCATCCAACAGGAAACCGAGCGTCGTGCCGCAATGCCAGGCCAACAGTCGCGCCGCTTCAGCAGGAGACCGATCGTCACGCTAGCAGCTCCTCGATCACGTCGACAATCACGCCGCGATCCGCGCTTAGCCACCGTCCTCCGCCTTCAACCTGCAAAGAAAGGAAAGCACCAAAGCAGAAAGGAAACAAATCGCAGAAAAAAAAAAAGGAAAGAACAGATATGGAAAAATATATTTTCCTTTATCTTTATTTTGTTTTTTGGGTTATAAAACCCCTTGTAAAATCTGTAATAGGCACGGATACAGACACTAATATTGTCACAAATTACAGAGAAAAATACATCAATTCACGAACACACAAAAAGCACAAGTTTGCACAAAATCAGTGGGCACGAAATACTGTTAAAGAGATCAGAAGAATAAAATATTTTGATTTCTCATAGGTGATTTCTTATCTTTTTTTGTTTTATTTTTATTATATATATATTTGCTCATATAACCGTGGTGAAAAAGAATAAAAAGAAAGAGTTACCTTTAAAAGACGAGAAAAACAGGAGTTAGGCTTCCGGTCATCGGCCACGGAGGCGCGTATAGCGCGTGGCCCAGGAATCGACGATCGGAGCTCAGGCGAGAGGCGAGGGACGAGGGACGAGACTCTCTCTCTCAGAGAGGATTTTCAAAGTTTTTTTTTAAAACACTTAAACTAAATGATTTTTTTTATTTATAAAATTGACTTTTATAGGCGAAACGGAACGGCGTCGTTTTCGTCTAACATGACCCGCGCGTTGACCCGGACCCGAACAGGGTCCGCGTGTTTTCGAAAAATGGGAGATTTACCCCTTTAGCCCCTCCGCATTTTTCCATTTTTATAATTAAGTCCATTTATTTTCATTTATTTATAATTTGACCCCTTTGTGTTTATTTCTATTGTTATTTGGTCCAGGTTTCTTTATTTATTTTTCGATTTTTTTTAAATTTAGATTATGCTAATATTATATTAAAATATTTTATTTATTATTAATAGCATAAATTTATATATATATATTTACTATCTTTATATTTATTTATTATTATATATATTATTTTACTTATTTAATAATATATATTATTATATTTTTATTAGTATTATGTTACATTATATAAAACTTTATTTTATATGAAATTTATCTAATCTATTTTAATTATATTATTTATATTATGCATATAATTTTCTAATTAATGTATTATATATAGGCATATATTTTCATTATTTATTATTTTATTTAATATTATCACATATTTTTTATATATTGTTATATATTTTTCTTAAAATTTTTATACATTACTAAATTATTCATCATTTAATCTTGCATGAAAAGTTCATATTTGCTTAGTATTTTTTTTAATTGTTTTATGTATATTTCTTTATGTATCTTATTTGTTTACACAATGCCCTTTTATTTATTTATTATTTTATAATTACCCTAGTGTAGTTATTTTAGTTGTATTTTACATTGTCTATATTAAATGTTAATGTATTATAATTGCTTTTAATATTTATGTTCGATAAATGCAATGTTGTTACATGGTTATTGTTTAAAATAAAAATCCATTTTTTGCAAAACCATTATATTTTTAAAAGTTTTTAAAATAAGGCAATGTTTTGGTATTTAGAAATTCGGGAAATAGTGCCCTAACGTACTGAGTTGCGATTTTCCGTTTGGCTAAATAACTAAATACCCTTTTACAAGTTTTATAAATCATGAGATGATTTTGATTACGAAAGTTTTTAAATATCGTGTTCTAACGTACTAGATGTGATGTTTATATTCCCTCGGAACAAAGAAATCTCAAGTTTTAACATAAATGGCTCAAAGTTTTTTAAAGAAATCATATTTTTGAACACTTTTAAAACTTCAAACATTTGGACATGATTTCATCGATTAGGTACCAATTTTTGGGCGTTATGAGGGTGCTAACCCTTCCTCATACGTAACCGACTCCCGAACCCGTTTTCTTGTTTTTGTGGACCAAAATTGAATGTTTTTTTTTAAATAAAACGTTTTACAAGGTGATCCAATCACACCTAGGTAAAAAAATGATTGGTGGCGACTCCTATTTTTGTTTTAAAAAGTCGATCCCCATTTTAAAAAAAAATCAATTTTAAAAATGATTTCGACAGAACCCATTTAGGCTCAAGTCTTAAAAAAAGTAAGAGTAAGTGAGAAGCGTTTATTTATGTAGCTCTTTTAAATGTGGTGGGGGTATGGTTTTTTTTTAAATATATAAATATAGAGACACTTGGATGCTTTTATTAAAAGAAAAAGAAGTGATTAAGCTAATAATAATTTCTCCAACTTCATCAGGCAACTTAGTACCTATGCGGGTTTTCTTTTCTATTTCTTTTTATAGCATTTCTTTATTTCTTTACTTCGGGTTTTCATTGAATTTTATGGAAACTTGTGGGTTTTATATAGTGTTTTATTTGTATTTGATTTCAACTTTTCTTTTGCAATTGACAATTTTGTTTTGGTTAAACAAGTTTGATTTTAAATGGACTAAGACTATCAATCTTGGCCGAAACCTGGCACGAAACTTTAGGGTTAATAGAAGTCTTCTATTGTCATTGATAAGGAAAATTCAGGCAATGCCATGAGTATCCTAAGTCTCGAGCATTTAAGGTTCTTCTAGATGATTTTTTTTCATATTTTCAATTTTCTTTGCTTTGCATTTCCCACAAAGAAGCAATAAACTTTATCTGTCATAGGTGTTTGAAACAACAATGTAAAGATTTATTTTAGCCCTAGTTTGCTTAGTTTGATGCATAAGGATTGCAGTATCTAGACATGATCTGAGTATATTTGCGTGTAATTTTGATGTAGGGGTTCTGTAAGATTGATCCTAAAAGGTGGGAATTTGCCAATGAAGATTTTGTGAAAGATCAAAGACATCTTTTTAAGAATATCCACCGTAGAAAGCCTATTCACAGTCACAATAATCCTCCTGTCAGCAGAGATTAAATCTAACTCTAGCATCTTCATTGCAACTAGGTGAGAAAATTGTATTACTTTTTGAGGGGGAGTTATTCTGGATTTTTTAAAACTTTTTGTTTACAGTTTTTAGATAATTGCAAGTTGTTTTTGTTGCTACATTATCTTACTGCTTCTATGATATGGCTTAGTTTCATTAATTCATTGTTTTCTCAACTTGTTTAGTTATAATTACTGTTAGTTAGTTATTGATGCAAACTCATCCTAACATTGATGATTGATTGCTTAATTAATTTCTAAGTTAAAGTTAGATTAAGTTAATGTGTATGTACCAAGGGGAAGCTTATGTAGACTGATGATTCTTGCTTCTTGCCTTATGAGTTTTTTTCAACAAATGGCCAAAAGCGGAAATTGTTGAAAAATATGAAATTAGGAATTTGGAGATGGTTTCCATATTTAGATGTTGGTTATCTATTGAAACATATATTTAGGCTATGTTAGTTACATGGTGAATATCTTGCCCATTATGGAAGATCTTTTTGCTTTGGAATAAAAATATTGATAATTGATTTGTATCGAAACTCTCCAAAGCAATCCCTTAGATTATGGACTTTAGATTGGACCGTGATTCTTTTATTGAGCTGCCAAAAGTCTATATTTATCTCATATGTTATTATTATATCGTATTACTTTTATGGTATTACTGTTTTATTAGAATTTTTTTTTTTAGATCTTCTATTGTAAGCAAGTCTCGAAACAAATGTCTATATATTTGAGAGACTTTCCAAGGAAAATGTACTAAGAGTTAGGGACTTAATTTGTTATTGAGAGAATGCTATTGTAAGAGTGCTATATTTATAGTGAAACTTGTTGTTGAGGTTTTTACTTGCTGTGATCACAATGGGTGATCATAGTGGTGAAAGTATTGTATCTTCAAAGTACAAGGGTGAGGGAAATGATCACTAGGTTCACTTTGTATTTGTTGAAAAGAGTGTATATTTCTCACTAAGCTAGGCTTCACAGACGTGGGGAAACTGAATTGCATAATCATCTTCTTGTTTCATTTGTGTTTTCTGTTTTCTCATTTAGTGCTTGGAGAAGTTCCCACCAAATCAAGCACCAATTTGATTGTGTTGTTTCTACTCTTAGCAACATCTCTTTTGCCAACACCATGCATAATGCTAAGGAAACTCTCTTGTAATAGCCCGTTTTTTAGTGGTATCAAAAACGGTGGTTTCATAACCCCATTTCTAATGTTCGAGTCCATAAATATTAATATTTAATATTTACAAGGTTGGTATAGAGTTTAATTAAAGTTTAGTCCATTAATTTTGTTAACCGGATTGTAACACCCCTTTAACCCTTATCCGTTGCCAGAACAGGGTTACAGAGCATTACTGGACATTTCAGAACAAATACGAACAATCATATAATAACATAACATAAACATCATAATTTAATCATAATGTCCCTTTATTGAGCCCTCGAGGCCCAAATCACGTGTTAGAAATAAATCGGGACTTAATCGGATGTTTAGAAAATTTTTCGTGAAATTTCAAAATTTTTCCTAAGTACAGGGCTCACACGCCCGTGTGGTCCATGGACATGTCCGTGTGACCCTAAACACGCCCGTGTTTCAGGCCGTGTCCAACCCCGTGTAACTATCTGACTTAAACAAAAATTAAGTGCAGTTTTCACACGGTCAAAACACATGCCCATGTGCTAAGCCGTGTGCCTCATACAGCTAAGACAAACGCCCGTGTCTCTGCCCGTGTGCCAAAACCTGAGCATTCTGTTTTGAAAAATTTAAATTGCAAGGGACACACGGCCTAACCACACGCCCATGTGTAAGCCGTGTGTCTCACACGGTCTGGTCATACGTCCGTGTGCCAGGCCGTGTGTCTCACACGGTCTGGTCACGCGGCCATGTGCCAGGCCGTGTGGACTTAGGATGAGCCTTATACATCAAGTTTACCAACCCTGCAAATTTTGAACCTCAAGCAACACAAAAACCAAACATTCAACCAATTCAAAACTTGTTCAAATACATTTAAAACATGTCTAATTAATCATCCTAAGTACCTAACCAATATACTCTTATAGGTATTTTACATATACTAACTAAGTCAATCCAATTAAAACTCATTCAAACCAATTCTAATTTCATACAAATTTACTACTAAAACTTATCATTTGATAACTTTAACATTTCATATATATATAACCAACCATTATCATATTACAACATCATTTACAAACATTTCCCAAAATGACAAACACAACATCCTAGGTACATACCATTTACCAAAAAGAAATGTACTTCACCACAATAAGTTCGGGATCGGCCTTGGATGTTGATTCAACGATCGGACTTTAACCTAACCTGCACACAGAAACAAACCGTACGCTGAGTATAAACTCAGTGGTATTTCTATAATCCGAATACTTTAAAGAATATAACATTAATAAACATGCACTTAAACCATATAAAACATTAGCCAATCAATAATTAAATCCATCCATTTAACTTTCATTTCTCATCAATGATTTTTCTCTCTTTGATTCACATATCATTTATCAATAACATTACTCTTTTCATGAATCCATGATTCATGTTTTCCATTTGAACAATTCAATTCAATGCCTATTCCAATTTCATGATCAATATCATTCAATATCATTCATATTGCCAATTTAATCATTCACCCCTATTAAAAAGACTCAGACTTTGACGGATACACGGATCCAACCAGAACACACCAGTATGGCACCCAGTGCCTCATCGGATAATTCAGAGTAATAGATTGACACCCAGTGTCTCATCGGCCATGCCGAAGTAAGTTGGTACCCAGTACCTCATCGAATTTATCCGAAGTAATAATGTGACACCCAGTGTCTCATCGACTCGTGGTCGAAGTATCCCTGAACACTTTCAATCCTATGGCATGCCAATTATATCCGACTCAGCCCGATACAGTTAATAGGGTTTTCAATCACATTTTCAATTTCCAAACAACATACATTTCAATTCAAATAATCACATATCAATCACAAATCCACATTCATTCAATTCAATCTCATAATGCTATTTACTTACCTTATTCACTTACCATAATCATTAAATTATTATACAACAAATAATAATTGCTAGATTCGGATTATAGAAATACAAACCGTATTTCTCGAGCTACTCCTCGTTAATCTTGTCTTTTCCTTTCTTAACCGAGGTCTCCGGCTCAATGTTAGCTACGAAAATCAAAATAATTAAAAATTATCAATACAACATGTAACACCCCTAACCCATATCCGTTGCCGAAACAGGGTTACGGAGCATTACCGGAACATTCAGAAACATTTACAGATAAATGATGCAAGTTACTACTCAAATTCCGAAATAATTCGTAACGTCCCTTAAATGGACCCTCGAGGTCCAATACGAGCATAAAAATTGAGTCGGGACTTAGTCAGAAGCTCTAAGAATTTTTCACGAAATTTCAAAATTTTTCCAAGGTGCAGGGCTCACACGCCCGTGTGGTTCAGGGGACACACCCGTGTAACCCTAGGACACGCCCATGCTACAGGCCGTGTTCGACCTCGTGTAACTCTCTGACTTGTGCACACGGCCATGCCACACGCCCGTGTGCTAGGCCGTGTGGTTAATTAATTCATTTCGAAATTAGGTGCAGGTTTCACACGGCCAAGACACACGCCCGTGTTCCAGGTCGTGTAGCACACACGGCTGAGACACACGCCCGTGTCTCTACCCGTGTGCTCAATTCCGAGCATTCTGTTTCTCAAAATTAAGGTGTAGGGAACACAAGGCCTAACTACCCATGTACCCGGCCGTGTGTCACACACGGTCTAGACACACGCCCGTGTGTCTTCCCGTGTGGACAAAATAAAGCCATTTCCTAGCCTTATTTGTCACCCAAATTTACCATTTTCTTGCACTAAAACATACCAAACATATTCCAATCATTTCAAGCATTCAAATTAAGCAATTTTCATCATCCAACATGGCATATCATTGCATGCATACATGTTTACAATCTTACCTTGGTTTAACCCATGTGTTGAACATGTTTTAATCAACTACTTAACATATATATATATAGTTACCATAGCATGACATTACAAGTATATCAAAAAAACCATTACTAGCCATTCCAATGGCTAAATTACAGACATCATGATCAAGCCACTAAAGGCCAAGTTGTCCTATACATGCCATTATACCAAAATGATTTTACTACATATACCAAAATAAGCTAGTTGGTAGTGTGACGATGCTCCAATGATCTCCAACCTTCGCGAGCTTCTGAGCACTATAAAACAGGGGAAAAGTAAAACGGAGTAAGCATTACATGCTTAGTAAGTTCGTATAACAGAAACTAAAGTTACCAATCCCGTTTATTAAATCTAAGCATAAATTATCATGATTTCCATCTATTTGGAATTTTTTTCTAAACACATGCATTCAATCAAACACGTTAGTCACAAACTTTACATATACAACAAAGTAAGGATAGATGAACTCATCATGCAATATTCTTTCATGCCATTATCATTTCATCTCATAATTTTCATACCATGTCAAGAGTTTTATGTTCGTTGAATCATTGAAATTCCAATAGATACTCAAGTGGTACACTCGAGGTGTAAGATTCAATAATCCGTCAATTCTTTTTCAAGAGTACCCATTAGGGAACTTAATTGAGGAACACACTCTCGAGTCACAAATCGTATAACAGGATTACCAGTCCAGGCTAAACCCTAATCGTAACGTATACTCGAGAGGTATTATATCAGGATTACCCGTCCGGGCTAAATCCTTTCTATAATGAGGTCAATAGGATTACTCGTCCGAGCTAAATCTGTCAGCAACAAATGCAGGACCTCATCCTTTTCGGGAAAGCACACATATTCATCGAAATTCAATATTCAATCGAGACTTACCCCTTTTTCACCATTTCAAGCATGTATTAAATTTTCATTATAGCATTCAAATAATGTACATCAATATAAATCACATTCCATACAAACACAACATTCAATTAAACATATTTACATGCTCGATTAAGTTACACGAACTTACCTCGACACTTGTTCGCGTAAGTAATCTACTAATCCGAAACCTTTTCTTTTCCTCAAACTAACCTCGAATTTGAGTTGTCCGGATCTATATAAATAGCTTTAATCATCAATTTCTCATATTTCATACTCATTTGGACTCAATTTACGTCCTAGGCAAAATTACCATTTTGCCCCTAACTTTTTCATAAATTCCAATTTCGTCCCTAGGCTTGGAAAATGAAACTTGTGCAATTTACTCCCTATTCCAAGCCTATCCAAAATCCCATTACAAAATTTACAGCACATGTATTCATAAAAATTCAGCATTTTTCTTCAATTTCACAACTTTACATTTTAGTCCCTAAATCATGTTTTCATCAAAAATCACTTTGTAAAAGTTGTTTATCTATCAACAACCTTTCATTTTCTACCATAAATTTCTAAATTTCAGCATATTCATCCATGACCCAAATTTCATACCTTGATAAATTTTCAAATTAATCCCCCAAATAGATAGATTAAGCTATCTCAGTTTCAAAAATATCAAAATTACTAAAAACAGGACAAGAGAACTTACCCAATTAAGCCATGTAAGTTTCCTCTCTCTCTCCTAGGGTTTCCATAAAATTTTTGGGGAAGATGATGAGAAAATAAGATGATATTTCTTTTATCATCTTTTAATTAATTAAATTATTTCAATTTCCAATTTAGTCCTTGCCCTTTTTCTAAATTTCCATGGATGAGTCACCAAAATATCTACATACTTTTCTTAATGGTCTAATTACCATATAAGGACCTCTCGTTTTGAATTCCATAGCTATTTAATCCTTATAGCTACTAGAATTTAACTTTTGCATTTTATGCGATTTAGTCCTTTCCCTAATTAAACACATAATCGATAAAATTTTCGTATCAAAATTTTCACACAACATGTCTATCATAATACGAACAATATAATAAAATAAAATTTATTTTTGGCTCGGATTTGTTGTCCCAAAACTACTGTTCCGGTTTCACTAAAAAATGGGCTGTTACACAACACCAATTCACATCAAATATTTCAATTTGTACTTAACTTTTGCCTAAATTCCAATTTAGTCCTTAAACCGAGACTAACTTTATTTTTCCACAACTAATTCTATATTTTCATTCAATTTCCACTTTAGACTAATTTCAACACTTTAATTTCACCATAAAACCCTAATTTCAAAATTCTCTCAATTTAGTCCCTATTACTCAAAACTTAAAATTTATTTTACAATTCAATCCTTTTCTCAATTATAACTTAAAATTCTATCAATTTAACCCCCAATTATTCAATTTATTCAACATAAAAAACATCTAAAATTCACTAACTTTCAAAATTTCAACATAAATCAAGTAATATTTTGTTCTAGGATTCTAAAAACTCAGAAATTACAAGAAAATGAGCTAAATTGACTTACCAATTGAATTTGGAACCTTAAAAACCCTAATTTCCCTTTTTCTTTTCTTTCCCCTATTTCGTTCCAACTTTTGTTCTTCTTTTTCTTTGTTTTATTTATTATTTACTTTATGTTTATTATATTAATATAATATTATATTAACATAATAATAATTATTTCTTAAATAATAAGTAAATACATATATGTATTACAAATGTATATATGTATTTATTACACATGTACATTATTATTACCATACAATTGTCACAATTTGGTTTATTTATTTATTTAGTTGCTTAAATTTTCTCTATTCTATAATTCAACTTTTATTCTATTTACAATCTAGTCCATAAACCTAATTACTCTTAATTCAAACTAATTCACCTAATCCAAAACCTAATTAATCACACAATTAACTTCGTAAATATTTTTACAAATCCGTTTCACGAAAACGTAGACCCGAAAATGCACTTTTTCGGTACTCATAAATTTCGGGTCGTTACACATGTCGAAACAATTTTAAAAGGTTTTAGAAAACGGGGTCGACTTTTAAAAACGAAAATGGGAGTCGCCACCAATCCCTTTTTACTTAGGTGTGATTGGATCACCTTGCAAAACATTTTATTTTAAAATATTTTATTTTGGTCCACGAAAAACAAGAAAACAGGTTCGGGAGTCGGTTACGTATGAGGAAGGTTTAGCACCCTCATAACACCCAAAAATTGGTACCTAATTGATAGAATCATGTCCGAAATGTTTGAAATTTAATAAGAATTTAAAAATATGATTTCTAAAAAAACTTGAACAGTTTGGTTTAAAATTTAAGAATTCTTCATTCCAAAAGAATATAAACATCACATCCAGCACGATTGGACACGATATTTTTAAACCCTCGTAACTAAAGTCATCTCATAATTTACGAAATTTATTAAAAGGGTATTTAATTATTTAGTCAAACGGGAAATCGCAACCCAGCACGATAGGGCACTATTTCCTGAATTTCTAAACACAAAACATTGCCTTTATTTTAAAACCTTTTGATAAAATTCAGTAATTTTGTAAAAAAAATGTATTTTATTTTAAACAATGATTCATGAGACAATTTATATATTATCAAACATAAATATCAAAAGCAATTATGACATACTAACATTTTATATCTATATAAATAATATTGTAATAATAATGTAGAATAATGATTAATAAAAAACTATACAATGTCAATCATAAATAAATAAATGAGAGAATATGGGCAAATAAAATATATACATAAACAATAAATATCAAAATAAAAAGAAAATTGTTAAGTAAATATGAAAATTTTTATGCAGGATTAAATAATAAATAAATAGATAAATAAAAATTACATACATATATAATATAAACAATGCATACAATGTATAAATATATATATATATATATATATATAATGATTTTAAATAAAGATAAAAAAATACATTTATAATATAAATAAAAAATATGTTATACAATATAAATAAATTTTAGTTAAAAAAATAATATATGATATAATATAATATTATATAATATACAAAATTTTAAAATATAATATATTAACTAATATATTTAAATACTAAAATAATATATAATAAAAAATAATTAAACAAAATAAAATAATAAATAATAATAATTATATGAATAATATTAATAAATTAATATATATAACTAATAAAGAAAATATAGAATATTTAATATAATAAATAATTTAATACTAAAAAATATATATAAAAAATTAAAACGAAACAGGGATTAAATTGAAACAAAAAAAAGAGTTCTAGGGCTAATTTTAAAAAAAAAATCAAATTGGACGAAATTATATTTTATAAAATAGCGGAGGGACCAAAAGGATAATTATCCCTTTTTAATTAAAACGCGCGGATCTTTATCGGGTCTTCGGGTCAGCGCGCGGATCCTGTTACCCAAAACGGCGTCGTTCTTCCTTACCTATATAAGTCAGTTTCTGATAAAAAAAAACATTTGCATTCTGCTTTTTTTTTTTTTAAAATTTAAAATCCTTTCAATACTCTCGTCAGAGCTCCCTCGCCGAACTTCGGACCACAACTCTACGCGCCTCACGCGCCACCACGAACGGTGGCCAGAAGCTTGAAACTTCAGATCTTCGCGTAGGTAAACTTTTTCTTTTCATCTCCTTTTAATATTCGTAAAAAAAATAGTGTAAATCTAAAAATAAACAGAGTAAAATATGAAAATCACCTTCGTTGAAAAAGAAAATTCTGCGCTTTTATTTCTGTTTGTATCTGTTGCCTGGATATTGTGTTTTCTCTACCTAATCTTATGTATACGAGTATTTGGGTATTCGTATTTTTCTCTTTTTTCGTATATTCGTGCATCAGTGTTTTTTCTCCCCCCTTTTACAAATTTTTACATGGGGTTTTTATAACCCGAAATACATAAGAAAGAAAAAAGAAATACATATTTGCCATATTTGTTTCTTTCCTCTTTTACTGTTTTTCCTTATTTTGCAGGACGAGCGACGGAAGATCTGGCGATGATGGCGTGATTAGGGCGCGGATCGTGGCGCGACCGAAATCCTGGCGTGGGTGCGAGGAGCTGACTTAGGCGCGACTGTTGGCCTGGGCGCGAGGCTTGCGGCGCGACTGTTGGCCTGCTGTCCCCTGCGGCGCCTAGGGTTTCAGAAAACCCTAGGCCATTCTAATTTCTGTTTAAGTTTTTGGGCCTTTTGGGCCGCGTAAACTTGGTTGGGTTTGGTCTGTTGGTCTGGGCAAGATTTGGGCTTATTGGGTCTGTTTAGGTCTAGTTTGGGCTCGGGTGTAATGGGTAAAGGGTAGTTAGGTTTGGGTGATCTGTTTGGGTTTAATTTTGTGCAATGGACTTTGTAAAAATGGACTATTTATTTTTTATATTTTTTGATATTTGGACTTTGTATGGGCCCGGGCAAAATTGGCCTCTTACAGCTGCCCCACTTTGCTCATTGTCGTGTAACGAGAATAGAGCAAAGACTATAAAAGGACCAATTTTGACCGGTCTTGGCCAAGCCTCGACTTCTTGATCCCTGTCTTCTTCAAATGACTCCAACTCCACTGCAACTTCAACGGTATTGGAACTTCATCTTGATTTCAGTAAGTTTGATAGCTTCAATCTGCTTCACTGCTATCTCAAAAAGGCTTCAATCTTCAGTTTGTTCCACTACCATCTCTAGGGAACAAAATCTGAACTTTTTGGTTTGCTTCCTTACTATCTTCAGGAAGACTTCAATCTTCAGTTTGCTCCACTACCATCTCTAGGGAACAAAATCTGAACTTTTGGTTTGCTTCCTTACTATCTTCGTGAAGACTTCAATCTTCAGCCTGCTCCACTATCATCTCTAGGGAACAAAATCTGAACTTTTCAATTTGCTTCCTTATTATCTCAGGAAGACTTCAATCTTCAGCCTGCTCCACCATTATCTCTAGGGAGCAAAATCTGAACTTTTAAATTTGCTTCCTTACTATCTTCAGGAAGACTTCAATCTTTAGCCTGCTCCACTATCATCTCTAGGGAACAAAATCTAAACTTTTAATTTGCTTTCTTACTATCTTCGAGAAAGACTTCAATCTTCACTGCTCCACTACCATCTTGAGGGAACAAAATCAACTTTACAATTTGCTTCCTTACTATCTTCAGAAGACTTCAATCTTCACTGCCCCCACTATCATCTCTAGGGAACAAAATCAACTTTTAAATTTGCTTCCTTACTATCTTCGTGAAGACTTCAATCTTCACTGCTCCCACTATCATCTCTAGGAACAAAATCAACTTTTAATTTGCTTTCTTACTATTTTCGTAAAGACTTCAATCTTCAGTCTGCTCCACTACCATCTTGAGGGAACAAAATCTAAACTTTGCAATTTGCTTCCTTACTATCTTCGGGAAGACTTCAATCTTCAGTTTGCTCCACTACCATCTTGAGGGAACAAAATCTGAACTTTGCAATTTGCTTCCTTACTATCTTCAGGAAGACTTCAATCTTCAGTTTGCTCCACTACCATCTCGAGGGAACAAAATCTGAACTTTTAATTTGCTTCCTTACTATCTTTAGGAAGACTTCAATCTTCAGTGTTCTCCACTACCATCTCGAGGGAACAAAATCTGAACTTTTCAATGTTGCTATACCATCCTCTAAAGGACATGCCCTGTAGACTCGAATGTATTATGGATGACATTTGCATGAATGCAGAATGTCATGAGAATGATCCCAAAATGTACAATGATTAGGATGCAATGATCGGAATGAATCTAATGCTCCTAACTGAATGTGTTATGCAAAAATGTCATGAGAATGATTCCTATTTAAAGTGTCATCACTCCTCAGGGTTTCATTTTTGTTCCTCTCTGCTCAAATAATTTGCCCCATGATAATTTCAGGGCCCACTCCACTTGAACCTTAAGACACAAGGCTCGTACCTCCTTCAAACCATCCCACCATGATTTATAGAATTTGAAACTTTTTAATCCATTCCTATTGCCATTTAGGGGTACAAGATCTGTTTCAACTTCAATCCATTCCAATGTAATTCAAGGGTTTTGAATCCTCACCCATCAATTTGGTCCGTCATACCATCGAATGTTATGACTTAATGAAAATGCTTTGCAAAATGATCATCTTTTAGGATTGATATTGCTCAACTCATTATTTTTTCCAATCACCATTTGGACAGAAAATTCAAAGAAATAGTCCCAATCTAGACTTTTCTCAAGTATTTCCAATCCTTACACATGGAAATTTTTTTTTTAATAATTATCATGTTTCAGTCTCTTGTATTATCTAGAAGCTTCTAGAATAATATACGAAAATCCTTTTATGAAAGTGTTATTAGTCCATTAATCTTTATTTCAATATAAAATGCTTGAAAAAGATCACAACAATGGACGAGAAAGAAACTAATCAAGAGCATAGCTCGAAATAAATAGGTTAATCAAATATGGCCAAAATAATAAAAGAAAATTGATTTGGGTGTATCTTGAAATCTTGAAAAGAATAAAATAATCAAAGATAACAAATAAGGAAAATAGGTAAGATAAAAAGTTAGGTGCCCCAGATATCGCAGCCTGAGCTTCTCTGTTCGAACTTCTTGAGGACCATTTTAAACTCAATACGTGTTTAGAGGATCCAGAGTACTTTGTCAATGCCC
This sequence comes from Gossypium sturtianum, assembly GCA_025698515.1. Lineage (NCBI taxonomy): Eukaryota > Viridiplantae > Streptophyta > Magnoliopsida > Malvales > Malvaceae > Gossypium > Gossypium sturtianum. The sequence continues at coordinate 57,812,529 of CM046952.1, forward strand.
CAAGACGCAGCATACTTCCTCATTATTAATTCAGGCATAGCAAGACTACCACATGCCCTATCCTTGATCAAAATTTGAGCCGCCCTTTTGGGTTTTCGGCTCAAAGCCCCTTTGGTCTCAAAGCGCCCTTTGCGGGTTTTCACCTTGGCATTTTCCCTTTCAGGTAGAATACTTCTTGATTGAACCTGAATTCACCGGATTAGGCAAGTCTTCGCCATCTATCTCGGTCAATATCAATGCTCCTCCAGAATAGGCCTTCATAAGGTCTTTCCTAGTTTGGCATATGCTTTCCTCTGAAATCGTTTTGTAAAAGAAAGATATGTTTCAACATCAGGTTCCCCTTGTGGAATTCTCTAGGATGAACCTCTTTGTCGTAAGCTCGCATCATATGACCGTGATGGATAGCTTTTAACCTTTCCTTCGATTAGATTCAAGTGGCAACAATGCTTCCATTCCATAAACCCATGGGTAAGATGCTGCCCCGGTAAAAATCATGGTCAACGTTTGATAATCATAGAAGATAAATAGTAACTTCTTTATGCCAATCTTTACAAGTCTCGATCATCTTTTCTACAATCTTTTTTTTTTTGACTGCCTTTGTTGCTTAATGATATGGCGTCTGATCTTTGAACAGACTACAAATTTTTGACTTTTTCCTTTTTGGTATTCTTTGTAGGTGCCTGATCTCCCCTCTTTTTTTAGAATTTAATGACTTCGACCTTGTAAAATTGGCATATGAAGCTACTTCCACCCTCTTAGTAAAGTAAACAACAACCACGACAATGAATCAATATTGGCTAAAAGCTTTTGACGAGATTGGCCCCATCATATCCATGCCCCCACATATGGAAAATTTGTGAAGAACTGAAGAAGGCACATGAATCTTGTCTCCTTTAATACGGCATAACTGATACCATCCCTTTCTATATAGATCAATAGTGCCTGATTCTCATGTTTAGCCCACGTCTTAGCAGCCCAGGCATGTCCTGATATGCTCGTGCAAAAACATTTTTGAATTCTTGAAAATAACTCAATGATGTCTCGCATTATTTCTATGGTGAGCTGGGCTTCGATCTTCACCCCTTTTCTAGGCTCGCAATATTCATTGACCCTATGTAAGGTAGGATCTATTTTTTCATCTTGTTCTACCATCCTTAACAAATCAGAAGGTAGGTTACAATCTCTGTCATTTTCAGAGTTCTGAGATCCCTCTAGACACATATTTCATTCAAAAAGGGAATTCGTAACAACGTCGCTCATGTCATTGATATCTGAAGACCTAGTGTAGGTTCAAAGGAAGATTTCCAAAGAATAAATAATTCAAAGAATGATTATGGTAATGAAGGAATATCTAAAAGAAAGTCCAAAAAAAAACAAACAAAACAAAAAAAATTGTTTATATAGTATGAAATGGAAAAAGAATATTTACTCAAAAAAATGCATTTTATTAAAATAAAAAATTCTGGACATAAGCCTATTTCACAAAAGAGTTCTTATTGCCTCTAGGCTTAAGGCAACAAGCGTGTTTCGAATATTACTCTAGTTTAGCACTAAAAATACAGGGTCTCTTCCACAGTTCCACTATTCAAAATACTCCCAAGTATGTAAGGACAGATGCTTGGAAAAATCCAGTTCTTTTTTTAGATACATTGTTAATATTCAGATTTCCCAATGTCAGGTCTTGCACTAAGGCTCTGAACTCGATGCATTCTTGAATCTCATAGATCTCACCCCTTTATCTAGATGATTGAGTGACAGATTTTTTGCCCCAGAGGGATCATCGAATTTGACAATACCCATTTTGACAAGTCTTTCGATCATCTTTTTGAAAGCGGTGCAGTTCTCAATTGAGTGTCCCGTGATTCCCGCATGGTATTCGCATTGAGCGTTCGTGTCGTACCATTTAGGGTATGGAGGTTGTATAGGTTTTAGGTAGAAAGGAGATACTACATGTGCATCAAACAAAGTTTGGTACAGCTCCCTATACGTGATTGGGATGGGCGAGAATTGGGATTTTTCTAAGTTCGGTTTTGGATTGGGTTCTTGCCCTGAAGAGACCTGATGACTGGTAGTTACCATCCTTGGCTGGCTTACTGTGATCGGCTCTAAATGGCCCTTGTTATACCTTCTCGTACTATTCGCTTTATTTTCCTTTTTCTTCGGGCCTTTTAGAGTACATTTTCCTTTTTCCTTTGCGTCTGCCAGTACAACCGGTTTGGCTCGATCATCATTCGGGTTAAAACCTGAACCCATCGGGGAGCTTAGTAAGGCCGAAGCATCTGTCTGACATTGGGGTCCAATAATGATGGGTACCTCATGCAAATGCGTATCTGGTCGAATCAGAACACCTATTGGAGAATAAACGATGTCTTCATCATCTTCCTCACCATTGACCACTGGACCACTCTTTTTTTCAAGCCCTTCGGCTAGTAACTGGGTTAGCTGGCCTATCACATTCCTTTGGAGTTCTAGCATTTGTTCTCGCATTTCTTGTTGAATCTTGGTCAACTGCCCCTGCATCTGTATTTGCATTTGCTCTATTCTCTCCAACCTTTGTTCCATGTTTTCCAGGTTAACTGAAATATTTTTACCTAATTAGGGTCCTTTTGTAAAAGTCTAATGCAAATGATGCAATGCAATGCAGATGCATGGAATGAATGCAAAAGAAAGAGAAGCGTTGATTCTGAATTCAATTTCATTAGAAAAACTTTTCTAGAAAGCAAATTTCTTTACATAAAACGGATTACATATGCGGCCTTGCCCTCATATTCCAAGCAAAAACATCAACCCCATCTTCGCATAGGTCGAATCCTACAAACTTCTAATAGATGCCTCCTATTAGCTCCTTTTTTGCTTGATCTGGGCCACGATTCACTGCTCATTTATCCTCGCAATGCTTATTAGCCTCTTCAAGAAAGCCTTGCCGTGGTGATTCTCGAATAATCTTTGTCAGCTTGAATCCTTGGGCAATAAACTCTTGTATTCCTTCACGGACTATCAGTCTTCTCTCATTGTGTTTGCTTGAAACATATTCGGACAACCGTATTATAATCCACTTTATCAAAAAATCCATTTCCTTATGACAAACTTTTCTATTTAGCAATCGAATTTGAATCAACACCTTTTTTCTATGATGTGGATGCAATGCAATCAAAACAAAATAAAAACGTTAGCACCGGAAAAAAAAATAACATAGAACACCTATCTGAGTAACTACTAAGGTTCAACATTGTTCTACTTAGGGTAAGTCCCTAGGTTTTCTATGTGTGGTTCAGCTCTAAAGTTGAGGTACCTGAACCAGCAGATTCCTCGATCCTCACCCATTATAGGCTCATATGGACCGAGTTCGGTTCAGGGGAATACATTTCCCTATGGCCATGCGGAAGTGTAAACTTCATGGAGATATCGATACAGATGTATTCCGGAAGTAGTCCACTAGCCCATGCGGAGGTGAAAACCTCACGAAGGCATAGCTTCTCGCTCCCACTTAAGGGTGTGACCACGACGGTCATGCAGTGCAATGCAAAGAGATATATCTTAAAATCACATGCAATAAAAGGATCATATTTTTAAAATCAGAATTTTAAATTCGAACAAAAGGACATGAAATTATCGATTTTACGGCTTGACTCTCTTATTGTCCCCAGTGGAGTCGTCAAGCTGTCGAAACCATTTTAAAAGGTTTTAGAAAACGGGGTTGACTTTTAAAAACGAAAATGGGAGTCGCCACCAATCCCTTTTTACTTAGGTGTGATTGGATCACCTTGCAAAATATTTTATTTTAAAACATTTTATTTTGGTCCACGAAAAATAAGAAAACAGGTTCGGGAGTCGGTTACGTATGAGGAAGGGTTAGCACCCTCATAACGCCCAAAAATTGGTACCTAATCAATAGAATCATGTCCGAAATGTTTGAAATTTAATAAGAATTTAAAAATATGATTTCTAAAAAAACTTGAACAGTTTGGTTTAAAATTTAAGAATTCTTCATTCCGAAAGAATATAAACATCACATCCAGCACGATTGGACACGATATTTTTAAACCCTCGTAACTAAAGTCATCTCATAATTTACGAAATTTATTAAAAGGGTATTTAATTATTTAGTCAAACGGGAAATCGCAACCCAGCACGATAGGGCACTATTTCCTGAATTTCTAAACACAAAACATTGCCTTTATTTTAAAAGCTTTTGATAAAATTCAGTAATTTTGTAAAAAAAAATTATTTTATTTTAAACAATGATTCATGAGACAATTTATATATTATCAAACATAAATATCAAAAGCAATTATGACATACTAACATTTTATATCTATATAAATAATACTGTAATAATAATGTAGATAATGATTAATAAAAAACTATACAATAGCAATCATAAATAAATAAATGAGAGAATATGGGCAAATAAAATATATACATAAACAATAAATATCAAAATAAAAAGAAAATTGTTAAGTAAATATGAAATTTTTTATGCAGGATTAAATAATAAATAAATAGATAAATAAAATTACATACATATATAATATAAACAATGCATACAATGTATAATATATATATATAATGATTTTAAATAAAGATAAAAAAATTACATTTATAATATAAATAAAAAATATGTTATACAATATAAATAAATTTTAGTTAAAAATAATATATGATATAATATAATATTATATAATATAATATACAAAATTTTAAAATATAATATATTAACTAATATATTTAAATACTAAAATAATATATAATAAAAATAATTAAACAAAATAAAATAAAAAATAATATTAATTATATGAATAATATTAATAAATTAATATATATAACTAATAAAGAAAATATAGAATATTTAATATAATAAATAAGTTAATACTAAAAATATATATATAAAAAATTAAAACGAAACAGGGATTAAATTGAAACAAAAAAAGAGTTCTAGGGCTAATTTAAAAATAAAAAAAATCAAATTGGACGAAATTATATTTTATAAAATAGCGGAGGGACCAAAAGGATAATTATCCCTTTTTAATTAAAACGCGCGGATCTTTATCGGGTCTTCGGGTCAGCGCGCGGATCCTGTTACCCAAAACGGCGTCGTTCTTCCTTACCTATATAAGTCAGTTTCTGATAAAAAAAAACATTTGCATTCTATTTTTTTTTTATAAAAAAAAATTTAAAACCCTTTCAATACTCTCGTCAGAGCTCCCTCGCCGAACTTCGGACCACAACTCCACGCGCCTCACGCGCCACCACGAACGGTGGCCAGAAGCTTGAAACTTCAGATCTTCGCGCAGGTAAACTTTTTCTTTTCATCTCCTTTTAATATTCGTAAAAAAAATAGTGTAAATCTAAAAATAAACAGAGTAAAAAATGAAAATCACCTTCGTTGAAAAAGAAAATTATGCGCTTTTATTTCTGTTTGTATCTGTTGCCTGGATATTGTGTTTTCTCTGCCTAATCTTATGTATACGAGTATTTGGGTATTCGTATTTTTCTCTTTTTTTGTATATTCATGTATTAGTGTTTTTTCTCCCCCCTTTTACAAATTTTTACATGGGGTTTTTATAACCCGAAAAACATAAGAAAGAAAAAAGAAATACATCTTTGCCATATTTGTTTCTTTCCTCTTTTACTGTTTTTCCTTATTTTGCAGGACGAGCGACGGAAGATCTGGCGATGATGGCGTGATTCGGGCGCGGATCGTGGCGCGACCAAAATCCTGGCCTGGGTGCGAGGAGCTGACTTAGGCGCGACTGTTGGCCTGGGCGCGAGGCTTGCGGCGCGACTGTTGGCCTGCTGTCCCCTGCGGCGCCTAGGGTTTCAGAAAACCCTAGGCCATTCTGATTTTTGTTTAAGTTTTTGGGCCTTTTGGGCCGCGTAAACTTGGTTGGGTTTGGTCTGTTGGTCTGGGCAGGATTTGGGCTTATTGGGTCTGTTTAGGTCTAGTTTGGGCTCGGGTGTAATGGGTAAAGGGTAGTTAGGTTTGGGTGATCTGTTTGGGTTTAATTTTGTGCAATGGACTTTGTAAAAATGGACTGTTTATTTTTTATATTTTTTGGTATTTGGACTTTGTATGGGCCCGGGCAAAATTGGGCTCTTACAACACAGATAGTTAATTAAGGTATAATGACTAAATTGTAAAAGTGGTAAAAATTAATTGCTATGGATTTTTAATTAATTAAAGGACCAATTGAGCAATTGGACTCATCCAGTTATGTTATACGGTAGTGGAGGCTAGTTGTAAGCCATTAAATTTGATAAGTAAGTTTAATATTACTTAATTAAAGATTAAGTAAACTAATTAGGATTATTTATAAGTTAATTAAGGTATATAACTAAAATCAAAAGTTGTCATCTTCCATTTTGTTTTCTCCTTCAATTGAAACTTCAAAAAAATCCTAAGGAAGCCATTTTTATGAACTCAACTTTCGGTCCTTCCTTTTGGTAAGTTTTCAAGTCTTTTTCTTGTAATTTTTATGTTTTTGAGGTCCCGGGAGCTTGATTTAGCTAGCCCCTATACCAATTTGTAAAATTGTTAAAGTTTCTAAAAGTTGTCATTGATGAATGCTTGATGAAGTTGGTATTAATTTGTTAGATTTTAAGCTTAGAAATGAAAAAAAAAAATACTAGTTTGTAAACTTTAATTGCTAGTTTTTGAACATATGGACTAAAGTGTAAATAATTCAAAATTGATGTGAAATTTCTATAATTATAGATATTAGAGGGCTGTAGAAGGATATAATTGTAATCGATTTTGAAATCGAGGTTCAAATTTGAAAGTTATAGCAATTTTTATTTTAGGTACTAAATTGAATAAAATGCAAAACTTTAGGGAACATTCTAAAAATGAAATTGAACTACCACATGCATAAAGTATAATTTATAAATCATTTAGAATTAATAAATTGAAATGAATTATCATATAGACCGAGAATTGAATCAACCTGAAGATAATCGAGAAAAAGGAAAAATTCATATTAGTCCCCGACATCTTGTTATTGCAGTTTCTGTCAGGTAAGTTTATATGGTGTAGTTATATATAATAGTAAAGTAAATATGTTTGAATTATGAATTTGTTTGTGTAAATGAAATTTTGAATTGGTTACGATTTGGTACAAAAAGATGAGATATGGACTAAATTGTAAAGAAATTATAATATGTGTTATATGTGTCCGAGTGGATATGAAATGTTTTATGATGAGATGATATGTATATGATGACACTACAGTGATTTAAATGTTACGAATACAGTATTAATGTCTGTGTGAACTTAGTAAACGATTAAGATACGAATGCCAATAGGGTTATTTTGCGCGCTTGTATGGGTTTAGCACTTCAGTGCTCTCTGTTTAGAACTACGGTGCTCTCTGGTGTGGTGTAGTTACTCGTGCATCCGAATTTATTTACTAGAGTTCATCGGGCTAAATGATTAACGCAAAAGAGAAATTCGAATTGTATGTGAGTTGCCCAATCGTCTACGAGGAGTAAATCAAGCCTTCAGGAATTAATAGTAAAATATGGATGTAAATAGACTAAAGTTGCGGAAGCTATCAAAGGAATGATAATTGAGAAAGTTATGGGAATGGATTTGTAATGAAAATGGCTAGTTGATAAATGGGTAGGTTCGGTTTAGGATGGAAGTGAAGAAGATGGTAAAATAGGATAGTTGGTGGAAATGGCAAATGAACTTGAACGAAGAAATGATTCAACACAAGTTAGTGTCACCCCAATTTCTATATGGTTCAAGGTGGAAATATGGAAATCGAGTATGGACCAAGACCCGTTATCTAAAAAGATAAGAACCGTTGGTATAGTTTGATGGATGAGAAACGATTGACGCCACAAGCAAAACTTGATAAGTCGGAATCGAAACTCGTATTTAAAGGATAGAGAGAGAGAATAATCTCACTCAATGACCATAATTCATAAAATATAATTGAGGTTCAAAAAGTTCTAAAAGTTGTAACCTTTACAAATGAAAATAACAAATATTTATAGCCAACTGAAGGAGTTAGCCGAATGGTCATAGCTTAAAGGCTAAGTAAAAATTAAACTAAAATAAGCTAGAAAAATCTAGAATAAAGTCTCTTAGTGTCTTGGCAAATTTAATTTGAATGTGGCCTTGATGTGCTTGCAAATTCGTTTGGATGTATATGGCATCAATGGCACTCCAATGGATGGGTTTCTAGAAGATTAATTGTCCCAAAAATTCGTCCAAGTCCATATGCAGCCTTTGGGAATGTTAATGGGCAGCTTTCTAGAAGGGAAAATGAATTTTAAGTCACTTGAAGATGCATGCAGCAGCTAGGTACGTCCCATGCAATAATTGAGCTATTAATTTGGTCTCTTTTGGCTGAAAAGTGTCCAGCAATAAGGGAGAATGTGAGTAGCCCTCTTGGATATGTAAATTCAGCCATTTGGGACATTTTGAAGACATCTTAATGAAGAAGAAAGTGGCCAAACGAATTTGGACAAAGAAAGGAGCCGAAAAGGCTTGTCTAGGTTCGCCAACATTGGGGATGAGTTGCACCTTTTGTTTGAAGAATTTCCAGCATTTAAACATGTCTTTGAATGGCTTGCAAGTGTTTAATTCAGTCATTAAAACTCCCTTGGACGTTCATGACTCCAACCATGCATGTATTTCTTCATTCGTTGAAACTGGCTGTTCATGCATCATGCATTTAACTCCTCCATGCATGTGTCTTCATGGAATTATTTTTTCAACCAAATAGGCACCTTGATAATCCAAAATCAGCAGCATTTAACCATGCTTCCAACCGTCCATGCACCCACCAAATACATGGATGTATTCGGCCAAGTACAATGCACCTAGGTGCATGTATCTCTTAATTGCTTCATGTACATTCGACTGTACCTACAAAAGGGTATGAATGCATATTAAATCAAGCCAAATGAATTGAATAACAATTAATCATGTCCAAGACACATCAATAGACACTTTGGACACATTAAACACACACTTAGCACACATACTAAATTCGGCAAATTTCCTATTTTAATGAAAAAAATTCTGCACTTTAATTCTTAAATTAAAACAACTTTAAAACATGTAATAAAATGTGAAAAATTAATTTAGGCTTAGACAAATTAATTTAGACACTAAATAAAATATTTAGACACATTAATGTGCAGTAGAAAAATAAATAAAATAAATGCTTAATTTATTTTAAGGCATTAAATTTATGTAATCAGCTCAATGAGCTGGAACGAGCTCGAGTGAGCTCAAATTGAGCTAGAATGAGCTAATCCGGCTCAATTTGAAAGTGCACCAAGATGTACAAGAGCTCCACGGCACTTCGAGCTTTGAATTTCGTGGGTGACCCGGGCGTGCCCGTATCATCCCTCCCCTCTTCAAGACGATTCGTCCTCGAATCGACCTGTTGATTTCCTCGAACAAAATTCTCCTTGTTCGGTTCTCCTCGATCAAACGGGACGGATGATAATCGCGTTACCTGAAAAAGATAACCATAAGTTAGCAAACATTCTTGCAAACCAAATATAAGCAAAACAAGACAAATAGATGGCACACAAACGGGCATAAACCTGTTATCATATAAAATGAACAAAGCCTTATCAAATGTTTGCAACGAAAGTGAATAGGTTTCTTGGCATGCATACGATTTAAACAGACTCCAAAAGTCAAAATCAACATGCGAGTAACACATCAAATGATAGATATATGAGTCACAAGCAAGTAGTTGAAATAACACATATGGCACATGAATTTGAACAACCAAACCTTGCTTTGAACGATGCATCAATTCACTCGCACATGAATTATAACAAGTATCGAACACGAAATTTTTTTTTATCAATGAACAAAATGGATGGATCATCAATAGGTAGAATGGAACATTCAAGCACTTTATGATCGAAATGTTTTACAAAATAAAATTTAACATTATGTGTCGCATCAACATCCAAAACAGATAGATCATAAGTAAGCAAATTGGAATAGCTAAGCATATCATGATTTAATTGCTTTGCAAAAGGCAGTTCATCAACACAATATATGTCATCATCCGAAGGGAGCAAAAATTTATCAACTATTTCAGAAGACTTACCTTTAGATGCAAAGGAACAGAGACCGTTCTTACCTTGCTTGTTTTCACAAGCTGAAACTCGAAGATCGAATTTACCTTGCTTGATCAATACGAACCTTCTCTCCTCGGGCATGTAATGAGTCGATGCTTTACTCGCGAATCAACCTTCTTCAAACCAAATGGGAACTCCATGTACACAAATTCCATGTACAACCACAGAATTTGTTTAAGGAACGAATAGAAGTCGAAAACAAAGTAGGCAAAATTCATTACCTTATTCAAAAACCTTGTATCAAGAAGATAGAAATCTTTCGAACATACCAGATGATGCTTGAATTTCCCACAAAGCAAATTAGAACGGATTCCCGGTTTAAAAACATGGGTTTGACTATTTAAGTCAAGATAGGACAACGGTTTCGAAAAATCACACATGTTAGACCAATAAGAATTATGTATGTTCAAGATCGAACGATCAAAACTCTTAACATGTTTCAAAACGAATTTACAAAAACTCAAAGATTTCGTATTAGACAATGAACAAATCTCGTAATAACCACAATCAAATAGGTTGGGATTAAGAGAAAAATCATCATCATACTTACTTGAGTCTTGTATTTGTCGGCTATGCGTCTCTCCACCATCATACTTTGCATCGCCATGATTTTCAAGAAATGATTTCGTCTTACCATCATTCAAAATGTCACAAGGGATAGAGGGATGGCAAAGGACGATATCGTTCACATGATCACATTCATTAGACAAATTTGGTGGAGACGGAATTTTCTCAAAACACTTACCTTCCTTACCTTCAATTTCATGTGGTTTGACTTTGTTTTCAATTTTACCTTTATTGATGTAACACCCCAAACCAGGTCTATGCGTTAAGACAAGATTTGGTTTGTCACACCGAACGAACATCTAAAATTTCTCTAACGATTTAAGTAATCAGTAATGCTAAACCTTAACGTAGTTTTAAAAGAAAATTTAAAGAAATTGAAAAAAAATATTTTAGGTGTCCAAACTTGTTATAAAACACAGTATTTTTAAGAAAACTTTATAGATTTTAACATACGCCCATATTAAGAGTCTTAAAATAAAATTAAATCCATCCACACATAAAAATCCATAAAAATATAATTAGAGGCCTTATTACAACATACCCAAAATAAAATAAGTAATTTAAATAGAGTTCATAGTTTATAAAACCCAAGCTCGTAGTATGGCCTCCACCATGTCATTCCCGGCCCAAGTCCACGTCAATTTCCATTACCTGAGATGGATAATAAAACGGGGTGAGTTATAAAGAACTCAGTGTGTAACTCACTTACCATCATCGTTGGGCCAGACCATCAAGGCATTAATTTGGGCTTGAGCCCAATTACAAATTTTAACAATATAAAATGAAATAACATATATAAAATGCATGTAAAATGAATTTCCCAACCAAACCTAATTTCCATCCGCTACACACCCCCCCGCACTAACCAAAGACACCCGTGGGGATCAAGTCAACCCACCCCGCCAAACACACCAATCGTAGGCATTTAGCCTTTTAAATAATATTGTAGTGCACTCACCAACTAGATTGTGACATAGTCACCGAACTAGAGGCATTAAGCCAACATTTGTGGCGAGCCACCGAACTAGATTCATGGCCACAGCCTTACTTCTCTTCGTCATGTATCCCATCCCATGCAATTATGTATGAATAACAAACTTTAACCATAAATTATTTATCAAGTAATCCATAGTACAAATGAGTTTTTAATTAAACTTTTCATTTGGGTCCATTAAACAAAATAGTATTTAGCCCATTTAGCAATCTAGCGAACTTAGGCCCAAATGTCAAACTAGAAGGTTTTTGGCCCATTTAGCGATCTAGCAGTCTTTTGACCCAATTTATCGATCTAGCGCTTTTTCGCCTAATTTAACAATCTAGCAATTTTTCGGCCCAATTTATCGATCTAGCAATTTTTCGGCCCAATTTATCGATCTAGCAATTTTTCGGCCCAATTTATCGATCTAGAAATTTTTCGGCCCAATTTATCGATCTAGCAATTTTTCGTAGATTTTTCGGTTTAGCCGTTTTCATGCATTTACACAAAAGTACTAATTACTACAACATTTCCGATTTGGCCATTTTTACGATTTATCAAATTTCTTACGGTTTAGTATCTAACCCGAAAGATAAGTGTGAAGTTACACACCTTGCTATGGTGAGGACTAAACTTTCCCGCTCGTCAACACCTATACATATCACGATAACTTATGATCATTATAATCTAATAATAAAAGTGATTTAAACATAACGATCTAAAATTTACCCTCGGATTTTTGAACTACTTCCACTTGCGGTTTCTCCCCGATTGATGGTTCGTTAACCGAATCGAATCCACGAACAAATAATGGTTCGGGAGTACGAACTACTTCAAACAATTGATTCTCCTCGGATGAACGTCCACAACCTGGTGGGAAATCTCGGATTGCTGATACAGTCCTTTGTTTATACTTAGGGGGATTAATGGTACCACCCTTCTTCCGAACACTATGTACGGCCCGTTTCTTCCCTATCTTGAATGTCTTAGAAGACAAAAGATCATTAACCATTCTAATATTATACCAAAACAATATGACCAAAAGTTTTTAAGAGTGAAATTTCCTTACCACAATAATCCTTGTCCCACAATACGAGAGTCGTCCAAACGTTTCCTTAACACTTAAATCGATTCCAACTTTCTATGTTACTCACGAACACTTGATCCCCTATCTTCCGTTATCGCACTAAAATATAACGAATGGAAACGTTAATAGTATGAACTATTAACTAATCGTAACTAAAAAGAATTCTTACCTATTGACCACGATCGAAAAGAAAGGATTGAGAATGATGTTTGATGAAGGATTCGCTATGTATAACCAAAGAAAAAGAGATAATGTTTCACTATGGGCACACTAGCATTCGCCATGAGAGAGTTTAATGGAGAAAATTTGAGTGAAAAGAAATAAAAATAAGAGAAAAGATGGTGATGATGTTGTTTCGATTTTCAAAGAGAAGAGAAGAAAAGATGTGTTTAGGAGCTAGGTACATTCGGCAATGGTAAAAGAAAAAGAAAAGAATGGCTTTTGGTATAGGTGATTTCGGCACTAAAAGAAAAGGCATACAAAGAATACCAAAGTGATAGACAAAAGTGACCAAATGGTAAAAATTTAAGGCTTACCAATGCTCAAATTCGGCTAAAGGAAAAGGGTTGAGAAAAGGTTGCAAAACTTGCACAAAAACTAAGAATGACCAAAAACAACTCCTAAACCCTACCAAGCTACAAGCATATACGGCCAACCTCCCTCCTAGCCTCATTGCCGTCCATATTCATTGGTCAAATGACCATGAATTTGTTTCCAAAACTTTTCCTTGATATATGCCTTATGTCCCCATATCTTTCCAAACTTTCTTGATTCTATACCATAAGTTAACACTTTCCTTAATCCTTTGATATACTAACCAAAAATAACAAGGTCAACACTTACCATATATGTACTTGGCCGACACTTGCTATACATGTGCAGAAAAATTAAAAATAAAATTCATCTAGATGCTAAACAAGGGATTCGAACCTTCTCCCTCAAGCACTAACTCATGCGCCAACACCACTTTGCCATATACTCATCTTATGCTACTATTTAACACTTAATTCAACTTAAGTATCAATGCCACTTGCTTCACTTTAATAAATTCTCGAACAAAAATATTTCATACCCGAATAATTCTATACTCTTCTTCCGAACTATAGTAGGCACAAAAAAAAAAATAAGAAAACTTTTCCTACATAATCTAAACACCAAAACATGCAATAATCGATACTCAAATTTTAGGGTGTTACAATTGATCACACGAAAACGTCGCTCGTCGGGAAGGTATTGCAGTTGGAAATCGTTGTGCGATACGTTGGGCACCTGAAATGAAGACACAGAAGAAGAACAAAAGCCCAAAGAGTTAGCTGAAAAACCACTCTCTTTTTCTTGCTCATTTTGTTCTCTCTTTTCTTTTTCCAACTCTTTTTTTTCTTTCTTTTTCAATCTTTTTTTTCTTCTTTCTCATTTTTATTTTCTTTTCCCTCGATTTCTTTTTCTATTTCTTTCTCTCTCACGAACTCTTTTTCAATTTTTTTCTCTTTATTTTCTTTTTCTTCTTTTTCACTCTCGTTTTCTTTTTCTTTTGATTTTTCTTTTTCATTTTTATTACAACAATAAGATGTTTCAAAAGAATCAGAAATACAAGGGTTTGCTTCAAGGATCGAAAGAATGTTCTCATAGATATCACGGTCGATTCTTGGTGTAAGAGTCTCCTTGCGTGACATCTTTGAAGCAGTCGATGAATAGCTCATACTTTCGCGTTCGTCATCGTAACAGGCTTCAAACTCGAAATCCACTTCGCTTCGCCTCGAATTCGTCGAATAAGATTCATGATTGATATTTCTTCTCAGACACTTTAAGGAATAAGAGTCATAGCATGAAACTTCTTGACTCGAAATAGATGGCGATAGGGAATCACGACGGGACTTCTTCAAGTAATATTCGGGTGTATACCTTTGTGGGGTCCTAGGTTCCGTTTTTCGACTTGAAGAATCTCGTTCGTCACCTCGAAAAGGTTCAAACTCATATCTTTCTTCTCTCTGTCTCGGAAGCTTTAACGAACATGAGTCTTGATAAGAATCTCTTCGCGAATAGTTTTTTGATGTATATCGCGGTGAAGAACTTGACTCTGTTCTCCTACTTGAAGACATCTTCCAGTCGAACATGCTTTCCATTTCGTTCAACAAGTATTGGAAGTCGGCGGTTGAGAACCCTTCTTGTGACATTTTTGTTGCTGAAAAAGAAACGGTTTTAAAGAAGAGAAATAAACAGACAAAAATTAAAGTACCTTACCACAAAAACCTCACAAGTCACTCACAAAGAAAAAATTGCTCACACTCGTGTTTCACTCGTATTAAGGCTTTTTCTTTGATGAATTCTCTCGTGCCTTTTACCACTCAGTCTCGTCTCACAATTTCGTACTTCGTTTCGAAAGACTAATCGCGGCTTGAGGGTCGGCTTCAAAGTGGGTAACAAGGGATAAAGTTGGGTATCGGGTAGGCTAAAATAAAGGGGAAGGCAACTAGGGGAGGCTGAGCAAAGAAAAAAAAAATTCGGTATGATCGGGTAGAAGGATGAAGGTAGGAATGAGGGTCTTGAGACCGGGAAAGAAGTAATGATAACAAAATTTGAAACTTGCAAAATTTTCACACCTTTTTTCTCTTTTTTTTAACTTCGATTTTTTTTTTTGAATTTTCATTTTTTTTCTTTTTTTTTTCACTCAAGGTACATGGAATAACACAATAAGAACGAAATTACAACTTTGATTTTTTTTTAATTTTTTTGATTTTTTTTTACTTACGAACTAACTTCCGGCTTCTCGATCGTCGTCGTGCTCCTCGTTTTATAGCTCTGATACCAGATGATACAGTCTGCCTCGGGAAGAATCGAATTGTATGCGAGTTGCCCAATCGTCTACGAGGAGTAAATCAAGCCTTCGGGAATTAATAGTAAAATATGGATGTAAATAGATTAAAGTTGCGGAAGCTATCAAAGGAATGATAATTGAGAAAGTTATGGGAATGGATTTGTAATGAAAATGGCTAGTTGATAAATGGGTAGGTTCGGTTTAGGATGGAAGTGAAGAAGATGGTAAAATAGGATAGTTGGTGGAAATGGCAAATGAACTTGAACGAAGAAATGATTCAACACAAGTTAGTGTCACCCCAATTTCTATATGGTTCAAGGTGGAAATATGGAAATCGAGTATGGACCAAGACCCGTTATCTAAAAGATAAGAACCGTTGGTATAGTTTGATGGATGAGAAACGATTGACGCCACAAGCAAAACTTGATAAGTCGGAATCGAAACTCAAATTTAAAGGATAGAGAGGAGAATAATCTCACTCAATGACCATAATTCATAAAATATAATTGAGGTTCAAAAAGTTCTAAAAGTTGTAACCTTTACAAATGAAAATAACAAATATTTATAGCCAATCAAGGAGTTAGCCGAATGGTCATAGCTTAAAGGCTAAGTAAAAATTAAACTAAAATAAGCTAGAAAAATCTAGAATAAAGTCTCTTAGTGTCTTGGCAAATTTCTTTGAATGTGGCCTTGATGTGCTTGCAAATTCGTTTGGATGTATATGGCATCAATGGCACTCCAATGGATGGGTTTCTAGAAGATTAATTGTCCCAAAAATTCGTCCAAGTCCATATGCAGCCTTTGGGAATGTTAATGGGCAGCTTTCTAGAAGGGAAAATGAATTTTAAGTCACTTGAAGATGCATGCAGCAGCTAGGTACGTCCCATGCAATAATTGAGCTATTAATTTGGTCTCTTTTGGCTGAAAAGTGTCCAGCAATAAGGAGAACGTGAGTAGCCCTCTTGGATATGTAAATTCAGCCATTTGGGACATTTTGAAGACATCTTAATGAAGAAGAAAGTGGCCAAACGAATTTGGACAGCAAAGGAGCTGAAAAGGCTTGTCTAGGTTCGGCCAACATTGCGGATGAGTTGCACCTTTTGTTTGAAGAATTTCCAGCATTTAAACATGTCTTTGAATGGCTTGCAAGTGTTTAATTCAGTCATTAAAACTCCCTTGGACGTTCATGACTCCAACCATGCATGTATTTCTTCATTCGTTGAAACTGGCTGTTCATGCATCATGCATTTAACTCCTCCATGCATGTGTCTTCATGGAATTATTTTTTCAACCAAATAGGCACCTTGATAATCCAAAAATCAGCAGCATTTAACCATGCTTCCAACCGTCCATGCACCCACCAAATACATGGATGTATTCGGCCAAGTACAATGCACCTAGGTGCATGTATCTCTTAATTGCTTCATGTACATTCGGCTGTACCTACAAAAGGGTGTGAATGCATATTAAATCAAGCCAAATGAATTGAATAACAATCAATCATGTCCAAGACACATCAATAGACACTTTGGACACATTAAACACACACTTAGCACACATACTAAATTCGGCAGCCCCTATTTTAATGAAAAAAATTCTGCACTTTAATTCTTAAATTAAAACAACTTTAAAACATGTAATAAAATGTGAAAAATTAGTTTAGGCTTAGACAAATTAATTTAGACACTAAATAAAATATTTAGACACATTAATGGGCTGTAGAAAAATAAATAAAATACATGATTAATTTATTTTAAGGCATTAAATTTATGTAATCAGCTCAATGAGCTGGAACGAGCTCGAGTGAGCTCAAATTGAGCTAGAATGAGCTAATCCGGCTCAATTTGAAAGTGCACCAAGATGTACAAGAGCTCCACGGCACTTCGAGCTTTGAATTTCGTGGGTGACCCGGGCGTGCCCGTATCAAATGACAATGACATGTTACATGTTTGATGTTTGATGTTCAAAATGGAAATTTGATGTTTTGATATTGCAAATGGAATTGAATTGTGAATTCTATGTGAATTGTACTAAATTGAATAGCATATTAATGTTGAATTGTTATATGACTCGTTTAAGTGGCGACTCACCTTATCGTTGTGAAATGCTATGTCAGGAAAATTGTATCAAGTCAATTAGATTGTTATGTTTGATTATAAATCAAGGTACGTTATTCGTTTTATTAACTATGAACTTACTAAGCGTTCAAAATGCTTACCTAGTTGTTTTTCCCTTTTCTGTAGATTGTTGGTTTGCGGAACTCGTCGATCAGATCACCTCGAAGCTCACACTATCCAACTATCAACTCGGTATACTTTTGCTTGTTTTAAAATTGGTTATGTGGCATATACATAAGTGTTATATTTACATGAGTTTAGTTTGGATGAATAATTGTTTTGAATTTGATTAATGTTTGAATCATGAATGTGTTAATGCTCAAATGTGAGAATGTATGTTTGGTAACTTGTTGATATTTTGTGTGGCAATTTGGTACCATAAATAAGCATTGATGTGACATTGTTAAAGGTTGGTTTGAATGGTTTAAAGGCTTGTGATGTAGGTTGAAATAGATTAAGTTGTTTGGTTTGAATTGATGTCAAATTGTGACATATTGGATTGAGTGATCTGTAAATGGTTAAATGCATGTTTTGGAATGAGTTTTTGGTTAATTTTGCATGCAAGTGCAAGTGTGCAAATATGCACCAAATGAATATAAAGCTTGGTAGGTTGAAGTAGGCACCAAAAGGCTTATTTTGTGCCAAAAACAGAGTCCATGTCGCGACGTCAAGCGATGGTTGTCGCAACAAGATCTGGGTTTTTTGCCTCGACATGACGAGGAACCCCGTCATCACAACAAGGCAAAATAGACGGTCACATTGCGACGAGGAACTCTTCATGTCGCAACGGCATTTTGAAATTTTGTAAATGTATAAAAAATTAAAAGAAACTTTAAAAAATTAAAAGAATATATCAAAATTTTGAAATTATATATAAAGTCTAATGTGATAATTCTTTTAAAAATATTTACCTACTCAAAAATTACAAATAATGAATGGCTGGTAGTAATTTTTAAAATTAACTATTCAAATTGTAATTATATCCGTGAGAATTTTAAGAATTAAATATTCAAACTATAAGTTATTTTATTAAAATAAAATATCAATTAATTTTTTGGTTGTATTATTCTATTAAAGTTCTTATTAATGTGTTATTTCTATTAAATTAAAATATCAATTAATTTATCCTAATAAATAAAATTATCTATTTCATCTTGAATTAAAGATTTTTAATTTTTTTACAACGATGATTCGAACCCTAACTATTTCTGGGAAAGATGAATATCAAGCTAATAGGCCACAACTTGGGTTCATGATTTTTGTTGGGATAGACCCATATAAGCAACGAACAAGAACGAAAAGAGAAAATTGGACACAAATATTTACATGGAAAACCCTCAGTTAAGAGGATCAAAAACTATGGGCAAATAAGACTCCACTAAATGAGCAAATAATTTGAAAAAGTACAAGATGGAGATAACCTAAAAACAAACTTTGAACCTCGAATACAAAGTTCCCTGGCTAAAACATGAAAATCCCTTAAAACTCTCTCAAAACTCTCTAAATTTAATGTGATGAAGATATCAATTCTAGGGTTACAAGGCTCCTTTTTAATAGACTGAAATTCGTGGGTTAATATGACTAAAATATCCCTAAATTAATCAGAGTTCGACTGGGAAAAAATAGTAGAGTTTAACTAGGAGAAGAAACTCAGTTTTTTGTGGGAAACACGCCGCTACGTCACAACGTTCCCATTCGCATCGTCATGACATCGTCTGTCATCGCAACGTCAGAAAGTTTCTCGTCGTGACGTTGCCAGCAGACTTTGGTGTTGTAATATTGAAGACTTTATGTCGCGATATGAGTTGCGATAAGAACCTAAAAATATTCGAAAATGCAAAACACGCTCCACATTTTTTGTTAATTAAATTAAAAAGCATTTAATCAGTTTTGTAACTCGTAAAGTGATTTAACCTTTTATAATTACTTGAGAAAAATTCAATTAGATCATTTCTTTTACTTCAAGTATGTCACTATGGTTTATACAAAGAAAAGTTTCATTTATTATCTATTGAATTTTTATCTACTCATGTTAATTCCTACGCCCTCTTCTTCTATAGACAAAAACGTGGAGTGATTGGTTATTATCAGAAAAATGTTGAAATCCAATTAAAATTAATATTTAATAGTTGAAATCCAAAAAAAAAAAAAAATGAAGTAAATGGAAATTTATTATTAAAAATATGGGAAATCTAAAAAAAAAAATTAAAAGAAACCGGTGAAATTATTATCACTTAAAAATTAATATTTAATCGTTGAAATAAAAAAAAAAAATCTTGAATTAAGGATTTTCAATTGTTAATGAAATTAAAAAGCATCTAACCAGTTAGAGAATTACTATATCTGTAACTCATGAAAGAAATTAAAATTTTATTTATTATATTTTTTGAACTTTGATCTATTCATGTTAACTCCTATTCAAATTCAATTATACCATCTCTTGTGTAACCAAAAACGTGAAATACAATTTAAATTAATATTTAATAGGTAAATTTATTATTACTTAAAAACTTAATTTTAAAATTAATATTTAACAGTTGAAATAAAAAAATAAAAAAATTATTATTACTTATCAAAAAATTAATAGTAAAAGACATGAAATTACCATTTAAATATTATTACTTATCAAAAAATTAACATTAAAAAAACACGAAATTACCATTTAAATAGTTAATTTTATAAATTATTAAGGGTATATATGTCTGTGGTTCACTATTTAATGTTTTGAAATTGGTGTTTTTATTTATGGTATAGATATGTTTACTTTTCTTTTTTTTCATATACATATCTCTAACAAACATAAATATTTTTAAAATTATAAAGAAAATCCAGAAAACATAAGCATTAGTGTGAATCCAACAGCCGCAATAAGTAAAATCTGTCTTGACTTGAAAATTACAGAACTCAAATCAAAGGGTGTGAAGTAGGAGAGAGACATCATGAACCGAAAAAAAAGCAAAACAATAGTGAAACAGATGATTTTGGTGTCTGCTTCCCACCAGATTTTTGTTTGGTCAAAATGCACAGCTGGAAATGTTAAATGGGTTTACAATCATAACTATCCCACTGCCTACTACTACTGCTGCTCAAATATGTGTTGATATATGAATGGGGTAGGTTGCTTTTGTTGACTTCGTTAAATAAATGAAATTTTTGTATTTGTGCAAAACAGATAGATCACAATCATCCTTTTCTCAGCTGACATCAAATGATTGATTTCTTGATGTTGTGACTGAGGATCCCATGGAGTTACGGTGTTTGGTGTTTTGCCTCAAAATGAAAGATCCACCAATCAGAACAAGGATGAAATTGTGGCCATGTTTTTTTTCTTCTTTAAAGAAACAACATTCTTAATTAATAAGTTTCAAACAAGTACATATTAGACGTGATCTTAACGAAGTAGAACTATTCTCCATTAAAAAAAAAAATGTCTAATGATGGATTTCTAGTGGTTTTTTTAAGCCAACTAATCATGGATTTGAAAAGAAGAGAGTGTGAAATCGTTAGTAAGCCGGAAAAGATGTCGACAATGGAGCACTCAACTTCTAGAAATTCTTTTCAGCGGACAAGAAATGAAATGAAAAAAAAAAAGTTTTAAAGTTTTAAAGTTTTAAAATAAATAAAGAATTTCTGATAAATAAATAAATTTTAAATTTTTATAAAAAAAATTTTAAATAATGTCTAATGTGGTATATATGTGAATTGCCATGTCAACCTTTAGCCATCCAAGTTAATTGTAACACACTAAACCTAGCCTACACGTCCATATCAAGTCCAGAAAGTTACATCAACGATACTAAAAACACCACATTTATAACACAGTCAGAATGAATCATTCATCACATAATATCCAACATAGCAATTAACTGAGTATATAATCTTTTCAAACATCATAATATCATAGAATACCGAAATTCCTAATAGTAGTATTTAGAAGAAAGATAAAAGCTTGATCGAGCTCCCGTGGCACCGACCCGTTTCAAGTCTGAGAACCACCTGAAATCCAATCAATAACAAAGTGAGTTGTAAACTCAGTGCATAAAAGAAGTTCGTTCAATTAAAACACATTTATCAAATAGTTTCCGAATTCAAAGGTTCGGTTTGGTAACAGAAGCATTTTCAGTTCAAATTCAAGACAGATTAGTTACATATGCAGAAACAATTTCAGTTTCATATACAGAACAAATCAAATTCAGATGCAGATTTTCCTAACCCCCATCCGTTACACACCATATTCGGTCATCCCAACACATCGTTGAGGGCATTCAATGCCCAACCAACCCTACACACCATAGAGTGTCTGTCTAACATGTTTACAGAGACGCAGTTTAGCTGCTAGATCGTAATGCGACAAAGCGCCAGAATCAGAATTATACATATGGTGGCTTAACCACTAATTCAGAGCAGATTACTTCCTTCTTTACAATATCCCAACCCATGCAAATGCAGAGTACTAATATCCACAATATGTATTCAGTCATTCTAAATTGTTTCACAAGTAGATAACACAGTTTAATATCAGAATAAGTATCACAGTACACATACAGTTATGGTATTCATACGTCAGTCACAGAGTCTCAGAGAGTTCTCGTACAATCAAACTCAGATCATTCATACATTGGGGAAGTCAATATCAGTCTTAGGCAACACTCACGGCCTCAAAAATAGGTTTCGGGTCATATTTATATGCCACACGGCCTGGACACACGCCCATGTCCTTACCCGTGTGGCTCACACGGCTTGGGCACACTCCCATGTCCTCTGCCCGTGTGGTTCTAAAACGTAAACAAAGAGTTACACGGCCTGGGCATACGCTAATGTCCTCTGCCCGTTTGGTTCTAAAATGTAAACAGAGAGTTACACGGCCTGGGCACACACCCGTGTCCTTGCTCGCATGACTCACACACCCGCGTGCTTGCCCGTATGGTCTTAAGTCGCAAACAGTGAGATAGACGGCCTAGACACACACCCGTGTCCTTTGCCCGTGTGAGCCCTGCACTAACATGGCCACACACGGCCTAGACACAAGCCCGTGTGCCTTGCCCATGTGGCTCTAAATCGATGAACAGTGAGTTACACGGCCACCCACACAGCCTGAGCACAAGCCCATGTGCCTGGCCGTGTGGCGTCGGCAGCCATGTTTCCTGCTACCAAAATTCGCGAAAATAGAGTTTTCAGCATGAACCTAAAGCAATTTTGATGCAGAAACGACATAGGAAGATTCCAGAACCTAACACAACCATCCAATAATCAATTACACCATCATTCTCAATATATTGTTATGATCAACCTATCGTCAAAATTATGTCGAAAGTTTCGACGCAATCCCAACTCAATTTCGCACACTTACCTTGCACGTAACAGAGGAAACTGGGCTAACGCGACAGATGAGCGTCTCTCGTAATATCCTCGCCTAAAAAGTAACCAATCGAGCATTCAAACAGAGCTTTCAAGTAAACGAGAAAAATCATATTTCGACAGAATAAACATTAACAAGACGAAACTCACAGAAATGAAAGGAGATAACGACAGAACTTACACAATAATCTCACAATCGGCATAGCAAGCAACGAAAGAAATCCCAATTAACATAGAATTAAGTATAACACCAAGCAAAAAGATAAAAGAAATAAAAAAGAAGAAAGAACTAGAGAGAAAAAAAAAGGAAAAATAAAAATAAAAAAAAGACGACAATAGAATTAATTTCAGAATGGTTTAAGTTAACCACCAGCCAGTCTTCCAGCGTTTAGCAAAAAATATTTCCTTATTGTATACTCTAGGATTTGAACCCGGGACTAAACAGAATACAAATACTTAACCAATGAACCAACAAACTCATTCTTAACATGACTTTACATTGAATTGAACTTAACTATATAATGCATGATTAAGAGTTGCTTCTAAAATAACAAACTTTTAACGATGCGACTCAAACACAAAAGTAGAGTACAGAGCTACAGATATAGAAATTTAATTACTACAAAGTTCCACAATTAAAATTCTCTAAATTTTGGGGCGTTACATTAATGGTCTGTTAATTTTTCCAACTAATTCTGACCAATTTGATAAAAACTAAAAGTGTAAGGGCAAATAGAAGTTAAAAAAAAGACTAAAATATTTCTTTTTAGTATAATTGGAATGCTGAAAATGTCATTATAGTTTTTAGGCTTAATGACAAATTTGACTACTAACATTTGCATGTTTTGTCAAAATGGCCCTAATTGTATTTTTGAGTTTTTTTTTGCCATCAACCTTTATACTTTTTTTTTCAAACTGCATTTTCTAACAGATTTAATGAAATTAACGTTAAAAGAAGTTAACAGGGATGATGTGAAATTTCATATGTGGAATATTTTTAATGAGATGTAATCTATTACTTAAATAACCCTATAAGATAATTACATGTGAAAAATAATAAAATAAATAAATAATACATGAAATTTAAAAAAAAAACCTCTTAATTTAAAGAAAATAAAGATAATTATCTAAAAAAATTAACTCAGTGGAAAAATATCTTAATAAACAAACATATGAAAGATTGAAACTTTTTGGGAAAAAAGAAAGAAAGAAAGATTGAAACCTTGAATTTATTAATTAAATCTATTAGAAAAAGCAGTTTAAAAAAATCAAAGATTGATGGCCAAAAAAGACTTAAAATACAATTAGGATCATTTTGATAAAACATGCAAACATTAATAACTAAATTTACCATTAATCCTAATTTTTGTGAAGAGATTAAGTGATACACGTGCCGTTATGAGCTATTTAAGTTTGAGACTACACAACATGTAATACTAATTAATATAACATCTTAGCCTTATAAACAAAACATCTGGGCATTTAAATTATTTAATAATTAATATAAAATTATGTGTTTGATGAAAAGAAATTCACCAACCATAATATTGTAGGAATCTTAAAATAGACAAAAATACTTTACTTCTATCAAAGAAAAGATTAATTCAAAAATTTAATTACTAAAATTATATAAGATTAGTATGGTTGGTTCACACTCTTAGCTTTTTTGTATCTGTAGTAAAATTTTAAAAGTTATTTTATGTTTTTATATATTTTATAACATTTAAAATTTAGTTCTCTACTTTTATTTTTAAGAATTTAACCTTTCTACATTTTGGATTTAAAAATTTAGGTTCAATTATTAATATCGTAAAAATTCTTCTGTTTAAATTATCTGATATGACATTTTAAAATTAGAAAAAATCACTTCATAGTCATGTAACAATAAAAATAATGTTGGAGATATTGATTAGGATTTTTTTTTTCTTGAAAACATCCATTCAAATTCGTATTGGTAAAATAAATTTTTTTGTTGGAATAGTATTTTCACCTTAGCGTTTTGATTAAAATAGTTAATAATATTAGTTATTTAGACTAACTAATGATGTTATAAAAGCAAATGGACCAGATTATGTAAAAATTTTAAGTATATAGATTAAATCTCAAGTTCCAACATACTTTAGAGACCATAATTGAAATTTGATCATTGACTTATATTGTTAAAAAAAAAAAAAAAACAATGAAAAAACCTAAAGGAATTGAGAAGTCATATGTTAGTCTCTAATACTCTTAGGACATTCAAATTATATATAATCATGAAATATTTTAATAAAAAGTAATGATATTAATTATTTGAATTAATTAAATTAGGTTAAAAATTTAAAAATAGAAATTAAATCTCAAATTTAAGTATAATAAAGGAATAAAACTAAAATTTAAGAAAAATATATATTTTTTACAATAATGAGTTTTTCCCTAGGAATTCCTAGTTAAAGTGGGAGTATTCCATAACCATGTAGCGTCCAAAATCATAAATTACTAGGAATGTAACCTTGCGGGGTAATTTTTTATATTCGTAAATAATGTTTTTATAAATAATATTTTTTTATCATTATATATGTTAAATAAAAAAATATTATAAAAACATTTTGAGATGATTAATTTACACTTTATTATTTTAAATTAATTTATTTATCAAAAACTAATCCCATGGCATTATTATAAAGTAGTTTAATATTATAGAAATATAAATATTATATAAAGTTAAATTAAATTGAGTTTTTTTTAAAAAAAATTGAACACATGTAATTAAATGTTATTATGAAAAAAAAAATAGTAAGAAAATAAACGAAATTTTGTGTAGAATATTCTAACTTTTATTGGTCAATTAGAAAGGATAAATTACATATTACTATAAATTTTTTTATATTTAGTACAAAATAGATGTAACTTTTTCTTATTCATTATTAATATATATGGGGTTGTTGGACAATTATATTAAATTTGTACATAAATGTATTTTTATTTATTATTTATAAATTTTATTTTGTTATGCATAAATATTTCAGTGTTACACATTATTAAAGGAAACTTGATTCACAAAAAGTTAATTTAAACTAATTTATTTCTTTTAATAAGTAATTTTATGACGTTACTAAAAAATAAAATACAATAATATTAGTACATTGTTAATTTCTTATTATGTTTATAAACATTGTTATTTTATTTAATTATTTTTATTATAAATTTAGGGTTAAGTATGTTTTAAATAAATAATTTTATTATTGTCTCCTTTTTTTTTTTTTTAATTATTAGATACTCATTCAAACGTATTTATAGCCTATTTCTCAAAGCGTAAAGATTAATGACATATATACTTCTTAGAGTAGTAATTGTGGTTCTTGCACCTTATCATCCAAAGTTAAAACCATTACTTTTTAAAAAAAAATTGACCCTATTTGGTTATTGTACCAAAAAAATTATAAAAATTTAAAGACAATAAAAACAATTAGTTCAACATAAATAAGACTAAATTTAATAAATAATAAAAGCGATATTGAAACATCAATAATAAAATTAAGAAATATATGTATTGATACTAGTGAGTAGTGACTAGTTCCTCCCTTCATAGGTTTATTCTTAATTTAATAATTTCTAATTTGTCGAACATCTCAAGGTTATATATTCATAATAGAATATAATATTAGTAAAAAAAAGACCTTGTTAGTTTAGTCTATTAGAATCCATTCTCGATCCATGTTCTATTAGTATATGTTTTAACACATAGCTTACTACAAACCATACCAAAATTACCTTTTTTACTCAATTGTTTTTCCAACCAGAAAAAAGAAAAATTGAATAATTTTTTATCCCAAAATTTTTTAAAAATTAAAATAAAACCTTGAGGTTTAATATGTCAAATTTGAGTGACTAACTTAACATGGACAAAAGCAAGCTTAATGAATGGTACAATTAAATAGTTGCAAACTCAAATAATTAGATAAACAATGCAATAAAATAAACGATTGAGGGAGAAAAGAAAAGAAAAACCTTTTTGGAATAAATAAAATTATTAAGAAAAGAAAGAAAGAGATTATATGCTTTAAGTTCTAGAAAAAGTAAAGGTGATTTTATAAATAATAGATTTATTTATATATAATTCAAAAGCTGTAACAATAAGACATTCAAATCTATAATTATCAATACATTTAAAATATTAAAATACTTTAATAACAAACATAAATTCATATGTAACCCTCAAATTAATTATAAATTTAATTAAAAACCATCGAATCTGAACCCTGATGATTAAGATTTTCATCATCTCAGGTGTGATATGAATTCGAATCGCGCTAGTTGTATTACCGTTAGAATTTTACCCTCCTCTTATAATTCATCAAAAAAACCATCAAATCTAACTTTTTTTTGAAAAATAAACAGAAAGGAAAAAAAATGGTTTAGATGATGAAAACATTAGAATGTGTTTGTAGATATTAAAATAGGACTATAACTCATAAGATTATCCACGTATTTTAAAATGTAAGAGTTTTTGGGAGCTAAAACTCTATTTATTGAAAGAAAAAATTAATATAAAAATGGTATTTAAATTGATTTTAACATCATGCACATTATAAAGACATTAATAATATTAAGTAAAAATAATTACATTTTATTTAGTGATTTAATATTAATTTAAAATATACTTAAAACCACAATTAAAAGTAAATATAAAAAATAAAAGGTGAATTTTGATCCTATTTATTTCATACTTCTTTGTAAGAATATATTTTATATATTATATTTCTAAGAGTAATTGAATTGGTTGTTAGTCACGATTTCTTCATATTAGCTTTCATACTTTTTTTAATTCTAGTCGGCATTATCAAAAAAAATTTCCACAATTTTGTGATTTCATTTTGTTCACTTTTTTTTTTGTGCTTTTTATTTTATCCACTCTATTTTTTTTTTTAGAGTAGATAAGGTTTTATTTTTTAATCATTTGACATATATGTAAAATTTATTAATATAAGTGTGCCACTAGTTCTATTAGAAACTTTATTATGATAGTTATAGTAATGACGATAGATTCGAGATGACAAGAAAGATAATAAATTATTTAAGATTTAACTTTTTGTGTATCAATGATGTAGTGGGTTTCTTGAGATTTTTGTCAATTTTTTCTTGATTAATTAATGTTTATTATCGCGTTGATTTGATGATGATCAAATTGATACATTTTTTATTTATTTCTAAATTATTCTAATATTACAGTTAGTGTTAACTTATCCCTTTTTTTCTTATATATATAGAGAGAGAAAAAGAGTCCCCACTCCACTCTTTACTGTATTTCCAAGCAAAGTGGTATAATTTGGTTTGTAACATAAGTATATATGTATGTAAGCTTTGATGCTGTATTTCCATGTCTTGTCCTCATCCATCAAACCTCCATTCTTTCATTCTACATGAAAGATCAAACAATCATACCAACAAATCCCTGAATCAAACCTGAAAAACCCTTCAAAAAAATCCAACCCAAAACCAAAATGCCCACTTTCAACTTCAAATTCATCTTCATCAGCATCTTCCTATCCCTTCTCTTCCTCCATACCTGTAATTCTGTCTCGATTTTAGACCTCCATAGTGCACTGGCAAGCAGTGAAATCGATGCAAGGGCAAGAAGGGTTTGCACCAAAAAGCTTGAAGATTGTTTAGAAGAGGAAGAAATGGAGTCAGAGACCAACAGGAGGGTGCTGGTGATGCAAAGGAAGTACATTAGCTATGAGACACTGAGGAGGAACATGGTCCCATGTGCTACCCCTGGTGCTTCTTACTATGATTGCAATGGCGGTCATCAAGCGAATCATTACAACCGAGGGTGTGAAGTTATTACAAGATGTGCTAGAGGTATCAAAGGTATCAAAACCTGAAAAAAATAAAACCCCCCCCCAAAATTTTATGTTTTTAACCTACCATATATAGCTGCTTTGTGCAAAGTTGTATCTTTCTGGGTTTTTCTTATATTGTTGTATATTAAATGTTGTTAATTTTAATCTGCTTAATATAATTGCATGTTTAACTTGAATTTTGGGATCTGAGACTTCCCTGTTAAGAGTATTTATGAAAATTGACTTGGTGTTTGATAGGGAAATTATGAACCTTCATTTTTTGTTTTCTTGGTTTCTGAATATCTTTCCAGTAAGTGCCTAAAAATCTTGAGAAAATTCTCAAGTACTTACTTCTTTCTGTTGAAGAAGTGTAGCTATGGAGTGGAGAAGAGAAGGGTTAATATACGAATTACTATCAAATCTGACCTGACCTGACCTGACCTGCCCTGTCCTTTTCTGATGATGAATCAAATTTCAATTAAATATAGGCTTCTCTCCAACCTAACCTATTCCATGGACTGAAGAGATGTCATCCTTAAATCAAATCCCTCTTTTGAAAAAAAACAGCCCTTGATACCCCACCACAATATAAATCCATTAATTCTTTAGTGTTTAGCTATGCTACTGTAGGCCTGTATCTGGTTTCTCCTATAATGGTATAATACTTGGACTCAGGTGGCAAGTATTGGATGCTTTTATGAGATTTTTGTGCATTTGGAGGGTCATATTTTATACCTATATCTCAATATGCATCAGGAAAGGATATCCAACATTGGTACTTCAAATAGAATGAAAATGTCGAAGCAATAGTATGGATGCCTTCATTCATTGAAATAGAAACCAAAATCATTCCTTGCCGTAAAAGGATCATTCTGGTTTTTCCTAGCAGTACTGATAGAGGAATTTCATTTCATTTGATTTGAACATTATGAGTTTGAAAAACTTCTTTTAGCTTTGATCATCACACTGTGTAAGTGTGATGATTGTTGCTTGTTTGTGGTTTCTTTTCTTTTTCATTCACTTAAATGAACTTGATAACTTATGCCCTTTGCAGTCTTTACTTCTGTGGAATTTAAAGTCATTGAACTGATTCTTCTCCAACATATACACATAATCAATGATAGTTTGCGTACCATATAAGTTAGATCTTCTCTATATGTACTACAAGAAGATTGGATTTAGATGTCGGAAGGAAAGAATTATAAGGGATTTCTAGTTTATAACATGTTGTAACTGATAACCATGGTCTACCTAGTTACTCAAATTCGAGTGCAAGTGTCGGACAGTATGTTTGCTCGAAATATCCTTGTGAGAATTTAACATAATGTTTGTTTTCTTTGAATTATTGTTATCTAAGGCAAATCATCAGCTAATACAGATGCTGTGGGGGTTGATCAAGAAAATCATGACTAAAAAAACCCTAATGGATTAAGTTGGATTTTTGAAACTAGAACTAGCAAGGACTATTTACAACAAAAAAACACAACATTTTATGTTTTGAGTTAAGCTCAAGCTTAGCATTTGCTCAACCCTGTTTTTACATCTAGCCGAAGATGCTAAGACTTTATCATATGACTTCTGCAGCTTCCTCATCTTTGGATATGAAGCATATATTAAAGAAGTTTTCAACACAAATACTGAATACAAATATTTTAAAAAGAAATTTGTCCAACCAATATATATATATATGCATGTGTCTATATATATTTATTGGGTAGCATAATTAGAACAAAGTGAGGCGATCGCAATGCACTATCCTTAAATGCTGAAACACATTGTTTCCCATTACTTATTTGCGGCTCTTAGTGCACCGTATTCTGTGTCATTGGCTATTCCGTCCCACTGTCAATGGCTGAAATCCATATCCAACCCATTGTCTACGAGTTGGTCCACCCTTTTTTTTTTTTTTTTTACAAAGTTGGACCTATATGTCTACCCGTTTGGGTTGAATAATCGAACAAATTTTAACTTGAGATTTAGTAAAACGGAGATAGAAAATAGTAACAAAAAAAAAAAGAAGTTTTTTATGAATAATGATATTCTCTATAAAAAAATATGAATAGAAACTAGCATTAAATTTTTTTCACAAATCGGCCACAATTAGCAAAGAAATAAAATAGGTTAAAATATACTTCAAGTCCTTGAATTTTTTTTTATATTTAAAATTTAGTCTTACTTTTCAAATTTAAAAAATTCAGGTCTGATTGTTAATCTCATTAAAATGATTTTATTAAATTCGTTGGTGTGACATTTTACAATTTAAAAAATATTCATTTTGTAGCGGTGTAATGGAGAAATGATGCTGTAATGGATTGGTTTGATTTACGATTTGGCCCTTGAAGTATACTCGTTTTCTCACTTTGGTACTTAAATTTTTTTATGATCCAATTTGGTACCTAAAGTACACTCACTTCCCAGTTTGGTATTTCAAGTATGCCTTGATATATTTTTTTATCCAATTTTTGATAGACGTTAAATAAAGTTGATAGCCAATCACAAAGTACCACGTGAAATTACGATAAATGAAAAGAAATTAGTTAAAATTAATAAAAATATTATAAAAAATTGTAAAAATATAGTACACCAAAATTATATACCACTAAGCATTTCCTTTATTTCGTTGTATATAATCTTGTCCTTGTATACCATTTTTGTTTACATTTTTTTTATAATATTATTGTTAATTTCAACTAATTATTTTCATTTATCATTTTTTTTGTAATTTTATTTTTATAATTTATGTTTTCTCTAGATTCTATATATATTTGAATTTTTTATATATTTATTTCTATTTTTATATATTTTTTAATATATATATACATTTAATAAAAATATTTATTTTTTACAAAAAGGTGTCATGTGGTACTTTGTGATTGGCTATAAATTCTTTTTAACATCTGTAAAAAAAATGGACTAAAAAATATAACGGATACTTTAGGTACCAAATTGGAAAGTGAGTGTACTTTAAGTATCAAATTGGGTTAAAAAAATAAATACCAAAATAAAAAAAATGGGCATACTTTAAAGGTCAAATCGTGAATTAAAACTAATAAATTTGAATTTAATAAAAAATTTAACAGAATTAACAATTAGAGTTAAATTTTTAATTTCGAAAAGTTGGTAACAATTAAGCGTTAAACTTTCATTTTGTGGATGGTAAAAGTGTTGGTTGGTGTAGCTCTATTTTGGGCTATTTTTGTGTGTGTGACGCTCATAATTTTCAAATGTTATTAGAATCACATAACATAACGAAGCTATCCAGCAAATTGGGTGATTTATAGAATCTCGAAGTAACTAATGAATTTGGCTCTTCTTCCACATTGAAGTTGTGATGAGACTATGGAATCTCTTGTTTTAAGAATAATTTAAGAAACTAATATTTTTAGCATTTAGTGTTAAGATTTGGGTTGTAGGGGGATTTTTTATGTATGTTTTATGGTTTATAAATATTAATTTTTTCGAAGTTAAGGGTTGTTTTTTGTTTTTGAAGTTTAAATTTGAGTTTTCCCTTAAAAGTATAATGTATTTTATCATTACACACATCATTTAAAAAATTAAATTAAAGGTTTGTTACGATGTCAGTTATCTTGGGTCCAAATGGTCCGAATCCGAATCGGTTTGGGTCAAATTCGGGTCTGATTCCATTGAGTTTGCATGATGTGTTCGCTGGTCAGGTTCCCGTGATGAGGTGTGATCGCAAGGTGTGGACTGCAATTGTAACAGCCCGATTTAGGGGCTAGTCGAAATAGTGATCTCGGGGTCACTAATCTGATAATTTAAAAAATTATTTTCATGATATATTATGAGTCAGAGCATGATAGTATATGTGCACGAGAATTTTGGTGCTTTAATTTTAGCGATTTCACGTTTAATCGCGAAAAAGGACTAAATCGCATAAAGTGCGAAAGTTCCATTCTATTAGATAAAGGTACCAAATAGCCTTAGACTGTAAATTGGAGGTCTTTAAAAGGCAATTAGACCCCAATACATGCTTGGCCGGCCATGGACTAGCATAAGAGACAAAGATGGACAAAAAATTGGTCAAAGTAGTTGATAGTTGGTGACTTGTTTGACTAGTTTAATATTAGAATAAGGAAAGAGAAAATATCATCTTTCTCTCCATCTTTCTCCACCGAAATTTGCAAGCAAAAATAGGGGTTTAAAAACTCACAATTTTCAGCAAGCTCTCCTCCATTCTAGTAAGTGATTTTGATGATTTTTCTTTATGATAATTGTACTTTTAAGACCCCTAGAACTTAAGCTTTCAAATGAGAGGACTATTGTGCAATTTCATGCAAAGTTTAGAGTTTTACCATGAGAGCTTTCATTGCTATTTGCTGCATTTTTATGGAAGAAAATGAGTCTTAGTTGTTGTATGAACAACTTTTGTGAAAGGTGTTGTCTTGACAACACCTAATTTGGACCTTGATGAAAAGGTTACAAAATTGTAGTAAATATGTGAAATGTTGAGTTTTGATGATACCTATAAGAGTATTAAATGTTCACCTAGGTTTGTTGAAGGTAGAAATGTGATTAGAATTTATTTCTGAACTTAGGGGCAAAATGGTCAATTTGCCAAAGTTTAGGGGCAAAATAGTAATTTTGCCTAAGCATGATTATTGAAATTCTTTATTAATGAGATGATTAAATTGAGCTAAATTGTTGTTATAGAGCAAGAAGAACCGAGGATCCGCCTCGATCGGAGAAAGAATAAAGTCTCGGACTAATCGTCGAGCTAGCTCATTTTGAAATCGAGGTAAGTTTGTATGTGATTAATGAAATATTTATGTTAGCATAACTGAAAATGCTTGGTATCACATTGATGTATGATACTTCATTGAAATGAGAAATTGATGTTAAGTATGATGTTGAAGTCCTAGTAAACTATAATGAATATGGGATTGCTAACATCGAGATGTGAATCAGATAAAGTCCCGTATAAGACCATGTCCGGGACATGGCCTCGGCACTGAGTTAAGATCCCGTATAAGACCATATTCGGGATATAGCTTTGAAAAAGAATAAGAAAACTAGTTAAGACAACATTCAGAATGTGGCATTGATAATTGATGTAAAAGTCCATATAAGACCATATCCGGGATATGGCATTGGCATTTAGAAGTAACTCCATGTAAGACCACCTCGGGGATGTAGCATTGGCTTCGTCTCTACATGAACGACGTTGAATATACGTCTCTGACTATCCCTAGTGATTAAAGGGATAAGTAGATGAGTTAGAAGTGGAAATGAGAATTGCACTAAAGTCATATGAATGAGTGAATACAGGTACTCGTGAATGAGTCTCGAAGAAATGTTTACGACATGTGGCATGGTATGTGCTAAATAAGGGCAATTGTGAGTAAGTATGGCAAGATGCCTATGACTTGTGGATGGTTAGTTAATATCATGGATGGATTATTTTATAAGTTTATTGTTGCTATTTATATTCATGCAAACTTACTAAGCTCTATGCTTACCCCTTTCATTGCCCTTCTTCCTTGTAGTATTGCCAAGATAACTCGAGGATCGTGGACGTAGGAGTTCAAAAATCACACTATCGACATCACATTGGTACAACAATTTAGACTTATTTTGAGTATGGCATGTATAGGACTCGAGTATTTTGTTAAGTTGTAATTGTTAGCCAAAGTGTTGGCTATGTATGTTACTAAAGTCATTTTGTAAATGGCCTTAAGTTAGGCAAATACTTGGCAAATTCTTTTGCTTAATGAAAGTGGTTTTCTTGAAGTGTATGCCCTTGTGTATGAATGTCGAATTAAGTATTTAGATGTGTCTTTAGGTCATGAGTTACGTTGAATGGAATTAGAATATGTATGTTTGCAATGTAGGGTGGAAAAGGGCTTGGTAGATAGCCTTCTAATTTTCTACATGGGTAGACACACGGGCGTGTGTCTAGACCGTGTGAGCAGAACGGCTAGCACATGGGCGTGTGCCCAGGCCGTGTGAAGTCTGCACCATGCACTTGGAATTTAAATCGCCATACGGTTGAAACACACGGGCATGCGTGTGGGCCGTGTGGATAAGTCAGAATGCTAAGGTTTGGCACACAGGCCAAGGCCACGGGCGTGTCAAGGCCGTGTGAAATTAGTCAGTTTCGACCACGGGTGGTAGACACGGGCATGTCTTAGGGGCACACGGGCGTGTAACCCCTATTTTGTTAAAAAGTTTCTCAAACGTGTAAACATCCCCGGAATAATCTCGATACCGCTCGGAAGTATGTTTAGGGCCTCTTAGGCCAAGTATAAGTAAGTGATGGGTTGAAACGAGACTTTGTAATCCTATTTGAGATGTTTAAGTAAGATTAGTTAGGTAATGCCTCGAACCCTGTCCCGGCTTGAAGACGGGTAAGAGGTGTTACATTTATTGGTATCAGAGCTACGGTTTAGTCGGTTCTAGGACTAACGTAGCGTAAGTACGAGTCTAGCTATACATTCCATATGTAAGGGTGTTTGAGTAATGATAGTGTGATGGCTCCTGACGTATGAAATTGTGTTTTATGTAGTATATGGATTCTGATCCAGACCGAACTGCAGCCGATGATGCTGCGAGTAACGCACCGACTCCCGCTCAAGGGACCGTGCCGACTTATAGTAGACCCGAGACCTTGGGTCAGGGAGAAGAGGCTCGAGAAGTCTTTCTCCACATGATGAGCAACTGGTATACTGAGTATACCCGAGCAAATCCAAACGCTCAACCCCCTCCACCCCCACCAATCCCTCAACCTACTCCAGTAGCTCCTCAAGTAGTTGAGGTGGTGAGAAGAGAAAGACCTCCGGTGGATAAGATCCGAAAGCAAGGAGCCGAGGAATTTCGGGCAAATAAGGACGATGACCTGGAGAAAGCGAAATTCTGGCTCAAGAATACCATCAGGGTATTCGATGAGTTATCCTGCACACCTGAGGAGTGCTTAAAGTGTGCGGTATCTCTCCTGAAAGATTCAGCCTATCGATGGTGGAACACCTTGGTGTCAATGGTGCCAAGGGAGAGAGTTAGCTGGGAATTTTTCCAAGAGGAATACCGAAAAAAGTACATCAGTCAGCGGTTCATCGACCATAAGAGGAAGGAGTTCTTGGAACTAAAGCAAGGCCTTATGTCAGTAACCGACTATGAACGGGAGTTCGTAAGGCTTAGCAAGTATGCACAGGAGTACGTGTCTACCGAAGCCGTCATGTGCAAGAGATTTGAGGACGGATTAAATAAAGATATCCGTTTATACGTGGGAGTCTTCAAACTAAAGGAATTTGTAGTGTTGGTAGATAGAGCCTGTAAAGCTGAAGAGTTGGCTAAAGAGAAGAGAAGAGCTGAGAATGAGTCTAGTGACTCGAGGAAGAGACAACTGAGTAAGTCTCACCAATCCTCATCTAAGAAATCGAGGGATTTCGCTACTCGATCAGTCACTTCAGCGGAGTTTTCAACCCGAAGTAAAGGGAAGCAATTTTTGGGGTCGAAAGGACAGACCACATCATTTGCTAGTGTGGGCAACGTCCACCAAATGTGAAATGCCCTCGGTGTGGCGGCGCCATTCGGTGAGTGTCGAGCTAATGAGAAAGCTTGCTTGGATGTGGGTCCTTAGACCACTTTATCAGAGACTGCCCCGAGGTGGGCGAGAAAGAAAAGCCTCAGTATGCAAGATCGGAAGG
Source organism: Gossypium sturtianum (assembly GCA_025698515.1). NCBI lineage: Eukaryota > Viridiplantae > Streptophyta > Magnoliopsida > Malvales > Malvaceae > Gossypium > Gossypium sturtianum. The sequence continues at coordinate 57,849,051 of CM046952.1, forward strand.
TACTGCTAGGGGAAGACCACTGAGAAACCCGAGAAATGAGATGGGTAGCAAGATTCCATCTAGAGAGCAAGCTGCTAGAGTCGAGGGTAGAGCACCGGCGAGGACATATGCCATTCGTGCTCGTGAAGAGGCATCTTCCTCCGACGTAATCACGGGTACCTTTTCTCTCTATAATACTCGTGTTATAGCTTTAATTGATCCGGGATCCACCCACTCTTACATATTCATGAAATTAGTCTCTAGCATGAGCATGCCTGTAGAGTTTACCGAATTCATAATAAGAGTGTCTAATCCCCTAGGCAAGTGTGTGTTGGTTGATAGAGTTTGCAAAGGTTGCCCTTTGATGATTAAGGGTCATTGTTTCCCGGTCGATCTTATGTTATTACCGTTTGACGAGTTTGATGTCATCCTTGGGATGGATTGGTTAGTTACTCATGGAGTAGTTATGAATTGTGGGAAGAAGCATATTGAGTTGAGAGATGAAAATGGTAATCTTATTCGTGTTGAATCAGATAAGCCAGATAGGCTACCAGTAGTGATGTCAACCTTGTCGAATCAGAAGTATTTAAAGAAGGGATACGAGGCCTATCTTGCCTTTGTGTTGAACACTAAAGAGACTGAATTGAAAATGGAGTCGGTACCCATAGTATGCGAGTACCCAGATGTTTTCCCGAAAGAGTTGCCAGGGCTACCTCCAGTTAGAGAGATCGAATTTAGGATTGAGTTAGCTCCGGGCACTGCCCCTATTTCTATTGCTCCCTATAGAATGGCTCCAGCCGAGCTAAAGGAGCTAAAAGAACAGTTGCAAGAGCTATCGAATAAAGGTTTTGCAAGGCCGAGTTTTTCTCCGTGGGGTGCTCCCGTTTTATTCGCAAAGAAGAAAGATGATTCCATGAGACTATGTATAGATTATCGGTAACTTAACAAGGTAACTGTGAAGAACAAGTACCCGTTACCGAGGATCGATGATCTATTCGATCAATTGAAGGGAGCCACGGTATTTTCTAAGATAGATTTGAGGTCAGGGTACTATCAACTGAGAGTCAAGGACTCGGATGTGCTGAAAACCGCGTTTAGGACTAGGTATGGCCACTATGAATTTTTGGTCATGCCTTTTGGTCTAACAAATGCCCCGGCGATCTTCATGGATTTGATGAATCGCATTTTTCGGCCATACTTGGATAAATTTGTTGTGGTTTTCATCGATGACATACTAATCTACTCTCGGGATGAGAACGAACATGCCGAGCATTTGATTATGGTTCTGCGAGTTTTGAGAGAAAAACAATTGTATGCCAAATTCAGTAAGAGTGAATTTTGGCTCAAGGAAGTGGGATTTTTGGGACACATTGTCTCGAGAGACGGGATTAGAGTCGACCCGAGTAAGATTTCAGCAATTGTTGAATGGAAACCACCAAGGAGCGTAACTGAAGTAAGGAGTTTTCTAGGCCTAGCTGGCTATTATAGGCGTTTTGTCAAGGGGTTTTCCATGATAGCTACCCCGATGACTAAACTTTTGCAAAAAGATGTGAAGTTCGAGTGGACAGAAAGGTGTCAACAAAGTTTTGAGAAACTGAAGACACTGTTGATTGAGGCCCCTGTTTTGGTTCAACCTGAGCCGGGAAGAGAATTTGTGGTTTATAGTGACGCATCCTTGAACGAATTGGGTTGTGTACTCATGCAAGAGGGTAAGGTGATTGCTTATGCCTCTAGGCAATTGAAGCCGCACGAGAAAAATTACCCGACTCATGATTTAGAGTTGGCCGCAATTGTGTTTGCGTTAAAAATTTGGAGGCATCATTTATATGGTGAAAGTTGTCAGATTTTCACCGACCATAAAAGCCTAAAATATTTGATGACTCAAAAGGAATTGAATTTGAGGCAACGAAGGTGGTTAGAGTTGATTAAGGATTATGAGTTGGAAATTGACTATCATCCGAGAAGGGCGAACGTAGTCGTCGATGCTTTGAGCAAAAAATCATTGTTTGCACTAAGAGCCATGAGTACTCAGATGACCTTGTTAGATGATGGTTTCGTTTTAGCCGAATTGAGGGCTAAACCCTTGTTTCTCCAAGAGATCTGTGAAGCTCAAAAAGATGATAACGGTTTGCAAGCCAAGAGAATTTTATGTGAGTCGAGCGTGGAGTCAGAATTTTGGGTAAATCCTGATGGATGTCTAACATTTCGAGATAGGGTCTGTGTACCCAGAAATGACGAGCTTATTAATAAAATTTTGCATGCAGCGCATAGCGGATGTTTGAATGTACACCCAGGCAGCACGAAGATGTACAATGATTTGAAGAAATGGTATTGGTGGCTTGGTATGAAGAAAGACATTTTTGAGTTTGTATCGAAATGCCTGATTTGTCAGCAAGTGAAGGCTGAACATCAAGTACCTTCGGGTTTACTTCAGCCCATTATGGTTCTTGAGTGGAAATGGGACCGTATTACTATGGACTTCGTGACGGGCTTACCGTTGACTCCAAAGAAGAAAGATGCAGTATGGGTAGTGGTTGATAGACTCACAAAGTCAGCCCATTTTATACCAGTACAAGTTGACTATTCTTGATAAATTGGTAGACTTGTACATGTCAGAGATAGTAAGACTCTATGGTGTACCGTTGTCGATCATTTCGGATAGAGACCCGAGATTCACGTCACGGTTTTGAAAAAAGTTACAAGAAGCCTTGAGCACGAAATTAAATTTCAGTACAGCCTTTCATCCACAAACCGACTGATAGTCGGAGAGGGTAATCCAGATACTTGAGGACATGCTTCGATGTTGTGTTTTAGAATTCCAAGGTAGTTGGGAGAAATACTTACCGTTGGTGGAATTACCTACAACAACGATTTTCGATTAAGTTTGAAGATGGCGCCTTATGAGGCATTGTATGGGCGTAAGTGCCGCACGCCCTTGTATTGGTCAGAACTCAGAGAGAAACAGATACACGGAGTCAATTTGGTTAAGGAAACTAAAGAAAAAGTAAAAGTGATACGTGATTGTCTGAAAGTCGCCTCAGATAGGTAGAAGTCCTATTCAGATTTGAAAAGGAAAGAGATAGAATTCAAAGTCGGTGATAAATTGTTCTTGAAAGTATCACCTTGGAGGAAAGTCCTTAGATTTGGCCGGAAGGGCAAATTAAGTCCGCGCTTTATCGGACCTTATGAGATTACCGAGAGGATAGGACCGGTAGCTTATCGGTTGGCCTTGCCACCTGAACTAGAAAAGATTCATGATGTCTTTCACGTATCCATGTTGCGTCGATACTGTTCAGATCCTTCACATGTCATTGTACCAATAGAGGTAGAGATACAACCGGACTTGGCTTATGGTGAAGAGCCGGTTAAGATTTTGGCGCGAGAGGTCAAGCAGTTGAGAAACAAAAGCATAGCCCTTGTGAAAGTTTTATGGCAAAGGCACGGAATAGAAGAGGCTACATGGGAGCCCGAGGAAATGATGAGAAACCAATATCCCAACCTTTTTTCCGGTAAGATTTTCGGGGACGAAAATCCTTAAGGGGGAAGAATTGTAACAGCCCAATTTAGGGGCTAGCCGGAATAGTGATCTCGGGGTCACTAATCTGAGAATTTAAAATTTTTTTTCATGTTATATTATGAGTCGGAGCATGATAGTATATGTGCATTAGAATTTTGGTGCTTTAATTTTAGCGATTTCACGTTTAATCGCGAAAAAGGACTAAATCCCATAAAGTGCGAAAGTTCCATTCTATTAGATAAAGGTACCAAATAGCCTTAGACTGTAAATTGGAGGTCTTTAAAAGGCAATTAGACCCCAATACATGCTTGGTCGGCCATGGACTAGCATAGGAGACAAAGATGGATAAAAAATTGGTCAAAGTAGTTGATAGTTGGTGACTTGTTTGACTAGTTTAATATTAGAATAAGGAAAGAGAAAATATCATCTTTCTCTCCATCTTTCTACATCAAAATTTGCAAGCAAAAATACTGACAATTTTCAGCAAGCTCTCCTCAATTCTATTAAGTGATTTTGATGATTTTTCTTTATGATAATTGTACTTTTAAGACCCCTAGAACTTAAGCTTTCAATGAGAGGACTATTGTGCAATTTCATGCAAAGTTTAGAGTTTTACCATGAGAGCTTTCATTGCTATTTGCTGCATTTTTATGGAAGAAAATGAGTCTTAGTTGTTGTATGAGCAACTTTTGTGAAAGGTGTTGTCTTGACAACACCTAATTTGGACCTTGATGAAAAGGTTACAAAATTGTAGTAAATATGCGAAATGTTGAGTTTTGATGATAGCTATAAGAGTATTAAATGTTCACCTAGGTTTGTTGAAGGTAGAAATGTGATTAGAATTTATTTTTGAGCCTAGGGGCAAAATGGTCAATTTGTCAAAGTCTAGGGGCAAAATAGTAATTTTGCCTAAGCATGATTATTGAAGTTCTTTATTAATGAGATGATTAAAATGAGCTAAATTGTTGTTATAGAGCAAGAAGAACCGAGGATCCGCCTCGATCGGGGAAAGAACAAAGTCTAAGACTAAATCGTCGAGCTAGCTCATTTTGAAATCGAGGTAAGTTTGTATGTGATTAATGAAATATTTATGTTAGCATAATTGAAAATACTTGGTATCACATTGATGTATGATACTTCATTGAAATGAGAAATTGATGTTAAGTATGATGTTGAAGTCCTAGTGGACTATAATCAATATGGGATTGCTATCATCGAGATGTGAATCAGATAAAGTCCCGTATAAGACCATGTCCGGGACATGGCCTCGGCACCGATTTAAGATCTCGTATAAGACCATATCCAGGATATGACTTCGGAAAAGAATAAGAAAACTAGTTAAGACCACATTCGAAATGTGGCATTGATAATTGATGTAAAAGTCCATATAAGACCATATCCGGGATATGGCATTGGCATTTAGAAGTAACTCCATGTAAGACCACCTCGGGGATGTGGCATTGGCTTCGTCTCTACATGAACGACGTTGAATATACGTCTTTGACTCTCCCTAGTGATTAAAGGCATAAGTAGATGAGTTAGAAGTGGAAATGAGATTTGCACTAAAGTCATATGAATGAATGAATATAGGTACTCGTGAATGAGTCACGAAGAAATGTTTACGACATGTGGCATGGTATGTGCTAAATAAGGGCAATTGTGAGTAAGTATGGCAAGATGCCTAAGACTTGTGTATGGTTAGTTAATATCATGGATGGATTATTTTATGAGTTTATTGTTGCTATTTATATTCATGCAAACTTACTAAGCTCTATGCTTACCCCTTTCATTGCCCTTCTTCCTTGTAGTGTTGCCAAGATAACTCGAGGATCGTGGACGTAGGAGTTCGAAAATCACACTATCGACATCACTTTGGTACAATAGTTTAGACTTATTTTGAGTATGGCATGTATAGGACTCGAGTATTTTGTTAAGTCGTAATTGTTAGCCAAAGTGTTGGCTATGTATGTTACTAAAGTCATTTTGTAAATGGCCTTAAGTTAGGCAAATACTTGGCAAATTCTTTTGCTTAATGAAAGTGGTTTTCTTGAAGTGTATGCCTTTGTGTATGAATGTCGAATTGAGTATTTAGATGTGTCTTTGGGTCATGATTTACGTTGAATGGATTTAGAATATGTATGTTTGCAATGTAGGGTGGAAAAGGGCTTGGTAGATAGCCTTCTAATTTTCTACATGGGTAGACACACGGGCGTGTGTCTAGACCGTGTGTGCAGCACGGCTAGCACATGGGCGTGTGCCCAGACCGTGTGAAGTCTGCACCATGCACTTGGAATTTAAATCGCCATACGGTTGAAACACATGGGCGTGTGTGTGGGCCGTGTGGATAAGTCAGAATGCTAAGGTTTGGCACACGGGCCAAGGCCACGGGCGTGTCAAGGCCGTGTGAAATTAGTCAGTTTCGACCACGGGTGGTAGACACGGGCATGTCTTAGGGGCACACGGGCGTGTCCCTAGACTCACACGGGCGTGTAACCCCTGTTTTGTTGAAAAGTTTCTCGAACATGTAAGCGTCCCCGGAATAATCCCGATACCTCTCGGAAGTATGTTTAGGGCCTCTTAGGCCAAGTATAAGTAAGTGATGGGTTTAAACGAGACTTTGTAACCCTACTTGATATGTTTAAGTAAGATTAGTTAGATAATGCCTCGAACCCTGTCCCGGCTTGAAGACGGGTAAGGGGTGTTACAGTAATCCCCTACGAGGTCGCGCGCAGGATCGCGCATGGAGCCACGTAAACACGTGTTAAGTCTAAGATAGGATACGTGTTCACGTGTATGGAGCCTACCCAATATGTCATGTCAGCAAACAATATCCATATCATATAAATTGGTCAGCACCATCCTTTGAGAAGACAAGAGAGAAAAAGACATCAGTAATTAGTGCGATAAGCGTGGACAGACTTCCGATCTTCAAACCTTTAGTTTGCAAAAATTGAAAATGGCTCATCCCAATGAAAATTCCCCTATTAATATTTTCACCGGACAACTTGGGGACTTCTGTGTAGGAAACCAACCTAGTAAAGCTGATTTGTTTGTTGGTTGGTTGGTTTACCGACCGACCAGAGAATCTAGGCAACCCAGCTCATGCAAGAGCCTTAAACTCCTTCGATTTAAATATCCCTGTTGGTCGGGGTATTCCTTTTGGACAAAGATTATCATTCCCCTTCAACCAAAATGCGTTTTCACAACATTTTGTTGCTCTTCAAGAACAGATGAGATTAATGAATGAGCAAATGACTCTGCAAAGTGTTAGATTTGAACAACAACAGATGCTTCAATAGGAATTGTTGAAGCAAAATGAAGATTTAAGGAAGAAGGTGCAATTTGATAGTTTTGATCTTCATGATAATAGTGAAATGCATGAGGATGGTTCTGAATTGCATGAAAAGTCGTGACAGAGCGAGATGGATGCTCTGCAAAGGGACAGGCTTTGCATCCCAATTCTCAAGATATGGATTGGTTATTGTGTTTTAACAATTTGTTGGCTGTTAAGGTTGAAATAGTGAGCTTGACACTTGATTTTAAAGTTTCAAAAGAAATGTTTAAGGTTATAAGGGATCCTCGATCACATCTTATACAATATAACGATTACATGAATATGCTAGGAGCTTTTGATGCCGTGAAATGCAAAGCCTTCTTAACAACTCTCAAAGACAATGCAAAGAGTTGGTATTTGTCCCTCTTGCAAGGTTCCATTCAGATTTTTTTGTAGTTGGACCATATGTTTTTGGGTAGAATTTGAGCACACAGGACAATAATGAGTACATCTATGGGGCTGATTTCTGTTAAGCAGAATGAGGGAAATAGCTTATAATATTATGTTAAACATTTTCATGTAGCAACGGTAAATACAAAGAACCTGGAGGATTAGTAGGCCATTAATGCCTTTATCATGGGATTTCTAAATGAACATGTACAATATTTGTTCACCGACAACCGACCTCAAAGCTTGGCATATCTGGACGAGTGGGCCCATAAGTTTGCTGAAGTTGAAGAAATAAAGAGAGCAGCTCGCAGTACATTCCACAGGGATGATAGACAGTCAAGGAACAGAGAAGGTGTTCGCAGTCATTACATCTTCTCAATCTTTTTGTGTTCAAGGTAGGGGACAACAAAAAGGGCAGTCACAAAATGAATCGCTTAGAACATTTTAGAGGTTGCAACCTGAGCATGACAGAAGGTATCCTCCTTATGGTAAATTTGAAACTTACACTCCTTTGAATGCTATGTGTGCCTATATTCTTAGTCAGGTAAAAAACCTTGGTATTCTGCCAGCTCCTCCACTTATGAGTCATAATTTAAGAAGGTTAAGCTCGAGAGATAGATGTGCTTTCCATGAAGATGAAGAACATAAAACTGATAATTGTTCTTCTCTAAAGGACGTCATCGAGGAAGCAATTAGGAAAGGTGAGTTGAAAGATTTTGCAGCTCAAGGTACTAACTAGTCAGGGCAAAGTTCAATGATTGAGGCCAAAGGTAAGTAGAAGGTGAGAGGAACTATTCATGTAATAATTGGGATAGACGAGGGCTAGGCAACCTCTAATGCGAAGAGAAAGGCGTATCTCGGGAGTGTTATGTCGATTAGTTCGCCTAAAAGGTTGTGTTAGCAGGAAAAGTGGAGAGTGGATTTTAGTAATGAAGATGAAGAATTGGTTTGCGATGAAGAAAGAAATGATCCGATGGTGGTTTTAGCAACTATTGCAGGTTTTGAAGTGAAAATGATACTAGTAGATAGTGGCAGTGCAGTTGAGGTATTGACGTTGGAAGTTTATTAGAGAATAGGTTTGAAGGAGCAAGCATTGAAGATGGCGAACCCATTGTATGGCTTCGTGAACCATCCTATTGGGGTAAAGGGTTGCATCACTTTACCCCGTTACTATGGGGGATGGTGAGCATACCACGATGGAGTATGTCCAGTTTTTTGTAGTCAATCATCTCATGGCGTACAACGCTATCTTTGGGCTTCCCATAATGAGAATAGCCAAGATGATGGTAGCGATCTTTTGCATGAAGATCAAGCTTCCTACAAGAATTAGTACATGATTCATGCAATCCGATCAGAAAATAACTAAACAATGCCATATGTTGTCTGTGAAGTAAACGCGCGAACAGGTGCAGCAGGGGCAGAGTTCGCAACAAATAGGGCTAGATAGTCAGCTTTTATACTTGGACAGTTTGGATGCTAGGAATGAGGAGAGAGTGAAGAAACCAAAAACTGTAGAAGTTTTGGAAAGTTTGCAATTATTTTACGATGATGTAGACAAGGTGGTTAAGATTTCATCGACATTAGCAGTAGAGGAAAGGGAGAACTTGGTAAAATGCTTAAGGGAAAATGTTGATATTTTTGCCTAGTCAGCTGTAGATATGCCAGGGGTGGATCCTCGTATAATTGTTCACATATTGAATGTTTTTCTCGAGGCTAAGCCAGTGAAATAGAAGAAAAGAAAGTCCCTGTCGCAAGTTGTAGAAGCCGTAAGGCAAGAAGTGGGAAATTTGTTATAAATTGGATTCATCACAGAGGTTGCGTACCCTGACTGGGTTTCAAATGTGGTGATGGTGAAAAAGGCTAGTGGTAAGCGGAGAATGTGTATCGACTTCACCAACATTAATAAAACTTGCCCAAAGGACAGATTTCCCTTGCCTTCAATTGATAGGTTGGTTTATACATCCTTGAGGCATAGATTCATGAGTTTTATGGATGATTTCTCCGGGTATAATCAGATATCTATAGCCCTAGAGGATCAGGACAAGACGACTTTTGTTACGGAAGAAGGATTTTTTTTACCTTGTCATGCCTTTTGGTTTGAAGAATACGAGTGCAACTTACCAAATACTAGTGAACAAAATTTTTAGAGATCAGATTGAGCATAGCATTGAGGTTTATGTTGACGACATGTTTGTAAAGGGTTTTACTCTTAATGAGCATGTGGAAAACCTGTCTGAGGCGTTCGTTGTGTTGCAAACTCACAACATGAGGTTGAATCTTGATAAATGTGTCTTTGGCATATGAGCTAGTAAATTTCTGGGCTTCATGGTCTCGAAAAGAGGAATTGAGGTTAATCCAGAAAATATTCTTGCCATCTTGGATATGCCTCCTCCAGGGACGATAAAGGATATACAATGTTTAACGGGAAGAGTGGTTGTGCTTAATAGATTTGTTTCAAAGATGACAGATAAATGTTTGCCTTTCTTTAAAGCCCTGCGAACTTCTTTCTCATGGACTGAAGAGTGCCAGACAACCTTTGAAAACCTCAAGATGTATCTCACATCCCCACCACTATTGATGTCGCCATGGGTGGAAGAAACTCTATATGTTTATTTAGCGACCTCGGAGGAGACAATTGCAGTTGTTTTAGTTAAAGCAAAAAGTGTTCGCCAATTCCTAGTGTATTATGCTAGTAAAGTGTTGTAGAATGGTGAACTAAGGTATTCAAAAATTGATAAACTTGCTTTTTACTTTAATTATTTCAGGTCGCAAGTTGCATCTATACTTCTAGGCTCATGCTGTTTCCATTATGATAAATCAACCCATTAAAAGCATGCTGTCTAGAGCTGACATGTAACACCCCTAACCCGAGACCGTCTCCGGAACAGGGTTAAGAGGTATTACCTATCAATCAGAACATTTAACATCTAGAATTTACGACACAAAGTCAATCATTTTCAATCTCATTCAATTACAATCATGGTGTCCCTTATCGAGGTCTACATGACCTAATTCACATGCTATAGAGGGGTTGGGACTAAATTGAAACACATACAGAATTTCTCTGAAATTTAAAACTTTTCTAAGATACAGGGGAGACACGCCCGTGGGAGGAGGCCGTGTGTCCTCCACGGCTACTAGACACCCCCATGTGTCCATCCGTGTCTACATACTGTCTATTTTAACATGGTCACTAGGCACGCCCGTGTGCCCGTTCGTGTCTATATACTGACTACTTCAACACGGTCACTAGGCACGCCCGTGTGCCATGGCCGTGTATAACTAAGCTACATACTGCCAATTCACCCACGGTCTTAGGCACGCCCGTGTGCCTCAACCGTGTGACTTTATAGGCCATTTTGCAAGGCCAACATGCCACCCACTTAGGTCAAACCTACAAGCAATACATACCAAAACATATCATGCACATGAGGCAACCAAAAACTTACCAAAATGACCATTCAATTTATGCATTCAATTTCCATTCCAACCATAACAAATTCAATACCAAAACTTATCTCATCACAAGCATAAAACATTCAATATCAAACATCATTCCTTCTCAATTTCATTAACTCATACTAGCATTTTACCAACACAAAGTTACCATTCATAAGTCAACTCCTCAACCCACAAACCATACCAAAAGATGCATCATATATATCAAGTTCATTCTAGCTAAACTAGCACATATCTAGCCATATCTCATGGCTACTTACAAACATCAAACATGATTCAAATGACCAGCCTATACATGCCATATTTAACTATATACATTGTTCCAAAATACCCCAAAATAGATTTGCTGATAGTGTGACTAAGATGCTGACGATCCCCTGATCCGAGCAAGCTTTACTGACACTGCAAAGCAGAGAAACCAATCACACAGTAAGCTTTATAAAGCTTAGTAAGTTCATAACATAATACATAATATCAACATGTCATCACATAGATTAATTTTACTATCACAAATAATACCATCCACAACCAATATGTTCAATTAACTCATTCACAACCACATTCATAGCTTCACCAACCACATAGATTCCAAGCGTACCTTAGCCAACACTTAGTTGTCAAATACTTTTGCTATCAATAATCACGATTCATTTCGATCCACATTTGTTTCTTCCTCGATTCATTCGCACACTTAGTGCCTAAATAGTTAGCCGGAGCTTAATTAGAATCGTACACTTAGTACATCCATCTCAAACCGATCTTAAATCGGTATCACACACACAGTGCCAACCACAAAGCTGAAGCTTATACTACTCCGCACACACAGTGCTGTTTATCCTGATCATGTTTTCGAATACGCACACTTAGTGCCATTTAACTCAATCTATCACATAGCATCCATTTTGTAATAATATCACACCACTTATTTCATAGCATTAAACATAGTTAAATATGGGTATTATGTCCGAACTTACCTCAGGCGTCGACTATCGATATGGTCGATTAATCGAGCACTTTATCTTTGCCCCAATCTCAATCCGAACCTCTTCTCTCTTGGTCTATACACATTTAAAATCAATCCATTCAATCATCATTTCATTCAATTTAGCCCACATACACACATTTAGGGCATTTTGCATAATAGCTCTCATATTTTCACATTTCGACACTTTAGTCCCTATCTCACAAAATCATCAAATACACAAAATTTCAAAAACACATATGCTAGCCGAATTCTTCCCATGCTAATACAAGCTCATACATTTCACTTATTTCACAATTTAACCCTTCAATTTGCTATTTTCACAATTTAACCCTAATTAACTAAATTCATCAAAAATTCAAGAACAACACATGTTCATTAAACACATATCTTTCATTTAACACCAACACTCATCATAAAGCTCACCATTTCATCAATGGTACATTTCATAGACATCATCAATTCACAAAATTCAAGCATGGGTTTTGTAGAGCACAAAGCAACGATTACAAAAACGTAGAAATTATTAAAAACCGAGCTCAAACATACCTTAATTCAAGCTTAACCCTAGCCGAAATTTTCAAAGCTTTTCTTCCTTCTTTTCTTTTCTCATTTTCGGTTGATATAAACAAAGATGAGCACTCTTTTTCCTTTTATTTCATTATAAATTAACTTAATAATCAAATACCAACTTTGCCCTTTTATAAGTCATATAAAACAAATACATTTGAAGGCTAGTTTGTCATTTAACACCCCACTATCTTAAAAATGGTTCATTAACAACATAAGGCCTCTTCCTTAAAAAGCCATCAACATTTAAGTACTTATAATTCAGCACATAGCTTTTACACCTTACACAATTAAGTCCTTATCGCAAATTCGATACACAAACAATCAAATTATCACACAGAATTTTCACACAGGCTAAGTCACATAATATTCACATAGAAAATATCATTAAAATATTTATACGACCTCGGATTTGTGGTCTCGAACCATTGTTCTGACTAGGGTCTAAACTGGGATGTTACAACTTTCCCCCCCTTAGGGATTTTCGTCCCCGAAAATCTTACCAGTGAATAGTTGTGGATGTTGCTCTCTCATAGCGTTCTCAGGCTCCCACGTAGCCTCTAAATTCCATGTTTGTGCCATAATACTTTCACTAAGGAAATTCTTTTGTTTCGCAATTCTTTAGTCTCTCGTGCCAAAATTCGGATCGGTTCTTCACTATACGACAAGTCTGATTGAATCTCAACCTCAGTAGGAGCAATTACATGAGACGGGTCTGATCTGTACCGTCGAAGCATTGACACATGAAACACGTTATGAATCTTTTCCAACTCAGATGGCAATTTCAATCTATAAGCAACCGGCCCAACTCGTTTAATAATCTCATACGGTTTGATAAATCTCGGACTCAGCTTGCCCTTCCGACCGAAACGAATTATTTTCTTCCAGGGAGATACTTTCAAAAACACTTTATCACCGATCTCAAATTTGATATCTTTCCGTTTCAAATCTGCATAAGACTTCTGACGATCTGAGGCTGCTTTCAAACTATCACGAATCACTTTCACTTTCTGTTCAGTCTCTTTTATAAGATCAACTCCGTGAATCTTGTTCTCACTCAGCTCAGTCCAATACAATAGGGTTCGACACTTTCGACCATAAAGAGCTTCATATGGTGCCATTTTAATGCTAGATTGAAAAATGTTGTTTTACGCAAACTCAATCAATGATAAATGTATTTCCCACGCACTTTCAAATTCTAGTACACAACATCTCAAAGATGTCTTCGAAATCGAATGATTCGTTCGGATTGACCATCCGTTTGTGGATGAAAAGCGATCTTGATCGAAATGCAATTTTGTGCCTAAAGCATCCTGCAATTTCTTCCGAAATCGCGAGGTAAATCTCGGATCTCATCGGACACTATAGATAGAGGTACCCCATGCAATCTCACGATCTCATCCATATATATTTCACCAATCTATCAAGTGAATAATCTATTCTCACTTTGGAATAAAGTGAGCTGATTTCGTCAATCTATCAACTATCACCCAGTTTGCATCTTTCTTATTCGGAGATAAGGGCAACCCGACACAAAGTCCATCGTAATTCTTTCCCATTTCCGCTCAGAATCATAATCGATTGTAACAAACCGAGACGGAACTTGATGTTCGGCTTTGACTTGCTGACAAACTAAACACTTTGACATAAAGTCAGAAATGTCTCTTTTCATACCATGCCACCAATAGAGCTGTTTCAGATCATTATACGTTTTCGTACTCCCCGGATGTACAGTCAAATGACTATTGTGAGCTTCATTCAAAATCGTTTGAATTAACTTTGAATTTCTTGGAACACAAATTCGATCTCTAAATCTCAAATAATCATCACTATCAACTCAAAATTCTGATACAGCATCTGAATCACACTGACCTCTTTTTGCCAATAACTCATTATCAATCTTCTGAGCATCACATATCTGTTGTATAAACATCGGCTTTACTTTCAATTAAGCTACCACCGCACTATCATCACACAGATCTATCTGATTACTCATAGCTCTCAAAGCGTATAACAATTTTTGGCTTAAGGCATCAGCTACAACATTAGCCTTACCCGGGTGGTAATCTATCACAAGTTCATAGTCTTTCAATAACTCTAACCATCTTCTCTGTCGCAAGTTCAAGTCTTTCTGAGTCATCAAATACTTTAAGCTCTTATGATCAGTATAGATGTGACATTTTTCCCCGAATAGATAGTGACGCCAAATCTTCAATGTGAACACAATCGCAGCCAATTCAAGATCATGCGTTGGGTAGTTCCTTTCATGCGGTTTTAACTGTCTTGAAGCGTAAGTAATGACTTTCCCTTCTTGCATCAGCACACAGCCCAATCCATTCAACGACGCATCACTGTAAACTGTGAATTCTTTGCCTGATTTGGGTTGAATCAAAACTGGTGCTTCTGTTAACAACACTTTCAACTGCTCAAAACTTTGCTGGCACTTTTCTGACCACTCAAATCTAACATCTTTCTGTAACAACTTTGTCAATGGAGTCACAATCATCAAGAAGCCTTTCACAAATCGTCTATAATATCCCGCTAATCTCAGAAAACTACGGACTTCAGACACATTCCTCGGAGGCTTCCATTCTAAAATAGCAGAGATTTTACTCGGGTCAACTTGTATCCCAGCAGCTGATACAATATGTCCCAGAAAACTGACCTCATGCAACCAAAATTCACATTTGCTAAACTTTGCATACAACTGTTTTTCACGTAGAGTTTGTAGTACAATTCTCAAATATATCTTAGAAAATACTGTGGCTCCTCTCAGCTGGTCAAACAAATCGTCAATACGAGGCAATGGATATTTGTTCTTTATCGTCACTTTGTTCAACTGTCGATAATCGATACACATTTTCATAGTCTCATCTTTCTTTTTCACAAACAACACAGGAGCTCCCCAGGGTGAGAAACTCGGTCGTGCAAAATCTCTATCAGTCAATTCCTGCAACTGAGATTTCAACTCTTTCAATTCGGTTGGGGCCATTCTGTATGGAGCTATCGAAATAGGAGCAGTTCCCGGCACTAACTCAATACCAAATTCCACCTCTCGAATTGGAGGTAATCCTGGTAACTCTTCAGGAAATACATCCGAAACTCACAAACCACGCATACGATTCCACTTTCTTTTCCGACACCTTTGTATCAATCACGTACGCCAAATAAGCTTCACAACCTTTTCTCACATAGTTCATAGCTTTCATCGCAGATACAACAGCTGGTAATCCCTTCATATCACTAGATTCGATTCGAACTAGCTCACCGTTCTGACTTCTCAATTCAATACTCTTTCTTTTACAATTCACAATGGCATTATGCAGAGTAAGCCAATCCATACCCAGAATTATATCAAATTCATCAAAGGGAAGCAACATCAAATTAACCGGAAAACATATATCACGAAACATCAATGGGCAATTCTTGCACACCTTATCCACCAAAACACACGTGCCTAAGGGGTTCAATACTCTAATCACAAATTCAGTAGACTCAACAGGTAGAGTCTTATTCAATACTATGTTCATACACACATAGGAATGGGTTGATCCAGGATCTATCAATGCTATGACATCAATATCAAATAAAGTGAAAGTACCGGTGATGACGTGCGGAGATGATGCTTCCTCGTGTATGCGTATAGCATAGGCTCGGGTAGGTGCTCTCGCTTACGATCTCACAAATTTGTCATTTGTCCATCTCGACTTTCACTCACATTTTTGGTGCTTCTGGGTGGTCTACCCCTAGCTGTCACATTACTCAGTCTTTCATTTTGAACATTTTCTTTTTCGACCATCTTTGGGCAATCCCGAATAAAATGATCTCGGGGTCTACATTTGTAACAAACTCTATTGTTGTACTTGCCCCAGCACTCTCCCACATGTCGCCTTCCACACTGTCTACACTCAGGCTTGTTACTCTTAACACTGCCAACACTTGATTCATTCGAAGCTTGAATTCGTGGGCCAGTACTTTGTTTCAAACGATCTCTACTTGGATGTCCAAATGAAGTATTTGAACGGTTACTTGCATATCTGTATCTCTTAGTAGAAGGTTGAGAAAATTTATTCATCGATCTCTTTCTTTCATCACGAGCTTCTGAATCGACTTTCTTCTTTTCCTTACTGAGCTCTTCAGCTTTACACGCTCTTTCAACTAACATAACAAATTCATTTATTTCGAGTATCCCAACCAATAGCTTGATGTCTTCATTCAATCCCTCTATGAAACGTTTGCACATAGTAGCTTCGGTCGAGACACATTCTCTCGCATATTGACTCAATCTTACAAATTCTCGCTCGTACTCAGTAACAGACAAACGACCCTGTTTCAACTCTAGAAACTCTTTACGTTTCTGATCAATGAAACGCTGACTAATATATTTCTTTCTGAACTCAACTTGAAAGAAGTCCCAGGTGACTCTCTCTCTCGAAACTACAGATATCAATGTTTTCCACCAGTTATAAGCCGTATCTCTCAACAAGGAAACTGCACACTTAATGCACTCATCAGGGTTCAACGTCATCTCATCGAATACTCTGATTGTATTCTCAAGCCAAAACTCAGCTCGCTCAGCATCGTCATCAGATGTGGCCCTAAACTCCTCAGCCCCGTATTTTTGAATCTTGTCTACAGGTGGTTTATTCAATCTGTTCGGATATACAACTTGAGGTACAACAGGTACTTGCGAGGGTGGAGGTTGTGGAGTAGTCGGATTCGTTCGAACGAACTCTGTAAACCATTCACTCATCATACGGAAGAAGGTTTGCTTAGCTTCTCCTCCTTCACTACCTTCATTCGGCCTAGATGTGGCGTGGCGTCCCCCCTTGGGGCGGAGCAGCGATTACTCTCGTCATCGATGAATCGCTCGATCGGAATCCATTACTACCAGAAAACACATTTTCAACTGTCAGCATTCATCACACTATCGCAGTTTCATATATGGCATGTATAGCTAGACTCGCACGCACTACGTTAGTCCGAGAATTGACTAAACCATAGCTCTGGTACCAATAAAATGTAACACCCCTAACCTGAGACCGTCGCCGGAACAGGATTAAGAGGTATTACCTATCAATCAGAACATTTAACATCTAGAATTTACGACACAAAGTCAATCATTTTCAATCTCATTCAATTACAATCATGGTGTCCCTTTTTGAGGTCTACACGACTTAATTCACATGCTATAGAGGGATTGGGACTAAATTGAAACACATACAGAATTTCTCCAAAATTTAAAACTTTTCTAAGATACAGGGGAGACACGCCCGTGGGAGGAGGCCGTGTGTCCTCCACGGCTACTAGACACCCCCATGTGTCCATCCGTGTCTACATACTGTCTATTTTAACACGGTCACTAGGCACGCCCGTGTGCCCGTTCGTGTCTATACACTGACTATTTCAACACGGTCACTAGGCACACCCGTGTGCCATGGCCGTGTATAACTAAGCTACATACTGCCAATTCACCCACGGTCTTAGGCACACCCGTGTGCCTCAACCGTGTGACATTATAGGCCATTTTGCAAGGCCAAAATGCCACCCACTTAGGTCATACCTACAAGCAATACATACCAAAACATATCATGCACATGAGGCAACCAAAAACTTAACAAAATGACCATTCAATTTATGCACTCAATTTCCATTCCAACCATAACAAATTCAATACCAAAACTTATCTCATCACAAGCATAAAACATTCAATATCAAACATCATTCCTTCTCAATTTCATTAACTCATACTAGCATTTTACCAACACAAATTTACCATTCATAAGTCAACTCCTCAACCCACAAACCATACCAAAAGATGCATCATATATATCAAGTTCATTCTAGCTAAACTAGCACATATCTAGCCATATCTCATGGCTACTTACAAACATCAAACATGATTCAAATGACCAGCCTATACATGCCATATTTAACTATATACATTGTTCCAAAATACCCCAAAATAGATTTACCGATAGTGTGACTAAGATGCTGACGATCCCCTGATCCGAGCAAGCTTTACTGACACTGCAAAGCAGAGAAACAAATCACACAGTAAGCTTTATAAAGCTTAGTAAGTTCATAACATAATACATAATATCAACATGTCATCACATAGATTAATTTTACTATCACAAATAATACCATCCACAACTAATATGTTCAATTAACTCATTCACAACCGCATTCATAGCTTCACCAACCACATAGATTCCGAGCGTACCTTAGCCAACACTTAGTTGTCAAATACTTTTGCTATCAATAATCACGATTCATTTCGATCCATATTCGTTTCTTCCTCGATTCATTCGCACACTTAGTGCCTAAATAGTTAGCCAAAGCTTAATTAGCATCGTACACTTAGTACATCCATCTCAAACCGATCTTAAATCGGCATCGCACACACGATTGCAACAACCACAAAGTGAAGCTTATACTACTCTCACACACACACAGTCTTCGTTTATCCCGATCATGTTTTCGAATACGCACACTTAGTGCCATTTAACTCAATCTATCACATAGCATCCATTTTGTAATAATATCACACCACTTATTTTATAGCATTAAACATAGTTAAATACGGGTATTATGTCCGAACTTACCTCAGGCGTCGACTATCGATATGGTCGATTAATCGAGCACTTTATCTTTGCCCTGATCTCCATCCGAACCTCTTCTGTCTTGGTCTATACACATTTAAAATCAATCCATTCAATCATCATTTCATTCAATTTATCCCACATACACACATTTAGGGCATTTTGCATAATAGCTCTCATATTTTCACATTTCGACACTTTAGTCCCTATCTCACAAAATCATCAAATACACAAAATTTCAAAAACACATATGCTAGCCGAATTCTTCCCATTATAATACAAGCTCATACATTTCACTTATTTCACAATTTAACCCTCCAATTTGCTATTTTCACAATTTAACCCTAATTAACTAAATTCATCAAAAATTCAAGAACAACACATGTTCATTAAACACATATCTTTCATTTAACACCAACACTCATCATAAAGCTCACCATTTCATCAATGGTACATTTCATAGACATCATCAATTTACAAAATTCAAGCATGGGTTTTGTAGAGCACAAAGCAACGATTACAAAAACGTAGAAATTATTAAAAACTGAGCTCAAACATACCTTAATTCAAGCTTAACCCTAGCCAAAATTTTCAAAGCTTTTCTTCCTTCTTTTCTTTTCTCATTTTCAGTTGATATAAACAAAGATGAGCACTCTTTTTCCTTTTGTTTCATTATAAATTAACTTAATAATCAAATACCAACTTTGCCCTTTTATAAGTCATATAAAACAAATACATTTGAAGGCTAGTTTGTCATTTAACACCCCACTATCTTAAAAATGGTTCATTAACAACGTAAGGCCTCTTCCTTAAAAAGCCATCAACATTTAAGTACTTATAATTCAGCACATAGCTTTTACACCTTACACAATTAAGTCCTTATCGCAAATTCGACACACAAATAATCAAATTATCACACAGAATTTTCACACAGGCTAAGTCACATAATATTCACATAGAAAATATCATTAAAATATTTATACGACCTCGGATTTGTGGTCTCGAACCACCGTTCTGACTAGGGTCTAAACTAGGATGTTACATGACACCTCAGGGAGAATGACAAAATGAGGGACCGAGTTAGCTTGGCGTGGAGTACGTTTCGGGAATAGCGATAAAATGGTGGATTTTGACTGATTTTATAGTCGAATGCCCTTTGAGAAATTTGTCAATCCCACAGGTACCATG
The DNA here is from genome assembly GCA_025698515.1 of Gossypium sturtianum. Taxonomy (NCBI): domain Eukaryota; kingdom Viridiplantae; phylum Streptophyta; class Magnoliopsida; order Malvales; family Malvaceae; genus Gossypium; species Gossypium sturtianum. Next base: position 57,869,075 of record CM046952.1, read on the forward strand.
GTTTATAATATGAAATGTTAGTTTGTGAAATATTAATAGAATTGAGCTCGTTAATATTTTTTTATCCTCTACAAGAACTTACTAATGAAAATTGTATAATTAACTTATTACCTCTTATAATGACATATAACAAAGACATACCCATGTTCTAAAAAATTCTTTCCATTGATTATGCACAATATAGTGGTTGATTCACCACAGGAGGGTATGGGTCTGCCTAACAGCTCAAAAACTTGGGAGATTTATGTTGATGGCTCTATGACAAAGTCAAGATCAGGAGAATGCGTGTTTTTAATTAACCCTGATAATAATGAATGGAAATATGGTCTTTCATTTGGCTTCCAAGCATCCAATAACGCAGCAGAGTATGAAGCCTTGATATTGAGATTGCAATTAGCTTGCCAATTAGTGGATAAGGAATTGGTGGTGCACATAGATTCCCAATTGATTACTAAGCAGATGAGTGGAGAGTACGAAGTAAAGGAATTAAAATTGAAGAAATACCATTCTATAGCAGCACAACTACTCACCAGATTTGAAAAAGTGCAAGTGAAACAGCTATCAAGAAAAGATAATACTTGAGCATATGTACTTTCCAAGCTGGCATCGTTTGTTTTCATCGAGTAGAGAGGAAAAAAATTGATTGAATACAAGGACGTTCCAAGCTATAACATGCAACAAATCTGTACTCTGGATCAGGAGGATATGTGGATGACTCATATCATCCGAATATTGTGAGGGGAAGAAACTTCTATTGATAAAAGGGAGCTCGTCAAATTACAGTGCAAAGTTGCAAGATATGATATTATTGTTTCCAACTAAATATATAGGAATTACCAAGTGATCATGATGTTAGATTAATTACCATCTAATTAATGAATGAATTGTGTCATTTTTAGTTCATTAAAATAATTTCTTGTATAATTGTTAGGTATACCCTTTTAGAGGGTATACTCTATAAAAAGGGGTATTCCCAGCCGTTGCTGCAATTTTTTAGAAGCTAATTATGTAATGAGAGAGATACATGAAGGAACCTGTAGAGATCATTTCGGTGCTAGGTTACTTGCACAAAAAGGTTCTAGACAAGGGTAATATTGGCCAACTCTGCAAAAGGATATGCATCATATGGTTCGTACCTGCGGTTTTTATAAAAAATATGCTTGAGTACAAATATCACCAATGGAGCCACTGCAAGTCATGTCGAGCCCTGGCCATTTGCAACTTGGGGAGTCGACATTCTAGGCTCATTCCCTGTAGCTACAGCGTAGAAGAAGTTCATAGTGGTGTTTGCGGAGTATTTCACCAAATGGATAGAAGTTGAAGCCTTAGCTATAATTACTGAAAACAAATGGAATCCTTTCTGTGGAAGTCTATTGTTTGTAGATCTGGTGTCCCTCGCTTAATAATAACAGATAATGGGATGCAATTCTAAGGAAAATTTAAAATGTTTTGCAAGGATTTACATATTGCTCTAGCTCAAAGCTCCGTCAAGACTTCCTAGACGAATGGTCAAGTGGAGGCCATAAATAAAAAAATTCTAATAGCTTTAAAAAAGAAAGTAGATGATACTAAAGGAGTTTGGTTGGAGGAACTTCCAGGAATTTTTTGGGCCTTGCGAACCTCACCTCATATAGCTATTGGAGAAACTGAGTTCTCACTTGTTTATGGAGCAGAGGCAATAATCCCTGCTGAGATAGGTATGTACTCGTATAGAACGCTACAATTAAAGAAATGTCAAAATTCAAGGCTGCTGCATGATCTCAATAGGTGGCTCGTTATTACAATTCTAAAGTGAGGAATAAACAGTTTCAGGTAGGTGATGTAACGCCCTAAACCTGTATCTGTCACTAGAATAATGTTACGGAGCATTACCGGACTTATAACTCAATTAATAAAACATTTCATGTACATTTCTCATTCAATTGAAAAAAAAAACATTAATAAACATTCATATGGTCTCTAATACGAGCCCTCAAGGCCTAAAATAATCATTAAAGTTAGTTCGGGGCTAAACCAGGTACTCAAGAAATTTTTCGAAAAACATATAAATTTTTCAAAGAAACAGGGGACACACGCCCGTGTGGCCAGGCCGTGTGAGACACACGACCAAATGACACGCCCGTGTCCCAGGCTGTGTGGGCGTTCGAAATGGGGCACACGGTCGTGTCCCAGCCCGTGTCCTTACCAGTGTAACTCTCTGACTTAGGTCACATGGCCAGCCACACACTTGTGTGTTAGGCCGTGTCGACAATTTAATTTTTGAATTTTAGGTGCAGGGAACACACGGCCAAACCATACGCCCGTGTCTCTGCCCATGTGGATGAAAAATAGGCCATTTTCAGGCCGCTTTTCTCATCCAATTGGTCTTTCACCTACACAACATCCAAGCACAAATACAAGCCAATTTATAAATCTCAATTCAATGCCAATACCAAGTCTTATGCATGATATGTCATGACATTTATTCAAACACTCAACTTGCTCATTTTATCACATACTTGCTTAAACATATTTATACTTAATGTACCAATTCAACAAGTTCAAGCATACACACACATCAAGCAATTGCCAAGTCTCATATATACATTCATCAAATATGCTATCAAATAGACAATCTAGATAGATCACTAAAATGACCAATTCATTTAAACAAACATTACTTTTAATATAGTATAAGATGTCAACAAGGTATTTACAATTACATACATTTACAAAAAAAAAAAAAAAACTAGTACCCTAGAGCTTACTAAACAAAAATGACACTATCATTGAATTTGCATCCTAAGTACATGCCAAAACACAAAAAGATAACATCACTAACATCGAGTACGGGATTCCTGTAGGATGCCGAGCCCAATTCTACTATTTATCCAACTTGCAACATGTAAATCAATTTATCATTAATAGGTTCCATTAATATAAATTTCTAACTTAGCCAAATAGGAATTCTAATCTCTCGATAATTCAAATAACTTTATTGTAATATCAGTTAATGATGTGACACCCAGTGCCTAGCGGTAATCCGCAGAAGAAGTTGCGCCCAGCACTAGTCGAATTAACCGACGGTAATGAATGTGAGCCCAGCTCTAGTTGGATAAACCAACAATATTTGCACCCAGTGCTAGTCGGATTAACCATCGACAATAATTGTGAGCCCAGCTCTAGTTAGGTAAACCAACGGTGAATTGCGCCCAGTACTAGTTGGATTAACCGACGGTTGTGTGCCCAGCACTAGTCAGACAGGCTGACAAATATTGCACCCAGCGCTAGTCGAAACGTATCGACGATTATACAATTGTCTACTTCTACATTTTTCCTCATTTATTTTCCTTACAATGTTCAATAATACGGATACATTTTATATCGTGAACAAATTTAACATTACTTAATTTAAATAGTAATTATAAGTAAAATCAAGTTCGAGTCTACGAACTTACCTTAACAAAATAGTCATAATGGTGAGACCGCTAGCTACTCTGTTACATTCTTTTTTCCATGATTCACGTCTGGTTGATTCGTTCCTTAACCAAAGTGCATAATTTCATTATCAAACCCCAAAATCCTAAATTTAATAACATCATACTTTGCTAAATTTATTTATAGCATTTAACTAATTTCTAGTTATTGCTAATCGATTTCATATCACAAAATAATCTATATATACTTAATGAACTTAGTAAATAAGTCCCAAATTTTCCAGCATAGAATAGTTCGCTAAAACAATCCATATACTTCACCAAATTAACAATTTAAGCTATGTTATTTCAAATTTATAACCTTTTAATCCTTAGGAAATATTATCAATAACACCACCACTCAATATGACCAATTTAATCTATAAAATTTATACTCAAATCATCATATTAAAAACATTTAGCATTCAACAAAATAACATCAAACCTTTGAATTTCTCATCCATGGCAACTCTCAAAATTTCCATTCACTCTCAAAATTTCAACATGGGTAAACTAACTCATAATATTATATCTTCAAAAACATAATTTCATGCGAAAATAACCAAAACTTACTTACAATTTTACATAAGCATTAAACCCCCATGGCTGAACATACTTTTGCTTTTCTTCCTCTAATTTTCGGCAGCAAGAGGAAATAAAAACTTTCACTCTACCTTTCTACCTTATTTTCACCTACTCTCTCTCTCTTATTTCTATTATTATCATTATATTCATTACTTTATTTCCTTTCCTTTTATTTATTTATTTCTCTTACATATATATATATATATATATTAGTTATCCTATTATAATTATTAGTGATATCATCCATAGGTCAATATTAGTCTCATACATATCAACTAACTCCCTTTGACTAACATAAAAATTGGACTATTTACTCAATTAGTCCTTGTAGCTATTTCTTTCTCATAGTTAATTTAATCCCTAACAATTAGAATTATCATATTAATATTCAATTAACTTCTAAAGTAATCTCCCAAAAATTATAATGTTAATATTTTTAAACCCAAGAGGGGTCCGGAAATATTTTTTTAACAACTCTAACTTTCGGATCGTTACAGGTGACCTGGTTCTCAGAAATACTGAGGCTAGCCTTCCAACATCACAACAGGGAAAGATGAATCCAAATTGGGAGGGGCCTTACAAAGTGATACAGAAGGTAGGCTATAGAGCCTGTAAGTTGGCTAAAATGGATGGCCCTATTCTTCCGTGAATATGGAATGCCTGCCATTTAAAGAAATACTATGTATGAACAAAACTTTATTTTAATAAAGAAGTATTATTTATAGATGCTGATTTTTCAAAGGTTAGTTGATTTAAGATCACAACCTATTCATTTTTGAGTTAGCTGATTTAAGATTGCAACTTCTAAATAGCTTGATGACCTACGTTCACGGCAGATTTTACAAAGGTTAGATGATTTAAGATTGCAACCTATTCATCTTTGAGTTAGCTGATTTAAGATTGCAACTTCTAAACAACTGGATAACCTATGTTTACGGCTGCTTTTACAAAGGTTAGCTAATTTAAGATCGTAACATATTCATATTTGAGTTAGCTGATTTAATATCGCAACTCCTAAATAGCTCGACGACCTATGTTCGTGGTTGATTTTACAAAAGTTAGCTGATTTAAGACCTATTCATCTTTGAGTTAGCTTATTTAAGATCGCAACTCCTAAACAGCTCGATGACCTACGTTCACAGCTGATTTTACTAAGGTTAGCTGATTTAATATCGTAACCTATCCATCTTTGAGTTAGCTGATTTAAGATCGCAACTCCTAAACAGCTCGATGACCTATGTTCACAACTAATTTTACAAAGGTTAGCTGATTTAAGATCGCAACCTATCCATATTTGAGTTAGCTGATTTAATATTGCAGCTCCTAAACAGCTCGATGACCTACGTTCACGATTGATTTTACAAAGGTTAGTTGATTTAATATCGCAACCTATCCATTTCTAAGTTAGCTAATTTAAGATCGCGACTTTTAAACAACTTGATAATCTGTATTTGTAGCTAATATTATAAAACACCTAGTTAAATCCAAAGTGACAACTTGGGTTTTTCGAATGTATAGGCTTAAAGCCACAACTTCTGATTGTTCACTAGTTTGCCAATATACATTCGCACTGCTAATGTACAACGACTCCAATTTATGACCTAATCACGGTGATTTCAAAGCTACGAATAATTTACTCTAAGTTAGTTATCTTAATAGTTTTCATTACTTAGTATGCTTATTGTTATCATGCGGTTAGGTAATAAGTTCAAGTCCACTAGCAATCAAACACATTATCATATCAACAAAAATCAAATATTTTCATTTCTTAATCTTAAAAGCTAGCATATTGGGTACATTACAAGTAATGAAATAGTTAGTTTTTATCTACGCGTAAAGAGTTAGTCGACCCATCATCTCCTCATTCATCATCTCTTATGCATTCATTGTCCTTATTTCCATCTGCATGGATAGCATTGGTACCAACGGGATCCTCAAGAGTAGAGCTTGTTTCAACAACATCAACAATATAAAAATTTGACGAATTCTTCCACCACTACAGCAAAACAGACTTTTAGCGGCGTTTTTTTTGGCCTTTAGCGGTGTTTATAAGCGCCACTAAAAGTGTTTGCGGCGCTTCTGTAAGCGCCACAAAAAACGCCACTAATACAACCGCCGCAAAATTTTGCGGCGTTTATGTAGAAAAAACGCCGCTAAAGATCATGACTTTTAGCGGCGTTTGTGATAAAAACGCCACTAAAAGTCACGGTCTTTAGTGGCGCTTCTCAAAAAACGCCGCTAAAAGTCATGGTCTTTAGCGGCGCTTTTCCAAAAAACGCCGCTAAAAGTCATGGTCTTTAGCGGCGCTTTTCCAAAAAACGTCGCTAAAAATCACGAAAATAAGAAAAATTAAAATATCATACTTTTAGCGGCGCTTTGACCAAAAACGCCGCTAAAAGTCCTAAAAAATAAAAAAAATTAAAATATTATACTTTTAGCGGCGCTTTTACCAAAAACGCCGCTAAAAGTCCTAAAAAATTAAAAAATAAAAAATTATAAAAACGTCACAAATCCAATTTAAAAATATATAATTTAATTTGAAGACGTATTAAAATAAAAATTCACGAACAATATGTATTAAAATGGAAATTTATGAACAAGACATATAAGGAATCGCGATCGAGGTACGTTGATACCAACAGCATGATCAAAGAACTTAATCACATAAGAAAAACACATGGTTAGACAGATCTTTTTACATTTTAATACATCATAACCATAATTGATACAATTTTATACCCTAATTGCTGCACTACCATTGCAGTTTCAGATTGAAGAACCTTGATTCCATTGACCTCCTGCAGCCAATTTTTTAGTTTAGAAATCAGAAATCCACCAGAGAATAGGCAATTTCATAAAATGCATGCTGACATAAGAGAATAGGCAAGATAAAGTGAATGCGAAGGGAAAAAAAAGTCATGTAGATTAGCATCATAGCAAAGCAACAACTTCCGGGTCAGGTCTTGGAATTGGAAGTATTTGCTTTGAAGGAACCTATATTTAGTTTCAAAATTGAATTATTTAACAATTTAAATATTGGAATAAAAAGGTAGAATAGATGATACACAAGATTTTATAAAATATTGAATAAACAAATAAATAAACTTGATCTTATACCTTCATGAATTCAAAGATAACATCCAATTGTCATGACTACATCAGAATTCCAACTTCCAAATTTCTTACAGATCATCTCCAATGGCAAAGAATTATTCCCACTTTGCTCAGAATAAAGAAAATTGAACCATAGCCATAAGTATATCAGCTTAATTGAACTATATTATATTACCACATTCCAAAATGATACAGATCTAGCTTTTGCATGAAAAACATGCATCAAGTATATAGAAAAATGCTAGTAGTTGTAGAAATAGTAGCAATCACTACAGTTGTATATAAACTCCTTCAGAATAAATCCCAAAGAAACAAAGTCATTTGCCAATCCCAGAGAGTCACGATTAACAAAGTGCACAAGCCGAGAGAAGCAAGAACTTATCAACACAAATACAAGCTCATGGAAATAACCATCAAATCTCAAAGATCAACATTCACAAAACACAAGATCAAGATGCGAAAAATAACAAACATGTTAAAAGTAGCAAAGATGTAAAGGGAGGATTACAAAATAATAAAACATGCTAAAGAATAAAAGATGAAAATGAAGATTATGACATATGCATGGAATAGTAACCAGGTAAAGACTACTAAGAGCCTCGGTTAATAACTACTGCTTTACTCATTCCATTAATTTTTTCAACATCGACATCAATAAAATACTACTATAAACTTTCACATGCAAACACTAGTTGAGTCGTCTTTAATAAATAAATAAATAAAAATTGTTTTCTGCTCAAGAGTTAAGGAAAAAGATAACCTGCATGGTATATGGAAACTAGTGTGAAATGAGTACAAATATTGGTGCCAAGATATAATTAAGGGAAAGCTCCATGGACCTTGTAACCATTCTTGATGCTGCTTTCTGGTAAAGTTGCAGGGCTGGTAAAGTTGCAGGGAACCACTCTCCCTTGAGCCCACCTATTAGTGGCCACATTACTCCCCAAGAAAGCACTGCCCCAAGAAGCAAAGACAAATTTACAAGATGTGAACATATCATTCCTGCTCCTATGTAAGTCATGCTGATATCAAAGTAAAACCTGCAAATTTGAATTGTTCCAATCAATCATTATGGAAACATGATCACATCACATGGAGAAGATAATAAAACTAGAGAACGCACGAATTTTTCCATGCTTTCAAACCAAATGTAGGAAACCGAGGAAATCCGCATTTATGATATAATATAATAAAACAATAATTTATTCTTATTATTATGATATATGAAATATAAATTTTAAATATTCTTTAAGTAATTAATATAAATTATTTTTAAATTTTAATTTAAATATATAAATCATATTTAAAAATTATGGTTAATATAAATCAGAGCAAATTTATAATTTCATACACAAATTTATTTTTGAAAAATCAAAAAGCTTTTGATTTTTGGTTTAAAAGCCTGGTTTGCTTGACTATATATATATATATATTCAAACTTAATTTGTATGCATTCGAGGAATAATAATTAAAGAAAAAAAATAACATACAATAAAAAGGGTCGAAGAAAACAAGAAAAGAACAGGGGAAAAGAAAAGAATAAATTTCAAGGGAAGAAATTTCATTTAATTTTTAATTCACACCAAATAAAAATTATGGTTTTGAGTTTTGATGCTTTCCTTTAGGTAGGCTATATATATATATAATATATATATTAGAGTGGTGAGGGTGGCGTTTGCTCTTACGTGAGACTCACAATCCTACAATAATTCCTTACGCCAAGAATCTGGCTCCGCAGCGCAAACATCAACATACCACCTCCACCTCCAATGCGTCCTTCCTCCGTATTTCTTATATAAATTTTAGGTGTTTGGTCGGTTCATGCTAACCATGTTGCTTGCTTCACTCCAACATATGCCAACTATGCTTTTCTTCTTTCAAAACACCACCTCATTAATTAATAATGTTCCTTACCTGTTTCTGAAACAAATTTTAGAGTATCAAGAATTATGCAAGTATATATTTACCAGTTATGAAGTCTTAATTTCTAATGCAATAGTTGCAATTAATATAATCCAACTTAACACTAGGTTTAGTATTCAGAAATGAATGGATGCATAATGCATGATGGCTTTCTAGATGATAATAATAATTTTGTTTATTTATGTAGCTAAAGTCAACTGGCCTATTTTAGACAAATGAGACATGCCAATTCACACTATATTATTGTATTATAAACTAAAACTCATGGTCTGCACTCCACTCCAAACCTATACTAATCGGATTTATAGAATGCAATGTACTTCTGCTACTGCATGTGAGAGATGGCAAAAGAATAATTTATATTAATTACTTAAAGATTATTTAAAATTTATATTTCATATATCATAATTTATCCGCATTTATGTTGGCCTTCTTTTTGTAGGAAACATGAGAAAACAAACAAACAAATAAAGTTATAAACCTAGAATTACTTATCATAATTTTTTTTAGCATAATTCAGAAATATATACCTATCACCCTCGCTGAAATATGCATTTACAGCTGTATTGAGATCACCAGCATGCTCCTGGTCCCAAGTGAAACAATTAATAGATAACAATGAGATGTTATATCTAACTCAATTTTATGATATGATGCAAAGAATCCAAAACTCTAAGAAAACGCAACCCAAATAGACATTAATATGATGGTAAGAAGCATTTTCCAAAGAATCTCGGACATTTGTCTCCAAAAAGACCCTTAACAAACAAATGAGAATCAAAACCTAAGAATCTGCTAGCTAGAATTAAACCTCAAATCAACCATCCCCAGTCACTCAGGAGTTTAGCTGCAAAGCAAGTAGCAATGATGCATATGAGCTTCACTTTTAAATCGCTTACTACATTCAATGAGACTTCTCGGTATTAGCTGCCCATGTTTATGAAAGCATGACTAAGGCATGGAGGTTCAAAAAACCTTGTCCATTATCGCTGGCCAAACATCGCATATATTTTTCTGAAGCCATGAAAAGAATACAACTCTATATTCAAAACATTTACAACTTTTAGCTTTTCCCCTTTCCAGTGTCCAGTCAACCATCAAATTTCTTCGTTCTTGTTCATTTTTTAAAGCCAGCTCATTTGACTAATATAAGTTAAATCCAAGTAAAACAACTAATTGAAAAGAAAAATAATAAAATTTTCAAATAATTCATTCGAACCTTAAATTAAACCTTTGATTATAGTCATTGGCTAAAAAACTAAGTCCAATTACAACCAAAAAAATTCAGTTATCTTCAACAAGCGAATGAAACGATGATCAGAAAAATAAATCAACAACATTAAGCAGTATATTATAAACCCTAAAAAATTTAAAAAAGGAGAAAAAGAAATCAGCCGATCATTTTTTTTTCTAATAGAAAACAACCAAAAATATAAAAAAAGAAGAGAAAGATCGAGGGGCTCACCGTTGATTCGGAGGCGGAGAGACTGTAACCTAAGCAAGCCCTAATCCACTCCCTTTTTTTCTAAGCGTAAGCCCTTGGATTAGTTTCCTCCCTTGGGATCCTTCTCCGGGGATTTGTTACATCTATCTTGTAAGTGGCTAGATTTAGTACAATGGGATGAGGAAAATCCTGCAAACTTAGACAAGATAGAAAGTAAGGAAGATGTAAGGTGGGTAGCGAAGAACAAATCCAATAGCTAGGTCACGATTCAACTTCCTATTCAAGTGAAACTGCCTAGAGCGAGCCTTAAGATTTTTATTAAACCGATATACTGATTCGGTGTCGTTTATGCAAACTTATGAAATTTTGTGGCATTTTTTACTAAAACGCCACTAAAACTCTATTTTTTGTGGCATTTTTGCAAAAACGCCACTATTACATAATTTTTTTTCATTTTTAACCTATATTTTTCTATGTTTATTTCTTTCAAAATTTTTGTCTTGAGATTATCATTTTTTTAATTTTAATTTTTATTATATTTTGAGTATTGAACTTTTTAACTAAAATATTAATTTTTTAATTTTTTAAATTTTTTATTATTAAATTTTAAAAATTTAATTACCATTATCAACTCTTTTAGGAATTTCTTTTTTCTTTCTTTTTACATCAACATTTTTATTTTAAGTATGGTCTGCATTAGTTGTTTAGATTTTTACATTAACCTTAGACCCTAAATATTATACCCTAAACCACAAACACCAAAAACCTAAACCTCAAACTCAAACTCAAAACCCCAAACCATAAATTTTAAACTATAAAACTCGAACCCTAAACTCTAAACTGCAAACCTTAAACCATAATTCGAGACCAACTTTTTGGGAATTCATGTGGCCAATGTTAGTGTAGTACAAAACATATATTTTAATAGCTAGCACATTAACCATAAATCCCTCATAAAGGATTTCGGTTTCGGGATTTTGGGTCATATAGTTAACACCCTAAACCCTAAACCCTAAACCTTAAAATCCTAAACTTAAACCCTAATCCCTAAACTCAGAAACCTAACACATTAACCATTTCTCCTAAACTCCTAACCCTAAACCCACAAACCATAAACCCAAAACCCAAAACCCTAACCCATTAACTATTTTCTCCCTAAACCCCTAACCCTAAACATTAATCCCTAACCACTAACACTTAAATCTTAATACCGGTAAACACTAAGATATTAAACACTATACAATAAACCTAAACAACAAACTTTAAAACACTAAACTCATATAAGTGAATGTATCAAAATAAAATATAATTCAAAGCAAGAATAAGAAAAAATATGAAAAACTTTTAGCGCGCTTTTTCAAAAGCCGCTAATGCTCAGTCTTTAGCGGCGTTTTCTAAAAGCGCCGCTAATGCCCTGGTCTTTAGCGGCGTTTCTGGAAAAGCGCCGCTAATGCCCTGGTCTTTAGCGGCGTTTCTGGAAAAGCGCCGCTAATGCCCTGGTCTTTAGCGGCATTTTTCTAAAAGCGTCGCTAATGCCCTGGTCTTTAGCGGCGTTTTTCTAAAAGCGCCGCTAATGCTCATGTCTTTAGGGGCGTTTTTTTAAAAGCGCCGCTAATGCTCAGGTCTTTAGCGGCGTTTGGAAAAAAAACGCCGCTATATCTCGTTTTTAGCGGCGTTTTTGAAATAAACGCCGCTATTGCTCAACTTTTTACGGCGTTTTCTTTCAAACGCCGCTAATGTATAATGTTTGCGGCGTTTTTCATTAAAACGCCGCTAAAAGTCTGTTTTGGTGTAGTGCACTTTGCTGCGAACTCCTTCCAAGCTGTCCTAGAAGTAAAATGGACATCAAAATCTAGTTAGGTACCTGTTAGCTTGCTAAGGGCATAAAAGTTTACTCTTCGTGCATCAAAAGGGCCTACAACAATTTGAGCATGAAGTAAAAAATTAACCTTCAAATCAGGCAGATATGCATCTAAGATTTCCATTGTCCCCTTCTTATAATACTCTATAGCTTCTTCATGGCTCTTTGTTAAGTTAGCTACCACAGACTTATGCTTTTCATCCATTTTCCTCAAGCTAGCCTTGAGAACCAGTTTATTTGCTTGCTCACCTGCGAGCTCGCCGTGAAGTTTCTCAACATCCTTTTTAATGGTAGTAAGGCGCTCATGTAGTCTCTCCTTGTGCTATTGTAATATTTTATTTTCCTCATCCAACTTCGCGTAGAGCTCGCGTGCTTGTGCTAATGCTACCTTTGTTGACTGATAGCTATTTTTAACTTCCATCCTCTGGGTATCTACTCGATAAACAACTTCAACCAACCCCATGCTAGCCATACAAGCCTCGTTTAACAATACTTGTAGAGAAACTGCTAGCTCTCGCAACAAATGCCTTCTAGCATCACTAGATGATGCATCAGGGCAAAACAACCTTTTTATTTCCTCCAAAGTAGGATTATCCCATTGTTTTCTCACCTCATTAGGGTTGAATGGAAACTTGTTCACATTCAAGTGATTGCACTATGGAAACAAAGTCCCTTCTTTATCGCCAAAAGTGTTATATTTCATGGAACCCTCAAGAGAACCATGACTGATTATGACTCCAAAGGTGTTAGTGTTTGTTGACATCAGTGGTGATGATGAGTGAACATGAGAAACTGTAGGAGGTGAGCTTGCAACGAGCTCTATTGTAATGGGAACAACAACATTAGAAGCCCTAGGTTGATCCCCTCTTCTTTTTCGACAAAGCTCCCCCTGCACTGCCCTCATCTTCACTAATTAAAACAATGTTCGAAGTTTCCACAGTAGTTCTTTGCCTCTTTCTAGTGTTCATATTACCTTCATCAGCAGAAGTTCCAGAGGGACCACCATGAACACTCTGTATATACAAATGAACGTCCATGTATTCATCAATCTCTCTTAATAGGCTTGTAGACTCTTCAGAACTATCTTCATTGCCTTTAGTTGTGCCTACACCACCAACAATCTAACATCAGCACCAGCAGTTAACTGTGTGTTCGCACCAGTTTATTCGTGCATTGGAGGATGTGAAGACTAAGGGAAAGGCTTTAGTTTACAAAATCTAAAAAAGTAATTCTTACGCTCAACCTTTAACCCCAGAAGTATAAGAGCTAACTCATCGTCTGCTCTGTGGGGCCACGCGAACTTTACAGGAACAAGCCCAGCTGTGTTGGTGTCGGCTCCATCATCTGCATCGACTTGCCTCCATCTATTAGGGCTCAAATCCAAAAGACAATACTTAAAGACATTTCTTACAGTTAGTATTTCTTCTAAATCCAGTACACAACCCTGGCGAAGTCTATAATACTGTGCCCAGCCCATCTCGGTTACAATATCTCGCCTTTTAGAGCATATGTTTTTACTAGGAAAATACCATCTTATGGGAAAACCGAACCCCTTATTCAACTTATATTGAACGCGAATATATTTCTCGCAATTGAGACGGAGGTTGCTACATCTGTTAGAAATGAGTGTCTTCGCATCCTCGTGAGGAGTAAAATAAAAGAACCCATGCGAACCCCCTCGGTTGTAGGGCTTCAGTTGGTGTAACCTTTGAAATACAGCGATCAGCGGAACCTCTTCGCATCGAGAGCATTCTATGAAATATGCCACGACCAACCACCAAGAGAAATCGGACAATTGGTCGGGAGCTAGTTGATAGTTGCCAAGGAGGTTGCAGAAGAAAGGATGGAGGGGTAAGTGAAAGTCTGCTTCCAAGATGTGCAGGGAGAGTAAAAAACTATCGTCATTGGTGTCGCTCAAGCAATGTAAACCCTTAGGAATGGAGAAATCATACGCAAAATTTGGAACTCTAATTCCACGAGCGGCTAAGGCACGATACATTTCTTCCTCTTTCGTGGTACAGACGTAGCTTTTGCCCTCCACCACATTCTGTAGCTCTTGTTGTCGTGAGGAGTTGTCCAAATTAACGTTACCACTACCCCTGGTCCTAACCATACTCTATCGATGAAAATAAAAAGAGAAATCAAGATTCTCAAAAAGATTAACTCTGTTTATCGTCTGAAACTCTTCTTCCAAAATTTTGAATTCAAGCAGTGTGATTGCTACGGCATTGTTACCCCCTTTTTAAAGAGGGTTTCCTTCACTTTAGACGATTCAAATGCCCAATGGTGAAGAACCAATCACATATGGACAACAATATTTTTTCCTATACACGTGGTTAAATGAACATTGTACAATAAAGAATAAGGCGTACTTTGAAAGATTATCGTTCCAATTTTAGACCACTTCTAACCAGGTTATAAAAAGAGTCACTTTATAACTCTTTTTTAGAACTAAATGGGGGATAAATTATTACGATGTCGGTTATCTTGGGTCCAAATGGTTTGAATCCGAATGGATTTTGGTCGGATTCGGGTCTGATTCCATTGAGTTCGCATGATGTGTTCGTAGGTCAGATTCACGTGATGAGGTGTAATCGCAGAGTGTGGACTGCAATCCCCTGCGAGGTTGCGCGCGTGGGGTTGCGCATGGGGCCACGTTAACACGTGTTAAGTCTAAGATAGGATACGTGTCCACGTGCACGGAGCCTACCCAATATGTCATGTCAATGAATAGTATCCATATCATATAAATAGGTCAGCACCATCCTTTGAGAGGCAAGAGAGAAAAATACCTCGACAAGGTTCAATCCATAAAGTTGAATATGATTGAAAAGAGAGATTGAAGAAGTTAACATTTGAAATCTTTTAAAAAAAATAAATATATTTAGAAAATTAATTGTGAATAATCTTACACCCGATTTTTTGTCCTACTCATTTGGTTTTGAATTTTATAATAAAATCACCTTAAATCCAATTTCCAACTATGAGGACTTAAAATGTTGTTTTTTAATGTAATAAACAAATATGTAAAAATTGAATTGGAGAATACTTTGCATGTGATGCCAAATCATATGAGTTTATATTAAATCTATTAATATGCTTTACTTTAATCTCTTGGACGGTATTAAGGGGTAGGTAGGCCCTGAACCTTCAAAAATGGCAATTTTTTTTGAAAATTTTAAAATTATTTGATAAAAATATAAAAAAAAAATATTTTAATTTCATTCATTTAAATATAACAATATAAATTATTGATATTTTAACATTGAGCTTTTAATGGATTGATATTAGCGTAGGCAAAGCAAAGCTTTCCGATTAAGCTCTAAATTAATGGCAGTCCTCTTGTATGAGGATCATTGCACCATGAAAGTCGTTGAAGGTAGAATGGTGTTTTCCCCACATGACTTAGTTCTGAAAGCTTGGACACAGTGGCATTGGATGAAATCATGGGCATATCTCCATGGACATCAAGTCTCCGCCACCTCATTACTGCAGGGATTTTATCAAAGATCCTCAAGGCCTCTAGAATATCTGGAATTAGGGATCAATTTTCTTTGGCTTACTTTTGTCATCGGATCATCACAACTTGAGTCATTGAAAAATTGGGTTCTAAGAAAATGAATCCGAGAAATTAAAGATGATTTCAATGTTTGCAGTAACAATTATTTACTTCAATATATTATGAGAAATGAAATTAGATATCTAGAAATATATTGTTTGGCGGTGATGCAATCATGATTGAGTCTTTTAATCTTTTAATCCAAATTCTAAAATTCTTGCATACTATTATATTTTAAAATATGATTATTGGGAGCTATCAATATAAATTCTATTCTAGACTAGAGAAGTGGCAAGATATAGGAAGGCATATTAAGCGATCTTTCTAACATATAATTTAAATGTGAAAATTTATCCTCTAAAAAAGGAAATATTGAATGAATTAATTGTAAATTATGAGATTTTGCGATTTCTGTTCCAGTGTGAGTAAGATATTAATGGTAAAGAAAATAGAATTTCCACAATGACTGCAAATCCTGCCTCTATCATTTATTATTTATTTAAATTTCACTTCATTAAACCAATCTAAAATAATATTGCTAACTTGTAACCTACAGGCTAATTTAGGATTACTTCTAAAAAGGTTTGATTTAAGATTTAAATGTTTAACATTGCCATTAAAAAATGTTTGGGTAAACTGTATCTAAGGTACTAAACTATTAGTAACTTTACTTTTTAGTTATTTAACTTCAAAAGATTACAAAATGGTCACTGAACTATTCAAAAGTTTTCATTTAAGTCACTAGACTGTTAAGTTTTTTTTTTTTTAAGTCTGATTAGTGAGGTCTAAGCGACTATTCAACATTTGGTACAATGAACCAATACCCATTGACGAGTAGAACATACCATTGATCCAAATTGATATGACAGTCAATGTCGAAGATCAGAGAAGAAAGCTATTTGGATTTTTGTATGTAGATTAGTGTTTTTCAAAGTTGTTTCATTAAAAAAACTAAGTTATAGAAGAAAATTGAAAGAAGAGCTTTCGGTTTGTGCAAATGATGCAAATGAAGAAGGCCATAAAATAACAATTTTAATAACCTAGTGACTTAAATGAAAACTTTTAAATAGTCCAGTGACCATTTTGTAACTTTTTGAAGTTGAGTGACCAAAACATAAACTTACTAATAATTTAGTGGCATTTGATATAATTTACCCAAAATGTTTTTGAAAAGATAGACTTTCATTTTATACATGATTAGGTAAAGTAATAAATGTTAATTTAAACAGTATTTAAATTTATTCTTTTTAGTACATATTACGATATAGGGGAAGAAAAGACAACAAAGTTTAAACCTTGATTTTAAGATGCCAACAAACTTATGCTATTGACAAAATTTTATCAAGATTATGACACTCACAATGTAAGTGAGAGAGAGGAAGGGAGGGAGGGATCCTTGTGTAACTTGGTTTTGAGGAGTTCTGATGAGTGAAGTTTCCTTAAAGAGTTCAGCTAAAGAGTTTCAATGAAAAGTTCAGCTGGAGAATTTTTACAATGAATGTTACTTGACCTGATTCCCAAAGAGTGACGCTCGAAGGGTCTTATAGAAGTGTAGAGTAAAATATTTATAATAAATTATGTTAAAATCAAATGAAACTTTTATCAAAATAGTTAAGTTGAAATTTTAAAGATAAATTTTTCTCTTTTTTTTTAGAGATGATCAACAATTTCTTAACTCCAAATTCAACTATAGTAACATTTTATTAAAAAATATATATAAAAAGATAAAATACCCTCATATTAATATTTGTTACTTTATAAAAATACAACTTTTAATCATTTTCTAATTAAGTTAACATCTCATTAACTCATAACATCGACTTAAACAACTCAACCAATAGCTAAGCAATTGATCAAAATTATTTGTAAATTCAATTTGAATATATAAATTACATTTTAAATATTAAAATCCATGTAAGCACAACTTTGCTAAAAATTTTAACTTTTCAAAATTCAAAAGTCAACGGTTTAGTATAGCTTATAGCTCTAAAAGTGCTTTTCAAGTACACACGTAAGAATAAAAAAATTATATATATTAGAATTCAAATTCTAAACATGTTAAATACCATCTCTTAAAGTTAACTGCACCAACAAAGGCAAGCTCCGTATGTGTTTTAGACCAGCTGGTAGCTGATGCAGAAAGCACCAAAGCCAAATAATATAAGTAATAGGGCAGTCATCAAGCTATTCCAATAGAGAAAGGTCCTGAAACTATATTTTTTTTTTCATAAATCCAAAAAACAATAAAATCATAGAAACATATTAAGATCAGTTGTGGATGACGTAAATATGATTTAACCATGCTTGCAAGTAACTGAATACCAGAGAGGTGGAAGAGATCTAAATTTCTTGCAAAGCAATCTCCTCTCAAACATGAGGTTTATAAATTTGTAGCATTTACTAAATACAATTCATTGTAGCAGTGAATAGAGAGGTTCTTTTGCAGATTCTACAAAGTATCAGCTCAAATGGTTGCATGAACTAAGTTCAAAACAAACATAATTTTGTGCAAAAACTCAGCAGTTCGATCAGCAATTGTGGGTAAAAGGACCAAAGGGAAACATCAGATGATACCGATGTAACAACTATAGCTGTCTTGAGTTTTCAGACAGAAACAATCAAGTGATGGGATAAAATGATTCTGCTTACTGCTACAAACCATCCCAAGGAACAATTATGTGCAATATCTTAACAGCATAATTTACTGCCCTCGTTTGAGAGCATTGAAGTGGCAAATTGTAAGTCAGGAAGAAAACAACTGATATTCAAACAAGGAGAAACCACCTCGTGTTCTTAATGTAAATAAGCCACTTTCTGCGTGAAAATGGCAAAGTACTCTTATTCTATCAATAGAAAGTATGCATTAATAAATAAATAAACATACATGCATATACTTCACATACAACTCTTCATATATGCATTCTATAGAATCTCCAAAAGAAAACCAGAAAAAGAAAAGACAAACTCTCACATGTTCCAGCATAATTTTGTACAAACTGACATAAAATAGAGTGTGAATTCCAAATTTCCTCCAGAGAAGATTAAATTAAATCTGTCTCTTTTTTCCCTATAAATATAAGGTATAATCATCAAAAAACCGGTTGAATAGAATGTCAGTAATGTTTCATTCTCAGATTATGCTATATCATTAGTATAAGTGCATTCACCAGTCTTCAAAACTTATTAAATGATGACCTAAAAGCCTTAACTAGAAAAGAATATCGAGCAAGTGAAATGATTTTGACATTCTCAGAATGCACTAACGTCAAATTGGTATTGGCTCACTTTCAGTTTGTTAGTGATGTGCCCATAAACTCATTTCAAGAAATTCAATTTCCGAGAAGCAGACAATCTAAATATGACCCTAACTTATGAAAGCCATCTCAAGTAGGTGATTAACATGCTGAGACACAAGGCATAGTTTTCTAGGTATATTTTCTACTGGTGTCTGGAAATAAAAGCTCCTCTCCGGTCACACTAAGAGCTCCTTAACATATAAACTTAGCAACATGGAACCATTACTGCGCCAAAATATAATTCAGCTCAATGGACCTTTAATTGGACATAGCTGTAGTCAGCTGCAAAAATTCTTTCATTACATTGGTTTCAGATACTAACAGAGAAAAATTTATACCAATTTAGAATAGGATTTCATTTATATTTAACAAATATAGCTACAACAGGATGAGCAGAAGAAAATATGAAAGAGAATCTTATCCCTTATTAGCTACGTTTAGAACTAAATAGATCGGTATGCAAGCAAATCTAGAAGAAAGTTCTTGGCAAGAGGAATTAACAATTCCTGACCTTTACACTTCTCATTGCAGAAAATTTCTTTCAGATACGATATTATCCATCAACAATGAATTGGTCATCTTGATTATCTCCATCAACCCTGTCATCTCCATGCACCATACCATTCACATGGTGCAAATTTTGCATCATCTGTGAAAGATAATGGTTGCTGGCGGCAGTATGGTCCGAAAGCCCTGCTGGATGACCGGACCATTGAGAAACAATCCCAAGCAACTGGCTAGTAAGATTTTGTTGCTCGTGAAGAAAACGAGTCTGCATCTGGTTCATTTCTGCTCTGTGCTGATTTAACATTTCATCCATCCTTGTCTTCCATTCTGATTTCTTTCTATTCATCCTCTCCTCCCATTCGCTCTCTTGTATCGAATCCACTTCTTTTCTTTTTCTTTCTTTCTCTTCACTTTGCTTTTCCATAGCTTCCCACTCATGAATTCTCTGCATTCTCAGCTTCTCCCTAGCCTTCTCTCTTTCTTCCCTCCCCTTTTCTCTTTCTTCCAACCTTCTTTCCCATTCTTTCTCAAGCTCCAATCGAACACTCTCTTTTCTTTTCCTCTCCCGCTCTCTCTCTGCATCACGTTGCTCAAACCGAGCCTCCAATTCCCTTAACTGCCCCAACTGGTTCACTAGAAACCCGAATGCCTTCTTCTCCAATCCCTTCAACACTTTCCTTTTCTTTTTCAAATTTGACCCATTCGGTTCCACTTCCTCATACAACAAAGCATCATCTCCCTCCTCCCTCACTTGATCATTACCATTATAATTCCCCTCTCCTTCTTCACCGTCATACTCGAATCCCAAACCTAACACCCCATTCTCTCCCCCGTCAATTCCCACAAAATCCCCATCCCCGGATTGACCCATTTTCCCAAACTCCACAATCTCCATCCCACTGCCTCCAATAAATCCCCCTCCGTTTTCTCTTTCCTCATTCACAACTGCCATCGTATCACTACTATTATTACTATTATTGTTATTAGTACTATTATACGAAACCGCCACGTCCCCAAATACTTCCTTGTACCGCAAAAAATTCGACCAATGTGTAAGTCCTTCTAACCAATCGAAGTCATCATCACCGTTACACTCTCCATCCACCGGATTATTGACCACTGCATCGGGTCTCTTAATCTTTTGCTTAACAAGCAAATATTGATGCCTCATATTTTGCACCTTAGTGGAGACATCCTTCCATGACCATTGCCATGGATAAGCAATAGAGTCACGTACATGATGCACAGAATTCACATAACAAGCAATAGGTTTATATTTCTTTTCTCGGGTCTTCATTTTCGCAAGAGTTCCATCAGCAACCATTTCACCATATTTATCAATTAGGGTTTTCTCTTCAGCTTCGGTCCATTTCTTTCTCTTTGGTATCATCATTTGGTACAATTTATACAAATAAAACAATAAAAAAACGCAACTTTCTCTATAAAGGTAACCTCAAATTCATCAAATATACAATTGTATGGCATCTAAAAAAGGACCCAAAATGAAAATAACCTAAATCAAAGAAACACCCGAAAGAAGAGACTTGGAAGAGCCTTACCTTGAGCTAGAGAGAGATTGGGGGAAAAAGACTGCTTTCACTGTTTTTCGAAGTGGGGACTTATAGGAGCTTAAGTAAAGATGGGAATTTTGTGGGGAAAATTGGGGAGAGAAAGAGAAGGAATCAGTGAGAAAGTTAGTACCTTTTTTTTTTCTTTCCCTAAGTGACAGCGTTAAAACTCAGGAGTGAGAAAATATGTAGGTGCAAAAAGAACGAAAATTGGTTTTATTTTCCCATATATCCTTATACTTCTTTTTCTTTTAAAAGTTATCCTTATACTATATATTTATTGAAAAAAATTAAAAGTTAGGTAATAAATATTAAAAATTCATAGAAAAAGAATCCAACTCTTATTATAGGTGAATTTTTATTATTTATAAAAAAGATAAAAAAAAACCCTCATAATAATAAAAATAATTTTTAACTAAATTAAAGATTAACTTAATTAACAGCTTTATTATAGTATAAATTAATTAAAAAGATAGTAGTAAAATTTCGGGCAAATTACCAGAAAATATCGTTTTTTTTTTAAAATTACGGAAAAGGACCTACTTTTCAATTTTTTATCGGAATGGGCCATTTCCCGAAACGCGCCCACGCCAAATACGATTTCGTGGATGTATGCAGAGAAAAGCGCAGTCCCTCGAGGAGCGTTTTTGCACATCGCCAGAAATTGCGTCCTTGAGGGCGCGCTTTGCTGATGTGGCAAAAGCGCTCCCTCATGAACGCATTTTTGCCCTCCCCCCCGGTAGGGTTTTTAGCTGTTTTTAGGGTTAGGGTACCTATTTTTAGGGTTTTAGGGCTAGGGTTTAGGGTTTTTTAGGGTTTTTTAGGGTCTTATGGTTTAGGGTTTTTAAGGGAAAATTAATGAACTAGAGTTTAGGGTTAATTAATTAAAATAATTTTAGGTTTAGGGTTTTGGAAAAAATATATCAGTAATATAAAAATTATTTTTTTTTAAAGTAGTATCTAGTAAAATAATTTTGAGAAGACGTTTCAACACATAGTGACCAAAACGCTTCAAGCAGATGCACCGCCGCAAAATCTATCAAAAAGCTCCCACGTGGGCGCTCTTTTGCTACAATAGTCTCTGGCAAAATAGTTTTGAGAAGACATTTCTGAACAAATAGTGACCAAAACGTTTCAAGCAGGATGCAATATCAGCAAGAGTACTGAAAAAAGCTCCCACATGGACGCTCTTTTGCTACAATGAGTTCCTAATTGTCCTTAGACTATAAATGAGCCAAATTTCATTCTCAAAGGTGCATAATAGAAATTGAGGCAAAAGTAAAATAGAAATCAAGATGAGTGAACGTATTAGTGCTGTTATTTACTATGATGGTGAGGTTTGTGACACCGAAAACGGTGTTATTTTTTTCTGAGAACACAAACGCATCGGTTTTTAACCGAACATAGATTTGACAGAACTCATGCAAAGAATTAGGCGTAAAATCTTCTAACAACGCCAATGAAAGTTTAGTCTATTAAGTATAGATTTTGTGCTTCGGTTGATCTCGTGAGATATGACTCATTCGACATCAAAGGTCCTCGGAGCTTGGAGGCAATGGTGGAGACTCATCTTGCCAATGGATCACCCTATCTTGAGGTATATGTACAATTTTCATCACCAAGTGATCTTCCTTCGACTTCAACATATACTGCTGTTCGAGGGGAATACATGACCCCAAGCCGACACTCTGTTAGTGGGAGGCAGAATACGGAAGCGCCCGTGTTTGGTGGTAGTATGAAAAACACAACCCCTGCATGACACTCGGTTGGTGGATGGGACATGCATATCCTTCCTTCGACGTTCGATGCTAGAAATACGTATTGGGGAACGCGTCATCAACTTCTAGTGGTTGGCAATCCACATATGATTGGGGCGCACGAAAGTTGTTTAAGAAGGATAATGTACTCCCACGACATCCACCGGTGAGGGGACCTCGTTCGTTGTAGACGATGGTGGTGGTCGAATGATGAGTCCGATGTGGATCCACCTCGAGCCCGCCCCGATGGTCCGTGTTTGCATTATTTTCTCGAATCGAGCCTGCTTCCAACCATACCAAGATGTTGAAGGGGTTCTGATGAAGAAGAAGAAGATTCGCGATTCGGCGTATGCATCGCCTCCACCCCACATGCATAATGTCGATCTATCTCAAGACGATGCATTGGAGTTTCGAACTACCACACGTAAGGTGTGACCGCATGTTCGCTGTTGATTCGAGTGAATTAGAAGTTGGTAAAGAGTTTTCCAACAAGGATAGTTTTCTTGGTGCATTGAAACAATATAGCATCAAGAACGGGGTTAACTACAACGTGGTTAAATCCAAACTCGATAAGTACGAGGCCAAGTGTGCAGTGCAAGACGGTACATGTTCATGGAAAATCATGGCCTTGTTGAGGAAAATGACAGGCTTGTGGGAGATTAAAAAGTAAAAAGGTCCACATACATGTCTTACCGGTACAGTATCACTAGGTGTTCAAGATTTTTGAATAATACTGATATTATGTAATGTTGCATTATTTAACGTACTTCGTTGACAGGTGTTTCAAAAGATCATCCCAAGATGGATTCAGATATGTTGGCTAACTTAATAATATCGACGGTGAAGGTGGATCCCAAGACTTCAGTGTCGTCCTTAATTTCCAATATTCGTAGCCAATTGGGGTACACACCCTCTTACCGGAAGACTTGGATAGCTAAGCAGAAGGCGTTGGAAAAGTTGCATGGTCGATGGGATGCTTCATATAATGAAGTGTGGCGGTGGTGTCGTGTCTTTGAGAGATATGTCCCGTGCAAAGATAACGGACCTTGAAACGGAACCCGCGTACTACAACGATCGATTGCTCCGTGGATGCCTAGTGTTCAAGCGTCTGTTCTGGACATTTAAGTAATGCCAAGACGCATTTCTATAATGCAAGCCATTGGTACAAATTGACGGTACCTTTATGTATGGTAGATATACGCATCGGCTATTGTTAGCTGTGGCACAGGATGGCAGTGGGAGAATCCTTCCAATTGCGTTTGCAATAACACTGGGGGAGTCAGCTGATGATTGGGATTTCTTTCTATCTAGGTTAAGGAGGCATGTCTGTCCCCAACCTGATATATGCGTTATATCGGATCGGGGCCCTAGAATACTAGCCGTAATAGAGCGAGAGGGAAGCATATGGCATCGCACACACCATCGATATTGCCTAAGGCATGTTGCGTCCAACTACCACGGGCAACATCGATCTACTAGTGAACGACGGCAAGTAACCAACATGGGTATGTAATATCTATTAATATAATTTCGTTTGTAATATTCAATTTATTATTAATTGAAGAGTGGTATGTAATATTCGCTATCAACTTATATTGGCAGGGTACGAGATCAATAAGGACCGTTTTCACGAGATGTTGGCGAGTTTGCGCTCAGTTAACGAATAAGGCGCAAATTACCTATGCAACATACCTTTCGAACAGTGGACACAAGCATACGATGGTGGCCTTCACGATATGGTCATATGACCTCAAACTCGGTGAATGCATAAATTACGTTTCTAAAAGGAACGCGTCATTTGCCGATAACACCGGTTGTGCGAGAGACATATTTTCATTTAGTGGCACTATTTTCGAAACGAGTAGCGAGTTATAAAGGCCAAATGCAGGGAGGCCATGTATGGTGCGCGAAGGTATTGCGAGAAATTAACAAGGCGAAGGCACGGGCCAACACCATGCACACAGTGTGTCACGATCGCGACAACCTATGGTTTCGTGTGACGGAGTTTGACAGATCAACCAAGGTATTGTTGGCGGGCAATATCGTGTACACTTGAGAAATAGGACTCGCGATCGTGGAAATTTGACGCTTCGTTATCCATGCGCTCATGTAATTGCTGCTTGTCAGAATCTCCGTCTGGATCCCATGAGCTATGTCGACGAAGTGTATAAAATAGAATACATGTACAACGTGTGGAGACACATATTCCCACCAGTCCCAGATGAACGTAAGTGGCCGTCTGTATCCCTTGCTCTGTTTAAGCTGTTACCGGATAGAGAACTGCGTCGCAAACCAAAGGGTCGACATTGCTCGACTAGAATACGCAACAATATGGATATCCGAGAAACAGCCAACCAACGGAAGTTATGCGGATGGTGTAGGAACCCAGGCCATACATCTCGCTCGTGTCCAAATCGGAATAGTTGATAGTCTCCTTATCATTTTTGTCTCTTGGTGGCTATGAAAATTCTTTTAATTTCTTGATGAAAATGGCGAACTTTTGTAGAAGGACTAAGTTGCAAAACAAAAAAAAAAGTTATTCAATTATCCTAAAATATCACTATCATCATTATTCTTCAAAATTATCTTTCTTGCTAAATGATTATTTTGCCCCTTACCATCCTTCAAAATTCCTACATTGGATCAACATCCATCTTGATAAAATTATAAATTAACCCCTCATACTTTTTCACTTATTCAATTTAGTCCTAATTCATCCATTTCTTATTAGTTTCTAGATCGGTCCACCCTTAAAATATTTACACCATTGGCCCTTCAAGGTTTTTTTCATATATACATTTTAACCCATCAAATTTTGAATATTTACTATTGATCCCGGAAAACTTTTCTCACATTTCCGATTTAGTCCTTACTTGAACCAATACAATTAGAATATTAAAAACAACTTTTATTTTTTAAAAAATATAAAAAATAAATTACAATTGAAATATTAAAAACAACATTTATTTTATAAAAAAAATTACAATTAAAAAATAAAAAATAACTTTTATTTTTTAAAAAATATAAAAATTAAATTACAATTGAAATTTTAAAAACAACACTTATTTTATAAAAAATAAAAATATAAATTACAATTAAAAAATAAAAAAAACTTTTATTTTTTTAATAATATAAAAATTAAATTACAATTGAAATATTAAAAACAACATTTATTTTATTAAATGAAACAAAAAAATATATTACAATAAAAAAATAAATGAAACAATATAAAATTTTTTTTACAAATATATTAAAAAAATTAATGTTGGTGCCGGTCGGAATCAGTGCCACATGGGGGTGGTCGATGGTTACGCGCTGGATTCCTTCTTGTTCTAGCTTCCGCGGGGTTATGGGTGCTCCAAACAGGATTCTGGTTCCTCCTCGGCAAGGGGTCCGTTGTGGGTGTTGGGAGGATGACCCACCTTGATAAAATATTGATCATGCGGGTGTTTGCATCATCCATGGCGGAGGTGTCCAATCCCATACGGCGAAGGAGATTGGTAAAAGAAGAGCTCCCGACGGCGCGCCTCGTGCGATCCTCATGCGACGGCGCCTCTGGATCGGTGGCTAGTCGGAGTAGTCGAGAACGGACTCGAACCGGGCCATGCATTCCAACCTGCCATTGGATTGGGAAAAGGAAACATATAAGGGTTAGGATACATATAAAGGCTAGGATACGCACCTGGCATAACCGGAAAAGGCTGTGATGTGGGTGTCGTCGGCTGAAGTGTTGGGCCCGGTGACTGTGTGGACGTTGTTGATGGGCCCTGTGATTGTGTCGGCGTTGTTGATGGGTCCGTCCCATCATCTCTTCTCCTTGGATTTAAAGGGCCCCGTCGTTCCCATTGTGCACGAAGTTGCCGTCGCCTCTCCTCTTCTGACAATAAATACGGCTTGCCATGAATCCTAAACCATGGTATGTATTCAAGCACGCACGCTAACTCAGGAACGATGATCGGTTCCCGAGTAGGTATATAATCATACCGGTTTTCCCACAATTCGATATACGCTGACCAAAATCTTGGCCAATCTGTAAGTCAACTTTGTGCTCATCATCGAGCACCTCAGGTGCCACGGGAATCGGTTGTCAGAATCCAAATTGATGCAGAACCCGATCTGACTGGTGCATCTCCACGGTGGCATAGTTGACCAATGGCACCTCCACATGCCAAATGTTCGGATTTTGAAAGAACTCTTCTGGAATTACTTCCCGAATTGATGGGTCCTCGTATGGTGTCCATTCAAACTATATTAACATGATAAAAACATTAGTTATATACTAAATACTAAATACTAAATACGAAATACGAAACGACTATTTTATTACGAAAATATATTTTATTTAATACTTACTTGTGCTTCCGACCGTTGCTCTAATAGAAGCCGTATATCTTCAAGCGAGGTAGGTATTCCAACATAACTCGCAGAATGGTTCCACCTAATTAAATACATTTTTAGCATACAATTATATTTTAAATCTACGTAATAATTGTAAAATCTAATATTAAATTTACCTCGTCATGAGTGGGAATGTATATGGGTGGTCCACTCGAGGACGTAAAAATGGAAAGCGAAACCGTGCCCATGATTGCAGTAGTGATAGGCAACCTCCGATTTTCACTTTATTCGGCGGCGGCGCCCCGCACATCTCCCAATACAATTTTGCTAGCACGGCAGACTCCCAACTCAATTCACCGGCTGCTCTAAAATCAACGAGTTTCAGCAGCCATCTTAGATGAACGAGGTTTCGTGACAAGTCCGGCATCAGATAACCTCCAATCATCTCAAGAATGTATGCCCGAGCATACCGTATTCTTTCTATTTTGGTCGAATCATTATTCGGCTCCGGGAATGTGTCTCGTAACTAGTCCATCTCGATCCGACCTCCGTTAATGTTATCCGGAATAGCACCCAAAAGCTCGTAGCATACGGCTCCCCAATCACCGGTTGCGACCCGGTGACTACACGCCCATCCACCGGCAATCCTAATTGCAAATGCACGTCTTCCAGAGTGATAGTACACTCTCCGCACGGAAGATGGAAAGTGTGCGTCTCGAGTCTCCACCTCTCTATCAACGCACTGATTAGCTTCGGGTCCAACTTGCACCCCCGACGTATCATGGCCACGTGCCAAAAACCTGCTTCCCGCAGGTAATTCTCGATCAACGACGATGGCGGACCAGGCATATTGCGAATATAGCATTGCAACACCCGATCTGATGCTTTAAAAAATTATAAAATAAAAATTAATTAAAATTGCATAAACCTAAAAAATATTAAATAGTATTGAAAAATTAAAATTATAACTTACCATTGTCATTTGATCGACGGAGATGTGTTTATTGTCGAGACGAATTAATTCTCCGGCCATTGCAAAAAATTAAAGGAATTTTAACAGGGCTTTTTTGTAAATTTAACAAAAAAAATATTTCAAATTAAAGGACTATTGTGAAATTTGAGAGGAACTTTAAGGAATTTGAGAGAAATTTGAGAGGAATTTGAGAGAAATTTGAGAGAAAATTGAGAGAAAGACCTTTGTGTGAAAAAAATGAAAGGGTGAGGGGGTTTTATAGTTTTTTTTTTTACCGTTGGAGGCCCAACAGTAAAAAAAATTTGACCGTTGGAAGCGAGCAAAACGCGTCCCTGAGGGAGCGTTTTTGCCACATCAACAAAGCGCGCCCTCAAGGACGCGATTTACTGATGTGGCGTAAAACGCCCCTCGGGGACGCGCTTTCTCTCTTTGCATCCCCGAAATCGCTACCGACGTGGACGCATTTTCGGGGGAAATGGCCCATTCTGATAAATAATTAAATTGTAGATCATTTTCCGTAAATTTTGAAAAAAATAATATTTTCTAGTAAATTACCCTAAAATTTCAGTTCTAATACTAAAATTAAAAGGCTACACTAAGAAAATAGAAGTAGAGCACTAATTTTTATTTTATCTTATTTTATTACAAGGGAGCGGTAAATGTCGGATGGTAAAATTTATGTCTTTTCTTTTTTTTTTTTTCCATTGTGAAAGCAAAAATTTATGTCTTTCTGTTTGTAATTTAGTAGGTTGTTTCGGTTGGTTCAGAATTTCTGGGTTTGCTGTTTGCTACTACCTTGTACATTCACTTTTTATTAAAATAATTTTTAAGATAAATTCTAAAATTATACATGAACTTTAATTTGATGTAATTATACACATGAAATTTTGATTATAGTTCAAATGTGTACATTAAACTTTAATTTTGATTCAATCATGCACATTTAAAGAAATAAATACATCAATTTATTTTTATATTGAATAAATATAATTATATGTGTATGTAATATGTAAACATAAAATGATGATATATTAATAATTTTGTTAATAATTTATGAGAATTTGATCAAATCAAAATTTCAAGTATAAAATTACACAAAATCAAAATACATGTATAAAATTACACATTAGACTGAAGTTCATGTAAAGTAGTTTTGAGATTTATCCCTATATATGCATGAGCTAAAAGTATAATGGAAGCTCTTGTACTAAAAGTTAGATTGTATTTTGTCTTATCTATTCAAAAAATGGATAAATTAGTTCATGTATGTTAGATCAAAAAACACATTGGTTCTTTCTGTTAAAAAATTTATTTATTTGTATTATTAAAAAACCGGTGTGGCGGACAAAATAACTAGATAGTGATATATGGTATGCCATGTGTACCTCAAGTTTACATATGAGAATCAGTTTTTAACAGTATAAATAAAAAAAAATTAATAGAAGAATCAATTTACTTTTTGATCTAATGTAGAGAGATTAATTTGCCTATTTTTTTAGTAGAGCGAGCAAAATGCAATTTGACTCTTAGTATAGGGGCATGCATGATACTTTTACCATACGCTCGATAAACTTATTTTTTCGAATATTTTTTTTATCTTAATATATAGATTAGCCCCTAAATTTGATAACTTTTCTCAATTTGGCTTCTAGATTTTTTTTATCACATTGATCCCTAAAATTGACATTTTTTACAAAAATTCGTAGCTATACTCAACACCATTAGTTTTTGAACAATTGGATGACGTAACCAAACATAGAGGTGATACGTGGATGAACTAGGAAATGACACTCTTTAATTATTATAAAAATTCAAAAATTTTAAACAATTTTTAAAAATATAAGCAATATATAAATTATAAAAATTGAATATATATAATTAAAAAAATAAAAATAAAATAGTTAAAATTAAAAAAAAATAAACTAAAAAAAATTCAAAATTATTTTGAAATTTTTCAGAAAAAAAATCAAAACATAAAAATATAGTTAAAATTTTAAAAATTCAAAAAATGAAAATATAAACAAATTCAAAAATTGTTTAAATTTCAAAATTACAAAAAATTTAAAAAATAAAAATTCAAAAAAAGATATTGGCATTCACCAAATGTTGACCCGACATTGATTGAAAGTTGACCAATGTTGATCACAATTGATCGGTGTTGATCGCCATTGACCGATGTTGATCGGCTTTGACCGATATTTTTTAATTTCTTAAATATTTTTTAAAGTTTTGAATTTTTTAAATTTTAGTAAATTTAACAGTTTTTTATTGAATTTTTCAAAACATTTTTTTTGAATTTTTTGTACTGTTTTTGAAATTTTAACAAATTTTTTATTTTTTACTTTTTTTTGAAATATATATAAATTTTTGAATTTTTATAATATATATTTCTTATATTTTTCTATTTTTAAAAATTTTTACATATATTTTTTATTGAATTTAAGCCTTTTATTACACTTTTTTAAAATAACTAAAAAGGAAGCCACATGTCATTTTCTTGTTTGACCGTGTTAGCCAGTTGTTAAAAAACTAGTCGTGTTAACCATAGGGACCAATTTTTGTAATGGATTTCAACCTTGGGGACAAATGTGATAAAAAAAAGTCTAGGGATTAAGTTGAGAAAAATTGTCAAGCTCAGTGGTTGATCTATATATTGAACCTTTTTTATGCTTAGCTCAGCACTTATGGATGTCGAGGTCATTGTAATGTCGAATATCTATAAAATTATTGGCTTTGGTTGTCAGAAGAAGTATTGATTAGGGACCTCGATTCCCATGAGTTTCGAGTTCTAGCCAATCAATAATAATTCGATATTTATTTTTCATAAGCCCAACCAACTCATTTAATACGTGGGTGTTATCCCTTCCTGTAAGTACCCTACCCCATTCTCTTATATTTTCATCAAAAGCTTTTCAAAATAATTCTAAGCCTCTCCAAACTAGTAACAAAAACCCTAAAACTTTCTATTTCTCTTCCTAAAAAAATTGCCCTAAAGATTCAAGAACACATAGTTTACCATGCAATAAAATTGGTAGAATTACTCGTTCATCTTGTTACAACTAAATTTTATAATTATGAAATATTGTTTTAGATTTCATTAAATTCAATTTTATTTTTGTGATATTTTGAATAGGAAAGAAATCAAACTATTCGTGCTTGACATAATGTGTAAACTACCAAAATAGTCACTTTTGTTTGCCTCAGGTTACATTTTAGTTACTTATGTTTGAAATGTTACGTTTTAGTCCCTTACGTTATCGTTTTGTTACGAAATGGTCACTCTGCTGTTAAGATTTGTTACCTCCCAAACGACAGTCCGACGTGGCAATTAAAATTTTAAATGCCAACGTGAATGAGTAGCCAAGTAAATTAATTGATTTTTTAATTAAATAAATTTAATTAATTGAATTTTCTAAATTAATTAAAGGAAAATGTTAATTTGGTTTCCCCAATTAATTTAAATAATTGTTGTGATTTGTTATGTTAGGCAAACTTTGTCAAGCTAAATAGTTGTTATATTTAGTTGTAAAATGAGGTAAGTTTTTGTTTAAATACTAATGAGCTTACTAAGCATTCAAAATGCTTACCCTGTTGTTTTCCCTTTCTCTGTAGATTACCAACTTGTGGAATGTGTCAAGCGGATCATCAAGAAGCTCACACTATCCCGTTGTTGACTCAACAGTCTTTCAAACGTTTTAAAGTCCAGTGATATGGCATGTACATAGGTGTTTTATAAGTGTTAGCTTAGTATTTTAACTTAGTTGAACCATACATAATGCTTAGTTTTGGAAAGGCTAATGCTCATGTGGATATGTGTTTGTCTTGGTAATAGGATATAATGTTTTAAGGGCATATACGGGAAAGAAATGGAATGGAAAAATGTTGGTTTGAATGGTTAAAAAGCATGATTGTACAAAATGAGATGGATTAGGTTAAATTGGTTTGTTTGGGTGCCAAATATTGCATGGTGAATTGTTTGGTGTGAATTGGTTTAAAAGTGATGTTTTGATATGTCATTGGAATGGTTTTGTGTAGGTAAAGGTTGTGCAAAATGAACCAATTGGTTAGGATGAGAGGTTAACATGAAATAGGCACCAAATGGCCTAATTTGTACAAAAAAAAGAGTCCACGTCGCGACGTCAAGCGATAGTAATCGTGACGAGACCTGAATTTTAGGCCACGGTGTGATGAGGAACCCTCATCATCACAACGAGGCAAATCAGTATGTCATGTCACGATGAAGAACCCCCTTACGTCGCGATGTCATTTTGAAATTTTGAAAATGTTGCAATTTGGTCCTAGTCTGATTCCGAGCTAACTTTAGAGCATTCGTAAGCTCGAATAAGACCAGGGAAAGATTTTATATCGTGTTTATCAATGAAATGTTTATGTTCCCATGATCTATGTTCGAACTGAATGTTAGTTGATTGTAGTTGCTCTGAAAACGACTATAGCATCCTATAGTTCAGACCCAACGATCAGGTCGGCCTAGGGGTATTACATTTAGTGGTATTAGAGCTACGTTTTAGTCGATTTTAGGACTGAAACGTAACATGTGTTGAGTATAGAAATACATGCCACAATAACCAGTGATAGTGTGATGACTTTTGATTCGAATTGACCCTATTTTTCATATAGATAAATCATGTCGACTGAAACAAATTGATTCATTTCTGATAAAATTAAAATTAGTGTTCCTACTTCCAAACAGGGAGTTGCTGTTAGTGTGCCTGTTCCGTAAGGGCTAAGGAATGAGGCAAGAGATGCCTTCTTCTAATTGATTAACCAGTGGGTTACCCAATACTTGGGAGCTACTCCTTCAACTTCACAGCTACAAATGCACTTCCCCCGGTTGTGCCATCTATGGCACCCTCTCGTCCTCAAGGTC
Organism: Gossypium sturtianum; assembly: GCA_025698515.1. Lineage (NCBI taxonomy): Eukaryota > Viridiplantae > Streptophyta > Magnoliopsida > Malvales > Malvaceae > Gossypium > Gossypium sturtianum. The sequence goes on from CM046952.1 coordinate 57,902,343, forward strand.
CTAATTCGGTATCTGAAAATTGTCCACTAATTAATAAACTATGTAATTGTGGGACGAATGAATTCAAAGAAAGGAGGACATGTGTAATGAGAAAAAGCAATATTGGTTCAAGATTAGAGATTCTGAAAAAGCAGTACATCCAAGCCATTTTCGACACCTCTACCTAAAAACTCGAGATATTTTATGGTTAACGTGGGGAATATTTGCATTGTGGATAGAACAGTTTGCAAACATTGTGGGAGAAACCACATAGGTGTTGGATTTGGTGCTTTAAGTGTAGTATTTTCGTCAATATACACTTATAAATTTTCGAACAGATTGGTTAATAAAACAAATTCATTAATTATATTAATATAATTTGTATAATTATCCTCACATGATTTTTGCACGCAAAGAAAAATAGAAGTAAATGTTGCTAATTGGTTGTCTATTGTTTAACTAATACTAAAAGGTATTACGTGGTCGGATCGTAGTACAGAAAGATAGCTTGCATTAGTAGACGACCCTAAACATGTCCTTAGTCTAATCTGAAATGAGAAAATTGATTGAAAAACTAATATGTTGTCTATCAAGTCCAATTAGAGAGATGTCTTGTCTTGGGTGTCGGAGTGAATGACTCGTAGAAGATAGATACACAGATGTGACTGACTCGACTGACAGTACATCGGACAGGACCCAAGTAGAATAGATCCTAAATCCATTTATGGACTTATTCACTTGTGATGTTCATAGTGTGGCATACCCAAATCCTAAGTGGATGGCGAACTATGTATGCGTGACTCATACACTTTGAAGTAAGTAAAAGCCTAGGTTCAAATAGATAAGGATCTGAAAGCTGGTGTGTTGGGTGTATGACTTCTATAGTATGTAGCATCATTCACAATAGTGGAATTCATAGCCCAACACATGGGTAAATGATATCCTCTCATTGGCATTACATGGTTGATGAAAAGTAAACATGGCCACGGGTCGTCTATCTTTGTGATGGATGACTTGATCACTATTTGATAGTGATTGACTTTTCATGAAGTAAGATGTAATGGTTATAATAAGATAAAATAGAATCATATTGGGAGAACAGATATTATCCCATAGAGATCAAGGATATCCTATAAGGGTAAAACATTAATGACAAGGTCATTGGACGAGCACTGAGTTCACTACACCAAAACAGACTTTTAGCGGCGTTTTTTTAGGCTTTTAGCGGCGTTTATAAGCGCCGCTAATAGTATTTGCGGCGCTTTCGAAAGCGCCGCAAAAAAGGCCGCTAAAACAAACGCCGCAAACTTTAACGGCGTTTATGAGAAAAAACGCCGCTAAAGATAATGACATTTAGCGGTGCTTTTCCCACAAACGCCGCTAAAGGTCATGACTTTTAGCGGCGCTTTCCCACAAACGCCGCTAAAGGTCATGACTTTTAGCGGCGCTTTCTCCACAAACGCCGCTAAAGGTCATGACCTTTAGCGGTGCTTTCTCCACAAACGCCGCAAAAAGCTTGACCTTTAGCGACGCTTTCTCTAAAAACGCCGCAAAAAGCTTGACCTTTAATGGCGCTTTTTCTGAAAACGCCACTAAAAGCATGACCTTTAGCGGCGCTTTATCTAAAAACGCCGCTAAAAGTCATGAAAAATAAAAAAAATAAAATATTATAAAAAAGAATAAAATTAAAATATTATAAAAAAATTTAAGGGAAAAATAGTAAAATTAAACATTTTTTAGCCCATAACATTTAAACGAAAAAAAAATTAAGCCAATCAATATTAGGATTTTAATTAACAAATTAAGCCACACCGTAAAACCAGCCAATAAAAGAAGTGGGGAAAGAATAAAGAAATAAACAATAAGGATGTGATAAAATTTCATCAAAAAACAAAATCATGGCGAGTTTGAGTTATTTATCTCACCGCACCGACTCTCATTGTTCATCACTTTAGGTTGTTGCTTCACAACCGGGCAATCAACTTCCACATCGCATATTAGAAGAAAAGAAGATATTAAAGCAAATTCTAAAAGAATTGCATAATAGGGATTCACTTATCAGAGATGCTTTGGTTGCAAAACCACTCGTTGATGATTTTCACCCAAGTGCTTGTCCACCCAACATCCATGCTCCATCCGATTGCTTTGCAAAGTGAGTAGAAGCATATATACAGAGAAAAATACTCTTACAAAAATCTGTGAAAATTAATATATATTACTCACTCGCTTTGCGAGTTTTCCAGTTCCAACCGATGAATAACATGGCAAAGTACGTGGCTCCCAAGGAGAATATGATGTGGAAAAACCGTAGTTATAACGGATATCATCCTCGCTTTCACCTCATCTTTGCAAAACTGAAAACCGTAAGAGTTGTTAAGTATTTCTTATCAGAACTGTAAGAGATATCTTTGCTATAATGAAGGAGAATAAAAGCCAGAACATAATGGTAATGATGTTTCACACAGTCATATTTGTTACATGATAAAGATCATCATCTTGATGACTGCAAATATGTGATGCTAGTCATTTCTTCCTTTTCTCAACAGAGGTTATATTGTCTCATCATCATCGCATGTATGCGTAAACACCACAATCTATGTAACATCAATCTACATTTTTTCCTTCAATAAATGACCAAATAAATGACCAAAAAAGGGAAAAAAATACAAAAAAAGGGACTATAAAAAACAGTGATAAGTTGCATAACAGATGAGCTCATTGTTGCAATCTTAACTAAGCCTACATCGAAAATATCTTAAGTCCAAAATAAAAGACAATATATAAAGAGGCATTTATATTCAATATCTAGAAGGCTCTAGCATCTAGCTATTTATTTTAAGACATAAGAGGGGAAGCCTTTTTTTCTGAACCATTGATAAAAGTAAGGCACAAAGCTCACAAAAGGCAATTAAAAACTTCCCATAGCCTTTCCTTTGATATGGAGGAAGGGTGAGGATACATGCCAAATTATAGGATTCCTCTGAATGCTTTTCCTGCATGATCAGATGCAAAATGCTAAGATATTTGTTGTGACAGGCAAGACAGCCTAAAAGACTAAGACATGGTGCAGATAACAATGAAATAATAATAAGGATTGGCAACATTCTAAGCATTCCAAGTGTAACGACTACAAAAAGTTTTACCGAACATGCTATGGGGTTGAATAAGAAACTTAAAGTCCCAAAATACACAGAGAATAAATTTTACTACTTGAAAACTTCTAATATGATGAAAATAAGGTCAAGAAATGTTGTATGCACTCCATGCCACCAGAGTTGGTACATTGCAACTACAAAGTATTAGAACAGCCTTAGACATAAAAAGTTTTGTTATAACCTCCACACAGTGTCAAATTATAAGCAACAAAAATGCAGTAGAAATTAATTACCTTGGAAAAGTATCCAACCATGTGGCAACCTCGATCATCATATTCACACAAAACATAGAATAGAAACAGGTCAACATCATAATAAAGGGTCTTGAGGTCAAGGAACAACTTCGCCAAATAACAAAGATTCTGCCCATAAACTTTGTTCTTTTTGCCATCAACCTGTCTCAAAATATTTGAACAAAGGAAGACGAATGTCAACAAAGGCTAAAGATCTACAGCATTCTACAACATGACATTTTGTAGCAGGAGCTAGAAAAAAAAAAGAAAAATGGTGAAAATTATTTCTACACTAGTAAGCCAAAGTTGAAAAATAATTGTCTCAACACAACATTTTTCAAAGTATCATTTAAAAAGATCTCAAGATTATTGGATTTTACATACAAAGAAAGATATGTGAAAATTGAATTTACAAAAGCAAAAACAATAGGGTAGGGTCGAAGAAAGCCACAACCTCAACGTTTAGTGCCTTTGTGCAACAAAATTATATACAAATTTCTCTCTCAAAAATTTCAAGTTAAAGGCCGCAAATGATTTTCTAATCCTAGTTGTAAAATAAAAAAACTCGTACCCTAGTATATATATAGTGACTATCTTTTAAATATTGATATATAGATTTGGGATAAAAAAACATTTATTAATTTTTTTATTAACTTGAAAGCCTTTTTTTCTTAAAATTATATTATTTCCATAGACAAATATTATGTTTCAAAAATTTTGGGACTCAAATGAGACAAAGGGAACTGAAATAGAACCAAAAAGAAAATTGTTTGGTAGAGACTTGAGAGAATTGACCGATTTATCCTATAATGCATAAATTAAAATGATAATGATTTCAAATTAGAAGCTAAATTACAAATTAATTAAAAATGAGTAGTTAACAACAAAGAACACATAGCTAAATAAAGAAAATAAAAATTATGAAGTACAGTGTGACATCCAAATGCAAACAACTCATCATCACCCATTCCTATTAGGGTTTGGAAGGAGATTAAAAGATAGAACCAAGCCCAAAACGCAGCAGTCACGTAATTTGAATCAATCAACACTAAAGAAATTTAAACAAAATATATATCATATAGCATTAGCTCTCTGCCACAAAGCAATTGCATACCTTACACATAGATAAAGTTAAAAATCAACCCTCCAAACTGATCACTTACAGTCCAACAGAACACCATGAATAAACTCGCATGAGTTGGGATATAACAGGCTGTCTAGACCATCAAAGGCAAATAAAACTGGTCCTATGATCAAGCATGTCAACATACATCTAGAAGTAAAAGAGCCTTGCTACAAACATTGCATGGTTTATAAGGTGCATATTATAAATTAAATATAGACTAACTTATTAACACTATCGGAACTGAAAACAATAGATGAAAAAATAAGAAAAAGTTATAATATGTTTTAAATTTAAACAGATGCCGATCAAGCTAAACACATTGGAAAATTAACCTCTTTAAACCAGAAACTTCTTGAAACCTAAGTATTATATCTGATACATACAAGACATTCCCGAAAAAGAAATAATACACAGTACTGAAGTCAAATCTATGTCGTTCGGCTTTCATTTTTCTTAAAAGTACTTGTTTAAGTGTCCATCACATAGTTAGATATCCGTATAGAATATGGTCCCCAAATATATATATATATAAACATAGGAAAAATTGAGCATATCCTGAGTTCAGAATACTTACCACCGACCACTCTCCCTTGATTCTCCATTTCTCGCACCTTTCAAATGTCCTCATTAGAATCAAGCTCTAAAAAACCAATTAGAGGGGAGGGGAATAACACGTTAGCTCCTTTAAAAAAAGATCGGAGAAGAGCAATCCAAGCTTATTTAATCTAAGCTTAGGCAGAGATTCCAATGATAGAAAAATCGCTTCCAAATTAATTTCACCGATTTTCAAAACATAGATCGTTCTAGTTGAAATATTGGTTGGACAACGTGTTCAAATTAAATGATTAAAAAAACAAAATGTAGAAGAGAAGTTGAAGAGTAAATCAATAACCATCAGATTATTAACGATAATAAATATATGTTTTAGATTGAATCACAAAAAAGAACTCAAAATGATTAAATTAAAGTAAAAACCCTTGGGAGAACAGAAATCTTACACTCGGTGTAATGAACGTAATATTCATAATCACCGGGCTCACGGATCGCAGCTTACGGCGCTCGATGACTTTGACAGATGATACTTGCCGCCTCTCCAATGCAAGACATGTCGCGAGTACCCACCTCTAGGGGAGTATACCCGACCTCCTCTTTTTCATTGCCTCAGACCCCGGCGGTCCATTTGAGGAGGCCAAAAGCCTCTGGTTTTCGTCAGCCGGAGCAGCGACGGCGTGGGATTGTGTTGAACCATTCTCCGTAATCGTCGGCGTGTCTATGGAACCCATGGGGTGGTGTCGATCCGAGAGGGTTTCGGACTTCAAGTGGGCTCAAATATACAAAAGAGGAAAACGCAAGTAATGACCGATGACTGCATAGTGACTTACGAGGAAAACTGGATTGAAATGAAAGGCGAAAATCGGTGCTAACATATGGACGAAGATAGGTGGGGAAACCGATTTGGGGGATTTTGGGAAACCAATATAGAAAATTTTGAGACTTAGAAATTTAGGGTTTGGGGGAAAAATCGAGGTTATAGTGATAGTGAACTTAATTTTTTAGCATAGAAAAAACGACACCTTTTTTTTAATGAAATTTTGCGGCGTTTTTTAATAAAACGCCAGTATAGCTTATTTTTTACGGCGTTTTTACTAAAAACGCCACTATAACTCCATTTTTTTTACACAATTTTAATTTTTTTTTCATTTTTAACCTATGTTTTTTATGTTTTTTCTTTCATAATTTTTGTGTTGAGATTATCATTTTTTTGAATTTTTATTTTTATTACATTTTGAGTATTGAAATTTTTAACTAAAATATTAAATATTAAATTTTTAAGTTTTTAATTTTTATTATTAAATTTTAAAAATTAAATTACCATTATCAACTCTTTTAGGAATTTCTTTTTCTTTCTTTTACATCAACATTATTCTTTTAAGTATGGTCTCAGCATTAGTTGTTTAGATTTTTATATAAATGGCATTTAATTATATGTATACACCTAAATTTTGATATAGATACATCTCAGAATTATATATGAATTTTGGTTTAATGTGTAATTCTAGATGTGAAATTCTAATTGTGGTTTAAATGTATAGTTGAAACTTTAATTTTGATTTAATCATACACATTATTTTAAATATAAATACATCAATATATTTTTATATTGAATAAATATAAATTTTTATGTATGAAATATATAAATAAAAAATGATGTTAATTATATCAATTGTGTTAATATTTTACAAGATCTGGATCAAATTAAAGTTCATGTATACAATTGCACACTAAACCATTGTTCATGTATGCTTTTGGGATTTAACCCATTTTGATATATATATTTTTCAAATAATAATTTACATTTATCTTATTTTGATTTATATTCTAAAAAATTCAAGATTAATCCCTAAATCATAAACCCTATACCCTAAATATTATACCTTAAACCACAAACACCAAAACCTAAACCTCAAACTCAAAACCCCAAACCATAAATTTTAGACCATAAAACTCGAACCCTAAACTCTAAACTGCAAACCTTAAACCATAATCCGAGACCAACTTTTTGGGAATTCATGTGGCCAATGTTAGTGTAGTACAAAACATATATTTTAATAGCTAACACATTAACCATAAACCCATCATGAGGGATTTCGGTTTCGGGATTTTGGGTCATATAGTTAATACCCTAAACCCTAAACCCTAAAATCCTAAACTTAAATCATAAACCCTAAACTCAGAAACCTAACACATTAATCATTTCCCCTAAACCCCTAACCATAAACCCATACAATAAACCCAAACAACAAACTTTAAAACACTAAACCCATACACCAAAATAACAAACCCTAAACCATGAAATTAACATACTAAACATTAAACCCTAAATCAATTTTAATAGCTTAATTTGTAACTTAAATGAAAACTTCTAAATTGTTTAGTTAGCAATTTGTAACTTTTCATAATTAAGTAACTAAAATGAAACTTTCTCATTGCTTATAAGTGAATGTATCAAAATAAAATATAATTCAAAGCAAGAATAAGAAAAAAATATGAAAAACTTTTAGCGGCGTTTGTGAAAAAGCGCCGCTAATGCTCATGTCTTTAGCGGCGTTTTTTTAAAAGCGCCGCTAATGCTTAGGTCTTTAGCGGCGTTTTTCTAAAAGCGCCACTAATGCTCAGGTCTTTAGCGGCGTTTTTTTAAAAGCGCCACTAATGCTCAGAGTTTTGGCGGCGTTTGGGAAAAAACGCCGCTATTTCTCTTTTTTTGCAGCGTTTTCTTTCAAACGCCGCTAATGTATAATATTTGCGGCGTTTTTCATTAAAACGCCACTAAAAACGCCGCTAAAAGTCTGTTTTGGTGTAGTGGTTGTTGCTTTTGTAATGGTATGTCGTTGAGGAGAGCTCAGTCATGATACTATAGTGGAATGGCTTCGTGACTAAATGAATTTATAACTAATAGGTAAAAATTTGGAACTTAATTATAAATAATTTGAGCCTCAACTAAATATGTCCAATAGGTCCCTCCGTTAGCTCGTTGAAACCAGAAATGAATTATGTGTTTGAATAAAAATGAACAGAATGAATAAAAAAGAGAAATGGGAAACACTCAAGAATGATTATGGTTTTCTTTAAAATAGAGAAATGGAATCATTGATAAATGAATGTAGGTTTCCAAAAATGGAAATGAGAATGAAAATGGAAACTTGCAATCCTATATAAGACTACTTAAAAAATGATAGAAGATTGGGTTTATATTTTTGGACTGTTTTGGAGCTCGAAAATGAAAATAAATCATTTGGTCATAGTGAACATGTTGAGTTGGGACATATTGAACGAACTTTCTCGAAATTTTATCGGGAGTAAAATCGTCAAAATTTTACCAAGGGTAAAATTGTCAAAAACTTTACTAGGGTAAAATTGGGATGAGAAACTTATTTAATATGTAAATATTAAAGTTTATTTTGGAAAATATAAAAATTGAATCGGATTGGATCACATTACAAATTATTAGGTCAAAAAGGCTAGGAAGTACTCGTAATTGGACCCGATGTGAGGGAGGCCCAAAACCCCTCATATAACATGAAGGAGGCGACAACCCTAGTAGAAATACAAGGGTGAGTCATTCAACTCTCTCCTACTCTAAGTAGGATGTTGTTTTTTTTATTTAAAATAAACCTCTACAACTATATAAGGGTTCTACCTTCTCTTCCTATAAATAGATGACACAGGTAGAGCTATTAACACAACTTTTGAGAGATTGTTATTCTGCCGAAAAATAGAGATAATTCATTATCAACTTATAAACATATTTTTTAGAATAAAAATTTTATCGATTTCTATTAAAGAAGAGAGGATTTTCGTTTTCACCCCAAAAGGAAAACTTTTTCTAGTTCTGTGTTTTGATTCAATTGGTTCGAGCCTACCTCGAAACAGTTTATGGTACGAGAATAGTAAAAAATATCGTTTGGTTTAAAGACGGGAACAAGGAACGTCCGCTAAGTCAAAAACACATGTACGAATTCGGTTATGGTTTATGCTATAAATATCACAAATCGGGTTGGTTTTCAAAATTTTAATTTTCCGCTGTGTAAAAAAACCGTTTTCAAATCAATATTTTTCCAACAATTGGTATCAAGAGCTAGGTTGTGCTATGTTTATGGTGTAAACCGAGACTGAATCTCTCTGTTTGTAACAACCTACTTTTCAGTGGTATCGAAAACAGTGGTTTTGGGACCACAAATCTGACGAGTAAGTTCGTATAATTAGTATTTAAATTATAAGAGTCAATAATAATTTTTATATTAAATTTTGATTTGATGAATTTAGCTAATTTAATTAAAAGTTAGTATAAGTGGTTCGGTTCTAAAGTCAAGTGGTTATTGAAAACGAGGTATTAGGACCTTATTTTTGTAATTTAGGGTCGTAAATATTTTTATTAAATATTTGCAAAGTTGTATTATAGGTGAATTGAAGTTTGGTTTGGTAATTTTGATGATTGATTGCTTAATTAAGGTAAAATAATTAAATTGTAAAAGAGGTAAAAGTTAATTGCTATAGATTTAAAATGCTAAAAGGACCAAAATGGTATTTAAACTATAGTCAAAAAGTCCAAGCGGTGGTGACATGATTAAATCCACTAACTTTTGGGCTATTTTCTTATTTAGTCCTAATTAGTTTAGGGTTAAATTGAAATTAAGTTTGTTTAGTTGGAATTTAATATAATTGAAGGATTGATTGTGTAACTAAACCCTCCTTGAATGGTAAATATACCATAGGTGATGATTGTGGGCGATAATGGGCTTGAAATTGTTAAGATTGAATGGAAATTAAAAGGATAAAATGGTAATGGGATAATTAAACATAGTGTAAATAAAATAAAAGTTAAATAAACTATCATCTTCTAGATTTTCTTCTTTCTAAAACCGGATAGCCATGGGAGAAGGGAGAAGAAACTTTCGGCCAACTAGGGTTCTTCGATCTAGGAGGTAAACCTCACCCGTTTTTAGTAACTTTTATGTTTTTGAGCTCATAATAGCTTAATCTAGCTAACTCGGGTATTAATTTGTAAAACTGTCAAATGTTTTGGATTATGTCATTGATGAGTTTTGGATATTGTTGAAGTTTTATGGTTGATTATTGAGCTTAGTTGTTAAATAGGAATATTTTGTAAAGTAATTTTTGGCAATTTTAATGTTTATGGACTAAAAAGTTAAAGTGATAAAATTAAGAGGACTTAATGTGAAATAGCAGCATGAATGGGCTGTAGAGAAATAATGAATAATTTGGCTGAAATGATTGGTTAAAATTGGTTAAATTGCAAGTTTTGAGCTTAGGGACTAAATTGAATAAAAGTAAAATGTTGGGGGCAATTTTGTAAAAATGTCAAAAAGAATTTAATTGCATAAAATGAATTAATTTTGCTGCTAGAATTAGTGAATTGAATGGAATTATTATTTGAGATCTTGAACGAGGGGAAAATCGAGGAAAAGAGAAAATTATCGAATAGCCCGTGTACTTTGTTGTTGCTGCAGATTAGTCTGGTAAGTTCGTACGGTTTAATTTTAGTACTTTTTAAGTGTATTATACAAACTTAATTGCATAATGTTGGATTATATTGATGTGTGTAATTGAAAATGGAAATAGTGAATTGACACAATGTCGATCACTGACTGAGCTACTCTGGACCATTATTGCAAATCAGTCCTATAAGTTCATTCGATTTTATTCTAATACATTTAAATGCATATTAAATGAATTAAATTGTTTTGGCTTGAACATTATAATTATGATATGTATATGAGTAATGAAATAGTGGATTATTGTAGCAGTGAGCACTAATGAGATATTCTGAGTCGATGAATGTTTGGTTGATGAACTAATGCCTGTATACGAAATATGAGATAGTGAGTTATTCATATATTTTTCTGTGTTAAAATAATCTGAACCGATGAATGTAGGATAGAGTATGGTTGGCATGCCAATAGGTTATGTTGCACGGGGTACGGGGTTGATGGGAGCAGTGGAGATGATTACAGTAGATTCTCTATTTATTGAATATATCAAGGTCCTGCATTTGTTGCAGACTAACTAGATATATTACAGTGGTATTTTGGTATGTTGGATAAATTAGTTAATACGAGCATTTGGTATGCTGGATGGATTAGCTCATACGAGCATTTGGTGTGCTGGATGGATTAGCTCATATGAATATTTGGTGTGCTGTATGGATTAGCTCATATGAGCATCTGGTGTGTTGGATGGTTAACCGTGTACTCGTATCCATTTATTGTTCATCGGGCTATGTTTTATTGATCTCTGAAATTTATTGAAATGTGGAATCTAATTTTTATTATTGTACTGAGCATTTTTCACCTGTTGTGAGTTGTGATTGACATGAATTCTGATAGTAACCTCGTTCATAGGAACTCTGTTCATTAATATTTTATTTGAATTATTATTATGTTTGATTTAGTAAGCTTTACCGTTCAATCGACGAACTTACTAATCTTTACGAAAGCTTACTTGTGTTATTTGTTTTATTTCTTGTAGATACGTTTTGTGGATCGAGCGATCAGATCAACCTAAAGAAATCATACTATCAAGGATTTTGGTAGATTTTTAATTCGAATTTGGCTTATATGGCATGTAATAGGATAATTTGGCTATATTTGCAAAAGTTCATAATTTATTTTTGGGTGTAAGTGTTATGCTTTGATATAATTTGTTTGAACAACTATAGGTGGTATGCATGGTTGATTCAAAGTTGTGCTTAAATGACCTAATATGAAATGGTAATTTTCATGTTCAAGATATGGTATGATGAAAGTGAAATAGGTTGGTTTGTATGATGTCATGGCTTGTAGGTGATACCTATGATAATGATTGGATATGAGCATTATTTTTGTGGTTTCAAGTATGGTACAATGGTTGGGTCTCAGGTGGTTAAAGTTGGCATGTTTTGGTTGCTTTTAAGTGTGTTTATAACCTTGGGATCATGTGTTATGAATTGGTTTAGGTACATATGCAATTGGGTGAAAAATAAGCATGGTTTAGGTACATCTTTATTTTGATAATTTTAGAAAGATTATTTTAAAATATGTTTTCTATGTACCAAGTTTCAAAAGAAACGTAATGTCTGTTGCATGTTTATATAAAGATGGCTTAACCGTGACTTTTAATCATGGAATTGCAATATTTAGAAATCACAATCTTATTTGTAATTGATGGATGTCAAATAATCTCTATTTTATCAAACCAAAGATGTGCACACTACTTGAGACTAAAATATCGAATAAAAGACTTAAAACTTCTCACTCTTATAAAACATACATTGTGTAACAACCCAAACCCGGTCTGGACGTTATGGCCGAATCTGGCGATGTCACATGATAGGGTGATTGAAAACTAAGTTGACGATAAAACCTGTAACAGCCCGGTTTAGACCCTAGTCAGAACAGTGGTTTCGAGACCATAAATTCGAGGTTGGAATAATATTTTAATATTATTTTCTGTGTCTACAATATGTGAATTAGCCTGTGTGAAATTTCTATGTGAAGATTTTATTGATTGTGTGTTTAATTTGTGAAAAGGACTTAATTGCATAAAGTGTAAAATGCTGTGTGCTGATTGTTAACTGCTTAATTGTTGTTGTCTTTATAATTTGGAGGCCTTATGAGGCAATTAGTCCATTACTAGAGATAGTGGATGGCAATGGTCAAAAATGACCTTATATTATATGATAAATATATATTTTGTAATAAGGTTAATTTTGTAAATGGATTAATATGTTATTATTAAACAAAACAAAAAGAAAAGCCATGTCCATATTTTTGGCTTATGCCAAATTTGAAGAAAAGAAAGGAAAGAAAATTTTAGCTAGGGTTCGGCTAGTTTGGAGCTTGATTAAGGTATGTGTTTTTGATCGGTTTTTGATAATTTCTACGTTTTTGTAATCGTTGCTTTGTGCTCTAGCTAGCCCATGCTTTAATTTTAGAATTTGATGAAGATTTTGAGATTTTCCATTGATGAACATGTGAACTTTGTGTTGATAGTTGGTAAATATGAAAGCTTAGTATTGGGTTAACATGTTTTGTCTTTGGATTTTTGGTGAAATTGAGCAATTTGGGCTAAATTGAGAAAAGTGTAAATTGAGGGACTAAAATGTGAAATGAATGAAGTGTGTGGGCTTGTATGAACACAAGAAAAATTCGGCTAGGCTTATGCTAAGTGAAATTATGTGAATTTGATGATTTTCAGAATTAGGGACTAAAGTGTCGAAATGTGAAATGTGAGGGCTATTTTGCAAAATGCCCTAAATTTGTGTGTATGGACTAAATTGAATGAATTGGTGATTGAATGGGTTGAATTTGAATGTGTATAGACCAAGAAAGGAGAGGTTCGGATCAAGATCGAGGCAAAGACAAAGTGCTCGATTAATCGACCGTTTCGGTATTTCGACATCCGAGGTAAGTTCGGACATAGTACAAGTTGTTAATTTACCTTCTATGTGATGTGAATTGAATGATAGATATTGAATTAGAAATGTAATGAATGAAATTGAGTAACGAGGCACTAAGTGTGCGTAATTAAATTGAGACAGAGTTGATTAGCACTGTGTGTGCGAAATAACAGAAGCTTTGGCTTCATAGTTGGCACTGTGTGTGCGATTCCGAATTTACGTTCAGTTTTGTATTGAGGCACTAAGTGTGCGATGTTATATAAGCTTCGGCTATGAATTGAGGCACTAAGTGTGCGAAGTTAATTTAGTTTCGACTACAAATTGGGAACTAAGTGTGCGATTAAACCTAATGAATAATGACGGCTGGATCGAGATACAATATCGAACATAAATTAGCTTGGGATGGTGAGTAACCATGTGTTGGCTAAGGTATGTATTGAACCTTTGTGGTTGAGGGGATTGTGTATGACTTAATGAGTGGTTGAGTAAGATTGTTGGTTATGAATGATATGGTATAAACATTTGGAAATTGATCTATGTGATGAGTTCTTGTTGTGCATAGTATTTGAACTATTAAGTTGAATGTATTATGTTACGAACTTACTAAGCTCTTAAGCTTACTGTGTGATAGTTTCTCTGTTTTACAGTGTCAATAAAGCTTGCTCGGATCAGGGGATTGTCAGCGACTAAATCACACTATCGGTTAACCATTTTGGTACTTTTGGAAAGATGTATATAGTTGAAATATGGCATGTATAGGCTAGAAGTTATGGCATGTTTTGAAATGATAAATCCTTGCCATGTGATTTGGCTTGGAGGTTGAATGATGTTAAACTTATGAATGAGCTATGAGTATGGTTTTTTTCATGATTATGTGGTTAATGAAAGATGTGGTTTGTAGATGAATTATGGCATAAATTATATAATGCTTGATATATATAAATGATTTGAGGTGTATAATTGTTACTTTGAATGGACCCATTTGTGATGATATTAGGTATGGAAGTAGGTGATATGGTTGATGATTATTTAGTGCATGAAATGGTATGTTTGAATGCATTTATAAGTATGAATTGATATTGCTTTGAGCTTGTAGGGATGACCCTTGTGTGGGTGGCAAATTGGCCTTGCAAATGGCCTATTTTGCATGCACGGTCAAGGGACACGGGCGTGTGTCTTTGCCGTGTGGCTCAAGGGCCATTTCGAAGTGTGCCTGGGCAGGTTACATGGCCATGGCACACGGGCATGCCTGGTGGTCGTGTGACCAAGTCAGTAGCTAGCTTGATTTCACACGGCCGTGGTACACGGGCGTGTTTAGTGGCTGTGGGAATAAGTTAGTATGTATGCTCTGTTGTGGCACGGCCTGGACACATGGGCGTGTCTGGTAGCCGTGTGAGGCACACGCGGCTTTGGCCGCACAGCGTGTGACTTTGCGATGGTGAAGAATTGTTTAAATTCTTGAAAATTTCGTAAGTGTTCGGTTCAGTCCCAACCCTTTTCTAGCATGTGATTAAGGTCTCGAAGACCTAATTAAGGGACTATATGGTTATGTTGTGATATGTTTTAATGTTGATTGACTATGTGTTGCAAAATGGTTGTGAAATGTTTCGATTGTTCGGTAATGCCTCTTAACCCTATTCCGGTGACGGTTTCGGGTTAGGGGTGTTACAAAACCATTTTCTTCTGTAAACATTTAATTAACTCAAAAACGTGTGTCCACTGTTTTAACTCAAACGTATCTTTTTAGCGGAAGCTTTGGAAATCATTTATTTTAAGTAAATTTGTTCATTTTACGGAAAACCTTAGTTTTTAGGAAATTCGTATTTTCGTTAAGAGGTAGTTGTAAAACCGTAGAGGCAGGAAAAATTCCCAAAATTAAAACAAAACAGTCCATAAAGTCCAATTACATAAAAATACCCAATAATAATAGTAAAAGTATAACTAAAGTCAAACGAAAAGTTTCATTAATCGTGGTTACACGAGTCCTCCGCCGTACCGATCCGTCTAAGTCTAGGGATTACCTGTACAGATGAAACAGAAAGGGGTGAGTTTACGTGAACTCAGTGTGTAATCCCCACAAATCACATGCATACAACGATCACATCAATCAATCAAAATCTGATGCAGGGCCTAAGCCCATTTCGATTCGATGGCAGCCTCGGCCTTAGCCTTTTAAGTTTCGATATGAGATATGCATTAGGGCCTAAGCCTGTCACAGTAACAGTATCAAATATGCATTTATCAGTAACAGAGTCCTACCCAACCAGCCTCTACACACCATCTCCATCCATCCCTACACCCCATGTGGGGTTTAAAACACCCACCCATCCCTACACTCCAAGTAGTACCGAATGCGGCACATTATCAATAAATTTGCAGCTGAGCAGCCAGATATTAGGCTTAAGAGCCTTTCAGTACACTTTCTCCATACATCATCATCCTAACCCAATGCAATGCAAACATACAATAAATGACATGCTATTACATGATTAACAGTTCACATACAGTTCAGTATACATGCATATAAGCATCATTCTCAGTACATACATCATGCATTCAATTTACGCATATAGGGGTCCAAGTAGTGCTTACCGACCCTACAGTAGGTTCACAGTCGACTTGGGCGACCCGTGCAACCATAGAACACATTTCAGTTAAATAGGCTCACACACCCATGTGGCTTGCCCGTGTGGCCCACACGCCCAGATTGGCCTTGGCCCTTGTGGATCACACGGCCTGGCCCAAATTCCTACACGCCCATATGGATTACTCGTATGGGCCCACACGGCCTAAATCAGTCTAGCCCGTGTGTCACACACGGCCTACCTGGACATCACACGGCCGTGTCTTGTGCGCACGGCCTGGCCTCGTCGATCACACGCCCTTGTTAGGGCACACGACCTACCACACAGGAAACCACATGCCCGTGTGGTGTCAACAGTGGGGTTTTCGGCTTTCGCAGAAACCCTATTTTCTACGTTTTCAGGTACACACCTGGTTTCATTTGAAGCTAAAACGATCCCCGAGCACTCCAGAACCTATAATTGATAATCCAGAGTCTAATTTCAGTGATACTCACGGAAATTAAACGAATTTATAACGAGAAAAATGACTTCCTACCATCAAAATCCTTACCTCAGCTCGAATAATAAGAACTCCGCACTCTTAAGCGTTAATGGCTGCTCTCCAGCCCCTCGATTAACTCCTAAATAGCAACACGAATTCCATTAACCAAGATTCATTAAGCAATGTAGGAATCGCACTTACTAACTTACCGATAACGCACAAACACCGGAATAACAAGGCACAGAAAAAAATTTGATCCAAAAGAAAGATGAACCAGCAACAAAAGGGAAAAAAAGAAGAACCGTAACAGGGAGAACAAACTAACGTCAGATGTTCTTGGGGAGAGAGAAACAAAATTGTTTTTGAGATATTCAGATAACTCCCTATTACTTCATATCCTAACCACCCACTCTCAGTCTTTCAATACAATCGGAACTCTTTTAGACGGAAGAGTAAAAATAAACTCCCTTGCTCATACAGGGATTCGAAATCCTAACCATCAGCAAACTAACACTTCACTTAACCACCAAACCAGCAGGCCTATTCTGATATGGTTTTACAAATTACTTAATATACGCCCGCTAAACAAGGATAAGGCTTAAGTCAGAAAAATACCAAAATTTGCCAAAGATAAGGCTTGAACTTGGGAACTCTCACACATACCTAGAACACTTAACCACTGAAGTAGATACACAATTGTGTCCAGAATTTATAGAAACAGAATTATAAAATTTGGGGCGTTACAACTCTACCCACTGAAAGAAAATTTCGGCCTCGAAATTTACCTGATCAGAACAAATGAAGATACTGCTGACGCATCGCATCCTCAGGCTCCCAAGTGGCCTCCTCATGCTATGATTCCACCACAGCACCTTCATTAACGGAATAGACTTCCTCCGAAGAACCTTTACATTGCGATCCAGAATCTGAACTGGCTCCTCCTCAAAGGTCAAGTCTGGCCTAACCTCAATCTCCTCAACAGGGACAATATGTGTGGGATCAGAGCGGTAGCGCCTCAACATCGAGACGTGGAACACACTATGAATACGGTCTAACTCTAGAGGTAACTCCAACTGATAAGTGACCGGTCCCACTCGTTTCAGAACCCGGTACGGGCCAATAAACCTAGGGCTCAGCTTGCCCTTACGACCGAACCTCAGAATCTTTTTCCATGGCGA
Source organism: Gossypium sturtianum (assembly GCA_025698515.1). Taxonomy (NCBI): domain Eukaryota; kingdom Viridiplantae; phylum Streptophyta; class Magnoliopsida; order Malvales; family Malvaceae; genus Gossypium; species Gossypium sturtianum. The sequence goes on from CM046952.1 coordinate 57,920,036, forward strand.
GACCTTGAGAAATACGAAATCCCCCACAGAATACTTAATCTCGCGTCTCTTCAGATTCGCATAAGATTTCTCATGCTGTGCGATCTTGCTTTGATCGATCCTAATCGATCGAACCTTATCCTCGATCCCTAAAACCAACTCAGGACCTAGAACCCGTTATTCACCCAACTCAGTCCAACATAGGGGAGTGCGACACTTACGTCCATACAAAGCTTTGTAAGGTGCCATCTGAATGCTAGACTGGAAACTGTTATTATAAGCAAACTCCGCTAGCGGTAGATACTCCTCCCAACTACCTCAGAAATCAATAACACAGCTCCTCAACATATCCTCCAGTATCTGAATCACCCTCTTCGACTGACCATCGGTCTGAGGATGGAATGCAGTACTGAAGTCCAACCTTGAACCCAGAGCCTCATATAGCTTCTTCCAAAACCGAGACGTAAGGTGAGGATCCTTATAAAAATGATTGAGACCGGTACCTCATGCAGTCTCACTATCTCAGAAATGTAGAGCTTCACCAACTTTTGAAGAGAATAGTCTGTCCTAATCGGATTGAAGTGTGCAGACTTGGTCAATCGATCCACGATGACCCAGACAGAATCCTTCTTAGTGGGTGTCAAGGGCAACCCACTAACGAAATCCATCATTACTTGTTCCCACTTCCATAGTGGGATCTTAACCGACTGCAGTAGACCTGAAGGTAAATAATGCTCAGCCTTAACCTGCTGACAGGTCAGACATCGTGCCACGAAATTAGTAACTTCTCGTTTCAATCTCAGCCACCAGTACAGTTCTCGAAGATCTCGGTACATCTTATTCCTACCGGGATGCATAGCATAGGGGCTACTATGCGCCTCCCTCAAAATCGACTGTCTCAGATCCACATTGTTCGGTACACAGATCCATCCTCGAAAACACAATGCACCATCACTGTTTAACCCAAAGTCAGCAGTAGTACCACTCTCAATCTGTTGAAACCACAAGCTCAGAGACTCATCCTCCAACTGTTTACCCTTAATCTGCTTGATCCAAGTTGGTTTGGCTTGCAATTCAGCCAACAAACTCCCATCGTCGAACAAGCTAAGTCGAGTGAACATCACTCTCAGATCAGACATATCCCTACGGCTCAATGCATCGGCCACCACATTGGCTTTGCCAAGATCGTACTCAATGGTACAATCGTAATCCTTAAGCAGCTCAACCCATCTACACTGCCTAAGATTCAGCTCCTTCTGAGTAAGGAGGTACTTGAGGCTCTTGTAATCAGTGTAAATGATACACTTATCACCATACAGATGGTGCCTCCATATTTTCAGAGCAAAAACTGCGACGGCCAATTCCAAATCGTGCGTCGGGTAGGTCACCTCATGTGTCTTTAGCTGACGAGACGCATATGCTACCACCTTACCATTTTCCATTTGTTCTTGATGGTCAGCTTATTTAGTTGTCGGTAGTCAATACACATCCTTATGGATCCATCCTTCTTCTTAACAAACAGTATCGGCGCTCTCCACGAAGACACACTAGGATAGATGAACCCACGATCCAACAACTCCTGAATCTGAGCCTTAAGCTCCGTAAGCTCCTTCGGTGCCATTCGATAGGGATAGACACCAGAGCTGTACCAGGGAAAAGCTTAATCCCAAAAGCCACTTCACAATTCAGAGGTAAACCCGGCAGCTCCTCAGGGAAGACGTCCAGAAAATCTCTTACAATACGGATATCCTTTACAGTAGAGTCCCCAGAAGCAGAAACACTTACATTGGCCAAATACGCCTCACATCCCTTGCGAACCAGTTTCTCGGCTACTAGTGCAGAGATTACATTAGCCAAGTAGTTCTGACGTTCCCCAATCACGACTACCTCATCATCCTCATCAATTCTCAATACGACCCTCTTAGTCGCACAGTCCAAGCTTACACAATGCTTGACCAACCAATCCATCCCCAATATCATATCGAACTCCCTAAACAGAAGCTCCATCCCTTGAACCTTTAAAGAAACATTCTTATACAGTTTGCTAACTCTAACAGATTGCCTCAGCGGGCTCAGCACTGCCACCTCGCTAGAAGTACTTTCAACCAGAATCCCCAAATTTTCGGAAACAGAACAGGCAACATAGGAATGCATAGATCCTATAACTATCAATGCAGTGTAAGGCACACCATAAATAAGAAACGTACCCATGATGACTTCTGGAGTATCTCTGTCCTCCCGGCGACGTGCAGCATAAATGAGAGTAGGATGCCTCACCTCAGTCTATCCAGCACCTCTGCCCGGTGCTCTCTGTCCACGACCCATACCACTACCACCCCTAGCCTGACCATGGCCTCTCGGTGGCTGCTGAACTACCCTCTGTGGTTGTGCAGTACCAGTACCCGGAGCTTGCATCTGATCAGCCCTCTCAGCGGACTGGTAAACCATAATTTATACATATTTTGACCCCATGATTGGCTTATTTTTGGATGAATTTTCATTAGATTTGATGAATTCGATGCTCCTAATCCCTTAATTTCATGTTTTACATTCAGGAGAGCTTAGGGAGTCGAAAAGAACGAGAAACGGGCCACAAAGAGACAAAATGAGCCTACCTTAGAAATCAACACGGCCTGGACTATCAAACACGGCCGTGTGTTACGAGTAGAATCAAACACGACCTGGATCAACATACACGGATGAATCACATGGCTGTGTGTGATGACCAAAATCGAACATGGCTGAAGGAATCCACCACGGGCGTGTCACACGGGCGTGTCCCTGCCGAACCCAAGTTTAATTCTATTCGGAAAAGGGTACTTGTGGGCCAAGAAAGGTGTTCCAAAGCCTATTTAAACACCCTAGAGGGTAACCTAAACTGGGACGCGGAGTAGAAGACAGGAAATACTCGAAGACAGCCATCGGGAGCAGCTCGGAAGAAGGATCCCCATCAGGACTGAAGATCTCCTATCAATTTCTCTTGAAGTTTTTGGGTTTTCTTATGTTTTGTTGTTTTTCCTATTCTATGATGTTTCCCTCTGTTAGTATGAAATAAACTCCCTAAATACCTAGGGAGGATGAAACCTATGACGAATCTTATTATTATTTGATTTATAAGATAAATACTTGTTCTTATTCTTAATTGTGAGTTCTTATTCTTGTTTTGATAATTCAGGTTATTAATCCATGTCGAATGTGCTTATTCAAAGGAGCAAAAGTCCTGCTTAAGAGTAGATCAACACAATTAAGCGGAGTTGATTGCAACCCTAGAAATAGGCGACTAAAAATCTGCGGATTAGAATCAAATCTAATAAGGGAATCCATAGATCGAGTTAATGCGACAATAGGGGTTTTAATTAGAAAGAGATTTCAATTAATCAACCTAGAGTCAGTTGTTTTTAGTCTTGAAAGAGATATTAACATAATTTAGGGATTTATACGGATTAAGTCAAGTGAATAAATCATATGAATCAAAAGTAATAAGTGAAGTCTAGGTGGATTCTTCCTTGGGTATTGCCTTTATCATATAAGTTGTCTAAAAGTATTTTCCTAAATTCATTCTGTAACACCCCTTACCCGTATTCTACGCTGGAACCGGGCTCGAGGCATTACCGGACTTAATTCACTTTAGTCCCAACTAGACAACTCTTTATAGTCACCAAAACGACCTCATTAAAGGCCCACGAGGCCTTAAACATACATACGAGGGTTCCTAATCCTACCTAAGCCTTTGCGATCTTAAAATTTCTTTCACCTTGACAAGGGCCACACGCCCATGTGAAATGGGACACGCTCGTGGGAGCAGGTCGTGTGGTCACACACGCCCATGTCCCTACCCCGTGTATAAAAACTTGGGTATTCTGCTTGTATTACACGGCCTAAGAACACGCCCGTGTTCTCTACCCGTGGTAAACACTGACCATCTTACACGGCCTTGGCACGTCCATGTGGCTAGCCCGTGGTCGACACAGACTTACCACCTTAACATGCAGGGGACACACGGCCAAGTCACACACCCATGTTGCTAGCCCGTGTGTCACACACGGCCTAGACACACGCCCGTGTGTCTACCCGAGTGGACAAGAGCAAGGCTATTTGCCAAGCTCCTTTCACCCTTCTAGTTCACACAACATGTATCTATTCAACACATCATCAAACAATTCATGTTTTGCAATATAAACTCTCATAGATAACTACATCTTTTCATATAACAAGATAAACCATTAACCATGGCATTATACAACATAGATTATCCATCAAAAGGGCCAACACACCCTTGGCCAATACAACAACATAAACTAACTTGTCTAGCCTCTATACATGCCATATACAAAAGCACTAAATCTAAATATACCAAGTGAGCTGATAGTGTGGGCAATCTTCCAAATTAGCCGCGTATCTCGTCCCGACTCTTTAGCTCTATAAGACAAGGGAAAAGAAAGGGGAGTAAGCTTTAAGCTTAGTAAATTTACATATAAACAATTTACATCATAGTATGAGCTAAACAACAATTAGCATTATACTAAACAAGACAATTCACATCCACAACTATGCTTACTCATTCTATCCCTTACCATATTTCCACCACATCACAAGCTTAATGCTTACATTCATTCATTTGCATACCTACACTCAACACCACAATTTCTTAACCACACAGCTAAATCATTCAGTGGTTTCGCACTTAGCCCACCACAATCAAATAGTAGGGTAGTATCGCACATAGCCTACCAAATAGGGTAATTATAGTGGTTTTGCACATAGCCCACTAAATAATATACTTAACGAAAGCATCGCACACAGCCCATCGTAGTTAAGTATTCAGGTGGTATCACACTTAGCCCACCATCAAGTATTATCACTACACATTCACACATCTCTTTTGTAATTCATACATCAATTACTCAATAACTACCACATTCAATCCACTTGAACCGTATAGGTTCTCAATCATGCCATATACTAGTTAGCATCAACAATGAATATGTATAAATGCATTGTTTACACATAAGCTTACCTCGGTATTCAAAATGTATAAAGATGTGCAATTTAGTCCACGACTTCGTTCTTGCCTCGGTTTCGATCCGAGCTTCGTATTTCTTGATCTGTAATGATAAATCGACTCATTTAATACACACATTGACTACATTGACTCATATCTCATACTTTGGCTAAATTACCATTTTGCCCCTAAACTTCCTTATATTTACACTTTTGCCCCAAGGCTCGTAAAGTGATTTTCATTATACTTTCTAGTATTTCATGCTTAGTTGATTCATACTCTCAACTATAGCAACCTTAAATTCTCACTAAATCACTCATGTATGACCATTTTCAAGACTTTTACAAACTAGTCCTTACATGCATTTTTCATGGAATTCACTTAGAAAAAGATGTTTATTCTACATCAAACTCTCATAATCTTCCATAAAACATCAAAATACATGCATGTCATACATGGGTATATTTTTGAACATGAATCCTAGCTCAACATATAGCTAAAAATAGCTAACTCATGTTACGAGGACTTCAAAAATACGAAGAATATCAAAAACGGGACTAGGATGCACTTACTAGCAAGCTTGAAAGATGAAAAAACCCTAGCTATGGGGTTCTTCAAATTTTCGGCACTAAGGAGGAAGATGAACATAAAATTTTGACTATTTCATCCCTTTTTAATCATTTATTTGACAATTGACCAAAATGCCCTTTTTGCCAAACTTTCAAATTTTACCCACCCATGCCTATTTTTGTCCAAAAATTAGAAATTGGGCAACTTGCTATTTAAGGACCTCTAATTAATAATCCAAAGCTATTTCATACTTAAAACTTCTAGAATCTCATATTTTGCAACTTTTGCAATTTAGTCCTATTGGACAATTCAATCACAATTAGCGAAATTACTTCATGAAACTTTCACATAAACATGCAAACATCTCAGAATCCTTAAAATTCATAATTTCTACTTCGGATTTGTGGTCTCGCACCACTATTCCGACTAGGCCCTAAATCGAGATGTTACACATTCTCTGTCGTGCTTTTACTTAGTTTTAATTTAAAAAGAAATCACTCCAATTCTTAGGCTAGATAATAGAAAGATAGTAATTACTAGAACTCTTGGTCCTTGTGGATACGATATTTTCGGTCTTACCATAACTATACTACTGTTCGATAGGTGCGTTTGCCTTTATTGTGGTCGTAGTTAGTTAGAGACACATCAAGTTTTTGGCGCCGTTGCCGGGGAACTAAGATATTAGGAACACTAAATTTTTATTACTTTAGCCATTTTTTATTGCAATTTATTTTTATTTCTATTTTTCTACTCTTATTATTTTTCTCTTTCTTTGCTTCTGGCAGGTGTCTCTAGTTTATGACTAGACGAAACCCGTCAGGACCTTTACTTTACAACAGTGAGATTGAAAGTACAGCTCGCAAAAACCGAAGAGAGATAAGGTGAAGCTTACAATACATAGAGGAAGAGCAAGAGGACGATACTAATACTACCGAAGAGATGGCTGATAATAATCCGCTACCCCCGGTGGTTGCCGAAAATTCTGCTCCTCGTACTATGTACGATTATGCTAAGCCCAATTTGACTGGGGTTGAATCGAGTATTGTTAGACTTGCTATTGCTGCAAATAATTTTGAACTAAAACCTAACACTATTCAAATGATCCAACAGTTTGTTCAGTTTGATGGTTTGCAGGACGAAGATCCAAATACTCATTTAGCAAATTTTCTAGAATTCTGTGATACTTTCAAAATAAATGGCGTTTCTGACGATGCCATTTGCCTTCGTTTTTTTCCCTTCTCGTTGAGGAACAAAGCTAAATAGTGGTTGAACTCATTACCACGAGGATCAATCACTACATGGGAACAAATGACCGAAAATTTTTTACTTAAATATTTTCTGCCGGCTAAAACGGCTAAGTTGAGGAATGATATCTCTTCTTTTGTGCAGATGGATTTAGAAACACTTTACGATGCATGAGAGAGATACAAGGATTTACTGAGAAGGTGCCCTCACCATCGGTTACCATTATGGCTACAGGTTCAAACCTTTTACAATGGTGTGAACCCCTCAACTAAGCAATTGATTGATGCAGCCGCCGGCGGTACCCTAAACAACAAAACACCTGAAGCCGCTTATGAGTTTATAGAGGAGATATCACTAAATAACTATCAGTGGCAAGTTATGAGGACGAAGCCAACAAAGGCAACCGGTGTTTTCAACCTCGACGCAGTCACCATGCTATCAAACCAGGTAGAGCTTTTAAATAAAAAGATTGATGGTTTATGTGGTTCTTCGCAGGTACATCCAGTGATGCAATGCGATACGAATGGAGGAGGAATGAGCAATATAGAATATCCATCCCACAACTCTGGCATAGAAAGCGAACAGATGAACTATATGGGTAATAATTCTAGATCTCAGAATAACCCTTATAGTAACACTTACAATCCAGGTTGAAGGAACCACCCAAACTTCTCATGGGGTGGTCAAGGAAATCAGAGACAATAACCCCCTCCAGGCTTTCAACAACAACCCTACCCACAAGAGAAGAAGCCGAACCTTGAGGAGATGCTTACTAAATTCATCTCGATGTCAGAAACGCACTTCCAGAACACCGAGACCGCACTTAAAAACCAACATGCATCGACTCAAGGGCTCGAAAATCAAATAGGCCAGCTTGCTGAGCTGATCTCAGAATGACCACAAGGTAGCTTGCCAAGTAATACTGAACCTAATCCAATGGAGCAACTCAATACCATCACGGTGTGCGACAATGAAGGGTTAGTAGAATCTGAATCTGAACTGAGGCAAGAACCTGTGGTAAGTAAAAGTAAGGGTGGGGAAAGCCATAATACACAAACACCGGTAAGTAAAGAGTATGTACCTCGTGTACCATACCCTAATGCGACGAAGAAAGACCGCACAGATGAACAATTCGGTAAATTTCTTAAGCTTTTAAAGAAACTACATATTAACTTACCATTTATTGAAGCTCTTTCGCAGATGCCCAACTCAGTCAAATTTTTGAAGGAGCTCCTAGCAAACAAGCAGAAGTTAGATGATGTGTCGCACGTGGAGTTAAACGCAGTTTGCTCATCCATTTTACTGAATAAACTACCCGATAAATTAAAGGATCCAGAGAGTTTTACTATTCCTTGTTTAATTGGTAGTTTAAATGTTAAACATGCTTTAGCTGATTTAGGGGCGAGTATTAACGTCATGCCCTATAAAATGTTTAAGCAACTAGGTCTTGGGAAACCTAAACAAACTAGGATGAGTATTCAACTCGCAGATAAAACCATTAGATTTCCTAGGGGAATTGTTGAGGATGTGCTTGTAAAAATTGATAAATTTATATTCCCAGATGACTTTGTTGTTCTAGACATGGATGAGGACAGTAACGCACCTTTAATTTTAGGGCGACCCTTTTTAGCAACTGCTAAAACTAGAATTGATGTTGGTACAGGTGGGCTAACACTTCGTGTAGGCGACGAAACGATCACTCTTCAGGCTCGTGACTCGGTTAGGACGTCGAGTAATAAAGGTGAGTACATAAATTCTATTAATAACCATTCGGTTCAACTCTCTTTTCAGGAAGCACCTCGAAAACACACAACTGAGCCACATCCTAGTCCTCATGCCAACAATGAAATAACTTACGAGGAGCGAAGGCTTCGGATCGATGAACTAGACGAATGGAGGACACATACCAAGGAGAAACCAAGATCACACGAAGCGAAACCGAGGCAACTCCATGACGAGCTTAAGGGAAAAGAAAATCACTTCAATGTTGGAGATCAGGTACTGTTAGATGCAACCGATCCTCATGTTGCCACTTCTGAACCTAATGGAACAACCCCTTTCACTGCGATTTAATATTTTCCCATACAGATGCAAACCGAGGTAACTCATTCTCAATTCGGCACCTTCAAGGTAAATGGTACTCGTCTAAAACCTTATCGTAATAAAATTGATAGCAGGAATGAGGAGTTTTAACTCCTCGAACCACCATGACTATGTGAATACAAGGAAAGTCTAGCTTAGGACTCTAAACAAGCGCTTCTCAGGAGGCAACCTGAGCACTAACCCTACTACTTAGTTTGTTTTCACTTTCGTTCATGTTTTAGGCGCAGTTTTCCCTACCACACGGCCTTGCACACGGGTGTGGCCGTGGCCGTGTGGACACCACGAGGAGGCACACCAGCGTTACAGAGACCGTGCGGGCCAAGGACGAAAATTTTCCCCAAAACACGGGCTACGATAAAATGCCACGGCCGTGCGATGCGACCGTGGTCGAAACTGCCTAAAGAACACGGGCTGAGATAAATACACATGGCCGTGCGATTCGGTCATGGTCGATACTGAGTATGTGACACGAGCGTGTTGAAACTGAGTAAATCACACGAGCGTGCGACACGCCCGTGCCTATATGCCGTGGTCGATACTGATCAATCCACATGGGCGTGGAAACCTCTACACAGGCGTGGGAGAAATGAAAGAAGCATCAAACGGCCGTGCGACTCGGCCGTGTGACCTAACACGCCCAGGGCACACGGGCGTGGGCCGCGACTATGTGTCCCAATTTCTATTTAAACCTCTTTTTCTGTTCACTTTCTTCCCCATATCCCCTCCTCCCCAACCCTAGCCACCACAACTTTTCTCCCTTTTCACCACCGGCCACCGCCTCCTCACTCCACTTACTCCACTTCCCCACCTCTTCTTCAGCCCAAAAACCCCCTTTTCCCTATTCTTTTCCCGTTGTATTTCTTCTTTATTTTTCCTATCCCCCTTCTCCCTTATTCCTTCTTTACACCGCCACCACACCAACCACCATCCTTGCCACCGTTGGTCACTCTTTTCCCCCTTATTTTTAAACTCATATCTATTTTTCCTTTATGTATTTTTATTTTTTTTATTTTTTTTATTATTTAGTCCCTCCTCTTCATGCCATTCAGATTTAGCTTAGGATACCATAAGTTCATGCCGGCTACTTCATTGATTCAATCTCAAAAGGTTCGAGGTGCTGTCGGAGTATCCTCTCCCACATTCACCTCGGCCCAATTTCATCAGGTTTCTTTTCATTGACTCCATCCAAAATTCAAGAAGTTTCACTTCTCTCCCTATCTTATGATTTTCTCATTATATTGTCATTATCTATCTTTGTACAGTGAGGACAATGTACATCTCAAGTGTGGGGAGGTTATTGATTTCATTACCAGAAAACCCCTGAATTATGCCTCGTTCTTAAGTAAAATTTTCTCATATTACTAATTAGAATGAAACTTCTATTGATTTATGATTTTTATTGATATGTTTTGGATTAAGTCATAGGTAATTATGCATCGATGGTTTAAAATTTAAGATATTAGAGAATCAAGCAAGATAAGTCTATTTTCATAATAAAAAATATTAATAGGTTGTTTCCCTAAATTTGAATATTACTTTGAAGTTTGAAATTTGCAAGGTTGACATCAAAAACCATAATTCTTGTGAGATTTTGAGCCTTTTAGAGCATACATTTTTCTTGCTCACTTTATTGATTATGAGTGTGTCAATATTGAATTGTTATTCTAGAACTTGCTTCGATTATGCATGTCAAGACCACACTTTTGATTTGATATACAGAGATGATAAAGGCACTTAGGATTTAACCCACTTCATAAAAAGCCTACATTCATAATTAACCCCTAGTGAACCCCTTTGAATCCTAATAAACCGTTTCTTGATTTACCCTTAATATTAACCCAAAACTCACTCTTTTTGATTCATTAAGAATTTTCCCTATTGAATTAACCCCTTTTTGTCGAGATTTGATTTGAGCAGTTACCTAACTATGTTCTTTATTTCGGTTGTTAAAACCTCCTATTATTGTAAATTCTTATTCCTAAAAAAAAGTTGAAAATATATTCATTTTTAGTTCTATGTTATTTGAGCTTAACGATTAATTCCACATTTTGAGAAGAAGCTCCTGTTATCAGTGATAAGTTTTCAATTAATGTAATTATTCGGTGTTACTCCATTTTTCTAGTTAGGTGGATTGTCAATTCGATCTCGATTCTAACCCTCTAATTCAGCCTTTATCCACAACTTTAACCCAAGCCCCGTTACAACCCTTTTTAATACCTTTTGATTTGTGTATCATCTCATTCTATAGTGGTGGAGATTTGATTTTCATGCAAGCCTATGGGATTAACTTTTCATGTTTGACTCTTGAGTGCTTAATCTGAACCTTAAACACTTTGAGTGATTTGAGTGAATCTTTAGTGAGGATGTCAATTCTTGTCGATTTTGAATCAAAGGTGATTATTTAGGTAAGGGGAAACACCTATGTTTTTGTGCTATAAAAATTTGTGACTTAGATTGTTTGAATCTTTAGCACTCTTTTAGTTAAATTATCAATGTATGAATTACCTGTGAATTATGATGAGACATTATTGATGAGAATTATTAATTAAGAAAGTTAATTTTAATTGTGAGTTGAGGATTTTGCTTGAGGACAAGCAAAGGCTTAAGTGTGGGGATATTTGATAAACCATAATTTATACATATTTTGACCCCATGCTTGGCTTATTTTTGGATGACTTTTCATTAGATTTGATGAATTCGATGCTCCCAATCCCTTAATTTCATGTTTTACATTCAGGAGAGCTTAGGGAGTCAAAAAGAACGAGAAACGGGCCAAAAAAGGACAAAATGGGCCTACCTTAGAGATCAACACGGCCTGGACTATCAAACACGGCCGTGTGTTACGAGCAGAATCAAACACGGCTTGGATCAACGTACATGGACGAATCACACGACTATGTGTGACGACCAGAATCGAACACGGCCGAAGGAATCCACCACGGGCGTGTCACACGGGCGTGTCCCTGCCGAACCCAAGTTTAATTCTATTCAGAAAAGGGTACTTGTGGGCCAAGAAAGGTGTTCAAGCCTATTTAAACACCCTAGAGGGTAACCTAAATGGGGACGCGGAGTAGAAGGCAGGAAATACTTGAAGACAGCCATCGGGACCAGCTAGGAAGAAGGATCCCCATCAAGACTAAAGATCTCCTATCAATTTCTCTTAAAGTTTTTGGGTTTTCTTATGTTTTGTTGTTTTTCCTATTCTATGATGTTTCCCTATATTAGTATGAACTAAACTCCCTAAATACCTAGGGAGGATGAAACCTATGACGGATCTTATTATTATTTAATTTATAAGATAAATACTTGTTCTTATTCTTAATTGTGAGTTCTTATTCTTGTTTTGGTAATTCAGGTTATTAATCCAAGTCGAATGTGCTTATTCAGTGGAGCAAAAGTCCCTGTTTAAGAGTAGATCAACACAATTAAGTGGAGTTGATTGCAACCTTAGAAATAGGGCGACGAAAATCTGCCGGATTAGAGTCAAATCTAATAAGGGAATCCATAGATCGAGTTAATGCGACAATAGGGGTTTTAATTAGAAAGAGATTTCAATTAATCAACCTAGAGTCAGTTGTTTTTAGCCTTGAAAGAGATATTAACATAATTTAGGGATTTCTACAGATTAAGTCAAGTGAATAAATCATATGAATCAAAACTAATAAGTGAAGTCTAGGTGGATTCTTCCTTGGGTATTGCCTTTATCATATAAGTTGTCTAAAAGTATTTTCCTAAATTCATTCTGTAACACCCCTTACCCGTATTCTACGCTGGAACCGGGCTCGAGGCATTACCAGAGTTAATTAACTTTAGTCCCAACTTGACAGCTCTCTATAGTCACCAAAACGACATCATTAAAGGCCCACGAGGCCTTAAACATACATACGAGGGGTTCCAGAATCCTACTGGAAGCCTTTGCGATCTTAAAATTTCTTTCACCTTGACAAGGGCTACACGCCCATGTGAAATGGGACACGCCCGTGGGAGCAGGTCGTGTGGTCACACACACCCATGTCCCTACCCCATGTATAAAAACTTGGGTATTCTGCTTTTATTACACGGTCGAAGGAATCCACCACGGGCGTGTCACATGAGCGTGTCCCTACCAAACCCAAGTTTAATTCTATTCGGAAAAGGGTACTTGTGGGCCAAGAAAGGTGTTCAGGCCTATTTAACCACTCGAGAGGGTAACCTAAACGGGGACATGAAGTAGAAGGCAGGAAATACTCGAAGACAGCCATCGGGAGTAGCTCGGAAGAAGGATCCCCATCAAGACTGAAGATCTCCTATCAATTTCTCTTGAAGTTTTTGGGTTTTCTTATGTTTTTTTGTTTTTCCTATTCTATGATGTTTCCCTCTATTAGTATGAACTAAACTCCCTAAATACCTAGGGAGGATGAAACCTATGACGGATCTTATTATTATTTGATTTATAAGATAAATACTTGTTCTTATTCTTGTTTTGATAATTTAGGTTATTAATCCATGTCGAATGTGCTTATTCAGTGGAGCAAAAGTCCCTGTTTAAGAGTAGATCAACATAATTAAGCGGAGTTGATTGCAACCCTAGAAATAGGGCGACGAAAATCTACCAGATTAGAGTCAAATCTAATAAGGGAATCCATAGATCGAGTTAATGCGACAATAGGGGTTTTAATTAGAAAGAGATTTTAATTAATCAACCTAGAGTCAGTTGTTTTTAGTCTTGAAAGAGATATTAACATAATTTAGGGATTTCTACAGATTAAGTTAAGTGAATAAATCATATGAATCAAAACTAATAAGTGAAGTCTAGGTGGATTCTTCCTTGGGTATTGCCTTTATCATATAAGTTGTTTAAAAGTATTTTCCTAAATTCATTCTTTGTCGTGCTCTTACTTAGTTTTAATTTAAAAAGAAATCACTCCAATTCTTAGGCTAGATAATAGAAAGATAGTAATTACTAGTACTCTTGGTCCTTGTGGATACGATATTTCCGATCTTACCATAACTATACTACTGTTCATTAGGTGCACTTGCCTTTATTGTGATCGTAGTTAGTTAGAGACACATCACGGACACTCCCTAATGCGGTGCTTCAATGACCCACACCTCAAGTAAGCCCCAGTCCTCTTCCAACATTTGCCCTGATTGCGTCTACTACAATCGACACATGGATGCAGTTAAGTAGCAGTAACAGGGGGTCCAGCTCTAACTAGCCCATCAGGTCTAGCCTTTTTCTTAGGCCTCTGAACAGAACTCGAGGATTCTGAATCCCTCTTGTTCCTACCTCTATCTCTGTAATGATTTTGGCGCTCAGTACGCTTAACCTACTCGATGATCTTCGCCTTCTCAACCAGTGAAGAAAAATCACGCTCGCTCTTCGGAGCTATCAGGACTCTCAAATTATCCCTGAGGCCATCCTCAAAGTGGACGCATCGCTCATACTCAGTCGCCACCATACCTCGCGCATAGCGGCTCAGTCGTAGGAATTCGGCCTCATACTCGGCCATAGATCGATCTCCCTGAGTAAGGTTCAGGAACTCCCTCCTACGGGCATCTACGTAGCTTGCCCCCACATATTTCCCATGGAAGGCAGTCTTAAAGAAATCACAGGTCAAACGTTCGGGCTGAGTGCCCTCCTTAACAGTCAGCCACCACTGGTAAGCCTCATCCCGCAGCAGTGAGACTGCAACCTTTAATTTCTGCTCAGGGGTGCAATCTAAGTCATCTATAATCTGCTCCGTAGCCTTTATCCAGTACTCAGCCACATTAGGGGAGACTCTAGTGACACCCCTAAAAAGTTTAGCTCCATTGGACCGAAGTCATTCCGTAATCGACCCACGACCCCCAGATCCAGTATTGGGTCCAGCGACCCTCTCCAGTATCCTTAGCATAGCCTGGGACAATGCATCGTCCCCTACCATGCGATCTTGAGACCCAATCTCAGTAGTAGTCGACACTGGCATCTCACTCGTGTCCAGATTTGGCATACTACCCAGTGAAGAGGACTCAACTCAAGCCCCTTTACGGCCTCTACCTCGGCCTCTAGTACCTCGTCCGCGGATACCTCGTGCGTTCAACGCAGATTCGGGTTTTTATTTACATTAACAGTTTTATGAATTAGTTACAATTTTGATATTTCTTAACAGATGTCTTATGTAAATAGTTTTAGTAGTTTAGAGAAATTTTCGCAAATCGCAGTTTCTATCAGTTTTGCTACAATCTCAGTTTTACTACAGTTTCAGTATACACTACTAAAGTGTTTTCACAGTATACTACCTACAGTAGTTTCAGAATATACTATCTACAGTATTTTCAGTTAAACTTTCACAGTTTTAGAATACTTACAAGGTCAGCGTCGGAGACTCGGTGTACCACATACTAAGTCAAATCATTTCAAATAATTTCGAGATTAACTCTTTAAAAAACCAATTTTGAAACCCAAAATTCACAGCCGAGTTTTGTAACCTGGCTCTGATACCACTAAATGAAACACACCAAACCCGGCCTAGACGTTATGGCTGAATCTAGCGATGTCACATGATAGGGTGATTGAAAACTAAGTTGACGATAAAACCAT
The DNA here is from genome assembly GCA_025698515.1 of Gossypium sturtianum. Classification (NCBI taxonomy): domain Eukaryota; kingdom Viridiplantae; phylum Streptophyta; class Magnoliopsida; order Malvales; family Malvaceae; genus Gossypium; species Gossypium sturtianum. The sequence continues at coordinate 57,935,497 of CM046952.1, forward strand.
TTCCGTCTATAAACATTTAATTAACTCAAAAATGTGTGTCCACTGTTTTAACTCAAACGTATCTTTTTTAGCGGAAGCTTTGGAAATCATTTATTTTAAGTAAATTCGTTTATTTTACGGAAAACCTTAGTTTTTAGGAAATTCGTATTTTCGTTAAGAGGTAGTTGTAAAACCGTAGAGGCAGGAAAAATTCCCAAAATTAAAACAAAACAGTCCATAAAGTCCAATTACATAAAAATACCCAATAATAATAGTAAAAGTATAACCAGAAGTCAAAGAGAAAGTTTCATTAACTGTGGTTACCGCTGAGTCCTCCGCCGTACCGATCCGTCTAAGTCTGGGGATTACCTGTACAGATAAAACAGAAAGGGGTGAGTTTACGTAAACTCAGTGTGTAATCCCCACAAATCACATGCATACATCAATCCACATCAATCACCAAAATCTGATGCAGGCCTAAGCCCATTTCGATTCGATGAGCAAATCGAGCCTTAGCCCGCTTTTAAGTTTCATAGAATGATATGCATTAGGGCCTAAGCACATCAAGATGTGATATCAAATATGCATTTATCAAGAATGTGAGTCCTACCCAACCACCTCTACATACCATCTCCATCCATCCTTACACCTCATGTGGGGTTTAAAACACCCACCCATCCTTTACACTCCAAGTAGTACCGAATGCGGCACATTATCAATAAATTTACAATGAAAGCAAACGGATATTAGGCTTAAGAGCCTTTCAGTACACTTTCTCCATACATCATCATCCCAACCCAATGCAATGCAAACATACAATAAATGACATGCTATTACATGATTAACAGTTCATATACAGTTCAGTATACATGCATATAAGCATCATTCTCAGTACATACATCATGCATTCAATTTACGCATATAGGGGTCCAAGTAGTGCTTACCGACCCTACAGTTGGTTCACAGTCGACTTGGGCGACCCGTGCAACCATAGAACACATTTCAGTTAAATAGGCTCACACACCCATGTGGCTTGCCCGTGTGGCCCACACGCCCAGATTGGCCTTGGCCCTTGTGGATCACACGGCCTGGCCTAAATTCCTACACGCCCATGTGGATTACTCGTATGGGCCCACACGGCCTAAATCAATCTAGCCCGTGTGTCACACACGGCCTATCTGGCCATCACACGGCCGTGTCTTGTGCGCACGGCCTGGCCTCATCGATCACACGCCCTTGTTAGGGCACACGACCTACCACACGGGAAACCACACGCCCGTGTGGTGTCAACAATGGGGTTTTCAGCTTTCGCAGAAACCCCATTTTCTACGTTTTCGGGTACACACCTGGTTTCGTTTGAAGCTAAAACGATCTCCGAGCACTCCAGAACCTATAATCGATAATCCAGAGTCCAATTTCAGTGATATTCACGAAAATTAAACGAAGTTATAACGAGACAAATGACTTCCTACCATCAAAATCCTTACCTCAGCTCAAATAATAAGAACTCTGCACTCTTAAAGCGTTAATGGCTGCTCTCCAGCCCCTCGATTAACTCCTAAACAGCAACACGAATTCTATTAACCAATGTAGGAATCGCACTTACTAACTTACCGATAATGCACAAACGCCGAAATAACGAGGCACAGAAAAAATTTTGATCCAAAAGAAAGATGAACCAGCAAAAAAAGGGAAAAAAAGAAGAACCGTAACAGGAAGAACAAACTAACGTCAGATGTTCTTAGGGAGAGAGAAATAAAATTATTTTTGAGATATTTAGATAACTCCCCACTACTTCACATCCTAACCACCCACTCTCAGTCTTTCGTCACAATTGGAACTCTTTCAGATGAAAGAGCAAAAATAAACTCCCTTGCTCATTTAGGGATTCGAGCACCTAGCCATCAGCAAACTAACACTTCACTTAACCACCAGACTAGCAGGCCTATTCTGATATGGTTTTACAAATTACTTAATATAAGCCCGCTAAACAAGTATAAGGCTTAAGTCAGAAAAATACCAAAATTTGTCAAAGCTAAGGCTTGAACTTGGGACCTTTCACACACATCCAGAAAACTTAACCACTGAAGCAGATACACAATTGTGTCCAGAATTTACAGAAACAGAATTATAAAATTTGGGGTGTTACACATTTGGCATTTGAAACTTGGTCATATTAACCGAGAAAGAATCACTAGACTTGTGAAAGATGACATCTTAAGTTCGCTTAAAGAAGTTGATCTTCCACAATGTGAATTTTCCTTGAAAGGTAAGATAACTAATTGATCTTTTAATGCAAAAGGAACAAGGGCTGAAAAACCCCTTGAACTTGTGCACACTGACGTGTGTGGCCTTACTCAAAAAGTTACACATGTGAGAGCACGAGCTGGGACACGGCCATATGTCCCTAGTTTAAAGGTTACACAGCCTGAGACACGGGCGTATCTCTCAACCATGTGAGACACATGGCCGTGTGTCCCTTGTTTTCAAATTTCACTACTTTTTCCCAAATATTTCTAAATTGATTCATAGTGGTCCCAAATTATTTCTAAGTTATTTTTAGAGCCTTGAGGGCTCGATTTAAAGATAGTATGCATGCATATGAATGTTATATGTTGTGATTATAATATCGAATGATATGATGTCCAAATGTTTATGATTGTTTAGTAATACCCCGTAACCCTAATCTAATGTCGGAGATGAGTTAAGGGTGTTACATTTAGTGGTATCAGAGCTATGATTTAGTCGATTCTTATACCGAGTGTAATGTGTTTAAAATTAGAAGGTACATGTCATATAACCTATGATAGTGTGATATAAATTGATCCGGTCTAACCCTATTTCTTTGTAGATTCTAAAGGAGGCCATTAGATATTAAACATGAAGAGACTAATCAAGTGGATAGTAATGTCCTAACTACTAAGGTTGGTTCAAGCCATAGTATACCGATCCTACCAATGTCTGAAAATGAGGTCAAGAATATGTTCTTTGGACTCATAAGACAGTGGTTCTCTGAATTTATGCGGAGTAATCCAATGATGCCCCGACCACTGCCTCCTCCTGCACCATATATAGTACCACCTACTGCTCCTCCTATGGTACCTCCTGAAGTACCACCTACTATACCACCTGCGATGCCACCACCCCCTCTGACAATTGGGTTGAACCAACGAATTCTTGCTGATAAAGTCATAAAGTATGGGGTTGAAGAATTTTGAGGTAGATCGGAGGATGATCTTGTAAAGGCTGAATACTGGCTTGAAACTATTCAACGGGTTTTTAATGAAATGGCCTGTCCCCTTGAGGATTATCTTAGGTGTGCTGTATCACTATTGAGAGAAGAAGCTTACAGTTGGTGGGCAACAATAACTGCAGTAGTCTCAAAAAATTATATTCACTGGGAATTTTTCAAATCAGAATTTAAGAAGAAATACATCAGCAATAGGTACCTGGACAAGAAAAAAAAGAGTTTTTGGAACTAAAACAGGGAAATAAATCAGTGGCTGAGTACGAGAGAGAGTTCGCATATCTCAGTAAGTATGCTCGGGAGATTGTGTCGTCGTTGGAAGACATGTACTAGATTTGAAGATGATTAAATGGTGAGATCAAAATGATGATAGGTGGCACAGAAACATGATAGCTTGTAGTATTATCCGACTGGGATCAGAAGATGAAGGAAATTCTTAACCAGAAGAGACAGAGAGAAAGAAAGGTACGAGATTTCAATAAAATAGTAGGTTCTCCGCGCCACCACCGAAGAAAGCAAGAGAAGAAGATAACCGTGTTACTATATCATCAGAATTTTCTAGTAGAAGCAGACCCAGATAGCCTGATTCGAAGTTACAAAATTGACCTGCTGATAGTATATCTAGTGTTCGTAATGCCCCGAGACCGTTATATGATTTCTGTGGTATGCCACATACTAGAGAATGCAGGTATAAGGCTGGTACGTGCCTAAGATGTAAAGTGACTAATCATTTCGTATGAAATTGTCCGAAACCACCAGGAGAAAAAGATGATCGAAGTGTAAAATGCCCCATCAACGCCACTAAAGGGCAGACGCCCTAGTCAGAGCAGTAATGCAGGGATGCGCCATACTGATGCTAGAGATGCTACTGCTAGATCCGAGGTTAGAGCACCTGCCCGGACTTATGCTATATGAGCCAAAGAGGAGGCTACTGCCCCTGATGTTGTTATGGATCTTTTGATGTTACTTTATATGCTTTGATTAACCCTGGATCAACCTATTCATATATTTGCACTGCATTAGCCACTGATAAAAATTTACTAGTTGAATCAACTGAATTTGATATTCAAGTTACAAATCCACTGGGTCACAGTGTAATAGTTAATTTAATTTGTCGCAAATGTCCAGTGAAAGTCTAGAGCTATGAGTTCTCTGCTAATTTGATGTTATTGCCTTTTTATGAGTTTGATATAATACTAGGTACGGACTGGCTATCATTACATGATGTAGTGGTTAACTGTAGATAGAAAAGAGTCCATTTGAAATGCCTTATAGGTGAATTAATCACAGTTGAATCAGACAGATTAAATAATGTTACCAGAGTCAAATCGATGATCATCGCAAAGAAGATGATTTCTAAGTGTTGTGAAGCATTTCTGGCTTACATACTGGATACTCAGGATTCTGGCTTGAAGTTGAATCAAGTATATGTTGACAATGAATTTGCAGACGTATTTCCTGAAGAATTACCAGGTTTACCACCGAAACGTGAAGTTGAATTTGTTATTAACTGGATACCAGGAACTACGTCGATGTCGATTCCACCGTATAGAATGACACCAACTGAGTTGAAAGAACTTAAAGCACAGTTGCAAGAATTATTAAATAGAGGTTTTATTCATCCGAGTGTGTCTCCTTGAGGTGCACCAGTACTATTTCAAAAAAAGAAAGATGGTACATTGAGATTGTGTATAGATTATAGACAACTGAACAAAGTTACGGTGAAGAATAAATATCCACTGCCTCGTATTGATAAGCTATTTGATCAGCTGAAGGGGAAACCATATTTTTTAAAATAGACCTCAGATCGGGATATTATGTAACCCCCTAGACTCAGCCTAGAAGTTTGAACCGAATTCTAGATGTTACATTGACCACCGAAGTGATCGAAGAAAAGTTTTAGTTTAACAAACCGAAAAACATTGCAATATTAAAGACACGTAAAATTCCCAGTTATATATTCCTGATTTCTCAACAAAAAATACAGTCCCAATGACATTTACGTGCATAAAACATAAAACCTCATACCATAGTTTTCAAAACAGTACTTATAGTTCAAGGGGTTTAATTATAAACTCAGAAATTGTTAAAATACTATTAAAGCCTGTTTTAAACCGAGACTATCCGAGACCTCTGCATACTGCGTCCAGCGTCAGAGTTCAGAAATGTACCTGCAAGGGGAAACACTAAGGGGGTGAGCTACATGAGTTCAGTGTGAGTTCCAAATAAATAACAACAGATTTTCGGAAACCGGTTCGAAAGCGAAACATACATACAGATATACACAGAACCAGAAAGTTAACTTGGAATCAACGTCCCAACAGAGTGAAACAATTTAAGCACACCATGTTACACATAGATACTCAGTCACAAATGTTATTCAATCAGACAGAACACAGTCAAATAATCTTCACCCAGAACACTCAAACAGATGCGTATGAATGCAATCAAGTAATAAAACCCACACGTCCAGCCAACACACCTCTCCGTCCCCCAATCACACCCCATAAGAGTTGATTAAGTTCATCCAACCAAACACACCAAATAGGACCTCGAAAGGCCCATCTAACCCTACACATCATGCATGCGGACTAAGCCACTCAGATATTAATACGCAGCAGGGCTGGCGTATATGCAGTACAGTGCAATGCGGTAATCCGTTGTACAAACACATTGCAGTTTAAACTGCCATATCAGATAATGGTACGCAAAGATAGCCGATATACGTCTGAAAGATAAAGTGGTGAACCATTTGACAAAAAGTTGCGATAAGATCGCCATATCGTAATGTAATCGCCTTCCTTCTCTTCACAACCAACCCCAAAATACTTTATGCAATTGCATGAATGCTTACAGTCTCATAGAAACAATGAACACATTGACAGATAGTTAGACAGAAATAGATATGCACACATACCCAGCTAACCGGGTTCATGATCAGTCATCTCATACCACAGTCACAAACAACACATAAGTAGAGCACATGGCCTACAGATACAGAGACTTAAATACCCTCACTTGAGTCTGGCCAAGGGTCGGAATACACAGACACATTTTCAGATCAAAAACATACACAAACTAAAATTTGGTGTCCTAGGACCACACGGCCGTGTGGAAAAACCTAAGCCGTGTGAGGGTCAAAACGCCCGTATGGAGGGAGGCACACGCCCGTGTGAACCAGGGACACGGCCGTGTGAACAGGCAATGTAACTCACTGTCCAATTGTGCTAAAATAGAGTGCAGGGCAGACACGACCGTGTGAGGGTCTCACACCACACGCCCGTGTGCCCACTAGACACGGCCGTGTGCCCAAAACACACACCCGTGTGGGATCCCTAAATTGTCGTGTGGCACCAAAACACTAAATCCCTAATTCCCAAACACATACGCCCGTGTGCCCAGGGGACACGGCCATGTGAAAAACGAAAAAAATCACCAAATCGGCCACACGGTCGTGTGGCACAAAAACCTACCGAAAAACCCTAATTCCTAAAAGCACACGGCCGTGTAAACCGGCACACGCCCGTGTGGCCACCCGTGTGGTCATGAAACCACCTCGAAACAAGCCAAAATCGTCGTTTTAGCCATCAAAATAGTCCCCAACCTTTGCAATAACAAGAGTATATCGAAAAATGGAGTACTCCCCTTACTTTTTCAACGACTAAAAACCCAAAATAAACAGGTTAGCGCACACTCAAGAAATGCCGAAACAATAGTTCGCAAAATAAAAATAGAATAGATAAGGTTCGAATCCCACACCTGAATCGAGATCAAAGACGTCCAGAACCTGACTCGATGACCAAGAAATCGAAGCTCTCCAAAAACCACAACCCCCACCGTTTTCAAAAAAGAAAAGAAGAAGAAAAAAAGAAAGATAACGTCCAGAGAGAAAAATAAAATGAAAATAAAAATAATAAAATAATAATAAAACTAATAATTATATTTTAAAACTAAAATAAGTCCACTATTTAACAATATAAAAATATATCACCCAAAATGCACACACAAGGGCTCGAACCCAGAACTCAGAAGTTCACTAACACTCACTCAACCACCATACCGGCAGGCCCATTCTGTCACTTAAAAGCACAAATAAACACAGTAGTGCAACCTTCTCACTGACCCTAACCAAAAAACTCAAAACTTTTAACCCCAAAATTTGGGGTGTTACATATTATCAGATGCGAATGAAAGATTGTGATGTGATGAAGACTGCATTCAGAACCCGATATGGTCATTATGAATTTTTAGTAATGCCATTTGGATTGACTAATGCTCCTACTGCATTTATGGATCTGATGAACCGGGTTTTCCAACCACAGTTGGATAGATTTTTGGTTGTATTTATAGATGATATACTGATTTACTCCAAGTTAGAACCTGAACATGCTCAACACTTAAGGACTGTACTACAGATTTTGCGCGAAAAATAGTTGTATGCAAAATTCAGCAAATGTGAATTCTGGCTTAAGGAAGTTAGGTTTTTGGAACATATGGTTTTTTCGGATGGGATGCGTGTTGACCCAAGTAAGATCTCAGCTATTACCAACTGGAAAACACCGAAGAATGTTGCGGAGGTACGAAGTTTCCTGGGGTTAGTAGGATACTATCGATGTTTTGTTCAAAACTTCTCTATAATAGCCTTACCGATGACGGAGTTATTACAGAAGAATGTTCAATTTGTTTGGTCAGATGAATGCCAGGTGTAACACCCCTCACCCGTATTCAACGCTGGAATAGGGTTACGAGGTATTACCGATCAATTCACAACACATATAGCATACATTTATGAAACAATAAGTATTCATTCTCATAAATCATTCAAAACAATCACACTGTCCCTTATAAGGGCCTACGAGGCCTTAAACATGCTTTAGATGTGGTTCGGGACTAAATCGATATTGTAACACCTCAAACCCGGCCCAAACACCTCGACCGGATCTAGCATGTTACTAGGGAAAAGGTGTAAAAATGAATTTTTATTTTTGATGCAAAAAAAAAATACCGTAAGTTTGAAAACCTCTCGCTTTAGGTAATGTTTTGAAAACATGGTTTGCAAATGAGGAGAATTTCGAATTGAGTTAAGTTCTGCTTGTTATTCTTGCTATTGAGAGAAAAACGGTTGTTTTTATGTTACCCAAGTTTTGAAAGCTCCATTTTAAATCCCATGTTAATTTATAGTAAAGTCATATCTTAAATAAAGATTAAATGATAAAACCAACTTAAAATCCAAAATTTACCAAAATCCAAAGTGGCCTTATTACATATTAAATAAAATATCCCAAAAGAGAATAGCAACTAGTAGTTTAAAGTAACGCTTACTAAAAAACTCCGCATGGCCACCTCGAGTCCACTCCAACCCGGTCCAATGAGTCATGAGCTACCCGCATTGTGTTAAGAAAATAGGGTGAGTCACTGCACTCGGTGTGCAATTATACTACAAGATTCCACAAGTGGGCTTAGGCCCCATATCATCATCGAAACATCATATCATGCACAATAACCTTGTATGATAGCCCAACCCAACCTAATATCCATCCTCTACACACCGCCTCCGTACATCCATCCTCATACACACTTGGGGATTTCTACAATCAACCCTCCATCTGCTACACACTCTTTGGTAGTCATGCTGACAGACACACTGCTCAAAGTCCACATAAGTGGTCTAGCCACTGAATCCACACGCGATTAAATCACCATATCCACAATAAGGCTCGAGGCCATCATCAACCGTGTGACGAAGTCACCCACATATATATACACTTCCCTTTCACATCATTTATAACCCAATACCCCATGCACATGCAACATAATATGACAGTAGGGCAACATGATAAGACATATATATATATCATACTCATATGCATCCACCACAAGTTATCCACGATTGTTAATGAAGGTAGTATACTAACTCGGTTTACTCGTTACCCAACATAGGTAATTCACCCACCATCGCCGCTATTCTCGGCTTACAAGCATAACACATACATATATAAAATTAAGGGAATAGTGTGATAATTACACACCGATAACACGCAATACGACGCTTTCTATGTCGACACTATCACTAATGGAAACCATCGCTATCTCATGCCTCTCTCCACTCTAAAACCGCCCACAACCCGGTGGCGGGGCCTCGAATCACGACATCGCCGCTTCTTAAACTTAGAGATTAAGTTCACGGGTCCAATCCTCCTTTGCCTCGATCAAGATGCCAGATTCCATCAAAAGACCTTGTCAGTCGCTACCATCATGACATATGGTTGTTAAACCATAACATTGGGTTAATGTAATAATACGATAACGGGTCTAATAAGTCTAAAGAGAACACCCTTACCTTGAAATCCCAAAAGAGATAGGGTTCAGAAACTCATGATTTTCGGCTTAGGGATCTAGACGATTTGATCTACTTCGATTCCCGACGTGACGCCCCAAAAAGAGAACACAAGAACGGTTAAACATTAATCAAAAGATAACCTTACCAACCCAATTAGCCTTTTGGCTTTGGCTTCCAAAAACTGAAAGAGAAAGGTGAATTATAGAAGAAAACGTCACTTACCTTAATACAGAAGATTCGGCTAATCCTAATAGATTTCGGCACTTAGCACCCTAGAAGAAGAATTTCGGCAAAGGTTAGGGAAGAAGATGAAAGAGTCGCAAATTAAACAAAGAGGTATATAGGTGAGATGTGGGAGTTTCGGCTTTAAGAAGATCAAAAGAAAAGATGGTGCAGAGAAATCTACAGGGATTCGACTTATAGGGAAAGAATGGAGGAGAGAATGAAGATCATAGGATATTCGGCCATGGCATAGATATGGAGATGAAAATGGAGTTAAAGGTTTCGACTTTTGAGAACGAGATAATTGAGAGAAGAAGAGTAAAATGGAATGAAAAGAAGCAATAGAACCGATAAAGAAAAAGAATGATTTTGGCAAGACTTGGGGTAGATTCACTATGGCGTAAAAATGTAAAGAGAAGGAATGCTTAAGAGGGTTTCTGCTCACACTTGGAAAAGAAGAAAAAGAGAATGGATGAAGACCCTAAATGTTGAAAATGAACAAAAGAATTTCGCACACCTAAGCCACTCTAAAATCGATTCCCCTCACCTTAGTGTTTGAAATTCGCCACAAAGACAATACTCGGATGTCCATCCCTTCTTTTCCTCCACAAATTTCTCTTGATCACTCGCTTGAAATATTTTAAATATTTCAAACTCCACTTTTTCCTCCTTGCCATCCATTCAAACTATTTGACTCACCCACCCTCTATCCTGAAGTGTCCCAATCAACCTCTGCCTCTGCTCTCCCTGACGGCAAAAAGAATCCCAAAATGACCTCTTCGCGACTTGAACTTGCTCCCTCTCCTACTCTTGTGGCGTCACCTTCCAACCCTTATGTGGCGTCACCTTGCCACCTTGCCAGCACCTTACTTGTGTCAACCACACATCAACATAATCCCTTAAGTCCCATTTCAACAAGCTCCTCCCCTAAAGTGCTTAAAAAGAAAATTCCCACCAAGACTCCAGCTTTTCCCTAAGTCACTCTTGGACCCTAAAATACCCTAAACTAGCATGATAAACATAACATTCACACACAACACATAAAATGCAAAGGCCCCAATTCAGGATGTTATAGTTCTAACCCCCTTAAAATAATTTTAGCCTCGAAATTACCTGGTCAAAAGAGATGAGGGTATTGCTGTCGCATCGACTCTTCGAGTTCCCACGTGGCATCCTCGGAACTGTGATTACGCCACAGAACCTTAACCAACGGGATTGTCTTTCTACGCAACACTCTGACATCACGATCCAAAATCTGAACTGGTTCCTCTTCGAAAGATAGGTCAGGCCATACTTCAATCTCTTCTATCGACACAACATGAGTTGGATCCGAACGGTAGCGTCTTAACATAGAAACATGAAATACATTATGGATTTGACTCAACTCTGAAGGTAGCTCGAGCTGATAGGCTACTGGTCCCACACGCTTCAGCACTCGATAGGGCCCGATGAACCTGGGGCTTAACTTACCCTTCCGTCCAAACCTTAACACCTTCTTCCACGGTGAAACCTTCAAAAAGACCCGGTCACCCACCGCGAATTCTACCTCCCTCCGTTTCAGGTCTGCAAAAGACTTCTGCCTATCGGATGCTTCTTTCAACCGAGTTCTAACTAGCTTAACCTTCTTTTACTTCTCAGCAACCAATTCTGGGCCCAACATCTGACTCTCACCCAACTCAGCCCAACAAGTTGGAGTACGACACTTCCGACCATACAATGCTTCATACGGCGCCATCTGAATACTAGCTTGGTAACTGTTGTTGTACGCGAACTCTACCAACGGTAAGAATTCTTCCCAACTGCCTCTGAAATCAATGACACAACCCCTCAACAACTTAGTCAGGGGTGCTACAATTGAGGAAAAACCCTCGACAAACCTTCTGTAATATCCTGCTAATCTCAAGAAACTTCGAATCTCTGCCACAGACTTAGGTGGTTTCCAATCCAACATCGCCTCGATCTTTCGAGGATCAATTCTTATTCCTTCAGCAGATACCACATGACCCGAAAAGTAACTTCTCTTAACCAAAATTCGCACTTGCTAAATTTGGCGATAATTTCTTCTCCCTTAAAATCAGAAACTACCCAAGATGTGATTCATGCTCCTCCTCTGTCTTGGAGTATACTAAAATATCGTCTATGAACACTACTATGAACTGATCCAAATAGGTTTGAAATACCCGATTCATCATATCCATGAATGCGGCTGGTGCGTTTGTTAACCCAAACGGCATTACCAAAAATTCATAGTGCCCGTAGCGAGTCTGAAAAGCCGTCTTATGAATATCTTCTTCCTTTACCTTAAGCTGGTGATACCCGGACCTCAAATCTATCTTCGAAAAGATCGAAGCCCCTTTGAGTTGATCAAACAGATCGTCTATCCTTGGCAGCGGGTACTTGTTCTTGATCGTCAGCTTATTCAACTGGCGATAATCAATGCACCTACGCATAGATCTATCTTTCTTCTTAACGAATAACACTGGTGCTCCCCATGGAGACACACTTGGTCGAATAAAACCGCGATCTAACAACTCCTGAATTTGAGTTTTAAGTTCAACCAGCTCCTTCTTGCCATCCTATAAGGGGCTATGGACACCGAGAGCTGCACTGTAGAAGCTCGATCCCAAACTCCACCTCGCGATCCGGGAGGCAACCCCGAAGCTCTTTCGGAAAACATCTACAAATTCCTTTACTGTTCTAACCCCCTCCACAGTCGCTTCCTTTGCATCCAAGGCACTGACAAAAGTTAAGAAGGTCATGCACCCTTTCTTCACCATTCTTTCCGCCTTAAGAGCAGACACTACATTAGACAGGTAGTCTCTCCTCTCACCTACCACCAAGACTTCATCATCCTCGGGAGTCTTTAACGTCATGCGCTTAGCAGCACAGTCCAAGTTTGCACGATATCGTACCAACCAATCCATGCCCAAGATCAAGTCAAATTCTCCAAATGGTAGCTCCATCAAGTCAGCCGAGAAAACTGACCCTTGAACCTCTAAAGGCACACTTCTAAAGAGTTTATTTACCACTACCGATTTCCCTAAAGGACTAAGTACAGTCATCTCCCTAGAGGCAGTTTTAGGATTCATATTCAAAGTTCCAGACACCATACTAGCAACATAGGAGTGAGTCGACCCAACATCAATTAGTGCAGTAAAGGGTAACCCAAAAATGTGAAACGTACCCGTTATAACGTCTGGTGCATCCCCCTCTTCACGATGTCCGTCACAGAAACCAACCCAGCCGTGTCTAGCCTCGCACTCTCTGTTCCTCCGCTCGGTGTTCCACGACCTCGACCAAAACCATTCCCTCCTCGGTTCGACCACGACCCCCTCAGATCTGTTGACCACCCCTTCTTGGCTACACATACCCTTGACCTACCATCCGAGCCCTGGTTATGTCTTGCGGACAATTCTTAATCAAATGATCCTTTGACCCACACCTGAAGCACTCCTTATTTCTTCCCCAGCACTCCCCCGCATGTGATCTCCCACAATGAGCACACTGTCGAAATTGCCCCACAAAGAAATGAGAGTAATGCTAACGCGAATGTGTCCTCAACCCTAGGCCTTTTCAAAAACCTCCCGATGATCCTGACGATCCATAACTCCTCTTATTCCTGCCTCTGTCCTTATCCCTATTTTGCTTCTCAATTTGCTTTACTTCCTCAGCTATCTTAGCTTTCTCCACCAAAATAGCAAAGTCCCTCTCCCGCTGAGGAGCTATCAACACTCCCAGCTCATCTCGCAGCCCATCTTCGAATCTCACACAGCGCTCGTAATCGGTTGTAACAATCCCTCGGGCGTACCGACTTAACCGCAAAAATTCTGCCTCATACTCAGCTACCGTCTTACCCCATTGAACTAAATTCAGGAATGCCTTCCTCTGAGCATCCACATAACTGGCCCCAACGTACTTTCCTTGAAACTTCATCTTGAAGAAATCCCAATCTACTCGGTCTGCCGGAGTACCCTCTCTGACGGTGAGCCACCACCGGTAGGCCTCATCCCGGCGTAGGAAACCGCGCCTTCACTTTCTCTTCGTGTGTGCACCCAAGTCATCCATAATTCTCTCGACCGCCTCTAGCCAATACTCACCCACGCTTGGAGCTACCCCAGAGACACCTAAATATTTCGGCCCATTCGCTCGGAGTTGTTCGCACACAGATTTACGGGCCCCAGCACCCATGCCCGCCCCGCAACTCTCTCAAAACTCGTAGCATTGCACGAGACATCGCATCATCTCCACCCGCTTGATCTCGAAACTCGCTCGCGATGGCCCGGGGGCGCTGCATCTCGTTCTCGACCCATGACCAGACTCCTACTGGTTCCGACACAGCAATCCTGCCTCTACCACGCCCATGCGCATTACGCCCACGCCCCTAGTACTCATAGCTAACGCTCCGCCCTTACTCGTAATAAATTTTATGAGTCAAAGATATCTTTCCACTTGTTTATTAACGAATAGTTTTATGACACGTAATTTTAAGTTGTTCCTTCGTAAAACACATACACCCCTAAAGGTTTCTGCCTCTATAGTAAATATTCTAAATTTTAACATCCACAATAGTGCATCATATAACCACCTCATACAATTTATTTAACAGTCAGAAGACTTACCGTGGATCAGCCGGAACTCGAGTGCCATTCCTTCACAAGACCATTTCATGAAAAATTTCTTTTAGACTAACTTTAATATATAATTTGAAAACGTTGTGACCCCCAAAACCCAAGGTCGAGTTAAAACCCGGGCTTTGATACCAAATTGTAACACCCCAAACCCGGCCCAAACACCACGACCGGATCTAGTATGTTACTAGGGAAAAGGTGTAAAAATGAATTTTTATTTTTGATGCAAAAAAAAAAATACCGTAAGTTTGAAAACCTCTCGCTTTAGGTAATGTTTTGAAAATGGGTTTGCAAATGAGGAGAAATTTCAATTGAGTTAAGTTCTGTTTGTTATTCTTGCTATTGAGAGAAAAACGGTTGTTTTTATGTTACCCAAGTTTTGAAAGCTCCATTTTAAATCCCATGTTAATTTATAGTAAAGTCATATCTTAAATAAAGATTAAATGATAAAACCAACTTAAAAATCCAAAATTTACCAAAATCCAAAGTGGCCTTATTACATATTAAATAAAATATCCCAAAAGAGAATAGCAACTAGTAGTTGAAAGTAACGTTTACTAAAAAAACTCCTGCATGGCCACCTCGAGTCCACTCCAACCCGGTCCAATGAGTCATGAGCTACCTGCGTTGTGTTAAGAAAATAGGGTGAGTCACCAGACTCAGTGTGCAATTATACTACAAGATTCCACAAGTGGGCTTAGGCCCCATATCATCATCGAAACATCATATCATGCACAATAACCAATATGATAGCCCAACCCAACCTAATATCCATCCTCTATACACCGCTCCGTACATCCATCCTCATACACACCTGGGGATTTCTACAATCAACCCTCCATCCGTTACACACCTCTTTGGCAGTCATGCTGACAGACACACTGCTCAAAGTCCACATAAGTGGTCTTGCCACTGAATCCACACGCGATTAAATCACCATATCCACAATGAGGCTCGAGGCCATCATCAACCGTGACGAAGTCACCCATATTTATATACACTTCCCCTTTCACATCATTTATAACTCAATACCCCATGCACATGCAACATAATATGACAGGTAGGCAACATGATAAGACATATATATATATATCATACTCATATGCATCCACCACAAGTTATCCACGATTGTTAATGAAGGTAGTATACTAACTCGGTTTCTTCGGTTACCCAACATAGGTAATTCACCCACCATCGCTTTGCTATTCTCGGCCACAAGCATAACACATACATATATAAAATTAAAGGAATAGTGTGCTAATTACACACCTGATAACACACAATACGATGCTTTCTATGTCGACACTATCACTAATGGAAACCACTGCTATCTGTCTGCTACTCCGCTCCAAAGCCAGCCCACAACCCGGTGGCCAGTCTCGAACTGCTGACACCGCTCGCTTCTTAAACTTAGAGATTAAGTTCACGGGTCCAATCCCCTCCTTTGCTCGATCGACTTGATTCCATCAAAAGACCTTGTCGGGCCGCTACCATCATGACATATGGTTGTTAAACCATAACATTGGGTTAAGGTAATAATACGATAACGGGTCTAATAAGTCTAAGGAGAACACCCTTACCTTGAAATCCCAAAAGAGATAGGGTTCAGAAAATCATGATTTCCGGCTTAGGGATCTAGACGATTTGATCTACTTCGATTCCCGACGTGATGCCCCAAAAAGAGAACACAAGAACGGTTAAACATTAATCAAAAGATAACCTTACCAACCCAATTAGCCTTTCGGCTTTGGCTTCCAAAACCGAAAGAGAAAGGTGAATTATAGAAGAAAACGTCACTTACCTTAATACGTAAGATTCAAGCTAATCCTAATAGATTTCTACACTTAGCACCCTAGAAGAAGAATTTCGCAAAGGTTAGGGAAGAAGATGAAAGAGTCGCAAATTAAACAAAGAGGTATATAGGTGAGATGTGGGAGTTTCGGCTTTAAGAAGATCAAAAGAAAAGATGGTGCAGAGAAATCTACGGGGATTCGGCTTATAGGGAAAGAATGGAGGATAGAATGAAGATCATAGGATATTCAGCCATGGCATAGATATGGAGATGAAAATGGAGTTAAGGGTTTCGACTATTGAGAACGAGATGATTGAGAGAAGAAGAGTAAAATGGAATGTAAAGAAGCAATAGAACCGATAAAGAAAAAGAATGATTTTGGCAAGACTTGGGGTAGATTCGGTTATGGCAGAAAAATGTAAAGAGAAGGAATGCTTAAGAGGGTTTCGGCTCACACTTGGAAAAGAAGAAAAAGAGAATGGATGAAGACCCTAAATGTTGAAATTGAACAAAAAGAATTTCGGCACACCTAAGCCACTCTAAAACCGATTCCTCCCCTCACCTTAGTGTTTGAAATTCGGCCATCACAATGCTCAGATGTCCATCCCTTCTTTTCCTTCACAAATTTCTCCTGATCACTCGTTTGAAATATTTTAAATATTTCAAACTCCACTTTTTCCTCCTTGCCATCCATTCAAACTATTTGACTCACCCACCCTCTATCCCGAAGTGTCCCACAACCTCTCGCCTCTTCTCTCTCGACGGCAAAAAGAATCCCAAAATGAGCTCTTCGTGACTTGAACTTGCTCCCTCTCCTACTCTTGTGGCGTCACCTTCCAACCCTTATGTGGCGTCACCTTGCCACCTTGCCAGCACCTTACTTGTGTCAACCACACATCAACATAATCCCTTAAGTCCCATTTCAACAAGCTCCTCCCCTAAAGTGCTTAAAAAGAAAATTCCCACCAAGACTCCGGCTTTTCCCTAAGTCACTCTTGGACCCTAAAATACCCTAAACTAGCATGATAAACATAACATTCACACACAACACATAAAATGCAAAGGCCCCAATTCAGGATGTTACAAATATCATACAAAAATTCTGGAAACTTAGAAATTTTTCATGTAAACAAGGGTCACACGCCCGTGTGAACAGGCCGCGTGCCTCACGCGGCTAGTAGACACGCCCGTGTCTAAGGCCGTGTGAAAATAGGGATGCATACTGAATTGGGTCACACGGCCGACCACACGCCCGTGTGTCTAGCCCGTGTACCCTTCGAAATGGCCACACACGCCCGTGTGCCAGGCCGTGTGTTAGGCTGTGCCAAAACTGTAGGGTATACTGACTTATGCAACACGGCCAAGTCACACGCCCGTGTGCTAGACCGTGTGCCAATTAGGGGGTATACTGACTTGTACCACACGGCCAGTCACACGCCCGTGTGTGAGACCGTGTAGAGCATACTGACTTCAATTTAATTTCAACACTAGGGGACACACGGCCGTGTAATTTGACCGTGTGAAACACACGGCTGAGACACACGCCCGTGTGGACAAAAATAGGCTATTTACCAAGCCATTTTGCCACCCAATTTGGACATACCTACACAAGCACAAATGGTAGCAATTCAAGGCACTAATATGCATCCAAAAACATCAACCAATGTTCAAATCATAGCTTTTCTTTACCATCAATATAATTTAAAAATATGCTACAATTTGCCATCTAATTTCATACCTAATTCACATATTCAATTCAATCAACTAAACCATTCCATACATACATTATCAAGCATCAATTCTCAAGCACATAGCTTTCCAAATTACCTAATATCATTTAGCATTATAGATTCAACTTCAACCACACAATATAGGTCAATTACCAAAACTCAAAATAGAACCATTTATACATTTATAAACATCATCAAATTCATTATCATAAACCAACTCAAATGGCTCAAAATACATGTTCATCAAACATACCAAAATGACTCAAGCCTATACATGCCATATACCATATATACACAACTCAAAAGTACCAAGTAGATGGTTGGATAGTGTGATGTAGTCTCTGAGGATCCCCGAATCTGAGCTATCTTTGAATTCACTATAAAACACGAGAAAAAAAGACAAGGTAAGCTACAAAGCTTAGTAAGTTCGTACTAAATATACTCAACAATTCATAAAACACAAATCATCAATCTAAACATATTATCACGAAATTCAAGATTACTAACAAACCTTTCATATGCTTATTCATAAGCTTATATTCAAACTTTGTAACTTCTTCGATTTTAATCTCATAATATACATATACATACCTGTACTAATCCATAACAAGTTCATACTTACATGGAATGTCGTTGAATACTCGATATCTCACACACTAAGTGCCATACTCGATGTCTCGCACACTAAGTACCATACTCGATGTCTCGCACACTAAGTGCCATACTCGATGTTTCACACACTAAGTGCCATACTCGATGTTTTGCACACTAAGTGCCATACTCGATGTTTCGCACACTAAGTGCCATACTTAGCCGATTTGTCGTCGAACATAAATGTAGTCCCGTATATACAATTTATGCAATATCAAAGCATTAAAAAGCATAATTATAATTGTAGTTAGCCCATTTTGCCCGGGCCCATAAAACAGAATAAAAAAACCAAAAAAAAATATACGAAGTGTCCTTTTACAGTTCTTTACAAAGCCCAAAAATTAATTTACAAATGGCCCAAATATTAAAACTACTCAGCAACCCAAATTAGACTCACTAACCCAAGACAGATTGACCCAACACCACTACCCGACTAACCCAATTACAGACCCATTAACCTAGACCCAATCAAGCCCAAAACTAGGATGGCCCAAATGGCCCAAAGAGCTTGCGGACCCAGGAAACCCTAGGTTTCCATTGCGTCGCAAGCGCCTCAGCGAGCAACTCTTCTTCGCACCGAAGCCCTTTGTCACGCCATCTCCGGTCGCGCCACAACGCGCAAATCACCCCCCACCGCCGAGATCTCCGCTCTACCTGCAAAAAGGAAAGAAATAATAGCAGCAGAACACAACAATATGGCAACATTTTTTATTATTATTATTTCCTTTTTATTTTTCATCTCGAAGGCTGTAAAAGCCTGTTCTAACCTGTAAATCAAACACGACAGAGAGAAATACAGACACAAAAAAAAAGAAACAGAGAATACAATAACACGAGTTTTTCACAGAGGTGATTATTTCCTATTTTTATTTTATTTTTTTATATTCCATTCATGCATATTTTTAAATAAAATAGTACTAAAATAAAAAAAGAGGTGTGAGATTACCTTTTGACGGCGTTAAAAATCGAAGTTTTAGCCTCCGATCGCTGTTCGTGGAGGCGCGAGAGGTGCGTGAGGCGCAAAGCCCCGAGGCTCCGGTGATCAGAACCCAGACGAGAGGGGAGGGGTCTGAGAGGGTTTCTGAAAGTTTTTTTTTAAAACAGATGATTCAAATGTTTTTTTTTTGTTAAAAAGTGACTTATATAATGGTTCAGAAACGGCGCCGTTTTTGCTTAATCCAATAAGCATAAAACGACGTCGTTTTAAAAGGGAGATCCATGCGTTGACCCGAAAACCTGGGGAGGATCCGCGCATTTTTTATAAATGGGTAATTTACCATTTAAGCCCTTCCGCATTTTTTCAAATTTACAATTATGTCCAATAGCATTTTTTCGTATTTACAGTTTAGCCCTGAAACTTACATTTTATTTCAATTTGATCCTCGAGTTTATTTTATTTTTTTAATTAATTTAATATTGTACTGAATTATTTTATCATATTATTTTTATTATTTATATATGAATTTGTTTATAGTATAAAATTTATATATAGATATTTTTTATATGTATAATCCTTATATATATTATTATTATTAATTATTTTATATTATTTTATTATATATTATGATTTTATTAATTATCATATTATATATATTTTTTTTAAAATTGTATATTATATAGTATATTATATCATGCATTATTTTTAAAATTTTATTTTGTATAAAATCTATTTTATATTATATAACATATTTTATTTATATTTTTATGGCTAGAGTATTATATATATGTTCCTATTTAAAACTATTATATATTATTTATTAATAATTTTTTATTATTATTTATACATGCATTAAATTATTAAAATTATGTATTTATTCTTATATTTTTTTTATAAAATACGTCATTTATGTATATAACAATTGTTTTGAAAATAATTATATTTTTTTATTATTTCTGTCATAATTCATTGTTTAAATGTAGTGTTAATTTATTTCTCATATATTGATCTTGTTTATAGAATTTAAACATCCATTTTTTTAATATTTATGCTTCATATAGATTCTTAATTATTGTTGCCTATTTTATATTTTGTATTAGTTTATTTATATTCTTGTATTCGTTTATTATTGCTTTAGCATAGTTCTTTTATTTATTTATTCGTGTTATATTATTTATTGATTATTTATTGTTAATATAATTCATAGTTAGGTTGAATTGATATGTATGTTATAATGTCTTACTCAAACCATTTTTTAATAAAAATACATTTTGAATTAAAACATTTTATTCAAATAGCTTTTAAAAAAAATGGTGATATATGATATTTGGGGACTTCGAGAAGAATTGTGCCCTAACTTACTGGGTTTCGATTTTTCTCGTGGAACTTAAGGTATTAGATATCCCTTTTTTCTTTTAAAACTGAAACTTACCAATTTCAAATCAAAAAAACCTATTCTTGGGAATTCAAAATGTTGTGTCCTAAGTTACTGGATATGATGTTTTGTATCTCGAGGTAGGAATTTTCTAAAATGAAGACGTGTTTAGTTTCGAATTTATAAGATGCTATATCCTAACTTTCTGGGTATAGTATTTTATTTCTTTGGAATAGGCAAGTCTTGGTTTTTCTTCTAATAAAAGGATTTTATTTTAAAATTTTTCAAATTTGCAATATTAGGACATGATTTTATCGATTGGGTACCAATTTTTTGGCGTTATGAGGGAGCTAACCCTTTCTCATACGTAACCGACTCCCGAACCCATTTTTCTTGTTTTTCGTAGACCAAAATAAGTATTTTGAAATAAATGATTTTCAAAGTGATCTAATCACACCTAAGTAAAAAGGGATTGGTGGCGACTCCCATTTCTGTTTTTAAAAGTCGATCCCCATTTTTCAAACCTTTTTAAAAATGGTTTCGACAGCTTGGCGACTCCACTGGGGACAATAAGAGAGTCTGTAATATCCCGGGTTAGGGGCTATTTTGTTGTTGCATGATATTGCATGTGTCTAGTGTGCTGCGTGGCTATTTCTATGTTTTGGGGGCTTAATTGAAGTCTAAATGTATGCCCGAGTGAATGGGAAAATTTTGATTTTTGGGTGTTAAGTCGTGAGCCAGAGGAGCTAGGGTATAAGAGTTTTATTTGGTGTTCTTGAGCACAAAAGAGGAGCTGGTGGAGTGGCAAAGCATGCGCCACTTGGAGCTGGTGTTGGCGCTAATTGCAGGAGGCAGGGTCCCGAGTTCAAGCCATGGAGTGGCCACATTTTGGCTTCTTTTTGACTGGCATAGGAGGGAAGAGTTGGATGAAGTTTAAATTCCTCCTTTGACTTGGTCTTCACTTTCAAATGAAAGGTGGAGAGTGATGGTAGGAGTAAGACTTGGTAAACTCATTTGAAATGAGTGGTTGGGAGCTATTGGGGATTTAGCCAATTTGGGGAGTGTGGAGTGGGGGAAGTGGACGGCATGGTATGGTGTTGAGGGGCCAAATGCATTTGGCATTTTGGGTGTGTTCGGTCACTTTTGTCAAAGAAATTGTGCATTTTCTTCTTTTGAAACCGAGAGTTCAAGAGCATTCAACCAAAATTTGCCTGCTTTCTCTTAAGTTTTCTTGGTAGCCGAATATCCCCTCTTCATGTTCTTTTTTTTTTTTTTGTCATTTGTGTAAACCGAATGGTATTTTCTCTTCTCCATAATTCCTTCGTTGACTTAAAAACATTGATAGCCTAAACTAATACCTTTTCTTAGCATATTTTCGTCTCTTTTCTCTTAATACACTAGTGCCGAATTCACATTGCTCTCTTAGCCGAATTTCCATTTATTTTCTCCCATTTCTTGAAGCACTTGAGCCGAATATCTCTTCAACCATTGACCGATTTCTTTCTTCTCTTAAACCACATCTATTTCTTTTATTATTTTCTTTTCCGCTTTGTAGCCGAATCCTCCCTTGGTGATTTCTCAAATTTCCTTCTAGCTTGTGTTTTCATTTTGGCCGAATCTCTCCTCTCCTTGTAGCTCTCTTGGCCGAATCTTTGTTGGTGTTGGGGTTTTGCTTCAATCGTTTGGGTGTTGGTAAGCCCTTGGCCGAATGGTCATTTAGTTTCTTTCTTTCTCTTAATCGATGTGAGTTGTTTAAGAGTTGTATATGACAACTATTGATGGGTGTTATTCTCCTTTGTTAAAACCGATTGCTTGTTAGGGCATTCGGGATTTTTGAAGCCACCAAGTGAGGCCTTTACCGTTAGAGACTCGGTTGGTAAGCGATGGTAAGTGGCTATGTTGTTATTGGGTTATTTATCGATTTAGTGCGATTAAGTCAAGGATGACAATGGATTAACTGTTCTTCTTTTAAGGTGTAGCCGATTGCTAAAGGAGAACCACTGCTTGGTTCAGGTTTGGTAGGAAACCAGATCATCTTCAAGGTAAGGGATTGAATTAACCCCTTTGGGTTTATATGTCTTTGGCCGAATGGTCTTAGTGCCTAACCCCTATGTCTTGGCCGATTGTAGGAGCTAGTTAATCAAGGGACTTAGATCGCTTTTGTCAGGATTTCTAGACTCGTATTACCAGGTGTGTAAACTAACACACTGATATCTAGTAATGTTATTAATAAACCTGTTTGCCTATTAAAATCATGACAAGATGATGGATTATTGATACCCAAACGGGTATGTGTACGTATCCGGTAAGTCAAGATTGTTACTAGATTACCGATGATCTATATGGTATCATGATTATGTATGTATGTGATATGGGGCATGAGTCAAACATATTAGCATGATATGCACAATTTGTATGATATGCATGATTATATGAGTTGGTTGTTGATGGGTGATATGAGTGGAGGGGGCAAGTGATGATTTGTGCCGATTTGAGCACCAAGTGTTTTTGGTAACACACTTTGTGACTTTGGGTCACCAGTGCTTTGGTAGCACATTTGTGTCTTTGGGACACCGAGGTTGGGCACCTCATTGCGACTTGTCCCCGTGGTTAACACCACCGTGGGTTGGCCCCACTTTGAGATACGGGATCGTCGCTAGTGATTGGGTATCACACGATGGGTTGGCCCCATCATTCGATTATTGTGACTACGGTCACCGTGCTTTGGTAGCACATTTGTGTCTTTGGGACACCGCAGGTTGGGCACCTCATTGCGACTTGTCCCCGTGGTTAACACCACCGTGGGTTGGCCCCACTTTGAGTTATGGGATCGTCACTAGTGATTGGGTATCACACGATGGGTTGGCCCCATCATTCGATCATTGTGACTACGGTCACCAAAGCTTGGGTAGCACATTGTGTCTTTGGGACACCAAAGTGTTTTGGTAACACATTGTGACTATACGTCACCGCTGGTTTGGCACCACCAAATGGTTTGGTACCACACGGGTAGAAAAAGGAGATACGAGATGGTTAGGATCGGGTTGCATTAATTATGTTGCTATGTATGATGTGTGTTAGCATGTTGTTTCATCGGGAGCGGGATTTATGCATCGAGTCACCGACTCACCCTCTCCTTTGACATTTCAGTGACTCGTAGACGCGACATGGAGCCGGATGGACTCGGGTGCTCATGCCATGCATAATAAAGTTTTAACTCCAACTCTATCATTTGGGTACTTTAGTTTAATTACTTTTATTCGGGTTTTAATTTGGACTTGTAAAAGGCCTTTAAATTATGTTTTATGATGGGTATGTTTTAATTAGATTCTCAACCCGCTTAACAAATAACTTGGCATGAAATTTTACTAAAACTTGGAAAAACAATGTTTTCAAACTTATATCGCAATGTGTTTTTTAAACTATACCATCGGTATCTCGCTATGTGTTGTTATTCAATAAACTCAAATGATTTTCAAATCAAACCCGATTTGCCACTAAGTCTAAAATGTGTTCAAAATGGCACTAAGAAACTATTGGAAGTCCTAAATGAAATTAACTCGCTTTAACTATATACTTGGTTAAGCTTTCAAAATCTAATCAAACAAGCCTACTCAAACTTTCCTCAAATCCACTATGTTTTCACCCCACTTCTAAACGAAAAAAATCTGATCACTCAAAGACGTTTTTCCCCGTAACATACCGAGATTCGGGCGTGGTGTCTTGTCCGAGTTTGGGGTGTTACAATTGTGGTATCGTGAGCCGGTGTTCAAAAGTTTCTACTGTGGGCCCGAGGCCAAAAATGTTTTCAAAAGATTGTTTTGTTAGTTTTATTCTCAAAGTATGGTTTGAAAGGCATGGCACCGAGTCTCCTGCACTGATTCGCCTGTAAGTACCCCGTACTATTGCTTGTGAATTGATTGGATGTGATATGATTTGATGAATAGCAATAGTATACTACTTTAGAGATTGAAACCGATAGGATTTTGTGAACTCGCGAGAACAAATCCTCTTTAAATATTCATAAGACTTGCTTTTAAAAACAAGTGGAATAAATATCGATGCATAAAATTCTTTAATCGATACGTGGAAGATTAGTCATGAGCGCTAGAGGTGGACGTGGTCGTGGACGCAGGTCGTGGTAGGATGACGGTTTCGAGCCCGTAGGATCTCGGTCGGGTGCGTAAAATGAGATACCGGCATCGCCACCACCGGAGGTGGTGAGTTCCAAGATCGACCGGGGACGACGCAGTGTCACAGCGATGCCGCGAGTGTTGGAAAGAGTAGCCGTGTTGGTGGTAATGCAGAGTTAGGAAATTGCTTCTGAGCGACTTCGCAAATGGGGCCAATTCTTCCGAGGTGTTTCGTGTTGCTCCCAAAGATCGCCGAATATTGGCCGAGGCGATCGAGCGGATCATGGACGATCTGGACTTGATAAACAAGAGAAGTCGAAGGGCATCGTATCACTTCTCCGATGAGTCATATCGCTGGTGGCTCACGGTTCGAGATAATGTGGCAAACAGAGAGGATCCGACATGGATTATTTCGTATGGCATATCAAAAGAAGTACATCGGAGCTAGTTATATTGACTCAGCGGAAGGCATTTCGAGGCTTGTGCAGGGAGTAAATCGCTTTTAGCACGAGGCCGAGTTCCCAAGTCGGTAGGTATGCCGGTGGCATTGTGGCCACCGAGCATGAGAGGTGTGTTCGCTTTCGAGGATGGTCTCATGGTGACGACTTGAGGTCGCTGATTGCTCCTCGCAGGAGCGCGAGTTTGCCGCCTTAGTTGAGAAGGCTAAGGTAGCCGAGGGTGTTAAGGAGTCGCGAGACAAGGCATGGATCGAAATCGACATAAGAGGAGCTTTGGGTCTTCCGGATCGTCGTAATCCGCAGAAAAGGGCTAGACCGAGTGGGCCGAACCACCGCTAGGTTTGTTCTTTGCTGCAGCGTGGACCGCCGCAGTGATCGGTGTGGAAATCTCATTGGGGTGGTTGCCGGACTCGAGGAAAAGGTTGCTTCGGCGTGTGGTTCTCTGAGCATCGTGCGAGGGACCGTCCGCGTAGGTTGGCTAGGATTCATCCCGAGTCGTACCGTAATCGCCTGTTCGAGGTAGTGGACCGCCACCGCAGAGGGGCCGTGGTAATGGCAGAGGTGGTAATGGTTCGCAGTCGGGGCCGTGGAGCACCGGCGAGTTGTGAGTAGCTCGATGCCGCATACCGGATTAGTGTATGCCGCGAGGCGCCGAGAGGAGGCGACGCACCGGGACGTCATAACCGTGACGTTCTTGATTTTTGGTTCTCCTTATACCGCTTTGATTGATGTGGGTTCAACGCACTCTTATGTTGCCGTAGTATAGTAGAGACCATGGATTTAGACTCGAGATATCTTCTAGGAAGATGACCGTGATTAGCCCTCTAGGTCACTCCTGGTAGTAGTAGATAAACTGCTTAGAGAGGTACCCTTAGAACTCCAAGGGGTAGTGTTTGTCACTGATCCGATGGAACCGCCGCTTGGGGAGTTCGATCGATTCTTGGGATGGATTGGTTGGTCAAGTACCAGGCGAGGTTGGATTGCGCGCCAAGCGCATGGTTCTTAAGACGGTCGAGGGTGAAGAGGTGGCTATGATAGGTAATAGGAGAGATTACTTATCAAATGTGGTATCCGCTTTCGAAAGCGGAGAAGATGGTCGTGAAGGGTCGTGAAGCGTATGTGGTTCATGTGTATGCCTTGGAGGCTAAGGAGTCCGCAGTGGAGAAGGTTCGCACTGTTAAGGAGTTTGCCGATGTTTTTCCCGAGGAGCTTCCGGGTTTGCCGCCAGATCGCGAGGTAGAGTTCTAATAGATCTATTACCCTAATCGCGCCGGTGTCTATTGCTCCGTATAGGATGGCGCCAAAGGAGTTGGTGGAGCTTAAGGCTCGCATCCAGAGTTATTGGATCGAGGTTTTATTAGGCCTAGTGTTTCGCCGCGGTGCGCGCTTTGTACTTTTGTCAAGAAGAAAGATGGCTCGATGCGGATGTGTATAGACTACACCGCCATTGAACAAGTCGACGATTAAAAAAAGTATCCGCTGCCACGGATAGATGACTTGTTTGATCACCGGAAGGGTGCGCGGTATTCTCAAGATCGACTTGAGATCCGGGTATCATCGCTTGAAGGTTAAGGAGGCGGATATCCATAAAACAAATAAGCTGACTCGGTATGGGCACTACGAATTTCTCGTAATGCCGTTCGGGTTGACTAACGCACCGCAGCGCTTATGGACATGATGAATAGGGTGTTTCAAAGAAGATCCGGATCGGTTCGTCGTGGTTTTCATAGACGACATCTTGGTGTACTCAAGGACAGAGAAGAGCATGATAAGCATTTTCGAGTGGTGTTGCAAACTTTGAGGAAAAGCACTCTCATGCTAAGTTCGATAAGTGCGAGTTCGCTTAGAGAAGTGACTTTCTTGGGTCATGTAGTGTCGGTGAGGGATTCGAGTAGATCCTCGTAAGATTGAGGCGCTTTTGGATTGGAAGCCGCCTAGGTCGATGGGTGAGATTCGAGTTTTCTGGTTTGGCCGGATACTACCGGTTTTTGTTGAGGGTTTCTCATTGATAGCGCGCCGATGACCAAGTTGCCGAGGAAAGAAGTTCCGCTTGTATGGACCGAGAAGCAAAGCAGAAAGCTTCGACAAGTTAAAGAAGATTTTGACCGAGGCTCCGCCTAATTCAACCCGAGGTCGTACGAATTCACGCCTTTTGCGACGCATCACATACGGGCTTGGGTTGTGTGCTGATGCAAGAAGGTAAGGTTGTGGCTTACGCTTCTGGCACCGAGGCCACATGAGGTCAATTATCCGACGCACGATTTGGAGCTAGCACCGTAGTCTTCGCTTTAAAGATTTGGAGGCACTACTTATACGGAGAGAGATCGATAGTCTACACAGCATCACAAGAGTCCAAGTATCTACCGACTCGTAAGGATTTGAATTTGAGGCAAAGCGCGAGATGGGTCGAAAGGTTTGAAAGATTATGACTGCTCGATTGAGTATCACCCGCAAGGCTAACGTGGTGGTCGACGCGCTGAGTCGCAAGGTTGTTTCGGACTTAAGAGCTTTGTTTGCCCACTTGAGCTTGTACGACGATGGGAGTATTCGCAGAGTTGCGTGTTAAGCTTCACTTGGGTTGAGCAGATCGAGAGAAACAGCTTATTGGATGAGGTTCTCGAGTGCGCGGAGGTTGCAAGTGCGGGATGGTGGTTTGGAGGGTTACAGCTTGTGTCCGTGATGGGGTTCTGTGTTTTCAAGGAAAGGCTTGTATGCCTAAAGATGTTGAGTCGAGGCAAAGATTCTTCAGACGCACATAGCGCCTCTTATGCTATGCATCCCGGAGGTAGCAAGATGTATAGGATCTTAGAGAGCGCTTTGGTGGCCCGGCTTGAAGAAGGAGGTGACAGAGTTTGTTGGGAAGTGTCCGACTTGTCACAGGTCAAGGCCGAACATCGCTTGCCGCTCGGGGTTGCTTCACTGTGAAGATTCCTCGGAAGTGGGAAAGGATAACCATGGATTTCGCTGGGTTACCGCTACGCCAAGCAAGAAAGATTCGGGCTTTGGGTAGTGGTGGATCGATCGACTAAATCACTCACTTCATTCCGGTGAGGGTTGACTACTCACTTCGTAAGCTAGCGGGTCGTATGTGTCGAGATAGTGAGGTTGCACGGCAGCCGCTTCGATAATCTCGGATAGGGATCCCGATTCACGCCAAGGTTCCGAAAGCACCGCATCGTGCTCTGGGTACTGCTTGGATTTCAAAGACGGCTTTTTCACCCGCAAATCGACGGTCAATCGTAAAGGGTTATTCGTGTCTTAGAGGATATGCCGAGAGGATGTATCTTGGATTTCGTGAGGTAGTTGGGAGGAGTTTCTACCATTAGTCGAGTTTACCTACAACAACAGCTACTGCGAGCATCAAGATGGCACCGTATGAGGCGTTGTATGGTAGGAGGTGTCGCCACCTACGTGTTGGACGGAGTTAGGTGAACGCCGCTTGTTGGGACCCGAGTTGGTTGGGTCGAGACCGAAGGCAAGGTTAAGCTCGATTCAGTCTAGATTGAAGGAAGCTTCGACCGCAGAAGTCTTATGCCGATCTTAAGCGAAGAGATATAGAGTTCGCCGTGGGGATCGAAGTTTTCCAGGTCTCGCCTTGAAGAAGGTGTTGAGGTTCGGGAAGAAAGGCAAGCTAAGTCCGAGGTTTATTGGGCCGTATAGGGTTCTCGAGACGAGTTGGACCAAAGGGGCGTGATCGCCTTGAGTTGCCGCAGAGCTTAGTCGATTCACGACGTATTCCATGTTTCGATGCTTCGAGGTATCGCTCAGATCCGTCGCATGTGGTAGCAAAGGAAGAGATCGAGGTAAATCCAGATTTGACTATGGAAGAAGAACTCGTGCGATTCTAGATCGGGATGTGAAAGTTCTGCGAAGAAGTCCGTGCCTTTGGTTAAGGTTCTTTGGCGAAATCATGGCGTGGAAGAAGCGACGTGGGAACTCGAGGATATGATGAGACAAAGAATACCCGCAACTCTTACGATCGTGTAATTTCGAGGTCGAAATTTTTTTAAGGGGGTAGAACCGTAATATCCCGGTTAGGGGCTATTTTGTTGTTGCATGATATTGCATGTGTCTAGTGTGTCGCGTGGCTATTTCTATGTTTTGGGGGCTTAATTGAAGTCTAAATGTATGCCTCGAGTGAATGGGAAAATTTTGATTTTTGGGTGTTAAGTCGTGAGCCAGTAGGAGCTAGGGTATAAGAGTTTTATTTGGTGTTCTTGAGCACAAAAGAGGAGCTGGTGGAGTGGCAAAGCATGCGCCACTTGGAGCCGGTGTTACGCCAATTGCGTGGAGGCAGGGTCCCGAGTTCAAGCCGCGGAGTGGCCACATTTTGGCTTCTTTTTGACGGCATAGGAGGGAAGAGTTGGATGAAGTTTAAATTCCTCCTTTGACTTGGTCTTCACTTTCAAATGAAAGGTGGAGAGTGATGGTAGGAGTAAGACTTGGTAAACTCATTTGAAATGAGTGGTTGGGAGCTATTGGGGGATTTAGCCGAATTTGGGGAGTGTGGAGTGGGGAAGTGGACGGCATGGTATGGTGTTGAGGGGCCGAAATGCATTTGGCATTTTGGGTGTGTTCGGTCACTTTTGTCAAAGAAATTCGTGCATTTTCTTCTTTTGAAACCGAGAGTTCAAGAGCATTCAACCGAAATTTGCCTGCTTTCTCTTAAGTTTTCTTGGTAGCCGAATATCCCCTCTTCATGTTCTTTTTTTTTTTGTCATTTGTGTAAACCGAATGGTATTTTCTCTTCTCCATAATTCCTTCGTTGACTTAAAAACATTGATAGCCAAAACTAATACCTTTTCTTAGCATATTTTCGCCTCTTTTCTCTTAATACACTAGTGCCGAATTCACATTGCTCTCTTAGCCGAATTTCCATTTATTTTCTCCCATTTCTTGAAGCACTTGAGCCGAATATCTCTTCAACCATTGACCGATTTCTTTCTTCTCTTAAACCACATCTATTTCTTTTATTATTTTCTTTTCTAGTTTGTAGCCGAATCCTCCTTTGTGATTTCTCAAATTTCCTTCTAGCTTGTGTTTTCATTTTGGCCGAATCTCTCCTCTCCCTTGTAGCTCTCTTGGCCGAATCTTTGTTGGTGTTGGGGTTTTGCTTCAATCGCTTGGGTGTTGGTAAGCCCTTGGCCGAATGGTCATTTAGTTTCTTTCTTTCTCTTAATCGATGTGAGTTGTTTAAGAGTTGTATATGACAACTATTGATGGGTGTTATTCTCCTTTGTTAAAACCGATTGCTTGTTAGGGCATTCGGGATTTTTGAAGCCGCCAAGTGAGGCCTTTACCTGTTAGAGACCGGTTGGTAAGCGGTGGTAAGTGGCTATGTTGTTATTGGGTTATTTATCGATTTAGTGCGATTAAGTCAAGGATGACAATGGATTAACTGTTCTTCTTTTAGGTGTAGCCGACATAAAGGAGAACCACCGCTTGGTTCAGTTTGGTAGGAAACCGATCATCTTCAAGGTAAGGGATTGAATTAACCCCTTTGGGTTTATATGTCTTTGGCCGAATGGTCTTAGTGCCTAACCCCTATGTCTTGGCCGATTGTAGGAGCTAGTTAATCAAGGGACTTAGATCGCTTTTGTCGATTTCTAGACTTGTATTACTGTGTGTGTAAACTAACACACCGATATCTAGTAATGTTATTAATAAACCTGCTTTGCCTATTAAAATCATGACAAAGATGATGGATTATTGGATACCCAAACGGGTATGTGTACGTATCCGGTAAGTCAAGATTGTTACTAGATTACCGATGATCTATATGGTATCATGATTATGTATGTATGTGATATGGGGCATGAGTCAAACATATTAGCATGATATGCACAATTTGTATGATATGCATGATTATATGAGTTGGTTGTTGATGGGTGATATGAGTGGAGGGGGCAAGTGATGATTTGTGCCGACGAGCACCAAGTTGTTTTGGTAACACACTTTGTGACTTTGGGTCACCAAAGGCTTTGGTAGCACATTTGTGTCTTTGGGACACCGCAGGTTGGGCACCTCATTGCGACTTGTCCCCGTGGTTAACACCACCGTGGGTTGGCCCCACTTTGAGATACACGGATCGTCTCGCTAGTGATTGGGTATCACACGATGGGTTGGCCCCATCATTCGATTATTGTGACTACGGCCACCAGCTGCTTTGGTAGCACATTTGTGTCTTTGGGACACCGCAGGTTGGGCACCTCATTGCGACTTGTCCCCGTGGTTAACACCACCGTGGGTTGGCCCCACTTTGAGTTATGGGATCGTCTCGCTAGTGATTGGGTATCACACGATGGGTTGGCCCCATCATTCGATCATTGTGACTACGGTCACCAAAGGCTTGGGTAGCACATTGTGTCTTTGGGACACCGTGTTTTGGTAACACATTGTGACTATACGTCACTGGTGGTTTGGCACCACCAAAGGGTTTGGTACCACACGGGTAGAAAAAGGAGATACGGATGGTTAGGATCGGGTTGCATTAATTATGTTGCTATGTATGATGTGTGTTAGCATGTTGTTTCATCGGAGCGGGATTTATGCATCGAGTCACTCGACTCACCCTCTCCTTTGACATTTCAGTGACTCGTGACGCGCGGACATGGAGCCGGATGGACTCGGTGCTCATGCCATGCATAATAAAGTTTTAACTCCAACTCTATCATTTGGGTACTTTAGTTTAATTACTTTTATTCGGGTTTTAATTTGGACTTGTAAAAGGCCTTTAAATTATGTTTTATGATGGGTATGTTTTAATTAGATTCTCAACCCGCTTAACAAATAACTTGGCATGAAATTTTACTAAAACTTGGAAAAACAATGTTTTCAAACTTATATCGCAATGTGTTTTAAACTATACCATCTGGTATCTCGCTATGTGTTGTTATTCAATAAACTCAAATGATTTTCAAATCAAACCCGATTTGCCACTAAGTCTAAAATGTTTCAAAATGGCACTAAGAAACTATTGGAAGTCCTAAATGAAATTAACTCGCTTTAACTATATACTTGGTTAAGCTTTCAAAATCTAATCAAACAAGCCTACTCAAACTTTCCTCAAATCCACTATGTTTTCACCCCACTTCTAAACGAAAAAAAAATCTGATCACTCAAAGACGTTTTTCCCCGTAACATACCAGATTCGGGCGTGGTGTCTTGTCCGAGTTTGGGGTGTTACAGAGTCAAGCCGTAAAATTGATAATTTCATGTCCTTGTGTCTGAATTTAGAAATCTGGTTTAAAAATTATGATTCTTTTTATTGCATATGGTTCTATTTTTATAAAATGTCTCTGCATTGCATTGCATGACCGTTGTGGTCGCACCCTTAAGTGGGAGTGAGAAGCTACTCCTTCGTGAGGTTTTCACCTCCGTGCGTGATAGTGAATCGCCGGGATACATCCGCACCTATGTCTTCGTGAGATTTTCATCTCCGTGCGTACCATAAGGAAATGTATTCCCTCAACCAACTCGATCTATATGAGCCTATAATGGGTGAGGATCGAGGAATCACTGTTCAGTACCTCAACTTTAGAGCCAAACCACATGTAGAAAACATAAGGACCTACCTTAAGTAGAGCTATGCCAAACTTTAGTAGTTACCTGTATAGGTATTAGTGTATTTTATTTGCTTTATTATTTTATTCTCATGGTACTAATTTGTTGTGTTTATTTTTGTGCACGCTATTTCATATTTTAAGAGGTATCGATTCACTACGCTTTCTAAGTTAGAAAGTCGGGTTATGGAGAACGAATTCCTTGATAAAGTGGAGGACAATACAAATGTCTCAGGTGTGGTCGAGCAAATGCAATTAGAGAAAGGGGATAGTCTAGTCAAGGGCACACATCGTACTGCAGGACTACACTCGCATCAGTGTGACGCAGAACAATCTCCAGGAATTAAGAGAGATATGGGATCAGTGGAGGGACGAGACCAAGTAGTTATTTTACAACAGTTATGGAGACTTGCCGTACTTGTTGGACATTCAAGTAGAAGGACATCTATTCCGAGCCATTACTCAATATTGGAATCCTGCGTATAGTTGCTTTACTTTTGGAAAGGTTGATTTGGTATCCACGGTGGAAGAATATACAGTTCTATTGCATTGTCCTAAGATTCAAGTGGATAAAGCTTACTCAAGAGTCATGTAGTGTTCCGACCTTCGAGAAAGATGATGAGTATTACGGGGATGAACGAATAGTGGGTCACAGCTAGAATCAAGCAAAAAGGTGAGTGTAAGTGCATCCCTTAGAAGGTTTTGAAAGATTTGATTTTAGTACATCTAGATATGAAAAAGAGGATAGATGTTTTTACCTTAAGTATATATGGATTAGTGATCTTCCCTAGGGCATTGGGATACGTAGATGAAGCTGTCTAAGATATTTTTTAGCGACTTGATAAACAAGTCACACCTGTCCCTGCAATCTTGGCTGAGACGTTCCGATCGCTGAATGCATATAGGAGAGCTGGCGAAGGAAGATTTATAGGATGTGCGCAGTTGTTGTTGGCTTGGTTCCACAGTCATTTTTGAAAGGTGGACAAGGTTTCTTATCGGGTCTTTTCAGAAAATTACTCTCCTTTAAAAGAGATAGTGGCCACCCCAAGGAGAGATGACATAGCCGAAGAAAATTGGATAGCGCTTCTACAAAATCTCCGAGAAGAAGATGTTGAGTGGAGAGCCCCCTGGATGGTTCCTAATGAAGTTCTGTATTGGTGTGGGAGTTTTGATTGGGTCCCTCTACTTGGAATTTGGGGAACCATTGGATATGCGCCTTTACTTGTATTAAGACAATTCAGATCGAGGCAGTTTGTACCGGCTACACACGGATTAGCTCAAAGTGAGTTTTCGTATAAAGAGGATAGTTACAAGAAAAGGGTTAAGGAGATTTCTAGTGCTTGGAATCAGACCCATCGCATGAAGAGAGTGGACGTGAGCCCAATGACGACTCTAGAATATAGTGGATGGTGGAGTAGGAGAGTCAATGACAATATCCCTGTGCTAAGTTCAGAATACGCTCGATCGATCGAAGAATTTCTACAAGTGGTCCCATCAGAAATGGAGATGATAAAACAGGATTTTGAAAGGAGGAATTCAGAGCTCGAAAAAAGGATAGAGAAGCTAGAAGAAGAAAAGATGTACTTGAGGCTAGATGTGGATGTTCAGAAATCAGAAGTTGAGAAAGTAAGAAAGGAGAAAAGGAAGATTGAGGAAGATCGAGATAGCATGAAGACTGAATATAAGAATATGCGTCTATCGATGAAGAACGCTGGATTGGGGAAGACTTCGGAACAGTGGCAACAAGAGGTCCAGGAGGAAAAAGGCAAAGTTGACTATTGGAAGAGGAAATTTCAAGAAATGCAAGCGTAAAATGAGGCCCTAGAAAAGAGTTTGTCAGAAAGTCGAAGTGAAAAAGAAGAATCAAAAGCTAGAGTGGCTGAACTAGGACGGTCTCTCCATCACTATCGAAGCCGCAATTCCGCAATCGAGTTAAAGTCAAGCCTGAATAAGATCGAGGAAATGAAGAGTAAGATTGAAGAGTTAGAAGCAGCATTGCACAATTGTGAACTTCGGATCGAGCTTCTTGAAACAAGAGAAGGGCGTTAGAAGGAAGAGCTTCACCATTCTCAGGATTAAGTTAGAAGTCGAGATTACCTCATGGGTGAAGCAATAGTTCAGATTCGAGAGGTAGCTGATCATCTACAGATTTTGGCATCACAGGCTGATACGTTGAGCATGAAGTATGAGCTACATTCTGATCGTAGTCAAGAGCTAGCTTCATTACTTGGGAAAATCAAAACTTTAGGACTTAGGGTGAAAGCATATTTGTAGTCCGTTTTATGTAAAGGATTTTGTTTTCTAATAAAGTTTTCTAAAATAAAGTTGAATCAGAATCGATGCCTCTTTGCATTCATGCATTTGCATTACATCATATCATTTGTATTTAAGTCCATAGAGAGAGCCTAATTAGTTGAAATTATAACAGAGAGAGAAAGAGAAAAAGGGAAGAAAGTCCGAAGTCAACATCCTTACTTACAGACACGTGCTAAATCAAAGAAAATGGATCAAAGATTGGAACAATTCCAAAGAGACATGCAAGACCAGATGCAAGAGCAGATGGCAAAACTCCAACAAAAGATGAGGGATCAGATGTTGGAGGCACAAAAGAACATTATGACTCAAATGGCCCAGATGCTGAGTGGGGCAATAGACAAGGGAAAGGGTCACATAGTTAACGCTGAAGACAATAAGGATTTTCCTAGGGGATTCACTCCACCACACGTGCAAACACAACATGAGGAATGTAACATCCCAGTTTAGACCCTAGTCGGAACGGTGGTTTGAGACCACAAATCCGAGGTCGTATAAATATTTTAATGATATTTTCTATGTGAATAGTATGTGAAATAGCCTGTGTGAAAATTCTGTGTGATAATTTGATTGTTTGAGTGTCGAATTAAGAGAAAGGACTTAATTGTATAAGGTGTAAAAGCTATGTGCTGAATTATAAGTACTTAAATGTTGATGGCTTTTTAAGGAAGAGGCCTTATGTTGTTAATGAACCATTTTTAAGATAGTGGGGTGTTAAATGACAAACTAGCCTTAAAATGTATTTGTCTTATATGACTTATAAAAGGGCAAAGTTGGTATTTGATTATTAAGTTAATTTATAATGAAACAAAAGGAAAAAGAGTGCTCATCTTTGTTTATATCAACCAAAAATGAGAAAAGAAAAGAAGGAAGAAAAGCTTTGAAAATTTCGGCTAGGGTTAAGCTTGAATTAAGGTATGTTTGAGCTCGGTTTTTAATAATTTCTACGTTTTTGTAATCGTTGCTTTGTGCTCTACAAAACCCATGCTTGAATTTTGTGAATTTATGATGTCTATGAAATGTACCATTGATGAAATGGTGAGCTTTATGATGAGTGTTGGTGTTAAATGAAAGATATGTGTTTAATGAACATGTGTTGTTCTTGAATTTTTGATGAATTTAGTTAATTAGGGCTAAATTGTGAAAATAGCAAATTGAAGGATTAAATTGTGAAATAAATGAGATGTATGGGTTTGTATAGACACTAGTAAAATTCGGCTAAGCTTGTGCTAGGTGGACTTTGATGAATTTGATGATTTTGTGAATTAGGGACTAAAGTGTCGAAATGTGTAAATGTGAGGGCTATTTTGTAAAATGCCCTAAATGTGTGTGTGTGGACTAAATTGAATGAGTTAGTGATTGAACGGATTGAATTTGAATGTGTATAGACCAAGAGAGAAGAGGTTCGGATCGAGATCGAGGCAAAGATAAAGTACTCGATTAATCAATCGTATTGATAGCCGACGTCCGAGGTAAGTTCAGATATAATACATGTTAATGAGATATGTTTTAGTACTATGAATTGAATAGGTATATGAGTATGAAATTGAGATGCTATGTGCAAGATTTAGTGATGGCACTAAGTGTGCAAAAATGTAAATCGAAAGAGAAATGAAAGGCACCGTGTGTGCGATGATATATGAAAGCTACGGCTTATAGTATTGGCACATCAGTGTGCGTTACGAGATAAGTCGGTTAAAAGATTAGGCACTAATTGTGCGATGAAAAATATGCTATGAGCATGTATATAGCACTGAGTGTGCGATCAAATTCAATGAAAACTAAAGGATGATCGGCAAATAATATCGAGCATTGAATAGCTTGGATGTTTAATAACTATGTGTGGTTAAGGTACGTATTGAACCTTTGTGGTTGATGAGTATAATCGAGTTATGATTGAGGAAATAAGTATTTTAGCTATGGATGAGAAGGCAAGAATATGAGATAATAGACCTATGTGAATGTTTATTTTATACATTGGTTTAATTTGATATGATAATTGTATTATGTTATGAACTTACTAAGCTTTATAAAGCTTATCGTGTGATTTGTTTCTCTCGCATTGCAAAGGTCGATAAAAGCTAGCTCGGATCGTGGATCGTCAAGATCTCACCACACTATCGACTATCTATTTTGGGTATTTTGGAAAGATGTATATAGTTAAATATGGCATGTATAGGCTGGTCATTTGAAATCATGTTTGATGTTTGTAAGTAGCCATGAGATATGGCTAGATATGTGCTAGTCTTAACATGAATGAATTTGATATATATGATGCATCTTTTGGTATAGTTTGTGGGTTGAGGAGTTGACTTATGAATGGTAACTTTGTATTGGTAAAATGCTAGCATGAGTTAATGAAATTGAGAAGGAATGATGTTTGATATTGAATGTTTTATGCTTGTGATGAGATAAGTTTTGGTATTGAATTTTTTATGGTTGGAATGGTCATTTTGGTAAGTTTTTGGTTGCCTCATGTGCATGATATGTTTTGGTATGTGTTGCTTGTAGGTTTGACCCTAAGTGGGTGGCAATTTGGTCTTGTAAATGGCCTATAATGTCACACGGTTGAGGCACACGGGCGTGCCTAAGACCGTGGGTAAATTGGCAGAATGTAGCCTAGTATTACACGGCTATGGTACACGGGCGTGCCTAGTGATCGTGTTAAAACAGTCAGTATATAGACACGAACGGGCACACGGGCGTGCCTAGTGACCGTGTTGAAATAGACAGTATGTAGACACGGATGGACACACGGGGGTGTCTAGTAGCCGTGGAGGGCACACGGCCTCCTCCCACGGGAGTGTCTTCTCTGTATTTTAGAAAAGTTTTAAATCTCAGAGAATTTCTGTATGTGTTTCAATTTAGTCCCGACCCCTCTTTAGCATGTGAATGAGGTTATGTAGACCTCGATAAGGGACACTATGTTTGTAGTTGAATAAGATTGAAGATGATTGACTTTGTGTCGTAAATATTAGATGTTAAATGTTCTGATTGATCGGTAACACCTCTTAACCCTGTTCCGGAGATGGTCTCGGGTTAGGGGTGTTACAAGGAATATCCCAGAAGGCCACCTGTCACAATTAGGCCTTAGCAAGGGCAAGCTGACACTGGAATGCCTGTGAATCTTCAAGTTGGCATAGGATCCAATCCAGGGGGTAACCCTGCCAATCCTGTTATTCCTGATTTGGACATGGCAGAGAGAGAGGTGATCAGAATTGAATCTTCAAGACAGTTGGAAGATCATTGTAGATGGTTGGAAGAATAATTCAAGGCTTTGGAAATGCCGACCATCACCATGGTATTGACGCAAAGGATTTGAGTTTGGTCTCAGATCTGGTGCTTCCTCATAAATTCAAGATGCCGGAATTAGAAAAGTACAATGGGACTAGTTGCCCTGAAGCCCGCATCACTATGTTCTGTAGACGAATGACTGGTTACGTGAACAATGATCAGCTTTTGATTCATTGTTTCCAGGACAGTTTGACGGAAGCAGCATCTAGGTGGTACAATCAACTTAGCCGTGCTAATATTAGCTCATGGAGAGACTTAGCTCAGGCCTTTATGAAGCAATACAATCATGTCACAGACATGACGCTTGATAGAATCATGTTGTTAAACATGGAAAAGAAATCGAATGAAAGCTTCAGGCAATACGCACAAAGATGGAGGGAAGTTTCCATGCAAGTTCAACCACCTCTCTTGGAAAAGGAAACCACCATGTTATTTATCAATACTTTAAAGGCACCTTTTATCACCCATATGATTGGAAGCACTACTAAAAGCTTCGCGGATATAGTGATGGCAAGTGAAATGATAGAAAATGCCATAAGGGGTGGTAAGATTGAAGCAGGAGAAAGTACTAGAAGATCTGCTCCTAGAAAAAAGGACAACGAGGTGAACAATACGAGTACATACAACAAAGGGTACTCAAAGGCGATTCTTCACACCACCAGAAAGTGGTTACTTGCCAGCAACAAGGGTCAACAAGACAAGAATCAGGCCCCAGACAAAACTCAGAAAAGCTCCAATTTATGTCAATCCCAATGACGTATAAGGAGCTATATCAAAGTTTATTCGATGCACGCGTAGTATCCCCATATTATCTACACTGCATAACCCCATATCCTAAATAGTATGACTCAACGCTCATTGTGATTACCATGCGGGAATATCGGGGCATTCAATAGAAAACCGCACCGCTTTCAAAAGGTAGTTGAGAGGCTCATCAAGATGGGGATTGTCAAGTTTGATGATGCACCAAGTCATGAGAACCCATTACCTAACCATGGAGATAAGGGGATAAACGCGATCGGAGAGGATGTCGTGAAAAGGACCAAGGGGGATATCTCAGAGGTGAAAACCCCGTTGATAATGGTTTGGAGGGAAATGGTAAGACGGGGACTGATAAAATCAAGTTCTAAGGAAGGAGGTGAAGAACCAAGGAACTACTGTGAGCTTCACGAAGCAGAGGGACATGGGATCCAGGAATGTACTGAGTTTACAGTCCTGATACAAAGCCTTATGGACAATAAGGAATTGGAGTTTTATGAAGAAGGCTCAGAAGAAAGAAACGTATGTGCAACTGAAGAAGAATTGACAAGGCAAAAAGTCAATTATCCAAGGATCATAATATCTCGACCGAGAAGTACAGAAGGCGGAGCACAATTTGTGCCTAAAGTTGTAATCCAAAAACCTGTGTCATTTCCTTACAAGGATAATAAGATGGTACCATGGAATTATGATTGTAACGTGATGACGCCGAGAGTGGAAAACTCAGCTAGCACTTCTAAAGAGGTCCAAAGTGATGGATTCTACACACGAAGTGGAAGGCGTTACGACTCGGTAAACGTCAGAACAGAACCAGCAGGATCAAAGACTGTGGCAGTTGAACCAGGGAAAGGACCTGGCGCCCTTATCAATGAACCTGTGAAGGAAGGAGAGGCTAAATAATTTTTAAAATTCTTAAAGCATAGTGAATACAGCGTGGTAGAGCAGCTGCACAAGCAATCAGCTCGCATATCGGTGCTAGCCTTACTCTTAAGTTCAGAAGTACATCGTAAGGCATTGATGAAAGTGCTGAACGAGACTTACGTGACTAAAGATATATCTGTCAATAAACTTGACCGATTAGTTAGTAACATAAGTGCTGATAACTTTATTTCCTTCAGTGACGATAAAATTCCACCTGGAGGTATGGGATCGACCAAGGCCCTACACATAACTACTCGTTGTAAGGGATATACTCTACCGAGCGTGCTAATCGACAATGGATCAGCCTTGAATGTCTTACCGTTGTCGACATTGAAGAGGTTGCCGATAGACAGTTCTCACATGAAGACATGCCAGAACATAGTGAGAGCGTTTGATGGAACCGAGAGAATGGTGATGGGAAGAATTGATATACCGTTGCAAATTGGGCCAAACACGTATGAAGTGGACTTTCTGGTGATGGATATAAAGCCCTCGTACAATTGCTTGCTGGGAAGGCCCTGGATTTATTCGGCAGGGGCAGTGCCCTCATCCCTTCATAAAAAACTGAAACTGGTGACGGATGGTCGACTGGTCACTATAAATGCGGAGGAAGACATCATAGCGACTGTTACCAATGACGCGTCATATGTAGAGACAAATGAGGAGGCCATTGAGTGTTCTTTTCGGTCTTTAGAGTTCGTCAACGCAACATTCATTTTGGAAGGAAATGAAGTTCCGTTGCCCAACATATCCAAGACCACGAGGATGGGCTTACAAATGATGGTGGGGAAGGGAGCCCTATCAGGAAAAGAACTGGGCAGACATCTCCAAGGGGAAGTTCAAGTGCCGATATTGAAAGAAAAGAGAGATCGTTTTGGCTTGGGTTTCAGGCCAGATGCCAAACAAAGGAAGAGAGAAATAGAAAAGAAGCAAGAAAGAATGAGAGCACGTTTGAATGGGGAAGAAGTCCAGTGGGAATCGATGACATTCCCCCATATATCCCAGACCTTTGTATCTGGAGGGATAATTCACCCTGAGAGAGGGTTATTGGAAAATCCTCACATCAATGCCATACACGGGGAAGAAGTTGAACGAAGAAATCTGTTGGGCATTCGCCCTTATGAACCTGGAAGCGTTTTGAACAATTGGACTGCAGAGGAACTTCCTGTAGTTTTTAGAGATTATACAGAGTAATATTCAGAACGCTCCTGTTGTTTTTTAGCCTAGGAACAATAAGATTTCTTTTGTGAAATGGGCTCATGTTCAGAAATTATTGTTTCAATAAAATACATTTTTGATAATTAACTCGAGCAGATATTCTTTCATTCTTTTTCATTCTTTTAATTTTCTAATTTCATTCCAAATTCTTTTATTCTCATTCATATCATGTGAATAGTTGTCCTCGAATTCATTTATTCTTTGTACATTCTTTGGTTCCCATCACAGGTCCCTAGATATCAATGATGTGAGCAATGATAATACAGATCCAGGGGTCCACTTCGAGCAAGACATGTGTTTAGAGGAATCTCAGGATTTTGAAGGTGACCAAGATTGTGATTTATCTCCAGATTTGTTAAGAATGGTAAAGCAAGAGGAGAAATAGATCTTACCCCATGAAGAGGAGGTAGAGAACATAGCCTTGGAGGAAGGAAAGGTTGTGAAAATTGGGACGCACATAGCTGAAGAGACAAAACAAGACCTTGTTGAGTTACTACGGGAATTCAAAGATGTCTTTGCATGGTCGTACCAAGATATGTCTGGGCTAAGTACCGATATTGTAGTACATCGGCTTCCCATAAGAGAAGAGTGCAAACCAGTCCAGCAAAAGCTACGAAGGATGAGGCTTGATGTAGTGTTGAAAATAAAAGATGAGGTCCAGAAATAGTTTGATGATGGTTTTCTACAAGTGATCAAGTACTCAGAGTGGGTTGCCAACATTGTTCCTATCCCTAAGAAGGACGGAAAGGTCCGGATGTGTGTGAACTATAGGGACTTAAATAAATCTAGCCCAAAAGAAAATTTCCCTTTGCCGCATATCGACACATTGGTGGATAATACGGCAGGATACTCATTGTTTTCTTTCATGGACAGCTTTTTAGGATACAATCAGATCAAGATGCACCCTGAGGATATGGGGAAAACTACCTTCATAACATTATGGGGTACTTTTTGTTATAAGCTAATGCCATTCGGACTAAAGAATGTAGGAGCAACATATCAGAGGGCCATGGTAACCTTATTCCATGACATGATGCATAAAGAGATCGAGGTGTATGTTGATGACATGATCTCCAAATCCCGAACAGAAAAGGAACACATTGATGTTTTAAAGAAATTGTTTTTGAGGTTGAGAAAATTTCAATTGAAGCTCAACCCAGCAAAGTGTACTTTTGGAGCTCGGTCAGGGAAATTACTAGGTTTTGTGGTTAGCGAGAGAGGAATCAAAGTTGACTCAAACAAGGTCAAAGCTATACAAGAATTGCCTCCACCGCGCACTCAGAAGGAAGTCTGAGGTTTTCTTGGAAGGTTAAATTTCATTGCTCGGTTTATTTTACAATTAACTGAGAAATGTGATCCCATATTTCATCTTCTCAAGAAACACAACCAAGGTGTATGGGATGATGAATGCCAGAGAGCTTTTGACAAAGTCAAACAGTATCTGTCGAATGCACCAGTACTATCTCCGCCTAATCCAGATAGACCATTGATACTGTATTTATCAGTATTCAATAACTCCATGGGATGTGTGCTTGGCCAACATGATGAGTCAAGAAAGAAAGAAAAGGCGATATACTATCTCAGTAAAAAGTCCACTGATTATGAAATGAGATATTCGTCGATCGAAAAATTATGTTGCGCCTTGATTTGGACAACTCGGAGATTGAGGCAGTACATGCTATATCATATTACCTGGTTGATTTCAAAGCTTGATCCGTTAAAGTATATGATGGAGTCCACTGCTTTGAATGGAAGGATGGCTAGGTGGCGATTTTGCTGTCTGAATTCGATATAGTCTATGTGAATCAAAAGGCTATTAAAGGGAGTGCAGTAGCAGAATTTTTGGCTAGCAGAGCTTTGGAGGATTATGAACCTTTGAGCTTTGATTTCCCAAATGAAGAGCTGATGTATGTGGCAAATACTGAAGATTGTCCGTGGAAGCTAAACTTTGATGGAGCGTCAAATGTTGTGGGAAATGGAATAGGGGCTATCTTGGTATCCCCTAGTGGTGACCATTACCCATTCACATGCAATTTGGATTTTGATTGCACGAATAACAAGGCAGAATATGAAGCATGCATCATGGGAATTTGAGCAGCCTTAGAACGCAAGATCAGAGTGCTAGAAGTATATGGAGATTCTGCCCTAGTAATCTACCAGCTTAAAGGAGAGTGGGAGACAAGAGATCCCAAACTAATTGAGTACCGAACAATAGTTCTGGGATTGATTGAGGAGTTTAATGACATTACTTTCAATTATCTCCCACGTGATGAAAATCAGATGGCAGATGCTTTGGTGACCCTGGCTTCTATGATCAAAGATATGAGACCTATTCAAATGAGTATCTTCGAAGTTCCAGCTCATTGTTATGACATAGAAGAGGAGGAAAGAGATGACCACCCTTGGTATCAGGATATATTGCGATACGTAAAAAATCGTGAATACCCGGAGCACGCAACTGAGAATGAGAAAAAGACTTTAAGAAGATTGGCCTCTGAATATGTTTTAGGCGGGGATATCTGTACAAAAAGAGAAAAGATCAAGTTCTATTGAGATGCGTTGATGCTGTTGAAGCTAGGAAGATCCTAGAGGAAGTACATGAGGGTGTTTGTGGAACCCATGCTAATGGATTCACAATGGCTAGACAGATAATGAGATTTGGATATTATTGGTCCACCATAGAAGGTGATTGTATCAACTATGCTAAGAGATGTCATAAATGCCAGATTTACGGAG
This sequence comes from Gossypium sturtianum, assembly GCA_025698515.1. NCBI lineage: Eukaryota > Viridiplantae > Streptophyta > Magnoliopsida > Malvales > Malvaceae > Gossypium > Gossypium sturtianum. The sequence goes on from CM046952.1 coordinate 57,979,792, forward strand.
ATAAAATTCATGTGCCTCCGTCACCTTTGTACGTTATGACTTCCCCATGGCCATTTTCCATGTGGGGCATGGATGTTATTGGACCAATCTCACCAAAAGCTTCGAATGGACATCGATTCATCTTTGTGGTAATTGACTACTTCACGAAATGGGTAGAGGCTACTTCATATGCTAGCGTCACTAAGTCAGCAGTTAGTCGTTTCTTGAAAAAGAAGATCATTTGTCGATATGGAATGCCTGAGAGGATCATATCAGATAACGCGCTGAATTTAAACAACAGCACGATAGCAGAAATTTGTAGTCAATTTGGGATCAAACATCACAACTCGTCTCCGTATCGTCCAAAAATGAATGGGGCAGTGGAAGCGGCTAACAAAAACATTAAGAAGATAGTGGGGAAGATGACTGAGACTTATAAGGATTGGCATGAGAAACTTCTGTTTGCACTCTATGCTTATCGAACGTCCATCAGAACCTCTACTGGGGCAACGCCTTTCTCTTTGGTCTATGGGATGGAGGCAGTTTTACCTATTGAAGTAGAAATACCCTCTCTTCGAGTTTTGTCAGAAATAAAGCTAGATGAGGCTGAATGGATTCAAGCTCGGTATGATCAGTTGAACTTAATTGAAGAAAAGAGGCTAAGGGCCATTTGTCACGGTCAGATGTACCAAAAATGAATGATGCGAGCCTATAATAAGAAAATTCGCCCAAGAGAGTTTTATGAGGGGGACCTTGTATTGAAAAAGATCCTTCCCATACAAAAGGATTCCAGAGGAAAGTGGATGCCAAATTGGGAAGGACCATATGTGGTGAAGAAGGCCTTCCTTGGAGGAGCACTGATCTTGACCGAAATGGATGGGAAAAGTTTACCCAACCCTGTGAACTCTGACTCAGTCAAAAAGTATTTTGCTTGAAAAGGAGAAGAGGCCAAAGTGAAAACCCGCAAAGGGCGCTTTGAGTTTCTTAAAAAAAAGGGAGAGGCCGAGACGAAAACCCGCAAAGGGCGCCTTGAGACCAAAGGGGTTTTGAGTTGAAAACCCAAAAAGGGCGGCTCAAATTTTGAATGGACACGCAGTCATTTTGCTATACTTGAATCAACAATGAAATGAAGAATGTTGCATATCTGGGCATCAACAAAGTACTTTGGGCCTTCTAAACACATATTGAGCTCAAGGCAGTCTTCATAAAGTTTGTATATAGAAGCTCAATCAGTGATATCTAGGGCATCTGATTTTTGTCCTATTCATTTTACTATCTTGGGATTCTTTTTCTTCTCAAAGATATGTTCTCAGTTAATTTTATTTGTATTTTTGATAATTTATTCAATTCTAACTCTTCTTGAGATCAATTTATTTGTTACCCATTATTCATAAATGTGTTGCATTGAAATAATGATTGATGAACTAATAATTTCACAAAAATAAGTTCTACATATTACTTTGGAAATTTCTAGATAAAACAAGGAACCGAAACAGGACAAATGCTTAAGATTTTCCATGTGCATAGAAATATTTGAGAAAGAAGAGTCTGGATAGAGACTATTTCTCTGAATTCTTTGTCCAATTGACAATCGGACGAAATAATGAGTTGATGTGATGAAAGTAAGTGATGTCATCAGGGGAATGGTGTGACGAACTAAGAAACCCTGAATTATGGTGGAATGGGTCGTATTCGGAATAAACCCTATACCTTGAAAATTGCAGATGGGTTAGGTTGAAAAAGTTTCAACTCTTATTATGATGGGATGGTACAAGCTTTGTGTTCTCAAGATCCAAGCGGAGTTGGCTCAGAAACTACATTGGGGCAACCTTGTTGAGCAAAACATGATTGATGAACAAGAATGAAGAACAAATGGGTGATAACACCTAGAGTAGGAATCATACTCATAACATTTTTGTATCATAGCAAATTTCATTAGGAGCATTTGATTCATTCCGATCATGGCATCCTAATCCTAATCCTTTAAAAGGAATCATTTTCATAACATGTTACATGTAGCTAGAAGCATTTGATTCATTCTGATCATAGCATCTTAGTCATGTGACATAAACATACTAAACCGAGTCTACAGGACATGTCCCTCAGTGGACGGTGTAGCAATATCGGTGAATTTGCAGATCTTATCTTCCTGAAGTTGCAGTAAAGCAGATCAAAGATAGCAGATCTGGCATTCTTGAGGTTGCAAGAAGCAGATCGAAGACATCAGATTTTATCTCCCTGAAGTTGCAGTGGAGCAAATAAAAAACAGAAGATCTTATCTTTTTGAAGTTGCAGGAAGCAGATCAAAAGCACTTTCAGCCTTATCTCCCTGAAGTTGCAGTGGAGTAGATCAAGACGAAGATCTTATCTTCCGAAGTTGCGAGAAGCGGATCGAAGACACTTTCAGTCTTATCTCCCTGAAGTTGCAGCGGAGTAGATTGAAGACAGAAGATCTTATCTTCCTGAAGTTGCAGGAAGCAGATCAAAAGCACTTTCAGCCTCATCTCCCTGAAGTTGCAGTGGAGTAGACTGAAGACAGAAGATCTCATCTTCCTGAAGTTGCAGGAAGTAGATCGAAGAGACTTTCAGTCTTATCTCCCTGAATTTGCAGTGGAGTAGACTGAAGATAGAAGATCTTATCTTCCTGAAGTTGCAGGAAGCAGATCAAAAAACGCTTTTAGCCTTATCTCCCTGAAGTTGCAGTGGAGTAGACTGAAGAAAGAAGATCTTATCTTCCTGAAGTGGCAGGAAGTAGATCGAAAGCACTTTCAACCTTGTCTCCCAGAAGTTGCAGCGGAGCAGACTGAAGACAGAAGATCTTATCTTCCTGAAGTTACAGGAAGCAAATCAAAAGCACTTTCAATCTTGTCTCCCTGAAATTGCAGCGGAGTAGACTGAAGACAGAAGATCTCATCTTCCTGAAGTTGCAGGAAGCAGATCAAAAAAACCATCAGATCTTATCTCCCTGAGATTACAATGGAGCAGATCAAAAAATAGTAGATCTGGCATTCCTGAAGTTGCAGGAAGCAGATTGAAGACATCAGACTTATTGAAGTCAAGATGAAGTTCCAATACCTTTGAAGTTACAATGGAGTTGGAAGCCATCTAAAGAAGACGAGGACCAAAAGTCAAGACTCGACAAGATCGGGCAAAATTGGGCCTTTTATAGTCTTTGCTCTATTCTCGTTACACGACAATGAGCAAAGAGGGGCAGCTGTAGTTAGCCTATTTTGCCCAGGCCCATAAAACAGAATAAAAAAACCAAAAAAAAAATATACCAAGTGTCCTTTTACAGTTCTTTACAAAGCCCAAAAATTAATTTACAAATGGCCCAAATATTAAAACTACTCAGCAACCCAAATTAGACTCACTAACCCAAGACAGATTGACCCAACACCACTACTTGATTAACCCAATTACAGACCCATTAACCTAGACCCAATCAAGCCCAAAACTAGGATGCCCCAAATGGCCCAAAGAGCTTGCGGATGCAGGAAACCCTAGGTTTCCATTGCACCGCAAGCACCTCAGCGAGCAACTCTTCTTCGCACCGAAGCCCTTGGTCACGCCATCTCCGGTCGCGCCACAATCAATGCGCAAATCACCCCCCACCGCCGAGATCTCCGCTCTACCTGCAAAAAGGAAAGAAATAATAGCAGCAGAACACAACAATATGGCAACATTTATTATTATTATTATTTCCTTTTTTATTTTTCATCTCGAAGGCTATAAAAGCCTGTCCTAACCTGTAAATCGAACACGACAGAGAGAAATACAGACACAAAAAAAAGAAACAGAGAATACAATAACACGAGTTTTTCACAGAGGTGATTATTTCCTATTTTTATTTTATTTTTTTATATTCCATTCATGCATATTTTTAAATAAAATAGTACTAAAATAAAAAAGGAGGCGTGAGATTACCTTTTGACGGCGTTAAAAATCGAAGTTTTAGCCTCCGACCACCGTCCGTGGAGGCGCGTGAGGCCCAAAGCCCCGAGGCTCCGGTGATCAGAACCCAGACAAGAGGGGAGGGGTCTGAGAGGGTTTCTGAAAGTTTTTTTTTTTTTAAAACAGATGATTCAAATGTTTTTTTTTTGTTAAAAGGTGACTTATATAATGGTTCAGAAACGGCGCCGTTTTTGCTTAATCCAATAAGCATAAAACGACGTCGTTTTAAAAGGGAGATCCGCGCGTTGACCCGAAAACCCGGGGAGGATCCGCGCATTTTTTTATAAATGGGTAATTTGCCATTTAAGCCCTTTCGCATTTTTTCAAATTTACAATTATGTCCAATAGCGTTTTTTCGTATTTACAGTTTAGCACTGAAACTTACATTTTATTTCAATTTGATCCTTGAGTTTATTTTATTTTATTTTATTTTTTTAATTAATTTAATATTGTACTGAATTATTTTATCATATTATTTTTACTATTTATATATTAATTTGTTTATAGTATAAAATTTATATATAGATATTTTTTATATGTATAATCCTTATATATATTATTATTATTAATTATTTTATATTATTTTCTTATATATTATGATTTTATTAATTATTATATTATATATTTTTTAAAAAAAAATTGTATATTATATAGTATATTATATCATGCATTATTTTTAAAATTTTATTTTGTATAAAATCTATTTTATATTATATAACATATTTTATTTATATTTTTATGGCTAGAGTATTATATATGTTCCTATTTAAAACTATTATATATTATTTATTAATCATTTTTTATTATTATTTACACATGCATTAAATTATTAAAATTATGTATTATTCTTATTTTTTTATAAAATACGTCATTTATATATATATATCAATTGTTTTGAAAATAATTATATTTTTTTATTATTTCAGTCATAATTCATTGTTTAAATGTAGTGTTAATTTATTTTTCATATATTGATCTTGTTTATAGAATTTAAACATCCATTTTTTAATATTTATGCTTCATATAGATTCTTAATTATTGTTGCCTATTTTATATTTTGTATTAGTTTATTTATATTCTTGTATTCGTTTATTATTGCTTTAGCATAGTTCTTTTATTTATTTATTCATGTTATATTATTTATTGATTATTTATTGTTAATATAATTCGTAGTTAGGTTGAATTGATATGTATGTTATAATGTCTTACTCAAACCATTTTTTTATAAAAATACCTTTTGAATTAAAACATTTTATTCAAATAGCTTTTAAAAAAAATGGTGATATATGATATTTGGGGACTTCGAGAAGAATTGTGCCCTAACTTACTGGGTTTCGATTTTTCTCGTGGAACTTAAGGTATTAGATATCCCCCCTTTTTTTAAAACTGAAACTTACCAATTTCAAATAAAAAAAACCTATTCTTGGGAATTCAAAATGTTGTGTCCTAACTTACTGGATATGATGTTTTGTATCTCGAGGTAGGAATTTTCTAAAATGAAGACATGTTTAGTTTCGAATTTATGAGATGCTATATCCTAACTTACTGGGTATAGTATTTTATTTCTTTGGAATAGGCAAGTCTTGGTTTTTCTTCTAATAAAAGGATTTTATTTTAAAATTTTTCAAATTTGCAACATTAGGACATGATTTTATCGACTGGGTACCAATTTTTGGGCGTTATGAGGATGCTAACCCTTCCTCATACGTAACCGACTCCCGAACCCATTTTTCTTGTTTTTCGTGGACCAAAATAAGTATTTTGAAATAAACAATTTTCAAGGTGATCCAATCACACCTAAGTAAAAAGGGATTGGTGGCGACTCCCATTTTTGTTTTTAAAAGTCGATCCCCATTTTTCAAACCTTTTTAAAAATGGTTTCGGCAATAATAATGCTTATCACGTAAGAACTTACCTCGGATGCTAAAACGGCAAATCGAGTCGTTTAGTCGATAACTTTAGTTTTCCCCTGATCTAGGTCCAAATTCCACTTTTCTTGATCTATATAATATCAAATTCAGCTTATTCAATCACTACTTTATTCAATTTAATCCAAAACACAAATTTGGGCACGTTTACACTTTTTCCCCCAAGTTTCACATTTTTACAATTTAGCCCTTATTTCACAAAAATCACAAATTAATGAAATCCAAAACTAACCCATGCTAGCCGAATCACCATAATGGCCCTACCAGCCCATAATTTACATTTATTTCACATTTTAACCACTAAATTTACACTTTTAACAATTTAATCCCTATTTTGCAATTTCACTAAAAATCACTTAACAAAACTTGTATATCTATCAACAAGCATTCATAATCTATCAAGAAACTTCAAAATACACATGTATTCATCAATGGCATCATTCAAAATCTTTAACAGTTTTGCAAAATAGTCCCTCGGCTAGCTAGTACTAGATGGAACGATCACAAAAACATAAAAATCATTAAAAACGGGACAAAACACATACCTAATTACGTCAATTTGCCTTAGCCGAATGAACAACCCTAATATTCTCTTTTATTATTCTTTAATTTCGGTTAAAGATGAGAATGAATGCCTTTAATTTGATTTTGTTTTATTCATTTTATGTTATTAACTAATTTACACATATACCCTTAATGATAAACCATTTAAAACATCCATTTAATGTCCAATACTGTCCACTTACCAAAAAAATGGTCTAATTACTATTTAAGGACCCTTACTTTAAGATTCCATAGCTATTTGACACTTTAGTTATTAGAACACTACTTTTGCACTTTACGCGATTTAGTCCTTTTTATCAAATTGACCACTCAAACGATAAAATTTCTTAACAAAATTTTCACACAATCACTCAATCATGTTGTAAACATTAAAATAATAATAAAATAAATATTTTGACCTCAGATTTGTGGTCCCAAAACTATTGTTTTGATTTGACTAAAAACGGGTTGTTACACCAGTAGACTTTTGATCGATTGAAGAAGATGTTGACAGAAGCTCCTGTATTGACATTACCTGAATCTAGAAATGAATTTGTTATTTATAGTGACGCGTCACTTAGTGGATTGGGATGCGTGTTAATGCAATCTGGAAAGGTAATCGCATATGCTTCTCGACAGTTAAAGCCTCACGAAAGAAACTACCTAACACACGACTTGGAGTTAGCTGCTATTGTCTTTGCCCTGAAGATCTGGTGTCACTACCTTTACGGTGAAAATTCCACATATTTACATATCATAAAAGTTTAAAGTATTTAATGACTCAAAAGGAACTGAATTTTAGGCAGCGGCGATGGTTAGAATTGTTGAAAGACTATGATATTGTAATTGATTATCATCCCATGAAAGCTAATGTAGTTGCAGATGCTTTAAGTCGGAAATCGTTGTTTGTTTTGACAGCTATGAATGCACATTTAACACTGGAAGGTGATGGTTCTGTTGTAGCTGAACTCAGGACTAAACCGTTATTCCTTCAACGGATTCTAGAGTTACAAATGGAAGATCCAAAGTTATCCGCCAAACGGGAACAAATCTAGAATGACTTGACTACAGGATTCACTGTTGGGGATGATAGTATGATGTATTTTTGTAATATAATGTGTACCGAACAATCCAGAGTTAAAACAAGACATTTTATTATAGGCTCATAGTAGTACATACTCTATACATTCGGATAGTACTAAAATGTATAACGATCTAAAGAAAATGTACTGGTGGCTAGGAATGAAACGTGAGATTTTAGAGTTTGTGGCTAAATGCCTGGTTTGTCAGCAGGTAAAAGCTGAACATCAGGTACCGTCTAAGTTGTTACAACCTATTACTATCCCTGAATGGAAATGGGAACGAGTTATAATGGATTTTTTAACGGGACTTCCAGTGACACCGAGAAAGAAAGACTCGATCTGGTTTATTGTTGACCGACTAACTAAATCAGCTCATTTCATTCCAATTCGTACTGATTACCCGCTTTAGAAGTTAGCAGAATTATATGTATCAGAGATTGTTATATTGCACGGAGTGCCTTTATCTATTATCTCTGATAGAGATTCGAGATTTACCTCGAGATTTTGAGGGTAAGCTTCACGAGGCTCTTGGAACCAAGCTTAATTTCAATACAACATATCACCCGCAGACAGATGGGCAGTTAGAGCGAGTAATTCAAATTTTGGAAGATATGTTACGATGTTGCATCCTCGAGTTTGAAAGTAGTTGGGAAAGATATTTACTATTGGTGGAATTTACTTATAACAACAATTACCAATCCAGCATTAAAATGGTGTCATTTGAGGCTTTATACAGAATAAAATGTAGAACGCCATTGTACTGGTCAGAGTTGAGCGAATCTAAGCTCGTTGGTACTGATCTGATACTGGAAACAGAGGATAAAGTATGGATAATTCGTAATTGTTTAAAAGCGGCATTTGATCATCAAAAGTCTTATGTAGATTTAAAATGGAAGGATATAGAGTTTACCGTTGGCAACCGAGTATTTCTGAAAGTCTATCATTGGAGAAAAGTGCTATGTTTCTGGAAGAAGGGAAAATTGAGTTCGAGATTTATTGGACCATATGAGATTATTGAGAGAGTTGGCCCTGTAGCATACAGATTAACGTTGCCCTCAAAACTTGAGAAAATTCACAATGTCTTTCATGTTTCGATGTTGAGACGATACCGGTAAGACCCTTCACATGTAATCACTCCCTGTGAGATTGAGATACAGCTGGGCTTATCCTATACTGAAGAACCAATCAGGGTTTTGGCACGATAAGTAAAAGAACTTTGGAATAAGAAAGTACCACTAGTTAAAGTCTTATGGAATCATCACGGGAAAGAAGAAGCTACTTGGGAGACTGAAGACTCAATGAGATCACAATACCCACATCTATTTATTGGTAAGAAATTTCATAGGATGAAATTTCTTAAAGGGGGAGAGCTGTAACAGCTCGATTTTCAGTGGTGTTAGAAACAATGGTTTCGAGACCATAATTCTGAAAAAATACTTTCTGAATATTATTTAATTAGTCTATTTATGAGGTTTCTAAAGTTATATTAAATTTTGGTTGATAAATTTATTTGTTTGGATAGTTTAATAAGTAAAAAGGACTGAATTGTAGAAACTGCAAAGGTTGAGTAGTTAAATTAAAAGGACTAAATGGACAATTTAACCATGTAAAATTTAGTTAGTGGGATTTGATGAGGTTATTTTTGATAAAGTGATTTAATTAGGCTTATTATGATTATTAAAGCTTAATTAAGAAAGTTGAAGTATTTACAAAAATGCCATAAGTAAATATATTAAATTAAACCTAAAATTTAAAGGAAATTTTCATTTTCTCTTCACATTCTCCATGGAAAAGAAAAGAAAGGTTAGGGTTTTCACCCTTGAATTTTAAACTTTGATTTGATCAAGAATGTGCTTATAATCGTGGAAAAGGGAAAACCGCGAAATAGTCCCTGTATTCTAGAGTCACCTGCAAATCAGTCCGGTAAGTTTATATGTTCAATTATACTTCTAAATGCTTACATCCTTGTTAATATGTTGTTAGTGAATGTTGTATCATCTATTGGAAGTACGCACTATATCGAGCCAAATCTTTTTGTTGTATTGAATGAAGCTCAACTGAGTAAATCATACCGTTATACTGAATGAAGCTCAATTAAGCAAATTTCACTGTTATACTGACTGATGTTTATTTGATCGAATTTTACTGTTATACTAAGTGAAGCCCAAATGAGTAGAAATCTACGGATATATTGATGAAAAGTTCAATCGAGAAATGCTCACTGAGTATATTGAACTACTGAATTGGTCGTGATTACTGTTATAAACTGCGTATAATGGAAATCTCTATGCTTTAGTTGATTAAATCTATGTTGGATTAAAAAGGTTATGAATTTCTAAATGAACTTAATAAGCTTCATATAAGCTTACCTTTAAATTTGTTCAATTTGTAGATCACATTTTGAAGGCTAAGAAGATCGGGTCAACGCTAGGAATCACACTATCTGGGAATCTTGGTAGACTTAATTTCTCGGTTTGGTATATGGCATGTACTAGGACCCTATGTATTGTTATGTCAAAATTCCTAACTTTTGAGTAAAATGTGTGACATGTTGTGCATTTGATCAGCTTGTGATTTTCTACTTGTTACTTAGATATGTTTGAAATGTCATGGTATAAAATGGTATGCTATTAGTTACCTTAATGCTTGTAATGAACTGGATGTATGCTTAAAGAAATAAATGTGTTTGTGGTTACAAGTTGAGAATGGATATATGACCACGTTAGGGAATGTTTGTAATTGAATTGCATCTTCCACATGTGTATTTGAAAGTGTGTAGGTGCCTATGCCATAATGGAGTGAAACTGAGCAAGAAATTGGTAAATTTGGGCTCACACAGCCTGAGACATGGGTGTGTAACTCGACCGTGTGAGGCACGCGGCCGTGTGACACCTGATGGTCTTTTGTATGCAAGTCAGTGAGTTACACGGCCTGGCACACGGGCATGTGACACGGCTGTGTGGCCTTACTCAGAGAGTTAAACAGGTGAGAGCACAGGCTAGGACATGGCTGTGTGTCCCTAGTTCGAAGTTTACACGACCTAAGACACGGGCGTGTCTCCCAGCCGTGTGAGACACACGGCCGTGTGTCCCTTATTTTCAAATTTCACTACTTTTTCCCAATTTTTTCTAAATTGATTCAAATTGGTCCCGAATTGTTTCTAAGCTATTTTTAGGGCCTCGAGGGCTTGATTTAGGGACAATATGCATGCGTATGAATGTTATATGTTGTGATTATAATATTGAATGATATGATTTCCAAATGTTTCTGATTGTTTACTAATACTCCGTAACCCTAATTCGGTGTCAGAGACGAGTTAGGGGTGTTACAATTTCCTTTCATGGATTCCATGGTTGCAAACCAAAAATAGGGTCACCTTCATTACATTTGAAAACTACTTCGATACCAACTAGAAAAGCCATTAGTTTCTAGCTATTCCAATTTGTTGTCCTAACTGATGCTGCAACATAATTTAGAACGAGAAAGTATGGCTAACAAATTCGAAAAGAGAGTAAGGCAAAGAGATAAATCAAGATATAATATTTATTAATGTAGTTCGAATAACAATCCTACTTTGCGGAGCCTTAGTGAATGAATGATTTTATTCAACAATTGATAAAGACCACTTATTGGCTAAAACTCAATCTACTTTTTCAACGTTGGATAATTGCAGCCCCAATAATAAACCTAATTTTTACAATCACTCACCCCAAATCCTCACAATTAAAGTTTACTTTCATAGAAATTCTTAAACAAATGAGCGCAAAAATATAAAGAAAAGACAAGTCAATACACGAATGAAAGCTCTCTTCAAAGCACTCAAGATGCTCATCGATCAAGTGCAGCTATGCAACCTATTTATAAGCTTTAAACAATCAACTTTTCATTAAGGATAAGTTTTCTTCAAATTTAAACTGATTATTTATCCACAAATTATCTCCCTCAAATAGTTTGAAATACTGCTTTAGCTCCAAACAAATTTAAACTGATTTAATCCTTAATGGATAAGGATAAGGTTGCAAGCCACTTAGAAATACTCCCTCTATTTTCAAATTCGATCGAAGGATAAAAATAAAATTACCAATATAATTAGTTCCATTTGTAGCTTGAATCGTGCAAGTCACAAATGCCAACAACTCGAGATACACTTTAATTGTGCAACAATGTAACAATTGAAATAAATAGATGGATAAAGTTCCCAAAAACCAAAAAAGACTTTAACACTCATGGATGTTGAGATCCTTGAATTGTACTTCTTTAGTACTTCTGCTAACAACTAGGGACGTGGATTACATGAAGAATATATCACATAAACCTTAACACCATGGGTATCAAAGTATTCGTCAAAAAAATTATTCTAAAAAAATAATTTTCCCATATACATATATTAAGAAAAAAATTATATTATTGTAATAATAAACCAAAAAATGGTTTCATAACTAATTGAAGCAAACCTAAAGCCCAAGTTACTTTTCAAATGCATTTGGGATGAATATAAGTATTGTAAATTTTGATATTTATAGACATTTCAAATTTATTTATTTTATAAATTTTGATATCGAAAATGAAAGTTCTGAAATGATACTTGCAAAAAAATACAAGCATTTCCAGAAACAGTGCTTAAAGGCAGTGCCAACTACTTCAAGCACTAATTATGGACAAGGAAAAAAAAACAATAAACATTGGATATGTTTACGCAGTCCAGTTTCCCTATGTCTATAAGGCATTTCTCAGAGAGATAATCCACTATCTTAACAACTCCTACAACAAGTGATTACAACCTCTTACACTCACTAAATTAGATTCCTCACTTTTGCACTTAAGATCTAAACAACTCTCATCTAAGTTTTCCCCTGAAAACTTAGGATAATAATCAAGTAGTACTTGATTTTGTACACAATGTGTAACACCCCTAACCCATATCCAACGCCGGAACAGGGTTACAGAGCATTACCGGACTTAAACTCAAACAATTATACACTTCATATTCATTTCTCATATCACACAAAAGCCATTCAAATACATTCATATAGTCCCTAATATGAGCCCTCGAGGCCCTAAATAGTCATTAAAAGGGGTTCGGGACTAAACCGAGTACTTAAGAAATTTTAAGAAAATAAGGAAAATTTTCAAAGTGCAGGGGACACACGCCCGTGTGGCCAAGCCGTGTGTCTCACACAGCCAAGTGACACGCCCGTGTGGCCAAGCCGTGTGTCTCACACGGCCAAGTGACACGCCCGTGTCTTAGGCCATGTGGGCATTCGAAATGGGGACACACAGCTGTGTCCCAGACCGTGTCCTATCCCGTGTAACTCACTGACTTGGGTCACACGGCCAGACCACACGCCTGTGTTCTAGACCATGTACCCTTCAAAATGGCCTCACACACCCGTATGCCAGGCCGTGTGCTAGGCCGTGTGAAAACTAGAGGGTATACTAACTTGTGCCACACGGCCAAGCCACACGCCCGTGTGCTAGGCCGTGTGAAGCTACTGACGTGATTTCTATAGAAGTATCAGGGGACACACGGCCGTGTCACCTGGACGTGTGTCACACACGGCTGAGACACACGCCCGTGTAGACAAAAATAGGCCATTTTCCAAGCCATATTTCTCACCCGAATAGGTTCCAACCTATACACATCAAATTGCATACAACCATGGCACAATTGAGCATTCAAAACAACCAATTTCAAGTTTATAACATGATCCATCCACACATACAACATGACATTCATAACACATTCACTTAACCACTTTAAAACTTACCAATTATACTTCCAAAATCTACCTAAATGGTCAAATAGATACATGAGACATTGTGCCTAAAACTTAACTTGCATAAACATTTCAAATTCAACCAATTAATGCCAAACATAATTTCACAAGCAAAGCATTCATAAACCAACCATACACCACATATCAAAGGGCTATTTGAACATATTTATACATATCAAAATATGTGACCACCTTACAAGCCATCTCAAATGACCAAAAACACAATAAGACATATAGGCCACATTAGCCAAAACACCTATACATGCCATTTAAAAAAAATATACAAAGTCCAAAATACCAAAATGAGAGTTTGATAGTGCGAAACGATCTCCGACAACTTCTGAACTGAGTGAGCTTCTGAATCACTATAAAACACGGAAATTAAAACAGAGTAAGCAATTAAGCTTAGTAAGTTCGTATGGCTAATAAATACAACTTACCATTCATCCACAATTTAGATAAGAATAATTAAAACATAGGTAAATTTCAATTGATCCAAAGCCTAACACATAATCACAATCATGTTAGCCATGTATGAATACCTCAACTATGAATTACTTTCCGTTTTTCTCACGAATACTTGTACTGGTTCGTATCAACTCTTATAACCTCGTATCATCATCTGTGTCTGTTGAACCATTTGGAATACTATCGGATACTCGGGTATCTCGCACACTAAGTGCTAATACGTGGTCAAAACCACCTCTATCCCATATCTCATAAAGATGCTCACTCTCGAGCCATCACTGGGTTTGCTCACACAGCTGTCAGTCAAGACGTAGTTGCACGGTGCTGCTCACACAAGCTATAAAGTAACCGCAACACATGCCAGAAACTCAGCCACTGGTAGGATGTACGAGACCAGCACCCAAAACACGGTAACCCCTAATGACATGTCATTTGTATCCTATCTATTCCTAAGGTTCAAACTGGATTCCATACATCGCCAAATCTTCGTCGAGTATTTCCGTGGAGTCGTATTCATCAACAATGCAATAATAAAGCAGTTAAAAAATAATTAATTTAATGCTTATTAACATACAAACTTACCTCGATCACAAAAACGACGAAATAGGATCGACTAGTCCGATACTTTATCTTTCCCTCGATCTAGATCCGTACGAGGCTTAACTTGATCTAAATAATCAAATTTAATCCATTTAGTATTCATTCTATTCACTTCAGCCCAAAATACATATTTTTGCAAATTTACACTTTTACCCCTAATATTTTAACTTCTTTACAATTTAGTCCTTAAGCCCGTAAATCGAAATTCATGCAATTCCATCCACATACTAAGCTAGTCGAATTCTATATAGAGCCATAGCAATTCATAGATATCATTATTTCACAATTTCACCATGAATTTTACACATTTTACAAATAAATTCCTAATTGACATTTTCAACAAAAATCACTTTACAAAGTTGTTTATTTATCAACAAAGATTCATTTTCTTCCATCAAACATAAAAAATCACATGAAAACATTCATGGCAAACCCTAACCTTTTAACAGTTTTGCAAATTAGTCCCTGGGCTAGCTAGATTAAGCTACAACGACTTTAAAAACATAAAAATCATTAAAAATGGGATGAAAATTCACTCACATGCACAAGGAAGCAATGGCCGAACCTTCAAACACCTTCAATGGAGTTTCCTAGGTCTAATTTCAGTGAAAGGATGACAAACAAAGATGATGGCTTTTGTTAATCTTTATTTTACTTTAATTTATTTATTAAATTACATTTTTAACCTTTAATATTAACCTTAAAATCACTTAATTCATGTCCATCAATGTCCACTCAAAAAAACAATGGTCTAATTACCATTTAAATCCCTTAACCATTTAATTTCATAGCCATTTGGTAGCTTTAACTTATAGGACTCTAATTTTTCATCTTTTACAATTTAGTCTTTTTACCAAATTAAACATGCAAACGATAAAATTTCTTGACGAAATTTTTGTACGACCTTTCTAATATATCATAGACACTAAAATAATAATAAAAATAAATATTCTCACATCGAATTTGTGGTCCCGAAACCACTGTTCTGATTTCACTGAAAACGGGCCGTTACACAATGTACTTACCAGAAATGCTCCTCAATGAGCAATAATAAGTGTTCTTAGATCAATAAATCACCTATACAAGTCTCCTCAATTTATATGGAATCGAGACTTGCTAACATATTATATCAATTACAACCAATCTTCCCATAAAACTAGCAATATAATAAGAAAAAGGAATATTTTCAATGAGCTTAAGATAAGTCTTGAATCTACAAGATATGCTTCCAAGTTTTACTCGATTTGATCTAATCTCTCCAAAGTTGGGAAGTCGATTACCTTCATCAAATTCAAACCAATTTCCAGGATATGTTGTTATAAACATTTTGGATATCATAGATGGGTTTGTAGTTGTCCAAAATATCAGTAAGAATCAAAGTCCAAGGATTTTGTTACTAAAATTTTCTAACACTAATCATGGCATGTTTCTAAGTTAAGCACTGTCAAACACTAGTGGACACTACTCCTTGGCATTGGTCAAAATTGCCTCAACAATCTCCCCCAATTGAGCATATAATCGACATAATAGTCCCCTATTATTTAAATCATTTTCTCAATTTGATTCTACAAACTATGAACAATTTAGATTACTTACTAATATAAGTTTCCCGTATTATAATTTGTTCATATAATGCAACTTAATATTAGTTAAACCTTAGGTAATTAATGAGCCAATATTTGCTTGTATATTTTGCTTTTCATGCAAAAAAACCATTGAGGACAATCTAGCATAGAGATGAATGATGTTTGTTCATTTCCATGAATAATCAGTTTGACTATTTCAATATTTTATCAAATATTATAAAATTACTACACTAAGGACACAAATTTCCTAACAGCAAGAACTCTAGTCCCACACCAAAACTACCTCTAAGTCCTATTGTACAACAAAAAAAAAAAAAAAAAAAAAAACTCTAGTGTCACATGAAAAATAGCTCATAATTCAACTCATAGCAAGAAAGCTTTAGCTCTACACTAGAGTTAGCTCACAATTCTACTTCAATGCAATAAAGTTTTAGCTCCATACATGCCATAGCCAACTCACAATCTTACTTCACAACAAGAAAGTTTTGGCTCTTCACCAAAGTTAGCTTACAGACTTGTTCCATAGCAAAAACATCCTACTCCCCACAACCCAAACTCCTACTCCATAACAACAAATTCATGCTCCACATAACATAAAGTTCTACTCCATAGCAATGAAATCCTACTCCACAATGCCCAAATTCTTGCTTCATAACAGCGAAATCTTGCTCCAAACAACCTAAATTCCTACTTCATAGCGAAATCTTGCTTTATGCAACCTGAAGTCTTATTTTGTAATAGCAGAATCTTGCTCCTTGTAGCTCAATATTGTTTATAGTAGCAAAATCTCGCTACTCCATATAGCTCAAACTCTTCCTCAGTAGTAGCGAAATCATGCTTCGTGCAACTCAAATTCCTACTCTATAACAATGAAATATTACTTCTTATAAGCCAATTTTTTGTTTCATAGAAACGAATCTTGCTCTGTGCAACCTAAACTCTTGTTCTATAATAGAAAATTCCTACTTTGTGCCTTTCAAACTTATGCTTTGTAACAACCCCAAACTTGCCCCCAAAAAAGCAAAATCTCCTTATCAGTCTCAAACTTGCCCCAAGCAACAAATCAAGGCTTCATAAAAGCCATAAATATGCTTAAGCAACACATTAAAGTCCCATAATAGCCAAAAATGTGCTCCAAGAACACATTAAAGTTCCTCAACAACCCATCAACTACTGCAAATAACAAATTAAAACTTTACAAAAGCCACAAATCTACTCCTAAGTAACAAACACAAGCCTCTTGCTCAAACACACATGCACCTTCACTCTACAACACCAAGCACCCAACATAGAATCTGGCAAAGCAAACATCTTTCGAGGGATGCAACCAAGTAGATCTTCAAATACACAAAGCTTGACCAAAAACTTGACGCTCTCCACATCTTTAATCTACTCATTATGTAATACTTTAATGTAATACATTTTTGCTTGTTTTGGCCTTCATCTAGTCACTTTATAACTTGCCCCAAATCTAGGGGGACAATTGTTATGCTAAAATATAAAAAAGGCTAAATGTTAAGCATAACAAAAAGTTGTCAAAAGCTTAAACCATAATTAAGCAGCCAAGCTTGTCTAGTCAAGCGCTAGCCACTAGCCAATGAGGTAGACTTATATTCATGTAGCCGTTGAGCAACCTAGAATCATGTATTTTAAGGCAACACAATAGATACACGTTATTCCATGATAGAAGGCATCCTTTTCATCTCAACTCATTATTCATTACATGTTACCCTCCCTTCTCCTTATATTGACTTAAGCATTAGATAATGCTACAAAAACACATATTCTAACACCTCGTTCATTTTTCAAGAATCTAAAAATACCCAAATCTATCTCACCTTCTTCGAATATACTTGGTCTATCACCTAAAATACATCAATCAATTATATAAGATTCATCTGTTTCTTTCCTTTCATTGACTCAATCTTAATCAATTCAAAATTGTTGAAATGTATACATTTTGCATTAATTTTTAGAAATTTATATGTTGAAATATCCAATATATCCCAACTAAGATAATTGCACGTTTATGGTGAATTAAAGTTATAATGAATTTATTCTAAATTAAAATTTAATTCTAAATGTGGATTACTAAAACATGGTAGTTAATTGAGGGTTGGTTTCAATGAGGGAGAGATTGATTCAACATAATATAATAACATAATGATTGTCATGAGATTAATTACCACAATAGGTAAATTAAACATATAGCTCTCAGTGAGATTTACGTTTGAATTCAAATCCCGCACTAATAGTAAAGGTCAAAGATTAATTACAAAATTAATATTTTATTTATTATCTTTGTTCAAATTTAAAGATTAAAAATATAAGAAAAATTTTCTATTTGTAAAATTTTTTAAACTCCACAGGTAAGTTTAGGATATAACAAGTGTATTATATAATAAATATATATATAAATATATGTGACACTTGTCGCACCCTCAACCCACTTATGAAATCTAAAGAACACCTATCAAATAATTACCCTATATATAATGCTAGAGGAAGGATCCACTTGCAAAATTCAAGAAGTCACACATGGTTAAAGATTAACTGAACTTTACTTCTATTTGAATATTACGTAACTGTTACAAGTGAAAGGCAGATTCCTCAGCAGGTGAATTTCTCAAAATTTTCTTGGGAAAAATGCAACGGCTTTCCAAGTTAATGATATCATGTGTAAATTACTATACAATGCAACTAACAAAATTTCCTAATGATTTAATGGAGAAATAGGGATGGGATTTACCGCATCCATCTTTCCATTTTCATTGCCATTATCCTCCTCTTCTTGTTAGCACGATTCTTGGCTGCAATCCGCAACTTCCTCTTGGCATTGCGGACCGGGTTGATAACAGCCATGCGCTTCTCATCTCTTTTCCTTTTATCCCTCTTCGATTTTAGTTTTTTCTTGATCTCACTGTAAACTTGTGCAAAATCTTGGCTGCCTATACTGTTTCGAATACTCCCCAAAACTTCTTGTGCTAATTGCTTTAGATCATCTGTGAGACGAATGAAAAAAGGGTCAGATTAATATAAAGTCAGATTAATATAAAGTATGAACATGTCATTCAAAACCAGGAACCACCAAAGCTGTATGTAACGATTCTAGCATGGCAATGTCTTCAACTCACCAGTCATAATTTTTCCGGCAAACCCTTCACAAACTTTATATAAAGGAAACATCATTAGGGACGCGTAATGTTGAGAATCATCCTGATCAATTTCTGGTAAAATTTTCTGGAAACTATAGAAGACAATCCTCATCTGCAAGCAGCATTTTAACTTGATTAGCACAATAGTCTCAATAACACAATCTTACAACCAACAAACAAATAAATAGGGGTGATAACAGTTCCAACTCAGTTTTGGAAAAAAATTTACAATTAATATGCATTACTCTGGTTTTCTAAGAACTGAACTCCATATCATGGACAACAGAACCAAATTCCTTTGCTTCGGAAAGGTCTGGTTCATCAATTTTCTAAAATTTTTAAAGATTCTTTTATATAGTATTTATACTTCTTTTACTTTAATGTTATAAGAAAATTTTAAAAAGTAAATAAAAATATAAGTTGGTTCAGTTTGAATGATTAGTCTTTTAACTTGTCAACCGAAGATGAATATTATTTTATTCAATATTTAATTAGTTTCTTACCTTATTATAATATCTGGACCTAAGACAAATCAAATTCAATAAAGACCGAAACAAACCAAACACTATGATTCAAATCGATTTTCAGTTCTCGATTTTTTCACTCGGCACTACTAGCAAATAGGGCTGAAAAGGTTTTTCAGTTGAAACAATTTTCAGGAATTCAAATAAACAGCAATACTCTGACCAACCTGAATAGCCTCCATTTGAAGAGCAAGCTTGCCCAGCTCCTTAAGCAGATTTGAGACAAGCAGATATTGAAGGTCCTCAGAATGGTCTGCATCATTTTGGTCATCTGTGGCACCAGTAACGGACAGAAGCATCCCAGTTGCTTTCCTCGAATTAAGCAATCGAAAGGCTTTAAGAAACCGCTCCTGCTCATGTTGTTCAAAAGTAGACCAGAACTCTCTGCGGTTCACACCAGCCCACTCTTTCATCAAGGAGTTCAGACAACAAATACAGAACACGAGATTTTTTGTAATCAAAGCACTCCGGTGATTATGGTTATTCTCATTTTCCTTCTTAGCACCAAGCTTTACATCCTCAACAGCAGCCTCATCATCGTCAATAGGTCCTTTCAGTTGGCAGCAAAGAGAAGCAGCAATCATAAAAAGTCTACTTGACTTCATAAGAAATAAAGATCCATTCGACTTCACAACACTTCCTCTTTTAGACTCATTTGCACAAGTAAAATACAAGGAAAGAAGGCGATTGGATACGTTGCGTAACCATGCATGTGGATGCAACAGCAACTCACATATCATTTCCCAAATCACCTGAAAATAAGTAGAGTAGGGGTCAAGATGGATGCAATACAATGATCGAGTATAAAGGGGCACAGCATATCCCATCATTACAATACAAATAGGCATATTATTGTTTGATGTACAATTTCTAAAACTGCCTTTGATTCTGTTGGCATTTGCCTAAACAGACAGGTTCCCATCTCATGGAAAACAGCTACGCTAATTGGACAGGAATGTGAGTCAAATACATGTGTCCGACAAAGATATATTCAATTAAAAAAAATCCATGCACTTCAAGAGTAATCAAGGGGTCATATCCCGATACCCACGTCTACAACCATGCCAGACACGGATATTTCAAGAAATAGTAAGAAAAACATAGGAAAACGAGTATGGAGCAACTGTTGATCAGTATCATAGGTCAAGTTACTGTAATGTTTTATGTTTTGAACCTTTTCGTATACGTTTATAAAAGCATCACTTAGGTTTCTAAAGAACATTTCATTTTAAGTTTTCCCATTATTTGAAGGGTCCTTGGAGGATCTTATTGGCCACAAATTAGCAATACTCAGTTACCCTGTCTCTCAACATATATACAGGGGTACCACTTGCTATTCAATAATAGATGGACCCTAGTTTCATAGTGATAATGTTTACTCGGACTCGGGCATGTGTGGGACATAAGCATGTGTCAACCATGGATATGTTCAATTTCTTTTTTAATTTTTTTCCATGTATTTGGATGGTCCTTTAAGGGTCATATCCTCATACCCATGTCGAACACAAATACTTCAGGAAAAAAAATGAATAGCCAGAGCAACATAGTTATAGAGAACATAGATAAGACAAGGGTGAAAATGGAAGTCTTATCTCAATAACATTTTTACTCAACAATAAGAAACGGCCAGGCCATACCTCAAGCTCCCTTTCAAATATTAAATCACGAAAATGATGTAGCATCTTCTCCAACATAATTAGTGAATAGTATGACTCTTTCCAGAAAGGAATAGTAGCTTCATCAGGAAGATCCATCATCATGTTGGTAAAAGCATCAATAGCAGAGTGCAAAATTCTTTTTGTCACTGGCAATATGCTACTTATATGCCTCTGAAAATTTTTCTTCATGACCTCGACCACTAATCCTAATACCTGCACAAAGACATCCAAGATCATCGTAAAAGAAACATGATAAACATGGAACCTAAACTAAATATATTTATAGTTAACTTGGGTTTTGAACTGCAGGCACTTTTCAGAGTGATATATCTATCAACATATTAATTTCATAATGACTATTACTCTCAACATCACCTGTGGAGCTTCCAAAATCCACAAGTGGAGTTGAAATTTTCTACATGTCCCTTTATTTAGCAACTATCATATTAATTTATTAATATTTTAACATACCCTAGTACAGTATTTAATTACTCTCTAACCTGGCTACAGAGTTTTGAACTCCATTAACCGGTTCATTTTTCTTTATAATATAAACAAAAACTTAGAAGAGAACAAATTCCAACTCTATACACTGAAACCCTGATCATGAGTTGGAAAGGGTCTGCAGACATTGAGCATAACAGCAGAAATAAAACCATTACTACATTCAAAGGGTTTTTTTTGGTGTCATACGGAGAAACAGCAAATTTTAGAACTGTGCCTAATATATGGTCGAGAATGCAGAAATCAATAGGAAGACAAACAAGGATGAGGATCATTTATAACGAAGATCTTCAAAGAGATGAACCATTTCTACCTACAGCAATAAATTCAGAAATCATGTCATAACATAAGAAGCAGCATTTACGGTTTAGAAGGTCATACTTGCATTTCAAGAACCCCCCCTACAACAAAACTCCTAAAACATTTCCCGCAATTTATTTAATTCTGAAACTCCAAGTACATAGCAACATTCTGAAACAAAAATCTGACAGACACCTTTAGAGAACAATACCTGTGCACCTGCACTCCACAGTTGCTGCTTCTCACCCAAATACCAGGACAGACTATACTCAAGAATGGAATTCAGCGAATGTTGGCTTATACGACCAATAAGGAGCTTTATAACAGCACCAGTCATAGAACGAACTTTATTATCTTGATCGTTAGCCAAGCACACCACCAGGTGGACGAATATGGTCTGTGACTGCTCATCAACAATGGCTTTAGGAAATTTTATCATAATTGTGTGGAGCATTTCAAGCACAGATTCTCTCCCAGTTGGATGCTGATACCTGCAAGAAAAGTAAATTGGCTGTAAGACATCAATAACTTAAAAAAAAACTCTTTAATATTTCAATACATGCCTTAGATTTGCAAGCAGGAAATCTAAATGTTGCTGCAAGCGTTTCTCTGAAAGATGATAATCAAGTAAGAACTGCAACAAGATCTGACTGCATTTCTTGCGAATTGGTTCCACCTGACTAGTTACCATCAATTCTGCAACCTGAACTACGATATCGTAGATCTCATGAACCACTAGCTTGCGGTTAACAATTGCCTTTAGAAGTGAGAGGGCAACAAAGGAGGGATTCCTTTCAAGATCCACAAACACTGGAAACTGGACTAACATATGTAACTGATCCGAGGATAATGTGATTTTTGTGCTTCGCAAAAGTACAGTTAACAATTTTAGACACGATTCCATAAGAGGATTGCCAGGATTCACAGAACCTTGTGCAATACCCAACAGTGTCACCTTCAATTTATCAGCCTGGGATTCAAGGGATGGAAGAGGCAGCCTCACCAATGGAGTAAGACATCTAAAGCATGCAGATAAAATATCTTCATATTTGGAACTCAAGCAGTTGCCAAGCAATTGGACAAATGGATCCAACATTGATAATAGTTGCTCATCATTTCTGTCCAATTTCATGCTTTTTATTCTATTTTGTAAAACCCCTAGTGCAAACGTGGTAATAAGGTGAGAACATGCAGATTTAGTTTTAAAAGCCAGGTCTGGAGAAACAATTTTCTCACTGACAACATTTCCATGTTTATTTGCTTCTGTGCCAATTGAACTCACACCGGACCCATTTTCGTCATTAATTGCATCTGTTATGAGGCCATATACAAAAACAAAGAGATCAGTCTGATTTACTGATTGATTACACTCAATTCCATCCGCAATGTGCTTTAACATATTCTCCAATTTTGATTTCACTTTTGGAGTCAGATGCTTTTGCAAGTGACTTGTAACGGGAGAAAGAAGCTTTAATGCATGGATTTTGAAAGTTATGCTTTGGGCAATCAGTTTCAAGGTTTCAAAAGACTTGCACTTTCTCGTTTCTTTCATTTTAGAAGCAATCTTGTCCACCTCTTTCTCCTCAGCAACATCTCCAAGAATATCATTTTCAACCACACCAAGGATATCTTCTAAACAATAATCCAAACTCCCATCAGAAGAACTTGAAAAGGTCTTTGACAAAAGAAAATTAAGTGTATATCCTAGAACATGCAGCTCAAATCCACGTTTCAAGGTCGCTCTCAAAACTCGAATTATAAACTGCAGATATTCAAGTCCAAGCACCTTCAAACATTCAGCCAATGCAGATCTAGCTTCATCACGAATACTTTCTAGACGGTTCTTTAGAAAGTTCGAAATCCGATGAATGATGCTAGAAAGCTGAGACTCCATTACATCTCCCGGAAGCAACTTCAGAAGTTTCAGTGCTGCAAGACTGATACTAACATTGACATTATCAGAATCAGAACTCAATAATTTCTGTATCTTTGGCAAAACAGTTTTCTGAAGAGAAGTCTGTATCTCAGAAACCATAATAGAACTGCCACCTTTCTGCATTGCTGAAGAATCAATACTATTGGTTTCAGAACCTAAAATGTTGTCTACGGAATTTATTGCTTCTTGACCGGAACAAAATTTTGAATAATCAAATCTGTCCAAGATAAAGCAAATTAACCGTAAGAGAACTTTCCGCTTGTCTGGATTCTTCTTCATCTCACTAAAGCAGCGAAGCAGTAATGCATAGTATGATTTCCATTCCATCTTAGCAGAAACTGAAGCAAGTGCTTGCATGCAAGCAGTTCTAATATGTTCATCCTTTCCATGTTGTAAATCAAACAACATGTTGAAAAAGAGTGGAAGGAACACTTTATTAATGATATCCTGCAAGGTGAAAAGCAGCATAGAAAGCTTTAGCACAGATTGAAAAAACTTCCCATCGCTAGAAAACAAGAGTCAAGACAGTTACCATAGACATATAGGTTTTATTGATAACATCTGCAAAGCGAGACAAAGCCTTTGCTCTCTTATGTTTCTGCACCCAAGAAAAAGGAAATTAAGAAAATATTCAAACATTCTTGTGGCTCCATTTATGTTTATAGCTTAAGCAAATTAGTTCTATTAACATTAATAAAAGCAAAAATACAGAGGCACGAGAGGGTTGTAAGATCCAATTGGAGAATAAAGAACAAATATAAATGAACGAAGGAGCATATAAAATAAGAACATAACCTGTAAATGAATGATATTATTGAAAAAATCTTGATCAGCATCTTCAGAGCATAAAGCTCTGAACAAATTAAGATTCTCTAACTGCGGAAGCTTTATAACCATTTCTCGCAGTAAATCAATCCATTCCTGAAACCATTCCCATCCATTAGAAAATGTACTGAATATTATGAATAGAAGCAACCGTATTTCTCTCATTTGTTTTATAGAACTTATTGAAACTATATTGCAAATATTTTTGCATATTTCTCACTAAGCTGAGCTTGGCAACCTAAAATGAACCCCTAACAAACTGGCGATGATAACAGCAAAATATACTAGTAAAGTAAAAATAGTATATGGATCCATGAGAATCCACAGAGGAAGGCAACCCCACCACACCGGGCTCCAGTGAGAAAAAAGAAGCCTCAATGCAGTGGGGTTGCTCCCCATTGGGGATAAGTATATGCATGTGTATCACATTGGGTGTTACAATAACCGAATTGCTTCACCCAAGTTAAGAGAATCAATGATGGTCCTTATGCACATTAGTACATCTGTATATAGATTGGAGCATGTGAGTTAGATGGGGTGGTTAGTAAAATATCATCTATTTCTACCAGAGGACTAAAAGTAGGCTAGATACCCTTCTCACAGAAGTTCCCCGACTAATTGCATCCCCCATATGCTTTAAAAGAAACTTGTTAATGATACGCTGAACACATGCTCGTGTCCAACAGCCTTCATCAACTGTCATAATCTCTTCAGCAGTCTCATGATGATCTGTAACTTCTTGGCCAAGAATTTTGGCAGAAAAATCTAGAAATGTAAGCAATAACCTATAAGCATGGTGCCTTAAGATTAATTCGTCTGATGACATATCATATACAGTTTGTGACAAAATAAGTAATGCATGCTCCACTGGCACAGAATGGAAGAATCCAATTCCAATTCCTTCATATGCCTGTCCTATAGTGTCATAATCAAGCTCATCCAACTCAAAAGCTGAGGTTGCATTTAATTGTCTGACATGTCTAGCCTGCATTTCAATCACCAGAATTAAAACTTAACAATATTTATAGAACAAAGGAACTCCAAAATTATAACAAAAAAGAGGCAAACATTACCACCACAAGTACAGACGAATTAGTTCTAGCAAGTGCTTCAAGAAGATTGCAAATTAACACTCGAATATCCAATTTAGCATAAACAAGAAGTGGAGCAACTGCATTAAGTATTTCAGGGGTTCTCTCATTCCCTAGCACAGGAATGATATCTTGAATGACTTGTATGGCTTCGAGACAGATGTCTGCAACAACAAAAAATGCGTTAATACAACAAAGGAAGAGAGTAAATTGTATAGATACTAATTCTAAAACATTCTTACCAGAACCTTGAACTCTTTTTGATAAGAAAGGGAGCAAGATATCAACAAATTTCTTTGCCAGCAATGGATTTCTGATGTACTTCAACAGCAATTTGAAAATTCTGATTTCTGTTTCCCCGGGACATCTGACCAATTTTCTGTAACAGCGAAAAGAATGGATCAAAGAATAATCCAGAGTTGACATTTTCCATCCCCTAAGAACTTCGAAATTGAAAGCAAACAACTCAAGTATATATGAATCATTAATGCAGAAACCATAAAAGGGGAACTCAGAATGAAAAAAGGCACAAAAGATTCATATATTGAGAAAAGAAAACAAAATTTTCATAGCACCTGATACAGATCAAATTATTAGTTACAACAAAAAGAGGTTTTTGTTACCAATGCAGTCTTAAGGTCTCGAGGAAAGAAGACAAAAGATAGTTGTCTTAGTTTACTAGTTAACTGACATTTTCTGTTATGCTCAATATCTACACAACCTATATGTCCCCTCCTATGGACTTCAACTTCAATTTTGGGGGTAAAAAGGTTCAAAATTTTAGACATGAATGTTGAAACTAGGGACTAGATTTTTGTTTTCACACCAAGAATAGGTAAGGCCACCCCATGTTTCTCATTGGTCCTGTGACAGGCCTTAAATGGAACTGATTTAAAGATTACCATACTTGGAAATCCCCTTCCCTCTCCCCCTCCCCCCAAACAAATGTCTCTAATTGCCAATTATCTTTATTTCCTTTTAAATGCCATTCCCTCAAACCACATGACTATTTATCTCTAAAATTAATCTGCCCCAAGTGAACAGCATTCCACTGAAGGCACCAAAGAACTGAATTACATGTTCAAATCACTGACACTTCTTTGAAGATTCCATTGATGATTATGAGGAAACTTCTTATTCATACAATATCAGCAAATTGATTAACCAGTATGAAAATGGATAAACAATAAGGTGTAGCAGAAGGGAAAGCAAAGAAAAACAAGTAAAAACCAAAAGGACACTAACAAAGTAACTAACTATTAATTTCACATCTATTTAAACCAGTTGGTTCAAGAAAGATCTATATTTCATATATATAGAATATTACACATGATACAGCCATTAGTCCATCCCTTATATTATTCTATAGTCGACAGATATCAGCACACTTTTGCACATGTATTACAGGTAAATGAATCGCTCGTACCTCTTGGATGCTTTATCACTCTGAAACAGATGATGCAAGCTGCAGACAAGTGCTTCTAGGTTTGGACATATCAAACTCTTTATAGGACTGTTTTCGTCATCCAACTCACAATCAAGATCAAGCAGGTTTGAAATAAACTTCAGAACACAAGAAACAATAGCTTCTGAGGCAGTTGGAACAGTTAGAATTGAAAATATATCTGGAACAAGATTCCTTTCCCTACAAAGTAGGGACACAAGTTGCAGGCTCTGACTCATAGCCAAAAAGCAAGAGAACAAGGAGCTTGGTTTTTCACTACTAGAACCCTCCTGCTTGAAGGCATAAATTAAGGGTTTCAAAGATGTAAAAAACAGGTCCCAGAATTCAGTACCAAAATCATGGTCCTCATATTTATTGAGAACAAGAGAAACAATTTTCAAACATAGAGACCTCAAATCTTTGAACTGCTTGATGCCCGTCCCAATCTGAGAAAGAAATAATTACTGTCATCAAAGCTTAATTTTCTCAATAAAGAATCTGATTATTTTGAAAAGTTTGTTAGAAATCAAAGGAGGAAAAAAGAAAACAATGCAGGATGCTGTTACATTATTAATGGATTTCTAAAGTTCAACTACAAATAGTTTGTTAACTTATTTGAAATTAAAAGAGATAATAAAATATTCGAAAAGAGGAACAGCAATTGATCAAATTTAAGAAAAGGAATCTTTTTTCCTCAACATAACCGGAAATATTACCTTCACATGGTTTGCCTCTGCACTGTCTTTGTCATCAGAGATCATCTCAGCATCAGGATGATCACTTACAGGAGAGGATTCAGCAACCTTGGCAGTGTCTATGTTAGAACTGCAGCTTGCTAATACCCGAACAACACATCCCATTAATAGATCAAGAAAAGGTCTGACACGAAATTCATCAAAAACACCCATAATATCCTCAATTACATGCAGAAAACCATATCTTTTCTTCCAGGAAAGGGCTGTTATATTTTCCACAGTGAAGTATTTCAGAAAATTTAGGGAGTGAAACTCATCGATAGGGTTTGAATACAAATTAGAAGCATAACCATCTTCATTTGGTATAATTTGCAAGGGTTTCAATAACAAGGCAAAGAAAAGATGGAGCTCATTAGAATCCAGTTGAGCTATGAAACCAAGAACTGCCTTTCGAAGATGTACACTTGCATTCTGTCAAAATTAGGTCATACAATTAACATTGGTGATAAGAATGACACATCATAGTAAAAAAATTAGATAGAATTTAAAACCCATTGACTGAAACGTTAGGGGACAAAAGATTTAGATGATGGGCATACCTTTCGTGAAGCAAGCGTTTTCAAGTTTCTGATTTTCGGGATCAGGAGGCGAACAACTAAAGGCACCAGATGAACCCTATGACCTTCCTCAATTAGACCGGCTTCTTTAGATAAACTCCATGTTGTCAGTTCTTCTCTCAGATATTTTGAATTGATTAGATTTTTAAGATGCTGGTCATATGGGAGTAAGAAGTCGTCTTTCCACAATAAAAGGCAATCAAGAACCCTTGCCTGTATGTCAGCATCATTGTCATCTAGCAGCCTGATAAATAAAAAGAAACAAAATCCATTAAACGACTATGAAACACCCGAACTTGAGTCAGTGGTTTGCATGTTATTTGAATGAAAGCATCAATTTTACGTTGTTTATTGTAAATTATCATATTAAAAATACTTCACTATTGCTATGTCCTAACATACCATATTCTAATTTTTGAAATTCAGTTTCTGTGTCCATGCCATATCCATATTTTGTGTCTGTGCTTACTACATCCCTTCCCTTCCTTTACTTTTATTATTTCGTTCTCTCTCTGTCCTTTTTCTTTCCTCTCTCTGAAACTTTTATCTCTTTCTCAATTTCAAAGTTCACACTATTCTTTCAAGTTGTTCCTCTCAATCTGTCTTTCTTAATAACAGTTTACAGTAATTTAATGTTTAATTCATGATTAGGTTTGCTTTGGATCTAAGTTGGTTTCATCCAAACGCAGGTCCTCAAGCAAGAGGACAATTTCCTTTAGGCCAAAATCTCCTAGAAATGATCTCTAATCTTTGTTAGTATCTTTTTTCTGATCTGTGAATCGACTCAACTGAACTAGCATATTCATGTTGTGTTGTGTTGTGTAATGTTGACATAGGTATGTTGCCTTCAACTATCAAGTCCATGCACCAGAGGTGACAACTAACATAACAAAAAGGAAGCAAGAGATGAGACAATATAAAGCACTGACCTACTTTGCAGAACATCTTTTAGAAATTGACTTCGATAGAATGCTCTGGGGTTCCTCATCAGTTTTAACAAGCCTAGCCATTCTTTAAGGATACCCTTCCATTCTTTCCCTTCATAAATGTCTGAATTGAATGAACCCGGGCTGCAATCCGAATGAGAAAATATATCAACTCCTATAAGCTTATTTGTGTTGACGCTTTACACGATAAGAAAAACAAATCAGTGAAGAAGATGACTACCTCACAAGATTATCACTATCATAGCCCAAAAACCTTAAAAATAGGGGTATAATTTGACGGGATCGAGATTCAGCAACAGAAGGAATCTTTTGCAAAGATTGGAGCAACAAGGACAAAACTGCTGTGCCTGGTGTGTTATCAGATGCAGGATTCACAAACAAATCGAATCGCCTTACAAGATCTGACCATAAAAACCAGGGAGAAATTAAAAATCCTAATGACATATAATGAAAATCAAAATTGATCAAATGGCATATCCTAGACCATGTTTTCAATCATGAAATTTACAACTGACAAGATATAAAATCAAATGACAAATAGAAATCAATCATATAGCAGAAACATATCTCCACATACCACTAGATGAGTCAGATAAATTTCCATTATCTCTGTCATGTTGAACATCAGGTGCTTGTACCAGGGACTGACAACGGTCAAAATAAGAAATAAATTTATCCCAGACTAGTCCAGTGTGCTTGCTAATCAGAACTGCAAGGCACTCAGAAGCCGCATCCCATAGATAGCTAAAACGATTATGGAAGATGCCAATTATCCCGTTCAAAACGAGAGGTACATATGTTTTAGGTATCCTTCCAGCAGAGAGGCCCATCTGTATTTTAGATATCAGTAAGGTAACCTTCCTGCTGGTAGAAATTGAAAGAGGAGTAGCCTCAATAGACATTAAGAGCTGAAGAACCTGTTTCAAAAGGAAATGTATTTGTATCAGTTATCCAATAAGTGCAGGCGACAAAGAATAAAAGCAGCAGAACATAGCGCACGTACATTGCTTTCATCAGTATCAATAATACCAGCCTGAGAAATCTCTGTTTTCATTTTCTTCTCAGCATGCTGATCCTTAGCAGAAGTTTCACAATTGAGAGGCTCGTAATGGCACAGAATTCTTAGAGTAGGAAGACGAATTCCTTTATCTGGGTGGCACAAACTATCAGCAAATATGCCAACTGCATCCACCATATTCTCCCCTTTAAGCAAGGGATGATATGTTTCCTTGCTGCTATCAGCTTGCAATGCAGGCCTACATTTGTACGATATTTTCAGACATAACCAGTGATCAACATACACAACAGGTTTACATGATCAGAAAGAGCATGGGTGACTGTGTTCTTTAAGAATAAAATAAACAAGACCAGAATGATCATGCTTCATGAGTGCATGTGTTCTATCTGCGTTTGGAAGTTTGTTCAAGGCCAGTGGGAAAGGGGGAGCTCACCAGATGGGCCTTGACCCCACTAGAGAGAGAGAACCACTCAACCCTGGGTTATTTTCAAAAATGCATGTATATGTATGTGTATATATATATAGACAGAGAGAGAGAGAAAGAAAGAAATGACAACATACCCATTCACATTATCCAAGTAATCAGCGACAGCAAATAGTACTTGAGAGGATGATTTGCAGGCCTTGGAAAGGTCTAAAACTTTGCTAATTTCTCCAAATCCAACCTTTTTTACATTATGCCATTTATTATGAGAACCTAAAGCAGCACCAACTAGGCTCTCCCAAGTGTGTTTGGAAACTCCTGCAATACTTTCTGAAAGAATAGGACAAAACGAAAAGAAAAAAAAAACACCATTAGAAGATACTACAAACAGATTGAAGAATGATAAAAATACAGATGTGGATTTCTGAACAAATCAGAGATATGTATTCCAGACAACAAGAGACAACAATGCTTCAGAGTACACACAAGAAAAGAAAGATGAAAGGCAAGATTAGTTACCATCCTCAACCATCAGAAGCCGCTGCAGTGCATCTATCAACTCTATCAGTGCAGATTCACTCGCTTGGACATCGAACATATATGGATAGCAGCTTATAATTCCCCACAAGATAGCCAACTTGGCCTCATCAATTTGAGCAGTTAATGGATTACCAATTGCAATGTCATTTATAAGCTTGATCCAGTTACTGATAACCCCTTGCATATAATCACATATCTTCGAAAGTCTCCCTTCGGACATCTCATCTAAGAATTTAGTGCTTTGAGGATGCAGTTGCAGTCTCTCAAAGAAAGACAGTAACAGGCACAAAACTTCTTCTTGTGAAGATTCTACCAGATCATTCATAGCACTGAAAATTGAAGTGCAAAATTTCAATAACTGCAGCTAAAGCGGAAAGAGTAAAGGAAGACCCAACTGCAATTTAGATGTCAATATTACCTTAAAGCATAATCTTTGAAAAAATATATTACACATGGGTCCCTCAGCAGTAGTTCTCTGAGAAAAGTCAACAAACTGAAATGCAAACAACAGCATGTCAAGAAGATAAAAGGAGCTAAGCTAAAAGATGGGGCATTCAGACTGACTCTAGAAAAGACAATACCTTGAGTTTCTTAACTCAAATATAGGAGCCCACTGCAACAAACAGCCAGAGATGGTAGACAAATTATTAGAACCGTGGAGTCCATCAAGAAGGTGTAGCACTAGTTGCAGAACTTTATCAACAACATCAGATAAACTACCATTTCCTTTGCTAGAAGGCAATACAACTTTCGGCACCAAGGACTCTACAACTTCAAGCATTCGTTGATAGTCTGCACAGCATTATAACAATTAGAATTGGCAGTAAAAGGTAAAAGAATGACAGAAACAATATCAAACATAAAAAAGAAAGAAGCCAGTATATGAAGACCATTATCAACTCACCCAAGATACCACGCCCACTATTAACCTGAAGAGAAGATATTAGCAGCAATAAAAGACGACTTAGATGCAAGCAAGACCCGTGAGCTAGAGAGTCGCTTATTTCCTGATACAAGCACTCCCACATTAGATTTAACTCCTTGGCTTCTAGCTCCTCAGTTAATTTTTGAAAGGAAGTAATCACAACTTCAAGAATAGCATCTGAGCCTGCAAGAGGAAAGGCACACCCTAAGCATCAAATAAAACTAGATAAATAGGAAAACCACATACTAAGCAACAGCCTCTACAAACAAGACAAACCATGCTACAACCAAACTAAGCTAAAAGAATATGGCACTTAATAAAGACCAACCAGAACCAAAAAAAGATATCAGGAAGTCAACAAAATTTGTAACCTAAAAAAATCTACCAGTAAATAAATAACTAAGTCAGTAAGCCAAAGCAACTTGACTTTAAAAGTTAATGCATTCCACAAAGAAAGTGCATAAGTATATCAGATTTATTCAACCATAAATATGTAGCTTGGATAGAAGGGTGAGCTAACAAAGTGAACAGAACATTGCTTTTAACTTTTGAAGCTCACATCTTGTAATTACTTTGTCTTCACAAAGGCATAAGGATAAAAAACTGGAAGACACCACCCAATGTAAAGGTGCCTTTATTACAATGACCTACTTTCACTTAAAAAACCATAATTACAACGACTATTGACAGACAAACAAATGTAAACAACTCAAATCCATCTACAGATGAAATGTCTAATAAAAACAAAAACTTAATGATTATCTTCTTGCTGTTATACTATTTTAGTCCCACATATCCCCAAAAAAAAAAAAAAAAAAACCAATTTATATATCTGCAATGTTTTTCTTCATAGAAGCGTTAGGCCCTAACGCCAACAGAGCAACAAGATGATCAGTAACTCATCTACAGGAAAATGCCATAAACACACATGTTAATAGTTTATGCTCTATAGAAAAGCATTATCAGTAAGAAATGAAATACCTTCAGGAAACTTATCACCAATAGCAAATATTGAATTATCCACCAATAATCGCAAAACTCTCTGTGCTCCAGAATGGAACCTTGATGAGGTTCCTAACATAATATAACATAACAAAGCACTAACTCCAGATTTCCGGATAGGTAATGGTTTCTTCACAACTTCAAACATGGTCTTCCTAATACCTGTTTTAAATCAAAATTTAGAAAAATATAAGCCACCATAACAAATAGAAAACCAAAATCTGATTCAACATTGCAACAAAACCAGATTAAAAAACAATAAACGTGTGTAACTAGCCAAAACACAAAACGAAATAACCAAAATCTCAGATATCAAAAAGGAATTTTGGTGGCAGATTTACCATTTTTTTCATATGGACAAGAGAGAGAGAGAGAGAGAGAGAGAGTTCCAAAATGCTTTAGGCCTTAGAACTATTAATTTAAGCAAAATGTAATCAACTATTAATTTAAGCAAAATGTAATCCGAACTGGAAATAAATTACTGAGAGAAAAAAAATCAAAACAAGTTCTAAGGATCACAAAAATAGGAAATTGTGAAACAGGTTTTAAATCATAAACAGCTGATACCTTTTATAAGTTGCACAACAGGTGCATTCCGCAGCAAGAATGATGTAGCCTCTGCCATAAACTCTTGGACATGATCCTTTGGGTAATACCTCAACCTCACAGTAACCCTTCCATACAATGAAGAAAGAGCATAAGCCACATAGATTGCAACAAACATTTCATTATTTATAATTGATTGCAGTCTAGAAAACAAAATCTCCCATTATATTCATTTGTCAAACTCAAGGAATAAATTGTTAATAGGTAAGTTGTCAAGATAGAATGCAACATCAAAAGCAATATATAACCATAAGATATAGAGAGAAACTCAAAAGATAACATTCAGCATAGTGAAAACATAAATATCTTTGAAGAATTCAACACTTCCCTCAGTACTGTGATGAAGCCTTAAAAACCTTTGACACATTGAGTGAGAGCCCTTCCACACAGGACTCCCGGATCAATATGACCGACTTTTGTCTATGTTCAACCAGTCGGTCTCACAGTCAAGCAGGCTTACACTATTACGCTCACAGGCAGAATCTTAGCTTGAGCCTACCTTTGCACACCTCCATTACTCTTTAGGAGGCAATTATCTTAAACCATCTTTTAACAACAACCATCAGCAAGACTTGATTTATTTTCCCCATTAAGGATGAAACCATATTTCTAAGGTACTTGGTAGAAAATTCCTTAATAAAACATTCTTCTCTCCTAACCCAGAAAAAAATACAAGGGGGAAAAAAAGCTTTCGCTTCCAAAGAAACTTGAATCAAAAAGAACCATCCAACTACACGAGCTACCTATTTATAGTACATTCTTTGAAAAAGAAAGTCAAGAAAACACTCACTTGAGAACATGTATGACATCCCGTATAAGATACTTCTGCAAATACATCATAATGTATGACCATGAAGTAAAAATCTGCATGAAAAGGATGTGGAGGTAAGAGTAAAACAACAATTACCAAGATTAAGGCCAGCATCGAACAAGAAACACAATACTAACACATGAAGGACTATTCAGATGAGAAAAAAGAGAATATAGCCCAAACCTGCTCAAGGAGATCTGGCTCCCTATCTGCACCACTTTTGAGGAGAGATACTAAGGAATCAACAATCCTAGGCAGAAATCTGACCAATAAAATATGCAAATCAGTCTTGTATGCATCTAAGATGATTCAAAATGAAAATTAAAAAAATCTATAACAAGCAACAATAGCAATAGTAAATAACTAAATAAAGAAAAAAAAATAACAATTGCTGAACTATTTGCCAACAGTTTAAAAGTCACCAGCAAAGTTAAAAAAGATTTCAACTTTGAGAAATGAAGTAGAATTGAAAACACAACTAGCCTTCAGAATCACATGTTAGAATCATACAAAATGCTCCTATTGCTAACCTTTTAGGTGTCAAAGTGGCAAACACAAATAACAAGCACAAACCAGTCTTTAGACTTGTTCATGGTTCGGACTACCCACTTAGGCCCAAAGGTCCGCCCAAAATTTGGGAGGGTTTGGGCAAAATCATTAGGTGCGAAAAATGGGCTTGGGAAAAAATTGTTAAGCCCGGAACATGGGCTTGGGCAAAAAAAATAGGCCAGGCTCGGGTTTGAACATTTAAGGCCCAAACCCAGCCCGTCCCATCCCATTTTTAAGTTTATAATACTTTATATTATGTTATTTTTATATATTGTGTAATTTATAACACAAAAAAGTTAAACTTATACTAAACATATAATACTACTCTAATGTAAACATTAAAATAATGTTAAGATGACCATATAAAAAATTTCAATAAATAAAAATATATATAAATTTATTAAATATTGAAATAAAATAAATATTTTAAGAAAATTTAAAATAATATGGGAGGGCCTAAAATGGGCTTGGGTTAGTCTTTTGCAAATATGAGCGGGTTTGGGCAAAATTTTAAGCCCATATTTCGAGCTGGGCCAAGCTTGGGCAAGCATAAAGTATGTTAATATCATGCTTAGGCCCAACCCAAACCTAGCCCAACCCGGCCCATGAACACCTCTACCAGTCTTACACTTCTATCCCTTCTCGTTACTTCAAATCATGAAACCACCCAGTGGCATTGTCTTTGCCACTTCGATCTCTTGAGGTTCTTTGGTTAATAAGTTAAAATATTTTAATTCAAAGAGAAGATGAAAATTCCTATAATATCAACATTTTCTCCTTTAACAAAATAAACAACCAAACCCCCTACTCTTAACAGAAGAAACCTGTAGTGACATAAATGTTAAAAATAAACAAGTAAAAGCCAAATTATTTCCTAAAAAATAGATCCAAGATTATCCCTACCAGTGCATGCCACTACCTATTACTAAAGAAGAAAAAACCATCTTGCAGTTGTAGATAGCCCTTGGGTTGCATGAATTTACATCTCTGCTATATGCACCACTACAGCTTGATGCTGTAAACATCAGCAATCAAATACAGTGGCTTCCTCGCCACATCAGGATGAAGTTCCTTAGACAAAACTCCTCTCCCCAAAACAGACCAGATGTTGACATAACCAACAATGTCTCGAGCTCTCTTGCTCTTCTATTAATTGTATTTGTTCCACTTGATTTACTAAACTATGTGCTAACCCAGAAACATCAATGCATAAAACATGATACCACAGAGTAATGTATCAAAACTGTATCAAGCCCATGACCCATCCATATATATGATATCTACTCTGTGCATTACTTCTAGCATAGCCATAAAATGACCTACGAGAGCAACTATAAGCATCAGGCAACTATCTATGGCAAGTTCAATTTATATAGCAGTGATATGCAATTACAAAACATGCAGCACTACTTTGTTTATTATTCAATCAAAAGGGAGGGCAAAGATGCATTTGATCAAAGGAAGAATAGACTCACGAAAGAAAATCTTTGAGAAGATCTCTGGAGAAGGCTGCCAACAATCTGCACAAGTTAAAAATTTTGTTATCTCAAACTAGTAGAGAATGGGAGCACCAGGTAAAGCAGATGAAACCAAAACATCAATACCAAGCACCAATAATACAAATCATACGAGAATTTCCTTTAACCATAAACAACAAAATAGATGCCAGTATTATAACTGAGAATGCTCTAACATTATAGCAGCATGGTTATTTCCCAAGTGAAATTATTAAGGATGCAATTCAGGAATCAAAAAGGGTAACCAAGTACAGAGTTTGGCAACCAGATACATCCAATATTGTCAAGTGTCAAAGCGCATTAGGTGCTAGAACCTTTATGTTGCCTGAGCCACAAGGCACAAATGAAGCACTTGCTTAAGCAACCTAAGCAATATGTATATGCGCCTGTTTTTGTATGTATGCCTGTGTATACATATAAATAAGCTAAAGATACATCAATTTAAGGGCCAATATGCATGATTTTCATGTGGTTCAATATCTGTTGTTGAATACTCGGACACTGAGAAGAAAAGAGTCCCTATTACCCCTCTCTTACTAGTAGAGTACAGTCAATGAAGAAAAAAAAAAAAGCAAATAAATGATATTAAAGAGAAATTCAGTCAGGCAAGCTATTTTAGCGTCTATCGCCTTACAAAAAGAACAAGGCACACCAGATGTGTGCCTTGTCAAATGCAACTTGCTCAAACGAGTCTAAGATGTTCTTATTGTCTGGTACAGGCACAACTAAACAACACTGGATACACCAGAAGACGAATTCAACTAAAAAGAAGTGGAAGTGAAAGCTGTTGCAAGGCAACCCAAAACTCAAGTAATTATTGAACCATCAAGCAGATGCCATAAATTTTCACAGCAATATGAGCTTATTCTATTTATTTGTTTAAGACAGGATATAACATGTTATCGGCAAACTTTGCCACTGAGGCAGTCCTTTTTTTATGCTAGATCAATATTCTCTACAGTACTGCTGCATAATAAAATTTAGAGAGTTAATTTGATGAGATTACAGATAAGATTTTATGGCTATTTATCTCTTCCAACACACAACTGATTTGTCAGCCATTTTATTTGAAGGAAACATTACAAAAAACCGCAACCAAGCTTATAGCAAACCAAAGGATTAAACTTAATCAAACATAAACTTGCACACCTGAGTATAGGCTCGAGAGATAATCTCGCTTTCATTTGTAAGCGGGATATAAGTTTATCAAATATCAAGTCCTTGTGGAAGAGTACCGATGGTAAGGTCTGTACAAGAGGCATCGTTTCCACATAAAATGAAATGAAATCCTCTGCTGTATTCAATTCCTGCATTAAATACAAAAAATAAAATGAAGAACAATGAAAGGAAAGAAAAATTAAAGACCGCCTAAAATAAAATTGTAATAGACCGTGTTAAAGAGCCAATTTCCACTGCTTCGGAAGTGATAATCCAAGAAGGCTCCCAAAAAAGCAATGAAGTAGCTAATTGAATTCAATTCTTAAAATATATAAAATAAAAAAAAAGGGTTCTAACAAGGTAAAGAAGTTAAAAAGAAAAAAAAAAGTTTATGAAATTAAACGCATACCCTCCACTCGATGAGGCAATCACAAAGGAAAGTTGAACCTTGAGAGGGCTCCAACTTGATTTTTTCTAGGCTTCTAAATACATTAATATCAATATCATCTATTCTCTGAGAGAAAGACTTGAACTGCAATTAACATAAAGAAAGAAACAAAGTAAGAGTTCGAAAAGGAACTGAAAGGGAAAAAAAAGGGAAAGAGAAAGAGAAAGAGATTAAAGATCATACAACAAAGCGCCTACGACCCTCAGATTTATTGAGCGACTTGACAGCTTGAGCATGCGAGGGTGTTGCCATTGAAGATACAAATAGAAAAGAAAAAAAAAAAGGTGTTGGTTTCTTTGTCTGAATAAGATAATCGAGGGTTTTCCAGAGAAAAATTAGAACTTGTGCTGTTTGTCTTTGCAGGGTTTTACAAGGGTTTAGCAGAACTGTCCTCTCTTCTTAATTTTCTTTCTTTGAGCAAACGAGGCCGCCGCTCCTTCGAGTCTCAGAAAACCTAGTCACGAACCAGCGCCAGTGTTTTAAAATAATGTTCCGCCTATTTTCTTCATAAATTGAATTTATTAAAACCGATTTAAATTATTATCTCAACCTATATAACTTACACTCTTTTTATATGAAATCAATAACATCTCTTACCAACTTTACATTTCTATTCAGGCTATGCCTCAAAACTTTTTTAAAAAATCGTAAGTTTTTGGGTTTTTTTCATTCAATTGGGTAGTTAAATTTTAAAATATAAAAAAAAAATTAAACTTTTTCAAAAACAACAATTAAGTTTTCGCTTTTTTAGCACTCAATTGAGTACTTTAAATTATCAAAATGCATCAAAAAATCTTTTTAAAGTTAAATTTTAACAGTTGACCGTTAAAGTTAATAACCCTTAATTTTTTTTCAATTAAAGCCACTCGTGTCACAATCATGATATGATATGTGGCAAAAAAAATATAAAAATAAAAATTATAAAAATTATTAAATTTTAATAAAAGTTATTTAAATTTTTTTAAAAATTAGAAAAAAAATTATAAAATATATCAAAAAGACCCTTTAATCATTAACTTTAACTGTTGCTTTAACTGTTGACCGTTAAAGTTAACGACCCTCAACTTTTTTCAATTAAAGCCATTACGTGTTGCAACACAGCATGACATGTGGCGAAAAATGATAAAAAATAAAAATCAATAAAAATTATAGATAAATTATAAAATTATTCTTTTGGTACGATAATTTTTATAATTTTTTTATAAATTTTATATTTCTTTACATTTTTTTGTTTACGACTTTATAAAATTTTACAATTTTTTTCTATATTTCTATATATTTTATATATTTTTGTGATTTTTATAATTTTTTTTCTAATTTTTAATAAATATTAAATGCTTTTTTATATATTTTAAAATTTAATAATTTTTATAACTTTTATTGATTTTTATTTTTATTTTTACCATTATTTGTCACATGTCACGTCGTGGTTGTGACACGTGGTGGCTTTAACTGAAAAAAATTAGGAGTAGTTAACTTTAATGGTCAAATGGCCTTTTTGATGTATTTTGTAAAAAAAAAGGGGCTTATTTGTTTTTTTTTAATAGTTTGAGAATTTTTTTATGCATTTAAAAGTTCAAGCACACAATTGAGCGCAAAAAAAAATAGTGGCTTAATTACTTTTTTTTTTTTTAAGTTTAAGGATTTTTTATACCCTTAAACCTTTTTATTTATTTCTTACAATAAATATATTCTTTACATAATTTTTATTATTCATTTATGTGAGTGACATAATCTAAATTATATTTAAGCTATTTATTAAGTTAATAATATGAGTCAATTAAATTTTGATGCAAGTAAAAAATGACTAAAAATTGTTTCTATAAAAAAAACATATCAATTTTTTTATTACAAAAGTAAGGACAAGGCCCCGAAGAACTAGAAAACTGATGAATGCAAGCTCTTAGGTAGGTAATCCTTTGCATTTTAACCACAACAGTACTTTTTATATAGACAAGCTTAATATCAAATGTTGCCTTCTATTATTTGTGATACAGCCTCTAGATCTCAAAGGAATTAAGGCATCAATCTTTCAAGTGGTCTAATCATTAGAAGTAAAGTTTCCCAAATAAAGATTAAGTTGAAGATATTTTTGCAATAACAGCTCAAGTACAGGGACTATTCATCGATAGGACATTTAAGACTAGCACCCAAAATTATATAACCCCTAATGACCTATCCTTTGTGTTCCAAGTATTTACGAGGTTCATACGGGTCATATACCATGTCCATTTCA
Source organism: Gossypium sturtianum (assembly GCA_025698515.1). Lineage (NCBI taxonomy): Eukaryota > Viridiplantae > Streptophyta > Magnoliopsida > Malvales > Malvaceae > Gossypium > Gossypium sturtianum. Next base: position 58,020,636 of record CM046952.1, read on the forward strand.
ATTAACTTTCTTTACATCATACCATTACGAGCACACATCCATATAGTTCTTATTTATCAAACATAACACCGAATTAACTAACAATGCAATTTAGTTCAATTTACTAATTGCCATATATCAATCAATTTAATTCATTCGTAACATAAATACTATCATATCATATAATCATTTAAGCATTTCTTTGTTACATGAATTCAATTATATTCTTTCCTCACTTCCAATCATGACCTTCAATTATAATTTCATTTCAATTTGATTCAATTCCACAATTTAATATTTACTATACAAGCAAATTTAAATACAAAATACTTAAATTATTCAATAATTCACAGAACAACAACTAAATCAATTACTTTATTGTGCGAACTTACAGGACTGATTTGCAGTAACGATTTAGAGTATCTCAATCAGTGCTCGACGTTGTATCAATTCATTATTTCCATTTTCATTTACACACATTAATATAATCCAACATTATGTAATTAGGTTCATATAATATCTTTAAAAATGTACTAAAACTAAACCGAATGAACTTACCAGACTAACTGTAACAATAATGAAAGTTCAAGGACTATTTAGTAATTTTCTCTTTTCCTCGATTATTAGCTCATCCTTGATCTAAATAATAATTTCATTCAATTATCAATTTCCAGCAACATAATTAACTATTTTATGCAATTAAGTCATTTTTTATATTTTTACAAAATTATCCTGACATTTTACTTTTATACAATTTAGTCCCTAAGGTCAAAACTTGCAATTTAACCAATTTTAATCAAATTTAAGTTCAGCCGAACTAGATACTACCCCATTTCAGCACACACTTGCTGTTATTTCACATCAAGTCCTTATAATTTAATCACTTTAACATGTTAGTCCTTTAACCTTAAAATTACTAAAAAATACTTTACACCATAGTCTTATTTAACAACCAAACTCAATGATCTATCATAAAAGTCCAAGAATGTTCATAACTCATCAATGGCATAATCCAAAAAATTTGAAAACTTTACAAATTAATCCTCAGGTTAGCTAAATCGAGCTAAAACGAGCTCAGAAACATAAAAATTACTAAAAACGAACAAGGTTTACCTATCAAATGAGGAACCCTAAGCTTGGACGAAAGCTTGCTCGTCTCCTCCCATGGCTATTCGGTTTTTGAAAGAAGAAAATTAAAAAGATGATAGTTATTTTAGCTTATATTTTATTTACATTATGTTTAATTATCAATTTACCATTTTGCCCTTTTAGTTTCCATTCAATTTTAACAATTTCAAGCCCATTACCGTCCACAACCATCACCTATGGTATATTTATCATTCAAGGAGGGTTTAATTGCACAACTGGTCCTTCAATTATTTTAATTTATTAGTTAATTAAACTTTATTTCAGTTTAACCCTAAACTAATTAGGACTAAATGAACAAATAACCCAAAAGTTAGTGGATTAATTAATCCACCACCGCTTGGAATTTTTTACCATGGTTAAATTACCATTTTGGTCCCTTTACTATTTTAAATCTATAGCAATTAACTTTTACCTCTTTTACAATTAAATCCTTTTACCGTAATTAAGCAATAAATCATCAAAATTACCAGACCAAACTTCAATTCACATGTAATACGATTTTGTAAATATTTAGAAAAATATTTACGGCCTGAAATTATGAAAACAAGGTCCTAATACCTCGTTTTCAATAACCACTTAACTTTTGAACCGAACCACTTATACTAACTTTTAATTCAGTTAGATAAAATTCCTTAAATCAAAATTCAAAATAAAAATTATTATTGACTCATATAATTTAAATACTAATTATACGAACTCACTTGTCAAATTTGTTGTCCCAAAACCACCATTTCTGACACCATTGAAAAACGGGTTGTTACAACTTGTTTGTGACAATATTTGTCAAGTTTAGTCAAATGTATGCCAAAACTATGGTAGTTAACATGCTTATATATAATTGACCGCCTCCCGACGTGCGAATGTCGAGAATGTAAATACTACAAATGTAACACCCCAAACCCGGCCTAGACGTTATGGCCGAATCTGGCGATATCACATTGAAGTGTTTTTTGGAAACATACTTTCATTGGAAAATCCCGTTCTATATTAATTCTCGTTTATGACCATAACGGATATTTAAGGGTATTTTGTTCATTTAAAACTCAAGTTGTTTTAAGCAGTTTGTCGATAATGTGTGATATGTTGCATGGGGATGGGTTTATTATGATTGGAGGGAGTGTACTGTCTAAATGTAACACCCCAAACCCGGCCTAGACGTTATGGTCGAATCTGGCGATATCACATTGAAGTGTTTTTCGAAAACATACTTTCATTGGAAAATCCCGTTCTATATTAATTCTTGTTTATGATCATAACGGATATTTAAGGGTATTTTGTTCATTTATAACTCAAGTTGTTTTAAGCAGTTTGTCGATCATGTTAGTTTGTTGCTATATTTAAAATAATGTTTGATGCGGAAGCTTTTGTCGAATGTTACGAAAACGTGGTGTTTTGAAAAACATTTATCTTTTGAAAATCTGCGTCCTACTTCTTTCAGATATGAATTAAATAAGTAAAATCCCAAATTAAAAGTTAAAATTTAAAAGAGCCCTTATTACATAACAAAAACCCAAATTAAATTTATTGGAAATAAAACTCAAATATAAAAGCAGGTGCGGTTGTGTGGCCACCTCCGAATCCCTCGCAGCACTGATCCGTCTAAGACTGGGGATTACCTGAACAGATAAACAGAGGGGTGAGTTTAAGAAAACTTAGTGTGTAACCCCCATGTAAGTAAATAGCCAATCATGCCTTAGGCAAAATCTGATGCAGGGCCTAAGCCCAAATCAATAACAAGATGACTTTCAGTTGGGCCTTAGCCCATTCAAGATGCTCGATGTCGGTGTGGGCCTTAGCCCATTTCAGTGATAGTAGCAGCTCAGTCATGCAAACAGAGATCCTACCCAACCAGCCTCTGCACTCCACTCCGTCCAGCCCTACACTCCATGTGAGGATAAAATCACCCACCCATCCCTACACTCCAAAATTAGCACCGGTTGCGGCACTAAACAGTATTTGCAGCAGAGCTGCCAGTACAGTACACTTTCTCTAATCATAATAAACTCATCCCCATGCAACATACCACACATGTATGCAACATATCTATATCATGGCATGCTCAAATACAGTCATACATAACATAAGGCATACAGTCATTTTATAATATAGGGGCATAATAGTCATTTTCTATCATAGTGGCATAACAGTCATTTATCAGTTTGGGGTCTAGGTATACTTACCGACCCATCAGTAGGTCCACAGTCGTCTCGGGCGACCCGTGCAACCTTTACAGTCAAACAGTGAAAATGGGCCCAAGGCCCATAATGCGGGCCCATGTGGGCCACATAGCCCAGAATTGGTCTCGGTCATGAAAATTACACAGTTTGGCCTAATTTCCTCCACACGCCCGTGTGGTTTACCCGTGTAGGGCCCACAAACCTATTGGGCCCACACGCCCGTTTCGGCCCATCATGGCCCAAAACGGCCCAAGACCATGAAATCGCTCATGGTGGCCTCAACAGTCGAACGCTCACGTTTTACGCATTTTGGTTACCACACGAGCGAGCGCACGCTCGTGTAGTGCCAATGGTCATATTTTTCAGCTTTTGCCGATTCACGCTTTAGGCAGTGTTTACACACACTTTTTGGCATTTCACCGATATCGTTTATAGAGTGCTGTTACACACCTGGGTTCTATTTGCTGAGAAAACTGCCCATGCCTTTCACTTAAGATGTTACTTAATCGAATAAACATAAGTTATCCCAATCGTTATACTCACAAAAACTTACCTTTGACCGAGTGATGAAAGAAAGGTTTTGAATGCTTCAATACCACTTGCAAATCCTTCATTCCTCGAGAAGTTCTAAAAACCGAAAGGAACACAAGAGTATTTGGCTTGTCAGTGTAAGAAAGGAGGAGACTTGTTACAAATTAAGAGAAAACAAGAAGTCGAGTGCTCTTACCAATTTGTCAGAGAATAGTCGCTACACCGAAGACACAGTAGCGATAGAGGAATGAAGTAATCCGCCCGAATACCAAGATGATAAGAGAAATCGGTTTAAAGGAGAAAGAGAAAAGAAAACGAAAGAAGGGCAGAAGGTATATTCGGCCAACAACAGAAAAAGAAGAGAAGAGGACTAGTCGAACACACACCTTACACAATTCAGAAAAACAAGAAGAAAGAAAGAGAGATACGGTAGACTTGAGCAGAGAAAGCAATTGCAACCGAGAGAAAAGAAAGGAGGCACTTGGAGTAATTTCGGTAAAAAGGAAGGTTGTCAAAAACGAAGAAAAGTGAATAGAAGAATATGCCAAAGACTCCTTCCACATTCGGCCAAAGAGAGAAAAACACTACAAAACCGAAATCAGGCATACCAACTGAGGAGTACCACTCTTGCCGAAATTCTTGAGTGCTCACAGTCCAGTTTCGACACAACTCTCCCTCTCCCCTCACTTCCTTTGAATTTTTCCTAAAATCCCTCATCAAATCTCTCCATCTGATCACACATCCCCTCAACCACTCAATTTGAATTCTCTTCAACCACTTCAGTGTTTCAGTCAAACTCCAACTCCCTCACGGCACAGCAGCAAAATAATATTCCATTGCCTCCACCAAGATTCGAACCTCAGTCCACTGGCATATGTGACACGCCACTTACCCCCTAGACCAGCAGGCTTTTTATGTTTTGCTTTTACCCAAAATAATTTAAAAGCCTACTAACTATAGGCAAGGGTTTATTCCCTAAAAACAAAACTTTTTGCACAAGCCCAGGCTTGAACCCAGGACTTCTCAGACACTCCCAAACACACCCAAATCACCTAACCCCTAAGACAAACAGATATTTTGCTACAAACATACAAAAATAAATTCTTAGATTTTTGGGGCGTTACAACTCTACCCCCTAAAAGAAAATTTCAGCCTCAAAATTTACCTGATCAAAATAGATGAGGGTATAGTTGACGCATTGCCTCTTCGGGTTCCAACGTGGCCTCCTATGAGCTGTGAGCTTAAGTCTAATGAGGCAAATTATCCGACACATGACTTGGAATTGGCTGCGGTGGTATTTGCACTAAAAATCTGGAGGCATTACCTATACGGTGAAAAGTGTATCATTTACACAGATCACAAGAGCCTCAAATACCTCCTCACTCAGAAGGAGCTAAATCTTAGGCAGTGTAGATGGATTGAGCTGCTTAAGGATTATGACTATTTGATCGAATACCATCCAGGTAAGGCCAATATGGTGGCTGACGCACTGAGCCGTAGGGCTATGACGGATCTGAGGGCGATGTTTGCTCGTCTCAGCTTATTTGATGATGGTAGTTTGTTGGCCGAACTTCAAGTTAAATCGTCATGGATTAAACAGATTAAGGGTAAACAGTTGGAGGATGAGTCTTTGGGTCCTCGATTCCGATAGATTGAGAATGGGGAAACTTCAGATTTTGGACTGAATAGCGAAGGGGTACTGTGTTTCCGTGGGAGAGTCTGTGTACCAAGAGATACTAATTTGAGGCAGTCTATACTGCGAGAGGCGCATAATAGTCCTTATGCTATGCATCCCGACGGGAATAAAATGTACCGAGACCTTCGTGAGTTATATTGGTGGCCAGGTCTTAAGCGTGAAGTTACTGACTTTGTGAGTAAGTGTCTGACTTGCCAGTAGGTTAAAGCCGAACATCAGTTACCTTCAGGGTTGCTTCAGCCAGTTAAAATTCCACTTTGGAAGTGGGAGAGGGTAACCATGGACTTCGTTAGTGGGCTGCCCCTAACGCCTACTAAGAAGGATGCAGTATGGGTCATCGTGGATCGGTTGACCAAGTCAGCCCATTTCATACCGGGTTAAATCGATTATACTTTGCGTAAGTCGCTAAACTATATGTGGCTGAGATAGTGAGACTGCATGGGGTACCGATTTCCATAATATCAGATAGAGATCCTCGCTTCACGTCCCGGTTCTGGAAGAAGTTGTACGAGGCTTTGGGTACAATATTGGACTTCAGTACCGCGTTTCATCCTCAGACAAATGGTTAATCAGATAGGGTGATACAAATATTGGAGGATATGTTAAGAAGTTGTGTAATAGATTTCTGAGGCTGTTGGGAAGACTATTTGCCATTAGCAGAGTTTGCGTATAATAATAGCTACCAGTCTAGCATACAGATGGCACCTTACGAGGCGTTATATGGCCGTAGGTGTCATACTCCTTCGTGTTGGATTGAGTTGGGCGAGCGGCGTGTTTTGGGCCCTGAATTGGTTTCTGATATCGAGGAAAAAGTTAGATTAATTCGGGATCAATTGAAGGCGGCATCAGACAGACAGAAGTCGTATGCGAATTTGAAGTGTAAGGAGATTGAGTATTCTGTGGAGGACTTCGTTTTTCTTAAGGTCTCACCATGGAAGAAGGTACTGAGATTTGGACGGAAGGGCAAGTTAAGCCCTAGATTTATTGGGCCTTATCGCATACTAAAACGTGTGGGACCGGTTGCCTATCAACTTGAGTTACCTCCAGAGTTGGATCGGATTCATGATGTGTTCCATGTCTCTATGCAGAGGCGTTATCGCTTTGATCCCACACACGTGATTTCGACTGAGGAGATTGAAGTTAGACCGGACCTGACTTTTGAGGAGGAACCGGTTCAGATTTTAGATCGTGATGTGAAAGTTTTGAGGAAGAAGTCTATCCCACTAGTTAAGGTACTTTGGCGCAATCACAGCTCAGAGGAGGCCACGTGGGAACCCGAAGAGGCGATGCGTCAACAATACCCTCATCTGTTTTGATCAGGTAAATTTCGAGGCCGAAATTTTCTTTTAGGGGGTAGAGTTGTAACGCCCCAAAAATTTAAGAATTTATTTTTGTATGTTTGTAGCAAAATATCTGTTTGTCTTAGGGGTTAGGTGAATTGGATGTGTTTGGGAGTGTCTGAGAAGTCCTGGGTTCAAGCCTGGGCTTGTACAAAAAGTTTTTTTTTAGGGAATAAACCCTTGCCTATAGTTAGTAGGCTTTTAAATTATTTTGGGTAGAAGCAAGACATAAAAAGCCTGCTGGTCTAGGGGGTAAGTGGCGTGTCACCTATGCCAGTGGAATGAGGTTCGAATCTTGGTGGAGGCAAGGGAGTATTATTTTGCTGCTGTGCCGTGAGGGAGTTGGAGTTTGACTGAAACACTGAAGTGGTTGAAGAGAATTCAAATTGAGTGGTTGAGGGGATGTGTGATCAGGTGGAGAGATTTGAAGAGGGATTTTAGGAGAAAATCAAGGGAAGTGAGGGGAGAGGGAGAGTTGTGCCGAAACTGGACTGTGAGCACTCAAGAATTTCGGCAAAAGTGGTACTCCTCAGTTGGTATGCCTTATTTCGGTTTTGTAGTGTTTTTCTCTTTTTGGCCGAATGTGGTAGGAGTTTTTGGCATATTCTTCTGTTCACTTTTCTTCGTTTTTGACAACCTTCCTTTTTGCCGAAATTACTCCAAGTGCCTCCTTTCTTTTCTCTCGATTGCAATTGCTTTCTCTGCTCAAGTCTACCGTATCTCTCTTTCTTTCTTCTTGTTTTTCTGAATTGTATAAGGTGTGTGTTCGGCTAGTCCTCTTCTCTTCTTTTTCTGTTGTTGGCTGAATATACCTTCTGCCCTTCCTTCGTTTTCTTTTCTTTTTCTCCCTTAAACTGATTTCTCTTATCATCTTGGTAGTCAGGAAGATTACTTCATTCCTCTATCGCTATTGTGTCTTCGGTGTAGCGACTATTCTCTGACAAATCGGTAAGAGCACTCGACTTCTTCTTGTTTTCTCTTAATCTATAACAAGTCTCCTCCTTTCTTACACTGACAAGCCGAATACTCTTGTGTTCCTTTCGGTTTTTAGAACTTCTCGAGGAGTGAAGTTGTAACACCCTTAACCCACATCTGTCGCCAGATTAGGGTTACAGGATATTACTAGACATAGCAAAGACCATAGCAAATTAAGTACCATATAATTAATCATAACCGAATATTTAGCTAAAGATAATATAACTTCATGGAACGATTAAGTAAATGTGTTCTCAACTTAACCATAATCAATCAAATATACGCATGGAAGTATATACTTACATCACCTATTAAAAACACTATTCATTTGGTCATTTTAGAAGCAAAAGCCGAATATGCATATAGTTCTTATTCATTTTACCAACAATGTGCTAAGCATTTTAGACCAAATATACTCATGTCAAAACTTAGCCAAACCAAACTAGCTTAAACATAGATCAATTACAAAATTTATTGCCGAATACATTCAACTGCTTTAGTACTCATTTTCTTATAATTGACATAACTAAAATACTCTAAACCATACATTTCATATATATATATGACCTAAATCATATAATATCCATTTCCAATCAAGAACTCACACATATTATGTTCGAATATACACACTCAAGAACATAACTCGTGATGTCATTTACTCCCTATCATGTAACCATACTTACTAATTCACACTTATGTGCCCTTATTCAATCATTCACAAAACACATCCAATAGTTATGTATATAAGGCATAACATAGTTATTTCATAAATTAACATACGGTACATACATATACATGTGCATGAATTCCTCCAACAACCATAATATAATATATGTCTCACTCAAAACCATATCCATGCATTCAAATATCATATATATATAACATATCGGAAATGAGTTTCCAAGTTAAGCTTATAACAAGGCCGAACATACACAAATATTATCATTATCGTGTATAACCAAATCACGCCCATATATAAAAATATAGCCATTTTCGCATGGCCTTTGTTATACATCTTATTTATAATAAACTCAAAAGATTAATATAGCCTATACATGCCATAGTTCCAAAAGTTCAACTTATAAAAGGTACCAAAGATAGTTGATAGTGTGATTGACTTTGACGATGATCCCCGAGCTCGAACGTAGACTTCAAAATCTATAAAATAGTCAAATAAACACATACAGTAAGCTAACATAGCTTAGTAAGTTATAAGCAATGGTAAAATATACAATTAATTATTATACAAATTAAATCAATCTAACATGATCATCAACGAACTCATAACCGTAAATATACCTCATTTCACCATTCAATAACTACCATATTTAGAAATCTCAAAACTGAATACTCATATATCATTATTCCATCTCAAACAAACTCAAAAATTAATAATCACATTTCATTTCTTTAGTTTCATAAACAAGAATAACTTACCTCATTAGTACTAAATTATTCAACTATCATGCATCACTTACCTGTTTATTTCCTCTCGTTTATCACCATTCATTAGTTGATATCCTTGGAGGATCCGTAAACCCGCACACATAGTGCAAATCATGTAACGTATCGCACACTTAGTGCCGTTACTTTGATAAAGTGCACACATAGTGCCATTTACTTGTAATGTATCGCACACTTAGTGCCATTACTTATTTTCCGCACACTTAGTGCCAGACGACCGATTTCGCACACACAGTGCTCGGTATTTAAGCTCGCACACATAGTGCTCATTAACCCATCTTTCCTCATTCATAAAAAAAAAAACACATATGATTTCATTTTTCATTCATATATACACATAAATGTACATGTTCCAAACAACTTATTTCTCCTACCAAATACCATTACATTAGGCAACACTCAATATACATATAAAATATATATATATATATACACCAATTCGAATACAACCATCTCTCTCTTTTCATTTTCACATCTAACTAACTCTTAGTACATATATATACATATTCATTCAACTCAAATAATCAAAGCTTATATATAGGTATACTAACCTTACATTCGACTAATATATAATACATTCAATGTCACATTCGACACTATGAGATTAAACAAACTTATTTCTATTTACATATGCATATTAATTTAGATTAAAATTCACTTCAACCCAATTGCTTAAAAACTTACCTCGAAAATTGACGGATTAAGTTTCCCGACTATTCGTTCAACTTTGCTTTTCCCCGATCCAATCTCGATTCTTTTTGTTCTTGATCTAAATAATTTCAAATTAAGCTCATTCAAATATATTTTCATTCAATTTAATCCAAAAACACATAATTATGCAAATTACCATTTTACCCCTGACATTTATAATTTTTACAATTTAGTCCCTATTACACAAAACACAAAATACACAAAATTTGAACATACTCCTTTAGGGCCGAATGTTCATATTCCTTATACAAACTCATACATTTCATTTTTTTTGCATTTTGACCCTTCAATTTACAAATTTCACAATTTAGTTTTAATTACTCAAAATCATCAAAATTTCCAATACAAAACATGTAAATCTAAAACATATCTTTAATATATATTCATCAAACATCACAAGACACAAGTTTTCATCAATGGACGAATTCCAAACATGCATCAAAATCAGAAATTCTAGCATGGGTCGGATAGTATTCGAAGCAACAATCTCAAAAACGTAAAAATTATCAAAAACCGAGCTAAACACATACCTTATTTAAGCTTTATCAAAGCCGAATGAAGCTAAGTCTTCTTCTTTCTCTTTTCTTTTATTTTCGGCTAAGAAGATGAACATTTGCATGTTCTTTCTCTTTCTTTTATGTTTTATAATTTTATAACTTAAATAAAAATCATTTTTTTATTATTAATATTAACCTAACATATAATAACATAAAATTACCTAATATTCATGCATGTTGCCGTCCACTAACATTGTAAAAAGGGAATTTTACAACATAAGGCCCCCTCTTTATAAAGACACATCAGTTTATTCACTCAATCAAGAAAAAGGCTACTTTTACCACTTATGCGATTTAGTCCTTTTTCTTAAATTAAACATACAAACAATCAAAATTTCATACGAAACTTTCACACATGCAAATTCACATATAATAAACACGAAAAACAATATTTAAAATTTTTTTTGACTCGGATTCGTGGTCCCGAAACCACCGTTCCGATTAGGGCCAAAATCGGGCTGTTACAGAAGTATTTGCAAGTGGTATTGAAGCATTCAAAACCTTTCTTTCATCACTCGGTCAAAGGTAAGTTGTTGTGAGTATAACGATTGGGATAACTTATGCTTATTTGATTAAGTAACTGCTTAAATCAATAATTGAGGATTGTTGGTCAAGTGTAGGTTTCAAAGGCGTGGGCGGTTTTCTCAGCAAATAGAACCCAAGTGTGTAACAGCACTCTATAAATGATATCGGTGAAATGCCGAAAAGTGTGTGTAAACACTGCCTACAGCGTGTGATCGCTGTAAATTAGAGTTTTAAAATTTATAAAAGAATGATCGAACCTGGAAACAAACTCTGACAACGATTAAAGGCAAGTGCACCTATCGAACAGTAGTATAGTTTAGGCAAGACCGGATTATCGAACCCAAAGGAACTAAAAGTACTAATACTAACTTTATTTTTATTATTTAGCCTAAAATAAGTGAAGTTTGTTTATTAATCTAAATTAATTAACTACTAAACTAAAGACTCTAAGACAAAGAAGAATGAATTTGGAAAATAACTTTGGAAAAACTCAGTTGATTTCGACGATACCCTAGGAAGAATCCACCTAGACTTCACTTGTTATCTATCACCAACCATATGATTTTATTTACTTAGTTTGATCCGTAAGACTCCCTAACGTATATTAAACCCTCTCTCGAGGCGAATAACGCCTAACCCTAGGTTAATTAGTGGAACTCTCGTTCTCTTATAATAACCCCTAGAATAGCGATGAAATCGATCTATGGATTCCCATATTAGGTTTCACCCTAATCCGACAAAATCTCGTCACCCTATCTCTAGGCGTGCGATCAACTCCGCTTAATTATGTTGGATCTACTCTTAGGTAGGGTCTATTCCTCCTCCACCTAAGCACATTAAATTTGGATTAAGCTCACATAATTAAGAACAAACTAAGTATTTATCATATAATTCAAATAATCAAATAACAAGATTCATCACAGTTTCATCCTTCTGTATCCGGAGGTTTAGTTCATAACAATAAAGGAAAACATCTCAAGAGAAAAGATAAAACAAAACAATAAGAAATCCCTAAAACCCCCTGAAGGAATTGAAGGAGAGATCCTCCGTCTTGAGTAGAACTCTGGCTTCTTGAGATGGATCAACTGGCTATCCCTGAGTGAATCCCCACAAATCCGCCTTCTCTGGCTTAGCACGACGCCCCTAGACGATGGCTTTGGGCTCCCCCTTTCAGGTCATACTTAGGGTGTATTTATAGGCTTTTGAAATATGTTTCTTTCTCCCTAAGTATCATTTCCCGAATGAAATTGCTCTTCTCCACGGCAGAGGCACGACCATGGCACACGCCCGTGTAAATTGTGGACAGGCCATGTTCAGACTTCTTTAATGAAGCACGACCGTGTGAATCGAGGGAAGACTGTGTTCTAGATGATCAGTGAGGCACAGCCGTGTTATCTTTGGTCCAGGCCGTGTCGATTTCATGCTTTGGCCCATTTGTCCCGTTTTAAGCCCGTTTTGCGTTCTTTTCATCCCCTGGTGCTTTCCTGAGTATATATCATGAAAAGAAAGGATTAAGAGCACCAAATTACATAAAATAAGGGATAATTCATCCAAAAGCATACTAAATGTAACACCCCAAACCCGGCCCATGCGTTATGAGCGGATTTGGTATGTCACACGAGCAAAACATGTTAAACCTTTTTTATTCGTACTAAAATATTGCTTTGTTAAAAATCAAGAAAACAAGTTTGATTTGATAAAATACTACTAACCTCAAAGATTTGATTGATAAATCGATAAATTTGAACTAATGATCTTACAAAACCGTGACTTTTGAAAACGACGTTAAAAATTAGAAAGAGAATCCAAGTCTTTTGAAAATATCGTTAATAGTTAGAGAGAAAATATCCGTGTTAAAAATATTTGTAAAAGTTTATTTTGAAATCCATTGTTTAAGTTTTTAGAAAATTCCCCTTTTTAAACAATTTAAGAAAAATAATAAAAACATCCCATCCAAAAGCAAAAATAAAAATAGTCCAGAGGCCTTATTACAACATTTAACCCAAAATAGTAAAGTAATAAAATAAACGAAAGAAGTCTAAAGTCCAAATAAACCATTTCCGGTATGGCCTCCTCGAGTCATCCATAGCCCAAGTCCATATCATCAAGCATTACCTACAAGGGTTAAGAGAAAAGGGGGAGTTACAAGAACTCAAATGTGAAATCCCCTTACTGCTATTCATTGGGCCGGACCCAATTAGCAATATTTTGGGCCTAAGCCCATTTACAACAACAATAATGTATCAAATATAATATGCATATGATATGCAATTCCCAAACCAAACCTAGTTTTCCATCTGCTACACACCACCCGTACCAACCAGCACACCTGTGGGGAGCTTTAGTCACCCACCCCGCCAACATACCAAACGTAGGCATTAAGCCGATTATATCAAATTTGTGGACAAGCCACCAGATTAACAGAATTTACATGGCATCGCCATTTTTCATATTTGTGGCAGAGCCACCAGAATTATGTAGCAGAGCTACCAGAACTTCTCTTCATCATTATCCCATCCCATACAAATCATGTATATAATGCATAACAAATCACAATATAATAACAGTAATTTATTCGGATATTTATTACAAAATTATGGCCCATTATAACAATTAATCAAAAGGCCCATTAAGCAAAATATCAGATTTGGCCCATTTAGCAAAATATCATATTGGCCCATATAGCAAAATATCAGATCGACCCATTTATCAAATTATCAGATTGGCCCATTTATCAAAATATCAGATTGGCCCATTTATCAAAATATCAGATCGGCCCATTTATCAAAATATCAGATTGGACCATTTATCAAAATATCAGATTGGCCCATTTATCAAAATATCAGATCGGCCCATTTATCAAAATATCAGATTGGCCCATTTATCAAAATATCAGATTGGCCCATTAAACAATTTCGTAATTCGGCCCTTTAGGGGCATTTTCGTAATTTCAACCCATAGGGGCATTTTCTTAATTTCGATAATTTACCCACTGAGGGTAATTCGGTAATCTCGCAACCTAAGGGTGTTTTGGAAATTTCGCAACCTAGACTTAACTACTAATGTGGAGCATAAAAATCGAATCTGTCCATCTGCGTCGTACTAACTAAATTGACTATAACTTGAGTTAGGAATCTCGAAATATAACTCCGTAAATTTTCCTTGAGACTAGACTCATATATCTTCTTACTAAAATTTTTCCAGAATTTTTAACTTAGCCATTTAGTACAGTTTATTCCTTAAAGTTTCCCTTGTTTCACTGTCCAATGATTCTGCCCTCTCTTATCTTAATTTCAAATATCTTACTGTACAGTTTTCATATGTTGCTCCCACTTGTTTCTATTGAAAATAGACTCACTAAGGAATCTGTACATATAAACTATAACTCATAATTCACTTTGTACAATTTTATAAGATTTTTCCAAGACAGATCAGGGAACCACAAAGTCATTCAGAACCAGTCTCACTAAAATTAAGATATCTCAGAATATAGAATTCCTTTTCCTTCTCCGTTTCTTCCTTATCAAAATAGACACAGTAAGCTTTAATCTGATATCTTATTCACTTTTTAATTCCTTTTCTCCTATCTTCCGTGATTTTTCAAATACACATCACTGTTTCTGACCGAAACTGTTTTATTACAAAATACGATTACCACTACGATCATACGCACGCCCGAGTGATCACGGATGCCGGTTTTCGGTTTTCTTCGGTATTTTGACCAAATCACAGAACATATCATACAAACTTTCAGAGAGATGTGAGATTACACACCATATCAAACATGTATTCGGAAGGTACGGGATTACACACCTGATTTTGATTTCCTAAAGAACCACTCGTCGATGACCACTATATCTGAAGGTAGAAATATATCGAGTTATTTGTCCCTTATCGATATTGGATCCAATTTCCACCATTTGACTTCGACTAGAACAATACACGGTCTCCCACTTAAAGCACGATTGATCAAAGGAGTGAGTGTTAATACGGATGAGAAGAACGATAAAGAAGAAATGAATGGTTCAGTTTTTCCAAAGGAAAACGAGTGAACAATTTGATCTCCAAGGCTTAGGTACTTTCGGCAACAAGGAAGAATAGAAGAAACAAAAATGCACACTAAAGGCTTGAAAATTCGGCAAAGAGAAGAGGAAATTTGGAGAGAAAGAGAATGATACAAAAAAAACTAAAGAGAACAACCTCTCAAGCACTAGCTTTGCCAAAAACTCCTAGCAAAATTCGGCTATCACCCCCTTTAGCCCCAAAACAGTCCACATTCATGTCCCTAATAGTCAAAATTTTGCCAACCACCCTTTCCATAATACATCCCTTGAAAAAGGCCACATGTTCCCCCTACTTTCCCCTTTCTCTTGATTTCTTTCCTCACATTCATCCTTTCCTATTTTCCTTAGCCATTTTGCCAAAAATAAAAGTCCACCTTGCGTTATTTACATGCTTGGCCGACACTTAAGGAAAGAGTGTAAAAATAATAGTTAAAGTTTGCACACAATAGGATTTGAACCTCTTCCCTCAAAGTCCATCACTTGATGCCATAACCTCTTTACCAATAGCTCATTTATGCTAGGAATTTACTCTTTTATTTCCATAAGCCTTGATGCCACTTACTATCTCTCCTTAATAGGCTTAAACACAAAATTTTACTAAGGCCCAACTTGAACCCGGAACTTCATAGAAACCTCGTAACTTTCCAAAATTACCTTCTTAATAAGTCTAACTTGAAATAATGCTGTTCTCTTGTTCTCAAAATTTTAAAACGCTTCTACGCTCAAGGCCCATTGGGCCCAATTCTACTAGGCCCAATTTCGGGATGTTACAATTCTACCCTCCTTAAAGAAATTTCGTCCTCAAAATTTCCAACCAACTACTAAACGCATCGCTCAAATCACACCACTAAGCTTTCGCTGCGCACTCTGATCTTAATAACACTAATGTACCTTTAACATAATCTTGAATCCTCTTTCACACAACCAAATGTCTAACCACAGAAGCAAACAGTTATCTACCATTTATACATAAAATTTTCTACATTCAATCATCACGTTCAACCAAAACATACCTGGCTTGATGGTGATGAAACAATCCCGAGCCTTATGCTCCTTAGACCCGCATCTCAAGCATGCTCCTGACCTCCTCCAGCATTCTCCCGGATGACGCCTTCTGCAATAATCGCAAGCCAGAAAGTTTGGTTGTGCCTTAACATGCTTCACGAAATGAGACTGCGACCCAAAAGAATTGCGATCTAATTTCTTCTTACAGCTCACAGACCCAACTCGAAGCGCTTCACCGATTCCTTTAACCTCTTCCAATACCTCCATAACTATCTGAGTCAACTCGACAACCCCAGCTCGGTCATGAGACCCCGTCTCAGCCACTGGCGATGCTAACTCCTCCCTTTCGGGCACACGCCCCGATGCTGAAGATCTAGTCCTAGCACCTCGGCCTCTAGCACGTCCACGTCTACCGCGTCCACATCTTCTAGCGTTCATGTTCACTAAGTCGATTTAATCTTATTAAAAGTCTTATGAATCAGTCTATAGTTCTAATATTTATTAAACAATGTCTTATGGAGTATAGGAAGTAAAGTTGTTTTCGAGTGTCAAATCCGCATCCTAGAGTCTCAATCTCTATAGTTTCAACTCCTAAAGCTAACAGTTCTGGAGTATTCTATTTCGTAGAATTTTCGTACCACAATAATAACACAATAATCATAAAATGAAAACAATTACTTACTTGACTTGGTGCCGGATACTCGTGGTGCCATACTTCCTTTAGAACATATATTTATAAATCAAAATTCTAAATAGCTTTGGAAAAAGCTTTTGAACCCAAACCACGGCCGAGTTTTGTAACCTAGGCTCTGATACCATAAAATGTAACACTCCAAACCCGGCCCATACGTTATGAGCGGATTTGGTATGTCACACGAGCAAAACATGTTAAACCCTTTTTGTTCGTACTAAAATATTACTTTGTTAAAAATCAAGAAAACAAGTTTGATTTGATAAAATACTACTAACCTCAAAGATTTGATTGATAAATCGATAAATTTGAACTAATGATCTTACAAAACCGTGACTTTTAAAAACGACGTTGAAAATTCGAAAGAGAATCCAAGTCTTTTGAAAATATCGTTAATAGTTCGAGAGAAAATATCCGTGTTAAAAATATTTGTAAAAGTTTATTTTGAAATCCATTTGTTAATCGATTTTGTAAACCATTGTTTAAGTTTTTAGAAAATTCCCCTTTTTAAACAATTTAAGAAAAATAATAAAAACAACCCAACCAAAAAGCAAAAATAAAAATAGTCCAGAGGCCTTATTACAACATTTAACCCAAAATAATAAAGTAATAAAATAAACGAGAAAGAAGTCTAAAGTCCAAATAAACCATTTCCAGTATGGCCTCCTCGAGTCATCCATAGCCCAAGTCCATATCATCAAGCATAACCTACAAGGGTTAAGAGAAAAGGGGGTGAGTTACAAGAACTCGAAGTGAAATCCTCATCATTATTCATTGGGCCGGAACCCAATTAGCAATATTTTGGGCCTAAGCCCATTTACAACAACAATAATGTATCAAATATAATATGCATATGATATGCAATTCCCAAACCAAACCTAGTTTTCCATCTGCTACACACCACCCGTACCAACCAGCACACCTATGGAGAGCTTTAGTCACCCACCCCGCCAACACACCAAACGTAGGCATTAAGCCGATTATATCAAATTTGTGGACAAGCCACCAGATTAACAGAATTTACATGGCATCGCCATTTTTCATATTTGTGGCAGAGCCACCAGATTTATGTAGCAGAGCTACTAGAACTTCTCTTCATCACTATCCCATCCCATGCAAATCATGTATATAATTCATAACAAATCACACTATAATAACAGTAATTTATTCGGATATTTATTACAAAATTATGGCCAATTATAATAATTAATCAAAAGGCCCATTAAGCAAAATATCAGATTTGGCCCATTTAGCAAAATATCAGATTGGCCCATATAGCAAAATATCAGATCGGCCCATTTATCAAAATATCAGATTGGCCCATTTATCAAAATATCATATTGGCCCATTTATCAAAATATCAGATCGGCCTATTTATCAAAAGATCAGATTGGCCCATTTATCAAAATATCAGATTGGCCCATTTATCAAAATATCAGATCGACCCATTTATCAAAATATCAGATTGGCCCATTTATCAAAATATCAGATTGGCCCATTAAACAATTTCGTAATTCGGCCCTTTAGGGGCATTTTCATAATTTTGATAATTTACCCACTAAGGGTAATTTGGTAATCTCGCAACCTTAGGGTATTTTGGAAATTTCGCAACCTAGACTTAACTACTAATGTGGAGCATAAAAATCGAATCTGTCCATCTGCGTCGTACTAACTAAATTGACTATAACTTGAGTTAGGAATCTCGAAATCTAACTCCATAAATTTTCCTTGAGACTAGACTCATATATCTTCTTACTAAAATTTTTCCAGAATTTTTGACTTAGCCATTTAGTACAGTTTATTCCTTAAATTTTCCCTTGTTTCACTGTCCAACGATTCTGACCTCTCTTATCTTAATTTCAAATATCTTACTGTACAGTTTTCATATGTTGCTCCCACTTGTTTCTACTGAAAATAAACTCACTAAGGAATCTGTACATATAAACTATAACTCATAATTCACTTTGTACAATTTTATAAGATTTTTCCAAGACAGATCAGGGAACCACGAAGTCATTCAGAACCAGTCTCACTAAAATTAAGATATCTCAGAATATAGAATTCCTTTTCCTTCTCCGTTTCTTCCTTATCAAAATAGACACAGTAAGCTTTAATTTAATATCTTATTCACTTTGTAATTTCTTTTCTCCTATCTTCCGTGATTTTTCAAATACACGTCACTGTTTCTAACCGAAACTGTTTTATTACAAAATACAATTACCACTACGATCATACGCACGCCCGAGTGATCACGGATGCCGGTTTCGGTTTTCTTCGATATTTTGACCAAATCAAAGAACATATCATACAAACTTTCAGAGAGATGTGAGATTACACACCATATCAAACATGTATTCGGAAGGTACGGGATTACACACCTGATTTTGATTTCCTAAAGAACCACTCGTCGATGACCACTATATCTGAAGGTAGAAATATATCGAGTGATTTGTCCCTTATCGATATTGGATCCAATTTCCACCGTTTGACTTCGGCTAGAACAATACACAGTCTCCCACTTAAAACACGATTGATCAAAGGAGTGAGTGTTAATACGGATGAGAAGAACGATAGAGAAGAAATGAAGGTTTCGGTTTTTCCAAAGGAAAACGAGTGAACTATTTGATCTCCAAGGTTTAGGTACTTTCGGCAACAAGGAAGAAAAGAAGAAACGAAAATGCACACTAAAGGCTTGAAAATTCGGCAAAGAGAAGAGGAAAGTTGGAGAGAAAGAGAATGATACAAAAAAACTAAAGAGAACAACCTCTCAAGCACTAGCTTTGCCAAAAACTCCTAGCAAAATTCAGCTATCACCCCTTTAGCCCCAAAACCGTCCATATTCATGTCCCTAATAGTCAAAATTTTGCCAACCACCCTTTTCATAATACATCCCTTGAAAAAGGCCACATGTTCCCCCTACTTTCCCCTTTCTCTTGATTTCTTTCCTCACATTCATCCTTTCCTATTTTCCTTAGCCTTCTTGCCAAAAATAAAAGTCCACCTTGCCTTATTTACATGCTTGGCCGACACTTAAGGAAAGAGTGCAAAAATAATAGTTAAAGTTTGCACACAATGGAATTTGAACCTCTTCCCTCAAAGTCCATCACTTGATGCCATAACCTCTCTACCAATAGCTCATTTATGCTAGGAATTTACTCTTTTATTTCCATAAGCCTTGATGCCACTTACTATCTCTCCTTAATAGGCTTAAACACAAAATTTTACTAAGGCCCAACTTGAACCCGGAACTTCATAGAAACCTCGTAACTTTCCAAAATTACCTTCTTAATAAGTCTAACTTGAAATAATGTCGTTCTCTTGTTCTCAAAATTTTAAAACACTTCTACGCTCAAGGCCCATTGGGCCCAATTCTACTAGGCCCAATTTCGGGATGTTACACTAAATATGGGCCTAAAATATGTTACTATTTCGGTTTATCAAATACCCCCACACTTAAGCTTTTGCTTATCCTCAAGCATAATTCTCAACTTACAATTAAAACGAACTTTCTATAATTCATAATAGTCATTGATAGTATTTCATCCTAATTCAGGGATAATTTATACATGGATAATTCAACTCAAAGAGTCCTAAAAATTCAAACATTATAAGTCATAGATTCTGTAGCACAAAACATAAGTGTTTCCCTTCATCTAAACAATTACCTCTGATTCGAAATCGACAAGGATTGACATCCTCGCAAAAGATTCACTCAAATCACTCAAAGTGTTTAAGGTTCAAAATTTAGGCACTCAAAAGTCAAACATGAAGAGTTAATCCCATAGGATTGCATGAAAATCAAATCTCCACCACTGAAATATAAGATGAAACACAAATCAAAAGGTCTTTGTTAGGGTTGTAACGGGGCTAGGGTTAAGGTGTGGAGTAAGGCTGAATTAGAGGGTTAGAATCGAGATTGAATCGACAAATTACCTAACTAAGAACTAATAATAATTACATCAATTAAAAACTAATAGTACTTAATAATACGAGCTTCTTCTTCGATATTTGGAATAAATGTATAAGCTCATTTAACCACATAACTAATAATGAATAAACTTCATTTTTTTTTGTAAGAACAATCATAAATACATAATAAAAGATAAATTACTGAAATAAAAACATAGTTAGGCTATTAATCAAATCAAATCTCGATATAAGGGTAATCAAAAGGAATGGTGATAACAAAAACAAAGGGGTTCTGGGTTAATATTAGTGGGTGAGTCAATAAATGGGTTGTTAGGATTAAACGGGGTTCACTAGGGGTTAATTGTGAAGGTGGGTTTTTAGTGGAGTAAGTGGGTTAAATCCTAGGTGCCTTTATCATCTCTGTATATCAAATCAAAAAATGTGGTCTCGACATGTATAATCGATGCAAGTTCTAGAATAACAGATCAATGTTGACATACTCATAATCAATAAAGTGAGCAAGAAAAAGAATTTATGCTCTATAAGGCTCAAAAACTCATAAAATTTATGGGTATTTTGATGTCAACCTCGTAAATTTCAAACTTCAAAGTAATATTTAAACTTAGTTCGACAACCTAGAAAAATTTTTAATTTCTGAAAAATAGACTTATCATGCTTGATTCTCTAGTATTCTTCAAATTTAATTATCAATGCACAATTATCAATGACTTATTCTAAAACATATCAATAAAAATCATAAATTATCAGAAATTTCATCCTAATTAGTATTATGAGAAAATTACTTAAAAACAAGACTAAATTCAGGGATTTGAGAATAATGTAAAAAGTTTGGAATATCTAAGATTCATCCCCCCACACTTAAGATGTACATTGTCCTCAATGTACAAAGATAGATAATATCATTATAAAATCATAAGATATGGGAAGAAGTGAAACTCCCTGAATTTTTTGATGGCTCCTTGAGAGGAGATTGTGTCTTTGGTGGTGGTGATGGGCCGTCTGGATGACGAACCTGCGCTAGATGAAGAAATTGGGAGTCTCATGCAGGATTAGCCAAGAAATCTAAAGAAACCTTAATAATATACTAATAATATAATTAAAGACAAGAAAGATAAAGAGAAGGAGACTAAGAAGGAAAATAAACTAAGTTTAAAAGATAAAGGGGCCTGAGAATCCTTATGGTAGATGGTTCGAGAGGTGGGTGTGACTTTGAAGGTGACGGAGTTGTTGGTGATGGTGGAAGTGGCGTGATTCCCAAGCAGCTTTAAGAACCTAAAAACAAGAAACTAAAGCAAAATAGACTAAATTAAGTAGAAGAGAAGTAAAGATAAAGAAAATAAAGGAGAAGATAAAAATAAAAGAACAGATAATTGGTCTCAAAGACCCTTGGCTTGTTGTTTGGATGAAGCTGCCGGCATGAACTCAGGTGAATCGGTCTCCTTTGAGGAGATTGGCCTTTTACGCTTCTTTGCCATGGATATGGTTTTGCTGTAGCTCAAGAGTCTGAGGATTTATTAGGAAAAGGAAAAAAAAACAAAAGGGAGAAAAGAAAGAAAGGAAGAAGAAGAGAAGTAGGTAAGGAGAGAAAGGAGAGGGGCATGGTATTTAAATAGAATCTCAAGTCTGGCAATTTACCACGCCCGTGGGTTGAGGGTGTGTCGATTCACACGGCCGCATCGCACGACCGTGTCGCAGGGTGTGTTGATTCTCTACGTTTGTTTTCGAGTCGACCACGGTTGGAAGACACGGGCGTGTTCTGCCCGTGGTGGCAAGTTAGTAGCTTCGCACGATTGTAAGGTACGGGCGTGTTCTTCCCGTGGTTGGAAAGTCAGTAGCTTCACACGGTTATGGGGCATGGGCGTGCCCCTTTGTCGGTGCCCGTGGTGTAGTGGTTGGATCCGTGACGTCGAAAGGTGGTTGAAATTGATTCGCACGGCCTCCGCTATGTCGATGACGGGATTCTTATGGTCCACACGGCCACGGCCACGGCCGTGTGTGTAAGCGTGTGTCCTGGAATTCTGCACCCCTTGTTAGTTTATAACTAAGTGTTCAGAAAGAAAAGAAGAAAAGAAAAATAAATTTAAAGCAAAATGTGAGAATAAATTATGTTAGTGCTCGGGTTACCTCCCGAGAAGCGCTAGTTTATAGTCTTAAGCTACACTCTCCTCTCATTTGCATTGTCAGGGTGGTTTGAGGAGTTGGAAGTCCTTCCTCATGCTATCATTTACGTCTTCGTGAAAAAATTTAAGTCGAGATGTGTTTAAAGTAAAAGCACCAAAAATATGATTACTTACCTCGATTGTTCCGTGTGGGAAAACACTAGTTACCCTAAAAGATATTTCTTTGTTTGTGCCAGGGTCCGGAGGAGATATTTGAGGATCTACCTGATCTAACAGTACCTGGTCCCCTATTTTGAAGTAGTTTGTTGTTCCTATTAGCTCTTTTGGGGGCTCCTTTGGTTTTATCTTGTGTGGTTCCGGTTCTTCATCGTGTATCCCTAATTTCTCCTTGAAGTGTGTCTTCCACTCGTCTAGATCATCGAACTGAATCCCTCGATCTTCATGAGTTATTTCTTTGTTGGCATGGGGTTTAGGATCGGGTTCGATTGTATTCTTTGGTGGTGCTTCCTGAAAAGAAGGGTTAACCGAATGGTTATCGTGTAGAATTTACGTTCTCACCTTGATTACTCGATGTTCTAGCCGAGTCGAGAGCCTTGATGGTGACTGTCTCATTACCTACACAAAGTATGAGTTCTCCTGCATCAACATCAATTTTAGTCTGGCAGTTGCTAAAAGGGTCTTCCTAAAATTAGGGGATCGAATTATCCTCATCCATGTCTAAGACAACAAAATCTCTTTGGAAAACGAATCATCAATTTTTACAAGAACATCTTCGATAATACCCTAGGAATTCTAACAGTTTTATCACCTAATTGAATGCTCATCCTAGTTTGTTTGGGTTTCCCTAGACCTAATTGTTTAAACAATTTATAAGGCATGACATTTATGCTTGCTTCTAAATCAGCTAACGCATTATCAACAGTTAGTCTACCAATTAAACATGGAATTGTAAAACTCCCTGGATCTTTTAGCTTTTGTGGTAGTCTATTTTGGAGAATTGCTGAGCACTTTGCGTTAAGTTCCACATGTGACGACTCGTCTAACTTCCGTTTGTTTGTCAGAAGCTCTTTTAACAATTTCTTAAAATCTGGCATCTGCGAAAGAGCTTCAAGTAATGGTAAGTTAATATGTAATTTTTTTAAGAGTTTAAGAAACTTACCGAACTGTTCTTCTGTGTCGTCTCTTCTTAATGCCTCAGGGTAAGGTATGCGAGGTTAGTACTCCTTGATTACCGATTTTGGCTTGTCTTGTGTTACCTCAACTTTACCTTTTTCTACCTCGTTTCCTTGTGTTGGACTGGGTTCGTCTACTTCTTCGCTTTCTTGAGCTATTATGGCTTGGATTTTCTCCTTTGGATTAATTTCAGTATTACTCGGTAGACGCCCTTGCGGTCGTTCGGATAATAGCTTTGCAATTTCTCCGACTGACTGGGTAATTTCCCCGATTGCCTTTGTAAGTC
The DNA here is from genome assembly GCA_025698515.1 of Gossypium sturtianum. NCBI lineage: Eukaryota > Viridiplantae > Streptophyta > Magnoliopsida > Malvales > Malvaceae > Gossypium > Gossypium sturtianum. The sequence continues at coordinate 58,045,009 of CM046952.1, forward strand.
CTCCAACTTGGTTCTCGATCGTTTTGATCGATGTTTGTTGGGTTTCGAGTGTTGCTTCAGTTTTTCGAAAACGGGCTTCTGTGGATGCTATGAATTTGTTCAACGTTTCTTCAAGATTTGGCTTCTTTTCCTGTGGATAGGGCTGATTTTGGAAATTTTGAGGAGGTTATTGTCTTTGATTTCCTTGATTTCCTTGTCCTCCCCACGAAAAATTTGGGTGGTTCCTCCAACCTGGATTATAATTATTACTATATGGGTTATTATTAGATCTGAAATTGTTACCTATATAGTTCATCTGTTCGCTTTCTGTGCCCGATTGTAGGGTGGGTACTCAGGATTCGCCACAGTTCCACTTGCGTCGCATTGCATGACTGGATGTACCTGCGAAGAACACAAACTATCAATCTTCTTATTCATCAACTCTACCTGATTTGATAGCCTGGTTACTGCGTAAAGGTTGTAAACTCCGGCTGTTTTTGTTGGCCTTGTTCTTGTAACTTGCCACTGATAGTTATTCAGCTACATCTCTTCTATAAATTCGTAGGCTGCCTCAGGAGTTCTGTTGTTCAAAGTTCCACCGATGGCTGAATCAATTAATTGCCTCGTTGAAGGATTCACACCGTTATAAAAAGTTTGGACTTGGAGCCACAAAGGTAAACCATGGTGCGGACACCTTCTCAAGAGATCCTTATATCTCTCCCATGCATCTTATAATGTCTCTAAATCCATCTGCACAAAAGAAGAGATATCATTACGTAATTTGGCCGTTTTGGCCGGTGGGAAATACTTTAATAATAAATTTTCGGTCTTTTGTTCCCATGTAGTGATTGACCCTCGTGGTAACGAGTTTAACCAATGTTTAGCTTTATTCTTTAATGAAAAGGGAAATAACTGAAGACTTATGGCATCATCGAAACGCCATTTATTTTGAAGGTATCACGAACTCTAAAAATTAGCTATATGAGGTTTGGATCTTCGTCCCAGTAAACCATCAAATTGAACAAACTGTTGAATCATTTGTATAGTGTTAGGCTTTAATTCAAAATTATTAGCAGCTATAGCAGGCCTAACAATACTAGATTCGGCTCCTGTTAAATGCGGTTTAGCATAATCAAACATAGTACGAGGAGCATTATTTTCTCCCACATCTTGTGGTGGAAGATTATTTTCGTCCATCCCCTCAGTAGGATTGGATCTGTCTTCTCGCTCTCCTTGGTAATTTAGGGCTAGCCTAATTTCTCTGCGATTTCTTCGAGCGGTAGCTTCAATATCACTGTCGTATTCTAAAGGTCCTCTCGGGTTCCTTCTAGTCATAAACTAGAAGTACCTGCTAGGAAAAGAAAGAAAGAAAATTTAGGAAATTTAAAATTAAAACTAAAAATAAAAATAAATTACGAAAAATAAAAATAATGGCTAAAGTAATAAAAATAGAGTTTTTTTAATATTTTAGTTCCCTAAGAATGGCGCCAAAAAACTTGATCATTGTAAATCGAGTTTTAAAATTTATAAAAGAATGATCGAACACGAAACTAACTCGACAACGATTAAAGGCAAGTGCACCTATCGAACAAGAGTATAGTTTAGGTAAGACCGGATTATCGAACCCAAAGGAACTAAAAGTACTAATACTAACTTTATTTTTATTATTTAGCCTAAAATAAGTGAAGTTTGTTTATTAATCTAAATTAATTAACTACTAAACTAAAGACTCTAAGACAAAGAAGAATGAATTTGGAAAATAACTTTGGAAAAACTCAGTTGATTTCGACGATACCCTAGGAAGAATCCACCTAGACTTCACTTGTTATCTATCACTGAACCATATGATTTTATTTACTTAGTTTGATCCGTAAGACTCCCTAACGTATATTAAACCCTCTCTCGAGGCGAATAACGTCTAACCCTAGGTTAATTAGTGGAACTCTCGTTCTCTTATAATAACCCCCTAGAATAGCAGTAAATCGATCTGTGGATTCCCATATTAGGTTTCACCCTAATCCGGCAAAATCTCGTCACCCTATCTCTAGGTGTGCGATCAACTTCGCTTAATTATGTTGGATCTACTCTTAGGCAGGGTCTATTCCTCCTCCACCTAAGCACATTAAATTTGGATTAAGCTCACATAATTAAGAACAAACTAAGTATTTATCATATAATTCAAATAATCAAATAACAAGATTCATCATAGGTTTCATCCCTTCGGGTATCCTGGAGGTTTAGTTCATAACAATAAAGGAAAACATCTCAAGAGAAAAGATAAAACAAAACATAAGAAATCCCTAAAACCCCAAGGAATTGAAGGAGAGATCCTCCGTCTTGAGTAGAACTCGCTTCTTGAGATGGATCAACTGGCTATCCCCGAGTGAATCCCCACAAATCGCCTTCTCTGGCTTAGCACGACGCCCTAGACGATGGCTTTGGGCTCCCCTTTCAGTCATACTTAGGGTGTATTTATAGGCTTTTGAAATACGTTTCTTTCTCCTAAGTATCCTTTCCCGAATGAAATTGCTCTTCTCCACGGCAGAGGCACGGCCATGGCACACGCCTGTGTAAATCGTGGACAGGCCGTGTTCGAACTTCTTTAATGAAGCACGGCCGTGTGAATCGAGGGAAGACCGTGTTCTAGATGATCAGTGAGGCACGGCCGTGTTATCTTTGGTTCAGGCCGTGTCGATTTCATGCTTTGGCCCATTTGTCCCGTTTTAAGCCCGTTTTGCATTCTTTTCATCCCCTGGTGCTTTCCTGAGTATATATCATGAAAAAAAAAGGATTAAGAGCACCAAATTACATAAAATAAGGGATAATTCATCCAAAAGCATACTAAATGTGGGCCTAAAATATGTTACTATTTCGGTTTATCAGCGTGAATCGGCAAAAGCCAAAAAATATGACCATTGGCACTACACGAGTGTGCACTCGTTCGTGTTGTAATCGGAATGCGTAAAATGTGGGCGTTCGACTGTTGAGGCCACCATGAGCGATTTCATGGTCTAGGGCTGTTTTGGGCCATAATGGGCCGTAACAGACGTGTGGGCCCAATGGGTTTGTGGGCCCTACACGGGTAAACCAAATGGGCATGTGGAGGAAATTGGGCCAAACTGTGTAATTTTCATGACTGAGACCAATTCTGGGCTATGTGGGCCACATGGGCATGTAGGCCTACATTGGCCCGCATTATGGGCTTTGGGCCCATTTTCACTGTTTGACTGAAAGGTTGCACGGGTCGCCCGAGACGACTGTGGACCTACTGATGGGTCGGTAAGTATACTTAGACCCCAAACTAATAAATGACTGTTATGCCCGTATGATAGAAAATGACTATTATGCCCCTATATTATAAAATGACTGTATGCCTTATGTTATGTATGACTGTATTTGAGCTTGCCATGTGTGATATGTTGCATGGGGATGGGTTTATTATGATTGGAGGAAGTGTCTTTGTCTTCGCACTCTGCTGCAAAAATCTCGCTTTAGTGCATAACCGGTGCTAATTTTGGAGTGTAGGGATGGGTGGGTGATTTTATCCCCACATGGAGTGTAAATCGACTGGAGTGAGGTATAGAGGCTGGTTGGGTAGGATCTCTGTTTGCATGACTGAGCTGCTCACATCACTTCGAAATAGGCTAAGGCCCACACCGATCATCGATCTCAGTAATGGGCTAAGGCCCAATTGAAATGAATCTGTTATTGATTTGGGCTTAGGCCCGGCATCAGCATTTCTTACCTAAGGCATGATTGGCTATTTACTTACATAGGGTTACACACTCGAGTTTTCGTAAACTCACCCTCTCATTTATCGCCTTCGTAATTCCTAGTCTTAGGCGAATCGGTGCTGCGAGGGATTCGGAGGTGGCCACACAACCGCACCTGCTTTTATATTTGAGTTTTATTTCTAATAAATTTAATTTGGGTTTTTGTTATGTAATAAAGCCTCTTTAAATTTTAACTTTTAATTTGGGATTTTACTTATTTAATTCATATATGAAAGAAGTAGGACGCGGATTTTCAAACGATAAATGTTTTTCAAAACACCACGTTTTCGTAACATTCGACAAAAGCTTCTGCATCAAACATTGTTTTAAATGAACAAAATACCCTTAAATATCTGTTATGATCATAAACGAGAATTAATATAGAACGGGATTTTCTAATGAAAGTATGTTTTCAAAAAACACTTCAATGTGATATCACCAGATTCGGCCATAACGTCTAGGCTGGGTTTGGGGTGTTACAACAAAAATAGAAAGATAGGAATGAAGTGTGGTTTCTGCAAGTGAACAGGTCAAATTGTAACATAGTTAGTTTACAATGAAACACTGGTGAGTATTTCGATGATCGTACCCAAGCGATTGTAGATTGGGGAAAACTAATATTAAATCAATTATAAAAAATAATTACTATTTTAATCAATTCCCAAATTTATAGTGAAAAATATAAAAAAATATTAACAACTAATTAAATTAAAATAAAATAACAATAATAAAATTAATTAACTAAACCTAATTTAAATTATCGATTTATCCTATTCCTAGTTTCGACGTCGCAAGCTACTCTAGCCTAGATCCAATTGTGTTACCTAATTATTAACTAAATCAATAATTACCCTTAATTAAGTATTTACCGCCCTTAGTTAGGAATACCCCTTCGGTCTCATCTTCATTAAGGATTACCACCTAAGATACCATTTCGGTCTTACTGCTTGGTACAAGTTTTACTTAACAGGCTACTTTTTCAGTCTCACCTGTCTTGATATTCTACTAGGGTTGTCAATCATAGTATATTAAGTTCTCTTGAATAAATACTAAATTATAGATAATTAATTACTTCATTAATTAATCAGATAAATCAATTGAATCATGCAAGATCTATATGGAGCACCAATTTATTCAAATATTTACACAAACACTCAATTAACAATGTTAAAGAAAAAGATATAAATAAAAGAATAGAATAAGAGATAGAGAATGCTCATATATATGGCGATAAAAACGCAGATCTGGCACAATCTCCGCTTGCGATAGTCTAACGTCAGAATAGGATCTTTCGATTAAGTGAACATGAAAATAAAACTAAAAATAGAAATAAAAAGTTGAAATCCAAATAATAATCTTTGTCTAAAAATCTGTCCCCCTAATGTGGTTACAATGACCCTTTATATTGGCAAATATCAGAATACTCAAGTGCCTAAAATACCCCTGTAGAAATTAGGGTTCGACTAGGAAAGGAAACCCTTTTGGCCCTTGAAAGCGCGACTTCGTTTCTCCAAGAATTCATCACGATGACAAGTACCTCCATGTTGCGACATCGACCTTGTTTCGGCCCTAATTGCTTTGATGTTTGATGTCGCGATGTCGGTGTCCTGGTGTCACAACTTCGACAGCCTGTTCTGTAACACCCCAAACCCGGCCCATACGCCACAGCCGAATTTAGAATGCCACTGCGGAAAACATTTGAAAAAAAATATTTTGACTTAGAGTGAAAACATAAAAAAAATTTATTGTCTTTAATAAAACATTGTATATTTATAAATCCAAATAAAATCAAGTTGTTACAAATCCTTCGATTTGTAATTTTAACATATATCTTTAAGATATGAGTTGCTAAAAATATAACATATCCAAATAATAAAAATTGTCAATCCACTTTAAAACATAATAATAAACTTCAAAACCTTTTAAGTGGCCCTTATTACAATAACCAAATATTCGCAAATTTTGAAAATATGTATAATATATATAAAATAAGGAAAATAACTTCTGCATGGGCCACCTCGTATCCACTCCAACTCGGTCCAAGCTTTATGCATCACCTGTAAGGTTTGAGAAAAATTGGGTAAGTCACACAGACTCAGTGTGTAATTATTTCACATGTCTCCACATATGGGCTTGGCCCATATCCACACAGTCCACATACAAAATTATGCAAAATAAAGCCCAACCCAACCTAATTCCATCCATTACACCTACCTCGGCACACCTGCTGCCCAAGGCCGTGGCTAATCCACCGATCACCTAAGTGATCCCACATAACTTACCTCGACAGACTTGCTGCTCAAGGCCGTGGCTAAGCCACCGATCACATAAGTGATCCCACATATCAATTAATCCACGGTGATGCACACAGCTATCAATCGCCGAGATGGGCACCTAGCCAACACCTCCTTGATGAAGCACATAGCTAACATCAAGCGCCAATGTAGCACAAGGCTAACATCGGACCACGTGCACATAAAGTACACCCTTTCCTTCGATAGTCACATCCCAAGTCCCATGTATCATGCCACAATATCATAAAAATAAACATACATCACATGCTATCACGTTTTCAAACATAGATCATATGTAAATTAACATCATAAAATACTAACCTTGTTAATCGATTATTCAACATGGGTATCCATCATTTTAGCCATTATTGCCGATTCATGGTACACATCATCATACGCATATACATAATAACACATATAAATAATCAAGAAACAAAGGCGATAACTACACACCTTTTTGGCACAGTTTACTCAATCCCGAAACTCTCTTATTCCAGTCGATTTGTTCCTAAGAACCAAAGTCAGAAATCGGTCATCACTTAAACTCATACAATGGCCTATGGCCGAATACTACAAATCACCTACTTTGCTTAACTAAATCCCGAATCACCACATAACACTTACCTTGATGAATTAAATTCTTACAATCCACCTTAAGGCTCCTTACCGTTGGCTACACAAAAGAAACACAATATTATGACTCTACATACATTTGGCCATCCCTTAGAAACCAAGGCCAACCATTGGTTTCGGATACTAAATGAAGAAGAAGAGAATTCGATTGCTAAGAAAATACTTACTATACTCGAAACCGATTGGAAGATTGATGAAAAGGAATGTCGACACCTCCCCCTCTAAAGGCTCTAAAAGATTCGGCAAGAACTCCCAAATGGAGATGGGATAATCGGCTAACACAAAATAGGTATAGAAAAGAAGAAAAGAAGTGTAGATGAAAGTTAGGAGAATTCGACAATGAAGAACAAAGGTGGAGAGGTTTCGGCTTTGTTGCAAATGAGAGGATGGATTTCGATTTTTAGAAAGTGAATCGAAGGAAAATAAGTTGCAAAAAAAAGAAAAAGATGCACAAAATGACTTCCAACTTTCGGCTTTTGGTCAAGAAATAGGGTGCAAATTTCGGCAATGGCAAGGGTGAAAAGAAAGTTTCAAAAGAGAATACTAAAGAAAGAAAAAGAACCCAAAAAGAACTTCTAGACCTCAAATAGGAAATTTGGCTATTCCCCCTCCACTCATGACCGAAATTATCACCCAAAAGAGACCCACATTCGGCCTCCACACTCAAAATTCTTTTGCCATCAATTCAAACTAATTTTGAATTAAACTCACTCCTAAATTTCTCCTTATTTCCTCCTAATCACATTCAAAATTAAGTCAACCCCTAGTCCACTAAACTGTCTACATTCATGGTCAAATGGCCATAGAAAAATTTCCAAAACATTTCTCCATACTTCAAGCCTTATGTCCCCTTATCCTACCAAAATTCCTTGATACCATACCATAAATAAGCACTTGCCTTATTCCTTAGTCTACTATCCATAAATAACAAAGTCCATCCTTACCATAAGTAAAATTTGACCAACACATGCCATACAAAAATTAAAAGTCACCTTAATGTCATCCATGGGATTCGAACCTAAGACCATTAGTACACTCCACACGCCACTTGCCACTTTACCAATTGACTCCTTGTGATTAAAACCTCAAACTAATTTTCTTAAGGCCAATTTTGCTTAGCTCCCCTTCTAAGACTAAAAATCTAATATTTTTCTAAGGGATTCCCTTACATTCTAAAATTCTAAAAACCCTTAAAACATATCCAAACACACACACTAAGCCCACTATCACTTGAATTATGCATAAACACATAACCCCTAAATCTAGGATATTACAGTTCTACCCTCCTTAAAAATAATTTCGTCCTCGAAATTACTTACTAACGAACAATCGTACATTCTAACTCACCACACTACGCTACTGCTGCGCACTCTGATCTTAATAAAACTAACATATTTCTATGCACGGTCTCTAAGTTCACACTCAGGGTTCCATCCACTTCACTAGCAACACAAATACGAACTAGCTCTAAAACAAACAAGGCAATAAAGGGTATTCCGGACGTAAGAAACTTACCCGTTGTCACATCCGCACATCACTATCCTCCTCTCGACGAATCGCATACACCGCACTGGGTTGTCTTGCCTCGCTGCTACCATTACCTCACCGGTGCTCCACGACCTCGGCGAGAACCATTTCTCCATGGTTCGCACCACGACCCTCGCCGCTTGTCGACCACCTCTCGCCCGGCTTCTCATAACCCCGGCCTTCATCGAGCCCTATTCGGATCCCGGGGCGATCTTTAATCAAATGGGACTTAGACTTACATCTAAAACACTCCCGATTCCTGTTTCAGACTCGCCAACATGATACCTTCCACACCGAGCACACACTGACGGTCCGAATTTCCAGTGAGTTGGCTTAGAAACACGAGCGCAATTCTCAACCCTCGGTCTTTTCTCTCAAGGCTCCTGCACGATTCTCGCGGTCCAAAACTCCTCTTATCCCTGCCTCCTATCCCTATCTCTGCTCGCCTCACGAGTCCTTAATCCCCTCAGCTACCTTAGCCTTCTCTACCAACACAGCGAACTCCCGTTCTTGATGTGGAGCTATCAACAACCTCAAGTCATCCCTTAATCCGTCCTCAAATCGGACACATCGTTCATGCTCAAAGTAACTACTCCTCGAGCATACCGACTTAACCTTAAGAATTACGCCTCGACTCGCTACGGACTTGCTCCCTGAACCAAATTCTCAGAAATGCCTTCCTCTGCGCATCAATATAATAAGTACCAACATACTTCTTCTGGTATGCCGTCTTGACATACTCCCAAGTAAGATCCCCAGCTGTGGCACCATCTCGAACTATTAGCCACCATTGATACGCTTCATCGCGAAGTAACGCCACCATTCCCTTCACTTTCTCCTCATCGGTTAAATCGAGCTCATCCATGATTCGCTCGGTGCGCCTCCAACCAATACTCACCATCTTCGGGTGCCACACCGAATCGCCCCGGAACTCCTCACTCCATTGGCTCGGAGTCGCCGCACGCGGACTTCCTAGCTCTCATATTTCCACCTGCTCCAACCACCATCTCAAGAATTCGCAGCACTGCTTGCGACACCGCATCATCCCCCGTCTGATCTCGCTGCTCAACACCAAAAGCTGGTGGTGGTGGTGGTACCTCATTCTCAGACCCTTGACCCGATCTAACGGGTTCCGATACGGCCATTCTGCCTCTACCGCGTCCACGACGACCACGTCCCCTAGAACTCATTTCTAACGTCGTGATTTAATCTGATTAAAAATTTTTATGCATTAGTAAGTTGTTCCACTGATTAACCGCGAACAAATTTTATGGAAAGAAGTTTCAGAGGTGGTTCTTTCGATCAAACAAAGTTTCAGCTTAAGTTCACTATTCTAATTCAGAGAATCACATTCACATTCATCCATAGAGTCACATTCATTCATCCACAGCATCCACCATACCACGATGGCATTTTATCCATTCCCTACCTAGGGGTAATTTCGTCATTTGTCCTACAAGGGTATTTTGGTAATAAATCAAAATCAAATCTTTATAGATCAAGGGTATTTCAAAATTTTCAAAACTCAAGGGTATTTTGAAACATTTTCTTCCAAATCAAGGGTATTGCAGAAATTCCCGAAATCGGGGTTATTTTGGTAATTTTGTAAGTCAAGGGTAATTTGGTAAATTTCCCAAATCAGGGTATCTAAATATTTCGCAAATAGGGTTTCTGGATACTTTTTCAAAGTAAGAAAATTTCATTAAAATCAAGGGTAGTATGGTAATTTTGAAATCCAAGGGCATTTTAGTAATTTTACAACCTGTGGTATTTTGGTAATTTTGTCAACCTGAATAATTCAAAAATATTTTTCCCAAAATCTAATTTAGTGTTTTCAAATCAAGAAGAGCAATTTGGAGATTTAAAAACTAAGGTTTTTATAAAACATTAAGGCTAGTCCCTTTCGGGTTTTAATTATCGGCTTTAGCCGTGAATAAGTCCTCTTAGTTAGGGTGAACCGTAGCTACGCACTGGTAGGATTCGAGTAAAGAGGAGGTGAGTCACTCGCATCGCTTAAATACCAAGCTCTTACTAAATCCACTCCTAGACATGCGCACAATGGTTGCCACACCCTAGCTCGGCGACCTAATCACAGTTTGTTTAGTGGTTCTTAAGTCTTATGAATCTTGTGTTGGAGTAGACTAGTCCTAGGGTCCATTAGCCCTAATATTCTAATCTACGAGCCCAAATTAGCCCATAACATTCACATATATAAATCACTTCAATAGTCAGAGGTACTTACCTGGTGGACTTCGGGTTGGAGATATAGGTGCCATGCCAGAATAAACCTTAAAAATTTATGAAAGCCCAAATCTTTGAAAAGCCCATCTAAAAAAATATTTTTGGGCCCAAAACCTTCAAAGTCGAGTTTTGAACCGAGCTCTGATACCAAAATTGTAACACCCCAAACCCGAATGGGTTTGAATATGCACCCCCTACGCATGAGACAAGGTTTCAAGTTTAATCCTTCATGTGGCATCATATCCTCTTTACCAATTGCTCATTTATGATTAAAACCTCAAACTAATTTTCTTAAGGCCAATTTTGCTTAGCTCCCCTTCTAAGACTAAAAATATAATATTTTTCTAAGGCATTCCCTTACATTCTAAAACTCTAAAAACCCTTAAAACATATCCAAACACACACACTAAGCCCACTATCACTTGAATTATGCATAAACGCATAACCCCTAAATCTAGGATATTACATGTTCAGCCTTAATGCACATCTTAGCTCCTGATTCATCCTATTTGACCATGTAACCTTATTTAAGTATAAAAAATGTAATAAAAACTACTAAAAACATAAATTAATACTTCAAACTATAAGAGCATAAATATTTACTAAAATGACTTAATTTAACCCAAAACAAGCTAAAATTCCGTTAAAAGGAATATAAATAATAGTGTATATCATGGCAGATTAATAACCAAGGTAAGTATTGAAATTTCCATCTGAACATACTAAGCATTTTAAATGCTTACTATCATTGTTTTCCCTACTTGTAGATCATCAACTTGCAAAACTCTCAAAGTCGGATCTTTGCGGACATCATACTATCATCGAAACAGTAGAAATATGTTAATTTTGGTTTCATATATTGTGGTGTTAGCTCGATTAAACAACTTGAAATTGCCCAGAGGGGGTGAATTTCCCTTTTAAAATTTTGGTGGAAGCAATGAAAATAAATGAAGACAATGAACACGACAATATATAAGGTTCGACCCCAATTGCCTACTCCACTACCTTAGCTTTCCACAGCTAAGAATTTTCCCAAATTCACTAATTTGACAACCTATGAGGACAAGGTTTAACCTTACAAACTCCCTTAAGGTTTCTACTCAAACCTTAAGACATAATCCCTCTCAAAGAAATACAAATAAGCAAACAAAGAAATAACCCTTACAAGATTAAAGTGTTTGCCAATTAAGCACAATTACAAAGAAGAACACTTGAGTTGATAAAATAATAGTAAAGCTCTCAAGTGGATGTAAGAAAAGTATAGAAAAATTAAGCACAAAGGTTGTTTGATTTATATTTTTGGCTTTGATTCTCTCTCTTGTTTTTGTAGGACCTTTTGAAGATGGTATTTATACCCTCTAATTGATTTCCAACCGTTGTAGTTTTTGTGGAAGTTAATAGAGCCGTTGGGATGAAACTATGTAACACCCACGTCTGACTTGATCATCGAATCTCAGTGTGGTATATCACAACTTAAAACCATTTGAATTTGACAAAAACACTTGAAATTTTTTATATATCTTTGAAGCCTCGGCGTATAACCCCAAATTGGTGTTAACCTCAGTATAACAATGACAAAAAGATCAAATCAATATTACGCCAAGTAAAATAAAACATAGTTTAAACAAACATCTGTCATAAGCCTTATAAAATTTGTCAGGGTGATATAAAACACAAGGTGAGTCATTTCAAATACAAAAGTTTCAAGTGCATCACTGGCAGATAAATAACATTTAAATCAGTTTGGTGTATATAAATAAAAGATGATCTTATAAACCATAATACATTAAGGTCTAACATATACTTCAAGAGTATGTAAAATTCCCTTAAACAATGATTTGGCGAAAGATGTAAATTATTACAAAAGTTGGTTACAAAACAAATCTACACGCTACCCACCCAAACAGTCATGCATGATACAAAATTAGTCAAGTGGCTCACTATCAACAGTAACTCTAGCGTAGTCCCCTTCTACTAAATCTCTTTCTACTATCTACACACCTGAGAAGGAAAAGATAACAAAGTAAGTTCAAACAAACTTACTGAGTTCCATACAAAAGAAAAACGCAAACCATATACAGGGATACCACTGGTAAACAAGCATTTACACTTATAAAGAGCATCAAACTTTTTAGTGAAACCATGAGATACTAACACAATATGCCAAATAATGTTCATAATACTTAGACAGAAACATTCTGCCAACATAGACACAACACATGGGTGGTTACTACCCGCGAACTTAACCATGATGTTCCACAATTGCGTACGTTTGCAATGATCCATCCTTGTGCCAACCACGGACCCATAACTTCATAAACGTATCAATCAGCCATATTCATATACATATACCACCCTAACTCATCATATCAATTTTGTTAAGCTAAACACGTTGTAACCTCCCAAACCCGGCCTAGACATTATTGCTAGATTGAGAAGGCTACATTAGCCACCAAAATGGCTAAGCTAACTTACGTTACTTTTTAAGACTTTAAATAAACTCATTTTAGAGAAAATCGTAATTGTACTTTGAGTTAGCTTAAAAGTATTCATTCATTAGGTCGTGTATGCTTAGGATTCATTTTATTATTAACAGTGTTGTTTTAGAAAAATCGTTTGCTTGTCGCTCTTTAAAAAAAAACTCGAAGTTAAACTAATGCAACGGAAAAACCATTTTTCAAGTAATTTTGGAAAATTAGTTACCTTATCAATTTTTTTTTTCAAAAAAAGTTCCTTTGCAATGTAGTGGAAACTAGGGAACAGTATCAAATTTTACTTAAGCCCGATATCATGCATTACCCGATTATTTTGCTTGAGTAATCCATGCATGCAAAAATACCAAAAAGAAAAGTTACCAAGTCAATGACTAGAAATAATTAAAAAATAAAAAGGCAAAACCAGTAAAGACTTAATAATACTTAATTAAAAAAAATAATAATCCGAGGTCCAAGTTGATTCTCCGAATGCCGAGTCTGGTCGTAATTTTGAGGTTTACCTGAAAAGTTAAACACTATTGGGGGGTGAGCTTATGAAAAGCTCAGTGTGTAACACCCCTAACCCGTGTCCGTCGCCGGATAGGGTTACGAGGTGTTACTAAACTAACCACCAAGTTCATTCTGTCACATGGATTATAATACTTAAGGAATAATATTACGATAAACCAGTCATCACGAAATAATATCAATCACATTATATATACTAAAATAATTAAGCTAGATCAAAATTACAAGTCATTATTCATTAGGTAAGTAAACCAAATTGGCCGTATATGCACCCATCTAAATTTCATTCTACAAATTAAGTACCGAACACTTTAGGCAATAAACTCATACCCAAATCAAACATATAATATCCATTCTCATTCAAACTCACATGAACTTTTTAATACAATATATATACAACTCGCATACATAACCTATAATATTATTTATCCATAATTATAAATAATATTTACAAAACACGCGTATATGTCAAAACTAAATATTTCAATATAAAATTTAGATCTAAATCATATAAACAACTTATTTTCAATATTCCATAGGTGTCATGACTTAGTCTATAGAATGTAATTTCTTGACCAAACATAATATCACATAAGAAGAATTTTAGAATTCCAACCAAAACAAGCCCTAACCGAATATCTACAAGTAAATACACTTCAATTTGCTCGCTAATAAATCACCTTTGGTATATAGATACATAAGTGCAAATTATTAAATTCATAACTAAAAGCATATTACTATCAAAACATGTTTAAAATCATAATCAACTCAACCAAATATTTATAAAGCTTACTAGGCACATCTCATATATATATATACCAAGATCAAATATGTACAAACTTAAACTTTATAACGAGCCATTTTCGCATGGCTTGTAATTACAACATCAAAATCTACCAAAACGTAACTAGCTTATACATGCCATAGACTTTAGGTTTATGAACAAAAGAAGTACCAAAAACTTTGATGATAATGTGATGAGCTTCAGCCAAGATCCACGAGTACGAGATGAGCACCCAAATGAAATCTACAATACGCAAACAACCACATTCGAAGTAAGCTTCCAAAGCTTAGTAAGATTTAAACAATTCTAAATCAAAAAGGGCTAAATTAAGATTTCAAGACTAAACCCTTTTTGTCATCCCCTTGCCGAATGGCTAACCATTCAAGAATGAATTTCATAGCAACATAAAAAAAATACAAATACATTTACAACCATACTTATACTTATTTCCCTATATCATTATCATATAATAGATAATTTGCATACAAATCCACGAATTACCAAATCTTATACTACCATTTCAAGTTACCATAAATTTCAATATAATAAATATATATGTATATCACCTACCTTTAATTTGCATACCTTTCACAACTTAACCATTCATGCATAATATACGTAACATTATCCGATCTTTTCCGCATACATAATAACATTGCAATTAAGGTCAATTAACGAACCTCTTACCTGCATCCTTAAATATAAACTTTTGTAACGTATCGCACACTCAGTGCCGTTACTTATCATCATTACCGCACGCTTAGTGCCAACTTCCCGTAACGTATCGCTCACATAGAGCCGTTACTTAACATTTCCGCTCACTTAGTGCCAACTTCCCGTAACGTATCGCTCACATAGAGCTGTTATGAAGCACCCCAAACCCGGCCCATTCATTACGACCGAATTTGAAATGCCACTGCGGAAAAACATTTGAAGACTGATTTCACTTTTGGGAAAAACATTAAAAATTTTGTTATTTGAAAACCATGTCCAATTAAAAATTCTAAATAATATAAGCTTGATAAAAATATCCAAATTAAAACTTTATTATAAGCTTTTAAAATATAAGTTGCCAAAATTAAAAGCACTTCCCAATAATAATTTAATGGTCGTCTAGCTTAAACATAATAAAAATGCTCAAATAGAAATACTTAAATACTTTAATCGGGCCTTATTACAATAAATAATTAAACAAAAGTTCTTAGTAATAAATCAATAAAATAAAGAAGATGTCTTCTGCATGGGCCACCTCGTATCCACTCCAACCCGGTCCAATCACCACGAATCATCTCACGATGTTTAATAAAAATTGGGTGAGTCATACGCACTCAGTGTGTAATTAGTCCATCGAATTCCACCCACATGTTAACCACATATTAACTCATATATCGGATATCAATTATCAAATTCACATGTTATCACATTCGGCTTGGCCCATATTCATATCACATTCATCTAATAGGGTAGTTAACCACATAATTTCCACATCTTGGGCTTAGCCCATTTCCACACCGATCCACATTCATATACTTGGGCTTTGCCCATTTCCACATTAATCCACATATCATATTGGGCTTGGCCCATTTCCACATATGTTCACACACGAAATCATGCAATTATGAAGCCCAACCCAAACCTAGGGTCCATCCGCTACACACCCCCTTATCCAAATTTACCACAAAAACAGGGGATTATCAAATCACCCTCTCCTTTTCACTCCAAAGGCAATCATCGCCGTCCCACGTGCAATTAAGCACAATAGTCCACAACGCGACCTCGATCGGCGCCAATCCACGATGTAGCCGTAGCTAACACCAAAACCACGATGGGACACATAGTCACTCATCAACCACGATATGGCACATAGCCGATATCAACCACGATGAGGCACATAGCCACTCATCAAGCCACGCCGAACTAAATCGCAATTAATCCACAACGTGACCTCGATCCAACGTCAATCCACGATGTAGCTCAAGGCTAACATCAAACCACGTACTCGAAGTACACCCGCACCTTCTTTCATATCCCAACCCATGCACATGCCACATAAAATAATGATACAATGTAATGATGCATGAGCATGTTCATCAAGCATATTATCACATATTCATATTAATAATCACATATCATCGTGTTTGGTACTTACCGGATTATCGACATACCCTTGAGGGTAACCTTATCACAATTTCCACTCGCACTAGTTAGCACATTCATAACACATACACATT
Organism: Gossypium sturtianum; assembly: GCA_025698515.1. Classification (NCBI taxonomy): domain Eukaryota; kingdom Viridiplantae; phylum Streptophyta; class Magnoliopsida; order Malvales; family Malvaceae; genus Gossypium; species Gossypium sturtianum. The sequence goes on from CM046952.1 coordinate 58,061,473, forward strand.
TCACATACATGTCATATACCCTAAAATGGTGGGTTAATCACACACCGATCACTTGGAGAACTATGCTTTCGATCATCGATGCTATCACTAGGCGATACTACGACTATTTGCCTACTTTCTTGTTCTGACACTGGTCCACACCCCGGTGGCCAATCCCTAACTATGAGACAGATCTCTTCTTAAACTTCTGATAGGGACCTTCCCTTTCCCTTCTTGAATGGTATTCGCCTCCATCAACACACTTAATCGAACAATCGATTTAATCATCAATATACGAATTCTTAACCAAATATCCACAACTTGTCATACTTACCGAAAGGGTCTTGAAATCCCGAAAAGCTTGATCTAATGCTTAGATCCTTAATCCCTACATTTGATCAATCACCTACTACTTTAATAAAAAGCCATTCGACCATAAATCCAAATCCTAGTAGGATTAGTATACTTCAACTTACCTTGTTGCCGTTTGACTTAAGAATCAAGTCTTGAAATCTCTCTATATACTCTTCTTGCATTCGCCAAGCATTGAATCAATTAACTTGGTTAGTTTTCGGCTTTTGAATAATTAATGAACACATATATTTACCAAACATGGCCTTGGCCGAATACTATAGACACTTACCTTGTGAATTTTAAATCCCAAACTCACCGAATAACTAGGGAACACGTGGCCTATGGTGTACCTTCTGAAAAGAACTTCTCCTTCCTTGTAGTCGACACTTAGTAAATCCCAAAGATCTCTTCAAAGTTTCGGCAACAAGATATTAATGGGGTTAGTCCTAGATTTCGACAAATCTTAAGAAAAAAGGATGAAACCGAATGAGATCTTACCCTTACTTGAAGAAATCGATTGCACCTTCACTTCAACCTTCAAAGATTCGGCTATGGCTAGATGATGATCTCACAACTTTTGGCTTTTGGAGGGATTAGAAAGAAAAGAGAAGGAGGAATAAATATGGAGGATTCGGCTAGATAACAAGGTATTTCGGCTTGGCAAAAATAAAAGAAGAAGAAGATTTGGTGAAGAGAATTCGGCAGAGGCTTTCAAAGAACAGATAATAATGCAGAATGGCCTCTCTTTTCCTTTTATAGCCGAAATTATCATCTAAGGAGTCCCTTACTTGGCCACCACTCCTCTATCTGATAACTTTATCCTTTAATTATCATAAATAAAAGAGTTTAAATCCAACATTTATCTCTTCAAAATAATCCAATTTAAAAAATCCTTTATTTATCACCCTTTTTAATCGAATATTTATGAAAATAAAACACCTCCTTTCTAGAAGCATGTGCCGTCCACCTCAGTCTTCTGGAAGCAAAAATAAAACCTCCTTTATTTGCTTCCCAAGTGACTCGAACTCAGGCCCATTCCTCTTGCATATGGCGCCATTTCCAGAGGCCCTAAGTGGCATCTTCAGGCCACTTTTCCAAGCCTGTTTGTGTGTCAAATTTCACAAACTTTTTCTTTTAAGGCCACCTTGCCTTAATTTTCCCTTTTAAACCTTAAAACTCGTCATTTCTAGGTCATTTCTAAGTTTCCAAAAATTTTCGATCGGCTCTGTAAACTTGACATTTCCTTACATTTCCAAGTTTCCAAAAATGTTCACTTTCCATTTTCCTTACATTTCCTAGTTTCCAAAAATGTTCACCTTCCATTTTTAAACTTAACATTTCCATACATTTTTCAGGTTTCCAAAAATGTTCATTTCTAACTTATTTTCACTCATTTTTGGGTTTCCAAAAATATTCAAAATTTATTCATAATACTTAAAACATGTCACTTCATACAATTAAACTGGAAATGCATAGGCCCTATTTTAGGATGTTACAGTTCTACCCTCCTTAAAAATAATTTCGTCCTCGAAATTACTTATTAACGAATAATCGTACCTCTTAACTCACCGCACTACGCTTTATGTCATGCACTCTGATCTTAATAGAATCATCATACTTCCCTTCGAACTTAACCTTAAAATAATTCCAATTCAATCGATCTGTACGGACACCTTGTTTGACAAAGTGAGCCACCATCGATAAGCTTCGCTCTCGAGCAACGAGACAGCGCTTTCGCCTTTTCCTTATCGATGATACCAAATCGTCCATTATTCTTTCGATCGCTTCCAACTAATACTCCGCTACATTCGAGCTACTCCGCATACTCCTCTAAAAACTTCACCCGTTGGACCTAAGCCTTTCCGATACCGACTTCCGAGCTCCACTTCTCATGCTAGCTCCTCGCCACACGCGTTCTAGTACTCGCAACATAGCTCGCGACATCGCTTCATCTTCTCCTATCGGATCGTGATCCTCCGTGCTTACAACCGGCGCGGCACATCGTTTTCGACCCATGGCCGACCCTCACCGGTTCCGAGCATCGCCATTCTACCTCTACCGCGTCCACGACGACCACGTCCCCTAGAACTCATTTCTAACGTCGCGACTTATCTGATTAAAAAGTTTTATGTATCAGACTTTTGTTCCACTTATTAACCGCGAACAATTTTATGAAGTAAAGTATTTAGAAGTAGTTCTTTCGATTACACAAAGGTTCAGTTCAAGTTCACTACTCTAACTCAGGGAGTCACATTCACATTCATAAGCAGAGACACATTCATTTCTCAACATCATTCACTACACTTTTATGGCCATTCCATCCATTTCCCTACCCAGGGGTAATTTCGTCATTTTCCCTACAGGGGTATTTTGGTAATAAATCGGGTCAATTCGAAAATATTTTTCAAATTAGAGGTATTTCAGAATTTACAAAATCTGCAGGTTATTTTGTTTTCCAAATCGGAGGTGTTGCAAAAATTTGAAAATCGAGGTTATTTCGGTAATTTTGGAAGTTAGAAAGCGCCTCAGTAAATTTTCCAAATCAGGGTATCTTGTTATTTGTAAAATGTAAGTTTTTGGTATTTTTGTAAAGCGAAATATTGTAGCAAACGCGTCGAGGGTATTTTTGAAAATCTTAAGAACTAAGGGTATTTTAGTAATTTACAATACAGGGGGCATTTTTGTAATTTTGTAAATCGTAGATATTTTGGAAAAAAATTTCACAATAATCTTTTAATACAATTAAAAGGGTAATTTAGGGATTTTAAAACTAGGGTTTTTATCATGGCTAGTCCCTTTCGGGTTTTAATTATCGGGTTTAGCCCGTGAATAAGTCCTCTTGGTTAGGGTGAACCGTAGCTACGCACTGTAGGATTCGAGTAAAGAGGAGGTGAGTCGCTAGGACCGCTTAAATACCAAGCTCTTCACGAATCCACTCCTAGACATGCGCACAACAAATTGCCACACCTAACTCTCGGCGACTTACTTCACGTGTTTGTTTAATAGTCCTTAAGTCTTATGCATGTGTTTGAGTGCACTAGCCCTAGGGTTCAATAGCCCTAATATTCTAATCTACGAGCCCAAATAAGCCCATAATTCACATAAACAAGTCACTTCAATAATTAGAAGTACTTACCTGTGGACTTCGGGCCGAGATACAGTGCCATGCCGAATAACTTTGAAAAGTTTATGAAAGCCCATACTTTTGAAAAGCCCATCTTTGAAAAAATTATTTTTGGACCCAAAACCCTCAAGGCCGAGTTTTGAACAAGGCTCTGATACCAAATGAAACACCCCAAACCCGGCCCATTCGTTACGACCAGAATTTGAAATGCCATCATGGAAACACGTTTGAAGACCGATTTCACTTTTGGGAAAAACATTAAAAATTTTGTTATTTGAAAACCATGTCCAATTAAAAATTCTAAATAATATAAGCTTGATAAAAATATCCAAATTAAAACTTTATTATAAGCTTTTAAAATATAAGTTGCCAAAATTAAAAGCACTTCCCAATAATAATTTAATGGTCGTCTAGCTTAAACATAATAAAATGCTCAAATAGAAATACTTAAATACTTTAATCTGGGCCTTATTACAATAAATAATTAAACAAAAGTTCTTAGTAATAAATCAATAAAATAAAGAAGATGTCTTCGCATGGGCCACCTCGTATCCACTCCAACCCGGTCCAATCACCACGAATCATCTGCGATGTTTAATAAAAATTGGGTGAGTCATACGGCACTCGATGTGTAATTAGTCCACCGAATTCCACCCACATGTTAACCACATATTAACTCATATATCGGATATCAATTATCAAATTCACATGTTATCACATTCTGGGCTTGGCCCATATTCATATCACATTCATCTAATAGGGTAGTTAACCACATAATTTCCACATACTTCGGGCTTAGCCCATTTCCACACCGATCCACATTCATATACTGGCTTTGCCCATTTCCACATTAATCCACATATCATATTGGGCTTGGCCCATTTCCACATATGTTCACACACGAAATCATGCAATTATGAAGCCCAACCCAAACCTAGGGTCCATCCGCTACACACCCCTTATCCAAATTACCACACACCAGGGGATTATCAAATCACCCTCTCCTTTTCACTCCAAAGGCAATCACTCGCCGTCCACGTGCAATTAAGCACAATAGTCCACAACGACCTCGGTCGCCGCGCCAATCCACGATGTAGCCGTAGCTAACACCAAAACCACGATGGGACACATAGTCACTCATCAACCACGATATGGCACATAGCCGATATCAACCACGATGAGGCACATAGCCACTCATCAAGCCACGCGAACTAAATCGTAATTAATCCACAACGTGACCTCGACCAACGTCAATCCACGATGTAGCTCAAGGCTAACATCAAACCACGCACTCGAAGTACACCCGCACCTTCTTTCATATCCCAACCCATGCACATGCCACATAAAATAATGATACAATGTAATGATGCATGAGCATGTTCATCAAGCATATTATCACATATTCATATTAATAATCACATATCACCGTGTTTGGTACTTACCGGATTATCGACATACCCCTTGAGGGTAACCTTATCACAATTTCCACTCGCACTAGTTAGCACATTCATAACACATACACATTTCACATACATATCATATACCCGGAAAACGGTGGGTTAATCACACACCGATCACTTGAGAACTATGCTTTCGATCTCGATGCTATCACTAGGCGATACTACGGCTGTTTGCCTACTTTCTTGTTCGACGTTTGGTCCACACCCCTGTGGCCAATCCCTAACTGCCGAGACAGATCTCTTCTTAAACTTCGGGATAGGGACCTTCCTTTCCCTTCTTGAATGGTATTCGCCTCCATCAACACACTTAATCGTAACAATCGATTTAATCATCAATATACGAATTCTTAACCAAATATCCACAACTTGTCATACTTACCGAAAGGGTCTTGAAATCCCGAAAAGCTTGATCTAATGCTTAGATCCTTAATCCCTACATTTGATCAATCACCTACTACTTTAATAAAAAGCCATTCGGCCATAAATCTAAATCCTAGTAGGATTAGTATACTTAAACTTACCTTGTTGCCGCTTTGACTTAAGAATCAAGTCTTGAAATCTCTCGCTATACTCTTCTTGCATTCGCCAAGTATTGAATCAATTAACTTGGTTAGTTTTCGGCTTTTGAATAATTAATGAACACATATATTTACCAAACATGGCCTTGGCCGAATACTATAGACACTTACCTTGTGGATTTTAAATCCTGAAACTCACCGAATAACTAGGGAACACGTGGCCTATGGTGTACCTTCGGAAAAGAACTTCTCCTTCCTTGTAGTCGACACTTAGTAAATCCCGAAGATCTCTTCAAAGTTTCGGCAACAAGATATTAATGGGGTTAGTCCTAGATTTCGGCAAATCTTAAGAAAAAGGATGAAACCGAATGAGATCTTACCCTTACTTGAAGAAATCGATTGCACCTTCACTTCAACCTTCAAAGATTCGGCTATGGCTAGATGATGATCTCACAACTTTCGGCTTTTGGAGGGATTAGAAAGAAAAGAGAAGGAGGAATAAATATGGAGGATTCGGCTAGATCACAAGGTATTTCGGCTTGGCAAAAATAAAAGAAGAAGAAGATTCTGGTGAAGAGAATTCGTGCAGGGCTTTCAAAGATCGGATAATAATGCAATGGCCTCTCTTTTCCTTTTATAGCCGAAATTATCATCTAAGGAGTCCCTTACTTGGCCACCACTCTCTATCCGATAACTTTATCCTTTAATTATCATAAATAAAAGAGTTTAAATCCAACATTTATCTCTTCAAAATAATCCAATTTAAAAATCCTTTATTTATCACCCTTTTTAATCGAATATTTATGAAAATAAAACACCTCCTTTCTAGAAGCATGTGCCGTCCACCTCGAGTCTTACGAAGCAAAAATAAAACCTCCTTTATTTGCTTCCCAAGTGACTCGAACTCAGGCCCATTCCTCTTGCATATGGCGCCATTTCCAGAGGCCCTAAGTGGCATCTTCAGGCCACTTTTCCAAGCCTGTTTGTGTGTCAAATTTCACAAACTTTTTCTTTTAAGGCCACCTTGCCTTAATTTTCCCTTTTAAACCTTAAAACTCGTCATTTCTAGGTCATTTCTAAGTTTCCAAAAATTTTTGATCGGCTCTGTAAACTTGACATTTCCTTACATTTCCAAGTTTCCAAAAATGTTCACTTTCCATTTTCCTTACATTTCCTAGTTTCCAAAAATGTTCACCTTCCATTTTTAAACTTAACATTTCCATACATTTTCAGGTTTCCAAAAATGTTCATTTCTAACTTATTTTCACTCATTTCCGGGTTTCCAAAAATATTCAAAATTTATTCATAATACTTAAAACATGTCACTTCATACAATTAAACTGGAAATGCATAGGCCCTATTTTAGGATGTTACATGTTACTTTAATAATTCACACACATAGTGCTTTATAACCGATTTCGCACACTTAGTGCTTGGTGCTATGTTCGCACATTCCGTGCCTTTCATAACTTGCTGTTCATTCGATTTGCATACACATATAAATGAAAACCAATCCACTGAATCACATATAATTACATACACCAAGATATGTCCATAATATTTTCTATCCAAATATTATATCACATTCGGCCAACTTTTTATCAAGCATCCAACCAACCCATTTAAAATCAATCACATTCAAGCTTAATATCCCACATAATTTAATTACATTATTAACATTCAAATGCCCTTTTCATGCAATTATGTTCAAGCTATAAACAACATCATATTCAGCCAATTTATATCCAACACCATGACACATTCGGCAATATATTTATTATCATACCTATCTTCTTATAGTAAAAGTTTGTATTGTAAAATTCAATTTAACTCAATTGCTTAAATCTTACCTCGAAAGTTGACAAATTAAGCTTCGCGGCTACTCGTTTAGTTTGGCCTTTCCCCGATCCAATTCTTTTGTAACATCCCAAAATAGGGGTTATTTGTGATTGAATTATTTTTCTTGTATTTGAATTTCTGTGATATTATTCGTGATGATATAAGGCTTAATTAGGGGTCTTGAGTAAGCTCGGTTTAGTAGAATAATTCTTAGTATGGCTTATTTAAAGAAGAGGATTAAATGAGCTTAGCACTTAAGTTAATTTAAGTAGCAATAAGTGACACAAGATGAGTGCATGGCAAGTTGGTAATGGCGCATGGAGTTTAGTTTGAGGGGAGAGGTTCGAATCCCTTAAATAGCATTGGGACAACTTTTATTTTTGCTTTGGTATAGTAAGTGTCGGCCAAGGATAATTAAGATAAGGGTTGACCATGTTATTCTTGGTTAGTAGACTATAGGTTTAAGGCAAGTGTTATCATATGGAAGGGAATCAAGTAATTAAGGAAAATATGGAGACATGGGGCTAGTATCAAGGATTATGTTTTGGAAACAAAATCATGGCCTTTATGCAATGAACTTGGACGGCAATGTGGCTAAGGGGGATTTGGCCAATATGCTAGTGTTGGTAAGGCTTGGGAAGAATTTTTGGTCATTTCTTTCATTTGATGCAAAAGGTGCAAAACAATTTTTTTTTCTCAAACTCTTTTCTTGTTAGCCGAATTTCACCTTTTGATAAGCCTAATACTTTTTGACCATTTGGTCATTTTTGGCTCATTTTCTATTTCTCCTTTTCATTCTCTCAAAACCGAAACACTCATCTCTTTTGTCCATTTTCTTCTTTCTTTCTTAGCCGAATCTCTTATACCATAATATTCTATCTATTTCTTTCTTTTCTCTTCTCAAAAGCACTTAGCCGAAATTATTGGTTCACTTTCTTACTTCATCTTTTTCCATACAAGTTGAACCTTGGTTGATTGTGTTGAACAAATCATAGCCGAATCCACTCTCTTGGGTATGCCGAATTTTCTTCTCCTATCAACTTTGGCCGAATATTGAAGGTAATATAGTTATCATCGGGACTTCTCTAGAAATCGGTTTTGGTAAAGTGGTAAGGGCTTATTTCAAAGGATTACTCTTTTAAGTTTCGTTTAAGCCGAAGGCTAATAAACCTTTTTGATGATGGTTGATTGTAGGAAGTGAGGCCGATTCTTTTAGGAGTGTGTTGGATAAGTGTTCAAGGCTTTGGGTAAGATTTTAGGTTCACAAGGAACCTTTCTCAATTATTTTGGTTTGGCCGAATAGGCCATGGTTCTAATATTCATTTTTGGCCGAATATAGGGGCAAGAATACTTGTGTGGCCGATTTGTCTATTCGGGATTTAGAACTCTTTTTGGTGCAAGGTGTGTATACATACACATCTTATAACTTTTTAATATGCTAAGTGTTATTTTATGCCTAACGTTTTGTGTAGACATGGATGAAATACCTTCATGGTATTAACAAGGATTTGGGTAAGTTCCTATTACTATGTGATTATTATTTGATGCTTTTGGGAAGCATGACACATTTGGTATGTGTATTATTTGATATATGGCTTATGATAAATCGATTGGATGTTGTTAAATAAATCTATCAACATGATTTGTGGTACATGCATAAAAATGATTGTTATGGGATGATGAGAGGAGGGGGCAGTGATATTCGTGTCGACGGACACCAAGTGTTTGGTAACACATCGTGACTACGGTCACGGAGGTTTGGTACCTCCAGAGGTTTGGCACCTCATAGCGACTTGTCCCCGTGGTTAATACCACCGTGGGTTGGCCCCACTTTGAGATATGGGATTGTCTGCGGTGATTTGGTATCACACGATGGGTTGGCCCCATCATCTATTTGTGACTTCGGTCACCAATGTTTTGGTAACACAATTGTGTCTTGGACACCGAGATTTGGTATCTCCAAAGTGATTTGGTATCACATTTGTGACTATACGTCACTGACGGTGGTTTGGCACCACCAAAGGTTTGGTACCACAAGGGGTAGAAAAAGGCGTATGGATGGTTAGGTTGGGTGCATTTAAACTTATGCATGTTGATTGGTTATAATTTGTGTATGTTATTACATTAAATCGGGGAAGGGTTACACATTGAGTCTTGGTGACTCACCTTCTCCTTTAATTTTTCAGGTGATTCGTAGATCGCGGATGAGGAGCCGGATGGACTCGAGGTGGCCATGCAGTGGAGATTTTTAATAAATGAATTTTGGATTTTATCTATTTTTCTGTTGGGTTTATGTTGCTTAATTGTAATAAGGCCTCCTAGGATTATTTTATTATTGCTGCATGTTTTGTTTAAACTATTTGATGATGTTAAAACGGATGCACATGTTTTCTCAAATTAAACGCAAAATGTTTTAAAGTACCATCGGTACATTTGAAATCAGAACAACCTAACTTAGCATATTTTTAAATGACATTAAGTAATGCTTTCTTCATAACACCTCAATTGTTTTAAATCAAAACAATATCTTTTATCAAAATTTAAAATGACTTAACAAGGGATTTTCAAAGGTTTTTCCTCCGTAGCATACCAAATTCGGTCGTAATGTTTGGGCCGGGTTTGGGGTGTTACAAAATTGGTATCGAGCCCTGGTCAAGCTCATTGTGGGGCCCAAGGCCCAAAAATGTTTTGGTAGGTTTATTTGAAATATTATGGTTTTGAATAAGCATGGCACCGAGTCTCCTGCACCGATCCGCCTGTAAGTACCACTAACTTTTTGTATGAATTATTTATCAGTAGAAGGGTAGGAAGCATGGGACATAGATAGATAGTGATAGTATTTTAAACTTTAGGACTAGTTTACTCCAAACAAAGACATAAGACTTTAAGAGCCTAATTAAACCAACCTACGATCAAGTCGCCGAGTTAGGTGTGGTAACCTTGGTGCGCATGTCTAGGATTGATCCGGAAGAGCTTGGTACTTAAGCGATCCTCGTGACTCACCTCCTCTTCGCGGGATTCCTACCTGTGCGTAGTAGCGGTTCACCCTAACCAAGAGGACTCGGTCATAGGCGAAATCCTAAATAAAACCCGAAAGGGATTAGCCATGTTTTAAGGAAAACTTCGGTTTTAAAATCATTAAATTATTTTTTTAGATGGTAGGACAAATGTATCTTCGAAAATTTTCAAAATATTCTTGATTGACAAAATTACAAAAAATACCCTTTAGGAAAAATGACGAAAATACCCACAGGTTAGAAACGAACAAAGTAATGCCCAAGAAGAGTGCATAGGTATGAAAGGTATAGGGAATGGATGTATTATTCTGTAAACCAAGATAGAAGACTTAAAACCTTGTTTGATCGAAAGAATCTCTATTAAACTCTTTTCATAAAATTTCTTCGCGGATAATCAAGTGAAACATGTACTAATTCATAAAAATTTCCTAATCAGATTAAAGCGCGATAGTTAGAATGAGCTTTAGAGGACGTGGCCGTCGTGGACGCGGAAGGGAAGGATGGCCGTGTCGTAACACAGCCGGGTCGGGTCAAGGATCCGAGAATGAGATACCGCCACCACCACCCCAACCTTTGGAGCTGAAGAGCAGGATCAGACGGGTGACGACGCTGTGTCACAAGCGATGCTACGGGTTCTGGAAAGGGTAGCTGGAATTGGTGGAAGTGGAGGAGCTCGGAAGTCGGTTCCTGAGAGACTTCGAGCTAACGGAGCTGAATTTTTCCGAGGTGTGTGCGGTGTAGCGCCCAATACGGTGAGTATTGGCCGAATCGACCGAAAGAATCATGGATGAGATAGATTTGACAAATGAGGAGAAACCGAAAGGAGCGGTGTCGCTTCTCAAGGATGAGTCATATCGATGGTGGCTCACGGTCCGAGATGGTGCTACGGCAGATGATCTCACTTGGGAGTACTTCAAAGCCGCATATCGGAAGAAGTATGTTGGATCAAGCTACATTGACGCTCAAAGGAAAGCTTTTCGGGTTAGTGCAAGGGAATAAGTCCGTCTCGGAGTATGAAGCGAATTCCTAAGGCCGAGTCGTTATGCTCGTGAAATAGTGGCATCGGAACATGATCATTGTGTTCGCTTTTGAAGACGGACTTAGAGACGAAGTTAAGGTCGCTGATTGCTCCACAAAGAAGAACGTGAGTTTGCCGTCTTGGTGGAGAAGGACAAGGTAGCCGAAGGAATCAAGGAGTCCGCGAGGCAAAGTTATGATAGGAGCAAATCAAGAGAGGCTTTGGATCGTCAGGTCGTGGTAATGTTCGAAAAGATTTAGGCGAGTGGGTCAAATCGTGCAGGGGAGGTCCACAAACGCTAATCAAAGATCGCCCAGTGTAACCGTTGTGGAAAGTTTCATTGGGGTGAATGTTGGACCGGAGGGAAAGGATGTTTCGAGTGTGGTTCGCTAGAACATCGTGTGAGGGACTCGTCCGCGTAAGCAAGCTAGGAATCGATCCCGAAGGTCAAGGTCGTGCCCGATTCGAAAAGGAGGACCAAAGACCGCAGAGGTCGTGGTTATGGTAGAGGTGGTTATGGCTCTAGTGGAGGTCACGAGCAAACGGTGCAGAGGTATTGGCAACACGGAGGCTAGGCGGCTGGTTTGGTGTATGCCGCGAGGCGTCGTGAGGAAGGAGACGCACCGGACGTCATAACCGGTGACGCTTTTTAATTTTTGGTGTTCCATATACGCCTTGATAGATGTGGGTTCGACGCACTCTTACGTTGCTAGTAGTATAGTTGAGACCATGAGTTTAGTTCCCAGACCGCTTCTAAGAGGATGACTGCATTTAGTCCTTTAGGTCACTCTATAGAAGTAGATAAGTCAGTATAGAGATATACCTCTAGAACTCCAAGGGGTAGTGTTTGTAGCCGATCCGATGGAACCGCTTTTGAGGAGTTTGATCGATTCTTGGGATGGACTGGTTGGTCAAGTACCAAGCAAGTTTGGATTGTGCCGCTAAGCGCATGGTTTTGAAGACGGTTGAAGGTGAAGAAGTGGTCATGATAGGTAATAGGAGAGATTATCTATCCAACGTGGTATCTGCGCTGAAAGCGATAAAGATGGTCGGGAAGGGCCGTGAGGCGTTCAGTAGTTCATGTGTGTGCTTTGGAAGCTAAGGAGTCTTCGTGGGAAATGTTCAAACCGTAAAGGAATTTGTTGACGATTTCTGAAGAACTTCCGGATTGCCTCCGGATCGTGAAGTCGAATTTGGTATAGATCTGTTACAGGAACGCCAGCTGTCTCATAGCTCCATATAGGATGGCACCGAAGGAATTGTTGGAATTGAAGGCTCGAGATACAAGAGTTGTTGGATCGAGGTTTCATTCGACCAAGTGTTTCACCTTGGGGAGCGCCGTACTTTTGTCAAGAAGAAGGATGGTACGATGCGGATGTGTATAGATTACCGCTTGATTGAATAAGTCGACGATTAAAAACAAGTATCCTTTGCCGAGGATAGATGACTTGTTTGATCACCAGAAAAGGGGGCGCGGTTTTCTCTAAGATTGATTTAAGGTCCGGATATCATCAACTCAAGGTGAAAGAGGTCGATATCCATAAGACGGCATTTCGTTCTCGGTATGGACACTACGAGTTTCGGTGATGCCGCTTGGTTTGACTAATGCACCAAAGCAATTTTCATGGACATGATGAATAGGTATTTCAAACGCTTTTGGATCAGGTTTGTTGTGGTCTTTATAGATGATATTTTGGTGTATTCAAGTCGGAAGAGGAGCATGATGCGCATTTGCGAGTGGTGTTGCAGATTCTGAGGAAAAGCAAATTGTATGCGAAATTTAGTAAGTGCGACTCGCTTAAGGAGGTGACTTTCTTGGGTCACGTTATTTCACCCGAGGGGATTAGAGTGGATCCTCGAAAGATTGAGGCAAGTGTTAGATTGGAGCCGCCAAATCTGTGGCTGAAATTCGGAGTTTTCTAGGTCCAGCGGGTATTACCAAGATTTGTGGAAGGATTTTCTTTGATTGCCGCACCGATGACCAAGTTGTTGAGGAAAGGAGTTCCATTTGTGTGGACCGAGGAGCAAAGCAAGAAAGTTTCGACAAATTGAAGAAGATTCGATCAAGCTCCGGTTTTGATTCAACTCGAGGCGCAAGGAATTCACGGTTTATTGCGATGCATCACATATTGGTTTGGGATGCGTCTTGATGCAAGAAGGGAAGGTAGTGGCTTATGCATCTCGGCAGATTGAGACCACATGAGGCTAATTATCCGACTCATGACTTGGAGTTAGCGGTCGTAGTCTTCGCTTTGAAGATATGGAGGCACTATTTGTACGGAGAGAAGTCGATAGTTTATACGGATCACAAGAGTCTTAAGTATCTCTTGACTCGTAAGGATTTGAATTTGAGGCGTCAGAGATGGATTGAGTCGTTGAAGGACTACGATCGCTCGATCGAGTATCATCCTGGTAAGGCTAACGTGGTGGCGCACGCGCTTGAGTCGTAAGGTTGTATCGGATTTAAGATCGATGTTTGCTCGACTTAGTCTATTCGATGGTGGGAGTCTTTTGGCGTAATTGCAAGTCAAGCCGATTTGGTTAGATCAGACAAGGAGAAGCGCTAGAGGATGATGGTTTGAATGATCGGAGGTTGCAAGTCCGTAATGGTGGATTAGAGGATTTTAGTCTGTCCCGTTGATGGAGTTTTGTGCTTTAAAGGAAGAGCTTGTATGCCGAAAGATGTGGAGTTGAGACAAAGGATTCTTCGACGCACATAGCAGCCCATATGCTATGCATCCCGGAGGTAGCAAGATGTATCGGGATTTGAGAGAGCAATTTTGGTGGCAGTGTCCAAACGGAAGTAATCGAGTTCGTGGGTAAGTGTCCGACGTGTCAACAAGTCAAGGCCGAACATCGCTTGCCATCCGGTTTACTTCAGTAGGTGAAGATTCCTCGATGGAAGTGGGAGAGGATCACCATGGACTTTGTCGCGGATTACCTCTTACGCCTAGCAAGAAGAATTCAGTTGGGTGATTGTGGATCGTCGACTAAATCGCATTTCATACCGTAAGGGTAGATTATTCGCCTGAGAGGTTAGCTAAGTTATATGTAGCCGAGATAGTGAGATTGCATGGTGTGCCAAGATCGATTATCTCTGATAGGGATCCGAGGTTTACATCGAGGTTTTGGAGAGCGTTGCATCAAGCTTTGGGTACGAGATTGACTTCAAAGACTTTTCATCCGCAATCCGACGGACAATCGGAGAGAGTGATTCGATCTTAGAAGATATGCTCAGAGGTTGTGTTCGGACTTCATGGCGCGCTTGGGAGGAGTATCTACCATTATGGAATTCGCTTATAACAATAGTTATCAAGCGAGTATCCAAATGGCTCCATATGAAGCAATCAGATGGATTTAAAATGCCGTACTCCTACGTGTTGGACGGAACTAGGTGAACGACATGTTTTGGGTCCAGATTTGGTGACGAAACCGAGGACAAAGTTAAGGTAATTCGGGCTCGCCTCAAGGAAGCATCGGATAGGCAAAAGTCTTACGCCGATCTCAAGCGCAAGGAGATGGAATACGAGGTAGGAGATAAAGTCTTTCTCAAGGTGTCGCTTGGAAAAAGGTGTTGCGTTTTGGGCAAAAAGGAAATTAAGTCCAAGGTTCATCGGCCCGTATAATCGTGTTGAAACGAGTAGGACCTGTAGCTTATCACCGAATCGCCAGCAGAGTTGAGTCGATTCACAATGTCTTCCATGTGTCGATGCTTAGACGGTATAGGTCGATCCATCGCACATCGTGCTAGTAGCGAGATTGAGGTTAACTCCGATTTATCATTCGAGGAGGAACCAGTTGATTTTAGATCGTGATGTCAAGGTGTTGCGTAGAAAGTCGCACTTTAGTGAAAGTGCTATGGCGAAACCATGGTACGGAGGAAGCGACGTGGGAACTCGAGGAGGTGATGCGGCAAGAATAATACCCCACCTTTTCGATCGTAATTTCGAGGTCGAAATTATTTTAAGGGGGTAGAACTCAGTAACATCCCAAAATAGGGGTTATTTGTGATTGAATTATTTTTCTTGTATTTGAATTTCTGTGATATTATTCGTGATGATATAAGGCTTAATTAGGGTCTTGAGTAAGCTCGGTTTAGTAGAATAATTCTTAGTATGGCTTATTTAAAGAAGAGGATTAAATGAGCTTAGCACTTAAGTTAATTTAAGTAGCAATAAGTGACACAAGATGAGTGCATGGCAAGTTGGTAATGGCGCATGGAGTTTAGTTTGAGGGGAGAGGTTCGAATCCCTTAAATAGCATTGGGACAACTTTTATTTTTGCTTTGGTATAGTAAGTGTCGGCCAAGGATAATTAAGATAAGGGTTGACCATGTTATTCTTGGTTAGTAGACTATAGGTTTAAGGCAAGTGTTATCATATGGAAGGGAATCAAGTAATTAAGGAAAATATGGAGACATGGGGCTAGTATCAAGGATTATGTTTTGGAAACAAAATCATGGCCTTTATGCCATGAACTTGGACGGCAATGTGGCTAAGGGGGGGGATTTGGCCGAATATGCTAGTGTTGGTAAGGCTTGGGAAGAATTTTTGGTCATTTCTTTCATTTGATGCAAAAGGTGCAAAACAATTTTTCTCTCAAACTCTTTTCTTGTTAGCCGAATTTCACCTTTTGATAAGCCTAATACTTTTTGACCATTTGGTCATTTTTGGCTCATTTTCTATTTCTCCTTTTCATTCTCTCAAACCAAAACACTCATCTCTTTTGTCCATTTTCTTCTTTCTTTCTTAGCCGAATCTCTTATACCATAATATTCTATCTATTTCTTTCTTTTCTCTTCTCAAAAGCACTTAGCCGAAATTATTGGTTCACTTTCTTACTTCATCTTTTCCATACAAGTTGAACCTTGGTTGATTGTGTTGAACAAATCATAGCCGAATCCACTCTCTTGGGTATGCCGAATTTTCTTCTCCTATCAACTTTGGCCGAATATTGAAGGTAATATAGTTATCATCGGGACTTCTCTAGAAATCGGTTTTGGTAAAGTGGTAAGGGCTTATTTCAAAGGATTACTCTTTTAAGTTTCGTTTAAGTTTAAGGCTAATAAACCTTTTGATGATGGTTGATTGTAGGGAAGTGAGGCCGATTCTTTTAGGAGTGTGTTGGATAAGTGTTCAAGGCTTTGGGTAAGATTTTAGGTTCACAAGGAACCTTTCTCAATTATTTTGGTTTGGCCGAATAGGCCATGGTTCTAATATTCATTTTTGGCCGAATATAGGGGCAAGAATACTTGTGTGGCCGATTTGTCTATTCGGGATTTAGAACTCTTTTTGGTGCAAGGTGTGTATACATACACATCTTATAACTTTTAATATGCTAAGTGTTATTTTATGCCTAACGTTTTGTGTAGACATGGATGAAATACCTTCATGGTATTAACAAGGATTTGGGTAAGTTCCTATTACTATGTGATTATTATTTGATGCTTTTGGGAAGCATGACACATTTGGTATGTGTATTATTTGATATATGGCTTATGATAAATCGATTGGATGTTGTTAAATAAATCTATCAACATGATTTGTGGTACATGCATAAAAATGATTGTTATGGGATGATGAGAGGAGGGCGTTGATATTCGTGTCGACGGACACCAGTGTTTTGGTAACACATCGTGACTACGGTCACCAGAGGTTTGGTACCTCCAGAGGTTTGGCACCTCATAGCGACTTGTCCCTGTGGTTAATACCACCGTGGGTTGGCCCCACTTTGAGATATGGGATTGTCTCGCCAAATGATTTGGTATCACACGATGGGTTGGCCCCATCATCTATTTGTGACTTCGGTCACCCAAGTTTTTTGGTAACACAATTGTGTCTTCTGACACCGTGAGATTTGGTATCTCCAAAGATTTGGTATCACATTTGTGACTATACGTCACCAAAGTGGTTTGGCACCACCAAAGGGTCCGTACCACAAGGGGTAGAAAAAGGCGTATGGATGGTTAGGTTGGGTGCATTTAAACTTATGCATGTTGATTGGTTATAATTTGTGTATGTTATTACATTAAATCGGGGAAGGGTTACACATTGAGTCTTGGTGACTCACCTTCTCCTTTAATTTTTCAGGTGATTCGTAGATCGCGGATGAGGAGCCGGATGGACTCGAGGTGGCCATGCAGTGGAGATTTTTAATAAATGAATTTTGGATTTTATCTATTTTTCTGTTGGGTTTATGTTGCTTAATTGTAATAAGGCCTCCTAGGATTATTTTATTATTGCTGCATGTTTTGTTTAAACTATTTGATGATGTTAAAACGGATGCACATGTTTTCTCAAATTAAACGCAAAATGTTTTTAAAGTACCATCGGGTACATTTGAAACTGTAACAACCTAACTTAGCATATTTTTAAATGACATTAAGTAATGCTTTCTTCATAACACCTCAATTGTTTTAAATCAAAACAATATCTTTTATCAAAATTTAAAATGACTTAACAAGGGATTTTCAAAGGTTTTTCCTCCGTAGCATACCAAATTCGGTCGTAATGTTTGGGCCGGGTTTGGGGTGTTACATCTTTTTCCCTTTGTTCTTGATCTAAATAGTTACAAATTAAACCCATTCAAATACACTTCTATTCAATTTAATCCACAACACATAATTACACAAATTTCCATTTTTACCCCCAATATTTACATTGTTTACAATTTAGTCCATATAGCCCAAAACACAAAATATTAAGAATTTAACCATATCCAACAAGGGCCGAATATTCATTACTCTTCTATCAACTCATTTCTTCAATTATTTTGCTATTTAACCCTTTCAAAAATTTTCTTTTTTTACAAAATCATCCCTATACCAAGTTTCAAATAAAAATCCAAAGAAAAATCTTGTTAATCTAGCATGCTAATATTCTATTCTATTATTAACTATCCAAACATCAAATTTTATCCATGGCAACATTAAAATTTATAACCAAATTCAAAATTTTGGTTATGGCTAGATAGATTTCATGGCAACAAAATTTCAAAAATGCTAAGATTAACAAAACCAAGTTCATTTACTCACCTTATGAGAACATGCAATGACCGAATATTTGAGAGCTCAAACCCCTCTCTTCTTCTTTTTGTTTCGGTGATAAAAGGAGAAGATGATGATAATTTCCTCTTTTTTTTTCTTATTTTCGGTCACTTGAAAGAAAGATGAATACACTTTCTTTTCTTTTATTATTAATTCATTTTATCACCTTTTTTTTATTACCTAATGACATGTAATATAATAATAAATAAATATGTTACTATTACATGCAAATGATGGCCGGCCACTAGGCTTAATCTTTTGGCAAATTTACTCTTTTAATACCTCAATTTAAAAAGCCACCTCCAATTTAGTACTAACACATTCTACCACCAAATTTTCATTTTATGCAATTAAACCCCCCTTTTACAATTAAACACTAAAACAATCAAATTTTAATACAAAAATTTCACACACACAAATTCACATATAATAAGCATTTAAAATAATATAAAATTATTATTCTGATTCGGATTCGTGGTCCTGAAACCACCGTTCCGATTAGGGCTAAATTTGGGTTGTTAGAACTCTCCCCCCTTAAGGGATTTTCGTCCCCGAAAATCTTACCAATGAATAAGTATGGGTAACGCTCTTTCATTGATTCTTCGGTTTCCCAGGTTGCTTCCTCAACCCCGTGCTTATGCCACATTACTTTAACCAGCGATATCTTCTTGTTTCGCAACTCTTTTACTTCACGAGCTAAGATGCGAATCGGTTCTTCCTCATAAGTTAAATCGGGCTGAATTTCCACCTCTGATGGACTGATCACATGAGAAGGATCGGACCTATATCGCCGAAGCATTGACACGTGGAAAACATTATGAATCTTGTCTAACTCATGCGGCAACCTCAATCTGTACGCGACCGGCCCGATACGCTTGATAACCTCATACGGCCCAATAAACCTCGGACTCAGTTTTTCCTTACGACCAAATCTAAGTATCTTTTTCCACGGCGATACTTTCAAGAACACTCGATCACCCACTTGAAACTCTATATCTTTTCGTTTTAAATCCGCGTATGACTTCTGACGATCTGATGTGGCTTTCAAACTTTCTCAAATTACTTTAACTTTCTGCTCCGTCTCTCTGATTAAGTCAATCCCGTGTATCTTGCCTTCACTTAGCTCGGTCCAATATAGAGGTGTACGACATTTTCGACCGTACAATGCCTCGTAAGGTGCCATTTTAATACTTGATTGAAAGCTATTATTATACGCAAATTCAATCAAAGGCAAGTATCGTTCTCACGTACCCTCGAACTCAAGAACGCAACATCTCAACATATCCTCGAGTATTTGAATAACACGTTCGGATTGACCATCCGATCGAGGGTGAAAAGTCGTACTAAAGTGTAATTTAGTACCCAAAGCATCCTCGCGAGCTTTCTTCCAAAACCGCGATGTGAACCTCGGATCTCTATCCGACACAATAGAGACAGTACTCCGTGTAACCGCATAACTGCTATAAGTACAACTCAACTAATTTATCGAGTGAGAAATGCATGCGTCTCGAACAAAGTGAGTCGATTTTGTCAATCTATCAACAATAACCCGATTGAATCTTTCCTACTTGGCGCCAAAGGCAAACCAGATACGAAGTCCATAGTGACTCGATCCCACTTCCACTCAGGTATCATAATTGGCTGAAGTAGTCCCGATGGCACCTGATGCTCAGCTTTCACTTGTTGACATATTAAAAATTTTGACACATAGTCTGAGATGTCTCGTTTCATGCCATGCCACCAAAGAATGCTTTTTTCAGTGTCGTTATACATTTTCGTGCTACCCGGATGAATCGACAATCTACTACTATGAGCTTCATCACAAATTATTTGAATCAAATCAGGGTTCTTAGGTACACATATCCGATTCTTGAACCATAGGCACCCTTCAGCATCTATCTGAAAATCTGAATCCACACACGAACCACAATGATCCCTTTTCGCTTTTAAATCATCATCAAACTCTTGAGCTTCTCGAATCTGCTGCACAAACAATGGTCTAGTTTTCAACTCAGCAATGATCACACCATCATCGGTCATAGCTATATCCGCATTCATTGCGCGTAGAGCAAATAGTGACTTTTGGCTAAGTGCATCGGCAACCACGTTAGCCTTTCCCGGGTGATAATCAATCACAAGCTCGTAGTCTTTCAACAATTCTAACCATCGTCGTTGTCTCAAATTCAGATCCTTCTGAGTCATTAAATACTTAAGACTCTTATGATCCAAATAGACGTGGCATTTCTCATCGAATAGATAATGAAGCCATATTTTCAAAGCAAAAACTATAGCGGCCAACTCAAGGTCGTGCGTCGGATAATTCCTCTCGTGTGGTTTCAACTGTCTCTAAGCATAGGCTACAACTTTACCCTCTTGCATTAAAACACAACCCAGCCCGTTTAAGGATGCATCGCTGTAAATAACGAACTCCTTATCCGACTCTGGCTGAACCAGCACTGGAGCTTCCGTTAGTAAGATCTTCAGTTGATCAAAACTCTTCTGACACCTTTCTGACCATTCGAATTTAACGTCTTTCTGTAATAGCTTTGTCATCGGTGATGCTATCATAGAAAACCCTTTCACGAAGCGTCTATAATATCCGACAAGTCCCAGAAAGCTACGAACCTCAGAAACATTCTGCGGAGGTTTCCAATCAAGTATAGCCGAAACTTTACTCGGGTCAACTCGAATGCCCGATGCTGAAATGACATGCCCCAAAAAGCTAACTTCTTTCAACCAAAACTCACATTTACTAAATTTTACGTACAATTGCTTGTCACGCAAAATCTGTAACACTAGCCTCAAATGCTCAGCGTGCTCGGTTTCATCTCGTGAATAGATCAGTATATCATCTATGAATACAACTACAAACCGATCTAGATACGGTCTGAATACTCGATTCATCAGATCCATAAAAATAGCAGGGGCATTAGTGAGTCCAAACAGCATCACCAAGAACTCGTAATGCCCGTATCTCGTCCGAAAAGCAGTCTTTGGTATATCCGATTCCCTAACTCGCAATTGATAATATCCGAACCTCAGATCAATTTTTGAGAACATCGAGGCTCCCTTAAGCTGATAAAATAAATCGTCAATACGTGGCAACGGGTATTTGTTCTTTACGGTCACCTTATTGAGCTGTCGATAATCAATGCACATTCTCAAAGTTCCATCCTTCTTTTTCACAAATAGAACGGGTGCACCCCAGGGAGAGAAACTCGGTCGAGCGAAACCTCTATCCGTCAATTCTTGTAACTGAGCCTTCAACTCTTTTAATTCAGTCGGTACCATTCTATACGGAGCTATCGAAATCGGAGTAGTCCCTGACACTATCTCAATACCAAATTCTACCTCACGAACAGGTGGCAATCCCGGTAATTCCTCCGGAAACACATCTAGATACTCACTAACAACTGGTACAGATTCAATCTTCTTTTCGGTTACCTTGCTATCAATTACATACGCAAGATAAGCTTCGCAACCCTTTCTCAAATACTGTCGAGCCAACATCAAAGATATCACAGCCGGTAATCCATTCAAATCCGCAGACTCAATTCGAATTATCTCATTATTCTGACATCTCAAATCAATAGTCTTTAAATCGCAATTCACTACCGCGTGCGTGAATCAAGTAACCAATCCATACCGAGGATAATATCGAACTCATTGAAAGGTAATAACATCATATCGGCCGGAAAACATAAGTCTCGAACCATCAAAGGGCAGTTTTTGCACACTTTATCAACTAATACACATCGACCCAGGGGGTTCGAAACCCGAATCACAAACTCAGTAGACTCAACAGGTAGAGTCTTACTAGATACTAATGTTTCGCACACATATGAATGAGTTGAGCCGGGATCAATCAAAGTAGTTACACTAGTATCAAAAATAGTAAAAATACCGGTAATGACGTCTGGAGATGAGGCCTCCTCTCTGGCACGGATGGCGTAAGCTCTAGCCGGTACACGGGCATCTGATCGAATAACCGTATCTGTTGTCCCCCTCTGTGTACCACTCCTACCTCCCCCAAAACGAGATGGTCTGCCTCTAGCTGCAGTGCCGCTCGGTCTCGCACTCTGAGCAGTACCCTTTTCAGCGGTCTCCGGGCAATCCCGAATGAAGTGATCCTGCGAGCCACACCTATAACAAGTGCGAGCAAGAGATTTACCCCAGCACTCTCCAAAATGCCTTCTGCCACACTGCTGACACTCAGGTTGTCTCGATTTAGTATTGCCAACACTAGCAACTGATGTAGCCCGAGAACTTACTGGTGGTCGTTCTCGTATAGAAATCCCGGTGTTAGGTTTGGATCGACTACCATCATTCTTAAACTTTTTCGTTGCCATCTGTGAAAATTTACTTGCAGATCTCTTTCGGAAATCTTTAGATTCAAGCTCAACTTTTCGTTTTTCTTTCCCCAGCTCTTCAGCTTTACAAGCTCGTTCAACCAGTACAACAAACTCATTAATTTCAAGAATGCCAACCAGAAGCTTTATATCTTCATTCAGACCATCATCAAATCTCCGGCACATAGTAGCTTCAGATGAAACACATTCACGAGCGTAGCGACTAAGTTGCACAAACTTGCACTCGTATTCGGACACAGTCATACGGCCCTGTTTGAGCTCGAGAAATTCTTTACGCTTGGAGTCTATGAAGCGCTGACTTATGTACTTCTTACGAAATTCCATCTGAAAGAAGTCCCAGATAACTCTCTCCTTCAAACGATCGACACGAGTATTCCACCAATAATAGGCGTAATCCGTAATAAGGATATGGCACACTTCGACACACTCATCGGTGTGCAAGACAACTCATCAAAAACTCGAATAGTATTATCGAGCCAAAATTCGCTTTCATCTGCGTCATCATCATCTTTGGCTCTAAATTCTTGAGCCCCATGTTTTCTGATACGATCAACCGGAGGTTTGTTTACTCTTTCAAGATTTACAATCGTGGGTACCATCGGTACTGTAGGGGGAACATTCGGATTCAGGGGTGGTTGAACAGCCGGATTGGTTCGTATATACTGACCAAACCAATCATTCATCATACTATAGAAGGCTTGTCGAGCCCTCTTATCCGGATTACTCATAGCCGATCGAGATTCCTCTAGCGCGGTCCCTTGCACGGGAGCGGGCGCCACACTCTCGACGTCATCAGCTACGTCTCGTTCGAGATCAAGATCCATTACTATATAAGAGAAACGAATACAGTTCACTGTCAGAAGTCATCACATTATCATATCACAAAATATGGCATGTATAGCTAGACTCTCACACACTACGTTAGTCCAAGAATCGACTAAACCGTAGCTCTGATACCAATCAAATGTAACACCCCTAACCCGTGTCCGTCGCCGGATAGGGTTACGAGGTGTTACTAAACTAACCACCAAGTTCATTCTATCACATGGATTATAATACTTAAGGAATAATATTACGATAAACCAGTCATCACGAAATAATATCAATCACATTATATATACTAAAATAATTAAGCTAGATCAAAATTACAAGTCATTATTCATTAGGTAAGTAAACCAAATTGGCCGTATATGCACCCATCTAAATTTCATTCTACAAATTAAGTACCGAACACTTTAGGCAATAAACTCATACCCAAATCAAACATATGATATCCATCCTCATTCAAACTCACATGAACTTTTTAATATAATATATATACAACTCGCATACATAACCTATAATATTATTTATCCATAATTATAAATAATATTTACAAAACACGCGTATATGTCAAAACTAAATATTTCAATATAAAATTTAGATCTAAATCATATAAACAACTTATTTTCAATATTCCATAGGTGTCATGACTTAGTCTATAGAATGTAATTTCTTGACCAAACATAATATCACATAAGAAGAATTTTAGAATTCCAACCAAAACAAGCCCTAACCGAATATCTACAAGTAAATACACTTCAATTTGCTCGCTAATAAATCACCTTTGGTATATAGATACATAAGTGCAAATTATTACATTCATAACTAAAAGCATATTACTATCAAAACATGTTTAAAATCATAATCAACTCAACCAAATATTTATAAAGCTTACTAGGCACATCTCATATATATATACCAAGATCAAATATGTACAATCTTAAACTTTATAACGAGCCATTTTCGCATGGCTTGTAATTACAACATCAAAATCTACCAAAACGTAACAAGCTTATACATGCCATAGACTTTAGGTTTATGAACAAAAGAAGTACCAAAAACTTTGATGATAATGTGATGAGCTTCAGCCAAGATCCACGAGTACGAGATGAGCACCCAAATGAAATCTACTATACGCAAACAACCACATTCGAAGTAAGCTTCCAAAGCTTAGTAAGATTTAAACAATTCTAAATCAAAAAGGGCTAAATTAAGATTTCAAGACTAAACCCTTTTTGTCATCCCCTTGCCGAATGGCTAAATATTCAAGAATGAATTTCATAGCAACATAAAAAAAATACAAATACATTTACAACCATACTTATACTTATTTCCCTATTTCATTATCATATAATAGATAATTTGCATACAAATCCACGAATTACCAAATCTTATACTACCATTTCAAGTTACCATAAATTTCAATATAATAAATATATATGTATATCACCTACCTTTAATTTGCATACCTTTCACAACTTAACCATTCATGCATAATATACGTAACATTATCCGATCTTTTTCACATACATAATAACATTGCAATTAAGGTCAATTAACGAACCTCTTTCCTGCATCCTTAAATATAAACTTTTGTAACGTATCGCACACTCAGTGCCGTTACTTATCATCATTACCGCACACTTAGTGCCAACTTCCCGTAACATATCGCTCACATAGAGCCGTTACTTAACATTTCCGCACACTTAGTGCCAACTTCCCGTAACGTATCACTCACATAGAGCCGTTACTTAACATTTCCGCACACTTAGTGCCGACTTCCCGTAACGTATCGCTCACATAGAGCCGTTACTTTAATAATTCACACACATAGTGCTTTATAACCGATTTCGCACACTTAGTGCTTGGTGCTATGTTCGCACATTCCGTGCCTTTCATAACTTGCTGTTCATTCGATTTGCATACACATATAAATGAAATCCAATCCACTGAATCACATATAATTACATACACCAAGATATGTCCATAATATTTTCTATCCAAATATTATATCACATTCGGCCAACTTTTTATCAAGCATCCAACCAACCCATTTAAAATCAATCACATTCAAGCTTAATATCCCACATAATTTAATTACATTATTAACATTTAAATGCCCTTTTCATGCAATTATGTTCAAGCTATAAACAACATCACATTCAGCCAATTTATATCCAACACCATGACACATTCGGCAATATATTTATTATCATACCTATCTTCTTATAGTAAAAGTTTGTATTGTAAAATTCAATTTAACTCAATTGCTTAAATCTTACCTCGAAAGTTGACAAATTAAGCTTCGCGGCTACTCGTCTAGTTTGGCCTTTCCCCGATCCAATTCCTTTTCCCTTTGTTCTTGATCTAAATAGTTACAAATTAAACCCATTCAAATACATTTCTATTCAATTTAATCCACAACACATAATTACACAAATTTCCATTTTTACCCCCAATATTTACATTGTTTACAATTTAGTCCATATAGCCTAAAACACAAAATATTAAGAATTTAACCATATCCAACAAGGGCCGAATATTCATTACTCTTCTATCAACTCATTTCTTCAATTATTTTGCTATTTAACCCTTTTGAAAATTTTCTTTTTTTACAAAATCATCCCTATACCAAGTTTCAAATAAAAATCCAAAGAAAAATCTTGTTAATCTAGCATGCTAATATTCTATTATATTATTAACTATCCAAACATCAAATTTTATCCATGGCAACATTAAAATTTATAACCAAATTCAAAATTTCGGTTATGGCTAGATAGATTTCATGGCAACAACCTCAAAAATGCTAAGATTAACAAAAACCAAGTTCATTTACTCACCTTATGAGAACATGCAATGACCGAATATTTGAGAGCTCAAACCCCTCTCTTCTTCTTTTTGTTTCGGTGATAAAAGGAGAAGATGATGATAATTTCCCTCTTTTGTTTTTCTTATTTTCGGTCACTTGAAAGAAAGATGAACACACTTTCTTTTCTTTTATTATTATTTCATTTTATCACCTTTTTTTTATTACCTAATGACATGTAATATAATAATAAATACATATGTTACTATTACATGCAAATGATGGCCGGCCACTAGGCTTAATATTTTGGCAAATTTACTATTTTAATACCTCAATTTAAAAAGCCACCTACAATTTAGTACTAACACATTCTACCACCAAATTTTCATTTTATGCAATTAAACCCCCCTTTTACAATTAAACACTAAAACAATCAAATTTTAATACGAAAATTTCACACACACAAATTCACATATAATAAGCATTTAAAATAATATAAAATTATTATTCCGATTCGGATTCGTGGTCCCGAAACTACCGTTCCGATTAGGGCTAAATTCGGGTTGTTACACAGTGTGAGTCGAATAATTATTTAAAGGGGCAAAAACATCAAATACCGAATACATTGAAACATATTAGCATTAACAGAAGAACACAAAACCATCATTGGAATTTCATTTCGTTACATAGCCATTATCAAATTGATGTCAAACGGTGTATGAGCATGGGACATCATTCATTCGAGTAACAATCACCATTAAGTACAACAAAATACAATACATAGCATAAATCAATAACATTCGAATATGTTGTGCACATGATGCAATGCAAAAAGGTTCCTACCCATACCATCCGCTACACACCACGAGTTCCCCAAAACCGTCATCTAAACTCTAAAACATTATGGGCTTAAGCCCGTTGTGGTTAAAATCACTGATAACAATATGCAAAAAATTCTGCCAGTAAAAATGCGATAAATCGCCATTCCCCTTGGTACTCTAGGTGTAGTGCACTGACTACGAATAATGCGGACTTAATATGCCACCAGTACTCCACGGAACTCCTCCGTCAACCACAAAATCCCAACCCAATGCATATGCAATATGTCACACAATCTAATACATAATCATGTCTCAATACTTTTCACATTCATTTGACATGATCAGCATGTCCTTAATAATAACATATTTTCAATAAATGGAAACAGTGTTCCAATATTTCAAATTACCATTGTATTGGTATCAATCAATATCGTTCAATATCACATACTTTACGGATTTTTATTATGCATAAATATCACCCTTTTCAGTACACAATATAACAAATATCTCATGCGTTTAAATCATACATAAGCTTAATATCTCAACACATTATATCATTCAGTCGAACATTATCATATCTCGTAACTCAAATATGCAATTACAAATTCAATCAAACATTCATACTCTCAAACTAGCAATTTTGCCAACATGTCATATTTTAAGGCTCGAAACATACTTGGTTCGGCCACTCACAAAATCAATAATTCGACTATTAAGCTTGTAACACCCCAAACCCGGCCCATGCGTTATGAGTGGATTTGGTATGTCACACGAGCAAAACATGTTAAACTCTTTTTGTTCGAACTAAAATATTGCTTTGTTAAAAATCAAGAAAACAAGTTTGATTTGATAAAATACTACTAACCTCAAAGATTTGATTGATAAATCGATAAATTTGAACTAATGATCTTACAAAACTCTGACTTTTGAAAACGACGTTGAAAATTCGAAAGAGAATCCAAGTCTTTTGAAAATATCGTTAATAGTTCGAGAGAAAATATCCGTGTTAAAAATATTTGTAAAAGTTTATTTTGAAATCCATTTGTTAATCGATTATGGAAACCATTGTTTAAGTTTTTAGAAAATTTCCCTTTTTAAACAATTTAAGAAAAATAATAAAAACATCCCAACCAAAAAGCAAAAATAAGAATAGTCCAGAGGCCTTATTACAAAAATTAACCCAAAATAGCAAAGTAATAAAATAAACGAGAAAGAAGTCTAAAGTCCAAATAAACCATTTCCGAAGTATGACCTCCCTCGAGTCATCCATAGCCCAAGTCCATATCATCAAGCATTACCTACAAGGGTTAAGTGAAAGGGGGTGAGTTACAAGAACTCAGTGTGAAATCCCCTTACCGTTATTCATTGGGCCGGAACCCAATTAGCAATATTTTGGGCCTAAGCCCATTTACAAAAACAATAATGTATCAAATATAATATGCATATGATATGCAATACCCAAACCAAACCTAGTTTTCCATCCGCTACACACCACCCGTACCAACCAGCACACCTGTGGGGAGCTTTAGTCACCCACCCTGCCAACACACCAAATGTAGGCATTAAGCCGATAATCAAATTTGTGGACAAGCCACCAGATTAACAGAATTTACATGGCATCGCCATTTTTCATATTTGTGGCAGAGCCACTGCATTATGTAGCAGAGCTACCGAACTTCTCTTCATCATTATCCCATCCCATGCAAATCATGTATACAATGCATAGCCATTCACAACAATTTATTCAGATATTTATTACAAAATTATGGCCCATTACAACAATTAATCAAAAGGCCCATTAAGCAAAATATCAGATTTGGCCCATTTAGCAAAATATCAGATTGACCCATATAGCAAAATATCAGATCGGCCCATTTATCAAAATATCAGATTGGCCCATTTATCAAAATATCATATTGGCCCATATAGCAAAATATCAGATCGGCCCATATAGCAAAATATCAGATCGGCCCATTTATCAAAATATCAGATTGGCCCATTTATCAAAATATCAAATTGGCCCATTTATCAAAATATCAAATTGGCCCATTTATCAAAATATCAGATTGGCCCATATAGCAAAATATCAGATCGGCCCATTTATCAAAATATCAGATTGGCCCATTTATCAAAATATCAGATTGGCCCATTTAGCAAAATATTAGATTGGCCCATATAGCAAAATACCAGATCGGCCCATCTAGCAAAATATCAGATCGGCCCATTAAACAATTTCGTAATTCGACCCTTTAGGGGCATTTTTGTAATTTCGATAATTTACCCACTAAGGGTAATTCGGTAATTTCGCAACATAAGGGTATTTTGGAAATTTCGCAACCTAGACTTAACTACTAATGTGGAGCATAAAAATCGAAACTGTCCATCTGCGTTGTACTAACTAAATTGACTATAACTTGAGTTAGGAATCTCGAAATCTAATTCCGTAAATTTTTCTTGAGACTAGACTCATATATCTTCTTACTATAGTTTTTCCAGAATTTTTGACTTAGCCATTTAGTACAGTTTATTCCTTAAAGATTCCCTTGTTTCACTGACCAATGATTCTGACCTCTCTTACCCAAAATTCAAATATCTCACTGTACAGTTTTCATATGTTGCTCCCACTTGTTTGTATTGAAAATAGACTCACTAAGGAATCTGTACATATAAACTATAACTCATAATTCACTTTGTACAATTTTATAAGATTTTTCCAAGACAGATCAGGGAACCACGAAGTCATTCAGAACCAGTCTCACTAAAATTAAGATATCTCAAAATATAAAATTCCTTTTCCTTCTCCGTTTCTTCCATATCAAAATAGACACCGTAAGCTTTAATCTGATATCTTATTCACTTTGTAATTACCTTTTTCCTATTTTTCGTGATTTTTAAAATACACGTCACTATTTTTGACCGAAACTGTTTTATTACAAAATACGATTACTACTACGATCATGCGCACGCCCGAGTGATCACGGATGCCAGTTTTCGGTTTTCTTCAGTATTCCAACCGATTCACAGAATATTTCATACAAACTTTCATAGAAGTGTGAGATTACACACCAGTTCAGATATGTATACGGAAGATACGGGATTACACACCTGATTTTAATTTCCTAACAAACCACTCGTCGATGACCTAGAACAATACCAACCAAAAGTTAGCCTCGGATTTCCAAAAGATTTCGTATCACTTACACTTGAATCACTTACCACTATGTCCGAAAGTAGAATATATCGAGTGATTTCGTCCCTAAAACATAATCGATTAGTCGAAACTTCGATCCGATTAACACAATAACCGAGTAGTGATATCAAATGGACTATGAAAAGACTCCTTACCTTAATCGATGATAATCCCAATTCCCACCAATTGACTTATGACTTGAGATGATTAGGCAATGATGTGGTATTCGGCCAATCCACTAGAATACTACAAATAAAAGATTATCAAGATGTGAGGGAGTAAGGGAGAACACCATTTCGGTTTTAGAATCAAGATGAAACAACCAAATAATGAGGGACTCTTATTCGGCTAAAGAGAAAAAGAATGAAAAGATTTGAATAAAAACACTTACCCGGTTTAATCAAGAAAGAAAAACCCAACTTGGAAGATGGAGAAGATGATCAATTAGGCTAGGTGGTTTCGGCAAAACAAAGAAAGAAAAGTACTCACTAATGGCTTTAGAGTTTAGGCAATCAAGAAGAAAGAAGAAGAATTTGTTTAATATCAACTTGAAGTTTCATTATCAATGAAGATGGACAAAAGATGAATATGTGACCAATCCAAAGAGAAGAAAAAATGCACTATTGTGCTAGAAGATTTCGGCAAAGAGAGTAGCAATTTGGGAGAAAATGACACAAAGTTGCAAATGGGATTTTTGGCCAAAACAATACCAAAACCTTACCAAAAGCCAAAGTAAAATTTCAGCTACCTATCTACCCCCAAAACCGTCCACATGCATAGCCATAAGGGTCAAAATTTTGCCAACCATACTTTCCATAACATTCTCCATGAAATAAGCCACTGTTCCCTTACTTTGCCTTTTCCTTTTGATTCCTTTCCCCAACCTCAACCTTTCCTTAATTCCTTTAGCCACCATACCAAAAATAAAGAAATCAACCTTGCCATATACCTTGGCCGACACTAAGGAAGGAATGCAAAAATAAAAGTCAAAATTGCACACAAAGGGATTTGAACCTCTTCCCTCAAGGTACTACATGTGGCGCCATAACCCTTTTACCAATTGCTCATTTATGCTAGCAATTTACTCTTTTATTTCCATAAGCCTTGATGCCACTTACTATCTCTCCTTAATAGGCTTAAACATAAAATTTTACTAAGGCCCAACTTGAACCCGGAACTTCATAGAAACCTCGTAACTTTCCAAAATTACCTTCTTAATAAGTCCAACTTGAAATAATGCCGTTCTCTTGTTCTCAAAATTTTAAAATGCTTCTACGCTCAAGGCCCATTGGGCCCAATTCTACTAGGCCCAATTTCGGGATGTTACAAAGCTAATCCAATCTGCAAGCTAATTTATGAAATATAATATGATATTTAACATTTTCAAATAATTTTATGAGTTTAGGACCCACACCTTATTCTTCGCTTCCTCGTAGTACATTAGCGAATCTTCCAATTTTCCTTAATAATTCCTTAAACGAACCTAAACCAAAATTAAGTATAAATTCAATCAATTTACCATTAAACCCCAAACACCCACTTATGAGTGCAAACCAATCGTTGAAATTATAACTATTTTATGAATCCAAACTAGTTAGATTCCTTACACTGTATCGATGCAAACTGTACGTACAATCGTTCTTCGCCTTTACAGATGATTTGGGGCGTTTGGGTCAGCACCTAATTCAATAACATACTGGAAAATCAGTAGCAAATTAATGATTAAATTCCTTTATTTAATCTATTCATTCCCTTTACCCAACAACTATGTCGAAATAACAAGCTAGTTACCCTTAATTGCACATATGCTTCACGATTTGTGGGTTTCGAATGGCCAATCAATCAAGAACGTTTTTCCCTAATTGAGATGGGTTTACAAGCTGATTAGGAGGTTAAAAGAACTCAAATTAAGGCTGGAAAAATATAATCAAGAACCAAGAAACAAAACAACCCCCTTTCTTGCACATAGGCACACGCACCACCACCCGCGGTGGCCAAAATTGGGGTTGGATTTTAAAATGGTTTGAGATCCTATTAAAATATGGAAAAATAATTTTAAAAACATTAAAAATCCCCTAAATTCCATATCTATAAATTTAGGTTTTTAATGGACAAGATTAATTAAGAAATTGAAGAGAAAAGAGACCTTACACAAACTAGTAGAGAGAAACGGCAATGACACTTTCTAGGCAATGTTTGGCATTGATCCTGAAGTTCAAAATTTCAGATTTGGGGCTGATTTAATTGAGGAAAAATTTCAGAAATATAGTAAAGGAGATGGTGCAAAATCTTGATGCAAAAAGAAGGAGAAAGATATGGTGAAATAGGAGGTGTAGGCGACGACAACAATGGGAGAAAGAAAGAAAATTGAAGAGAAAAGAGGAGAGGAAGAGGGTGAACGGTTAGGGTAGGGAAAAATTGAATTAAAGGCTGAAAAATACAATAAAAAGTTGTATTTATACTTAGGGTTCAAGGGTATGGATGACACACACATTAAAAAAAAATAAGGGATTTTGCAAATTTTAATTATTTCGCAAGGGAAAGGATTCAAACTTGAGACCTCATTTAATTTTCATGCTTTTACATTTATCAATTAACCACTAGGCTATTTCCTTAGTTTTGAAATAATTTTTCAATATTTATTTTAAAAACAAGGCATGTCACATATTAGGGTTTAAGGCAAAATTTGCAAAATAATAAAAAATATGTGAGAGAAGAGATTTGAACTTGGGTTTCAAGAAACGTTTCACTAACACTTAACCAACAAACCGATACCTCATTTATTTCCTAAAAATGCATAGATAATCTCAAAAGTTAAGGCGTGACCACTCTCTCTCGATTCACAAACCCGATTCTACTAACCCTCGATTTTTGGGATGTTACACACGTGTTTTCGTGATCTGTCAGTCCGGTTTGCAAAATAGCTGCCCTACTGGAGGTATCGCAAACAGATCTCATTCTCATAGATTACATATTACGTATCGCATATAATCAGCACTAGGCTCATGCAAAAAGAGGGTATTTACATCAGAACTGACCATACTCACGCAGAACCATGTTGGTTGATACACACTTATAAGCAAACACCACACCTTAACTTATTAGGATCAAGAATACTTACCTTACACAATTTATATTACTTGGGAAGTTTATAATTCAAAGGAGTAAGAAGGAACTCACCAGAAACTCAAAAACAAGAATCTACTCTACAGGTCATTTGCCTTTATTGCTTGGACCTTCGCTAGTTTCTTACGCTAGATGAGAAATAAATATAAATATCATATCATTAAACTACTAAAATTTAACATGCATGCATGAATTGGTAGCATGCAACCCAGAATCAAGAAGTTTCCCTCCTTACAACTAATTCTAAAAACCCATGCGTGCACAATTGCAAATATGTAAATTCCTTCGAAAAAACCTAAGGGTTTACCAGAAATTACCAGTCAGTTGGTACTAACAATAGTGTCGGCTAATTACTGAGAACCTTCTCCGTTTGAAGCTTTCTACCTTAACAGTTTTTAGAAACTAAGAGGATAATTCAGGGAAAAAAGATGTAAAAGTAATACATGTAGACAATCGATATCCTTATATATCCAAGCAACGGTTTAGTGGAAGGATTAGAAAAATCCTAGTATCGCCCTTGATTCCCGTGAATAAACTTACTTAATATTTTTAAATTCTAATCATCTATAGTACCCTAGTTTAATTCTAACTAGGTTTCAACTAAACTCCAACATTACTTACTGAGCCATCGAATTCACGTTAAAACAAGGAAACGAATCTGTCGGGTTGCAAATTGCTTAGCAGAAGAGCCTACCAAATCTTAAAGTTTGCCAAATCCTGGACTCTGCCAAATGATGAACCCACAAAATACGCCACCAAAAAAAATAAATATTTCACTAACTTGATCATTTTCTACCCTTAGCGTAAACGACTTAAACGCTAAATAGTGACTCGATATAGTCTTCGTTGGGCGAGCTGTTACAAAATACCAGTTCATTTATTTCACCTACAACAAAAAGTATCAATACTTTTTGGAAAAGTATCGATAATTTTAGCATTTAATGCCTTGATTCAGTGATTGTTAAACCAAAAAAATTGATACCAAGAGAAACTTATTGATACCAAATAAAATGTATCGATACTGGATCGATACTTAATGAATACCTCAAAATGAAAGAATGCTAATTTCGTATCAATATAAAAAATGTATCTATAAAAGTGTACAAAAATCGATACCAATTTAAAGTTTATTGATACCAAGCAAAAAGGTGTCAATACCCTATTGATACTTGGTAACTCATTTGCAAGCCAGTAGCCTATTTTGATATCGATTTTTAGAAATTTATCTATACCTAACAAAAAGTATAGAACTGGATCAATTTTTGGCTTGGAACATTTTTAACTTGTTTGAAAATGTTTGAAGTATTGTTTTTAATTAACTTGAACTCGAAAAATTTTCTAAGTATAAATTTAACATTTTTGTACTTTAGATATTATTTGAAGTACAATTTCTGCCAAGTGTTATTTAAAATGATTTTTATTCAAAACATAGAGTTTGTTATATCAAAATGATTTTCTCAAATAAAGTTTGGGTCAACAATCTCCCCTCTTTGATATAACAAAATAATTTGTGAATTTTGTTTTGAATTAGTTTGCTACTCCTTTCTAAAAATTATTTTCACTTTAAGGCTTACAAAACTTTGTTGCTTATTGTCAAATTTAGCCTTAATTTGTATTCATTTTTAGTTGGAAAACATTTTGAAACAATTGGTCACTAAATTTGACATAAAATCAATTAATCATAATCAATCAACCATTAAATTTACCTTTCTCTTCTCCCCCTTTTTGTCATATCAAAATAGGGCAAATAAAGCTTAAAGGAGAGAAATATCGTTAGTTTAATAATAATTAAAAAGTAGAAAAACAAAGAACTTAAAATTAATCATGAAAGTATCTTAAAAATACCAAATAAGATAATAAAGTGCAACCAAAGTGAAAGAGGACAATAGAAGAAAATATAAAGTTCAAAAACAAACCAAAAGGATGCATGATGCAAATGTATGAGTGGACTAAACTAGAACTAATCATCCTTAGGTGACGATTGAAAATTCGATGGAGAAAAACTAGCAAGTAGTTGAGCCATTTGCTCCTCCAAAGTTCCTATCCTATAACCTATATTACTAACATTATCATTAACATGATTAAAAGCATCATCGACTCGAGTATGAAATCCTTTAAACTCCTTAATTAAAGAAGTACCAGCGCCAAGGATGGCAGCAGACAAGTCGTCAGAGTAAGAAGGAGTTGATGGTTGAGCAAATGAAGAATTCAGTGAAGGAGCTTGCTCGGTAGGAGGTGGAATGTCATCAAGATCAACTCCAAGGTCTTTATCGTCATTAGGCACATGCTGGCCTATTCTCTCCAATTCTAGGGTAGTAGGATTTTATTTGGACCCGACATGATGAAATGCCCCAATGCTGATAGGTTGATGTTTTTAGATAGAGGCATCAACACGAGTATTTATACTTAAACGAGTGAAGATGTAAGAAAAATAAGTCCCAAAAGGTAAGGTTAAAGAGCTACCTAGATCCCTACTAATAGCTTTGTTTATGTCATTGTACATAATAAGAGAAACGTTCAGACGCCTATTAGATTTAAAATAATCGATCCACCAATAATCGGTGTTTCGAATGACAATATGTTTAGAAATAGGTCTAAGAATCCAAGAAATGATAAGATGAAAGAATCCATCATGCATATTTAAATTTACAACAAGGTTGGATGGAACATAGACGATGGGATTAAACAGACCTTTTTCGTTTGACACGTCACCGAGAGCTATGGATAAAAGATTTTTGAAATCTTCTAAGATCAGGCGAATTTGTGTATTCATAAGATAAGAGTTGATAGCAATAACATTTTCAAAATACTCATCATGTTCGAGCTTGACGGTATAATAAAAGGTTCAGACAAGGTTTTTGTAAGTTGGTGAACAAATTCTAAAGAAGTCAAGCCATTGCCACTTACGTAAAATAGGAAGATAAAGAAAATTAAACATTTCTAAGCAATCAAGGTCTAGAATCCTAGAAGTATTAACAAGTCTAGTGGCGAAGTTTTTATACAAAACGTTGTCTTTCTCCCAGAGAATGAAAACATTCGCCAAAAGATGAATTAGACCCACTAGAGGCAGCAACATATGAGGGACTGGAGCGAGGTCGTTTCTTAACAGTCATAATGATAATCTAAGGCTCTAAAACACACTAAGTTCACTATGAAATTTCGTTTGGGAATTTCTAAAAACACTTAGTGAGTAAAAGGTTAAAACAAAATTTTCAAGAATGTGGGCAAAAATAGGCAACCCCTGCACAAAACACAATATATAGATTCTAAATCATCCCAAAAGCACAATTTCCAAATAATAATTTAAGAAATATTGAACGAAATTCGAAACAAATAAAAAAATCCCAATTTTGGTTGTTTTGATTCAAGATTTTAACTAAAATATGGACAATTTAAAGTTTTTTAAAGTTAGGGTTGAGAGCTTTTAAAAAGAGGGTAAAAAAAATTGAAGATTTTGTGTGTTTTAAAATAAAGAGACGAGGGCAGAATCTCTAAATCCCAATAGGTATCAATAATTTTTTTTAAAAAATATCGATAGTTTTAAATAGGTATCAATACCAAATGCCCAATCTGTCTTCCAAGGTGTAGAAGAATTTTCTGAACTTGATTTCTAAGTTCTCATAAGTTCTAAACTAACCTAAAATGACTATTTAGCGAATTTTAATGATTTCATATGCTTAAAAATGTCAAATTTAAGTATGATGCATTTGAAACATAATGCATTATAAGGCATGCAAAAATTGAATATTAACATCTAATAGAGTCTAATTTAGCATATTCTGTAATAGCCCGATTTAGGGTGAAACACCCCAAACCCGGCCCACGAGATTTGCCCAGATTTGGTATGTTCCTCAAGTAAACCGGTTTCAAAATTCTTTCGTTACCTAGAGAAAACTTGTGCGATTTTGAAAAAAATTGTTTTGGGTTGGGCTTGTGTTGAAAACGAATTCAATTCTTTATATTAAAAATTTTACTTAAACTTTAATAGGTAAAACTCATAATCATAATAAATAGAAATAAATGGAAAAAAATCCAACTATGGCCTTATGGCCTTATTACATCAAATAATTTCCAAATAATTCAAGTACTTAAATAGAAATAGTAGTTCATAAAATAAAAACTTCATGTTGAGCATGGCCACCACAAGTTCTCGCGTCCCACCCATCACCGATCATCACCAAAAAATATTCCCAACGGGGTGAGTCAAACAGACTCAATGTGTACACAAACACTAAATCAAAATAGAATCAGGGCATACAAATGTTACGCATTCATATCATAGCATACAAATTATGATGCATTCCCAAACCCAAACCTAATAAGCCATCCGCTACACTCCCCGTACCAACTCGTACACCGTGGGGACTACTAAGTCGACCCTCCTTCCGCTACACTCCATATCGCGGTCTTAGGTCACCGCATTTGTGGTCTTAGGTCGCCACGCTCAGATTCTCGTGGTCTTAGGTCACCACTTTCAGACATCGTGGTCTTAGGTCACCACTTTCGGATATCACGGTCTTAGGTCACCGTGTTCGTGGTCTTAAGTCACCACATTCACTTCCCCTTTCAAACAAACCCATATGCCCCATACAATGATGATATGCATAAATATGCCAGAGTTCACATTCTTATCATATTCTCATGTTACTAATGACCTTTTCATATTCTTTGTAGAAGTAGGAAACGTGCTCGAGTACTTAGTACCATAACATGGTACCCTAGCCACTTTCATATTCTTAATATCACATATTTTAATAAAACAGCCATGAAACATATTAAGAAGTAGTGTAAATTACACACGATTTGCTTAACCACTTCACTGAAATCCCAAATCGATCTATCGCTTTAGATCTCAAGTTCCTACAATTGATTAATCACTTACTATTTAGCACAAAGCCTATTCGGCTAGAAAACCAAATCCTAGTAGGATTTGTATTCTTAAAGCTTACCTTGGTGTCGATTTGATGATTTAATCAAATCCTGTAAATTCGTATTTTTCCCTTTGAAACGGCTAGTCACTAAATCCCTTGAATTGGTTAGTTTTCGGCTTAAAACACATAATAATAGATCTACTACTAAAATAGGCCTTGGCCGAATTTACCTTTTTCTTACCTTCCAAATCTTAAATCCCGAATTGGATCCTTGCTTCTTTATTGTTTTTCGAAATCCCTATGTACCCATGTTAGATCCAATCTAACATTAAATCATAATAATATAGCTTATGGCCAATGGTATTCATAACTTACCTTAGATCTTAGAAGTTTCGAAAGATACCTTCTTGTAGTTGACAATTTCTTAAATCCACGAAAACACCCTTCCATAACTCTCTCCAAAAATCCATAATAGAGATTAGTCCCTAAATTTTAAATAGGTTTAAAATATAAAAGAATTGAAACCAAACTTTGGATCTTACCCTTTTAAGAAATCGGTGGCACCCTTGTTAAAAGCCCCCTTAAAGAATCGACCTTGATGACTAGATGATAAAGTTTCGCTTTTGGGATTTAATGGAGAAGTCGACTAGAGGTTCTCTTGGGGTATTTGGTTTCCACGAAAATAAGGAAAAAAACTTGAGAATTTTGGCAATGGTGGACTATAGATTCGGCTTGACAAAAGAAAAGAGAGAAGAGAAGAGAGGAGAGCACTCGAGAAATTCGGCGAGAGAGAGGAGGAGGAAGAAAAATTGATGAGTAGCCCTATTTCCTTCCTTTTATAGCCGAAACTACTCCTCGTAATCCCTTACTTGGCCACCACTCTTCTTTATTTGATAGCTTTATCTCTTAATTTAAAATAATTAGAGAATAATCCTTTATTATCTCTTCAAAAATAATCCAAATTAAATCCCTTATTTATCACCTTATTAATCGAATATTAAAGAGAATAAAACTCCTCCTTTCTAGAAGGCTTGTGCCGTCCACCTCGTAGAGCTTCGGAAGCAAAAATAAAACTTCTTTTATTTCCTTCCTAAGTGACTCAACCTGTGCCCAACACCTTGCATGTGGCGCCATTTCCAGAGGCCCCTAAGTGGCATCTTCAGCCACACTTTTCCAAGCCTGTTTGTGTGTCAAATTTCACAAACTTTTTCTTTTAAGGCCACCTTGCCTTAATTTCCTCTTTTAAACTTTAAAACTCGACATTTCTAAGTCATTTCTAAGTTTCCAAAAATTTTCGTTCGACTCAGAAACTTGACATTTTCTTACATTTCCAAGTTTCCAGAAATGTGCACTTTCCTATTTTGAATCATTTTCAAATCATTTCCATCCATTTCCAAGTTTCCAAAAATGTTCACTTTCCATTTTTTTTTAACTTAACATTTCCATACATTTTCAGGTTTCCAAAATTGTTCAAAATTTATTCTTAGTACATAAAACATGTTACTTCGCACAATTAAACCGAAAATGCATAGGCCCTTTCGAGGATGTTACAATTCTACCCCCTAAAATAATTTCGTCCTCAAAATTTTCTAACTAAAATAATTGAGGGTATTGTTGTCGCATTGCCTCTTACGGTTCCCACGAAGCTTCTTCCGATCCATGATTGCGCCATAACACCTTGACTAGAGGAACCGACTTCCTCCATAGCACTTTCACATCACGCTCCAATATCCGAATCGCCTCTTCCTCGTAGGATAAGTCCGGCCTTAGCTCTACTTCTTTGACAGTACCACATGAGACGGATCCGATCGAGAACGACGTATCATGGATACATGGAATACGTCGTGCATCTCTGCCAGTAACTCGGTGGCAACTCCAATTGGTATGCCATCGCTCCAACTCGCTTCGATTACTCGATAGGGCCCTATAAACCTTGGGCTTAACTTCCCTGCGACCAACCTCATTACCTTTTTCCAAGGCGAGACTTTCAAAAACACTTGGTCTCCCACTTCAAACTCTATTTCCTTCCGCTTAAGGTCCTGCGTCGACGACTTCGCCTATCGAGGCTTCCTTTAACCGTGCTCGAATCATCTCAACCTTCTTTTTAGTTTCGCCACTAACTCGGACCCAAAACTCGACGTTCTCCTAACTCACCCAACAAGTAGGAGTTCTACACTTCCGACCATACAATGCTTCATATGGTGCCATCCGAATGCTAGCCTGATAACTGTTGTTGTAGGCGAACTCAGCTAAAGGCAAATAGTCTTCCCAACTTCCTCGGAAATCCATCACACAGCCTCTCAACATATCCTCCAACACTTGTATAACTCGTTCAGAACGCCCGTCTGATTGTGGATGAAAAGCCGTAGTGAAGTCCAACTTAGTGCCTAAAGCTTGATGAAGTGCCCTCCAGAACCGAGACGTAAACCTTGGGTCTCTGTCGGAGATGATCGATACTGGTACACCATGTAACCTCACAATTTCCGCCACATATAACTTAGCCGCCACGAAGAGAATAGTCAACTCTTACCGGGATGAAGTGCGCGGACTTAGTCAAATGGTCCACTATCACCCATACCGAGTCCTTCTTAGTAGGCGTAAGGGGAAGCCCACTAATGAAATCCATGGTAATTCTCTCCCACTTCCATTGCGGAATCTCGATTGGTTGAAGCAATCCTGATGGAACTTGGTGTTCAAATTTAACTTGTCGACACGTCCAAACATTTCCCCACAAATTCAGTCACTTCTTGCTTAAGATCAGACCACCAAAATTGTTCCCTTAGATCTCTGTACAGCTTAATGCCTCCAGGATGCATAGCATAAGGGCTACTATGCGCCTCTCGAAGAATCCCTTATTTTAACTCCTTGTCCTTCGGCATACAGACTTTTCCTTTGTAACACAATACTCCTTCATCATTAACACTATAATCCTCTAACTCTCCGTTCCGTACTTGTTGTAACTTAACACTTAGATCCTTATCAACCAACTGTCCCTCTTTCACCTCCTTCAGCCATGTGGGCTTAACTTGCAACTCTGCCAACAGGCTTCCATCATCGTACAAACTTAAGTGAGCGAACATAGCCCTTAGATCCGACACAACCTTCCGACTTAGGGCATCAGCTACCACATTCGCCTTGCCCGGATGATATTCTATCGAACAGTCGTAGTCCTTCAACAACTCCACCCACCTTCGTGGCCTCAAGTTCAACTCCTTCGAGTCAACAGATACTTAAGGCTCTTGTGGTCCGTGTAGATCACACCGACCTTTCTCTATAGAGGTAGTGCCTCCAAACCTTAAGGGCGAAAACCATCGCTACTACGGTTCCAAGTCATGAGTTGGGTAGTTAACCTCATGAGGCCTTAGTTGCCGAGACGCATAAGCGACTACTTTTCCTTCTTGCATTAGCACACATCCTAATCCCGTATGCGGCGTCACAAGACACCACAAAATCCTTCCCAGCCTCCTACTGAATTAACACCGGAGCCTCCGTCAACACCTTCTTAAGGTTGTCAAAGCTCTTCTATTGCTTATCGGACCATTCAAAGGGTACTTCCTTCCTTAGTAACTTTGTCAAAGGCGCGGCTATTGACGAGAATCCTTCTACGAACCTTCTAGTAATAGCCACCAAACCTAAGAAACTTCGAATCTCACCACGGACCTAGGTGGTTTCCAATCCAACACCGCTTCGATCTTCCTAGGATCCACTCTTATTCCTTCTCGGATACCACATGCCCTAAGAATGCCACCTCCTTAAGCCAAAATCCACACTTGCTGAATTTGGCATAGAGCTTCTTCTCCTTAACACTTGTAGCACCACTCGGAGATGTTCATCATGCTCCTCTTGGACTTAGAATACACCAAAATATCGTCGATGAACACAACAACGAACCTATCCAAGTAGGGTTGAAAAACTCGGTTCATCACATCCATGAACGCGGTGGGCGTTTGTCAATCCAAACGGCATCACCACAAACTCAAAATGGCCGTATCTTGTCCTAAAAGCGGTCTTATGGATATCCGCCTCCTTCACATTCAATCGGTGATATCCCACCTTAAGTCTATCTTTGAGAATATCGCGCCCCCTTCACCGATCGAAGAAGTCATCGATCCTTGGCAAAGGATACTTGTCCTTGATGGTCGGCTTATTCAATCGACGCGGTAATCTATGCACATACGCATAGTTCCGTCCTTCTTTTTTACAAATGTAATGGTGCTCCCCATGGAGACACACTGGTCGTATGAACCCACGATCCAACAACTCTTGGATTTGAGCCTTGAGCTCAACTAACTCCTTTAGCGCCATTCGGTATGGAGCGATTGACACAGAGCTGCTTCCTGTAGTAAGTCTATTCCAAACTCCACCTCCCTATGTGGGGTATTCACAGTAATTCCTTCCGAAATACATCTTCAAAGTCTTTCACTGTTCTAACTCCACCGACACCTTCTTCCTTTCCACCTAACGCACTTACGAAGGCTAAGAACGCCTTGCACCCTTTCTTAACCATTTTCACGACCTTCAACGCCAAACTACGTTGGGCGGTAGTAGTTTCTTCTCGCTCCGATCATTACTACTACTTCATCCTCCGGTCCTTAGTTCCATTCGTTTAGCCGCACAATCCAACACGGCTCGGTGCTCTACTAGCTTGACCCATTCCAAGTATAAGTTCAAACTCCCGAAAGGTAGTTCCATTAAGTCACCCCGAAAGTTCACTCCCGAATCTCTAGGGGTACATTCCGAAAGATCTTATCCACCACTACGCTTAGGCCTAATGGGCTTACTACAGTCATCCGCCTATCGGAAGGTTCGTGAGTCTAGGCCTAGTGTTTCCACTACACTACATGCAACATAGGAATGGGTCGAGCCCACATCAATTAGAGAAAAATAGGGCTTGTCAAAAATAAAGAACGTGCAGATTATATCGTCCGGCGGCGTTTCATCTTCCCTCCAAATAACCGCATAAACCAAACTCAGTTGCCTTGCCTCAAAGATTAGCAAAGAACTCTACCTTGTGTTCCACGGCCTCTGCGCCAAAGACCATTACCTCTGTTACTCGAACCACGACTGCGTTGAGGCTGCGGTCCTCCTCTACCACGACTAACATTCCGAGTCAGTTGGTCGGCTTTCATCCGATTGCTTAGGACAATCCTTGATCACATGGTCCTTGGACCCACATCTAAAATATCCTCCTATTTTCTACCAAAGACTCTCCTAAGTGCTTCTTTCCACACACATCACAAGGTCGATACCGCCTTCCGAACCAACTTGCGACCTCGCGGCCCATCAACTCTAGGCCTCTTATGAACCTTTCCAGACGTTCCAAAACCTCTTTTGGGCCTATTCCTATCCATAGCCCGCTTTGTAGAATCCTTGATTCCTCACCCACCTTGGCCTTTTCTACCAAAGCGAGAAAACTCCCGCCTCCCGATGCGGTGCTATCAACGATCTCGAGATCATCCCTTAGCCCGTCCTCAAAATGCAGACACACGCGCTCATGCTCGGTTGCCACTACTCCTCGAGCATATCACTCAACCTCGAAATTCACCTCATACTCCGCCACGGACTTGTTCCTTGAACCACCCCCGAAATGCCTTCCTTTGCTCATCAAGATATACCGGTTCCCACATACTTCTTCCGAAATGCTTCCTTAACATATTCCCGTGTCGATCCTCACCGTGGCACCATCCCGAATAGTCAACCACCATCGATCGCGCTTCATCGCGTAATGATGCCACCATTCCTTTTGACTTCTCCTCAAGGGTCAAGTCAAGCTCATCCATGATGCGCTCTGTTGCTTCCAACCAAGATTTCACCGAACCGGGTGCCACACCCGATACTCCACGAAACATTTCGGCTCCATTAGCTCCGAGCCGCTCGAGCGCAACTTACGGGTTCCCAAATTTCCTCCCGCACGACCCACCAACTCCAAAACTCAGTAGCACGACTGCGACACAAAGATCATCCCCGTCTGAGCTTGCTGCTCAACACCAACAGCTGGGGGTGGTGGTGGCGGTGGTATTTCATTCTCAGACCCTTGACCCGATCTAACGGGTTCTGACACCGTCATCCTTCCTCTACCTCGTCCACGACGACCACGTCCTCTAGAGCTCATTTCTAACGTCGTGATCTGATTAAGAAGTTTTATGAATTAGTCTTTGTTTCACTTGATTACCCGCGAAGAAATTTTATGAAAAGAGTTTTAGGAGTGGTTCTTT
Organism: Gossypium sturtianum; assembly: GCA_025698515.1. Classification (NCBI taxonomy): domain Eukaryota; kingdom Viridiplantae; phylum Streptophyta; class Magnoliopsida; order Malvales; family Malvaceae; genus Gossypium; species Gossypium sturtianum. Next base: position 58,106,048 of record CM046952.1, read on the forward strand.
CGTATGCACACAGTCTTTCCATTCATTCATCCATACATCCATCAAAAAATCATGAACTCTCGTTCATTCAGAGAAAGGTTGTAGTTTTCATTGTTATTATTTTTTTTTCTTCCACTACCCAGGGGTATTTTCGTAATTCCGTCCTACAGGGGTATTTTCGTAATTTTTCAAAAGGAAAAAGTTCCTTGGTGATTTTGTCACAAAGTATTTTGGTATTTTTAAATTCTGGGTATTTTGAAAAATTTTGAAATCCAGGGTATTTCGGTGATTTTGGACCTCTGGGGTATTTTGGTGATTTTTTTTTCCAAGCCTGGTAAATTTGTAAAATCTTATAAATCGGGGATATTTCAAAGGTTGCAAAACTTTGTGGGTTCTTTTTGAAATTGTACTTTTCAAAACGGTGATGTTGCAAAAATTTTGGAAATCGTAGGTCATTTTGGTAATTTTATAAGTTAGGGGCAATTTTGAAATTTCCAAAATTCAAGGTGTTTTTGATAATTTGCAAATTAGGGTTTTGAACATTGATAAAATAATGAAATTTTGGCAAAATCTGTTGGGTAGTTGGTCATTTTATAAACCAAGGGTATTTTGGTAATTTTACCACTAGGGGCATTTTTGTATAAATCGAAATCTTTCGAAAAAATTTTGTAAAGATGGTTTTCATGAATTTAGAAGAAAGTTTTAAGAGTTCTAAAACTAGGGTTTTGTTGTTTTTATAAAAACACGGCTAATTCCCTTTCGGGTTTTAGTTATTGTGTTTAGCCTATGACCGAGTCCTCTTGGTCGGGGTGAACTAAAGCTACGCACTGTGCAGGCGATTCGAGTGGAGAGGAGGTGAGTCACGCGGATCGCTTAAATACCAAGCTCCCACCGAAACCATTCCTAGACATGCGCATAGAGGTTGCCACACCTCTACCGAGCCCTCTGGGTTAGGGTGAACCAGAAGCTACGCACTGCAGGTAGGATTCTGCGAAGAGGAGGTGAGTCACTAGGATCTGCTTAAATACCGAGTGCTCTTCCGGATCCAATCCTAGACATGCGCATGTGGGTTACCACACACCTAACTTAGTGACTTAGCCATGGGTTTGTTTAACGTTCCTTAAGTCTTATGTGTTTGTGTTTGAGTAGACTAGTCCTAGGGTTCAAGTTCCTATCATGCTATTCTACGTTCCATTCCTTTTCTACCCTTCAAATATTCATTACACATAATCAAACAAATAGTTAGGGGTACTTACCTCGTGGATCATGGTCGGAGACTTTAGGTGCCATGCCGTAAAAACACGCTTGTTTCATAAAATATTTTCAAAAAAAAAAAAAAAACTCATTTGGGCTCGCTTTGAAAACGCTTTGGGCCTTGGCCCACAGGTCGAGAGTTTTAAAGCGGGCTCGATATTAAATCGAAAACACCCCAAACCCAACCTTACGAGATTTGCCCAGATTTGGTATGTTCCTCAAGTAAACCAGGTTTCAAAATTCTTTCGTTACCTAGAGAAAACTTGTGCGATTTTGAAAAAAATGTTTTGGGTTGGGCTTGTGTTGAAAACGAATTCAATTCTTTATATTAAAAATTTTACTTAAACTTTAATAGGTAAAACTCATAATCATAATAAATAGAAATAAATGGAAAACAATCCAACTATGGCCTTATGGCCTTATTACATCAAATAATTTCCAAATAATTCAAATACTTAAATAGAAATAGTAGTTCATAAAATAAAAACTTCATGTTGAGCATGGCCACCACAAGTTCTACCGTCCCGGTCCATCACTGATCATCACCTGAAAAATATTCCCCAATGGGGTGAGTCAAACAAACTCAATGTGTACACAAACACTAAATCAAAATAGAATCAGGCATACAACTGTTACGCATTCATATCATAGCATACAAATTATGATGCATTCCCAAACCCAAACCTAATAAGCCATCCGCTACACTCCCCCGTACCAACCTGTACACCGTGGGGACTACTAAGTCGACCCTCTTTTCGCTACACTCCATATTGCGGTCTTAGGTCACCGCATTTGTGGTCTTAGGTCACCACGTTCAGATTACTGTGGTCTTAGGTCACCACTTTCAGATTACTGTGGTCTTAGGTCACCACTTTCAGATATCACGGTCTTAGGTCACCGTGTTCGTGGTCTTAAGTCACCAAACCCGGCCCACGAGATTTGCCCAGATTTGGTATGTTCCTCAAGTAAACCGGTTTCAAAATTCTTTCGTTACCTAGAGAAAACTTGTGCGATTTTGAAAAAAAAATGTTTTGGGTTGGGCTTGTGTTGAAAACGAATTCAATTCTTTATATTAAAAATTTTACTTAAACTTTAATAGGTAAAACTCATAATCATAATAAATAGAAATAAATGGAAAACAATCCAACTATGGCCTTATGGCCTTATTACATCAAATAATTTCCAAATAATTCAAGTACTTAAATAGAAATAGTAGTTCATAAAATAAAAACTTCATGTTGAGCATGGCCACCACAAGTTCTGCCGTCCCGGTCCATCACTGATCATCACCAAAAATATTCCCCAACGGGAGTGAGTCAAACAGACTCAATGTGTACACAAACACTAAATCAAAATAGAATCGGGCATACAAATGTTACGCATTCATATCATAGCATACAAATTATGATGCATTCCCAAACCCAAACCTAATAAGCCATCCGCTACACTCCCCGTACCAACCATGCATAATCGTGGGGACTACTAAGTCGACCCTCTTTTAGCTACACTCCATATTGCGGTCTTAGGTCACCGCATTTGTGGTCTTAGGTCACCACGTTCACATTCGCGTGGTCTTAGGTCACCACTTTCGATTCATCGTGGTCTTAGGTCACCACTTTCGAGATATCACGGTCTTAGGTCACCGTGTTCGTGGTCTTAAGTCACCAAACCCGCCCACGAGATTTGCCCAGTTTGGTATGTTCCTCAAGTAAACCGGTTTCAAAATTCTTTCGTTACCTAGAGAAAACTTGCGCGATTTTGAAAAAAATGTTTTGGGTTGGGCTTGTGTTGAAAACGAATTCAATTCTTTATATTAAAAATTTTACTTAAACTTTAATAGGTAAAACTCATAATCATAATAAATAGAAATAAATGGAAAACAATCCAACTATGGCCTTATGGCCTTATTACATCAAATAATTTCCAAATAATTCAAGTACTTAAATAGAAATAGTAGTTCATAAAATAAAAACTTCATGTTGAGCATGGCCACCACAAGTTCTGTCGTCCCGGTCCATCACCGATCATCACCGAAAAATATTCCCCAGCGGGTGAGTCAAACAGACTCAATGTGTACACAAACACTAAATCAAAATAGAATCAGGCATACAAATGTTACGCATTCATATCATAGCATACAAATTATGATGCATTCCCAAACCCAAACCTAATAAGCCATCCGCTACACTCCCGTACCAACCTTTTGTACACCGTGGGGACTACTAAGTCGACCCTCCTTCCGCTACACTCCATATCGCGGTCTTAGGTCACCGCATTTGTGGTCTTAGGTCACCACGCTCAGATTCATCGTGGTCTTAGGTCACCACTTTCAGACATCGTGGTCTTAGGTCACCACTTTCGGATATCACGGTCTTAGGTCACCGTGTTCGTGGTCTTAAGTCACCACATTCACTTCCCTTTCAAACAAACCCATATGCCCCATACAATGATGATATGCATAAATATGCCAGAGTTCACATTCTTATCATATTCTCATGTTACTAATGACCTTTTCATATTCTTTGTAGAAGTAGGAAACGTGCAGTACTTAGTACCATAACATGGTACCCTAGCCACTTTCATATTCTTAATATCACATATTTTAATAAAATAGGCCATGAAACATATTAAGAAGTAGTGTGGGGTACACACACGATTTGCTTAACCACTTCACTGAAATCCCAAATCGATCTACGCCTTAGATCTCAAGTTCCTACAATTGATTAATCACTTACTATTTAGCACAAAGCCTATTCGGCTAGAAAACCAAATCCTAGTAGGATTTGTATTCTTAAAGCTTACCTTGGTGTCGATTTGATGATTTAATCAAATCCCGAGAAACTCGTATTTTTCCCTTTTGAAATCGGCTAGTCACTAAATCCCTTGAATTGGTTAGTTTTCGCTTAAAACACATAATAATAGATCTACTACTAAAATAGGCCTTGGCCGAATTTACCTTTGTTCTTACCTTCCAAATCTTAAATCCCGAATTGGATCCTTGCTTCTTTATTGTTTGTCGAAATCCCTATGTACCCATGTTAGATCCAATCTAACATTAAATCATAATAATATAGCTTATGGCCGAATGGTATTCATAACTTACCTTAGATCTTAGAAGTTTGAAAGATTCCTTCTTGTAGTTGACAATTTCTTAAATCCCAAAACACCCTTCCATAACTCGGCCAAAATCCATAATAGAGATTAGTCCCTAAATTTTAGATAGGTTTAAAATATAAAAGAATTGAAACCAAACTTTGGATCTTACCCTTTTTAGAAATCGGTAGCACCCTTGTAAAAAGCCCCTTAAAGAATCGGCCTTGATGACTAGATGATAAAGTTTCGGCTTTTGGGATTTAATGGAGAAGTCGACTAGAGGTTCTCTTGGGGTATTTGGTTTCCACGAAAATAAGGAAAAGAAACTTGAGAATTTTGGCAATGGTGGACTATAGATTCGACGACAAAAGAAAAGAGAAGAGAAGAGAGGAGAGCACTCAAAAATTCAGCGAGAGAGAGAGAGGAGGAGGAAAAATTGATGAGTAGCCCTATTTCCTTCCTTTTATAGCCGAAACTACTCCTCAGAATCCCTTACTTGGCCACCACTCTTCTTTATTTGATAGCTTTATCTCTTAATTTAAAATAATTAGAGAATAATCCTTTATTATCTCTTCAAAAATAATCCAAATTAAATCCCTTATTTATCACCTTATTAATCGAATATTAAAGAGAATAAAACTTCTCCTTTCTAGAAGGCTTGTGCCGTCCACCTCGAGCTTCTGGAAGCAAAAATAAAACTTCTTTTATTTGCTTCCCAAGTGACTCGAACCAGTGCCCAACACCTTGCATGTGGCGCCATTTCCAGAGGCCCTAAGTGGCATCTTGAGCCACTTTTCCAAGCCTGCTTGTGTGTCAAATTCACAAACTTTTTCTTTTAAGGCCACCTTGCCTTAATTTCCTCTTTTAATCTTTAAAACTCGACATTTCTAAGTCATTTCTAAGTTTCCAAAAATTTTCGTTTGGCTCTGTAAACTTGACATTTTCTTACATTTCCAAGTTTCCAGAAATGTGCACTTTCCTATTTTGAATCATTTCCAAATCATTTCCATCCATTTCCAAGTTTCCAAAAATGTTCACTTTCCATTTTTTTTAACTTAACATTTCCATACATTTTCAGGTTTCCAAAATTGTTCAAAATTTATTCTTAGTACATAAAACATGTTACTTCGTACAATTAAACCGAAAATGCATAGGCCCTTTCCAGGATGTTACATAGGGCCTAGTTGGAATAGTGGTGCGAGACCATGAATCCAAGGTGGATTTATGAGTTTTTAAGGTTCATGCCATGTTTGCATGTTAGTGTGAAAGTTTCATGAAGCAATTTTTCTAAATTGAAGTTGAATGGTCAAAAAGGACCAAATTGCAAAAGTTGTAAAATATGAGTTTCTAGAAGCATTTTGTATGAAATAGCTTTAGAATAGCAATTATAAGTCCTTAAATAGCAATTTTCCCAAATCATAATTTTTGGACAAAAATGGACATGAGTTAGTAGTTTGTAAAATTTTAAAGAGAAGGGCATTTTGGTCATTTAGCAAATAAATGATTAAAATGGGAAAAGATGATAAAATTTCATTCATCTTCTTCCTTCCATTGCCGAAAATTTGAAGACTCCATAGCTAGGGTTCTTCATTTTTTTCAAGCTTGCTAGTAAGTTCATCTTAGCCCCATTTTTAATATTCTTCGTGTTTTTGAAGTCCTCGTATTATGAATTAGCTATTTTTAGCTATAAAATAAGCTAAGATGCATGTCCAAAAATTTCATCTATGAATGACATGCTTGTTAAATGATGTTTTATGGAAGATTATGAGAGTTTGATGTTAGATAAACATCTTTTCCTTAATGAATTTCATGAAATATGATAGTATGGACTAGTTTGTAATAGTTATGAAATTAGTCATACCTACTAGAAATGATGAGAATTGATGATTGCTATAGTAGAGAAAATGAATCAGCTAAGCATGTAGTCTAAGAAAGTTGAATGAAAATTATTTTACGAGCCTTGGGGAAAAAGTGCAAATATGAGAAAGTATAGGGGCAAAATAGTAATTTTGCCCAAGTATGAGTAAATGGTCAATTTAGTCAATGTGAATATTAAATGATCTATTTATGACTATAGATCAAGAAAAATGAAGCCCGAATCGAAACCGAGGCAAGAACAAGATCGAGGACTAAGTTGCATACCTAACTACATTTTGTATATTGAGGTAAGTTTGTATGATTTCTAAGCTTTATGATTTATATCATTGAATTGCTTAGTATAATGTACAATGTTATTATGAAAAATGTTTAATGTTATGTTAAACAAAGAAATTAATGAGATCAAGCATGAGAAAGCCCCGATTGAAGTTGAATAACTTAGGATACTCGATCTACCACATGAAACAAGAAAGTCCGTATAAGACCAAGCCGAGGCATGGCATCGGCAAGCAAGCAAGATATCATGTAAGTCCAAGGCAAGCTTGGCATTGAGTAAGTTATCATGTAAGTCCAAGGCAAGCTTGGCATTGAGTAAGATATCATGTAAGTCCAAGGCAAGCTTGGCATTGAATAAGTTATCATGTAAGTCCAAGGCAAGCTTGGCATTGAGCAAGTTATCATGTAAGACCAAGGCAAGCTTGGCATTGAAAAGTTATCAAGAGAAAGAGATCCCATATAATTCCAAGTTAAGGCATGGTATTGGTGAGAACAAGAAAGACTTAGTATAAGTCCATGTTAAGTCATGGCCTCGAAATTTAGATGAGATTTAGTATCCTCGGTTATTCATATAAATTCATCGGGCAAACGAGTTAAGCTCCAAAGAAAGAACAAGAAAGCTAAGTAAGTAAGGTTATTATCAAGTGAAAAATAATATTATTCATGTTATGAATGATGAATTAGAAATTATGAGTATTATGTTCAAGTATGCTGATCAATGTGATCTAGTGATACATGTACTTTATTTTCCTATCAAGTATGAGACTAGTAAGTTTCATGAGTTATGTAAGAATCAAGTATGAGTAAGTAAGCATTATATAGCTGAATTTATGATGCCATTGTTTATATCAAATGGTCTATATTAAGTAAGAATGTTGCTATGTGTATTATGCAAACTTACTAAGCTAAATGCTTATGTCTTTCATTCTTTCTTTCCATGTAGTCCCGCCAAGCTAATATCGAGGATCACCGTCATCGGAGCTCGGAGCACACTATCAATCGCTATTTTGGTATAGCCAAGTTGTTTTATTAAGTATGGCATGTATAGGTAGCATTACATTTTGAGTAAATGTTTTAAGAAGAGCCAAAGTATAGGCTATTAAGTTTGTTATTCTTTTGTATATGGCTAAGTGATTGGCCAAGTGTATATGTTTATAATTATCAATGAAGCATGTAGTATTATTCAAGAATGATGTAGTATTGAGTTGTTGAAATGAGTATGAATTGGATCTTAATTTGTGGTGGCAATTGGCTTGGTAAATAGCCTCTAAGTGCCCACGGTTGGACACACGGGCGTGTGTCTAGCCGTGCGTAAACCGCACCTTAGTCTTATAAGTAAGAATAGGCCACGGACTAATCCCACGGCCGTGTGTTAAGGCCGTGCATGACACACGGTTAGAACATGGGCGTGTGCCCCGGTCGTGTGAAATAAGTCAGTATATCAAGATGTAGTACACGGTCTAAGTCCACGTGCGTGTCATGGCGTGTGGAAATTGGCGAATCATCGAGTTTTAGGGCACGATGCGAGGACATGGGCGTGTATGCCTATGCACGGGCGTGTCTTATATTACACGGCGTGTAACCCCTGCTTTCAAAGAAAAGTTTTTCAATAAGGTTCCAAAGTTTACAAGTACAAGTTTAAGGCCTCGTAGGCCCATGAAATGTACTGAATTGTTTAAGAATGAGAAGTTTTAATTTCGGAACGAAATTTTATAGCCCGTAATGTCATGATTAAGCAAGTTCAAGCATAGTATTGTCTCGTATCCGGTCTGAGCCTCGGACTCGGGTATGGGGTGTTACATATTCAAAGGCATTCAACAATCATGTAAATCAGACTTAATAAGTCAAAAATAGACTAGACATACAATATCAACTCCCCCTAACTAATTGCATATGAGAGACATTGAAATAATTTGTTCATACTTTTTTAAACAATTTCAAGTCATAAAATATTTTAAAAACAACTAAGTGTATAAATTTATTTGAACACAAAATCAAGGCAAGGTAGTAATACCTAGTTCTCTCCTAAGTGTCCAAAATATTTTTTTTATCTAAAGGTTTTGTAAAAATATCAGCTAATTGATGCAAAGTGTCTAGATACTGTAGAACAATATCACCTCTTTGGACATGATCTCTAATGAAATGATGTCTTATTTCAATGTGCTTAGTTCTAGAATGTTGGATGAGATTTTTAGTGAGACAAACAAAACTAGTATTGTTACACTTGATAGGAATAGTATCTGTATCAATTCCATAGTCCTTAAGTTGTTGTTTCATCTATAAAACTTGAGCACAACAACTACCGACGAAAATGTATTTTGCTTCGGTGGTGGACAATGTAATACTATTTTATTTATGTGAAAACCATGAAATTAATTTATGTGAAAACCATGAAATTAACATGTTGCCTAAGAATTTACAAGTATCGAATGTGCTCTTCCTATCTAGTTTGCTGTAACACCCCAAACCCGGCCCAAAGGTTAGGCCAAAATCTGGCGTGTCACATTGAAGTGTTTTTCGAAAACCATGTTTTCATTGAAAACCCTCCGTAATATTTAAAAACTAAAGCCTCAGTTTGTGTTCGTTCAATTTCAAAATGTGGTTCATGGAAAAGTTAATCACTTTTAAAAACGTTATTAACTTCGTTAAAAATCTCTTTTAGTTAAGGAAGCTAATTTAAGGTAAAGAAGTTTAAAACGTATGTTTTTAAAAAAAGTAATTGGGTTGACAACTCGTCTACATCTAACAGATATAAAATGTAACAAAATCCCAAATTCAGAATTAAATCCAGAGAGGCCTTATTACAGAAATTAAAACCCAAAACGAAATTTAAACATAAATAAAGTCCAAAGCATAATAGCCGCAGTCGTGTGGTCACCTCCGAGTCCCTTACAGCACCGATCCTCCTAACGCTGGGGATTACCTGCACAGTTAAAAACGGGGTGAGTTTACGAAAACTCAGTGTGTAATCCCCTTACTAGAGTAACAATCAGTATACAGAAACAAAAACTGAAACTGGGCCAAAGCCCTTTAATAGTAACAGTACAGTCCAGTTAAAAACATACGTGGGCCAAAACCCACTACAATATCATTTGGGTCACAGCCCATAACAGAATCAATTGAGCCTAGCCCAAACCAATAACAGAGCAAGTGGCCTAAGCCCAGTACAGTGACAGATCTCATAAACAGATATGCAACAGTATGAGGATGCATCCCACCTCGATCCAGCCAACACACCACCCGTACCAACCCTACACTTACGTGGGGATAAAATCGACCCACCCAGCCAACACACCAAGCTTAGCACCGGTTGCGACACTAAGTCAACAAAACGGCTCGGCGCCATGGATAGAACGGCTAAAAGCCATAAACAGAATGGTTATAAACCATAATCAGGATGGCACAGAGCCATAATTAGGATGGCACAAAGCTATTAGTCACTGTAATAAGTTTGGCACATAGCCATCAGTGACGGTAATATAATCGGCACACAACCACGGTAATTATGATCGACACAGAGTCATCAGTATATATGTTAGGCACATATCCACGGGTAAATACGATTGGCACAAAGCCATAATCAAAATGGCACAGAGCCATATTTAGGTTGGCACAGAGCCATAATCAGATTACGCGGCTTTAAGCCGTCTGTCGGTCCACAGTCGTCTCATGCGACCCGTGCGACCTTAACAGATCAATACTGGATCCACAGTCATCTCATGTGACCCGTGCTACCCTATCAGAACTTCCTCCGTATCAATGTCCCAACCCTATGCAATATGTCGTGTATGTCATGCTCAATCATTACACGTGCATGCAAAATTGCCTTGCTCAGTAACAGTCATTTAGACATATATTAAAAGCATATTAGTCATACAACCACCGTCAAGTCAGTTAAAGCACAGTCATACAATCCCAGTCAAATCAGTCAAGTCATAGCACAAGCCAGTCATTTTCCCACAAGGGCAAAACAATCATTTTACCCTATAAGGGTATTTCGATAATCCTACCCTTCAGGGGTATTTGGGTAATTTCACAAATTGGGGGTATTTCGGCAATTTTACAAATCGAGGGTATTTTGGTAATTTCACAAATCGGGGGTATTTCGATAATTTCACAAATCGGGGGTATTTCGGTAATTTTACAAATTGGGGATATTTCGGTAATTTCACAAATCGAGGGTATCAGCAACCCAACAGAAGGTCCACCGTCGCCTCGAGCGACTTAAGTAACCTAAATAGTAGTAACGGTGTAAATGGGCCTAAGGCCCATTACTTGGCCCAAGTGGGCCCACAAACTCGTGTGGTCCATTTAGCCCAGAATCAGCCATAGTTATGCAAACGTCACAGTCCAAACAACACTTACCACATCACATACATTTTGTCCGCGTGGGCCCACAAGCCCACTGGGCCCACACAGCCCATTTCAGCCCAATGAGGCCCAGAACAGCCCAAGACCACGAGAGCGCTCGTGGTGGCCTCTACAGACTAACGCCTATGTTCGTGGTGTCGGTTCACCACACGCACGATCGCACGCTCGTGCGGCATCATATGCCATATTTCTGGCTTTTCGGCATTTTGCCGATCTACAGTCATAGCAGTGTGAACAATACATACTTTTGGCTTTTCAGCCGGTTATCAACATAGCATACAGTTACACACACTCTATCGGCTTTCTCGCCGACTATCAAATACAGGGTACTGTTACACACCTGCTCGTGAAACGAACTGCACCCCAAATATGCTCGCACCTAGATTAAAACATCATAACGATTATTTATCCAAAACAAAACAAAAAGAAATCGACAGAAAACTAAATCAACTACTGTGACCTTACCAACAATAAAACACCTGTTTCCCCAACTTTCAAACAATTTTTAGACCCCCCTCGTCCACAACCAACCCGCAGAATCGGTTCCAAACTAAAGGAGTAACACACAAGTGTTGGGTAATGCGTTGAGTCAGAGAGAAACGATCAGAGAAGAGTATTCGACTTAACAAAATGTGAGTGTATCAAAAGAAAATAGGAAAGGGATGGGCAACAAGATGAAGAGGGGGTTCAGCTAGGAAAGAGACCAAAAGAAACTCCACAAAGAATCGGCCAAGACAGAATCAGAGTACAATAGAGAGGTTAAATTCGGCCAACAATGGGAAGGTTATTAAGGGTAGAAGAAAAGTAGTTGAAGAGGGAGAGAAGGGCTAATGTAGTCGACTATGGTTGTGAGATACGAAGAACACAAGTTTGGCCAAATACCACAAGAGTAATGCCAAAAACAAGAAGAGAAGAGAAATGCACTCGAAAGAAACAAAGAAGTAAAAAGACTGCCCAAATAGTCACACTCAAAATCGGCTATACTTGCAAAAAGAAAGAGAAGAACAAAAATACCAATTCGGCACCACTTGCTCTAAGCCGAAACTACACCAAGAAAGGAACTCCCCCGCTCTTAAAATGATAAAACGCACACCCCCAAAAGCCTAAGAGAAAATTCGGCACCTATTCAAAAACCAAATGCCGAAAATGCACCTCCCCAAACCCCTTAGCCGAATTTTGCACCAACCAGTTCCCCAATTCAGCTACAACTTCCCCTAATCTCAAACTCCTTGAAAATCTCCATGATCCTCTCCCTTTATCCCTCCCTGATATCCTCCACTACCAACTCACAAGACCAATTCAAACTCTCCAACAAATTCATCCAAGACCAAGTCAACAACCACCTCAAGAGAGTTTTAATCCAACTCTACCTCTCTCACCTCATGGAAATAAAATAAAATCTCCTTTGCATCCCATGCGATTCGAACTCAAGATCCCTTGCCACCATAATGACGCCACTACCACTGGATCACCAACCCTTCTTGTGTCATGATTTCCCCAACAATGTTCTTAAAGCCTACTTACTTACATCCAGGGTTTTATTCACCTAAAACCAAAATTTTTCTAAAGCCCAGGTTTGAACCCAGGACTTTTCCAACTCCTCTCAGGACCCTTAACCACTTGAGTAGACATTTAATTGTTATTCATATGCACAGCTAAATTCCAATTCCTCCGGCATGCGAAGCCCATTTCTTCTAGGCCCAAAATTCGGGGCGTTATATTTGCAACCTCCAAAATCTGTATCTGAGAAAGCATAAAAGTTAAAGGATGAATCTCTAGGATACCAAAGTTCTAAATTAGGAGTGTCTGTAAGGTACCTAGAAATTCTGTTAACGACTTGTAAGTGAGATTCCTTAGGACAAGATTGATATCTAGCACACAAGTAAACACTAAACATAATGTCAAGTCTACTTGCAATAAGATAAAGTAATGAACCAATAATTGATCTGTATAATTTTATGGATGCATATTTACCTTCTTCATCTTTATCAAGCTTTGTAGAAGAGCTCATAGGTGTAGCTTGTGGTTTGAGTTTGTCCATCTCAAACTTCTTGAGCATTTCTCTTGTGTACTTAGCTTGATTGATTAAGATGTCATCTTTCCTTTGCTTGATTTGGAGTCCCAAAAAGACGTTTAGTTCTCCTATCATGCTCATCTAAAATTCACTTTGCATTAGCTTTGGAAACTCTTCACAAAGAAAATCATTAGTAGCACCAAAGATAATGTCATTAACATAAATTTGTACCGCTAATAAATCTTTATATTTTCTTTTGATAAAAAGTGTTGTATCAACCTTCCCTTTACAAAAAAACTTTTTCAGTAAGAAAATTTGATAGTCTTTCAAACCAAGCTCTAGGAGCTTGTTTCAAACCATATAACGCTTTTGAAAGTTTGAAAACATGGTTTGAGAATTTTGAATCCTCAAAATCGAGAGCTTGTTCAACATACACTTCTTCATTTATAAAATCATTTAGAAAAGAACTTTTAACATCCATTTTATATAATTTAAAATCATTAAAGCATTCAAAAGCTAAAAGCATTCTAATGGCTTCCATTCTAGCTACAGGAGCATACGTTTCTTCATAGTCTATTCCTTCCTCTTGAGTGTGTCCTTGAGCAATAAGCCTAGCCTTGTTCCTCATTATGTTACCGCTATCATCTAGATTATTCCTAAAAATCCACTTAGTACCTATGGTAGATTTTTCACAAGGTCTTTCTACAAGGTCCATACATTGCTTCTCTCAAATTGGTTTAATTCCTCTTACATAGCCAGTATCTAATATTCATCATTTAATGTTTCTTTGATATTTTTAGGTTCAATTCGTGAGATAAATCCAACATAATTACATGTATTTCTAAGAGAAGACCTAGTAGTTACCCTTTTTTATGGATCTCAAAAAGTCTTACCATCCTTTACATAGTTGTACTCTCTTGGATGATTGAATTCCCTTTCCTCTATGGTAAAATTCTTTAGAGCTTATTGTGTTTGTTCTTGAATCTTGTCATTTGATGAATAATCAAACTTATCATGATTGTTTAATATTCTTACATCATTATCACCAGCACAAGTATCCTTTTTAGGAAGAGGGTTAGCATAATTGAAAACAACATGTATTGATTCTTCAACTACTAAAGTTTTATTAAAGACTCTATAAGGTTTAGAATTTAAATAATAACAAAAAAACTTCCTCCACTTTCTGCATCAAATGCACCAAGATTGTCTTTGCCATTATTTAAAACAAAACACCTGCATCCAAAAAGATAAAAATCGCTAATGTTAGGCTTTTTGTTTTTGAAAAGTTCATATGGAGTTTTCTTTAAAATATGCATAATCATTACTCTATTAACAATATAGCAAGCAGCTTTTGTGGCTTTCACCCAAAAATATTATGGTAAATTGTTTTCACAAAGCATGGTTCTAACCATTTCTTATAAAGTTCTATTTTTCCTTTCAAGAACTCTATTTTGCTGAGGGGTTGTAGGTGCAGAGAAGTTATGGCTAATCCCATTTGAGTTGAAAATTTTTTTCCAAAGCTTCATCTTTAGTACTTAAGAAAAGAATTCAAGTAAATCTAAAGTAATCATCAACAAGCACAAAAACATATTGTTTTCCACCCAAGCTAGTAGTCCTAATTGGTCAAAAAAGATCAATGTGAATTAATTGAAGAACTTTACTAGTAGATACATCAATTATAGGTTTAAAAGAAACGCTCTTAAGTTTGCCTTTAATACATGCATCACAAACTTTATCTAAATCAAAATCAATTTTTGGAAAACCTCTTACTAAGTCATTTTTGGCTAATTTATGCAATATGCTCATGCTAGCATGTCCTAATTTTCTATACCAAAATAAAGAATTATTTTCTTTTTTAGCAATAAGGCATATGTTTGAGTCATGCATATCACCTAAATGCACCATGTAAATATTTTCTATCCTTTGTCCTACAAGCATAATCTTATTAGACACAATGTAAATTACTTTATATACATTTTATTCAAAGATGACGTTGAGACCTTTATCACATAATTGACTAATACTTAATAGATTATGCTTAAGATCGTTTACATACAAGACATTTTCAATAAAGATTGAAGAGTTTTTACCAGTAGAGCCAATTCCTTCAATAATTCCTTTAGAGTTGTCACCAAATGTAATTTCTCCTCCACTTTTTGGCTTTAATTCGATAAAATTGCTCGTCATCGATCATGTTCCTTGAGCATTCACTATCAAGGTACCATGAGTTTTTGCTTGAATTGCCCACCTTAAAGTAATGGTCCTTTTCCTACAAATATAGAATTAATTTTTTTTTATTTTTGGTACCCAAACTCTTTTGGATCGATAAACATTAGTTTCCAAGATTTTAGTCGCTTTAGGTATCCATTTAGAAAAGGATATTCTTATCTTTAGTAGTAATGAGTCCTTTAGGGACCCATATACTTCTAACTAATTTTCCTTTATAAGTTTTAAAATGACCTTTATGTTTATAGAAATTAAAACTATCTTTAACAAATTTTTGTTTGGAATTTTCTCCTTCTTCAAACCTTATTGGAAAAACTTTGTTAGAGTGAGCTTTTTCACTCTTAAACAACTCAAGTTTCTTTTAATGATCTTCATGAACTTTTGAGAGTAAATTATGCAAGTCTAAATTCTTCTTCTCAAAATCATTAATAATTTCTTGCATTTTTTTTTACTTTCTCTTCAAGTTCATGATTGGTTTTGGAAACTAAGTCATTTTCATTTTTCAAATTTGAAATATTTTTCTTATGCTTTGAAACCATGACTTCAAATTCAAAACCCAACTCATCATAGACATCTTATAACTCACCAATTGAATAAGAAATTGAACTAGATAAGTTAGAAGTTACCTTAGAGTCATCAATGGCCATAAGATAAAGGTTGGCTACTTCTTGATCTTAATCACTCCAAGTAGCCACATTGGCCTTAAGCTTTTGTTTGCTTGATCCCGTTCTTCTTCCATTGAGGACAATCAAACTTGATATGTCCCGATTTCTTGCACTCATAACAAATAATAAGATCTTTCTCCTTGGTAGATTCAAGTTTCAATCCCTCATTGTTTTGGAATCTTCTTTCTTTATTTGATTTCATGAACCTCTTGAATCTCCTAGCAAACATGGTCATCTCTTTGTATTCCTCTACCTCTTCACTTGATTCACTATCTTCATTTTTAGTGGATTTAATAGCAATGCCAACCTTTTTCTTTTTCAACCCCTTTGTTGAGTCTCATTTCATGTGTAAGCAAAGAACCGTTGAGCTCATCTAAAGTTAGTGTTTCTAAATTCTTTGTCTCTTCAATTGCAGTCACTTTAGCTTTCCAAGATTTAGGTAAGCTTCGGAGCATCTTCCTTACCACCTCTTCATTTGGATAAATCTTTCCATAAGACTTTAGACCATTTATGATGATGGTGAAAGGATCATACATTGTCTTAATATCCTCTTCCGACTTCATCTTGAAGGTTTCATAATTGAGAGTGAGAATTCTGATTTTAGATTTCTTCATTTGACTTGTTCCTTCATGAATGACTTTCAACTTGTCCCAAATTTCCATGGCGTTTGGGCATGATGACACTCTACTATACTCGTCCGAACCAAGTGCACAAAATAGAGTGTGCATTGCCTTGGCATTAAGTTCAATACTTCTCATATCTTCCTCGTTCCATTCCTTCTAACTCTTTGGAACTAAAAGCTCTCATTCTTGTTTGAGTGGTATGGACGGACCATCCATGATGATGTCCCATACGGTAAGATCATTTGCTTGGATGAACAACACCATACTTGTCTCTCAATAAGAATAGTTAGCATTATTAAAGTAAGAAGGCTTGGAGATAGATTGGGATTCTTCAAGAAAGACTAACCCAGAAGTAGACTTCATTGTTTGGATTGAGTTGTTGATTGTTTAGCTTCCTCAAGGATCTCTTCTTTGGTTGTTAAATCGTATAAAAGTTACTAGCTCTGATATCAATTGTTAGCTCGATTAAACAACTCACAATTGCCAAGAGGGGGTGAATTGGCCTTTTAAAATTTTGGTGGAAGTAATGAAAATAAATGGAGACAATGAACACGAAAATATATAATGATTCGGCCTCAATTTCCTACTCTACTACCTTAGCTTTCCACAACTAAGAATTTTTCCAAATCCACTAATTGACAACCTTTGAGGACAATGTGTAACCTTACAAACTCCCTTAAGGTTTCTACCCAAACCTTAAGACATAAACCCACTCAAAGAAATACAAATAAGCAAACAAAGAAATAACCCTGACAAGATCAAAGTGTTTGCCAACTAAGCACAATTACAAAGAAGAACACTTGAGCTGATAGAATAACAATGAAGCTCACAAGTGTATGTAAGAAAAGTATAGAAAAATTAAGCACAAAGGTTGTTTGATTGATCTTTTTGGCTTTGATTCTCTCTCTTATTTTTTTAAGACCTTTAAAAGATGATATTTATACCCTTTAATTGATTTCCAATCGTTGTGGTTGTTGTGGAAGTTAATAGAGCCATTGAGATGAAAATACCAGTTCATTTAATTCACCAGCAATAAAAGTTATCGATACTTTTTGGAAAAGTATTGATAATTTTAACAATTAATGCCTTGATTCAGTGACTGTTAATCCGATAAAACCGATACCAGGAGGAAATTATCGATACCAAATAAAATGTATTGATACCGAATCGATACTTAATGAATACCTCAAAATGGTATAATGAAAATTTCGTATTAATACTAAAAAATGTATCCATAAATGTGTACTAAAATTGATACCAGTTTAAAATTTATCGATACGTGGCAACTCATTTGCAAGTCAGTAGCCTATTTTGGTATCGATTTTTAGAAATTTAATGATACCTGACAAGATCGATACTTTTTGGCCTGGGGTATTTTTAACTTGCTTGAAAATGTTTGAAGTATTGTTTAAACATTTTTGTATTTTAGATATGATTTGAAGTACAATTTTTGCCAAGTGTTGTTTAAAATGATTTTTAATCAAAACTGATAAACCGAAATAGTAACATATTTTAAACCCACATTTAGCATGCTTTTGGGTGATTTAAGCCTTGAATTGTTTAATTTGGTGCTCTTAATCCTTTGTTTTCATGTTTTATACTCAGGAAAGCAACGGAGGATGAAAAGAATGAGAAACGGGCTTAAAACGGACCAAATGGGCCAAATCAAGAAATCGACACGGTCTGGGCCCAAGCAACACGGCCGTGCCTCCCTAATCGCGACTGAACAACACGGCACAGGCCCAAGCAACATGGCCGTGCCTCCCTAATCAGACCTGAACACGGCCTGGCCACGATTCACACGGCGTGTGCCAAGGGCGTGTCCCTACCGTGGAGAAGAGGAATTTCACTCGGATTTTGGATACTTATGGGTAAAGAAACACATTCCAAAAGCCTATATAAACACCCTAGAGGCCAGCTTTCAAGGGGCGTCCAGCTAGGCCAAGGAGCCGATCCAGAAAGATCAGAATTGTGGAAATTACTTGAAGAAAGCCAGTTGATTTGTAACATCCTAAAAGTGGGGTTATTTGTGATTGAATTATTTTTCTTGTGTTTGTATTGCTGTGATATTAATTGTGGTGTAGTAAGGCTTAATTAGGGGTCTTGAGTAGGCTCGGAATAATGGGAAAATATTTTTATAAGCTTTAAAGGTAGGGAGCCTTAGCAAGTAGGGGTTACAAGGTTAAAAGAGGGAACTTTTGACACAGAAATGGCCTTGGAAAAGTGGCAAAAGGAAGGCCACTTAAGAGTTGGAGTTGACGCCACGGGGAGAGCAAGGGAGCTTGTGTTCGAGTCATGAAATCCCTTTTGCTCTTAATTGGGACGGCATAGGGGAGAGATTTTCTCTCTTCAAATTCTTTTGATAATAAGGATAATGAGGATATTATTTAGATATTAATTGGATTTTATTTTGATTAATTCCAAAAAGATGGCAAAGAGAAAATATAGGCATGTGATTAATTCAAATTATTTTGGATATTTTTTTAAACAATTGGCCAAGAGGAATTTTAGGTGATTGCCAAAAATTTGAACTCCTTGATTGATAGGAGTGGACGGCAAGTTAGGGGGGAGAGTGCCAAAATCCTTCATTTGATTCCTAAACTCTCTCATCTTCCATCTTTTCTCTTTCTCTTTTCATTCTCTCTCAAACTGAAAATACCATTTGCCATCTACCTCTCTTATTCTTTTTGACCCTTAGCTGAAACACCTACCCTCTTTCCCTCTCTTTTCCTTCCTCATCTTCTCAAAACTGAAACTCCTATTCCCCTTTTCCATTATTTTCTTTCTTCCACTATAGCCGAATCTCTCCTTCTTGGTGTGCCGAAATTCCCCTCTTCTTTTAGCTTTCATCTTGGCCGAATATTAGTGTGGTGTGGATCTCTTCTAGTTTGGTTCCAATCGGGTTTGGTGGAAGGTAGGTGGTTTGGCCGAATGGCTATTTCTTCCCTCTCTGTTCTCTGTCGACTTTTACAAAGGTAAGAGTTGGTTTCGCAAATTGTTGTTAAGGGTGCTAATCACTTGTTTCAAACCGATTGGTTATAGGGCCTTGAGATTTGGAAGCGAGCAAGTGAATCCATCATCTTTGATCAATCGGTTTTGGTAAGGTGGTAAGGATCTACTTTATTTATTCAAGATTCGATTAAGCCAAGGCTAGTAATATTGATGATGGTGATTGTAGGAGGTGAAGCGAGAATCGTATATCGTGTCTTTGAAGTTAGTACTCAAAGGCGTTAGGTAAGGTTTTCGGGTTTAAATATTAACCCTTGAGATTATTTTGGTTTGGCCGAATAGGCCATGGCACTAACCTTGTGGTTGGCCGAATATAGGGACAAGAAAGCAAGGGTGGCCGATTGACTCTTTGGGGGTTTAGAGTTAGCGTTTGAATCAGGTGTGTACATACACACTTTATAACTAATTAATGTGCTAAGTATTTTGTGTATGCTAAATCTGATTTGTGTAGATATGGGATTTAATACCATAAAAGGTATGAGCAAGGATCCAGGTAAGTCCTTGTTATTATGATGCTTTTGGAAAGCATGACATATTTGGTATATGTGGTTATAGCTAACGGTAAGCTCTATGTATGTTGCTAAATAAACCTATTAGCATGATTTCTGCATATGCATGTAGTTGATTGATGTGGGTTGATGAGAGGAGGGGGCAGTGATATTCGTGTCGACGGAAACCGGTGTTTTGGAACCCAATTGTGATTCCGGCACCAAAGGTTTTGGAACCTAATGGCGCCTCGTCCCGGTGTTTTGGTACCACGATGGGTTGGCCCCACGATTTACATTATGGGATTGACGCCGTGATTTGGTATCACACGATGGGTTGGCCCCATCATTTGATTTGTGACTACGGTCACCGTGGTTTGGCACCACCGGTGGTTTGGCACCACAATATGACGGATTTCGTGACTATAAGTCACCAGTGGTTTGGCACCACCAGTGGTTTGGTACCACACGGGGTAGAGAAAGGTGTTTGGATGGCTAGGTTGGGTGCATGATTTAGTGCATGTTAATTTGTTATAAATTGTGTATGTTGTTGCACTAAATTGGGAAGGGTTACACATTGAGTCTTGGTGACTCACCTTCTCCTTTAACATTTTTTCAGTGACTCGTAGATGGCGGTTGAGGAGCCAGTTGGACTCGAGGTGGCCATGCAAAGGAATTTGAATTTAATGAACTTGGATTTTAGTTATTTTATTTTTATTGTTGGTTTTGTTTTAATCAAGTTGTAATAAGGCCTCCTAGGATTATTTTTATTATCTTTGCATGTTTTGAATATTTTGTTTAAACTATTTAATAATATTAAAATGGGTGCACATGTTTTCTCAAATCAAACGCAAAATGTTTTAAAGTGCCATCAGGTACATTTGAAACATGTAACAACTTGACTTAATAAATATATATATTTTTTAAACAAACCAAGTATGGTTTTAGCAAGATAATTGAAAATGAAGATGTTTTCATCAAAACTCAAATCGGCTAAAGGGATTTTCAAAATGGTTTTCTCTGTGACATACCAAATTCGGTCGTAATGTTTGGGCCGGGTTTGGGGTGTTACATGATTCATCTCAAGAAGCCGGAGTTATACTCAAGACGGAGGATCTCTCTTCAATTCCTTCAGGGGGTTTTAGAGTTTTTCTTATGTTTTGTATTATCTTTTCTTTTGAGATGTATTTTATTATCATTATAAACTAAACCCTCAAATACCTGAGGGGGATGAAACCTAAGATGAATCTTGTTATCGTTTGCTGAACTATATGATAAATATTTGATTTGTTATTAACTATGTGTTCTTAATTCTTGTGTTGATATTTCCGGGATATTAATTCAAGTGTGATGTGCTTAGGTGGAGGAGCAAAAGTCCCTGCCTAAGAGTAGATCTAGCATAATTAAGCGGAGTTGATCGCACGCCTAGAGATAGGGTGACGAGATTTTACCGGATTAGGGTGAAACCTAATATGGGATTCCATAGATCGAGTTAATGCAATTCTAGGGGTTTTAATTAGAAAGAGATTTCAATTAATCAACCTAGGGTTAGACGTTATTAAGCCGAGAGAGAAGGTTTAATATACATTAGGGAATCTTACGGATCAAGTCAAATGAATAAATAAATGCAGTTCGAGTTAGATAACAAGTGAAGTCTAGGTGGATTCTTCCTTGGGTATTGTTTTAATCAATTGGTTTTTCCCACAAGTATTTCCCTAATTTCATTCTTTTTGTCTCATCGTCTTTAGCTTAGTAGTTAGTTAATTTTCTTGATTAAACCGATTCACTTCAATTTTAAGGCTAAATAATAAAAAGAAAGTTAGTATTAGTACTTTCGGTTCCTTTGGGTTCGACAATCCGGTCTTGCAACTAAGCTATACTACTGTTCGATAGGTACACTTGCCTCAATCGTTGTCATAGTTAGTTTTTAGGCTCGATCATTCTCATTATAAATTTTAAGACTGTGACACACCGATAAAGTTTTTGGCGCCGTTGCCGGGGAACTGAAATATTAAGAACACTCAATTTTTATTACTTTAGCCATTTTTATTTTCTGCAATTTTACTCTTATTTTGTTTTTTATTTTTATCTTTCTAAATTTTAGTCTTTGCTCCTTGTAGGTACCTCTAGTTTATGACTAGAAGGAACTCGACAGACCTTTAATTTACGATAGTGAGATCGAAGCAACCGCTCATGAAAACCGGAGAGAAATTAGGTGAAGTCTACAATACACGAAAGAAGAGCAAGAAAACATCATCAATACCACCAAAGAGATGGTGAAAATAATCTGCTACCTCCGAGAGATGGCCAAAAATCGGGCTCCTCGAACTATGTATGATTATGCTAAGCCTAGTTTAGTTGGTATTGAATATAGTATTGTTAGACCTACTATTGCTGCAAATAATTTCAAATTGAAACCTAACACTATACGAGATGATACAACAGATTTCGTTCGGTTTGATGGTTTTGCGGGATGAGGATCCTAACACACACTTAGCGAATTTTCTCGGAATTCTGCGACACTTTTAAAATTAATGGCGTTTACGATGATGCCATCCGACTTGATTATTTCCCTTTTCTCTGAGGAATAAAGCTAAACAAAGGTTGCATTCTCTTCCCGAGGATTAATTACTACATGGGAACAAATGACCAAAAATTTTTTATTAAAATATTTTCCACCGCCAAAACGGCCAAATTAAGGAATGATATCTCTTCTTTTGTGCGGATGGATTTAGAAACACTTTACGATGCATGAGAGAGAGATACAAAGATCTATTGAGAAGGTGCCCACACCATGGATTACCCTTGTGGCTACAGGTCCAAACTTTTACAACGGTGTGAACCCCTCAACTAGGCGATTGATCGATTCAAAGAACCGGTGGAACTCTAAATAATAAAACACACAGGCGACTTACGAATTTTTAGAGGAGATGTCCTAAGTAACTATCGGTGGCAAGTCACGAGGACAAAGCCCACGAAAGTCGCCATGTTTTTTCAACCTCGACGCGATAACCATGCTATCAAATCGGTAGATGTGTTAACTAAAAAAATTGACGGTTTGTGTAATTCCTTGCGTGTACAACCCGTTATGCGAGTCTGCGAAACAAGTGGAGGTGTGGCGAATCCCGAGTACCCACCCTACGGACATGGCATAGAAGGCGAACAAATGAACTATGTAAGTAATAATTTCATATATCAAAATAACCCTTATAGCAATACTTACAATCCAGGTTGGAAGAACCACCTAATTTTTATGGGGTGGTCAAGGAAATCAAAGACAACAACACCCTCCAAATTTCCAACAAAGAGCGGTACCCACAGAAAAGAAGCCGAACCTTGAGGAGATGCTGACAAAATATATAGAAGCAACAGAAACACGTTTCCAAAGTATAGAAACAAAACTTGAAAAACAAGAAGCATCGACACAAGAGCTCAAAGATCAAATTGGGCAAATCACCAAGATCTTGACGGAACGACCACAAGGTAGATTGCCAAGCAACACTGAAACTAACCCAAGGAGAGCGATTCAAGCCATATCAACTCATGATAATGTAGGGTTAGATGAGCCTCATTTAAGGCAAGAGAATATGGTAGAAGAAGGTAAGGTTGAGGAAGGAAGTAAAAAGCCAAAACCGGTAATTAAAGAGTACCAACCTCATATACCATACCCCGAGGCGATGAAGAAAGACGACACAGAGGAACAGTTCGGTAAGTTTCTTAAACTTTTAAAGAAATTACATATTAACATACCATTACTTGAAGCTCTTTCGCAGATGCCAGATTCAAGGAAATTCTTAAAAAAGCTTTTGACAAACAAGCGAAAGCTAGACGAGGAATTGCATGTGGAACTCAACGCAAAGTGCTCAAAGAATTCTCCAAAATAAATTACCACAAAAATTAAAAGATCCAGGAGTTTTACAATTCCATGCTTAATTGGTAGTTTATCTATTGATAATCGTTAGTGATTTAGAGCAAGCACAAATGTCATGCCTTATAAAATGTTTAAACAACTAGGTCTAGGGAAACCCAAACAAACTAGGATGAGCATTCAATTAGCTGATAAAACTGTTAGAATCCTAGGGGTATAATCGAAGATGTGCTATGTAACATCCTGGAAAGGGCCTATGCATTTTCGGTTTAATTGTACTGAAGTAACATGTTTTATGTACTAAGAATAAATTTTGAACAATTTTGGAAACACGAAAATGTATGGAAATGTTAAGTTAAAAAAATGGAAAGTGAACATTTTTGGAAACTTGGAAATGGATGGAAATGATTTGGAAATGATTCAAAATAGGAAAGTGCACATTTCTGAAACTTGGAAATGTAAGAAAATGTCAAGTTTACTGAGCGAACGAAAATTTTTAGAAACTTAGAAATGACTTAGAAATGTCAAGTTTTAAAGTTTAAAAGAGGAAATTAAGGCAAGGTGGCCTTAAAAGAAAAAGTTTGTGAAATTTGACACACAAACAGGCTTGGAAAAGTGGCTGAAGATGCCACTTAGGGCCTCTGGAAATGGCGCCACATGCAAGGTGTTGGGCACAGGTTCGAGTCACTTGGGAAGCAAATAAAAGAAGTTTTATTTTTGCTTCCGGAAGCTCACGAGGTGGACGGCACAAGCCTTCTAGAAAGGAGGAGTTTTATTCTCTTTAATATTCGATTAATAAGGTGATAAATAAGGGATTTAATTTGGATTATTTTTGAAGAGATAACAAAGGATTATTCTCTAATTATTTTAAATTAAGAGATAAAGCTATCAAATAAAGAAGAGTGGTGGCCAAGTAAGGGATTACGAGGAGTAGTTTCGGCTATAAAAGGAAGGAAATAGGGCTACTCATCAATTTTTCTTCCTCCTCCTCTCTCTCTTGAATTTACAGTGCTCTCCTCTCTTCTCTTCTCTTTTCTTTTGTCAAGCCGAATCTATAGTCCACCATTGCCAAAATTCTCAAGTTTCTTTTCCTTATTTTCGTGGAAACCAAATACCCCAAGAGAACCTCTAGTCGACTTCTCCATTAAATCCCAAAAGTCAAAACTTTATCATCTAGTCATCAAGGCCGATTCTTTAAGGGGCTTTTAACAAGGGTGCTACCGATTTCTTAAAAAGGGTAAGATCCAAAGTTTGGTTTCAATTCTTTTATATTTTAAACCTATCTAAAATTTAGGGACTAATCTCTATTATGGATTTTGGCCGAATTATGGAAGGGTGTTTTCGGGATTTAAGAAATTGTCAACTATAAGAAGGTATCCTTCGGAACTTCTAAGATCTAAGGTAAGTTATGAATACCATTCGGCCATAAGCTATATTATTATGATTTAATGTTAGATTGGATCTAACATGGGTACATAGGGATTTCGACAGCAATAAAGAAGCAAGGATCCAATTCGGGATTTAAGATTTGGAAGGTAAGAACAAAGGTAAATTCGGCCAAGGCCTATTTTAGTAGTAGATCTATTATTATGTGTGTTAAGCCGAAAACTAACCAATTCAAGGGATTTAGTGACTAGCTGATTTCAAAGGGGAAAAATACGAGTTTTTAGGATTTGATTAAATCATCAAATCGACACCAAGGTAAGCTTTAAGAATACAAATCCTACTAGGATTTGGTTTTCTAGCCGAATAGGCTTTGTGCTAAATAGTAAGTGATTAATCAATTGTAGGAACTTGAGATCTAAGGCAGTAGATCAGATTTCGGGATTTCAGTGAAGTGGTTAAGCAAATCAGGTGTGTACCCCACACTACTTCTTGATATGTTTCATGGCCTGTTTTATTAAAACATGTGAAATTAAGAATATGAAAGTGGCTAGGGTACCATGTTATGGTACTAAGTACTCAGGTACGTTTCCTACTTCTACAAAGAATATGAAAAAGGTCATTAGTAACATGAGAATATGATAAGAATGTGAACTCTGGCATATTTATGCATATCATCATTATATGGGGCATATGGGTTTGTTTGAAAGGGGAAGTGAATGTGGTGACTTAAGACCACGAACACGGTGACCTAAGACCGTGATATCTGAAAGTGGTGACCTAAGACCACAGTAATCTAAAAGTGGTGACCTAAGACCACAGTAATCTGAACGTGGTGACCTAAGACCACAAATGCGGTGACCTAAGACCGTGATATGGAGTGTAGCGGAAGAAGGGTCGACTTAGTAGTCCCCACGGTGTACAGGTTGGTACGGGGGAGTGTAGCGGATGGCTTGTTAGGTTTGGGTTTGGGAATGCATCATAATTTGTATGCTATGATATGAATGCGTAACATTTGTATGCTGATTCTATTTTGATTTAGTGTTTGTGTACACATTGAGTCTGTTTGACTCACCCGTTGGGAATATTTTTTGGTGATGATCGGTGATGGACCGGGACTACGGAACTTGTGGTGGCCATGCTCAACATGAAGTTTTTATTTTATGAACTACTATTTCTATTTAAGTACTTGAATTACTTGGAAATTATTTGATGTAATAAGGCCATAAGGCCATAGTTGGATTGTTTTCCATTTATTTCTATTTATTATGATTATGAGTTTTACCTATTAAAGTTTAAGTAAAATTTTTAATATAAAGAATTGAATTCGTTTTCAACACAAGCCCAACCCAAAACAATTTTTTCAAAATCGCACAAGTTTTCTCTAGGTAACGAAAGAATTTTGAAACCGATTTACTTGAGGAACATACCAAATCAGGCAAATCTCGTGGGCGGGTTTGGGGTGTTTCGATTTGTATCGAGCCCGGTTTAAAACTCTCGGCTGTGGGCCCAAGGCCCAAAACGTTTTCAAAGCGAACCCAAATGAGTTTTTTTGAAAATATTTTATGAAACAAGCAGGTTTTTCTCGGCATGGCACCTAAAGTCTCCGACCCATGATCCACCGTAAGTACCCTAACTATTTGTGTGATTATGTGTAATGAATATTAGAAGGGTAGAAAAGGAATGGAACGTAGAATAGCATGATAGGAACTTGAACCCTAGGACTAGTCTACTCAATCACAAACACATAAGACTTAAGGAACGTTAAACAAACCCATGGCTAAGTCACTAAGTTAGGGTGTGGTAACCCACATGCGCATGTCTAGGATTGGATCCTAAGAGCACAGTATTTAAGCGATCCTAGTGACTCACCTCCTCTTCGCAAGAATCCTACACAGTAGCTTCGGTTCACCCTAACCTGCAGGGCTCAGATGGGTGTGGCAACCTCAATGCGCATGTCTAGGAATGGTTTCGGTGGGAGCTTGGTATTTAAGCGATCCGCGTGACTCACCTCCTCTCCACTCGAATCCTCTGCACAGTGCGTAGCTTTAGTTCACCCCGACCAAGAGGACTCGGTCATAGGCTAAACACAATAACTAAAACCCGAAAGGGAATTAGCCGTGTTTTTATAAAAACAATAAAACCCTAGTTTTAGAACTCTTAAAACTTTCTTCTAAATTCATGAAAACCATCTTTACAAAATTTTCCAAAATATTTCCGATTTATACAAAAATGCCCTAGTGGTAAAATTACCAAAATACCCTTGGTTTATAAAATGACCAACTACCCAAAAGTTTTGCCAAAATTTCATTATTTTATCAATGTTCAAAAACCCTAATTTGCAAATTATCAAAAATACCTTGAATTTTGGAAATTTCAAAATTGCCCCTAACTTATAAAATTACCAAAATGACCCTGATTTCCAAAATTTTTGCAACATCACCGTTTTGAAAAGTACAATTCTCAAAAAGAACCCTCAAAGTTTTGCAACCTTTGAAATATCCCTGATTTATAAAATTTTACAAATTTACCCCAACTTGGAAAAAATCACCAAAATACCCCGAGGTCCAAAATCACCGAAATACCCTGGATTTCAAAATTTTTCAAAATACCCCAAATTTAAAAATACCAAAATACTTTGTGACAAAATCACCAAGGAACTTTTTCCTTTTGAAAAATTACGAAAATACCCCTATAGGACAGAATTACGAAAATACCCCTGGGTAGTGGAAGGAAAAAAAACAATAACAATGAAAACTACAACCTTTCTCTGAATGAACGAGAGTTCATGATTGTTTGATGGATGTATGGATGAATGAATGGAAAGACTGGGTGCATACGAAAGAACCACTCCTAAAACTCTTTTCATAAAATTTCTTTGCGGGTAATCAAGTGAAACAAAGACTAATTCATAAAACTTCTTAATCAGATCACGACGTTAGAAATGAGCTCTAGAGGACGTGGTCGTCGTGGACGAGGTAGAGGAAGGATGACGGTGTCAGAACCCGTTAGATCGGGTCAAGGGTCTGACAATGAGATACCATCGCCCACCACCACCACCACCCCATTGTTGGTGTTGAGCGGCAAGCTCGACGGGGGATGATCTTTGTGTCGCGGTCGTGTCTTTGCGAGTTTTGGAGTTGGTGGCTGGTGCAAGAGGAAATTTGGGAACCCGTAAAGTGCAGTGCTGAGCGGCTCCGAGCTAATGGAGCCGAAATGTTTCGTGGGGTATCGGGTGTGGCACCCGATTCACCGGTGATCGGTTGGAAGCAACAGAGCGCATCATGGATGAGCTTGACTTGACCCCGAGGAGAAGTTAAAAGGAATGGTGGCACCGCATTACGCGATGAAGAGTATCGCGGTGGTTGGTATTCGGGATGGTGCCACGGTGAGGATCGACACAGGAATATGTTAAGGAAGTATTTGAGAAGAAGTATGTGGGAACCAGGTATACTGATGAGAAAAGGAAGGCATTTCTAGGGCTGGTTCAAGGGAACAAGTCCGTGGCGGAGTATGAGGTCAATTCGAGGTTGAGCCGATATGCTCGGGAGTAGTGGCAATCGAGCATGAGCGCTGTGTCCGTTTTGAGGACGGGCTAAGGGATGATCTGAGACTGTTGATAGCACCGCATCAGGAGCGGGAGTTTTCTGCTTTGGTAGAAAATGCCAAGGTGGCTGAGGGAATCAAGGATTCTACAAAGTAGGCTATGGATAGGATTAGGCCCAAAAGAGGTTTTGGAACATCTGGAAAGGTTCATAAGAGGCCTAGAGTTGATGGGCCGCGAGGTCGACAAGTTGGTTCGGAAGGGCGGTGTCGACCTTGTGATGTGTGTGGGAAAGAAGCACTTAGGAGAGTCTTTGGAAGAAAACAGGAGGATTTTTAGATGTGGGTCCAAGGACCATGTGATCAAGGATTGTCCTAAGCAATCGGATGAAAGCCACCAACAGCTCGAGAATGTTAGTCGATCGGTAGAGGAGGACCGCAGCCTCAACGAGGTCGTGGTTCGAGTAACAGAGGTAATGGTGCTTTGGCAGAGGCCGTGGAACACAAGGCGAGGTGCTTGCTAATCTTGAGGCAAGGCAACCAGGTTTGGTTTATGCGGTTCACGGAGGGAAAGATGGAGACGCGCGCCGGGCGTTATAACCGAATGCGTTCTTTATTTTTGACAAGCCCTATTTTTCTCTAATTGATGTGGGCTCGACCCATTCCTATGTTGCATGTAGTGTAGTGGAAACACTAGGCCTAGACTCAACCTTCCGATAGGTATGGTGATGACTATGTAGTAAGCCCATTAGGCCTAATCGTAGTGGTGGATAAGATCTTTTCTAATGTACCCCTAGAGATTCGGGGAGTGAACTTTCGGTGACTTAATGGAACTACCTTTCGGGAGTTTGAACTTATACTTGGAATAGACTGGCTAGTAGAGCACCGAGCCGTGTTGGATTGTGCGGCTAAACGAATGGAACTAAGGACCCCGGAGGATGAAGTAGTAGTAATGATCGGAGCGAGAAAAAACTACCTGTCCCAACGTAGTTTAGGCGTTGAAGGTGAAAATGGTTAAGAAAGGGTGCAAGGCGTTCTTAGCCTTCGTAAGTGCGTTAGGTGGAAAGGAAGAAGGTGTCAGTGGAGTTAGAACGGTGAAAGACTTTGAAGATGTATTTCCAGAGGAATTACCAGGAATACCGCCAGATAGGGAGGTGGAGTTTGGAATAGACTTACTACCGAGAACAGCTCCTGTGTCAATTGCTCCATACCGAATGGCGCCAAAGGAGTTAGTTGAGCTCAAGGCTCAAATCCAAGAGTTGTTGGATCGTGGGTTCATACGACCTAGTGTGTCTCCATGGGGAGCACCAGTTCTATTTGTAAAGAAGAAGGACGGAACTATGCGTATGTGCATAGATTACCGTCAGTTAAATAAGCTGACCATCAAGAACAAGTATCCTTTGCCAAGGATCGATGACTTGTTCGATCACCAAGGGGCATGATATTCTCAAAGATAGACTTAAGGTCGGGATATCACCATTGAAGGTGAAGGAGGCGGATATCCATAAGACCGCTTTTAGGACAAGATACGGCCATTTTGAGTTTGTGGTGATGCCGTTTGGATTGACAAGCGCTCCAACCGCGTTCATGGATATGATGAACCGAGTTTTTTCAACCCTACTTGGATAGGTTCGTCGTTGTGTTCATCGACGATATTTTGGTGTATTCTAAGTCTGAAGAGGAGCATGATGAACATCTCCGAGTGGTGCTACAAGTGTTAAGGGAGAAGAAGCTCTATGCCAAATTCAAAGCAAGTGTGGATTTTGGCTTAAGGAGGTGGCATTCTTAGGGCATGTGGTATCCGCAGAAGGAATAAGAGTGGATCCTAGGAAGATCGAAGCAGTGTTGGATTGGAAACCACCTAGGTCCGTGGCTGAGATTCGAAGTTTCTTAAGTTTGGTAGGCTATTACAGAAGGTTCGTAGAAGGATTCTCGTCAATAGCCGCGCCTTTGACAAAGTTACTAAGGAAGGAAGTACCCTTTGAATGGTCTGATAAGCAACAGAAGAGCTTTGACAACCTTAAGAAGGTGTTGACGGAGGCTCCAGTGTTAATTCAATGGAGGTGGGAAGGATTTTATGGTGTCTTGTGACGCTTACGCATACGGGATTAGGATGTGTGCTAATGCAAGAAGGAAAAGTAGTCGCTTATGCGTCTAAAGCAACTAAGGCCTCATGAGGTTAACTACCCAACTCATGACTTGGAACCGCGTGATGGTTTTTGCCCTTAAGGTTTGGAGGCACTACCTCTATGGAGAAAGGTCG
Organism: Gossypium sturtianum; assembly: GCA_025698515.1. Classification (NCBI taxonomy): domain Eukaryota; kingdom Viridiplantae; phylum Streptophyta; class Magnoliopsida; order Malvales; family Malvaceae; genus Gossypium; species Gossypium sturtianum. Next base: position 58,136,978 of record CM046952.1, read on the forward strand.
GTGATCTACACAGGACCATAAGAGCCTTAAGTATCTGTTGACTCGAAGGAGTTGAACTTGAGGCAACGAAGGTGGGTGGAGTTGTTGAAGGACTACGATCGCTCGATAGAATATCATCCGGGCAAGGTGAATGTGGTAGCCGATGCCCTAAGTCGAGAAGGTTGTGTCGGATCTAAGGGCTATGTTCGCTCACTTAAGTTTGTACGATGATGGAAGCCTGTTGGCGAGTTGCAAGTCAAGCCCACATGGTGAAGGAGGTGAAAGAGGGACGATTAGTTGATAAGGATCTAAGTGTTAAGTTACAACAAGTGCAGAACGGAGAGTTAGAGGATTATAGTGTTAATGATGAGGGAGTATTGTGTTACAAAGGAAAAGTTTGTATGCCAAGGACAAGGAGTTAAGACAAAGAATTCTTCAGAGGCGCATAGTAGCCCTTATGCTATGCATCCCGGAGGCATTAAGTATCTGAGAGATCTAAGGGAACAATTTTGGTGGTCCGATCTTAAGCAAGAAGTGACCCGAATTTGTGGGGAAATGTTTGACGTGTCGACAAGTTAAGGTGAACACCAAGTTCCATCGAGATTGCTTCAACCAATCGAGATTCCGCAATGGAAGTGGGAGAGAATTACCATGGATTTCGTTAGTGGGCTTCCCTTACGCCTACTAAGAAGGACTCGGTATGGGTGATAGTGGACCGTTTGACTAAGTTCCCGCACTTCATCCCGGTAAGAGTTGACTATTCTCTTGGTGAAGTGGCTAAGTTATATGTGGCGGAAATTGTGAGGTTACATGGTGTACCAATGTCGATCATCTCCAACGAGACCCCCAAGGTTTACGTCTCGGTTGTGGAGGGCACTTCATCAAGCTTTAGGCACTAAGTTGGACTTCACTACTGACTTTTCATCCACAATCGAGGCGGGCGGTCCGAACGAGTTATACAAGTGTTGGAGGATATGTTGAGAGGTCAGTGATGGATTTCCGAGAAGTTGGGAAGACTATTTGCCTTTAGTGAGTTCGCCTACAACAACAACTATCGAGCTAGCATTCGGATGGCACCATATGAAGCATTGTATGGTCGGAAGTGTAGAACTCCTACTTGTTGGACCGAGTTAGGAGAACGTCGAGTTTTGGGTCCAGAGTTAGTGGCGGCGAAGAGAAGGTTGAGATGATTCGAGCACGGTTAAAGGAAGCCTCGATAGGCGTAAGTCGTCACGCAGGACCTTAAGCGGAAGGAAATAGAGTTTGAAGTGGGAGACCAAGTGTTTCGAAAGTCTCGCCTTGGAAAAAGGTAATGAGGTTCGGTCGCAAGGGAAGTTAAGCCCAAGGTTTATAGGGCCCTATCGAGTGCTAAGAAACGAGTTGGAGCGATGGCATACCAATTGGAGTTGCCACCAGAGTTACAGCGGATGCACGACGTATTCCATGTATCCATGCTACGTCGTTACCGATCGGATCCGTCTCATGTGGTACATGTCGAAGAAGTAGAGCTAAGGCCAGACTTATCCTACGAGGAAGAGCCGATTCAGATATTGGAACGTGATGTGAAAGTGCTACGGAGGAAGTCAGTTCCTCTAGTCAAGGTGTTATGGCACAATCATGGATCGGAAGAAGCTTCGTGGAACCGTAAGAGGCAATGCGACAACAATACCCTCAATTATTTTAGTTAGAAAATTTCGAGGACGAAATTATTTTAAGGGGGTAGAATTGTAACATCCTGGAAAGGGCCTATGCATTTTCGGTTTAATTGTACGAAGTAACATGTTTTATGTACTAAGAATAAATTTTGAACAATTTTGGAAACCTGAAAATGTATGGAAATTTTAAGTTAAAAAAATGGAAAGTGAACATTTTTCAAACTTGGAAATGGATGGAAATGATTTGGAAATGATTCAAAATAGGAAAGTGCACATTTACTGGAAACTTGGAAATGTAAGAAAATGTCAAGTTTACTGAGCCGAACAAAAATTTTTGGAAACTTAGAAATGACTTAGAAATGTCGAGTTTTAAAGTTTAAAAGAGGAAATTAAGGCAAGGTGGCCTTAAAAGAAAAATTTTGTGAAATTTGACACACAAGCAGGCTTGGAAAAGTGGCACAAGATGCCACTTAGGGCCTTTGGAAATGGCGCCACATGCAAGGTGTTGGGCACAGGTTCGAGTCACTTGGGAAGCAAATAAAAGAAGTTTTATTTTTGCTTCCGAAGCTCTGAGGTGGACGGCACAAGCCTTCTAGAAAGGAGGAGTTTTATTCTCTTTAATATTCGATTAATAAGGTGATAAATAAGGGATTTAATTTGGATTATTTTTGAAGAGATAATAAAGGATTATTCTCTAATTATTTTAAATTAAGAGATAAAGCTATCAAATAAAGAAGAGTGGTGGCCAAGTAAGGGATTACGAGGAGTAGTTTTGGCTATAAAAGGAAGGAAATAGGGCTACTCATCAATTTTTCTTCCTCCTCCTCTCTCTGCTTAGAATTTACAGTGCTCTCCTCTCTTCTCTTCTCTTTTTCTTTTGTCAAGCCGAATCTATAGTCCACCATTGCCAAAATTCTCAAGTTTCTTTTCCTTATTTTCGTGGAAACCAAATACCCCAAGAGAACCTCTAGTCGACTTCTCCATTAAATCCCAAAAGTCAAAACTTTATCATCTAGTCATCAAGGCCGATTCTTTAAGGGGCTTTTAACAAGGGTGCTACCGATTTCTTAAAAGGGTAAGATCCAAAGTTTGGTTTCAATTCTTTTATATTTTAAACCTATCTAAAATTTAGGGACTAATCTCTATTATGGATTTTGGCCGAATTATGGAAGGGTGTTTTGGGATTTAAGAAATTGTCAACTACAAGAAGGTATCCTTCTAACTTCTAAGATCTAAGGTAAGTTATGAATACAATTCGCCATAAGCTATATTATTATGATTTAATGTTAGGTTGGATCTAACATGGGTACATAGGGATTTCAACGAAGAATAAAGAGGCAAGGATCCAATTCGGATTTAAGATTTGGAAGGTAAGAACAAAGGTAAATTCGGCCAAGGCCTATTTTAGTAGTAGATCTATTATTATGTGTGTTAAGCGAAAACTAACCAATTTAAGGGATTTAGTGACTAGCCGATTTCAAAGGGGAAAATACGAGTTTACGGGATTTGATTAAATCATCAAATCGACACCAAGGTAAGCTTTAAGAATACAAATCCTACTAGGATTTGGTTTTCTAACCGAATAGGCTTTGTGCTAAATAGTAAGTGATTAATCAATTGTAGGAACTTGAGATCTAAGGCATGATCGATTTCGGGATTTCAGTGAAGTGGTTAAGCAAATCGGTGTGTACCCCACACTACTTCTTGATATGTTTCATGGCCTGCTTTATTAAAACATGTGAAATTAAGAATATGAAAGTGGCTAGGGTACCATGTTATGGTACTAAGTACTCAGTGCACGTTTCCTACTTCTACAAAGAATATGAAAAGGTCATTAGTAACATGAGAATATGATAAGAATGTGAACTCGGCATATTTATGCATATCATCATTATATGGGGCATATGGGTTTGTTTGAAAGGGGAAGTGAATGTGGTGACTTAAGACCACGAACACGGTGACCTAAGACCGTGATATCTCGAAAGTGGTGACCTAAGACCACAAAGATGTCTGAAAGTGGTGACCTAAGACCACAGTAATCTAAACGTGGTGACCTAAGACCACAAATACGGTGACCTAAGACCGCGATATGGAGTGTAGCGGAAGGAGGGTCGACTTAGTAGTCCCCACGGTGTATGCGAGGTTGGTTCGGGGAGTGTAGCGGATGGCTTATTAGGTTTGGGTTTGGGAATGCATCATAATTTGTATGCTATGATATGAATGCGTAACATTTGTATGCTGATTCTATTTTGATTTAGTGTTTGTGTACACATTGAGTCTGTTTGACTCACCCTGTTGGGAATATTTTTCAGGTGATGATCGGTGATGGACCGGGACGGCGGAACTTGTGGTGGCCATGCTCAACATGAAGTTTTTATTTTATGAACTACTATTTCTATTTAAGTACTTGAATTACTTGGAAATTATTTGATGTAATAAGGCCATAAGGCCATAGTTGGATTGTTTTCCATTTATTTCTATTTATTATGATTATGAGTTTTACCTATTAAAGTTTAAGTAAAATTTTTAATATAAAGAATTGAATTCGTTTTCAACACAAGCCCAACCCAAAACAATTTTTTTCAAAATCGCACAAGTTTTCTCTAGGTAACGAAAGAATTTTGAAACCGGTTTACTTGAGGAACATACCAAATCTGGGCAAATCTCGTGGGTCGGGTTTGGGGTGTTTCATGCTAGTAAAGATTGATAAATTTGTATTCCCAGTAGACTTTGTTGTTTTAGACATGGATGAGGACAATAGTATCCCATTAATTCTAGGAATGCCCTTTTTAGCAACTGCCAAGACTAAAATTGATGTCGACGTAGGTGAACTCATACTCTGTGTAGGTTTAAGAAACAGTCACCCTTCAGGCTCTCGATTCGGCTAGAACATCGAGCAAACAAGGTGAGAAAGTAAATTCTATTGATAACTATTCGGTTAACCCTTCTTTGCAGGAAGCACCACAAAAGAACACAACTAAACCCGATCCTAGACCCAATGCCAACAAAGAAATAACTCATGAAGATCGAAGGGATCAAGTTGATGAACTAGACGAGTGGAAGACACATTTCAAGGAAACACTAGGGATACACGAAGAGAGAAACCGAGGAACCACGAGCAGAGAGCTCGTAGGAACGACAAATCACTTTAAAATAGGAGACCAGGTATTGTTAGATAAAACAGACCCTCGAATATCTCCTGCTGACCCTAACACAAACAAAAAAATCCCTTTTAGGGTAATTAGTGTTTTTCCATACGGAACAATCGAGGTAAGTAATCCTATTTTTGGTACTTTCAATATAAGCGCATCTCGACTTGAACTTTATCATGATAATGAAACTGATAGCATGAGGAAGGACTTCCAACTCCTCAAACCACCCTGATTATGCAAACGAGAGGTAAGTCTAGCTTAAGACTTTAAACGAGCGCTTCTCGGGAGGCAACCCGAGGACTAACTCCATTAATTTTTACACTTTTTTTATTTTCACTTTTATTTTTTTCTTTTCAGCATTTAATTTTAAACTAACCAAAGTGCAGATTTTCAGACCACACGGCCTTGCACACGGCCGTGGCGTGGCGTGTGGGATACTACGGACTTCAGTCTCGACATAGCGCAGGTAGGTAATGCGAGCCAATGACGAAAGATTCCCAGATCACAGACGACTATAAATTGCCACGACCGTGTGATATGGCTGTGGCCGACACTGAGGGAAGACACACGGGCTCTAACTAACTAGCCACGGCCGTGCGATGCAGCCGTGGTCGACACTATTTGATCCTACATGGGCGTGGTGACCACGAAACGGGCGTAGGAGAAATGAACAAAACACAACACGGTCGTGCGATACGGCCGTGTGACCCAACACGCCCATGGTACACGGGCGTGGGGATGTACTAGCTTTGAAAATTCTATTTAAAACACCCATTGCCCCCTTTTCTCACCCACTCCCCATCCCTTTTTCCCTACTCACATTCACCCTCCCCTCCCAACCCCTCCATTCTTTCCTCTATTCCTCCATCTACAAAGCCCTTGAGCTACACCACATCCATGTCGAAGAAACAGAAGGAGCCAAGCACAGTCTCACTGTGGGAGACCGATCTATATAAGTTCATGCCGGCCACTTCAATTATTCGACAAGCCAAGGGTCTTTGAGACCATTCTATTTTTCTTTTTCCTTTCTCTTCTTCTTTATTTTCCTTTTCTTTATTTCTCTTATGTTTAATTTAGTTTATTTTATCTTAGTTTCTTGGTTTTAGGTTCTAAAGGCTGCTAGGAAAGCACCCCGCCACGACCACTGCCAACACCACCGCGGCCTTAGAAATCACACCCCCTCGCGAACCATCCAACAATAAGGACCCTTCGATCTATTAATCTTTTCTTTTAATTTTATTTCATTTTTTATTTTCCTTCACTTTAGCCTTCTTTTCTTTAAATAAATAATTAGTTTATTTTGAATTTTTCTTAGTATTTCTTGGCCATTTCTTCACGGGCTACCCAATTTCTTCATCTAGCGCAGTAATAGTGGGCAGCCCCCATACCACCACCAGAGACACCTCCTCCAACTTATCTTTCACCTCTGAATCAAGTTTCCACACCTCCAACTCAAGGAATCCATCCAAATTTAGGAAGTTTCATCTCACCCTATCTTTTGATTTTCTATACTATATCTATCTTTGTACATTGAGGGCAATGTACATCTTAAGTGTGTGTGGGGGGGTGAACAACCTAAAAGGTGCCTAACTTTTTTCATTATTCTCAAATTCCTGAAATTAGGTGCCAAACTTTTTGCATTATTCTCAAATCCTGAATTATGTCTTGTTTCTTAAGTAAGTTTCTCATATTATGATTAGAATGAAATTTCATGTGATTTATGATTTTTATTGATATATTTTAGATTAAGTCATTGATAATTGTGCATTGATAATTTAAACTTTAAGATACTAGAGAATCAAACAGGATAAGTCTATTTTTCAAAATTAATTTTTTTTTAGGTTGTCTACCTGAATTTGAATATTACTTTGAAGTTTGAAATTTTCTAGGTTAACATAAAAAAGCCATAATTTTTGTGAGATGTTGAGCCTTATAGAGCATATATTATTTTTCTTGCTCACTTTATTGATTATGAGTGTGTCAACATTGATTTGTTATTCTAGAACTTGCATCGATTATACATGTCAAGACCACACCTTTGATTTGATACACTAAAATGATAAAGGAACTTAGGTTTTAACCCAATCACTCCACTAAAAAGCCTACCCATTTGATTAACCCCTAGTGAACCCCGTTGATCCTAACAACCCTTTTTATTGACTCGCCCACTAATATTATCCCAAAACCCTTTGTTTTTGTTATCACCATTCCTTTTTACTACCCTTATATCGAGATTTGATTTGATCGATTGCCTATTGATTCGATAGTAAATTCATCAATTATTATATATATTTGATTTGTTCTTAAAAAAAATCAAAGTATATTCATTATTAGTTCTGTGATTAAGTGAGCTTATACGTTTAAATCCCAATGGTTGAAGAAGAAGCTCGTATTAGTATTAGTATTAATATTATAAGTTTCTAATTAATGTAATTATTTTATTCAGTTCGTTGTCTATAGTTGGGTAATTTGTTAATTCAATCTCGATTCTAACCTTCTAATTCAGCCTATATCCACACCTTAACCCGAGCCCCGTTACAACCCTGTTAAAGACCTTTTGATGTGTGTATCATCTCATATTATAGTGGTGGAGATTTGATTTTCATGAAAGCCTATGGTAATAACTTTTCATGTTTGACTTTTGAGGGCTTAATTTTTGAACCTTAAACACTTTGAGTGATTTGAGTGAATCTTTAGTGAGGATGTCAATACTTGTCAGGTTTTAAATCAGAGGTAATTATTTAGATGAGGGGAAACACCTATGTTTTCATGCTACAAAAGGTATGACTTAGATTGTTTGAATCTTTAGGACTCTTTGAGTTGAATCATCCATGTATGAATTATCTTTGAATTATGATGAAACATTATTGATGAATATTATGAATCAATGAAGTTCGTTTTAATCATGAGTTGAGAATTTTGCTTGAGGACAAGCAAAAGCTTAAGTGTGGGGGTATTTGATAAACCGAAATAGTAACATATTTTAAACCCACATTTAGCATGCTTTTGGGTGATTTAAGCCTTGAATTGTGTAATTTGGTGCTCTGAATCCTTTGTTTTCATGTTTTATACTCAGGAAAGCACCGGAGGATGAAAAGAACGAGAAACGGGCTTAAAACGGACCAAATGGGCCAAATCACGAAATCGACACGGCCTGGGCCCAAGCAACACGGCTGTGCCTCCCTAATTAGACCTGAACACGGCCTGGCCACGATTCACATGGGCGTGTGCCAAGGGCGTGTCCCTGCCGTGGAGAAGAGGAATTTCACTTGGATTTGGATACTTAGGGGTAAAGAAACACATTCCAAAAGCCTATATAAACACCCTAGAGGCCAACTTTTAAGGGGCGTCCAGCTAGGCCAAGGAGCCGAGCCAGAAAGATCATAATTGTGGAAATTACTTGAAGAAAGCCAATTGATTCATCTCAAGAAGCCGGCGTTATACTCAAGACGGAGGATATCTCTTCAATTCCTTCAGGGGGTTTTAGAGTTTTTCTTATGTTTTGTTTTATCTTTTCTTTTGAGATGTATTTTATTATCATTATGAACTAAACCCTCAAATACCTGAGGGGGATGAAACCTAAGATGAATCTTGTTATCGTTTGCTGAACTATATGATAAATATTTGATTTGTTATTAATTAAGTGTTCTTAATTCTTGTGTTGATATTTCCGGGATATTAATTCAAGTGTGATGTGCTTAGGTGGAGGAGCAAAAGTCCCTGCCTAAGAGTAGATCTAGCATAATTAAGCGGAGTTGATCGCACGCCTAAAGATAGGGTGACGAGATTTTGCCGGATTAGGGTGAAACCTAATATGGGATTCCATAGATCGAGTTAATGCAATTCTAGGGGTTTTAATTAGAAAGAGATTTCAATTAATCAACCTAGGGTTAGACATTATTCGCTTCAAGAGAAGTTTTAATATACATTAGGGAATCTTACGGATCAAGTCAAATGAATAAATCGTCTGGTTCAGAGTTAGATAACAAGTGAAGTCTAGGTGGATTCTTCCTTGGGTATTGTTTTAACCAATTGGTTTTTCCCACAAGTATTTCCCTAATTTCATTCTTTTTGTCTCATCGTCTTTAGCTTAGTAGTTAGTTAATTTTCTAGATTAAACCAATTCACTTCAATTTTAAGGCTAAATAATAAAAAGAAAGTTAGTATTAGTACTTTCAGTTTCTTTGGGTTCGAAAATCCGGTCTTGCCACTAAGCTATACTACTGTTCGATAGGTACACTTGCCTCAATCGTTGTCATAGTTAGTTTTTAGGCTCGATCATTCTCATTATAAATTTTAAGATTGTGACACACCGATCAAAAACATAGTGTTTGTTATATCAAAATGATTTTGCCAAATAAAGAATGGGACGACATGTGGCATGTATATAAGGTTATTATGTTATGTAAATGATCAACCTAATGTGTGTGCCAAAGTTCTAATTGTAGCTAAGGTTGTGTTTGCGAGTTAAACTTGGTATATGGCTTAGTTTGTGCCTAACTTGATTATGCCAATACCAATTTTATTCTTGAGTTCAAAGTATACTTAGGCCTTATTTGTTTAGGTTGGAAAAATAAAGTAAATTTGTATGTCAAGGTTGATAAATGGCTTGGATATGCTTTGATGTTAATAACGTGTTTATGCCATATTGGATTCTTGAGGTCAAATGTTCATTTGCTATGTTTGGTATAGATTGGCATGAAATGATGTTGTGTTGATCTTGGAAAGAACTCATGATTGTGTAAACGTGTTTGGTAGGAAGCATGAAATGTTAACCAATGTGATTTTTGCATAAACTAGGGTAACATCGCAACCACAAGTCCTCAATGTCGTGACTTAGTTCAATACTAAGTGGCGTCGCGACGTCGAGATTTCTAAAGTCGCAGTGTAACTCACTAATTGATGAGGTCGCAACGTGGTAGCCATGATGTTACGACGTCAACCAAAAAATTTTGAAAACTTTTCAATTAAGTCCTCAACTAAACTCGGGTTAGGAATAGTGCTTTCGTAAGCTTATATAAGACCCGGAAATAATTGTACAACACTTTTTGAATATGTTTTATACTTTTTAACATACTAAAATGGTTAAATCGTATTAGAAATCAACTGTAGTTGCTCCAGCAACGAATGTAACATCCTGTAGCTCTGACCCGGTGATCGGGTTGGGTAAGGAGTGTTACATTTGTATTGGCACTAAAAGGTTACACACCAAAATGTGTCCATTGGCATATACCTTTTAGAAAAAGGTATATTTTTCTATTAACATTTTTTCTAGAAAGTTAAGTCTCTTAAGTTTGAAACTTTCCAAGAAAAACATGTTAATTCAATTATTCCAAAAATGAAATAAAATAAATAATTATTATAATTATTCTAAAATAGTAAAAAAAAATTATGGTAGCACCAAAATCAAGCCCAAATGTCAATCTTTCGACAACAATATATACACAATGTAACGACCCGAAAGTCAGTGGTGTCAGAAAGTGTGGTTTTGAAACCCTTTTTTTGTAAACCAGACTCGTGAATATTTTATTAAATATTTACGGAGGTTATATTTGAAGTGAATTGAATTTTATTCAAGTAATTTTCTCGAATTAGTGCTTAATTAGAGTACATGAACTAAATCGTAGAAGTGTCAAAAGTTCAATTGTTAGTAAATTATGATGAAGAACCTGGCTAAGGGACTCATGAGGTAATTAAACGATAATCTTATTATTAATGGACGGTAACATAAAGGTTAACTGTAAAAAAAATGTTATAAATTATATTAAGTTAATAATTAAAATAAAGCCATTAGTAATAAAAAATAGTTAGTGGGAAAAACCAAAACATTTCATCCATCTTTACACGAAAAAACTGAAATGGGAGAAAAAGAGAAGAGAAACATTCGGCCCTAAGTTTCTATGGTTTTAAACTTTCAATTGGTAAGTACAATTTAGTCATTTTCTCGTAATTTTCATATTTTTGAAATCCCGAGAGTTTAAGCTAGTTGACCCATGTTGTATGTTTCGGTACTGCTAAATATTGAGGATGTTACCATTGTTGAATAGTAAAATTTTTAGGTGCCAATTTGATATATTTTAAGTTTAGAATTGAAAAAAAAGACTAAATTGTAAAGTGAATTGATGATTTTGTTCAATAGGAATAAAATGCACAAATTTCAAAATTTGTGGTAGAATTGAGAAATAGGAGGTACAATAAGGAATATAGTGAAATCAGCATGAAAAATTGAGCTTAGAATTGAAAGTTATGTTAGTTTCGGGTTTAGGGATTAAATTGAATAAATGCAAAAGTTGATTAACTTAGAAATTGAATGTGAAATTGGTGGTGTATTGATAATTTTATATGTTTGTCTTAATCTGTAGCTAACGTCAACCCAGATTCTTCGAAAAAGAAAGAAAAGACAAATTCGTTGACGAATAGCTCAGAGTTTACCATTTGTGTTTCTATTACCCGAACTACCTTGTAATTGATGCATATTGACTTGTGTAACATCCCAAAATTGGGCCTAGTAGAATTGGACCTATTGGGCCCATTTGGCCTTGAGCGTAGAAGCGTTTTAAAATTCATGGGAATTTGAGAACGGCATTATTTCAAGTTGGACTTATTAGGAAGGTGATTTTGGAGAGTTACGAGGTTTCTAGGAAGTTCCGGGTTCAAGTTAAGTTATAGGAAGAATTTTGTGTTTAAGCACTTTAAGGAGAGATAGTAAGTGACCTCAATGTTTATGGAATTAAATGAGTAATGTGCTAGCATAAATGAGCATTTGGTAAAGGGGATATGGCACCACATGAAGTACTTGGAGGGAAGAGGTTCAAATCCCATAATGTGCAAATTTTGACTATTATTTTTGTACTCTTTCCCTAAGTGTCGGCCAAGCTAGTAAATAAGGAAAGGTGGACTTTTTATTTTTGGCAAGATGGCTAAGGAAAATAGGAAAGGATGAAGGTGAGGAAAGAAATCAAGAGAAAGGGGAAAGTAAGGGGAACATGTGGCCTTTTTCAAGGGAAGTGTTATGGAAAGTGTGGTTGGTCAATTTTTGACCATTATGGTCATGAATGTGGACGGTTTTGTGGTAAAAGGGAGGTAGCCGAATTTTACTTGGTGTTTTGGTAAAACTATAGTGTTTGTTTTGGTCAAAAATACCTTTGGCTTCAATAGTGTCATTTTCTCCAAATTGCTACTCTTTGTGAGTTTTAGTTTTTCTTCTTTCTTTCTTCTTTGCGAAACCTCCTAGCACATTTGTGCAACATGTTCATCTCCCTTTGATAGCCGAATCACCTAGCATCCATCCAACCTTCCATCCTTTTCTTTTAACCATTCCTCTAATCTTTTCTCTTCTCTAAATCGACACCACCATAAAATCACATTTTCTTGTTTGATTATCCTCCATAGCCGAATATCAATATTCATTTTCTTCTATAACCGAACCTTCATCTCTTTTTTATCTTTTCTTCTCATCCGTATTTACACTCAATCCTTGATTAATCGGTAAGTGTTCATCTCAACATTTCTTATTTTTTTTCTCTTAATACCGAATCTATGTTTTGGTTTGGGATGGTCATTTTGACCGAGACCATCACCTTATTCTCTCTCAAACGAGATTATTTTCCTTCTTCGTAGTGATATAGTGGAAGGCCGAAACTTTGAATCTTCCGAAGTTATCGTACAATCGTTGGGAATCGGTCCTAAAAATATTCAAGGTAAAGGAGCACAAGTGATTTGTATTAACCAAATCATTATCGTCGACTCGTCAAGCAAGTGGGGTAAGAACGTTGTTATAAGATTTGTTTTGGCCAAAGGTGGGATAATTACTAACGACTCTTTCGCTCACCAAATATTGTTAGGACGGGATTTCAGTAGTCAAAGGGTAGGATCGATTCTTGGTGCACTGAGGGAGATCACATTCGTGGTAAGTGGAGTTAGCCTAATAAAGTGTTTCTAGATACGATTATCAAAGTTGAGACTAACCTTCTATCAACTATCATGATAGGTGTTGAAATCGGTAGAAAGCACAACTCGTAATCAAGGTGTGTAATCCCGTACCCTTCCAAATATATGTTTGAAATGGTGTGTAATCTCATACCTCTCTAGATGTTTGTATGAAATGTTCTATGATTCGTTCGAAATACCAAAGAAAATCGGAAACCGGCATCCGAGACCACTCGGGAGTGCGTATGTTCATAGTAGTAACCATATTTTGCAAAGAAACAGTTTGGTCAGCAGTAGTGACGTGATTTTGGAAAAATCACGAAAAATAGGATAAAGGGAATTACAAAGCGAAAAAGATATCTAATTAAAGCTTACTGTGTCTATATTGATATGGAAGAAACGGAGAAGGAAAAGGAATTTTATATTCTGGGATATCTTAATTTTAGTGATACTGGTTCTGATGGACTTCGTGGTTTCCTATTCTGTCTTGGAAAAATTGGTTAAAATTGTACAAAGTGAATTATGAGTTATAAGTTATATGTATGGATTCCTTAGAGAACCTATTTTCAATAGAAACAAGTGGGAGCAATATATGAAAACCGTACAGTGAGATATTTGAAATTAAGAAAAGAGAGGTCAGAATCATTGGACAGTGAAACAAGGAAAATTTTAAGGAATAAACTGTACTAGATGGCTAAGCCGAAAATTCTGGAAAAATTGTAGTAAGAATTTATATGAGTCTAGTTTCAAGGAAAATTTACGGATTTAGATTTCGAGATTCCTAACTCGAGTTATAGTCAATTTAGTCAGTACGACGCAGATGGACAGTTTCGATTTTTATGCCCCACATTAGTAGTTAAGTCTAAGTTGCGGAATTACCAAAATACCCTTGGAGGGTAAATTACCGAAATACCCCTGGGTTGCGAGATTACCAAATTACCCTTAGTGGGTAAGATTACCGAATTACGAAAATGCCCCTAAAGGGCCGATTTGTTATACTGCCTTAACGGGTCGATTTGTTATATTGCCTTAATGGGCCGAATTGTTATATTGCCTTAATGGGCTGATTTGTTATATTGCCTTAACGGGTCGATTTGTTATATTGCCTTAGCGGGCCGATTTGTTATACTGCCTTAATGGACTGATTTGTTATATTGCCTTAATGGGCTGATTTGTTATATTGCCTTAACGGGCCGATTTGATATATTGCCTTAACAGGCCGATTTGATATATGGCCATAATGGGCCGATTTGATATATTGCTTAATGGGCCGATCTGATATATTGCTAAATGGGTCAGTCTGATATATGGCTTAATGGGCCGATTTGATATAATGCCCTAATGGGCCGATTTTGTAAAGTGTTAATGGGCCAAATTGTTTGTAATAAATCTCTAAGTTATTAATTATCGTGGTTATAATGTAAATATTATGATTTACGATTTATGTTGCATTTACATAAGTTGCATGGGATTGGGATATTGATGATCGGGGAAGTGAAATTTGGTGGCTCAGCCACAAACATTATGAAATGGCATCTTGCCTGCGAATTAAATGGCATCTTGCCTGCGAATTAAATGGCTTAATGCCTGCGATTGGTGTGTTGGCGGGGTGGGTTGACAAAAGATCCCCACAGGTGTGTTGGTTGGTACGGGTGGTGTGTAGCGGATGGATTACTAGGTTTGGTTTGGGATTGCATTACATTCATACAATATAATTGATACATTATTATGTGAAAAGGGGCTTAGGCCCAAAATATTGCTAAATGGGTTCAGGCCCAGTGGATGACGGTAAGGGGTTTCACACTGAGTTCTTGTAACTCACCCCCCTTTTTCTTAACCCTTGTAGGTAATGCTCGATGATTTGAGGACTTGGGCCCATGGATGACTCGGTGGAGGCCATACTTGAAAATGGTGTTATTGAATTTTAAATTTCTATTTCCGTTTATTTTATTATTTTGCTATTTTGGTTTAAGTTGTAATAAGGCCTCTGGAGTATTTTATTATCGCTTTATGGTTGATATACTTATTATATTGCTTAAATTGTTTAAAACGAGAATTTTTCTAAAACTTAAATAAAGGTTTTCCAAAATCGATTAACAAATGGATTTCATAGTAAACTTTATAAATATTTTAACACGGAAGTTATTTTCTCGAACTATCAAACAATATTTTCAAAAGTCACGGTTTAAGTTCACTACCTTGATTGTTGACTCATCAATCAATCTCTCAAAAATATTTGTATTTTATCTACGTTTCCGAAATGATTCCAGAATACTTCTGCAACTCTATTTCTAACATCACATTTTTGTAAATTGTTTATCTCAAATATGCTTTTGCCACCAAAAAGGCTTTTAAAGATAATTACGTTTTCAAGTAGTTAATAAATTGCTTAAGTGTTTTGGATTTTAACAAAGAGGTTGAAATTTTCAAACGAGTTTTTTTTGTGTGACACGCCAGATTCGGGCCTAACTTCTGGGCCGGGTTTGGGGTGTTACAACTTGTTTGTGCATGGTAAGTGTAATGGGCCATTTTTGCCCGGCTCACCAGAAAAAAACAAAAAAATAATAAATAATAAAAGTCCAATTACAGCCCAACTTTTTAGGCCCAAAAACTAAAAATTTTCAGAAAAAAACCTAGGGTTTCTAAAACCCTAGGCGCCACAGCCCCCTCGAGCACCGTGCCCTCGCCTCGTCCCGAAGAACCTCATCCCGAGGCCCCCCTAACGTGCCCTCTGCTCCATCTTTCACCAAAGAAGCAAGGTCACCGCGTTGACCCTCCGAGAGACCTGCAAACAAGCAAAAATGGAAGCCAACAGCAGAAGATAGAGACAATAGCACAAAGGATTAAAATGTATTATTTCTTTCGGCTATAAAGGCCATTCCAATACAATGTAATCGAGAAGATTTTTGAAAAAAAAAGAGGATTGAATACCAAAAAAAATTCAAACATATCAAAAACAACAGTAGGTTTCTTTTATTTTATTTTATTTTCTTTCTCTTTTTTTTTTTTTTTTTGAAATTGTTCACGTACATATACTTCTCTTTTATTTATCATTTTTATTTTTAAAACGAGATTTTTTAAAAAAAGAAAGGGAAACTTACCTGTTAAAACCGCCGGAAAAGGGTGACTTTTGGTCTCACCGCCATTGTATATCTGACAGTGTGTGCTTAAGACCTAGGGCGGCGCATGCATGGTCTCAGAATCGGGAGTAGCCGGACTGGAGAGTAAAGGGGAGGGGATTTGAGAGAATTCTCAAGTTTTTTGAAAAATAAAAGGGGAGAATGTTTTTTTTCTTTCTGATTTCTTATTCTTATACAAGGGTAACACGACGCCGTTTTGAACTAAAGCTTTCATAGCCAAAACGACGCCGTTTTGTTTAAACCCGAAAACCAGACCCAAATCAGCCTAGGATCCGCGTGTTTTTGACTGAGGGTCTATTTGCGCCCTCAGTCCTTCCGCTTTTGAGGCAATTTTCAATTGGGTCCCTATTTTAGTTTTCTTTTTTCTTTCGAATTTATCCCGCAAATTTTATTTCCATTTCGATTCAGTCCACTCAGAACGGTGCGTTTCAGAGGTTGGGAATATTTTCCCATTTGGTCCTTCCTGTCTTTCGCGCTTTACTATTTGGCCCCTTATTTTATTTTCGTTCCCAATTTTGGCATAAAACTCTGTTCAAATTTCAAATTAGCCCTTTAGACTTTATTCTTATCACAATTTACGTCTTAAATTTTATTTTATTTCCAATTTGGTCCTCATTTATTTAATTTCTACCATTTATTTAGATTTATTTCCTACGCGTTATTTTGTTTTGTTATTTATTATTTGTTTACTTATTGTTTGTTATATTATTTTATTTATTATTTGGCTTATTTGTTTATTGCTCTTAATTTTTAAGTTGATTTATTACGCATTGTTATTCTATTGCATTTACATTTATTTTATTCATTCATTTATTTATTTTAATTTTACTCCTTTATTATCACAAGCTTATCACCTATCGTTATTTTATTAATATTTACTTGTATATTACCCTTTTTATATTATTTGTATTTTACATACATATTATTGATATTTTATTATCATTATTATTATTATTGCTATTAGAACTGTTATTATTATATTATTATATCATTAATTTTTGTATTATTATTACTATTATTATCATGTCTCTATTTCTATTTATTTACCTAAATTTTAAGTATATTTTATTTTATTATATATTATTATTGTTTATTTACTCACCTTCTTTCATAATTTCTAATATTAAATTATTTGTCATTTTGTTATTAATATTGATATTATTTTTATTTACTTATTTATACCCTTTTCATAATTTTAAACTCTATTATTTTTATTATTAATATTATTATTATTTAGCCGTCTTATATGCCATTTACTTACGTATTTATTTACTACTGCTTTTAACCTAGTTTCAGTTTTTACTTGTTTTTATTTATTTATTATCAGTTTTAATTTATTTTCGTCTTTATTAATATCGTTCATACTATCGCATCCATTTTTTTATGCGTATCAGCGCCGTAATTTATTATTACAACAAAATAATGCAACATTTTACCCGATACATTAATCTTCGTTTCAAAATAAGAGAATACTCCGCGTTTTAAGATTCGGAAGAAATCGTACTCTAACTCACTGGGTTTCGATTTTTCTCACCGAGCCTAAAGAACCAATTATTTTTTAATCAAAGCATAAGTTAAATAAAAAACTTATTCTCGGGGATTCAAAAATGCTGTGTCCTAACTCACTGGATGTGACGTTTTGTTATCTCGGGATAAGGATTTCTAAAAACAAAGGCAATATCCTGAATTTGGAATTTCAAGAAATTGTGCCCTAACTTACTGGGTTCCGATTTTTCATTTGACCCAAATGACCGAATATCCTTCTTAAATTTAAATACATGAGTTTTAAAAGTCAAAAGATAAGCTCAGTTTCGGGAATTCGAAATGTCGTACCCTAACTTACTGGGCGTGACATTTTACTTCTTCGAAATAAGAGGGTCTTAGCATCTATTTTAATTTATTCAAGTTTTCTTTTAAATAAAGAGGATCGTATTTTTAAATCTTTTCAAATTTTTGACATTAAGATGTTTATCAATCAATTCGGTACAAATTTTGGGCGTTACGAGGGTGCTAATCCTTCCTTGTACGTAACTGACTCCCGAACCTATTTTTTTAAATTTCGTAGACCAAAACTGTTGTTTTAATAAATCAAATCTATTATTAAAATGACCGAATTACTAGATGACCCGATCACACCTCATCAAAAAAGATTGGTGGCGACTCCCATTTTTCGTTTTCATTTTCAAAATCAAAGTCGACCCCATTTCCAAATAAAAAAAATGGTTTCGACAGCTTGGCGACTCCACTGGGGAAGGTAAGAGAGTTGAGCCGTAAAATTGATTATTTTCTGTCTTGTTGTCGAAAATTGAAAATCTGATTTGAAAAATTACGTTCCTATTATTGTATTTGTTCGTATTGTTATTTCATAATTACTGTGGTTTGAGTCTCGCATCACATTTCATAGGGACCATTTTGGTCTTACCCTTTTAAGTGGGAGTGAGAAGCTACTCCTTCGTGAGGTTTTCACCTCCGTGCAGGATAGTGGATCGCTTTCGGGATACATCCGTACCTATGTCTTCGTGAGATTTTCACCTCCGTGCAGCCATAGGGAAATGTATTCCCCTGAACGGAACTCGGTCCGTATGAGTCTATAATGGGTGATGATCGAGGAATCTGCTGGTTTGAGTACCTCTCTTTAGAACCAAACCACATATAGTGAACCCTAAGAGCCCACTTTAGGTAGTACTATGTTGAACCCTAGCAGTCACCTGGATAGGTGTTTGACTATTTTCTGTTTGATTTAATTTTTACCATCAATATGCAATACTAACGTGTTTTATTTTGTTTATGACTACATTGCATCATCGTAGAAAGGAGGTGTTGATTCATATTCGATTGCTAAATAGAAGAGTTTGTCATAGGAAAATGGATTTCTTGATAAAGTGGGTTATAATACGTTCATCCAAATATAGTCCAAGTAAACACAACGAGAAAAGATTGATAGTATATGACTTTGCCTCGTTGCCCGGGGATTCAAGCCAACAAGGATTATTCGAGAGTCATCACGTCTTAATTTTCTTAAAGAAGCTTATGAGCATCGCTGTAACACCCCCAAACCCGGGCCACGAGCCTTGACCGGATCTGGTTATGTCACTGCGGAAAGACGGTTGACAATCTTTTTGACTTTTGAATAAATCATGAAAATTGTTAGCTTTAAAAAAAAATCCTGTCCATTTAAATTTATAAATAAAACTTTGTCATTATACAATGCACATATTAAAACTTTAATGTATATATATATATAGAATAAATAGATTGCTAAAAATAAAATCATCTTTATATAGTAATTTAATTAAATCAAACCATAATTAAAATAATACCAATAATAATAATAATAATAAGGCCCTTATTACAACCCAATATTTAAACCCAATACTTAATATTAAAAACATAAAGTAATCAAAATAATCTCCTTCTGCATGGCCACCTTTGTATCCCCTCCAACCCAGTCCATTAATCACGAATCACCTGAAATGGTTGAGAAAAATAGGGTGAGTCCACTGACTCAGTGCATAATCATTACACAAGTTCCCTCACGTATGGGCCTAACCCATACCCACACAGTCCATGTCAACAGATATGCAATTATGACCCAACCCAACCTAAGTCCATCCAATACACCAACCTTAGCAAACTCCCTGCCCAAGGCCGTGGCTAATCCACCGATCACAACCAAGTGATCCCACATAACTTACCTCAGCAGACCCGCTGCACCAGGCCGTGGCTGAGCCACCGATCACATCGTGATCCCAACATTAATCCGTCTCACGGTGATGCACTCGACTATCAACCGCCGAGATGGGCACCTAGCCAACATCTCCCTTGATGAAGCACACACTAACCATCAAGCGCTAATGTAGCATGAGGCTGACATTAGACCACGTACATAACATGTACTCCCCGTCCTTCTTTGCTCAAATCCAATCCCCATGCACATATGTCAATATATCATATCAAATCAACATATAGAGTGAGTATAATAGCATGCTCATCACCATATCAAACAGGCACCATAAATAATTTAATATCACAAATGACTAACTCATTAACCGATTACCCCAAACATGGGTATCCATTACTTTAGCCTTTAGTGTCGGCTACCACACATCATACATAGGTATATACGTTAATAAACAATTAACCAAGAAAGCAGTCACGATGATTACGCACTGTTTGGTACAATCGAACAAATCCCAAACTCTACGTCTAAACGATATGCACCCAACCTCGCCGAATCCTCCTTACGGATCTAAATCCCAAAAACCACTCCTTGCTCTTGAAACCGACAAAATCCTTATACCACATGTTAGATTCGGCTTTAAACAATAATATAAAAAAATGGCCTTTGGCCGAATTACACTGACTTACCTTGATTCCTACAAATCCCGAAAGCTTCCCTTTAATGTTCCTTAATGTTGGCTACCTTCACAAGAAACACACATCATGGCACATGCATATTCACCATCCCCTAAACCAAGGCTTAATCCTTGATTCGGCACACTTAAAAGAAAGAGAACTCAAACCGATTGCTAGGAGAGAAATTACTTACCACCACCTTGCTTTCCACTCCTTAAGCACCCTTAAAGAATCGGCTTCAAGACCCCAAGGAGAAAGATTTCGCACTTGAATGGTGAAGGGAGATCACAACAGTGGAGAGAGCTTAATGTTTATAGAAATCGGCCATGGATAAAAAAATAAATCAAAGTTTCGGCTATGGTGTTTCCCTATGGTTTCAACAAAGGAAATAAGGGAAAGAAAATACCAGTGTTCTGGCTATGGCTTCAAAATGGAGGTAAAGAAGAAAAGAAAATAAGGCTTATAGGGTTCGGCTTTGGGCAAAGGAAATAGGAAGAAAGAAAATGCACAAAATGCACCTATGGCTATATCAACAATCGGTTTTGGCTTCAAAGAAAAGAGAGGAAAGAGAGAGCTTCCTTTACTAAAATTTTCGGCAAAGAACACTAAAGAAGAAACAAAATAATTTCGGCATTAATCCCCCCCTTCATGGCCGAAATTATGCCATCAATTAGACCAATATTTGGCCACTAAATCAGCTCCTCATCAAATCCCAATTTAATCTCTTATTCAAATAAATAAATTAAAGTAGCAATTATCTTCCATCTTATCCCCTAATCACCTCTTAAAAAAATAAAATAAGGCCACCCTTATCTTCTATCTTAACTAAATAAATAAAATAAATAAAAATATTGTTTATCCCACACTTTCTGCCGAATTTAAACACCAAGCTTATCCTTATCTTCCAATTGCCCATGTGCCGTCCAAATTTTCATCTTCTCTCTGGCGCCAAATGAAAAAGAAAACACCTATTTGATGCTCACGCCACTCGAACCTAGGACCAGCTAGGACCCTTGCTGCAAGATGCGCCCCCACGCCACTCTGCTGCTGTTCTCTTTGCGTCATAAACTCCACCCATATTCTTTTAAAGCCTCCTTCCTTAGTTCACCCTTGCCTTAACGCCCAAAACAAAAATAAAACACACCAGGCGCTTTCCTCATGGCTCGAACTTGATTCCCTTTGCCAAGATCCTTAAGTGGCGCCCCAAGCCACTCCACCAAACTGACTTTCTTGTCCACCAATGCCCACAAAATGCTTTAAACCCTCCTTAACTCAGCCCCTTCATTTTAACGCCAACACCCAAAAATAAAAACGCCTTGCGCCACCTTGATTCGAACCCAAGCCCTACTAGCGTTATAATCACCCCTAAGTGGCGCATGGAAGCCACTTTACCAAGGCATTTCTTATGCCATAAACCCCCAACAACTTTTCTTAAAGCACCCTTAGCCTAGCTCCCCCTAATTAACACCTAAAAATAAATTTTCTCCTATAGATCGGGCCTTCCCTTAGCTTATCTTTAGCGCCTAAAATACCTCAATTAACACCATGAGGACCACACTTATGCAAAATAAAAAAAAATTTACCCCCTATTCCAGGATATTACAATTCTACCCCCCTTAAAAATAATTTCGTCCTCGAAATTACTTACTATCGTTCAATCATGCATCCTTAACTCATCATACTACGCTACTGTTGCGCACTCTGATCTTAAAGAACTATCATGCTTTCTAGACACATTCTCTAAGTTCATAATCAAAGTTCCATACAATTCACTAGCAACATAAAAACGAACTAACTTAACCACAAACAAGACAATAGAGAGTATTCCAGAAATAAGAAACTTACCCGTTGTCACCTCGGCACATCTTCCCCTCGCGACGGCCGATCACAGTAAACCAACCTTGGCTGCCTTGCATCCGCACCTTCAGCCTCTCGCTTGGTGCTCCACGACCTCGGCCAACCATTTCCTCCATGGTTCGACTACCACGACCCCCAATAAACTTGCGGCCATCTCTACCCGGCCGCACATAACTTTGGCTCGCTTTGTCCGAGCCCTATTCGGATCCTCGAGGACGATCCTTAATCAGTGAGACTTAGACTTACACCTAAAACATTCTCGATTCCGGTTCCAACACTCGCCAACATGGTACCTTCCACACGAAGCACACGGACGATCCGGATTTTCTCAGAGTGGCTTAGCAACACGAACTGTAACATACCGAAATTGGGCCTAGGAGAATTGGGCCCAATGGGCCTTAGGCGTAGTAGCGTTTAAATTTTTGGAGAACAAGAGACCGGCTTAAATGCTAGTTAGACCCATTGGATAAGTTATTTTGGAAGGTTAGAGGGCTTCTATGAAGTCCCGGATCAAATATTAGCTTTGGGGAAATTTTGGTTTTAGGTGAAAAAAACCACGAAGTTGGCGGTAGGCCTTAAGAATAAAATGTGGGGAAAAATGACACAAAGGAGTGTGTGGTGTAGTGGCAAAGTGACGCCACTTAGGGGACAAGGGAGTGACGCCACAAGGAAGGAAGGAGGTCCAAGGTTCAAGTCTTGGCTTTTGCATTTTGGTTTTCTTTTACTTGGACCTCGAATTTGGCTATAGATTTATATTTAGTTGCGCATGGTTTAAGACACAAGAGGAGCTTGTGGCCAAGTGGCTAGCAGCGTGGATTATGTTGCAAGGAGCCTAGGTTCGAATCTCATGAGAAGCAAAGGAGTATTTATTTTGCGGTGCAGACGGGAAGAGTTTCATTGAATTTAAACTCTCTTGACGAAGGGATCCCACATCGGAAAGACACAAAGAATGAAGGTGAAGAGCTAGCTATATAAGGAGCATCCTAGGAGGAGAGTAAACACATCTTGGAGGCGTTTGGGCACAAGAGTGATCGGAGCGCGGATTAGCCCAGTCCTATCGGTGTGTGTAACTCTCTCTACTCTAGTTGTAGAGCGGCAAATGCCGGGTGCCGGTCCACGGCAATAGTAGTAGCCACACAAGCGTGCGGCGCACGTGTGGGGCTTCGGCGCGATAGTGGAGGCCATCGTGAGTATTCTCGGGTGGGTTGGGGTGCGCGGGCCTCGATGGGCGAAGTGGGCCCAATGGGCCCGTGGGCCCATATGAGTAAATTGCATGATTGGTTAGTATATGTTGAACTAGACTAGGTGGAAGTTATATACGTGGCTAGATTCGTGTTAGGTGGGCCACACGAGCGTGTGGGCCCGGATGGGCCGAAATCGGGTTTTAGGCCCAATCGTCCGGTACAACCGGAAGTGGTAGCTGAGTCGCTAGTGGCGACATTAGGCCTTCAGAAAGGCCATTGAGGTGTGAATTTACGAAAATACCCTTAGTAGGTAAAATTACGATTATACCCTTAAAGGTTGATTAGCATGATTATGTTGTTTAGTTTTGGCCGATTGTAGGGGAAGGCTTGATCTCGCATATCTCGGGTTGTGGCTAGTGCTCGAAAAGTGTTAAGGAATGGGGGATCTAGTGCGTTAGATCTTGATCTACGGGATTTGATAGTCGCATTAGTAATCAGGTGTGTAAACTAACACACTATACTTAGTAATATTGTTATTAAACCTGTTTGCCTATTAAAATCATGACAGTATGATGGATTATTGGATACCCAAACGGGGTATGTGTACGTATCTGGGTAAGTTTAATTTATTACAAGTTCTATTATGGATACCTTGGGTATTATGATCCATGTTATGTATGCTTTGAGATGTAATGCTACACATGTTGGCATGATATGCATGATTTGTATGATATGCATGGTTACATGAGTATGGTATGTTGATGGGTGATATGAGAGGAGGGAGCAGTGATATTTTGTGCTGACGAGCACCAGTGTTTTGGTAACACACCTTGTGACTTTGGGTCACCAGTGCTTTGGTAGCACATTTGTGTCTTTGGGACACGGTGAGGTTGGGCACCTCATTGCGACTTGTCCCCGTGGTTAACACCACCGTGGGTTGGCCCCACATTGAGATATGGGATCGTCTCGCTAGTGATTGGGTATCACACGATGGGTTGGCCCCATCATTCGATTATTGTGACTACGGTCACCAAAGCTTTGGTAGCACATTTGTGTCTTTGGGACACCAGAGGTTGGGCACCTCATTGCGACTTGTCCTGTGGTTAACACCACCGTGGGTTGGCCCCACATTGAGATATGGGATCGTCGCTAGTGATTGGGTATCACACGATGGGTTGGCCCCATCATTCGATTATTGTGACTACGGTCACCGGTGCTTTGGTAGCACATTTGTGTCTTTGGGACACCGAGGGTTGGGCACCTCATTGCGACTTGTCCTGTGGTTAACACCACCGTGGGTTGGCCCCACATGAGATATGGGATCGTCGCTAGTGATTGGGTATCACACGATGGGTTGGCCCCATCATTGGATTTGTGACTTCGGTCACCAAAGGCTTGGGTAGCACAAACGCGTGTCTTTGGGACACCAAAGGTTTTGGTAACACATTGTGACTATATGTCACCGGTGGTTTGGCACCACCAAAGGTTTGGTACCACGGGGTAGAAAAGGTGTATGGACGGTTAGGATTGGGTGCATATGATTGGGATGCATGATGATCATGATTATGTTTGTATGTGATATTTTGCTAATCCGGGAAAAAGGGTAGCACACTCGAAGTCCAGGTGACTCACCTTTTTCCTTAACCATTTCGTAGTAGTGCATAAAAATCGGACCGGGATCGGAGAGGACAAGGTGGCCCATGCCGAAGATGATGTTCAATTATTTCATGCTTGATTTTGATATAAGTACTTTATTTGAATTGTTGGGTTGTAATAAAGGCCATTTTATGTTTTTGGTATTACTTTAACTATGGTTTATTTAAATTAAATTGCTACGTGAAAATGATTTATGGTTTGCAACCTATTTATTCAAATTGGATATTATAAACTAAAGTTTTAAAAATGAATGAGTTTTATAGCAAAGTTTTATTCCAAAGATATGTTTTCCAAAATTCAAAGAAACTACGATGTTTTATTTTAAGATTTTCAACCGTCTTTTCCCAGTGACATAACCAGATTCGGTCGTAGTGAATGGGCCGGGTTTGGGGATGTTACACGAACAAAATTTTCAACTCTCGGTCTTTTCTGAAGACCCTCATATGATTCAGATGATCCAAAATTCCTCCTGTCCCGGTTCCTATCCTTATCTCTGTTCTGCCTCACAGAGTTCTTAATTCCCTCAGCTACCTTAGCTTTTTCGACTAACACAGCGAACTCCCGTTCCTAGTGAGGAGCTATCAACAATCTCAGGTCGTCCCTCAATTCGTCCTCAAACCAGACACATCGTTCATGTTCTGTAGCAACTACTCCTCGAGCATATTGGCTTAACCTTAGGAATTCACCTCGTGATTCTGCATTTACGAACTTGTTCCTTGAACCACCCCCAGAAACGCCTTCCTCTGCGCATCAATATAATGAGTTCCAACGTGCATTCTTCCGTACGCCGCCTTGACATACTCCCAAGTGAGGTCCTCACCGTGGCACTATCCCGAATTGTTAGCCACCATTGGTATGCCTCGTCGCGAAAATGGGCGCCACCATTCCTTTCACTTTCTCCTCGGGGCTCGGGACGAGCTCATCCATAATTCGCTCGGTTGCTTCCAACCAATATTCACCAAGCACCGGGTGCCACCCGGATACTCCACGAAACATTTCGGCTCCATTAGCTCGAAGCCGCTCGGCCGCACGGACTTACGTGTTCCCGAATTTCCTCCTGCACCACCACCAATTCCAACACTCGCAACACACCGCCGCGACACAAAGATCTTCCCCGTCGAGCTGCTGCTCAAAGTGCAATACCGGGGGTGGTGGTGGCAGTGGTACTTCATTATCTGATCCTTGACCCGATCTAACGGGTTCCGACCTAGTCATTCTTCCTCTACCTCTTCCACGACGACCACGTCCTCTAGAGCTCATTGTCTAATGTCGAGATCTGATTAAGAAGTTTTATGAATTAGTCATTGTTCCACTTGTTTATCCGCGAAGAAATTTTTATGACAGAGTTTTAGGAGTGGTTCTTTCGATCAATCAGAGTTTCAGTTCGAGTTCACAACTCTAATTCAAAGAATCACCTTCACAATCACATTCATAATGGAGGTATCTTCATTTCTTAACAAGGCCACATTCTTTTAGTGGTATCCACCACCCACATTCCCTATTCGAACATTTCTGCCTGTTTCTAACCCAGGGGTATTTTCGTTATTTTTCCTACAAGGGTATTTTCGTAATAAATCGAGTGTATTTCGGAAAATTCTCAAGTCTAAAAGGATTTTATAAATCAGAGGGGTAATTTGGTAAATTTAAAACTAGGAATTTTATAAAACTGCACGGCTAGTCCCTTTCGGGTTTTAATAATTGGTTTAGCCTATGAACAAGTCCTCTTGGTTAAGGTGAACCGTAGCTACGCACCAGGTAGGATTCGAGTAAAGAGGAGGTGAGTCACTCGGACTGCTTAAATACCAAGCTCTTACTGAATCCACTCCTAGACATGCGCACAATGGTTGCCACACCCTAGCTCGGCGACTTAGTCACAGGTTTGTTCAATTGTTCTTTAAGTCTCATGCATGTGTTTGAGTGCACTAGCCCTACGGTCCAATAGTCCTAATATTCTAATCTACGAGCCCAAATAAGCCCATAACATTCACATATATAAATCACTTCAATAGTCAGAGGTACTTACCTGGTGGACTTGGGTTGGAGATATAGGTGCCATGCCGAAATAAACTCAAAAATTTATGAAAGCCCAAATCTTTGAAAAGCCCATCAAAAAAATATTTTTGGGGCCAAAACCCTCAAAGCCGAGTTTTGAACCGGCTCGATACCAATTTGTAACACCCCCAAACCCGCCCACGAGCCTTGACCGGATCTCGGTTATGTCACTGCGGAAAGACGGTTGACAATCTTTTGACTTTTGAATAAATCATGAAAATTGTTAGCTTTAAAAAAATCCATCCATTTAAATTTATAAATAAAACTTTGTCATTATACAATGCCCATATTAAAACTTTAATGTATATATATATAGAATAAATAGATTGCTAAAAATAAAATCATCTTTATATAGTAATTTAATTAAATCAAACCATAATTAAAATAATACCAATAATAATAATAATAATAAGGCCCTTATTACAACCCAATATTTAAACCCAATACTTAATATTAAAAACATAAAGTAATCAAAATAATCTCCTTCTCATGGCCACATTTGTATCCCCTCAACCCACCCATTAATCACGAATCACCTGAAATGGTTGAGAAAAATAGGGTGAGTCCATCGACTCAAAGCATAATCATTACACAAGTTCCCTCACGTATGGGCCTAACCCATACCCACACCATGTCAACAGATATGCAATTATGACCCAACCCAACCTAAGTCCATCCAATACACCAACCTTAGCAGACTCCCTGCCCAAGGCCGTGGCTAATCCACCGATCACAACCGAGTGATCCCACAAAACTTACCGCGGCAGACCCGCTGCACCAGGCCGTGGCTGAGCCACCGATCACATCGTGATCCCAACATTAATCCGTCTACGGTGATGCACTCGACTATCAACCGCCGAGATGGGCACCTAGCCAACATCTCCTTGATGAAGCACACAACTAACCATCAAGCGCTAATGTAGCACGAGGCTGACATTAGACCACGTACATAACATGTACTCCCCGTCCTTCTTTGCTCAAATCCAATCCCCATGCACATATGTCAATATATCATATCAAATCAACATATAGAGTGAGTATAATAGCATGCTCATCACCATATCAAACAGGCACCATAAATAATTTAATATCACAAATGACTAACTCATTAACCGATTACCCCAAACATGGGTATCCATTACTTTAGCCTTTAGTGTCGGCTACCACACATCATACATAGGTATATACGTTAATAAACAATTAACCCGAGAAGAAACAAAGGCGATGATTACGCACTGCTTGGTACAATCGAACAAATCTCAAACTCTACGTCTAAACGATATGCACCCAACCCTGTCGAATCCTCCTTACGGATCTAAATCCCAAAAACCACTCCTTGCTCTTGAAACCGACAAAATCCTTATACCACATGTTAGATTCGGCTTTAAACAATAATATAAAAAAAATGGCCTTTGGCCGAATTACACTTTGACTTACCTTGATTCCTACAAATCCCGAAAGCTTCCCCTTTAATGTTCCTTAATGTTGGCTACCTTCACAAGAAACACACATCATGGCACATGCATATTCAAATGCATCCCCTAAACCAAGGCTTAATCCTTGATTCGGCACACTTAAAAGAAAGAGAACTCAAACCGATTGCTAGGAGAGAAATTACTTACCACCACCTTGCTTTCCACTCCTTAAGCACCCTTAAAGAATCGGCTTCAAGACCCCAAGGAGAAAGATTTCGCACTTGAATGGTGAAGGGAGATCACAACAGTGGAGAGAGCTTAATGTTTATAGAAATCGGCCATGGATAAAAAAATAAATCAAAGTTTCGGCTATGGTGTTTCCTATGGTTTCAACAAAGGAAATAAGGGAAAGAAAAATACCAGTTCGGCTATGGCTTCAAAATGGAGGTAAAGAAGAAAAGAAAATAAGGCTTATAGGGTCTGGCTTTGGGCAAAGGAAATAGGAAGAAAGAAAAATGCACAAAATGCACCTATGGCTATATCAACAATCGGTTTTGGCTTCAAAGAAAAGAGAGGAAAAGAGAGAGCTTCCCTTACTAAAATTTTCGGCAAGAACACTAAAGAAGAAACAAAATAATTTCGGCATTAATCCCTCCCTTCATGGCCGAAATTATGCCATCAATTAGACCAATATTTGGCCACTAAATCAGCTCCTCATCAAATCCCAATTTAATCTCATATTCAAATAAATAAATTAAAGTAGCAATTATCTTCCATCTTATCCCCTAATCACCTCTTAAAAAAAATAAAATAAGGCCACCCTTATCTTCTATCTTAACTAAATAAATAAAATAAATAAAAATATTGTTTATCCCACACTCTCTGCCGAATTTAAACACCAAGCTTATCCTTATCTTCCAATTGCCCATGTGCCGTCCAAATTTTCATCTTCTCTCTTGGCGCCAGCATAAAAAAAAGAAAACACCTATTTGATGCTCACGCCACTCGAACCTAGGACCAGCTAGGACCCTTGCTGCAAGATGCGCCCCCACGCCACTCTGCTGCTGTTCTCTTTGCGTCATAAACTCCGCCCATATTCTTTTAAAGCCTCCTTCCTTAGTTCACCCTTGCCTTAACGCCCAAAACAAAAATAAAACACACCAGGCGCTTTCCTCATGGCTCGAACTTGATTCCCTTTGCCAAGATCCTTAAGTGGCGCCCCAAGCCACTCCACCAAACTGACTTTCTTGTCCACCAATGCCCACAAAATGCTTTAAACCCTCCTTAACTCAGCCCCTTCATTTTAACGCCAACACCCAAAAATAAAAACGCCTTGCTGCCACCTTGATTCGAACCCAAGCCCCTACTAGCGTTATAATCAGCCCCCTAAGTGGCGCATGGAAGCCACTTTACCAAGGCATTTATTATGCCATAAACCCCCAACAACTTTTCTTAAAGCACCCTTAGCCTAGCTCCCCCTAATTAACACCTAAAAATAAATTTTCTCCTATAGCTCGGGCCTTCCCTTAGCTTATCTTTAGCGCCTAAAATACCTCAATTAACACCATGAGGACCACACTTATGCAAAATAAAAAAAAATTTACCCCCTATTCCAGGATATTACAATCGCGGAGGATAAGTGAGTGAAGAGTCACGGCCTGGATCAAGCAACAAGGAGCTAGAAGAGACATCTTTTGAGAAAGTTCACGGGACACGACCATAACATCCGGATACGAAGAAAAGGATTGGTTTCTTCACCTGGACTATGAGGGCAAAGCCGCATATATAATCCGTTTTATGTAAAGGAATTTATTTTCTAGAAAAGTTCTTCTAATGGAATTGAATTCAGAATCAACGCCTCTCTTTCTTTTTGCATTCATTCCATACATTTGCATTGCATTTCATGCATTTGCATTACATCACATCATATGCATTAAAATTTGTAGAAAGACTCTAATTAATTAAAATTATTTCAGCAACTTGGAAACGGACAAAACCTTACCAAATACGCATCCCTACGGCACAAGAAAAAAGACTAAAGTAATGGATAAAAGACTAGAAAGGTTGGAACAGATGCAGAAGGAGATGCAAGAACAAATAAAAGCACAAATGCAAGAGCAGCTGGTTAAGATCCAGCAAGACATGATGGACAAAATGATGGAATCTCAGAGAAATATGATGACTCAAATGACTCAGATGACGCAGTTGTTGAATGGGCTTATGGATAAAGGAAAGAGCCCCATGGTTAACGCTGAGGAGAATACTGAGTATCCTCAATATCCCCCTGGTTTTACTCCACCACATGTGTAAACACAACCTGAAGTAGCTTTATAAAGGTCATCTGTCACGATCAGGCCTCAACAATTCCATGCTGGTGCTTCAATGAATCTCCAAACTGGCTCAGGTTCAGGAGATAATCCAATCAATACTAATGTCCCTGATTTGGATGAAATAGCTGAGGGAGTGTAGCATCCTAGGAAGGGCCTATGCATTTTTCAGATCAATTGTATGAAATGACAAGTCTTAAGTATTATGAATAAATTTTTGATACTTTTGGAAACCTAGAAATGAAAATGGAAATGGAAATGGACATTTTTGGAAACTTAGACATTTTTGGAAACCTAAACATTTTTGGAAATGATCCAAAAATGGAAACTTGAACATTTCGGGAAACTTGGATATATGAGAGAAATAAAGGAGTTTTATTCACATAAATATGTGAATAATAAGAGATAAATAAAGGAGTTTTATTCACATAAATATGTGAATAATAAGAGATAAATAAAGGAGTTTTATTCACATATATATGTGAATAATAAGAGAGAAATAAAGGAGTTTTATTCACATAAATATGTGAATAATAAGAGATAAATAAAGGAGTTTTATTCACATAAATATGTGAATAATAAGAGATAAATAAAGGATTATTTTCTAATGAGATAATTGAGGAGATAATTGATGGATTAAAGGCTTTTATCTTTTAAATAAAAGAGATAATATTATCAAAAGAGGAGTGGTGGCCAAGTAAAGGACTCCTAGGCTGATAACTTTGGCTATAAAAGGAGGACAGGAGGGCTACTCATCAACACTTGCTCCTCTTCCTCTCTCTCGAAATTCTCCTAGGCAAAACCCCTCTCTCGCCGAATTTTCATTAAGCGAAAATCCTCTCTTTTTCTTCTATTTTCTTCTCCGTTCTCTTTTTGTTAAATTTGAATCTTTGTGGATTCTAAGAAAGAGGGCAATCATCCACAACATCAAAAGGGGATCTTTCGGAAATCTAAGGATCTAAGGTAAGGATTATAAACATAAATATGTGGTTAAAGATTATGATTCACGTTTTCAAAGTTAGATCTAATCTAACACGAAGTTATAGGATTTCAACAGGCTTATAAAGGAATCCTCTTGATTTGGAATCCCATCATAAGGTAAGGGATATTCGGCCAAGGCATAATTTGTTTAAGTGTTTTCCATTATTTCAAAAACCGAAAACCGACATGGTTACATACCTAGTATTAGCCGATTTCAAGGAAGAGGAATTCTAGCAACTGTTGGGACTTGATTAAAGCGGTTAAGCAACTAGGCAAGTAATTCTACTTCTAGTAGGATTTGGTTTTAAGACCAAATAGGTTTATTTATATGTTTTAATTAATGGCCGAATATAGGAGTGAAAGATCTAGATCGGTAGATCGCTCTCTGAGAATTCACGGGAACTATTAAGCGAAAAAGGTGTGTACTCTTACTAACTTTCAATAAATTGCATGGCAATCATTAGATATGTAAATATGTAACAAGATGTGAATGTGGCTAAGCACCACAAATGTGGTAAGGAGTACCAGTGCACGTTTCCTACTTTTGATAGGATTGTGAATGTGATATAGTTTGAACATGTGATCAGTAACATGAATGAAAATTAAGTATGTGAAATATGTTATGAAATAATTGGGGCATTCGGGATATTTGTGGAGGAAGAAAGTGAAGGTGATGACTACGGTCTCACCAACGTAAAGTGGTGACTACGGTCACATAAAGTGAAAAGTGGTAACTTCGGTTACATCTAGTGAATACAAAGTGTCTAATGACACAACATAAGTGGGCGATGAGCACGTCGATCTGCAGCGACGATCGCTTTCGATGGTGTGTAGCGGATGGAGGGTCGACTTAGTAGTCCCCGCGATTATGCAAGTTGGTACGGGTGGTGTGTAGCGGATGGACAAATAGGTTTGGATTTGGGTTGCATCATCCTTTATTTTGTATGAACATGATATTGATATGACTTGTATGCCCGATTTGTTGGAAATTAGTACTATGTACACATTGAGTCTGTTGACTCACCCTGTTGGGGAATTATTTTTTCGTGTGATGAGCGGTAATGGACCGGGTCGGCGCAGGAGCTAAAGGTGGCCATGCATCGCTTGAAGAAATTATTTGGAATTTGGACTTTATGAAATTTTAGTACTTTAAACTTTATTTTGGGTTTGAATGATGTAATAAGGCCATAAGGCCCAATTGGATTTTCTTTATTTCTGTTTATTTTTACTTGAATATGATACAATTTATGTTTGATTAAAGATAAGTAAATTTATTTCTTTCAAAATAATAAACCCAAAAATTATTTTGTCACCTTATTTAAGTTGGATTTCCAGAATTTATTAAATAGGTTTCAAATTAAGCCCAACCCAAAACAATTTTTTTTTAATTACACAAATTTTCTCTAAGTCATTTAGAACATTGAAAACCGATTTATTTAAGGAACATACCAGATCCGGTTCAGGCTCGTGGGCCGGGTGTGGGAGTGTTTCATTGGTATCGAGCCCGCTTTAAAACTCTCGGCTGTGTGGGCTCAGCCCAAAACGTTTTCAATTCGAGCCCAAATGAATTTCTTTGAAATAAGCGGTTTTTATGGCATGGCACCTAAGTCTCTCGACCCATGATCCACGGTAAGTACCTTTAACCATCCGTGTGACTATGTGAATTATGAATTGTAAAAGGGTAGCAAAGGCATGGAACGTAGAATAGTGTGATAGGAACTTGAACCCTAGGATTAGACTACTCAAACACTTGAAACTCATAAGACTTAATGAACTTAACAAACCTATGACTAAGTTATTAAGCTAGGTGTGGCAACCCCTATGACGCATGTCTAGGATTGGATCCGGAAGAGCACGGTATTTAAGCGATCCTAGAGACTCACCTCCTCTTCGCAGTATCCTACCCAGTGCGTAGCTTCGGTTCGCCCTAACTCGGAAGGCTCGGTGGTGTGGCAACCTCGTGCGCATGTCTAGAAAGGTCGGTGAGAGCTTGGTATTTAAGCGATCCGCGTGACTCACCTCCTCTTCATTCGAATCCTGCTCAGTGCGTAGCTTTGGTTCACCCCGACCAAGAGGGCTCGGTCATAGGCTAAACACAAAGAATAAAACCGAAAGGGACTTAGCCGTTTTTCTTTTATAAAAAATAAAAAAATGTATAACCAAAATTTAGTTTTAAAACTCTTAGAAACTTATGAGAACTATTTTACAACATTTTCTTCTAAAAAAAAAAAAAAAAAAAAAAACCCTTGGTTTATAAAATGACCAAACCACCCATAGTTTTAACAAAATTTCATTACTTTATCAAATGTTCAAAAACCCTAATTTGTAAAATATCAAACTATCTTGATTTTGGAAAATTACAAAATTGCTCCTAACTTACAAAATTAGCAAAACGCGATTCCTGGATTTCAAAATTCTTTCAAAATTTCCCAGGAACTTTAGAAGTACCAAAATACTTTCGTCAAAATCACCAGGGAACTTTTTATTTTTGAAAATTTACGAAAATACCTCAGTAGGATAAAATTACGAAAATGCCCCCGGGTAGTGGAAAAGCAAAATAACGAAAACAACAACAAGAACTTCAACGCTTCTTTGAATGAACGAAAGTTCATATTTGTTGATGGATGAATGAATGAATGCAAGATCAGTATGCATGTATGAATACGAAAGAACCACTCTTAAACTCTTCTTCATAAGATATCATCATGGGTAATAAGTGAAACAAGAATACTAATACATAAAATTCCTTAATCGATCTCGCCGATAATGAGCTCAAGAGGCGTGTGGTCGCCGTGGAAGAGGTAGAGGAAGGATGACCGTTAGATCGGGACAAGGTTCGACAATGAGATACCACCACCACCATCACCCCCAAATTGTCAATGTTGAGCGCAAGCAGCTCGCATGGGAAGATGCCGTGTCGCAGGCTGTGCTGCGAGTTTTGGAATTGGTGGCTGGTGCAGGAAACAATTCAGGAAATCGTAAGTCTGTGCCTGAGCGGCTCCGTGCTAATGGAGCTGAAATGTTTAGAGGAGTATCGGGAGTGGCACCCAGTACAGCTGAGTACTCACTGGTTGGAAGCAACTGAGCGCATCATGGATGAGCTCGACTTGACCCCCGAGGAGAAGTTGAAAGGGATGACGGCACTGTTCACGCGATGAAGCGTATCAATGGTGGTTAACCGTTCGGGACGGTGCCACGGCGGAAGATCTGACCTGGGAATATGCTAAGGAAGCATTTCAGAAGAAGTATGTGGGAACCAGGTATATAGATGAGCAAAGGAAGGCTTTTCTGGGGTTGGTACAAGGAAGTAAGTCCACACCGAATATGAAGCGAAATTCTTGAGGTTGAGCCGATATGCCCGAGGAGTAGTGGCGACTGAGCATGAACGCTGTGTTCGTTTTGAGGACGGACTTAGGGACGATTTGAGACTTTTGATAGCACCGCATCAGGAGCGGGAATTCTCTGCCTTGGTGGAAAAGGCTAAAGTGGCTGAGGGAATTAAGGACGCCACCAAGCGGTCAGGATTGAAATAAGCCCAAAAGAGGTTTTGGGCCATCCGAAAAGGCCACAAGAGGCCTAGAGTTGACAGCCACAAAGTCAACAGTGCCGGGCACGGCCGGCAATTTTGCCCTTGTGAACATTGTGGAAGGAAGCACGGGGAGAGTGTTGGAAAAGGCGGGACGATGTCTCAAGTGTGGGTCCAAGGACCATATGATTAAGGATTGCCCCAAGCTATTAGATGAGAGCCAACCAGCACTCGGAATGCTAACCAGCCGGTAGAGGCGACACCAGCAAACCTCAAAGAGGTCGTGGGTCGCCAACAGAGGTAGTGGCAGAGGCCGTGGAGCTCGGGGCCGAGTGCGCTACTAACGCCGAAGCAAGGCAACCGGGTTTGGTTTATGCGGTTCGCGGGAGGGAAGAGGGAGACGCGCGGATGTTATAACCAGTGCGTTCTTTATTCATGACAAACCCTATTTTGCTCTTATTGATGTGGGCTCAACTCATTCCTATGTTGCATGTAGTGTGGTTGAAACACTAGGCCTAGACTCGAACTTTCTCGATAGGCGGATAATCGTAGTAAGCCCTTTAGGCCAAACGGTGAGGATAGATAGGATCTTTCGGAATGTACCCTAGAGATTCAGGGAGCGAACTTTCTGGTGACTTAATGGAATTACCCTTCGGAGAGTTTGAGCTTATACTTGGAATGGATTGGCTAGTAGAGCATCGAGCCGTGTTGGATTGTGCGGCTAAACGTATGGAACTAAGAACCCCGGAAGATGAGGTAGTAGTGATGATCGGAGAAAGGAGGAACTACTTGTCTAACGTAGTTTCGGCACTGAAGGCCGGGAAAATGGTTAAGAAAGGATGTAAGGCATTCTTAGCCTTCGTGGAGTGCGTTAAGAGGAGAAGAGGAAGGTGTTAAGGGAGTTAGAACAGATAAGGATTTTGAGGATGTATTTCCGAGGAGCGTTGCTTAATACCCCCGGATAGAGAAGTGGAATTTGGAATAGATTTGCTACCGAGAATGCTCCCGTGTCAATCGCTCCCTACCGAATGGCACCAAAGGAGTTAGTGGAGCTCAAGGCTCAAATCCAAGAGTTGTTGGATCGTGGGTTCATTCGACCCAGTGTGTCTCCGTGGGGAGCACCAGTTCTCTTTGTGAAGAAGAAGGATGGAACTATGCGGATGTGCATAGATTATCGCCGATTGAACAAACGACCATCAAGAACAAGTATCCTTTGCCAAGGATAGATGACTTGTTCGACCAACCGAAAAGGGCATTTGTGTTCTCAAAGATCGACTTAAGGTCGGGGTATCATCAATCGAAAGTGAAGGAGGCTGATATTCATAAGACCGCTTTTAGGACAAGGTGCGGTCATTTTGAATTTGTGGTGATGCCGTTTGGGTTGACGAACGCACGGCCGCGTTCATGGATATGATGAATAGGGTTTTCCAACCCTACTTGGATAGATTCGTCGTGGTGTTCATCGACGACATTTTGGTGTATTCCAAGACGGAGGAGGAGCACGATGAGCATCTCCGAGTTGTGTTAGAAGTGTTAAGGAAAAGAAGCTTTATGCCAAATTCAGCAAGTGCGAATTTTGGCTCAAGGAAGTGGCGTTCCTAGGACATGTGGTATCCGCAGAAGGAATAAGAGTGGATCCTAGGAAGATCGAAGCGATGTTGGATTGGAAATCACCTAGGTCGGTGGCTGAAATCGAAAGTTTCTTAGGCTTGGCGGGCTATTACTGAAGGTTCGTGGAAGGATTCTCGTCAATAGCCGCACCTTTGACAAAGTTACTAAGGAAGGAAGTACCGTTTGTGTGGACGGATAAGCAACAGGAGAGCTTTGAAAAGCTTAAAAGGTCTTGTGAAGCTCGGTGTTAATTCAAATGAGGGCGGTAAGGACTTCGTAGTATATTGTGATGCTTCGCACACGTGGTTAGGCTGTGTGCTAATGCAAGAAAGAAAGGTAGTCGCTATGCATCTCGACGATTAAGGCCGCATGAGGTGAACTACCCAACTCATGACTTGGAACTCGCGGCGGTGGTTTTCGCCCTCAAAGTTTGGAGGCACTACCTTTATGGAGAAAGGTCGATAATTTACACGGACCACAAAAGCCTTAAGTATTTGTTGACTCGTAAGGAGTTGAACTTGAGGCAACGAAGGTGGGTGGAGTTATTGAAAGATTATGACTGCTTCGATAGAATACCATCCGGGCAAGGCGAATGTGGTAGTGGACGCCCTAAGTAGGAAGGTTGTGTCGGATTTAAGGGCTTTGTTCGCTCACTTAAGTTTGTATGAAGACGGAAGCTTTGTTGGCGAGTTACAAGTCAAGCCAACCCGGTGAAGGAGGTGAAAGAGGGACGGTTGGCGGATAAGGACTTAAGTACTAAGTTATAGCAAGTACGGCAAGGAGGATTAAAGGATTATGGCATCAATGATGAAGGAGTACTGTGCTACAAGGAAAAGGTTTGTATGCCGAGGGATAAGGAGTTGAGACAAAGGATTCTTCGGGAAGCGCATGGTAGTCCTTATGCTATGCATCCGGAGGCATCAAGTCAGTATAGAGATCTAAGGGAACAATTTTGGTGGTCGACACAAACGAGAGGTGACTGAATTTGTGGGGAAATGTTTGACATGTCGCAAGTAAAGCTTGAACACCAAGTCCCATCAGATTGCTTCAACCAATTGAGATTCCCCAATGGAAGTGGGAAAGAATTACCATGGACTTAGTTAGTGGGCTTCCCTTACGCCCACTAAGAAGGACTCGGTATGGGTGATAGTGGACCGTTTGACCAAGTCTCGCACATTTTATCCCCGTGAGGATCGACTATTCCCTTCAAAAGTTAGCCAAGTTATATGTGGCGGAGATCGTGAGGCTACACGGGTACCGATGTCGATCATCTCCGATAGAGACCCAAGGTTTACGTCTCGATTTTGGAAAGCACTTCATCAAGCATTAGGCACTAAGCTAGACTTCACTACGGCTTTTCATCCACAATCGACGGGCAACCGAACGGGTTATACAAGTGTTGGAAGATATGCTAAGAGGTCATGTGATGGATTTCCGAGGAAGTTGGGAAGATTACTTGCCTCTAGCCGAGTTCGCCTACAACAACGGCTATCGTGCAAGCATTCGGATGGCACCATACGAAGCATTGTATGGAAGGAAATGTAGAACACCAACTTGTTGGACCGAGTTAGGAGAACGCCGCGTTTTGGGTCCAGAGTTAGTGGCGAGAAACGAGGAGAAGGTGGAATTAATTCGGGCACGGTTGAAAGAAGCTTACGATAGATGTGAAGTCGACGCAGACCTTAAGAGGAAAGAAATTGAGTTTGAAGTAGGAGACCAAGTGTTTCTAAAGGTCTCACCTTGGAAGAAGGTTATGCGGTTCGGTCACAAAGGGAAGCTAAGCCCAAGGTTTATAGGGCCCTATCAAGTCATCGGGCGAGTTGGGCGATGGCATACCAATTGGAGTTGCCACCGAGTTGCATCAAATGCACGACGTATTTCATGTGTCCATGCTACGTCGCTGCTCGATCGGATCCGTCTCATGTGGTACCTGTTGAAGAAGTGGAGTTAAGGCCGGATCTATCCTACGAGGAGGAGCCGATTCAGATCTTGGAACGTGGCGTGAAAGCACTACAAAAGAAGTCGGTGCCTTTAGTCAAGGTGTTATGGCGCAATCATGGATCGGAAGAAGCTTCGTGGGGAGCCGAAAGAGACAATGCGACAAAGAATACCCTCAAGCTGTTTAGTTAGGAAATTTCGAGGACGAAATTTTATTTAATGGGGTAGAACTGTAACATCCTAGGAAGGGCCTATGCATTTTTCGGATCAATTGTATGAAATGACAAGTCTTAAGTATTATGAATAAATTTTTGATACTTTTGGAAACCTAGAAATGAAAATGGAAATGGAAATGGACATTTTGGAAACTTAGACATTTTTGGAAACCTAAACATTTTTGGAAATGATCCAAAAATGGAAACTTGAACATTTCGGGAAACTTGGATATATGAGAGAAATAAAGGAGTTTTATTCACATAAATATGTGAATAATAAGAGATAAATAAAGGAGTTTTATTCACATAAATATGTGAATAATAAGAGATAAATAAAGGAGTTTTATTCACATAAATATGTGAATAATAAGAGAGAAATAAAGGAGTTTTATTCACATAAATATGTGAATAATAAGAGATAAATAAAGGAGTTTTATTCACATAAATATGTGAATAATAAGAGATAAATAAAGGATTATTTTCTAATGAGATAATTGAGGAGATGATTGATGGATTAAAGGCTTTTATCTTTTAAATAAAAGAGATAATATTATCAAAAGAGGAGTGGTGGCCAAGTAAAGGACTCCTAGGTGATAACTTTGGCTATAAAAGGAGGGACAGAGGGCTACTCATCAACACTTGCTCCTCTTCCTCTCTCAGAAATTCTCCTAGGCAAAACCCCTCTCGCTAGAATTTTCATTAGCGTAAATCCTCTCTTTTTCTTCTATTTTCTTCTCCGTTCTCATCATTAAAATTTGAATCTTTGTGGATTCTAAGAAAGAGGGCAATCATCCACAACATCAAAAGGGGATCTTTCGGAAATCTAAGGATCTAAGGTAAGGATTATAAACATAAATATGTGGTTAAAGATTATGATTCACGTTTTCAAAGTTAGATCTAATCTAACACGAAGTTATAGGATTTCAACAGGCTTATAAAGGAATCCTCTTGATTTGGAATCCCATCATAAGGTAAGGGATATTCGGCCAAGGCATAATTTGTTTAAGTGTTTTCCATTATTTCAAAAACTGAAAATCGACATGGTTACATACCTAGTATTAGCCGATTTCAAGGAAGAGGAATTCTAGCAAATCTGTTGGGACTTGATTAAAGCAATTCGGCAACTAGGTAAGTAATTCTACTTCTAGTAGGATTTGGTTTTAAGACCAAATAGGTTTATTTATATGTTTTAATTAATGGCCGAATATAGGAGTGAAAGATCTAGATCGGTAGATCGCTCTCTACGGGAATTCACGGAACTATTAAGCGAAAAAAGGTGTGTACTCTTACTAACTTTCAATAAATTGCATGGCAATCATTAGATATGTAAATATGTAACAAATGTGAATGTGGCTAAGCACCACAAATGTGGTAAGGAGTACCTGTGCACGCTTTCCTACTTTTGATAGGATTGTGAATGTGATATAGTTTGAACATGTGATCGTAACACATGAATGAAAATTAAGTATGTGAAATATGTTATGAAATAATTGGGGCATTCGGGATATTTGTGGAGGAAGAAAGTGAAGGTGATGACTAC
This sequence comes from Gossypium sturtianum, assembly GCA_025698515.1. Classification (NCBI taxonomy): domain Eukaryota; kingdom Viridiplantae; phylum Streptophyta; class Magnoliopsida; order Malvales; family Malvaceae; genus Gossypium; species Gossypium sturtianum. Next base: position 58,177,491 of record CM046952.1, read on the forward strand.
GGTCTCACCAACGTAAAGTGGTGACTACGGTCACATAAAGTGAAAAGTGGTAACTTCGGTTACATCTAGTGAATACAAAGTGTCTAATGACACAACATAAGTGGGCGATGAGCACGTCGATCGCAAATGATCGCCTTCGATGGTGTGTAGCGGATGGAGGGTCGACTTAGTAGTCCCCATGCGGTACAAAGTTGGTACGGGTGGTGTGTAGCGGATGGACAAATAGGTTTGGATTTGGGTTGCATCATCCTTTATTTTGTATGAACATGATATTGATATGACTTGTATGCGATTTGTTGGAAATTAGTACTATGTACACATTGAGTCTGTTGACTCACCCCTGTTGGGGAATTATTTTTTCAGTGATGAGCGGTAATGGACCGGGTCGGCAGGAGCTAAAGGTGGCCATGCATCGCTTGAAGAAATTATTTGGAATTTGGACTTTATGAAATTTTAGTACTTTAAACTTTATTTTGGGTTTGAATGATGTAATAAGGCCATAAGGCCCAATTGGATTTTCTTTATTTCTGTTTATTTTTATTTGAATATGATACAATTTATGTTTGATTAAAGATAAGTAAATTTATTTCTTTCAAAATAATAAACCCAAAAATTATTTTGTCACCTTATTTAAGTTGGATTTCCAGAATTTATTAAATAGGTTTCAAATTAAGCCCAACCCAAAACAATTTTTTTTAAATTACACAAATTTTCTCTAAGTCATTTAGAACATTGAAAACCGATTTATTTAAGGAACATACCAGATCCGGTTCAGGCTCGTGGGCCGGGTGTGGGGTGTTTCAGGGAGAGAGGACAAAAGTAGAGTTACCAAAGCAGCTAGAAGATAAATGTAAATGGTTGGAGGAGAAGTTTAAGGCGATAGAAAATGCTGATAGCTGTTATGGAATTGATGCCAAGGGTTTAAGCTTGGTCCCAAACTTGGTGCTTCCATACAAGTTCAAAATGCCTGAATTTGAGAAATATAATGGGACAAGTTATCCCGAAGCTCATATTACTATGTTTTGTAGAAGAATGACGGGTTACATTAATAATGACCAACTGTTGATCCATTGCTTCCAAGATAGCCTGGTGGGAGCAGCAGCCAAATGGTATAACCAGTTGAGTCGTACCAAAATTGGTTCATGGAAAGATCTGGCTCCAAAGATTCATGAAACAAAGATGCCATGTGACTGACATGACTCGATAGAATTACTCTTCAAAACATGGAGAAAAAGGCGAATGAAAGTTTTAGACAATATGCACAGAGGTGGAGGGAGGTTGCCATCCAAGTCCAGCCACCACTTCTGGAGAAAGAGACCACAAGCTCTTTATTAATACACTGAAGGCCCCGTTTATCATTCATATGCTAAGAAGCGCTAAAAAGAGCTTCTCAGACATTGTAATGACTGGAGAAATGATTGAGAATGCCATAAAAAGTGGAAAGATAGAGGCAGGAGAAAGTAACAAGAGAATGGCCACAAGGAAGAAAGAAAATGAAGTGAATAATACAAGCATGGGGTACTCAAAGTCGATTACTGTTAATCAGCCAAAAACAGTGACTACTGGGTATCAGGGTTCATCAAGAAAAGAATCTGACACAAGGCAAAACACTGAAAAACTCCAATTTATGCCGATCCCAATGACGTATAAGGAGTTGTATCAAAGTTTATTTGATGCGCACGTTGTATCCCCCCACTACCCAAAACTGATGCAACCTCCATACCCAAAATGGTATGACCCAAATGCCCAGTGTGAGTACCACGCGGGGATCACAGGGCATTCGATAGAAAATTGCCTTACTTTCAAGAAATTGGTGGAAAATTTCATCAATAAGGGTATTGTGAAGTTCGATGGCAAAGCAGTAAAATGTGATAATTGAAAGTGGGGGCAGGAGAGTTGTGTTTCCTTGAAGAAGTCATCAGAAGCCTAGAAATCGAGAAATCAGAATACCAATGGCGTATCCGAAGAGGGAACCAAGGAATAAAAGTTTTCCAAACATCTGCCTTTATGTACTTGAGAGTGTTTTGAACAATGGGACTGTGGAAGAGACATGTATTTTTAAAGCTAATCTAGAGTAATATTCAAAACACGCTTATTGTTTTCAGCCTAAAAGTAATAAGAGTCATTTTGTGAAATAAGCTTGTGTTCAGAATCTTTATTTCAATAAAATGCATTTCTTTTAAGTAGATATTCTTTTATTCTATAGATTCTTTTGTTCTTTAGACCTTCTTTCAAATATTCTTTCATTCTTCAATCATGATCATATCATACAAATAATCATCCTTAGAATCATTTATTCTTTGGATTTTTTTGCCTTCGTACCTAGGTACCCAGATATCAAGGACAAGAGCGACGTTGTTACTGACTCCCTTTTTGAATGAGATATGGGTCTAAGGGATCTAAGGACTTTGAAGATGACAGAGATTGTAGCCTATCTTTTGATTTGTTAAGGATGGTAGAACAAGACGAAAATAGATTCTACCTTACAAAGGGTCAGTGGACATTACGAGTCTAGGAAAGGAGTGAAGATCGAAGCTTAGCTCACCATATAAATAAGGCGAGACATCATTGAGCTATTTTTAAGAATTCAAAGATATTTTTGCACGATCATATCAAGGCACGCTAGGCTACTGAAACGTGGGTATGCTGTTAAGATTGGTGTTTAAAGAACCCATGTTAATGGTTCTACAATGGCCAAGCTAATCAAGAGGTTTAGGTACTGCTGGTCCACCAGAAAAGGGAGGTTGCATCAGTTATGCTGTAAATGCCAAACTGAGGAAGACAAGACCTATGTGCTTCCTCTATTTCTTCACAGACTTGCTATATGTGGGGCATGGATGTTATCAAGCCAATCTCGTCAAAAGCTCCTAAGTCAACACCGATTCATCTTTGTGGTCGCCGGCTACTTCATTTAAAGAGTGAAAGTCGCTTCTTATGCCAATCTTACAAAGTCGATAGTTATCAAATCCCACTCTCAATGCAAAAAAAAACCAAAAAAATCAGATGCCAACAAAGAATGCTAGAACGGATCATGTTTAACAATGCATAACCGCACAATGTTAAAAGTTTATAGTCTGTTCAAAGATCAGACACCATATCAGTGCAGCAAAGGCAGCCAAAAAGAAAAATAAAAGATCATAAAAAAGACCGAGACTTGTAAAGATTGGCATACAGAAGTTACTATTTACCCCCTATGCTTATCAAATGTTGGCCAAGACTGTCACCGGGGCAACACATTTCTCATTGGTTTCGCCCATTGAAGTCAAAATTCTTTTTTTTCGAGTTTTATCAGAACTGAAGTTGGATGAGGTAGAATGGAGCTAATCCCGATGTGATCAATCAAATTTGTGGAGAAAGGTTAATAGCTATCCGTTACAGTCAGATGATGCGGGTTTGCGATAAAGAGGTTCATCCTAGAAAATTCCCAAAGAGGGACATGATATTGAAGAAGATTTTTCCCATGCAAAAGGTACTTCAGAAGAAAGTGGATGCCAAACTGGGAAGGACCTTATGCAGCAAAGAAGGCCTATTCTGGGGAAGCATGGATATTGACCGAGATGGATGGCAAGGACCTGCCCAATCCGGTGAATTCAGATTCAATAAAAAGTTTTCCAAAAAAAAAGGGAAAAGAAAGAAAAAAGAAGAAAAAGGAGAGGCCAAGACGAAAACCCGCAAAGGGCGCTTTGAGACCAAAGGGGATTTGAGTTGAAAACCCGAAAAGGGCAGCTCAAATTTTGATCGAAAGTGGGGCATACAACAGTCTTGCTATGCTTAAATTAACAAGGAGGAAGCATGTTACGTCTTGGGGCATTGACAAAGTACTCCGGATCCCCTAAACACATATTGAGCTTAAAATGGTCCTCAAGAAGTTTGAACAGAGAAGCTCAGGCTGCGATATCTGGGGCACCTAGTTTCCATTCTGAATTTGCTATCTTTAATTATTTTATTCGTTTCAAAATACACTACCAATAAATTTCCTTCTGGATTGCATTTGCTATCTTTGATTAACTTATTTATTTCGAGCTATACCCTCAATTAATTTCATTCTTATCCATGGTTATGATCTTTTTCAAGCATTTCGCATTGAAATAACGATTAGTGGACTAATAACACTTTCACAAAAGGAGTTTCGCATATTACTCTGGGAACTTCTAAATAATACAAGAACCTGAAACAAGATTATTGTTTAGAATTCACCAAGCTTCAAGGTTGGAAATATTTGAGTCCAAATTAAGGTTATCTCTTCAGATTTTGTCAAAAATGGTGATTGAATAAAATGACAAGATATTACGTCAGTAATACAATCTTGACAAAAGAGAGCAATATCAACTCAAGCGTGAGAGGGGAATCATTCTCAAGAAGAATGATATTCTACATCCATACGAATATCATGAATACACATCTAGGCGGATTTCCCAAGGAGTGATCAGTTGATTGAACAAGTTACAGTCCTCTACCCTTGAGTTGTGGTGGGATGGATTAAAAATGATACAAGTCTTTTACCCCTGAGTTGCAGTGGTATAGATTGAAAATGAAACAAGTTCTCTACCCCTGAATGGCGGTGGGATGAATTGGAAAAGTTTCATCCCCCTGAATCACGGTAAGATGGTTTGAAGATGGTACAAGCCCCAGGTCTCAGAGGTACCATGGTGAATTTTGAAGTTATAGTGGGGCAAACTGGTTGAGTGAAGTATGATTGTTTCTACGAGTTTGCTGTCAAAATACCAGCCAAGCAAGAAGGCAACATAATACGTCAGGGATAAAGCCCTGATGAATAGCAAGGAGGCCTTAAATATCTGAAAAGGAATCATTTTCATGACATTTATGCATTCATATCATTCATAACACATGTAGTTAGGAGCATTTGAGTCATTCCGGTCATAACATCCTAATCATTTGCATAAGCATAAGCACATAAAACTAATTCTACAGGACATGTTCCCAGAGAACGGTGTAGCAATATCGAAGATTTCAGATTTTGTCCCCTAGAGATAGTAGTGGGGCAGATTATCTTCCTAAGATAGCAAGAAAGCAGACTGAAGATTTCAGATTTTGTTCCCTCGAGATAGCAGTGGAGTAGATCAAGGATGACCGGTCCTTCTCTCTGAGCAGCAGTAGAGTAGGCTGAAGATTGTAGATCTTGTCTCCCTAAACAATAGTGGAGCAGATCAAGGATGACTAGTTCTATCTCCCTGGGCAGCAGTGGAGTAGGTTGAAGATTGTAGATCTTGTCTCCCTAAGCAGTAGTGGAGCAGATCAGTTAAAGATTGCAGATCTTATCTCACTAAGCAGTAGTGAAACAGATCGAAGACCACAATTCTTATTTCCTCGAAGTTCCAGCGGAGTAGGTTGAAATTACAAATCCCGCCTCCCTGAGATTACATTGAGGATCAATCCTTATTTTCTTGAAGTTTCAGTAGAGAAGATTGAAACTACGAGTCTCTTCTCCCTGAATTCTTATTTCCTCAAAGTTTCAGTGGAGTAGGTTGAAAGTACAAATCCCGCCTCCCTGAGATTACATTGAGGATCAATCCTTATTTTCTTGAAGTTTCAGTAGAGAAGATTGAAACTACGAATCTCTTCTCCCTGAATTATTATTTCCTCGAAGTTCCAGCGGAGTAGGTTGAAATTAGAAATCCCGCCTCCCTGAGATTACATTGAGGATCAATCCTTATTTCCTTGAAGTTTCAGTAAAGAAGATTGAAACTACGAATCTCTTCTCCCTAAATTCTTATTTCCTCGAAGTTACAGCAGAGTAGGTTGAAATTACGAATCCCGCCTCCCTAAGATTACATTGAGGATCAATCCTTATTTCCTTGAAGTTTTAGTAGAGAAGATTGAAACTACGAATCTCTTCTCCTTGAATTCTTATTTCCTCGAAGTTTCAGCGGAGTAGATTGAAATTACAAATCCTGCCTCCCTGAGATTACATTGAGGATCAATCCTTATTTCCTTGAAGTTTCAGTAGAAAAGATTGAAGCTACGAATCTCTTCTCCCTGAATTCTTATTTCCTCGAAGTTCCAGCGGAGTAGGTTAAAATTACAAATCCCGCCTCCCTGAGATTACATTGAGGATCAATCCTTATTTTCATGAAGTTTCAGTAGAGAAGATTGAAACTATGAATCTCTTCTCCCTGAATTCTTATCCCTTTGAGGTTCCAGCGGAGTAGGTTGAAGCTGCAAATCTCTCCTCCCTAAAATTTTATTGAAGCGGATCGAAACATCAATTCCTGTACCCAGTGGGAAGGAATGAGGTTACTAGAAGAAGAGAAGCGCCGAGACTCAGCAAGACCGGGCGAAATTGGTCCTTTTAAAGTCTTTGCTCCATTCTCGTTACACGACAATAAGCAAAGAGGGGCAGCTGTAATGGGCCATTTTTGCCTGGCCCACCAGAAAAAAAACAAAAAAAACAAAAAATAATAAAAGTCCAATTACAGCCCAACTTTTTAGGCCCAAAAACTAAAAATTTTCAGAAAAAAACCTAGGGTTTCTAAAACCCTAGGCGCCGTAGCCCCCTCAAGCGTCGTGCCCTCGCCTCGTCCCGAAGCACCTCGTCTTGAGGCCCCCCTGACGCGCCCTCTGCTCCATCTTTCACCAAAGAAGCAAGGCCACCACGTTGACCCTCCGAGAGACCTGCAAACAAGCAAAAATGGAAGCCAACAGAAGAAGATAGAGACAATAGCACAAAGGATTAAAATGTATTATTTCTTTCGGCTATAAAGGCCATTCCAATACAATGTAATCGGGAAGATTTTTGAAAAAAAAAAAGAGGATTGAATACCAAAAAAAATTCAAACATATCAAAAACAACAGTAGGTTTATTTTATTTTATTTTATTTTCTTTCTCTTTTATTTTTTTTGAAATTGTTCACATACATATACTTCTCTTTTATTTATCTTTTTTATTTTTAAAATGAGATTTTAAAAAAAAAAGAAAGGGAAACTTACCTGTTAAAACCGCCGGAAAAGGGTGACTTTTGGTCTCACCGCCGATATATCTGCGCCACAAGAAAAGACCTCTGGCAAGCAGCTGGTGTAACACCCCAAACCCGGCCTAGAAGTTAGGCCCGAATCTGGTGTGTCACATGGAAGTAAAAAAAACCATCTTTGCGATTATTAAAAACTTGCTTGAGAAATACAGCCTCTTTGTTAAAACTAAAAACACTTAAGCAATTGCTAACTACTTGAAAACTTAATAATCCTTAAAAAAAACCTTTTTGGTAGCGAAAGCATATTTGAAATAAACAAAATAAAAATGTGATGTTTAGAAATAGAGTTGCAGAAGCATTTTGAAATCGTTGCGGAAACGTAGATAAAATACAAGTATTTTTGAGAGATCGTTTGATGAGTTGAAAATCGAGGTAGTGAGCTTTAAAACCGTGGCTTTTGAAAATATTGTTGATAATTCGAGAGAAAATTTCCGAGTTAAAATATTTGTAAAAGTTTGTTATAAAATCCATTTATTAATCAATTTTGGAAAAACCATTATTTATGATTTTAGAAAATCCCCGTTAAAACAATTCAAGCAATATTATAAGTACGACTAAACATAAAGAAATTTAAAACATATCCCAGAGGCCTTATCACAACTTAAACCAAAATAACAAAATAATAAAATAAACCGAAATAGAAATTTAAAGTTCAATAACACCATTTCTGAAGTATGGCCTCCACCGAGTCATCCATGGGCCCAAGTCCTCATTACGGAGCATTACCTACAAGGGTTAAGAAAAAGGGGGGTGAGTTACAAGAACTCAGTGTGAAACCCCTTACCGTCATCCACTGGGCCTGAAACTCATTTAGCAATATTTTGGGCCTAAGCCCACTTTCATAACAGAACATATATATATATATGAATGCAAAGTATGCAACCCAACCCATCCATCCAATCTCTCCCCCGTACCAGCCAGTCTCTCCTGTGGGGATCAAGTCAACCCACCCCGCCAGTCACACCAATCGCAGGCAAGTCGCCATTTAATTCGCAGGCAAGATGCCATTTAATAATATTTGTGGCTGAGCCACCAGAGTCATAATTATGCGTGGCATAGCCACTATACAGATTGTGGCAGAGCCACCAGAATATCATATACGGTAATATAATCGGCACACAGCCTTGGTAAAAAAAATGATCGACACAGAGTCGTTAATTCATATGTTAGGCACATAGCCCCGGGTAAATACGTTTAGCACAAAGCCATAATCACGATGGCAAAAATCCATATTTAGGTTGGCACATAGCCATTATCAGAATTTGTGGCAGAGCCACCAAAATCAGAATGAAGCATAATAACAAACATTTTTGTGGCCATGCCACCGGGCTACACTTCTCTTCAACATTTTTCCCATCCCATGCAAATTATGTAAATGCAACATACATAATAAAGCATACATAATAAAACATAATATCCACAAATATAAACAACAATCATTGATTTATAGATTTATTACGGTAAATCGGCCAATTATAGAACTTTGTAAATTGGTCCACTAAAGCATTCTAGCAATTCGGCCCATAGGAGCATTTTGGTAAATCGGCCCGTAGGGGCATTTTCGTAATTCGGCCCATAAGGGCATTTTGGTAATTTGGTAATTTTTACCCACTAAGGGTAATTCGGTAATCTCGCAACCCGGGGGTATTTCGGTAATTTACCCTCCAAGGTTATTTTGGTAATTTCGTAACCCCGGACTTAACTACTAATTTGGGGCATAAAAACTAAAACTGTCCATCTGTGTCATATTGACTAAATTGACTATAACTCAGGTTAGAAAACTCGAAATTTAAATCCGTAAATTTTCCTTGAAACTAGACTCATATATCTTCTTACTAAATTTTTCTAGAATTTTTGGCTTAACCATTTAGTACAGTTTATTCCTTAAAGTTTCCCTTGTTTCACTGACCAACGATTCTGACCTCTCTTACCTTAATTTCAAATATCTCACTGTACGGTTTTCATATACTGCTCCCAATTGTTTCTATTGAAAATAGGTTCTCTAAGGAATCCATAAATATAACTTATAACTCATAATTTACTTTTTACAATTTTAACCAATTTTTCCAAGACAGAACAGGGAACCACAAAGTCCATCAGAACCAGTCTCACTAAAATTAAGATATCCCAGAATATAAACTTCTTCTTCCTCCTCTATTTCTTTCATATAAAAATAGACAAAATAAGCTTTAATTCGATATCTTTTTCGCTTTCTAATTCCCTTTATCCTATTTTTCGTGATTTTTCCAAAATCACGTCACTACTGCTGACCAAACTGTTTCTTTGCACAATATGGTTACTACTATGAACATACGCACTCCCGAGTGGTCTCGGATGCCGGTTTCCGATTTTCTTTGGTATTTCGACCGAATCACAGAATATTTCATGCAAACTTTCGGAGAAGTGTGAGATTGCACACCATTTCAAAAATGTATACGGAAGGGTACGGGATTACACACCTTGATTTCGAGTTGTGCTTTCTACCGTTTCAACACCACGAATGTGATCTCCCTCAGTGCACCAAAAATCGATCCTACCCTTTGGCTACTGAAATCCCGTCCTAACAATATTTGGTGAGCGAAAGAGTCGTTAGTAATTATTCCACCTTTGGCCAAAACAAATCTTATAACAACGTTCTTACCCCACTTGCTTGACGAGTCGACGATAACGATTTGGTTAATACAAATCACTTGTGCTCCTTCACCTTGTTGAAAGCCCTAAGTCCAACGATGGCCAAATCACAGGAAAGAATGTAACTCAGACCCAACGAGAGAGAAAGAAGAACACTCGATTATTAAGGAAAAACTCGGATGAAACAAGGTTATTGACAAAGAGAGAACTACTACTTACCGATTCGATTCAAGAAGTGAGTGCTAACACGAACGAGAAAGAAATAACGTAAAAGAGATGAAGAATTCAAAGGTTCGGTTATGGAGGGAAAAATGGACAAGAAAATTCGGCTATGGTGAAAAGGATTAGAAAAGAAGAGATGCTTGAAGGATTTTGTGAAAAAGAAAAGAAAGAAGAAGAAAGATGTTTGACTAGCTTCAGTTTTCAAGAAAGATAAGTGAACAAATTTTTGGTCTCAATGGTTTGGGTACATTCGGCAACAAGAAGAAATAAAAGAAGAGAATAAGCTCACCAATGGCTTGAAGATTCGGCAAGAAGGAAATTTGGAGAGAAAAGAAAAAATGACACCAAAGTTGCATATAGGAATTTTGGCCAAAAACAATACCAAAACTTTTACCAATTACCAAAGACAAAATTCGGCTACCTCCCTCTACACCCAAAACCGTCCACATTCATGACCATAATGGTCAAAAATTGGCCAACCACACTTTCCATAACACTTCCCTTGAAAAAGGCCACATGTTCCCTTACTTTCCCCTTTCTCTTGATTTCTTTCCTCACCTTCATCCTTTCCTATTTTCCTTAGCCATCTTGCCAAAAATAAAAAGTCCACCTTGCCTTATTTAGATGCTTGGCCGACACTTAGGGAAAGAATACAAAAATAATAGTCAAAATTTTGCATCAAGGGGATTCAAACCTCTTCCCTCCATACTCTTCACTTAATGCCATAACCTCTTTGACATATGCTCAATTATGCTAGCAAATTGAATACTTATTTTCATAAGTATTGATGCCACTTACTATTTCTCCTAAATAGGCTTAAACACCAAATTTTTACTAGGGCCCAATTCAACCCCGAGCCTTCATAGAACCCCGTAACTTTCCAAAATCACCTTCCTAATAAGTCCAACTTGAAATAATGCCATTCTCAAATTCCCATAAATTTTAAAATGCTTCTACGCTCAAGGTCCAATGGGCCCAATCCTACTAGGCCCAATTTCGGGTCGTTACAGGTGGTCCGTGACCGGGGAGTGGCCGGACTGGAGAGCAAAGGGGAGGGAATTTGAGAGAATTCTCAAGTTTTTTGAAAAATAAAAGGGGAGAATGTTTTTTTTCCTGATTTCTTATTCTTATACAAGGGTAATACGGCACCGTTTTGAACTAAAGCTTTCATAGCCAAAACGACAACGTTTTGTTTAAACCCGAAAACCCGACCCAAATCAGCCTAGGATCCGCGTGTTTTTTACTGAGGGTCTATTTGCGCCCTCAGTCCTTCCGCTTTTGAGGTAATTTTCAATTAGGTCCCTATTTTAGTTTTCTTTTTTCTTTCGAATTTATCCCGCAAATTTTATTTCCATTTCGATTCACCCACTCGAATCAGTGCATGCGTTTGTGAGGTTGGGAATATTTTCCCATTTGGTCCTTCCTGTCTTTCGCGCTTTACTATTTGGCCCCTTATTTTATTTTCGTTCCCAATTTTGGCATAAAACTCTGTTCAAATTTCAAATTAGCCCTTTAGACTTTATTCTTATCACAATTTAGGTCTTAAATTTTATTTTATTTCCAATTTGGTCCTTATTTATTTAATTTCTACCATTTATTTAGATTTATTTCCTACGTGTTATTTTGTTATTTATTATTTGTTTACTTATTGTTTGTTATATTATTTTATTTATTATTTGGCTTATTTGTTTATTGCTCTTAATTTTTAAGTTGATTTATTACGCATTGTTATTCTATTGCATTTACATTTATTTTATTCATTCATTTATTTATTTTAATTTTACTCCTTTATTATCACAAGCTTATCACCTATCGTTATTTTATTAATATTTACTTGTATATTACCCTTTTTATATTATTTGTATTTTACATACATATTATTGATATTTTATTATCATTATTATTATTGCTATTAGAACTGTTATTATTATATTATTATATCATTAATTTTTGTATTATTATTACTATTATTATCATGTCTCTATTTCTATTTATTTACCTAAATTTTAATTATATTTTATTTTACTATATATTATTATTGTTTATTTACTCATCTTCTTTCATAATTTCTAATATTAGATTATTTGTCATTTTGTTATTAATATTGATATTATTTTTATTTACTTATTTATACCCTTTTCATAATTTTAAACTCTATTATTTTTATTATTAATATTATTATTATTTAGCCGTCTTATATGCCATTTACTTACGTATTTATTTACTACTGCTTTTAACCTAGTTTCAGTTTTTACTTGTTTTTTTATTTATTATCAGTTTTAATTTATTTTCGTCTTTATTAATGTCGTTCATACTATCGCATCCATTTTTTATGCGTATTAGCGCCGTAATTTATTATTACAACAAAATCATGCAACATTTTACCCGATACATTAATCTTCGTTTCAAAATAAGAGAATACTCCGCGTTTTAAGATTCGGAAGAAATCGTACCCTAACTCACTGGGTTTCGATTTTTCTCACCGAGCCTAAAGAACCAATTATTTTTTAATCAAAGCATAAGTTAAATAAAAAAACTTATTCTCGGGGATTCGAAAATGATGTGTCCTAACTCACTAGATGTGACGTTTTGTTATCTCGGGATAAGGATTTCTAAAAACAAAGGCAATATCCTGAATTTGGAATTTCGAGAAATTGTGCCCTAACTTACTGGGTTCCGATTTTTCATTTGACCCAAATGACCGAATATCCATCTTAAATTTAAATACATGAGTTTTAAAAGTCAAAAGACAAGCTCAGTTTCAGGAATTCGAAATGTCGTACCCTAACTTACTGGGCGTGACATTTTACTTCTTCGAAATAAGAGGGTCTTAGCATCCATTTTAATTTATTCAAGTTTTCTTTTAAATAAAGAGGATCGTATTTTTAAATCTTTTCAAATTTTCGACATTAAGACGTTTATCAATCAATTCGGTACCAATTTTGGGCGTTACGAGGGTGCTAATCCTTCCTCGTACGTAACCGACTCCCGAACCTATTTTTCTAAATTTTGTAGACCAAAATTGTTGTTTTAATAAATCAAATCTATTATTAAAATGACCAAATTACGAGGTGACCCGATCACACCTCATCAAAAAAGATTGGTGGCGACTCCTGTTTTTCGTTTTCATTTTCAAAATCAAAGTCGACCCCATTTCCAAATAAAAAAATGGTTTCGGCAGTAAGAATATAAGGTTAGACACTTTGTTATAATGAGATGTATTGGATTGATTTGAATTGAATAAGGTTCATGAGGATTAAATTGAATATATGTGAAAAATGTGAATGTTTAAATAAATGGGAAACTAAATGCATATTAAGATGATTTATGTTGCTTTATGTTTGGATAAATAAATTTATGATGAAAATTCATGTGAATTGAGATAGTGGTTGATAATGAAATGAGTAACGGATACCTTTTTAACTGTTCGGGTAGAGTCGGATATAGTTGCCATGTCATAGGATAGGAAAAGTTCAGGGTTACTTCAACTATGAGTCGATGGGGCACTGGGTTACAAATTGCTTTGGTTATACCGATGAGACACTGGGTGTCAAACTTATTGATAACGATGGTTGCAACTATTTACATCGGATTTATCCGATGAGGCATTGGGTGCCAAACTGGTGTGTTGGTTGGATCCGTGTATCCATACGAGTCTAAAACCAAGTCGAGTTAATAGGGAGATAAAAGATGAAAACGAAATGTTTATAACTGGAATAATAATAATGAATAAGCCTTTGAATCCATGAGATTGGAAAAATGAATATGAGATGTCGTATTTGATATTGAGATAGCAAATGGATATGAAATAGAAGAATAATGTGAAATGGAATGTCTATTTGTGGAATGAGTTGAACAATGATAGATATGATCATTGAATACAAGAAATTAGAAATTGAGATATCAAATGATATGCGAAGTGGATTTTCCATGTATTTATATTAGTAAATTGTATTGGATTTGAACAAAGAATGTGAGAATTGGTATATTTGACATGTTAATTGCATATCTTCATTTATTTTTAACTTATGCATTTTAAATGACTTATGTTATGTTTTAATGTTCGAATTATAGAAATACCACTGAGTTATACTCAGCGTACAGCTTTGTTTTTTGTGCGCAAGCTAGGTTCTTTTCAATTCGATCGTCAACTTCAGCATCCAACGGCAATCCTAGACTCAGGTGTTGGTGATGTTTTTATTTTGGTCATGGCATGTACCTAAGGTGTCATTTGGTTATAAAATGTTCTATTTTTTATTTTTTTGGCATTTTGAGAATCATGTATATATATATACGCGTGTGTGTGTATTGGCAAAGCTTTCAATTGGTGGTGATCTTGATAAGTACCGTAGGCATGCATGTCTGTTTGCTTAAATGGAAATTATGTGATGTGCCATGAAATAGGTATGGAAAGGTGAATGGTATGCTCATATTGAGTTGAAGTAAATTGGTAATATTAGTGCATGCTTATAAGGTTGAATTTGAAGTTGCTTAAATGACTAAATTGATGCAAATTTGTTAGTTGTATTGAGGTACCTTGGAAGGCATATTGGAATGGTTTGAATGTGATGTTTTGGTTGATTTTGAATTGTTTAATTGAGGTGTTAATTGTGGCATATTGGTTAGGCACTTAGGATAGTTGTTATATGTGATGTTTTTTGCATGATTTTGATGCTTTTGAATTGGTTGAGAAATGGTATAATGCTTGCTTGTGGCTTAAGTAAACTAGGACTAGAAAGCTTATTTTGAAAGGTTTCTTCAAGTATACACAGTCTAACGCACAGTTGTGTGCCATATATGGGCATATACAATGGTCGTGTAACACCCCAAACCCGGCCTAGAAGTTAGGCCCGAATCTGGCGTGTCACATGGAAAAACTTGTTTGAGAATTACAGCCTCTTTGTTAAAACCCAAAACACTTAAGCAATTGTTAACTACTTGAAAACGTAATTATCTTTAAAAACCTTTTTGGTGGCGAAAGCATATTTGAAATAAACAATTTATAAAAATGTGATGTTTAGAAATAGAGTTGCAGAAGTATTTTGAAATCGATACGGAAACGTAGATAAAATACAAGTATTTTTCAGAGATCGTTTGATGAGTCGAAAATCGAGGTAGTGAGCTTTAAAACCGTGGCTTTTGAAAATATTGTTGATAATTCGAGAGAAAATTTCCGAGTTAAAATATTTGTAAAAGTTTGTTATAAAATCCATTTATTAATCAATTTTGGAAAACCATCATTTATGATTTTAGAAAATCCCCGTTAAAACAATTCAAGCAATATAATAAGTACGACTAAACATAAAGCAATTTAAAACATATCCCAGAGGCCTTATTACAACTTAAACCAAAATAGCAAAATAATAAAATAAACCGAAATAGAAATTTAAAGTTCAATAACACCATTTCTAAAGTATGGCCTCCACCGAGTCATCTATGGGCCCAAGTCCTCATTATGGAGCATTACCTACAATGGTTAAGAAAAGGGGGGGTGAGTTACAAGAACTCAGTGTGAAATCCCTTACCGTCATCCACTGGGCCTGAACCCATAAAGCAATATCATGGACCGGAGCCCACTTTCATAACAGAACATATATATATGAAGCAAATGTATGCAACTCAACCCATCCAACCAGTCTCTCCCCCGTACCAACCAGTCTCTCCTGTGGGGATCAAGTCAACCCACCCCGCCAGTCTCTCCAATTTGCAGACAAGCTGCCATTTATAATAATTTTGTGGCTTAACCACCAGAGTATCATAAACGGTAATATAATCGGCACACAGCCTTAATCACGATGGCACAAAGCCATCTTTAAATTGGCACATAGCCATTATCAGAATTTGTGGCAATGCCACCAGAGTCATATACGGTAATATAATCGGCACACAGCCTTAATCACAATGGCACAAAGCCATCTTTAAATTGGCACATAGCCCATATCAGAATTTGTGGCAATGCCACTGGTCTATACTTCTCTTCATTCAAGTTTCCCATCCCATGCAATATGTGATGATGCAATACACATAACAACATAAAATATCCACATGTATAACAACCATTAGTCTAGTAATTTAATACGATGAATCGGCCCATTATTGAGCTTTGTAATTCAAATTTCACTAAGGCATTCTATCAATTCGGCCCATAGGGGCATTTCGGTAAATCGGTCCATAAGGACATTTCGGTAAATCGGTAATTTTACCCACTAAGGGTAATTCGATAATCTCGCAACCCAGGGGTATTTCGGTAATTTACCCTCCAAGGGTATTTTGGTAATTCGGCAACCTAGACTTAACTACTAATGTGAGGCATAAAAATTGAAACTGTCCCATCTGCATCATACCGACTAAATCGACTATAACTCGAGTTAGGAAACTCGAAATTTAAATCAAATAAATTTTCCTTGAAACTACACTCATATATCTTCTTACTACAATTTTTCCAGAATTTTTGGCTTAGCCGTTTAATACAGTTTATTCTTTAAAGATTCCCTTGTTTCATTGACCAACGGTTCTGACCTCTCTTACCCAAAATTCAAATATCTCTCTGTACGGTTCTCATATGTTGCTCCCACTTGTTTCTATTGAAAATAGGCTCACTAAGGAATCTATACATATAAATTATAACTCTTAATTCACCTTGTAATAGCCCATTTTGCCCGGGCTTGGAAATAAACCAGAATAAAACAAAAAATAAAAACCAAATGTTTAAATGCCCGTTTACAATTACAAAAGCCCATTAACAGCAGCCCAAATCCTACCCAAACTAATGCCCACAAACCCTTTACACCCGTGGCCCAACTAAACAAACCTAATTACCCGACCCAGACTCAGGTGGCCCAAAATGGCCCAACTGCTAAACAAAATCAGTGGCCTAGGGTTTCTGAAACCCTAGGCGCCGCCTCAGCAGGATTCCAACAGTCGCGCTGCAAGCAAGGGTCCAGCGCAAGCGCCGCAGCCATCAACCCAATCATCGCGCCTCAGCCTTCGATCAAGCCGCAAATCGCGCAAATCCTCCATCGCCGCCACATTTTCCGTCTTCTACCTGCAAAAAAGGAAAGAAATACGACAGTAAAAGGAAAGGAAACGCAACAGAAAGAAGAGTTCTTCGTATTTCCTTTTTCTTTTTATTATTTTCGGGTATAAAAACCCTAAAATCTGTAACACGAGGGGGAAGAGACATCAGATAGTAATACACGAAAAGGCACGGATTTGTACAAAGCCAGTGAGCAAAAATCTTGTCAGAAAACTCAAGGAAATAAAAACAGATTTGTGCAGAGGTGTTTTTATATTCTATTTATTTTTATTTATTATTTTATTTATTTTTTCCTTTCACATATCGCACATATAACCATTAATTAAAAAACAAAAGGTAAAAGAGGTTACCTTTCAACGATTTAAAAATCGGAGATTTGAGCCTCCGACCATCGGCCACGAGGCGCGTGTGGCGTGACCAAATGACTTCGGAGATCTAACTCGCATTTAAGGGAGGAGGATTTGAGAGGATTTCAAGCTTTTTTTAGAAATCGGATTTGAAATGAAATTTTTCTGTTGAAATTAAATTATATAGCCTGGAAGAAACGACGCCGTTTAAACAGATGCAGGATCCGCGTGTTGACCCGACCCTCTCGTGATCCGCGCGCTTTTCTTTAAATGGTCTATTTATCCATTTAGTCCTTCCGCAATTTTTTTTGTTTTTAAATTAGTCCAATTCACATTTTTATTTTTATAAAATTAACCCCAAAAGTTTGTTTTTATTTCAATTAAAATCCTGAATTTACTGTAAGGGCTAAACACATAACGTTGTCGCTTTTAAATTTGGTATAATTACCATTTCACTACACAATTTAACGCATACGCCCAATTTGATCTTTTATTTAATCTGCTTTAATTGCCATTTTAACCCCTGTTTTTTTATTATATTTTGTTTTTATCTTTTATTTTTTTACATATATTTAATTATTTTTCCATATTTCTATATTATTTTTATATATGTTCATTAATTTACTAATAGTGTGAAATTCATATATATGTATATTTTATATGTATCATCTTTATATATATATTTAATATATTATTTTGCTAGGTTTAATAATTTATATATTATTTATATTATATTTTTAAGTATTATATTATATATTAGTTTTAAAATTTTGTTTTGTATAAAGTTTATTACTGTAACATCCTGAATTTATTGGGCCTATGCGTTAATGTAGGGATATGACTAATGTGTTAATTTAAGGTTAGGGGTCCAAATTGGGCTCAGGCTTAGGCATAGGTCTTGATTAAAATTTCCTGTTTGGGCATTATAGGGTTTAACAGGTAGTATCTGTGTTTAAAATATCAAGGTGGGCTTGTGGCCCAATATTTAGTGGCGCTGCAAGGGAGCTAGAGGGTGGTGTCACTAGCAGAGGAAAGAGGGCCAAGTTTGGACGCAAGGAGCCCATGATTTTGGGCCATGTTCGGCACTTAAAAGGGGAATAAGGGGGGGACGGCATTGGGGCTAGGAAATAGGAGGATTAAATAATATGGATAATAAGGATAAAGAGTTGATAAAAGAAGGAAGAGGTGGTGCTATCTAGGTTTCTTTTAAAGGTATGAATAGATTTAGATAAAGGAGAAAAGTTTGGAGCTATCTGCTGAGAACAGAGTTGGCCGAAATTCCATCACCTAGAGGAGTAAAGAAATCGGTTTCTAATTGCTATAGGGGGTGCCGAATTTTTCCTTTTTATGGGCTTAATTCTTTAGTTATCAGGAAGGGCACTTTCGGGTTTTGATAGGTAAGTGTTGAAATTTCTATAAATAGGGGGGGATAGCTCATCAATTCTGGCATTTGAACCCTAATCTTTTCTCCATTCTTTGTGTCGAAATTCTCAGTCTCCCTCTGCAATTTCTTTTCTTTTGATTCCTTCAAAAGCCGAAATCTCCCAATCTTCTCAACATCTTTTCTTTCAAAAGAGACGAAACCTGAACTCTCTTCTCATCTCCATAGCTGAATACTCCTATTCTTTGCCGATTTCTTCAACTAAAAGCCAAACTACTTAGATTTCTTCCTATCATCTTCTCTTCGATCTTATCAAAAGCCTAATCTCTAAGGGGTAGTCGAATTCTCTGCGTTAAGGTGAGTGCTGATTTTCCTATCTATTCAATCTCTCTTTCGGTTTTTAAGAGACAAGGCCGAATGGCCACTTGGTTGTTAAGGTCACGAATGAAGCTAATATTTCCTCTCTTTTTGCGTTTGGGCGGCATTCCGGGATTTGAAAGAAACTCGATCATCTAGATTTAAAAGCCGAAAATCGTTAGTCTCCAATTTTGGGATTTTAAGGTAAGGTGATTTTCCCTAGATTTTCACTAGATTCGTTCATCGCATGCGAGATCTTAACTTTATGATGTGGATTAACGATCATATGTTGTGATAGTAGTTCGACAAGGACTTGTGATGAAATTAAATATGGATCGAGCAAAGGAGAGAATCCTAAGTTTAAGAAACGAGTTGTGTCGTGTCAAGATGACGGGATTGGCCACCGTGTTGTGGACCTGGCTTCAACAACACCTTAGGCAAGTAGCAGCTTGTATCGACTTACGATAGTGTCGACATAGAGAGTGTCGTTCTAACGGTAATCAGGTGTGTAGATCTCTAACACACAAATAATTTGTATGAATGTATATATATATATATGTTTATGTTATGGGCAAAAAGCCGGATAATAGGTCAGTGTAGATAATCGAATAAAACCCTAAAAGGGTTAGGCAAGGTTGCAGTGCACGTAATCATAGAAATCTCTATGTGTATCGAAATATATGAAAGCCTGTATGATGTTTTCTTTATGTGTGTATGCATGGGGTGGGATTATGATAATGAAGGGGAAGTGCATGATAGGTCACAATAGTGATCGGTGGTAGAAATCCCACGTTATATAAATGTTAGGTCACATAGTGATCGGTGGCTATGCCACGTTTAATGATTCCTGACTAACAGGAATAGGCAGTACGGCTGTCGTTATGGTGTGTAGCGGATGGAGGGTTGATTGTAGAAATCCCCGAGGTGTGATGGTTGGTACGGGCTGGTGTGTAGAGGATGGAATTCTAGGATGGGTTGGGCTATTCATCATTTACTGTTTATCATGTAATTACGATTGTTGCCTCTATGTATGGGCCAAGGCCCATAATGTGTTTGTGGGCCTCAGGTCAGTGTTTTCGGGATTTATACACTGAGTCTTGGTGACTCACGCTTTCTTTTTTTCTCTACTCTTTCAGATGAGCAGTAGATCGTGGACATGGGAGCCGAGACAGACTCGAGGGGCCATCAACTTTTTACTTCTATAGATTATTTCGATTTTTCTTTAAGTTTTAATTTTGGGAATATTTTTTTTGTAATAAGGCCCCATAGTTATATTTCACTACATAGTTTTTAATATTTGCAACTTATGAAACTTTGTCTAAGGTTTAATTAATCAAAATAATAATGCAAGGTTTGTTTTTTTTTTACAAATGATATTTATTTATTCAAATATGGTCTAATTAACTTATACTTTCCAAAACCTACGCAGCAAAAGTTTTCAATGTACAACCCGTAGCATACCGGATCTGGTCGAAACTTATGGGCCGGGTTTGGGGTGTTACAATTACAATATATAATCTATCTTATTTATATTGTTTATCACATATATAATTTTTATGATTAGTATATTATGTATATAAATGTTTTTACTTAAATTTATTATATATTATTTACCAATTATTTTATGTATAATCTTTATATATTTTTATTAATTATTTTATATTATCTTATTATCTATTATGATTTTTATTAATTATTATATACATTTATTTGTATCTTTATATTCATTTATTATTGCTTTAGCATGTTTTTATTAACTTATTCACGTTATATTATTCATTGATTATTTATTGTTAATATAATTTGTAGAATTGATATATATATATTACAATGTCTTACTCATATCATTTTCTAATACCTTTTACATTAAAGATTTTTTTTAAATATTTTTTAACGGTGATATGTGATATTTGGAGCATTCGAGAAGAATCGTGCCCTAACTTATTGGGTTGTGATTTCTCTCGTAAAACTCAAGATATTAGATATCCTTCCATTTTCAAAATTGAAGCTTATCAGTTTTAAATAAAAAACCTTATTCTTGGGAATTCAAAACGTTGTATCCTAACTTATTGGGTGTGATGTTTTGTATCTCGAGGTAAGAATTTTTTTAACATCCTGAATTTTTGGGCCTATGCGTTTAATGGGTGGATACGTTTAATGTGTTAATTTATGTATTAGAGGTGCAAATTGGGCTCGGGAATGGGCCGAGGTCTTGGCTAAATATTTTGTTTAGGGACTATGGGGTTTAAATAAAGTATTGAGAGTGAAATAGGCATAATGGGCTTGTGGCCCAGGAACAAGAGGCGCAGTAGGAGGGAGCTATAAGTGGCGCCAATAGGCAAAGAAGGGTGCCTCAGTATGGCCGCTTGGAGCCCAAGAAATTGGGCTAATTTCGGCAGCCCAAGGAGAGCTAGAGGGGGGATGGCAATGTGGCTACAAAATAGGGGATTTTAATGTTTTAAAGCATGTGGATATTATGCTGATAAAGGGGGAAGAGTTTGTGCTAATTAGGTCTCTTTTGGAGGAGTTAATAGATTAAGATAAGGGAGAAAGATAGGAGCTATCCTTTGGTTGTAGAGTTGGCCGAAAATCAAACTCAGGAAAGGGGAAGGAGTCGGTTTGGTACAGGCTAGAGGGGGTGTGCCAAATTTTTCATTTGTCTTATCTGAGAATAGCTATTAGTTTTTCTCTCTTTCAACAAATAAGAATCATCTCTTCTTATTTTCTTTTCTGCCAGAAACCGAAACCCCTGAGGCCTCACCAAGTGCCGAAACTCTGCCATTCACCTTCTCTTTTCTTTAATACTCCTTGCCGAATCTCTCTGTCTGTTCCTTGCCCATCTTTTCAATTCTTTGTTCTTCTAAAAGCTGAAAACGCATCAGTATTTCTCTTGTTCATCTTTCCAGGATTTTCCTAAAGGTCGAAATCCCTAGATCTCATCTCCTATGATTGCTGAATTTCCTCTGTGGTGTCTGCTTGTGCCGAATCTTGAAGGAAACTGAAGGTAGGTGTCGATTCGCGTGATTCAATTTTTTCTCGGTTTTTAGAGACCCTAGCCGAATGGTTATATGGAAACTGATCTTGTGTTTTTCTTTCTTTTGCGGCATCCCGGGATTTGAAGGGGATTCAATTGCTTAGATTTCTAAGCCGTAGTTCAATAGCACTCTCAATCGTAGTACTTTTGGGATTTCAAGGTAAGAGATCTGTTAACTTAAACGTATAAATTCGGGTAAACACTAACCCTTGGCCGAATATAGGAGAGGCCTTATCTTCGCATTCTTCCCGCTTTTGAGCAAAGTTGTAGACAAAGGCGATGCGATCCGATTAGCGAGGGTATCGACATAGAGGGTAGTCCTACGTATTAATCAGTGTGTAACATTCTCACACCATTTGGATTGCTTGTTAGTATATGTTTATAAATCATTATATTCTACTAAATGCCGAAATACCTGGCATGGTCGTTGAAAACCCAAGGAGGGTAAAGGCGAATCACCAGTTAGTGATCTCTGTCATTCTAAAGTGAACGTTTACACAATTTGGTATGATGAACATGTATGCCGGTTTCGTGATTGCATGGGGTTGGGTGATTGATGAAAGGGGAAGTGTTCTGCTGTAGTGGCTTTTGCCATGATCTCATTGTAGTGGCTTTTGCCATGATCTGCTGTGTAGTGGCTAATGCCATGATCATTGTAGTGGCTATTGCCATGATCCGGCGATGAGCAACTATCTGCAGCATGACCGCCATCGATGGTGTGTAGCGGTGTGGGTTGATTGTAGAAATCCCCAATGGTGTGATTGGCGTAAGGGTGGTGTGTAGCGGATGGAAACCTAGGATTGGGTTGGGCTTTGCATATTTTCCGATATATTATACTCATTATCTGCTCAGTGGGGCTAAGGCCCAATCGATGGTGCACGAGGTTGCACACCGAGTCTCGCGACTCACCCCATTATTTAACATCTTTCAAGTAGCACCTAGTGCATCGGACCGGGTTGGAGAAGAGCGCAAGGTGGCCATGAAAGGGATTATTTTGATTCAGCAAAAGACTTTACTAGTTTATTTATTTTTAATATTTTTAATTAGTGGGTTTAAATTTCATTGTAATAAGGCCATGGGCCACTAGCTTCATATTTTCGTTTGTTTTGGGTTTTTATTATTATTAGACATTTACATTTTGCGTTTTAATTAAGTTAAGGCATGTATCAAATTTCGGTTTTTAATCCACTAAGGCATAAATATAAAATGTATATCTTTTACAAATCATCCAACCATTTAGTTTTCTCGAATAAAGTGTTAAACTCAAGAAAAATATTTTCCGAAATTGCGACATCTTTTAAAATCTCCCTAAGTGACATGCCAGATCCGGTCGTGGTGTTTGGGCCGGGTTTGGGGTGTTACAATTTTCTAGAATAAACATGTACCTAGCTTTGAAGTCATGAGATACTGTATCCTAACTTACTGGGTGTGGTATTCTTATTTCTTTAAGATAGGTAGTCTTGGTTTACCTTCAAATAAAGAATCTTATTTTAAACTTTTTAAATTTCAAATATTTGGACATGATTTTATTGATTAGGTACCAATTTTTGGGCATTACGAGGTGCTAACCCTTCCTCGTACGTAACCGACTCCCGAACTCGTTTTCTTGTTTTTCGTAGACCAAAATTAAATGTTTTAAATAAAACGTTTTACAAGGTGATCCAATCACACCTAAGTAAAAAGGGATTGGTGGCGACTCCCATTTTGTTTTTAAATTCGATCCCCGTTTTTAAAACTCGATTTTAAAAATGGTTTCGACAGCTTGGCGACTCCACTGGGGACTAAGAGAGTCAGGCCGTAAAATTAATAATTTCATGTCTTTTTGTTCGAATTTAAAATTCTGATTTTCAAAATATGATCCTTTATTGCATGTAATTTTAATATATTTCTGCATTGCGTTGCATGACCGTTGTGGTCACACCCCTTAAGTGGGAGCGAGAAGCTATGCCTTCGTGAGGTTTTCACCTCCGCATGGGCTAGTGGATTGCTTTCGGAATACATCCGTACCTATGTCTTCGTGAGGTTTTCACCTCCGCATGGCCATAAGGAAATGTATTCCCCTGAACTGAACTCGGTCCATATGAGCCTATAATGGGTGAGTATCGAGGAATCTGCTGGTTTGGGTACCTCAACTTTCGAGCTGAACCACACGTAGAGAACCTAGGAACCCATCCTTGGTAGAACTATGTTAAACCCTAGTGGTCACCCTGATAGGTGTTCTATGTTATTTATTTTTCCTATGCTAACATGTTCTCTTTTGTTTTGATTGCATTGCATTCATATCATAGAAAAGAGGTGTTGATTTCTAATTCGATTGCTAAATAGAAAAGTTTGTCATAAGAAGACGGGTTTTTTGATAAAGTGGATTATAATACGGTCTCTTCCGAATATAGTTTAAGTGAACACAACAAGAGAAGACTGATAGCCGGCGAAGGAATACAAGACTTTATTACCCAAGGATTCAAGCTGACAAAGATAAATTGAGAATCACCACGTCTCGACGTTCTTGAAGAAGCTAAACGAGTATTATGGAGCAGTGAGTCGCGTCCCAGATCAAGCAAAAAGGAGCTGGAGGAGGCATCTATTATAAGTTTGCAAGACTTGACTTTTGTGAAGAAAGGATTCATGTTTTCACTTGGACTATGAGGACAAGGCCGTGTATGCGATCCGTTTTATGTAAAGAAATTTGCTTTCTAGAAAAGTTTTTCTAATGTAACTGAATTCAGAATCAATGTCTCTCTTTCTTTGCATTCATGCATTTGCATTACATAACATCATATGCATTCAAATATTTAGAGAGAGTCTAATTAGTTTAAATTATAGGAGAGAGAGAGAAAGAAAATCTGGAAGTTGAACACCCTTACGGTACACGAGCAAAGTTAAGGAAAATGGACCAAAGGATGGAACAATTCCAGAGAGAAATGCAAGACCAGATGCAAGAGCAGATGGCAAAACTCCAACAAGAGATGAGAGACCAGATGTTGGAGGCCCAAAAGAACATGATGGCTCAAATGGCCCAAATGATGAATGGGATAATGGACAAAGCAAAAGGTCCCATAGTCAACGCTGAAGACAATAAGGACTTTCCTAGGGGATTCACTCCACCACACGTGCAAACACAGCCTGAGGAATATCCCCAAAGGCCAACCATCACTAGTAGGACTCAACAGGGGCAAGCTGATCCTAGACCACCCATGAACTTTCAAGTGGGCTCGGGATCTAACCCAGGAGATAACCCTGCCAACCCCGTCATCCCTGATTTGGACATTGAAGAGAGAGAGGGAATAAGAATTAAATCTTCAAGGAAGTTGGAGGATCGCTGTAGGTGGTTAGAAGAAAAGTCCCAAGCTTTGGAAAACGCCGACCATCATCAAGGAATTGACGCAAAGGACTTGAGCTTGGTCCCAGATTTGATACTTCCTCACAAATTCAAGATGCCGAAATTTGAAAAGTACAATGGAACTACTTGCCCTGAAGCCCACATCACGATGTTCTGTAGACGTATGACGGGCTATGTGAACAATGATCAACTTCTGATTCATTGTTTCCAAGATAGTTTGACGGGAGCAGCGTCTAGGTGGTACAACCAACTTAGCCGCACTAACATTAGCTCTTGGAGGGACTTGGCCCAAGCCTTCATGAGATAGTACAACCATGTCACGGATATGACGCCTGACCGAATCATGTTGCAAAACATGGAAAAGAAGTCAAACGAGAGTTTTAGGCAATACGCGTAGAGATGGAGGGAAATAGCCATGCAAGTCCAACCACCTCTCCTGGAGAAAGAAACCACTATGTTATTCATAAACACTCTGAAAGCTCCATTCATCACTCATATGATAGGAAATACCACAAAGAGCTTTTTGGATATAGTGATGGCAGGAGAGATGATAGAAAATGCCATAAGGGGTGGCAAGATTGAAGCGGGAGAAACTACTAGAAGGTCCACTCTTAGGAAAAAAGATGACGAGGTGAATAATGCGAGTACATACAACAAAGGGTACTCAAAGGCAGTCACTGTTAGCCAACAGAAAGTGGTTACGGCTGGACAACAAGGGTCGATGAGACAAGAATCAGGCCCTAAACAAAATTCTGAAAAGCTCCAATTTACGCCAATTCCAATGACATATAAGGAGCTACATGAGACTTTATTAGAGGCACGTGTAGTGTCCCCATATTATCTGCATCCGTTACAACCCCCATATCCTAAATGGTATGACTCCAACGTTCAATGTGATTATCACGCAGGAGTAACGGGGCATTCAATAGAGAATTGTACTGCCTTCAAAAAGGTAGTTGAGAGACTTCTTAAGATGGGAGTTTTCAAGATTGATGATACACCTAGTGTGGAGAACCCATTATCCAATCATGGAGACAAGAAAGTTGTGATCCTTTGAAGAAATCGAATGCGAAGAGAGAATTAGAAAACGAGGTTTCCAAACCCTTGTGTAATTGGGAGTGTTTTGAATAATAAGACTGTGAAAGAAATCTCTGTACTTTTAGGGCTAATTTAGAGTAATGTTCAAAACAGGCTTGTTGTCTTGGGCCTAGAGGCAACAAGAACTCTTTTGTGAAATAGGCTTATGTTCAAAATTTTATTTCAATAAAATGCATCTTTTTGAATACATATTCTTTTATTTTTTACATTTCATAATGTACATTTTTCTTACCAATATTCTTTCATTCTTTATTTGTGACCATACTATCCAAATAATCATCCTTAGAATCATTTATTCTTTGGATTTGTTCACCTTCGTACCTAGGTACCCAGATATCAACGACATGAGCAACGTTGTTACTGACTCCCTTTTTGAACGAGATATGGGTCTAGGGGATCTCAGGACTTTGAAGATGACAGAGATTGTGACATATCTTATAACTTGTTAAAAATGGTTTAACAAGATGAAAAACAGACCTTACTCTACAAAGGGTCATCGGATATTGCGGGTCTAGGAAATGAGTGAAGTTCGTAGCCTAGCTCATCACAGAAATAAGGCGAAATATTATTGAATTATCTTCAAGAATTCAGAAATGTTTTCACACGATCATATCAAGATATGCCTGGACCAATATGACGCAGGATAGGCAAGAGGATGGGGCACTATTGGACTACCATGGAAGGGATTGCATCAGTCATACCACAAATACTGAAGTGAAGAAGATAAGATTTATGTAACTCTTCTATTTTCTTCACAGACTTTTCTATATGTGGGGCATGGATGTGATGGGTCCAATCTTGTCAAATGTTTCAAGTTGTCATCAATTTATCATCATGGTCGTCGTCTACTTCACTAAGAGAGTGGAAGTAGCTTCATATGCCAATGTTACAAGGTCGAAGTCATCAAATTCATAAAAAAAGAAGAAGAAAAGAGATCAAATGCCATAAAGGATCGCGTTTAAATAACTGTACAAAGTCAAAATCTACAGTTTGTCCAAAGATTAGGCAGCATATCACAGTGCAACAAAAGTTGCAAAAAAAAAGGAAAAAGAGGTGTCTAAGACTTGTAAAGATTGGCATAAGAAGCTATCACTACTCTCTATGATTATCGAACGTTGGCCAGAATCTTCACTGGGGCAACATCTTACTCATTATGGAACTGAAGTGTTTTTTTCCAATTGAACCTAATCGAAGAAAAGGTTAAAAGCTATCCATCACGGTCGGATGATACGAGCTTACGACAATGAGGTTCATCCTAGAGAATTCCACAAGGGGAACCTGATGTTGAAATAGATTTTTCTTCTACAAAACGATTTTAGAGGAAAGCATATGCCAAACTTGGAAGGACTTATGAAGGGCCTATTCTAGAGGAGCATTCATATTGACCGAGATGGATAGCGAAGACTTGCCCAATCCGGTGAATTCAGGTTTAGTCAAGAAGGATTTTACCTGAAAGGGAAAGGGGTCAAGGTGAAAACCCGCAAAGGGTGCCTTGAGTAAAAAAAAAACAAAAAAAGAGAGAGGCCAAGGCAAAAACCCGCAAAGGGCGCTTTGAGACCAAAGGGGCTTTGAGTTGAAAACCCGAAAAGGGCGGCTCAAATTTTGAAAAGTGGGGCATACAGTAGTCTTGCTACGTCTGAATTAGCAATGAGGAAGTATATTACGTCTTGAGGCATCGACAAAGTACTCCGGATCCCCTAAACACATATTGAGCTTAAAATGGTCCTCAAGAAGTTGGAACAAAGAAGCTCAGGCTGCGATATCTGGGGCATCTAGCTTCGTTCTTACCCATTTTTGAAATTCGTTATCTTTTATTGCTTTATTCTTTTTTGAGATATATCCAAATCAATTTTCTTTTATTGCCTGGGTTATCTTTTTCTCGGAGCTATGCTCCTGACTAATTTCTTTCTCGTCCATTTTTGTGACCTTTTTCAAGCATTTTATATTGAAATAACAATTTATGGACTAATAATACTTTCATAAAAGGAGTTTCACATATTACTCTAGAAGCTTCTAAATAATATGAGGAATCAAGCATGACTATTGTTCGAACTCACCAAGCCTAAGGGTCGAAAACAAAGAAGAATGATTATCTCTTTAGATTTTTATTGGATACGACATTTTCGTTGGTGATACCACATCGGCAAATGACGAACAAGGTTAATCCAATTGTAAAAATGGATCATTGTCGGGATACCCTGCATCCATTCAGACATATATATCTGGTCATTACACCCAGGGAATGGTGTAACAGATTGAAAGTAATACAAGTTCTGTACCTCTGAGTGGTAACAGAAATATGAAAGAAACCAAATGTCATTCCCCTGATGCTGCAGTGGGAGATACCAACTTCATGTCCCAAGGTTCAAGCGGGGCTGACTTAGAAATTACATTGGGGCAAGCTGGTTGAGCAGAGTATGATTGATGAACAAGAATAGAAAAACAAATGAGTGATAACACCTAGAATAGGAATCATACTCATAACATTCTTGTATCATAGCAAATTTCATTAGGAGCATTTGATTCATTTCGGGCATTGCATCCTAATCTTTGAAACAGGAATCATCTTCATAACATAACATGTCTAAATAGGATCATTTGATGCATTTCGATCAAAGCATCCTAAATATTGGACATAAATATATACCCATTCTACAAAGTTATGTAGCAAGGTAGAAGACATTAGTCCGGTATCCCCGAGTTTGCAGGAGCAGATTAAAATAGCAACTGCATTCCCGAGCTTTGCAGAAAGCAGATTGAAGACAACAAATCAAGCGTTCACGAGCTTTGCAGAAGCAGATTGAAGACAAAGAAATCAAGGCGTTCCAGCTTTGCAGAAGTAGATTGAAGACAACAAATCAGAACACCACCCTAACCCGGCCCAAACACCACGGCCGGATCAGTCTGTCACTAAGAAAATTTTGGAAGAACATGTCGTATTTTCGTAAAAAATTTTTTTTCTAAAGTTTATCTTCTTATTCGAGAGAAATTTAATAGTTGATAGTTTAAATAAAATATGCCTTTATAAATTAAAAACCCAAATTTAAATAGATACATTAGTTCAATAAGAATTTAAATAATCAAAGTAATTAAAGCCCAAAATAAAACAAAACATAAACTAGTGGCCCATAGCCTTATTACAACGAGATTTAAAATCCATTAATTAAAAATATAAAGTATTAACTTGAGACTTTTTGCTGGATCCAGCTTGGTCTTTTGCATGGCCACCTTGCGTTCCTCTCAGCCCGGTCCAAGCACTAGGTATCACCCGAAAGGTTAATTAATAGGGTGAGTCGCAAGACTCGATGTGCAACCCTCATGCACCACTAGATTTTGGCCTTAGGCCCATAAAATGATTAATAATTTTATTTATAAAAAAAAGAAATAACAAATAATATGCAAGGCCCAACCCATTTGCCTAGGTTTCCATCCGCTACACGCCCGCATCAGCCATTCACACCATTGGGGATTTCTACAATCGACCCACACCGCTACACGCCAAGATGGCGCTCATGCTTTGCTCATCAACATATGATGGCCGGGCCCTTATAACATATAATGGCCGAAGCCCATATAACATTTAATGGCCGAAGCCCGTATAACAGTTCATGGCATTAGCCGCTACATCAGATCACGGTAAAACCGCTACACATATAACGTATAACTTCCTCCTTTCATCAACCCAACCCATGCAATCACATACAAGCATTTTACTTATAACATATAAATAGATTACTTACTAACCTGGTGAACCGCTTTTACCCTCCTTGGGCTTTCATCAATAAATCGAGATGTCGGCAATTATCAAAACATATAAATCTTATGATCATGCATTTTATGATTAGATCTAGATGGTGGGGAAGTACTACACACCTGATATCACGAAATCCAATATTCTTAGTCGATGTCCTTGCTATCCGGATCTATTATCCTCAATTTAAAGCCTTGCTCAAAAGCCGGAAAAACACACAAAGATTTAGCCCCTTCAACAATCGGCCAAGGTTAATAAATCCCAAATTACACGTTAAAACTAATAGATCCCTTACCTTGAAATCCCGAAAGTAACACGATTCTATAACTTAGAGATCTATGCGATTGACTCCACTAAAGTTCCTTCAGATTTTGGCACAAGTAGGCACCACGTAAGTAATTCGGCAATCACAGGAGATGAGATCTAGGGATTTCGGCTTTTAGGAAAATCCCGAAAAAAGTATGAACAAGAGAAGGCTGATGTGTCTTTGGCTTTTAAAATACTTGAGTGAGGAGTTTCGGTTTCTGACAGGAAAAGAGAAGAAGAAAAGAAAACAAGGAAGAGACTTGAAGATTTCAAGCTAGGAAGAAAAAGAATGGAAAGAGTTTTGACTTTTGAATCAAAGTGAAGATGAGGGAATAGGCTTAGAAATTTCGGCTTTTGCAGAGAATGAAGAAGAAGATGGAACTTTAGGAGTTTTCGGCTTTTACTCGAGAGAAGAAGAGAAAGAATGAGAGAAAAACCCAAATGCTAAAATTGAAGAGATATTCCCCTATTTATAGAAATTTCTGCACTTTACCTAACCTTGCAGATAAATCCTATCTTTTCTCCTTTATCTTAATCTACTAGCTCATCTAAAAGAGACTTAATTATCTCTAACTCCTCCCTCCTTTATCAAAGACATATTATCCACATATTTTAATCATTAAAATCCCTAAATTTTAGCCTTTATCTGCTTATTATCTACATAAAATAAATTCCTAAATAATAGCCTTTATCTGCTTATTATCCACATATATTAAAAATAGATACTACCTTTTAAACCCTATAATGCCCAAACAGATAATTTTAATTAAGGCCTCTACCTAAGCTTTGAGCCCAATTTGGACCCCTAACACTTAAATTAACACATTAAACATATCCACCCATTAAACGCATAGGCCCAAAAATTTAGGATGTTACAAAATCTGGCGTTCTTGAGCTTTGCAGGAAGCAGATTG
The DNA here is from genome assembly GCA_025698515.1 of Gossypium sturtianum. Taxonomy (NCBI): domain Eukaryota; kingdom Viridiplantae; phylum Streptophyta; class Magnoliopsida; order Malvales; family Malvaceae; genus Gossypium; species Gossypium sturtianum. Next base: position 58,208,897 of record CM046952.1, read on the forward strand.
AAGATAGCAGATCTGGCATTCCTGAGCTTTGCAGGAAGCGATTGAAGACAACAAATCAAGCGTTTTGAGCTTTGCGAAGCGCATTGAAGACAACCGTCTGGCATTCCCGAGCTTTGCGAGAAGCAGATTGAAGATAGCAGATCTGGCGTTCTGAGCTTTACAGAAGCGATTGAAGACAAAGAAATCAAGCGTTCTGAGCTTTGCGAAGCAGATTGAAGATAGCAAATCGGCATTCCCGAGCTTTGCGAAGCAGCGATTGAAGATAGCAAATCTGGCATTCCTGAGCTTTGCAGGAAGTAGATTGAAGATAGCAAATCTGACATTCCTGAGCTTTGCAGGAAGCAAATTGAAGATAGCCAATCTGGCATTCCTGAGCTTTGTAGGAAGCAGATTGAAGATAGCCAATCTGGCATTCCTGAGCTTTGCAGGAAGCAGATTGAAGATAGCAAATCTGGCATTCCTGAGCTTTGCAGGAAGCAGATTGAAGACATCAGTCTGGTGATCCCTGAGTTTGTAGGGATCAGATTGAAGACATCAGTATGGTAATCCCTGAGTTTGTAGGGATCAGATTGAAAATATCAGATCTGGTCTCCCTGAGTTTGCGGTGGAGCAGATCAAAAGATAGTGGATACTGCCTTCATAAAGTTGAAGCTAGCAGACTTACTGAAATCAAGATGAAGTTCCAGTACCCTGAAGTTGCAGTGGAGTGGGAGTCATTTGAAGAAAGCGAGGCAAGAAGTCGAGGCTCGGCCAAGACCGGGCAAAGTTGATCCTTTTGTAGTCTTTGCTCTATTATTGTTCCACAACAATAAGTAAAGAGGGGCAGCTGTAATAGCCCATTTTGCCCGGGCTTGGAAATAAACCAGAATAAAACAAAAAATAAAAACCAAATGTTTAAATGTATGTTTACAATTACAAAAGCCCATTAACAGCAGCCCAAATCCTACCCAAACTAATGCCCACAAACCCTTTACACCCGTAGCCCAACTAAACAAACCTAATTACCTGACCCAGACTCAGGTGGCCCAAAATGGCCCAACTGCTAAACGAAATCAGTGGCCTAGGGTTTCTGAAACCCTAGGCGCCGCCTCAGCAGGATTCCAACAGTCGCGTCGCAAGCAAGGGTCCAGTGCAAGCGCCGCAGCCATCAACCCAGTCGTCGCACCTCAGCCTTCGATCAAGCCGCAAATCGCGCAAATCCTCCATCGCCGCCACGTTTTCCGTCTTCTACCTGCAAAAAAAGGAAAGAAATACGACAGCAAAAGGAAAGGAAACGCAGCAGAAAGAAGAGTTTTTCGTATTTCCTTTTTCTTTTTATTATTCTCGGGTATAAAAACCCTAAAATCTATAACACGAGGGGGAAGAGACACCAGATAGTAATACACGAAAAGGCACGGATTTGTACAAAGCCAGTGAGCAAAAATCTTGTCAGAAAACTCAAGGAAATAAAAATAGATTTGCGCAGAGGTGTTTTTTTATTCTATTTATATTTATTTATTATTTTATTTATTTTTTCCTTTCACATATCGCACATATAACCATTAATTAAAAAAGAAAAGGTAAAAGAGGTTACCTTTCGACGACGAAAATCGGAGATTTGAGCCTCCGGCCACTGGCCACGGAGGCGCGTGTGACGTGTGACCAGCGACTCGGAGATCGGAACTCAGACGAAGGGAGGAGGATTTCAGAGGGTTTCGAAGCTTTTTTTTAGAAATCGGATTTGAAATGAAATTTTTCTCGTTGAAATTAAATTATATAGCCCGGAAGAAACGACGCCGCTTTAAGCAGATGCAGATCCGCGTGTTGACCCGACCCACCCTCGTGATCCGCGCGTTTTCTTTAAATGGTCTATTTATCCATTTAGTCCTTCCGTAATTTTATTGTTTTTAAATTAGTCCAATTCACATTTTTATTTTTTATAAAATTAACCCCAAAAGTTTGTTTTTTATTTCAATTAAAATCCTGAATTTCTGTAAGGGCTAAACACATAACGTTGTCGTTTTAAATTTGGTATAATTACCATTTCAGTCACACAATTTAACGCACGTTCCAATTTGATCTTTTATTTAATCTGTTTTAATTATCATTTTAACCCCTGTTTTTTATTATATTTTGTTTTTATCTTTTTATTTTTTTTACATATATTTAATTATTTTTCCATATTTCTATATTATTTTTATATATGTTCATTAATTTACTAATAGTGTGAAATTCATATATATATATTTTATATGTATTATCTTTATATATATTTAATATATTATTTTGCTAGGTTTAATAATTTATATATTATTTTAGTATTTATATATTATTTATATTATATTTTTAAGTATTATATTATATATTAGTTTTAAAATTTTGTTTTGTATAAAGTTTATTACAATATATAATCTATCTTATTTATATTGTTTATCACATATATAATTTTTATGATTAGTATATTATGTATATAAATGTTTTTACTTAAAATTATTATATATTATTTACCAATTATTTTATGTATAATCTTTATATATTTTTATTAATTATTTTATATTATCTTATTATCTATTATGATTTTTTTAATTATTATATACATTTATTGTATCTTTATATTCGTTTATTATTGCTTTAGCATGTTTTTATTAACTTATTCACGTTATATTATTCATTGATTATTTATTGTTAATATAATTTGTAGAATTGATATATATATATTACAATATCTTACTCATATCATTTTCTAATACCTTTTACATTAAAGATTTTTTTTAAATATTTTTTAACGGTGATATGTGATATTTGGAGCCTTCGAGAAGAATCGTGCCCTAACTTATTGGGTTGTGATTTCTCTCGTAAAACTCAAGATATTAGATATCCTTCCATTTTCAAAATTGAAGCTTATCGCTTTTTAAATAAAAACCTTATTCTTGGGAATTCAAAACGTTGTATCCTAACTTATTGGGTGTGATGTTTTGTATCTCGAGGAAGAATTTTCTAGAATAAAGATGTACCTAGCTTTGAAGTCATGAGATATCGTATCCTAACTTCATGGGTGTGGTATTCTTATTTCTTTAAGATAGGTAGTCTTGGTTTACCTTCAAATAAAGGATCTTATTTTAAACTTTTTAAATTTCAAATATTTGGACATGATTTTATTGATTAGGTACCAATTTTTGGGCGTTACGAGGGTGCTAACCCTTCCTCGTACGTAACCGACTCCCGAACTCATTTTTTTATTTTTCGTAGACCAAAATTAAATGTTTTAAATAAAATGTTTTACAAGGTGATCCAATCACACCTAAGTAAAAAGGGATTGGTGGCGACTCCCATTTTGTTTTTAAAGTCAATCCCCGTTTTTAAAACTCGATTTTAAAAATGGTTTCGAAACACCTTGTACAATTTTGAATGATTTTTCCAAGACAGAATAGGGAACCACGAAATCAATCAGAACCAGTCTCACCAAAATTAAGATATCACAAAATATAAAATTCCTCTTCCTCCTCTGTTTCTTTCATATAAAAATAGAGACAGTAATCTTTAATCCGATATCTTTTTCACTTTCTAATTCCTTTATCCTATTTTTCGTGATTTTTCAAAATCACATCACTGCTGCTGACCAAACTGTTTCATTGCAAAATATGGTTACCACTACTAATATACGTACGCCCGAGTCGTCACGGATGCCGGTTTCCGATTTCCTTCGGTATTTCGACCAAATCACAAAACATTTCATGCAAACTTTCAGAGAGATATGAGATTACCACCATTTCAAACATGTATTCGGTAGGGTATGGGATTACACACCTGATAAGGATTACCTAAAGAACCACTCTTCGTTTCCCCCTAAAAATAAAATTGATCAAAAGTTAGCCTCGATTTCTTAAAAGTTCCAAAAGTCCAAAAGTACTCACTCACAAGAGTCACTTACCACAATCGCGATCCTTACCTACTAGATTCTAAAATCCGTTCTTGCACCTTGGCTATTGCAACGAGTCCCAATCAACTTTCGAAACCAAGGCTAAGAGAAAGATAAGTAGCAGCAAGGATGGCTTGATTCGGCCTTCATCAAAAGAGAATAAGAGGAGTTTAAAATAACAACAAGTGGCTAGATTCGAAACAGCCAAGGGATGAGAGTTTCGGCTTAGCCAAGTCAAGAGAAGAAAGAACAAACAACATGAATAAGAAGAAAGAACCTTTACCTTAATAATAGGGATGAGCCGAAATGAAGAACACAGTTTGGCACTAGTAGCAAGACAACAAAGAAAGATTGGTAGTTTCGGTTTTCAAGAGAAGATGAGTGAAAATAATTGGTCACAAAGGCTAGGTGTTTTCGGCAAGACAAGAAAGAAAAGAGAAAATGCCCACTATTGTCTTGAAGTTGCGGCAATGAGAGGAGAAGTTGGAAGAATGAACCAAGGGATGCCAAAAGGAATTAGGCCTAACCAACACCAAAACTATCAAAATGCTCCCCTCAAAATTCGGCTACCCTCTCCCTTTCTCAAACCATTATCATCTTTACCAAAAGATGAACATAGACCAAATAAAACCTTTCCAAAACATCCCCCACGAAAAATGCCAACATGTTCCCTATTCCTTCCCTTTTCTTTTACTCCTTTCCTTACCTTCCTCCTTTCCTTGTTTCTTTAGCCATCATACCATAATTAAAAAGTCCAACTTGCCTTATAAACCCTCTTGGCCGACACTATGGTTGAATAGCATAAAAAAAATTAATCACAAATTGCACTAGATGGGATTTGAACCTCCTCCCTCAAAGTCCTTTATGTGGCGCCATATCCCCTTTACCATAAGCTCCTTTGTGCTAACAAAATATGCATTTATTTCCTTAAGGCATAATGCCACTTGCCTTCTCTCCTTAAAGTGTCTAAACATAAAAATTTTCCTATAGCCTAATTTGAACCCAGAACTTCCTAGAAACTCCGTAACTTTCCGAAATCACCTTCCTAATAAGTCCAACTTGAAATAATGTCGTTCTCTTATTCTCAATAATTTTAAACATTCCTACGCCCAAGGCCCATTGGGCCCAATCCTACTAGGCCCAATTTCAGGTCGTTACAGGTCGTATGGTCTGTATGTTTTGGGTGATAATTGGTGCACACGGTCACAGCCTGTTATACAGCCGTGTGACAACTTTTGAGTAATTACACTTTTTACCCACACGGGCTCAATGAGTTGCACGGTTTGTTCGCACGACCATGTGACTCCAGCTCCACAAGGCCTTAGTCTGTTGCACGGTCTACCAACACGGCCATGTGTCCCATCCTCACACGACCTCAGCCTTTCACACGATTAGGGTGTTGGAAAAAACGGGTTTGAAAAATGCAGTGGAAAATAAATTTAGGGAAAAATCAAAGTTTTAATTTTTATTCCAAAATAAGATCTTGGTTGTGATATCTAAAGTAATAATCACTTAATCAAAATTGTAACACCCCAAACCCGGCCCACGAGCCCTGACCGGATCTCGTATGTCACTGCGGAAAAACGTTTGAAGGCTGATTTCACTTTTGGGAAAAACATTAAAAATTTTTGTCTTTAATAAAACATTGTGTGTTTAAATCTCCCAATAAAACTAAGTTATTACAATTTCCCGGATTAAAACTTTAATAAACTTTAAAAATATGAGTTGCCAAAAATAAAAGGCATTTTCAAATAATAATTTAATCGTCATCTAGCTTAAACATAATAACAATGCTCAAATACTTTAACTGGGCCTTATTACAATAAATAATTAAACAAAAGTACTTAATAATAAACTGATTAAAATAAATAAAATGTCTTCTGCATGGGCCACCTCGTATCCACTCCAACCCGGTCCGATCACCACGAATCATCTGCGATGTTTAATAAAAATTTGGGTGAGTCATACAGACTCAGTGTGTAATTAATCCATTGAATTCCACCCACATGTTAACCACATATTAACTCATATATCAGATATCAATTATCAAATTCACATGTTATCACATTCTGGGCTTGGCCCATATTCATATCACATTCATCTAATAGGGTAGTTAACCACATAATTTCCACATACTGGGCTTAGCCCATTTCCACACTGATCCACATTCATATACTGGGCTTTGCCCATTTCCACATTAATCCACATATCATATTGGGCTTGGCCCATTTCCACATATGTTCACATACGAAATCGTGCAATTATGAAGCCCAACCCAAACCTAGGGTCCATCCGCTACACACCCCCTTATCCAGCCTACCACACACCAGGGGATTATCAAATCACCCTCTCCTTTTCACTCCAAAGGCAATCACTGCCGTCCACGTGCAATTAAGCACAATAGTCCACAACGCGACCTCAGTCAGCGCCAATCCACGATGTAGCCGTAGCTAACACCAAAACCACGATGGGACACATAGTCACTCATCAACCACGATATGGCACATAGCCGATATCAACCACGATGAGGCACATAGCCACTCATCAAGCCACGCGAACTAAATCGTAATTAATCCACAACGTGACCTCAGTCAACGTCAATCCACGATGTAGCTCAAGGCTAACATCAAACCACGTGCTCGAGTACACCCGTGCCTTCTTTCATATCATATCCCACCCATGCACATGCCACATAAAATAATGATACAATGTAATGATGCATGAGCATGTTCATCAAGCATATTATCACATATTCATATTAATAATCACATATCATCGTTTTGGTACTTACCGGATTATCGACATACCCTTGAGGGTATCCTTATCACAATTTCCACTTTGCGCACTAGTTAGCACATTCATAACACATACACATTTCACATACATATCATATACCCTAAAACGGTGGGTTAATCACACACCTGTCTATTTAGCGAAATCTCAAACTACTCGAATCTAACACGATCTAGAATCCTGAAACTCTTCTTATTCCCGTCGATTTGCTCCTAAGAACCAAAGTCGAAATCGATCATCACCTAAGCTCATAAAATGGCCTATGGCCGAATATCAATACTTCCTTACCTTGCTTACCAAATCCAAAACTACTCCTTGCTCTTGAACTGTCCGAAATCCCTAAATGAAACCACATCAAAATCGGCTTAAGCATAAATTCATAGAAAAATAACCCTTGGTCGAATACCATACTTGCTTACCTTAATCGCTTGGATCCAAAAACTCCTCTAATACTCCTCTTGTCGGCTATATACAAAAGACACAATGGTAAGGCACTATGAATATTCGGCTATCCATTGAAATCAAGACCACCCTTGATTTCTAAGATACCAAAGAGATAGAAGAACGGTTAGGAGAGAACTCTTACTTACTATAGAGAATCGATTGGAGCAACCTTCAACCAATGACACCTCAGCTTCTATCACTTGCATGCACAGAGAAGAGAGAATATGGCCATCAAGATTCGGCTAAGCCCTTAAAAAGGTGATTCAATATTCGGTTATCTCTTAAAAGTAGATGTAGATGGAAGAAAAGAGGTATAAAAGTGGCTAAGAGATTTCGGCAATGGCTCTCAATGGAGATGAAACATTCGGCTAAGGTCTTGAATGATAAAGGGTCATTCGGCCATTCAAGCAAAGGTGTAAAATTGGGGTTGAAAGAAAATAAAGATGAAGAAGAGTATGTAGAGGAATTTCGGCACACACTAAAAGGAAGAAAAAGAACCCGAAAAACACCTATAACCCCTTTAAATAGTTTCGGCCCTATCTCCTCTTCATGGCCGAATTTGCTTACCCAAAAGAGCCCCATGCTTGGCCACCACATCAACTCATTATCATATCCCAATTTAATCTCCTACTATGTCTCTTCAACACCCATTCAAATTAAATTGAATTTAATCTACAATTATCTTACCTATTTAAAATAATAAATCACATAATTATCCCCTGTATCCACCAACTTAAAATAAAATAAACAATAATATCCCTTACTAATATCCCATTTAATCTCTTATTCTATCTCCTAAAATAAATAAAATAAAATCTCATTTGATCTAAATAAAGCCATAATTATCCTATATTAAAATAAATAAAACTACACTTATCCTACTCTTAGCCGAAATTTAAGAGGAGAAACAAGCTTAATCCTCACCCAAGTAGAAGTCCATTTGCCGTCCAACCTCTCCCTTCCCTGCCTTGACGCATCAGCAAAAATAAAACCAAAATACTGCTTCCCACGCGACTCGAACTCCCGACCTGCTGGAACCCCTTTGACGCAGGCTACAGATAACGCCCCAAGCCACTTTGCTGTTGGCTCCTTTGTGACATAAACTCCCCACAATTTCTTTTTAAGACCTCCTTCACCTAGCTCCCCCCCTTAACGCCAAAAGAAAAAATAAACCACGCCTCCCTGCTGCCAACAAGACTCGAACTCGCACTGCACTGCTTATGGCGTCATTTCCAGCCCTTAAGTAGCGCCTTATGACCCACTTTTACCAAGGCTTGCTTTATGCCAAAATGCCTACAATTTTTCCCTTAAGGCTTCCACTGGCCTTGCTCCCCTTCTTGACGCAAAAATACAAGCCCATTGCTTCCCACGTCCGCTAGAACCTTCTCCCCTTAAGGCTCCTTTGACGCCACCTTCCAAGCCCCAAGGTAGCGTCCCTTGCCACCTCCGCCAATTGATTTCTTTGTGTCATGAATCCAACACAAATTTTCTTAAGGCTACCTTAGCCTAACTCCCCCTTTTTAACTTAATATCCAATTATTTTCCCAAAGCTTTCACCTTCATCCTAGAGTTCTAAAAACCCTTAATTCACTTCCAAACACTGCCAAAACCTACTAACTCATGAATTATGCACGAACGCATAACCCCTAATCTAGGATGTTACAGTTCTACCCTCCTTAAAATAATTTCGTCCTCGAAATTACTTACTATCAAACAATCGTGCATTCTTAACTCATCACCCTACTCTCTGCACAAGCACTCTGATCTTAACAAAACTAACACATTCCTTGGATACTATCTCAAGATTCGCATTCAAAGTTCCTTACACTTCACTAGCATACAAACACGAACTATCTTTAAAGTAATAAATAATATTCCAAAAACAAGGAACTTACCCGCTATCACATCCTTGGTTGTCTCACATCCGAACCTTCAGCTCCTCTGCTTGGGGTTCCACGACCTTGACCTCGAGCCCTATCCATCACTTGAGGACATTTCTTAACCAAATGAACCTTAGATCCACACCGGAAACATGTCTTACTATTCCCCAATATTCTCCTGCATGAGCTCTTCCACACTGAGCACATAAACGACTCCGATTCTCAGAAATTGGCACAGGTGCCCGTACAGAATTCTCGATCCTTGGTCTTTTTCGAACATCTTCAAACGATGCTGACGGTCCAAAACTTCTCTTATTCCCATTCCTTTCCTTATCTCGGTTTTGCCTTACAGTCTTCTTAACTTCCTCAGCTATCCGAGCTTTCTCCACTAGAATGGCAAAGTCTCTTTCTCTATGCGGAGCAATCAACACTCGTAGCTCATCACGCAACCCATCTTCGAATCGGATGCACCTTTCATACTCAGTAGCCACGATCCCCTTGGCGTACTGACTTAACCGCACAAATTCTGCTTCATATTCTGCTACCGACTTACTTCCTTAAACCAAGTTTAAAAACGCCTTCCTTTGCGAGTCTAAATAACTAGCTCCAACATACTTCCCATCAAACTTAACCTTAAAATATTCCCAATCCACTCGATCTGCCGGGACACCTTGTCCGACAGTGAGCCACCATCGATAAGCTTCGTCCCGGAGCAACGAAACCGCACCCTTCAGCTTTTCCTCATCGGTACAGTCCAAATCGTCCATTATTCTTTTGACTGCTTCCAACCAATACTCTGCTACGTTCGGAGCTACTCCAGATACTCCTCTAAAAACTTCAGCTCCGTTGGACCTAAGTCTCTCCGAAACTGACTTCCGAGCTCCACTTCTCATTCCAACTCTTGCTACTTGCTGTAGCACACGTAGCATAGCTTGCGATACGGCGTCATCTCCTCCTGTCGGATCTTGATCCTCCGCGCCCACTGATGGCGACAGTGGCACGTCACTTTCTGACCCATGGTCAGACCCTGCTGGTTCCGATACTATCATTCGACCACGTCTCCTAGAGCTCATTTCTAACGTCGCGATTTTATCTGATTAAAAAGTTTTATGCATTAGTAAGTTGTTCCACTGATTAACCGCGAACAAATTTTATGGAAAGAAGATTTAGAAGTGGTTCTTTCGATCAAACAAAGTTTCAGCTCAAGTTCACTTATTATAATTCAGAGAATCACATTCACATTTATCCATAACAGTATTCACTACACCTCATTGGGTATTTTCGTCCATCCCCATCCCAGGGGTAATTTCGTCATTTGTCCTATAGGGGTATTTTGGTAATAAATCAAGGTCAATTTGAAAATATTTACTAATCAAGGGTATTTCAAAATTTTCAAAACTCAGGGTTATTTTGAAAATTTTCTCAAATTAGAGGTATGGCAGAAATTTCGGAAATCAGGGTCATTTTGGTAATTTTGTAAGTCAGGGGTATTTTCGTAATTTTTTTAAAAAAATCAAATTTCGTAAAATAGAGATTTATTATTTTTGCAAAGTAGGAATATTTCAGTAAAAGTTGTGGTAGTATGGAAATTTCAAAAAAAAAAATTCAAACTAGGGGCATTTTAGTAATTTTGTCAACCAGGAATAATTCAAAAAAATGTGTTTCTCAAAATCTAATCTAGTATTTTCAAATCAAAGAGGGTAAATTGGAGATTTAAAAATTAAGGTTTTTGTAAATAGTAAGGCTAGTCCCTTTCGGGTTTTAATCATTGGTTTGGCCGGTGACTAAGTCCTCTTAGTTAGGGTGAACCGTAGCTACGCACCAGGTAGGATTCGAGTAAAGAGGAGGTGAGTCGCTAGGACTGCTTAAATACCAAGCTCTTACTGAATCCACTCCTAGACATGCGCAAAATGGTTGCCACACCCTAGCTCGGCGACTTAGTCACGGGTTTGTTTAATGGTCCTTAAGTCTTATGCACTTGTGTTTGAGTAGACTAGTCCTAGGGTCCAATAGCCCTAATCTACTAATCTACGTTCCCATAAAAGCCCATATAGTTCACATATTCAAACCACTTCAATAGCCGTAAGTACTTACACGGTGGACTTCTGTAGGAGATACAAAGCCATGCTAGAATAACTCAAATAAAAGCCCATTTTTGAAAAGCCCATTTTTTAAAACTATTTTCGCCCAAAACCTCAAAGCCGAAGTTTTGAACCGGGCTCGATACTCAAATCAGAACACCCCAAACCCGGCCCACGAGCCCTGACCGGATCTCGTATGTCACTGCGGAAAAACGTTTGAAGACTGATTTCACTTTTGGGAAAAACATTAAAAATTTTTGTCTTTAATAAAACATTGTGTGTTTAAATCTCCCAATAAAACTAAGTTATTACAATTTCCCGGATTAAAACTTTAATAAACTTTAAAAATATGAGTTGCCAAAAATAAAAGGCATTTTCAAATAATAATTTAATCGTCATCTAGCTTAAACATAATAACAATGCTCAAATACTTTAATTGGGCCTTATTACAATAAATAATTAAACAAAAGTACTTAATAATAAACTTATTAAAATAAATAAAATGTCTTCTGCATGGGCCACCTCGCATCCACTCCAACCCGGTCCGATCACCACGAATCATCTGCGATGTTTAATAAAAATTTGGGTGAGTCATACAGACTCAGTGTGTAATTAATCCATTGAATTCCACCCACATGTTAACCACATATTAACTCATATATCAGATATCAATTATCAAATTCACATGTTATCACATTCTGGGCTTGGCCCATATTCATATCACATTCATCTAATAGGGTAGTTAACCACATAATTTCCACATACTGGGCTTAGCCCATTTCCACACTGATCCACATTCATATACTGGGCTTTGCCCATTTCCACATTAATCCACATATCATATTGGGCTTGGCCCATTTCCACATATGTTCACATACGAAATCGTGCAATTATGAAGCCCAACCCAAACCTAGGGTCCATCCGCTACACACCCCTTATCCAAATTTACCACACACCGGGGATTATCAAATCACCCTCTCTTTTCACTCCAAAGGCAATCACTGCCGTCCACGTGCAATTAAGCACAATAGTCCACAACGCGACCTCGATCGGCGCCAATCCACGATGTAGCCGTAGCTAACACCAAAACCACGATGGGACACATAGTCACTCATCAACCACGATATGGCACATAGCCGATATCAACCACGATGAGGCACATAGCCACTCATCAAGCCACGCGAACTAAATCGCAATTAATCCACAACGTGACCTCAGTCAACTTCAATCCACGATGTAGCTCAAGGCTAACATCAAACCACGCACTCAAGTACACCCGCACCTTCTTTCATATCATATCCCACCCATGCACATGCCACATAAAATAATGATACAATGTAATGATGCATGAGCATGTTCATCAAGCATATTATCACATATTCATATTAATAATCACATATCATCAGGTTTGGTACTTACCGGATTATCGACATACCCCTTGAGGGTATCCTTATCACAATTTCCACTGCACTAGTTAGCACATTCATAACACATACACATTTCACATACATATCATATACCCAAAAAACGGTGGGTTAATCACACACCTGTCTATTTAGCGAAATCCTGAACTACTCGAATCTAACACGATCTAGAATCCCGAAACTCTTCTTATTCCCGTCGATTTGCTCCTAAGAACCAAAGTCAGAAATCGATCATCACCTAAGCTCATAAAATGGCCTATGGCCGAATATCAATACTTCCTTACCTTGCTTACCAAATCCCGAAAACTACTCCTTGCTCTTGAACTGTCGAAATCCCTAAGTGAAACCACATCAAAATCGGCTTAAGCATAAATTCATAGAAAAATAACCCTTGGCCGAATACCATACTTGCTTACCTTAATCACTTCAAATCCAAAAACTCCTCTAATACTCCTCTTTTCGACTATATACAAAAGACACAATGGTAAGGCACTATGAATATTCGGCTATCCATAGAAATCAAGACCACCCTTGATTTCGGCATACCAAAGAGATAGAAGAACGGTTAGGAGAGAACTCTTACTTACTATAGAGAATCGATTGGAGCAACCTTCAACCAATGACACCTCCGACTTCTATCACTTGCGACAGAGAAGAGAGAATATGGCCACTGAAGATTCGGCTAAGCCCTTAAAAATGTGATTCAATATTCGGTTATCTCTTAAAAGTAGATGTAGATGGAAGAAAAGAGGTATAAAAGTGGCTAAGAGATTTCGGCAATGGCTCTCAATGGAGATGAAACATTCGGCTAAGGTCTTGAATGATAAAGGGTCATTCGGCCATTCAAGCAAAGGTGTAAAATTGGGGTTGAAAGAAAATAAAGATGAAGAAGAGTATGTAGAGGAATTTCGCACACACTAAAAAGGAAGAAAAAGAACCCAAAAACACCTATAACCCCTTTAAATAGTTTCTGACCCCTATCTCCTCTTCATGGCCGAATTTGATTACCCAAAAGAGCCCCATGCTTGGCCACCACGTCAACTCATTATCATATCCCAATTTAATCTCCTACTATGTCTCTTCAACACTCATTCAAATTAAATTGAATTTAATCTACAATTATCTTACCTATTTAAAATAATAAATCACATAATTATCCCTTGTATCCACCAACTTAAAATAAAATAAACAATAATATCCCTTACTAATATCCCATTTAATCTCTTATCCTATCTCCTAAAATAAATAAAATAAAATCTCATTTGATCTAAATAAAGCCATAATTATCCTATATTAAAATAAATAAAACTACACTTATCCTACTCTTAGCCGAAATTTAAGAGGAGAAACAAGCTTAATCCTCACCCAAGTAGAAGTCCATTTGCCGTCCAACCTCTCCCTTCCCTGCCTTGACGCATCAGCAAAAATAAAACCAAAATACTGCTTCCCACGCGACTCGAACTCCCGACCTGCTGGAACCCCTTTGACGTAGGCTACAGATAACGCCCCAAGCCACTTTGCTGCTGGCTCCTTTGTGACATAAACTCCCCACAATTTCTTTTTAAGACCTCCTTCACCTAGCTCCCCCCCTTAACGCCAAGAGCAAAAATAAACCACGCCTCCCTGCTGCCAACAAGACTCGAACTCCAGACCTGCACCAAGCTTATGGCGTCATTTCCAGGCCCTTAAGTTGCGCCTTGCAGCCACTTTTACCAAGGCCTGCTTTATGCCAAAAACGCCTACAATTTTTCCCTTAAGGCTTCCCTGGCCTTGCTCCCCTTCTTGACGTAAAAATATAAGCCCATTGCTTCCCACGTCGCTCGAACCTTCTCCCCCTTAAGGCTCCCTTTGACGCCACCTTCCAAGCCCCAAGGTAGCGTCCTTGCCACCCCGCAATTGATTTCTTTGTGTCATGAATCCAACACAAATTTTCTTAAGGCTACCTTAGCCTAACTCCCCCTTTTTAACTTAAAATCCAATTATTTTCCCAAAGCTTTCACCTTCATCCTAGAGTTCTAAAAACCCTTAATTCACTTCCAAACACTGCCAAAACCTACTAACTCATGAATTATGCACGAACGCATAACCCCTAATCTAGGATGTTACAAAAATTGTACCTTTACGATTTGTCTAGGATGAGGGTTTCGACTGAGTAGTCTTCTCCGTTATCCTCAAGCTCACGTCTGTCGAGTGTGGGCTCACTTCAAATAAGAAAATATTTCACAAAAATTACTAGTGGGGTAATTTCACAATTTATCTAAACTTTTGGGTCAAGTTGTAAATCAAAAAAATATCTCTAGAAATTTTCTGAAATAATCTCTTCAAAGATTTTTCTCTCTACAACTTTCTCTTGAATTCAAGTGTGTGTCAAATAAAAACCCAATGCTCTCTTTATATAGGGAGATTTTAGAGAGTTCAACTATGATTAAACTTAATTACTTTAATATTAAATTAATATTAGATTAAATTTAATATTAAATCTTATTAAAAAATAGAATGTTTATCTACAAGATAAACATTAAATTAAATTTAATATTAACATAATCACTTTAATATTAAATAACAAAATACTATTAAGATAAGTATTAAATTAAATTTAATATTAAACTATTAAAATAATATTATTTTTGGAATAGTTAATCTAAAATCAAATTTTCTGTAGAGTCCTAGTAGGAGTGTAACTCTTCCACTGCTCAACCACCGAAGACCAACCGCCCCTGGCCACCGGGACACCGCCGGCACCGCCATGTCTAGTGATGCAGGTGCGACGCCCTTATGGCACCCTGAATCGGTTCGATCCGGGTCAGTGATGACCCGACCGGTTTAGTTTAGCCGCTGGTTGGACCGTTGGCCCGCTGTCACTTACCAGGCTTGATTCGACCAGTTTTTTGGGTATTGGTCTCAGTTTTGGGCTCCCGAGCCCAGTTTACGATCTTAGGGCCAATTTTCAAGTTCAATTACCCATTGGGCAAATTGTCTGACTTGAAAATTAATTTCTGAAAATATTTTCTTAATTTTAATTAATTTGATTAATTTAATTTTACTTGATCAAACTTAATTTTCCAAAAAATCACTTAGATTTTCCAAATTAATTTTTTAAGAAAATTCTTTAATCAAATTCTCTAGTTGAACAATTCTCACTACCACCTAATTTAATTCCACATTGAATAAATTGACTCAATTAAATTATTTCCAAAGTCTTAGAATTTTCTTCTGATTCAAACGCAATTCGATCGAGCTTTTGTTGAGCTAGCAGAGGGACCAATTGGACATATACAATTAGACTCTAATAATTGCAATTATGTCCAGAAGTATTGTTCCGATAATTTGCAATTACTTAATCCTGGAGTCAGTCCACAAGAAGTACCACAATTGAAAACTCCTTATTATATACTCTTTACGAAAACAATTCATCCAACTGATTTGTCCAATGACCTCGTCATATGCGTGTTACTCTCATATGATATCTTTGATTCCTTTGAGTTAAATCCGCTCACTCACTAAAATCATATTTTATCTTATTGTCACCATTATGTCTTCTTAATAATTAATAAGATCACTTTCAACAAATGACTGTGATAAATTGCTCATTCGAGAATGAGCAACCCGTGGCCATGTTTCATATTTATCAACCCACACAATACCAATGAGAGGATATCATTAACTCTTTAATTGAGCTATGAATTCCACTGTGTAACAGCCAATATTTCAGTGAAATCGGAACAGTGGTACCAAATCGCATAAAATGCAAAAGTTGGATTCTAGTAGCTAGAAGGAGCAAATAGCTATGGAATTCAAAACTAGAGGTCCTTATATGGTAATTAGACCATTAAGAAAAGTATGTAGATTTTTCTTGGTGACTCATCCATGGAAATATAGAAAAAAGGCAATGACTAAATTGGAAATAGCAAAATACTTATTAATTAAAAAGATGATAAAAGTTATCATCTTATTTTATGTCATCTTCTTCCTCAAAATAAACATGGAAACCCTAGGAGAGAGAAGAGACTTTCGTGGCCAAATTGGGTAAGTTTCCTTGTCCCGTTTTTAATAATTTTGATATTTTTGGAATCGGGATAGCTTAATCTCTCTATTTGGGGGATTAATTTTGAAAGTTATCAAAGTATGAAAATGGGTCATGGATGTATATGCTGGAAATTAGAAATTTATGGTGGAAAAAGAAAGATTATTGATAGATAAACAACTTTTACAAAGGGATTTTTGATGAAAACATGATTTAGGGACTAAAATCAAAAGTTGTAAAATTTGATGAAAAATTATGAAATTTTATGAATACATGTGCTGTAAAATTTGTAATGGGACTTTGGTTAGGCTTGGAATAGGGAGTAATTTGCACAAGTTTCATTTTCCGAGCCTAGGGACGAAAATGGAATTTATGGAAAAGTTAGAGGCAAAAATGTAATTTTGCCTAGGATGAAAATTTAGTCCACATGAATGTAAAATATGATAAATTGATGTTAAATTTACTCGTACAGATCCGGATAGACCGAATTCGGAGTTAGAACGAGGAATGAGGAAAATGTCAGATTAGTAGATTTTACGTACACGAACCTTTGTTAAGGTAAGTTCGTGTAACTAAATTGTATATATTTTTATGCTTGATTTAAATGTTGTGTTTGTGAATTTTATCAATGTCATAAAAATGTGAAATGATCACCTACTCGATATAGCCCGATAAATGAGAATGCCCAATAAAATGGTAAATGAATAAAATGTTACTCGTATGCTTGACATGAATGTGGAATGTGTTTTACTTGAATTACATAAATGTTACAGAGGTATGAAATAATAAAATGCCCGATAATGCTTGAAAAGTGTTTAAATCCCAGTTGAATAAATAGAAAATCGATGGATATGTGATTTCCCGAAACGAAAGAGGTCCTGCATTTGTTGCGGATAAGATTTAGCTCGGATGAGTAATCCTTCGACCTCAATTCTGATAGGATTTAGCCCGGATGGGTAATCCTGATATAGGTCCTCTCGAGCATATGTTATGGATTGAATTTATCCCGGACGGGTAATCCAAATCAAGCTCTTTATAGCATATGACGTAAAAAGGATTTAGCCTGGACTGGTAATCCTGTTGTTTATATATACGTGGCTCGAGAGTGTTCTATCTGAAATTGTACCTTATGGGTACCATTGGGCACGAATTGACGAATTTTGATTCGTACACCTCGAGTGTACTACTTGTGTATCTATCGATATTTCAAATAAATTCAATGGGCAAAGCTCTAATAAGGGCAAATATGAGTTTAAGACAAATTGACATGGAATGATATATATATATATGATATGAATTATGACATGAAAAAGGATATTACATGAAATACAAGGAAATGATGATTTATGACTAGTGATGTATGAAAATATGAAAAGATGATAATTGTACATGGAAATTATTTGATGAGAGTGTTCATCCTTGATTATATAATTGTACACCTTGAGTGTACTGCTACTTGGTGACCTTAATACTCGAATAAAATGAGTAAAGTCCTGACATGAAATGGTCTGAACTCGAAACGAACTACTATGAAACTATACTTGTAATAATAAGAGATAATATATACATACTTAATGAATACATGTTGTGGAAAGCATATATGCATGGAAACTTGATTGTTGATTGAGCTTATACATATCTTGATGTTATCGTGGATTACCTGACTAACAAGGGCAATGAGAATGTGTGTAGGGCTTGAAGTCAAATTAAGTGAATATGCCTTACATAGTTACCTCAAAATAGGATGAATGGTAAGATAAGTACCATGTTATATGAACTTACTAAGCATTTTATGCTTACCCCATTTTATTTTCCCCTATTTTAGAGTAAATCGGAAGCTCGTTGGATTGGAAGCTTGCCGGAGATCACTCACACTATCCATCGGCCCATATCGGTATAGTATGATAATCAATTATGGTTGTAATGGCATGTATAGGATATGTTGGAAATATTGGCATGTAAATGTAAATGATGCTTGTAATCTAGCCATTGGAATGGCTAGTAATGGTTGTTTTGATATACTTGTAATGTTATGCTATGGTAACCATATGTATATGTTAAGTAGTTGATCAAATCATGTTTAACACATGAATTGAACCAAGTTAGGATAGTAAACATGTATGCATGCAATGATAGGCCATGTTGAATGATAAAATTTGCTTATTTGAATGCTTAGAATGGTTGGATTGTACTTGGTATGTTTTGGTGCAGGAAAATGGTAAATTTGGGTGACAAATGAGGCTAGGAAATGGCTTTATTTTGTCCACACGGGCAGACACACGGGTATGTAGCTAGGTCGTGTGTCCCCTGCACCTTAAATTCGAGAAAACAAAATGCTAAGAATTGAGCACACGGGAAGAGACGCGGGCGTGTGTCTTAGCCGTGTGGGTGACACGGCCTTGAACACGGGCGTGTATCATGGCCGTGTGAAACCTGCACCTAATTTGAATTGAATTAATTAACCAAACGGCCTTGCACATAGGCGTGTGGCATGGTTGTGTGGCACAAGTTAGAGAGCTACCTAGTTTCGAACACGACCTGCAGCACGGGCGTGTACCAGGGTCACACGGGTGTGTCCCTTGGACCACACGGACGTGTGAGCCCTGCACCTTGTAAAATTTTGGAATTTCGCAAAAAATTTACTGAGTTCCCAATTTAGTCCCGACTTGATTCTCATGCTCGTATTGGGCCTCGATGGTCCATTTAAGGGACATTATGAATGACCTCGGTGAATGAATAGTAACTTGCCTGAATTAATCGATAAATGTTCTGAATGTTTTGGTAACGCTCCGAAACCCTATTCCGGTGACGGATACGGGTTAGGGGTGTTACACACTATTTCTAGTAAAGTCATGCCATACACAAGTCATGTACCCAACATACCGACTATGGGCTCGATCATCTTTAAAGAATAAGCCTCCACTTATATCAAAGCACATGAGTTACATATGCATGGTCAGTGACTAACTCAAGATTTAGGTAAATCACACCATGAACGTCACAAGTGAATTAAATTCACAAACGGATTCAGAATTAATTCATCTTGGGTCTAGTCCAATGTATCATTCTACCAATGAATACATGAATGTCTTTACCCGTGGAGTCAACTGCTCCGGTAGCCAAGACTAGCCATCTTCCTAATTGGAATTGTAGACGACATAATAATCCTTCTCAGTATTTGAATCAAATGCTCACTTCGATTCTTTTTTGGGAATACGAACTTATTTAGATTATCTACTAAAGTAAGATGTCTTTCTTGCAATATAAACGTTCTTACAATGCCACTTATCTTCAGTTTGAACTTAGACAATCAATGAGCTAATATTTTCTTGTCACAATTTTGTTATGCATGCAAAATATAAAAGACAGAAATACAAAAGACATAATAGTGAAATGTGAACTTAACTTTATTTATTTATTCATCGTTCAAATAAATAGAAAATAATTACATGTTTACTACAATATGGGCATATTTCCCAACATAGGGGATACAACCGTGTGACACCTGTTTACAAAATTTTTCAAACTTTTTGTATTTGTTTCAAATTGATCCTTGATTGATGTCGAGTTAATTTAAAGCATTCATAAGCTCAATTTAAACCCGAATTTGGTTGTATGTCATGTTATACTTGATCATATGTGATAAATAGATATTGAATTGACATTTTGAACTATGAATGGTATGTAATTATTTTGTATTCGTTGGTAGCATCTTATTACTCAGGTTCGACGACCAGACCGGGTAAGGGGTGTTACACACAAAACTCAATAGGTAGTCCCACCTACTTAGTAAACTAGGCCCTTAACCCAATTTCCCAAGTTATAAAGAATTTGATATTTATATTTTTTTTATTTTGTGTTTCTCTGTGCAATGTGAGATTACTAATATCGCAAGCTACTAATAAATATTATTGAGAGTTCTAAGTTCTTGAATGTCTTTATAACTAATTTTAAAACTTAAATTGAAAATAAGAGATATTGGATAGATGCTCAAGGAGCTTCTATTATATGATTTGATATGTTTTGTATAACATGAAAACATGATATACTTCTATATATTTGAATATGAAAACCATGTCTTATGAGCTATTGTGATTCTTCTGTGAAAATTGGAAATGGTTTAAATGATTAATAGTAGTTGTAATGCTCTAGTAAGCATAGTGATTAGCAATGATACAATTGGCATGCCATAGGGTTCATTGGTGAGTTTATGTTAGAAGATGCAATATCAAACTGTGATTAGAAGATGCCTTCGAGCGTAGCACTTATGTGTCCTATAGATCCATTTCTAGGGTGTTCGGATGGATGCATTTCTAGCACAATGTTAGGGTGATCGGTTGGGTTGCCACGTACCCAAATTATATCATACTAAGATTTACTAAGGAGAAATAAATCTAAATTCTGAAAATAAGATTTGATTATGAACATGAATTACTATATGTGGAATAAAATGATGAGTACTAAAGGTGAGTTAATAAGTAAAGAATGTGATGTAAACAAAGAGTTAAAACTCTTTGCTAATGAGATAATAAAATGAAAATTTAACATTGGTCAACTTATACATAATTTAAAATAAAGAAACCACTAGAGCTAAGTGGCCAAATTATGGAAAATTTGAATGATTCAAATATAAATGGTGTATTTATAATACTATAAGCGAAATTTCATTTTAAGAGCAAGAGGATCATAATTGGAACCACCTTGATTGTGTATTGAAATAAAAGACACGAACTAATTCTAACTGGCTTGAGAATTAATGATATACTAATAAGAGATAGGAATGAAATATCCTTAACATATGGCTTGTAACATCCTGAAATTGGGGCTATTTGTGATTGAATTATTTTTCTTGTGTTTAAATCTATGTGATATTATTTGTGGTGTTATAAGACTTAATTAGGGGTCTTGAGTAAGCTCGGTTTAGTAGGATAATTCTTAGTATGGTTTATTTAATGAAGTGGATTATGTGAGGTTAGCACTTAAGTTAATTTAAGTGTTAATTAAAGCACATAAGGAATTAATGGCAAAGTGGTTATGGTGTTTGAACTTATAGCTTGAGGTTAGAGGTTCGAGTAGTATGTTTAGCATTTTTAAAAGTTTATTTTGTATGTTAGCATTAATGGCCAGTCAACCTATGATTATGATAGGTTGGACTTTCATTTTGGTAAGTTGAATTTATTTTAAAGGAAAGCATGGAATAAGGGATAAGATTCCTAAGGTTATGGAAGGATATCTTGAAGTTATGGTAAATTGAGGGGACAAAAGGCTTGGTTTGTGGAAAATGTTTTGAAACTAACTCATGGCCAATTGACCATGAACTTGGACGGCAATGTGGCTAAGGGGAGGATTTGGCCGAATATGCTAGTAATTGGTAAGGTTTGGGAGTGTTTTGGTCATTCCTAGCATTTGGTGAAAAGGTTGCAATTCTCTCTCAATCTCTTTTCTTTTCTTTTGGCCGAATTTTACCTTGTGATAAGCCTAAACTCTTTTGACCATTTGGTCATTTCTTTTGCTCATCTTCTATTTTCTCCATTTCATTCTCTCAAAACCAAACATTCATCAACATCTTGTTCTCCTATTTGTTTTGCTTAAACACCAAAAATCTTCTATACTCTCTTCTTTGCCGAAACTCTATTCCCTTTTCCTATTATTTTCTTTTTGTTCTTTAGCCGAATATACCTCTTTGTTGTGCCAAAAATTTTCTTCTCCTATCTTGAATCACTTTGGCCGAATATTAAAGGTAGCATAGTTTTCCTCGGGACTTTTCTATCAATTGATTTTGGTAAGGTGGTAAGGGTTTATTTCAAAGGATTATTCTTTTAAAGTTTTCGTTTAAGCCGAAGGCTAATAACCTTAATGATGATGGTTGGTTGTAGGGAAGTGAGACCGGTTCACATTTAGGAGTGTGTTGGCTAGTGTTTGAAGGCTTTTGGGTAAGGTTTCGGGTTCACAAGGAACCCTTCTCAATTATTTTGGTTTGGACGAATAGGCCATGGCACTAATCTAGTTTTTGGCCGAATATAGGGGCAAGGAAAACTTGTGTGGCCGATTTGTCTATTCGGGATTTAGGACTCTCGTTAGTATCAGGTGTGTGCATACACATCTTATAATCTTTTAAATATGCTAAGTGTTATATTATGCCTAATCGGTTTGTGTAGACATGGATGTTATACCATCATGGTATTAACAAGGACACGGGTAAGTCTTTATTACTTTGAGATTATTATTTGATGCTTTTGGGAAGCATGTCACATTTGGTATGTGCAATATTTGGTTTATGGTAATGATAAATCTATGAACGTTGTTAAATAAACCTATTATCATGATTTCAGTAAAAGTATATAATTGTTGATATGGGTTGATGAGTGGAGGGGGCAGTGATATTTGTGTCGACGGACACCAGTGTTTTGGTAACACATTGTGACTACGGTCACCAGAGGTTTGGTACCTCCAGAGGTTTGGCACCTCATAGCGACTTGTCCCTGTGGTTGATACCACCGTGGGTTGGCCCCACTTTGAGATATGGGATCGTCTGCCAGTGATTTGGTATCACACGATGGGTTGGCCCCATCATTTGATTGTGACTTCGGGTCACCAGTGGTTTGGTACCACAATATTGATGGATTTCGTGACTATACGTCACCAGTGGTTTGGCACCACCAGTGGTTTGGTACCACACGGGGTAGAGAAAGGCGTACGGATGGCTAGGTTGGGTGCATATTAAACTTGTGCATATTAAATTAATTATGATTTGTGTATGATGTTACATTAAACCGGAAAAAGGGTTACACATTGGGTCTTGATGACTCACCTTTTTCCTTTAACATTTTCAGTGACTCGTAGTTGCGGATAAGGAGCTTTGATGAACTCGAGGCGGCCATGCAATGAAAATATGGACTAGGTGGATTTGGAACTATTTTTATTTTAATATGGGTTTGATTTATTTTGTTTAAGATGTAATAAGGCCTCCTAAAATTTGCACTTGGATTATTTTATGTTTTGATAAATTGCTTAACTATTTTATGATATTAAAATGGGTACACATGTTTTTCTCAAATTAATTCGTAAAAATGTTTTATTGTGCCATCGGGTACACTTGAAATCAGAATAACCTAACTTAGTATATTTTAAATGACATTAAGTAATGCTTTCTTCATAACACCTCAACTGTTTTAAATCAAAACAATATCTTTTATCAAAATTTAAAACGACTTAAAAAGGGATTTTCAAAAGTTTTTCCTCCGTAGCATACCAAATTCGGTCGTAATGTTTGGGCCGGGTTTGGGGTGTTACAAATTGGTATCAGAGCCCGGTTCAAAGCTCGGCTGTGGGGGCCCAAGGCCCAAAAATGTTTTGGTAGGTCTATTTGAAATATTTTGGTTTTGAATAAGCATGGCACCGAGTCTCCAGACCGATCCGCCTGTAAGTACCTCTAACTTTTTGTATGGATTATTATTATAGAAGGGTAAGAAGGGAACGTAGTTAGTGTGATAGGTGTTGAACCTTAGGACTAGTCCACCCCAACAAAACTCATAAGACTTTAATGGCCTAATTAAAACCAACCCGTGACCAAGTCGCCGAGTTAGGGTGTGGTAACCTTAGTGCGCATGTCTAGGATTGGATCCGAAAGAGCTTGGTATTTAAGCAGTCCTCGTGACTCACCTCCTCTTCGCGGGATTCCTACTTGGTGCGTAGCTTCGGTTCACCCTAACCAAGAGGACTCGGTCATAGGCCAAACACATTAAATAAAACCCAAAAGGGATTAACCCTGTTTTGTGAAAGCTCTAAGTTTTAAAAATCGTTATGATACTCATTTCAATAGCAACAAAAATTTACTTTCAGAAAATTTTCAAAATATTCTTCAACTTACCAAAATTACTGAAATTTCCCTAGTGGCAAAATTACTAAAAATACCCACTCGGATAGAAAGCGGACAATAATGCCCAAGAGTGCATAGGTATGAAAGGTATAGGGAATGGATGTACTTTTCTATGTAAATTAGGACAGAAGACTTAAAACTTTGATTGATCGAAATAATCTCTATTAAATTCTTTTCATAAAATTTATTCGCGGATAACCAAGTGAAACATGTACTAATTCATAAAAATTTCCTAATTAGATTAAAGCGATAGTTAGAATGAGCTTTAGAGGACGTGGTCATCGTGGGCGCGGAAGGGTAGGATGACCGTGTCGTAACTCGCCGATCGGGTCGTGGATCCGAGAATGAGGTACCACCGCCACCACCACCCCAACCTTTGGAGCCGAGGAGCAGGATCGACGGGTGATGACGCAGTGTCTGGCGATCTTACGCCGCGGGTTCTAGAGAGAGTAGCTGGAATGGGTGGAGGTGGAGGAGCTCGGAAGTCGGTACCTGAGAGACTTCGAGCTAACGGAGCTGAATTTTTCCGAGGTGTGTCCGGTGTAACGCCCAATACGGCTGAGTATTGGCTAGAATCGATCGAAAGAATCATGGATGAGATAGATCTGATGAATGAGGAGAAACTGAAAGGAGCGGTGTCGCTTCTCAAGGATGAGTCATATCGATGGTGGCTCACGGTTCGAGATGGTGCTACGGCAGATGATCTGACTTGGGAATACTTCAAAGCTGCTTATCAGAAGAAGTATGTGGGCACAAGCTACATTGATGCACAGAGGAAAGCTTTTCTGGGGTTGGTACAAGGAAATAAGTCTGTGTCGGAGTATGAAGCAGAATTCTTGAGGTTGAGCCGCTATGCTCAGGGTATAGTGTCAACGGAGCATGATCGTTGTGTCCACTTTGAAGACGGACTTAGGGATGAGTTAAGGTTGCTGATTGCTCCGCAGCAGGAGCGTGAGTTTGCTGTCTTGGTGGAAAAAGCTAAGGTAGCCGAAGGGGTCAAGGAGTCCGTGAGACGTAACTATGATAGGAACAAGCGTAAAAGAGGATTTGGGTCGTCTGCTGATCGGGTGGTAATGTTCGTAAAAAGGGTGAGGCGAGTGGGCCGAATCGGCAGAAGGCCCATGGTCGCTAACTGAGAGACTCGCTCACAGTCGCCGTGGCAAATCGCATTGGGGAGGTTGTTGGACCGGTGAGAAGGGGTTGCTTTGAATGTGGGTCTTTGGACCACCGTGTAAGGGATTGTCCTCGGAAGTTAGCCAAGAATCACCGAGAGGGTCGGAACCGTGCTCGTGCTAGAATGTAGGACCACCACGGAGGGTCGTGGTAATGGTAGAGGAGGAAATGGATCTAATCGAGGTCGCAAAATTTCGGCGGAAGGTACAGGCGACGTGAAGCAAGGCGCACTGGTCTAGTCTATCATATGCGAGGCGTCGAGAGGAAGGTGATGCACCGGACGTTATAACCGTGACGTTCTTAATCTTTGGTGTTCCATATCTTTGCTTTGATTGATGTGGGTTCGACGCATTCATACGTTGCTAGTAGTGTGGTAGAGACTATGAACTTAGACTTCGAGACTGCTTCTAGGGAGATGACTGTAATTAGTCCTTTAGGTCACTCTGTAGTTGTTAATAAGCTATATAGAGATGTACCTCTAGAACTCCAAGGGTCATGTTTGTGGCTGATCTGATGGAACTGCCGTTTGGGGAGTTCGATTTGATCCTTGGTATGGACTGGTTGGTTAAGTATCAGGGCAAGGTTGGACTGCGCTGCTAAGCGCATGGTTCTTAAGATGGCTGAGGGTGATGAAGTGGTCATGATAGGTAATAGAAGAGATTACCTATCTAATGTAGTGTCTGCGTTGAAGGCTGAAAAGATGGTCAGGAAAGGTTGCGAGGCGTTTTTGGTTCGAATTTGTGCTTTGGAAGCTAAGGAGTCAGCGGTTGAGAAGGTCCGAACAGTAAGGGAATTCACTGATGTGTTCCCAGAAGAACTTCCGGTCTGCCTCCAGATCGGGAAGTTTAATTTGGTATAGACTTGCTACCGAACGGCACACGTGTCAATAGCACTCACCGAATGGCACCAAAGGAATTGGTGGAGCCAAGGCTCAAATTCGTGAGCTTTTGGACCAAGGATTTATCCGACCAAGTATATCTCCGTGGGGAGCACTGTGTTGTTTGTTAGGAAGAAGGATGGTTCAATGCGGATGTGTATCGACTACCGCCAATTGAACAAGCTAACGATCAAGAACAGTATCCGTTGCCTCTCGGATTGATGACTTGTTTAACCAACCAAGGGTGCATCGGTATTTTCAAGATAGATCTTAGGTCGGGATATCATCAACTCAAGGTGAAAGAGGTTGATGTGCACAAGACGGCATTCCAACAAGGTATGGGCATTACTAGTTTTTGGTGATGCCTTTTGGGTTGACTAATGCACCAAAGAAGCATTCATGGACTTAATGAATAGAGTGTTTCAGTGATGATTGGATCAATTTGTCGTGGTGTTTATAGCCGACATATTGGTTTACTCAAAGACGGAGAAGGAGCATGACATGCATTTGCGTATAGTTCTACAAGTACCGAGAGAGAAGATTATATGCCAAATTCGGTAAGTGTGAATTTTGGCTTAGAGAGGTGGCTTTCTTAGGTCATGTGGTGTCGAGGAAGGGATTAGAGTAGATCCTCGCAAGGTGGAAGCGGTGTTGGATTGGAAACCCCTAGGTCGCAAGTGTAAATTGAAGCTTTTGGGTCCGCGGGGTATTATCGGAGGTTTGTGGAAGGATTCTCTTTAATCGCAGCGCCGTTGACTAAGTTGTTAAGAAAGGGAAGTTAACCCCAAGGTTCATCGGCCCGTATACTGTGTTGAAGCGAGTAGGACCGGTAGCTTACCAGCTCGAGTTGCCGTAGGTAGAGTTAAGGCAAATTCACGACGTCTTCCATGTGTCAATGCTTAGGCGATATCGGTCCGATCCATCGCACGCTGTGCCCTGTGGCGTAGATTGAGGTTAACTCGGATCTATCTTTCGAGGAGGAGCCAGCCTTCAGATCTTAGAACGTGATGTCAAGGTTTTGCGTAAGAAAGCAGTACCCTTAGTGAAAGTGCTATGGCGAAACCATGGTACGGAGGAAGCGACGTGGGAACCCGAAGATGTGATGAGGCAGCAATATCCCCATCTTTTCGATCGTAATTTCGAGGACGAAAATTATTTTAAGGGGTAGAACGTAACATCCCGAAATTGGGGCTATTTGTGATTGAATTATTTTTCTTGTGTTTAAATCTCTGTGATATTATTTGTGGTGTTATAAGACTTAATTAGGGGTCTTGAGTAAGCTCGGTTTAGTAGGATAATTCTTAGTATGGTTTATTTAATGAAGTGGATTATGTGAGGTTAGCACTTAAGTTAATTTAAGTGTTAATTAAAGCACATAAGGAATTAATGGCAAAGTGGTTATGGTGTTTGAACTTATAGCTTGAGGTTAGAGGTTCGAGTAGTATGTTTAGCATTTTTAAAAGTTTATTTTGTATGTTAGCATTAATGGCCGGTCAACCTATGATTATGATAGGTTGGACTTTCATTTTGGTAAGTTGAATTTATTTTAAAGGAAAGCATGGAATAAGGGATAAGATTCCTAAGGTTATGGAAGGATATCTTGAAGTTATGGTAAATTGAGGGACAAAAGGCTTGGTTTGTGGAAAATGTTTTGAAACTAACTCATGGCCAATTGACCATGAACTTGGACGGCAATGTGGCTAAGGGGAGGATTTGGCCGAATATGCTAGTAATTGGTAAGGTTTGGGAGTGTTTTGGTCATTCCTAGCATTTGGTGAAAAAGGTTGCAATTCTCTCTCAATCTCTTTTCTTTTCTTTTGGCCGAATTTTACCTTGTGATAAGCCTAAACTCTTTTGACCATTTGGTCATTTCTTTTGCTCATCTTCTATTTTCTCCATTTCATTCTCTCAAAACCGAAACATTCATCAACATCTTGTTCTCCTATTTGTTTTGCTTAAACACCAAAAATCTTCTATACTCTCTTCTTTGCCGAAACTCTATTCCCTTTTCCTATTATTTTCTTTTTGTTCTTTAGCCGAATATACCTCTTTGTTGTGCCAAAAATTTTCTTCTCCTACCTTGAATCACTTTGGCCGAATATTAAAGGTAGCATAGTTTTCCTCGGGACTTTTCTATCAATTGATTTTGGTAAGGTGGTAAGGGTTTATTTCAAAGGATTATTCTTTTAAAGTTTTCGTTTAAGTCAAGGCTAATAACCTTAATGATGATGGTTGGTTGTAGGAAGTGAGACCGGTTCACATTTAGGAGTGTGTTGGCTAGTGTTCGAAGGCTTTTGGGTAAGGTTTCGGGTTCACAAGGAACCCTTCTCAATTATTTTGGTTTGGCCGAATAGGCCATGGCACTAATCTAGTTTTTGGCCGAATATAGGGGCAAGGAAAACTTGTGTGGCCGATTTGTCTATTCGGGATTTAGGACTTTCGTTAGTATCGTGTGTGCATACACATCTTATAATCTTTTAAATATGCTAAGTGTTATATTATGCCTAATCGGTTTGTGTAGACATGGATGTTATACCATCATGGTATTAACAAGGACACGGTAAGTCTTTTTACTTTGAGATTATTATTTGATGCTTTTGGGAAGCATGTCACATTTGGTATGTGCAATATTTGGTTTATGGTAATGATAAATCTATGAACGTTGTTAAATAAACCTATTATCATGATTTCAGAGAAAAGTATATAATTGTTGATATGGGTTGATGAGTGGAGGGGCGTGTGATATTTGTGTCGACGGACACCAGTGTTTTGGTAACACATTGTGACTACGGTCACCGAGAGGTTTGGTACCTCCAGGTTTGGCACCTCATAGCGACTTGTCCCCGTGGTTGATACCACCGTGGGTTGGCCCCACTTTGAGATATGGGATCGTCTCGCGGTGATTTGGTATCACACGATGGGTTGGCCCCATCATTTGATTGTGACTTCGGGTCACCAAAGGGTTTGGTACCACAATATTGATGGATTTCGTGACTATACGTCACCAAAGGTTTGGCACCACCAAAGTGGTTTGGTACCACACGGGGTAGAAAGGCGTCGGATGGCTAGGTTGGGTGCATATTAAACTTGTGCATATTAAATTAATTATGATTTGTGTATGATGTTACATTAAACCGGAAAAAGGGTTACACATTGGGTCTTGATGACTCACCTTTTTCCTTTAACATTTTCAGTGACTCGTAGTTGCGGATAAGGAGCCGATGAACTCGAGGCGCCATGCAATGAAAATATGGACTAGGTGGATTTGGAACTATTTTTATTTTAATATGGGTTTGATTTATTTTGTTTAAGATGTAATAAGGCCTCCTAAAATTTGCACTTGGATTATTTTATGTTTTGATAAATTGCTTAACTATTTTATGATATTAAAATGGGTACACATGTTTTTCTCAAATTAATTCGTAAAAATGTTTTATTGTGCCATCGGGTACACTTGAAACTGTAACAACCTAACTTAGTATATTTTTAAATGACATTAAGTAATGCTTTCTTCATAACACCTCAACTGTTTTAAATCAAAACAATATCTTTTATCAAAATTTAAAACGACTTAAAAAGGGATTTTCAAAAGTTTTTCCTCCGTAGCATACCAAATTCGGTCGTAATGTTTGGGCCGGGTTTGGGGTGTTACATGGCTAATCTTCCACAAATTGATGTGGCAAATTAGGCTTTCCCAGCATACTTAATAACCTTATTCTCGAGCAAAATAGCATCTTTTGCATATATTTTTGTTATTTTTAGATTTTAAGTTAATAAGTCAAAATGTCTCATTTTTTCGCATTTTGTGACTCAATTTTGCCAATAGTTTCATTGGGGGCCTAACATGTATTGAGTACTGTAGGGACGTGTTGGAGGTTGAAAACGAGCAAGAATGGTATCCAAGGAAACGGTATCGCGATATCCACACCTTGGAATCGCGATATCTCCAACAGTATGGAAGACTGGACAAACCCTTTAGTGGTATCGCAATATCCACCCTTCCAAGAATACCTCTAGGCTCGACACTACCCGAGGTATCGCGATATCCTCTTCTGGGTATCGCAACACCGACATTGTTAGGGGAACAAACTTGGACAAAAAGGGTAGTCTTTGTCCACCCGATCCACCAATCACCCAAGGCCCATGTAGGGGCATTTTTAGCAATGAAAACTCATCAGAAGATAGCCTAAAACAACAAAAATTGGCTGAGGACGAGAGAGACACACATTAACTTAGTTTTAGGTTTAGTTTTCACTAGGTTTTCTCTTAGTTTTTTTGCACTTTTTTTAGGGTTTTCATTTTCTCTTCTTCTTTCTAAGTTTAGAGTTTATTTTTCTGCATTTACTTCTTATTCTTATTGTTCTTAATGTTAGTTAAATTAATTATCACTGTAGCTTAGGTTTATCTACACTTTCAATCCTTGTACTTTATTAAAGTTAGTTCCTTTTATGTTTATTGCTTTATATTTTCTTGTTGAATGCTTTTAGTTTCATATTCTTTAAGTTGTCTTGCATAATAATCTCAACTTTTATATTTTTCTTAAACTTTACTTTAATGGTTGTTTTGTTTTTTATTTCCATGTTCATCCTCTTTGTTTTTAGCACGAGTAGCTAAACCTAAAAGAAGGTTGGTTGAATATATGTGGGTAAGCTGATTTTTGGACCAAAGACTAAATTGCAATAAATAGGACTAAATCAAATAGACCTTGTCACACCTCAAAATAAGGCCTAGGAGTTTTAGGGGTATTTTAGGAATTTTAGCCTTAGAGTGTTTGGAATTTTGTGACATGGTATACCGGTAATATTTTCAATTATGACATTTTAGAAAATCAAATCAATTTATGAAAATGAGTTTTTAAATACCTTTAATTTTGAAAATAGGACTGATTTGCAAAAGAGTCAAAATTGTGAGTCTTTATGAAGCAATTTAACTAGATTTTAAAATCCAAGCAAAATAACCTCTCTTCACCAAGTTATTTCACGTAAAAACTACCCAAAATTTGTGTTTGTCATCCATTCATTCTCTTTTTCTATTTCAATCAATTTTGAACTCCAAATCTTAATTCCTTTTTATTTCTATCATCTCTTAAGTTATAAACCTTTATAAAAACCAAGAAAATCACCCAAAAACTTCATCATCTACATCATCTTCTCCAAACGTTTGTTTTTCTGGATTTGCGTCAAATCTCGTTTTTCTTCCATCGAAGGTAACCATTCGACTTTCTATGAGTTTTAAATGATATCTAGTCCCTTAAACTAAATTTGTAGCCATTGAAACACGTTTTAAATAAAAGCCAAAAATTAGGTCTTTAATAGTGGATTTCGAGATTTTGCAAAAAAACGTGGTTCCAAAGTGTTTTTCAACTTGTTTTAACATGATTAGAAGGTTTCTAACTTTACTTTGACGTTTCATTAAAGAATTCTTGAGTTTTAATGAATTTTCAGAAAATAGCTGTAACATCCTAGATTAGGGGTTATGCGTTTGGAGCATAACTCAAGTATTAGTAGGCTTTAAGTGTGTTGGGATATATTTTAGGAGTTTTTGAGAACTTTGGGTGAAGGGGAAAAACTTTGGAAAATATTGGATTTTTAGGTAAAAAGGGGAAACTAGGCAGGGAGGCGTTAAAAAAAATTTTGAGAAGGTTAGGACGCAAGAAAGTATTTGGCAAAGTGGCTTGTGGCGCTAAGGTGCAAGGGGGCTTCAGGAGGGAAGAGGTTCGAGTCTGGGTGATAGCATGGGAGTGTTTTATTTTTTGCGTCAGGAAGGGAAGTTGGGCCAGGGACGTCTTAAGAGTGGTTGTTGGGGATTTATGGCACAAGAAACGCCTTGGTAAAGTGGCTTCCATGCGCCACTTAAGGGCTGGAGGTGACGCCTGGAGCAGGTCTCGGGTTCGAATCATGGTGGCTGCATGGGACGTGTTTTATTTTTGGGTTTTTTTGGCGTTAAAGAGGAAGGGGTTAAGCTAGGAAGGCCTTAAAAATAAATGGCCAGGATTGTGGACATGAAGGTCGGTTTGGTGGAGTGGCTTGGGGCGCCACTTAAGGGCCTTGGTGAATGGACTCGAGTTCGAGTCACGATGGAGACAAGGCATGTTTATTTTTGCCTTTAGCAGACAAGGGGGAGCTAAGGAAGGAGCTCTTAAAAGGAGTTGTAGAGAGTTTATGTCACACAAAGACGCCATAGCAGAGTGGCTGGAGGCGTAGGGTGTTTCCAACAGGTCTTGGGTTTGAAACCTAGGGGCAGCAGTTGGGTGTTTTTATTTTTGCTACTGGCGTGAAGGAGAAGAGCGGGTGGCCTGCACACTAAATCATAATAGAATCAGGCATATCACATATTACACATTCAAAACATAGAATACAGGTTATGATGCATTCCCAAACCCAAACCTAGTTGATACCAATTTGTAACACCCCAAACCCGGCCCACAAGCCCTGACCGGATCTGGTATGTCACTGCGGAAAAACGTTTGAAAATATTTTGACTTAATGTTAAAGTAAATAAATTTATAGTCTTTAGGCGGGAAACCTTGTGTAATTAAAATTTCGAAATAACTTAAGTTGTTACCAAATTCCCGGTTTGAAATTTTATCATATATATATTTAAGGAAAAATAATCATTTGTAGTTAATATTTAAATTGTCAATCCATAAAAAAAAACATAATAATAAAAATGCTTGGTAAAAATACTTAAAACTTTCAAGGGCCCTATTACAACTCAAATAAATAAAATAAGATTAAAATAAAAATGAACCAAGGTCCATGTAAACTAAGTTTCCCCTTTGCATGGCCACTCGAGTCCCTCCGGCTACTCATCCGCGATCTACGAGTCACCCAAAAGTTAAGGGAAAGGTGAGTCACCAAGACTCAATGTGTAACCCTTCCCCAGGTTAATGCAACAGCTTACACAAATCATAACTAAGTATGGCATGCACCCAACCTAGCCATCCATCACTCCTTTTCTACCCCGTGTGGTACCAAACCACCGTGGTGCCAAACCACTGGTGACCCAAAGTCACGATATCCATCAATATTGTGGTGCCAAACCACCGTGACTCAAGTCACGAATAATAGCTTGTGGGGCCAACCCACGTGTGATACCAAATCACCGTGTCAATCCCGTTATGTCAATCGTGGGGCCAACCCACGTGGTGCTAAGCCACCGGGACGACGCTATGAGGTGCCAAACCTCCGGTGACTTAAAGTCACGAAACGTGGTACCAAAACCACCGGTGTCCAAAGACACGGATATCACTTCCCCCTCCACTCATATCACCCACAATAATACAATGTACATATAAAAGAAATCATGCCAATCATGCTTAAATAATAACATACACCGAATTTATCAAAGGCCATATTCTCATATATCACATATACCAAATATGTCATGCATCAACATGCATCATATAACAAGCTCATATCGAAAACGGGCTTACCCGAATCTTGCCCATACCCTTACGGTATCCATCCGCATCTACACATATCCGGTTTAACACATACAATTTATTAACAATTTATTAGCTATGAAGTGTGTAAGTACACACCTGCTTCTATCGCGAATCCTAGATCCCGAAGATCCGATCTACTGTGCTATATCCCTTGACCCTATATTCGGCCAACACTATGGTTAGTCATAGGCCATATTCGGTTTTACCAACCTAAATCCCGAAGGATCTGTCGCTTAATAATAGTACTCACCTTTAGCCGATTTGGTTTCCAACCAAATACGGAAAACTGTTGTTTGTTCCCTGAGTCGTCAAAATCCTTGATCCCTACAAATCCCGAAAGCTTCCCCTTTAATGTTCCTTAATGTTGGCTACCTTCACAAGAAACACACATCATGGCACATGCATATTCAGCCATCCCCTAAACCAAGGCTTAATCCTTGATTCGGCACACTTAAAAGAAAGAGAACTCAAACCGATTGCTAGGATAGAAATTACTTACCACCACCTTCCTTTCCACTCCTAAAGCACCCTTAAAGAATCGGCTTCAAGACCCCAAGGAGAAAGATTTCGGCACTTGAATGGTGAAGGGAGATCACAACAGTGGAGAGAGCTTAATGTTTATAGAAATCGGCCATGGATAAAAATCTATGGATAGAAATCGGCTATGGTGTTTCTTTATGGTTTCAACAAAGGGAAATAAGGGAAAGAAAAATACCACGTTCGGATATGGCTTCAAAAAAAAAAGAGGAAAAGAGAGAGCTTCCCTTACTAAAATTTTCGGCAAGAGCACTAAAGAAGAAACAAAATAATTTCGGCATACCAAATAAGCACACCCCCAAAGCCGAAAATACCACCCTAGGAAGTCCTACCCTTGGCCACCACGTCTTTACTTGTCCAACCCCAAATTAACCTCCTAATTTACCTCTTCAACATCCATTCAAAAAGAATTTAAAATAATTAAATCCTTATCCCTTATCACCTCTTCAAATAAATAATAAAATAAAATAATAAAATAATAATTATCCCCTCTTCCAGCCGAATTCAAAGACAAGCATCAAGCTTATCCTCATCCCTTTGAGAGCCCATGTGTAGGCCACCCGCTCTTCTCCTTCACGCCAGTAGCAAAAATAAAAACACCCAACTGCTGCCCCTAGGTTTCAAACCCAAGACCTGCTAGAAACACCCTACGCCTCCAGCCACTCTGCTATGGCGTCTTTGTGTGACATAAACTCTCTACAACTCCTTTTAAGAGCTCCTTCCTTAGCTCCCCCTTGTCTTAACGCTAAAGGCAAAAATAAACATGCCTTGTCTCCATCGTGACTCGAACTCGAGTCCATTCACCAAGGCCCTTAAGTGGCGCCCCAAGCCACTCCACCAAACCGACCTTCATGTCCACAATCCTGGCCATTTATTTTTAAGGCCTTCCTAGCCCTCTTTAACGCCAAAAAAAACCCAAAAATAAAACACGTCCCATGCAGCCACCATGATTCGAACCCGAGACCTGCTCCAAAGCGCCACCTCCAAATTTCTTAAGTGGCGCATGGAAGCCACTTTACCAAGGCGTTTCTTGTGCCATAAATCCCCAACAACCACTCTTAAGACGTCCCCGCCCAACTTCCCTTCCTGACGCAAAAAATAAAACACTCCCATGCTATCACCCAGACTCGAACCTCTTCCCTCCTGAAGCCCCCTTGCACCTTAGCGCCCAAGCCACTTTGCCAAATACTTTCTTGCGTCCTAACCTTCTCAAAATTTTTTTAAGGCCTCCTGCCTAGTTTCCCCTTTTACCTAAAAATCCAATATTTTCCAAAGTTTTTCCCTTCACCCAAAGTTCTCAAAAACTCCTAAAATATATCCCAACACACTTAAAGCCTACTAATACTTGAGTTATGCTCCAAACGCATAACCCCTAATTTAGGATGTTACAGTTCTACCCTCCTTAAAAATAATTTCGTCCTCGAAATTACTTACTAACGAATAATCGTACATCTTAACTCACCGCACTACGCTTATGCTGCGCACTCTGATCTTAATAAAACCATCATACTTCCTAGGCACAATCTCTAAGTTCATAATCAAAGTTCCCTACACTTCACTAGCAACATAAGAACGAACTAACTTAACCACAAACAAGACAATTGAGGGTATTCCGGAAATAAGAAACTTACCCGTTGTCACATCTGGCACATCTTCCTCCTCGTGACGGCCAACCACATAAAACAACCTTGGTTTCCTTGCCTCTGCACCTTCAGCACCTCGGCCACGCCCGTTACCATTTCCATTACCCCTAGCTGCACCTCGACCCCTTTGTGGTTGCTGGCCATCCCTCCTGAATTGACCACATCCTTGATCCTCCGCTTGGGTCCTAGCCAACTTCCGCGGACAATCCCTTACTCGGTGCTCCATTGATCCACACTCAAAGCACCCTCTACTTCCAGCCAAACATTCTCCCGAGTGGGATTTCCCGCATCTAGCACACTGAGGTGGCCACTGAGCAGGCTTTGCGGCTCTTTCTGATTCCCCAAATCTAGCCCTCTTCTGCACATCACTGCCCGATCCAGACGATCCAAAGCCTCTCTTCTGTTTGTTCCTTTCGTGGTTACGTCTTACGGACTCCTTGATCCCTTCGGCTACCTTAGCCTTTTCCACTAGGACTGAAAACTCACGCTCCTGTTGTGGAGCAATCAGCAACCTTAGATCATCCCTAAGTCCGTCCTCAAAGCGGACACAGCGTTCGTGCTCTGTTGACACAATTCCCCAAGCATAGCGGCTCAGTCTTAAAAATTCTGCTTCATACTCAGACACAGACTTATTCCCTTGAACCAACCTCAGAAATGCTTTCCTCTCAAGATCAATGTAGCCGGTCCCCACATACTTCTTCCGGTATGTCGCTTTGAAATACTCCCAAGTAAGGTCATCTGCCGCAGCACCATCCCGAACCGTGAGCCACCACTAGTATGACTCATCCCTGAGGAGCGACACCACTCCTTTCAACTTCTCCTCAGCCGTCAGATCTAGATCATCCATGATCCTCTCAGTTGATTCCAACCAATACTCCGCCGTACTGGGTGCCACACCTGATACACCCCGGAACACCTCAGCTCCATTGGCTCAGAGTCGTTCGGGTACAGATTTCCGAGGTCCCATACCTCCACCTGTTCCAGCCACCATCTCAAGGACTCGCAAAGATAGCTCGCGATATCGCCTCACCCCGTCCGATCCTGGCCGCTCAACACCAAAAGTTGGGGGTGGTGGCGATGGTATCTCATTATCAGACCCTTGACCCGACCTAACGGGTTCTGACACGGTCATTCTTCCTCTACCGCGTCCACGATGGCCACGTCCTCTAGAACTCATTTCTAACGATTGCGTTTTAATCTGATTAAGAAATTTTATGGATTAGTACTTGTTTCACTTGGTTATCCGCGAGAATTTTATGAAGAGAGCTTAATAGGGATTCTTTCGATCATTCAAAGTTTCAAGTTTTCTATCCTAATTCACAGAAAAGTACATCCATTCCATAGTATCTCCCATACACACTCACTCTTCGGCATTTCTGTCCGTTCCTATCCTAGGGGTTTTTCGTCATTTGTCCTACAGGGGTATTTTTGTAATTTGCCAAAATAAGGTTTCTCGGTGATTTTGTCAACAAGGGTATTTTGGTAATTCTGAAATCTCGGGGGTATTTCGGTAATTTTGAAATTTTGGGGTTTTTCGGTAAATTTGAATTTCCAGGCATTTCTTGTGAATTAACTGTGGTAAATTTATAAATCGTAATAAATCATGGGTATTTCCAAATTTTTAAAACTTGGGGGTTCTTTTTGAGAATTTGTTTTCCAACTTGGTAGTGTTGCCAAAAATTTTGAACATCAAGGTCATTTTGGTAATTTTGTAAGTTAGGGGCATTTTGTAATTTTCCAAAATCATGGCATTTTGATGTTTGCAAAATGTAAGTTTCCAATATTTTTGTAAAGTAGAAATATTTTAACAAAAATCGAGGGTATTTTCTGAAAATCTTAAAACTAAAGGCATTTTAGAAATTTACAACACAGGGCATTTTTGTAATTTTTCCACTAAGGGTATTTTTGTAATTTTCATAAATCGAAAATTTTTCGGAAAATTTTGTAAAATAGTTCTCACAAGTTTAAAGGGTAATTTTAAGAGTTTTAAAACTAGGGTTTTTATAAAAAAAATACGGCTAGTTCCCTTTCGGGTTTTAGTTATTGGGTTTAGCCTATGAATAAGTCCTCATGGTTAGGGTGAACTGAAGCTACGCACTGGTAGGATTCTGCGAAGAGGAGGTGAGTCACTAGGACTGCTTAAGTACCAGGCTCTTCCGGATCCAATCCTAGACATGCGCACAAGG
The DNA here is from genome assembly GCA_025698515.1 of Gossypium sturtianum. Lineage (NCBI taxonomy): Eukaryota > Viridiplantae > Streptophyta > Magnoliopsida > Malvales > Malvaceae > Gossypium > Gossypium sturtianum. The sequence continues at coordinate 58,247,183 of CM046952.1, forward strand.
GTTACCACACCCTAACTCGGCGACTTGGTCGTAGGTTTGTTTAATTAAGCATTTAAAGTCTTATGTCTTTTGTTGGAGTGGGCTAGTCCTAAAGTTCAAACACCTATCATACTATCTACGTTCCATACCTACCCTTCTACCAATAATAATTCATACAGAAGTCAGAAGCACTTACCTGGGCGGATTGGTGCCGGAGACTCGGGCCATGCTGTTCAAAACCAAAAATATTTCCAAAAAGGCCTACCAAAACATTTTGGGCCTTGGGCCCCCACAGCCGAGTTTTGAACCGGGCTCTGATACCAATTTGAAACACCCCAAACCCGGCCCACGAGCTTTGACCAGATTTGGTATGTTCCTCAAGTAAACCGGTTCAAAATTCTTTTGTTCTTAGGAAAACTTGTGTGATTTTAAGAAAAATATTGTTTTGGGTTGGGCTTGTGTTGAAAACAGGTTCGTTTTATATTGAAATCCCTTTTATCTTAAGTGACAAAATATTTAGGGTTTAGTTTAAAAGAAATTTTAATTAAATTTTAATAGATAAAATTCATAATCATAATAAATAAAAATAAGTGTAAAGTAAATCAACTATGGCCTTATGGCCTTATTACATCAAATAATTCCCAAAATAATTCAAAGCACTAAAATAAATTCAAGAGTCCTCAAAAATATAAACTTCATGTTGAGCATGGCCACCACAAGTTCTGCCGTCCCGGTCCATCACTGTTCATCACCTGAAAAATGTTCCCCAACGGGGTGAGTCAAACAGACTCAGTGTGTACCCCACACTAATTCTTAATATGTTTTATGGCTGTGTTTAATTAAAATATGTGATATTAAGAATATGAAAGTGGCTAAGGTACCATGTTATGGTACTAAATACTCAGGTACGTTTCCTACTCCTATTAGGATTACGAAATATGTTATATTTAACATGTGAAATATGATAAGAATGTGAATTTAAGTATGATATGCATGATATGAATAATATGGGTCATTCGGGATATATGAAAAAGGGGAAGTGAATGTGATGACTACGGTCTCACTATCTGAATGTGGTGACTTCGGTCACATTATCTGAATGTGGTGACTTCGGTCACATTATCTGAATATGGTAACTTCGGTTACATTATATGAATGTGGTGTCTCATGACACAATTATCTGGTGGCTATGCCACAAATTTTATATGGGCGATGAGCACATCGATCAGCAATGATCGCTTCCTTCGGTGGTGTGTAGCGGATGGAGGGTTGACTTAGTAGCCCCACGGTGTGACCGGCAGTGTGCAGGGGTGTGTAGCGGATGGACAACTAGGTTTGGGTTTGGGAATGCATCATAACCTTTTGTATTCTATGTTTTGAATGTGTAATATGTGATATGCCTGATTCTATTATGATTTAGTGTCGTGTACACATTGAGTCTGTTTTGACTCACCCCGTTGAGAACATTTTTCAGTGTGATGAACAAAGTGATGGACCGGGACTGCAGAACTTGTGGTGGCCATGCTCAACATGAAGTTTATATTTTGAGGACTCTTGAATTTATTTTAGTGCTTTGAATTATTTTGGGAATTATTTGATGTAATAAGGCCATAAGGCCATAGTTGATTTACTTTACACTTATTTTTATTTATTATGATTATGAATTTTATCTATTAAAATTTAATTAAAATTTCTTTTAAACTAAACACTAAATATTTTGTCACTTAAGATAAAAGGGATTTCAATATAAAACGAACCTGTTTTCAACACAAGCCCAACCCAAAATAATATTTTTCTTAAAATCACACAAGTTTTCCTAAGAACAAAAGAATTTTGAACCGGTTTACTTGAGGAACATACCAAATCTGGTCAAAGCTCGTGGGCCGGGTTTGGGGTGTTTCAATAGCCATAAAACATGTCGAAAAAGTCGATACTATGAATTGAGTATTTTATTGTAGTTTAAAGGTTGGGAATTAGTCATAAGAGAATTATAAGATGAATGGAATTGGTTTTAGGTGAAAACATTAAGTATAGATCGAGATATTCAAATTTAAAGTTTGCTTTGTTATAAGTTTTGGTTACATTAGGATTATGTTTTTTATGATTGTAATAAGTCCTTAGATTATTTTTGTATTTATTGTTGTGTGAATTTGTTGTGTTGAAGTTTCAGATTCAATATGTAACGCCTCGAAAAACTAAGTACTTATCTTTGCATGTTTTTAACATAAACACCTATCTGCTTTAGTGGCTAAGTGATTTGGGTGTGTTTGGGAGTGTCTGAGGAGTCTTGGGTTCAAGTCTAGGCTTGTGCAAAATTTTGGTTTTTTGGGGAATAAAACCCTTGCCTTTGGTTAGTAGGCTTTTAAATAAATGTGGGTAAAGCATGACATAAGGAGCTTGCTGGTCTAGGGGGTAAGTGGCGTGTTACCTATGCAAGTGGTCTAAGGTTTGAATCTTGCTGAAGGCAAAGGAGTGTTTATTTTGTCTTTGTCTTTGTGGAGGTGTTGGATTTTGACCTCACCAAGTGCTTGAGGTGAATTCGAATTGAGTGGTTGAGAGGAGGTGTGATCAGGTGGAGAGATTTGAGGAGGGATTTGAGGAGAAAATAAAGGGAAGGGAGGGGAGAGGTAGCGGTGTGTCGAATTGGGACTATAAGGCACTCAAGAATTTGGCTAGAGGGGTGTTTCTCATTTTGGTTCTGTTTTGTTTTTCCCTCTACCGAAACCTCCCTCTGTCGAAACCTCTTCTCCCCTTTTTAATTTTTCTTTCTTTTCCCTCTACCGAAACCTCTCCTCCCCTAAACCGTTTCCCTTTTTCTCCCTTTCTGCCGCCACACTCACTCATAGTCTTCTCTGTCAATTTGGACTGCTCCTCCTAACACCCTGCTTGTGTTGGACGAACATACCTTTCTTTTCTTCTCATCTTCCCTTCTCTCATTTTTCCTGCTATTGGCCGAATACACCCTCTTCCCTTCCCTGCCTCTTTTTCGTTTCTTTTCCAAATAATTACGACGGTTGCTGTTGTTTATTCCTGGCCGATTCTCTCTTCTTCTACCCACACTGTGTCAACTTTTTCTTTGATCTCTGCCAATTTAGTGGTCCACTTCTAGTCTACGGTTTGGTACTTTCGGTAAGTTGATATTCGTTTTGGCTTAAATCGTTCTTGTAGATACTTGTTAATAAGGGGTTTCGATTGGATTGCATGTAATAACCCCGAGATCTAGTGATCATCGTTTTACAGTGAGTGAAGTGCATAGGGATTCGGTTGTTCAATCAAGGTTCTAGAGTGATCGAGGACTGTCTACGGATCTACCGAAACCAGGTGTGTAAACACTGCCAAATCGTAAACTGGCAAAAGCCGAAAAAATTATGATAATTGACGCTACACGACCGTGCGCTCGCTCGTGTGGTGAACCGAACGTATAAAACATGGGCATTAAACTGTTAAGGCCACCATGAGCAATTTCATGGTCTTAGGCCGTTTTGGGCCACGTTGGGCCGAAATGGGCCGTGTGGGCCCAACGGGCTTGTGAGGCCCACACGGGTAAATCTATAACGCCCTAAAAATTTAGGGTCATTATTTTTGCAAGCTTGGATGTATTTATATCATGGTTGCTTGTGAGTCAGGTAATCTGGGCATGTTTTGGGGATTTTAGGAAGCCTGGGTGCAAGTAAGGCCTTTGGCAAAATTTTGTTTTTTGCTCTTTTGGAAACTTAGATGGTAACTTAAAGGGCATGTATATTAAGTGTGCTTGTTTTGTGACACAAGAGATCTTGTGTTGTGGTGGCAAGTGGCGTGTTGGGGCATGTGAGAGGGAGTGGGTTCGAATCCCATGGCATGCAAAAAGCGGGGGTTTTATTTTATATCTCTGTGGCGTGAGAGGTAGAGTTTGATTCAAACTCTGCAGAGGTGGTTGGAGACTTGGTCATCAAATTTGAATGGATTTGAATGGGGGGTTTGGAGTGAATCAAGGAGAAATCGGTGGAGATTTTCAAGGGATTTGGAGGAGAGGAGTGTTTTAGCCGAATTGTTCAACTTCTAGGTGCAAATTCGGCTAGGGGAGACCATATGGTGCATTTTCGGCAAGGTGAGAGTGTAGAAGCCGAATTCCTTCTTTGCTATTTTAGGACTTTCTTCTTCTTCATTTCGGGTTTTTCTCTCTTTGTGGCATCTCGTACAACACTTTTGACCATTCGGGTCTTTCCCTTTTCAGTTCATTTTTGCCGAAACTCAAGTGAGCAAATGCCAAATACTCTTAAAAGCCTTATTTTCTTCTTCCTTTAGTTTCTGCTTTGGCCGAATCTGTTTCAACTTCTTTGCTTACACCGAATCCTTTCTCCTCTTTCCTCGTATTATTCTGTCAATTCATTTTCAATAGTCGAATTTTCCCTCATTCACCTCATTCTCCATTTGGTTTTCTCCTTTGGCCGAACATAATTCCCTTGTCTCTCTTGAATCCCTAAGCCAATTATTTTTGATTCACCAAATAGCTTAACCGTGTAGTGAAAGGTGGTTTGGTCGAATTCTGCTATTGGTGATTGTCTCCATCTCATTTCCTTTTGACGCCAACCTCTATCAACTGGCCGAATACTCAAGCTTTCGACTTTACTCTTTTCTTTTCCACTCTTCAGTTTTGGCTTTCGAAGGGGGAGGCTTCTCTGGTATCGCAGGGCATATGTAGCAATTACGTGGGGGTAAGTGTTTTGGCTGAATGTTTCTTTGGTATTGGTAGGGATTCTAAACCTTAGGTTTTAACCAATCATAATTATGGGAATATGTGGTAGTGCAGATTCACGACTCTGACAAGTGATCAGTTCAGATCGGTGACTTTGAAGGATTAGTGATCCACTTGTGTTGCAGAGGCTTTGGCGTGGCGCCATTACTCGGTTTCGCAAGTAAGGTGTGTAATCATACACCCAGTATTGTTACTATCAAAAACGATGGACAATGGTGTGTATTCACACCCTTGTGTCACTGTGAATCGGCAAAAGTCGAAAAGCCGAAACTCCGGCATCTGAGGGCTCACGAGCGTGCGAACGCTCGTATGGTAAACTGAGGCCACAAATCATCAGCGACAGAATGTAGAGGCCACCACGAGCGTTCTCGTGGGCTTAGGTCGTAATGGGCCACGTTGGGCCGAGATGAGCCATGTGGGCCCAATGGGCTCATGGGCCCCACATGGGTAAAATCCACGGTAAGTGAATAATAATGGATTGGGCGATATTATTTGCATAGCCGTGACTAAATATGGGCTAAATGGGCTATACGAGCGTGTGGGCCCACTTGGGTCGAATATTGAGCTTTGGGCCATTTACACCGTTTTGACCACGTATGTTATAAACTTGTAATAAACAATATGACCAATAAGTGCTTAACAAGTTTTGACTTTGCAACCCCAACGTTTTCAATAGCACTTAGTTCTAAAAAAGATTTAAAACTTTAGTCATGAATTTTCATCGACAAGACCAGTTTTCAGATCAACACTTCGATGTGACACGTCAGATCCGGTCGTAACGTCTAGGCCGGGTTTAGGGTGTTACATTTAGTGGTATCAGAGCCAAGTTACAAAACTTGGCTGTGGAATGGGTTCTTGAAAATTTTCTAAAATGTTCTAAATTTTGGGTTTTGAAAGAAAATTGAAAGGTTGTTACTGAAAGTGTGGCACCCCGAGTCTCCAGCGCCAAATCTGTAAGTTCTCTGACACTGTTTACCGCTATAGATTTAAATGTTATACTGAGAAACTACTATAGATAGTAGTACTTTGCTAAAACTCTTTTGTTAGGTAAAAAACGAGATCAGTAGAAGACTGAAAACTGTAGTGAGATATCTCGATCTGCGAAAACAAAAACCTTAAATACTGATTGTCATAAAACATCCGTTAATAATTACTGGAACTATGAACCGATTCATAAGATTTTTAAAACAGATAATACACTATATCGATATGAGCACAAGAGGTACTCACGGAAAGGGTATACGAGGCCGCGGTAGAGCCGAGGTGCTAGGGCTGGGTCTTCAGCATCGGGTCACATGCCTGCTAGAAAGGTACCAGCCTCACTAGTAACTGAGGTAGGGTCTCATGATCGAACAGTTGGGGATGATGCTCTATCCCAAGCAATGCTGCGTGTTCTTGAAAAGGTTGCTGGAGCGAGTACTGAGACAGTGGGCCAAGGGTCAATTTCTGAGCGACTCCGGTCTAATGGAGCGGAAATTTTCAGGGGAGTTTCTGGTGTAGCCTTGAATGTGGCAGAGTATTGGTTAGAGCCTACCGAGCTGATAATGGATGACCTTGACTGTACTGTGGAATAGAAGTTAAAGGGAATAGTGTCCTTACTGCGAGACGAGGCGTACCAGTGGTGGCTCACTATGAGAGAGGGTACGCAGGCCGACCGTTTGACGTAGGATTTCTTCAAGATGACCTTTCAAGGGAAGTATGTGGGCGCAAGTTATGTGGACGCTCGAAGAAAGGAATTTCTGAGCCTGACCCAAGGGAATAAGACAGTGGCAGTATATGAGGCAGAATTTTTACGGTTGAGTTGTTATGCACGCGGAATAGTCACAACTGAGTATGAACATTGTGTGCGGTTTGAGGATGGCCTCCGGGAGGAGTTACGTGTGCTAATAGCTCTGTAGAGGGAGCAAGACTTTGCTGCCCTTGTTGAGAAAGCAAAAATTGCAGAGGATGTGAAGCGCTCTGAGCGCCAGAATCGTGAGAAAGATAAGGGTAGATTTAAAAGGGATTACGGGCCCTCGGGTTCTTCTGGAAAGCCTATAAAGAAGGCCAGATTTGATGGGTCAGTCCGAGTTGTTCCTGTTACTATGGTTAGACCGCGGCCTTGCGCAAATTATGGGAGAGCTCACCAAGGTGAGTGCTGGAAACTAACTGGGGTGTGTTTTAGATGTGGGTCCATGGATCATCAGGTTAAGAACTGTACTCAGAGGCCTGTTCAGATGCAAGCCACAGGTGAGGGCCATGTTCAACCAGGGAGAGGTGGTTAGCAGCTACCGAGAGGCCGTGGTCAGGCCAGAGGGGGAAATGGTTTGGGAAGAGGACGTGGAGCACCGGGCAGAGGTACTGGTAACACTGAGGTGAGACAGCCAGCTTTGGTCTATGCCGCTAGTCGCCGAGAGGATGGCGATGCCTCGGACGTCATAACCGGTACGTTCCTAATTTATAATGTACCATACACTGCTTTAATTGATATTGGGTCTACACACTCGTATGTTGCATGCACTGTGTCTGGAACGCTGGGTTTTCAGTTTAAAACTACTAATAGAGGGATGACTGTGTTAAGTCCACTGGGACAGTCAGTTAGGGTGAATAAGTTGTTCAGAGACGTGCCCCTAGAGGTCCAAGGGGTTGTCTTTCCAGCGGATTTGATGGAACTGCCGTTTGGTGAATTCGATCTTATATTGGGCATGGATTGGTTACTAAAACACTGTGCGAATTTGGATTGCGCTGCTAAGCGTATGGTGTTAAAGTATACTGAGGATGAGGAGGTGGTGGTGTTGGGGGAGCGAAGAGATTATTTGTCTAACGTAATCTCAGCATTAAAGGTTGAGAAACTGGTTCGCAAGGGTTGCGAGACATTTTTAGCTTATGTCAGCAGTTCTGATTCTAAAGGTCTTTCTGTTGGAGATGTCAGAACTGTTAAAGAATTTCTAAATGTATTTCCTGAAGAGCTTCATGGGTTACCCTCAAACCGTGAGGTCGAATTCGGTATTGAGCTCCTATCGGGAACAGCTCCGGTGTCTATCGCCCCAACAATTTAGGGTCATTATTTTTGCAAGCTTGGATGTATTTATGTCATGGTTGCTTGTGGGTCAGGTAACCTGGGCATATTTTGGGGATTTTAGGAAGCCTGGGTGCAAGTGTGGCCTTTGGCAAAATTTTTATTTTTGTTCTTTTGGAAACCTGGATGGTAACTTAAAGGGCATGTATATTAAGTGTGCTTGTTTTGTGACACAAGAGATCTTGTGTTGCGGTGGCAAGTGGCGTGTTGGGGCATGTGAGAGGGAGTGGGTTCGAATCCCATGGCATGCAAAAAGGGGGGTTTTATGTTATATCACTGTGGCGTGAGAGGTAGAATTTGATTCAAACTCTGTAGAGGTGGTTGGAGACTTGGTCATCAAATTTGAATGGATTTGAATGGGGGGTTTGGAGTGAATCAAGGAGAAATCGGTGGAGATTTTCAAGAGATTTGGAAAAGAGGAGTGTTGTAGCTGAATTGTGCAACTTCTAGGTGAAAATTCGGCTAGGGGAGACCATTTGGTGCATTTTCGGCAAGGTGAGAGTGTAGAAGCCAAATTCCTTCTTTGCTGTTTTGGGATTTTTTTTTTTCGTTTCGGGCTTTTCTCTCTTTGTGGCATCTCGTGTAACACTTTTGACCATTTGGGTCTTTCCCTTTTCAGTACATTTTTGCCGAAACTCAAGTGAGCAAATGCCAAATACTCTTAAAAGCCTTATTTTCTTCTTCCCTTAGTTTCTGCTTTGGCCGAATCTGTTTCAACTTCTTTGCTTACACCGAATCCTTTCTCCTCTTTCCTCGTATTATTCTGTCAATTTATTTTCAATAGCCGAATTTTCCCTCATTCACCTCATTCTCCATTTGGTTTTCTCCTTTGGCCGAACATAATTCCCTTGTCTCTCTTGAATCCCTAAGCCAATTATTTTTGATTCACCAAATAGCTTAACCGCGTAGTGAAGGGTGGTTTGGTCGAATTCTGCTATTGGTGATTATCTCCATCTCATTTCCTTGTGACGCCAACCTCTGTCAATTGGTCGAATACTCAAGCTTTCGACTTTACTCTTTTCTTTTCCACTACTCGGTTTTGGCTTTCGAAGGGGAAGGCTTCTCTGGTATCGCAGGGCATCTGTAGCGATTACGTGGGGGTAAGTGTTTTGGCCGAATGTTTCTTTGGTATTGGTAGGGATTCTAAACCTTAGGTTTTAACCAATCATAATTATGGGAATCTGTGGTAGTGCAGATTCACGACTCTGACAAGTGATCAGTTCAGATCGGTGACTTTGGAGGATTAGTGATCCACTTGTGTTGCAGAGGCTTTGGGCGTGTAACATCCTAAATTTTTGGGCCTATGCATTTAATGGGTGAATATGTGTAATGAGTTAATTTGAGCATTAGGGGTCCAAATTGGGCTCAGGATTGGGCTGAAGCCTTAGTTAAATTTTTGTTTGGGCACTATAGGGTTTAAAAGGTGGTATCTGAGTTTAAAATATCAAAATGGGTTTGTGGCCCAGTGGTCAGTGGCGCCACTTAAGGAGCAAGGAGGTGACGCCACACAAGGGAGTAAGGGGCCCAAACTTAAGTTACATGGAGCCCAACTCTTTTAATTTAAGTTAGCTAAATTTCGGCATTAGGGTTAGGTAGAGTGGACGGCAACAAGGCTCAAAAATAGGAGGATTTATGTGAATGGGATAATGTAGATAATATAGTTGATAATATGGAAGGAAAAAAAAAGGAGAAAAGATAGGAGCTATCTACAAGGCTAGGAGTTGGCCGAAATTCCATCACCTAGAGAAGTAAAGAAATCGGTTTGTTTATGGCAAAGGGGGTGCCGAATTTTCCCTTTTTATTTGATTATTTTTTAGTTATCAGGAAGGGCACTTTCGGTTTTTCTTAGGTGAGTGCTAAAATTTCTATAAATAGGGAGGGTTCTCTTCTTTATTTTTCGGCATTTAGGGTTTCCACATTTTCTTTCTCTTCTTTCTTCTAAAAGCCGAAAACCCCATTATTCTTTTCTCTTCTTTCTCCTAAAAGCCGAAAACTCCATTATTCTCTTCTTTCTTCTAAAAGTCGAAAACCCCATTATTCTTTTCTCTTCTTTCTCCTAAAAGCCGAAAACTCCATTATTCTCTTCTTTCTTCTAAAAGTCGAAAACCCCATTATTCTTTTCTCTTCTTTCTTCTAAAAAGCTGAAAGCCGAAAACTCTATTATTCTTTTCTCTTTTTTCTTCTAAAAGCCGAATCTCTATAGATTTCTTCGAATCATCTTCTCTTCTGATCTTCTCAAAAAGCCGGAATCTCTAAGGGGTAGTCAAATTCTTTGCGTTAAGGTGAGTGCCGATTTTCCTATCTCTTCAATCTCTCTTTCGGTTTTTACGAGACAAGGCCGAATGGCCACTTGGTTGTTAAGGCTGCCGAATAAAGCTAATATTTCCTCTCTTTTGCGTTTGGGTGGCATTCCGGGATTTGAAGAAAACCTGATCATCTAGATTTAAAAGCCAAAAATCGCTAGTCTCCAATTTCGGGATTTTAAGGTAAGGTGATTTTCCCTAGATTTTCACTAGATTCGTTCATCACATGCGAGATCTTAACTTTATGATGTGGATTAACGATCCTATGTTGTGATAGTAGTTCTGACAAGGACTTGGGAAGGAATTAAATATGGATTAGGCAAAGGAGAGAATCCCTAAGTTTAAGAAACGAGCTGTGTCAGCACTACAAGATTGGCCACCAGGTTGTGGACCGGCTTCTGAACAACACCTTAGGCAAGTAGCAGTTGTATCGACTTCTGATAGTGTCGACATAGAGAGTGTTGTTCTAACGATGTCAGTGTGTAGATCTCTAACACACAAATAATCTGTATGAATGTATATATATGTTTATGTTATGGGCGAAAAAGTGGATAATAGGTTGTGTAGACAATCGAATAAAACCCTAAAAGGGTTAGGCAAGGATGCCGGTATGTAATCATAGAAATCTCGTGTATCGAAATATATGAAAGCCTATATGATGTTTTCTTTATATGTGTGTATGCATGGGGTGGGATTATGATAATGAAGGGAAGTGCATGATAGGTCACAATAGTGATCGGTGGTAGAAATCCCACGTTATATAAATGTTAGGTCACATAGTGATCGGTGGCTATGCCACGTTTAATGATTCCTACTAACGAGGAATAGGCGATCGGACTATCGTTATGGTGTGTAGCGGATGGAGGGTTGATTGTAGAAATCCCGAGGTGTGATGGTTGGTACGGGCTGGTGTGTAGAGGATGGAATTCTAGGATGGGTTGGGCTATTCATCATTTACTTTGTTGATCATGTAATTACGATTGTTGCCTCTATGTATGGGCCAAGGCCCATAATGTGTTTAATGGGCCTCAGTCGTTGTTTTAGGGATTTATCTGGCTGAGTCTTGGTGACTCACCCTATTATTTTTCCTAACCTTTCGGATGAGCGATAGATCATGGACAAGGGAGCCGAGGCGGACTCGTAGGGCCAACAAGTCTTTTATTTATTAAATTTCCATTTTATTTTAAGTTTAAATTTTGGAATTATTTGATGTAATAAGGCCTCCATCGCTTAGGTTATCAGTTGATACTTGTCAATGTTTATGTTTTTTTTTTCATTCGTGATCAAGGACTTATGATTAAAAGAAATAAAAATGGGACTTTCACACATTATTTAAAATAGCACTTGTTTTGGAAAAAAATAAAATTTCAAAGAGTTTCTACCAGTGCCACCTATTTAAAGATTATCTACAAAAATGACTAAGTTTTTCAGAATCATTCCAAGTAAATTTTTTAACCTTAAAACCGTAGCATACCAGATCTGGTCGTAACGTTTGGGCCGGGTTTGGGGTGTTACATTTTGGTATCAGAGCCCAATTCAAAACTCGGGCTGTGAAATGGGTCTAGTAGTGTTTTGAAAATTTATGTGAAATTGAGAAAAATCGGAAGAAGATATGGCCTTGAGTCTCACCAACACCCGATCCACGCAGTAAGTATTCTAAACTTTTGGATGTGATATGTATGTGGGCTTGATGGGCTTGATGGACGTAGGCTAGTATATTAGACATTGATGGACTTTAGGCTTAGTTTAAACAACTCTCTAAATTCATAAGATTTAATCCAATCAAACAAACCTGTGAACAAGTCGCGAGATTAGGGTGTGGCAACAGGCATACGCATGTCTAGGATTGGATTCAGGGAGAGCTTGGTATTTAAGCAGTCCTAGTGACTCACCTCCTCTTCACTGGAATCCTACCTGGTGCGTAGTGACTGTTCACCTTAGTCATGAGGACTTGTTGACGGGCCAAAATTTATAACTAAAACTCGAAAGGGACAAGCCACTCTATTTTGTAAAACTACTAAATTACCCCTGATTTATAAATAACCAAAATATCCTTGATTTGTAAAATTACCGAAATACCCCAGATTGTAAAATTACCAATATACCCCCGAATTGCAAAAATTACCAAAATACCCTTCTATCACAAAATCACCAAGGAACCCTATTTCAGAAAATTACGAAAATACCCTGTAGGATAAAATTATGAAAATACCCCTGGGTAGTGAAATGACGAAAATACCCTATGTGTTGAATGTGGGTTCATGGATGTCGTCTGTATGTTGATGGTTGATGTGTGTGGTTCCTAGAACTAGGAGACAAACTTAAGACTGAAACTTGTGGATGTAATTCCGAATTCGAAAGAACTACTCTTAAACTACTGTTCATAAGACTGTTCGTGGTTAATCAGTGGAAGAAAACTATTAATTCATAAAATTTCTAACCAGATAAACGTCAATCGGAAGAATGAGTGCAAGGGGACGAGGATGCTCCAGATGCGAATATCGGTGCGTACTCTATCATATTATCCTAAGTGTTTCTTTTGGCTTTAGAATTAGAGTTCGCAGCGGAAGCATAGTGGTGAGACTTGGGTAGTACGATTAATAGTTCATTGGAAATTTTGAGGATGAAATTTCTTTAAGGGGGTAGAACTGTAACATCCTGAATTTTTGGGCCTATACATTTAATGGGTGAATATGTGTAATGAGTTAATTTGAGCATTAGGGGTCCAAATTGGGCTCAGGATTGGTCCGAAGCCTTAGTTAAATTTTTGTTTGGGCACTATAGGGTTTAAAAGGTGGTATCTGAGTTTAAAATATCAAAATGGGTTTGTGGCCCAGTGGTCAGTGGCGCCACTTAAGGAGCAAGGAGGTGACGCCACACAAGGGAGTAAGGGGCCCAAATTTAAGTTACATGGAGCCCAACTCTTTTAATTTAAGTTAACTAAATTTCGGCATTAGGGTTAGGTAGAGTGGACGGCAACAAGGCTCAAAAATAGGAGGATTTATGTGAATGGGATAATGTAGATAATATAGTTGATAATATGGAAGGAAAAAAAAAAGGAGAAAAGATAGGAGCTATCTACAAGGCTAGGAGTTGGCGAAATTCCATCACCTAGAGAAGTGAAGAAATCGGTTTCTTTATGGCAAAGGGGTGCTGAATTTTCCCTTTTATTTGATTAATTTTTAGTTATCAGGAAGGGCACTTTCGGTTTTTCTTAGGTGAGTGCTGAAATTTCTATAAATAGGGAGGGTTCTTTTATTTATTTTTCGACATTTAGGGTTTCCACATTTTTTTTCTCTTCTTTCTTCTAAAAGCCGAAAACCCCATTATTCTTTTCTCTTCTTTCTCCTAAAAGCCGAAAACTTCATTATTCTCTTCTTTCTTCTAAAAGTCGAAAACCCCATTATTCTTTTCTCTTCTTTCTTCTAAAAAGCCGAAAGCCGAAAACTCCATTATTCTTTTCTCTTCTTTCTTCTAAAAGCCGAATCTCTATATATTTCTTCGAATCATCTTCTCTTCTGATCTTCTCAAAAAGCCGGAATCTCTAAGGGGTAGTCGAATTCTCTGCATTAAGGTGAGTGTCGATTTTCCTATCTCTTCAATCTCTCTTTCGATTTTTAAGAGACAAGGCCGAATGGCCACTTGGTTGTTAAGGCTGCCGAATGAAGCTAATATTTCCTCCCTTTTGCGTTTGGGCGACATTTCAGGATTTGAAGGAAACCTTATCATCTAGATTTAAAAGCCGAAAATCGCTAGTCTCCAATTTCGGGATTTTAAGGTAAGGTGATTTTCCCTAGATTTTCACTAGATTCGTTCATCACATGCGAGATATTAACTTTATGATGTGGATTAACGATCCTATGTTGTGATAGTAGTTCGACAAGGACTTGTGAAGGAATTAAATATGGATCCAGGCAAAGGAGAGAATCCTAAGTTTAAGAAACGAGGTGTGTCAGCACTAACGGGATTGGCCACCGGGTTGTGGACCGGCTTCTGAACAACACCTTAGGCAAGTAGCAGTTGTATCGACTTCTGATAGTGTCGACATAGAGAGTGTCGTTCTAACGGTAATCAAGTGTGTAGATCTCTAACACACAAATAATCTGTATGAATGTATATATATGTTTATGTTATGGGCGAAAAGCTGGATAATAGGTCATGTGTAGGCAGTCGAATAAAACCCTAAAAGGGTTAGGCAAGGATGCAGTGCGTAATCATAGAAATCTCTATGTGTATCGAAATATATGAAAGCTTTGTATGATGTTTTCTTTATGTGTGTATGCATGGGGTGGGATTATGATAATGAAGGGGAAGTGCATGATAGGTCACAATAGTGATCGGTGGTAGAAATCCCACGTTATATAAATGTTAGGTCACATAGTGATCGGTGGCTATGCCACGTTTAATGATTCTGACTAACGAGGAATAGGCGATCTTCTTTGTCGTTATGGTGTGTAGCGGATGGAGGGTTGATTGTAGAAATCCCCAGACGTGTGATGGTTGGTGCGGGCTGGTGTGTAGAGGATGGAATTCTAGGATGGGTTAGGCTATTCATCATTTCTTGTTGATCATGTAATTACGATTGTTGCCTCTATGTATGGGCCAGGCCCATAATGTGTTTAATGGGCCTCAGTCGGTGTTTTAGGGATTTATACACCGAGTCTTGGTGACTCACCCTATTATTTTTCCTAACCTTTCGGATGAGCGGTAGATCGTGGACAAAGGAGCCGAGGCGGACTCGTGGGGCCAACAAGTCTTTTATTTATTAAATTTCCATTTTATTTTAAGTTTAAATTTTGGAATTATTTGATGTAATAAGGCCTCCATAGCTTAGGTTATCGATTGATACTTGTCAATGTTTATTTTTTTCATTCATGATCAAGGACTTATGATTAAAAGAAATAAAAATGGGACTTTCACACATTATTTAAAATAACACTTGTTTTGGAAAAAATAAAATTTCAAATATTTTCTACCAATGCCACCTATTTAAAGATTATCTATAAAAGCGACTAAGTTTTTCGAATCATTCAAGTAAAGTTTTTAACCTTAAAACCGTAGCATACCGGATCTGGTCGTAACATTTGGGCGGGTTTGGGTGTTACAGAGGCGTGAAAGCGATTACTCGGTTTACGCAAGTAAGGTGTGTAATCATACACCCAGTATTATTCTTGTCAAAAAACGATGGACAATGGTGTGTATTCACACCCTTGTGTCACTGTGAATCGGCAAAAGCTGAAAAGCTGAAACTCCGGCATCTGAGGGCTCACAAACGTGCGAATGCTCGTATGGTAAACCGAGCCCACAAATCATCAGCGATAGACTGTAGAGGCCACCACGAGCGTTCTCGTGGGCTTAGGTCGTAATGGGCCACGTTGGGCCGAGATGGGCCATGTGGGCCCAATGGGCTCATGGGCCCCACATGGGTAAAATCCACGGTAATTGAATAATAATGGATTGGGCGATATCGTTCGCATAGTCGTAACTAAATATGGGCTAAATGGGCCACACGAGCGTGTGGGCCCACTTGGGCCGAATATTGGGCTTTGGGCCATTTACACCGTTTTGACCACGTATGTTATCTTAGTCGCTCGAGGCGACTGTAGACTTTTGGGAAGGTTGTAGAATAACCGAAATACCCTTGTAGGGTAGAATTACCGAAATACCATTGTAAGGTTGAAATTATTGTTTTACCCCTAACCGACGAAATGACCATTATACCCCTAGTGGTAGTTTAGTTGATGTGTGTATGATATCTATATGATTGGTTATGAATATGACATACTGCATACACGTAATATTTATGACACGACATTCTGTATTGGGGTTGGGATTCTAGTTTGGCGGAAGTACTATACTAGTGGCTCTGCCACGTTTTTACTGTTCCAGTGGCTTCGCCACGTATTCTGATTTTAGTGGCTGGGCCACGCTCATCGCTAGCGACTTTCTTTGCGTTACTAATAGCAGCTAGGCTGTGATATTGGTGTGTTGGTTGGGTGGGTCGACTTAGTCCCCACATGGTGTATTGGTTGGTACGGGTGGTGTGTTGGCTGGATTGGGCTGGGTTGCATCTCTGTTCTGTATTGTTATTATTTTGGGCTTAGGCCCACATTGTTACTGTATAGGGCTAAAGCCCAGACTGATCTGTTACTGTATAGGGCTTAGGCCCAGTCTGTTTCTGCTTGCACTGATTATTATTTGATGGGTAGGATATTACACACTGAGTTTTCGCAAACTCACCCTTTCTTTAACTATACAGGTAATCCCCAGCCTTAATCGATTTGGAGCCGCGAGGGACCCGGAGGTGGCCACGTGAACACTGATTGTCCGCTTGAGACTTAAATATTTAATTTATATTTGGGTTTGATTATGTAATAAGGCCATTTGTGGTTTAACTTTTATTTGGTTTTAACTTCTTATTTCTACCTGCTAGATTAGGAAGAAGAAAACGGGTTTTTCAAAATAATAACTGTTTCCAAAGAAAATCACGCATTTCAAACTTTAAAGTTTACAATTAAAAAAGCTTTCGCGGTTTTTAATTCAGATTAATAAACTTGTAATAAACGATATGACCAATAAGTGGTTAACAAGTTTTGACTTTGCAACCCCAACGTTTTCAATAGCACTTAGTTTTAAAAAGGATTTAAAACTTTCGTCATGAATTTTCATCGACAAAACCAGTTTTCAAATCAACACTTCGATGTGACACGTCAGATCCAGTCGTAACGTCTAGGCCGGGTTTGGGTTGTTACAAAATCACACGAATGTGTGGAGATTTTTGGGCCAAGCGGTGTAATTTACATGGTTGAGGCCAATTCTGGGCTATGTGGACCACACGGGCGTATGGGCCCACATGGGCTCGCATTATGGGCCTTGGGCCCATTTTCACTGTTTGACTGGTAAGGTTGCACGGGTCGCCCGAGACAACTGTGGACCTACTGATGGGTCGGTAAGTATATCTAGACCCAAACTGATAAAATGATCATTATGCCCTATGGTAAAATGGTATTATGCCCCATGTTATGTATGACCGTATATGAGCATGCCATGATATATATATGTATGTTGCATCCATGTGTGATATGTTGCATGGGATGGGATTATTATGATTAGAGGAAGTGTCTTTGTCTTGGCAAACTCTGCTGCAAATCTTTTTAGTCTGCATAACCGGTGCTAATTTTTGGAGTGTAGGGATGGGTGGGTGATTTTATCCCCACATGGAGTGTTGGGCTGGACGGAGTGGAGTGTAGAGGCTGGATGGGTAGGATTTCTGATTGCATACTTAGATCATCATCGATCTTTGTTATGGGCTAAGGCCCACAATCTTGTAATGGGCTAATCGAATCGAATCATTATTGATTTGGGCTTAGGCCCGAACTGTACTTGCTTAAGGCATGATTGGCTATTTACTTGCATGGGGTTACACACTGAGTTTTTGTAAACTCACCCCTCTGTTTATCTGTATAGGTAATCCCCAGTCTTAGGCGGATCGGTGCTGCGAGGGATTCAGAGGTGGCCACACAACCGCACCTATTTATATATTTGAGTTTATTTCCTATAAATTTAATTTGGGTTTTTGTTATGTAATAAGGCCTCTTAAATTTTTAACTTTTAATTTGGGGATTTTACTTATTTTAATTTACATCTGAGTAGTAGTAGAACGCGATTTTCCAAAAGATAATTGGTTTTAAAAACACCACGTTTTCGTAACTTGTAATAAAAGCTTCCGCATCAAACTTGGTTTTAAAGTATAGTAACAAACTAATGTGATCAACGCTCTACTAAAATAACTTAAGTTTTAAAAGAACAAGATACCTTAAATTTCTGTTAAGATACATAAACGAGGTTTAATAATAAGCATGGATTTTCTAAAGAGACGATGTTTTCGAAAAACACTTTAATGTGATATCGCCAGATTTGGCCATAACGTCTGGGGCGGGTTTGGGGTGTTACACAATAGAACCTTCTACTAGTAGAGATAAAGGCAAGGAAAAGCTAATTTGAACTTTTGGCTTTTCGGTAAAAGCGTAATTGGTGAGTGTTTGAAATAATTACTCGTGGAAATGATTTAATGCATTATTTGGGAATTTAGTAGTAGCCTAAACCCCTACTCCAAATTCCTAGTGTAAGATTTCTCATACCTTTGTTATCTTGTGAATAAAGTGCTTATGTGTTTGTGAATATGTGAATTGAAATGATATGTTATAACATGTGATATGTGGTTATAATAACTGTTGTGAAAATGCAAATAAGTACATGCTATGTAAATGTTAAATGTTAGTGATAGTGTTTTGCTAAAGATACAAATATGCAGTCATTGTGCACGAATAATCGGTAAGTGATATGTGTTTGACTTCGGATATTTCGACCTTGTGATCTTGAAATCGTTGGATATAGTTGGCATGCCATAGGATTGTGAGTACTCACCTATATGTACAATGATTTTGGGAGTTGAGGCCTTGGGACATGTTGGAGGATAAGGGAATGTGAGCTAAGCTCTATTCAATGGGACATGTGAGGGGAAATATGGAGAGTGTTAGCTTTATGCTTCACTTTTGGAACATTTTGACTCTATGTGTCTATGTTTGGTGTGTTGGAGATCCACGTATCCTATGAGTAATGATAGAGCTCACTTTTATGTTTCATAGCTCAAGTGTCCAATTATCTTAAAATGTATATATATGTAACGTGATGTATGCCTAAATGAGTATGTGACCATTATGCAATTTACCCCTAAACATGTTTTTAAATATTGTGATATATGCTTGAATGTTTATGTGATTTTACCAGTATTATGACATATGCTTAAATGTCATGAGATTATATTAGTATGGTGATATATGCTTGTATGTTAAGTGACTTTATGTGAAATATGCTATATGCTTAAAAGTGAATATGTTCACCATGTAAAAGAACTAGAAAATAATGCATGAGTAAGAATATTATGACACTAAAGTTGGAACTGTTAAGGTTGTGCTATATGGTTGTTTCATTAATGCTTGATAAACTGTTTGCATGGTAGTTGTTCTAGGCATTCACTGAGATTGTTAAGCTCACCCACTCCCTTCTTTAACTATTGTAGATTAGTTGTGTGCCGGTGTGAGCGATGTGGTTCTAAGATGTGATCCAAGTAAGACTTTTGCATTATTTCATAGGTGTTCTATATTTATTTACGTTTTGGGGAATGAGGCAATGTGGTAGACTTGTTTATAGCCATGTTAACTTCTAGAAATTATGCTGGTTTTTGGTTCGGTTTATAAAAATTACATGTTATTGTTATGATTGGGTTCATGAACTTGAGGATGGATTGACGTTACTTGCTCGAACATGATTTTGCAATATTGAACTGCTAATTAGGTCGTTGAATTATTATTTGTCGAAGTAATTGATGTAAGGTCTGGGGAAGAGGTATCGATAATCGGGTTTAAAATCGATACCTCTGTGTTTTGAAATGTACAGGTAGTCAAAATAGAGATTTGGTAGCGATACCTTTGCTCAAGTATCAATACTCGGAGTCAAAGTATCGATATTTCACGACAGGTACCAATAATTATTGAGACTTTGATTTTTAATTGAGAAACAGAATGCAAGTTTGGTATCGGTTTTCCAAGTGGTATCAATACCACTTGAAGAAAATATCAATACCTTAATGTTAGTATCAATACCTACGGACCTGGTTTGAGAATTTTGCTGAATGGACTTTATGCATATTTTAATATGTTTATAGGACTATTTAATGTAAGTTTAGCACGTGACAATGATAACTAGCTAGTATAATTGACTTAAAACCTATACGGGTGATAATATGAAAGACATTTCTTTTAGAATAAACTTTTACTTGTTGTATATCACATGAGATGGTGGTGTGGCATCCCGTATTCGGGCTTGGCGACCAGGCCGGGTATAGGGTGCTACAGACCTAAAAACTTAGGAAGTGATGCCCCTAAGGGAATATCTAGGCAAGTGTAACAGAAAGGTAATCTTGTTGTGCACCCGTTCATTAGTCCCGGATTAACCGGTGAGATCGAGATATAAATCAGAACTAATTTTTCTAAGTCAGGAAAATTGAGATCGAAAGATAAAATAGAGCTACTTCATAATTTAAGCAATTTAAGTCCCTTGTTTTAGAACCGGTGAATCACATCAAAATCAACCAACCACCACTAGTCATTTATTTGGTTAATTTCTTAATTTCATACTCTTTGCAATTTAGTCCCTAGATTACCATAATTAATTTTTTTGCACAAATTGTTTGTTATGATTTGCAATACTATAAAATCATATCAGTAGCCACTTAGACTCTCTCACATATGTTATTTATCACTCAACCGCCATCTCATTTGGGTTCGATCCTTGGAATACTCTTGTATTCCGTTGTAACACTATAAATATTACAATAGACCTGTACGTTTGCAGTAAAACCATGCTTTAAAAGTTGTTTTATAAAATCTTTGTTTTATGCGCACACGTGTGACGCGGTCAATGGCTTAAATGAATTATTGAATAAAATATATAAAAGGTTCAAACTAAAAATGCTAAAGGCAAGTTAGGATAATAAATGAGTAATTACTTAGCTTTTGAACTTAGCGTGTCCATTCTTTAAACATCTAGGTAAAAACCATTCCGAGAAAGGCGAACTAGTGACTTGGAGATATTGCATCGCTGCTTTAGGAACAGATGGTTCAACCTATGGCATTGTATTAGAATTTGTTAGTGATAGCATGTACATAAGGACTAAAACTTTTCAATGAAATGTGTTTATGATGTTTTACGATTTTAAAAGAAGAATGTATTCAATTTGATAATTTGTAAGTTATACCTTGGATTTAATTTACTTTGAGCTTAGTTATTTGTTGAATGATGGTTGTAAATCCCATATGAATGTGTTTGAAATTTGTTGAAATGATTGGATAGTGTTTGGGGGTGAAATATAATGGATTTAGACTGATTTTCGCCCCCAAGGAACCCAAGGTCTAACACCTAACTTATAGGTATCAAAACATGACTGGACAGTAGCTAAAATGCTACAATACCAAGCTTATGTACAAATATCTAGCCCCTTAGATGAGCTCTCCTAAATTGTTTTGGTTGTTCTGAGCTTCTCAAAGCTCGTACTTAAACCCAAACATCTCTTATCACCTATAAAAAGTTTAAAGCCATTGAAATGTTTTAATATTATTTATATTGTTTTATTTAAATTGTTTTAAGATTTAAGTTATTGTAGAACTCCGATCTTTCTCAACCCGAATAACTTCGACTTAAGCCAAATAACTCCAAAAACTTGTTTTATGTTCTGGATATATTCTCACATGTATTCAATGACCAAAAAATATTTCTAATCATATTTGAATCTTTCTAATTTTTTCCAATTTACTTTAAAGAACTTTAATATGTTGCGAAACATTTATAACAGAACAATTTTGGTTTAACCTTGAAAGTGTCATTGTAGAATTTCTTAATGGTACTAATCTTCGGCCGGGTAAGGGGCGTTACAAACTTGATATGGAACTCTAGTGGGAATCATCCATTGAAATTCTCTTTAGCCATAAATTGATATTCTTGATGTGACACCCCGTAACCCGACCAGATCATCGGATTCGGGTTACAAGATATCACATTCATCATCAGAGCAACGACAGTCATTCACAATAATTTATACGAGTTAATGATTAATTTTTAAAAAAATATATATATTCATTACAATATACAAGTATTATCGAATGTTAGGCGAGCATACAAAAACTAAATTTTGTCCGAGGACACACTAGGACTAAATTGTTAAATTTCCAAAAAATGAGTATCGTGAATGTAACACCTCAACTGTTTAGCTGAACACTCAGCTAACCGGGGTTTCTATTTATAGATTAAAACCAACTTATTATGTTACCATGCAATTCCTACTTGCTTGCGAACTAAACTACACAATCCACCTATCCATAAGGAGGAATTTAAAGGAGTTTCATAATCATGGGCGAATTAACCAAATGTCGGTCAATATTAGAAGGCATTCTTGTTGCCTTAGACTCATGCCACGTCCTGAATTTCAATTAAATAACAAATTTTAACCCTGAGTTTGTTGGAAAATCCAGGTTTGAAAATGATTTTCTTGCACAACGAAAAATTAAAATTTTGAAAATCGACTCAGTTTGTGATGTTTACAGCAATAAACCTTAATCGAATTTGTACATGTGTTTTCGGCTTCTCAGCTTTCAACCAAACGACCATATCCATTATTCTTGGACCATGAACTACTTTGAGTGCAGGCTCGAACAAATTGAATCGAAACATAAAACTAGAAAAAGTTTTCTTTCATTTTGGGGTGAAAATGAAAATTCTCTCTTCTTAATAGAAATCAGTAGAATTATTATTCCGGAAAAATATATGTAATATTTGAGAATAAATTTTCTCTATTTTCGGCAGAATAACAATCTCTCAAAGTTGTGTTAATAGCTATACTAGTGCCATCTATTTATAGGAATAGAAGGTAAAACACTGGTTGAGTTGTAATGGTTTACTACAAATAGAAAAACAACATTCTACTTAAAATAGGATTAGGGTGGACAGCACACCCTAGTATTCCTATTAGGGATGCTGCCCCTTTCATGTCCATGAGGGCTTTTTGGGCTTCTCTCACATCAGGTCCAATTACGAGTACTTCTTGGGCCTTTTTTACCTCATTCTCTGTAATGTGATCCAACCCGATTCAGTTTTTCGATTTCCCAAAATAAAATTTAATATTTATATATAACACAATTTTCTCATCCCTATTTTACCCCCGGTAATATTTTGACAATTTTACCCCTGATAAAATTTTGATGATTTTGCCTCAAGTAAAATTTCGAAAAAAATATGTTCAATATTTCACAACTCAACATGTCCACTATGATTGAATTGTTTATTTTCTTATTAGGGCTTCAAAACAGTCCAAAAACATAAACTCATTCTTCCGATCATTTTTTAAGTAATCCATATAGGATTGCAAATGGATTATTTCCATTTTCATTTTTATTTCAATTTTTGGAAACCTACATTCATTTCCAAATGATTTCATTTCTTTATTTCATAGAAAACTATAATCATTCCTCAATGTTCCCCATTTCTCTTTTCCAATTCATTCTGTTCATTTCTATTCAAACACGCAATTTATTTCTGGTTTCAACGAGCTAGCGGAGGGACCGATTGCACATATGTAGTTGAGGCTTAAATGATTTATAATTAAGTTATTGCTTTCACCTTTTAATTATAAACTCATTTAGTCACGAAGTCATTCCACTATAGTATCGTGACTGAGCTTTCCCCAACGACATACGATTACGAAAGCAACTACTCAGTGCTCGTCTAATGACCTTGTTATAAGTGTGTTACCCTTATAGGATATCCTTGATCTCTTTGGGATAATATTCGTTCTCCCAATATGATCCTATTTTATCTCATGGTAACCATTACATCTTCAATCACTATCAAATAGTGATCAAGTCATCCATCATAAAGACGAATGACCCGTAGCCACGTTTACTTTTCATCAACCATGTAATACCTATTAGAGAATATCATTTACCCATGTCTCGGGCTATGAATTCCATTATTTTGAATGATGCTACATACTATAGAAGTCGTACACCCAACACACCAGCTTTCGATTCCTTATCTATTTGAACTCAGGCTTTTACTTACATCAAAGTGTATGAGTCACACATACATAGTCTGCCATCCACTAAGGATTTAGGTCTGCCACACTATGAACGTCACAAGTGAATAAATCCATAAACGAATTTAAGATCTATCCTACTTGGGTCCTGTCCGATGTACTGTCAGTCCATGTAGTCACATCTATGTCTCTATCTTCTAGGAGTCATCTGCTCCGATGCCCAAGACAAGGCATCTCCCCAATTAGACTTGATAGATGACATATTAGTGTTTTAATCGGTTTGCTCATTTCCCATTAGACTAAGGACATGTTTAGGTTCGTCTACTAATACAAGCTATCTTTCCATACTACAACCCAACCACGTAATACCATTTATTATTAGTTAAACAGTTAGACAACCAACGAGAAACATTTGCTTCCATTTTGCTTTGCATGCAAAAACCATGTGAGGAAAATTATACAAAGTATATTAATGTAATCAATGAATTTGTTTTATTGACCAATTTGTTTGAAAAAATTACAAGTGTACTTAGACGAAAATATTACACTTAGGGTACTAGATCCAACATAGTTTAAATTCTACCATTTACTCCAAATATACACGTGTTTTTAACTAGGAGAAATAAATTCACACTTAAGGATTTCTTGTGATTTTATCTCGCGGATAACTCACATGCGGAGAGTTCTGACATATGTTTCCATTGCAGATTTAATCGTAAAGATTAATCTCGGTGAATTCAATCTTGAAAATTTATTTTCCAGAATTCATGATTAATAGGTTTTTATGTATAATTTCATGCTTTATGAATTTGAAACTTGATAAACATTAACATATACATATTTTAATCCCATATTTGGCATACTTTTGGATGATTTATCCCTTGAATTGTGGAATTTGATGCTCCTAATCCTTTAAATTCATGTTTTATACTTAGGAGAGCATAGTAGGGTGAAAAGAACGAGAAACAGGCCAAAAACAGAGAAAATGGGCCAAAGTAAGAAATCAACACGGCCTGGAGTTCACCATACGGCCGTGCCACTTTAGCAGACTCGAACACGGCCCTGGGCTCGATTCACACGGGCGTTTCACACGGGCGTGTCCCTGCCGTGACCCGTTTTAATTCCACTCGAAATAGGATACTTGTGGGCCAAGTAAGGCATCCCGAAAGCCTATATAAACACCCTAGAGGGCAACCTAAAAGGGGAGTTCGACAGAAGGCTTCTGCTAGGGCTTTTGACGAAGAGCAAAGCCAGAGAAGGCTGAATATAGGGAATTACTCGAAGAAAGCCAGTTGATCCATCTCAGAAGCCGGAATCACGCTGAAGACTGAGGATTTTCCCTTCAATTTCCTTCAGGGGGTTTTAGGGTCTTTCTTTATGTTTTGTTATTTAATTTCTTCTAAGATGTATTCTTTTATAAACATGAACTAAACCCCTCAAATACCTGAGGGGGCTGAACTTAAGACGGATCTTGTTATTGTTTTCTGAACTGTATGATAAATACTTGATTTGTTCTTAATTATGTGTTCTTAATTCTTGCTTTAATATTTCAGGATATTGATTCAAGTATTGATGTGCTTATTCGGAGGAGCAAAAGTCCCTGTTTAAGAGTAGATCTAGCATAATTAAGCGGAGTTGATCGCACTCCTAGAGATAGGATGACAAAAATCTGTCGGATTAGGGTCAAACCTAATATGGGAGTCCATAAATCGAGTTAATGCAACTCTAGGGGTTTTAATTAGAAAGAGATTTCAATTAATCAACCTAGGGTTAGACGTTAGTAGCCTCGAAAGAGGTATTAATATAAATTAGGGAATCCTACGGATCAAGTCAAGTGAGTAAATCGTCTGGTTCATAGTTAAATAACAAGTGAAGTCTAGGTGGATTCTTCCTCGGGTATTGTCTTAATCAATTGATTTTCCCAAAAGTATTTTCCCAATTCATTCTATGTGTCTTGGCATCCTTAGCTTAGTAATTAGTTAGATAAATATCAATCCCCTTTATTTTAGGCTAGATAATAAAAAGAAAGTCAGTACTAGTAATTTTGGTTCCTTTGGGTTCGACATTCCGGTCTTGCCACTAAGCTATACTACTGTTCGATAGGTGCGCTTGCCTCAATCGTGGTGATAGTTAGTTTCTAGGCTCGATCATTCATTATATAAATATTAAAACTCTCAGACACGATCAAGTTTTGCGCCGTTGTCGGGGAACTAAGATATTAGAAACGCTAAATTTTTATTACTTTAGCCATTCTTATTTTTATTTGCAATTTAATTTTTATTTTAACCTTGCTAATTTTTCTTTTATTTGCTTCTGGCAGGTAAATCTAGTTTATGACTAGAAGAAACCCGTCAGGACCATTACTTTTTGACAGTGAGATTGAAAGTACAGTTCGCAAAAATCGAAGAGAAATAAGGCGAAGCCTACAATACATAGTAGAAGAGCAAGAAGACGAAACCAACACTACCAAAGAGATGGCTGATAATAATCCGCTATCTCCTGTGGTTGCCGCAAACCCGGTAAATCAAAATCCTGCTCCTCGTACTATGTATGGTTATGCTAAACCTAATTTAACAGGAACTGAATCAAGTATTGTTAGGCCTGCTGTTGCTGCAAATAATTTTGAACTGAAACCTAACACTATACAGATGATTCAGCAATTTGTTCAGTTTGATGGTTTGCAGGATGAGGATCCAAACAATCACTTGACAAATTTTCTAGAGTTTTGCGACACTTTCAAAATAAATGGCATTTCTGATGATGCCATTCATCTTCGGTTGTTTCCCTTTTCGTTAAGGAACAAAGCTAAACAGTGGTTAAACTCGTTACCACGAGGATCAATCACTACATGGGAGCAAATGACCGAAATTTTTTTGTTAAAATATTTTCTGCCGGCTAAAACGGCTAAGTTGAGGAATGATATCTCTTCTTTTGTGCAGATGGATTTAGAAACACTTTACGATGCATGGGAGAGATACAAGGATCTACTGAGAAGGTGCCCTCACCATAGGTTACTATTATGGCTACAGGTTCAAACCTTTTACAACGGTGTGAACCCCTCGACTAGGCAGTTGATTGATGCATCCGCCAGCGGTACACTAAATAATAAAACACCTGAGGCTGCTTATGAATTCATTGAAGAGATGTCACTGAATAACTATAAGTGGCAAGTTATGAGGATGAAGCCAACAAAAGCAGCCAGAGTTTTTAACCTCGACGATGTAGAACTGTTAAATAAAAAAATTGATGGTTTGTGTGGTTCGCAGGTACATCCAGTGATGCATTGCGATACAAATGGAGGAGGGACGAACAATACAGAATACCCACCCTACAACCCTGGCATAGAAAACGAACAGATGAACTATATGGGTAACAATTCTAGACCTCAAAATAACCCTTATAGTAACACTTACAATCCAGGTTGGAGGAACCACCCAAATTTTTCATGGGGTGGTCAAGGAAATCAGAGACAGCAACCCCCTCCAGGCTTCCAACAGCAACCATACCCACAAAAGAAGAAGCTGAATCTTGAAGATATGCTAGCAAAGTTTATTTCAGCATCAGAGACTCATTTTTAGAATACTAAAACGGAGTTGAAAAATCAACAAGCATCAATTCAAGAGCTTAAGAATCAAATTGGACAGCTGGTTAAGTTAGTTTTCGAAAAGCAACCAGGTAGCAGTTTCCGAAAAGCAACCAGGTAGTTTACCTAGTAACACCGAACCTAAACCAAAAGAGCATGTGAAGGCAGTTACACTAAGGAGTGGAAAGGAGTTGGTTGAAGCTAAAAAGAAGATGCCACAAGAAACTGATAAGGCAAAGGGTGAGGAAGTAATCGAGAATGCAACTCCGGTACTTAAAGAGTATAAACCACCAATCCCATATCCAGCAAAGTTGAAGAAAGACCGCATGGACGCATAATTCGGTAAATTTCTTGAACTCTTTAAACAATTACATATTAACTTACCTTTTGTTGAAGTTATTTCGCAGATGCCAACATACGCAAAATTCCTAAAAGAGCTTTT
Source organism: Gossypium sturtianum (assembly GCA_025698515.1). Lineage (NCBI taxonomy): Eukaryota > Viridiplantae > Streptophyta > Magnoliopsida > Malvales > Malvaceae > Gossypium > Gossypium sturtianum. The sequence continues at coordinate 58,274,931 of CM046952.1, forward strand.
AACGAATAAAAGGAAGTTTGAAAAGCTATCAACTGTGGAGCTTAACGAGAAATGTTCAGCAATTCTCCAAAATAAGCTACCAACCAAATTTAAAGATCCAGGAAGTTTCACTATTCCTTGTTTAATTGGTAGTTTAAATATTGAGAAAGCATTAGCTGATTTAGGTGCCAGTATTAATTTAATCCTTATAAAATGTTAAAGCAGCTTGGTCTTGGGGAACCAAAACCCACTAGGATGAGTATTCAATTAGCTGACAGATCTATTAAATATCCTAGGGGAATTATTGAAGATGTTTTGGTAAAGGTTGATAAATTCATATTCCCCGTTGACTTTTTTGTGCTTGACATGGATGAGGACGTTGAGGTACCTCTAATTTTAGGACGCCCATTTTTAGCCACTGCTAGGGCTGTTATTGATGTAGGTGATGGTAAACTTGTGCTCAGGATAGGTGACGAGGAAATTATTTTTAAAATTTATGATGCTATGCGATACTCTAGAGAGCAAGATGATTCATGTTATTTTATCGATCCTATTGATCATTCTATTCAAGATTCTTTTCAGGAAATCATACATAAAGACACGTTGGAATTGTGTCTTTCCCAAGGAGGGGAGGCTGATGACGATACCAATGAGATGGGGGAAGTAAAAATTTCTTCCCCAAGACAAAAGAAATATGAGGGCATGAAAATAAATGACGAACTAAAACAAAAACCCTCTGTTGAAGAACCCCCCAAATTGGAATTGAAACAGTTACCAAATCACTTAGAGTATGCATTCCTCGGAGATAATTCTACACTACCGGTAATTATTTCTTCAGAATTGGAACCCAATGAGAAAGACAAGTTAATACAGGTACTAAAGGAGCATAAAAGAGCCATAGCTTGGAAGATTTCTGACATTAAAGGGATAAGCCCATCGTTTTGCACCCACAAGACTCTAATGGAAGATGAATATAAACCATGTGTGCAACCTCAAAGACGATTAAATCCCAACATGAAGGAAGTTGTTAAAGCTGAGGTAATTAAACTCTTAGATGTTGGAATTATTTATCCTATTTCTGACAGTACTTGGGTAAGTCATGTGCAGGTTGTTCCAAAGAAAGGAGGCATGACTGTTGTAGCCAATGAGAAGAATGAGTTGATTCCAACAAGGACAGTCACAGGTTGGAGAGTTTGCATTGACTATAGGAAGTTAAACGATGCCATGAGAAAAGATCACTTCCCCTTGCCCTTCATTGATCAGATGTTAGAAAGATTATCTGGGCATATGTACTATTGCTTCTTAGACGGACTCTCTGGCTACTTCCAAATTCCAATAGCTTCTGAGGATCAAGAAAAGACAACATTTACATGTCCATATGGTACGTTTGCTTACCGTAGAATGCCTTTTGGATCATGTAATGCTCCTGCTACTTTTCAGCGATGCATGCTAGCCATCTTTGATGAACTCATGGAAGATATTATGGAGGTATTTATGGACGACTTTTTGGTATTTGGTAATTCTTTTCATCTTTGCCTTAAAAATTTAAAACGAGTTCTAATGAGATGTGAGGAAACGAACCTTGTGCTTAATTGGGAAAAGTGTCACTTTATGGTTCGAGAAAGGATTGTGTTAGGTAACAAAATTTCTAGTAAAGGGATCAAGGTTGATAAAGCAAAAATTGAAACCATAGAAAAATTACCTTCTCCTAGTTCAGTTAAGGCTATTAGAAGCTTTTTAGGACATGCTGGATTTTATAAAAGATTTATTAAGGATTTTTCTAAAATAGCTAAGCTTTTAAAAAAACTACTAGAGAAAGATGTGCCTTTCAATTTTGATCAGGAATGTTTAGATGCATTTAATACCCTTAAAAATAAATTAATAAATGCTCCAATTATAATTGCACCTGATTGGAATTTACCCTTTGAACTAATGTGTGATGTGAGTGATTTTGCAGTAGGTGAGGTTTTGGGACAGCGAAGAGACAAGCATTTTCAACCGATCTATTACGCTAGCAAAACATTGACAGCCGCACAAGAAAATTACACTACCACAGAAAAAGAATTGCTAGCTGTGGTCTTTGCATTTGATAAATTTAGACAGTATTTGATATTATCTAAAGTTGTCGTTTACACTGACCATTTAGCTCTTCGTTATCTCTTAACTAAATCTGATGCAAAACCTCGACTCATAATATGGATTTTACTCTTACAGGAATTTGATTTGGAAATTCAAGATAAGAAAGGAGCTGAAAATCTTGCAACAGACCATCTTTCTAGGCTTGAAAATCCACATATCAAAGAACTCGATAAGAGTGAGATAAATGACTCGTTTTCAGAAGAACAACTTTTTGCTATAACCGACTCCGAGGTACCTTGGTTTGCAGACATTGCAAATTACTTAGCTGCTAACATCCTACCAAAAAGGTTAACACATCATCAAAAGAAGCGATTCTTTGCTGATGCGAAAAACTATTTTTGGGAGGACCCTTTTCTTTTCCGTATATGTGCAGATCAAGTAATTCGGAGATGAGTTAAAAAGGCAGAAGCAAGCAAAATTCTAGAACATTTTCATTCAAGACTATCAGGAGGACATTCCAGTGGGATTAGGACAGCACATAAAATGCTCGAATCAGGTTTTTATTGGCCCACTCTGTTCAAAGACGCTAACGGGTATGTTGCCTCGTGTGATAGATGTCAGAGAACAGGTAATATCTCTAAACGCGATGAAATGCCTCAAACGTATATGTTATCGTGTGAAATATTTGACGTATGGGGTATTGATTTTATGGGTCCATTCCCTAGCTCATTTAGGAATAAATACATCTTAGTAGCAGTAGATTATATGTCAAAATGGGTGGAAGCTCAAGCTTTACCTACTAATGATGCTAGAGTGGTAGTGAGGTTTCTTAAGAAACTCTTCTCTCAATTTGGAACACCCAGAGCAATTATTAGTGATAGGGGTACTCATTTTTGTAATACTCAATTTGACAAAGTCTTAAAGAAATATGGAGTACACCACAGAACAGCTACCCCTTATCACCCTCAAACCAGTGGACAAGCGGAAGTAGCAAATCGAGAGCTTAAGCGTATTCTAGAAAAAACTGTAGAATCAAACAGGAAAGATTCGGCATTAAAAGTAGACGACGCTTTATGGGCCTAGAGAACTGCCTTTCAAACTCCCATAGGGACATCCCCATACAAACTTGTTTACGGGAAGAGTTGTCATTTACCAATTGAACTTGAGCACAAAGCATTTTGGGCTATAAAATTCTTAAACTATGATCTTAAACTTGCAGGAGAAAAAAGATTGATGCAGTTGAACGAGCTTGATGAGTGGCGAGCAAATGCCTACGAGAACTCACGATTATATAAAGAAGCAACAAAGCGACGCCATGATGCTCGTCTAAAGTGACCTAAACTATTTGAAGTTGGAGATCTCGTTCTACTTTATAATTCAAGGCTCAAATTATTCCCTGGAAAGCTGAAATCAATATGGTCAGGTCCATTCGTAATCAAAACCGTTTTTCCTTATGGCACAATCGAGGTAACTCATCCTACTTACGGCATATTCAAGGTAAACGGTCAACGACTTAAACTATATAACGGTGAGGACTTTAGGGATATCAGAGAGGAGTTTCAGCTCCATGAACCTTCATAAAAAGATGAATACAAGGTAAGTCTAGCTTAGGACTATAAACAAGAACTTCCCGGGAGGCAACATGAGTACTAACCCTATTAATATCCATATTTTCGACTTTTAGCACCTAACTAAAAGTTAGCCCGATTAATAAGTGCAGATTTTCCCACCACACGGCCTTGCACATGCGCATGGTCGTGGCCGTGTGGACACCACATGGAGGCACACCGGCATGGTGGAGACCGTGTGGGCCAGGGATGAAAAATTTTCCCCAAAACACGGGCTACGATAAAACACGCGGCCGTGGTTGAAACTGCCTAAAGAACACTAGCTGAGAAAAAGGCCATGGCTGTGCGATACGGCCGTGGTCGACACTGAGACATTCACACGGACGAGCGACACACCCGTGCCTATAGGCCGTGCTTGACACTGGTTGATTACCACGGGCGCGGGCAAGAATGACACGGGCATGCCTTTGGACAAAGGCCGATACTGTTAAAACGACACGGGCGTGCAACACGCCCATGCCTTGAAACCGTGGCCGAACCTGTCAAAATAACATGGGCGTGGGATCTATAACACGGGCGTGGGAGAAGCGAACGAAGCTCGGCACGGCCGTGTGACATGGCCGTGTGGGACAACACGCCCACAGCACACGAGCGTGGGCCGCAAACTAGGCGCATCAAAACTCTAATTTTCGAAACACACGGGCTAAAAAGGAGCCACACAGGCGTACGCCACGCCCGTGTGCCCCTATTTTCTATTTAAACCAACCCACTATTCATCTTCTCCCCAAATCACTCTCCCCAAAACCCTAGCCGTTTTCCCCTCCCCCTACTCAGTCCGGCCACCACCATCAACACCCCCTCCCTTTTTCTCCCCTTCCCTCTCCTTCTTCGTCCCCACAGTCACCTAACCGCAGCACACGCCTGTGCGTTATCCCTCCATGACCGTGCTTCATCTCCACGCCTTCGTCGGTCCACTCTATCCCCTCCAGTCTCTACTTTATTCCTTAATCTTATTTTTTCCATGCTTTTTTTAGATCTTAGATTTATTCCTTTAGATTTTTAGTATTCATTCTTGATAATTATTTTCAATACTAATTTTTACTTAAGTGTTATGGATAGTTTAACTCTAATTTTTGAATTTTTTGAACCTCTAGTATTAGGAGAATATTTAGGAAAAAATTTCATTGTTATTATCATAAGATTGTAATCTTGGACTCATAGGTACTATCATATGGGATGATGTTCTTTACTCTATTCTGCAGGAACATAATGTCTTCTTCCCGCGGCAAGAAAACCGCAGTCCCTATTTCAAAAAAATGAAAGGGGCCCGGTTCATCATCGGCAAGCGCATCTGCCGAAGTGCGACACCCATTCTTACAGTTTCCTCTAGGACCTCAAGAGGAACTTTTTCAGATTCTACGAGCACGACCTATCAGTGCAGGCAGATGCGTCGACTGGGCTGCCCTGGAGCAAGTACAACTTGCTGATGCCGTTTGGGCCCTACTGTCCACCGACCCTTGAGATCGGTTCTTCAGTATTGTCGAGCCCACATACCTCGAACTAACATTAGAGCTTTGCTCTACTTTTCATTTGCATGTGGTGATGACGAACCACGACGACCCAGGCACCATACAGTTCCACCTAGGAGGTTTGGTTCGCGAAATGAGTGTCCCTGAATTTGGAGTCGCTCTGGGACTCTACAAAGAAGAGTTCATGGAGGAGAATGAACTCGACACTCTTCACCGCAACATCTACTATTCACCTTCCAAATGTTGGCAAGCCTTGGTTCCAGGTTCAGCAACATACGATCCTAGTCGCTCCAAGGCGACCGCTCTACCCCCATCACTAAGGTACCTCCATTCCCTCCTCGCACATACATTGACAGGAAAGCGCGAGAGCATCGGCGTCGTTAATACCCACGACGCCTATTTTCTGTGGAACATGGCGCACGGCCGCGTGTTTAACCTTGCCTACATCATCACTCTCGCCATCCAGCATCAGACGGAGCGGCATCGTAAGGGGGTAATTTCCATGGGGCCCTATGTGACACGCCTCGCGAAACACTTTGGCCTCCTCAACACCGCGGCACAATCATCCTCCCTCACCTTGATAGGCCAGATGTCTCCACAGGGCATCTCGATCATGATAAACATAAGGATGATCAAGCGTCACCGTGGGACCGATCCTCCCCAATACCGTCTAGCCCATACCACCGAGGAGGAGGATCTTGAGGACATTACTGACGATGTCCCCCCACCACACGAGGAGCCATCATCGAGCCATCGCCCAGTTCATGCGGCAGCTTCTATTTCGGACATATCTGAGCGCCTAACACGATTCGAGCAGCAATGTTTCCAGCGCTTCGATCACATCGACGCCACCCTCCACCAGATGTGTCAGCACCTTCACATTTCATCGTCGCCCCCACCTCGCAAGCCATCTGGCGATGAGGACTTCTGAGTCCTCTTTATTTTATCTTTATGTTATTTTCCTTTAAATTTTAAAATACTAATTTTCATTTTTTTATTTTAATTTTTTTTACTCATGTTTATTTTAAGTTATTTTTAGGTTTCATAACCACTATTACCCAATTTACATCTTTTGGCAATATTTGAGTAATCCTTACAATCTAAAGAACCCACTGATTTTATCACAGTTAAAAAGCCTAAAATAGCACTCTGGAATACCCAACTCTAATGAGGAAAATCTACCACGCCTCCTCCAATTTTTTCTACACTTCCAACTCAAGGAATCCATCCAAAATCCAGGAAGTTTCACTTCTCCCTCTCTCTTATGATATCATGCTATTAATCTCTAGAACAAATATCTTTGTACATTTAGGGCAATGTACATCTTAAGTGTGGGAGGGGTGAATTTTATTCAAAAAAAGTTCCTAACTTTTTGCATTATTCTCAAATCCCTGAATTTTTTCTTTTTCTCAAGTCACTTTCTCATATCACTATTAGAACAAATTTTGATTGATTTATGATTTTTATTGATATGTCTTGAATTAAAACATAGGCAGTTGTGCATTGATTTTTTAAACTTGAAGGATTTAGAGAATCAAGCATGATAAGTTGATTTTTTGAAAATTAAAAATTTGCTAGGTTGTTTTCCCAAGTTTAGGTATTATCTTGAAGTTTGAAGTTCACAGGGTTGACATCAAAAACCATAATTGCTGTGAGATCTTGAGCCTTTGAGAGCATTTTCTTTTCTTGCTCACTTTTATTGTTGCTTTGAGTGAGTCAATATTGATTTGTTATTCTAGAACTTGCTTCGATTATGCATGTCAAGACCACACTTTTGATTTGATATACTGAGATGATAAATGCACCTAGGATTTAACCCACTTACTTCCTAAAAGGCCTACCTTCATAATTAACCCCTAGTGAACCCCTTTGATACTAATAAACCATTCATTGATTTACCCTTAATATTAACCCAAGACTTACTCTTTTTGATTCATTAAGAATTTTTCTTATTGTATTATTTTTTTTATCGAGATTTGATTTGAGAAGTTGCCTAACTATGTTTCCCATTTCAGTTGTTAAATTCTTATTATTGTACTTGATTTGTTCTTTAAAAAAAAAGTGAACGTATATTCATTATTAGTTCTATGTTATTTAAGCTTAAGCAATTAATTTCACATCTTGAGAAAAAGCTCGTGTTTAATGTAATCATTCATTATTAGTCTATTTTTCTAGTTAGGTAATTTGTCAATCTGATCTCGATTCTAACCTCCTCTTTCAGCCTGTGACACGCCCCCTAACCAAGCCACGTTACAACCCTTTTTAAAGACCTTTTGATTGATGTATCATTTCAATTTATAGTGGTGGAGATTTAATTTTCATGCAAGCCTATGGTAATAACTTTTCATGTTGACTATTGAATGCTTAATTTATCGACCCTTAAACACTTCGAGTGATTTGAGTGAATCCTTAGTGAGGATGTTAACTCTGTGACATTTTGAATCAAAGGTGATTACTTAGATAAGGGGGAATACCTATGTTTTCATGAATAAAATGCTCAACTTGGATTGTTTGAAACTTTGATGTTCTTTTAGTTGAATTCTCAATGTATGATTACCTATGGATTATTTCGAAACATTGTTGATAGGAGTTATAAGTTGAGAAGAATGAATTTTAATTGTGAGTTGAGGATTTTGCTTGAGGGCAAACAAATGCTTAAGTGTGGGGGTATTTGATAAACCGTAACATATACATATTTTAATCCCACATTTGGCATACTTTTGGATGATTTATCCCTTGAATTGTGGAATTTGATGCGCCCAATCCTTTAATTTCATGTTTTATACTTAGGAGAGCATAGGAGGGTGAAAAGAACTAGAAACAGGCCAAAAACGAATAAAATGGGCCAAAGTAAGAAATCAACACGACCTGGAGTTCACCACATGGCCGTGCCACTTTAGCAGACTCGAATATGGCCCTGGGCTCGATTCACACGGGCGTTTCACACGGGCATGTCCCTGCCGTGACCCGTTTTAATTCCACTCGAAATAGGATACTTGTGGGCCAAGTAAGGCATCCCGAAAGCCTATATAAACACCCTAGAGGGCAACCTAAAAGGGGAGTTCGACAGAAGGCTTCTGTCAGGGCTTTTGACGAAGAGCGAAGCCAGAGAAGGCTAAATATAGGGAATTACTCGAAGAAAGCCAGTTGATCCATCTCAGAAGCCGGAATCACGCTGAAGACTAAGGATTTTCCCTTCAATTTCCTTCAGGGGGTTTTAGGGTCTTTCTTTATGTTTTGTTATTTAATTTCTTCTGAGATGTATTCTTTTATAAACATGAACTAAACCCTCAAATACACGAGGGGATGAAACCTAAGACGGATCTTGTTATTATTTTCTCAATCAGATGATAAATACTTGATTTGTTCTTAATTATGTGTTCTTAATTCTTGCTTTAATATTTAAGGATATTAATTCAAGTATTGATGTACTTATTCGGAGGAGCAAAAGTCCCTGTTTAAGAGTAGATCTAGCATAATTAAGCGGAGTTGATCGCACTCCTAGAGATAGGATGACGAAAATCTACCGGATTAGGGTCAAACCTAATATGGGAGTCCATAAATCGAGTTAATGCAACACTAGGGGTTTTAATTAGAAAGAGATTTCAATTAATCGACCTAGGTTTAGACGTTAGTAGCCTCGAAAGAGGTATTAATATAAATTAGGGAATCCTACGGATCAAGTCAAGTGAATAAATCGTCTGGTTCAGAGTTAAATAGTAAGTGAAGTCTAGGTTCATTCTTCCTCGGGTATTGTCTTAATCAATTGATTTTCCCAAAAGTATTTTCCCAATCATTCTCTGTGTCTTGGCATCCTTAGCTTAGTAATTAGTTAGATAAATATCAATCCCCTTTATTTTAGGCTAGATAATAAAAAGAAAGTCAGTACTAGTAATTTTGGTTCATTTGGGTTCAACATTCCGGTCTTGCCACTAAGCTATATTACTGTTCGATAGGTGCGCTTGCCTCAATCGTGGTGATAGTTAGTTTCTAGGCTCGATCATTCATTATATAAATATTAAAACTCTCAGACACGATAAAACTTACGGTAAAATTTTTGCGGACTTAGACATTCGGGTTCACATCTTGTGAACATATGCTTGAAGATAGTTGTTGCGGATTTGTACTTGTACACATGCTTAGGAGATAGTTTCCACATACACATTCTTGTAAAGAAATGTCCTGAAGATTGTCTTAATTTGTAAATTTGAGGATAAGTTCTGCGGACTTATATATGCAGATTCATGCATGGCAGAAACATGCGTGTGGATTCATTCTTGTTGAGAAATCTCATTGACTCATGTTTGGTAACCTTCCTTGCGAACCCTGATGTAATGGTGGTCCTTTCGGAATAATGCTTGAAATAGTCCTTGCAGACTCATACATGGAATAGTCCTTATGGACTCTTGCTTGAAGGTTCATAGATACGGATTCTTATATGAAATTTTCGCGCTTGGTGGCTATGACACGAGAATTCGTTCCATGCTAATTCAGATTTGCGAGTTTACTGAATAGAAAGTTCCGTGGATTTTTATGTGGCGGAGTCTAACGTACAGCCTTAGCGTGGGAATTTGAAGTCAGGTCCAATGGACCGTCATATCTTGAAACATAAGGATAAATCCAGTAGACTGTCATGACTTACGTATGCCAATGGCAATAGAGCTTGCGTACATACTTGAGGCCCAAAGCCTTAGACTCCGCAGAGTCTCATACTTAAAAAGAACCTTCGTAGGGTCATCACATACTCATACGCATATGTCTCCATATAGTCCAACTAAACCTCCGCAAAGCCGAATAACATGCATATACATTCTCTGTATCCTCCAATTAAACCTCCGCAAAGCCAAATTATAAGTTGCACAAAGTGCACAACATGACATCTCCTTATTCCTTCATCCATCATTTCATCCCTCCATACTTCGCATAACATTCATTTTCACGAAAACAACATATAGCAAGCATTCAACAATTCATACACTCAGGTAAACCTATGAATTACTAACACAAAAAAAAGCATACCGAACATTTCACCACAGTCTCTAATACACCTTACAACTAGTGGACCGTAAACAAGACAACATAATTAGTAGAAATTTATCCAGTAAAAATCTTATCAATACCACAAGCTTATGCTAGCAACCAGACATGCATATGCATATGCATACCAAATCTTAACACACATCATCATGCAGTAAAGATCTCACAACATAGCAACATCTTAACTTTAGTTGAACATGCAACAAAATTTTTCAGAGAAACCACAGTCCAAATCTCCACACTGAACATACAAAATGAAAACTAAAGGTTTGAGTTCAAGAACTCACCAACAAGCATTTCTGGAAGCCAATATCACCTTCCCTTTCTTAGTTTCTCCCTTGTCGTTCAATTTTTCTCCTTGGCTACTAGTAGTTTGTCTAATTCTCCATTACTTGAGCTAAAACATTCATTTCCTCCCACATGCTGACTATTCTCTTAATCCTTTTTCTACTACTTAGAAAACAACCTAGAAAAGAAATGGAAGAAAGGTAGTGAATATAAGAATAAGAGGCTGTTCGTGCCCCAAACAACTCTGATTCTCCCCTTTTATACCCATCCCCCCTCTCATCTCTAGAACCCAATAAACATTATAAAATTTTATAACATCATCATTATGTTTCCCATTAAGGAATCGTGTAGTTACTTCTTAATCATTTGGTTTCCCTGTAACACCCCTTACCCGGGTTCTACGTCAGGAACCGGGCCTGAGGCGTTACCGAACTCAAACCACTTAATCGCCACTTAGGCTAAACGTCATTACTCTCTATAACCTCATTCTCGACTTACGAGGCCTCACTCATACACACGAGGGCTCTCGAGACTAATCCGGAACTTTTACAATCCTTAAATTTTTTCTCTTTTATACAGGTCTCACACGCCCGTGCAAGATTAGACACGCCTGTGCTTGGACACACACGCCCATGTCCCCAAACCATACCAAAAAACCCAGCATTCTGCCAATGCCTCACGGCCAAGGCACACGCCCGTGCTTACCACCCGTGGTGCACACTGACTTCACACACACGGCATCAAAGCCTAGTCACACGCCCGTGTGGCTAGCCCGTGGACTATCCTGATTTAAAATGTTAACATCATGGGGGGGCGACGGCGCCACAAAGACACGCCCGTAGGCTGACCGTGTGTCACACATGGCCCAGACACACGCCCGTGTGTCTATCCACATGGTCAAGAACAAGACTAAGTGTCAAGTTCTTTTCACCCTTCTAACATACACAACATATACTCATCTAACACCATCATAATCAACTCAAATTGAAGTGCATTCTCACATAGAAAACTACATCTTTCTTTCATATAATGTAATAGCCAACAACCATGGCATTATACAAAATAAGCTATCCATCTAAAGGCCAACACATCTTAGCCATTTACAACAAAATCCACTAACTTGTCTAGCCCCTATACATGCCATATACAAAACATTAAGTTTCATGTACCAAAGTGTGCTGATATGTGGGCTGTCTTCTGATGATCCTCGTATCTCGATTCAACGCTTTTAATCTATAAGACAAGGGAAAAGAAAGAGAGTAAGCTTTAAGCTTAGTAAGTTTACACATAAACAAATAAGCATCATAGTATAAGCTAAACAACAATTAGCATTATACTACCAAAAATAATGAACAACTTTGCTTACTCTTTCTGACCCTTACCACGTTTCCAACACATCATGAGTCACATACTCATAACCATCAAAATTCACCCCTGCATTCTATGTCACATTTACACAATATACAACATATCATTATTTCTCGTAATACATCCACACAGTTTATCCATATAACTTATCCACACAGCCTATTCACATAGCTAGTTCACATAACTAATCCACACAAAATTTATTACACACAGCTAATTCACATAATTAATCCATACAACTATCACACACACGGCTAATACACACGGTTAATCCACACACCAATATCTCGGTGGTTTTGCACTTAGCACACCACAATTGATTAATAAGGTGGTATCGCACTTAGCCTACCACAAAGGTATTCATAGTAGTTCAGCACATAGCCCACTAGACGATATACCTCACGATAGCATCGCACATAGCTAGCTCATCGTCAATATGCATTAGAATGGTATCGCACTTAGCCCACCACCTAGCATTATCACAACACATGCACAAGTCTACTTACTTAATCATTCTCGATCATACATTCATTCCACATTTTCTACTACATTCATCCCACATAGGTTCTCAAATATGCTACACACTAGCTAGCATTAACAAATTGTAAGTATGAATGCATTATTTATGCATAGACTTACCTCGATACTCAAAAGTATGGAAATATGCAATTTAGTCCACCACCTTGCTTTTGCCTCGGTTTCGATCCGGGCTTCGTCTTTCTTGATCTATAATGAATAATTCAGCTTATTCAATACACACATTGACTAAATTGACCCACATTTCATACTTTAGCAAAATTACTATTTTTCCCCTAAACTTCCTCATATTTACACTTTAGCCCCAAGGCTCGTAAAGTGATTTTTATTCAACTTTCTATCCTTTCATGCTTAGCCGAACCACTTACTCAATTAAAGCATTCATCAAATCTCACTAAATCACACATGTATGACCAAACTAAAGTTTTTCACAATCAAGTCCCTACATGCATTTTCATGGAAAATCACTTAACAAAAGATGTTTCTACTACATCAAGCTTTCATAATCTTCCATAAAACATCAAAATACAAGCATGTCATTCATGACCACATTTTTGAACATCCATTATAGCTCATCAAATATCTAAAAATAGCTTACTCATGCTATCGGGACTTTAAAAATACGAAGAATATCAAAACCGGGCTTAGGAGCACTTACTAGCAAGCTTGAAAAGTTGAAAGAGCCCTAACAATGGCTTCTCAAATTTTCGGATCTAAGGGGAAGAAGATGAATGAATTTTGTCATCTTTTCACCTATTTTAATCACTTATTTGATAAATGACCAAAATGTCCTTTTTGATCAACTTTAAATTTTGAGTCATCCATGCCCATTTTTTTCCAAAAATTAGAATTTGGATAAATTACTATTTAAGGACCTCTAATTAATAATCTAAAGCTATTTCACACAAATAGCTTCTAGAAACACACATTTTGCAACTTTTGCAATTTAGTCCTTTTGGACAATTCAACCACAATTTCACAAAACTGCTTCATGAAACTTTCACACTAGCATGCATACAAGGCATAAACCTCAATAACTCATTTATAACCCTCAGATTTTTGGTCTCGCACCACTATTCTGACTAGGCCCTAAACCGGGATGTTACATTTCCCTCTAATGTTAATTTAATTACTAATATGACATTAAATACATAAGCTTTTTTCATAATATAGTTTTTATTCATTTTAACTAAACAATTAATAATAATAGATAAAATCTCCTATAAAAAATTAATAGATTGTTATAAAATAAAGAGAGATGGAGAGAATAAAGAACAAAGAAAATATAAAAGTAATAGAGAATGTACTTTATTGATCAAAGGGATTATTACAATGCTTCATCAGAGTCTCTATTTATAGGCATAAGAAGTATAAAAGAAGTAGAGATCTAATTCTAATAACTATTAGAATTTAAAGTACATCAAAACTTTATCTTGATCATGGTGGACATCCACTTAATAAGATATTCATAACACTCCCCCTTGGATGTCCATTGGTAGATAATATGCCTCGTTAAAACCTTATTAGGAAAAACCCTATGGGATAAAAACCTAATGAAGGAAAAAGAGTACACAATCTTCTATTATAAGCTGCCTCATTAAAAACCTTTACCAGAAAAACCCAATGGGACAAAACCTTGGTTGAAGGAAAATAGTACAACTTGTTTTAGACTCCCCCTAATGGCAACATTAAATTACATCTTAGAGTTGACGCATTCCAATCTTGTGTAGTAGTTTTTCAAATGTTGAAGTTGGCAATGCCTTAGTAAACAAATCTGCTAAATTATCACTAGAACGAATTTTTTGAACATTTATATCACCTCTTTTCTCAAGATCATGGGTGAAGAATAATTTTGGTGACCTTTAATGTAACCACCCTTCAATTGAGCTATACATGTTGTATTATTTTCATATAAGATAGTTGACATATTTTCTTGTAAAGGCAAATTACATATCTTCTGGATATGTTAGGTCAATAACCTTAGCCAAACACACTTTCGACTTGCCTCATGCATTGCAATTATTTCTGTATGATTTGAAGAAGCGGCAGGTAATGTTTGCTTTGTTAAACGCCATGATATGGCAGTACCCCCACATGTAAATAAATATCTTGTTTGAGATTAACCTTTATGTGGATCTAATAAGTATCCAACATCAACATAGCCGACTATTAGGGATTTTGAATCATTTAAATTAAAAAAAAACCCCATATCAATAGTCCCTCTAAGATATCTAAATACATGTTTAATTCCATTCCAATGTCTACGTGCTAGAAAAGAACTAAATCTTGCTAACAAGTTTACAGTGAAAGCTATATCAGGTCTTGTGTTGTTTGTAAGATACATCAATGCCTCTATGGCACTTAGATATGGTGCTTCAGGACCAAGAAACTCTTCATCATTCTCGTAAGGATGAAATTGATCTTTATTCACATCTAATGATCGTACAACCATCGGAGTACTTAATGGGTGTGCTTTATCCATGTAAAATTTCTTTAATATCTTTTCCGTATAAGTTGATTGGTGAACATGAATTCTATCTTTTAAATGCTCGATTTGTAAGCCAAGACAAAACTTTATTTTTCCAAGATCTTTCATCTCAAATTCTTTCTTTAAACAATTTATTGTATTTTGAAGCTCTTCAGGAGTTTCAATAATATCTAGATCATCAACATAAACAGCAATTATCACAAAACCTAATCCAAACCTTTTTATAAAGACACATGGACATATTGGATCATTTTTATAACCTTCTTTTAACAAGTATTCACTAAGATGATTGTACCACATACGTCCAAATTGTTTTAATCCATATACACTTTTATTTAATCTGATCGATCAATTTTCTCGAAAAACTCTATATTTTTCTAGGATTTTAAATCCTTTAGGGATTTTCATATAAATTTTACTATCAAGTTTACCATATAAATAGGCTGTAACAACATTCATTAGATGCATGTCAAGTTTTTCACGTACTGCCATACTAACAAGATATTTAAACGTGATTGCATCCACCACAGGAGAATATGTCTCTTCATAATCAATGTTGGGCCTTTGCGAAAATCCTTGTGCTACAAGTCGTGCTTTATATCTTATGAATTCATTTTTTTCATTTCGTTTTTGCACAAATACCCATTTATATCCTACCGGCTTTACACTTTTAGGTGTTTGGACTACAGGTCCAAAAACTTCACGTTTAGAAAGTGAATTCAATTATGCTTGAAATGCATCTTTCCATTTTGACCAATCTTTTCTATTTTTATATTCCTCAATAGATTTAGGCTCATTATCCTCATTTTATTTTATTATTTCAATAGCAATATTATAAGTAAAATTGTTGTCGACAACTACATTTTTTCGATTCCATCTTTTTTTCGTATTGACATAACTTATCGAGATCTCTTTATTTTCATAATTTTCATTTTCACTTTTAAGTACCTAAATATCTTATTGATTTTTATAATTAGTTATATCATGGGTCTCTTCAGGAACCCCCACCTCCACTAGATGACTATCTTGAATGTTTGCTCCTTTTCGTTTCAAGGATTTTTATCTTTGAAACTGACCGGTCTTCCACGCTTCAGGCATGGATTACTTTCTTTTGCACTAACAGTTTGTCCTATTAGGACATCAATTCGTATTGGAGCATTTTCAGATAGTATGTGAGATTTAATGAATCTGGCAGTTGATTTGTAAAATGAATTATTTGTTGAACTTCTGGTTCACATTGCTTTGTACGAGGATCTTAGATAATGATAATTCATTTCAAGTACTTTACTAATCCAGCTTTTTATTCTCTCCCCCTAATTTTAGGAAAATTGACAACTCATGTCAAAACTAAATCTCAAATTAATAGCTCAAAAATATTATAAGGAAACTCTTTTAACTATACATTCTCAATCTCTTATGATGACCCATCTTTGTGCTTTGTGGTGGAGCAGTTGGAACATATACCGCACATCCAAAAATTGTAAGATGGGAAATATTTGGTTCTTGACCAAAAATCAATTGGAATGAAGAGTATTTATAATTTATTGGCTTGATGCGTACAACATGTAAATCGATACAATCTCATGCTGAAATAGGAAGTTTTGTTCTCATAAGTAATGATTTAGCTATTAGTTGGAGGCATTTGATAAATGATTCAACTATATTGTTTTATGTGTGAACATGAACTACAAGATGTTCAACTTTTATCCCGATTGACATACAATAATTATTGAAAGCTTGGGACATAAACTCACCAACATAAGCAAGATGAATTGTTTTAATTGCATAATTTGAAATTAATTATTTAAACAAGCAATCTCGCAAATGATAGGTTGCGAGTTAATAACACATGTGATTATTTTGTAGATGCATCTACCAAAATCATATAATGTCAAAATCATCTACATGGTGGATGAATGGGTCCATATTCATTTTAGAAATGCAAAACATTAAATCTCAACTTTAACCAGTGAGTTTGTAATAATCAATTACCATTGAGAACAAGCAACAGATGAGAATTCTTTAAATTAAAGAATCTTCTGGTTCTTTAATAAATGTCTATATGAATTCTCAATTAATTTTCACATCATATATAATCCAGGATAGTCTAACTGGTCACGCCAAATAGTAAATGTATTTGTATCAGTAAACTTCTGGTTTACTTAATCATATTTTTCAATTGTACTATAATAATGTAAATATAAATTTTGACAATTAATAATTTTATCGTCATTCTTTTTATTTTGTATTCACATATAAGCAATATTGTGACATTTACTTCTAGAAATGTCTACATCAAAGTGAAGTCCATAATGTATTAACTCAATAAAAGAAATACAATTTGCAAACAATTATTTGCAATATTCACTTCAAGAAATATGCCAAAATCTTTAAATATTTTGACCATAATTTTCTTGTTTTTCATTATTATTCTTTTTCTAGTGGTTAGAAGTACCAATGTTATAACCACCTTGATAACGATTATTAGTACGTCTCCAACCACATCGTCAATTACAACAACAATCATGATCTCTATATTTTCATTTTTCATAACTGTTATGTACTGCTACATTCACTTCAGGGAATGAAGCAAAACTAATGGGAAGAATTTCATAGTTTTTCATTAGTAACTTATTATTTTTCTTAGCCACTAGAAGGTATGAGATCGTTCGAAAATACTTTTAAAGTCATTTTCACAATATTGCTACTGCAGGAGCACATTAGATATTTCAACCATATAGTGTAATGTATTGTAATATCTGGGATTTAGGGGTTATGCTTTTTAACTCAAATGTATGTGGTAGCATGTCTAGGTGTGGTTTGAATATGTTCTAGGGGTTTCGAGAACTTTAGAATGTAGGAGAATGCCTTAGAAAAAAATATTAGATTTTGAGTTTTAAAATGGAGCTAAGCAAGATAGGCCTTAAGAAAATTTGTATGAGGATTTAGACACAAGAATTACCTTGGTAAAGTGGCAAAAGAGGCGCCACTAAGGTGTCGTCGAGAGTGACGCCACAAGCGGAGGAAGGGGGCTTAGGTTCGAGCAAAGACAAGCAAAGATTTTGGGCTTGCATTTTGCAGCAAAGAGGAGTAGTGATGGACGGCACAAGGACTTTAAGTGGATGAGGATGAGACTTCGTCATATTCTTTTAAAAATTCGGCTAAAGGGAGGAGATATGTGTTGACTCATTCAAATTATTTTGAATGAGTAAAGAAGAGGAAAAATAGGAGAAAAGCAAGGGAAGCTAGTGTTTGAGTGTCACCAATTCGGAGAGAGGGAGTGAGGTGAAGTGCAATCGGTTGGGGATAGGCTAGTGTGCCGAAAGTTTAAGGCCATCAAAGTGCCATTTTTGCCATCTTCTTCTGCCGAAATTCAACTTCATTCTCTCCTGAGCTTTCAACCATTTTTCTTTCATAAGCAAACCGCACCAAAATTCACTCTTTTTCCTCTCTTGTTAGACTTTGGCCGAACTATCCATAGACCATTAGGGTCATTTGCCTTTTCTTTCTCTTCTTACTTGTTTAAGGGTAAACCGAATCTACCATCTTCTCTTCTCTTCTTTTCTTTTTATTTTGCTTAGACCGAATCTCTCTCTCCCCAAAGTTCATCATTGCCGCAACCTCTTCAACTAAAATACCACCATTGCCGAATCTCTCGTGGGTTCAAGCAAGGGTGCAATCGATCTCAACGATAGGGTAAGGGTTAACTGCCATTTGTTGTTCTTTCTTTTCTTTTGGATTAGCCAAAGTTTGGAATCTAATCCCTTTTACTCTCTTTGGCCAAAACCTTGAAGGTGAGTTCGGGATTTGAATATTCAAGGTAAGTGAAGTGTGGTATTAGGTCGAAGGCCATTTACTTTGGTTCATTAAATGTTAGAATTGAATCTAACATAGACCATGTAGGGATTTCGACATCTCCAAGGACAAGTGACATTTTCGGATCGAGACAATCAAGGTAAGGGGTCTTGATATTCGGCCAAAGGCCATATTGTTTATTAAGGTTGGCCGATTCGACTATGATCTTTTAGGGGCAAATCGACAGGATTTAGAGAAGTCTCGGATTCCGATCCATTCTGTAAAGGTGTTTAAGTTGTAGTTAATCAATTAAGATCTCATATGTTAGTTAACCGGGTTTTCGATTAAGTGTTGATTCAATGGATGAGAGTACCATAGAAGGGGAGAGGGGTAGTGCCTACCCCCTAAGTTCAAGAAACGCTCGGTTTCTGCTTGTTCGTGATTGGCCACCGGGTGTGGGCGGCGTCGGAAAGGGATAAGCAATTCATCGTTATCCCCGCTGCTAGCGAGAGTGTCGGATCGATAGTATCGTACTTACGGTTATCGTGTGTGTAGCCTACACTAAAATTCCGATAGATTGATAGTATTAGTGATAGCATGTGTTAATAAGAAATCAGTGTGAATGTGGCTATGGGTACCATATCTTTGGTACGATGCGATGCGTTCACGTAAACCCCTTAATATACTCGATTAATGATGTTATAAGTATGGATATGAGATAAGTATGATTCTTATGACTTTGGGGTATATGGCATGATATCCGAATAATATGTTTATTGTATGGGCATATGGGTGATTTTGATAAAGGAAGTGTTCCGGTGGTTTTTACCACATTATCCGTGACTTATGTCACAATATTATATATCCGGTGACTTTTGTCACATATTATGAATCCGGTGACTCTGTCACATTATCTGGTGGCTATGCCACGATTATAAGGGCGATGTACGGTTGACTGCAGCGACTGCCTTCGATGGTGTGTAGCGGATGAAGGGTCGATTTAGTAATCCCCACGGTGTGATTGGCAGGTACGGGTGGTGTGTAGCGGATGGATATCTAGGTGGGCTCGGGATTGCATTTCATTTTACATGTACATGTGATTTAATCTGTCGTTATTTGATTTGTTATGTTATGGGCTGATGGCTAAATGTGATCCAAATGGGCTTTGCCAAAAATGTTATCGTTAAGACTATGATCGATTGGGTTTTAGTGTACTGTTACACATTGAGTCTGTTGACTCACCCTTCGTGGGATATCTTTTGCAGGTGATACTTAGTGATGGACCGGGTCAGCGAGGACTAGGTGGTGGCCATGCTCAACTCAGTATTTCGGTTTTCCTTTTAATAGAATTTACAACATTTTCTTTTATTATTCGGGATTTATTTTTGGGTGATGTTTTTGTAATAAGGCCACCATTAGCTATGTTTTTATACGTTTTAAATTTTTATTTCTGCTACGAAAGACTTTAACTAAATGTTTCAAATTATTTTGATAAACAACTTAAACTGTTTTAACACCTAAACACCTAAGGTTTCCAACTTAATAATAATTTCCAAATTGGGTTTTTTCCCTTTTGACTTATAAAATTTTCTAAACTCATAAAAATAACGTTTTAATGAGACACGAACTTAAATCACCACACGGTTTTCAACATGAACACACTTCAAATCTATTTTTCTTCGAAATCAACCTATTTTTTCCAAGATAACAAAACGAGTTTTACACCAGGAGCATGCCAGATCCGGTCAGGGCTTGTGGGCTGGGTTTGGGGTGTTTCATGTATTCCTTCGGGGAATATATATAATACAAATACAAGAGTATCTTATGTTATTTCTATATATGGTTTTAATGTAAAACACATGAAGGTTTTATTCAACATATATCTTTTTTATCTGAAAAATAATGTTATATTTTACAAAATTTTGCATAATAAGGAGGTAAAATATTAGCTCTTAAAGAGCTTTTTACAGTTTGATGCAATATTAGCTCTTCAGAAGCATATAATCAATTTATTATATAACCTTATTGAATGCTTAATTTATTTTAAATAATATATAGTTTTGCAATTCTTTTTAACATGAATGATAAAAAAAATTTCTAATCTTCTAAAATTTTATTTATTCATATAAAAATAAAATAAATAGGTATAAATAAAACATATATTAAACATAACAAATAATAAATTCATGTTACTAGTAAATCATTGTGGTTAGATAATTTTTTTATATATATCATAACACAACAAAATACAAAATATTATAGTGTCAACTTAAAATAACATTACAAATATAAAGGTTTAAACATAAACATTTTCTAACCTCCACCTCTTATACATAATTTCATTTCAAATTTTACAATAATGAAATTATCACAGACAGGGTGAATATCCCAAAGTTCATGACAAGTAAGTATTTTTACTCACATTCCGCAATAATCATATATCTTAATCAAAATCAAAATTAAACAAATCAATTCTATTAAAAATGAAAAAAAAATATTTATCTCCGCATAAAAATCCCAATAACTAAATGCATAAAGGATTTCATAAATTCATAGAGATATGGATAGTGAATTATATAAATTGACCTTTTTAATAGAAATCAAATCAAATTTCAAAAGAAGTTGATTAAATTTACTTACATTACCATGGATGAGAAGTAATGATTATAAACATCCTTTGTAATGAAAAGAAAGAGATTATCCTCAAGCAAATATCAAAAAGCAAACTTTGAAAGTGGATCCTATTTCTTGATTTCATATAGATAACGATATCAAATCTTTTACCATACTTAAGAACAAAAAGTAAAATAAGTTAATCAAAACAATAATAACATATAATGAAAGAAGAATGAAAAATAATAATCAAATATGAAACATTAAATAAAAGAAACTTCCTGTAAAAACTTTGCATCTTGTCGTCAAAGATTTTGGAAATCATGGAGGATAAATTTGATCGTCGATAAAAGGAACTATCACTTTGAGCAAGATCGTGTTGGTAACGTGTTATAAAATAAAAAGAGATGGAGAGAATAAAGAACAAAAAAATATACAAGTAATAGAGAATGTACTTTATTTATTTATCAAAAGGATGATTACAATCCTACATCAAAGTCTTTATTTATAGGCATAAGGAGTATAAAAGAAGTAGAGATCTGATTCTAATAACTATTAGAATTTAAACTACATCAAAACTTTATCTTGATCATGATGGACATCCACTTAATAAGATATTCATAACATAGATAAAATTATATCAATACTATTTTTTTTTTTTTGTATATTAAATTTTTTATTGGTTTGAACTACACCGTTGAGATATTAATAATAAATATTATTTTAAATTAATGTTACAATTATATATCAGTTGAAATTAAAATCTATCATTATAAATAACATTCAACAAAGGGAGGTAATTTGCATTCAACAAAGAGAGGTTATTACTTATTAGCATTGATAAGTTTGAATTGTATAAAAAATAATGGAATATTAAAATAATGCATTTTTAAAAGATAAAATTTGAAGTCATAGTCAAATAACAATGGCACTGGAAAGAAATGGATTGAAAAACTTAGAAAATGAAAACTAAACATAAACAGAAACTGAATGTGAAGAATTTTGAAGAACTCAGGAAATGAAATATGAAAAAGAAAAGTTTAAATGATTTATTATTAAAAAATAACAATATAAAACTTAGAAAACTAAAAATGTGTGGTGCTGATACAATTACATTTATAAGGCAACATGAAATGGGAAAATAATTACTAAATAAATATAGTGGAAGCTAGCGGCCAACATTTAATTTTCATTAAAATTCTAGTACAAGCCCATTTTTGCCCGGCCCATCTTACAACAACCCAACAGAACCCAAACCCATAACCCAATACAAACCACACCTAAAACCCATTAAACCAACCCATTCTACAACATTAAACCAATCAATAAACCCAAATGACCCAAACCCAAATAGCCTAATACCTAAAACAGAAAAACAAAAAGAAAAAAACCTAGCCACTTGCTCTGCCTTCTGACCCTCACCACCTGCTCCACCGCCCATCAGCCAACCGCCTCACTTGCTCCCCATAACCTGCAAAACAAGACAAAACAAAAAGCAAAAGCAGAGGAGAATAACAAAAATTAAAAATATATATTTTGTATTTCATTTTCGGCTATATAAGGCCGCTATTGTACTGCAAAAGGGGGGTCCTTTTTTACGCATTATCAGAAATCGAAAGCAAAAAAAAATAATAGAAGGTTGAAGTTTAATCCTTTCGTTTTCATTTTTATACTGTTACTTTTGTTTTTCTTTATTTTTATATTGTTTTCTTTGAAATATTTATAAATAATAACTAAAAAGAAGGAAGACATACCTAAATCGGGGTCCTTCCGTCGTCGGAACCCCCTTTCCTTCGGTGCCGAAATCAGGCTAAAGGAGAGGAGAGGCTTGTGGCTCGGCTTTCTAACAGGCTTCGAACTGACCTAAAGCCTATCTCCACATATTATCGGCCACCGAGTATGATGGTGGTGCGATGATCGGCCGGGGAACCCACTCGCCGGAGAGAGGGAAAGACGAAAAAGGGGAGATGAGAGGAAGAGAAGCTTTTTTTTTTCTTGAATGGCTGCTGTTTCTAAAAATTTTTAGGGCTAAAATGTGTTAAAAAAAATTTTGGGTGTTATAATAATAAACAAAACGGCGCCGTTTGATGCATAGGTTCTCACGCATATTCCTTAAAAGGAATATTTGCGCGATCGGTCCCCATCCTTTTGTGGTGCTATTGGATCAAGTCCCATTCCGCGTTTTCCTTTTTTTTGCGATTTTGCCCTGTTATTTCCGTTTCATTTCAATTCAATCTGCGCGCTTCAAATAGGTCCTTTCCTTTTTATTTTATTTCAAATTTCGCCCCAAACCTTCGTTTTAAAAAGCAATTTGGCCCCTCCTTTAATTATTTTGCAACTTTATTATTATTATCGTTATATTATTATTACTGTTGTTATATTATTATTTTTCATATAATGTGTACATTTTATTACTATTGTTATATCTCTTTTATATATATTTTTTTATTATTTGCTCACTAAACACCATTATTGCTACTATTATTATTATTTTATTTTTTGCCTATTATTTTTTTTTACTATTTCTTATTTTTAAGCATCCTATGTTATTTTATTATTATCATTACCATTATTTTATTTTTTCTTATTATTATTATCGTTCCATTTTATTATTATTATTATTATTATATTATTACTATTACTATTTTTTATATGTTATCATTCTTTATTTTATTGTTATCGTCTTATTATTATTTTTTATTATTATTATTTTTATTATTTTCTTTTTATTATTTTCTTTACTATTATAATTATATTTTCTCTTTGTATTTATTACTCATTACTATTTTATTGTTATTTTATTTTTTATTTCTATTTTATTTTTTTGACTTGCTTTATTTTATTTTCGTCTTTATTATTGTTATTCATATTAACGTATTTATTATTCTTTCATCATGCATATGTGTACCATCATTTTTTACAAATTTGTGTTATATTAACCTTTACCCAGTACGAAAATGATTCTTTTATAAAGGCAATATTTCGTATTTAGAAATTTGATAAATCGTGCCCTAACTTACTGCGTTTCGATTTTTCTCGTTTAATCTAAATAACGGAATATCATTTTAAATCGCAATAAGTTTTAAATGAAAAAAGAAAGCTATTTCTCGAGAATTTGAGATGTTGTGTCCTAATATATTGGATGTGACATTTTGTTACCTCGGGAAAAGATTTCTTAAAATAAAGGCAATATTCTGTATTTGGAATTTCAAGAAATCGAGCCCTAACTTACTGGGTTCCGATTTCTCATTTGACAAATAACCGAATATCCTCCTCAAATTTAAATCCGAGTTTTAAAGTCAAAAGACAAGCTCAGTTTCAGGGACTCAAAGTGTCGTGCCCTAACTTACTAGGTATGACATTTTATCTTTTCGAAATAAGAGGGTTTTATCATCCATCTCGATTCGTTCAAGTTTTAAAAATAAAAGAGGATCGTATTTTTGAATTTTTTCAAATTTTCAATATTAGGACATTAATTAATCAATTTGGTACCAATTTTGGGCGTGACGAGGGTGCTAATCCTTCCTCGCGCGTAATTGACTCCCGAACCCGTTTCCTTAAATTTCGTGGACCAAAAATACTGTTTTAGTAAAGCCAAACGTTTTATTAAAACAAAAGTGATCCGATCACACCAAATAAAGATCGGTGGTGACTCCCACTTTTATTTTCGTTTTCAAAATCCAAGTCGACCCCGTTTTTAAAAAAAATGGTTACGACAGCTTGGCGACTCCACTGGGGACCTAAAGAGAGTCAGGCCGTAAAATGATTATTTTTTGTCCTTTGTCAAAAATTTGGAAATTCGATTTGAAAATTACGATCCTTTTGTCGCATTTGTTTACTATTTTCTTGCGCACATTGCATTGCATGACCGTTGTGGTCGCACCTTTAAGTGGGAGCGAGAAGCTATGCCTTCGTGAGGTTTTCACCTCCGCATGGGCTAGTGGATTGCTTCCGGGATACATCTGTACCTAT
Organism: Gossypium sturtianum; assembly: GCA_025698515.1. NCBI lineage: Eukaryota > Viridiplantae > Streptophyta > Magnoliopsida > Malvales > Malvaceae > Gossypium > Gossypium sturtianum. Next base: position 58,300,184 of record CM046952.1, read on the forward strand.
GTCTTCGTGAAATTTTCACTTCCGCATGGCCATAGGGAAATGTATTTCCCTGAACCGAACTCGGTCCGTATGAGCCTATAATGGGTAAGGATCGAGGAATCTGCTGGTTCGGGTACCCTTTCTTTAGAACCAAACCACATATAGAGAGACCTAAGAGCCTACCCTAGATAGAGCCATACCAAACCCTAGTGGTTACCCGGACAGGTATTATGTGTTGTTTATTTCCCTTGTACTAACGTGTTTTCTTCTGTTTTGATTACATTGCATTACATCGCATCATCCTAGAAAGGTGGTGTTGATTCATATTCGATTGCTAAATAGAAGAGTTTGTCATAAGGAAATGTGTTACTTGATAAAGTGGATTATAATACGGTCATAGTCCAGGTAAACAACGAGAGAGGGCTGATAGTCCGCAGGAGAATACAAGACTTTGCCCGAGGATTCAAGCCGACAAGGATTATTCGAGAGCCATCGTGTCTCAATTTTCTAAAAGAAGCCTATGAATATCATGGAGGATAAGCGAGTGAGGATGTACGGCCTGGACCAAGCAACAAGGAGATAGGAGAGGCATCTATTGGGAAAGTTCACGGGACATAACCATAGCATCCGGATACGAAGAAGAGGATTGGTGTTTTCACCTGGACTATGAGGACAAAGCTGTATATGCAATCCGTTTTATGTAAATAAAAGTTCTTCTAATGGAATTGAATTCATAATCAACGCCTCTCTTTCTTTGTGCATTCGTTCCATGCATTGGCATTGCATTTCATGCATTTGCATCACATCATGTCACATACATTAAAATTTGAAGAAAGACCCTAATTAGGTGAAATTATTTCAGTTAACCTAGAAAGCCATGGAACAAAGGTTGGAGAGATTAGAGCAAAGGCAAACACTGATGCAAGAGCAGTTGGCCAAAATTCAACAAGATATGCGAGATCAAATGAACATGATAGGCCAGTTAACCCAGTTACTAACTGGAGGACTGGAAAAAAGGAGTGGTTCAATGGTCAACGGTGTGGATGATGATGAAGAAATCGTTTACTCCCCAATAAATATCCCGACTCAATCAAACTCGCATTCGCGCGAGGTACCTGTCATTATCAAACCCCAATGTCAGACTGATACTTCGACCCTGTTGAACTCCTCAATGGGTTCAAGTTTTAATCCTGGTGATGATCGAGTCAATCCTGTTGTTCTTGGCCTAGCAGAGACAAAGGGAGAGTGGGATTCAAAGGCCTCGAAGAGGAAAGACAAGGATGTGAATAATACGAGTGGGTATAACAAGGGCCGTTCGAGGCCGTTTATAGTAAACCAGCCAAAGAAGGCAGTTACCAGTTACTTGGTCTCCCCAAGAGAAGAACTCAATCCAAAATCGAACTTAGAAAAACCCCGGTTCGTGCCCATCCCAATCTCGTATATGGAGATGTACCAAATGTTGTTTGACGCACATGTTGTAGCTCCTCATTACCCAAAACAGATGCAACCTCCATACCCAAAATGGTATGACCCAAATACCCAGTGTGAGTACTACGCAGAGGTCACAGGGCATTCGATAGAAAATTGCCTTGCTTTCAAGAAATTGGTGGAAAAACTCATCAACATGGGTATTGTGAAGATAGATGACGCGCCAAATGCAGAAATATGAACTTGGGAGCGTTTTGGGCAATGAGACTGCGGAAGAAATTCCTGTAGTATTTAGAAGCTTACTTAGAGCAATGTACAAAACGTACTTATTGTCTTAAGCCTAGAGGCAATAAGAACTCTTTTGTGAAATAGGCTTATGTCCGAAACTTTATTTCAATAAAATGCATTTTTAAGCAAATATTCTTTTATTCTTTTCATTTCATATTGTACATTCTTTTACAATATTCTTTCATTCTTTATTCATGACCATACAAATAACTATTCTTGGAATCATTTATTCTTTTGAAATATTCTTTCGAACCTATACTAGGTCCCCAGATATCAATGACATGAGCGACGTTGTTACTGACTCCCTCTTTGAATGAGATATGAGTCTAGGGGATCTCAGGACTTTGAAGATAACAAAGATTGTAACTTATCTTCTAATTTGTTAAGAATGGTAAAACAAGATGAAAAATAGACCTTACTCTACAAAGGGTCATTGGATATTGCGAGCATAGGAAAGGAATGAGAATGGTAGTCTAGCTCATCACAGAAATAGGGCGAGACATTATTGAGTTATCCTCGAGAATTCAAAGATGTTTTTGCGATCATATCAGGATATGCCTGGACTAATAATACGCGGGATAAACAAGAGGATAGGGCACTGTTGGTCTACCATGGAAGGGGATTGCATCAGTCATATCACAAATACTGAATTGAAGAAGACGAGATTTATGTAACTCTTCTACTTTTTTCACAGACCTTTCTATATGTGGGGCATGGATGTGATGGGTCCAATCTTGTCAAACGCTTCAAATTATCATCAATTTACCGTCATGGTCGTCGTCTACTTCACTAAGAGGGTGGAAGTAGCTTCATATGCCAATATTGCAAAGTCGATAGTCATCAAATTCAAAAAAAAAATGATCAGATGCCAACACAGAATGCATAACTATACAAAGTCAAAGTTTACAGTTTGTCCAGAGATCAGGCAGCGTATCACTGTATAGCAAAAGTTACCAAGAAAAAAAATGAAAGGTGACTTAGACTTGTAAGGATTGGCATAAGAAGCTACCGTTACCTTATTGAATGTCAGCCAGAACCTTCGGTGGGAGCAACGTCTTACCCATTGGTTTATGGTAATGAAGTATTTTACTAATTGAACCTAGTTGAAGAAAAGGTTAAAGTTATTCAAGCTTATGACAAAGAGGTTCATTCTAGAGAATTCCACAAGAGGAACCTGATGTTGAAACAGATTTTTCTTCTACAAAATGATTTTAGAGGAAAGCATATGCCAAACTTGGAAGGACTTATGAAGGGCCTATTCTAGAGGAGCATTCATATTGACCGAGATGGATAGCGAACACTTGCCCAATCCGGTGAATTCAGGTTTAGTCAAGAAGGATTTTACCTGAAAGGGAAAGGGGTCAATGTGAAAACCCGCAAAGGGTGCCTTGAGTAAAAAAAAAAGGAGAGGCTAAGGCGAAAACCCGCAAAGGGCGCTTTGAGACCAAAGGGGCTTTGAGTTGAAAACCCGAAAAGGGCGGCTCAAATTTTGAAAAGTGGGGCATACAGTAGTCTTGCTACGTCTAAATTAGTAATGAGGAAGTATGTTACGTCTTGGGGCATCGACAAAGTACTCCGGATCCCCTAAACACATGTTGAGCTTAAAATGGTCCTCAAGAAGTTGGAACAAAGAAGCTCAGGCTGCAATATCTGGGGCATCTAGCTTCATTCTTACCCAATTTTGAAATTCGTTATCTTTGATTGCTTTATTCTTTTTTGAGATACGCCCAAATCAATTTTCTTTTATTGCACAGGTTATCTTTGATTAAATTATTTCTCGTGAGCTATGCTCCCGACTAATTTCTTTCTCGTCCATTTTGTGACCTTTTTCAAGCATTTTATGTTGAAATAACAATTTATGGACTAATAACACTTTCATAAAAGGAGTTTCACGATTACTCTAGAAGCTTCTAAATAATATGAGGAATCAAGCATGACTATTGTTCGAACTCACCAAGCCTAAGGGTGAAACATTGAAGAATGATTATCTCTTCAGATTTTTATTGGATAAGACAATTTCGTTGGTGATACCATATCGGCAAATGACGAACAAGGTCATTCCAAGTGTAAAGAGGATCATTGACGAGATACCCTGCATTCATACATCTGGTCATTACACCCAGGGAATGGTGTAACAGATTGAAAGTAGTACAAGTTTTGTACCTCTGAATGGTAACAGAAAGATGGAAGAAATTAAAAGTTATTCCCTAAAGTTGCCATGGGAGATACCAATTCATGTCCCAAGGTTCAAGTAGAGAGGACTCCAAATTACCATTGGGGCAAATTATTTGAGCAGAACATGAATGAAAAACAAATGAGTGATAGCACCTTAAGCGGGAATCATACTCATATCATTTTTTATTCATAGCATGTTTAAATTAGGGGCATTTGAGGCATTTCAATCTGACATTCCTGAGCTTTGCAGGAAGCAGATTGAAGGTAGCAAATCTGACATTCCTGAGCTTTGCAGGAAGCAGAATGAAGATAGCCAATCTGGCATTTCTGAGCTTTGCAGGAAGCAGATTGAAGACAGCAAATCTGGCATTCTTGAGCTTTGCAGGAAGCAGATTGAAGATAGCCAATCTGGCATTCCTGAGCTTTGTAGGAAGCAGATTGAAGATAGCAAATCTGGCATTCCTGAGCTTTGCAGGAAGCAGATTGAAGACAGCAAATCTGGCATTCTTGAGCTTTGCAGAAAGCAGATTGAAGATAGCCAATCTAGCATTCCTGAGCTTTGTAGGAAGCAGATTGAAGATAGCAAATCTGGCATTCCTGAACTTTGCGAGAAGCAGATTGAAGACAACCGAATCTGCATTCCCGAGCTTTGCGAGAAGCGATTGAAGGTAGCCAATCTGGCATTCCTGAGCTTTGCAGGAAGCAGATTGAAGACAGCAAATCTGGCATTCCTGAGCTTTGCATGAAGCAGATTGAAGATAGTCAATCTGGCATTCCTGAGCTTTGCAGGAAGCGGATTGAAGATAGTAAATCTGGCATTCCTGAGCTTTGCAGGAAGCAGATTGAAGATAGCCAATCTGGCATTCCCGAGCTTTGCGAGAAGCGGATTGAAGACAACCGTCGGCATTCTTGAGCTTTGCGAAGCGATTGAAGACAACAAATCGGCATTCCCGAGCTTTGCGAGCGATTGAAGACGATAAATCTGGCGATCCCTGAGCTTTGCAGGGAGCAGATTGAAGATAGCAGATCTGGCAATTCCTGAGCTTTGCAGGAAGCAGATCGAAGATAGCAAATCTGGCATTCCTGAGCTTTGCAGGAAGCAGATTGAAGACAGCAAATCTGGCATTCTTGAGCTTTGCAGGAAGCAGATTGAAGATAGCCAATTTGGCATTCCTGAGCTTTGCAGGAAGCGGATTGAAGATAGTAAATCTGGCGATCCCTGAGTTTGCAGGGAGCAGATTGAAGATAGTAGATCTGGCAATTCCTGAAATTGCAGGAAGCAGATCGAAGACATCAGTCTGGCGATCACTGAGTTTACAGGGAGCAGATTGAAGATATCAGATATGGAAATTCCTGAAATTACAGGAAGCAGATCGAAGATATCAGCCTGGCGATTCCTGAGTTTGCAGGAAGCAGATTGAAGATAGCAGATCTGGCAATCCCTGAGTTTGCAGGGGGCAGATTGAAGACATCAGATCTGGCAATTCCTGAAATTGCAGGAAGCAGATCGAAGACATCAGTCTGGCGATCCCTGAGTTTGCAGGGAGCAGATTGAAGACATCAGATATGGCAATTCCTGAAATTGCAGGAAACAGATCGAAGACATCAGCCTGGCGATTCTTGAGTTTGCAGGAAGCAGATTGAAGATAGCAGGTCTAGCATTCCTGATGTTGCAGGAGCAGATCGAAGTTAGCAGGTCTGGCGTTCTTAAAGTTGCAGTAGAACAGATCATATTAATCCTACCCCCCTGAAGTTGCAGTGGAGCGGATTAAAATGACAAATCCTATACCTTGAGGTTGCAGTGGGACAGATTGAAACCACAAGTCCCATCTCTCCAAATGGCGGTGGTGCGAGTCAAAGTAACAAGATGCGATGGACTGGAATGAGACTACCTGAAGAAAAAGAGCACCGAAGAAGTCAAGACTCAGCAAGACCGGGCAAAATTGGTCTTTCTTGAAAGTCTTTGCTCCATTCCTGTTACACGACAATGAGCAAATAGGGGCAGTTGTACAAGCCCATTTTTGCCCGGCCCATCTTACAACAACCCAACAGAACCCAAACCCATAACCCAATACAAACCACACCTAAAACCCATTAAACCAACCCATTCTACAACATTAAACCAATCAATAAACCCAAATGACCCAAACCCAAATAGCCTAATACCTAAAACAGAAAAACAAAAGAAAAAAACCCTAGCCACTTGCTCGCGCTTCCTCGACTCTCACCACCGCTCCACCGCCTATCACCAACCGCCTCACTTGCTCCCATATAACACGCAAAACAAGACAAAACAAACATCAAAAGCAGAGGAGAATAACAAAAATTAAAAATATATATTTTGTATTTCATTTTCGGCTATATAAGGCCGCTATTGTACTGCAAAAGGGGGTCCTTTTTTACGCATTATCAGAAATCGAAAGCAAAAAAAAAAAATAATAGAAGGTTGAAGTTTAATCCTTTTGTTTTCATTTTTATACTGTTACTTTTGTTTTTCTTTATTTTTATACTGTTTTCTTTGAAATATTTGTAAATAATAACTAAAAAGAAGGAAGACATACCTAAATCGGGGCCCTTCCGTCGTCGGAACCCCCTTTCCTTCGGTGCCGAAATCGGGCTAAAGGAGAGGAGGGGCTTGTGGCTCGGCTTTCTAACAGGCTTCGAACTGACCTAAAGCCTATCTCCACGTATTGTCAGCCACCGAGTATGATGGTGGTGCGATGATCGGCCGGGGAACCCACTCGCCGGAGAGAAGGAAAGACGAAAAGGGGAGATGAGAGAAAGATAAACTTTTTTTTTCTTGAATGGCTGCTGTTTCTAAAAATTTTTAGGGCTAAAATGTGTTAAAAAAAAATTTTGGGTGTTACAATAATAAACAAAACGGCGCCGTTTGATGCATAGGGTTACTGCGCATATTCCTTAAAAGAAATATTTGCGCGATCGGTCCCCATCCTTTTGTGGTGCTATTGGATCAAGTCCCATTCCGCGTTTTCCTTTTTTTTTGCGATTTTGCCCTGTTATTTCCGTTTCATTTCAATTCAATCCGCGCGCTTCAAATAGGTCCTTTCCTTTTTATTTTATTTCAAATTTCGCCCCAAACCTTCGTTTTAAAAAGCAATTTGGCCCCTCCTTTAATTATTTTGCAACTTTATTATTATTATCGTTATATTATTATTACTGTTATTATATTATTATTTTTCATATAATGTGTACATTTTATTACTATTGTTATATCTCTTTTATATATATATTTTTATTATTTGTTCACTAAACACCATTATTGCTACTATTATTATTATTTTATTTTTTGCCTATTATTTTTTTTACTATTTCTTATTTTTAAGCATCCTATATTATTTTATTATTATCATTACCATTATTTTATTTTTTCTTATTATTATTATCGTTCCATTTTATTATTATTATTATTATTATATTATTACTATTACTATTTTTTATATGTTATCATTCTTTATTTTATTGTTATCGTCTTATTATTATTATTATTATTTTTATTATTTTCTTTTTATTATTTTCTTTACTATTATAATTATATTTTCTCTTTGTATTTATTACTCATTACTATTTTATTGTTATTTTATTTTTTATTTCTATTTTATTTTTTTGACTTGTTTTATTTTATTTTCGTCTTCATTATTGTTATTCATATTAACGTATTTATTATTCTTTCATCATGCATATTTGTACCATCATTTTTACAAATTTGTGTTATATTAACCTTTACCCAAAGATTTAAAATGATTCTTTTATAAAGGCAATATTTCGTATTTAGAAATTCGATAAATCGTGTGCCTAACTTACTGGGTTTCGATTTTTCTCGTTTAATCTAAATAACGGAGTATCATTTTAAATCGCAAAAAGTTTTAAATGAAAAAAGAAAGCTATTTCTCGAGAATTTGAGATGTTGTGTCCTAATGTATTGGATGTGACATTTTGTTACCTCGGGAAAAGATTTCTTAAAATAAAGGCAATATTCTCAGATTTGGAATTTCAAGAAATCGAGCCCTAACTTACTGGGTTCCGGTTTCTCATTTGACAAATAACCGAATATCCTCCTCAAATTTAAATCCGAGTTTTAAAGTCAAAAGACAAGCTCAGTTTCAGGGACTCAAAGTGTCGTGCCCTAACTTACTAGGTATGACATTTTATCTTTTCGAAATAAGAGGGTTTTATCATCCATTTCGATTCGTTCAAGTTTTAAAAATAAAAGAGGATCGTATTTTTGAATTTTTCAAATTTTCAACATTAGGACATTAATTAATCAATTTGGTACCAATTTTGGGCGTGACGAGTGTGCTAATCCTTCCTCGCGCGTAATTGACTCCCGAACTCGTTTCCTCAAATTTCGTGGACCAAAAACACTGTTTTAGTAAAGTCAAACGTTTTATTAAAACAAAGGTGATCCGATCACACCAAATAAAGATCGGTGACGACTCCCACTTTTATTTTCGTTTTCAAAATCCAAGTCGACTCCGTTTTTAAAAAAAATGGTTACGACAATTCTCATTAAATATATTTTTCCTTTAAATAAATATTTTTTTTAAAAATTTTCACCAACTAAAAACTCGTTCGGGGAGTTAGGCTAGTTGACGTTTTTTATTTCTTGTAATTTTCTCCTTTCCACCAAAAAAAACAATTGTCATCAACTTTAAAATAAATATAGTCAACCTTTAATTTCCATTAAATAATATTTTCCTTTAAATATTTTTTTTAAAAAAATTGTGACCAAACTTTAAAAATTCTCATTAAATATAAATTTTTTTAAAAATTATTTCTTGAGTTGTACTTTTAATGCTTCTATTTTTTGGTTCAAATTCCCATTAAAATTCCCATAACTTTTCTTTTTTTATTATTCTTTTATTTATTTATTTCTTTTTTATTTTCACGTCCTCCATTTTGTTTTTTTGTTTTATTTCTTTCCTTTTTTTTTTCTTCTCAACTGAAAACCCTAATCGTCGTATTCAATAGTCATCAATGTTGCCGTTTATGATGGCCTTTCTTGTTGATTTCGACATAAAAGAAAAGATTTACTCCTTCTCGTTGACTTCTACGGTTCAGATCTCCACATAGCCGACTCCAAATCTTCTAAAACAATGACCAAAGTTTCGAACTACCCTTTCTTCGATCATCGTTTCGCACTATCGGATCATCTCCAGTCGGAGATATATTGTTCCCCGCCGTTAAACACGCCACCTCATCGTTCAGATCACCGAATAGAGTCACGGAACACCTTATAATTTTTTTTTCATTTCAGGCAATTTTCTGTTAAAAAAATATATTGGTGTTGCCTGACACAGTGGCGGCACTACATTTAAAAAAAATCGATGATTGGGTCATAATGAGGGGGTGGTGCCGCCGGTGTGTCAGGCGACATCGGCGGCTACAACAGATTTCAGGTCATTTTCGTATATAATTTTTCCCTTGGGTTATTTTCGTAATCAATTAATTCTTTTGGGTTATTTTTGAAAAATAAGCCAATCAATGATGAAGTAAAATTATAATAATGATGAACCCCGTGTGTTGGCCTGATGGCTAGGGACCCTAGGTGTGGCCTGGATTCGAGTCACACTAGTCTCGTCACTGTTAGGACTTTACCCTTCTCTTGTAATTCACAAAAAAAAAATATTCATTCATCATTACACATTTAGGCTTTTTTACAAAAAATAATATAAAAACAATTAATTACGAAAATGGGTCAGGGAAAATTTATTTACGAAAATGAGTTGTTTTGAACAGATCCGCTGGTGCCGCCTGACACACTTACAGCACCGCCCCACTTCCCCCCAATCATCAAGCAATATGAGTTTTTTTTTTAAATAATTTTTTTTGGTGTCGCCACTGTGTTAAGTGACATCGTATGTATTTTTTAAAAAATACTCAAGAAAATGCGAGTATACCAAGGAACAAAAAAAATATTTTTTAATGGTGCCGCCGGTGTTAGGTGACACCGATATATTTTCTTTTAAAAAAAGTGGCCTAAAATGAAAAAAAAAATTTATAGGGTATTAGGGGTGGAAGCTCGTGACTCCGTTCGAGTTCGGAGCTTTGTGATTCTGTTCAGTGATATGAACAGTGAGGTGGCGTGTTTAACTGTGGGGAATAACATATCTCCAATTGGTGATGATCCGACGATGCAAAACGGAGATCGAAGAAACAATAGTTTGAAGCTTTGCTCATTGTTTTAAAAGATTTGGAGCCGACTACTGGGAGATTTGAACTATAGAAGTCAACGATAAAGATGATCTCTTTTCTTTGATGTCGAAATTGGCACGAAAGGCCACCGTAAGCGGTGGCATCGATAGTTATTAAGTACGACAACTTTGGTTTTCAATTAAGAAGAAGAAAAGAAAAAAAAATAAAAATAAAAATAAAAAATAGAAGCATTCAATGTGAAAAGAAAAAGTAAGAAAGGAAAGTCACGGGGCTCACAATTTTAATCCTAATCAAGTTGTCAGTCAAATTTTAAATGAGCTGGATTTTAACATGGAAAGTTGAAAAAAAAAGAATTAAAAGTACACAACCAAAGACGTAATTTAAAAATTAAATTAAAGTGGTGTTATCATAGTGTGTCAGGCAGCACCAGGGAGGACGGTTAAAAACAATTAATTTTCGTAAATAATTTTTTTCCTGATTTATTTTCGTAATTAAATTTTTTATATTATTTTTGTAAAAAAAGCCACACATTTATTTAGTTTATTATAATTATCATACTAATTTTTTAAAACTCATCTTTATTCATTCTCTCTATCATTGTCTAACATGAAAACTTCACTTTCTAATTGTATGTTATCATTAATTTTAATTTTAATTTATTCTAATTTTTTTAATTAGTATTATAATTATAATTTTATACGAATCTTTAATTTATTATTATTCTTTAAGTAATTTGTAATTTCAAAGTAATTAATTGCATCAAAAGTTTAACGTTGATCAAAGATGATGATGATAAATTGAAGAGGAAGATCAAGACAAGAATAATGAATTGAAGCAGAAAGATTAAGATAGAAAATTTAAACATATTTATAATATTATTAGTATTTGTTTTTAAATTATATTATATTTTAACTTATCTTTAATTTATTATATTTTTTATTTTTTAAATTTATAATCTCAATAATTGTTTCAGGTAGGAAAATAAACTATTGAAAAATTAAAAATTATGTTATGGTTTCGTAAAGTTTAATTTGATCATATTTTGTATACTTTGAATTTACTTTTTAATTAATAACATTATTATTTAGTTTTAAATTAGAAAAATAAAATGTAAAATGTTTAAATAGTTTTTAATATTAAAATTTTAAAAATGAAATTAATATTTTAAACATTAATACATTAAAATATAAATGTTTGATTAAATAATAAAAATATAATTGTGTAAATTTAATACATTAAAATCATAATTAATTTTATTTATTATTAGTATGCATATACAAATTAAATCAAATTCTGATCTCAATTCTCAAAATAATTTTTAATTTTTGAAATTTGATATTTACATAAAATTTTAAGATAGAGTTCTTTCATCTTTATTCAAACTCATAATAAATGTTAAAGTGATATATATTTAATTACATTTTCATTATAATTTAAAGGATTAATGACAAATTTGGCCATTAATGTTTACATGTTTTTGTCAAAATGGTCCTAATTGTATTTTTGAGCCTTTTTTTAGCCATCAACCTTTATTATTTTTTTCATGTTGCTTTTTTTAACAGATTTGATAAAAGTACGGTTAAAAAAGTTAACGGGATGATGTGGAATTTCATATGTCGAATATTTTTAATGAGATATAATTTATTACTTAGATAGCCCAATAAAATAATTACATGTGGGAAATAATAAAATAAATAAATAATTCATGAAGTTAAGAAAATAACTCTTAATTTAAAGAAAATAAACATAATTATCTAAAAAAAGGTTTCAAAATAAATGCACACATTCAATATTTTCGATTTGATTTATTAATTATCTTTTTGAAATCTCTCAATAAACAAGTGTACGCATTCATTTTGAATTTTTTTAAAATAATTACTTTTATTTTTTTAAAATTAAGAGTTATTTTTTTAATTTCATGTGTGATTTATTTATTTTTATTATTTTTCACATATAATTATCTTATTGATTTAATTAAGTAATAAGTTACATCTCATTAAAAATATTCGACATATGAAATTTCACATTTAATTTTTTTTTTGGTGAAATAAATAATTAGAATTCTAAATTACATAGTGTTATTCTGAGGGTGAGTAAAACCCCTTATCTTGTCGGATTCAATGAAAGTTAAAATCTCCTTCAGGGGAGAATAAAAAACTTGCAACTCTTCTTTATTGACCAGAGCCAACTTCGTTAATGTAACATCCTGAAAAGGGCCTATGCATTTTTGGTTTAATTGTACGAAATGACATATCTTATGTGTTATGAATATATTTTGAACACTTTTGGAAACCTGGAAATGAATGGAAATGTTAAGTTTAAAAGAGGAAAGTGAACATTTTTAGAACCTTGGAAATGTAAGGAAATGTCTTGTAAGGAAATGTCATGGAAATGTAAGGAAATGTCTTGGAAATGTAAGGAAATGTCTTGTAAGGAAATGTCATGGAAATGTAAGGAAATGTCAAGTTTACAGAGCCGATCGAAAATTTTTGAAAACTTAGAAATGACCTAGAAATGACGAGTTTTAAGGTTTAAAAGGGGAAATTAAGGCAAGGTGGCCTTAAAAGAAAAAGTTTGTGAAATTTGACACACAAACAGGCTTGGAAAAGTGGTCCAAGATGCCACTTAGGGCCTATGGAAATGGCGACATATGCAAGAGGAATGGGCCTAAGTTCGAGTCACATGGGAAGCAAATAAAAGAAATTTTATTTTGCTACAAGAAGCAGAGAGGTGGACGGCACATGGCTATAAATTAGGAGCTTTTATTATTTTATAAATAGTGGATAAATAAGGGATTTATTTATCATTATTTTCAAGAGATAATTGTTGGATTAAATTCTTTTAATTTGAATAAAGAGATAAAGAGGAAAATAAGGGAGAAGTGATGGCCAAGTAAGGGACTTTGAGTTTAATAATTTATTTAAAGTAAGGATAGTTGCTGAATTATCTTTTATTTTAAGTGATAATTAAAGGATAAAGTTATCGATAGAGGAGTGGTGGCCAAGTAAGGGACTCCTTAGATGATAATTTCGGCTATAAAAGGAAGGAAGGAGGGCTACTCATCAATTTGTGCTTCCTCCTTTCTCTGCCAATTTCTTAGTGCTCTCTTCTCTTCTTTTCTTTCTTTTCTTTTGTCAAGCCGAAATTAAGTAATTGTTGGAACCTAGCCGAATATTTTCCTCTCCATTAGAAGCCATAGCCTAATCCTCCATCTTTATTCTTCCTTCTCTTTTCTTTCTAATCCCTCCAAAAGTCGAAAGTTGTGAGATCATCATCTAGCCATAGCCAAATCTCTCAAGGTTGAAGTGAAGGTGCAATCGATTTCTTCAAGTAAGGGTAAGATCTCATTCGGTTTCATCCTTTTTCTTAAGATTTGCCAAATCTAGGACTAGCCCCATTAATATCTTGTTGCCGAAACTTTGAAGAGATCTTTCGGGATTTACTAAGTGTCGACTACAAGGAAGGAGAAGTTCTTTTCCGAAGGTACACCATAGGCCACGTGTTCCCTAGTTATTCGGTGAGTTTCGTGATTTAAAATCCACAAGGTAAGTGTCTATAGTATTCGGCCAAGGCCATGTTTGGTAAATATATGTGTTCATTAATTATTCAAAAGCCAAAAACTAACCAAGTTAATTGATTCAATGCTTGGCCGAATGCAAGAAGAGTATAGCGAGAGATTTCAAGACTTGATTCTTAAGTCAAACGGCAACAAGGTAAGTTTAAGTATACTAATCCTACTAGGATTTGGATTTATGGCGAATGGCTTTTTATTAAAGTAGTAGGTGATTAATCAAATGTAGGGATTAAGGATCTAAGCATTAGATCAAGCTTTTCAGATTTCAAGACCCTTTCGGTAAGTATGATAAGTTGTGGATATTTGGTTAAGAATTTGTATATTGATGATTAAATCGATTGTTCTCGATTAAGTGTGTTGATGGAGGCGAATACCATTCAAGAAGGGAAAGGGAAGGTCCCTATCCCGAAGTTTAAGAAGAGATCTGTCTCGGCGCTTAGGGATTGGCCATCGGGTGTGGACTAGCGTCGGAACAAGAAAGTAGGCAAATAGCCGTAGTATCGCCTAGTGATAGCATCGATGATCGAAAGCATAGTTCTCCAAGTGGTCGTGTGTGATTAACCCACCGTTTTCCGGGTATATGATATGTATGTGAAATGTGTATGTATTATGAATGTGCTAACTAGTGCGAGTGGAAATTGTGATAAGGATACCCTCGAGGGTATGTCGATAATCTGTAAGTACCAAACCCGATGATATGTGATTACTAATATGAATATGTGATAATATGCTTGATGAACATGCTCATGCATCATTACATTGTATCATTATTTTATGTGGCATGTGCATGGGTTGGGATATGAAAGAAGGTGCGGGTGTACTTCGAGCGTGGTTTGATGTTAGCCTTGAGCTACATCGTGGATTGACGTTGGTCGAGGTCACGTTGTGGATTAATTGCGATTTAGTTCGCGTGGCTTGATGAGTGGCTATGTGCCTCATCGTGGTTGATATCGGCTATGTGCCATATCGTGGTTGATGAGTGACTATGTGTCCCATCGTGGTTTTTGATGTTAGCCTTGAGCTACATCGTGGATTGACGTTGACCGAGGTCACGTTGTGGATTAATTGCGATTTAGTTCGCGTGGCTTGATGAGTGGCTATGTGCCTCATCGTGGTTGATATCGGCTATGTGCCATATCGTGGTTGATGAGTGACTATGTGTCCCATCGTGGTTTTGGTGTTAGCTACGGCTACATCGTGTGGATTGACGTTGATCGAGGTCACATTGTGGATTAATTGCGATTTAGTTCGCGTGGCTTGATGAGTGGCTATGTGCCTCATCGTGGTTGATATCGGCTATGTGCCATATCGTGGTTGATGAGTGACTATGTGTCCCATCGTGGTTTTGGTGTTAGCTACGGCTACATCGTGGATTGACGTTGGACCGAGGTCATGTTGTGGATTAATTGCGATTTAGTTCGCGTGGCTTGATGAGTGGCTATGTGCCTCATCGTGGTTGATATCGGCTATGTTCCATATCGTGGTTGATGAGTGACTATGTGTCCCATCGTGGTTTTGGTGTTAGCTACGGCTACATCGTGGATTGACGTTGGATCGAGGTCACGTTGTGGATTAATTGCGATTTAGTTCGCGTGGCTTGATGAGTGGCTATGTGCCTCATCGTGGTTGATATCGGCTATGTGCCATATCGTGGTTGATGAGTGACTATGTGTCCCATCGTGGTTTTGGTGTTAGCTACGGCTACATCGTGGATTGGCGCCGATCGAGGTCGCGTTGTGGACTATTGTGCTTAATTGCACGTGGACGGCAGTGATTGCCTTTGGAGTGAAAAGGAGAGGGTGATTTGATAATCCCCGGTGTGTGGTAGGTTTGGATAAGGGGTGTGTAGCGGATGGACCCTAGGTTTGGGTTGGGCTTCATAATTGCATGATTTCGTATGTGAACATATGTGGAAATGGGCAAAGCCCAGTATATGAATGTGGATCGGTGTGGAAATGGGCTAAGCCCAAGATGTGGAAATTATGTGGTTAACTACCCTATTAGATGAATGTGATATGAATATGGGCCAAGCCTGAATGTGATAACATGTGAATTTGATAATTGATATCTGATATATGAGTTAATATGTGGTTAACATGTGGGTGGAATTCAAAGGACTAATTACACACTGAGTCTGTATGACTCACCCAATTTTTATTAAACATCACAGATGATTCGTGGTGATTGGACCGGGTTGGAGTGGATACGAGGTGGCCCATGCAGAAGACATCTTCTTTATTTTATTCAGTTTATTACTAAGAACTTTTGTTTAATTATTTATTGTAATAAGGCCCAGTTAAAGTATTTAAGTATTTCTATTTGAGCATTTTTATTATGTTTAAGCTAGACGACCATTAAATTATTATTTGGAAGTGCTTTTAATTTGGATATTTTTGTCAAGCTTATATTATTTAGAATTTTTAATTGGACCTGGTTTTCAAATGACAAAATTTTTAATGTTTTTCCCAAAAGTGAAATCAGTCTTCAAACGTTTTTCCGTAGTGGCATCTCAAATTCGGTCGTAACGAATGGGCCGAGTTTGGGGTGTTACAGTTAAATAGTCAGCAACCTGATTTTGTTCTCTAGGAAAATAGCGCAAATGTCACTGAGCTTCTTGGGATAAGATGCGTTTTATCCGTCAAATCTGTTAAAAAAAATAATTTGAAAAAAAAAGGTTTATGGCAAAAAAAAAAGCTCAAAAATACAATTAGGACCATTTTGACAAAACATGTAAACATTAGTGACCAAATTTGTCATTAAACTTAATTTAAACTATTCAATTTAATCAATAAGCATTATCTTATTATTTATACTATTTTATTGTTAGGATCGACCCGATTAAGCAACAAGTAAAAAAATAGCGGAATAAATTGAGAAATTGAACACACAAATTTAACGTGAAAAACCCCTCTAAAGAGGATAAAAAATCACGAGCAAAAATAATTTTACTATAATGGCAAAAGAACGAAGAGTACAAAAGATGGAGATAAAAACTAAACCTCGAAAACCCGAAAATAAAGAACCCTCAAAACGTAAACACAAAATTCTCTAAATGTGTTATGAGTTCTAATATCTAATGGGTGTTTTTTTCTAAAGTTGTAAAAGAGCCTATTTATAGGCTAAATTCATAGGTCAAATAATAATAAAATAATCTAAACTAATCAATGTTTGATTGAAACAAATAAACAGAGTTTAACTAGAATATTATTTCTCAAATTTGACTGAAATAAGAGTCATACTTAACAAATCTCCACCTTGACTCATATTTCCACAACGCCATCTTTGCCAAAGCTCGCCACGAGCCTGTCTTGAACCATGCAGGGAATTAACTGAGTCGAATCTGTGCTTAGAAACTGGAAGACTTCTAGCATTCGACTTGTACACTACCAAATTAAAACTAACCCGGGTTTGATTTTCACGAACACAGTGTCCTAACTTTTCAAAACCTGCATCCAAAAGAGAACCTCTCTTCAACGAAACGGTCATACCTTTTTCCCTTCTATGACCAAGTTGCCTCCGCTCCAAACGAGTTGACTTCGACTCTGTAACGGACGAGGGACGTCCGATTTCACCTGTAACAGTTCGATTTATACCTTAGTCGAAATAGTAGTTTCAGGACCACAAATCCGATCTAAAAAATATTTTAATATTATTTCCCGAGTCTACAGCATGTGAATTAGTATGTGTGAAATTTCAGTGATTGAATTTGATCATTTGTGTGCTTAATTTGCAAAAAGGGCTTAATTGCGTAAATGCAAAAGTGACTTGCTATGTATTAAAGTGCTATATTGCTATGGCTTTTATAATGTGAGGTCCTTATGTTGTTATTATGCCATTTATTTGAAAGTGGACAAATATGGGCATTTATTATATGTTTATAATTTTTTTAAACCAAGGCTAAAATTGGTATTTGGTAATTAGTGTTAATATAACTAAAATAAAAACAATTAGATGGCCATTACCATCATCTTTTCTACCGAAATTGAAAGAAAAAGAAGGGATTTAAAGCTTTTGAACATTCGGCCTTGGTTTAGCTTAATTAAGGAATGTTTTTGTTTCGGTTTTTGATAATTTCTATGTTTTTGTGATCGTTGCTTCGTGTTCTCTTAAGCCCATGCCTTAATTTATAAAATTGATGATGATTTTGAGTTATGCCATTAATGATGTTGTGAGCTTTGTGATATTAAATGGTGAAATATGAAAGCTTGATGTTAGATAAATATGTTTTGTATTAGGATTTTTGATGAATTTGATTATTATGGGCTAAATTGAGAAAATGAGAAATTGAAGGACTAAAATGTGAAATAAATGAAAGATATGGGCTTATATGGACTAATGGAATATTCGGCCAAGCTATAGTGTAATGAAATTTGGTGTATTTTGTGATTTTGTGAAATATGGACTAAAATGTTAAAATGTGAAAATGTGAGGCTAATTTGTAAAATGCCCTAAATATGTGTATATGGGTTGAATTGGATAATTTGGTGAATGAATAAGTTAAATTTGAATGTGTATAAATCAAGAACCAAAGAAAACGAAATTAGATCGGGGGAAATCTAAAGTGGTCGAGTAGACGTTTATTTCCATTCGAATTCGTACGAGGTAAGTCGATATACTAATAAATGTGTCTGAATTGTATTAATATTGCTTATATATAATGAATTGTGATATATGTATATTTGAGCTGGATATGTGAAATTTGGAAAAGTTTCGATAATGTGACGACATCCTAGAAGTCCCGTACGAACCTTAGGAAGTAATTAGGATACGTATGTCATGACATAGGATTCCGATATGTGTTATCATGTAAAACAACGTCTGGGAAGTTGGCATCGATTTGAGATTTACGTGTAAGACCATGTCTGGGACATCGACTTCATAAATGATTTCGTGTAAGACCCTGTCTGGGATAGAGGCATCGATATTTAATTACATGTAAGACCATGTCTGGGACGTTGGCATTGTAGGAGCTTTACGAGCTATCCGAGTATCCTTATTGATTCTGAATGGTTCAACGGGCATTCTGAGATATGATTGAATATGTGAAAATGTATCCGCTCAGGTACGTATGAAATGTATATGAAATTTGGCAATGAAAGGTATGTATGAATATGAACATTTGATATGTGAGCTACATGCAAGTATGATATGTTTATAAGCAAGTGATTATAAAAAAAAAATGTTAGATGAGAAGTAAGAATTTGCCATTTTGTTATGCCATAATTCATATGAATGAAATAGTTGTAATTATTCATATGATAATTTATTTGTATATGGCTTACTAAGCTTTTGAAAGCTTACTTTGTGTGTGTTTGCATTGTTTTATAGATTATCGAAGCTACTGAAAGCTCGGGGATCGTCGAGGATCATCACCACACTATCAAACTCTATTTTGGTACCTTTTGAAAATGTATATATTGAAATATGGCATGTATAGGCTAGATAGGTTAAGATATGTTTTGGGATATGTATATATAGCCATGTGATATGGCATGTTAATGAATGTGAATCTGAGTTAATTTAGTATATGATATGTGATGCAAAAGTTAGTATGTTTTTTATGAGAGGTTGGTATATTGAAATTGGTATGTTTTGGATGAATTTGTATTTAGAAGTGAATGATGTTGTTATGGGTCAAATCGTGCATAAATTTGATATGCTTTGGCTAATTTTGGAACATTAAATGATGCTTATTGATGCTTGTAGGTATGACCTATAATGGGTGGCGATTTGGCCTTGCAAATGGCCTATAATTGCCCACACGGTTGAGCACACGGGCGTGTGTCTTGACCGTGTCCTTCACTGTCCCAATTCGAAGTAAGTCAGACTTGCACTCAGGCCAGACACACGGGCGTGTGGAAGGCCGTGTGATTCAAGTCAGTGTTGCACACGGGCCAAGCACACGGGCGTGTGACAGGCCATGTGATTTTAGTCAGTTTTGTACACGGGCTGAGACACGGGCCAAGGCACGGGCGGGTGAGGCACACGACCTAGACACATGGGCGTGTGCCCTGTTTTGAAAGAAAATATTCTAAGTTTTGTAAAGTTTCCGTATGAGATCGGTTTGGTCCCAAAACCTCTCTAAAGCATGTTTAAGGTCTCGTAGACCTTCTAAAGGGATAAAGTGTTTGTGAATGATGATGATTTGTTGATACATAATGTGTGTTTGTGAAATATTTGTGAAATGTTCTGATATGTCTGGTAATGCCTCTTAACCCTCGTCCGGCGACGGATACGGGTTAGGGGTGTTACAATTTGTTGGTGTCAGAAATACGGTTTAGTCGATTCTAAGACCAACGTAGCGTATGTGAGTCTAGCTATATATGCCATATATTTGAACTGTGATAGTGTGATGAATCTTGACAGATAAAATATGTTTTCTATATAGTAAATAGATCCCGAACGAGCCGTAGCTGACAATGTTGAAAGTAATGTGTCTGCTCCCGCTCAAGGGACAGCGCCGTCTGATTCTAGACCGGTTACTAGCGGTCAAGAAGGAGAGGCTAAACAAGCCTTCTTTCAAATGATGAATGAGTGGTTCACTCAGTATATTAGAGCAAATCCAGTTGTTCCTCAACCTCCGTCCCCACCTAATCCCCCTCAAACTCCTGTTGTACCTCCGGTTATGAATCTGAATCTGTTGAATAAACCTCCGATCGATTAAATCCGTAAGTATGGGGCCGAAGAGTTCAGGGCCACTAATGATGATGATACCGAGAAAGCTGAATTTTGGCTCGAGAACACTATTCGAGTATTTGATGAGATGTCATGTACTCCAGATGAATGTGTGAAATGTGTCTTTTCTTTGTTGAGAGATGCAGCTTACCAATGGTGGAAAACTTTAACTTCTGTTGTTCCAACAGAACGAATTACTTGCGATTTCTTTCAATCTGAATTTCGGAAAAAATATATTAGTTAGATATTCATTGATCAAAAGCGAAAAGAATTTCTGAGATTGAAACAATGTCGTATGTCTGTTACAGGATACGAGCGAGAATTTGTGAGACTGAGCCAGTATGCACGAGAATGTGTCTCGACTGAGGCAATAATCTGTAAAAGGTTTGAAGACGGCTTGAATAAAGATATTCATTTGTTAGTCAGAATTTTGGAAATAAAAGAGTTTGTTGTGCTTGTGGTCGAGCGTGTAAAGCTGAAGAACTCGGGAAAGATAAAAGAAAAGCTGAATTAGAAGCTAGAGATGTGAGAAAGAGATCCTCAAGTAAATCATTTCAGTATGCATCAAAGAAATTTCGAGATGAGTATAGTCTTTCAAAGGCTAATGTGGGACATTCGAGCAAAGATCGTGCAAGATCACATTCGAGCTTCCGAGCTCCAACTACATCGATTGCAAGTGTTAGAAATGTCAGATCCGATCGACCTGAGTGTAGATATTATGGTAAAAGACAACCGGGTAATTTTCGATTACATGATAGAGCTTGTTTCAAATGTGGATATTTAGATCACTTTATCCGAGACTGTCCTGAGTCTGTTGAGCAAGAGATTGTACAGAATCCGAAGTCGAATAATGCTTCAGCTAGAGGTAGACCTTCTAGAAACACGGGAAATGCGAGTGGTAGCCAGAGAGCTACAAATGATACGGCTGCGAGATCTGAGGCAAGAGCACCTGCCAGAGCTTATGCTATTCGAGCTCGTGAAGAAGCTTCGTCTCCAGACGTCATTACCGGTACTTTTACTCTTTATTATACTTCTGGGTTACTTCGGCCGATTATAATACCCGAATGGAAATAGGATAGAGTCACGATGGATTTTGTATCGGGTTTGCCTTTGACATCGAGCAAGAAAGATACAATCTGGGTTATTGTGGATAGATTGACTAAATCAGCTCATTTTATTTCCGTTTGCACAGATTATTCACTTGATAAGCTTGCTGAGTTGTACATTTCTCAGATTGTGAGATTGCACGGAGTACCTATTTCTATTGTTTCGGATAGAGATCCGAGATTCACATCGTGATTTTGGAAGAAACTACAAGATGCATTAGGTACAAAATTACATTTTAGCACTGCTTTTCATCCGCAGACAGATGGTCAGTCCAAACGAATCATTCAGATACTCAAGGATATGTTGAGATGTTGCATTCTCGAGTTTGAAAGTACATGGGAACGATACCTGCCATTGATTGAATTTGCGTATAATAATAGCTTTCAATCGAGTATCAAAATGGCACCTTACGAGGCTTTGTACGGTCGCAAATGTCGAACACCATTGTATTGGACTGAGCTCAGTGAGAATAAGATACACGGGGTTGAATTGATCAAAGAGACTGAACAGAAAGTAAAAGTGATTCGCGATAGTCTGAAAGTAGCATCAGATCGTCAAAAGTCTTATGCAGATTTGAAACGAAAAGATATTAAGTTTCAGATCGAAGACAAAGTGTTTTTGAAAGTCTCACCGTGGAAGAAAATACTTCGATTCGGTCGTAAAGGCAAATTGAGTCCGAGATTTATTGGGTCATATGAGATTATTGAGCGTATCGGGCTGGTTGCTTACAAACTGTTGTTGCCACCTGAGCTAGAAAAGATTCATAATGTGTTTCATGTTTCGATGCTTCAACGATACAGATTAGATCCCTCGCATGTGATTTCTCCGTCTAAGATAGAGATTCAATCCAATATGACTTATAAAGAAGAATCGATCCGTATCTTAGCTAGCGAGGTTAAAGAATTGTGAAATAAGAAAATTCCGTTAGTAAAAGTAATGTAGCATCGACATGGTGTTGAAGAGGTTACGTGGGAGCCCGAACATGTTATGAGACAATAGTATCCGAATCTATTCAACGGTAAGATTTTCGGGGACGAAAATCCCTAAGGGGGAGAATTGTAACAGTCCGGTTTATACCTTAGTCAGAATAGTGGTTTTGGGACCACAAATCTGAGTTTAAAAATATTTTAATATTATTTCCCGAGTCTACAGCATGTGAATTAGTATATGTGAAATTTCAGTGATTGAATTTGATCGTTTGTGTACTTAATTTGCAAAAAGGACTTAATTGCGTAAATGCAAAAGTGACTTGCTATGTATTAAAGTGCTATATTGCTATGGCTTTTATAATGTGAGGTCCTTATGTTGTTATAATGCCATTTATTTGAAAGTGGACAAATATGGGCATTTATTATATGTTTATAATCGTTTTAAACCAATGCTAAAATTGGTATTTGGTAATTAATGTTAATATAAGTAAAATAAAAACAATTAGATGGCCATTACAATAATGTTTTCCACCGAAATTGAAAGAAAAAGAAGGGGTTTAAAGCTTTTGAACATTCGGCCTTGGTTTAGCTTAATTAAGGTATGTTTTTGTTTCGATTTTTGATAATTTCTACGTTTTTGTGATCGTTGCTTCGTGTTCTCTTAAGCCCATGCCTTAATTTATGAAATTGATGATGATTTTGAGTTATGCCATTATTGATGTTGTGAGCTTTGTGATATTAAATGGTGAAATATGAAAGCTTGATGTTAGATAAATATGTTTTGTATTGGGATTTTTGATGAATTTGATTATTATGGGCTAAATTGAGAAAATGAGAAATTGAAGGACTAAAATGTGAAATAAATGAAAGATATGGGCTTATATGGACTAATGGAATATTCGGCCAAGCTATAGTGTAATGAAATTTGGTATATTTTGTGATTTTGTGAAATATGGACTAAAATGTTAAAATGTGAAAATGTGAGGCTAATTTGTAAAATGCCCTAAATATGTGTATATGGGTTGAATTGGATGATTTGGTGAATGAATAAGTTAAATTTGAATGTGTATAGATCAAGAACCAAAGAAAACGAAATTAGATCGGGGGAAATCTAAAGTGGTCGAGTAGACGTTTATTTCCATCCGAATCCGTACGAGGTAAGTCGATATACAAATAAATGTGTTTGAATTGAATTAATATTGCTTATATATAATGAATTGTGATATATGGCTATTTGAGCTGGATATGTGAAATCTGGAAAAGTTTCGATAATGTGACGACATCCGAGAAGTCCCGTACGAACCTTAGGAAGTAATTAGGATACGTATGTCATGACATAGGATTCTGATATATGTTATCGTGTGGCATCGATTTGAGATTTACGTGTAAGACCATGTCTGGGACATCGGCATCGTATATGATTTCGTGTAAGACCCTGTTTGGGACAGAGGTATCGATATTTAATTACATGTAAGACCACGTCTGGGACGTTGGCATTGTAGGAGCTTTACGAGCTATCCGAGTATCCTTATTGATTCCGAATGGTTCAACGGGCATTCTGAGATATGATTGAATATGTGAAAATGTATCCGCTCAGGTACGTATGAAATGTATATGAAATTTGGCAATGAAAGGTATGTATGAATATGAACATTTGATATGTGAGCTACATGCAAGTATGATATGTTTATAAGCAAGTGATTATAAACAAAGAAGTTAGATGAGAAGTAAGAATTTGCCATTTTGTTATGCCATAAATCATATGAATGAAATAGTTGTAATTGTTCATATGATAATTTATTTGTATATGGCTTACTAAGCTTTTGAAAGCTAACTTTGTGTGTGTTTGCATTGTTTTATAGATTATCGAAGCTACTGAAAGCTCGGGGATCGTCGAGGATCATCACCACACTATCAAACTCTATTTTGGTACCTTTTGAAAATGTATATATTGAAATATGGCATGTATAGGCTAGATAGGTTAAGATATGTTTTGGGATATGGCATGTTAATGAATGTGAATCTGAGTTAACTTAGTATATGATATGTGATGCAAAAGTTAGTATGTTTTTTATGAGAGGTTGGTATATTTAAATTGGTATGTTTTGGATGAATTTGTATTTAGAAGTGAATGATGTTGTTATGGGTCAAATTGTGCATAAATTTGATATGCTTTGGCTGACTTTGGAACATTAAATGATGCTTATTGATGCTTGTAGGTATGACCTATAATGGGTGGCAATTTGGCCTTGCAAATGGCCTATAATTGCCCACACGGTTGAGCACACGGGCGTGTGTCTTGACTATGTCCTTCACTGTCCCAATTCGAAGTCAGACTTGCACTCGGGCCAGACACACAGGCGTGTGGAAGGCCGTATGATTCAAGTCAGTGTTGCACACGGGCCAAGCAGACGGGCGTGTGACAGGCCGTGTGATTTTAGTCAGTTTTGTACAGGGGCTGAGACACGGGCCAAGGCACGGGCGGGTGAGGTACACGGCCTAGCCACATGGGCGTGTACCCTGTTTTGAAAGAAAATATTCTAAGTTTCGTAAAGTTTCCGTATGAGATCGGTTTGGTCCCAAACCCTTTCTAAAGCATGTTTAAGGTCTCGTAGACCTTTTAAAGGGATAAAGTGTTTGTAAATGATGATGATTTGTTGATACATAATGTATGTTTGTGAAATATTTGTGAAATGTTCCGATATGTTTGGTAATGCCTCTTAACCCTCGTTCGGCGACGGATACGGGTTAGGGGTGTTACATCACCGGTCATTGTAGAACCTTCCAGAATATAAAGACTGCCAGTTCTTTTACCTTTTAACAAAACGAGAGCTCCACGAGATACTTTAATGCCGCTTGACTCGATGTTGATTCTGCATCCTTTCAAGTCTAAAATACTCAATGAGATGAGATTCTTTAAAGAAATCGTGTACATACCTGACATCTGAGAGTGTCCTAATCGTCCCATCGTGTATCCTAATTTTAATAGTACCAATACCAATTACCTTACTAGATGAATCGTTTCCAATGCGCACAACTCCACCTTCAACCAAACTGTATGTGGAGAAGCATTCTCTATTGGGACACATGTGGAAAGAACATCCCGAATCTAGGATCGACTTGGACGTGAGCTTGGAGTTATCGCTCGTTGACACTAACAAGAAATCATCACCGCTTTCATCGGCCAAATTAGCACCAGCTACATCTTCCTCGTTACTCTCAGCAGCTCTTTTATTTCGCAGTTTATAACAATCTGCTTTGACGTGACCTAACTTTTTACAATAGCGGCACCTTTTGTCTCGTTTCTTTGATGCTACCAAAACGGAAGCTTGCTTATCTGCCTTGCTATCCAAACCAAACTCATTTTCGAGTTTGTCTCTACTCAATAAATGACCCTTCACATCTTCGAACGAGAGTTTGTCTCTGCCATAAATCAGGGTCTCCGTGAAAGACTTGTATGAAGGGGGTAAATAGCACAATAATAGCATAGCCTGATCTTCATCGTCAATATGAACCTCAACATTCTTTAAATCATTTAAAAGAGTAATGAATTGACTGATGTGATCTCTAAGAAGCTCACATTCGTTCATGCGAAACGTAAATAGACGTTGTTTCAACACTAAACGATTAGCCAAAGACTTAGTCGCATAAAGAGTTTATAACCTTTTCCACAAGGCGGATGAGGTTTTCTCCATCAATACCTTCTGCAATACCGTATTCGTGAGGCACAACTAGATTGCAGACAAGGCCTTTTCATCAAGCTCTTCCCATTCTGTTTGATTTAGATTCTCGTGCTTTTTCCTAGAATAACCTTTTTTTAAGCCTGGTTTGAACTAGAATTGTCATCATCCGAACTTGCCATAGATTGAAATTTGTCTCACCATCGAACTTCTCAATTTCAAACATTGTTGCTGCCATATCTGAATGGGCTGATCTATGAAAATTGAATTAGCTCTGATACCACTTGTTAGGATCGACCCGATTAAGCAACAAGTAAAAAAAATAGCGGAATAAATTGAGAAATTGAACACACAAATTTAACATGAAAAAACCCCTCCAAAGAGGATAAAAAACCACGGGCAAAAATAATTTTACTATAATGGCAAAAGAACGAAGAGTACAAAAGATGGAGATAAAAACTAAACCCCGAAAACCCGAAAATAAAGAATCCTCAAAACGTAAACACAAAATTCTCTAAATGTGTTATGAGTTTTAATATCTAATGTGTGTGTTTTTTTTAAGGTTGTAAAAGAGCCTATTTATAGGCTAAATTCATAGGTCAAATAATAATAAAATAATCTAAACTAATCAGTGTTTGATTGAAACAAATAAACAGAGTTTAACTAGAAGATTATTTCTCAAATTTGACTGAAATAGGAGTCATACTTAACATTTATTATTTTATTTTCATCAATTGCGTAAAGATTATTAAAAGATTTTTATTGAATAAATTTCTATAATATGAAATAAAAATTCAAATTTTATATTAAATTATTTTATATTTAGATTGTTTTCTTATTCTAGCTTTTCGCTTAACATCATCATGTAGAAAAATCAAAACATCGAGTGGCATTCTATATTTTTCATATATAAAAGAAAAAAAATTACATTATGTTATAATAAATAATTATATATTTCATATATAAAATTTTATAAATAATATAGTTTTATAATATAACCTAAATATTATATTTATATTATTTATAAATAGTGAAGAGTTTAATTTATAGTATATTAAATTTTTATTAGCACTATATTTAAATTATCAAAATAATTGATATAAGTTAATTGTGTTAATTATTTACTGTTTCAAGCAATACTGCTTATATTACTTTTAAGAAGTAAAATTATATCATATATTGAATATGTTAACCATGCATTAATTATGATTTGATTTTTTATTATAATAATATTTGACTTGCTAAATAAGTTAATATATTTCAATTATATTTAAATGAATATTAATTTATACTAATTATAGAAATTAATTAAAATATAAAAAATTAATTAAAAATTAAACACGTAAACTTTAAAAACTAGTAACTTTCTAAAAAAGGGCTTTTAGATATTTTCTTAACTGATTTAGGAAATGACTAGAAAACATTATTTATACAAAGTAAATTATATAATTATGATGATATTTTTATAAAGATATTAAAATCAATAAAATACAACGTATAGTGAGACTTGAACTTGAAACATTATATAGTGATACCTGATCATGGGTTGGACCACTCGCTCGAAAAGTGAGTAAAAATATAGATTCAAAAAATGGGTTTGAATAAAAAAAAAAGGTCTATTTTCTAAACGGGGCAAGCCTCAAGTAAGATTTTTGGTCTAGACCTGGCCCGACCCGACTTGAGTCTGCTTAATTTTTTTCTGCTTTTGTTTTACTGTCATTTTGTTTTTGTTTTGCTGTCATTTTACTATTATACTGCTATTATTTTGTTGTTATTGTTTAGATATTGTATAACTATTATTTTATTATTAATTTTGCTACTATTTTAAAGGTATTTACTTATTAAGTTACAATTATCTTAAAATTATTTAATATTTTTAGTATATTTGAGGTATTATATATTTTAAATTTGTTTTATATAAAAAATTATATAGAAAAAAATTAATACAGACGAATTGAGCTCGAATTTATCATTTTTTATCTGGACCGAATTTAAACAAAATTTTAAATCTATTTTTTGACTTGAATCCGAACCCGGTAAATGAATCTAAAATTTGGCATACTTGGCCTGAACTCCGCCCGACACGGCCCAGTTCCAATTTTGATACAAACAAAATTACCCGGTAAGGCGTTTCCATTTTTTGTTTTTCCTTTTTAAGAAAATTCTTTCCATTTCCTGGTAACCAAACAAAGTCTAACGGACCCCAGAAGTTATGAACAGTCAAATCGAAAAAGCGTCATATCAAACTTACTTTTCCTTTTTCTAAAAAAAATATATATCTATTTAGCTTTGATTTTGAGGTTTTGCGTGGCTAATTGGTTAGTTTTTGTTTCATTTGCATTAGTAAATTGGGACTTTAATAGTGTCTCTAACTGAAATATTTAGCTTTAACTGAAATTTCAGCTAGGTTTACCGGCGCACATTGGATGGATTTTTTCCTCAAATATCGTTGTTTTATTTGTTGTTGACATTTGCATTATTGCTTATTCGATTGTTCTAGCAATTTAGGTGTTTTTGAATTGATGGCGGATAGAAACACGACCGCTTCAAAGCCTATATGGATGAAACAAGCCGAGGAAGCCAAGCAAAAAACTGAGGCTGAAAAAGCTGCTGCTGCTAAATGTTGGAACTTGAATCAACAAACAGCAGCAACAAGCTGAAGCTTGAGCCACAAGGCTCGATGCTTGCTGATGAAGAAAGAAAGAAAGAAAGAAATTTGTGCAGGAGAATGAGAAGAAGAGGAAGTTGGAGCATAGAATTTGAATGAAAACTATTGTTGTTCATTACAAAACATCAATGATGCACTACCATTACATATACCAGCTATGGATAATACAAATCATAGCAAATCATCACCTAATATTACCTAATCCCACTAAATCACATGGAAACTTGAAATAATTGCTTGTAAACTTTGCATAGCTGATCTAATCAGCTCAATCTCCATCAAAATGACATAAAATATTAACCTAACATAGTTCCAAGTGAACCAAACTAAGTTACATTGACTTAGAGATACAACATTAACAAAATAAGCTCTTGTTGCACATGAAATAATGGTTTCTGCATAGGGGGTCAGCATGAGCTGCTCTTGTACGTTGCATGGGCTGCATGGGAGGCCATACTTCAACACTAAAGCAGCTTTCGAAGCCACATTCAAGGATGTTGATAAGAACCGTAACAAGGATGTGGTGGCTGCTTCATCGGATAGTGAATCCGAGGACACCGGTGACTTGGTGAACAAGCCAATTGGTCCCGTGGATCCCGTTAAATGCATGGCCGCGGGGCCAGGAATAGCGGGTGGCACTGCCTGTGCTGCCTCCACGTTTATGGTGGTAACGAGAGATGCAGATGAAAGGAAAGTACAGAGTGGGGGTGCGCATATTAAGGTGAGGGTTTCGCCAGGTGTGGGTGTTGGAGGCTCAGAACAGTATGGCATTGTGAAGGATATGGGAGATGGGACTTACTCTGTAACTTATGTGGTGCCTAAGAGAGGGAACTATATGGTAAACATTGAATGCAATGGGAAACCCATCATAGGTAGCCCATTCCCGGTGTTCTTCAGTGCAGGTAATATCGTTAAAACTATGTTTATTCGGTTTTAACTGCATGTTTAGCTGTCACTTGCCATGCATGACTTTGCATGTTTCTTGTCCCTATTTGATTGTCTATATAATACGTGGATCTTTTAATATTCAAACCTTGCCATGCATGACTTTGCATGTTTCTTGTCCCTATTTGATTGTCTATTTAATACGTGGATCTTTTAATATTCAAACCTTTAGAGTAATTTTTGCTTCTAATATGAAATGCAGTCTTTTGTATATTAGTTTTGTTGTTCTAGGTGAAGAAGGCTCACGGTTAGGAATTTGAAAAGTTCCCAATGATATTCACCTTCTCATTACTTTGCACTCACTGTCCATATAAAATTGTTGTTGAGTCTCTGTTCTTACTTTTGGCTTCACTTTTAAGCGTGGTTCTTGGTTGCAGTCTGTAGTGCTCAGGCCATAGATGTTGAATTTTTGTTATGCAGGTACGTCTACCGGAGGACTACTAGGGGTGGCTCCTGCATCCACATATCCAAATCTAGTAAACCAAACCATGCCCAACATGCCAAACTATACAGGTTCTGTTTCTGGAGCTTTCCCTGGCTTGTTGGGAATGATCCCAGGCATTGTTTCTGGTGCTTCAGGTGGTGCTATATTGCCGGGAATGGGGGCATCTCTTGGGGAAGTTTGTCGAGAATATCTCAATGGCCGTTGTGCTAAAACTGATTGCAAATTGAACCATCCTCCTCACAATTTGCTGATGACTGCTTTGGCTGCAACAACCAGCATGGGAACTCTTAGTCAGGTACCTATGGCACCTTCAGCGGCTGCAATGGCTGCAGCTCAGACTATTGTTGCTGCTCAGGCCCTTCAAGCTCATTCAGCTCAGGTGCAAGCACAAGCTCAGTCAATTAAAGATTCATCTGGTACTTTTTACTCTATCTTATTTTGAACTGTCTGTTTCTTTGTTAATTTATTTCCCAAGTTCTATTTATTTCGTTGGGCTCAAGCTAACGGTTGTCTGCTGCGTGTCAGATTCTCCTGACAAAGCTGGGAAGGCTGATGCATTGAAGAAAACCCTACAAGTTAGCAATCTTAGCCCACTTCTCACAGCTGAGCAGTTGAAACAGCTTTTTAGCTTCTGTGGTTCTGTTGTCGAGTGTACAATCACTGATTCAAAACATTTTGCTTATATAGAATACTCAAAACCTGAGTAAGCAATGGCCGCTTTGGCATTAAACAATATGGATATTGGTGGTCGACCATTAAATGTGGAGATGGCTAAAACGCTTCCTCAGAAACCAGCTATTTCATCATTGACATCATCGTCTCTGCCTATGATGATGCAGCAAGCTGTTGCCATGCAACAGATGCAATTCCAACAGGCTTTGCTTATGCAACAAACCTTGACTGCTCAGCAGGCAGCTAATCGAGCCGCAAGCATGAAGTCTGCAACAGAGTTAGCTGCAGCAAGAGCTGCCGAAATAAGTAAGAAGCTAAAAGCTGATGGACTTGTTAATGAAGAGAAGGAAATCAAGAGTGAATCTAGGTATGTGTCCTCATCAGGACAAATGTACTTCCTTACATACATGTCTTGTTACTTAAGGCTTACTTTTTGGTTAGGTCCGTATGCTTCAATATTGTTAAAGAATGAAGTTACTTATTGAGCTACATAAGGAGTGCAAGCAGAGTTTCGCTATTTGTTATGATAGTAGAACACCTATGTTTGCTCCTTTAGGTTTATTGTGGTATGATAGACTGCAGCAGCAGCACTTTTTTCAACAAATAATGTTTATGATTCACTATTTAATTTGGAGCAGAACAGTAGAAGAGGTATCTATTTGTAATGATTCTCTTTTTGTTGTCAGATCTTTGATTATGTCTTTCCAGAAGATGCTTTTACTTATAGGAACCAAAGGAGATCAATGTGTTTCCCTTTTTTGTCTCTATGTTAAAGGCTTCAAATTTGCTTAAAAGTAAATTGAAGTTCTTCTAAATCATTACTTACAGGTCACCATCTACTTCCCGTGCAAGGTCAAGATCAAGATCCAAATCAAAGTCACCCCTTAGTTATCGAAGACGGTCTAGGTCAAAGTCTAGATCACCAATCAGTTATAGGCGAAGGTCAAGGTCCATGTCAAGATCACCAATCAGCTATAGGCAAAGGAGGAGGTCTCGCTCTTAATCACCTCCACCTCGTTTCCAGCGAGACCGTAGGTCCAGATCACCTGAGCGGTCTCATCATCGTTCAAGGTATGATAGTGAAAGACTGTCATATAGAGATCGAAATGACAATGATAGGAGTAGGAGAAGAGATCTGGACAGACCACATGATCCTCGTTCTTCTATTTTGAGGAGAAATAGGAGTAGGAGTATGAGTACGAGTCCTCAAACAAGAAAATCACTTGCTGTAGATTCAGACTCCCCAAAACATAGCCGAGAAAGTTCACCAAAGGTGAGGAGATCATCCCGTCCTGGTTTGAGATCGCCAAGGCATCGTAGAAGAAGGTCATCTCCAAAGGATGATGAAAGAAAATCAAAATGCAGAAAGCGCTCTAGGTCAAAATCTGTTGATTCTGATAACAAAAAGGATGAAAAATCAAAGCACCACAGCAGGAGGCGCTCCAGGCCATTATCTTCAGAAGGCAAGCATCGAAGAAGAAGCAGGTCTTCTGCAAGTTCGGGTGATAACAAATCAAAACACAGACGGCAGACCTGGTCAGCTTCTCCGGAAGGCAAGGTTCGCCCCCACAGTAAAATTGATGAAACAATAAATGATGAGTTGAAACATAGTCATAGAAGGCGATCTCGGTCTATATCTACTGAAGGTAGGCAGTACGCCAAAGAGAGGAGTGGTAGAAGTAGAGATAAGAAGTCTAACCATCGGGATAGAAGGCAATCGAGGTCAAGATCTGCTGACCGCAAGCATCCCAAAGGAAGCAGGCTGTCCCCCAGAAATTCAGATGAGAAAAAATCAAAACACCGAAGGTGCTCTAGGTCAAAGTCTACTGAATTCAAGCAACTTTCCATTGATAAAACGGATGAAAGATCAGAATGCTGTGCGCAAAAACATTTTTTATTAGCTGAAGATAGGCCTCCTAGAGGAAGAAGAACTTCTCCAAGAAGTTCTGAAGACAATGATTCAAGACCAAGAAGGCGCTCTATGTCAAAGTCTGCTGAAGGTTGATATTATTTGGACAGTGTGAATAAATGTTCACTTTTTGGCATAAAAGTAGGAAAGACTGGAGATTGTATCAAGCTGCTTACTTCCATTGTGAATGATATAAAAATGCAGGGGATGAAGGAGTGTTGGTTTCAAAAGAGGACTCCAAAGTTTCTGTAAATGATGGCCAGGAATCAAAGAGAAAACGTTTTCTGAACTTTGGTAATGCTGAAGGACTCTAACCAAATAAAAGGTCGGATGCAGAAGAAGCAAACAAACTTGAAAGATCAAGTGGTAAGCAGTGGCTTGAAATTAATGGTAATGTCACTATTCACCAAAAAGTAACTTAACATCAGTAGAGTTGTATAGTTAATGACTAATAGTAACTTCTATATGATTTCCTTTGCAGAATTAGAAGATCATCAATTTCTCCTCAGCCGAAATGAGTTGTGGGCTTTATGTGGAACTGGAATTTGGGGATTTCTGTGATCAAATCTTTTCCAAGCTGTTTGACTTCTGAGTCTCTAGTTTAGGCGTGTTTCAGCTCTAGCCAAGCTTGTTAAGATATGATCAACTTATTTAGAGTTTAATGAGCTTTTGGCTCTTATATGAATGGCAGCTCTTTAAGAGATTACTTAGTGTTCATTTTGGTGCTCAGGTTTTTAGCCATTTATTGGTTCTTCATATGTGTATGCCCTTTGTGCTCTTTTTTTATCCTTTGCAGGAATGTGGAACAGATTGGAATTGAAGTCTCTGAGATGTCATTTACTATGGATAAAGTATTCCAAGCAGTGTTCTGCTTTCTTCTGGAATCAACCATGCAATGTTTGTAGCAAGCTTCTTTTATTGCTAGATGTATGTTGGACCATTATCTCCATTGCTGAACTGTGAATTTAATTTTTGTTTATTTGAAAGTTCGATTCCTTGTTTCCATTAACTTTGCCTCTGTATTGAATTATTTAGAAACTCATGTACTAGCAGGTGTGCATGTACCTGAAGTCATATGTCCTCCAATCTGTTGATTGTAGAATAGGGGCTTGTTACTGTCAGTCTAGAAAATAAGTGATCCATGTTGGGAAGCTAGATCTTACTGTAGGCCTCTTTGATCTGCCTTTTTGGTTACTGATTCTTATTTTCTTACAGCCACCTCTGCCTTCTAGCAGTCTTTATGTTCTAC
Source organism: Gossypium sturtianum (assembly GCA_025698515.1). Classification (NCBI taxonomy): domain Eukaryota; kingdom Viridiplantae; phylum Streptophyta; class Magnoliopsida; order Malvales; family Malvaceae; genus Gossypium; species Gossypium sturtianum. Next base: position 58,334,081 of record CM046952.1, read on the forward strand.
AACTATTGTCCTTTCATTGATGAACTTGATCATAGGTTCCATTTTTCTTTTTTGCCATCGATGGTCTGGATGGCCTATTATATCCCTACTCATGCAGGTTTTATACATGGTGTTCTTGCTGAAGCTGTTCAATGATAATTTTTGGAGGGTTGGTTTTTAATTAATCTATGTGAAGGTATGCAGTTGCTTTGTGGTAGAGAGCTAATGCTATTAAATTTCTATTGATAATTTTGAAATTTGTTTAGTGTTGATTGATAGAAATAAGAATGAATGCATTTATCTGCTGCTGTCTGCAATACTTTGTAACTTTCCTTTTTATTTTTATTTTAATTGTGTTACCAACCTGGTTCTTTATATAGTCCCACTTTTTTACTTTCCTTGTTTTGTTTTGTTTTCATTTCTTTGTTTTTCCTCCTTTCCAAGGAAAGTTGTTGGCGAAAGCTACTTTAAGGTCCTGTGTAACCAGATTCCTCTGGGATGAATGTCTCTGTTTGATCCCCTTGACAGATTGGTTAATCACTTAAGTTCATGGTTTGTCACAGGTAATCTTCTATGCCAGTGTTAGGCTAGTTCTGTTTTATAATACTACTAATTAGCAAGTTAAAATTGCTTGCACTTTGTCTCCTAGATGGATAGATATTAATTCTTTTGCTATGGTAACTTAAACTTGCTTCTGGTCAATCACCAAAATTCTGTTGATCAACTGAAGCAATTTGTAACCTTTAGCACTCTGCTTTATCTCATGGTTCACACTGGGAAAACTTCATCTAACCACTATCAGGTTCCTATTCGGGATTTGAGACATTATTTGGTCATCTCATTGGAGCTAGGTTTGTGCTAGTTTAATCATTTGGAATTTAAACTCTTAAGATACTTTGTTTTGGTTGAAGATTGCATATGCTTTTTGCACTCAAGGAGAAAAGGCATAACTCGCTCATCCTTTCCACTGTCCTGTCTTCTTTTTTTCTCCTTTTTCAGAGTCTTCCCCCTTCTTTTTTTTTTTTTTTTTTTCCTTTGGTTTCTTTTCTAGGGTTGAAGCATGGATATCAGGATATGGTGAATAAGAGCTGAACTCAGCCTTGGTCTCAAACATCTTGTTGCATTTGACAGAACTTATTAATAATTCCCTATTCCCTCCTATAGAAATCCACCCTGTTATGTATTGTTGATCCTGTATTATTATCCTCTCATTTTATGCACATCTTCAGTCGTTGGCCATGCCCGAGTGGTCTAACAAGTTAATGATAGGTGATGAGTTTAGGACAATTTGATTTGTGAAGCTGTACCCTCCCTCAGCAAGGGAGTAGGATTCGGTTCATTATCATTACCATATTTACTTGTGTAGGCTTGATTTATTGATTAATTACAAAATTCATACTTCTCGAGAAACCTAGCCTGCCCTCTCATTCTATTTATTTATTTTATTTCAACTATTAAGCTAAGCAAAAAGAGGTGCGCCATTTTTGAATTCATGGTTTACCTCATACTATATGTTTGGAAGTGCAAATTGAGTTTTAAAAAACAATGTTTTTATTTTACTTATTTTTCTTTTATAAGTGCAGGATGAAAATTATGAATTGATTGGATGCATTGAGAAGATATTAAACACATAATAATGAATGAGTTTTTAAGATGGAATTTATTTTACGGAATTATGCATCATGCACCTCCTGTTTAACACAATTTAGGACCACTCGGAAAAGTATGCTTAAAATGAGATCACAAAACTAAAAAAACAAATTCGAGATTTATTTATTTGGTGACATCTTGGAAAAAGATAAATCTCATACAAAAATTCTCTTCAACTACTGCTGTTAAAAATTATAACTTTCTATAATGAAATATATTTATTTTAAAATATGGTTTCTTATTTACATAACTGGGGTGATGTTATAAAAAAAATGTCAAACGTTTCTAAATAAAAATTCAACTTGAATTGGATCGAGGAGGCCTAAATAAAATTTTTGATAATCTTAAATACTGAATTACAGTTCATTAAATAATTTTTTTATCTAACTTAAAATATAAATATTAATGTAAAATATCCTAATATTTATAAAATAATGAAATAGTAGAGTAGATTTTTGGGACTGAGGCAGACTCGAACGAAAAGGTAAATATATCTTGAGTCAGAAATAATTTGCGCATCCAAACAACATTTATAATAATATTTCTATTTTACTCTCTCAATAAAAAAATATTTCTCATTTTTTTCATAAAATAGTTTAACGTCATTAAATAATTTTAACCGGTGATAGATGTGGCCTTTTTTATTGGCATAATAACAAATAGCTCTTTAATGATTATACATTTTATTATTTTGAACCAAATTATAAAAAAATTTAAAAACTTTTAGAAATAGAGATTTATAAAAAAAATTCGATGCAAATTCTAAAATTTTATAAAAATGCATAAAAATTTATAAAAGATAAATAAAAAAAAAATGGTGTTTGTTAGAAACTTTGACTGCTTGCCCCATTTTATGTTCGAATAACAGTTAGAACAAGCAAAGTCACAACAATCAAAGTATTTGTGTTGGCATGTTTGACTTTTGATTAAATCTCATGAAAGCAAGAAATGAGGAGATATTTCATAGCCAACATTTCGGAATCATCATCATCATCAACTCATGTAACTTGGAGACGAAGTGGAGAATATTGAAATTCTTGTAGAGGTTAGGCTTATCCTTATCTTAAGTGTAACAGTCCAGTTTAGACCCTAGTCGGAACAGTGGTTTCGGGACCACGAATCTGAGGTCGTAAAAACATTTTTATATTATTTTTGGTATTGATTATATGTGATATAGTCTGTGTGAAAATTCTGTGTGATAATTTTATCGACTGTGTGTCAAATTATGAAAAAGGATTAAATTGCATAAGGTGTAAAAGCTGTGTGTTGATTTTTAAGTGCCTATTTGTTGTTGGCTTTCTAAAGTGAAGGCCTTATGTTGTTATTAAACCATTTTAAGATAGTGGTTGGTTAATAGACAAAAATGGCCTTAGTGCATGAAAACTTAGATTGATTAGTAAAAGGTTAAATTGGTAACTTGATAAATAATGATATATATGTTATAATAAAACATAAGATGGCCATTATCATCTTGTTAGTGCCGAAATTGAAGAAAAGAAAAGAAAGAACACTAAGCTAGGGTATTCGACCATCATTTGAGCTTGATTGAAGGTATGTTTTGCTTCGGTTTTTGATAATTTCTACGTTTTCGTAATCGTTGCTTTGTTCTTTACAAAACCCATGCTTTAATTTTAGAATTTGATGGTGATTTTGAAATGTGCCATGGATGAATTCATGAGCTTTGTGAAGTTTGGTGATGAATTATGAAAGCTATGTGATAGATTAACATAGTTTGTCTTTGAGTTTTTGGTAATTTTGAGTAAATTGGACTAATTTGTGAAAAGTGTAAATGGAAGGACTAAAATGTGAAATAAATGAAACGTGTGGGCTTGAATGAACACAAGGGAAATTCGGCTAAGCTTATGTGAAAGGAAATTATGTGAATTTGATGATTTTGTGAATTAGGGACTAAAGTGTCGAAATGTAAAAATGTGAGGGCTATTTTGTAAAATGCCCTAAATATGTGTGTTTGGATGTAATTGAATGAATTGGTAATTGAATAGATTGAATTTGAATGTGTATAGACCAAGAAAGGAGAGGTTCGGATCGAGATCGAGGCAAAGATAAAGTACTCGATTAATCGACTGTTTCGGTATTTCGACGTCCGAGGTAAGTCCGGACATAATGCGCGTAATTAACTATGCTTAATGTTATGAAATGAATGGTATAATATATCAAATTGTAAACGCTATGTGAGAGCTCGAGTTATGTGGCACTAAATGGACGTATTCGAAAATGTGACCAATATGATTAGCAATGTGTGTGCGAAATAATATAAACTTCGGCTTTGTGGTTAGCACTGTGTGTGCGATATCGATGTAAGTTCGGAAATAATACTAGTTGTAAACTATATCTTTGTGATGTAAATTTGAATGAATAAATGCATAGGATAATGATATTAGAAATGCTATGTGTGGACTTTGAAATAGAGGCACTAAGTGTGCGAAATTAGAAAAGATATAGAAATGAACAGCACTGTGTGTGCGAAAAGATTGAAGCTTCGGCTTACCGAATTGGCACTGTGTGTGCGATACCAATATAAGTTCAGCTTACCGAATTGGCACTATGTGTGCGATGCCGATATAAGTTCGGCTTACCGAATTGGCACTGTGTGTGCAATACCGATATAAGTTCAGCTTACCAAATTAGCACTGTGTGTGCGATACCGTTACAAGTTCGGTTATTGAATTAGCACTAAGTGTATGTATAAATCAAAAGAGTAGCAAAGATTGATTGTAATGTAAAACCGAGTGGTTGAGAAGCTTGTTGGTGAGTAACTATGTGTTGACAAAAAGGTATGTATTTAACCTTTGTGGTTGATGAAATTGTGTATGATTACATAAATGGTTGAATTAGATTATTGGACATGAATAATGATATGTATGAAATCTATGTGGTTGGTGAATTTGGATGTAGATGAATGGAATGCTATGTGAGGATTAGACATGGTTGAGTTTGTGTATCATAAGTAAATTATCTATGTGATGTTTTAATTTGTAGATTGATTCAATTTAATGAGTTAATTGTGTTATGTCTTGAACTTACTAAGCTTTGAAAGCTTACTGTGTGATTGTTTCTCTGTTTTACAGTGTCAATAAAGCGAGCTCGGATCCGGGAATCGTCAGCATCTCTATCACACTATCGGCAATCTATTTTGGTACTTTTGAAGATGTATATAGCTAGATATGGCATGTATAGGCTAGTAATTGGTATAAGTTGTCATATGAGCTTAGCCATGTGATTTGGCTATTTTTGAGTTAAGAATTTGCTAAAATGAATGTGATAGGTGAAGTATGTTTTGGTATGGTTAGTTGATGCATGAAATGGTCAAGTTTGATTAAGTGAATGAATGAGATATGTTTGTGATGGGATGAGTTTTAACCTTGTAGTTTGGCAAGTTTGGAATTGGTATTGGATGTATGAATTGGTTGGTTAAATTGGTATGTTCTTGCTTGGCATATGTATACGAAATGAGTTGGTAAACATTGTTTGTAGATATGATCCATGTGGGTGGCATTTTGGCCTTGCAAATGGCCTATAATGTCACACGGTTGTGGCACACGGGCGTGCCTAGTGACCGTGGGGCTAAGTCAGTAGCTAGCCTTATAGCACACGGCCAAGACACACGGGCGTGTCTAGTAGCTGTGTGAGAAAGCCAATATATGGCTTAAGAGTACACAGCCTTAGCACACGGGGTGCTGGTTGGCTGTGGGTGTAAAGTCAGATTCGACCACGGCCAAGGTACACGGGCGTGCTTGGTGGCCGTGGATGTGAGGTCAGATTCGACCACGGGGAGGACACACGGGGGTGTCCAGTAGCCGTGGGAGGCACACGGCCTGCCCACACGGGCGTGTAAGCCCTGAAACTTAGAAAAGTTTTAATTTTCCATGAAATTTTTGTATGTGTTTCGGTTTAGTCCCGACCCCTCTCTAGTATGTGTTAAAGGTCTCGTGGACCTCAATAAGGGACTATTTGGTTATGTTTTGATGTGCTTTGATGATGATTGACTTTGTGTCATAAATTGGATGTGAAATGATTCAATTGTTCAGTAATGCCTCTTAACCCTATTCCGGCGACGGTTTCGGGTTAGGGGTGTTACATTTAATTTGGTATCAGAGCTACGATTTAGTCGATTCTCGGGCTAACGTAGCGTGTGTGAGTCTAGCTATACATGACATATATGAAATTGCGATAGTGTGATGAATCCTGACAGTTATAAATGTGTTTTCATATAGTAATGGATCCTGGTCGAGTAGTTGCTGATGATGTAGAGAGTAACGCGTCTGCTCCCGCTTAAGGGACAGCGTCGGCCACATCTAGGCCGAATGATAATAGTGAGGGAGGAGAGGCTAAACAAGCCTTCCTTCGAATGATGAGTGAGTGGTTTTCGGAGTTCGTTCGAATGAATCCGACTGCTCCACAACCTCTACCCCCACAAGTACCTGTTGTGCCACAAGTGATAGATCCGATTCGATTGAATAAACCTCCTGTGGATAAGATCCGGAAGTATGGGGCCGAAGAGTTTAGGGCCACAGCTCACGACGATGCTGAACGAGCTGAGTTTTGGCTCGAGAACACAATTCGGGTATTTGATGAGATGTTGTTAACCCCTGATGGATGTATCAAGTGTGCAGTTTCTTTGTTGAGAGATGCGGCTTATAATTGGTGGAAAACATTGACATCCGTAGTTCCGAGAGAGAGAATCACTTGGGATTTCTTTCAAGTTGAGTTTAGAAAGAAGTATATCAGTCAACGCTTCATTGACCAGAAACGTAAAGAGTTCCTTGAATTAAAACAAGGTCGTTTGTCGATTCATCGAATATGAGCGAGAATTCGTAAGATTGAGTCAATACGCGAGAATGTGTTCTTACGAAGCTACTACTATGTGTGCAAACGCTTCATAGAGGGATTGAATGAAGATATTAAATTGTTGGTTGGAATACTTGACATAAATGAATTTGTTGTGTTAGTTGAAAGAGCTTGCAAAGCCGAGGAGCTCAATAAAGAAAAGAAGAAAGCCGATTCTGAAGCTCGAGATGAAAGAAAAAGATCGATGAATAAGTTGTCTCAGCCTTCGACAAAGAAATTTAGAGATGCAAGCAACTGATTAAATACTTCATTTGAACATCCGTATAAAGACCACGCAAGACTAAGTGTTGGTTCGAGAATTCATGCTCAAATTGAATCAAATGTTGAAAATGCTAAAAGCAACAAATCTGAGTGTAGACGGTGTGGAAGACGACATGTGGGGGAATGCTGGGGCAAATACAACAATAGAGTTTGCTATAAATGTAGATCATGAGAACATTTCATTCGAGATTGCCCAAAGTTAGGCGAGGAAGAAAATGTTGAATGTGAGATCGAGTAATGTGATGGCTAGGGTAGACCATTCGAAATGTCGGGAATGTGAGTGGAAGTCAAAAGGACTACTGATACAAACCGTGAGGTCGAGGCGAGAGCACTGCCCGAGCTTATGCTATACGTGCGAGAGGAAGCATCATCTCCGGCACGCCATTACCGTACTTTTACTCTATTTGGTACTAATGTGATTGCATTAATAGATCCGGGTTCAACTCATTTCTCTGTGTGTGTGAATTTAGTATCAAATAAGACTCTACCTGTTGAGTCTACTGAATTGGTAATTAGAATATCGAACCCTTAGATAAGTGTGTTTTGATGGATAAAGTGTGCAAGAATTGCCCTTGATGTTTCGAGATATATGCTTTCCGGCTAATGTGATAATGCTACCATTCTATAAATTTGATATAATTTTTAGTATGGATTGGCTCATTTTACATAATGCCATTGTGAATTGTAAACGAAAGAGTATAGATTTGAGAAGTTAGAACGGTGAGATAGTTTGAATTGAATCTGGTGATATGAAAGGGGTACAAGTTGTTGTATATGCGATGAAAGCTTTGAACTATATGAGAAGGGGTTGCGAAGCTTATTTGACATATGTGATTGATATATAAGTGACTGATAAGAAAGTTGAATCTGTTCCTGTGATTTATGAATTCTTAGCTATGCTTTTTGGATTAGCGAATACTCCTGCAGTGTTTATGGATTTGATGAACTGTATATTCAGATCAGATTGAGATTGTTTTGTTGTAGTGTTATTGATGACATTCTTCATTCATTTATGTGATGAGACGATCATGCCAAGCATTTGAGAATTGTGCTACAAACTCTGCGTGAGAAACAGTTGTATGCTAAGTTTAGCAAATGTGAATTTTGGTTGCGTGAGGTTGGTTTTTTTGGGGGAATATTGTGCCAGCGGCGGGAATATGAGTTGATCCAAGTAAACTCTTTACTATTTTAGAATAGAAGCCTCCGAGAAATGTGTTTGAATTCGTAGTAGTTCTGGGACTAACGGGATATTATAGACGATTTGTGAAAGGCTTCTTGATGATTGCGACTCCGTTGACAAAGTTGCTATAGAAAAATGTTAAATTTGAGTGGTCAGAAAAGTGCCAACAGAGTTTTGAACAAGTTAAAAAGTGTTGTTGACAGAAGCACCAGTGTTAATTCAATTTGAATCGGGTAAAGAGTTTATAATTTATAGTGATGCATCGTTAAATGGTTTGGGCTGTGTGCTAATGCAAGAAGGCAAAGTCATTGCTTATGCTACGAGGCAGTTAAAGCCACATGAAAAGAACTACCGACGCACGACCTTGAATTAGCCGCGATCGTATTTGTGTTAAAGATTTGGCGTCACTATCTTTTGGTGAGAAATGCCATATTATACCGATCATAAGAGTTTAAAGTACTTGGTGGTTCAAAAAGAATTGAATTTGCGATAAAAAAATGGTTAGAATTGTTGGAAGACTACGAGCTCATGATAGATTACCACCCGGGTAAAGCTAATATTGTAGCTGATGCTTTGAGTTGGAAATCATTATGTGCCTTGCAAGCTATGAGTGCTCAGATAGATCTGTATGATGATAGTACGGTTTTGGCCGAGTTGAAAGTAAAGCCGATGTTTGTATGTCAGAATTGTGATTCTAAGAAAAGTGATGTTGAAATGATGGCTAAATGAACTCAGTGTGAATTGAATATTGATTCAGAATTTTGAGTTGATAGTAATGATTGTCTGAGATTTAGAGATCAGATTTGTATTCCGAAGAAGTCAGAGTTAGTGGCATGGTATGAAATGGGACATCTATGACTTTATGTCGAAATGTTCAAATTGTCAGTAAGTTAAAGCTGAACATCCGGTTCCATCCGGATTGTTACAACCGATTATGATTCCTAAGTGGAAATGGAAAAGGATTTCAATGGACTTTGTGTCGAAATTACCTTTATCTCCGAGAAAGAAAGATGCTATATGAGGCTCGTTAGGGTCGAAAATGCTGAACTCCATTGTATTGAACTGAGCTGCATGAAAATGGAATTTACGGGATTAATTTGATGAAAGAGACTGAACAGAAAGTGAAAGTGTTGTGACACAAACACTGAGTAGAAGAGGCTACGTGGGAGCCTGAGAATATTATGAGAGAGCATTATTCACACCTATTCACTGGTAAGATTTTCGGGGACGAAAATCCCTAAGGGGGGGAGAGTTGTAACAGCCCAGTTTAGACCCTAGTCGGAGCAGTGGTTTCGGGACCACGAATCTGAGGTCGTAAAAACATTTTTATATTATTTTTGGTATTGATTATATGTGATATAGTCTGTGTGAAAATTATGTGTGATAATTTTATCGACTGTGTGTCAAATTATGAAAAAGGATTAAATTTCATAAGGTGTAAAAGCTATGTGTTGATTTTTAAGTGCCTATTTGTTGTTGGCTTTCTAAAGTGAAGGCCTTATGTTGTTATTAAACCATTTTAAGATAGTGATTGGTTAATAGACAAAAATGGCCTTAGTGCATAAAAACTTAGATTGATTAGTAAAAGGTTAAATTGGTAACTTGATAAATAATGATATATATGTTATAATAAAACATAAGATGGCCATTATCATCTTGTCACTGCCGAAATTGAAGAAAAGAAAAGAAAGAACACTAAGCTAGGGTATTCGGCCATCATTTGAGCTTGATTGAAGGTATGTTTTGCTTCGGTTTTTGATAATTTCTACGTTTTCGTAATAGTTGCTTTGTGCTTTACAAAACCCATGCTTTAATTTTAGAATTTGATGGTGATTTTGAAATGTGCCATGGATGAATTCATGAGCTTTGTGAAGTTTGGTGATGAATTATGAAAGCTATGTGATAGATTAACATAGTTTGTCTTTGAGTTTTTGGTAATTTTGAGTAAATTGGACTAATTTGTGAAAAGTGTAAATAGAAGGACTAAAATGTGAAATAAATAAAATGTGTGGGCTTGAATGAACACAAGGGAAATTCGGCTAAGCTTATGTGAAAGGAAATTATGTGAATTTGATGATTTTGTGAATTAGGGACTAAAGTGTCAAAATGAAAAAAAATGAGGGCTATTTTGTAAAATACCCTAAATATGTGTGTTTGGATGTAATTGAATGAATTGGTAATTGAATAGATTGAATTTGAATGTGTATAGACCAAGAAAGGAGAGGTTCGGATCGAGATCGAGGCAAAGACAAAGTACTCGATTAATCGACTGTTTCGGTATTTCGACGTCCGAGGTAAGTCCGGACATAATGCGCGTAATTAACTATGCTTAATGTTATGAAATGAATGGTATAATATATCAAATTTTAAACGCTATGTGAGAGCTCGAGTTATGTGGCACTAAATGTGCGTATTCGGAAATGTGACCAATATGATTAGCAATGTGTGTGCGAAATAATATAAACTTCGGCTTTATGGTTAGCACTGTGTGTGCGATATCGATGTAAGTTCGGAAAAAATACTAGTTGTAAACTATATCTTTGTGATGTAAATTTGAATGAATAAATACATAGGATAATTATATTAGAAATGCTATATGTGGACTTTGAAATAGAGGCACTAAGTGTGCGAAATTAGAAAAGATATAGAAATGAACAAAGACTGCGTGTGCGAAAGATTGAAGCTTCGACATCGAATTGGCACCGTAATGCGATACCGATATAAGTTCGGCTTACCAAATTGGCACTCGTGTGTGCGATCATGGAAATATAAGTTCAACACCAAATTAGCACTGTGTGTGCGATACAATTACAAGTTCAGTTATTGAATTAGCACTAAGTGTGCGAATAAATCAAAAGAGTAGCAAAGATTGATTGTAATGTAAAACCGAGTGGTTGAGAAGTATGTTGGTGAGTAACTATGTGTTGACAAAAAGGTATGTATTTAACCTTTATGGTTGATGAAATTGTGTATGATTACATAAATGGTTGAATTTGATTATTGGATATGAATAATGATATGTATGAAATCTATGTGGTTGGTGAATTTGGATGTAGATGAATGGAATGCTATGTGAGGATTAGACATGGTTGAGTTTGTGTATCATAAGTAAATTATCTATGTGATGTTTTAATTTGTAGATTGATTCAATTTAATGAGTTAATTGTGTTATATCTCGAACTTACTAAGCTTTGAAAGCTTACTGTGTGATTGTTGGTCTGTTTTACAGTGTCAGTAAAGCTAGCTCGGATCCGAGAATCGTCAGCATCTCTATCACACTATCGGCAATCTATTTTGGTACTTTTGAAGATGTATATAGCTAGATATGGCATGTATAGGCTAGTAATTGGTATAAGTTTTCATATGAGCTTAGCCATGTGATTTGGCTATTTTTGAGTTAAGAATTTGCTAAAATGAATGTGATAGGTGAAGTATGTTTTGGCATGGCTAGTTGATGCATGAAATGGTCAAGTTTGATTAAGTGAATGAATGAGATATGTTTGCGATGAGATGAGTTTTAACCTTGTAGTTTGGCAAGTTTGGAATTGGTATTGGATGTATGAATTGGTTGGTTAAATTGGTATGTGCTTGCTTGGCATATGTATACGAAATGAGTTGGTAAACATTGTTTGTAGATATGATCCATGTGGGTGGCATTTTGGCCTTGCAAATGGCCTATAATGTCACACGGTTGTGGCACACGGGCGTGCCTAGTGACCGTGGGGCTAAGTCGATGAGCTAGCCTTATAGCACACGGCCAAGACACACGGGCGTGTCTAGTAGCCGTGTGAGAAAGTCAGTATATGGCTTAAGAGTACACGGCCTTAGTACACGGGGTGCTGGTTGGCCGTGGGTGTAAAGTCAGATTCGACCACGGCCAAGGTACACGGGCGTGCTTGGTGGCCGTGTATGTGAAGTCAGATTCGACCACGGCCAAGGTACACGGGCGTGCTTCGTGGCCGTGGATGTGAGGTCAGATTCGACTACAGGGAGGACACACGGGGGTGTCCAGTAGCCGTGGGAGGCACACGGCGGCGCCCACACGCAGCGTGTAAGCCCTGAAACTTAGAAAAGTTTTAATTTTCCATGAAATTTTTGTATGTGTTTTGGTTTAGTCCCGACCCCTCTCTAGTATGTGTTAAAGGCCTCGTGGACCTCAATAAGGGACTATTTGGTTATGTTTTGATGTGCTTTGATGATGATTGACTTTGTGTCGTAAATTGGATGTGAAATAATTCGATTGTTCAGTAATGCCTCTTAACCCTATTCTGGCGACGGTTTCGGGTTAGGGGTGTTACATTAAGTGATCAGAGGTTGTTGAGTAAAACCTGATAATGATAGAATTAATGGTATTATTTATCAGAGAATTCGTGTAGATAATTTCAGTATTTAAATAAAATGATAAAGCCTTATCTTGTGGTTGGAGATCATGATATATTCATGGCCTATATATTAGCAGCTTAATAACGATAGTGGTGGACAATTTTTTTAGTGTCTTTAGCATTTGTATTTTACTATTTTATTGGGTAAATTAGTGACACCCTTTTTTTTATTATTTGTTGGAGAGAGTTTTATTGTTTGAATGTGTGGATATTTTTGGGAGAGTGATTTGTAACAATTTGGGTTTAATATTAGGGTTGCAAACATTTTTTGGTGTAAGGGTAGTTTGGGCATTAGTCGATAGTTGATTTGGACGAATTGTGGAATAAATTCATTCTTTTAGTGAGGTTCCGTAAAGTAGGATTGGAGAATCTAAACCGCATTAACGAATATTGTTTGTTATCTCTCCTTACTTTGATCCTTGCTTTACTTTGTCTTTTAATCTATTCTATTCAGTTCTGTTCCAACCTTTGTTCTAACAGAAGTTAGAATGAAATTGGTTTTTAGTTGCAAACCAAGTTATTTGTTCTAACAATATTTCGATCATCAAATTTGTTACGAAGTGCAAACTAGGCCTTCTTCAATTGGTATCAGAGCTAGCTACAGACGTACGTGAAGGTGATCCTGTGTTCAATTTGCAACTATGGAATCTATTGATGAGATCAACGAGCAATTGACTTCACTTACCATAGCGTTTAAATTTTTTTCTAAGAATGGAATGAATTTAGATGTTGAAAAGAACAACCATAGAAGAAGATCCCTGCAATTTATGATAATTTTGAGCCCAGGAAAAGGTAAATTCAATGTTATGAATGCAAGAGCTTTGGTCACATTCAATCTGAATGTGCTAACACCATCAAGAAGAAACAAAATTCACTTGCTAGGAATGATGAAAAGTTTAGTGACCTTACTAATTCAGATAAAGATTTAAACAACTATGTTGATTTTACTACCTTTGTTCCACAAGTTCCAACTCTTGTTCCAATAATTGAGGAATAAAAGATGATTCAGATCATTATGTTGAGCCATATGATTCAATATGCCTATCAACATATAATAAATAAGATGGAAATGTTGTGCCAGATGAATGACTTATTGAGAGTAGAAGTCTTCATTCTTAAAAGGGAAAATGCAAAGTTCAAAAAGGGGGTTGCTCTAAAAAAAACTAAAAAGGAGTTAGCTAATGCCAATGTTGTTTTAAAGAAATTTGGAGACCAAAGTGAAAAGCTTGATGAAATTTTAGTTTCAAAGAGATTTGAACCAGACCATAGAGGATTTGGTTACATCAATAAAGGTAAAGAACTTATGATTCATACAATTTTAGTTAAAGCAAAAGAAGTGAGTTCTTTTTAAGAGGAAAAAAAAGAGATTTATTTGTAACTATTGTGGAATATAATGACACATCAAGCATCACTATTACAAGATGATATGTGATTGGAAGAAATTCAAGGTTGTTGCAAAACCTGTTATAACAACAAATACAACAAGGAGACCATGAAAAAGCTTATTTTGGTGGGAAAAGATAAGCCACATTTGAGTTATGAAAATCAACAATTTATCGATGCTCGTGTGAAGCATGGGATTACAATTTATGTTGATCAATTGAAGATCTATCGAAGATCAGACATACTCCATCTAGATTTCATGAAAAATATCCTTGTTGTTCCATGCGATATAATCCCTATTATTGATGTAGCATTCAATCTCATTCCCTTTAAACAACATGATGCAAACTAATTGGGGATGAATAGAGTAAGTGGGAGCAATACTGTTGATTTTACTTATGGTTGATTTCAATGCTTCTATATCTGAATTGATGTTGATTTGGTGTTATTGATTATTTGTTTCTTTTTTGTTATGCTAATTATGGTTGTTTTAATTGTGCTTCATGGTGACTCTAAATGAAAATATAGAAGCATTTTTAAGTATAATTGAAGAAAATGCTTTATGTAATCAGTGAAAATTGTGGAATCAAATTAAAGAAAGATAGGGATGTTCTAAACCCTGTAATAACAACATATGGAACAACCTTGACTCAACTTGTTGCAATTGAACAAGAGGCATAGATTTGGATATCTTGAGGGTTGAAATGAATTCATCAATATCAAGTTTTAGAGATTGAAGGCTAAGAAATAAAGGTTGTTAAGCTGTTAGTGAAAGGACCACTGGGAAAAGGGGAAGAGATGTGCAACAAATGCTTATCGCTACTGATAGATGGTTGATGTTGGTTTGAACTACTATTCAACTTCTATCTTTTATTACCATTTTCAATTTTTATGGTGGTTATTTTCTCTCTTGTTGGTTATGAGTTTAGTTTATTTCTCATGCTTTATACTCCATGTTAATTTTGAGGCTTGGTACACAATGTGATTGTAACACCCCATATCCAACCTGATCGTCAGGTTTGAGCTACGGGATGTCACATTCGTTATCGGAGCAACTACAATAACATTCACAAATCAAATACACAGTTTGTACATTTCATTAGGACTAATACTTATTTATAATATGACATCTAATCAAATTCAGGATTTAAACGAGCTTACGAAAGCTCTTTCGATATCTCGAGGTCGAATGAAGACCAAAATGCAACATTTTTAAAATTTTCAGGTTGGTGTCACGATGTTGAGGGTATCACGTCACGACGTCACCTACTATTTTCAAAGTATCCAAATGGTTCAAATTCACAACACCTAGAACAAAATACCAATTGCATCATTTCATTAATTTAAGCTTTATACATACTTCAAACACTTCATATAATATCATTATTATCCTAACTAACAAAATGACCATTCACAACTCAAATCCAAACTTAATACTTATGAACATTTACACCATTTAACCATTTAAACCTTATATCATATACATGATAACTACAACATCTCATATGCTTAAGTTCAAAATTTACATAAACTAATCAAAATATCAGTTTGACCAATTCGCAACCTAAAACCAATTCAACCCTTGGTACATGTCGCATATTTAAAACATAAAGAATTGTACAAACATTGTTGAGTCGAGAGGTGAAGTTTGGATTTTGGATTAGTCCTCGAGACTTCGGGATCTTCTAATACCTGCGCACGGAATAAATAAACCGAATGCTAAGCAATAAAGCTCAATAGTACTTTCATGATTCAAGTCAATAACATTAACATTAATAAGAACTAATGTAATTTAATAAATGATTTAGTCATAACCATTTCAATTCACTTCCTTATGTATCATATACCAATTCCATACACTAATTCATTTGGCAATTTCAAATGATCATACCATACCATGCTTTCCAATACATACCACAACCATTTTCTATCCATTTCCATTCCTACTTATTCATATAATCATCTAAGTGCATATATAAATAGATATATACCAATTTGATGCTCAATTTCATTTTACCATCTCATTCACTCTCGAGTCTATTGGCTCGTTCATATTCAAATCAGTCCCCAGGGCTCGTTTTTAACCGGTTCGCATGATCTTTCACATGTTGTTGTTTTTCCACATTTCATATATATATACACCAATTCATGTTTTATAAACCCTATTAACCCCAGACTCAAGACGAATGCACGGATCTATTACTTTGTCATCCCAGGTTGCCCGGAAATGATGACTACTAGAATATGTACATACTACCACCCCGGGTTGCCCGACAATGATAGCTTTCACAATCTATTTACTATATCATCTTGGGTTGCCCGAAAACGATGACTACTAGCATATGTACATTCTACCACCCCGGGTTGCTCGGCAACGATGATTTCTAATCATTATACTTGACCTTATGGCATGCCAACTATGTAATGACCCAAAGTTCACGGACATCAAAAAAGTACATTATCGGGCCTCCGTCTTAGCGAAATGGGTTCGTAAATAATTACTAGAAATATCTATGAGTCTAGTGATGTGTTTAATTAGGCTTTGATTAGGTGAATTTAGTCTAATTAAGAGTAATTAGTAAAAAGGATTAAATTGAATAAGGGGTAAAAGTTGAATTATAGATTAATAGAAAATAAAAGGGGCCAAATAGGCAATTAAGCCTATTTAAAAATTTGAGGCGGCAATTACTTCATAAAAATATTAGATTTTTATGATTTAATTATATAAATATCTTAATAAATTATAATGAATATTATTTTATTAGACAATGTAATTTATATTAATTAAAATTATGATATTATATTATAAATTAAATTAAAATTATGACAAGTGTATGGTGATGAATATGTACATATGTAATAAAAATATTTGTACAATTGTAAAATAAATATATAATTACTTATAATTTAAGTAAAAAATATTTATGAATTAAATATTGTTATTATTATGTATTATTATTAATTTTATTAACTAATACATAAAAGAAATAAAGTAAAAGAATAAAAGAAACAAAGAAGAAAAGAAACAGAGACCATTCGAAACAGGGGAAGGAAAAAGAAAGAAAGAAAAATAGAAGGAAAAACTAGGTTTGAGACTTTAAGCTTTAATTTGGTAAGTCAATTAAGCCATTTTCTTTTAATTTTGACGTTTTAGAAGCTTTAGAACAAAGTTTTGTTGAATTTATGTTAAAATTTTGAAAGTTCTTAGGTTTTTGAACATAATTCATGTTGAACAGATTGATGAATTAGGGGTTTAATTGATAGAATTTCTAGTTAGAACTGATAAAAGGATTAAATTGTAAAGTAAGCTATAAGTTTTGTGTTAGAGGGACTAAATTGAAAGAAATTTGAAATTAGGGTTTTATGGTTGAATTTGGTAGAAAATTGAGTAGAAATAAGACATAAATTGAGATAGAAAAGTAAGTGAATTTAGTTAGGATCAAATTGAAATTTAGGTAGAAGTTGAATAGAAATTCAATTATTTAATATAAATTAGTGTTGTATTAATAGTATAAATTATTTTAATTTTCGTAGCTAGCAAAGAACCAGAGGCATCGACACAGAAGGGAAAAGAGAAGATTATCGAAGAGTAAACTCGAGAAAATCACGGTTTGTATTACTATAATTCAAACTACTATTTATTAAATGTTATATTTAAGTTTATGTGTATGGTAAGTAAAATTTTAAGGTAAGTATCAATATTGAAATGAATGAAATTGAGATGAAGTATGATTATGTATAGATATTTGATAGTATATTGATTGGAAAGTGGAAAATTGTATTGAATTGAATTGTGATTAAATTGAGAATGGTTTGAATGGAAAATATGAGAAAGTGATTGAATTGAAATATGAAAATTGAATACCCTATTAACTAGTCGGGCTGAGTCGGATATAGTTGGCATGCCATAGGATTGAAAGAATTTGGGGATTTTTCGGCTTGGCCAAGGAGACACTAAAGTCATTATATTTCTTCGGACTATCCGAAGAGGCACTGAGTGCCGTTCTGGTGTGTTTGGATGGATTATTCTGATGTGTTTGGGTGGATTATTCTGGTGTGTTTGGGTAGATTATTCTGGTGTGTTTGGGTAGATTATTCAGGTGTGTTTGGTTGGAATCCGTGTATCCGCCAAGGTCCGAGTCTTGTTAATAGGGGTAAGCAAATGAAATGATAAAACGAATGAAATTAATCAGTTGATTTATTGAAGAAATGAGAAAGATGAAATTGTGAATTGAATGGAGACTGAAAATGAAAGACGTGAACCAAAGGTTCATGAGATGATTGAATTTAGTTTGATGATATGTGATATCAATTTGATTAATTGTTATTGTCGAAAATTTGAAAGTTAAAGTATGAATTAGTATATATTAATAAATTATTATATGTTTGATATTTATATGTTTATACATTATTATTTGTTATTATAGTTTGAATTATGGTAATACCACCAGTATAGGCATACTCGGTATGCACGTTGTTTCCGTGCGCAGTCGATGAGAAGTCAAAGGTCCCGGTCCAGCATCTAGATCAATCCCGACTTCAGAGACAATTTGGTGATGTAATCCCTTTTTTTGGTAAAAGTGGCATGTACTTAGGTATTGTATAAATTATGTACTTAAGTCTTGAAACTTTGGTTGTAAAATGATGTCTAATATGGGTTATAAGTATGAAATGAATTAGTATGGCATATTTGGTAAAATGTGGCATGAAACTAAAATGGGAAATGAATGAAATTACTAGTTCAATTAAAAAGTTATTTATGAATGATCAAGTAGATAAATTGTTAAATTAATGTTGTAGGCATAATTAGGTATGTTTGAGTGTGGAAATGTATGGTTTGTTATATTGGTTGCAAATTGGTTACGGTTTGAAAATTTCAGGAAAGGTTAGATGTTTATAAAGGGGTTATATTGAGTTTTTTAAAAAAAAAAATTACGAAAATTTTTTGGAGTACTCGAACTAATCCCGTTCCACTTTTAATACGTGTTTTGAACATCGAGGGTCCATTATAGGGACTTAATAATTAAATTATACTTTTTATGTTATTGATTTGTGAATTATTAGTAAATTGTCTGATATGTCAGGTAATGCTCTGTAACCCTGTTCCGGCGACGGTTTAGGGTTAGGGGGTGTTACAAACTATATCTGACTTTACCCGAACAACTAATAGGGTAATCAATGTTTTAATTACATATCATAAACCAATTCACATATCATGATCACATGTCATAACCTCATTTCATATTATGCTCGTTTCTACCATGCTCAGAACAACTTACAATCTCTGCATTCAATACTATCAACATAATTCAATTCTAAATCAATAAAGTCTTACATTAATAGTTAATATGCAACAAACATGTATATGTATTGTAATCGGCCCATTTTGCCCGAGCCCGTTCCATTCAGAATAAACCAGAATAAAAATAAATAAATAAATAAAATACCAAATATCCATTTTTAAAGTCCAGATTACATAGGCCCAAGTGCACTCATGGCCCGAATGACAAAACGGACTACCCAAACCCAAATTACAAAACCCATTACACCCGGTGGCCCAAGTACACCCAGACCCAAACTAATGCAGCCCAAAAGGGCCCAAATGCTAAGCGAAATTAGGAGACCTAGGGTTTTCTGGGAAAACCCTCGCGTCATAAGCACCACCGACACTCTGCCTCGCGCTCGCAAATCAATCAGCACAAGCCCGGTGCTCCGTCGCTGCTTCCTCGTTCTGCGCCTACAAAAAGGAAAGAAAAAGCAGTAAAAATGGCAAATATGTATTTCCTTTTTAATTTTTTGGGTTATAAAAACCCCGAAATAATCTGTAATAGGGACACAATACAGACACACAGAAAGAATAGAAAAATATTCACAAAAATACAGAGAATACAATATACGATTTCTTTTACAGAGGTGATTTCCTTTTTTTTTATTCGCGTCATTTTATATTCTTTTTTTTTATTCATGCATATTTTACACAAAATAGCACTAAAATAAAAAGGGCGAGAAAACTACCTTCGAAACGGAGAGATCTGACTCTCCGACCGCCGACTACGGCGGCGCGTGTGGCGCGTGGGGCGGTGGTCCATGAGTCCGATGACCAGACTCTGGCAGAGGAGAGGAGGGCTTTTGAGAGAATTTTCGGAGTTTTTTTCTAAAAACTAGGGGCAAATGATTTTTTTTGTCTAAAAATGACTTATATAGGCTACTGAAACGGCGTCGTTTTGGGGGTTACCTTTAAAGGCCAAAACGACGTCGTTTAAAGGCCTTAGATCCGCGCGTTGACCCGAAAACCCGAAGAGGATCCGCGCGTTTTTGTTAAAAGGTTTAATTGCGATTTTAGTCCTTCCGCAATTTTATTATTTTTAATTTCGTTTAATTTAATTTTTTTTATTTTTAATTTGGCCCTAAATGTTTGTTCATATTTCAATTGAGTCCCTTGGGCTATTTAAGGGCTGGTAACGGAACGGTGCCGTTTAGGAGATGGGGCATAATTGCCCAATAGGTCCCTGCATTTTGGCGCGTGTTCCAATATCATCCTTTTTGCATTTTAACCTTAAATTTTTTTATTATTTTAATTTAATCCTTACTCATTTGATTTTTTTTTATTCTTTTTATTTTCATTTTATTCTTATTTTTAATTATTATATATATTGTATATTATTTTAAAAAAATATATATTAGTTATTATATTATATTTTTATTTTATATATTATACATTATTATTTTATATTTTACATATAACTTTTAAATTATTTTATCCTTAATGTTGCATATAACTTTGTATAATATATTGCTTATTCTTAAATATGTAGTTTTATATGTATTAGATTATTATAAATATGTTTTTTATTTAAAGTTATGAATCTTTATTTATTTCAAAACACATTTTATTTCTTATCTCAAAATATTTATACTATTTTTTTTGCAATATTTATTTATTATTTGATGTATGTCATTGCATGAAAAGTTTAATCTTGCATGAGAAGTTTTCATATTTATTTAGTAGTTTTTTGTCATTTATTACTTTATATATTCTATTTGTTCACACTCTTTCATTTATTTGTGATTGCTTTAGTGTAGTTATTTTTATTAGTCGTTATTTTATATTATTATTTCTTTTATTGTCTATATTAATCTGAAATGTTAGTATATCATGATCGCTTTTGGTATTTATGTTTGATGATGTATTAATGCGATATTTTCACATGGATCATCGTTTAAAATAAAATACATTTTGCAAAATTACTATATTTTATCTAAAGGTTTTTTAAAATAAGGCAATGTTTTGTATTTAGAAATTCGGGGAATAGTGCCCTAACGTGTTGGGTTTCGATTTTCCGTTTGGCTAAATAACTAAATATCCTTTTAATAAAATTTTGTAAATCATGAGATGATTTTGGTTATGAGGGTTTAAAATATCATGTTCTAACATGCTGGATGTGATGTTTGTATTCTTTCGGAACAAAGAAATCTCAAACTTTAACTCAAATTGTTCAAGTTTTTTTTAAAGAAATCATGTTTTCAAATTTTTTCAAATTTTCGACATTAGGACAATAATTAATCAATCCGGTACCAATTTTGGGCATTATGAGGGTGCTAATCCTTCCTCGTATGTAACCGACTCCCGAACCCGTTTTCCTAAATTTTGTAGATTAAAATCAATGTTTTTGAAATAAAATGTTTTAAAAGGTGATCCGATCACACCTAAGCAAAAGGATTGGTGGCGACTCCATTTTTGTTTTTTTTAAGTCGACCCCGTTTTCTAAAATATAAAAATGGTTTCGACAGCTTGGCGACTCCGCTGGGGACAATAGGAGAGTCAAGCCGTAAAATTGATTATTTCTTGTCCTTTTGTCCAAATTTAAAAAGTCTGATTTGAAAAACAATGATCCTTTTTATTGCATGTGGTTCTATTTTATAAAATATCTCTGCATTGCATGACCGTTGTGGTCGTACCTTTAAGTGAGAGCGAGAAGCTATGCCTTCGTGAGGTTTTCATCTCCGCACGGGCTAGTGGATTGCTTTCGGGATACATCTGTACCTATGTCTCCGTGAAGTTTTCACTTTCGCATAGCCATAGGGAAATGTATTCCCCTGAACCGAACTCGGTCCGTATGAGCCTATAATGGGTGAGGATCGAGGAATCTGCTGGTTCAGGTACCTCAACTTTAGAGCTAAACCACACGTAGAAAACATAAGGACTCACCCTAAGTAGAATTATGTCAAGCCTTAGTATTTACCCAAATATGTGTTTGTTATTTTATTTGCTTTATATTTTATTCCATAATACTAACTTGTTGTGCTTTATTTTTCTGGTGCATGTCATTTCATATTTTAGAGAGGTATCGATTCACGGTCAGTTTCTAAGTTAGAAAGCTGGTTATGGAGAACGAGTTCCTTGATAAAGTGGGAGACAATGCAGCCGTTCGCACATGGTCAGAGCAAACACAATTAGAGAAAGGGAATAGCTTAGCCGAAGGGTATGTGTCTAAACTATGAGATTTTACTCGTATTAGTATCACGCAAAATGAGTTCCGAGAGTTGAAAGAAATATGGACCTAGTGGGACGATGAGGCAAAGCAGCTGTTCTATCGTAATTATGGCGATCTACCCTACTTGCTCGACATCAAGGTAGATAAGCATCTATTCCGAGCTATGACTCAGTTTTGGAACTCTGCTTATAGCTGTTTCACTTTCGGGAAAGTAGATTTAGTGCCCACGGTGGAGGAATATACAACCTTGCTTCGTTGTTCGAGGGTCCAAGTCGACAAAGCTTATTTTAGGGCTGCCAATGTCCCAACTTTTGTGAAGAAGTTAATGAGTATCACGGGGATGAGTGAACAGTGAGTTGCAGCTAGAATCCAAGAGAAAGGTGAGGGTAAATGCATACCTTGGGTGAGTTTGAGGGACCTGATCCAAGCACATCCAGATGTAAAGAAGAAGATCGACGTCTTTGCCTTATGTATTTATGGTTTGGTAATTTTCCCTAAAGCTCTAAGACATATAGATGAAGCAGTTACTGATTTATTCGACCGACTTAACAAAGGGGTCACACCTGTACCTGCGATCTTAGCCGAGACGTTCAGATCTTTGAATCAATGTCGGAGAGTTGGTGAAGGTAGATTCATTGGATGCGCACAGTTATTGTTGGTTTGGTTTCACAGTCATTTTTGGAGGGTTGACAAGGTTCCTTATCGAGTGTTCTTTGAAAGTTATTCCCCTTTAAAGGAGGCCACAACTACGACAAGGAAGGACGATATATCAGAGGAAAGGTGGATGGAAATTCTTCAAAACCTCTGAGAGGAAGATGTTGAGTGGAAAGCCCCTTGGATGGTTCCCGACGAAGTCTTTTATCGGTGTGGAAATTTTGATTGGGTACCTTTGCCTGGAATCTGGGGAGCTGTTGGATATGCACCGTTGCTCGTATGAAGACAATACAAATCAAGACAGTTCATACCGACGACATATGGGTTAGCTCAAAGTGAATTCTCATATAAGGGGGATAATTATAAGAAGAAGATTCGAGAGATTTCTGAGGCTTGGAAGCGGGCTCGCTGTATGAAGATATTAACTGGAGGACCGATGACAACCCTGAAATACAAGGAGTGGTCGAGCAAAAGGATCAATGATAACATCCATGGGCCAAGCTTGGAGGGTGCTCGATCGATGAAGGAGTATTTACAAGTGGTCCCATCAGAGTTAGAGATTATAAAGCAAGACTTCGAGAGGCAAAGTTTAGAGCTCAGAAAGAGGATAGAGAAGTTGGAAGAAGAAAAAATGCACCTAAGATTAGATGCTGATGTTCAGAAACTGGAGGCCGAAAAATTAAGAAAAGAAAAGAGGAAGATAGAGGAAGATCGAGATAGTTTGAAGACAGAATATAAGAAGATACGTCTGACGATGAAGAACGCTGGATTGGGAAAGACTTCGGAACAATGGCAACAGGAGATTCAAGAGGAAAAGGCCAAAGCTAACCATTGGGAGAGAAAGTTTCAAGAAATGCAAGCGCGAAACGAGGCCTTAGAGAAGAGTTTGGCAGAAAGTCGAAATGAAAAAGGAGAATTAAAATCTAGAGTGGCTGAACTTGGGCAGTCTCTTCATCACTATCGAAGTCGTAATTTTGAGATCAAGCTAAAATTAAGTCTGAACAAGATCGAGGAAATGAAGGGTAAGA
This sequence comes from Gossypium sturtianum, assembly GCA_025698515.1. Classification (NCBI taxonomy): domain Eukaryota; kingdom Viridiplantae; phylum Streptophyta; class Magnoliopsida; order Malvales; family Malvaceae; genus Gossypium; species Gossypium sturtianum. The sequence continues at coordinate 58,357,962 of CM046952.1, forward strand.
TTGAAGAGTTAGAATTAGCATTACACAGTTGTGAACTTCGGATTGAGCTTCTTGAAACAAGAGAAGGGCGTTGGAAGGAAGAGCTTCACCATTCTCATGATCAAATTAGAAATAGGTATTATCTCATGGGTGAAGCCATAGTTCACATTCAAGAGGTAGCTAATCATTTACAGACTTTGGCAGTACAGGCTGATACGTTGAGCATGAAGTATGAGCTACAGTTCGATCGTAGTCAAGAGCTAGCTTCATTGCTTAGGAAAGTTAAGACCTTGGGTCTTAGGGCGAAAGCATATTTGTAGTCCGTTTTATGGAAAGGATTTTGTTTTCTAATAAAGTTTTCTAGAATGACGTTGGATCTGAATCGATGCCTTCTTTTTTTTTTTTACATTCATGCATTTGCATTACATCACATCATATGCATTTAAGTCTATAGAGAGAGTCTAATTAGTTGAAATTAATACAGAGAGAGAGAGAGAAGGAAAATCTGGAAATTGAACACCATTACGGTACACGTGTCAAGACAAAGAAAATGGATCAAAGACTCGAACAATTCCAGAGAGACATGCAAGACCAGATGCAAGAGCAATTGACAAAGCTCCAACAAGAAATGAGAGACCAAATGTTGGAAGCTCAAAGGAACATGATGGCTCAAATAGCCCAGATGCTGAACGGGGCGATGGACAAAGGAAAAGGTCCCATGGCTATTGGTGGAGAAGATAGCGAAGGCATTCCCCTGGGTTTTACCCCACCACATGCACAAATACAGCCTGAAGAGTATCCCCAAAGGCCATCTGTCACGATTAGGCCTCAACAAGGGCAAGATGATACTAGACCGCCCATGAACTTCCAAGTTGGCTCAGGATCTAACCCAGGAGATAACCCTGCTAATCCCGTTATCCCTGATTTGGATATAGCAGAGAGTGGGGGGACAAGAACTGAATCCTCGAGGCAGTTAGAGGATCGCTGTAAATGGTTAGAGGAAAAGTTCAAAGTTTTGGAAAATGCCGATCATCACCATGGTATTGACGCAAAAGACTTGAGTTTGGTTCCAGATTTGGTGCTTCCTCATAAATTTAAGATGCCAGAATTTGAGAAGTACAATGGGACTAGCTGCCCTGAAGCCCACATCACTATGTTCTGTGGACGGATGACTGGCTACGTGAGCAATGATCAACTTTTGATTCATTGTTTCCAAGACAGTTTAGTGGGGGCAGCATCCAGGTGGTACAATCAACTCAGCCGTGCTAGGATTAGCTCTTGGAGTGACCTAGCCCAAGCCTTCATGAAGCAATACAATCATGTCACGGACATGACGCCTGATAGAATCACCTTACAAAACATGGAAAAGAAGTCAAATGAAAGCTTCAGGCAATACGCGCAAAGATGGAGGGAAGTTGCCATGCAAGTTCAACCACCTCTCCTAGAGAAGGAAACCACTATGCTTTCTATCAACACCCTGAAAGCTCTATTCATCACCCACATGATAGGAAGTACAACCAAGAGTTTTGCAGATATAGTGATGGCAGGAGAAATGATTGAAAATGCCATAAGGGGTGGCAAGATTGAAGCGGGGGAAACCACTAAAAGGACTGCTCCTAGGAAAAAAGACAATGAGGTGAATAATACGAGTACATAAAACCAAGGGTACTCGAAGGCAATCACTGTTAGCCAGCCAAAGGTAGTTACGGCTGGGCAACAAGGGTCGACCAGACAAGAATCAGGCGCAAAGTAAAATTCTGAAAAGCTCCAATTTACGCCAATCTCAATGACGTATAAGGAGCTATATCAAAGTTTATTTGATGCACATGTGGTGTCCCTATTTTATCTAAAACCGTTGCAACCCCCATATCCTAAATGGTATGACTCAAACGCTCACTGTGATTACCATGCGGGAATATCGGGGCATTCAATAGAAAACTGCACTGTCTTCAAAAAGGTATCAAGATGGGGATTGTAAAATTTGATGATACACCTAGTGCAGAGAACCCGTTACCTAACCATGGGGATAAGGGAATAAACGCGATTGGCGAAAATGTCATGAGAAAGATTGAGGAGGATATTGCGGAGGTAAAAACCCCGTTGAGAATGGTCTGGATGGAAATGGTAAGAAGAGGACTGATATTATCCGATTCTGAGGAAGGATGTGAAGAAATAGGGGACTTCTGTGAGTTCCACAGAGCAGAAGGACATGAAATCCAGGAATGCGTTGAGTTCAGGGTCTTGGTCCAAAGCCTTATGGACCATAAGGAATTGGATTTTTATGAAGAAGGCTTAGAGGGAGGAAACATACATGCAACTGAAGGAGAATTGACTAAGCAAAAAGTCAATTATCCGAGGATCATTATCTCCTGACCAAGAAACATGGAATGCGGAACACAAGTGGCGCCAAATGTTGTAATCCAGAAGCCTGTTTCCTTTCCTTACAAGGATAACAAAATGGTACCTTGGAATTACGATTGTAACGTGATAATACCGAGATTGGAAAGCTCAGTCGACGCTTCTGAGGAGGTTCAAAATGAAGGGTCCTACACACGTAGTGGAAGGAGTTACGATTCGGGAAATGTTATAACAGAACCAGTGAAGTCAAACACCGTGGCAGTTCAACGAGAGAAAGGACCTGAGGCCCTTATCAACGAACCAGTGAAAGAAGAAGAGGCTAAAGAATTTTTGAAATTCTTAAAACATAGTGAATACAGTGTGGTAGAACAACTGCGTAAACAACCGGCTCGCATATCAGTGTTGGCATTGCTTTTAAGTTCAGAAGTGCATCGTGAGGCATTGATGAAAGTGCTAAACGAAACTTATGTTACTAAGGATATATCTGTCAATAAACTTGACCGATTGGTTAGTAATATAAGTGCTGACAATTTCATTTACTTCAGTGATGATGAAATTCCACCGGGGGGCATGGGATCGACAAAAGCTTTGTACATCACTACTCGTTGCAAGGGATACACTCTGCCAAGTGTGTTAATAGATAATGGATCGACTTTGAATGTCTTACCATTGTCTACACTGAAAAGATTGCCTATAAACAGTTCTCACATGAAGACATGCCAGAACATAGTGAGAGCATTTGACGGTACTGAAAGAAGAATGATGGGAAGGATTGATATACCATTGTTGATTGGGCCAAACACATATGAAGTGGATTTTCTGGTAATGGATATCAAGCCATCCTACAATTGCTTGTTGGGAAGGCCTTGGATTCATTCGACGGGGGTAGTGCCCTCATCGCTACACTAAAAATTGAAGCTGGTGACAGAAGGTCGGCTAGTTACCGTAAACAGGGAAGAAGACATCATAGCAACTGTTACCAATGACGCACCATATGTAGAGGCAAATGAAGAGGCCACTGAGTGTTCATTTCGATCCTTGGAATTCGTAAACGCAATATTCATTTCGAAAGGGAATAAAGTTCCGGTGCCTAAGATATCCAAGACCACGAGGATGGGCTTACAAATGATGGTGGGAAAGGGAGCCCTACCAAGAAGAGGATTGGGCAGACATCTTCAAGGAGAGATTCAAGTCCCAACACTGAAAGAGAAAAGAGAACGCTTTGGCTTGGGTTTCAAGCCAGATGCCAGACAAAGGAAAAGGGAAATAGAGAAGAAGCGAGAGAGAAGAAGGGCACGGTTGAATGTGGAAGAAGTCGAGTGGGAATCAATGGCATTCCCTTACATATCCCAAACCTTTGTATCAGGAGGGATAATCCACCCGGAGAGAGGATTATTGGAAAAAGAAAATCTTTATATCAATGCCATACACGATGAGGGAATTAGACAAAGAAACCTGTCAGGCATTCGCCCTTATGAACCTGGAAGCGCTTTGAACAATTGGACTGCAGAGGAACTTCCTGTAGTATTTAGAGATTGCACAGAGTAATGTTCAGAACATTCTTATTGTTTTAAAGCCTAGAAACAATAAGATTTCATTTGTGAAATAGGCTCATGTTCAGACATTATTGTTTCAATAAAATACATCTTTGATAATTAACTCGAGCAAATATTCTTTCATTTTTTATTCTTTTGATCTTCTAATTTCATTCCAAATTATTTTATTCTCATTCATACCATATAAATAGTGGTTCTAGAGTTCATTTGTTCTTTGTATATTCTTTTGTGCCTACCACAGGTCGCTAAATATCAATGACACGAGTAACAATATTACAGATTCAGAGGTCTATTTTGAGCAAGACATGTGTTTAGAAGAATCTCATGATTTTGAAGGTGACAGAGATTGTGACTTATCTCCAGATCTGCTAAGAATGGTAAAGCAAGAGGAGAAACAAATTTTACCTCATTAAGAGGAGGTAGAGAACATAGCCTTAGAGGAAGGAAAGGCGGTGAAAATTGGAACGCGCATAGCCGAAGAGACGAAACAAGACCTAGTTGAGTTACTACGGAAATTCAAAGACGTCTTTGCATGGTCATATCAAGATATGCCTGGGCTAAGTACTAATATTGTAGTGCATTGCCTTCCCATAAGAGAAGAGTGCAAGCCAGTTCAACAAAAGCTACGAAGGATGAGGCCTGATGTGGTGTTGAAAATAAAGGAGGAAGTCAAGAAACAGTTTGATGCTGGTTTTCTACAAGTGGTTAAATATTCAGAGTGGGTTGCCAACATTGTTCCTGTCCCTAAGAAAGATGGAAAGGTCCGGATGTGTGTAGATTATAGGGACTTAAATAAAGCCAGCTCAAAGGACAATTTCCTTTTTGCCGCATATTGACACGTTGGTGGATAATACGGCAGGATACTCATTGTTTTCTTTCACGGATGGTTTTTTGGGATACAATCAGATCAAGATGCATCCTGAGGATATGGAGAAAACTACCTTCATAACATTGTGGGGTACCTTTTGTTATAAGGTAATGCCATTCGGGCTAAAGAATGCTGGAGCAACATATCAAAGGGCCATGGTAACCTTGTTCCATGACATGATGCACAAAGAGATTGAAGTATATGTTGATGATATGATCGCTAAGTCCTCGAACAGAAAAGGAACACATTGAGGTTTTGAAGAAATTGTTTTTGAGGTTGAGAAAATTTCAATTGAAGCTCAACCCGGCAAAGTGTACTTTCAGAGCTCGGTCAGGGAAATTACTGGGTTTTGTGGTCAGCGAGAGAGGAATCGAAGTTGACTCAAATAAGGTCAAAGCAATACAAGAATTGCCTCCACCACACATTCAAAAGGAAGTCCGAGGCTTTCTTGGAAGATTAAATTACATTGCTCGGTTTATTTCACAATTAACAGAGAAATGTGATCCCATATTTCATCTTCTCAAGAAACACAACCAAGGTGTATGGGACGAGGAATGCCAAAGAGCTTTTGACAAAGTCAAGCAATATCTGTCAAATGCACCAGTACTATCTCTGCCTAATTCAAATAGACCATTGATACTGTATTTGTCAGTATTCAATAACTCCATGGGATGTGTGCTTGGTCAACATGATGAGTCAGGAAGAAAAGAAAAGGCGATATACTATCTCAGTAAAAAGTTCACTGAATGTGAAATGAGATATTCGTCGATTGAAAATTTGTGTTGTGCCTTGATATGGACAACTCGGAGATTGATGCAGTACATGCTATATCATACAACTTGGTTAATTTCGAAGCTTGATCCGTTAAAATATATGATGGAGTCAACTGCTTTGAATGGAAGGATGGCAAGGTGACAGATTTTTCTGTCTGAATTCGATATAGTCTATGTGAACCAAAAGGCTATAAAAGGGAGCACAATAGCAGAATTCCTTGCTAGCAGAGATTTATAGGATTATGAACCTTTGAGCTTTGACTTCCCCAATGAAGAGCTAATGTATGTGGCAACTACTGAAGAATGTCCGTAGAAGCTAAATTTTGATGGGGCATCTAATGCTGTGGGAAATGGAATTGGGGCGATCTTGGTATCCTCTAGTGGTGATCATCATCCATTCACATGCAAATTGGATTTTGATTGCACAAACAACATGGCGGAGTATGAAGCATACATCATGGGAATTCGAGCAGCTGTAGAGCGTAAAATCAGAGTGCTAGAAGTTTATGGAGATTCTGCCTTAATAATCTACTAGCTTAAAGGAGAATGGGAGACAAGAGATCCCAAACTAAGTGATTACCGAAAAATAGTTCTGGGATTGATTGAGAAGTTCAATGAAATTACTTTTAATTATCTCCCACGTGATGAAAACCAGATGGCAGATGCTTTGGCAACCCTGGCTTCTATGATCAAAGTAAATAGACCAGAGGACATGAGACCTATTCGATGATAGTATTTTGAAGTTCCACCATTGTTATAACTCGGAAGAGGAGGAAAAAGATGACCACCCTTGGTATCATGATATATTGCGATATGTAAAAAATCGTGAATACCCGTAACATGCAACTGAGAATGATAAAAGGACGTTAAGAAGATTGGCCTCTGACTATGTTTTAGATGGGGATATCCTGTACAAAAAGAGAAAAGATCAAGTATTATTGAGATGCGTTGATGCTGTTGAAGCTAGGAAAATCCTGGAGGAAGTTCATGAGGGCGTTTGTGGAACACACGCTAATGGATTCACAATGGCCAGGCAGATAATGAGATTTGGATATTATTGGTCCACCATGGAAGGAGATTGTATCAACTATGCCAAAAGATGTCATAAATTCCAGATCTATGGAGACAAAATTCATGTACCACCGTCACATTTGCATGTTATGACTTCTCCATGGCCTTTTTCCATGTGGGGCATGGATGTCATTGGGCCGATCTCACCGAAAGCTTCGAATGGGCATCGATTCATCTTTGTGGTAATTGACTACTTCACGAAATGGGTAGAGGCTACTTTCTACGCTAGCGTTACTAAATCAGCAGTTAGTCGGTTCTTGAAGAAGGAGATCATTTGTCGATATGGGATGCCTGAGAGGATCATATCAGACAATGCGCTGAACTTGAACAACAGCACGATAGCAGAAATTTGTAGTCAATTCGGGATCAAACACCACAACTCGTCTCCATATTGTCCAAAAATGAATGGGGCAGTGGAAGCGGCCAACAAAAATATTAAGAAGATAGTAGGGAAAATGACGGAGACTTATAAGGATTGGCATGAGAAGTTACCATTTGCACTCTATGCTTATCGGACGTCTGTTAGAACCTCTACTGGGGCAACTCCTTTTTCGTTGGTCTATGGGATGGAGGCAGTTCTACCTATTTAAATGGAAATACCTTCTCTTCGAGTTTTGTCAAAAATAAAGTTGGACGAAGCTGAATGGATCCAGGCTCGATATGATCCGTTGAACTTAATTAAAGAAAAAGGCTAAGGGCTATTCGTCACGGTCAGATGTACCAAAAACGAATGATGCGAGCCTATGATAAAAAAGTCCGCCCAAGAGAGTTTCACGAGGGGGGCCTTGTACTGAAAAAGATCCTTCCCATACAAAAGGATTTCAGAGGAAAATGCATGCCGAATTAGGAAGGACCATATGTAGTGAAGAAAGTTTTCTCTGGAGGTGCACTGATTCTGACTGAAATGGACGGGAAAAGCTTACCTAATCCTGTGAACTCGGATTCAGTCAAAAAGTATTTTGCTTAAAAGGGAGAAGAGGCCAAGGTGAAAACCCGCAAAAGGCGCCTTGAGACCAAAGGGGTTTTGAGTTGAAAACCCGAAAAGGGCGGCTCAAATTTTGAATGGACATGCAGTGATCTTGCTATACTTGAATCAAAAAGAAATGAAGTATGTTGCATATTGGGGCATCAACAAAGTACTTTGGGTCTTCTAAACACATGTTAAGCTCAGAGCAATCTTCATGAAGTTTGTATATAGGAGCCCAATCTGCGATATCTAGGGCACTTGATTTTTGTCCTATTTATTTTACTATCTTTGGATTTTTTTTCTCAAAGATATGTTCCCAGTAAATTTTCTTTGTATTTTTGATAATTCATTTAACTCTCTTTGAAATCAATTTATTTGTTACACATTATTCATAAGCATGTTGCCTTGAAATAATGATTGATGAACTAATAATTTCGCAAAAGAAGTTCTACATATTACTTTAGAAATTTCTAGATAAAACAAGAAACCGAAACAAGACAATTGTTTAGAATTTCCATGTACATAGGTTGGAGATATTTGAGAAAGAAGAGTCTTGATGGAGACTATTTCTCTGAATTCTTTGTCCAATTAAGTGGTTGTGACGAAGATAAACAATGTCATCGGGTCATTCGGAGAATGGTACGATAGACCAATTTTTGACGGGAAAAGATCCAAAAACCCTAAATTGTGGTGGAATGAATCGAAGTTGAAACAAGTCCTGTATCCTTAAGTTGCAATAAGGACGGACAGTTTGAAGTTGATATATGACCCGTGTCCCAAGGTTCAAGAGGAATGAGCCCTAAAATTTCCATAGGGGCAAATTGTTTGAGCAAGAAAATGATACTTCAAGGGGAACGAAGATGAAACCTTGACGGATAAATGAGTGATAACACATTGAATAGGAATCATACTCATATCATTTTTGCATTCACATATCATAGCATGGCTGAATAGGAGCATTTGATTCATTTCGGTCACAGCATCCTAATCATTCGGCATAAGCATATACCCATTCTACAGGTCATAGGACGATGTAGTAGGGTAAATGATTACTTTCAGCCTTGTCTCCCTGAAGTTGCAGCGGAGTAGACTGAAGACAACAGATCTTACCTTCCTGAAGTTGCAGGAAGAAGATCGAAGACGTTAGCTTTAGCTATCCGAATTTCTTGATAGAGCAAGCTAAAGACAGCAGATCGGCATTCCCGAAATTACAGAAGCGGATCGAAGACATCGTAACTTATCTCCCCGAGTTTGCATTGGAGCAGATCGAAAAATAGCAGATTTGGCATTCCTGAAGTTGCAAGAAACAGATCAAAAACATCAGTCTTGTCTCCCTGAAGTCGCAGTGGAATAGATTGAAAACGACGGATCTTGTCTTCCTGAAGTTGCAGTAAGAAGATCAAAGACGTTAGCCTTGGCTCTCTGAATTTGCGGTAGAGCAAGTTAAAAGACAGCAGATTTGACATTCCTGAAGTTGCAGGAAGCATATTGAAGACATCAGATCTTATATCCCTGAGTTTTCATTGGAGCAGACTAAAAAATAGCAAGGTCTGGCGTTCCTGAAGTTGCAGTAAAGCAGATCGAAGATACTAGTCTGACCTCCCTGAAGTTGCAGTGGAGCAGATTAAAAGATAGCGGATACTGCCTTCCTGAAGTTGCAGTGAAGCAGATTGAAGTCATCAGACTTATTGAAATCAAGATGAAGTTCCAATACCGTTGAAGTTGCAGTGGAGTTGGAAGCCATTTGAAGAGGACGAGGACCAAGAAGTTAAAGCTTGACAAAACCGGGCAAAATTGGTCCTTTTATAGTCTTTGATCCATTCTCGTTACACGATAATGAGCAAAAAGGGGCAGCTGTAATCGACCCATTTTGCCCGGGCCCGTTCCATTTAGAATAAACCAGAATAAAAACAAATAAATAAATAAAATACCAAATATCCATTTTTAAAGTCCAGATTACATAGGCCCAAGTGCACTCATGGCCCGAATGACAAAACAGACTACCCAAACCCAAATTACAAAACCCATTACAACCGGTGGCCCAAGTACACCCAGACCCAAACTAATGCAGCCCAAAAGGGCCCAAATGCAAAGCAGAATTAGGAGACCTAGGGTTTTCTGGGAAAACCCTCGCGCGCAGCACCCGACACACCAGCTGTCCTCGCGCCATGTCCAATCAGCAAAATGGTGCTCCGTCGCTTGTTTCCTGTCGATCGCTTGCAAAAGGAAAGAAAAAGCGATAAAAATGGCAAATATGTATTTCCTTTTAATTTTTTGGGTTATAAAACCCCGAAATAATCATGAATAGGACACAATCTGAGACACACAAAAGAATAGAAAAATATTCACAAAAATACAGAGAATACAATATACGATTTCTTTTACAGAGGTGATTTCCTTTTTTTTTATTCGCATCATTTTATATTCTTTTTTTTTATTCATGCATATTTTACACAAAATAGCACTAAAATAAAAAAGGGCGAGAAAACTACCTTCGAAACGGAGAGATCTGACTCTCCGACCGCCGACTACGACGGCGCGTGTAGTGCGTGGGGCGGTGGTCCATGAGTCCGATGACTAGACTCTGGCAGAGGAGAGGAGGGCTTTTGAGAGAATTTTCGGAGTTTTTTTTAAAAAACTAGGGGCAAATGATTTTTTTTGTCTAAAAATGACTTATATAGGCTACTGGAACGGCATCGTTTTGGGGGTTACCTTTAAAGGCTAAAACGACGTCGTTTAAAGGCCTTAGATCCGCGCGTTGACCCGAAAACCCGAAGAGGATCCGCGCATTTTTGTTAAAAGGTTTAATTGCCATTTTAGTCCTTCCGCAATTTTATTATTTTTAATTTCGTTTAATTTAATTTTTTTTATTTTTAATTCTGCCCTAAATGTTTGTTCATATTTCAATTTAGTCCCTTGGGCTATTTAAGGGCTGGTAACGGAACGGCGCCGTTTAGGAGATGGGGCATAATTGCCCAATAGGTCCCTGCATTTTGGCGCGCGTTCCAATATCATCCTTTTTGCATTTTAACCTTAAATTTTTTTATTATTTTAATTTAATCCTTACTCATTTGATTTTTTTTTATTCTTTTTATTTTCATTTTATTCTTATTTTTAATTATTATATATATATTGTATATTATTTTAAAAAATTATATATTAGTTATTATATTATATTTTTATTTTATATATTATACATTATTATATTATATTTTACATATAACTTTTAAATTATTTTATCCTTAATGTTGCATATAACTTTGTATAATATATTGCTTATTCTTAAATATGTAGTTTTATATGTATTAGATTATTATAAATATGTTTTTATTTAAAGTTATGAATCTTTATTTATTTCAAAACGCATTTTATTTATTATCTCAAAATATATATACTATTTTTTTTGCAATATTTATTTATTATTTGGTATATGTCATTGCATGAAAAGCTTAATCTTGCATGAGAAGTTTTCATATTTATTTAGTAGTTTTTTGTCATTTATTGCTTTATATATTCTATTTGTTCACACTCTTTCATTTATTTGTGATTGCTTTAGTGTAGTTATTTTTATTAGTCATTATTTTATATTATTATTTCTTTTATTGTCTATATTAATCTGAAATGTTAGTATATCATGATCGCTTTTGGTATTTATGTTTGATGATGTATTAATGCGATATTTTCACATGGGTCATCGTTTAAAATAAAATACATTTTGCAAAATTACTATATTTTATCTAAAGGTTTTTTAAAATAAGGCAATGTTTTGTATTTAGAAATTCGGGGAATAGTGCCTTAACGTACTGGGTTTCGATTTTCCGTTTGGCTAAATAACTAAATATCCTTTTAATAAAATTTTGTAAATCATGAGATGATTTTGGTTATGAGGGTTTAAAATATCATATCCTAACGTGCTGGATGTGATGTTTGTATTCTTTCGGAACAAAGAAATATCAAACTTTAACTCAAATTGTTCAAGTTTTTTTAAAGAAATCATGTTTTCAAATTTTTTCGAATTTTCGACATTAGGATAATAATTAATCAATCCGGTACAAATTTTGGATATTATGAGGGTGCTAATCCTTCCTCGTATGTAACCGACTCCCGAACCTGTTTTCCTAAATTTCGTAGATTAAAATCAATGTTTTTGAAATAAAATGTTTTAAAAGGTGATCCGATCACACCTAAGCAAAAGGATTGGTGGCGACTCCATTTTTGTTTTTTTTTTTAAGTCGACCCCGTTTTCTAAAATATAAAAATGGTTTCGACATGTATGTATATAAATGGAATGATCTCAAATCATAAAAGTACAAACTGAAGCTTTCGTAACTCGTCTACGACCCGTCGTCATCTTTAGCTATGTTTTACAATTCAATAATAAAAACAACATCAGTTTACATCCAATTAACATTCAAATACATAGCCAAACATATTTTGTATTTTATTCAATTTAGTCCCTATAACTGGAATACTCGTATTTTAATATCTAACAGCGGATTAAAATCTTATTTCACATTCTTTCATTAGAGACCTTATACTTCCTATCTATAACATAATTTCATGACAGTTTTCAATTTATTCAATTTAATCCCTAATATTACCAAGTTATCTAACGAGCTTAATTTAGTTTCCAATTTAGTCATTATCATGATCTAAGCTTATTAACTATCAAATTCAAGCCTAATTCATCAATTCCTTTATAATGGCAATTTGATAAATACTTAACAATTAAAGAAATTGACACATGGGCTAGCTAAATCAAGCTCACATGATTCAATTTCCATGAAAATATTTAAGGACTAGTTTGATTACCTTAAAGAATTTGTGGCCGAAAGTTGTTTAAAAAGCTTGAAACTTTCTTTCTTTCTTTCTAAAGGTGGGACGACATGAACTAAGTGAGGAAGATGATGTTCTCTTTCTTTCCACTTGATTTCTTATATATACACATCATTAGTAATTTTTAATTAACAATTTGAACATGTTTAATTTACTTAATTAAGGTTTAATTATACATTTTAATTATCATATTAAAACTAAGTGGGAAACCCATCATCTTCCACTATCTCATGACAAACAATGGTTACTTAACCATTTTAGTCTTTTGAATAATTACTATCTAGGTCTTCAAGCATTTTTCTAAAATAAAATTCAATAGTGATTGTAATTTTATGATTTAGTCCCTGAGTTTTAATTAACTATTTTCTCTGTTAAATTACTTAACTGATCTTCAATATATTTTCATGATAGCTTAATTAATCTTTATGTTTCATCCTTACGAACTCAACTTACAAAAATGGGATTTCAAAATTGCATTTTTTGACACTATCTAAAATCAAGTTATTACAATGATGGCCAAGCATGCATGTTGATAAGGGGAGCTTCTTTTGAGTATCTTATTTGGCATCTTTGAAAAAAAAGGGGGAAATTCTTTGGGCAGCAAATGAATTTGGTGAACTTGGATGTGGTAGCAAACTTAATGTTTTGATGCTTATGGTGCTTATTTTTAGATATGTGCAGCACATTTTTTTATGCTTGGTTGATGATTGATGAACAAGCATAAAACTTGATGACTCAAGTTGATAGGGGGAGTCTTTAGCATGATGCACCTTGTTAGGGAAAATTCTAATTTAGTTTCCTTTATTTGCACTCATATGTGTTGAGCGTGCTAATCGTTTTTATTGCTGTTTTTTTTAAATGCCAAAGGGGGAGATTGTTGGAAACTTTGATTACTTGTATTGCTTGTCCCATTTCATGTTCAATAGTAGTTAGAATAAGCTAGTTTGGAACAATTAAAGTCTTTGTGTTGGCATGTTTGATTTTTTATTAAATCTCATTAAAACAACAAATGAGGAGATATTTCGTAGGCAACATTTTGGAATCATCATCATCTGCTAGTGTAACTTGGGGAAGAAGTAGAGAAGATCGAAATGCTTGTAAAGTCTAGGCTTATCTTATCTTAAGTGATTAGAGGTTGTTGAGTAAAACCTGATAATGATGGAATTAATGGTATTATTTATCAGAGAATTTGTGTAGATAATTTCAGTATTTAAATAAAGTGATAAAGCTTTATCTTGTGGTTGGAGATCGTGCTATATTAATGGCCTATATATTAACAGCTTAATAACGATAGTGGTGGACAATTTTTTTAATGTCTTTAGCATTTGTATTTTGCTATTTTATTGGGTAAATTAGTAACACTCTTTTAGGTATTTGTTGGCAAGACTTTTATTGTTTGTATGTAAGGATATTTTGATAAGAGTGATTTGTAACAATTTGGGTTCAATATCGAGACAACAATTATCGATTGGTGTAAGTAAGGTAGTTTGGGCTTTAGTTGATAGTTGATCCGGACGAATTGTGGAATAAAATCATTCTTTGAGCAAGGCTCCGTAGAGTAGGATTGAAAAATCTAAGCTGCATTAACAAATATTACATGTTATCTCTCTTTACTTTGCTTTTTTTGTTTACTTTGCCTTTAATTTGTTCTATTCAAATCGATTTCGACCTTTGTTCTAACAGAAGTTAGAACAAAATTGTTTTTCAGCTGCAAACCAAGTTATTTGTTCCAACAATATTTCGATCATCAAAGTTGGAACAAAGTGCAAACCGAGGCTTCTTTAGTGTCAATCAGTAAAGCATAATTTGTTCAACGAATAATGTCAATAATGGTGCTGATTGTTTCCACATCTAACATAAGTAAATGAACAAAGTATAGATATGGTGTTCTGGTGACCTGGTAGGCACAATGAGATTGCAAGAAAAATAAAGTACAAAAAAAAAAAAAAAAAAAACACTTAAACAAGGAGCACATTAACACACAATAATTTCAAGGCTTTAACATAAAAAGAATATATATATATATTCATTTTAGATTTTAGGGCCAGAATGTATGAAAATTCAAACATTAGTTTCAAAGTTGAATTTCAAATGTGTAACATAACCAAATCCAGTCTTCAAATTTAAATAACTCATAAACCCCAAACAAAAAGAATATATATATTTACAATAGAACTAACCCTAACACAATGGATCTTATTAGCTAGTTTCTCTTATGCAGTTATTGGCTATTGCTTAAAAAATGGCTAAATTGAACAGGAGGTTCTTAAACTATATCATTGGTTTGAGTTATGTATTTAAACTTCTTCTTTTTTTATTAAACCCTAAACCCTTTTATCCCATTAATTGGATATCTAAACTATAATTCTATTTCCAATGTTAGCTCCTACTGTTACATCCATTAAAAAATATCAATTATAAGTATAGCCAATTAAAAAGTGTCACATCATTAAAATTTATTAATATTAGATAAAATAAAAATATCTCCTTTCCCTCTCTCATTCTCCCGTTCTTACTCCCTTTCTTTCCCCCAACCCTCTCGCTCCCTCTTCCTCCATCCCTCTCTCCCCATCTTCTCCCTCCTTTCCCTTTCCTCCCTTTTCTCAAACATTTATTTATTTTTTCTTATCCCAT
Organism: Gossypium sturtianum; assembly: GCA_025698515.1. Classification (NCBI taxonomy): domain Eukaryota; kingdom Viridiplantae; phylum Streptophyta; class Magnoliopsida; order Malvales; family Malvaceae; genus Gossypium; species Gossypium sturtianum. The sequence goes on from CM046952.1 coordinate 58,373,004, forward strand.
TAATTTGATAGTTTCAAAGCTTAGAGATCTAGTGATTACGGGGAAAAAGAAGAAGGGGAAAATGTGAAAGAAAAAAATGAAAAAAATAATTAAAAATAAACTAAAAATAAATAGATAAATAAATAAAGGTGTCAAATGTCACAATTTGATTAGCTCTGGCTTTTTTTAACAGAGCATAATGGTAAGGGCCAACATTGGTTATGGAATTATAGTTTAAGTACTCGGTTCGACCAAAAAATAGTTTATTACCTAACTCAAACAAAGGATACAGTTTATGGGTCCCTTGCTCAATTAAACCTAAAAAAATTAAAGGTAAACTATAGGTTTGTCTCGAGACACAGCATTGAAACTTGATAATTGAGTTGGATTTGAGTCCTAACTCTAAAATTGACCCCGCAATAACTCGTAACTTAATGAATTAGAATCCTATATATAAATGAATGTATGTGTATGAACATAATGGGTGGTTTAATTGTTATGCATGATAATTATGATCTAAACTTTGTGAATATATGTTAAGTTAGTTTAAGTTGTTTCGGTTACGTAATTTGACATCACACATTCGGATCTGACTACTGGATCGAGTGTGAGGTGTTACAATGTTCATTTTTTGGTTAACTAGATTTAAAAAAATTCTTAGTCACTAACATTATGAAATTTAATAATTTGGTCACTCTGTTAAATCACGAGCAGTAGCCTTTTTTATTGACATAATAATAAATTTAGTCATCCAATATTTACATATTATATCAATTTAGTCCTAATTCTAAAAATTTCAACAAATTTAGCCCTCAACTTTACACATTCTGTCAATTTAGTTTTTCTTAAATTCAAAATTGAAAATTAAGAAAACTTTAAAAAGTAACAAAATTATTTAAAAGTTATTTTCGATAAAAGTACATAGAATTTTATAAAAATACATATAAAATTATAAATAAATGAATACTCAACTTTCTCTCATTTTTTTACATAAAATCTATTTATTAAAACAATACTTTTATAAATAAAATATTTTTTTAAAAGACCCATGAACAAGACTTAAATCAAATTCAAAGTTTTCCTTGTTTTTAGTTTATTTTATATATAAAAAAGTTTATTATACGTCTAGCCTTACTCCTCGTCAAATATATCGAGCACTAGACATCGTCTTCGCCCACAACCACTGGCACCAATAGCCCTTACTTCGAACTCCTTGATTTCCACATCCTCCATCATTATGCCATCAAACTAGGATTTGGTTGTGGAGCTATCAGAATGGCCTTCTACCTACTAGGTCTCCAAGACTTCATCCCCGCCTATATATCCTTAATCATACCCGCCCTTAAGTACAACCTCAAATGCAACAAACTTGTTCTAGGCAATAGTCTAAAAACATTGATTCTTATCCTTTTTTACTTCAGCCTGTAATTTTAACCCAGCCTAAACATGGTGGTCGTTAATAATATTGAAAAAAAGGAAATGTTGAATCCATGTAAGTCTTCTTCGTGATTTTTTTTCCCATGAATTGTTTTATTGATAAGATTATAATTTTATTTATAAAATTATTATTTTAATAAATAAATTTTATTTTAGAAAATGAGAAATTATATAAATTTAGTTATTAATATTTTTATAATTTTGCATGTATTTTTACCAAAAAATACTTTTTATTTTTTAAATATTTTTTAACTTTTAACTTTTAAAAATCAAGATTAAATTGATAGAATGTATAAAGTTAAGGGATAAATTTATTAAATTTTTTAGATTTAAGAAACATTAGATGGTCAGATTTATTATAATACCAATAAAAAAATTACCACTATCGGTTATTTTACAAAAGAGTGACCAAAATATAAAATTTCGATAATGTTGTTAACTAAAATAATTTTTTTTTTAACTTGAATGACCAAAACAGAAATATATTAATAATTGGATGACTATTATGCGATAAAAAAAATCATGAATCACATGTCGTTGTACGAAAACATTCAAATGCACTTAGCTCTTTGTCGAAGTGTATGCCTACCATAGTCATTATCACTCTTTTCCTTTATTGCTAGTATCTTCTCTTTCCTCAGCATTCTTCCTTGGACTTCTATGTATTCTCTCTTTATCATGTGAACTAAAATTTCCATCATCAACTATATATATATATATATATATAATTTTTTTTGAATTAAACTCCATTACCAACCATATATTTTTGTAACTTTAATTATAAACATCGAAGCATTCCATTAACTATTTAAAAGCAAAGTGAAAAAAAATAAAATTTCAAAATCGTTAATGACTAAATCAATTTTGATGAGCAAATAAAAATACCCAACTATAGGTGACTGTCCATGTAGGGTTCTTTGGTCAATATGGCTAATTCCAAGACCAAGACAAACCCTAGATTTAACCGTAGCAACAAGGAAGGAACATGGAAAAGGGCAGAAACATGAGACTGAAATCATATTTTGGACAACAACAAAAAATGGTTAAAATATAAACAAGGATGGAGGTGAATAAATTGGAAACCGAATGCCCTTACTTTCTTTTTCCTTCTATCTTACATTTCTTGTAAATAAGACCCTTCTATGTTACAAATCAAAATTGCAGTGGAGTTTTCATTCACCACAGCGTGTCTTCTTCTTCTTACATTCTCAATTACAAACTGCCTTCTCAGCCTTTTTAAGCAATTACAATAAGAATTGAAGAAGCTTTATACCTCTCTTTCTTGGAAGGCACCATCTCAGCCGAGACTCCGTTGCCATCGTGTGTTTCAAATAAATATGTGATTGTTGACGTGGTGGATCAGTTGCTTTCGACAAATTTGGTGGTCAGTCATGTAAAATCATTCACTGTAACACCGGAGTTCAACAACATAAAGAATGCTGAAGAGAAATCAATCCGCCCAAGGGCCAAATCCTGCTGTGGTGTAGGAGGGTTAACCAGAAGCCAGTAATGAAGACAAAAATCAGTATGGAATAACATATGGGAGAGCACAAACATCGGTGGACTCTATCTGCAGAGCTTCCGCCCACACCTGTGGTGCCTCATCAATCTTGGAAAAACCCACCTTGGGCTTCTTCGATTGAGATCCATTACTGTGGAATAGCCATGATTGGTCATCAAAATCAGACCATTCTTCCATCTCAGGCACTGAAAGTACCTCGCTCAAATACTTGGAATCCGGATGGGGTGGTTTCTTACACACTTCATCCATTTGACTAGCTTGTGCACTTGCTGATAAATGCGTCGCCGGGGAAACAGATAACACCTGAGCTTCACTGGTACCATTCAACTTGTGTTCTTTAGCATTCACCTTAAGACCAGTTCCTGCCCCGTGGCTATTGGAAGCGAGTGGGATGGGAGCTTGGCAAGATTCTAACGTTTTTCCATTGTCCATCAATAGAGAGGAAGAAGTTCTTGGCAACTTCTTGGGTTTAAGGTCATTAACTGCGAGAAAGAAGAAACAAAGAAAGCAGAACTTGTTATCAAGATGGCTATAGAGAAACTATTAATCCCTGCTAAGAAAAAAGGAGAAACTATTGCCGTCAAAGCAATTACACGATTTTATGCACAGGTTTGTAGCAGGTTTTCTAACAGATAAAGGGCAGCAAAATTTCAAACGATCATTGGCGATGATACATAGAATCATGGTATAAAACTCACCATGAAGAAATCCATTATTTTCCCAGTCCTTCCGCTTGCGGTGATTTTCCTCGACAACAGCACCCTTGTTGCCCTCCTTAGAAGAATCTGATGCTTTCGGATTAATGGTGCCGACAGGGTCATCTTTATTGCTTCCTTTTAAGTTATCCAGCTCCAAATTCCTATGTTCACCTTTCGCCTTTGCCTTCTCTTCCTTCTTCTTCTCCTTCTTCTTCTTCTTCTTCTCCTCTTTGTCCCTATCCTTATCTTTCCCATGACTTTTTTTATCCCCATCTTTAGTCTTGTGCTTGTCCCTGATTTTATCGTCACTTTTTTTTTCTTTGGTTTTTTCTTTCCCTTCATCCCGCCTCTCATTACTACTCCCCACTTGTCTCGGGATCCCTTCAACTCTAGCATTAACTGCTCCAACAATATTCTGAACCATAGCATTTCCACCTGATCTAGTCTCGTCCCTGATTCCTTGCACATTTGACTTCCTATCATCACTTCTCTTGTTCTTTTCCTTCTCTTCAACCAATGCATTGGCAGTCTTAGCCACCAATCTGACCATTCCCTCATCTCTTTTTGGTACGGTACCCATATGCTTTTCCACCAATTGGTTTCCAGCTCCGGCACCTTCATCTCTGACCCTCCTCCCCAACTCATGCACAAATTTAGAATCCCTGAAATCTTCAGCCTGACGACTTTGGCTAAGCTTCTCCCCATTATAACCAGAAAATTGCCCTGCAAATTTCTTCTCACCTGAGAAACTGCTTCGATCTTTCTCACTACCCTTCTCTTTTGGGATAAACTTCTCCCCACTGTGGCCTTCAGATTTTCCAGGAAGCTGTTTCTCATCAGTGGTTTTCTCCCCATTTTGACCCTCGGGACGACCAGGAAATTTCTTCTCCTCCAAGTTATTACTTCTATCTTTTTCTTTATCTCGATCTTTTTCCTTCTTTTTGTCTCTGTCTTTGGGTTTTTCCTTTTTGTCTTTCTTATCCTTGTGCTTTCCATCACTTTTGTCCTTTTCCTTTTTTTCTTTATTTTCTCTCCTCTCCTTGTCCTTCTTCTCTTTCTTATGCTTCTTCTCCTTTTGCTTCTCCTGAAAATCTAGAACCATATTAGAAAAACATAGATTCATGAATCAAGCGCAAAAGATAAATTTACATAGCAGGGAAACAATCAAACAAATCATCAGTGACCCTCAAAAGTTGAAATTTATACTAAAGGATCCATTATGCACCAAGTTGCAATTAATACTGAGAACAATGTTTTTGGAACTGGACCAATGGTCGAACAAGTCTGACCACCGATCCAATAAAAAAAAATAAAAAAAAAATTCTGAAAAATAAGTAAAAAAATAGGAAAAAGAATCAGAATTTAAAAAAAAAAATTATAAACACAAATAAATAGCAATAATGAGATAAAAATAAATTATACATTCCAAATTCAAATAAAAATTTAAAACATTAACAGAGTTGACTACATTAACCCTAAAACTTGTAAAGTTTTAAAACATTATCCAAAGTCCAATATTCATCCAACCAAAATTAAGTAAAACATTAAAACATTCCAATATAAAACATTAAGACATTTCAATCCAAAAGTAACCATAAAACATTAAAACATTCCATTCTAAAGTTAGCTAATTAAAAACATAATGGCACTTAGGTTTTTTTGTCGGTTTTTTCTTCTTTAGAGTTTAGATTTCAGTTCTTTTAATTCTGCTGCCCCAATGTCCCAATTTAGCCATTTAGGTTAGTTTTTATTTTTCTTTCCTCCTCATTTTTTTTTAAGTACTAGGGATGATTTGGGCCGGTTGGTTTAAGCATTGGGGTTGGGCCAGTTGGGCTTTTCCCAGGTTGGGCCATTAATTTGGGCTAAACATAAACAAACCAGTTCAACCCCAGTTCCAAGCGGTTCGCTCTAAAATCAGTCTAAACCCTTTGCCCATATCGGTATACTGGCTGGTCTGGTTTAAACAACACTGACCGAGAACAAGTACACTTATGAGTAAAAAAACTGTCAACGAATTACACACTAATCACATCAAGAAATTTTCCAAAGGATTACTTAAAAGATTATCACAGAAGATAGTTCTCTGATAATTCTTCTTTGCATTATGTCCTGAAAAGACAAAGGAATTAAAAGAAATCTGATAATTAGGGGGGAAAGGAACAACAACACACCAAAAAGACAACAAAAAATGAATGCTTGTAGTAAGTGGCAGACAAACCATCATTTAGCAATATATAATTGGTCAGCAAAGCGAAAGTATTAGGTTAGAATAACTAGAATAGAATCTTAGTTTTCACACACCTCTATAATAAAAAGTTTTATGCTATAAGACACATAAAATACCCAGCTGTATGTCTAAGAAAGCTTTCTGGTAACATACTACACTACGTTACTCTGACACAGGTATATTCAATATTTTGTAAATTTTAAATGTATTTGGAAAGTCCTTAAAGGGTCATATCATAAACTCATGCCTACATATGCATAGGACACAAGTACTTCAAGGAAAATGAAGAGTTGGAACAACATCAATGCTACATACCAAATTAACGAGCAACTTCTACTAGTCAAAGAGTATAGGAAATGATACTCAAATCCATGGAGTACTGCATTTACAAAATGTACTGTAAATCTGTTCTATACTTAGGCTGCATATGTGATGAGGCACTTCTCAACCTTTTATTAGGTATAGAAGCTGTAGAACAAAGGCTTGCAAGAAAATGGAATGTAGTTAATACAGCAACCTTTACGGCAGACGACAGAGAGATTTGCATTACCAATCCCCTAACGGTTTCAAGAAAATGAGAACAAGTAGTGAAGTACTAGAAAACATCCATTCACAAGAAATTCATAGGATATAACATGCCTAGTCACGTACATTGTCCAGTTAAATTTAAAATGCATGCATTCATCATTAACAAAGCAGTTATACATTGCACTTGAATAAGGAAGCCTTAGAGGAATAGAATTTATAGTTAAAAAGGAGCTGCTAATGCATTCAGCATTTTCCATAAAATAAGGAAATATAGTCTACCTACTCCTTTCTCTCAATAACAGATCGCTATAACCAATCTAGATCAATAAGAGAAAACAAAAAATAAATTGGCTCAAAACAAACGTAATTAACTGTATTCTAAAACACAAGAAAGAATAATGTGAAAGCCAACATAAACAAACTTCATTTTCCTTATTGCAAATTACTTGGAATTCTTGATGCCTTTTATTGGTGTATTTAATGCCAAAGGTGGAACTACACTTTTCCTCCCAAGTATTATGCAGTAAAACACAAATGAGAGTGCAATATACCCATGAACTGCTTAATACCCCAATGAACAAGAACTGTTATATACCCCAACGAACATTGCTTAAAAATATCGCTTCTCCAAAAAGTTTCATTCTCAATGAAGTAATTTGGACATTTTCTGACTTCCTCTTCTACTTTTCTTCGGAGAAATTGGTACCTTTTGAGGGAGACAGGAGGAAGGGAATCTTTCATGTCCTTTAAAATTAGACACTCACTCAGGAAAAACAAAGCAAAACTTTCTAGAACATGCTTAAATCAAATGTTTGTAAAGATGCAACTGGTATCATATCAAAAGAGCATCTATTTCCTACTCTTCCTACTCCTAGACTACTAGAAGCTTTGCAACACAGGTAGAACTAGGGTTGTAACCGAACCAAGCCGAGCCTGATTAATGAAGGCTCAAGTTGATCTAAATCGAACAATTCGATTTTGCTTGATTAAGCTCAACAGCTCACACTCGACTCCTATGTCTCAGCCTCCCTTACTTTATTGAGTAAAAACCATAAACAAATTCAAATTCAACACTAATTTGCAACAATCATCTCTCAAGATCCACTTCATGACTAAGAAACATGTGATTTTGAATCTAAAAGTCTTTATTGATCAGTTCAGACCATGAAATTAAAGTATTAATGCAGAAGAAGTTTGTTGCTGATGCCGCTGCTATTGTTGATGCTGAAGGAGTTGCTGGTATTCCTGTAGCTAATGTTGTTGGGTGGAAGACAAGAGGGTGGTTCAGGGAAAGGGTGAGGTCCGTTGGTGAGAGTAAGGTTGGTTGCTGGATGAGATGAAAAGGAAACATTCAAACGTTAGGAGAGAAAGGAAGGAGGTCGAAGCTCACGTTAAGTGTGAACATAAAATTAGCTATTTAGGGTGTGTTTAAGTATTTATATATTTAGGGTAAATTTGTAATTCAATAATTAAATAATGAAAGTATATACTAAAAATACAGAAACTCAGCTAGGCTCATGAGGTACTCGAGTCAAGTATTAGAATGCTCGAACTTGGATCGTTTGATAGCTTGAGCTGCTCGAATTTGACTCAAGCAATGTTTTGAGTCGATCTTATATTTTTTTGAGCTGAACCTGAGTAGCTCGCAAGCACAAGTATCTCGCTAACAGCACTAGGTAAAACACAATAACAACTCAAAATACATAGAGATGTTTATTTGCATGTTAGAGAGAGAGATGGTCATTCAATCTCTTACAGAACAAGGATGCATAACCAGTATATAGATCAAGTCAGCATTCTGCAACAGCATAGATTCATGTTAAATACTATTTTAGCCATTTGAAACATCATGACTGCATTAAATAGTTACTACATCACAACAAAAACTATTGAATGCATATCGAGCTCTTTTGAAAAACAAACAAACCATAGGAACACAAAAGGTGGCAACAGGTAACAGAATTCAAATGCAGCTATGATACAAAATCACACAAGATTTTACATCTGATTAGGAATTGTTAAATAGGTACAAGATTTTACATCTGAAGCTTAAATTATTTTTAGCGGGGTAATACAGGACAATGATAACACTGGAATAATGAAGCAATCAAGCTTCTTTTATATGCACTTAGACCAACAGATGTGCGAAGAGAGGGATCTACTACAGGGAATTAATCTGAATTATTCCTTTATGATCTAATATACCCCTAGTACACTTACTAAAAATTCATTCAGAGACATATCCTGGAAACCGAATTGGGAGAATACACAAGGGGAGTGGGAATTTGAAACAAGAACATAAGAGAAGCCAATTTTGGTACACTGTATAAGAATAGAAGTTCTTTGAATATGAGGACATATAAAAAAGTTATATGTCACTGTTAATATCCCACTGGAGAGGATATATTTCTTATGTAGCATCATAGTAAAGCTGAAGATCTGGATTATCAATATTTAAATTACCAAATGCAATAAAAAGAGAAGGAAGAAGAAATATATATTGAATATGGAAGAGAGGCAAAAAGAGTCACACGTACACGAATTAACATTAATACTTCATTAAACAATCACCTTCAAGCATAGCTAATTTCATGCAAACATGATCGCAACTAGCATTAGCAAAATTAAAAAATAAATTTAAAAGAAAAAGAATAACTCGTAGAGTGTGAGTAAAAGAAAGCAGAGCCCTTAGATCTCCTTGTTCTTAAATTAAGTCAAATTAAGCAAAAATCTGTACCTTTAACTAGCATTCAACACTCGACCAGAAAGCTCTTGGATTAATTATTAAAACTGCATAGCCAGTGACTTTTGGACATCCAAGTGTCTTAGACAGAAGACATAACCTACCTAATGAAGTTTCAAACAGATGGAACTAAATACTACGCCATATTGAAACCACAAGCAATACAACTTGTTTCTTCTGGCATATTTAAAGCACTTCATTCAATTTCATACACTTAAATGAGCTAATTAGTTCACTCTCAATTTGACTAGCAAAAGCTGCAAAACACTAACTCTATATCTTCCAGTTCAAATCACTTGATCTGAACAGGCCATATTTCTCAACTCCATTGGTGCCACATTAATTTGTCATAGCCAAGTTTCTCATGCAAAAAAATATATTTAGTCCAAACACACACAGGTTATCCCAATATTCTAACAGATATTAACAAAGTCAAAACTTGGGAACAAACTGCTTCTTCAAGATATTGTAAAACAGGCATCAAAATAAGTAATCCATTCTTAACAAATTAATAATTTAAAACCCAAGCCAATAGGACCAGCCTGTGTATACACAAAACTCTGTCACATATGATTCCTAGAACAAGTCCAACATCATTCACTAGAGTTTTGTGCACAGTAGATTAAGAAGGAACCACCTAGTGATGCAATATCCTTAAGTGATGCAAAATTCCAAAATCCTAAGTCAGATTCCAACACCATAACAATAACTGAAAATAAAGCTATGAAAAGGGTTCATTCACTCATAAACATCACAAATAGTGCCTAATGGTGAGTACCTAAATTAGGCACCAGAAGTACTGTTCTATCACTTCAAATAAGCTTCCGTTCTGCTATTCATTCCTAGATAATTAAGATCTTATCTTTCAGAATATACAAGCTATCAGTCTAAACCACTAAATCACATAAGTGCTTCATTAAGCAAGCCATGGCATTTTTCTTGAATCCTCAGTAAAAGCAATCACAAAATATTATGAATACATAAAGTATAGTTTGAGTCAAGCAAAATGTTACAGAACATAAGTAAACGGTGTTAACCTTTTTTAGAAAGTCTGCATCATCGGTCCTAGACTTCTTTTCATATCCTGGTGGTGGGAAGGGAAAGCAACGCGACATTTCACAGAAGTTCAGAAACCAATACACGAATGCCTTCCGAAAGCCAAACCACTTGAATTATCTTCCAGAAGCAATGTTCCAGAAAGGGAACAACCAGAAACTATGCTCCGTATCCCTGCACACATTTCCAGCTTCAATGTTCCTCCATGAGTCCTATCACTCTTAACAGCTCAAAAGTTCCTAAAACCCACCACGCCCCTTAATCACTCTAACCTCAAAGGTAACCCCAAGTCAACTATCAACCACTAAAGAAATCACTTCAATTGCAAAAATTGCCACTGCAAGTCCGGGATCACTCACTAAGCCCTACTATAATCTTACACTAAGCTACTTCAACAATGCCCGAAATAGAAAGCTAACTTAAAGAAATGCTCTTTTGATCAAGAATTCTAGCTCAAAAGTTATGTTAAACCAAACGGTTTTCTTAGAAACAAAAATGGTCCAGTACAATCTGACCTTCTATGGTGTCTTCCCGAACAATAAGGAATCATCACCTCCTCCTTCCAATAATAATCCAATACCAAAACCATCCCCCAATTGAGATCAAACACATAAAAATACTGAAAACCCTAACACCCTTTTGTCTAAAACAGGTAAAAATATTCAAGCTTGTCTGATCACTGTATACACAATTCCATAAGAAAGCAATCTTCTTCCATGCCCAAAAGCCTAGCAATCACCATTTTTCTTAAGCAATCTGTTCAAAAACCAAAGTTTGAGGCAAATAACTCTTCAATCCGACAACCCAAATACTGGAGCTTGAGCCCATTTCTACTCTGATCGGAACCCTAATCAGTTTCCAATTTAGGAAATTTCCCCAATCTGTTGATCCGCATGAAAACCCTAAAAAAGAAAACCCATCAAACAAAAACTTCTACTGAGTAAAAAATTAAGTACCCATTAAGAAACAAAAATCATGGAAACCCAAATTTTATCCAACAACGATTAAACAAAAAAAAATCTCGAAAAAACAAGAAAATTTATAAAAAAGGAAACACTTTTGCTCCGAGAACCTTAAGGTAAATGGGTATCGATCAAAAAGCGAAAAGGAAAGATTTGATTCAAAACGTAAATTCTGTTTTGTTTGTTTTTTCAGAAAAGGAGAGAAAAACCAACTTTTGAAAAACAAAAACAACATTGAAAGATTGAAGATAAATGGGAAGATTAATAATTACCTTGCCCGCAACAAAGTGGGCATTGTAGAAAGGAAGAATAAATAGATCCTTGTTTGTTTGTTTGTTTGTTTGTCAGATTAATAAAGATTAGATTATAGAAATATAGAGTTAAAAGGAAATAGATAGATAGAAAGAAGAAGTAAGCAAAGTTTAATCTCAGTTTCAATCTTGTTTTGCAGTCATATGATTAATATTGTTTTAGGTTTTTTGAAGGGGTCTGGGTATATTTAAGAGAGAGATGGATGGAAAGACCAAAAGAGAGAGAATGAGAAAAGCTTGTTTTGCAACAACAAGGCCCTTACTATGATTTCGTTCGGAAGTTACACGCGAGAGAGAGAGAAATATATATATATATATATATAATGAGAAAAGAAAATTAAAAACCAAACAAAGAGAAGAGAAGAGAAGGGAAGGGAAAGGAAAAAAAGAGAAAAGAAAAAGAAAGGAAAAGGAAAATATATAGAGCTAGAGGCCGATAAGAGGCCCAAATGGATTGTTAGACGCTTTTTACAACTTTACAAATTAAAGATTACACTCTCTTAGATGCCTTAAAAGAGATTAGAAGATATGACGGTTAGTTTATATTTACAAATTAATATGATGATAAATGTATATTTTTTTTAAAAAAAATAGAAATTATATTTATGTTTATCACGTCAGATTTTTACTTCACATCAGTGTTATGTCAATATTTACTAATATTCTTTGTATAAAGGTATCAACTTAATTGATGCAATACAAATTTAATAATCAATTAAATTCAAAAAAAAAAAAAAAACCTGTGTGTTGTACGTAATATGGTGTGAGGGTACATGTCTTCCCCCCCTCTCTCTCTACTCTTTTATGGGAAAGATTTCATCTCACCATCAATGATAGTGGATACTGCAAATGAGATTTATTCATTTTGGATTAATTTAAATATTTTAAGCAGTGAATTTGGAATATATTCATTTTTAGTGATTTATCATTCTTTTTTTCTTTTGAATGTTTGAATTTATTTCTTGAATCTTTTATTATTATAAATAATGGGTTCGAATTTGGATATTTGATTTTATTTTTATGTTTAACCTTTTTACTTGTTAAGTTGGAATATTTGAGGATAATATTGTTGAATTTATATTTGGAATTGAGATTGTAATAATAAGTCTAGTCACTTTTTTTTTTTTTTAAATGGAGGTGGAATGTAGAGTGGATGATTTTAGTAATCATTAACTTTCTTTTAAATTACTATTTTACGGTTAATACTATATCCATCGTATATTAAAATTATAAGAAGAAATTATACGTACTTCTAAATCTACATAAAATATATTTTTTTGGTGAATTACAATAAAAATGTAAAGTCTAAACAACCAACGCAATTAACGTGACTCAAACCCAAGTCACACCTAGGGCAGTGAACACCCTTAACCATCAAATCATCGTATGGAATTCATAAAAGTATAACTTTTGCACTTAAAAATTAAAGTACTTTTTTTTTTGTTTTAAAAAGTAAAAATTTAATATCAATTATAATTTATGATTTAATTAATCCAGTTGAATATTCTCAACAATAATAATTTATAGTTAATGACACTCATCAATTGAATCCCGATTTATTTGTAAAATTTAAAAAAATATATATATACTATGAGGATATTTCTATCATTTTATATTTTAGGTAAAATCTAAAAAAATGCACAACATGTGTGATATATACTTAAAACACAATTTTTAATATATTAACTTTATCATTTCAACCAATACTCTATTTATTTGTTACATTAAATTTTAATAAGTATTTATTATATAAATATTCTTCACTTACATAGTATATATGTTATAATCTATAATAATAATCTCATCAAGTGAATAAATTAAAATAATGTTTTATATAATGTCATTACTTTGTAATATATTTTTTCAATTCACTTAAATATTATTGACTTTAAAAAAATTTAATTACATATTTAAAGAACTTTTGTAATAATATTTAAATAATTATTGCGTTAATGAAATATTACATTGTTGATATGAAATTCAATTGAGATAAAAGATAGTTCATATTATAGTTGAGAGTCATTGTTAATATATAAATGTGGAGGTTAGGGGATGTGATCTTTTAAAACTCTTCTTGCTATTGATGGAGGGAGTTTATATAAACGATCGAGTTGAAGTTTGATCAGAGCCTCGTCAAATGAATGCGTATTAAATAAAGATTCATGAAGACCTTTAATAAGGTGTAATTAAATATAATAAAATATGACTAGACGTGATTATATTCTAACCTTCGAAGGATTTGACCTAATTTAACATGAGCCTTAAATAGATTTTTTTTTTAGGATTTGGAAGAGCCTCTTTGTTTGAGTAATTATCTTGGAAAATCTCTTTTCGTGAGGGCGAAGTTTTCTCAAATGATTTGTGAAGAATAGGTGGTTTGAATCAACATATATTTTGTTGCATAGTTTATATAAAAAAAAATAAAGGTAAACTACACTCATGGCCATCCTAAAATAGAATCTATCTTATTTTGGTCACTCTAAATTTTTTTTCTCAATTTAATCACTCTAAATAAGATAACTGTGAGAATTAATCGTTGTTGTTAAATTTTCTATTTTCTTTTAACGGATTGATAATGTGGCATATTGGCACATTGAGTGATTGTCACGTGGCATTTTTTATTGACTTTTGACTAAAGTTTAGGGACCTCCCTATAATTAACCCAAAACTTTTTTCCCTCTAAACTCTATAGAGAGGTCCATAAACTTTAGTCAAATGTCAATAAAAAATGTCACATGTTAGTCACTCAATAGGCTAATGTACCACGTCAACAACTCGTTAAAAGAAAACGAAAATTTTAACGATAGTGACTAATTCGCACAATTATTTTATTTAGAGTGACCAAAATAAAATATACCCAATTTTAAAGTGATCATAGATGTAATTTATCAAAAAATAAAAATCACATAGTTCAGTCTTTTATCATTTTATATGTCTAATTGCTATTATTATTGCATATTTGATATTTTTACTACTATTTTATTTGAATAATATTTACTAACACAATTACAATTTTTTTATCATACTGTTTTGAAATATTATATCCATCAATTAATATTTAGTTATATTAATGTAGGTTAAATGAATTTACTAATATTAATAATTTGAAATATGAAGGATTAATGCGCTATTAAGTTGTGGCACACATAAATGTAGGTGATATTTTCTTTAGAATATTAACAAAATATTTATTCTATTAATTAAGTCTTTAATTAAGTTAGTATCACGAATTAATAAGATTTTAAGTCAATTAGAAAAATTATGAAAACATTCTTTAGTAATTAAAATAAATTATATTTTTCGTGGATATTTTAATTTTTTATTTAAAAAACCAAAATAATTAAAATTTTGCATGTGGATAAATTTGAACTTGTGTTATTTATATATAGCAATAACATATTAACTTTATCACTGAATCAAAGTTTTATTTTAATAGATTATGTATATTTTAATTGTGTTCACATTTTCAATTTTTATTTTACTAACAATTTAATCTATTTTTTATTTTAATATAATATATATTTCATATATTTTTATCAATTAGTTTCAAATCATATATTTTATTATTTAGTGTATATTATTTTATAACTAACATTTATATTTTAATTATATAGTTTTCAGATATAATTTCTAGTAAATGAGAAATAAAAATTTATGTGTGATAGCAAATGTGTGTGGTAAATGGTTATAGGAGGGTGAAATAACTTTGAAAAACCCAAAATTTTCAGAAAAGAAAAATCTTGTCATAAATTAAAATATTATTCAACTTAGTATAATAAAATTGATAATATTGCAGAGTGTAGAAAATAAAATAAATGTTCACCAGAATTAATTAACAATATTCAGCTAGTACAAGGTTATTGAAGCTGAGAAGAGAGTGAACGCGCTTAGGAGGAGCGTGAAAAAAGCAAAGGCTGCCAAGTTACATTAGGAAACCATTTGGGGAAAGCACATGTGGGTAGGTTTCCACTTGCCTGTTACCTATTTAATCTCAAACCTAGTGCTTATTAAACACGTGGCACCGCCCTAACCTATCATCTCAACTATCTGTCCGTACACGTGTAATTCTATCACTTTTCCTTACAAAGAAAGATGAATTGTGTGTGATTTGTCTCTTCTCAACACCTTCCCCCACGTGATCCTGTTTCTCAATTTTATCCTATTAGTTTTATTATTTTATAATAATTGTTTTATTTGGGCAAACTTTTTTTTGTGAAAATAAATACAACTCAAAAAATCAACAATAACTTGAAGTCATCTAGATGGGATCTTCTATTAGACGTAAACTAGTTCTTCTATCTCGTACCGCCTTAATTATCTTGTTTGCGAGTTTATTTTCTTCTCGGGGAATATGTTGCATGCCCCCATTACTTTAAAAGCTCCAACAATGCATGAATTCTCTTTACTAAAGTAGAGTTAGAATCTCCAATTATTCATTCTTGCATGATGTTGATTGTTTCAAGATTGTCTGTCTGAATTAAGATTCTATCGATTCCCCTGTCAAGGACAAGTTTCAACCCATCGAAAATACCCTAAAGTTCAAAATCCACAATTGCACAATTGCCCAAATATCTACTGAAGCCAATAATCCACCTCCATTATGATCTTGCAGAAATCCTCCAGCAGTAGCAAATGTGTCTTCTGCTCTAACTGCACCACCCATATTCAAACGTATCCAACTATTTTGTAAGGAAGGGTCAATACTCGACCTTGAAGATTTATGAATGCGAGAATTTGAAACAGAAGCATATTGATTTGCCCAACTTAAGGAAGCTTTTATGACTGCGTCGTGGCTCCAAGACAATCCTTGAAAGATGTAAAGGGTGCGATTCTTCCAAATACGTCAGATAAAAATTCCGAACAGTCCGTGCCAATTATTTTTTCATCCCAAAATAGCCGATTGTTGGTTGCTGAGATTATGCTCTATCCATTTCTGAAGGGACCCTGCAAAAAAAGAAGGATGTTTACCTGTTGGAATTAACTGATTCCAGATGCCTTGTAACACCCTTAACCCGTATCCAATGCCGAACTAGGGTTATGAGTATTACCGGTATAAACATAACATTTACACCATCATGTCTCACACTTCATCATACCATAATTAATCAATCGCACATAGTCCCTTTAGAAGGTCTACGAGACCTTAAACATGCTTTAGAGAAGGTTCGGGACTAAATTGATCTCATACAAAAACCTTGCGACACTTAGAAAATTCTTCTTCTAAAACAGGGCACACGCCCGTGTGGCTAGACCGTGTGCCTCACACGGCCATGCCTTAGACCATGTCTTACCCTGTGTGCAACTCTAACTATAATCACACGGCCTGTCACACGTCCGTCAAGGCCCGCCCTCAGCAAACGCCGACTTGAGTCATACGGCACATCACACACGCCCGTGTGTCTAGCCCGCGTGCAAGTCTGGCTTGCTACTAAAATGGACAGTGATAGACACAGGCGAGACACACGCCCGTGTGCTCACCCATGTGGACAATTATAGGCCATTTACAAGGCCATTTTGCCACCCATTTTGGGTCATTCCTACATGCTCAATTTCAACATCAATTAACATACAATTCATTCACCATTCTCAACTACCAAATCAAGTATAAAACATACCATAACGACCATTAATACAAGACCATATATATACACATCACATGCACCATTTTCACTTAGCAAAACTTGTACCAAAATCATTCCACAACCCTTGTAGCCTATACATGCCATATACCATATATACAACTTCCAAAAAGGTACCAAAATAGATGTCTGATAGTGTGATTGAGTCGCTGACAATCCTCAGATTCGAGCTAGCTTTAATAACACTGTAAACAGAGAAAGATTTCACACAGTAAGCTTTAAAGCTTAGTAAGTTCGTAATATAACACAATTAATTCAACAGTTCAAATTCAATATACAAAGTTAACTATCACATAGATTAATTCATATCACTATTCAATCTCACCCAAGGCCATTACTCACTTTCATACCACAACTATAAGTTCATATACAAGCATTTATAATGCTTCTCAATCCAATCATTTTCTTCATTCATTCACATAATCATCTATCTATTTCGTTCAAGATATCATCAACCACATAGGTTCTGTACATACCTGTACCATTACTTATTTATATATCGCATTTACCACTCAATGCCCAATGCCACAATTCGTTCGATTCACTTCAAACATTCAATGAACTCGCAGACTCAGTGCCATTTAATTAGCCGAAGCTGCAATAGTATCGCACACTTAGTGCCATCACATTAAACTGAAGATGTCTCAGTATCTCACACACAGTGCCAACTAATATAGCCGATGCATTCCTATATCTTGCACACTTAGTGCAATTCATCACAGTAACTATTCTATTTACGCACACTTAGTGCCACATATCTTCGAATTCACATTTCGCATTCCTAACTCAACAATCACATTTCCATTCATTTCATAATAGGTGAACATTATTTAAATAATTTTTATTATACACGAACTTACCTCGGACGTAGAATTAACGATTCAAGTCGATCAATCGAGCACTTTATTCTTGCCTCGATCTAAGTCCGAATTTCTCTTTTATTGATTTATACATATTCAAATTTAGCTTATTCATTCACCAAATTATTCAATTCTATCCAAATTTACATATTTAGGGCATTTTATAAAATAGCCCTCACATTTTCACATTTTGACATTTTAGTCCCTATTTCATAAAATCACAAAATACTCATAATTTCATTACACACATGCCTAGCCGAATTTTTCCCTAGCTCATATAAACCCACATATTTCATTTATTTCACATTTTAGTACCTCAATTTCTCATTTTCACAATTTAGCCCAAAATAGTCAAATTCTTCAAAAATTCAAAGACAAAATATGTTAATCCAACATTAAACTTTCATATTTCACCAACTATCAAAACAAAGCTCACATATTCATCAATAGCATATCTTAAAATCATCATTAATTCCGAAAATCAAGGTACGGGCTAGCTAGTACTCAAAGCAACGATCACAAAAACATAAAAATCGTCAAAAACCGAGCTTAAAACATACCTCAATTAAAAACAGCAAGGGCCGAACCCTATTATGCTTCCATGGCTATTTCTTTTATCTATATTCGGTGGAATATGAAGGAAAATAACATGATTTTGGCTCTTATTTTATTTATTATTAACTTATTATACTAATTACTATTTTGCCCTTTTATTAATTCATTTAAAATTCCACTAACTTAACCCATTTTTGTCCATCCAATCTATTAATGGTTTAATAACAACATAAGGACTTCTCATTTAAGAAGCCATGCCAATTAAGCACTTTAACAACTAGCACACAACTTTTGCATTTTATGCGATTAAGTCCTTTTTCACAAATCAGCATACAAACGATAAAATTTTCACACATAACTTTCACACATACTTTATCACATGTCATAAACATCAAAAATAATATTAAATTATTTCTCCGACCTCAGATTTGTGGTCCCAAAACTATTGTTCCGACTAGGGTCTAAACCGGGCTGTTACAACTCTCCCCCCTTAGGGATTTTCGTCCCCGAAAATCTTACCAGCGAATAGATTTGGATATTGCTCTCTCATAGCATCCTCAGGCTCCCACATAGCCTCTTCAACCCCATGTCTATGCCACAACACTTTCACTAAAGCAATTTTCTTATTTCTCAACTCTTTGATCTTACGAGCCAGAATTCGAATCGGTTCTTCACTATATGATAGATCAAACTGAATCTCAACTTCAGTAGGGGCAATCACGTGCGATGGGTCGGATCTATATCGTCGAAGCATCGATATGTGAAACACATTATGAATCTTCTCTAGCTCAGGTGGCAACAACAGTCTATAAGCAACTGGCCCAATACGCTTAGAAATCTCATACAGCCCGATGAACCTCGGATTCAATTTCCCTTTTCTGTCGAATCGGAGTATTTTCTTCCACGGAGACACTTTCAAAAACACTTTATCACCGATCTCAAACTCAATATCTTTTCGTTTCAAGTCTGCGTAAGACTTCTGACGATCTGATGCTGTTTTCAAACTGTCACGAATCACTTTCACTTTCTGCTCAGTCTCTTTTATCAAGTCAACCCCGTGAATATTATTCTCACTAAGCTCAGTCCAATACAATGGTGTTCTGTATTTACGACCGTAAAGAGCCTCATATGGTGCCATTTTAATACTTGATTGAAAGCTATTATTATAAGCAAATTCAATCAACGACAAATACTTTTCCCACGTACTTTCAAACTCAAGAATACAACATCTTAGCATATCCTAAAGAATCTGAATGGTCTGCTCGGATTGACCATCCGTTTGCGGATGAAAAGTAGTACTAAAGTGTAACTTCGTACCTAAAGCTTATTGTAGTTTTTTCCAAAATCGCGAAATAAATCACGGATCTCTGTCAGATATAATAGATAATGGTACCCCGTGTAATCATACAACCTCTGATACATACAATTCAGCTAACTTATCAAGCGAATAACCTGTTCTCATCGGAATAAAATGAGCTGATTTCGTTAATCTGTCAACTATCACCCAGATTTCATCTTTCTTTCTTGGAGACAGGGGTAATCCCGACACAAAGTCCATCGTGATTCTCTCCCATTTCCACTCAGAAATCATGATCGGTTGTAACAAACCAGATGGCACCTGATGTTCAGCTTTGACTTGCTGACAAACTAAACATCTCGAAACAAACTCTGAGATATCCCGTTTCATACCATGCCACCAATAAAACTGTTTTAGATAATTGTACATTTTAGTACTTCCCGGATGAACAGACAAACGACTACTATGAGCTTCGTTCAAAATCAACTGAATCAACTCTGAATTTCTAGGAACACAAATCTGATCTCAAAATCTCAAACAACCATCACCATCAACTCGAAATTCTGAATCAGAATTTAAACCACACTGAGCTCGTTTTGCCATCATCTCAGTATAAATTTTCTGGGCATCATAAATTTGACGTATAAATATTGGCCTCACTTTCAACTCAGCCAAAACTGAACCATCATCACACAAATCTATCTAAGTACTCATTACTCGCAAAGCAAATAAAGACTTTCGGCTCAAAGTGTCAGCAACAACATTAGCTTTTCCCGGATGATAGTCAATTACTAATTCATAGTCTTTTAGTAATTCTAACCATCTCCGCTATCTCAAATTCAATTCTTTCTGAGTCATCAGATATTTCAAGCTCTTGTGATCAGTATAAATGTGACATTTCTCACCAAATAAATAGTGACGCCAAATCTTCAATGCAAATACAATAGCTGCTAATTCAAGATCGTGTGTCGGGTAGTTCTTTTCATGCGGTTTTAAGCGCTCAAGCATAGGCTATAACTTTGCCTTCTTGCATCAACACACAGCCTAAACCATTCAACGATGCATCACTGTAAACTATGAATTCTTTACCCGATTCAGGTTGAACTAACACTGGTGCCTCTGTTAACAACGCTTTCAACTGTTCAAAACTCTGCTGACACTTTTCTGTCCACTCAAATTTAACATCTTTCTGTAGCAATTTCGTCAACGGAGTTGCAATCATCGAGAAACCTTTTACAAATCGTCTATAATATCCTGCTAGTCCTAGAAAACTGCGGACTTCAGACACATTTCTCGGAGGTTTCCAATCTAAAATTGCTGAAATCTTGTTCGGATCAACTCGTATTCCCGCAGCTGATACTATATGTCCCAGAAAACTAACCTCGCACAACCAGAACTCACATTTACTAAACTTTGCATACAAATGCTTCTCACGTAGAGTCTGTAACATGATCCTCAAATGCTCAGCATGTTGCACCTCATCACAAGAATAAATCAAAATATCGTCATTAAACACAATGAAAAATCGATCCAAATACGGTCTGAATATCTGGTTCATCAAATCCATAAATACTGCAAGAGCATTCGTTAGTCCGAAAGGCATAACTAAAAATTCATAATGCCCGTACCTCGTTCTGAAAGTAGTTTTCGGCACATCTGATTCTTTGACTCTCAACTGATAATATCCCGATCTCAAGTCTATTTTTGAAAACACTGTAGCCCCTTTTAGCTGATCAAACAAATCATCAATTCGCAGTAGAGGGTACTTATTCTTTATTGTCACTTTATTCAACTGTCGGTAGTCAATACACATCCTCATAGTACCATCTTTCTTTTTCACAAACAATACAGGAGCACCCCAGGGCGAGAAACTTGGTCGTGCAAATCCTCTATCTGTCAACTCTTGCAACTGAGACTTCAACTCTTTCAATTATGTCGGAGCCATTCTATACGGAGCTATAGAGATAGGGGTCGTCCCCGGCACTAACTCGATGCCAAACTCAACTTCTCGTATCGGAGGTAATCCCGATAATTCTTCAGGAAATATATCAGGAAACTCACAAACTACAGGCACAGATTCAACTTTCCTTTCTATCACTTTTGTATCTATTACATATGCAAGATAAGCTTCACACCCCTTTTTCACATAATTTAAAGCTTTCATCGAAGATATTACAGCCGATAACCCATTCAAATCACTGGATTCAATTCGAACTATCTCACCATTCTGACTTCTCAAATCAATACTCTTCCATTTGCAATTCACAATAGCATTATGCAAAGTTAGTCAATCCATACCCAGAATTATATCAAATTCATCAAAGGGTAGCAGCATCAGATTAGCCGGAAAATAAATATCCCGAAACATCAACAGATAATTCTTGCACACTTTGTCAACTAGAACACACTTGCCTAAGGGGTTCAATACTCTAATTACAAACTCAGTAGACTCAACAGGTAGAGTCTTACTAGATACTAAGTTCACACATACATATGAATGAGTAGATCCTGGATCTATCAATGCAATCACATCAGTATCGAAAAGAGTAAAAGTACCAGTAATGATGTCTGGAAATGACGCTTCTTCATGAACACGAATAGCGTAGGCTCTGGCAGGTGCTCTCGCCTCAAATCTCATAGTTGTATCTGTTGTTCCTCTCTGACTACCACTCACATTTCCTGTATTTCTAGGTGGTCTACTCCTAGCTGTCGTGTTACTCGGCCTCGCATTCTGAACATTATCTTTCTCAGCTAACTCCGGGCAATCCCGTATAAAGTGATCTCGTGATCCACATTTATAGCAAACTCTATTATTATACTTGCCCCAGCATTCTCCGATATGACGTCTCCCACACTGTCTACACTCAGGCTTATTGCTTCTGACACTTCCAACACTTGATTCTATTGGAGTTTGAGTTTTAGGACTAGTATTTTGTTTCACACGATCTTTACTCGAATGTCCAAACGAAACATTTGAGCGGTTGTTTGCATCTCTGAATCTCTTTGACGAAGAATGATATGACTTACTAATCGACCTTTTTTCTTTCGTCTCTAGCTTCTGAATCTGCTTTCTTCTTTTCTTTACTAAGCTTATCAGCTTTACAGGCTCTTTCAACCAATACCACAAATTCATTCAAATTAAGAATTCTGACCAGAAGTTTAATGTCTTCATTCAATCCTTCGATGAATCGTTTACACATAGTAGTTTTTGTCGAAACACATTCTCGCGCATACTGACTCAATCTTACAAATTCTCGCTCGTATTCTGTAACAGACATACGGTCCTGTTTCAGCTCTAGAAACTCTTTACGTTTTTTATCTATAAATCGTTGACTGATATATTTCTTCCGGAATTCAACTTGAAAGAAATCCCAAGTGATTCTTTCTCTCGGAACCACAGATATCAATATTTTCCACCAATGATATGCCGTATCTCTCAACAATGAAACAGCACATTTAAGGCATTCATTAGGAGTACATGATAATTCATCAAACACTCTTATGGTATTCTCAAGCCAAAATTCAGCTCGCTCGGTATCATCATCAACTGTGGCCCTAAACTCTTTGGCCCCGTACTTTCGAATTTTATCAACTAGAGGTTTACTCAATCGGATCAGGTCTGAAACTTGTGGTACTACAGGAACTTGCGGGGGTGAAGGTTGTTGAGCAATCGGATTCGTTCGAACGAACTCCGTAAACCACTCACTCATCATTTGGAAGAAGGCTTATTTTGCCTCTCCCTCATGGCTACTAGCAATCGGCCTAGATTCAGCCGGCGCTGTCCCTTGAATGGGAGCAGGCGCATTACTCTCAACATCATTAGCAACTGCTCGATCGGGATCCATTTACTATACGAAAACATATTTTTAACTGCCAAGAATCATCACACTATCGTAGATATATATGGCATGTATAGCTAGACTCTCACATGCTACGTTAGTCCTAGAATCGACTAAACCGTAGCTCTGATACTAATATAATGTAACACTCATAACCCTAGTCCGGCATTGGATACGGGTTAAGGGTGTTACATGCCTCTAGCCCCAATGCAGTCTCATAAAACATGTAACACATCTTCATAACCATGGGCACAAATTCCACAAGTAGTATCCACTCCTATTCCTCTTCTTGTTCTCTCCACATTAGCAAGTAATCTCTCTTTTAAGGCAAGCCATATAAAGAACCTCACCCTTTACGGTCCTTGGAATTTCCACGAAATCTGTCAAACTGCTTCATTCGAATTCCAATCCCCTTCTCGAAGCTTCTCGTATGCACTTTTAATGGAGAACGAACCAGACGTGATGCCTCTTTAACTAATTTTGTCTGTCCCAGAATTTGGCTATGGTGGAGGAGTCCCCACAATCTGATAAATAATCTCTTTAGAAACCCAAATTTGAAAGAAATCTAAGTTCCATTCTCCATTTTCATTAACCATATCACTAAGAGCACAATCCATATTTAGATTAGAGTTAAGAGGTATCCTTTTATATAAAGGCCCAATATTTGGAATCTAAGAGTCTCTCCAACAGTTAATGCTTTGTCCATCTCCAATAGACCAAAATAGATTCTTACGGATGAGAGGCCATACCTTAGAAAGAGATTTCCACAAAAAAGAACTTTGTGATCTCGATAAAGTTTCCGACAAGCCAATTTGAACCCCATACTTCGATCTGAGAACACTAACCCATAGTGAAGGCGAATAAGACACGATGTTAAAGTATTTGGGCAAACTTTAGAAAATATTAATCACTCAACTTTAAAAAGTTACGTAATGATTATTAATAGTATCGAATTACTACATTTTAATCATTCATTAGTTAATTTTCATTATCCCTTAACAAGTTGAATTATAGTTAAAATAGTAATTTTGTACTTTTCAATTTTTTTAATGATATTTTTAAGAAATTAAAAAGTTTATAAAAATATATATAATTTTTTTTCTAAAATTATAAAAAAATAATTTCAAAAAAATAATTCTATGTATTTTAATTAAAAAATAAAAATAAGGTATAATGCCAAAAATAGCCCTTAACGTTTGCCTGATCAATCACTTTGGTCTTTATTCCTTTTTTTTTTGAAGCACTTTAACTCTGATGGTTTCGTTTTTGATCAAATTGATCATTTTCTGATGGAATTGACGATGTGTCCATTAGTTGACTAACAGTCAACGGCATGCACCGATGTGGCACTTTACATGTGTATAATTGTTGACATGGTGCTATTTTGTCTTATATGTTATAATTAAAATATTAATTTTGTACTTTTCAAATTTTTTAATGATAGTTTTAAAAAATTTAAAAGTTTATAAAAATATATATAATTTGTTTTCTAAAATTATAAAATATAATTTCAAAAATATAATTCTATGTATTTTAAAAAAATAAAAATACATAAAATTTAAAAGGCATAATACCAAAAATAGCCCTTTAACGTTTGTCTGATCAATCACTTTGGCCTTTATTCTTTTTCTAAGCACTTTAACACTCATATTTTCGTTTTTGATAAAATTGATCATTTTCTGATGGAATTGACGATGTGTCCGTTAGTTGACAATAGTCCACAACATGTGCTAATGTGGTACTCTACATGTATATAATTGCTAGCGTGGTGCTATTTTATCTTATACGTCATATCAGCGAAACAATTAAAAATAATTCAAAAGGTTATAGAAAAAATAAAGAAAAATATCTTTTAAAAATAATTGCAAATAAAAAATAAAAAATATATTTAAAACCTAATTGTTTTAGTTATATTCTAGTGCATTTCTCCTAAAATTTTTCAAGCTATTAAAAATATTATGAAAATGATTTGATTTTTTCCCCTTATGATTGTTTATTTCTAACAAAATGAAGATTCAAAGTTCGATTCATGTTCAAAGGGCTAAAAAGAGACTGGATAAGAGTTTAAAGTTTTTTTGACCATCGTTGGCGACAACTAACGCCATGATTCGGCGTGGAGTTTTGGATTTAGTGGTGGTTGTTTTTGAGTTACTTTAGAACAGAGAAAAAATTGAAGGGCAAGAGAAGGGAGAAGAGAATATTAAAGGAAAAAAAGAAGTTTTTGTTGTATTTAATTAAAAAATTTAATGAAAATCAAATAGAGTTTCAATTAAAAAGAAAAGGTAAATTTGATGGTGGGACCATGGATTAAAAATTGAAAAATGGACTATTTTTTAATTTTTTTCTTTGCTTAAATTTTTTAATATTTTCTAATAAATTTTGAATTTTTAAAAATGTTTATTTATTTTTATAATTTTTAAATTTTTAATTATTTTATTGACATGACATATAAAATAAAATAGTGTCAGGTCATCAATTTTTCACACGTGGAGCGGCACATCAACAAATGTTGTTGACCGCTAGTCAACTAACAGACAATCATCAATTCCGTCAAAAAATAAAAAAAAAAGTGATAAAAAAATAGAACAATAACAGTTAAAGTGCTTCAAAAAAGAATAAGGGCTAAAGTGACTAATCAATCAAATGTTGGGATTATTTTTAACATTATGCTAATTTTAAAAATTATAATCAAATTCCTAATAACATTTAATATTATTACTAAAGATCACATGGCTTTTCAAAATATCATGAAAATCATATGCAACTAAAATCTCACCCATTGAGTCTAAACGTCTTTAATTTTTTTTATCTAATGTTTATATCCAAATTTCCTACAATATTTTGGACTTAGACAAATAACCCATACTTCTAATAAATTTAAACTTAATATTTTGTCCCACTATATACAACCATTACATTTAATCCTCCTTGTCTCTTTTATACCAAAAGAATTGTTGGGAATCGACTCATATAAACAACGAGATAATAAAAGTGGAGAGAAACGAACATAAATATTTTACGTGGAAAACCATTAAAGAGGGAAAAACTACGGGCAAAGAAGGTATTAACTTTTCACTAAATGAGTAAACAAACGAGAGTACAATATGGTGAAAATAAACATAAAAGTACTAAACGTACAATCCAAAACCCCGAAAACAAAGTCCTAACTCAAGAAGAAAATTCTCTCAATAGTTACCACGGAACCCTCAACAAAAGTCATATTCATCTGCATCTTGTTGCCATCAAAGAAAAGTCGTTGCTGACTGGTGTGCTAATTTTGGCCACTCAAAACAGGGATACAATTTCCCCTTTAAATAGGCTAAGATTAGAGTTCTAATCATACTAAAATATCCCTGGAATAATCAAAATTTGATTGGGAGAAGAAGTCCTACTTGGAGTAAAAAACGTGCTTACTTACGTGGAGAATATGTCGTGTTGTCGTGACGTCCCATGCATGCTTGTCACGACGTCACTATTGCCTTAAGTTGGGAGTTCGTCACGTTGTCTCGACGTCAGGGACCTCCTTATCTTGACGTTAATCTTGTTTTAGCCCTTCTTCGGTTACTCGTCGATTCTCATCTAAGGTGTCTTCAATATGTCCGATAAATGCGAGGCACACCCCACGAGAAAAATATAATCAAAATTGGTTTTTCAATATTCTTTTAAAATTTAGAATTATATTATTTTAGTCAAATAAATCAACTTACTCGGAGAAGTTAATAAAAAAGTATAATAAAATGGATGATATCGACAATTCAAATATTGTAACGCCTCAAAATTCATAGGGTTAGAATTAATAAAACCATTAAGAAATGAACCTTAGTCTAAATGGTAGAAAGCCCCATTCTATTTATTTTCTTCCTTTTTTTTTTCAGCCACTAAGGAACAAACTAAAACTATTATACATATTAAATGTGGTAGAAATAATCTAAGAATGGGTAGTAGCCCAAGTAGTAAGGCCTTTCATTTCCCCCTTGTCCTTAGGCTCAAGTTACGTCACACTCCTTTCCATTTCCTCTTTTTAGACGACAAGAAGGGCTAATTGCCTAATCAACCCCTCCAATTTTGAAACCCTAAGTATTCAATAACTTTTTCTAACTATACATTGATTCTAATTCCTTTTCAAACTGAAATTAAAATCCTCTTTTTCTTCCCTTTAAAATCTATCATCTTCTTTCATTCTTTTCTTTTCTTTTCATAAAATTTTACAGTCCTTTGCTAAAAATTGATCTTTTGGAAACCTGAGTCAAGATGAATCCTCGTTTGAACCTTCATAATCCCATTAAAGATCAACAAGTATTGTTATTTCCAATTACGTAGCACCCTAGAAATCTGGAACAAAATCGTTCTTGTCAATTTTCCAAAATCGATTTTGAATCTTTTACGAGTTTTCTTGAAAATATTGAAAACAATCTCTAATTCTCACGTAATTATCGGTTGAAAGACCCATTTTAGGTACCCTAGATCAGATTTGAATGAGAGGGACGTCGCTTGGTCTCTCGGTGAAAGGTGTGTGTTCTTTTACAAGCGAATCGGGACAAAATTGTGTCTAGGATAGGGCCACACGGGTGGACCACATGGCCATGTCCCCCTGCAAACCCTATGTAACACCCCAAACCCGGACAGGACACCACGTCCGAATCTGGTATGTTACGGGGAACACGTTTTTGAGAATCCAAAGTATATAGTTAAAAACGAGTTGATTTCATTTAGCATATCCAATAGTTTCTTAGTGCTATTTTGAAACATTTTTGACTTAGTAGAATATCGAGTTTGGTTTGAAGCTCATTTGAGTTTACTTTATAGCAAAGCATAGTGAGATACCCGATGGTATAGTTTAAAACACATTGCGTTATAGTTTTGAAAACATTATCTTACCAAATTTTTAGTAAAATTTCATACCAAGTTATTTGTTAAGCAGGTTGAGAATCTAATTAAAACATAACCATCATAAAACATAATTTAAAGGCCTTTTACAAATCCAAATTAAATCTCAAATAAAAATAAATAAGCTAAAGTACCCAAAGTGAATAGTCTGAGCAAAACTTTTATTAAAGCATGGCATGTGCACCCCGAGTCCACCCCGGCTCCATGTCCGCGTCTACGGGTCACCTGAAATGTCAAAGGAGAGGGTGAGTCGAATGACTCAGTGCATAAATCCCGCTCCCGATGAAACAACATGCTAACACACATCATACATAGCAACATAATTAATGCAACCCGATCCTAACCATCCGTATCTCCTTTTTCTACCCCGTGTGGTACCAAACCACTGGTGGTGCCAAACCACTGGTGACATATAGTCACAATGTGTTACCAAAACACTGGTGTCCCAAAGACACAATATCCATCAATGTGGTGCCAAACCACTGGTGTCCCAAAAACACGTTTGTGCTACCAAAGCACTGGTGACCGAAGCCACAAATCCAATGATGGGGCCAACCCATCGTGTGATACCCAATCACTAGCAGACGATCCCATATCTCATGTGGGGCCAACCCACGGTGGTGTTAACCACAAGGACAAGTCGCAATGAGGTGCCCAACCTCTGGTGTCCCAAAGACACAAATGTGGTACCAAACCACTGGTGACCGTAGTCACAATAATCGAATGATGGGGCCAACCCATCGTGTGATACCCAATTACTAGCAGACGATCCCATATCTCAAAGTGGGGCCAACCCACGGTGGTGTTAACCACGGGGGACGAGTCGCAATGAGGTGCCAAACCTGCGAGGTGCCAAACCTCTGGTGACCCAAAGTCACAAAGTGTGTTACCAAAACACTGGTGCTCGTCAGCACAAAATATCACTGCTCCCTCCGCTCAAATCACCCATCAACATACCATACTCATGTAATCATGCATATCATGCAAAACATGCATATCATGCTAATATGCCTAACCTCATATCCCATGTCACATATATCCATAGCCATGGTATCATATAGATCATCAGTAAACTCATAACAATAATAATACTGACTTACCCGAGTCCATGATCATACCCATTAGGGTATCATATCAATCATCACTGTTTCATTAATTATCACACAGGTTATCAATCATATTACTAAGCGA
This sequence comes from Gossypium sturtianum, assembly GCA_025698515.1. NCBI lineage: Eukaryota > Viridiplantae > Streptophyta > Magnoliopsida > Malvales > Malvaceae > Gossypium > Gossypium sturtianum. Next base: position 58,402,735 of record CM046952.1, read on the forward strand.
AGTGTGTTAGTTTACACACACAGTAATTACTGAGTCTAAAGATCCCAACGACGATCTATGTCCTCGATTATCAAGCTCCTATAACAATCGGCCAACACAGATTAGGCACTAAGACCATTCGGCCAAAGACATATAAACCCAAAGGGGTTAATTTCAATCCCTTACCTTGAAGATGATCCGGTTTCCTACCAAACTGAACCAAGCGAGTGGTTCTCTCTTTAGCAATCGGCTACACCTTAAAGAAGAACGGTTAATCCATTGTCATCCTTGACTTAATCGCACTAAATCGATAAATAACCCAATAATAACATAGCCACTTACCACGCTTACCAACCGTCTCTAACAGGTAAAGGCCTCACTTGGTGGCTTCAAAATCCCGAATGCCCTAACCAAAGAATCGGTTTTAACAAAGGAGAATAACACCCATCAATAGTTGTCATATACAACTCTTAAACAACTCAAATCAATTAAGAGAAAGAAAGAAACTAAATGACCATTCGGCCAAGGGCTTACCAACACCCAAACGATTGAAGCAAAACCCCAACACCAACAAAGATTCGGCCAAGATTTTTGAAAAGAAGAAAGAAAATGAAAATAAGGTAGATGCTTTTCGGTTTTGAGAGAAAAGGTAATATGAAATGGAAACAGAGTTTCGGCAAGAGTTGAGAAGAAGAGAAGTGGATGGAATGGAGGTACTTTCGGTTTTGAGAAGGTGTTTTGGTGGATATAGTTTCGGCTAAGGTGATTTCAAAAGCAAAAGAAAAGAAAATATGAGAGGAAAAGAGGACTATTTTCGGTTTACACAATTTGAAGAAGAAAGGGAAGTGAAGATACTTGAGAACTTTCGGCCACACCAACTCAAAAGGCAAAACAACTTCTAAGACATGAGAGCTTGAATTTTCGGTTTTCCAAGAAGAAAAGAATGAGAAACCCTCTTGGAACTCGGTTGCTTTTGACAAAAAGAGAACTTGTTTGACACCCAAAAGTGACCAGAAAAAGCACTAAGTTGGCAAGGAAATTTCGGCACTACCTCAACACCACACTACCAACCCAAGCCGTCCACTTCCCCACTCCAACACCCCACAAATTCGGCCATAATCCCCAAACACACTCACCACCACTCATTTCAAATGAGTGGACCAAATCCTCCTCCATATTTTGCTCTCCACCTTACATTTGAAAGTGAAGACCAAGTCCAAGTAGAATTTCACTAGCCTTCTACCTCTCCTCCATGCCGTCCCAAAAAGAAGCCAAAATGGGGACTCTGCAGGCTCGAACACCTGGACCTCCACCACAAGTAGATGGCGCCACACCAAGCTTCCCCATGTAGCGCATGCTTTCCACTAAGCTAGCTCCTTATTTGTGCAACAAAACATCAATTAAAATTCTTAAACCCAACTTCTCGGCTCCCTTCACTTAACACCCAAAAACCAAAATTTTCCCATTCCTCGGGCACACTCCTAGCCCACAATTAAGCCCCTAAAACACCGAAATAGCAACACAACACACTAAACACATGCAATTTCATGCAACCACAAAATAGCCCCTAACACGGGATATTACGGTTCTACCCCCTTAAAAATAATTTCGGCCTCGAAATTACGATCGAGAAGAGTTGCGGGTATTCTTTGTCTCATCATATCCTCGGGTTCCCACGTAGCTTCTTCTACGCCATGATTCCGCCCAAAGTACCTTAACCAAAGGCACAGACTTCTTACGCGAGAACCTTCACATCTCGATCAAGAATCGCACAGTTCCTCCTCCATGGTCAAATCTGGATTTACCTCGATCTCTTCCACTTTGCTATCACATGTGACGGATCAACGAGCGATAACGCCAAAGCATCGAAGCGTGAAAACGTCGTGAATCGACTAAGCTCTGCGGCAACTCAAGGCGATCGCCACTAGTCCAACTCGTCTCAGAACCTTATACGGCCCAATGAACCTCGGACTTAGCTTGCCTTTCTTCCCGAATCTCAACACCTTTTTCCAAGGTGAGACCTTCAGGAAAACTCGATCCCCCACAATAACTCTATATCTCTCCGCTTAAGATCGGCGCTAAGACTTCTGCCGGTCCGAAGCTTCCTTCAATCGAGACTGAATCAACTTAACCTTGTCTTCTGTCTCAGCAACCAACTCGGGTCCTAACAACCGACGTTCGCCTAACTCCGTCCAACACGTAGGTGAGCGACACTTCCTACCATACAACGCCTCATACGGTGCCATCTTGATGCTCGCTTGGTAACTGTTGTTGTAAGCAAACTCAGCTAATGGTAGAAACTCCTCCCAACTACCTCTGAAATCCAAGATACAACCTCTCAACATATCTTCCAAGATCTGAATGACCCTTTCTGATTGACCGTCAGACTGAGGGTGAAAAGCCGTGCTGAAATCCAAACGAGTACCCAGAGCTTGATGCAATGCTTTCCAGAACCTTGACGTAAACCTGGGATCCCTATCCGAGATTATCGAAACTGGCACACCGTGCAACCTCACTATCTCTGACACATACAGCTTCGCTAGCTTCTGAAGCGAATAATCAACCCTCACCGGAATAAAGTGAGCTGATTTAGTCAGGCGATCCACCACCACCCAAACTGAATCTTTCTTGCTTGGCGTAAGCGGTAACCCACTGACGAAATCCATGGTTATCCTTTCCCACTTCCACTGAGGAATCTTCACAGTGAAGCAAACTCGACAGCAATCGATGTTCACCTTAACTCACGACAAGTCGAAACTTCCCAACAAACTCCGTCACCTCTTTCTTCAAGCCGAGGCCACCAAAACTGCTCTCTAAGATCCCTATACATCTTGCTACCTCCATGATGCATAGCATAAGGACTGCTATGTGCGTCTGAAGAATCTTTTGCCTTAGCTCAACATCTTTAGGCATACAAGCTTTACCTTGAAAACACAGAACCCCATCACCGGACAAGTCAGTAACCCTCCAAACCACCATCCCGCACTTGCAACCTTCGCGCCCTCGGAACCTCATCCAATAATCGTTTCTCTCGATCTGCTCCAACCCTGTAGGCAACTAACTTGCTGCGCGAATACTCCCATCGTCATACAAACTCAAGTGGGCAAACAAAGCTCTTAAGTCCGAAACAACCTTACGGCTCAACGCGTGCGCCACCACGTTAGCCTTGCCGGATGATACTCAATCGAGCGATCGTAATCTTTCGACAACTCAACCCATCTGCGCGCCTCAAATTCAAATCCTTCCGAGTCGGAAGATACCTTAGACTCTTGTGATGCGTGTAGACTATCGATCTTTCTCCATACAAATAGTGCCTCCAAATCTTTAAAGCGAAGACTACGGTACCGCTAGCTCCAAATCGTCGTCGGATAGTTGACCTCATGTGGCCTCACTATCGAGAAGCGTAAGCCACAACCTTACCTTCTTGCATCGAAGACACAACCCAAGCCCGTATGTGATGCGTCGCAAAAGATCATGAATTCCTTACCAGCCTCAGGTTGAATCAAAACCGGAGCCTCGGTCAAAATCTTCTTTAACTTATCGAAGCTTTCTGCTTTGTTTCTCGGTCCATACAAACGGAACTTCTTTCCTCAAGAACTTGGTCATCGGTACGCTATCAATGAAAAACCCTCAACAAACCTTGGTGAGTATCCGGCCAAACCTGAAAACTCGAATCTCAAATGCACCGACTTAGGCGGCTTCAATCCAAAATCGCCTCAATCTTACGAGGATCTACACGAATCCCTCACCGACACTACATGACCCAAGAAAGTCACTTCTCTGGCGAACTCACACTTTGCCGAACTTAGCATAGAGCTTTTTCCTCAAAATCGCAACACCACTCGCAAATGCTTATCATGCTCTTCCTCCGTCCTGAGTACACCAAGATGTCGTCTATGAAAACCACGATGAACCGATCCGGATCTTCGTTGAAACACCCTATTCATCATATCCATAAACGCCGCTTGCGGTGCGTTAGTCAACCCGAACGGCATTACGTAAAATTCGTAGTGCCCATACCGTGTTCGAACGCTGTTTTATGGATATCGCCTCCTTAACTCTTAATCGGTGATACCTGGACCTCAAGTCGATCTTTGAAAATACCGCGCGACACCCTTCACGGTGATCAAACAAATCATCTATCCGTGGCAACGGATACTTGTTTTTAATCGTCGGCTTATTCAATCGGGCGGTAGTCTATACACATCCGCATCGTGCCATCGTTCTTCTTGACAAAGAGTGCCGGTGCACCCCACGTGCAAACACTAGGCCTAATAAAACCTCGATCCAATAACTCCTGGATCACGAGCCTTAAGCTCCACCAATTCCTTTGGCGCCATCCTATACGGAGCAATAGACACCGGCGCGATTCCGAATGAGATCTATCCCGAACTCTACCTCGCGATCTGGCGGCAAACCCTAAGCTCCTCAGAAACACATCAAGAAATTCCTTAACAAGATGCGGACCCTCTCTACAATGCGGACTCTTTAGCCTCCAAGGCATACACATGAACTACATATGCTTCACACCCCTTCCTCGACCATCTTCTCCGCTTTGAGCGGATACCACATTAGATAAGTAATCCATCCTATTACCTATCATAGCCACCTCATCACCCTCAACCGTCTTAAGAACCATGCGCTTGGCGCGCAATCCAACCTCGCTTTGGTACTTGACCAACCAATCCATCCCAAGAATCGGATCGAACTCCCCAAACGGCGGTTCCATCGGATCGTGACAAACACTACCCCTTGGAGTTCTAGGGGTACCTCTCTAAACAGTTTATCTACTACTACGAGTGACCTAGAGGGCTAATCACGGTCATCCGCCTAGAAGATATCTCGAGTCTAAATCCATGGTCTCTGCTATACTCACGGCAACATAAGAGTGCGTTGAACCCACATCAATCAAAGCGTATAAGGAGAACCAAAAATCAAAAACGTCACGGTTATGACGTCCGGTCGTCGCCCTCCTCCTCGCGCCTCGTAGCATACACTAATCCAGGTATGCGGCATCGAACTACTCGCACCTCGCCGGTGCTCCACGGCCCGACGAACCATTACCACCTCTGCCATTACCACGGCCCCTCTGCGGTGGCGGTCCATCACCTCTGAATCGATTACGGCCGACTCTCGGTGAATCCCTAGCCAACCTACGCGACAATCCCTCACACGATGCTCCAGAGAACCACACTCGAAGCAACCTTTTCCTCCATCCAAGCCCCACCCCAATGAGATTTTCCACACCGATCACATCTGCGGCGGTCCCTCGCCTAGCGACAACAAACCTAGCGGTGGTTCGGCCCACTCGGTCTAGCTCTCTTCTGCGGATTACCCGCGATCCGGAAGATCCAAAGCTCCTCTTATGCCTATTTCTGTCCATGCCTGTCTCGCGACTCCTTAACACCCTCGGCTACCTTAGCCTTCTCAACTAAGACAACAAACTCGCGCTCCTGGCGAGGAGCAATCGGCGATCTCAACTCGTCTCGCAGACCATCCTCGAAAGCGAACACACCTCTCATGCTCGGTGGCCACAATGCCCCGGCATACCTACTCACCGGGAACTCACCTGCACTACTCGAAGCATTTACTCCCCTGAACAAGCCTCAGAAATGCCTTCCGCTGGGAGTCAATATAACTAGCTCCGATGTATTTCTTTTGATATGCAGCCCTGAAATACTCCCATGTCAGATCCTCTGCTGCCACACTGTCTCGGATCGTGAGCCACCACTGATATGACTCATCCCGGAGAAGCGATACGATGCCCTTCAGCTTCTCTTCAGCTGTCAAGTCCAGATCATCCATGACCCGCTCAGTTGCCTCTAGCCAGTATTCAGCAGTGCTAGGAGCAACACCAGATACACCTCGAAAGAATTCAGCCCCATTTGCCCGAAGTCGCTCAGGAACAGATTTCCTAACTCCTGCACCACCACCTACACCAGCTACTCTTTCTAACACTCGCAGCATCGCCTGAGACACTGCGTCATCTCCAGTCTGATCTTGGAACTCACCACCTCCAGCTGGTGGCGGAACCGGTATCTCATTTTCGAACCACGACCCGGATCCTACGGGTTGAAACGATCATCCTACCACGACCTGCGTCCACGACCACGTCCACCTCTAGCGCTCATGACTAATCTTTCTACGTGCTCGATTTAAGAGTTTTATGCATCAAAGATATATTCCACTATTTTAAGGCAAATCTTATGAATATTTAAGGAGATTTGTTCCGCGAGTTCACGAGAATCCTATCGCTTTCAATCTCTAAAGTAATATACTATTGCTATTCATCAAATCATATCACATCCAATCAATTCACAAGCAATAGTAAGGGTACTTACAGGCGGCCCAGTGCGGAGAGACTCGGTGCCATGCCTTTCAAACCATACAAACACTTAAAAACTTTTTAAAAACTTTTTGGGCCTCAGGCCCACAGCCGAGCCTTTGAACTTGGCTCTGATACCACAATTGTAACACCCCAAACCCGGACAGGACACCACGTCCGAATCTGGTATGTTACGGGGAACACGTTTTTAAGAATCCAAAGTATATAGTTAAAAACGAGTTGATTTCATTTAGCATATCCAATAGTTTCTTAGTGCTATTTTGAAACATTTTTGACTTAGTAGAATATCGAGTTTGGTTTGAAGCTCATTTGAGTTTACTTTATAGCAAAGCATAGTGAGATACCCGATGGTATAGTTTAAAACACATTGCGTTATAGTTTTGAAAACATTATCTTACCAAATTTTTAGTAAAATTTCATACCAAGTTATTTGTTAAGCAGGTTGAGAATCTAATTAAAACATAACCATCATAAAACATAATTTAAAGGCCTTTTACAAATCCAAATTAAATCTCAAATAAAAATAAATAAGCTAAAGTACCCAAAGTGAATAGTCTGAGCAAAACTTTTATTAAAGCATGGCATGTGCACCCCGAGTCCACCCCGGCTCCATGTCCGCGTCTACGGGTCACCTGAAATGTCAAAGGAGAGGGTGAGTCGAATGACTCAGTGCATAAATCCCGCTCCCGATGAAACAACATGCTAACACACATCATACATAGCAACATAATTAATGCAACCCGATCCTAACCATCCGTATCTCTCCTTTTTCTACCCCGTGTGGTACCAAACCACTGGTGGTGCCAAACCACTGGTGACATATAGTCACAATGTGTTACCAAAACACTGGTGTCCCAAAGACACAATATCCATCAATGTGGTGCCAAACCACTGGTGTCCCAAAGACACGTTTGTGCTACCAAAGCACCGTGACCAGAAGCCACAAATCCAATGATGGGGCCAACCCATCGTGTGATACCCAATCACTAGCGAGACGATCCCATATCTCATGTGGGGCCAACCCACGGTGGTGTTAACCACGGGACAAGTCGCAATGAGGTGCCCAACCTCCGGTGTCCCAAAGACACAAATGTGGTACCAAACCACCGGTGACCGTAGTCACAATAATCGAATGATGGGGCCAACCCATCGTGTGATACCCAATCACTAGCGCATTTATCCCATATCTCAAAGTGGGGCCAACCCACGGTGGTGTTAACCACGGGACGAGTCGCAATGAGGTGCCAAACCTCCGGAGGTGCCAAACCTCTCGTGACCCAAAGTCACAAAGTGTGTTACCAAAACACTTTGGTGCTCGTCAAGACAAAATATCACTTTGCTCCTCCGCTCAAATCACCCATCAACATACCATACTCATGTAATCATGCATATCATGCAAAACATGCATATCATGCTAATATGCCTAACCTCATATCCCATGTCACATATATCCATAGCCATGGTATCATATAGATCATCGATAAACTCATAACAATAATAATCTTGACTTACCCGAGTCCATGATCATACCCATTAGGGTATCATATCAATCATCAACTGTTTCATTAATTATCACACGGGTTATCAATCATATTACTAAGCGTAGTGTGTTAGTTTACACACACGGTAATTACGAGTCTAAAGATCCCAACGACCGATCTATGTCCTCGATTATCAAGCTCCTATAACAATCACCAACACAGAGATTAGGCACTAAGACCATTCGGCCAAAGACATATAAACCCAAAGGGGTTAATTTCAATCCCTTACCTTGAAGATGATCTGGTTTCCTACCAAACTGAACCAAGCGATGGTTCTCCTTTAGCAATCGGCTACACCTTAAAAGAAGAACAGCTTAATCCATTGTCATCCTTGACTTAATCGCACTAAATCGATAAATAACCCAATAATAACATAGCCACTTACCACTTTGCGCTACCAACCGGTCTCTAGCACGGTAAAGGCCTCACTTGGTGGCTTCAAAATCCCGAATGCCCTAACCAAAGAATCGGTTTTAACAAAGGAGAATAACACCCATCAATAGTTGTCATATACAACTCTTAAACAACTCAAATCGATTAAGGGAAAGAAAGAAACTAAATGACCATTTGGCCAAGGGCTTACCAACACCCAAACGATTGAAGCAAAACCCCAACACCAACAAAGATTCGGCCAAGATTTTTGAAAAGAAGAAAGAAAATGAAAATAAGGTAGATGCTTTTTGGTTTTGAGAGAAAAGGTAATATGAAATGGAAACAGAGTTTCGGCAAGAGTTGAGAAGAAGAGAAGTGGATGGAATGGAGGTACTTTCGGTTTTGAGAAGGTGTTTTGGTGGATATAGTTTCGGCTAAGGTGATTTCAAAAGCAAAAGAAAAGAAAATATGAGAGGAAAAGAGGACTATTTTCTACTTACACAATTTGAAGAAGAAAGGGAAGTGAAGATACTTGAGAACTTTCTACCACACCAACTCAAAAGGCAAAACAACTTCGGCACATGAGAGCTTGAATTTTCGGTTTTCCAAGAAGAAAAGAATGAGAAACCCTCTTGGAACTCGGTTGCTTTTGACAAAAAGAGAACTTGTTTGACACCCAAAAAGTGACCGAAAAAGCACTAAGTTGGCAAGGAAATTTCGGCACTACCTCAACACCACACTACCAACCCAAGCCGTCCACTTCCCCCACTCCAACACCTCCACAAATTCGGCCATAATCCCCAAACACACTCACCACCACTCATTTCAAATGAGTGGACCAAGTCCTCCTCCATATTTTGCTCTCCACCTTACATTTGAAAGTGAAGACCAAGTCCAAGTAGAATTTCACTAGCCTTCTACCTCTCCTCCATGCCGTCCCAAAAAGAAGCCAAAATGGGGACTCTGCAGCTCGAACACTGGACCTCCACCACAAGTAGATGACGCCACACCAAGCTTCCCCATGTAGCGCATGCTTTCCACTAAGCTAGCTCCTTATTTGTGCAACAAAACATCAATTAAAATTCTTAAACCTCAGCTTCCTCAGCTCCCTTCACTTAACACCCAAAAACCAAAATTTTCCCATTCCCTCAGGCACACTCCTAGCCCACAATTAAGCCCCTAAAACACCGAAATAGCAACACAGCACACTAAACACATGCAATTTCATGCAACCACAAAATAGCCCCTAACCCGGGATATTACACCCTAGGATAGTTCGCTTCTCATACGGGCACGACCCCTCCACACGGTCTGCCACACGGGCATTTGGACCACATGAGTGGACCACATGACCATATGCCCTGGAAACCCTAATGTAGTTTGTAAACCATACGACCTCAGTCTGTTGTACGGCCTGGCCACACGGCCCTGTAACCCTTCCACATAGCTTGAGGCATCTCACACGACCTAGCCACACGACCATATGCCCCTGCTTTTCAGATTTTACAGTTTTGCCCAAAATTTTATGATATGTTCAGTTTAGTTTCTCACTGGTTCTTGAACTATTTTTAGTGTTTTATTTTATTTAATTAAGCCTTTTATAATATGAATAATAATCCATGATATAATTTATTAAATCGCTATTATGAATGCATGATATGTGATTGTTACATATCCACTGTCACTATATTTCTGACTTACTGATATTATTATGCAAAACCATGATAATACTAATTGCATGAGATACATGCCATTTTACCGTTAAATCGAACATATGATAAGCAAGTTTGTTGCTACTTTTATGATCTGTTATAAGCATAATAATTGCTACTGTATATACTTGATATAAGCATGTTAATGTTACCAAACTTAACTGTTATAACATGCCATATTGCATTGCATAGGGGTGGGACGTTTGAGAGAAGGAAGTAGTCGGCAGTTCATCTGCTCGACCAGTGGTTCATCCACAACGTATTTTAGTCAACAGTCATCTACTTGACCAGTGGTTTATCCACAACATATTAGCAACTTTTATCTTCACAAATGGATGGTTCATCCACCAGTATTCTAGTTGGCAGTTATCTGTTCGACTAGTGGTTTATCAACAACGTATTAGCAGTTTTTATCTGCACAGACGGATGGTTCATCCACCAATATATTTATCATTAGTAGTTCATCTACAATGATCAGTGGTTTATCCTTAATATGGTGTAAAGGTAGAGGAGTTCTGGTGAACTCCTAATTGTTGTGTGTAATGGTGGGGTAGGACATTTCTACTATTAAACCAAACTTGCATTGCATTCATAAGCAGTTACATGGCTACGAACATTGAAATATTATGTTGATTAGTTGTTTTAAATTATCCATATTCTGTATTGCTATTAATTATGATTTATTCTATGAGTTGATATTCTGCATGACTTGTCTACTGGTTGCACTGGTTCCCTTGTGACGAAACTCACACTGAGCTTCATAGCTCACTCCCCTTTTAATTTCCATCTTTACAGATGACCCATAAGGTTAGGATGCGAACACAACATCTGGAGGGTCTCGGCTTGATTTTATTTACTAAAATATTCTTAAGTTATTATTTGATATCTTATTATTATTCAAATATCGTAATATTTTATTTTAAACTGTGGAAAAAGTTTCTACGATTCGGTCAAAAATGGAAGCTAAGTCCTCGTTTTATCGGACATTATGAGATCACCGAAAGGGTGGGACCCGTTGCGTATAGACTAGCATTGCCGGTGGAATTGTAGAAAATGCATGATGTTTTCCATGTTTCGATGCTTAGGAGATATCGCTTAGATCTGTCTCACATTATCTCAACGGAAGAAATTGAAATTCAACCTAATATGTCTTATGAGGAAGAGCCAGTCGAAATCTTAGCTTATGAGGTGAAAGAGTTACTTAACAAACACATCCCTTTAGTAAAAGTGTTATGGCGTAGCCATAGGATCGAGGAAGCTACTTGGGAATCCGAAGAGACGATGAGATCTCAATACCCCCACCTCTTTTCAGGTAAATTTCGAGGACGAAATTTCTTAAGGTGGGAGAGTTGTAACGACCCAGTTTCCAGTGGGTCAAAAACTACAGTTCTGAAATGTCATTTTCGTAAAATGTGTTCATAAATATTAATATTTAATATTTATGAGACTAGTATAGAAACATATTAAAGTCAGTCTAGTAATTTTGCTTGATTGATAGTAAATTAAGGTACAATGGTTATGATACTAAAGTCAGTGGAGTTGAAAATTACGATTTCGAGATCCCATTTTTATAAATCGAGTCAGTAAATATTATTAAATAATATTTATGAGTTAATTATAATTTTATATTAACTTTTGATCAGATAAATTTACTAATTGGACAATTAGTAAAAAAGTACAAGTGCATCGGTTCTTAAGTGAACAATTTTAGAAATTGAGGTTTGGGGACCCCGTTTCCGTAAACCGATCTCGTAAATATTATTTATAAATTTTTATGGAGTTAATTTTTAGATAGATGAAATTTTGATTAAGATATTTCGTGTACTTAGTGCTTAATTTAAGTACAGAGACTAAATTGCATAAGAGGTAAAAGTGCAAATTATAAAATGATTATAATTATAAGTTAATAATGGGACTAAAGTGGCAAGTTAACCATTAAATTAAATTGTTTAGCTGTTTAGTATATATTATATATGTAATAGGCCCAATTCGCCTGGGCTTAGTAACCAGATTAAACCCAAAAAAATATTAATCCAAATAAAACCAAAAATCCAAATTAATAAAAGTTCATTTACAAAACAGTCCAATATCAATCCAAAATACAATTATAAACCCAATAACTAAAAACAAATAACAGCCCAAATACCAAAACCCAATTCCTAAACCCGAAGCCCAAATGCCAAACAGGGCCCAATACTGAATAGGCCTGAATGAACCCAATTTCCTCAGCGCCTGCCAGAAACCCTAGAGGTTTCTAGAAATCTCCAGCGCCGCAGCCTCCTTCCACACGCGCCCCGCGTGCATCCACGCCAGCAACCATCACTCACACGCGCACTTGCAACGGCCTCCTCCATAACTGTACCTGCAATAGAAATAGAGAAGAGCAGAAAATCGAGAATACAGTAGAAGGAAAACGTGTATTTCGTGTATTTTGTTTTCTTCTGACTATAAAAAGCCGAATATTGTACATAAAATTTTTACGCACACTCATACAAAGATACTAAATCAAAAAGCAAAAAAGATTGAAAGGTGATTTTTAAAATCTTTTTGCTTTCGTGTTTCTTGTTTTCTTTTTCTTTCTGCACTTTTTTTTTGTGTTCATATGTAATTTAAAGAAGAAAAAAGTTACCTGCGTAAGGGGAATCGTCGGACTGCTTTCTTCGTAGAAATCGAAGTAAAGAGGACCTTCGGTGTTGAGAATGTGGAGGCATTCGGTTTGGTTTGAAGGGGAGCAATTGATTGAGGCCAGAATCGGCCACTAATCGCCGTTTGCCATGGCGTTGTAGTGGCCGGATTGCGAGATTTTTTCGGCGCAGCTGAAAAAAAGGGTTAGGGTTTGATTTCAAAACGAAAGGCAGTTTTTCTGATTATTAAGGTTTTATTAACCTTTAGTTTAAACCATCTGAAGCGACGTCGTTTGAAGCTTGATTAAGTGGCTTCAAAACGACGTCATATAGGACAGCTCCGACCCAATCCGATTTAATACCCTTAAGATCCGCGTGTTTCTGCGGTGAAGGGAGATTTGCGCACTTAGTCCTTCTTTTCCGCATTGTTGTTTGATTAGATCTGTTACGTATTTTCTTTGTTTTTTAAATTGATTTCTGTAACTTGCGCGTTATTTCAATTCAGTCCAGTCTGTACGTTGTGTTTTAAATTATGGGAATATTTGCTGGTTTAGCCCCTGATTGTTTGTGCGCATCTCAGTATGATACTTGACTTGATTAAATAATTTTATTTATTTATAAATTAGCCCTATAATTATATTTTTATTTCGATTAATCTTTAATTTTTGTTTATAATTCTTGTAACTTTTTATAGTATTAAATTTATTTATTATCCAAGTTTTTAAATAAAATCGTTTTGGAAATTGAATTTATAATGTTTTAATTTGTTTTATTTTTTATTTAAATGTATTTTATTCATTGTATAAATGTTTCATTTTAACATCATATATTATGTATTTCTTGGATGTTATAATATTTAATTTAAATACAATTACATGTCGTTCTTTTATACATGCATACATATATAATGATAATATAATTATTGATTCTCACATTTTATGTAGATATTTCCTCTTATATGTACATTTAGTTTCATTTGAAATTGCTTATATATATAGATATCTCTATTTTAAATTTAGTATACATAATTTATTAATCTGAAAGATCATATTTTATTAATTTATTTCATACATTTTTAATTATTATTACCTATATATGTTTATATATATTTAAATACATATATTATGTTTTTTTTTTCGTTTTGAATAACTTATTTCAAATTTTTTTTTAAAATACATACATCATAAGTTCATTTACAAATTATTCTATTTTAAACAATTTCATAAATTGTTGATTTCAAAATCCAGTTGCTTTATTTATTTTAAATTCATTTGTTAGCTTTCAAAATTTTGTTTTATATTAGTTTGCCATCATAAATCTTGTAAAGTTATTATTGATTGTTAATATATTTTTAGCCATGTAGTTATCATTATTGTGTATTTGTGCGTTAAGCTATATCTATAATTATGTTCATTCTTAATGTTGAGTTTGTATATTATTTCATGCTTAATGCTATGCTTGTGCTACTTATTGTTTTATATCTCAAGTTCTAATGTATTCGAGCTCTTACTAAATGTTTCATTTTTGTTACGAGTATACCAAATAAAATGCATTTTGAGCCAGTTTTAAAATTGCATACTTAAAAATTTGTCAAAATAAGGCAATATTTGCGTGTTTGGAAATTCGAAGAATTGTGCCCTAACGTGCTAAGTGTCAATTTTCCGTTTGACCAAATAACCAAATATCCTTTTAATTGCATGTTTTGAAGATTAGAGATGATCTCGGTGTCGAAGTATAAATGTGTCATATCCTAACATGTTGGACGTGATGTTTTTATACCTTTGGGAACGAGTGAATCTTGAGATTCAATTCAAAATTAATTAATATTCTTTAAAAAGAATTACACCTTAAACATTTTCAAGTTTTCAACGTAAGGACACTAATTAATCGATTTGGTACCCGTTTTGGGGCGTACGAGTTGCTAACCCTTCCTTGTGCGTAACCGACTCCCGAACCCTTTTTTTTGTTATTTAATTTCGTAGACCAAAATTATTTTTACAAGGTGATCCAATCACACCTAAACAAAAAAGGTTGGTGGCGACTCTATATCTTGTTTTAAAGTCGACCCCGTTTTCCAAAACATAAAAATGGTTTTGACAGCTTGGCGACTCCACTAGGGACTGGTTGAGAGTCAGGCCATAGATTGATTAAATTTTGTCATTCTGATTGAAAATTTGGAAAATTGTTTTGAAAAATCATGTTTCTTTTGATGCGTTTGATGGTATTATGTTGTTGAATTTTTGGTAGAATACTTGCATCTGCATTGCATGACTGTTGTGGTTACGCCTTTAAGTGGGAGTAAGAAACTATGCCTTCGTGAGGTTTTCACCTCCGCATGGGCTAGTGGACTGCTTCCGAGATACATCCATACCTATGTGCTTCGTGAGGTTTTCATCTCCGTATGGCCATAGGGAAATGTATTCCCCTGAACCGAACTCGATCCATATGAGTCTATAATGGGTGAGGATTGAGGAATCTGCTGGTTGAGGTACCCATTCCTTAGAACCAAGCTGCATGTAACAACCCTAAGAGCCCACCCTAAGTAGAGCTATGCTGGACTTTAGTGGTTACCCAGATAGGTGTTTGATAATATTTTACTTGTTTTGGATTTTATTATATGATACTGATGTGTTGTGTTTTGATTTATTTTTTTTACTTGTGATACTGACTTGTTGTGTTTTGATTTGCTTTTTTATTTACTTGCATGTCATCCCATATGAAAGAGGTGTCGATTTCTATTCGGTTACTAAGTTAGAAAGTTTGATATGGAAAATAAATTTCTTGATAAAGTGGAGGATAATGCAGCTGTCCGCATGTGGTCAGAAGAGTTGCAATTGGAAAAAGGGAATAGCTTAGCTGAAGGATACACGTCGGAGCTATGGGACTTCACCCGTATTAGCGTAACGCAAAATGAGCTTCAGGAACTGAGGGATATTTGGGCTCATTGGGAGGAAGAGACTAAGTAGATGTTCTACCACAGCTATGGTGATATTTCTTATTTACTTGATGTCAAGGTAGATAAGCACTTGTTCCGGGCTATGGTTCAGTTCTGGAATTCTGGATATAGTTGTTTCACTTTTGGGAAGGTAGACCTGGTGCCTACCGTGGAGGAATACACTACTTTACTTTGCTGTCCAGGGGTCCAAGTCGATAAATTTTACACTAGGGCTGCTAATGTTCCGCCTTTTGTGAAGAAATTGATGAATATCACTGGAATGAGTGAGCAGTGGGTTTCAACTCGAATTCAGCAAAAGGGTGAGGGAAAATGTATTCCTTGGGTAAGCTTGAGAGATTTGATCCTGATGCATCCTAACGTAAAGAGGAAAGTTGATATTTTTGCTTTGAGCATTTATGGATTAATTATTTTCCCTAAAGCTCTGAGGCATATAGATGAAGCAGTTACGGATTTATTTGATCGGTTGGATAAGCAAGTCACACCTGTCCCTGCAATTCTCGCTGAGACCTTCAGATCCTTAAATGCATGTCGAAGAGCTGGAGAAGGTAGGTTTGTTGGATGTGCACAGTTGTTGATGGTATGGTTTCATGGTGACTTCTGGAAGGTAGATAAAGTCTCTTACCGACCTTTCTGTGAGAACTATTCACCTTTAAAAGAAGAAGTAGCTACGCCAAGGCAGGAAGATATATCAGAAGAAAAGTGGATGATGATTTTTCAGAATCTTCAAGAAGAGGATATAGAATGGAGAGCTCCATGGATGGTGCCTGATGAGATACTTTACAGATGTGGAAGCTTTGATTGGGTCCCTTTACCTGGAATTTGGGGAGCTATTGGATATGCTCATCTGCTTGCAGCAAGACAGTATAAGTCTAGACAGTTTGTGCCGGCAACGCACGGGTTAGCTCAAAGTGAATTTTCCTATAGAGGAGAAAATTATAAGAAAAGGATTCGAGAGATTGCTGATGCTTGGAAGCAAACTCGTCGGATGAAGAGAGTGATGATAGGCAAAATGATGACTCCTGAGTATAATGTGTGGCTAAGCAAAAAGGTTAACGATAATATTCCGGGATCAAATTTAGAAGGTGCTCGATCAGTGGAGGAATACTTGCAAGTAGTCCCAACAGAGCTAGAGATTATAAAGCAGGTTTTTGAAAAGAAGGGTTCCGAGTTCGAAAAAAGGATTGAGCAGTTGGAAGAAGAAAAAATGCACCTGAAATTAGATGTGGAAATACATAAGTCGGAAGTTGAGAAGTTAAGAAAAGGGAAAAATAAAGCTGAAGAGGATCTGGATAGTTTAAAGACTGACTATAAGAAGATGCGCTGTCAATGAGAACTGCTGGGCTAGGGAAAACTTCAGATCAATGGCGTCAAGAGGTTCAAGAGGAAAGAGCTAGGGCTGAACAATGGAAAGAGAAATTTCAAGAAATGCAAGCCCGAAATGGGGTTTTAGAAAAAAAATGTTAGAAAGCTAAAATGAAGGAAATGAACTAAAGTTTAGGGTGGCTGAGTTGGAAAGGTCTCTCTGTTATCATCGAAACCGTAATTCAGTGGTGGAATTTAAAGCAAGTTTGAGCAAAATCGAAGAAATTAAAAAGAAAATTGAAGAATTAGAGATGGCATTGCAGAATTGTCAAAACCGAATTGAGTTCCTAGAGGTGAATGAAGAGCGATGGTAAGAGGAGCTTCACTACTCTCAAAATCAAGTTAGAAATATGGATTACATCATGGGAGAAGCCGTAACCCAAATTCGAGAGATAGCTGACTATTTGCAGACTTTGGCGGTACAAGCGGATATACTGAGCGTGCAGTACGAGTCGCAGTCAGATCGTGGACAAGAGTTAGTTTCACTACTTAGGAAAATTAAAGTTTTGGGCATTAAGGCAAAGCCATATCTGTAATCTATTTTATGTAAAGAATTCTATTTTCTAATAAAGTTTTCTATATGGAATTGAATCAGAATTGACGCATTTTTGCATTCATGCATTTCATGCATTTGTATTGCATTACATTGCATTATATGCATTAAAATCATTAAAGAGGCCCTAATTAATTAAAAATTATTTCAGTAACCTGGAAATTGACAAAACTTTACCAGACACGCATCTCTACGGCACAAGAAAAAAGACCAAGTCAATGGATAAAAGATTAGGAAAATTGGAGCAAATGCAAAAGGATATGCAAGAACAAATGCAGGCACAGATGCAAGAGCAGTTAGCTAAGATCCAGCAGGAGATGAGGGATCAAATGATGGAGTCCCAAAGAAGCATGATGGCTCAATTGTCCCAATTGTTGGTGGGAAGAGTGGATAAAGGGGAGGACACCATGGATAACATAGGGGAAAATAATGAAGATCCTCAATATCCTCCCGATTTTACTCCTCCACATGTACAGGCACAACTTGAAATAAACCCATAAAGACCATCTGTTACAATTAGGCTGCAACAGTTTTAAGCTGGAGCCTCAATGCCAATGAATTTCCAGGCTGGCTTGAGTTCTAACCCTGGTAATAATTCAAACAATCCAGTTGTTCCCGACTTGGATGAAATGGCAGAAGTGGAAAGGGCAAAAACAGAATCACAAAAGCAATTAGAGGAACAGTGTAAGTGGCTGGAGGATAAGTTCAGGGCCATGGAAAGTGCTGATAGCTATCATGGGGTCGATGCTAAAGACCTAAGTTTAGTCCCGAACTTGGTACTCCCCTATAAGTTTAAAATGCCAGAATTTGAGAAGTACAATGAGACGAGTTTCTCGGAAGCGCATATTACCATGTTCTATAGAAGAATGACTAGTTATGTTAACAATGATCAACTGCTGATTCATTGCTTTCAGGATAGTTTGGTGGGAGCTACGTCTAAATGGTACAATCAGTTGAGTCGAAGCAGAATTAGTTCATGGAGAGATTTAGCCCAAGCATTCATGAAACAAAGATGCAGATCGCGTTACGGACATGACTCTGACGGGATCACTTTGCAGAATATGGAGAAAAAACCAAATGAAAGTTTTAGACAGTATGCGCAGAGATGGAGGGAGGTAGCAATCCAGGTCCAGCCACCAATCCTTGAAAAGGAAACCATGATGCTCTTTATTAATACTTTAAAGGCCCCGTTCATCTCCCACATGTTAGGAAGTGCCACCAGAAGTTTTTCAGATGTGGTAATGACTGGAGAAATGATCGAGAACGCAATAAGAAGTGGAATGATAGAGGCAGGGGAGAACGCCAAAAGGTCAGCCCCGCGGAAAAAGGAAAATGAAGTGAACAATGCAAATATGGGGTATTCAAAATCTGTTACTGTGAGCCAACCAAAAGCGATGGCTACTAATCAGGGCTCATCAAGACAAGAATCCGGAATAAAGCAGAATGTTGAGAAACTCCAATTCACACCAATTCCCATGACATATAAGGAGTTATATCAAAGCTTGTTTGACGCACATGTAGTGTCTCCTTTTTATTTAAAGCCATTACAGCCCCCATATCCTAAATGGTATGATGCCAATGCTCAATGTGAATATCATGCAGGGATCACGGGGCATTCAATCGAAAACTGCACTACTTTTAAGAAGTTAGTCGAAAGATTTATTCAAATGGGCATTGTGAAGTTTGACAATGCGCCCAGTGCAGAGAATCTGTTACCTAATCATACTGATAGTGGAGTAAACGCGATAGATGGAACCATGGGAAGAAGGATTAAAGAAGATATTACAGAGGTGAAGATTCTTTTGAAATGGGTTTGGAAGGAAATGGCAAAAAGAGGGTTAATCATGTCGAATCCAGAAGGAAGTTACGATGAGATGGGAAACTATTGTGAGTACCATCATGAAATGGGGCACAGAATTCAAGAATGCGAGAAGTTCAGAGCCTTGATTCAGGGCCTGATGGACAGTAAAGAGATGAAATTTTATAAAGAGGTTAAAGAGGAAGGGTGTATATGCACGTCAGAATCAACGGTGAAAGTCAATTATTCTAGGGTCATTATTTCATGTCCTAAAAATGAAGTGGGGATTCAGAAACCGAAGGTTATAATTCAGAAACCAGCAGTTTTTTCTTACAAGGATAATAAAACGGTTCCTTGGAACTACAATTGTAATGTGACAGTTCTGGGAAAAGAGGGTTCAACCAGCATTGAAGATCAAAATATAGGGTCTCACACGCGTAGTAAAAGACGCTATGACTTGGTAAATGCCCGAACAGAACCTGCAAAGGGAAAAGCTCCGACAATGGAACAAAAGAAAGGAAAAATTGTCGAACCTGAGTTGCTTGTCAATGAACCAGTAAATGAGGAGGAAGCTAAAGAATTCTTGAAATTTCTGAGGCATAGCGAGTATAATGTGGTGGAACAGTTGCATAAACAGCCATCTCGTATATCTATCTTAGCTTTGCTCTTAAGTTCAGAACTACACCGAAGCGCACTGATGAAGGTATTAAATGAGACATATGTGACTAATGATATCTCAGCCAACAAGCTGGATAGGCTGGTTAACAACATAAGTGCTGATAATTTCATATTCTTTAACGATGACGAAAATACCCCGGGAGGTATGGGATCTACTAAAGCCTCGCACATAACGACTGATGTAAAGGATACACATTGCCGGAGTTCTTGATAGATAATGGGTCAAAGATTGAATGTATTACCTTCGTCTACACTAAATAGATTACCCGTGAGACGGCTTTCTCGCATATGAAGGGTGTCGAATATAGTGCGAGCATTCGATGGCACAGAAAGAAGAGTCATAGGGAGAATAGAAATACCTTTATTGATTGGCCCGACTACATATGAGGTGGACTTTTTAGTGATGGATATTAAACCCTCATACAACTGCCTGTTGGGGAGACCCTGGATACACTCGGCAGGGGCAGTGCCTTCATCGTTGCATCAGAAGTTGAAATTAGTATCAGAGGGTCGGTTGATAACAATAAATGTTGAGGAGGATATCATTGCCACTGTAACCAGTGATGCACCCTATTTGGAGACAGATGATGAAGTAATTGAGTGTTCATTTCGATCTTTGGAATTTTTAAATGCAACATTTATCACTGAGGAAAGCAATATTCCGGTGCCAAAAATATCTAAAAATACAAGGATGAGTCTACAACTAATGATTGGAAGAGGAGCTCTACCAGGAAGAGGACTTGGGAGACGTCTTCAAGGAAGAATTGAAATACCTGTGCTGAAGGACAAGTATGACCACTTTGGTCTGGGGTTTAAGCCAGATGCAAGACAGAGAAAGAGGGAATTAGTAAAAAGGCGGGAGAAGAGAAAGGCACGGGCGAGTGGCGAAGATATCAAGTGGGAACCCATTATAATTCCTCATATCTCCAAGACTTTTGTATCAGGAGGGATTATTCACCCTGAACAAAGAATGCCAGAAGGAAAAGACATTGAAGAAGTGTTGAGAAATGTATACATCAATGCTATATCTGAAGATACAATTGGAGGAAGAATCTTGTCAGATATTCGCCCTTACGAACCTGGGAGTGTTTTGGACAATTGGACTGCTGAAGAAATTCCTGTAGTAGTTAGAGCGTACTCAGAGTAATGTTCCAAACACCCTTGTTGCTTTTGGCCTAGAAGCAATAAGATTTCTTTTGTAAAATAGGCTCATGTTCAAACATCATTAATTCAATAAAGTACATTTTGCTATTATTTGGAGTAAATATTCTTTCATTTTAAATTCTTTCATTCTTTTATACTATTGTCTTTCTTTTCATTCTTTGGATTCTTTTCCAAATCATTTTTTTCATTTTATTCATAATCATAAAATAAAAATAATTATTCTTGAATTTATTCATTGTACATTCCCTTTGAACCTTCAATAGGTTCCCAGATATCAATGACGTGAGTGACGCTGCTATTGACTCAAAATCACTATTTGAGCAAGACATGTGTTCGGAGGGATCTCAGGACTTTGAAGATGACAGAGACAACGGCTTATATTCAGACTTGTTAAGGATGGTAGAGCAAGAGGAGAAACAAATTCTACCTCACAAGGAGACAGTGGACATTGTGACCCTAGAAGAGGGAAAGGTAGTAAAAATCGGAACGTGCATAACTGAAGAAACGAAGCAAGACCTTGTTGGGTTGCTTCAGGAATTCAAAGATGTCTTCGCATGGTCATATCAAGATATGCCCGGGTTAAGCACTGATATTGTAGTACACCATCTCCCCATAAAGGAAGATTGCAAGCCAGTTCAGCAGAAGGATGAGACCTGATATTGTGCTGAAAATAAAAGAAGAAGTCAAAAAGCAGTTTGATGCTGGATTCCTATAGGTGGTCAAATACTCGGAATGGGTGGCCAACGTTGTGCCTGTCCCTAAGAAGGATGGGAAAGTACGGATGTGTGTGGATTACAGAGATTTAAATAAAGCTAGTCCAAAGGAAAATTTTCCTTTGCCGCACATTAATACTCTGGTGGATAACACGACAGGCTTCTCGTTATTTTCTTTCATGGGTGGTTTCTCGGGATATAATCAGATAAAGATGCATCCTGAGGATATGGAGAAGACCACCTTCATAACCTTGTAGGGTACGCTTTGTTATAGGGTGATGTCGTTTGGATTAAAAAATACGGGTGCGACATATCAAAGGGCTATGGTGACCTTATTTCATGATATGATGCATAAAGAAATTGAAGTTTATGTTGATGATATGATTGCAAAATCCCGAACAGAAGAAGAACACATCCAAGTTTTGAGGAAGTTATTCCTGAGATTGAGAAAATTCCAATTAAAACTCAATCCAACAAAATGTACTTTTGGAGCTAGGTCTGGAAAATTGCTAGGCTTTGTAGTTAGTAAAAGAGGAATTGAGAATGACTCAGACAAGATCAGGGCTATACAAAAATTACCTCCTCCGCACACTCAAAAAGAAGTCCGAGGTTTCCTTGAAAGATTAAACTACATTGCTCGGTTTATCTCACAGTTAACTGAGAAATGTGATCCCATATTTCGTCTCCTTAAGAAACACAACCCGGGTGTGTGGGATGATGAATGCCAATAAGCTTTTGATAAAGTCAAACAGTACTTGTCAAACCCTCCAGTATTGTCACCTTCTTGCTCAAATAGGCCTTAATACTGTATCTAACAGTATTTAATAACTCTATGGGATGTGTACTTGGACAACATGACGAGTCGGGACGGAAAGAAAGGGCAATATACTACCTCAGCAAGAAATTTACTGAGTGTGAAATGAGATATTCGTCAATTGAGGAGTTATGTTATGCTCTGATATGGACAACTCAAAGATTGCGGCAATACATGTTATATCATACGACCTGGCTAATTTCGAAGTTGGACCCTCTGAAATATATGATGGAGTCAAATGCTTTGAATGGAAGGATGGCTAGATGACAAATTTTGCTCTCGGGATTTGACATAGTTTATGTGAGCCAAAAAGCTATAAAAGGAAGCGCAGTAGCAGATTTTCTGGCGAGTAGGGCTTTAGAAGATTATGAGCCCTTGAATTTTGATTTTCCCAATGAAGATTTGATGTATGTGGCAGCTATTGAAGGAAATGTTGCAAAAGAACATCTTTGGAAGCTGAATTTTGATGGAGCGTCGAATGCTATGGGTAATGGAATTGGGGCAATTCTAGTATCTCCAAATGGTGATCATTATCCTTTCACATGTAAATTGGATTTTGATTGCACGAATAATATGGCTAAATATGAAGCATGTATCATGGGACTGCGTGCAGCCATAGAGCGGAAGATCAGGGTATTGGAAGTATATGGAGATTCTGCACTAGTGATCTACCAACTGAAAGGAGAATGGGAGACAAAAGACTCCAAATTGGTCGGTTATCGAAGGATAGCTTTGGGGTTAATTGAAGAGTTTGATGATATCACTTTTAACTATCCCCCACGAGATGAAAACCGGATGGCAGACGCTCTGGCTACTTTGGCTTCCATGATCAAAGTTAGCAAACCAGAAGAGGTAAAGCCCATTCAGATGAGTATTTACGAAGACCCAGCTCACTGTTATGATATGGAGGAAGAAGAAAGAGATGATCACCCTTGGTACCACGATATATTGCGATACGTAAGAAATCGTGAATATCCTGAACAAGCGACTGAGAACGATAAGAGGACATTGAGAAGATTAGCTTGTGACTATGTCCTAGACGGGGAGATCCTGTATAAAAGAAGAAAAGATAAGGTTTTGTTGAGATGTGTGGACGCTGTTGAAGCTAAGAAAATCCTGGAAGATATCCACGAGGGTATTTGTGGAAGGCCAGGCAGATTATGAGGTTCGGGTGTTATTGGTCCACTATGGAGGGAGATTGTATCAATTATGCCAAGAGATGTCACAAAGGCCAGATTTATGGTGACAAGATTCATGTGCCTCATTCGCCTTTGCATGTTATGGCGTCCCCATGGCTTTTTTCTATATGGGGCATGGACGTCATTGGTCCGATTTTGCCAAAAGCTTCAAATGGGCATCGATTTATTTTTGTGGTTGTTGATTATTTCACCAAATGGGTAGAGGCTGCTTCATATGCCAATGTTACTAAATCGGCAGTTGGCAGATTTTTGAAAAAGGAAATCATATGTCGATATGGAATGCCTGAGAGGATCATATCAGATAATGCGCTCAACTTGAATAACAGTACAATAGCAGAAATTTGTAGTCAGTTTGGGATCAAACACCATAACTCATCGCCGTATCACCCAAAAATGAATGGTGCTGTGGAAGCTGCCAATAAAAACATCAAGAAGATTGTGGGAAAAATGACTGAAACTTATAGAGATTGGCATGAGAAGCTACCATTTTCCCTTTATGCTTATAGAACGTCTGTTAAGACTTCTACTGGGGCAACACCTTTCTCATTGGTCTATGGAATGGAAGCAGTTTTACCCATTGAAGTGGAGATACCTTCTCTTCGAGTTTTGGCAGAACTAAAATTAGATGAAGCAGAATGGACCCAGTCTCGTTATGATCAGTTGAATTTGATCGAGGAAAAAAGACTAAGGGCTATCCAACATGGTCAAATGTACCAAAAGCGAATGATGCGAGCTTACGACAAGAAGGTTCACCCAAGGGAATTTCATGAAGGGGACTTAGTTTTGAAAAAGATACTCCCCATCCAAAAAGATTTCAGAGGGAAATAGATGCCGAATTGGGAGGGGCCTTACATTGTGAAAAAGGCTTTCTCCGGAGGAGCACTGATTCTGACTGAAATGGATGGGAAAATTTTACCCAGTCCTATAAATTTGGATGCAGTCAAAAGGTACTATGCCTAAAGAAGCCAAAGTGAAAACCCGCAAAGGGCGCTTTGGGACCTTCTAAAAAAATGATGAATAAATGATGAATAAAAAGAAATAAAGGAGAGGCCAAGGTGAAAACCCGCAAAAGGGCACTTTGAGGCCATAAAAATGAATAAAAAGAAATAAAGGAGAGGCCAAGGTGAAAACCCGCAAAGGGCTCCTTGATACCAAAGGGGATTTGAGTTGAAAACCCGAAAAGGGTGGCTCAAATTTTGATCAAAGGAGGGGCATGCGGTGATCTTGCTATACTTGAATTAAAAAAGAAATGATATGCTACATCTTGGAGCATTGACAAAGTACTTGAGATCTCCTAAACACATCCTGAGCTCAAAATGGTCTTCAGGAAGTTCATACAGAGAAACTCAAGCTGCAATATCTGGGGCACCTAGTCTTTATTTTATAATGAATTTGCAATCTTTGAATACTTTGTTCCTTTCAAAATGTGCATTTTTAATCAATTTCTTGTTTTTTTTCCATCTTTGTTCTTTTCAAAGATGAGTATTTTTTTCAATCAATATCTTTTTTATCATTTATTCATTTCGATCCTTGCTCCAAATCAATTCTATTCTTATTCATTGTTATAATATTTTACAAGCATGCTGCATTGAAATAATAATGAATGAACTAGTAATACTCTCATAAAAGAAGTTTCGCATATTACTCTATAGGTTTCTAAATAATACAAGAACCTGAAGCAGAGCTATTGTTTAGAACTTACCAGACTTAAGGCTTGGAATATTTGAGAAGGAGGAGTTTTAGTGGAGACTATTTCTTCAGATTTCTTGAACAAAATGTCAAAATATTGTTTTGATGAACAAGAAAATAACGCTCGTCAGGCATTATGTGGTGGTTATTCTTGAAAAAGAGAGGCCTACATTCATCTGGTCATGACACCAAAGGATGGTGTAATTGACTAAAGAAGATACAAATATTCTACCCTTGAGTTGTGGTAGGATGGATTGAAAATGATACAAATCCTATACCCTTGAGTTGCAGTGGGATGGATGGGGATTAATACAAATCTTATATCCTTAAGTTTGCAGTCTTCTACCCTTGGGTTATGGTAGGTTGGATTGAAAAATCTTCTACCCTTGAATAACAGTAAGATTGATTGAAGAGGATATATACCTTTGAATGGCGATGGGATGAATTAGAAAGGATTCAGATCTTGTACCCTAAGTCACAATGAGATGGTTTGAAGATAATACAAATTTTAGGTCCTAAGTGAACTTTGAGGTTACAGTGGGGCAAATCTGTCGAGCAAGAGATATTGGTTTTAGAGTTTTCTGTTGAGAATACCAGCTGAACAAGATGGCAACATATTACTAGTAATAAAGCCCTGATAAACGATGAGCGATGACACCTTAAACATTTAAAAAGGGACCATGCTCATGAAATTCTGTATCCATGCAAGACACATTTAGTTAGGGGCATTTGATTCATTCTGATGTTGCATCCTAATCATGCTCATGACATTCGACATTCAAGAAAATGTCATTTAGTTAGGAGCATTTGATTCATTCCGATCATTGCATCCTAATCATTGTATTTATTTAAAAAAAAGAAAAAAAGAAAGAAAAAATATATATATGACATTTTTGGCATTCATGTGGTTAGGAGCATTTGATTCATTCTGATCATAGCATACTGTTCATTCGGCATAAACATATGGAATCGGGTTTACAGGACATGTCCCTTAGGGGACGGTGTAGCAACATCGGTGAATTCACAGATCTTATCTCCCTAAGTAGTAGTGGAGAATATCAAATTTAGCGAATCTTATCTCCATGTATTGGCAATGGAGTAGATTTTAGCCATTGGTCTTATCTTCCTGAGATAATAAGGAAGCAGACTGGAAAGTTCAGATCCTGTTCTCTAGAGATGGTAGTGGAGCAGACTGAAGATTGAAGTCTTCCTGAGATTGTAAGGGAGCAAATTGGAAAGTTCAAATTTTGTTCCCTAGAGATGGTAGTGGAGCAGACTGAAGATTGAAGTCTTCCTGAGATAGTAAGGAAGCAAATTGGAAAGTTCAGATTTTGTTCCCCAGAGATGGTAGTGGAGCAGACTGAAGATTGAAGTCTTCCTGAGATAGTAAGGAAGCAAATTGGAAAGTTCAGATTTTGTTCCCTAGAGATGGTAGTGGAGCAAATTGAAGATTGAAGTCTTCCTGAGATAGTAAGGAAGCAAATTGGAAAGTTCAGATTTTGTTCCCTAGAGATGGTAGTGGAGCAGACTGAAGATTGAAGTCTTCCTGAGATAGTAAGGAAGCAAATTGGAAAGTTCAGATTTTGTTCCCTAGAGATGGTAGTGGAGCAGACTGAAGATTGAAATCTTCTTGAGATAGCAAGGAAGCACACTGAAAAGTTCAGATCTTGTCCCCTTGAGATAGTAGTGGGGCAGGCTGAAGATTATAGTCTTATTTTCCTGATATAGCAAAGGAGCAGACAGAATAAATTGTAGATCTTGTCTCCTCAAGATAGCAGGGGGCAGATTGAAAATAGTGAATTTTATCTTCCCAAGGTAGCAGCGGAGCAGATTGAAGCTATAGGACTAAGTTGGTTCGAAGTGCCAGTTCTCATGATCCTGAAAGTACAGCGGGATGGAACGAAGTTACTCGAAGAAGAAAAGCGCTGAAAGAGGTCAAGATTTGACAAAACCGGGCAAAATTGGCCCTTTTTGAAGTCTTTACTCTATTCTCGTTACACAGCAATGAGCAAAGAGGATCAGCTGTAATAGGTCCAATTCGCCCGGGCTTAGTAACCAAATTAAACCCAAAAAAATATTAATCCAAATAAAACCAAAAATCCAAACTAATAAAAGTTCATTTACAAAACAGTCCAATATCAATCCAAAATACAATTATAATCCCAATAACTAAAAACAAATAACAGCCCAAATACCAAAACCCAATTCCTAAACCCGAAGCCCAAATGCCAAACGGGGCCCAATACTGAATAGGCCTGAATGAACCCAATTTCTCTCGCGCTTTGCCCTACCCTAGAGTTTCTCGGAAATCTCCAGTCGTCATGCCTTCTTCCACACGCGCCCCGCATGCATCCACGCCAGCAACCATCACTCACACGCGCGCTTGCAACGGTCTCCTCCATAGCTGTACTTGCAACAGAAATAGAAAAGAGCAAAAAATCGAGAATACAGTAGAAGGAAAACGTGTATTTCGTGTATTTCGTTTTCTTCTGACTATAAAAAGCCGAATATTGTACATAAAATTTTTACGCACACTCATACAAAGATACTAAATCAAAAAGCAAAAAAGATTGAAAGGTGATTTTTAAAATCTTTTTGCTTTCGTGTTTCTTATTTTCTTTTTCTTTCTGCACTTTTTTTTGTGTTCATATGTAATTTAAAGAAGAAAAAAGTTACCTGCGTAAGGGGAATCGTCGGACCGCTTTCTTCGTAGAAATCAAAGTAAAGAGGACCTTCGGTGTTGAGAATGTGGAGGCATTCGGTTTGGTTTGAAGGGGAGCAATCGATTGAGGCCAGAATCGGCCACTAATCGCCGTTTGCCATGGTGTTGTAGTGGCCGGATTGCAAGATTTTTTCGGCGCGGCTGAAAAAAAAGGGTTAGGGTTTGATTTCAAAACGAAGGGCAGTTTTTCTGATTATTAAGGTTTTATTAACCTTTAGTTTAAACCATCTGAAGCGACGTCGTTTGAAGCTTGATTAAGTGGCTTCAAAACGACGTCATATAAGGCAGCTCCGACTCGATCCGATTCAATACCCTTAGGATCCGCGTGTTTCTACGGTGAAGGGAGATTTGCGCGCTTAGTCCTTCTTTTCCGCATTGTTGTTTGATTAGATCTATTACGTATTTTCTTTGTTTTTTAAATTGATTTCTGTAATTTGCGCGTTATTTCAATTCAGTCCAGTCTGTACGCTGTGTTTTAAATTATGGGAATATTTGCTGGTTAGGCCCCTGATTGTTTGTGCGCATCTCAGTATGATACTTGACTTGATTAAATAATTTTATTTATTTATAAATTAGCCCTATAATTATATTTTTATTTCGATTAATCTTTAATTTTTGTTTATAATTCTTGTAACTTTTTATAGTATTAAATTTATTTATTATCCAAGTTTTTAAATAAAATCGTTTTGGAAATTGAATTTATAATGTTTTAATTTGTTTTATTTTTTTATTTAAATGTATTTTATTCATTGTATAAATGTTTCATTTCAACATCATATATTATGTATTTCTTGGATGTTATAATATTTAATTTAAATACAATTACATGTCGTTCTTTTATACATGCATACATATATAATGATAAGATAATTATTGATTCTCACATTTTATGTAGATATTTCCTCTTATATGTACATTTAGTTTCATTTGAAATTGCTTATATATATAGATATTTCTATTTTAAATTTAGTATACATAATTTATTAATCTGAAAGATCATATTTTATTAATTTATTTCATACATTTTTAATTATTATTACCTATATATGTTTATATATATATATTTAAATATATATATTATGTTTTTTTTTCGTTTTGAATTACTTATTTCAATTTTTTTTTAAATACATACATCATAAGTTCATTTACAAATTATTCTATTTTAAACAATTTCATAAATTGTTGATTTCAAAACCCACTTGCTTTATTTATTTTAAATTCATTTGTTAGCTTTCAAAATTTTGTTTTATATTAGTTTGCCATCATAAATCTTGTAAAGTTATTATTGATTGTTAATATATTTTTAGCCATGTAGTTATCATTATTGTGTATTTGTGCGTTAAGCTATATCTATAATTATGTTCATTCTTAATGTTGAGTTTGTATATTATTTCATGCTTAATGCTATGCTTGTGCTACTTATTGTTTTATATCTCAAGTTCTAATGTATTCGAGCTCTTACTAAATGTTTCATTTTTATTACGAGTATACCAAATAAAATGCATTTTGAACCAGTTTTAAAATTGCATACTTGAAAATTTGTCAAAATAAGGCAATATTTGCGTGTTTGGAAATTCGAGAATTGTGCCCTAACGTGCTGGGTGTCAATTTTTCGTTTTACCAAATAACCAAATATCCTTTTAATTGCATTTTTCGAAGATTAAAGATGATCTCAGTGTCGAAGCATAAATGTGTCATATCCTAACGTGTTGGACGTGATTTTTTTATACCTTTGGGAACGAGTGAATCTTGAAATTCAAGTCAAAATTAATTAATATTCTTTAAAAAGAATTACACCTTAAACATTTTCAAGTTTTCAACGTAAGGACACTAATTAATCGATTTGGTACCCGTTTTGGTGCGTACGAGATGCTAACCCTTCCTTGTGCGTAACCGACTCCCGAACCTTTTTTTTTGTTATTTAATTTCGTAGACCAAAATTATTTTTACAAGGTGATCCAATCACACCTAAACAAAAAAGGTTGGTGGCGACTCTATATCTTGTTTTAAAGTCGGCCCCGTTTTCCAAAACATAAAAATGGTTTCGACAATATATATATATATTTCAAGCTTCAATTGGTATGTTTTAATTAGTCCGTTTCTTGTAATTTTTACGTTTTCGGAATCTCGATTCTGTAAGCTACCTGACCCATGTATTATTTTTTGGTATTGTTAGAGATTGAGGATGTTATCATTGTTGTATACTTAAAGTGTTAGGGACCGGTTTGATAGATTCTGGGTTAAGTTTGAAAGCTATGTTCATCTCGATTTTTAGGGATTTGATTGAATAATATACAAAGGTTGTGTATTGTTAGTGTATTCTAATTGTCTAATCCGTAGCTGACGTTAACCCGGAACCTTTGAGGAAGAAGGAAAAAGACAAGATCGACGACGAATAGCTCGGTGATCACGGTTGGTGTTTCCATAACCCGACTATTTCAATTATTATTATTAATTATACATATATACATTTATATCCATATACATATCACTTGGTTAGTAAGTTTATAAGGAGAATTAGTTCTTGAAATAATTTGGTGTAATGGTCAAATAAAATTAAAACATGAGTTGGAAATGATTTAACACATATTTTTCAGTTTTATCGACCAGCGCAGCGCTCATTTATTGTCGGCTATATCGAGTAGTGATGGGCACACATATTTGTTAGTTTTACCGACCAGCGTAAGGCACATTTATTGTTGGTTATACCGACCAGTGCAGGATGCATTTATTGTTGGTTATACTGACTAGTGCTGGACACACATATTTTTTGGTTCTATCGACCAGCATATGGTGCATTTATTGTCGGTTATACCGACCAATGCTAGGCACATTCATTGTAGATTTTATCGGACAACACTAGGTGCAATTCATTAATACGGATTTATCCATTAGGCACCGGGTGCCAAATTTAGATTGTTAATTGGAACCGTATACATGGCTAAAGTTGAGTTACGTTAATGAGGAAAATAAAGAGATGGAATGGAAATAGGGATTAGAAATGAGTTTGATGAATGGTATTAAATGGAACGTGGATTTGTTGATTATTCCACAATATAACTTGGTTTCGAATCATAAGAATATTTCTAATCTGTTATCCAGTAAATGACTCCAATTCTGTTATGTGTACAGGTTAGGTACTCTTTTGTCAGATTGTCAGTTCAACATCCAACGACAATCCCGGACTCAATGTTGGTGGTTTGTTTCTTTTTGGTTTTGAAATGTACGATTTTGAAATGTACCTAGATGGTTTAGGGTATTTTGTTTAGTTATCCCTTTTGTAACGATGTAATCATGCATATTGATAAATGAATGTTATCATTTTGTAACGTTAAAAATGTGTTGAGGTGCCAATTGTGGCATATTGGTTAGATTTAGGATGGATGATTTTGGCATGCTTCTAGTGTCCTTGGAACTGTCATAAACTATGTGAAATCTAACTTTTTGCAGGGGCTTTTCATAAAATAAACAAAAATGCTGTCGATTTTTTTTAAAAAAATAATTTTACCACTACACTACCATTTCAATAAAGTGAAATAGTAAAATAGGTTGTTACGGTATTTGAATGTGGCATTTTATATTCGGATCCTCTAATTGGGTCGGTTATAAGGTGTCACAAAACTGCCCACACTTCATCCATATAACATATCCCATCCTAGATGCAAATGCAGAACTAACAAATGTCAGATATGCTTACAATTACATGCTAAGATTCAATCATCTCAAATTGATCAATTAAAAAAAATTCGAAACAAACTGACTGTCTCGACAACCCACAACCCAAAAACAACATTAAACCCTTACCTTAAAGCGACAACAACACCCTCATAAGCCTCAATTCGCTGGTGGATCACCCGTTCTACGACCTTCACCTAAGGAACCCCACACAATTAACAAAAAAAAGTCGAAGCAAACCAAGAAAAGACCGAACTTAGCTAGAGGTACAACAAAAAAATTTAGTCAAACAAAAAATGAAATTGGCGGCACTTACACGAGTCTCGAGATTTAAACAATTCAACTAAGCGCGTATTATAGAAATTTGATAACCTAAGAGACCAAAATCAAGAAACCAACGAAGTTTTAAGAAGAGCACGAAAGAACAAAAGAAAGAAAAAAGAAGAAAAAGAAAACAAAGCAAAATCAAGTTGAAAATAAGAACAAGGAAGAAAGAAAGGCGGCATAAGTGGGGAATGAGGGAACCAAAGCAAAAAAAAAAAAAAAAAAAAAAGGAAATAAAAATATTTAATTATATTATTATTTGTTTTTGAAACAAAAAGATAACTACCCAAGTGATATTCCTAAAAATACGAACAACAATCTATATCCACAACTAAATAGATATCTATTTAAAGTGTTTTAATTAAATCTAAAATCATCCTTAATTTGACAAAACATAAAATATTCCCACTTGCTCGCAAAAAGATTCAAACTCAAGACTTCAAAGACACAACCAAGGCCTTTAACCATCGAAACAAATACTTGCTTATGACAAAATCTAACAAATCAAAGAAAACAAAACTTTGGGGTGTTACAAATTGTTTTGTAAGTAAGTGCAAACTGATTTGTAAACATGCAATATTTACTGCACAAGTTCTTAGGATGGGAATTTAGAGATGAGTGTTATAATCTTTAGGTACAAAGGTGAGATCTCTATAACTGGAGAGTGATAGATTGTGAATAACTTATTGTATTTGTGATTAAAGATAGTTTAATTATTCACTGAGCTAGGCTCCACTAATATAGGAAAATCGAATTACATAAATGAATCTTTGGTGTTTTTTGTTTTTGTTTACATTGTTTTTCACAGTGTCAAACCATAGTGGCCACTGCAGTTAAGCACTTCCATTATCTACTTCATATTTAATAAACAACAACAGTAGATAGCACCACCTTAAAAATCTACTAATGTGTATACAAATAAATTTCTTATATTTCTAGTAGAGAGTTAGTTTTATAGTCCATTGTGTCAATGAACTAATTTGAAAACAAAAATAGTAAAACTTTCAACAAATTAATTAATTATAAACTAAATATTCAAAAAAAAAATGTTAGTTTTTTATAAGTAAAATACACTACACAATGCAAGGCTTAAAATAACTGCATGATTTTCTTTTCAAAGTAAGTTCCTTATAGTAATAGTAAATGTTGTTAAGAATTTGATTAGTGCTATGAATATATTATTAAGTGGATGTCAATCATGATCAAGATAAAGTTTTGATGTACTTTAAATTCTAATAGTTATTAGAATTAGATCTCTACTTCTTTTATACTTATTATGCCTATAAATAGAGACTCTGATGAAACATTGTAATCATCCCTTTTTATCAATAAAGTACATTCTCTATTGCTTTCATATTTTTTTTGTTCTTTATTCTCTCCATCTCTCTTTATTTTATAACACGTTATCAACACGATTCTCAATTTTTTTTAAACCCTCCTCATTCTTATTTTTCATTTGATACCCCCAAAATTTTTTTGAAACCCATACCTCAATTGCTTTCTATCCTTTTCTAATCCTCCGTTGAATTACTTTCATTACTTTTCTAATCTAGCATTCAAATCGGTTGCTTGGCTACCCAAAATTGACAAAAAAAGAGGGGCTCAAACTTGTGCAGTGATTTGCTTAAAGTTCTTGTGAGGAATCGAATTTAATTTCTCTATCAACTTAAGGTAATCCTAAATTTTATATCACAAATTGTTTTTGTAACGCCCAGAATTTTGGGCCTAGAAGTTTTGGGATTTGAGCATAGGGACAGTGAGGAGGCTGCACATATGTGTTTAGTTGTGCAATTTAGTGGCAGAATGGGCTTGCTGGTCTGGTGGGTAAGTGGTGTGTTAGTATACCACAAGGTTCTGGGTTCGAGTCCTTGTGAGTGCGTTTTGTGAGGGATATTTTAAATTTTATTTTGTTAAATAGTATTTGGTTTTTAGTTAGAATTAATAACTTATTATATTATTATTACTTTATTTGAAGTTATTTTGATTTTGATTTTTATTCTTCTTATTCTCTTTTGGCTGGACGTTCTTTTTCGGGTTTTTTTTCTTTCTGTTGTGTTTTTCTTTTGGATTTTGGCATCGGGGATTTCTGCTTAACTGTCGTCTTCTTCGTCGTCGATTCAAGTGTGGGATTCAAACATTTACTACACTGTTTTATTTTCTTTTTGCAAAGTTTATGTTCAGCTTTTCTTGACCGTAGGCTAAACCGTTGGTATTGGGTTTTAGTCAATGGAAGTATTGAGAAATTGTCACTTTTTGATATATGTTGATAGGGCAAAGATGGGGGACGGATCTGGTGGCTGAAACGGTGGTTTTGGGGCTGTTTTAGGGTGGTTTCGTAACCACCCCGACGGCCACACGGGCGTGTGTCGACCCACAAAGCAATGTGAAATTGGGCGTTAGGGTTTTTAGGCCAAATTGAGTGCCACATGGCCGTGTGGCTGATTTGGGGATTTTGTCGATTTCCACACGGTCGTGTCCCCTGGGTACACGGGCATGTGGGTTTGGAAATTAGGGTTTTAGAGATTTGGTGTCACACGGCCTGGCCACACGGTCGTGTGGCTGATTTGGGGATTTAGGGATTCCACACGGGTGTGTGTTTCAGAACAGACGGCCATGTCTGGTGGCACACTGGCGTGTGAGACCCTCACACGGCCGTGTCTGCTCTGCACTTGACTTTAGCAAAATTGGGCAGTGAGTTAAACGGCTTGTTCACACGATCGTGTCCATGCACCACACGGGCGTGTGCCTCTGTCACACGACCGTGTGCCTCTGTCACACGACCGTGTGCTACCCTGCACACGGGCGTTTGGACCCCCATACGGCCTGGACTACTCCACACGGTCGGAGCACACGGACGTGTGGCCCTATCTCGCCAGATTTTGGTTCTAGGTCAATTTAAGCGTATTGGTGACTCTGTGTGTTTCAACCCTTGGCTAAGCTTTAGTAAGGGTAATTATGACTCTGTTCCGACTTCGGTTTATGTGAGATTCATGATTGGTTGCGTAACATGTTTGCTTCTGAACCCGGTTGACGGGGTGTGTGTGTGCAATATGCTTCTGTTTGATTGTCTGACTAGGTGTCACTGTTCTGTGAGGTTACATAGCCATTGAATCGAATATGGGTAATTGAGTACACTCCTATCTCAGATCCG
Source organism: Gossypium sturtianum (assembly GCA_025698515.1). Lineage (NCBI taxonomy): Eukaryota > Viridiplantae > Streptophyta > Magnoliopsida > Malvales > Malvaceae > Gossypium > Gossypium sturtianum. The sequence goes on from CM046952.1 coordinate 58,438,107, forward strand.
ATCGATCGGATGTGAATGATCGTCTGTAATCTTGTACTCTGCTTGCTTCATCTGTTTGCACACATACATATGCATATAATGTTTTTGGGTGGGATTATGAAGAGAAGGAAGACCAGAAATCAATCGAATCGCAAATGATCTGCTGGTTGTTAGCCCCTAATACACAGAGGGTCGTGGGCAGTCCCAATACCCTGAGGGTCGTGGACTATACTGTTAACGGGTTACCATATTGCACCGTACAACGCATACGTTAGCTTTGCTGCGTGTATTTTTTTGATCTGGCAGTTTAATTGCACTTTACCGGTATAGCGATTTACCGCATTGCACTGTACCGCTTATAGGTTAGCTTCGCTGCGTATCATCACTATCTGATCTGGTAGTTCATACTGCATGTCTGTACTGCGGTTTACCTGATGGCACTGTATAGCCCCTAATACCCAGAGGGTCGTGGGCAGTCCCAATACCCTGAGGGTCGTGGACATTTTTGGAGTGCAGGGATGGATGGGCCTTACGAGGTCCTATGTGGTGTGATTGGTTGGATGAGCTCTAATGACTCTTATATAGAGTGATGGGGGCCTGAGAGGTGTGTTGGCTAGATGGGTGGGTTTATAACCGAATAGCATTCATACGCATTGGTCCGATCATCTTGATTGACCAAAAGTACCTTTGTCTCATGTGCATTTCGTGAACTCAATGTTTTGCACGATCGATAGTACATGTGATTGTTGTGAGTTGTTGTGGCTTGAATTGTAATAACCGCCGGAACTTCGCTTTGAGCCTACCATCTGGATTTGTATAGTGCTGTAAGTATGTTCTGCTTTTGAACTATTTTTTGGCTTTTGTATCTGTTTCTGTAGTTAGACGGTTTTGATCTCACACTGAGCTCGAGTAGCTCACCCCTCTTCTGTTTCTGCTTTCAGGTACCCTTCTGAATTCTGACACTGGGCTCGGTATGCGGAGGTCTCAAACGGTCATGGTTTCAAAAGCGTATTTCGGTTCTATTTTCTAAATTATATTCTGATTATACTGTTTTCGAGCTGTAAGGTTTTATAAGACCGTGGTACAGTTTCCACTTGAGATTTTCATTCGTACATTTATTCTGGTTATTTTTCATACTTAACGATAACTTTATCGGAAGAACTTTAAATGATTAAATGTTTTGGTTTCGTAAAGATATGAATGGTTTTTGGAAATGAAATTAAGGTCGATTGGTTTTGTAAAATTTTCCCATGATCACTTCGGTCTAAACTTCTAGGCCGGGTTTGGGGTGTTACAGTTTTATGTTATTTCCTATTTTTATTCTTAAATACATTATTATAATTACATTTGACAAATAATATGATTACTATTATTTTACTAATATTTTTATTAGTTTTTTTAGTGATTATAATGTCAAATTTTGCCAAACTTGAATTTGCCGCCCTAGACATCTCAGGCAAAAATTATTTGTCATGGGTGTTAGATGCTAAAAGTCACCTAGATGCTAAAGGTTTAGGAAATACTATAGTAGCAAATAAAGAAGCATCTAACCAAGACAAGAAAAAAGCAATGATTTTCATCCGTCATCATCTACATGAAGGATTAAAAGTGGAATATCTCACTATGAAATACATTCTTGAGTTGTGGAAAAATTTGAAAGAATGATTTGACCATCAGAAAATGGTGATCCTCAGTAAAGCTCGTTATGATTGGATGCACTTACGGTTGCAAGATTTTAAGACTGTAAGTGAATACAATTCAGAATTTTTCAAAATTAGTTCTCAATTGAAATTATGTGGAGAGAACATAATTTGTAAGGACTTTTTAGAGAAAACCTTTTCAACCTTTCATGCTACTAATGTGCTCTTGCAGCAGCAATACCGTGAAAAAGGTTTTAAGAAATATTCTGAATTGATTTCATGCCTTTTAGTGGCTGAACAAAATAATGAGTTATTGATAAAAAAACTATGGAATTCGCCCCATTGGTAATGCACCACTCCCTGAAGTAAATGCTGTAATACACAATAAATATGGAAATGAAAAATATAAAGGTCGCAATCGTGGTCGTGGACGTAGTGGGGGACATGGTTGAGGATGTACTAGTAATCGTTATCACGGTGTTCATAATAGTGGCATTTCTAAGCAGCAAAAAAAGAAAAAACAATGAAGGACAAGAAAAAAATGGTCGAAATAATCCTTTAAAGGTTATTAAGAATTTATGTTACCGATGTGGTATGAGGGGGCATTGGGCACGTACCTATCGTACGCATGAACATTTAGTGAAACTTTATCAAGAATCTATTAAAGGGAAGAAAAATAATATTGAGACAAATTTTATATCCAAAAATGATGAAATGGAGGCAAAAGAGGAGGGTGATGTAATTCATGGCCTTAATGATATAACTCACCTTGATGTGACAAATTTCTTTGAGAATTATTAGAAAAATTGGTGTTATTTTAGCATTTTATGTTGTTTTTAAGTATGTTTTGTTTTCTTGCATAAAGAATAAGTTGGTGTTATTTTGGCATATTTATGTTATTTTAAATATGTTTATTTTCTTGATTAAAAAAAGGGGTATGTTTATTTATTTTGCAAGTTATACATATTCAATAAATATTTGCAACATTTCTAATGTTATATTTTATTTATTTTTATGAAGAATATGAATGATCAACAAAATTTTGTTGGATCCAAAATTAATGGAGACATATGTCTTGCTGATAGTGCTACTACACATACGATACTCAAAGAGAAAAAAATATTTTTTCTCATTTAACAATAAGTGATGCTTATATTAATACAATCTCAGGTAGTTCAAAACTGATTGAAGGGTCTAGAAGAGCAATTATATTATTACCTAAAGGTACAAAATTTGTCATTGATGATGCTTTATTTTCCACTAAGTCTCAAAGAAATTTATTGATTTTTAAAGATATTCGTATTAATAATGGATATCATATTGAGACTATGAATGAGAAAAATATTGAATATCTATATATTACAAATGTTAAATGCGGAAAGAAATATATTTTGGAAAGACTACCTGCTTTTTCATCAGGTTTATATTAAACACATATTAGTGCAATTGAGGCACATGTTACTACAAATCAGAAGTTTGTAGAACCACATACATTTACTATTTGGCATGACCGGATAGGCCATCCTAGATTTATTATGATGCAAAAAATTATTGAGAATTCAATTGGGTACCCATTAAAGAACTAGAAGATTCTTGAATTCAAAGATTTCTCTTGTGATGCTTATTCTCAAGGTAAACTGATTATTAGACCATCACCAACTAAAGTTGGGATTGAATCTCCTGCATTCTGGAACATATTCAAGGTGATATATGTGGGCCTATTCATCCACCATGTGGACCATTTAGATATTTTATTGTATTGATAAATACATCTAGGAGATGGTCACATGTATGTTTATTATCGACTCGTAACCTGGAGTTTACGAGACTACTTGCTTAAATACTTCGATTAAGAGCACAATTTCCATATTATGCAATAAAAACTATCCGTCTTGATAATGCGGGTGAGTTTACATCTCAAGCTTTCAATGATTATTGTATGTCAATTGGGATAAAAGTTGAACACACACAAAACGGTTTAGTTGAGTCGTTTATCAAACGCCTCCAACTAATAGCAAGGTTATTGCTTATGAGAACAAAGCTCCCTATTACAGCTTGGGGATATGCTATTTTGCATGCAGCAGCATTGTAACACCCCAAACCCGGCCTAAGCGTTATGGCCGTATCTGGCAATGTCACATGATAGTATTTTTGAAACCTCGTTGTTACGATGAAAACATTCCATGTTATTATCTTTAGTAAACCTTTGTAAGAACTTAGGAAGTCGTCTTTATTCATTTAAAACATTTGTTTTGAAACATCCCTTGTTGCGGAAGCTTTAATAAAACATTCTAGGTGATCATGCTTTTAGAAATTACTTTAACTTTTTGAAAACCGAATTTCCTACGACCAGCAGGTATAAATCCATAAAGTAAAATAAATAAATAAAAACCCAAATTTAAAACCAAAGTCCCAAAGGGTCCTTAAATTACAACCCAAATAATCAATAATAATCAAATCATAAATCGTAAATTGAAAACCATGAAGTCCAAAAAGTATTGTGGTCACCGCTGAGTCCTCCGTCGCACCGATCCGTCTAAGTCTGGGGATTACCTGAGCACACTAAAAAAAAGGGTGAATTTACGTAAAATCGGTGTGTAATCCTGCGAAACAAACAAACAATCGATATTCACGATTACGCTTGAACGATCTTGGGCCTAAGCCCTTTTCGATGCTCGATGATGCTTTGAGCCTTAACCCATCTCATGATGATGTCAAAAATGCGGTAGGGCCTTAGCCCATCACAAGATATCGATAGTAATGCCATTGTGCATGCGAGCAAAATCCTACCCAACCAGCCTCTACACACCATCTCCGTCCAACCCTACACTCCATGTGGGGATATAATCTACCCACCCATCCCTACACTCCAAGTAGTACCACATGCGGCTGTCAAATGTTTGCAAATGAGTCACCAATAAATTAGGCTTAAAGCCTTTGAAGACACTTCCTCCGAATAACAACCCCTAACCCAATGCAATGCAACACACAATGGATGACATGCTACTATGCAATTTCAAAGACATATATTCGATTCGAGATATTAACATGCCCGATTACAAATATCATCCATCAATCTCACACATTTAGGGGTCTAAGTAGCGCTTACCGACCCTATAGTAGGTTCACAGTCGACTTGGGCGACCCGTGCAACCTTAAAAACATTTCGGTAAAAATGGGCCCACACGCCCATGTGATCTGCTCGTGTGGCCAACTCGGCCCAAATTGGCCTTGGCTGTGTGATCCATTTTTAAAGTAACCCATGCTAACTCAATACTCATATATGTTTTCACTATTTACTTATATGTTCATTCAAAGCTGTCTACTTGAGTCATTATCATTAAATTATTTATATCTTGAGCTACATAATTCCAAATTAAGATCTGCTTGATGTTTTTGAAACTAGAGTCAAATAAATTTCTACCATAAAATTTTTAGAATTTATAGTTTATCAAATAAGTACAGTAAAATCTTTAAAGTTATCCCTATTCTGCTGTTTGATAGCTTCATCCTTTCCTTACTAAAAATTATTTATCTCTTAGTACGGAATTTAGATGATGTTTCCGTTTGTTTCTCTTGAAAATAGACTCATTAAGGATTTAACCATATAAATTTAAGCCCTAATTATTTTTTTTTTACAATTTTTTATGATTTTCCTAAGTCAGAACAGGGGAACCCAAAATCATTCTGACCTTGTCTCACAAAATTTATTATATCTCATGGTTTACAATTCCATTGCTTACACTGTTTCTTCCATGAAAAACTAGACTCAATAAAATTTAATTTCATATTTTATTCAATCTCTAACTCAATTCCCACTATTTTTGATGAATTTTTAAAGTTAGACTACTGCTGCTGTCCAAAACTATTTTAGTGCAAAATGTTGATTTCCAAGTTTATAACACCCTTATTTCCTTTCTCTACAATTTTTCGCATCATTTTCTCTTATTTCTCTTATTTCTCGACAGCAAGCAATTTTGGCTTTTTTCCGAATCCCGTTTTCTACGTTTCGGGTACACACCTGGTATCGTTTCTGATGCTAAGCACTCCTAAGCCTCCAGAACCTAAAAATCGACCAACATATCTCCAGATTAATCACTTAATTCGTTTTTAATCAACCAATTTCAGAAGGAACTCGACTAAAAACCTAGCAAAACCCTTACCTCGCTTGAGTAACCACGACTTCGCACAATCACAGCGTCGATTCAAAACCACCAGCCCTTTGATTAACTCCGAACACGCGCAACCAACGATGAACAATCGAATCAATTGGAAAAAAAAGAAAGAAATAGAAGGGGAAAAAATAATGGAAATTTTGGCAGCAACTAGGGGAAAGAATCGACAGAGTAGGGAAAAAAAGAAGAAGAAGAAAATGTCAGAAAAAGTTTGGGGAATTGGAGAGAAAATCGAAACTCTACTCTTTTTTTTTTGCAACAAAAAGATAATCAGATTATTTTCTGATAACATCTCCCCAATTATCTCCTAAAATCACTCCCTATTAACCCACTAAAACACAACTACTCAGAATTTTGCCCCAACACAACTCTTAGCCGAATTGGAGCAAAAATACTGTCTCCACGCCATCACAGAGAATTGAACACAAGACCTCCAACACTCTAACACTCCACTTAACCACCAAACCAACAGGCCCATTCTGATATAAACTTACCAACAATTAAACTTAAGCCCTTTGCACAAGGTTAAGGCTTTATTTATAAAAATACCAAAATTTGCCCAAGTAAGGCTTGAACTTGGGACCTCACACACACACCCAGAACACATAACCACTGAAGCAGATACACATTGTGTGTCACACATACACGAAATCAAAAATTAAAATTTTGGGGCGTTACAACCCTAGTGGCATGCCATACATATCCTAACCTTTTTCTAAGTTCACACGACATCATTTTCGTATATATGTCATTACCAATCTCTGTAAATATTCACAATTCAATCATATCTTGTAGTATATCACATTTTCATTTACTTTCCATGTAACCAAACAACTTTCACATTTATACCATGTACTAATACGTAATTATCAATAATCATATAACATTACAGTTCAGTCCATTACATGCCAATATCATTAGTTCTCAAGTTATGTCTAATTATGTATACATATATAATCAACACATATTACACTAAATATAGAATGAAATAGTAAGTTCCATATGAATTTACCTATTGGAAGCACCAAAACGAGTTGACGCTTCATGGGCTAATATGCAATTTTAGTTTTTTCCCGATCAACTCCACTTTGATCCGATTCTTGATCTATACAATTATTTCATATCACCAATCAATATCAAACACTTCCATACTATACCATGATATGCATGATTTCATGAAATTATATTTTTTGATTCCCCTCATATTTATATTTTATTCAATTTAGTCCCTGAACTTGGGATAAACTTAACTTTCGATTCCTAGCTTTGCATTAAAATCCAATTTCATATATCCTCATTAGGAAACTTATTTTATCTACTACTAACATAATTTCATACCAACTTTTACATTTATTCAATTTGGTCCCTAATGTGACAAAGTTAGCAATAAGCTAAATAGCTTTACAATCTTGTCCTTTTCATAATCTAAGCTTAAAATCTATCAAATTCAAGCCTAAATATTCAAGAAATCAATAATGAAAACTTTCTAAAACTTTAAAAGTTTTACAAATTAGTACATGGGCTAGCTAAATCAAGCTCCAATGACTCCAAATTCATAAAAATTACAAGAAAAGGACTTGAAATCACCTAAAAAGTAATGGTCGAATGCTTGTGGAGCTAAAAACCCTTTCTCCTTTGGTTTCTAAGGCTTTGGATGGTTGGAAAGAAGAAAAAAGATAACAAGCTTCCACTATTCTACCCTTTTATACTTTGATTAAACTTTAATTAACCTTAATTAATTAACTAAACCTTTAATTATTTTACCTTAATCACCATTAACCTTATTAGTGGAAATTAACGTCATCCTCCACTATATTATGCTATAAAATGGTTTATTTATCATTTTGGACATTTGGTTAATTGATATTTGAATCCTCAAACCTTTTGACAATTAAAACTCTATAGTGATTGGAGTTTATGATTTACTCCCCGAGCCTTAATTAACTATTAATTCGAAAAAAATCATTGGACCAAAATTTAATAAATTTTATGTTATTCTCGTAATTATTCATATTTAATATTTACATACTCGGTTTACAAAAATAAGGTTTCAAAACTGCAATTTTCGGTACCATTGAAAATCAGGCGATAAAAAATGCTCATTAATAGATTGAAATTTAATGAAGCCCACTAGCTTGATGTAACGACCCGAAAGTCAATGGCATTGAAAATGGTGGTTTTGGAATTCTGTTTTCCAATGATAAAGTTAGTAAATATTATTTCTTAATATTTACGAAGGTATTACAATATTAAACTGAAGCTTGGTTTAACAATTTTGGTTATTTAGAAAATTAGACAAAGTACAAGTGTATCGGTTCTAAAGTAAGTGGTTTTGAAAATTGAGGTATCGGGACATTGTTTTCGTAAATCAGACCCGTAAATATTTTTATTAAATACTTATGCTATATTAGAAGTGAGTTAAATTTCGGACACGTAATTTTATCGAAATAGAGCTTAATTAAGGTCTAGAGGCTAAATTGTCAAAGTAGTGAACGTTCAATTACTATGTGTTTTTATTAATTAGAAATGGAATAAGGACTAAAGTAGTAATTCAACCACTTTATAATTATAGTGGACGGTGGTGGGGTTTCATAATGTTTTATGTTATAAAATTTAATTAATAATATATTATAATATATAATTGATAAAATAATAACATTATTATAAAACATAGTCAGTGGGAAGAGAATGAAAGCAATTTTCATTCATTCTTCATGCAATTCGAACCTTAAGGGAGAAGAAGAAATATTCCGCTAAGGGTTTGAAACATTTAAAGCTTTAATTGGTTAATCAATTTAGTTTATTTTCTTATAATTTTTATATTTTCGGAATCTTGATAGCTTAGGCTAGCTGACACATATAGTATTTCTCGATACTGGTAAATTTTATGAATGTGGTCATTGGTGAATAGTTGAAGTTCTAGGGCTTAAATTGATAAATATTAAGTTTAGAGTTAAAAATGACTAAATTGTAAAGTAAATTGTTGATTTTGAGCAATAAGGACCAAATTGTGAAAAATTTAAAATTTTGGGGTAGAAATGAGAAATATGGAGTTAAATTAGGCTTAGAGTGAAATTGGTATAAAAATTTGAGGTTTAATTTAAAAGCTATGCTAGTCCCGATTTTAGGGACTAAATTGAATAAAATGTAAAAGTTGTATAAATTAGCGATTGAGGGTGAATTGTTTGTATATTGAGGAAATATGTTGTTTGTTTTATTCCGTAGCTAACGTCGACCCAGATTCCTCGAAAAAGAAGGGAAAAGACAAGGTTGTCGACGAATAGCTTGGAGTTTTCGATTTGTGTTTCTATAATCCGAACTATTTTGATTATTACATTTGTATAATGCATTGCATGGTAAGTTATAAGGTAAACTACAAAATTGATTTGGTGAGATATATTGAAGTGATTGGATTGGTTATTTGCGTTAAGGATTAAATTGATTAAATGTGGAAATACTAAATGCTATTTGAAATGTGAAATTGATTTTGACATGGAAATGAAATATATAGTTATTTCGATTGAGTATGAAAATAAAAGTGAGATGACTCATGTTAAAAATCTTATGAATTTTGAAGAATAAAACTATGAAATTATGAAAGTTACATGTTTCTTTGCGTATCTTTTATTGCTTTTTAATCTTGTATTTGAATATTTCATATTATGTTTACATATTCAGATTATAGAAAATACCACTGAGTTTTACTCAGCGTACGATTTTGTTTTTTTCCGTGCACTGGTTAGGTATTTAGTGGTTCAATCGTCGACTTAGCATCCAGCATCTATCCCGAACTCAACTGTTGGTGAAATATTCTTTTGATCTTGCCATGTACTTAGGATGTTTTATATATATGTAATGCTCATTTTTTGTTTTGATGGTATTTGGGTTTCTAAGTTTATAAGTATTGAATATGTATATATATGTGGTTGATAGGAATGGTCATCTTGATGATATCTTGCTAAATTAATTTGGTGTTATGCATAATGGATGAATAATTAAGGAGTTAATATGCTAGGTAAGTTTATGGTTAATGCATAGTTATGAGAATGATGGATAATAGATGGTTTTTGATGTGTCTCTAACTAATTATGATCACAATTAAGGGAAGGGCACCTATCGTTTAATAGTATAGTTATGGTAAGACCGGAAATATCGTATCCACAAGGACCAAGAGTACTAGTAATTACTATCTTCCTATTATCTAGCCTAATAATTGGAGTGATTTCTTTTAAACTAAAACTAATTAAAAGCACGAAAGAGAATGAATTGGGAAAATACTTTTAGACAACTTTATGAAAGAGGTAATACCCAAGGAAGAATCCACCTAGACTTCACTTATTACTTCTGATTCATACGATTTATTCACTTGACTTAATCTGTAGAAATCCCTAAATTATGTTAATATCTCTTTCAATACTAAAAACAACTGACTCTAGGTTGATTAATTGAAATCTCTTTCTAATTAAAACCCCTATCGTCGCATTAACTCGATCTATGGATTCCCTTATTAGATTTGACTCTAATCTGGCATATTTATGTCGCCCTATTTCTAGGGTTGCAATCAACTCCGCTTAATTGTTTTGATCTACTCTTAAACAGGGACTTTTGCTCCTCTGAAAAAGCACATTCGGCTTGAATCAATAACCTGAATTATCAAAACATGAATAAGAACTCACAATTAAGAATAAGAACAAGTATTTATCTTATAAATCAAATAGTAATAAGATCCATCTTAGGTTTCATCCCCTCGGGTATTTAAGGGATTTAGTTCATACTGATAGAGGGAAACATCTTAAAATAAGGAAAACAACAAAACATAAGAAAACCCAAAAACTTCAAGAGAAATTGATAGGAGATCTTTAGCCTTGATGGAAATCCTTCTTCCGAGCTGCTCCCGATAGCTGTCTTCGAGTATTTTCTTCCTTCTACTCTACGTGTCATTTTAGGTCCTCCCCTGGGGTGTTTATATAGGCTTTGGAACACCTTTCTTGGCCCACAAGTAGCCCTTTTCCGAATAGAATTAGACTTGGGTTTGGCAGGGACACGCCCGTGTACGATAGTCCAGGCCATGTTTGCTTCTGCTCGTCACACACGGCCATGTGGTCTTCCCGTGTGATATAGTCCAGGCCATGTTGATTTCCGAGGTAGGCCCATTTTGTCTATTTTTGGCCCGTATCTCGTTCTTTTCGACTCCCTAAGCTCTCCTGAGTGTAAAACATGAAATTCAAGGATTAGGAGCATCGAATTCATTAAATCTAATGAAAATTCATCCAAAAATAAGCCAAGCATGGGGTTAAAATATGTATAAATTAAGGTTTATCAAATATCCCCACACTTAAGTCTTTGCTTGTCCTCAAGCAAAATCCTCAACTCACAATTAAAATTAAACTTCCTTAATTCATAATTCTCATCAATAATGTCTCATCATAATTCGTAGATAATTCATGCATTGATAATTTAACTAAAAGAGTGCTAAAGATTCAAACAATCCAAGTCACAAATTTTTATAGCACGAAAACATAGGTGTTTCCCTTTACCTAAATAATCACCTTTAATTCAAAATCGATAAGAATTGACATCCTCACTAAAGATTCACTCAAATCACTCAATGTGTTTAAGGTTCAAATCAAGCACTCAAAAGTCAAACATGAAAAGTTATTACCATAGGCTTGCATGAAAATCAAATCTCCACCACTATAAAATGAGATGATACACAAATCAAAAGGTCTTTAAAGGGTTGTAACGAGGCTTGGGTTAAAGGTGTGGATAAAGGCTGAATTAGAGGGTTAAAAATCGAGATTGAATTGACAATTCACCTAACTAAAAAAATAAACTAATACTGAATAATTACAATAATAACACGAGCTTCTTCTCAAAATGTGAAATTGACCGCTTAAGCTCAAATAACAAAGAACTAATAATGATTTTTTTTAAGAATAAGAACAAGTAAGAATTTAACGACTGAAATATAGAACATAGTTAGGCAACTGATCAGATCAAATCTCGATAAAAAGCGGTTAAAAAAATAAGAAAAAATTCTCAATGAATAAAAAAAGAATGGGTCTTGGGTTAATATTAAGGGTGAATCAATAAACAGTTTATTAGGATCAAAGGGGTTCACTAGGGGTTAATTATGAAGGTTGGCTTTTTGGGATAAGTGGGTTAAAACCTAGGTGCTTATATCATCTCAGTGTATCAAATCAAGGATGTGGTCTCGACATGCATAATCAAAGCAAGTTCTAGAATAACAAATCAATATTGACACACTCATAACCAACAATAAAGTGAGTAAGAAAAGAATATGCTCTAAAAGGCTCAAAATCTCAAAAACTATGGTTTTTGATGTCAACCTTGCAAATTTCAAACTTCAAAGTAATATCTAGATTTAGGGAAACAGCCTAACAAATTTTTAATTCTGAAAATAGACTTATCATGCTTGATTCTCTAATGTCTTAAAGTTTAAACCATCACTGCACAATTACCTATGACTTAATCCAAAACACATCAATGAAAATCATAAGTCAATAGAAGTTTCATTCTAATAGTAATATGAGGAAATTACTTAAGAACAAGACATAATTCAGAGATTTTCTGATAATGATATAATTAAATAACCTCCCCACACTTAAGATGTACATTGTCCTCAATGTACAAAGATAGATAATGACAAGATAATAAGAGAATCATAAGAGAGGGAGAGAAGTGAAACTTCCTGAATTTTGGATGGAGTTCGTGAAAAGAAGCCTGATGAACGAGGTGGAGGTGAAGGTGGGGGAGAATACTTCGGTAGCACCTTGAACCTTTTGAAATCGAGTTAATGAAGCAGCCTGCATGAACTGGTCTATGAGGAAGTGGTGGCATATCTGCTGTAAAGTGGTCGCGCACGGGGACACCGCGCCGGGATCCTTCCACTTTTTTGAAGTAGGGATGGCGGCCTTGGTCCTGCCTCAAGTATTAGTCATTGTGTACCTAAAAACAATTTGCAATCACCACAAGTAATATCGAAACAGTCCTAAATAACAGGATATTCCTTACATAGTGAATTTAAAAGTTAAGCAAAAAGCAATATTTTTAAATTAATAAAACTAACTTATGGTACCCTAAGCTAAATCTAAATGGAATGAATAATAAGAACAAAATAATAAAGAAAATAATAAATAATAGAAAATAAATATGAATTCAAAATAAAGGTGAAAAAGATTGACCAACGGTAGCAAGGATGGGGGAAAGGCTGGCGGCATAAGGTGGTGGCTGGTGTTGTGGCGGTGCAACGGAAGACTAAGGGAAAGGGAAGGGAGGAGGGGGAGTTGACGGTGGCCGGAATGGGTGAGAGCGGCTAGGGTTTGGGGGGAAATTTGGGGAAGAAAGTGAACAGGAGAATGGGGTTTAAATAGGAGTTGGGACACACGGTCAGGGGCCACGCGCGTGTGCTCTATTTTTAGCCCGTGTGTTTCGTATATTTTGAATTAGGGCGTGTCTGAGAGTTGGCCCACGCCCGTGTTCTCGTGGGCGTGTTGGGTCACACGGTCGAAATGCACGACCGTGTGCTGCTTCGTTTGTTTCTCCCACGCCCGTGTAGAGGTTTATACGCCCGTATTAATTAGTCAGTATCGACCATGGCCTATAGGCACGAGTGTGTCGCACGCCCGTGTCACCTACTCAGTATCAACCACGCCCGTATCACACGGTTGATGTGTCTCTAACTAACTATGACCACAATAAAGGCAAGCGCACCTATAGTTTAATAGTATAGTTATGGTGAGACCGGAAATATCGTATCCACAAGGACCAAGAGTACTAGTAATTACTATCCTTTTATTATCTAGCCTAAAAATTGGAGTGATTTCTTTTTAAACTAAAACTAATTAATTAAAACACGACAAATAATGAATTAGGAAAATACTTTTAGACAACTTATGTGATGGAGGCAATACCTAAGGAAGAATCCACCTAGACTTCACTTATTACTTTTGATTCATATGATTTATTCACTTGACTTAATCCGTAGAAATTCCTGATTTATGTTAATATTTCTCTCGAGACTAAAAACAACTGACTCTAGGTTGATTAATTGAAATCTCTTTCTAATTAAAACCCCTATTGTCGCATTAACTCGATCTATGGATTCCCTTATTAGATTTGACTCTAATCCGATAGATTTTAAATAGCCTATTTCTAGGGTTGCAATCAACTCCGCTTAATTGTGTTGATCTACTCTTAAACAGGGTCTTTTGCTCCACTGAATAAGCACATTCGATTTGAATCAATAACCTGAATTATCAAAACAAGAATAAGAACTCACAATTAAGAATAAGAACAAGTATTTATCTTATAAATCAAATAGTATTAAGATCCGTCTTAGGTTTCATCCCCTTAGGTATCTAAGGGATTTAGTTCATACTGATAGAAGGAAACATCTCAAAATAAGGAAAACAACAAAACATAGGAAAACCCAAAAACTTCTAAAGAACTTGATGGGAGATCTTCAGTCTTGATGAAGATCCTTCCTCCGAGCTACTTCCAATGGCTGTCTTCGAGTATTTTCTGCGTTCTACTCTCCGTCCCCTTTTAGGTCACCCCCTAGGGTGTTTATATAGGCTTTAGAACACCTTACTTGGCCCACAAGTAACCTTTTTCGGATAGAATTAGACTTAGGTACGGCAGGGACACGCCCGTGTGACACGCCCGTGTGACACGCCCGTGTTTGATTCCTTAGACCGTGCTCACTTCTGATCGCCACACACGGCCATGTGGTCTGTCCGTGTACGTTGATCCAGGCCGTGTTGGTTTCTAAGGTAGGCCCATTTTGTCCCTTTTTGGCCCGTTTCTTGTTCTTTTTGACTCCCTAAGCTCTCCTGAATGTAAAACATGAAATTACGAGATTAGGAGCATCGAATTCATCAAATCTAATGAGAATTCATCCAAAAATAAGCCAAGCATGGGGTTAAAATATGTATAAATTAAGGTTTATCAAATATCCCCACACTTAAGTGTTTGCTTGTCCTCAAGCAAAATCCTCAACTCACAATAAGAATTAACTTCCTCAATTTACAATCCTCATCAATAATGTTTCGTCATAATTCATAGATAATTCATACATTGATAATTTAACTAAAAGAGTCTTAAAGATTCAAACAATCTAAGTCACAAATTTTTGTAGCACGAAAACATAGGCGTTTCCTCTTATCTAAATAATTACCTTTAATCCAAAACCGATAAGATTTGACATCCTCACTAAAGATTCACTCAAATCACTCAAAGTGTTTAAGGTTTAAAAATTATGCACTCAAAAGTCAAACATGAAAAGTTATTACCATAGGCTTGCATGAAAATCAACTCTCCACCACTATAAAATGAGATGATACACAAATCAAAAGGTCTTTAAAAGGGTTGTAACGGGGCTTGGGTTAAAGGTGTGGATAAAGGCTGAATTAGAGGGTTAAAATCGAGATCAAATTAACAGTTCACCTAACTAGAAAAATAGACTAACACTGAATAATTACATCAATTGAAAACTTATCACTAAAAATACAAGCTTTTTCTCTAAATGTGAAATTAACTGCTTAAGCTCAATTAATGAAGAACTAATTGTAACAACCCAAACCCGGCCCAAACATTACGACCGAATTTGATTTGTTACGGAGGAAAACCTTGTGAATCACCATTTCGATACCTATTTAATTTTTATTGAACTTTAAATTTGGTTATTTTTACTTTGGTTGTAATAAGGCCTCCATAAACTTTAGTTGTGTTTTTTTTATGTTGGATGTTTACTTTAAGCTATATTATTAAATTGAACCAAAATCACATGTTTTCTTAAGTTAACACGAAAAAGTTTAATCGTGCCATCGGGCACACTTGAAACTGGTATAACAATCGGACCTAATTAAACTTCCAACTTAAATCCAAGTATAGTTTTGGCAAGATAACCAAAAGCGAAGTTTTCAATAAAAATTAAATAGGTATCGAAATGGTGATTCACAAGGTTTTCCTCCGTAACAAATCAAATTCGGTCGTAATGTTTGGGCCGGGTTTGGGTTGTTACAAAATTGGTATCAGAGCCAAGTTCAAAGCTCGGCTGTGGGGGCCCAAGGCCCAAAAAATGTTTTAGTAGGCCTTTTTGAATTGTTTTTGGGTTTTAAGCGGCATGGCCCGAGTCTCCCAGACCGATCCGCCTGGTAAGTACATCTAAACCTCTTTGTGAATTATATTCTGTAGAAGGGTAGGAAGCATGGAACGTAGATAGACTTATAGGACTTGGACCCTAAGGCTAGATTGCTCAAACACAAACGAAGCATAAGACTTAAAGAACTAAACCAACCTATGACTTAGTCAATGAGCTAGGGTGTGGTAACCCCTGTACGCATGTCTAGGATTGGATCCGGAAGAGCTTGGTATTTAAGCAGTCCTCGTGACTCACCTCCTCTTCGCAGGTATCCTGCAGTGCGTAGCTTCCTGCTCACCCTAACTCGAAAGGCTCAGGTGGTGTGGTAACCTCTGCAATGCGCATGTCTAGAAAGGTTCGGTGAGAGCTTGGTATTTAAGCGGTCCGTGTGACCCACCTCCTCTTCACTTGAATTCTGCTGCAGTGCGTAGCTTGGGTTCACCCTGACCAGGAAGGCTCGGTCATAGGCTAAACACAATGATTAAAACCCGAAAAGGGAATTAGCCTTGTTTTTCAAAATAGAACGAAACAACAAGCCCTAATGTTTCCAAAACTTGTCCAATAACTCTCTTAAACCCTAGAACATTACTTTTACAACGTATTTCTCGGAAAACTTGACTTGTGAAAAATTACAGAAATACCCTTAGGAGTAAAATTACCAAAATGCCCCTGACCCATAAAATATTAATTCGATGGTTTTGCCCAAAAATTTCAACTATTCTACAAATATTCAATAACTTAGCTTTGGAAATCATCAGCAACATATTTTGGTTCGAAAATTACGAAAATACCCTCAGTAGGATAAAAGTCGAAAATACCCCAGGTTTAGAAATGGGCGTAAATGTCCGATGAGTGAATAGGTATGGAAAGTATTAAGGAATGGATGCATGAACTTCTTTGTGTGAACTAGGATAGGAAATCAAACATTGTTTGCTCGAAAGAATCTCTGATTAAATCTTATCCATAAAATTTCTCCGCGAGTAATAAAGTGAAACAAATGCTAACGCATAAAATTTTTCTTAATCGATTTAAAGCGCGGTAGATAGAATGAGCTCTAGAGGACGTGGGCGCCGTGGACGTGGTAGGGGTAGGATGATGGTGTGTCCGAACCCGTCAGTCGTGGACAAGGCTCGAGAAAATGAGGTACCATCGCCACCACCACCTCCTACTTTTAGAGCCGAGGAGCCGGAGTAGACCGGTGGCGAGTCGGTGATCGCAAGTCGTGTTGCGAGTCTTGGAGATGGTGGTCAATGGGTGGAAATGTAGGAGCTCGAAATTCGTCCCCGGCGACTCCGATCTAACGGAGCGGAGGTATTCCGAGGTGTGTCGAGTGGCACCCAGTCAATGGAATCAAGCTAGAGTCAACCGAAAGAATCATGGATGACCTTGACTTTGACCGAGGAAGAGAAGTCGAAAGGGGCGGTGTCGCTTCTAAAGATGAAGCGTGCGATGGTGGCTTACGGTTCGAGATGGGGCTACAGAGATGATTTGACTCAGGAGTATTTCGAACCAGCTTCATCGTAAAAAAGTATGTGGGCATTAGCTACACCGACGCCAGCAGAGAAAGGCTTTTCTCGGGATTAGTGCAAGGAACTAAGTCCGTGTCTCAATATGAGGCGAATTTCTAAGGTCGAGTAGATATGCGAGAGGCATCGTGGCTACCGAACATGAGCGCTGTGTGTCCTTTGAGGACGGACTCAGAGATGATTTAAGGTTACTGATTGCCCCACAAAGCAGTTCGTGAGTTCTCATCTCTAGTGGAGAAGGCTAAGGTAGCCAAGGAATCAAGGAGGCCGTGAGGTAGAACTATAGTAAGAACAATCGTAAGAGAAGTTTTGGGTCACCGGATCAAGCGGAAGTGCTCGAGAAAAGGCTAGGCCAAGTGGGCCCAATCAGCAAAGAAGGCCCACGATCGCTAATCGAGGCCGACTCAGTGCAATCGTGGAAAGACCCATTGGGGAGGTTGTTGGACCGGTGACAAAGGATGTTTTGAGTGTGGGTCTTTGGAGCATCGCGTCGAGATTGTCCTCGAAACTAGCTAAGAAGCGACGGAAGGCGTAACCGTACTCGGGATAGAAATGTAGGACCACGGAGGGTCGTGGTAATGGCAGAGGAAACAACGGTCCTAACCGAGGTCGTGGAACTCAAGGCGGGGTTCAGGGCAACACAGAGGCTAGGCGGCTGGCTTAGTTTACGCAGCAAGGTGTCGCGAAGAAGGTGACGCACCGGATGTCATAACCGATGCGTTTCTAATTTTCGGTTTTCCTTATGTTGCATTGATTGATGTGGGTTCGACGCACTCGTACATTGCTTGTAGTGTGGTAGGAACTATGGACCTAAACTCAAACCGCTTCTAGGAGATGACCGTAGTTAGCCCCTTAGGTCACTCCGTAGTCGTAAATAGACTTTATAGAGGCGTACCCTAGAACTCCAAGGGGTAGTATTTGTAGTCGATTTAATGGAACTACCGTTTGGGGAGTTCGATTTGATCCTTGGTATGGATTGGTTGGTTAAGTACCAAGCGAATTTAGATTGCGCGGCTAAAGCGCATGGTCCTTAAGACAGTGAAGGTGATGAAGTGGTTATGATAGGAGATAGAAGGAATTATCTATCCAATGTAGTGACCGCCTTGAAGGTGAAAAGATGGTCAAGAAGGGTTGTGAGGCGTATTTGGTTCAAATCAGTGCTTTGGAAGCTAAGGGTTAGTAATTGAAAAGGTCCGAACGGTTGGGGAATTTGTTGATGTATTCCCGGAAAGAACTTCCGGGTTTGCCTCCGGATCGAGAAGTCGAATTCGGTATAGACTTGCTACCGAACGGCACTGTGTCCATAGCACCATACCGAATGGCACCAAAGGAATTGGTGGAGCTAAAGGCTCAAATTCGGAGCTCTTGGATAGAGGTTTATACGACCAAGTATATCTCCGTGGGGAGCACTTTGTGTTGTTTGTCAAGAAGAAGGACGGTTCCATGCGGATGTGCATCGACTACCGTCGATTGAACAAGTTAACGATCAAGAACAAGTATCCGCTTGCCTCGGATTGACGACTTGTTTGATCAACCGAAGGGTGCCTCGGTGTTTTCAAGATAGACCTTAGGTCGGGATATCATCAACTTAAGGTAAAGGAGGTGGACGTTCACAAACGGCATTCCGAACTCGGTATGGGCATTTTGAGTTCTTGGTAATGCCATTCTGGTTGACCAATGCACCTGCGGCATTTATGGACTTGATGAATAGAGTTTTCCAACAATTATTTGGACCATTAAATCGTGGTGTTCATAGACGACATATTGGTTTATTCAAAGACGTAAGAGGAGCATGACAAGCATTTACGGATAGTTACGCAAAGTATTGAGGGGAAGCGGTTATATGCCAAATTCAGTAAGTGTGAATTTTGGCTTAGGAAGTGGCTTTCTTAGGTCATGTAGTATCACCAAGGAATTAGAGTGGACCCTCGCAAGGTTGAAGCAAAGTATTGGAGTGGAAACCACCTAGGACGGTGGTGAAAATACGAAGTTTTCTGGGTTTAGCAGGTACTATCGGAGATTCGTGGAAGGATTCTCTCTAATAGCAACGCCGTTAACTAAGTTGCTAAGGAAAGGTGTCCCATTTGTATGGACGGAGAAGCGTGAGCAAGAAAGCTTTGATAAGTTAAGGAAGATTTTGACTGGAAGCTCCGGTTTTGGTACACTGGCGAGAAAAGTTATTCACGGTTTATTGTGATGCATCTCACACCGGTTTGGGATGTGTGTTGATGCGAGGATGGGAAGGTAGTAGCCTATGCATCCCGTCAATTAAGACCGCATGAGGTTAACTACCCAACTCACGACTTAGAGTTAGCGGCGGTCGTCTTCGCTCAAGATATGGAGACATTACTCAGTATGGAGAGAAGTCGATGGTCTACACGGATCACAAAAGCTTGAGGTATCTTCCGACTCGTAAGGATCTGAATCGAGATGTCACGTCGGTGGATTGAACTACTAAAGGACTATGATTGTTCAATCGAGTACCATCCGGGTAAGGCTAATGTGGTAGCCGACGCATTGAGCCGGAAGGTGGTGACGGACTTAAGAGCAATGTTCGCTCGCTTAAGTCTCGTATGATGATGGAAGTCTTTTGGCGGAACTCCAAGTAAAGCCGACTTGGGTTGAGGAGGTTAAGGAAAAGCGATTAGTGGATGAGGGCTTGAGCTCTAAGAGGGTACAAGTTCAAGACGGTGGTTTGGAAGGGTACACCGATCTGTCTAGTGAAGGAGTGCTTTGTTTTCAAGGGCGAGTATGTATGCCAAAGGATACTGAATTAAAGCGAAAAATTCTCCAAGATGCACATAGCAGCCCATACGCTATGCATCCTGGGGAAGCAAGATGTATGGAGATTTGCGAAACTTGATTACGTGGCACAGGTTGAAGCGTGAGATAACGGAGTTCGTAGGGAAGTGTCCGACGTGTCGTGAGGTTAAGGCCGAACATCGGTCACCATCGGGACTACTTCAACCGATAAAGATCCTCAATGGAAATGGGAGAGGATCACCATGGATTTTGTTAGTGGGCTACCCTTACGCCCACCAAGAAGGATGCGCTTTGGGTAATTGTGGATCGCTCGACTAAATCAACCCACTTCATGCCGGTGAGAATGGATTACTCACTCCGAAGCTAGCGAAGTCGTATGTGGGTGAAATAGTGAGGTTGCATGGCGTGCGATGTCGATTATCTCGGATAGGGATCCCGATTCACGTCAAGGTTTTGGAAAGCGTTGCATCAAGCTTTGGGTACACGGTTAGATTTCAAGACGGCTTTCCATCCACAAATCGACGGACGATCGGAAAGGGTGATACTGATTTTAGAAGACATGTTAAGAGGTCGTGTCTTGGATTTTAGTGGTAGTTGGGAGGAGTACCTACCATTAGCGGAATTCGCTTATAACAATAGTTATCAAGCGAGTATTCAAATGGCTCCATACGAGGCCCTATATGGACGAAAGTGTCGTACTCCTACATGTTGGACTGGAGTTGGGAGAAAGACAAGTTCTGGTCCAGAATTGGTAACCGAGACGGAAGACAAAGTCAAGGTGATTCGGTCTCGTCTCAAGGAAGCATCGGATAGGCGTAAGTCTTATGCCGATCTCAAACGCAAGGAAATGGAATATCTTTGTGGGAGACAAAGTCTTTCCGAAAGTGTCGCCTTGGAAAAAGGTGTTGAGATTTGGACGGAAAGGAAGTTAAGCCCAAGGTTCATCGGGCCATATCTTTGTTGTGAAGCGAGTAGGACCGATGGCTTATCACCTAGAGTCGCCCGCAGAATCGAGTCGATTCATGACGTATTTCATGTGTCAATGCCGAGACTTGAGGCAGTATCGGTCAGATCCTTCGCACGTTGTGCCGCGAGCAGAGATCGAGGTGAACTTCGGATTTATCTTTTGAAGAAGAACCGGTTCAGATTGTAGACCGAGAGGTGAAAGTTCTACGTAGGAAGGCGGTGCCTTTAGTGAAAAGTGTTATGGCGGAACCACGGAGTGGAAGAAGCTACGTGGGAGCCCGAGGAGGTGATGCGGCAGCAATACCCCCATCTCTTTTGATCAAGGAATTTCGAGGACGAAATTTATTTTAAGGGGGGTAGAACTGTAACATCCCAAATATGGGGTTATTTGGAATTTGACTATTTTCTTGTTATGAATCACGTGATATTATTAATGGAATAATAGAGCTTAATTTAAGGCTTTGAGTGTGCCCGGTTTGATAGAGAAATTTCAGTTTTTAATTTTAAAAGAAGGGAGCCTTAGTAAGTGGGTGTTATAAGAATAAATGTGGGTAATTTAACACTAATTAGGCCTTGGATAAGTGGCAAAGCAAGCCCACTTAAGAGCTAGCATGTGACGCCACATCAAGAGGAAGGGAGAGCCTTGGTTCGAGTCACGAAATCCTCCTTTTTGTTTTTATTTGGACGGCACAAGGGGGGAGAGTTTTTCTCCCTTCAAACTCTTTTATTAAATAGTATTAATAAGAGATAATATGAACATTGAAAATAGATTTTTAATTGTTTAATCTCAAGGATAATGGGAGATAAATGAGGATTACTAGGAGATTATTTTTATTAATTCAAAATTGTTTGAATTAAATCAAGTGGGTGGCCTAGAGAAAAACTAGGTGTTGGCCGAATGTGGGACTCCTTGTTGAAGAGGAGTGGGCTGACTAGGAGACTGAGTATAGGGGAGAGTGCGAATTCTCTTAAGGCACCTATTCATTTGATTCTTCTTCTTTTCCCTTTGCAAATAGCCGAATTTCCTCTCTCTCATCTTCTAATATTTTTCCACTTCTTTCTCATTCTCTCAAAACCAAACCACCATTGACATCTTCCTCATTTTCTTCTTTTTGCTTAACACCAAGAACCCTCTACTCCTTTCTTTGCCGAAACCCTATCTCCTTTTTCCACTATTTCTTTCTTTCCTCCTCTTTAGCCTAACATACTCCATTGTGGTGCCAAATCTCTTTTCTTCCAAAAAGATCTACTTTGGCCGAATATCAAGTGGGCATAGGTTCTTCCCAAGAGTTCCTCTCCAATCAGTTGTAAAGGGTAAGTAATGGCCGAATGTCCATCTCCCTTTCTCTTCTTTCTTTGTCGATTTCTTTTACAAGGGGAAGTGTCGATTTCGGCAAAAGGTTAACAAGGCTTCTAAACGTTGATAAACGATCTCTCCTAGGTACCCCAAGTTTGTGAAGAAGTCGACCCAAACTCCTAATCTCTAGCATTCGGCTTTGGTAAGTAGTGGTAAGAAGATTTCCTTTAGTTTACTATTCGCTTAAGCCAAAGGCTAATAACTCTAGTGATGGCCGAATGTAGGAGTGGAGCAGAATCGCATACCAAGTACCGAAGTGAGTACTCAAGGGGTGATAGGTAAGGTTCGGGTTCATAAGGAACCCTTCTAATAATTTGACTTGGCCGAATAGGCCATAGTACTAATATGAGTATTTGGCCGAATATAGGGATCAGAGATCTAGAGTGGCCAACGTTTCTTTTTCAGGATTTAGAGCATCCAAGGGTGACAGTGTGTACATACACACTTATAGCGATTAATGTTGTGTTATATATATATATATTGTATGTAAATCGCTTGATGTAGATGCGAATTGGTACCTTAACGGTACAAGTGAGGATCCCGTAAGTCTCTCGTTGATATGAGATTACTTTAATGCTTTTGGGAAGCATGGTTTATTGATACATGTGATGAATGCATGAGATCTGTTGTTAACTTGTTTACCTACTATGGGCTATATGAGAGGAGGGGCGGTGATGTTTCGTGGCCGTCTTGTGAGCACCGTTGTTTTGGTAACACACCGTGACTATATGTCACCGAGGTTTGGTACCTCCAGAGGTTTGGCACCTCATAGCGACTTGTCCTCGTGGTTAACACCACCGTGGGTTGGCCCCACTTGAGATATGGGATCGTCTGCGCGCTGATTTGGTATCACACGATGGGTTGGCCCCATCACCCGATTTGTGTCTACGGACACCGTGCTTTGGTAGCACATTGTGACTATATGTCACCAAAGTGGTTTGGCACCACCAGTGTTTTGGTAACACATTGTGACTACGGTCACCATGGTTTGGTACCACATGGGGTAGACAAAGGCGTTTGGTTGGCTAGGTTGGGCACAGGATACTCGCATATTAACCGTTATATGTTGTGTATGAAATGTTGTTTTTAAACGGGGAAGGGTTACATATCGAGTCTTGGTGACTCACCTTCTCCTTTAACATTTTTCAGTGACTCGTAGATGGCGGTTGAGGAGCCAGTTGGACTCGAGGTGGCCATGCAAAGGATTTAAATTTATTGAACTTTAAATTTGGTTATTTTTACTTTGGTTGTAATAAGGCCTCCATAAACTTTAGTTGTGTTTTTTTTATGTTGGATGTTTACTTTAAGCTATATTATTAAATTGAACCAAAATCACATGTTTTCTTAAGTTAACACGAAAAAGTTTAATCGTGCCATCGGGCACACTTGAAACTGGTATAACAATCGGACCTAATTAAACTTCCAACTTAAATCCAAGTATAGTTTTGGCAAGATAACCGAAAACGAGAAGTTTTCAATAAAAATTAAATAGGTATCGAAATGGTGATTCACAAGGTTTTCCTCCGTAACAAATCAAATTCGGTCGTAATGTTTGGGCCGGGTTTGGGTTGTTACACTAATAATGAATATATTTCCAACTTCTCTTTTTTTTTTAGAACAAGTATTTGATATAAGATGAATTTAATTACTGAAATAAAGAATGTAGTTAGGCAATTGATCAAATCAAATCTCGAAAAAAAAAGGGAGTCAAGAAAAGTGGGGATAACAAATCACATAACTAGGTTTCATATTATTATTAGTGGTTGAGTCAAGAAAACGGTTTATTAGGCTAAAAAGGGTTCACTAGGGGTTAATTATGAAGGTAGGCTTTTTAGTGGAATAAGTGGGTTAAAACCTAGGTGCCTTTATCATCTCAGTATATCAAATAAAAAATGTGGTCTCGACATGTATAATTGAAGCAAGCTCTAGAATAACAAATCAATATTGACACACTCATAATCAATAAAGTGAGCAAGAAAAGATATATGCTCTAAAAGGCTCAAAGACTCACAAAATTTATGGTTTTTGATGTCAACCTTGTACATTTCAAACTTCAAAGTAATATTTAAATTTGGGGAAACATCCTAAAAAAATAATAATTTAATTACGAAAAATAGACTTGTCATGCTTGATTCTCTAATGTCTTAAAGTTTAAACCATCAATGCACAATTACCTATGACTTAATCTGAAACATATCAATGACAATCATAAATCAATAGAAGTTTCATTCTAACAGTAATATGAGAAAATTACTTAAGAACAAGGCATAATTCAGTATTGTTGACACCTCCCCACACTTAAGATGTACATTTTCCTCAATGTACAAAGATAAATAATGACAACATAGTAAGAAAATCATAAGAGAGGGAGAGAAGTGAAACTTCCTAAATTTTGGATGGAGTCAAAGAAAAGAAACGGTGTAAAGTTGGGCAGGGGTGGTGGATACTCCGGTGGTGGTGTGGTCGTTCCTTAATAGCCCCTTGAACCTAAATTAAAGAAATCAAAATGTAATAATATAACTTAAAGACAAGAAAGATAAAAGAAAATAATTTAAAAATGAAAATAAAAGAAAAAGAAAAAATAAATGGACTCAAATGTCCTTGTCTTGTCGAGTAAATGAAGCGGTCGGCATGAACTTATGTGGAGTGGTCGCGCACGGGGATACCGCGCCAGGATCCTTTCGCTTTTTCGACATGGAGATGGTGGCTTTGCTCTTGCCTCTAGTATTTAATCTTTGTGTACGGTGGTAAGGATGGTGGTTGGTGTGGTGGTGGTGTAAAGAAAGAGTAAGGGAAAGGGGGAAAGGAAAATGAAGGGAGAAGATAATGGGAAAAGAAATGGGTGTGGTGGCTAGGGTTAGGTAGAAGAAAAATTGGGGAAGAAAATGAACAGAAGAAGGGGGTTTAAATAGAAATCGTGGCATCTGGTAGCTGCCCACGCCCGTGTACCCTGGGCGTGTTAGGTCACATGGTCGAGTCGCACGGCCGTGTGATGCTTCGTTCGTTTCTCCTACGGCCGTGTAGAGGTTTCCACGCCCATGTCATTTGATCAGTATCGACCACGGCCTAGGGACACGGGCGTGTTGCACACCCGTGTTACTTTCCCAGTGTCGACCACGGCCGTATAGCACGGCCGTGGCATTTTATCACAGCCCGTGTTTTGGGAAAATTGTCGTCCTTAGTTCGCACGGTCTCTGCCACGCCGATGTGCGTATTCATGGTGTCCACACGGCCACAGCCACACCCGTGTGCAAGGCCGTGTGGTAGGGAAACCTGCGTTTTATTAATTTGGTTAGTTTTTAGTTAGGTGCTAAAAATTAACAATATGAAAATTAAAGGGGTTAGTGCTCGGGTTGCCTCCCGAGAAGCGCTCGTTTAAAGTCTTAAGCTAGACTTACATTTCATTCGTATAATCATGGTGGTTTGAGTAGTTGAAACTCCTCATTCTTGCTATCAATTGTATTAAAATACGGTTTTAGACGAGTACGATTTACCTTAAAGGTGTCAAATTGAGAATGAGTTACCTCGACTGTACCATATGGGAAAGTATTAAGTACCGTGAAAGGAGTTATTCTATTAGGTTCAGAAGTGGCAACACGAGGATCTGTATTATCCATTAGTACTCGGTCTCCAACTTTGAAGTAGTTTACTTCGTCTTTAGGCTCGTTATGGAGTTGCCTCGGTTTTGCTTCGTGTGTGCTTGGTTTCTCCTTAACATGTGTCTTCCACTCGTCTAGTTCATCGATCTAAAGCCTTCGCTCCTCATGAGTTATTTCTTTGTTGGCACGAGGTCTAGGATATGGCTCAGTTGTGCAATTTCGTGGTGCTTCCTGAATAGAATGTTGAACCAAATGGTCATTAATAGAATTTATGTTCTCACCTTTATTACTCGATGTCCTAGCCGAGTCAAGAGCCTGAAGAGTGACCGTTTCGTCACCTATACGAAGTGTGAGTTCACCTGTACCAACATCAATTCGAGTTTTAGCAGTTGCTAAAAAGGGTCTTCCTAAAATTAAAGGAACATTATTGTCCTCATCCATGTCTAAAACAACAAAGTGTACTGGGAATATAAATTTATCAATTTTTACTAGTACATCTTCGATTATACCCCTAGGAACTCTAATAGTTTTATTAGCCAATTGAATGCTCATCCTAGCTTGTTTGGGTTTCCCAAGACCTAGCTGTTTAAACATTTTATAGGGCATAACATTTATGCTTGCCCCTAAATCTGCTAAAGCATTATTAACAGATAAACCACCAATTAAGCAAAGAATCGTAAAACTCCTTGGATCTTTTAACTTTTTTGGTAGTCTATTTTGTAAGATTGCTGAGCACACTGCATTTAGCTCCACATGCGACGCCTTGTCTAACTTTCGTTTGTTTGTCAAAAGCTCTTTTAAATTTTTTTTTGAATTGGGCTGTAACAATCCGGTTTGCACCCTAGTCAGAACAGTGGTTTCAGGACCACAAATCTGAGTCCGAATAATATTTTTAATATTATTTTCTGTGCCGTTGATAAGTGATTAAGCATGTGCTAAATTTCCGTAAGTTAAATTGCTCGTTTGTGTGTTTAATTTGATGAAAGGATTGAATTGCATTATATGTAAAACTAGCTTGCTATTTATTAAAGTACCTATGTGTTGTGGCTTTTTAAATAAGGAAGCCTTATGTGGAAATTAAGCCAATTATAAGATAGTGGGTAATTAAATGACAAAATAACCTTATTGTTATTTGTCTTATATGTTTAATGAATGGATAAAATAGTAAAATGCATAATAATATGTTTGTAATAAAATAAACAAATGAAAAGATGAATGTTATCATCTTTGGGGTGCCGAAAGTTTGAAGAAAGAAAAAGAAGAAAACTTGCTAGGGCATTCGGTCATTGTATTGCAAAATTAAGGTATGTTTTTGCTTTGGATTTTGATGATTTTATGTTTTTGAGATTGTTGCTTAGTCTACTATCAAGCCCATATCTCAATTTAATGAATTTATGTTGTTTATGAGATGTGCCATTGATGATATGTTGAGATTTGTGATGATTTAAGGTGTTAAATGAAAGATTTGAGCTAGATGAACATACTTTGTTCTTGAATTTTTGATGAATTTAGCTAATTAGGGCTAAATTGAGAAAATAGTAACTTGAGGGACTAAATTGCAAATTTGATGGAAAAATAGGGGCTTGTATGAGATGTATGAACATTCGGCTAAGCATGGTTAAAAGATGATTTTAGGAATTTGATGTTTTGAGAAATATGGACTAAATTGATAAATTGTGCAAATGTGAGGGTTAATTTGCAAATAACCCTAAATGTGTGTCCTTGGATTGAATTGAATGAGTTAGTGAATAAAAGAGTTAATTCTGAATATGTATAGATCAAGAACCGAGGAAACGGACTTAGACCGAGGGAAGGCGAAAGTAACCGAGTAGCCGTTTCTATTTCCGATAAATTGAATCCGAGGTAAGTCATATTGCAAATAAATGTGATTGTATTAAATTGAGCATATTTATATAACTATTGATGACAATGAATGCTTATGAGATGCTATGTATATGAATTCCGAGACAAGGTCGATATAGTGATAAGTCCGAGAAGTCCCGTACGAACCTAGGAATACATAAGTATCTGTTCTGTCTTATCATGTAAGACCACGTCTGGGACGTCGGCATTGATTTGAGATTTTGTGTAAGACCACGTCTGGGATGTTGGCATCGTTATGATCTCTACGTGTAAGACCACGTCTGGGACGTTGGCATCGATATGATCTCTACGTGTAAGATCATGTCTGGGACATCGGCATCGTTTTGATTCGTGTAAGACCCTGTCTGGGACAGTGCCATCGATATTCGAGTGCATGTAAGACCTCGTCTGGGACGTTGGCATTGTACTATTATTCCGAGCTTTCTGAGTATCCTATTAGGTTCCTAACGGTTCAACGGGCAAGTCTGGGATACGAATGGCTAAGTGAATTGTAAATCCGTTTCAGGTACGTTGATATATACACTAAGTGTGTATATAAGGTAAGTACCTACGTGACCATACTATGATGATTATGTATATTGGAATAACAATATGATATGTGAAAGTAAGCATGAATGAGCTATGTTTATATAAGACTTTGAATTGATGAATGTGACAAATATGGTCAAGTACATGGACCAAAGTATATATGTGATAGTTGCTAAGTTATTAAGATGTGCCAATGTACCTATGTGCATATATGCCTTTCATGCTAAGTTTGTTTGTATTATGACTTACTAAGCTTTTGGAAAGTTTACTCTGTGTGTATGTTTTTCTCTGTTTTATAGGTCGTCAAAGCTACTGAAAGCTCGGGACCGTCAAGGATCGTCATCATACTACTAAACTCATTTTGGTACACTTTGGAAATGTATATAGCTAGATATGGCATGTATAGGCTAGTATTTGTTATAAGTTTGTTACCTGAACTTAGCCATGTAATTTGGCTAGCTATGGGTTGAGAATTTGCTTGAATGAATGTGATTTGTAATGTATGTTTTGGTATGTTCTTGGTTGCTAAATGGGCATGAGATGTCTTGATGATTTTGCTTGTAGGTAAGACCCAAATGGGTGGCATTTTGGCCTTGCAAATGGCCTATGATGTCACACGGTTGTGGCACACGGGCGTGCCTAGTGACCGTGGGGCTATGTCAGTAGCTAGTATAGGAGAACACGGCCAAGACACACGGGCGTGTCTAGTAGCCGTGTGAAAAAGTCAGTAAATGGCCTAAAAGTACACGGCCTTAGCACACGGGGTGCTGGGTGGCCGTGGGTGTAAGGTCAGTTTCGACCACGGCCAAAGTACACGGGCGTGCTTGGTGGCCGTGGATGTAAAGTCAGATTCGACCACGGCCAAGGTACACGGGCGTGCTTGTTGGCCGTGGAGTTAAGTCAGATTCAACCACGGGGAGGACACACGGGGGTGTCTAGCAGCTGTGGGAGGCACACGGCCTACCCACACGGGCGTGTAACCCCTGAATCTTTGAAAAGTTTTAAATTTCCGAGCATGACTGTATGTGATTCGGTTTAGTCCCGACCCGGTTTATAAGCATGTTTTAGGTCTCGTTGACTGTTTTAAGGGACATTATGTTTGAGATTGATGGTTGAAGGTATGAACTTCTGAAAACGTTTCTGATCTGTCCGGTAATGCCTTTAACCCTAATTCGGCGACGGATACGGGTTAGGGGTGTTACATTTGGTTGGTATTAGAGCTACGGTTTAGTCGATTCTCGGACTAACATAGCGTGTCAGAGTCTAGCTATACATGCCATATATCTGAACTGTGATAGCGTGATGAATCCTGACGTGTAAAAATGTGATTTCTGTATAGTAATGGATCCCGAAAGAGCCGTAGCTGACAGCGTAGAAAGTAATGCGCCTACTCCCGCGCAAGGGACAGCGCCCTCTAATCCGAGACCGGCTACGAGCGGTCAAGAGGGAGAAGCTAAACAAGCTTTGTTCCAGATGATGAGTGAATGGTTCACTCAATTTGTAAAGAATAACCCGACTATTTTGCAACCTCCACCCCCGGTTATTCCCCCTCAGACTACAGTTCTGCCACCGGTTATGTATTCGAATCTGTTGAATAAGCCTCCGATTGATAAAATCCGTAAATATGGGGTAGAAGTGTTTAGGGATACCAGTGAGGACGATGCTGAGAAAGCTGAGTTCTGGTTAGAAAGCACGATCCGGGTATTTGATGAGATGTCTTTGACTCTGGAAGAATGCATAAAGTGTGTTGTATCATTGCTCCGATATGCAGCTTATCAATGGTGGAAAACTTTGATCTCTGTTGTTCCAAAGGAACGGGTGACATGGGACTTCTTTCAGATCGAGTTCCGGAGGAAATATATCAGCGAGAGATTCGTTGATCAGAAATGAAAGGAATTTCTAGATTGAAACAAGGCCGAATGACTGTTACGGAATATGAACGAGAGTTCGTGAGACTGAGTCAGTATGCTCGAGAATGTGTATCATCTGAAGCTATAATGTGTAAAAGATTCGAAGATGGTCTTAATGAAGACATTCGTTTGCTAGTCGGAATCTGAGAAATAAAAGAGTTCGTAGTACTCGTTGATCGAGCATGCAAAGCTGAAGCACTTGGGAAAGATAAAAAGAAAGCTGAGTCAGAAGCCCGAGAAGTGAGAAAGAGATTTCAGAGTAGATCATTTCAGTCCGCTTCAAAGAAATTTAGAGATGATCAAAGCCATTCGTGAGTTAATATGGGATATTCGAAAAGAAATCGAGATAGATCACTTCAGTAGCAAGTGTTGGAAATGTACGATCTGAGAAACCAGAATGTAAGCATTGTGGGAAAAGACATCCGAGAAGCTGTAGAATGAATGACAGAGCTTGCTTCAGATGTGGATCACTTGATCATTTTATCCGTGATTTCCCTGAGTCGGTTGAGCCAGAGACTGTTCAGAATCTGAGATCGAATAATGCACCTGTGAGAGGTAGACCTTCGAAGAATGTAAGAAATGTCAGTGGTAGTCAGAGAACTACGAGAGAGACTGTTGCGAGATCCGAAGCTAGAGCGCCTGCCAGAGCGTATGCTATTCGAGCTCATGAAGAAGTTTCATCACCAGATGTTATAACGGGTACTTTTACTCTTTATGATACTTCTGTAATTGCATTGATAGACCCTGGTTCTACGCATTCGTATATATGCATGAATTTAGTATTCAGTAAGACTTTGCCTGTAGAGTCTACTGAGTTTATTATAAAAGTATCGAACCACTTAGGTAAAAGTGTCTTGGTTGACAAAGTATGTAAGAATTGTCCGTTAATGTTTCGAGATATCTGTTTCCCTGCTGATCTGATGCTTTTGCCATTTGATGAGTTTGATATCATTCTGGGTATGGACTGGTTGTTTTTGCATGATGCTATTGTGAACTGTAAAAGAAAGACTATTGATTTGAGGTGTCCGAATAATAAAATTGTACGAGTTGAGTATGATGATTTGAATGGATTGCCTACTGTGATATCTGTATTGAAAGCTCAAAGTTATGTGAAAAAGGGGTATGAGTCATATTTTGCTTATGTGATTGATTCGAAAGTATCTGAAAAGAAAATTGAATTAGTGCCTATTGTTTGTGAGTTTTCTGACGTATTTCCTGAAGAGTTATCGGGTTTGCCTCCAATTCGTGAAGTTGAGTTTGGTATTGAGTTGTTACCTGGTACTACACCTATATCGATAGCTCCGTATAGAATGGCACCAACAGAGTTGAAAGAGTTAAAGTCACAGTTGCAAGAATTGACCGATAGAGGGTTTGCTAGACCGAGTTTCTCGCCTTGGGGTGCTCCTGTTCTGTTTGTGAAAAAGAAAGATGGCACGATGAGAATGAGCATCGATTATCGTCAGTTGAATAAGGTGACTGTAAACAATAAACATTCGTTGCCCAGGATTGATGATTTATTTGATCAGTTAAAATGAGCTACTGTATTTTCTAAGATTGATCTGAGATCAGGGTACTATCAGTTGAGAGTTAAAAATTCAGACATACCGAAAACTACTTTCAGAACAAGGTACGGGCAGTACGAGTTTCTAGTTATGCCCTTTGGACTAACCAATGCTCTTGCTATTTTTATGGATTTGATGAACAGAATTTTCAGACCGTATCTAGATCAATTTGTCCTCGTATTCATTGATGACATTTTGATTTATTCACGTGATGAGATTGAACATGCTGAGCATCTGAGAATCGTATTGCAAACTCTGCGAGAAAAGAAATTGTATGCGAAATTCAGCAAATGTGAATTCTGGTTGCGTGAGGTTAGTTTTCTGGGACATATTGTGTCAGCTTCTGGAATTTGAGTCGATCTGAGCAAGATTTCTGCTATTCTGGATTGGAAACCTCCGAGAAACGTATCTGAAGTTCGTAGCTTTCTGGGCCTAGCTGGTTATTACCGTCGATTTGTAAAAGGATTTTCAGTGATAGCTACTCCGTTAACTAGATTGCTTCAGAAAGATAGAAGGTTTGAATGGTCCGATAAATGTTAGAAAAGCTTTGATCAGTTGAAAACTCATTAATCAAGCTCCGCTTTGATCTGACAATTTCGGTAAGGAATTTGTGATATACAGTGATGCTTCGCTGAATGGTCTGGGATGTGTATTGATGTAGGAAGGCAAAGTCATAGCTTATGCCTCGAGACAATTGAAGCCTCATGAGAAGAACTACCCAACACACGACCTTGAGTTAGCTGCGATTGTGTTCGCACTAAAGATTTGGCGTCATTATCTGTTCGGTGAGAAATGTCACGTGTTTTCAAATCATAAAAGTTCGAAATATTTGATTACTCAGAAAGATTTGAACTTGCGTTAGAGAAGATGGTTAGAGCTGTTAAAAGATTATGAACTTCTGATAGATTACCATCCGGGTAAAGAAAACATTGTTGCTGATGCATTGAGTAGAAAATCATTGTTTGCATTAAGTGCTTTGAATACTCAGTTAAATCTGTCTGAAGATAGTTCTGTGTTAGTTGAATAAAAAGCAAAACCGTTGTTTATACAGCAAATATGTGATGCTCAGAAATCTGATAATGAGTTATTAGCGAAACGAGCTCAGTGTGATTCAAATTATGAATCTGAATTTTGAATTGTTGATGATTGCTTGAGATTCAGAGATTGTGTCTGTGTTTTGAGAAATCTGGAATTGATTCAGTTGATTTTAAATGAAGCACATAATAGTCATCTATTTGTTCATCCGGGGAGTACTAAAATGTACCATGATTTGAAGCGACACTATTGGTGGTCTGGTATAAAGCGTGATATTTCTGACTTTCTTTCAAAATGTTTAATCTGTCAGCAAGTCAAACCCGAACATCAAGTTCCGTCTGGGTTGCTACAACTGATACTGATTCCTGAGTGGAAATGGGATAGAGTGACAATGGATTTTGTTTCTGGTTTGCCTCAGACTCCGAGAAAGAAATATGCGATATGGGTCGTAATTAATCGATTGACGAAATCTGCCCATTTTATTTCGGTAAGATCTGACTATTCACTTGATAGATTAGTCGAGCTTTATATTTCTGAGATTGTTAGATTGCATGGGGTGCCACTATCTATTGTGTCAGATAGGGACCCGAGGTTTACATCGAGGTTCTGGAAGAAATTGCAAGAAGCTTTAGGCACGAAACTGCATTTCAGTACAGCTTTTCATCCACAAACAGATGGTCAATCCGAGCGAATTATTCAGATTCTTGAAGATATGTTAAGATGCTGTATACTTGAGTTTAATGGTTCGTGGGAACAGAATTTGCCATTGATTGAATTTGCATACAATAATAGTTTTCAGACGAGCATCAAAATGGCACCATATGAAGCTCTGTACGGACGTAAATGTCGTACACCTCTGTATTGGACTGAGCTCAATGAAAGTAAGCTACATGGAGTTGATTTGATAAAACATTCAGAACAGAAAGTGAAACTGATCCGAGATTGTTTGAAAGCCGCATCTGATCGTCAGAAGTCTTATGCAGACTTGAAACGAAAAGATATAGAATTTAAAATCGGCGACAAAGTATTTCTAAAAGTGTCACCATGGAAGAAAGTACTTCGTTTCGGACGTAAAGGCAAGTTGAGTCTGAGATTCATCGGACCGTATGAAATCATTGAGCGAGTTGGACCTGTTCCATATCGATTGTTGTTGCCTTCTGAGCTAGAAAAGATACATAATGTATTCCATGTCTCGATGCTTCGTAGATATCGATCCGATCCGTCACATGTGATTGCTCCATCTGAAATTGAAATCCGATCTGATATGTCATACGAAGAGGAACCGATCCGTATCTCAACTCGTGAAGTGAAAGAGTTGAGAAATAAGAAAATTCCGATAGTGAAAGTATTGCGGAATCGACACGGAATTAAAGAAACAATTTGGGAGCCGGAAGATTTAATGAGACAGCAATATCCGACTCTGTTTAACGGTAAGATTTTCAGGGACGAAAATCCCTAAGGGGGGAGAATTGTAACAGTCCGATTTGCACCCTAGTCAGAACAGTGGTTTCAGGATCACAAATCCGAGTCTGAATAATATTTTTAATATTATTTTTTGTGCCGTTGATAAGTGATTAAGCATGTGTTAAAATTCCGTAAGTTAAATTGCTCGATTGTGTGTTTAATTTGACGAAAGGATTGAATTGCATTAAATGTAAAACTAGCATGCTATTTGTTAAAGTACCTATGTGTTGTGGCTTTTTAAATAAGGAAGCCTTATGTGACAATTAAGCCAATTATAAGATAGTAGGTAATTAAATGACAAAATAACCTTATTGTAATTTGTCTTATATGTTTAATGAATGGATAAAATAGTAAAATGCATAATAATATGTTTGTAATAAAATAAACAAATGAAAAGATGAATGTTATCATCTTTGGGGTGCCGAAAGTTTGAAGAAAGAAAAAGAAGAAAACTTGCTAGGGCATTCGGTCATTGTATTGCAAAATTAAGGTATGTTTTTGCTTTGGATTTTGATGATTTTATGTTTTTGAGATTGTTGCTTAGTCTACTATCAAGCCCATGTCTCAATTTGATGAATTTATGATGTTCATGAGATGTGCCATTAATGATATGTTGAGCTTTGTGATGATTTAAGGTGTTAAATGAAAGATTTGAGCTAGATGAACATACTTTGTTCTTGAATTTTTGATGAATTTAGCTAATTAGGGCTAAATTGAGAAAATAGTAACTTGAGGGACTAAATTGCAAATTTGATGGAAAAATAGGGGCTTGTATGAGATGTATGAACATTCGGCTAAGCATGGTTAAAAGATGATTTTGGGAATTTGATGTTTTGAGAAATATGGACTAAATTGATAAATTGTGCAAATGTGAGGGTTAATTTGCAAATAACCCTAAATGTGGGCCCTTGGATTGAATTGAATGAGTTAGTGAATAAAAGAGTTAATTCTGAATATGTATAGATCAAGAACCGAGGAAAACGAACTTAGACCGAGGGAATGCGAAAGTAACCGAGTAGCCATTTCTATTTCCGATAAATTGAATCCGAGGTAAGTCATATTGCAAATAAATGTGATTGTATTAAATTGAGCATATTTATATAACTATTGATGATAATGAATGCTTATGAGATGCTATGTATATGAATTCTGAGACAAGGTCGATATAGTGATAAGTCCGAGAAGTC
The DNA here is from genome assembly GCA_025698515.1 of Gossypium sturtianum. Classification (NCBI taxonomy): domain Eukaryota; kingdom Viridiplantae; phylum Streptophyta; class Magnoliopsida; order Malvales; family Malvaceae; genus Gossypium; species Gossypium sturtianum. Next base: position 58,473,847 of record CM046952.1, read on the forward strand.
CCGTACGAACCTAGGTATACATAAGTATCTGTTCTGTCTTATCATGTAAGACCACGTCTGGGACGTCGGCATTGATTTGAGATTTCGTGTAAGACCACGTCTGGGACGTGGGCATCGTTATGATCTCTACGTGTAAGACCATGTCTGGGACATCGGCATCGTTTTGATTCGTGTAAGACCCTGTCTGGGACAGTGGCATCGATATTCGAGTGCATGTAAGACCTCATCTGGGACGTTGGCATTGTACTATTATTTCGAGCTTTCTGAGTATTCTATTAGGTTCCTAACGGTTCAACGGGCAAGTTTGGGATACGAATGGCTAAGTGAATTGTAAATCCGTTTCAGGTACGTTGATATATACACTAAGTGTGTATATAAGGTAAGTACCTATGTGACCATACTATGATGATTATGTATATTGGAATAACAATATGATATGTGAAAGTAAGCATGAATGAGCTATGTTTATATAAGACTTTGAATTGATGAATGTGACAAATATGGTCAAGTACATGGACCAAAGTATATATGTGATAGTTGCTAAGTTATTAAGATATGCCAATGTACCTATGTGCATATATGCCTTTCATGCTAAGTTTGTTTGTATTATGACTTACTAAGCTTTTGGAAAGCTTACTCTGTGTGTATGTTTTTCTCTGTTTTATAGGTCGTCAAAGCTACTGAAGGCTCGGGACCGTCAAGGATCGTCATCACACTACTAAACTCATTTTGGTACACTTTGGAAATGTATATAGCTAGATATGGCATGTATAGGCTAGTATTTGTTATAAGTTTGTTACATGAACTTCGCCATGTGATTTGGCTAGCTATGGGTTGAGAATTTGCTTGAATGAATGTGATTTGTAATGTATGTTTCGGTGTGTTCTTGGTTGCTAAATGGGCATGAGATGTCTTGATGATTTTGCTTGTAGGTAAGACCCAAATGGGTGGCATTTTGGCCTTGCAAATGGCCTATGATGTCACACGGGCGTGCCTAGTGACCGTGGGGCTAAGTCAGTAGCTAGTCTAGGAGAACACGGCCAAGACACACGGGCGTGTGTAGTAGCCGTGTGAAAAAAGTCTGTAAATGGCCTAAAAGTACACGGCCTTAGCACACGGGGTGCTGGGTGGCCGTGGGTGTAAGGTCAGTTTCGACCACGGCCAAAGTACACGGGCGTGCTTGGTGGCCGTGGATGTAAAGTCAGATTCGACCACGGCCAAGGTACACGGGCGTGCTTGGTGGCCGTGGAGTTAAGTCAGATTTAACCACGGGGAGGACACACGGGGGTGTCTAGCAGCCGTGGGATGCACACGGCCTACCCACACGGGCGTGTAACCCCTGAATCTTTGAAAAGTTTTAAATTTTCGAGCATGTCTGTATGTGATTCGGTTTAGTCTTGACTCGGTTTATAAGCATGTTTTAGGTCTCGTTGACCGTTTTATGGGACATTATGTTTAAGATTGATGGTTGAAGGTATGAACTTCTAAAAACGTTTTTGATCTGTCTGGTAACGCCTTTAACCCTAATCCGGCGACGGATACGGGTTAGGGGTGTTACATGGGTATCTGCGAAAGAGTTTCAATAAACGGTAAGTTAATATGTAATTTTCTTAAGAGTTTAAGAAATTTACCGAATTGTTCATCTGTGCGGTCTTTCTTTGTCGCATTGGGATATGGCACACGAGGTTGGTATTCTGTACTTACCAGTTTTGGCTTTTCATGGCTTATCTCAACCTTAACTTCTTCTACAACATTTTCTTGCCTCAATTTTGGTTCATCTAACCCTTCACTATCGTGAGCAGTAATGGCATGAATTTGCTCCTTTGGGTTAGTTTCCGTGTTGCTTGGGAAGCTGCCTTGTGGTCGTTCAGATATGAGCTTAGCAAGTTGTCCTAATTGGTTCTCGAGCCCTTGAATCGATGCTAGCTGATTTTTGGGTGCTATTTCGATGTTTTGGAAATGGGTTTCTGACACCGCGATAAATTTTGTTAGCATCTCCTCAAGGTTCGATTTTTTCTCCTGTGGGTAGGGTTGCTGTTGAAATCCTGGAGGGGGTTGTTGTCTCTGATTTCCTTGGCCACCCCATGAGAAGTTTGGGTGGTTCCTCCAACCTGGATTGTAAGTGTTACTATAAGGGTTATTTTGAGGTCTAGAATTGTTACCCATATAGTTCATCTGTTCGTTTTCTATGCCAGGGTTGTAGGGTGGGTACTCTGTATTGTTCGACCCTCCTCCATTTGTATCGCACTGCATCAATGGATGTACCTGCGAAGAACCACACAAACCATCAATCTTTTTATTTAATAGTTCTACCTGGTTTGATAGCATGGTCACTGCGTCGAGGTTGAAAAGAGTGGCTGATTTTGATGGCTTTGTCCTCATAACTTGCCACTGATAGTTATTAAGTGCCATCTCCTCTATAAACTCATAAGCCGCTTCAGGGGTCTTGTTATTTAGGGTTCCACCGACGGCTGAATCAATCAACTGCCTAGTTGAGGGGTTCACACCATTGTAAAAGGTTTGAACCTGTAGCCACAAAGGTAACCCATGGTGAGGGCACCTTCATAGCAAATCCTTATATCTCTCCCATGCATCGTAAAGTGTCTCTAAATCCATCTGCACAAAAGAAGAGATATCATTCCTCAACTTAGCCATTTTAGCCGGCGGAAAATATTTAAGTAAAAACTTTTCGGTCATTTGGTCCCATGTAGTGATTGATCCTCGTGGTAACGAGTTTAACCACTGTTTAGCCTTGTTCCTCAACGAAAAGGGAAACAATCGAAGTCGAATGGTATCATCAGAAACGCCATTAATTTTGAAAGTGTCGCAGAATTCCAGAAAGTTTGCCAAGTGATTGTTTGGATCCTCATCTTGCAAACCATCAAACTAAACAAATTATTGAATCATCTGAATAGTGTTAGGTTTCAGTTCAAAATTATTTGCAGCAATAGCAGGTCTAACAATACTTGATTCTGTTCCTGTTAAATTAGGTTTAGCATAAGCATACATAGTACGAGGAGCAGGATTTTGATTCACCGGGTTTGCGGCAACCACGTGAGGTAGCGAATTATTATCACCATCTCTTCAAAGAGTGTTAGTTTCGTCTTCTTGCTCTTCTTCTATGTATTGTAGACTTCGCCTTATTTCTCTTTGGTTTCTGCAAGCTATACTTTCAATCTCACTGTCAAAGAGTAATGGTCCTGACGGGTTCCTTCTAGTCATAAACTAAAAGTTCCAGCCAGAAGCAAAGAAAAAATTAGTGAATAGAAATAAAAAATAAATTGCAAATAAAAGTAAATAAAATGGCTAAAGTAATAAAAATTTAGTGTTCCTAATATCTTAGTCCCCACAACAACTACGCCAAAAACTTGATGTGTCTCTAACTAACTATGACCAGAATAAAGGCAAGCGCACCTATCGTTTAATAGTATAGTTATGGTAAGACCGGAAATATCGTATCCACAAAGACCAAGAGTACAAGTAATTACTATCCTTTTATTATCTAGCCTAAAAATTGGAGTGATTTCTTTTTAAACTAAAACTAATTAATTAAAACACGACAAAGAATGAATTAGGAAAAACTTTTAGACAACTTATGTGATGGAGGCAATACCTAAGGAAGAATCCACCTAGACTTCACTTATTACTTTTGATTCATATGATTTATTCACTTGACTTAATCTGTAGAAATCCCTGATTTATGTTAATATCTCTCTCGATACTAAAAACAACTGACTCTAGGTTGGTTAATTGAAATCTCTTTCTAATTAAAACCCCTATTGTCGCATTAAACCGATCTATGGATTCCCTTATTAGATTTGACTCTAATCCGACAGATTTTCGCCGCCTTATTTCTAGGGTTTCAATCAACTCCGCTTAATTGTTTTGATCTACTCTTAAACAGGGACGTTTGCTCCACTGAATAAGCACATTCGATTTGAATCAATAACCTGAATTATCAAAAAAAGAATAAGAACATGTATTTATCTTATAAATCAAATAATAATAAGATCCGTCTTAGGTTTCATCCCCTTAGGTATCTAAGGGATATAGTTCATACTGATAGAAGGAAACATCTCAAAATAAGGAAAACAACAAAACATAGGAAAACCCAAAAACTTCTAAAGAACTTGATGGGAGATCTTCAGTCTTGATGGAGATCCTTCCTCCGAGCTACTTCCAATGGCTGTCTTCGAGTATTTTCTGCGTTCTACTCTCCTTCCCCTTTTAGGTCACCCCCTAGGGTGTTTATATAGGCTTTAGAACACCTTACTTGGCCCACAAGTAACCTTTTCCGGATAGAATTAGACTTAGGTATGGCAGGGACACGCCCGTGTGACACGCCCATGTTCGATTCCTTAGACCGTGCTCGCTTCTGCTCGCCACACACGGCCGTGTGGTCTGTCCGTGTACGTTGATCCAGGCCGTGTTGGTTTCTAAGGTAGGCCCATTTTGTCCCTTTTTGACCCGTTTCTTGCTCTTTTCGACTCCCTAAGCTCTCCTGAATGTAAAACATGAAATTACGAGATTAGGAGCATCGAATTCATCAAATCTAATGAGAATTCATCCAAAAATAAGCCAAGCATTTGGTTAAAATATGTATAAATTAAGGTTTATTAACAGCCGTGGCATTCTATCGCAGCTCGTGTTTTTTAGTCAGTTTCGACCACGGGCTATAGGCACGGGCGTGTCTCATGCCCGTGTGACTTACTCAGTTTTGACTACGGCTTCTACGAATGGGCATGCCGAACGCCCGTGCCATTTACTCAGTATCGCCCATGGTCTTAAGGCACGCCCGTGTGCATTTATCGCATCCCGTGTTTTGGGAAAAATTTTCATCCTGTTTCCACACGGTCTCCGCCACGCCGATGTGCCTACTCGTGGTGTCCACATGGCCACGCCCGTGTGCAAGGCCGTGTGGTAGGGAAACCTGCGCCTATTAATCTGATTAGTTTTTAGTTAGGTACTAAAAATCGAAAATATGGATATTAATGAGGTTAGTGCTCGGGTTGCCTCCCGAGAAGCGCTTGTCTAAAGTCTTAAGCTAGACTTACCTTTCATTCGCATGATCATGGTGATTCGAGGAGTTGAAACTCCTCATTCTTGCTATCAATTTTGTGAAAATAAGGTTTTAGACGAGTACTGTTTACCTTGAAGGTGCCAAATTTAGAATGAGTTACCTCGATTGTACCGTATGGGAAAATATTAAGTACCGTGAAAGGGGTTGTTCCATTAGGTTCAGAAGTGGCAATACGAGGATTTGCATTATCCATTAGAACTCGGTCTCCAACCTTAATTTGACTCGTTTTATTTTTAGGCTCGTCATGGCTCTGCTTCAGTTCATCGTGTTCTTTTATTTTCTCCTTAGACTGTGTTCACCATTCATCTAGTTCCTCGATCTGGAGCCTTCGTTCCTTATGAACAGTTCTGTTCTCAATATGAGAGCTAGACCATGGCTCTGTCATATTTTTTCGAGGAATTTCCTGCAAAGAAGATTTAACATTAAGTTCACTTATATTAACAGGACTTGTATCATCTTGATCACTAGATATTCTGACTGAATCACGTGCTTGGAGTTTAATCATGTCATCACCAACACGAAGTATTAATTCCCCTGTACCAACATCAATAATTGTCCTAGCAGTTGCTAAAAAGGGTCGTCCTAAAATTAAAGGGACGTCACTATCCTCATCCATGTCTAAAACAACAAAGTCTACTGGGAATATGAATTTATCAATTTTGACTAGCACATCTTCAATTATACCCCTAGGAAATCTAATGGTTTTATCATCCAATTGAATGCTCATCCTAGTTTGTTTGGGTTTCCCAAGACCTAGCTGTTTAAACATTTTATAAGGCATAACATTGATACTTTCCCCTAAATCAGCTAAAGCATTATTAACAGATAAACCACCAATTAAGCAAGGAATCGTAAAACTCCCTGGATCTTTTAATTTGCGGGGTAGTTTATTTTGTAAATTGTTGAGCAAACTGCATTTAGTTCCACATGCGACGCATCGTCTAACTTCCGTTTGTTCGCCAAAAGCTCTTTTAAGAATTTTACTGAATTAGGCATCTGCGAAAGAGCTTCAATAAATAGTAAGTTAATGTGTAATTTCTTTAAAAGTTTAAGAAATTAACCGAATTGTTCATCTGTGCAATCTTTCTTCGTCGCATTGGGGTATGGCACACGAGGTTTGTATTCTGTACTTACCAGTTTTGGTTTATTATGGCTTACCTCAACCTTACCTTTATCTACCACGTTTTCTTGCCTCGGTTTTGGTTCGTCTAACCCTTCACTATCGTGAGCAGTAATGGCATAGAGTTACTCCTTTGGGTTAGTTTCGATGTTGCTCGGTAGGCTGCCTTGTGGTCGTTCAGAGATCAGCTTAGTAATCTGACCTATTTGGTTTTCAAGCCCTTGAATTGATGCCTGCTGGTTTTTGAGTACTATTTCGGTGTTTTGAAAACGGGTTTTTGACACCGAGATGAAATTTGTTAGCATCTCCTCATGATTCGGCTTCTTCTCCTATGGGTAGGGTTGCTGTTGAAAGCCTGGAGGGGGTTGTTGTCTCTGATTTCCTTGACCACCCCATGAGAAGTTTGGGTGGTTCCTCCAACCTAGATTGTAAGTGTTACTATAGAGATTATTATGAGGTCTAGAATTATTACCCATATAGTTCATCTGTTCGCTTTTTATGCCAGGGTTGTAGGATGGATATTCTGTATTGTTCGTCCCTCCTCCATTTGTATCGCACTGCATCACTGGATGTACCTACAAAGAACCACACAAACCATCAATCTTTTTATTTACAAGCTCTACCTAGTTTGATAACATGGTCACTGCGTCGAGGTTGAAAACACCGGCTGCCTTTGTTGGCTTCGTCCTCATAACTTGCCACTAATAGTTATTTAGTGACATCTCTTCAATGAATTCATAAGCACCCTCAGGTGTTTTGTTGTTTAGTGTACCGCCGGCGGCTGCATCAATCAATTGCCTAGTTGAGGGGTTCACACCATTGTAAAATGTTTGAACCTGTAGCCATAATGGTAACCCATGGTGGGGGCATCTTCTCAGTAGATCCTTTTATCTCTACCATGTATCGTAAAGTGTTTCTAAATCCATCTGCACAAAAGAAGAGATATCATTCCTTAACTTAGCCGTTTTAGCCGGTGGAAAATATTTAAGTAAAAAATTTTCAGTCATTTGTTCCCATGTAGTGATTGATCTTCGTGGTAACGAGTTCAACGACTGTTTAGCTTTGTTCCTCAATGATAAGGGGAACAACCGAAGGCGAATGGCATCATCAGAAACGCCATTAATCTTGAAAGTATCGCAGAATTCTAGAAAATTTGCCAAGTGATTGTTTGGATCCTCATCCTGCAAACCATCAAACTGAACATACTGCTGAATCATCTGAATAGTGTTAGGTTTCAGTTCAAAATTATTTACAGCAACAGCAGGTCTAACAATACTTGATTCAGTTTCTGTTAAAGTAGGCTTAGCATAATCATACATAGTTCGAGGAGCAGGATTCTGATTCACCAGATTTGCAGCAACCACAGGAGGTAGCGGATTATTCTGAGTATCAGCCATCTCCTCGATATTAGTGATATCGTTCTCTTGCTCTTCTTGTATGTATTGTAGGCTTCGCCTTATCTCTCTACGATTTCTGCGAGCAGTGCCTTCTATATCACTGTCAAAAAGTAATGGTCCTGACGGGTTCCTTCTAGTCATAAACTAAAAATACCTGCCAGAAGCAAATAAAAGGAAAGTTAGTAAATAAAAATAGAATAAAAATAAATTTTAATAAATTTTAATAAAAAATAATAATGGCTAAAGTAATAAAAATTTAGCGTTCCTAATATCTTAGTCCCCGGCAACAGCGCCAAAAAACTTGATGTGTCTCTAACTAACTATGACCATAATAAAGGCAATCGCACCTATCATTTAATAGTATAGTTATGGTAAGACCGAAAATATCGTATCCACAAGGACCAAGAGTACTAGTAATTACTATCCTTTTATTATCTAGCCTTAAAATTGGAGTGATTTCTTTTTAAACTAAAACTAATTAATTAAAACATGACAAAGAATGAATTAGGAAAATACTTTTGGACAACTTATGTGATGGAGGCAATACCTAAGGAAGAATCCACCTAGACTTCACTTATTACTTTTGATTCATATGATTTATTCACTTGACTTAATCCGTAGAAATCCCTGATTTATGTTAATATCTCTCTCGAGACTAAAAACAACTGACTCTAGGTTGATTAATTGAAATCTCTTTCTAATTAAAACCCCTATTGTCGCATTAACTCGATCTATGGATTCCTTATTAGATTTGACTCTAATCCGTGATTTTTTTAAGCTCTATTTTTAGGGTTGCAATCAACTCCGCTTAATTGTGTTGATCTACTCTTAAACAAGGACTTTTGCTCCACTGAATAAGCACATTCGATTTGAATCAATAACCTGATTTATCAAAACAAGAATAAGAACAAGTATTTATCTTATAAATCAAATAGTAATAAGATCCGTCTTAGGTTTCATCCCCTTAGGCATCTAAGGATTTAGTTCATACTGATAGAAGGAAACATCTCAAAATAAGGAAAACAACAAAACATAGGAAAACCCAAAAACTTCTAAAGAACTTGATGGGAGATCTTCAATCTTGATGGAGATCCTTCCTCCGAGCTGCTTCCAATGGCTGTCTTCGAGTATTTTCTGCATTCTACTCTCTGTCCCCTTTTAGGTCACCCCCTAAGGTGTTTATATAGGCTTTAGAACGCCTTACTTGGCCCACAAGTAACCTTTTTCGGATAGAATTAGGCTTAGGTACGGTAGGGACACGATCGTGTGACACGCCCGTGTTCGATTCCTTAGACCGTGCTTGCTTCAGCTTGCCACACACGGCCGTGTGGTCTGTCCGTGTACGTTGATCCAGGCCGTGTTGGTTTCTAAGGTAGGCCCATTTTGTCCCTTTTTGGCCCGTTTCTTGTTCTTTTCGACTCTCTAAGCTCTCCTGAATGTAAAACATGAAATTACGAGATTAGGAGCATCGAATTCATCAAATCTAATGAGAATTCATCCAAAAATAAGCCAAGCATGGGGTTAAAATATGTATAAATTAAGGTTTATCAACGATAATGCTTTGGTGTAGGTTTTATAAATGAGATTTAATGTTTAGTTGTTCATGTTGAGGTACCTTAATGGATTAATGGTTGATTATTTAGGTTGGTTGATCTAATGATATATGTTTGGTTTAGATTTTGATGTTTTGAATTAAGTTGTATATGGATAGGTATGTTTAGATGATGATTTGCATGTCCTTAATTATGTCTAAGTATATCAATTGATTTTAAGTATGTTTTGGGCATAATGTAGACCTTTTAAAAAGTGATTTTATCAATTTTGAACTCAAGTATCGATATTTTTGTATCTAGTATCGATCTTTTATCATATGAATAGTTTTAAACAAACAGAATGTCTAGATAGTATTGAAATTTATATGAGTATTAATACCTTTTTATAAAATATCGATGCCAGAAAATAAATATTGATACCCTTGTTTTCCAAAGAAAACATAATTGAATTTTGGTATCGATTTTCAGTAAAGTTTCTATAACGCCCCGGTTTTTCTTAATTTCGGCTTTTGTAATTATGGCATGAATGAGTGTCTGCTTCAGTGGTTATGTGTTCTGGGTGTGTGTGGGAGGTCCCAAGTTCAAGTCTCAACTTGGGTAAATTTTAGTATTTTTATGAATAAAGCCCAAACTTTGGTTAGTAGGCTTTTAAGTAAAAGTGTGTAGGTAATTAGCAGAATGGGCCTGCTGGTCTGGTGGCTAGGTGAAGTGTTGATGGGTAGGAGGTTGTGAGTTTGAATCTCTGCTTAAGCAAGGGGATATTATTTTTGCTGGAATTGGTAACGAAGAGTTTGAGTTGTAGTGAACATATGAGTAGTGGGATTTGAATTGAATTAGTTTCCCCAAATCTCTCTTTGGTGAACCGACGTCTATCTCTCTCCCTCCTCTGCCATCTTTTTCTTTTTCCATTTTTGTTCTCTCCTTAGCCGAATTCTGCTCTTCCTCCCTCACTCTTTCCGTTTCTCTTTTACAAATCGTTCCGTTGTGTGCAATCGTCATCCCGCTTGTTCGGTAAGTTTTATTTATGTTTTACCCTTATTATGATCGTGGATAAGTGACTTAAGGAAAAGTGGTTATTTTGATTTTTAGGAGTCATTCAAGGGGCTGGAGATTAGCCATTAACGATGTGAGGTTGTGAAGTTTCTGTTGTTCGTTTGGAGGTAAGTGTTAAATGGTTGTGTTGAGTCGTTGTTGGAATGATGGATTCGTTTAAACCGTGGTTATAAGCTAATTCCGAGATTTGTAATGTCAATTTTAGGTTCGGGATTGCTCAAGATTGCGTTCGCATCGATTCGATACCAGGTGTGTACCTGAAAACGCAAAAAACAAGGTTTCGACGAAAGCCGAAAACCTTATTGTCGACGCCACACGGACGTGCGGTCGCCCGTGTGGTAGGCCGTGTGCAAGACTGTAAGTCACCACACGGCCGTGTGATCGACGAGCCCGGACGTGCGTGTGAGGGCCGAGCGAGGCCTTGTGCAACACACGGGCTCAACCAATTGGGCCGTGTGGGCCACACGGGCGTGTGGGCCCACACTGGTGAACCACACTGGCGTGTGGGATTCTGGACCAGGCCATGTGATCCACACGGCCAAGGCCAATTTGGGTCGTGATGGCCAAACGGGCGTTTGGGCCCACATGGGCATGTGAGCCCATTTTTCTGGAAAACTTTGTAAGGTTACACGGGTCGCTCTAGTCGACTGTGGACCTACCGTAGGGTCGGTAAGCAATATTTAGACCCCTAAATGAATGATTTGACTGTTTGATTTCTGTACTAAGCATGTATGCTAATATGAATGTATGAGTTTTAACTGCATAATAGCATGTCATTCTTGTATGTTGCATTACATCGGGGTGGGGTGATTATGATTGGAGGAAGTACCGAAAGGCTCTTAAGCTCATTATCCGCAAACTTCACCAGAAAATTTCTGATTATGTGCCGCATTCGGTACAACATGGTGTGTAGGGCTGGGTGGGTTGATTTTTATCCCCACATGGTGTGTAGGGTTGGACGGAGTTGGTGTGTAGAGGCTGGTGGGTAGGACTCGCTTTCTCGTGCATATATCATTCTGCAAATGGGCTAAGGCCCTATGATATGTCTGTTTACGATTCTGAGTGGGCTAAAGTCCACACCGTTTCTGTGATGGGCTCAGACCCGAACTGTGAATGCATGACTGTTTTCTGATATGATATTGTGTGCATGTTTTCTGTGGGGATTACACACTGAGTTTGCGAAAACTCACCCGTTTACGCTTTAATCATGCAGTAATCCCCAGCAGTAGACGGATCGGTGCAGCGGAGGACTCGACGGTGACCACGGTTCTGGACACTTATTTACGGTTTATTTTTAATTATGATTTGGTTATATTTGGGGTAAATTTTATGTAATAAGGCCATTCAGATTTTTGTTTAAAACTTGGGATTATTGTTTTATAAACTGCTAGCAGTAGGACAAAACGCGAGTTTTCAAAATAAACTAAGGTTTTATCAAAATACGTACGACCTTGCAAATCATTTTAAAAGCTTCCGCAACGTATAAAGTTTTGAAAACGGATGACAAACAAATACACGACACATTTTAACGATAACCGAAGATACTTAAAAATGGTTTTAACGCAGTTACGATTTCTAAAAGCACTGTCATGTGACATCGCCAGATTCGGCCATAACATCCAGGTCGGGTTTAGGGTGTTACAGTTTCGGTTTGGTATCGATACCAACTATGGATTTTCAATATTAACCTTTAAACTTTAAAATTTTACAATTCAATCCTACTACTTGCCCAAAATTCACAATTAGGTCCTTGTAGAATTCAAAACTGTTAATATGTTTGAATATATATATGATTTAATAATAAATAATTGAGATTTTGTTTAGTAAAGTATTTGTCAATTATTTAATTTTTTTTGTAGCACCTTATTACTCGGGTCTGGCGATCGGGCCGGGTAAGGGGTGCTACACTTGATCACTCCATTAAAAGAGTTCTTGACAAAAGATAAGAAAATCTACAACTAACAGAAAAGAACAAGAAAAAAGAAGAAGAGAAAACCAACTTTAAAAATTTGAGGAGAAAAGAAAAAGAAGAGAAAACTTAGCTAATCTCTAACCTAATTTTCTATTCTAGCCTAGCTACCCAAATAGTTGATATAAGGTGGTATTTGTAAGAGCCCGTTTTTAGTCAAATCGGAACAGTGGTTTCGGAACCACAAATCTGAAGTTGAAATAATTATTTTATTATTATTTTAATGTCTACAGCATGATAATATGTTTGTGTGAAAATTTCGTTAAGAAATTTCATTGTTTGATGGGTCAATTTGATAAAAAGCACTAAATCGCGTAAAATGCAAAAGAAATGTTCTAATAGTTAAAGGTATTAAATAGTTGTGGAATATTAAAGTGGAGGTCCTTATGTTGTAATTAGACCATTATTAAGGTGGGTGGACATATATGGACATATTATCATGTATTTTGATGGTTTTTAACTAAGGTTAAATAGGTAAATTGGTTAATAAATGATAATTTAATAAAACCAAAAGCCATTTTCTTCATTATCTTCTTCTTCTAACTGAAATTAGGGTGTAGAAAAGCCATTTTAAAGCTTTCAAAGTTTTGACTACTTTATTTGGCTAAATTGGTATGTATTTTGTCCCGTTTTTAATGATTTCTATGTTTTTGAGATCGTTGCAACTAGGTCTAGCTAGCCCAAGGACTATTTTGCAAAAATATTAAAGATTTTAGATATTTCCATTGATGAATACATGAGTATTTTGATGTTTAATGATAGATTTTGAATGTTTGATGATAGTTATACAAGTGTTGTTAAGTGATTTTTAGTGAAAATGCAAATTAGGGATTAAATTGTGAAATGTGGAAAATTTGTGGTTAAAATGTGAAATAAATGAAAAGTATGGGCTGCTAGGGACCTAATTGAAATTTGGCTAGCATGGGTTATGGTTGAATTGCATGACATTGTGTTTTTATGAAATAAGGACTAAATTGTAAAAGTGGTGAAACAAATGGGGGAAATGTGTAAAAGTGCTTTAAAGTGTGTTTTGGACTAAATTGGATAGAGGGATTATTAAATAAGCTAATTTTGATGTCATATAGATCAAGAAAAGTGAAACTCGGAGTTAGATCGGGGAAAGAACAAGGTGTCGGATTAGTTGACTCGTGTCGTCGTTTTTACATCCGAGGTAAGTTCGTATGTAATAAGCATCATTATAATTATGCTTTAAATGCTTTGATGTTACATAAATTGTGTATACGAGACTATATTCGTGTTCGACGACGATTCAGCTAATTATGTGCACTTAGTGTGCGAAATCAAGATAGCTTCAGCTATATATATTTGCACTTAGTGTGCGAGATCGAGATAGCTTCGGCTATACATATATATATTGGCACTTGGTGTGCAAGATTGATATAGTGTCGACTATTTATTTGGCACTAAGTGAGTGAGTTTTTCGAGTATCCAAAAATATTTCGATTGGTTTAACGGATATGTCAAAGATGTGAATGAATATTAGTTAAATACGGGAAGGTACATGTATATACAGGAACCGAATAATACACTGAAATGATAAAAATTATGGAAATTACATCTAATTTGGTGGATGCAAATGTGGTAGGTTGATGATTCATTATGAGATATGTTATGTTATGTTTTTGGCTTAATTTGAGTTTATATGATGAGTTGATATAAATGCTATACGAACTTACTAAGCTATAAAGCTTACTTTATTTATTTTTCCATGCTTTATAGTGAACTCAAAGCTATCTCAGATTCGGGGATCGTCGAAAACTCCATCACACTATCCAACTATCAATTTGATACTTTTGAGCTTGTGTTTTGGTTATATGGCATGTATAGGATTATGGTCATTTTGGTTAGGTGTTGATAATGATTTTGGCCATTTGAATTGGCTTGTAAATGTTTATGTTTAGGATTGTATATATAGCCATGTGAGTTGGCTTATGTTGGTGATTTTGATGATGTATATAAGTGTGCAAATGACCTTTGTTTTGAGTTTGGTAATTGTCCTATAAATGCTAATTGTGATGGGTAGTTTTTGAATTAGTATTTGGAGTATGAAATAGTCCATGTTTGAGGAATGATATGTTTGTGATATTAGGTGAAATAATGCATGTTTGAATGTATCCATATTAGTGATTTGAGATTTTGGGTATTGGTATGAAATTGTTTGGCATAATGTAGATTATGTGTACCTTGTTGTGGTTGGTAATAAAATGGTATGATTTATGTTGGGATGAGTTTAGAAGAATGCCTATTAATGCTATGATTTGGTGCCTTTAAGTTTGATGTAGGTGAGCATAAGTTTGGGTGGCAAAATGGCTTGGTAAATAGCCTATTTTTGTCTACACGGGCAGAGACACGGGCGTGTGTCTCAGCCGTGTGCGACGCACGGTTAGATTACACGGCCGTGTGTCCCCTGGTGTTGAATTAGAAATCAAGTCAGTATGCTCCACACGGCCTCACACACGTGCGTGTGACTTGGCCGTGTGGCATAAGTCAGTATACCCTACAAGTTTGACACGGCCTAGCACACGGCCTGGCACACGGGCGTGTATGGCCATTTTTAGGGCACACGGGCTAGCCACACGGGCGTGTGTGTTGGCCGTGTGACCCAAGTCAGAGAGTTACATGGGGTTGGACACGGGCTGGGACGCGGTCATGTGCTTCCATTTCGAATATCCACACGGCCTGTGACGGGCATGACTTTGGCCGTGTGAGGGACACGGCCGGGCCACATGGGCGTGTGTCCCCTGTTTTGAGAAAAGAATTCTAAGTATTTTAAAGTGTTGCAAAGTTATCGGTTTAGTCTCGAACCGCCCTGAATGCATATTTTGGGCCCCGTAGGCTCGTATTAGGGACAATTCGAATGTTGTTGATTGACATTTGAATGAAATTGATTAAAGTATGTTAAATGTATGTGTAATTGTTTATTATGTTCGGTAATGCTCCGTAACCCTATTCCGGCATTGAATACAGGTGAGGGGTGTTACAGTATTTATAGGCAAAAAATATTTAACATAACAATGACAATTATGCCCTTAAATGAAAAAGACTTAAACTTGTTTGGATACAAAATTGCCTCTACAGTTTTTCACTCGTTAAACTTTGGTGTCGCGACACCTATAGCAGTTGGCATGAAAAAGGCTTGAGGGACAATCGATGTCCCGACACAGCCTTGTCGGTGTAGCGAAACGACCTTGACGGTGTCGCGACCTAGACGACAGGAAACTGGGTTCCCTTTACTTAAACGTTTGGCTTGGAATCACGACTTTGAGGCTCAATGTTGCAACATTTTATACTCAGTGTCAAGGCCACCACAAGAGGCTTCTCCAGGTGGAATTTTGGTGAAGTTCAACTTCCTCAAGGTGGTAGAAAGGTCAATGTCACAACATACAGGCTCTTGTATCGCGAACCTCAACCACAGTAGAAGTTCTCTTTGAGGTTCGACCTTAATCACTTCCCTACAAAGCTCAAATCAGTCATTAGACTTCCAATGACATAATTTTGCCAATTCGGGTTAGAAAGTAAAAGAAACGCAATAAAACTAACTTCTAATATAAAATCTAATAAGTAACGAAAAACAACAAAAAGTTTCATAAAGCAATTGAGAACAAGCTCTTTAAGAGTCAAAAGAATTCGATTTGACGTATAGAAATATGACAGATCACAACTTGGATAGAAAATTACGAAAATGTCTTTTAGTAATTCAAGGGCATTTTAGTCTTTGCATTTTAACAAAAACTAATTAAAAAAATGCATATGTTGAGATTTAAATTCATGCCAATTGAATTACTAAAACCTTAAATTCATCAAAATTCACCACTCAACCAAAGCTTTAATTTGATGAATTTTATACATTTTGGTTTTAATATGCACAATTTATTATCTCCATCAATAAATTATGTGCATTTAGTTTTGTTTAGCTGATGAATTTATGTGCTTAAATTTCATTTTATTCATAATTTAATCTATTTTTTTATTTTACATCGTATGTTATTATGATTAAATAGTTTCAAATCATACGTTTTATTGTTTATTGTGTGTTACTTTTTAACAGGCATCTGTGTTTTAAATATGGGTTTCCACATGCATACGTGTGTGATAGGATTTCTAATCTATACTATACTACACTATTTATTAAGCTCCTAACCGAGTGGTGTCACCCTCATTTGAGTCTCCAACTTGGACAGGAAATTACGAAAATATCCTTTCGCAATTAAAAAAGTTATATTGTTCAAGGGTATTTAGTCTTTTTATTTTAACAAAAACAATTAAAATAGTCATATGGTGATATTTAAACCCACGCCAATTCGATTGCTAAAACCTTAAATTTACCACTCAATCAAATCTTATTTTGATATATTTTATATATTTTTTTAATATACACAATTTATTATCTTTATTAGTTGCATATATCTATACTATTTATTAAGTCATTGACTAACTCAATCAAGAAATTACAAAAATATCTTTCTGTGATTAAAAAAAGTTATATTATAAAATTGATATATTATAAAAGTAGTAATAAATTGAATATTATATAATTGATTTTCAAATAATATGAGAAAAGAATATAAAGATGATAAAAGAGAAGATTGAGAAGTATTAAAAAAAATTGAATTGAGAAGTATGTTGTGGGATGCTAAATTAAAATAAGAATTAAATTGTAAATATCTCAAAAATTTTGAGTTCAAGTTAAAATAATTAAACCAGTGTCTTCAACTTGATTAAGGGTGGGTT
This sequence comes from Gossypium sturtianum, assembly GCA_025698515.1. NCBI lineage: Eukaryota > Viridiplantae > Streptophyta > Magnoliopsida > Malvales > Malvaceae > Gossypium > Gossypium sturtianum. Next base: position 58,490,771 of record CM046952.1, read on the forward strand.
TGGATGGGCGATTGAGTGCGGTGTGGTGCGTTTATCTAATCTCACCGCCACCGCTATTTTTACCCTAACCGTAGGTAAACGCACCGCCCATTCAAACCCACCCTAACTCTTTTTGTTTTCACTCTATTGAAATGGAAGCTTACCTCTACTCTTCAACATAGAAATCCAAACAGCCCAAACTGGCCGCACCCTTCTCCAACCATCTCCGACACCGCCGTTCATCACCAGGCTCCTTATCGCCGTAAAAAAAATCTCGAACTCCCTTCCCCCTGTCTCTCGACCTCCCTTCTTTTTTCTTTCTTCGTTTTTGTTGCAATGGTAGACAAAATTTAGTTCCCAGTTTTGCCACAAAGTTCTAATATTCCTGTTCCACTCAGTTCAATTTCTCAGTGTAAGCCTTGTGCTTGTTGGTTTTTCTAGTCATTTGATGTTCTGGGTTTCCTGGGCTATGTTTTAAAAGCATTTCCTTTTCATCTGTTGTGTGTGTTTGTGTTCGTTTTCTGGGTTATGGTAATGAAGACGTCCCTATTTACGCAAAATGAGGTCCAGAGATTGATATGCGAACGTCTACTTTAAACCATTGCCATGCTGACTGCTCCACTGTGGTTGGCTCTTGTTCCACCTGAATTAGCTTCGGAAACTGCCTCCGGTTGTTGAATTGGAGATTATTCTTCATTTGTCAAATCAGATGATGTGGTGTTCTCCTCCCTCAGTTGTTGCTTTCAATTTAGTCATCATTTCCTGATTTATATTCCTCGTTTTTTTGCATCGGACAAACTTCTCTTCTGAAAAGGTAGTTTGGGAAGTTATTTCCTCTGTGGCTTCTTCGCATGGACAGGAGTGAAATTACTTTGGCAGAGATGCTTTCTCACCCAGATTTAGCTGCTTGATTGGTGACGGTTACTGCTGTTACCATCAATGTCTAAAGAAGTCAAGCTTTGGAGATTTAATTCTTGTAGGTGGTGTCTGCACTCGAGCAATCGAAAAACATTAATGTTGCAGAACATGAGAAATTCACTGTCGCCATATAGTAGATTAAGAACTACCTTTTTATATACGAGAGAGAGGGGGGAAGGAGTCCGCGCGACAACGATAAGAAGGCTGGTGATGGACGACGGTGTGGCCAGTTTTCCGCAACTGAACAAAATTTACTTACCCATGTCTAAAATAGAGAAGAATTACGTGACAAATTACCATCAGCTTTCCGCAACTAACATTCAGTGATAAAAATGTTTAATTTCAAAAAAAAAAAAAAAAAAAAAAAAAAAAAAAAAGTTATCACGGCAAAAAATTAATAATTCACTCATCAAAATAGATCGAAATTCTTTCTTATATTTTACCTTTTTATTATTTAAAATTTATTGCATTATATTTACTTTATATTTTATATTAAATATATTTAATGATTTTATGTATTAATTTTTTTAATAATAATTAACATAATGATAAAATATTTTAAAGAGATGTAAAATTTGTATGATAAAAAGGTTATTTGTCAATTTTTCACTTATAACTTTTGATAAATTTAATTACTATATTATATTAAAATAAATTTATAATTTCTATCAAAAATAAAAATATAGATTTTAATTATTTTTTATTGACAACAATATAAGTTATGAGTAAGGTCAGAGAGGTGGTGAAAACTATTAATTTTTAAATTTAATTTCAAAACATTATAATTTAATCAAAAATTTAAAAATTATTGATAACCAAACCATACTTTTTTAAGTTAAAATTTAAATGAAACTAAAATAAACTTTTTAAAAAATATAACTTCTTAAAAAAATTGAAATAAAATAATATTACGAAAAATTAAAATATTTAACTTCCTCAAAACAATAAAAATAAATTCTAATTTAAAAATAAATAGTAATAATATTGTAAAAACATTTTAATGTTCACAATCTTGATCTTCGTTCTCAATCCATCATCTTCGTTATCATCTTCGATCAACAAGAATTCTAGTTAATTAACTTGTTTAATTTCTAATGCATTTAATTGCATTTTAACTTTTTTTCTTCATTCAACTTCACAATAAAAAATACTACTAATATCTTTACGGTTGTTCTGGGAGAATGCCTCTTATTTTGACTAAAGTTTATTTTGTTTTTCTTCACCCAGTTAAACTATGTTTTTAGTTGCCACTTAAGTTCTGATTAACCTAGAGTTGTTGTAGTCATATATGCTATGAATTTCAGCATATAAATAGGCATTAGTTACTCTAGGTTTTATATAACAAAAATAATTTAGATTGAGATAATTTTGTTCTTTGTTTTGAAGGCTTTTTCTTGTGAGGCTTCTGGTTTTTCGTTTAATTCTCTCCATATTTGGTACACTCCTTTATTATAATGAAATCTCTTTTTGCTCGTGATTTTTTATCCTCTCTTGAGGAGTTTTTTCACATAAAATTTGCGTGTTCGATCTTTTCAATTCTTATTTTATTCACTTTGTTCGTTGTTTAATTGGGTTTATCTCTTACAAATTTGTATCAGAGCTAGTTCGATTTCTGCAATCAACCCGTTCAGAGATGGCAGCGTCAATGTTTGATATTAAGAAGTTCGATGAAATTACAAATTTCAGTTTGTGGCAAGTTCGGATGACGAGAATATTGGTTTAGAACGGTCTAAAAAAGGTTGTTACAGGGAAGAATCCAGTAAATATGAATCAATCAAAATGGGAAGAGCTCGATGAAAAGGCTCTATCCGCTATTCAATTATGCCTCACGAATAATGTTTTACATGAGGCTTTGATAGAGAAAACAGTGTCTGCGTTATGGAGGAAACTAGAAGCCTTATATATGACGAAAACTCTGACCAATAGGTTAGTATTAAAATAATGTCTCTATACGTTCAAAATGGCCAAAGGTGAGTCCATTATAACTCATACTAGCGAGTTTGTTACCCTTCTTAATGACTTAAATAATCTCGAAGCAGAGATTAGTGACGAGGATCAAGCTATGTTGTTGTTATGCTCTTTGCCCTCTTCTTATAAAACTTTCAGGGAAACTCTGATTTATGGGATAGATCATCTCTCGTTCAAGGATGTGAAGGAGAATCTTCTGAGCAAGGATAAACTCGACCACAAGTTAGGCCCAAACAGAAAATCAGACAGGCAAGCCTCAGTTCTAGTTGCAAGAGGTAGACAACAAACCAGAAAGACAGATCAAAACAGGTCTAAAGTAAGGTCCAAATCTAGAAACCGTGACAAATATTATGGCTATTGTAAAAAGGTGGGTCACGTTAAGGCAGAATGTTGGAAACTTCAAAATAAAATCAAAAGGGATGCTGAAAACTAGGGGTGTTTAAATTTTGGTTAAAACTGAATTAACCGAGCGAACCGAACTAATTCTGTTAATCGATCTAATTCGATCGGAGGTCGGTTAATGGTTTTTTGAAAGTTCAATTATCGATTAATTCGGTTCGAAATCAGGTAATTAACTGAATTAACCGAACTTTCAAAAAACTAATATTTTGTATAACATGTATCAAGCCCACTGGCAGTTAGCAAGTTAGCCCACTGGCACTCAAGCCCCAACCACCGACCCACCCAATAAACCCAAAAATTCATAACCCACTAACATCCCTAACCCAACCAGTAACCCAAAATACCTATCCTAAAAAAAAATAAAACACTTAAATTCCCAATTCAGTTTAGCAACCCTAATCACCAATCTCGTATTTTTTTAGTTTAAGCCCCATTCGTGGTTTTATCAGATCCGAAAGCAGAATAGGAATGAAAAAGAAACAAGAAAGAATAAAAAAAAAAAAAAAAATTTCTCTCAAATCTCATTTCCCCTAATATGAAATTCCTCTAAAATCTCTGGTCTCCCTATTGTCGACTGCTGACAACCACTACTCACCACCGTCCAATATTTCAAGGCTCAAGCAACTTTCACTCTTCTGGGTTCTCCATTGTTGCCACTACCTTTATTGTTGGAACACCATAAAAAATTATTGTCCAATATTTCAAGGCTCAAATGCTCAAGCAACTTACACTCTTCTAGGTTTTCCATTGTCGCCGCTCATGTCATTGCTGGAACCCTTTTGCCTTTAGGTTCTTTTTGGGTTCTCCATTTTTTATTGTGTAATTATTTGCCTTCAGGTGCTTTGCCTTTCATGGTGTTCTACTGTTCTTGTTTGTGTAATTGTCCAGTCAAAAATTTTCTTTTGCCTTTAATTTTTTTTCCCCCATAACAAGATTCCCACGAGTTTAACCGAAAGCCAAGCATATAGATAGGAAATTGGAAAGATGCTAACTATAAAGCTACATATTACCCTTAATAGCATTAAAGGATTAAAAGAAAACCAAACGAAAATTCCCAATTAATTGATTGATTGCATATAATTTATTATTTTCCTAGAAAAGGAATGAAAGAAAGAAAGAAAGTTGAGATATTCTATCAAATGGAACACCATTGTTAGTGCTATAAACTGTTAGTGAAGTAAAATGGAATTAATATATCTTGTTTGTTTGATATATTCCAAAACTTAGAGATATACTTAAATAGAAAGATGATGATGAGTATTAGTGAAAAAGGAGATGAACAATAAACACCAACAGAAGATTAGTCAAAGAATAAAAATCAAGATTAGAGGAAAACAATTTGAAACAGTTTGTAAGCACAACTAAGATAGATGAATTTTTTGCATTGTTATCTATTTATGAGGATACTGGTACATGAGAAACAGAGAAACATAACACCATTGTTTTCCATTCACAACTTCTTTTACTTCACTCCCACATCTGTCTTCTTAACATTACCATATTCTCCTCTTTACCTCCTCTTTGTTAAACACTTATATTAACATACTTTAATTTTAATTGAATTGGAACCTAAATAGATTCACAGTAAATTGAGATCTAGTGTGCCTCTCGTCCTTTCTTGATATTGTTATTATTATTATTATTATTAGCACATGTAAAAGTAGAAAAAAAAACACATTAACAAATTTGTGGCCATAGTTTCCGTTTGGTCGAGTGTTGCTCAGCGGCAACAATAGCTTACTAGATATTTTTGTCTTTTGTCTTTTTTTTTTTGCTTCATTTTCCCTTCTCTTTCATTCTTCTTTCTCTTTTCTTTTTATTTAAAGTAAAAAGCATAAATGTAACCAAATTGATTATTCAGTAGATAGATTATTAATTTTTTTAATCTATTGTATACTTTTTTTAAACTTAAGGTAAATGGATTATTAAATTTTTTAATATATTGTATAATTTTTATTCTTGCAAAATTTCTATCGAACCAACATTTGTTGAGGGTAGCTTTACACCTCCTACTTCGACAAATTTCAAAAATTCGGTAGTTGAAGCTTCAAGCCAAATAAAGGGGACTGTTGGGAAAAGAAAAACCATCCCTCCAAGGCCAGAAGTTTGGTCTCATTTCACTAAAAGTATTAATAGTGATGGTCCAAGTAAGGCTAACTGTAACTATTGTGAAAAATAATTTTGTTGCGATGGGAAAAAAAATGGTACGGGGTCATTGAAATATCATATCAATCCATGTAAGAAAAATCCTAGTAATATTGTTGACAATAGCCAATGACAACTAGTTTTACCTAGTAAGGGAGTTGAAGGGGGAAGGGCATCTTTCAACTTGGAGACTTGATCAAGAAGCATGTAGGAAAGGGTTAGCACAAATGATTGTGATTGATGAATTACCTTTCAAGTTTGTTGAAAGTGAAGGCTTTAGAAAATTTATGTTCGCGGCATGTCCTAGGTTTCATATTCCTTCACGAAGTACTATGACTAGAGATGTTTATCAACTATATTTAGATAAAAGGTCCAAGATAAAACAACTTTTGAAAAGTTCTTGTTCTAGAGTTTGCTTAACTAGTGACATATGGGCTTCTTTGTAAAGAGTTAATTATTTGTGCATCACTGCTCACTTTATTGATAAAGATTGGAAATTGAATAAAACAATTTTAAACTTTTGTCCAATTTCTAATCTTAAGGGCGAGTCTATTGAGATGGTGATTGAGAAATGCTTGTTGAATTAGGGGATTGATAAGTTGTTTACTATCAGTATTGATAATGCAAGTTCAACTGATGTCGCTATTGGTTATTAGAGAAAGAAATTTAGCCCTCGAGGGGGTGTATGTAACACCCCTTACCCGTATTCGACGCCGGAACAAGGAACGAGGCATTACCAGATTCACATCACAAGCAATCACTCAATTCTGAGTCATAAAATTTGCGTCCAAATTAAAACCATTCATATTCAATCATAAAGTCCCTTATACGAGCCTACGAGGCCCAAAACATGCTTTGAAAGTGGTTCGGGACTAAACCAAGAACATTAAAATTTTTTACAAAACTTAGAAAATTTTTGCTAGATGCAGGGCTCACACGCCCGTGTGGTCAAAGGGACACGCCCGTGTGACCCTGGGACACACCTGTGCTTCAGACCGTGTTCAATTTAGGCTGCTCTCTTACTTGTGCCACACGGTCGTGCCACACACCCGTGTGCTAGGCCGTGTAGCACACACGCCTGAGACACACGCCCGTGTCTCTGCCCGTGTGCCCAATTCTAGACATTCTGTTTTTCAACAATTAAAGTGCAGGGGACACACAGTCGGGTCACATGCCCGTGGGGCAGACCGTGTGTCACACACGCCCGTGTGTCTACCCGTGTGGACAAAAACAAGGCTATTTACCAAGCCATTTTTGCCACCCTCACTTGCACACATCAACACAACATCACATGGCACAAATTCAAGCATATAAGAGAAACTAAACAACCATAACCAAGACAATAACATGTCATTCTCATGCCATTATTTATCATACTTAGAACATCAAACTCTCCACACCAAATCATGCAAGGTTCCACATATACAATCATTTCACATTCTTGTCATAAATCATATTTCTATCATTCACCAAGTATACCATATTCATATCACTAGAGACATTAGCACACACACACATATATATATATACTTAGGCTTACAACCATAATATCCCAAATAAACCAATCTACATGACCAAATATCAAAACAAGCCTTTGACAATCACAAGCCAACATATTGGCTACAATCACAATGACACATTTAACAAAATGACTAAGTCCCTATACATGCCATAGACTTAAATTACTTGAATTCATTTATACCCAAAATGACAGCTTGATAGTGTGATAGGATCTCCGACGATTTCCAACCCGAGCTAGCTCAATAACCCTATAAGACATTGGAAAGGAGGGGGTAAGCTATATAGCTTAGTAAGTCCGTATGAAAATAATAAGCAACTCTTACAAATCTCTTATCAAGTCAAACAATTTAAACACAAGATAATACAAATTACTATAAATCTTACAATTATAATTCTTATTCAATCATAATATTTACTCTATCAACTTATAAGCATAATTTAACAAATCTTGGCATTAGCCTAACAACCATAATCTCTCCTTTGTAGCATACAACAAAATAACAAATCATTTCAAACCTCATAGTAAACATGCACATTAATTATGAGTATTTACATTTCAAACATATACTTTAACATCTTTCAATTGCCTAAGTTCTTATCTTCCCATTTTCTCATATCCGATAAATCACAATTTGCATGAATAAAACATGCTATATCATAACTCAATTTGGCCCGAAAGGCAATCACATAATCGTCAACCGAATTTATTATGAATTTCATACATCACAAATATAGACTAATAATCACAAGGTTTTCGCAAAATCATGAACTCACAATTTCATGAAGTCAATGTTTATAAACTTTACGTACATACCTGTACCGATTCGTAATTACTTACATACTCTTTCTCTTCTTTGACATAGTCGTTGAATTTCCCGTTGAACCATTTAGAATACTAAAGAATACCCGGGAATCTCGTACATACAGTACCGTACCAATGCCATATCCCAGATATGGTCTTATATGAAATCATGTATCGATGCCAATAGCCCAGCTATGGTCTTACACGAAGTCCCATATCGATGCCATATCCCAGATATGGTCTTACACGAAGTCTCATATCGATGCCATATCCCAGATATGGTCTTACACGAAGTCTCATATCGATGCCATATCCCAGATATGGTCTTACACGAAATGAAAGTAACCATAATGTCATGACATTTGTATCCTATCTATTCCTAATGTTCAACTGGGACTTTCGCTGTATCGAATCTCTGTCGGTCATTTCCGTTGTATCGTACTCAATAGCATTCCATTTCATTTCAATAATGTAGCATTTACCACAATTATATCAATCAAGGATTTATACACATATAATTTAATGCTTATTAAACATACGAACTTACCTCGGTATAAAAACGGCAAAAAGGACTAAATCGTCAAATACTCATTTTTCTCTCGTTCTAACTCTGAACCTCGTTTTTCTCGATAATCGAGCTTGAAAGCTTGAAAAACCTTAGCCATGTCTTCTCCATGTAAAATTCGGCCAAGGGGAAGAAGATGAGCAAAAAATGACTTTTAATTTGATTATGAATTCATTTTAATAACCAAAATACTAAAATGCCCTTAATGAAAAACTTTAGAAACATACCAAATCATGTTCATTTTTGTCCACCAACTTAACCAATGATCTGATTACCTTTTAAGGGCCTCTAATTTAAAATTTCATAGCAATTGGACACCTTTGGCATATAGAATTCAAGTTTTGCACTTTTTGCAATTTAGTCCTTTTAACTAAATTGAGTGCCCAAATGTCAAAATTTTCGAACGAGATTTTCACGAAATCATTCCAAAAAACTTTAGACCATAAAAATATAATAAAAATAAATTTTACTGCGTCGGATTTGTGGTCCCGAAACCACTGTTCCGACTAGACCCAAAATCGGGTTGTTACAAATCTCCCCCCTTTAGGGATTTTTGTCCCCGAAAATCTTACCGGAATATAAATTCGATTTCCACGTAGACTCCTCTATCTCGTGGCACTTCCAAAGAACCCTCACTAAGGTTATGCTTTTATTTCCCAATTTTTTAATCTCTCGTGTCAAAATTTCGATCGATTCTTTGTTATACAACACATCGGCCGAATCTTAATCCCCATCGGAGAATTCATACTCAAAGAGTCCAATCGATACCATCTCAACATAGGTACACAAAACACATTTTGAATCTTTTTCCAAGGCAATACTTTCGGAAGCATGCTACCGCTGAATAGGAATTTCATATCCCCATGTTTCAAATTCACATATGTTTTCTGACAATCTGAAGTGAATTCTAAACTGCCATGAATCACTTTTACTTTCTATACGACTTCTGATCGGATAGTCTCTGAAACATATAACTCAACTAATCTATCATGTTACATACCCGATCACCAGAACATCTATTTCAAATAACTGTACATTTTATTACTCATTGAATGAACAAACGAGCTACTACTGAGCTTCGTACAAAATTTTCTGCATAAGCTCTGAATTACTCAGTGCGCAAATTCTATCTCGGAATAATGATAACAGTCATCTGGTCCGACCTGAAATTCAGAATCAAAAGTCATCTCACTCTGTACTCGTTTAGTTTACCACTCACTATCACATTCCCGAGGTTCTCAATCTTGCAAAGAAAACATCGCTTTAGCTTCTAATTTAGCTAGATTTAGACCGTCATCAAATAAGATTAATCATGTATCCAATACTCACAAAATAATCAAAGGTTCTCCATTCAAGCATTTGCAACTATATCTGCTTTCCCAAAGGTTAATCGATAACTGCTCACAATCTTTCAATAGTTCAAGCCATCTATGCTGTTTTAAATTCAGATTCCTCTGTGACATTAGATACTTTAAACTCTTGGGATCAGGAAACATATGACATTTTTCGCCGGACAAACGATGCCATCAATTTCTCAACACAAACATACTAGCGCCCGACTCTAAGTCACTCGTCGGACAATTCTTTTAATGAGACTTTAACCGTCTGAAAGCATAAATTGTCACTTTACATTCTTGTATTAAAACATATTTCAATCCGTTCGATAGTGCATTGCTGAAAAATTTGTAAATTCTTTACTCAATCTAAACTGGACTCAGAATCAGTGCTTCGGTTAACAATACCTTCAACTATTTTCAACTTTGCTAACACTCAACAAATCATTCAAGCTTTCACAAATGAGATAACTTTATCAATCAAAACAGCTTTAATTCATAATAATATCATCCAATTAGAACTGATCAAATAGGTACGTCCTTGTATCACACCCTTTTTGAATATAAATTCTTCATTCAGACTGTTCGTCAATTTACCCATGAATGTACAAGATTTTATCTTCTTACCTGAGGATAAACTTAAATGCATATAACTCAATTTACCTTTCAACTAACCAGATCGCTTAGATAAAAACAACTGAGTTGATCTCAACTATCAAATAATATCATACCAAAATATTTCCTTCCTCATGCTGTTAGAACAGCTCAAACCTACAATTTTTCAAAATTTCCTCACATGCTAGTCAAAGATCTTTACAACTGCATTAGCTCAAGGAAATAAAATATCTTGATTGAACTCATTGACCTTAATCGAAATTACCTGAGAAAAGAAAACCATAGTACAATTTGAGCTTGAGCTTCCACTATCTATACCTTCGCCGATGTCAATTTCTTTCACGAAAATTAGAGAGATTCTGATACCAGAATCACCACGTTCCTATGATCGAACCAGAAATACAACCATAATAGACATAGTTATCACAAGCCAAAGAGCACACTTTAAAGATGAGCCATGATTGATAATTTACGAAATAGGGATAATAAAAAAATCAAGATAAAGAAATCCAAGATACGATACCCCACCGGAAGTCCAAGAACATAACTCATAAGAAAATAATAAAGATCTTGCTGATTCCTCAGAGAAAACTAGAAGAAAAAAAATGCTTATACGTTCTAGAATCAATTGTAACAGAGATAATATATTTTCCAATATAAAACAAAACAACATCCAGTAGAAACAGAAGAATAGCCTCACATAAATTTTCACCAACAACTCTTATTCTAAACATAATAGAATAGAATCCCAAAGAGAGATATAAGAAATGCTGCTCATCAACCAACCAGATCAACAGTGCTCTCATCTAACATTATAAGCAGCTAGCATTCTCATACAATAAGAATTTCATTAGAAAATGAACAATCACATATATCTCTGAGGATAAATGAATATATATAATACCTAGGAGAGATCATCATCGTCTATTCAATTACAACTATTACACTCAGACATCTTTACGATTCAAATATCATTTCTCTGACTAATTCTGTCATCACTAATCCCGTATTATTCCATTCACTAACGAAAATCAATCCGGAAGAAATTCCAGCAAATACATACTTTAGACATCATACCTGAATGAGTCGATTAGCCGAGATTAACTTTTTCTTTAACCGTGACATCGTGAAATCCAAATGATTTTTAGAATAACATGGCATCTTTTCCAGAACTGTATTCACTTGCCAAAATATTCTTAACTCTAACCACATTATTAGTTATTCCGCTACTGAACTCTTTAGTCTCTTACTTGTGAGCTCATTCAACTTAAATCTCATGAAATTTCATTATAAAATACCACATTGGTAAGGGGGTAAGGTCGTAAAGCCTTTAACTCGACTCTCATAAATACACACATATCACTTAGCATTCATCATCAACATAATATCTTCACAATCTTATAATTCACTTCAAGCTAATTAACATACATATTTATGTCACACGAACTTTCCGATTACCTTTATTCAAACAAGTGTACTTAAACATACATTCCATAAATTTGAGTAAGCTTACTTATCACATTCACTTAATCAAACAAATTAGGCACATAACATCATATGAATGCCAAATAAACATAGATGAGCTTATCACAATATAAACTTTCATTTTATTTCACCTTTTCATATTTCAAGAATAATTCCCATTGAACCATTGTAATTTCGATGGATACTCGTGTAGTATACTCAAGGTATGCATGTCAACAATCCGTCAATTCATATTCAAAAGTGCCATTTTGGCACATATTCATAGAGCACACTCTCGAGCCACATATGACATAACAGGATTGCCAGTCTAGGCTAAATCTTTTCAGTAACGTATGCTCTAAAGGGCTTACTCTGGATTACCCGTCCGAGTTAAATCCATTTCATAACTTATGCTCGAAAGGGCTTAATTCAGGATTACCTTTCCGGGCTAAATCCTTTTTGCAACATTTAAAACATTTTATCCGTTTCATAAACTCACAATAATCCATCGAAATACAACGTTCAACTGGAACAATGATATTTTATCCATATTTCTCAACTTATGGTCATTTCATTTTGTACATCATCACATACATATCATGAACTCTTATTCATACCTTTCCATATTTCGACTCATCACAAACACATTTTCAAATATCTTATTATCACTTCCAGTGTTTTCGAAAATAGCTCGGTTGGAAAGCATCTCTGCCTCAACAAAACAATTTCATCAGAGTTGGGAGATATCACACTATCACAGGTAGTATTATGGCATGTATAGCTAGACTCCCATACGCTACGTTAGTCCGAGAATCGACTAAACCATAGCTCTGATACCATTAAATGTAACACCTCTTACCCGTATTTGACGCTGAAATAGGGTACGAGGCATTTTCGGACTCACATCACAAGCAATCACTCAATTCTAAGTCATAAAATTTGCGTCCAAATTAAAACCATTCATATTCAATCATAAAGTCCCTTATACGAGCCTACGAGGCCCAAAACATGCTTTGGAAGTGGTTCGGGACTAAACCGAGAACTTTATAAATTTTTACAAAACTTAAAAATATTTTGCTAGATGCAGGGCTCACACGCCCGTGTGGTCCAAGGGACACGCCCGTGTGACCCTGGGACACGCCCGTGCTTCAGACCGTATTCAATTTAGGGTGCTCTCGACTTGTGCCACACGGTCGTGCCACACACGCCCGTGTGCTAGGCCGTAGCACACACAGGCCGAGACACACGCCTGCAGTGTCTCGCCCGTGTCCACCTGACATTCTGCTTTACAAAAATTAAGGTGCGGGGACACACGGCCAGATCACATGCCCGTGGGGCAGACCGTGTGTCACACACGGCCTAGACACACGCCGTGTGTCTACCCGTTTGGATAAAAACAAGGCTATTTACCAAGCCATTTTTGCCACCCTCACTTGCAAACATCAACACAACATCACATGGCATAAAATTCAAGCATATAAGAGCAACTAAACAACCACAACCAAGACAATAACATGTCATTCTCATGCCATTATTTGTCATACTTAGAACATCAAACTCTCCACACCAAATCATGGAAGATTCCACATATACAAACATTTCACATTCTTATCATAAATCATATTTCTATCATTCACCAAGTATACCATATTCATATCACCAGAGACATTAACACATATATATATACTTAGGCTTACAACCATAATAGCCCAAATAAACCAATCTACATGGCCAAATATCAAAACAAGCCTTTGACACGAGCCAACACATTGGCTACAATCACAATGACACATTTAACAAAATGAGTAAGTCCTTATACATGCCATAGACTTAAATTACTTGAATTCATTTATACCCAAAATGGCAGCTTGATAGTGTAATAGGATCTCCGACGATTTCCAACCCGAGCTAGCTCAATAACTCTATAAGACATTGGAAAGGATGGGGTAAGCTATATAGCTTAGTAAGTCCGAACGAAAATAATAAGCAACTCTTACAAAGCTTTTATCAAGTCCAACAATTTAAACACAAGATAATACAATTTACTATAAATCTCACAGCTATAATTCTTATTCAATCATAATATTTACTCTATCAACTTATAAGCATAATTTAACAAATCTTCACATTAGCCTAACAACCATAATCTCTCCTTTGTAACATATTACAGCAAATAACAAATCATTTCAAACCTCATAGTAAACATGCACATTAATTATGAGTATTTACATTTCAAGCATATACTTTAACATCTTTCAATTTCCTAAGTTCTTATCTTCCCATTTTCTCATATCCGATAAATCACAATTTGCATGAATAAAACATGCTATATCATAACTCAATTTGGCCCAAAAGGCAATCACATAATTGTCAACCGAATTTATCATTAATTTCATACATCACAAGTATATACTAATAATCACAAGGTTTTCGCAAAATCATTCTCATGGAAATCATGAACTCACAATTTCATGAAGTCAATGCTTATAAACTTTACGTACATACCTGTACCTATTCGTAATTACTTACATGCTCTTTCTCTTCTTTGACATACTCATTGAATTTCCCGTTGAACCATTTAGAATACTAAAGGATACTGGGGAATCTCGTACATACAGTACCGTACCAATGCCATATCCTAGATATGGTCTTACATGAAATCTCGTATCGATGCCAACAGCCTAGCTATAGTCTTACACGAAGTCTCATATCGATATCATATCCCAGATATGGTCTTACATGAAGTCTCATATCGAAGCCATATCCTATATATGGTCTTACAAGAAATCACAGTAACCCTAATATCATGACATTTGTATCCTATCTATTCCTAATGTTCAACCGGGACTTTCGCTGTATCGAATCTCTGTCGGTCATTTCCGTAGTATCGTACTCAATAGCATTCCATTTCATTTCAATAATGTAGCATTTACCATAATTATATTAATCAAGCATTTATACACATATAATTTAATTCTTATGAAACATATGAACTTACCTCGGCATAAAAATAGCAAAAAGGACTAAATCGTCAAATACTCATTTTTCCTTCGTTTTAACTCTGAACCTCATTTTTCTTGATAATCGAGCTTGGAAGCTTGAAAAACCCTAGCCATGTCTTATCCATGTAAAATTAGGCCAAGGGGAAGAAGATGAGCAAAAATTGGCTTTTAATTTGATTATTAATTCTTTTTAATAACCAAATTACTAAAATGCCCTTAATGAAAAACTTTAGAAACATACCAAACCATGTCCATTTTTGTCCACCAACTTAACCAATGGTCTAATTACCTTTTAAGGACCTCTAATTTAAAATTTCATAGCAATTGGGCACCTTTAGCATATAGAATTCAAGTTTTGCACTTTTTGCAATTTAGTCCTTTTAACTAAATTGAGTGCCCAAATGTCAAAATTTTCGAACGAGATTTTCACAAAATCATTCCATAAAACTGTAGACCATAAAAATATAATAAAATAAATTTTACTGCGTCGAATTTGTGGTCCCGAAACCACTGTTTCGACTAGACCCAAAATCAGGCTGTTTCAGTTTAGTTCAAAATGGTAAATATCTTCATATGAGATGCATGGCACACATTGTGAATTTGATTGTTGTTGAAAGCTTAAAGGAAATGAATAAATCTGTTGAACGTGTTAGGGGATGTTAGATATGTGAGGCAATCTCCAGCTAAATTACAAAAGTTTAATGAGTTTGTTGTGGTGGAAAAGATAGAGTGCAAGAAGATGTTGTGTCTTGATGTTTGTACTTGGTGGAACTCAACCTGTTTAATGTTAGAAACTGTTCAGAATTTTAAGAGAGCTTTTGAGAGATTTGAGGAGCAAAATTCAAACTTTAGGGTTGAACTTGAAAGGGGGGAGGGTTGGCCTAGTGCGGATGATTGGGCTAGTGTTAGAAACTTGAGGGATTTCTTGG
Source organism: Gossypium sturtianum (assembly GCA_025698515.1). Classification (NCBI taxonomy): domain Eukaryota; kingdom Viridiplantae; phylum Streptophyta; class Magnoliopsida; order Malvales; family Malvaceae; genus Gossypium; species Gossypium sturtianum. The sequence continues at coordinate 58,506,415 of CM046952.1, forward strand.
AACACTTTTCTGAAGTCACTTTGCGTGTTTTCGGCACTTTATATGCCACATCCAATTTTTTGATGAGCTTTCTAAAATTGATATCCTCTTACGAGATGTTCAGTCAAATATTAATGTTGAATTTAGTGTTATGGAAATGAAGATGAAATACAAGTATGATAAGTATTAGAGTGATATTAATAAGATGAATTTGCTTGTGTTTGTTACTGGTGTTTAGATCCTAGACAAAAATTGACGTATCTTGAATTTGCACTTAGTGAAATGTCTAATGCTGAAAAAGCTTGTGAAATGATACAAAAGTTGAAAGAAGCTTTGTATGAATTGTTTGATTAGTATAAGCCTCCACTTCATAGTGCTTGTAGCCAATCGAGTGTGGCAACACATGTTTCTCTCGGTGAACCACAATAAAAAAATGAAAAGGCGTATGCAAGCTTTGTATAAAAAGCGTGGGTTAGAAAATGGTGGTGAGGAAAAAACGTCTGAATTGGATAAATATCTAGCTGAGGCTAATGAGAATTTTGTTGAAAATTTTGATATTTTATTGTGGTGGAAAGTGAATAGCCCTAGATTTCCCACTCTTTCCAATATAACCAGAGATGTGTTAGCTATACTGGTTTCTACGGTTACTTTAGAATCTGTATTTAGCACCAGGGGAGTGTGCTTGATCAATTTAGGAGTTCTGTATTTAGCTCTTGAGTGTACTCAAGATTGGATTCGAAAATCATCATCAAAAGAAGACATCAAGAAGATTGAGTAACAAATCCAAGAGCTTGACAATATTGAAAATGGTATATTTATTTTTAATTTAATAGTTTCAATTTTTTTACCACATCACTTTTATATTAACTTATTTAATCATTTCAATGTTCAGACTTTTCTTAAAATGCATCAGAGCCTAGCCTAAATTTATGAGCTTTCGTGAGTTAAAGGGTATGATTACTATCTTATTCTTGTTAACTTACAATTAATTCTTTTGTTTATATTATTTTATTTTTTTAAATGCATATATTTCTATTATATGCTCATTTTTTTGCACATATTTTGTAGGTATAATGCAAATGGAGATCTTTTAGAGAGAAGAAATGGATGCAAATGAAGAATATCAAAGACTATTATATTTTAATTATGTGTTAATTTCAAGACTTATGTAGTGTTTTTAATTCTGTAGTGCTTCAAAACTTAAATTTTCGGTTAATTTTGGATAATTCGATTAAATGAACATTACCAATTTATTTTTTTATATGTTTTATACTTGCTTTAACAAAAAAAAAAACAAAAGCATAAAAATTTCAATTAACTGACCGAATTAACTAAAATAGTTCGGTTCGGTTAAATTTTTTTAAAAAATATGGTTCGGTTAACGGTTAAGGGTTTAAAAATTTCGGTTAATTCAGTTAATGCTAGTTCGGTTCGGTTAACCGATTGAACACCCCTATCAAAAGCGACAAGAAAGATAAGCAGAAAGTCCAAGTTGTTGATGCTAGTGTAGCCGAGGACAGAGGAGATGATTTCTTGTTGGTGTCAACGAGCGAAAGCTCTCATCTTACTTGCGAATGGATTTTAGATTCAAGATGCTCCTATCACATGTGTCCTAACAGGGACTTGTTCTCCACGTACAATTCAGTTGAAGGTGGAGTTGTGCTGATGGGGAATAACTCTCCATGTAAAATATCTGGAATCGAAACAGTACAAATTAGGATGCACGGCAGAATTATTCAGACACTGTAAGATGTCAAGTATGTTCTTGATTTAAAGAAAAATCTTATCTCATTGGAAATTTTGGATTCTAACGGTTGCAAGATTGAGTCAAATGGCTTAAAAGTTTCTCGTAAGGCTCTTCTTGTGATTAGAGGACAGAAAAAGGGTAGCCTATACGTTTTGCAAGGGTCAACCATTACTTTGCGCGTACCGCGACTACCGAAGAAAATCTGAAATCATCACTACGTCACAACCAGAATCAACTTGACATTACGACGACACGACATGACTCTCTCTCCATTGATTCTGATTCAACCAAGCATTGGCACATGCAACTGGGTCATATGAGTTAATGCTAGTTAATGCTAGTTAATTCAGTTAATTCAGTTAATGCTAGTTCGGTTCGGTTAACCGATTGAACACCCCTATCAAAAGCGATAAGAAAGATAAGCAGAAAGTCCAAGTTGTTGATGCTAGTGTAGCCGAGGACAGAGGAGATGATTTCTTGTTGGTGTCAACGAGCGAAAGCTCTCATCTTACTTGCGAATGGATTTTAGATTCAAGATGCTCCTATCACATGTGTCCTAACAGGGACTTGTTCTCCACGTACAATTCAGTTGAAGGTGGAGTTGTGCTGATGGGGAATAACTCTCCATGTAAAATATCTGGAATCGAAACAGTACAAATTAGGATGCACGGCAGAATTATTTGGACACTGTAAGATGTCAAGTATGTTCTTGATTTAAAGAAAAATCTTATCTCATTGGAAATTTTGGATTCTAACGGTTGCAGGATAGTCATTGAGTCAAATGGCTTAATAGTTTCTCGTAAGGCTCTTCTTGTGATTAGAGGACAGAAAAAGGGTAGCCTATACGTTTTGCAAGGGTCAACCGTTACTGGTGCGGCTGCGACTACCGAAGAAAATCTAAAATCATCACTACGTCACAACCAGAATCAACTTGACATTACGACGACACGACATGACTCTCTCTCCATTGATTCTGATTCAACCAAGCATTGGCACATGCAACTGGGTCATATGAGCGAGAAAGGTATGACAGTCTTGTGCAATAGAGGTCTTGTTAAAGAAACTGGAGTTAGTAAGTTAGGTTTCTACGAGCATTGCATTTTTGTGAAACAAACCCAAGTTAGTTTCGATTCAGCAGTGCACAGAACAAAAGGGAATTTAGATTATATTCATTTCGATTTATGGGGTTCATCTTCTGACATCTCAAAAGGAGGTAATAAATATTTCCTAACTTTTATTGATGATTACTGTAGAAAATTTTGGGTTTATTTCTTAAAACAAGAAACTGAAGTCTTTGGAATCTTCAAATAGTGGAACTGTAACACCCTATACTCGATCCAGTCGCCTGACCCGAGCTATAAGGTGTTACAAAAATAAACTTTTTACAACTTCCATTAAAGCATTTAATAATGATCAAATAATTCATTATCAATCATTTCCATGCTAATCAATCAATTTAGGGCCTAAATTGAGCTTACAGAACATTTAAAACAGACCAGAATCAATTCTGGGTTAAATTGAATCTTCTACAAAAAAAATTAAGTAAAATGTGTAAACAAGGGTCACATGGCCGTGTGAAAGAGACCAGCCCATGTGGCCCCAAGTTTGGCCGTGTGGCTACCTTACACGCCCATGTATAATTCGAATATAGGGTGTAACACCCCAAACCCAGCCCAGGCGTTATGGCCGAATCTGGCAATATCACATTGAAGTGTTTTTTTTTTAAACATTGTTTCTTTAGAAAAATCCATGCTTATTATAAAACCTCATTTATGTATCTTAACAGAAATTTAGGGTGTCTTGTTCTTTCAAAACTTAAGTTATTTTAGTAGAACGTTGATCATTTCTGTTTGTCACTATACTTAAAACCAAGTTTGATGCGGAAGCTATTATTATAAGCTGCGAAAACGTGGTGTTTTGAAAACCAATTATCTTTTGGAAAACCGCGTTCTACTACTAATCAAGTGTAAATGAAAATAAATAAAATCCTCAAATTAAAAGTTAAAAATTAAGAGGCCTTATTACATAACGAAAACCCAAATTAAACTTATGGAAAATAAATTAAAACATGTATATATAGGTGCGATTGTGTGGCCCCCTCTGAATCCCTCGCAGCACCGATCCGCCTAAGTCTGGGGATTACCTGTACAGATAATGTAACAGTCCGGTTTGCACCCTAGTCGGAATAGTGGTTAAGCATGTGCTAAATTTCCGTAAGTTAAATTGCTCGTTTGTGTGTTTAATTTGACAAAAGGATTGATTTGCATTAAATGTGAGAGTTGTATGCTAATTGTTAAAGTATTAAATTGTGATGGCTTTTAATAAGTGAATGCTTTATGTGGCAATTTAGCCTTTATTTTGTTAGTGGACGGCAAGCTATTAAATGAATGAGTTTTATATGTTAAAAATTATGGTTAATATATATGTTAATGATATATGATATTTTAGAGTTTAATAAAATAAAGAAAACAAAGTAAGTGGCCTTAATATTATCATATGTTTGCCGAAAAATAAAAGAAAAAGAAAGAACAAAGCATCAAGGGTTTCGGCTATTCTAAGCTCAAATTTAGGTATGTTTTGGCTTTAGTTTTTGATAATTTTTATGTTTTTGAGATTGTTGCTTAGTCTACTACCAAGCCCATATCTTAATTTTGTGTATTGGTGATGTTCGTGAGATATGCCATTGTTGTTATGTTGAGCTTTAGGATGATTTATGGTGTTAAGTGAAAGATTTGAGTTAGATGAACATATTTTATTCTTGAATTTTTGATGAAATTAGCTAATTAGGGTTAAATTGAGAAAATGGTAACTTGAAGGACTAAATTGCAAATTTGATAGAAAATATGGGCTTGTATGATATGTATGAATATTCGGCTAAGCATGTGTATGTAATGATTTTGTGAATTTGATGTTTTGAGAAAAATGGACTAAATTGATAAATTGTGCAAATGTGAGGGTTAAATTGCAAATAGCCCTAAATGTGTGTCCATGGATTGAATTGAATGAGTTAGTGAATAAAAGAGTTAATTCTGAATATGTATAGATCAAGAACCGAGGAAAAAGGACTTAGACCGAGGGAAGGCGAAAGTAACCGAGTAGTCATTTCTATTTTCGATAAATCGAATCCAAGGTAAGTCATATTGTAAATAAATGTAATTGTATTGAGTTGAGCATATTCATATGCCTATTGTTGATAATGTATGATTATGAAGTGTTATGCAAATGAATTCTGAGATAAGATTGACTGAGCAACAATGTCCGAGAAGTCCCATATGAACCTAGGAATACATAGGTATCTGTTCTGTTTTATCATGTAAGACCACGTCGGGGACGTTGGCGTTGATTTGAGACTTCGTGTAAGACCACGTCTGGGACGTTGGCATCGATATTATCTTTACGTGTAAGACCACATCTGGAATGTTGGCATCGATATTATCTTTACGTGTAAGACCACGTCTGGGACGTTGGCATCGATATGAGCTTTACGTGTAAGACCATGTCTGGGACATCGGCATCGTATTGATTCGTATAAGACCTTGTCTGGGACAGTGGCATTGATATTTGAGTGCATGTAAGACCTCGTCTGGGACGTTGGCATTGTACTATTATTCCGAGCTTTCTGAGTATCCTATTAGGTTCCTATCGGTTCAACGGGCAAGTCTGTGATACGAATGGTTAAGTGAATTGTAAATCCGTTTCAAGTACGTTGATTTATACACTAAGTGTGTATATAAGGTAAGTACCTATGTGATCATACTATGATGATTATGTATATTGGAATAACAATATGGTATGTGGAAGTACGCATGAATGAGCTATGTTTATATAAGACTTTGAATTGATGAATGTGACAAATATGGTCAAGTACATGGACCAAAGTATATATGTGATAGTTGCTAAGTTATTAAGATGTGCCAATGTACCTACGTGCATATATGCCTTTCATGCTAAGTTTGTTTGTATTATGACTTACTAAGCTTTTGGAAAGCTTACTCTGTGTGTGTGTGTTTTCTCTGTTTTATAGGTCGCCAAAGCTACTGAAGGCTCGGGACCGTCAAGGATCGTCATCACACTACTAAACTCATTTTGGTACACTTTGGATATGTATATAGCTAGATATGGCATGTATAGGCTAGTTTTTTTATATGAGTTTGTATTATGAACTTAGCCATGTGATTTGGCTAGTTATGAATTGAGATTTGCTTGAGTGAATGTGATATATGAAATATGTTTTTGGTATGGTTAGTGCCATGTGATTTGGCTAGTTATGAATTGAGATTTGCTTGAGTGAATGTGATATATGAAATATGTTTTTGGTATGGTTAGTTGATGCATGAAATGGTCAAGTGTTGATTAAGCAAAGGAATGAATTATGCTTGTGATGAGATGAGTTTTAGCCTTGTAATTTGGATGGTTATTTTGGTATGTTTTTGTTTGTCAAATAGGCATGAGATGTCTTGATGGTTTTACTTGTAGTTAAGACCCATTGGGTGACATTTTGGCCTTACAAATGGCCTATAATGTCACACGGTTGTGGCACACGGGCGTGCCTAGTGACCGTGGGGCTAAGTCAGTAGCTAGCCTAGGAGCACACGACCAAGACACACGGGTGTGTCTAGTAGCCGTGTGAAAAAGTCAGTATATGGCCTTAGAGTACACGGCCTTAGCACACGGGGTGCTGGGTGGCCATGTGTGTAAAGTCAGATTCGACCACGGCCAAGGTACACGGGCGTGCTTGGTGGCCGTGGATGTGCAGTCAGATTCGACCACAGCCAAGGTACACGGGCATGCTTGGTGGCCGTGGATATAAAGTCAGTTTCGACCACGGGGAGGACACACGGGTGTGTCTAGCAGCCGTGGGAGGCACACGGCCTACCCACACGGGCGTGTAGCCCCTGAATCTTTGAAAGGTTTTAAATTTTTCGAGAATGTCTGTATGTGATTCGGTTTAGTCCCGACCCGATTTATAAGCATGTTTTAGGTCTCGTTGACCGTATTAAGGGACATTATGTTTAAGATTGATAGATGAATGTATGAACTTCTGAAAATGTTTCTGATCTGTCCGGTAATGCCTTTAACCCTAATTGGTGACGAATACGGGTTAGGGGTGTTACAGATAAACAGAAAGGTGAGTTTACGAAAACTCATTGTGTAACCCCATGCAATTAAATAGCCAATCATGCTTTTTAAGCAAGTACAGTATGGGCCTAAGCCCAAGTCAATAATAGTTCAGTCCAGTTGGGCCTTAGCCCATTACAGTATCAATGTGGGCCTTAGCCCATAACAAAGATCGATAATGGGCTTTAAGCATGCAATCGTAAATCCTACCCATCCAAATTTCTCTACACTCCACCCCGTCCATTGACAACACTCCATGTGGGGATAAAATCACCCACCCATCCCTACACTCCAAAAATTAGCACCAGCCATGGCTACTAAAAGATTTGTAGCAGAGTCGCCAAGACAATACACTTCCTCCAACATAATAATCCCATCCATGCAACATATCACACATGAATGCAACATACATATATATATCATGGCATGCTCATATACGGTCATACATAACATAGGGGCATAACGGTTATTTTACCATAGGGGCATCACAGTCATTTTATCAGTTTGGGGTCTAGGTGCACTTACCGACCCATCCGTAGGTCCACAGTCGTCTCGGGCGACCCGTGCAACCTTAACAGTCAAACGGTGCAAATGGGCCCAAGGCCCATTATGCGGCCCATGTGGGCCCACAAGCTCGTGAGGCCCACTTAGCCCAAAAATGGCTCGGCCATGTAATTTACACAGCTTGGCCCAAAATTCTCCACACGCTTGTGCGGTTTACCCGTGTGGGGCCCACGAGCCCGTTGGGCCCGCACGGCCTATTTCGGCCCAACATGGCCCAAAACGGCCCAAGACCACGAAATCACTCATGGTGGCCCCGGTGGTCTAACGCCCATGTTTTATGCGTTCGGCTCACCACACGAGCGAGCGCACGCTCGTGTAGCGTCAATTTTCATACTTTTTCCGCTTTTTGCGGCCATTTATTTTAGCGAAGTGTTACACACCTGGTTTCGACTCCTCACGAACAATGTTCAGGCACTCACCAACCTACATTTGGTCAATCGAACACCACTATCAGTCTTACTTAATGGTTAACAAGAAACCCAAAATCGACAATCAATTTATAGAGTAGCGTTACCTTCAATCGAACCACGGTGATTCCCCACGAATCTTAGACTTCAACGATTGATTAAGAGTTTCCAGAGTATTTCCCTAACTGCCATACGATTGTTATCAGTTAATACATAAGGCAGAAAAAAAAAAGAAAGGGAAAGATGATTCTTTAAAGAACTTACCGAAAGAGAGCGAGAGAATCGAATAGAGGATGGGTTCGGCACTAGCACGGCCTTTCACCTTCGATTTATTGTTGTTAAACACAGTTAAACACAAACCCACTTAGTAACTCAAAGCTAAAACTTTAAGTGTTGTACTTACTTACCAAAAAGGATGGAGTCAATGAAGAGGACTGGTTTCGGCAGCACAACAATTGAGGGAGAAGAGGAGGTTTGGTTTAGGTAAGAAGAGAGAAACGAAATTGGCAGAGACAACTAAGGCCTATTCGACCAACACAGGGGAAAAAGGAAAAAGGGGGGAGAAAAGAGAAGAAAGGTATTCGGCCAATGAGAAAATAGTTGTCAAAAAGTGCAACTAAAGAAAGTATAGACGCCCTTACAACAAATGGCTAAAGAGAGAAACAATGCAGAAACTGAAAAGAAAAAGAAATAGGAAAAGGGAGATTTCGGCAGAGAGCATCTCATTTATCAAGCAAACCGAAACTGAGAATCCCCCTAGAATCCCCCTACAGCCGAATTCTAGAGTGCCAGAGTCCAAATTCGGCACACCTCTACCTCTTCCCTCATCCATTGATTTTCTCCTCAAATCTCTCCTCAAAACACTCCACCTGATCACACTCGCCTCAACCATTCAATTCAAATTCACCTCAACCACTTCGGTGTTTCAGTCAACCTCCAACACCTCCCATAGCACAGCAGCAAAATAACAATTCCCTTGCCAATACCAAGATTCGAACCTCAATCCTCTGGCCTATGCAACACGCCACTTACCCCTAGACCAGCAGGCTTTTTATGTCATGCTTTACCCACATTTATTTAAAAGCTTACTAACCAAAAGCAATGGTTTTATTCCCCAAAAACCAAAATTTTACACAAGCCCAGGCTCAAACCCAGGATTTCTCAGACACTCCCAAACACACCCAAATCACTTGGCCACTAAAGCAGACAAGTATTTATGTTAAAAACATGCAAAAATAAATACCTAAGTTTTGGGGCGTTACATAGGGTCACACACCCGTGTCGCCAAGCCGTGTGAACAATCCTGTATCAAAAATCAAATAGCCCATCTGGCCGCGTGGAGTGATCGTGTGTGGCACACAGCCGTGTGACAGCCCATGTGCACCTAAATTAACTTAAAAAATAAGCTATTTTCTTAACAATTCCTTAGGACCCAAGCCAAACAATTTTCAACCATTTTTACCTATTCAAAACACATTGAAGCATGCTAAAATGGACCATTTCAAATATAACCTATGTGCCTAACCAAAGTGCCACATATGGCACCACAATTCAAGGTGAAACATAAACCATTCATGTCTTTCATTCAAACACTAACAATTACCATAACATGTACTTACCTAAACACATAATAAACTAACCAAAACTTGACCAAACTCATTACCATATATCAAATAGGTTCTAACATTTAATACATCTAAGTTTCATACAATCTCATTCACAACCAAAGTACCAAAACATGATTTTTAACCTGCACATAAACATTCTATATACATGCCCCAAGTAACCCAACTATAAAACTTCAAAAATCTACCGAATTAAGTGACGATAGGTGTGAGCTCCTTGTTGATCCGATGGACACGTCTCGAATGTCCACAATCTATAGAAAAATAAGAATACGAATAAGTATATCAAATACTTAGTAAGCTTATAAAATTTAAATATCACTTAGTTCAAGTACTATCATATACAAAACTCAAATTGAGATACAATTTAACCTATCAAAATTCAATCCACATCATTAATATAGGCAACATGTTCGAGCTTAATCATATGAACATCTATAATATTTTCAATTCCAAGTAAATCAACTATAATCCCATAATCAAATCACATAAATTCTTTAATTAATTTCACAGATAAGTCTCCAAGGCTTTAAAGGCAACCTTCCCGATGAAATTTCATAAAATACCTCAGTATACAAATGAAAACAGTAGTGCCTGGTTACCCAATAGAGTCAACCTACACGATAATTTACCTGGTGAAGGCTTAATATTTAGTATTCTCCAGTCCACAACATATGCAAGAGTTGGGAACCTAAATTTTTATTCTCAAATCCGCAAAAAATGTAGAGGATGGGAACCTAAATCCGTATTCTCTAGTCCGCAACATATGCATGAGCTGGGAACCTGGGCAAAAATCACAAATCTGTATACGAGCATTTACTAATTTCATCAGGACATATTGAGATACATTATAAATCAAGACCAACAACAATAAATATCAATAATCTTAGTATAAAAAATAAAAATAAATGAGTAAATTCAAAATATATGAACTTACTTGTCAAAATGGTAACGATTCAACTATCAAAGACTAATCGATAAATTTTCCTTTTCCTCGTACGTCCTCCGATCGTTGAAATTCTTGATCTAAAATATAATTTACTTTAATTAACCAATCCAAGCAACATAAAACAACATTTAAATCTCATGTCCCAATTTAATTTCATCTATACTAAAATCTCTCAACTTTTACATTTATCACAATTTAGTCCCTAAAACCAATCTTATTATAATTCTCACATTTGAGCTTCAATTTCAAAATCAACCTAAATTTAGTCCTCCAATAGTCCATTAATACACAAAAATTTAGAATTTTCTTACACATTTTCGACTTATTGCAGTTTAGTCACTATATTCAAAACTAATAACTTTTATTTTACAAACTAGTTCATTAACATATCTAAGCTTCAAAACTAACTAAATAACCACAAAAGTTTCAATAAAACCTCAATAACAACTTTAAAAACTTAAATAGTTTTGCAAAATAGTCCCTGGGTTAGCTAAATCAAACTCCCAGGATTCTAAAACATAAATATACAAGAAACGGGCTTGAATTCACATACCAATTGAAGAAACAGAGTTGAAAATAAAACCCTAAGCTTCCCCCTAGCATACAACCATGGAAGAAAAGAAAGATGATAATTTATTTTTCTTTCATCTTTTGGTTTCTTTATTTTAATATATATACTTAGGTAAAATTGTAATTATTAAGAACTTTATGATTAAGTTAAAATAATTATACCATTAATTAAGTTTAGTCATCCTTAACAAATAAATAATGTCATCATCCAATAAATAATGTGATAACAATAGCCCATTTGCTTAATTGAACCCTCAAACACTAAGAAATTCTATAAAAGTTAACTTTTGTTAATTTTTTAACTATCTGAATATCAAAATTAATAGACCAAATTTTAATACAACACTCATATAAATTTGTAGATATTAAATAAATAATATTTTCTAACTCACACATCAAAATTGTGGTCCTGAAACCACTATTTCTAACACCACTGAAAACGGGTTGTTATAGGAAGACACTGTTAGAAAAACAAACCGAAAAATTAGTGAAGCGGTTGAGAATGGATAGTGGTATTGTGTTTTGTTTGTCAAATTTTAATGATTTTTGCAAACAGGAAGGAATTGAAAGACATCGAACCGTTGTTGGAACTCTGCAGCAGGATAAAGTTACAAAAAGAATGAATAAAACCTTGTTGAAAAAGGCTTAGGGAAGGAATTTTGGGCTGACATCGTAAACCTGATAAGTTATTTGGTAAATCGATCTCCTCATCGAGCATTGCATGGTAAATTTCCAGAGGAGATATGGTCAGGTAATTTTCCCAATTATTCTAATCTTAGAATTTTCAATTGTCTTGCTTATGGTAAAGTTAGCTAGGGAAAGCTCAAACCAAGGGCCGTTAATGCATCTTTTTGGTATACTCTGTAGGTACAAAAGGTTTTTAGTTATGGTTTTCGGAATCCGAATAAATAATTATTAGAAGAGATGTTATGTTTGATGAATATGCCATGTTTCGACCAGAAAATGTGACTTCTACTTAAAGACACAACAAATCAGAGTGTCTTGAGCAGGGTGGAGTCAAAAGCTGAAAAACGGGCGATGTCTCGACAAGTAATTGCCCAGCATCGTAACAACACGACGACCAAAGGTCTCGTCCCGACAAAATGTCACATGACGTCGTGACGACACGACAAAATTCAGATTCCTACAAGATTAAAGCTATTTCGGATCTATTTGGGACTCCATCCGGCCCTCAATTACCATCACTATCTTAGTTAACTAATTATAAGTTGGTTTGTGACAGGAAAAGGCGAGAAATCCGACCACCACAGAAATATTGTGAAGGAAACCTAGTAGCTTATGCTCTAAGTGTTGCCGAGAACATTGATTTATTAATCCTTCATGTTATTATGAGGTAGTTCAAGCCTCCAATTCTAGTAAATGACTTATTACAATGAAAAAAGAGATGGAATCGCTTCAAAAGAACGAGACTTGGAGGCTAGTTTAACCACCCATCGGTAAAAGAATCGTTAGTTGCAAATGGGTGTTTAAAAAGAAGGAAGGTTCGAGTCCTAACGACACTAGGTACAAGGTAAGATTGGTTTGCAAAGGGCTACAATCAAGTGGAAGGAGTTTCTTTTCGTGATTTTTCTCTCCCGTAGCAAAACACACGTCCATTCGGGTGCTTTTGGCCCTTGTTGCATCAAATAATCTTGAGTTAGAGTAGTTACATATAAAGGCTGCTTTCCTTCATGGTGACCTTGAAGAGGACATCTACATGCAAAAATCGGAAGGCTTCAAAGTTGAAGGTAAGGAAGATTATTTCTATCTCTTACAAAAGTCTTTGTACGGTTTGAAGCAATCTCCTCGGCAATGGTATAAAAAGTTTGATTAATTCATGTTGAGTATTGGTTTTTCTCGAAGTAAGTATGATAATTGCGTTTACCTACAATGTTTTGATGATGGTTCTTTTATATATTTGTTGCTTTATGTTGATGATATTTTAGTTGTGGCTAAGAATCCATCTAAAACTGATCATCTTAAAATCATGCTTAACTCTAAGTTCGAAATGAAAGATTTAGGTAAAACAAAGAAAATTTTAGGGATCGAAATTTTGAGAGATAGACATTTCGGAAAATTATTTTTATCGCAAAAAAAGGTACATAAAGAATATCCTTGAGCGATTTAAGATTCAAGATGCAAAACTAGTAAGTACACATTTAGCTGCACACCTTAAACTCTTAATTTTATATTCGCCACAGAACGAAGAAAATGAAAGGTACATGTCAAAAGTACCTTATTCAAGAACAGTTGGAAGTTTAATGTATGCAATGGTATGCACTTGTCCTGGTATTTCACATGTTGTTAGTGGTGTTAGCTGATACATGGCCAATCCAGGTAAGTTACATTGGCATACAGTTAAGTGGATTTTCAGATATTTATGGGGTACTTCTAACATGTTCTTAGAGTTTGGAAGAACTCAAAAGGGTTTAGTCGGATATGTTGATTCTGATTATGCAGGAGACTTAGATCGAAGAAATTCTCTCACAGGTTACCTATTTGCTTTTGGGAATTGTGCTATTAGTTGGAAAGCGACACTTCAAGCTACAGTGTCTTTGTTGACTACTGAAGCAAAATACATGGCAATTACAGAAGCAGTAAAAGAAGTAATTTGGTTAAGAGGCCTGTTTAGAGAACTGGTACGTGAAAAATGGGCAACTATCGTATATTGTGATAGCTAAAGTGTCATACATCTCACCAAAGATCAAATGCATCACGAGAGAACGAAGCACATAGACATTCGTTATCATTTTGCTTGAGAGGTGATCCTTCAAAGGGATGTTCAAATTCTTAAAATTGGCACAGAATACAATCTCGCCGACATGTTGACAAAGAGCCTTCTAGTTTCAAAGTTCGAGCATTACTGGAACTTGGTAAGTATCCGACGAAGAATCAGTTAAGCCCGTAACAGGGCTCAACAAGGGAGTTGGTCCAAATACAAGTCAAGGTGGAGATTTGTGGGAGACTGCCTCTTATTTTGACCAAAGTTTTTTTTGGTTTTTCATCTCTTAGTTAAACTCTATTTTTAGTTTTCCAGTTAAACTCTGATTAACCTAGAGCTGTTGTAGTCATATATGCTACGAATTTCAACATATAAATAAGTCTTAGCTACTCTAGGTTTTACACAACAAAAATCATTTAGATTGAGAGAATTTTGTTCTTAGTTTCCCACTTAAACTTTGTCCTTTTTCTCGTGGTTTTTTATTCTCTCTTAAGGAGTTTTTCTACATAAAATTTACATGTTCGATCTTGTCGATTCTTATTTTATTTACTTTGTTTGTTGTTTAATCAGGATGATCCCCTACAGTTATCAATGTCAGAAAAAAAAACCTTGAAGAAAAATAATTAGTAGAAGCGGCAAGTAGGGTCGAATCCACAAAGATCGATAAAAAATTTATTCCTTCATTTAAAAAAAAATAAAATAAAGAAGGGGTTTGTTTAAAGAAAATTTTAAAAATTAAAATCAAGAATTTAGAAAAAAGTAAAGAGAGCAATAATCAAAGTTTTGGGAAAAAAATAAATGAGATAAAACTTCTAGTCAAAGTAAATTCTTCGTTTGATTCAAATGTTTATCATTGGTGCAAATATAAATTCAAATATTCTTTAATAAATTGGTTATAATTACCGACAATCGCTAAGTAAACTAATCTCTTCTTACCTTCTTAATAATCAAGACAATCGTCATTAATTACTTCTTTTATTGACAAACAACATTATAATGATCGCTTAGGAATTTAATTTATCAAAAGCCTTAAGAACAAAAGAAACTCAATTCTAACCAACAAACAAACTATCAGAGTTTATTTAAGTTAGATTGCATGTCTACACTACACAAATTATCATGCGGTCGTCATAATTATTAGAAATCAATCAATCGAATAATATCTAATTGACAAAGAAATTATTCTAATCTATCAAATACTAGTCATATATTTAACAAACCTGAACAATTATAATTAAAAACAAGACATGCAAATACCAAAGAGAAAAGAAAATATTAAGAGTAATTTGATCTCACAAACTTGTAAAATCAAACTTCAAATATTATTTCAACTAGAAAAGAAGAGTTTATCAAGCCATAAAGAAAACAAAATGCTAATTGATTTAAAATTGAAAATGAAGATCATTGTCTCTTTCTAAGATCCTATTTATAAAGTTGTGGAGTTTTAAATGACTTCAAACTAGGGTTAAAAACTTGATTTAGACTTAAATACTTGAAAAAAGATGAAATTAGCCTTGCATCTTGGTTATAAAACAACAAATGAACCCACAAGACAGGGGTAGCAATAACACAGCTTGGTGAAATGGCACTGCGGTACAAAGCTTAGGACGTTGAGGCACTAGTTACTGGTCTAGGGCACCACTTGCTGTTTTGGGTTGGCATCACAGCACTGGGTTATGAAGTCGCAACCCGTTCGTCTTTATTTAAGCCTTCTTTGAGAATGCTCCTTCCATTCTCTATGACTCGTGACTATAACAATCGATTTTCAGTGGTACTAGAAATGGTGGTTTCGAAACCTCATTTTTTGATGATCGAGTCAGTAAATATTATTTATTAATATTTACAAGTCTATTATAGTGTTACATTAGATTTTGGTCTGGTAATTTGGTTCATTGAATGGTTAATTAGGGTACAAATACTAAATCATAAAAATCGTAAAACTTAATCGCTATAAATTTTTATTAGTTAAAATGCTTTATGTTTGAGGGTTTATGTGATAATTAAACAACTTTTAAGGGGATGGACAGTTAGCGACTTAACTTTTAAAGGTTTTATAAGTTAAAATTTTATTAAACTAATATTATTATATGTTAAAGTAAACAAAACCAACATTTCTACTTTCATTTTCTTCTTCCTCACATTGTTGAGCTAGGTAGTTTTTGGCCAAGCTTCTCCTTATTGCATGGTATGAAAATCAAGCCTTTTTTTCGTAAATTTTCTATTTTTGAGATTACTGTAGCTTAATCTAGCTAACTTGGGTACTAATTCTCGTTTTTCGTAAATTTTCTATTTTTGAGATTATTGTAGCTTAATCTAGCTAACTTGGGTACTAATTTGTAAAACTGTCAAAGATTTTAAATGTTTCCACTGTTGCTTTTAAAGCTTTTTAGATGTTAAATGGTAGAAGTTGAAGTTTGTGTATGAAATAGGACTAATTTGTAAAGTAATGTTTGTAAGTTTTGAGTTTATGGACTAAAATGGAAATATAATAAGATTAGCATGAAATTTCTGTAAAAATAGGCACTTGAGAGTTGTTTAAGAATAAGATTGAAATCGGATTGAAAATTGGGGTTTAAATGTGTAAGTTATAGTTGCTTCGATTTTAGGGACTAAATTGAATAAACTACAAAAATTAAGGAAATTGTGAAAAATGGAATTAGGTTGTCATATGCATAGTATAAGGAGTTTTAAGGTATTTGGAACTAAAATTTTAAATGAATTATTATATAGATCAAGAATTAAATCAACCGAAAGATAAACGCAAAAAAAAGGAAAACTTGCATAATAGTCCTTGGCGTTGTATTTGCTGTTGTTTTTTTATTGGATAAGTTTGTATAGAACTTATTCTTGTTTATATTTATCGTTGTGGTATGGTATGTGTATTACTTGTAATTAAATTGCCATGTAATAATGACTTTGAGTATTGGAAGGACTAAATTGTAAAGTAAGGTATAACTGATGATTATGAGTGTATATAAGAATCTATATGGTGATGTGCAAAGGACTGAAATGGAGTGAATATGAATTGAGGCCCATACAAACTTAGTGAACCACTAGGATGCAAATGACATGTCATTAGGGTGTATAATGTTCTGTATAACACCTCATACCTGGCCTAGACGTTAAGGTCGAATCCTGAGGAATTACATACATTCATTTTGAAACATGATATTTAAAATTCAGAAATGTAACCTAGAACAAAACTTGTTAATGATATTTCTAGTTTTTAGTGAAAATCACCTTATTAAGTTAATTCATTTTAATTATAGAAAACACTTATAAAATCACTTAGTTTTGCAGCGGAATTCTTAAATTAGATAGAAATTTGAAAACCATATTTTGATTGTGAAATTAAACACTTTGCAGTTTGGAATAAAATATTCTAAATATGATAAAGTAGTTCGAAATGACAAATAAAATCCAAAACAATAAACAGTCTCCAAAAAGTCCAAAACAGTCCAATTGAAAATAGTACTTTAACTTAATAAAACTTAAAAAAATAGAAATTTAACCCGAGCTCCTACTATCCACATAAAATAATAGAAACTCTTTTAGATGCATGATTAGATGCAAAATTAGATGTATTTTTATAATAAGATACAAATACAGAATCAAATCCTACCCTCAACTGCTACACACCATCTCCGTCCATCCCTACACACTAAATAGGGTAGTAAATACCCATCTAACCCTACACACCTATAAGTGAGCATATGTCACTTTTCAGAGTAGTGTAGTTAAGTTGCCGGATATAATGCATGGTAAACCGCCAGAAACAGATGAGTGTGGCTGAGCCACCAGAATAGATATTTGTGGTTTTAAACCACCAAATAAGGCAGATTATTAAACTGCCAACACTTCCTCCGTCAATCATATACCCACCCCAATGCTCATGTAGATATTAACAATGATAAATACACATGTCATGCATGTTTTTCATGTAAAACATGCTATCAAAATCATCAGAATATGGATTATATGTATATATCTCACATACCATATTCACATTACATATAGTAGCTAACTATTAGATATCATGTTTACAAGTCCTATTTAAGTAGTGTGGACCTTATAGAGTGGCTAATTACACATCACAGATTAATATGAACCTAAATGAAGTTTTGAAAAAAATAGGCCTACACGGCCCAAATAGCCTAGACCATGTGGTCCACACGATCTAACACACGGCCGTGTGACGTTGACAGTAGGTTTTTCTACATTGCGTTGTTCGTTATTTTTTGAGTTTTCCGTTACACACCTGGTTGTTTTTTATGCGATTCCAACAGCAAGAATTCCAGTACCTAAAACAACATTCACTTAACGAATTAGCCAATGAAATGAGAACTGACTAAGAGGATACGACCCTCGCTTCCTAAAATTCTAGCCAAACTACAAGACATTCAACCCAAATAACCACAACAACCCCAATTAGCATTAAAAACACTTATCCTTGAAAGAATCATCAACCTTACAAATCCTTAATTCGTCGGAGGATTAATTGCCTCGCGATTTCCACCTAGAAAAACCACAAGATTAAAATGCAGAACAAAGCTCCTCATAAACCCCAACTTAACAAAAGATAATGGAACCTCAATAGCGTAAGAAGGTTAAACGATACTTACACAAAAATCGATATGCAAACTATTCAATCAAAAACACAAACCACCGAAATTTGGATGGCACAAAGAATAGTGAACAAGAAAGAAAAGAAAATTTCAAAAGAAAGAGGAAGAAAGAAAAACAAAAGGCAGAAAAATTTTGGAAAGGAAGAAGAAAAGGCAAAATAATGTAAAAACCCAACTAACAAAGGAGTAGAAACATGAAACATGGGAGGGATAGATTTTAGGGAATTAGTTTCAAACAAAATAGAATAAAATACAATAAAACTAACCACTCACCCCACTATCCTGAGTCTCATCTAAATAGATTTCCTAGTGTTTAAATTTGTCCCAAATACCACTATATGAGCAACACAGTGCATGGGAATAAAAATATTTCCACCTTGCATATGCGGGGATTCGAACATAAGACTAAAGGGTAAGCTGAAGCCTTACCACTGAACCAATAGACTCATTCTTGTTAACAGATGCGCACAAATAGTTTTTAAACCAGATACTCAAAGTTAGACGTTTAGACAAAATTAACAAAAAATACAAACGAAATGATTCGAACCCAAAACCTCCCTCACACAAGCATAAAACTTAACCACTGAACCAAATTAATTCCTTTGACAAATTCACACAATTTAAGAACTAAAATTTTGGGGCGTTACATACCAGGTGCTGGTCTTGGATGTTTTACCGATGGTTAAGGTCCAGCATGTGTTGCGGATCCTTCACAGCTCATGTGAGCAGCATCGAGTAAAGTTATCATCCCGACCCAAAACTCATGTGAGTAGGCCCATATTCATAACTCATGTGAGCATTCATATTAACAACACGTGTGAGCAATTCTATCCCAAGTATCCGTGGCTATTTCACTATCATTCTTCGGGCAAAAACAAGGTTTATGGTATGGAAATGGAAGTATAATCTAATAATGATATGAATGTTTTTACACAAAACAAGTATGCTTAATATGTTTATGATGCAATGGCATGAATTGCGTTCTATGCTTAATTTGTGAAGGTGAACTAACCTTGTTGGATTATGGATTTGCTTAGGGTATCAAGGACTACCATTTAACATCCTAGATTAGGGGTTATGCGTTTGTGCATAATTCATGAGTTAGTAGGTTTTGGTAGTATTTGGAAGTGTATTAAGGGTTTTGAGAACCCTAGGGTGTAGGTGAAAGTTTAGGGAAAATATTGGTTTTTAAGTATAAAAGGGGGAGCTGGGTGAAGGAGCCCTTAAGAAAAGTTTTGGGAGTTTAGGACACCATGGCCGTGTGGTAAAGTGGCAAGGGCGCCACACAGGTGCCGGGAGAGTTTGCGTCAAGTGGAGTGCCAAGGGGAGGAGGTTCGAGCTGCAGAATCGCACTTGGGAGTTTTTATTTTTGTCGTTAAAGGGAGCAAGGCCGGGAGGCCTTAAGGGAAAAATCTTAGGCGTGTTTGGCATAAAACAGGCCTTGGTAAAGTGGTTGCAATGCGCCACTTAAGGGAACTGGAAATGACGCTGTGTCTTTGGTCTTGGGTTCGAGCAACGTAGGAAGCAATGGACTTTTATTTTTGGCGTTAAAGGGAGTTCGGCTAAGGAGGCCTTAAGAATAATTGTAAGGACTTTTGGACATGAAAGTGAGCCTCGGTTAAGTGGCTTGGGCGCTTCTGGCAAAGGGAGCTTCAAGAGGGCTCGAGTTCGAGCCTTGTTGTGATGATAGGGCATGTTTTTATTTTGTTTCTCAGGCGTTAAGACAAGGGGGAGCTAGGGAAGGAGGTCTTAAAACGAATTGGGCCGAGTTTATGTCATAAAAACGCCTTGGCAAAGTGGCACAGGGCGTTGCTCGTAAGCTTGCTCCAACAGTCGCGGTTCAAGGCTTGTGAGCAAAGCAAGGAGGGGTGGTTTTATTTTGTTTTTGCGTCAAGGTAGGGAGGGGAAGGTTATACGGAAATTGGACTTCTATTTGGATGAAGATTAAGCTTATTTTATCCTATTAATATTCGGCCAAGAGTAGGATAATTGTAGTTTTATTTATTTATTTTATTATAGGATAATTATGGTTTTATTTACATTAAATGAGATTTTATTTTATTTATTTTAGTTTAATAGATAGATAAGAGATAAGGTGTTGGATTAATTATTTTATTTGTTAAGAGATAAAATAGGAGTTTAAGTTGGGATTTGATAAGTGGGAAAGTGGTGGTAGATTGTTGGACTCTAGGAGCTTGAATTTTCTGTATAAATATGGTGCTAGTGTGTGCTAAATTTCCCCTTTCAAAACCTTTCTTTTCATATTGGTTATTGCCAAATTTAGTACCTCTTTTCCCATTGGTGCCGTTCTTCCTCTTGTGCAAAAAGCCATTTATATTTCTTTCTTTCTTGAATTTTCTAAGTGCCAAATTCTTCTACTTTTCCCTTATTCATCTTTTTATTTCTTCCAACCCCAAATTCCCTTGTAGCCGAATATTTCTTGTGATTTAAAGCCTTAGCTGAATCTTATAGCTTTCTCCTTCTCCTTTCTTCTCTTGAGATCATAAAGTGTCGAACCACCATTGTTGTTCTCGTGCCAGAATCTTTAAAGGAGGGTGCTATCGACTATTTACTTTAGGCTCTTCAAAGCAAACGTGTAATAGTGGGACTTCGACTATTCAAGGAGTAAGTGGTGATTCGGGATTTTCGGTAAGTTAGGTAAGTGTTATGTGATATTCGGCTATAAGCCATATTTTGGATATTAAGGGTTGATCGATTGAGTACTTTGGTTCTTAGGAGCAAATCGACGGGAGTAAGAAGAGTTTCGGGATTCTAGATTGTGTTAGATTCGAGTAGTTCGGGATTTCGCTAAATAGACAGTGTGTGATTAACCCACTTTGTTTCCGGGTTTATGGTATATTGTATGTGTTGTGTAAAAGCTAATACGCAAAGCGATGGCGATTGTGAATGGTTACCCTTAAGGGTATATCAAAAATCAGTCGGTGTTAATTATTAAGAATGTGAATATGCCAATGAGAATATGTTTGTATGCCGAATAGCATGTGCATGCATTATTTTACTATGTTATGACATTGTCATATGTTGCATGTGCATGGGATGGGATATGAATGTGACTATCGAAGGAAAGGGTGTACTTTATGTACGTGGTCTAATGTTAGCCTTGTGCTACATTAGCGCTTGATGTTAGCTATGTGCTTCATCAAGGAGGTGTTGGCTAGGTGCCACATCTTGGCGGATGATAGCCGTGTGCATCACCGTGGATTGAGGATGACCTCGAGTCACCTCGTGGATATTGACATGTGGGGTCACTCAGGGTGATCGGTGGCTTAGCCACGGCCTTGAGCGGCAGTGCATGTCAAGGTAAGATATGTGGGATCACTTAGTTGATCGGTGGATTAGCCACGGCCTTGAGCGGCCAGTCTGTCAAGGTAAGATATGTGGGATCACTTAGTTGATCGGTGGATTAGCCACGGACTTGGGCGGCAGTGCGCCAAGGTAGGTGTAACGGATGGACCCTAGGTTGGGTTGGGTGCACTTTGCATAAACTCATTATCCATTCATATGGGTTGATGATGAAATGGGCCAAGCCCGGTATGTGGAAATTATGTGGTTAACTACCCTATTAGATGAATGTGATATGAATATGGGCCAAGCCCGAATGTGATAACATGTGAATTTGATAATTGATATCTCGATATATGAGTTAATATGTGGTTAACATGTGGGTGGAATTCGGTGGATTAATTACACACCGAGTCCAGATGACTCACCCAATTTTTATTAAACATCGCAGATGATTCGTGGTGATTGGACCGGGTTGGAATGGATACGAGGTGGCCCATGCGAAGACATCTTCTTTATTTTATTCAGTTTATTACTAAGAACTTTTGTTTAATTATTTGTTGTAATAAGGCCCAGTTAAAGTATTTAAGTATTTCTATTTGAGTATTTTATTATGTTAAAGCAAAGTGACGATTGAATTATTATTTTGAAACCGGTTTATTTTCGGCAAAACTATATCCTAAAATGTATCATAAAGTTTTAACCAGGACATTTTTATAAACACCACACTTTACTTAAGATTTTAAATGGTCACTGTTTTACAAACTCAACAAGTTGTCATGATTTTATCTTTAGGTCGAATCTTCTCAAACGTTTTTCCGCAGTGGCATACCAGATCCGGTCAGGGCTTGTGGGCCGGGTTTGGGGTGTTACATACCATGTTTCATATTTATACACTTATGTGTTCAATTCTTGACTTATGTTAATGTCGGGTAAGTTATGTTAATTTTGTATGAACTTACTAAGCATTAAGTATGCTTACTTTTGTTCTATTTTCTTTCTTGTAGATTTTTGGAAACTGTGCAACCGGTTGGATCTCACCAGAGCTCACACTGTCCACCTAATTACTCAGTAGACTTTTGATCATTTTGGACCGGTTATAAGAGGCATGTAAATAGGTTAAATGGATAGGTGGACATGTGTGGGACTTGATGCTTTTGAGATGGTTCTCTTGTTGTGGATTTGGGCTGGTTAAGCCAGGTAAATGTATGTGTTATGTAGTACTTTGAGTAGGTTCTAAAAGTTATGTCTTAATACTTTGAAGTGGTAAAGGTATGGTATAATGCCTTGATGTGGTAGCATAAATGAAGTTTTAAATGGCTAGAATGAAATGAAGTTTGGATTGTATATGTTTGGTCTGTTTGGTAAGTATATAAAGGTTTGAATGATTCATTTTGGATGTTGAATTGAAGTATTTTTAATTCTATGTTTTGGTACTAAAATTATGTGCAATAGTTTGAAAAGTTTTGTTGTGAAATGGAGACATTGAGGCATATTGGTTAGTTGATCAGGACTATAGTTTAAGTTGTGTTTTGGCATGTTTGAATAGGTGTAACATTGGGTTTAGCATTGGTATAAGTTTTGGTATAGTTTAATTGGTAGCTTATTTACAAAGACACATTGTTGCTGCACATGGTCTGGCACACGGCCTTGTCGGGTTGGCCACATGCCTGTGTGAGTTTCTGTAGATGTAGTTTTGGTTTGCATATGGTCCTAGTTTGTTACACGACGTATGTTGGGAAATGTGTTCATATTGTAGTAAACATTTAATTGTTTTCTATGTATTTGAACGATGAATAAATAAGTTTCACATTTCACATTTATGTCTTTTGTACTTCCGTCTTTCATATTTTGCATGCATAGCGGAATTGTGACAAGCAAATACTAGCTCATTGGTTTTCTAAGTTCAAACTAATGATAAGTGGTATTGTAAGAACATTTACATTGCGAGAAAGACAACTTACTTCAGTAGATAATGTAAAAGAGTCCTTAATCCCGTAAAAGAATCAAAGTGAGCATTTGATTCAAAGACTAAGAAGGATTATTATGTCGTCTACAATTCCAATTGAGGAGATGGCTAGTCTTGGCTATCGGAGTAGTTAACTCCACGAGTAGAGACATAGATGTATTCATTAGAAGAATAATACATTGCATTGGACCCAAGATTAATTAATTATGAATTCATTTGTGAATTAATTCACTTGTGACATTCACGGTGTGATGTACCTAAATCCAGAGTTAGTCACTGACCATACGCATGTAACTCATGTGCTTTGATATAAGTGGAGGCGAATGCTCTAAAGATGATCGAGCCTATAGCCGGTATGGTAGGTCCATGACTTGTGTATGACATGACTTTACTAGCAACAGTGGAATTCATAGCTCAATTAAAGAGTTAATGATATTCTCTCATTGGCATTGTGTTGATTGATAAATATGGAACGTGGCCACAGGTTGCTTATTCTCAAACGAGTAATTTATCATAGTCATTTGTTGACAGTGGTCATATTAATCATTAAGAAGACATTAAGAAGACACAATGGTGAGAATGAGATAAAATAGGATTGAATTGAGTGAACGGATTTAACTCAAATGAATCAAGGATACCATATGAGGGTAACACACACATGATGAGATCATTGGACAAAGCAATTGGATGAATTGTTTTCGTAAAGAGTATACAATAAGGTGTTTTCAATCATGGTACTTCTTGTGGACTGACTCCATGATTAAGTAATTGCGAATTATCGGAACGATGCTTCTAGACATAATTGCAATTACTATAACCTAATTGTATATGTCTATTTGGTCTCTCCGCTAGCTCAACAAAAGCTCGATCGGTCTGCATTTGAATCTGAAGAAAATTCTACGAGTTTGGAAATAATTTAATTGAGTCGATTTATTCAATGTGGAATTAAATTGGGCAGTCGTAAGAATTTTTCAACAAGAGAATTTCATTAGAATTTTCTTGAAAAATTAATTTGGAAAATCTAAGTGAATTTTAGAAAAATTAATTTTGATCAAATGAAATTAAATTAATCAAATTAATTAAAATTAATATGATATTTTTGGAAATTAATTTTCAAGTTAGACAATTGGCCCAATGGGTAATTGAACTTGAAAATTGGACTTGAGATCGTAAATTGGGTCTGGGAGCCCAAAATTGAGACCAAGACCCAAAAACTGGTCGAATCAGGTCTGGTATGTGAAACCGAGCTGACATTCCAAATGGTGGCTGAACTAGACCGGTCGGGTCGTCACTAGCCTTGGTTGAACCGATAGCAATCGAACCTACTCGGGGTGCCGGCGGCTGCGATGGCGGCATTACAGTGGCCGAAAAATGGTCGGCGACGGTGGGTCTTCAATGGTTGGGCAATAGAAAAAGTACACTCTTACTGGGACTCTACCAGAGAATTTGATTTCAGATTAACTATTCCAAAAATAATATTTTTAATAGATTTATTATTAAATTTAGTTTATTACTTACCTTAATAGTAGTTTATTAATTTAATATTAAAGTGATTAAGTTTAATTATAGTTAAACTCTATAAACTCTCTCTATATTAATAGAGTCTTAGGTAATTATTTACACACACTTGAAGTCAAGAGAAAGTTGTTGAGAGAAAATTCTTTGAAGAAATTATTTCAGAAAATTTTTGGAGATATTTTTCTTATTTACAATTTGGCCCAAAAGTTTAGAGAAGTTGTGACTGGTTTTTTGAAAATTTTTTGCGAAATTTTTGTGAAAAATTATCAATAAGTTTATAAGAAAAAATGATATTTCATAATAAAGACTAAATTGTAAGAAAGTGAAAACCCCTTCTTCTCATATATATATATATATATATATATATATATACACATATATATATATATAGCCAGCGTGAGAAACATGAAGAGAATTCATAGATTTTTCCTTAAAAATATCTCATTTAATTAATTAAATATTAAAATATCTTATATAATAAAATATTTAACCAATAATAATTCAACACCTTTCTCCCTTAATTATTACTCTAGATAATTATCTAATTTAAGTAATGATAATTTTACCCTTCATGTTTCTTTAAAATTCATTTCTTGAGTCACTACTCAATTTTGGTAAAATTCTAATTTAGTTCTTCATATTTCTCCACTTATTCAATTTAGTCCCTACACACAATTTCATGTTATAATAAATTGGGTTATTTTCACTTTTGGTCATTCATTTTTTCTCATATTTATACTTCAACCTTTCAAATTTTGAACGAATAGAATCGAGTAAAATGAAATTTGAGTCGAGTTGAATCGAATGAAATACTTTTGAATTAAATTAAAAAATTAAACATGTTAAATTAAAATTTTGTTACAATATAATTAAATCCATGTTACTACATGTAAATTTGAAACCATATATTTTTAAAAACTCTTTCAAAAGAAAATAAGAGAAAAAAAAAGATACTTTAGTATCATAAACTTGAATAATTAATTACTTATTTAGATCTCAAAAATTATTATTTTAGATTTTTAAAAAAATTAATATATTATTTAGATTTTTTAAATTATATATATATATATATATTAAAAAAAATAAATTTTGGAATTTTAATAAATATTTTAAATTTTAAAAATTATTTTATCTTTTTTTGTAATTTTTGTTAAGAGAGAGACAAATTTGCTCATTTTCAAAATTAACAAGGACCAAATGTGTATTTACACCAATTTGTTATTTGAGCTATTCGAATTATTCAAGTTGTAAAATTTAACTCGACTCGAACTCGAAACTCGAATTACTAATTCAAGTAAACTCAAAAAAACCCAAATAACTCAAATCGATTAATTCAAAAAATTCAATTTTTTTAAGTCAATTCGAATTTTACTCACCTCACTGAAGAGAAAGAAAGAATAAGATACAACAAAAAGAAAACAAAGAGAGATCAAATAGTCAAAGCTAAAATTGAAAAAAAAAAACTTATCCATGTGAAATTTCGAGAAAATTACGTGGAAATTATCAAAATTCTATGTCAGTTTTCCGTTTAAAATTTAATGGCAATTAACCTTCAATGACCAAAATATTTAATTTTGAAAAGTTTAGTAAGTAAATAAAAAAATTAATAACTGAGTGACCAAAATAGATCGAAGTCAATAATTTACTGACCATTTCTATACTTGACCCTAATAAAAATTTAGGGTGTGCTTAGACACCACATAATAATTGAATGTAAGTGTAATTATCAAGGAATTTTAATTCCCTATCCATGTTTAATTTATAGATTGTAATTATATCATCATTCCCTATTTCATGTTTGATAGTAAAACTGTAATTACACAACTACATAATTTTAAATTCTAAAAAAATATTAAATATTATAAAAAAAAATATCAATAATACTTGAGAAAAAAAATTCTTCAAACAATTAACAAAGTGTAACACCCCTTACCCGTATTCAACACCGGAACAGGGCACGAGGCATTAACGGACTTACCACACAAGCATTCCCGCAATTCTAAGACATAAAAGTTGCGTCCAAATTAAAACCATCCACATTCAATCATGAAGTCCCTTATACGAGCCTACGAGGCCCAAAACATGCTTTGGAAGTAGTTAGGGACTAAACCGAGAACTTTAGAAAATTTTACAAAACTTAGAATTTTTTTCATGATACAGGGGTCACACGCCCGTGTGACCCTGAGACAAGCCCGTGCTACAGGCCGTGTTTAAAATTAGGGTGCTCTCTGACTTGTGCCACACGGCCGTGCCACACGCCCGTCTGCTAGGCCATGTGGTCAATTTAATTTTCATAATTTTTCATAAAATAGATGCAAACTTCACACGGTGGGGGTACATGCCCGTGTTCAAGGCCGTGTAGCACACACGGCCGAGACACACGCCCGTGTCTCCGCCCGTTTGCTCAATTCTGGACATTCTGTTTTGCAACAATTAAGGTGCAGGGGACACACGCACAAAACACATGCCCGTGAAGCGCACTGCAGTGTGTCACACACTTGAGACACATGCCCGTGTGGACAAAAATAAGGCTATTTACCAAGCCATTTGCCACCCTCATTTACACCTACACTTACACCAATTCAATAACACAATTCATAGCATACTGTAACACCCCAAACCCGGCCCAAACACTACAACCGGTTTGGTATGTCACTCGGGAGATTTTTGTAAAAGATGTCGAAATTTGGGCAAAACTTAATAACTTGATAAGTTTAAGTAAGATTTAAAGTTCATTTGTTGTTTTCGTGAATTAAAAACCAAAACCTTAATACATGCCTTAGTTTAATTAAAATTTAAATGTCTATCGATAATAAAAGCCCAAACTAAAACCCAAAACAGTAGTATAATAGTCTAGTGGCCCGTGGCCTTATTACAAATGAGATTTAAAACCCATTAAATAAAAATATATAATAATAAATTAAAGCCTTTTGCCGAATCCAAATGTTCTTTTGCATGGCCACCTTGCTCTCCTCTCCACTTCGTTCCGATGCACTAAGTGCTACCAAATTTGTTAAAAATAATAGGGTGAGTCGCGAGACTCGATGTGCAACCCTCGTGCACCATCAGACTGGCCTTAGCCCACAGATCAGAATATAGAACATAATATAAGAGATAACATACATAAAAACCCAACCCAATCCTAGGTTTCCATCCACTACACACCACCCTTACCTGCCAATCACACCATTGGGGATTTCTACAATCAACCCACACCGCTACACACCATCGATGGCAGTCATGCTGCCGATAGTCGCTCATCGTCAGAGTTGTGACAGAGTCACCAGGCTGAAATGGCATAAGCCACCAGAACAGATCACTTCCCCTTTTTATCAATCACCCAACCCCGAGCATACATAGAAATCGACATGCAAAACATATCTTTTTAACAAATACATTCACTGAAGAATGGCAGAAAACACTAACCTGATATTTATCCTTTACCCTTCTCGGGTTTTCAAACGTTATGCCGGGATTTCGGCATTTAACAGAGTATAGCAGATTTATACTTATATATATATACATAATAGCATTCAATCTAATGGTGTGAGAAGTTACACACCTGATTAATGTCGATACCCTTGTTAAACCGATCTACAACTTTGCTCGAAAAGCCGAAAAGATGTGACAATAGGGCCTCTCCTATAATCGGTCATGGTTAGTGTTTTACCCAATCTTACACACTAAAATCAATAGATTCCCTTACCTTGAAATCCCGAAAGTACCACGATTCAAGTATTACCGAACTTATGACTTAGAGATCTACGCGATTGACTCCTCTTCAGATCCCAGAATGCCGAAAATAAGAGAGAAATAACAGCCTTTAATGTCGATACTACGTTGGACAAATAGTTTCTTCTTTCTCCTAACACAACCACCTCCCCGCCTTCCGGGGTATTTAACACCACACGCTTGGTCTCACAATCCAACTTGGCACGATGCTTAATCAACCAATCCATTCCTAAAATAAGATCAAACTCTCCAAATGGCAATTCCATTAAATCTGCGGGAAACACTACCCCTTGAGTTTCTGACGGTACATCCTTAAATAGCTTGTCCACTACCCTAGATTGTCCTAGGGGACTAACCACAGTCATCTTCCTAGTGGTTGTTTCAGAGTCTATACTTAGGGTCTCAGATACTGAACATGCAACATAGGAGTGGGTTGACCCAATATCAACCAAGGCAAGAAATGGTTTATCAAAGATCAGAAACATACCGGTTATAACATCCGGTGCGTCACTATCCTCCCGTCGGCGAGCTGCATAAACTAGACCCGACTGCCTCGCATCTACATTAGCATTGCACTCTACCAGTGCTCCACGACCCCGACCGAATCCATTTCCACCTCTGTTTGCGCACCACGACCCTCCAGATTGGTGACCACCTCTCCCATCCCGATCGTAACCTCGTCCTACCGTTTGCACCGATCCTTACGTGGATGATCCTTAATCATATGCTCCATGGATCCACACCAGAAACATCTACCCATTCTTCTTCTACACTTCCCAGAATGTGCTTTCCCGCACCAATTACATAATCGATTCTGGTTCCCCGGTAAGTGTCTCGAACACACGGTGGCCCATCGAGACCTAGGCCTTTTCTGCGAATTCCCAGATGCTCCTGCCGGCCCAAAATTTCTCTTATTCCTTCCCCGCTCCTTATCTCTTTCTTGTCTTTCAGTCTGTTTTACCTCCTCATCTATCTTAACCTTCTCCACCAGAACAGTAAAATCTCTCCCTCTCTCTGCGGTGCTATCAAAACCCTTAATTCATTCCACAATCCATCCTCGAACCGAACACAACGTTCATACTCGGTTGCTACCATTCCTCGAGCGTATCGGCTCAAGCGCAGGAACTCCGCCTCATATTCAGCCACAAATTTACTTCCCTGCACCAAATTCAGAAATGCCTTCCTCTGTGCATCCACATAGATGGCCCCAACATACTTTTCTTGGAATGACTCCTTAAAGAAATCCCAATCAATCCGGTCTGCAGCAGTACCCTCCTTTACCGTGAGCCACCACTGGTAAGCCTCGTCTCGAAGAAGGGACACGACCCCCTTTAACTTCTCCTCCACCGTGAAATCTAAATCATCCATTATGCGCTCAGTTGCTTCCATCCAATACTCAGCTGTGTTAGGGGCTACGCCAGAAACTCCTCTAAACACTTCTGCCCCATTGGCCCTAAGCCACTCCGGCACAGATTTTCGGGCTCCTATGCCCATGCCTACTCCAGCAACCCTCTCTAAAACCCTCAACATCGCCTGAGATACAGCATCATCTCCGGGCGCCTCATCCCGAAATTCTCCTTCTACAGCCGGCAGATTCGGCATCTCGTTTCCTGACCCGTGGCCAGACCCTACCGACTCTGACACGGTCCTCCTACCCCTACCGCGTCCACGCGGCAGACGTCTTCTACCCCTTGTACTCATTCTTTTGATCGACGTTTATCTGATTAAGAATTTTATGAATCATTAATTCTTTCCACTGATTAACCACAAACAATCTTATGAATAGCAGTTTTAAGGGTAGTTCTTTCGAATTCGCATTCATAATTTAGTCTCATGTTCGTACCCTCTAGTTCTAAGAAACACATACACTCAATTAACATACAAAGAATCATCCATGAACTTACATTCATCAAATAAATGTGTTTTCATTGTTTCACCACCCAGGGGTATTTTCGTCATTTTATCCTACAGGGGTATTTTCGTAATTTTCCAAAATAGGGTTCCTTGGTGATTTTTTGAAATAAGGGTATTTTGGTAATTTTGCAACCCAGGGGTATTTCAGTAATTTTGACATACGGGGGTATTTTGGTAATTTTGACATCCAGGGGTTTTTTTTTAAAAAACATGGGTGTCTTGGAGAATTTGATTTCAGAGGAATAATAATAGTGTTCAGGTGTTTATGGGTTTGTTGTCGTGTGTTGTGTGAGTTTTTCTTTGCTAAGGAAAATTTCGTTGACTTTGTAAATCGGGTGTATTTGCAAATCATGAGTATCTTGGTATTTGTTTTCAAGTAAGGGTGTTTTAGCAATTTGTAAAAATAAGGTGGTTTGGTCCCTTCCAGGGTTTTAATTATAAGGTTTAGCTTTGTCAACAAGCCCTCATGATTAGGGTGAGCAGTCCTACTACGCACTGTAGGATTCCAAATGAGAGGAGGTGAGTCCTAGGACCGCTTAAATACCAAGCTCTCCCCGAATCCACTCCTAGACATGCGTATGCCCGTTACCACACCCTAACTCGGCTAAGGTGAACAGTCACTACGCACCAGGTAGGATTCCAGCGAAGAGGAGGTGAGTTACTAGGGCTGCTTAAATACCGGACTCTTAGGATCCAATCCTGAACATGCGTATGCTGTTACCACACCCTAGTCTTGCGGCTCGCTTCACGGGTTTGTTTAGTGAAGTTAAGTCTTATGAGATTTTAGGAGTTGTTTCAGCTAGGCCTAGAGTCCATCAAGTTCTAATCTAACTAATCTACGTCCCATAAAGCCCATCAAGCCCACATACATATAACACACAATGAGTTCGAGATACTTACAGCGGACTTGGGCGGAGACGCAGTGCCATGCCGAGCTAACAAACTCATTATGCATGTTTCAAAAACCCATCTTTAGAAAAATTTTGAGCCTAAAAACCCCAAAGCCGAGTTTTGAACCGGCTCTAATACCAACTTGTAACACCCCAAACCCGCCCCAAACACTACAACCTGATTTGGTATGTCACTCGAGAGATTTTTTGTAAAAGATGTCGAAATTTGGGCAAAACTTAATAACTTGATAAGTTAAAGTAAGATTTAAAGTTCATTTGTTGTTTTCGTGAATTAAAACCAAAACCTTAATACATGCCTTAGTTTAATTAAAATTTAAATGTCTATCAAGAATAAAAGCCCAAACTAAAACCCAAAGCAGTATAATAGTCTAGTGGCCCGTGGCCTTATTACAATGTAGATTTAAAACCCATTAAATAAAAATATAAAATAATAAATTAAAGCCTTTTTGCCGAATCCAAATGTTCTTTTGCATGGCCACCTTGCTCTCCTCTCGGCCGGTCCGATGCACTAAGTGCTACCCGAAATTTGTTAAAAATAATAGGGTGAGTCGCGAGACTCGATGTGCAACCCTCGTGCACCATCGGGCCGGCCTTAGCCCACAGATCGAATATAGAACATAATATAAGAGATAACATACATAAAAACCCAACCCAATCCTAGGTTTCCATCCGCTACACACCACCCTTACCGCCAATCACACCATTGGGGATTTCTACAATCAACCCAAACCGCTACACACCATCGATGGCAGTCATGCTGCAGTTAGCTGCTCATCGTCAGAGTTGTGACAGAGTCACCAGTGAAATGGCAAAAGCCACGAAAGCGGAGATTGTGACAGAGTCACTGTTGAAATGGCATAAGCCACGAGCGCATCACTTCCCTTTTATCAATCACCCAACCCCGAGCATACATAGAAATCGACATGCAAAACATATCTTTTTAACAAATACATTCACTGAAGAATGGCAGAAAACACTAACCTGATATTTATCCTTTACCCTTCTCGGGTTTCCAAACGTTATGCCGGGATTTCGGCATTTAACAGAGTATAACAGATTTATACTTATATATATATACATAATAGCATTCAATCTAATGGTGTGAGAAGTTACACACCTGATTAATGTTGATACCCTTGCTAAACCGATCTACAACTTGCTCGAAAAGCCGAAAAGATGTGACAATAGGGCCTCTCCTATAATCAGCCATGGTTAGTGTTTTACCCGATCTTACACACTAAAATCAATAGATTCCCTTACCTTGAAATCCCGAAAGTACCACGATTCAAGTATTACCGAACTTATGACTTAGAGATCTACGCGATTGACTCCTCTTCAGATCCCAGAATGAAGAAAATAAGAGAGAAATAAGAGATTAGTTTCTAAATAGCCATTCGGCTAGGGACTTTGAAAAGCCGAAAAAAAAACATTGAAATCCCAAAATCAACACTTACCTATTGCTTCCTTCAAAATTCGGCACAAACAAGCTCCACTAAAGAAGATTCGGCAACTTTAGGAGGTGAGATCTTAGTGATTTCGGCTTTTATAAGAACAAAGAATTGGAAAAATAAAAGCAAGGAATGGGTGGAGAGATTCGGCCAAAAGAAAAGAATAGCAGGGTTTCGGCAATTGAGACTTCAAGAGTTTTGATTTCTGTCAGAAAAAGAAAAAAGAGAAGAGCAAGAATGGAGTAGGAATTTCGGCAGAGAAAAGAGAAGAATAATGAGAACTTGCTAGCAATTTTGGCACATACACCTTAAGCCAAAACCGAATGCCCCTTTCTTTTCAAATTCTTCAAAGTTTCGGCTAGCATTAAACACTTAAAGATGGCTCCTATCTTTGATCTATTATCTCCTCAAAAATAGCCTTTATCTGCTTATTATCCACACAATAAAATCTCTAAAATTTATCCTTGTGCCGTCCCCCCTTGCTCATTTAAATGCCGAATTTTAGCCCTAAAACTTGGGCTTCAAGCAACCATAATTTGGGCCTTCCTCATGCACAAGTGACGCCAACTCCTCTTCCTCCTAGTAGCACCATTTCCTCTGGGCCACAAGCCCAAAATGCTTATTAAACTACTAAAACTTCAATTTAAACCCCTAGAGTGTCTGGACAAAATATTTACAACAAGGCCTCAGCCCAATTTGAGCCCCATTTGTACCTCAAACTCTCAAATTAATATTTTAAGCACACAAAATGTACAAGCCCATAAATTCAGGATGTTACACATACTTAGGCAACCAAAACATCCACAACCAAGGTATTAACATCACATCTACATGCTAACATCTAACATGCTTCAACATCATAACTTATCGACACAATTCATGTAAGTTTCCATATCATGAATGATATCAACATATGAATATACTCATAACCAACATTAGCCAGCTTACATGGCCATATACAAAAAGAAATCATTAACCATTATAAACCAATACATTTGGCCACATTACCAATGACACATATAACAAAATGACCAAATCCCTATACATGCCATACATTCAAAATGCTAAGACCATTAATACGCAAAATAAGAGTTTGATAGTGTGATCTGAATCTCCGACGATCTCCGATTCTGAGTTAGCTTGACGACACTATAAAAACATGAAAAATAAACGGAGTAAGCTATATAGCTTAGTAAGCTCGTATGCAAGAAATAAGCAACCCTACCATGCACATAACATTCAAATAACATAACATAATTAAATGTGAACCTACCATAGTTTAATAATCACAATCTAACCCATCACACAACTTACCTCATATTCATCATTTCACACATTTAATAAGCATAAGCTTTACATACATACCTGAGCCATCTCAAAATAAATGTACACATACTTTCATCTTTGACATACCCGTGAGCCACTCGGAATAACAATGTAGAATACTCGGGAAACTTTGCACACTAAGTGCCACATGTGTAGCCAAAGCTACCTTAGTCTCATATCACATAATCTGTAACAGCCCGATTTTTGGTCTAGTTAGAACAGTGGTTTCGGGACCACAAATCCGACGTAGAAAAATTTATTTTTATTATATTTTTATGGTCTACAGTTTTATGGAACGATTTCGCAAAAAAATTGTTCGAAAATTTTGGCGTTTGGGCACTCAATTTAGTTAAAAGGACTAAATTGTAAAAAGTGCAAAAAATGAATTCTATCTGTTAAAGGTGTCCAATTTTTATGAAATTTTAAATTAGAGGTCCTTAAATGGTAATTAGACTGTTGGTTAAGTTTGTGGACAAAAATGGACATGGTTTGGTATGTTTCTAAAGTTTTTCATTAAGGGTATTTTAGTAATTTGGTAATTAAATGAATTAAAAAGCCATATTAAAAGAAAACTTTTGTCCATCTTCCTCCCATGGCTGAATTTTAAAAGGGGAAACCATGGCTAGGGTTTTTCAAGCTTCCAAGCTTGATTGTAAGTCCGTTCTAGCCCCGTTTTCAATGATTTTTATGTTTTCGAAATCCTTGTAACATGATCTATCTATTTCTACCACTAATTTAAGAAATGATCAAGGTATAGGGTTTGACCCATATTATATATGTGTGTATTTTGATGTTTGATGGTAGAAAATGAATGTTTGTTGTTTGTTAAACGACTTTTGCTATGTGATTTTCGGTAAAAATGTCAAAAAGGACTTATTTGTAAAAGTTGTAAAATGAGTAGTAAAAGTGTGAATAAATGAAAATAATGGGCTGTTATAAGTATGAAAATGGTTCGTCTAGGCTTGGGTTTTGAAAAAATTGAATGAAAATCATTTTACGAGCCTAGGGACTAAATTGTAAAATGTCAAAAGTTTAGGGGCAAAAATGTAATTTTTGACACAATGTGATTTGGGGCTGATTTGAATAGAATGATGATTAAATAATTTAAATGTGATATTATAGATAGAGAAAAATGAGGTTTAGAGTTAGAACGGAGGAAAAATGAGTATTTGACGATTTAGTCCTTTTTGGTGTTTTTTATGTCGAGGTAAGTTCGTATGTAAATAATGCAATGTTATATTTGTATTTTAATGTTTTGATATTGCATGAAATGTATGATTGATTCTATGAGCATATTCGACGAAGTTTCGGCAAGAGAGAAATCCCGGTTGAACCTTAGGAATAGATTAGGATACAAGTGACATGTCACTAGGAACCCATGTAATTATGTGATTTATGTGTCCCGGGTGCTGGTCCTGTACATCCTACCGGTGGCTGAGTATACCGGCATATGTTACGGATACCTGACAGCTTGTGTGAGCAGTACCGCGTAGCTAGTCTCAACTGACAGCTTGTGTGAGCAGGCCCGAGATAGCTCGAGAGCAAGCTTATATGTGTTATGAGATTTGAGGTAGCATTGGCTACATATGTGGCACTTATGTGCAAAGATTTTCATGTATCCGATAGTATTCCAAGTGGTTCAACGGGTATGTCAAAGATGAGAAAGTACGTGAATATGTTATGAGATGGTATAGGTATGTACATAAAACTCAAAGAAAATGAACTCAGTATATGATGAACAATTGGTAAGATTGTGATTGAATAAGTTGTGCTTATGAAGCTTAAATGACATTTATGTTGATATGTGTTATGTTATTCATATGATGAGCTATTGGTATATGACAATTATGTTGATATGTGTTATGTAATTCATATGATGAGCTATTAGTATATGACAATTATGTTGATATGTGTTATGTTGATATTAAATGACATTTATGTTCATATGACATTTATGAAGTTTTAATGACATTTATGTTGATATATGTTAATTTATTTATATGTCAAATGTATGAATAATGCTTTGTATTATTTGCATATGAACTTACTAAGCTATATAGCTTACCCCCTTCATTTCCCATGTTTTATAGTGTCATTGAGCTAGCTCGGATTGGAGATCGCCGGAGATCCTATCACACTATCAAACTATCATTTTGGGTATTGATAAATTCAAGTATTTTGAGTTTATGGCATGTATAGGGACTAGGTCAATTTGTTATATGTGTCATGATTAATTTGGCCATATGTGTTGGCTTATAATGGTTTATGGTTCATTTTTTGTATATAGCCATGTAAGTTGGCTTATATTGGCTAACATGGTTGTAAGCCTAAGTATATTCATATACGTGTCAATGTCTATAATGATATGATCATGGTATGCTTGGTGAATGTGAAATGTTTGGAATTGTGATTTATGGCATAATTGTGTGATTTTTGGAAATGTAGTTTATTGATGAGATGATAAATTGGTGTACAATTAGGTACCTTGAAAGTAGTCAATTGTGGCTTAATAATTGTTGTGAGTATGATAGATGTTGCTATTGTCTTGGCCATAATTGTGGATGTTTTGGCTGCCTAAGTATGCTATGTTTGTGCCTTGAATTGGTGTAAGTTTATGTGTGAACAAGGGTGGCAAATGGCTTGGTAAATAGCCTTGTTTTTGTTGTGACACATGGTCTGCCCCACGGGCATATGTTCTGGCTGTGTGTCCCCTGCACCTTAATTGTTGCAAAATAGAATGTCCAGAATTGAGCACACGGGCGTGTGTCCCAGCCGTGTTTGCTACACGGCCTAGCAGACGGGCGTGTGACACGACCGTGTGGCACAAGTCAGAGAGCACCCTAATTTGAACACGGTCTGAAGCACGGGCATGTCCCGGGGTCACACGGGTGTGTCCCCTAGACCACACGGGCGTGTGAGCCCTGCTTCTTGCAAAAAAGTTCTAAGTGTTGTAAAATTTTCCTAAGTTCTCGGTTTAGTCCCGAACCACCTCCAAAGCATGTTTTGGGCCTCGTAGGCTCGTAATAGGGACTTCATGATCGAATATGAATGGTTTTAATATGGACACAAATTTATGACTCGAGATTGTGTGAATGCTTGTGTTATAAGCCTAGTAATGCCTCGAGCCCTGTTCCGGTGTTGAATACAGGTAAGGGGTGTTACATAATCGCTCGCTCTCGAGCTACCGACGGGCCTGCTTACGCAAGCTATCAGTCAAGACTTAGCTACACGGTGCTGCTCACACAAGCTGTCAAGTATCCGCAACATATGCCGCTATACTCAGCCATCGGTAGGACATACGAGACCAGCACCCGGATCACATAGTCACATAACACATAATGACCCTAGTGACATGTCCCTTGTATCCTAACCATTCCTAAGGTTCAAACGAGATTTCTTGCTTGTCGATTCGTCTTCGGACTCGTTCGTAGGATTATACTCATTCACAAAATCAAACATACAATTCATGCAATATTAAGGCATTTAGATACAATTATTCTAAAGCTTATTTTTCACATATGAACTTACCTCGGTACAAAATGGATAATTGTTCGATTTAGTCCACAAACTTGTTCTTTCCCCGATCTAGGTCAGAACCTCGTCTTTCTTGATCTATAATATCTAATTTAGCTTATTCAAATATCACATTATTCAATTTAATCCTAAAAACACATTATGGCAAAAATTACATTTTTGCCCTTAACTTTTCAACTTTTTACATTTTAGTCCCTAGGCTCGTAAAATGAAATATAGTCAATTTCTTCAAAACCCAAGCCTAGCCAAATCTTTTTCATGCTAATAGCAGCCCACATTTTTCATTTATTCACATTTTTTACACTCATTTTACAACTTTTACAAATAGGTCCTTTTTAGGTATTTTCATCAAAAATCACTTAGTAAAAGTTGTTTATCTAACATCAAACATACATAATCTACCATTAGACATCAAAATACACAAATATCTAACATGGGTAAAATTTTAGACTTTGATTTTCTTTCAAATTAGTCCTTGAAATAGATAGATTAGGTTACAAGTATCTCAAAAACATAAAAATCATTAAAAACGGGGCTAGAACGGACTTACAATCGAGCTTGAAAGTGGCCAAAACCCTAGCTATGTCTTCCTTCAAATTTTCGGTACAACGGGGGACTAATTTGAGAAGATGGACACTTTTATTTTAGTTTTATTTGTCTTTATTTACCAAATGACCAAAATGCCCTTAATGCTAAACTTTGAAATTTCACCTAGCCATGTCCATTTTTGTCCAACTTAAGTAAAATGGTCTAATTACACTTAAGGACCTCCAATTTAAAGTTTCATTTCAATTAGACACCTCTAGCATCTAGAACACACATTTTGCACTTATTGTAGTTTAGTCCTATTAGTCAAATTGGACACTCTATCGATAAAATTTAAAACACCCCAAACCCGGCCCACGAGCTTTGACCAGATTTGGTATGTTCCTCAAGTAAACCGGTTCAAAATTCTTTTGTTACTTAGGAAAAACTTGTATGATTTTTAAAAAATATTGTTTGGGTTGGGCTTGAGTTGAAAACAAATTTATCTTATGTTAAAACCCATTTATTTAAGGTGACAAAACATTTAGAGTTAATTTTAAAAATGAATTTACTTAAACTTTAATTGATAAAAATCCATAAACATAATAAATAAAAGAAAAATAAAGTAAACCACAATGGCCTTATTATATCAATGATCCCAACGTAAAACTTAAAATACTTAAAATAAATTGAAAGTCCAAATCATAAATTTCTTGCTATGCATGGCCACCTTTAAGCTCCTGCCGACCCTGGTCTATTACCGCTCATCACTGAAAAATATTCCCAAACGGGGTGAGTCAACAGACTCAATGTGTACACAACACTAAGTCATAATAGAATCGGGCATGCAAATGATACACATTCAAATCATAGAATACAAATAATGATGCATTCCCAAACCCAAACCTAATTAACCATCCGCTACACACCACCCGTACACTGCCGGTCTGCAGTGGGACTACTGGTCAACCCTCCATCCGCTACACACCATCGAAGGCGATCATTGCGATCGACGTGCTCATCGCCCATATAATTTGTGTCATTAGACACCATATTCAAATAATGTAACCGAAGTTACCAAATTCGGATAATGTAACCGAAGTTACCATATTCAAATTTTGTGACCGTAGTCACCATATTCCGTTAGTGAGACCAAGTCAACACCTTCTTCCCTTTCACATAGATCCCGAATGCCCCATAAATTTTATATCATGCATAACATACTTAATTCTCATTCATGTTACTATTCATATGTTCAAAATATATCATATTCATAATCCTATCAGTAGGAAACGTGCACTGGTACTTTTACCACATTTGTGGTACTTAGCCACATTCACATTCTTATGCATATTCATATATTAAAATAATTGCCATATGATATATCGAAGGTTAGTATGAGTACACACATTCTTAATAATACATTTAATTTAAACATAGCCATGAACCTATCAAAACTTAGGGTAGGGTACACACTGATTTGCTTAACGAATTCCTTGAAATCCAAAATGACGATCTGCCTTAGATCTCAAATTCCTACATTTGATTAATCACTTACTAATTTAATAAAAAGCCATTCGACCATAAATCCAAATCCTAGTAGGATTAGTATTCTTAAAACTTACCTTGAAATTCTCAAATCCCAAAATCCTTGTATCCTCTCAGTGAAAATCCCTATAACTACATGTTAGATCAATTTCTAACATTTATTCACAACAAATAACCCTTAGCCGTATGTTAAATATGACTTACCTTAGATTCTTAAATCCAGAAATTCACCGAATAACTAGGGAACACGCGGCTTATGGTGTACCTTCGGAAAAGAACTTCTCCTTCCTTGTAGTCGACACTTAGTAAATCCCGAAAGATCTCTTCGACAATGATATTAAGGGTATTAGAATCTTAATTTCGACACCTTAAAAGAAATAGAATGAGAATCTAACCTAATCTTACCCTTCATCAAGAATTTGATGGAACTCTTGCTTGAACCCTTAGCGATGTTCGGCTATGGCTTTGATGTGGATAACAATTTCGGCTCTTGAGGCTTAGTGAGAAATCGACTAGGGCTATTGGTATCTTCGACTTTTGATTGTGTTTGTAGTAGAAGAAGAAAAGAAAAGAGAAAAGAGAATAATGGCAGAGAAAATTCTAGCAGAGAGAAGATGAGAAACTTTAGAGAATTTCGTGAGGTTTTCTTGAAAAGAAAAGAATGAATGAAGAATAGCCTTACTCTTCCTTTTATAGCCAAAATTACTAGCTAGAGTCCTTTACTTGGCCACCACTCTTCTATTTTGATAGCTTTATCCCTTGATTTATCACTTTAATAAAACTTAATCCAATAATTATCTCTTATCTCTTAATAAAAATAATACTAATAATAATCCTCTTTTATCTCTTCCTTATCTATCAAAATAAAAGAAATAATATCCACATTTATCTCTTGAAAATAATCTAAAATAAATCCATTATTTATCCCTTATTTATCCACCCTTTATCTCTTAAAAATAAAAGAATAAAAGCTCCTAATTTATAGCCATGTGCCAGTCCACCTCACTTCTTCCTGGAAGCAAAATAAAATTTCTTTTATTTGCTTCCCATGTGACTCGAACTCAGGCCCAACACCTTGCATGTGGCGCCATTTCCAGAGGCCCTAAGTGGCATCTCCGTGCCACTTTTCCAAGCCTGTTTGTGTGTCAAATTCCTCATATTATTTTTCTTAAGGCCACCTTGCCTTAGTTTTCTCTTTTTAAGCCTTTAAACTTGACATTTCCTTACATTTCCAAGTTTCTAGAAATGTTTACTTTCCTCTTTTGAATCATTTCCACATCATTTCCTTACATCCCCTAGTTTCCAAAAATGTTCACTTTCCTCTTTTAAACTTAACGTTTCCAAAGCATTTCCTTACATTTCCTTACATTTCCATACATTGCCTTACATTTCCATACATTTCCATGCACCTTAGGGTTCCTAGAACTCCTCAGAACACATCCAACACACCCACTGAGCCCACTATCTCATGAATTACACACGAACGCATAACCCCTAATCTAGGATGTTACAAAATTTCTTAACGAAATTTTCACACAACAATTCAATCATACTGTAGACCTTAAGGAAATAACAAAATTAACATTTCTACTTCGGATTTGTGGTCCCCAAACTAGTGTTCCGACTTGACCCTAAAACGGGCTGTTACAACTCTCCTCCTTTAGGGATTTTCGTCCCCGAAAATCTTACCAGAAAAAAGGTTTGGGTACTATTTTCTCATAGCTTCCTCAGGTTTCCACGTAGCCTCTTCGACCCCGTGTCGTTGCCATAAAAATTTCACTAGAGCTATACTCTTATTTCTCAACTGTTTGACTTCCCGAGCCAAAATCTTTATCGATTCTTCACCATAAGTCATATCGGGTTGAATCTCAACCTCTGCCAGAGAAATCACATGCGAAGGGTCTGATCGATAACGTCGCAACATCGACACATGGAATACATTGTGAATCCTTTCTAACTCTATTGGTAAAGCCAACTGATATGCCACTGGCCCTATTCTTTCAATAACCTCATATGGCCCAATGAAACGCGGACTCAACTTGCCTTTGCGACTAAATCTCAGAATTTTCTTCCACGGGGATACTTTCAGAAATACTTTATCACCAACTTGAAACTCAATCTCTTTTCTTTTCAAATCTGCGTAGGATTTCTGTCGATCCGAAGCTGCTTTCAAATAATCACGAATTACCTTTACCTTTTCTTCGATTTCTCTAACCAAGTCAACCCCATGAATCTGTTTCTCACTGAGATCGGTCCAATACAACGGAGTTCGACACTTGCGTCCATACAATGCCTCATACGGTGCCATCTTTATACTCGACTAAAAACTATTGTTATAAGCAAATTCGACTAAAGGTAGATATCTTTCCCAACTACCTTCGAACTCTAATACACAACAGCGAAGCATATCTTCGAGTACCTGAATCGTTCTCTCAGATTGACCGTCGGTTTGCGGATGAAATACAGTGCTAAAATTCAACTTTGTACCCAAAGCTTCTTGCAACTTTTTCCAAAATGAGACATAAATCTCGGGTCTCTATCCAAAATAATAGAAATAGGCACTCCGTGCAATCTAACAATTTTAGCAACATACAATTCAGCTAGCTTATCAAGTGAATAGTCGGTACGTACCGGAATAAAATGAGCCGATTTCGTCAATCTATCAATAATGACCCAAATGGCATCTTTCTTTTTCGGAGTCAGAGGCAAACCTGTTACGAAATCCATCGTAATTCTGTCCCATTTCCACTCGGGTACCATTACTGGCTGAAGTAAACCCGAAGGTACTTGGTGTTCGGCTTTTACTTGTTGACAAATCAAACATTTTGATACAAATTCAGAGATATCTCGTTTCATACCTGACCACCAATACAGTTTCTTCAAATTATTATACATCTTCGTACTTCCCGGATGAACAGACAGACAACCATTGTGCGCCTCATGAAGAATTTTCTGAATAATCTCATCATCTTTCGGTACACATACTCTATCTCAGAACATTAAGAAATCATCAGAACCGATCCGAAAGTCTGAATCACTACTCAATTCAGACAGATCTCTTTTGGCTTGCAATTCACTATCACTTTTCTGAGCTTCATAAATTTGCTGAAGAAACATCGGTCTAGCTCTCAACTTAGCTAGAAATTAACCATCATCGGATAAAGTTAACCTCGTATTCATAACTCTCAAGGCAAACAAGGACTTTCTGCTCAAAGCATCTGCGACTACGTTCGCCTTTCCGGAATGGTAGTCAATCACTAGCTCATAATCTTTCAGTAGCTCAAGTCATCTCCGTTGTCGCAAATTCAAATCCTTCTGAGTCATCAAGTACTTTAAAATTTTATGATCCGAAAAGACATGACATTTTTCACCATACAAATGATGTCTCCAAATCTTCAAAGCAAACACTATGGCAGCCAATTCTAGATCGTGCGTCGGATAATTCTTCTCATGCGGTTTCAACTGCCTCGAGGCATAGGTTATCACTTTGCCCTCTTGCATCAATACACATCCTAATCCTTTCAATGACACATCGCTATAAATCACAAACTCTTTTCCCAGTTCAGGTTGCACTAAAACCGGTGCCTCAGTCAATAATGCTTTCAACTTCTCAAAGCTTTGCTGACATTTTTCGGACCATTCAAACTTAACATCTTTTTGCAACAGCTTAGTCATAGGAGTAGCAATCATCAAAAAACCCTTAACAAAACGTCTATAATAGCCGGCTAAGCCCAAGAAGCTTCTAACCTCCGATACATTTCTCGGCGATTTCCAATCAACAATTGCCGAAATCTTACTCGGATCAACTCGAATACCATCTCCTGAAACAATATGTCCCAAAAATCTGACTTCTCGGAGCCAAAACTCACTTTTGCTGAACTTAGCAAATAATTTCTTATCTCTCAAAGTCTGCAACACAATTTTTAAATGTTCGAGATGCTCAGACTCATCCCGAGAATAAATCAGGATATCGTCAATAAACACAACCACGAATTTGTCTAAGTATGGTTGGAAGATTTGGTTCATCAAGTCCATAAAAACAACAGGAGCATTAGTTAGTCCGAAAGGCATGAAAAGAAATTCATAATGCTCGTACCTTGTTCTGAAAGCGGTTTTCGGTACATCCGACTCTTTAACTCTCAACTGGTAGTAGCCAGACCTCAAATCAGTCTTCGAGAACAACATTTGCCCTTTCAACTGATCAAACAAGTCATCAATTCTTGGCAAAGGATACTTGTTCTTTATCGTTACCTTATTGAGCTGTCGATAATCGATACAAAGTCTCATAGATCCGTCTTTCTTCTTCACAAATAATACTGGTGCACCCCAGGGAGAAAAACTAGGTCTCGTAAAACCTTTATCTGTCAACTCTTGCAACTGAGCTTTTAATTTTTTCAATTCGGTCGGAGCCATTCTATATGGAGCAATCGATATCGGTGAAGTCTCTGGTATTAAATCAATACCAAACTCCACCTCTCTGACCGGTGGTAATCCTGGAAACTCTTCTGGGAACACATCCGGATATTCACAAACTACCGGTACTGATTCAATCTTTA
Organism: Gossypium sturtianum; assembly: GCA_025698515.1. Lineage (NCBI taxonomy): Eukaryota > Viridiplantae > Streptophyta > Magnoliopsida > Malvales > Malvaceae > Gossypium > Gossypium sturtianum. The sequence goes on from CM046952.1 coordinate 58,551,005, forward strand.
TTTCAGTCACTTTCGTATTCAGTACATATGCAAGAAATGCTTCACAACCCTTCCTTACATACCTCTGAGCCGACATCAACGAAATCACAATAGGCAATTCACCCAACTCATCTGATTCAACCCGAAGAATTTCATTGTTTTGACATTTCAATTCAATAACTTTTCGCCTACAATTCACTACTACATCATGTAGAGTCAACCAATCCATTCCAAGTATCACATCAAACTCATTAAATGGCAAAAGCATTAAGTCAACCAGAAAACCGTGACTCCGAATCATCAAAGGACAACCCTTGCAAACTTTATCGACTAGAACATATTTACCGAAGGGGTTCGACACCTTAATCACAAACTCAGTAGACTCAACAGGTAAATTCTTACTAGATACCAAATTCATGCAAATATAAGAATGAGTCGATCCAGGATTGATTAATGCAACTACATTAGTATCATAAAGAGAAAATATACCAGTGATCACATCAGGGGAGGACGCATCCTCACGAGCACGAATGGCATAAGCTCTAGCAGGTGCTTTAGCTTCCTATCTCACAGTTGAATCCTTGGATACACCTCTGCTACTGGTCCCATCTCCCGTATTTCTCACTGGTCTCCCTCTAGCAGCAGTGTTACTCGGTCTTGCATTATGAAAATTATCATTTTCAACCATTTCAGGGCAATCCCGAATGAAGTGATCTTGGGAGCCACATTTAAAACAAGCCCGGTTGTTCATCCTATATTCACCGGGGTGTCGCCTACCACAGTGTTGGCATTCAGGCTTATTAGACCTGGCGTTACCAACGCTCGCTATAGACGTAGTCTAGGCCTTAGTACCCGAATATTGTTTCCCACGATCTCTGTTGGGATACCCAGCTGAAGCATTCGAACGAGTATGCATATCCCTAAATTTCTTTGACGAAGACTGAAATGACTTATTCATTGGCCTCTTTCTTGAGTCTCTAGCCTCAAACTCAGCTTTTCTCTTTTCTTTGCTCAACTCTTCAGCTTTGCAAGCTCGCTCAACTAGCACAACAAATTCTTTCAGTTCTAGAATCCCAACTAATAGTCTGATATCCTCATTCAAACCATCTTCGAATCTCTTACACATGATAGCCTCTGTTGAAACATATTCCCGACCATACGAACTGAGTCTAACAAACTCTCACTCATATTCAGTCACAGTCATTCGACATTGTTTCAGCTCCAAGAACTCTTTGCGTTTCTGATCAATAAACCATTCACTGAAATATTTCTTTCTGAACTCCTCTTGGAAGAAGTCCCAAGTAACTCTTTCCCTTGGTACTACCGATACTAAAGTGTTCCACCAATGATATACCGAATCCGTCAAGAGTGATATAGCACATTTCAAGTACTCCTCCGGTGTGCAAGAAAGCTCATCAAATACCCAGATAGAGTTATCAAGCCAGAATTTTGCCCTCTCGGGATCATCATCGACATTTGCTCTAAATTTTTTAGCCCCTTGCTTTCGAATCTTCTCGACTGGAGGCTTATTCAGTCTTACCAATTCCACACCTTGGGGAGCTACGGGAACCGGTTGAGGGTTAGGTGGGGGTGGAGGATGTTGGGCAGTCGGATTTGTCCGAATAAACTCGGCAAGCAACTCATTCAACCTTTGAAAGAAGGCTTCCCTAGCCTCTCCTCCTTGACCAATTGTCACTGGTCTACTTTCGGATGGTGCGGTACCTTGAGCGGGAGCCGTTGCATTACTTTCAACGTCATCAGCCACTTCTCGGTCGGGATCCATTTATTATATGAAAACACAGTTTAAATTGTCAAGAGTCGTCACACTATCAAAATTTATATATATGGCATGTATAGCTAGACTCTTACACACGCTACGTTAGTCCAAGAACCGACTAAACTGTAGCTCTGATACCACTAAATGTAACACCCCTTACTCGTATTCAACACCGAAACAGGGCACGAGGCATTACCGGACTTACCACACAAGCATTCCTGTAATTTCGAGACATAAAAGTTGCGTCCAAATTAAAACCATCCACATTCAATCATAAAGTCCCTTATACGAGCCTACGAGGCCTAAAACATGCTTTGGAAGTAGTTCGGGACTAAAATAGGGTGACCTTGAGACACGCCCGTGCTATAGGTCGTGTTTAAAATTAGGGTGCTCTCTGACTTGTGTCACACGACCGTGCTACACGCCAGTGTGCTAAGCCGTGTGGTCAATTTAATTTTCATAATTTTTCATAAAATAGGTGCAGACTTCACACGGCCGGGGTACATGCCAGTGTTCAAGGTCGTGTAGCACACACGGCCGAGACACACGCCCGTGTCTTCACCCGTGTGCTCAATTCTGGACATTCTATTTTGCAACAATTAAGGTGCATGGAAAACACGGCTGAAACACTTGCCCGTGGGGCAGACCGTGTGTCACACACGGCCTATACACACGCCCGTGTGTCTACCCGTATGGACAAAAATAAGGCTATTTACCAAGCCATTTGCAACCCTCATTTACACCTACACTTACACTAATTCAATAACACAATTCATAGCATACTTAGGCAACCAAAACATCCACAACCAAGGTATTAACATCACATCCACATGCTAACATCTAACATGCTTCAACATCATAATTTATCGACACAATTCATGTAAGTTTCCATATCATGAATGATATCAACATATGAATATACTCATAACCAACATTAGCCAACTTACATGGCCATATACAAAAAGAAATCGTTAACCATTATAAGCCAATACATTTTGCCACATTACCAATGACACATATAACAAAATGACCAAATACCTATACATGCCATACATTCAAAATGCTAAGACCATTAATACCCAAAATAAGTGTTTGATAGTGTGATCCGAATCTCCGACGATCTCCGATTCTGAGTTAGCTTGGCGACACTATAAAAACATGGAAAATAAATGAAGTAAGCTATATAGCTTAGTAAGCTCGTATGCAAGAAATAAGCAACCCTACCATGTACATAAGATTCAAATAACATAACATAATTAAATGTAAACCTACCATAGTTTCATAATCACAATCTAACCCATCACACAACTTACCTCATATTCATCATTTCACACATTTAATAAGCATAAGCTTTACATACATACCTGAGCCATCTCAAAATGAAGGTACACATACTTTCATCTTTGACATACCCGTGAACCACTCGGAATAACAATGTCGGATACTTGGGAAACTTTGCACACTAAGTGCCACATATGTAGCCAAAGCTACCTAAGTCTCATATCACATAATCGCTCACCCTCAAGCTATCGGCTGGCCTATTCACACAAGCTATCAGTCAAGACGTAGCTACACGGTGCTGCTCACACAAGCTGTCAAGTATCCGCAACATATGCTGATATACTCAGCCACCGGTAGGACGTACGAGACCAGCACTCGGATCACATAGTCACATAACACATAATGACCCTAGTGACATGTCACTTGTATCCTAACCTATTCCTAAGGTTCAAACGGGATTTCTTGCTTGTCGATTCGTCTTCGGACTCGTTCGTAGGATTATACTCATTCACAAAATCAAACATACAATTCATGCAATATTAAGGCATTTAGATACAATTATTCTAAAGCTTATTTTTAACATACGAACTTACCTCGGTACAAAATGGATAATTGTTCGATTTAGTCCACAATCTTATTATTTCCACGATCTAGGTCAGAACCTCGTCTTTCTTGATCTATAATATCTAATTTAGCTTATTTAATAATCAAATTATTCAATTTAATCCTAAAAACACCTTATGGCAAAAATTACATTTTTGCCCCTAACTTTTCAACTTTTTACATTTTAGTCCCTAGGCTCGTAAAATGAAATATAGTCAATTTCTTCAAAACCCAAGCCTAGCCGAATATTTTTCATGCTCATAGCAGCCCACATTTTTCATTTATTTACATTTTTACACTCATTTTACAACTTTTACAAATAGGTCCTTTTTAGGTATTTTCATCAAAAATCACTTAGTAAAAGTTGTTTATCTAACATCAAACATACATAATCTACCATTAGACATCAAAATATACAAATATCTAATATGGGTAAAATTTTAGACTTTGATTTTCTTTCAAATTAGACCTTGAAATAGCTAGATTAGGTTGCAAGGATCTAAAAAAACATAAAAATCATTAAAAACGGGGCTAGAACGGACTTACAATCGAGCTTGAAAGTGGCCAAAACCCTAGCTATGTCTTCCTTCAAATTTTTGGCACAAGGGGGGACTAATTTGAGAAGATGGACACTTTTATTTTAGTTTTATTTGTCTTTATTTACCAAATGACCAAAATGCCCTTAATGCCAAACTTTGAAATTTCACCTAGCCATGTCCATTTTTGTCCAACTTAAAGTAAAATGTTCTAATTACCACTTAAGGACCTCCAATTTAAAGTTTCATTTCAATTAGACACCTCTAGCATCTAGAACACACATTTTGCACTTATTGTAGTTTAGTCCTATTAGTCAAATTGGACACTCTATCGATAAAATTTCTTAACGAAATTTTCACACAATCATTCAATTATACTGTAGACCTTAAGGAAATAATAAAATTAACATTTCTACTTTGGATTTGTGGTCCCGAAACCACTGTTCCGACTTGACCCTAAAACGGGCTGTTACACAAAGTCTAAAATCAAATCATTATATATAATATAGTAGCGTAAGAAAATATTCAACAATACAATTATTAATAAAATTAACAACAAAAACAAGCAATTTTATCTAATTACTCTAGTATTCCATATTTGTTAGATTATTCTCACTTTAACATTAAAAATATACTCATTGTTATCATCAATTGATTCTTGACTAAGTATAAATAAGTAATAATAAATGCTATGTGATTTAGTTAATTATTTAGTAGGAAAGTATCTTTCGTCAATAAAATTTTAAAGGCTTAAGGGTGCAAAAAGCCCTCAAACTTTTTCAAAAAAAGTAATTAAGCCCCTTTTTTTTTTTGCACTCATTTGGGTACTTGGATTTTCAAAATGCACCAAAAAGGCCCCAAAACCTTTTCAAAAAAAGCAATTAAGCCTCTACTCTTTTTTTTTTTTTTTGCACTCAATTGGATACTTGAACCTTCAAAATGCATAAAAAAAGACCCTCAAATTTATTCAAAAAAAGGCAATTAAGCCCCTGCTTTTATTAAAAATTAGAAAAAATATATAAAAATTAAAATCAATAAAAACTATAAATATTATTACATTTTAATAAAAAATTCAAATATTAAAAATTTATTAAAAATTATAAAAATATATAAAAAATTTGTAAAATTTTATAAAAATCATAAAATATATAAAATATATAGAAATATAAAAAATTATAATTTTTTATAAAGTCGTAAGAAAATTATACAAAATGTAAAGAAATATAAATTTCTTAAAAAAATTATAAAAATTATCGTACCAAAAGAAGCATTTTATAATTTTTCTATACCTTTTATTGATTTTTATTTTTTTATCATTTTTCGCCACATGTCACGCTATGTTACGACACGTGATGACTTTAATTGAAAAAATTAGGGGTCGTTAATTTTTTTTATGATTTTTATAAAATTTTACAATTTTTTATTTTTTACGATTTTTATAAAAATATATATAATTTAATAAAATTTATATTTTTATTAAAATTTAATAATTTTTTATAAAAATTATTGTTTATTTATTATTTATTTATAATTTTTAATAAGAGTAGGGGCTTAATTGCTTTTTTGAAAAATTTTGAGGGTCTTTTTTAAGCATTTTGAAAGTTTAAGTGGTCAATTAAGTGGGGAAAAAAGTAAGGGCTTAATTGCTTTTTTTGAAAAAGTTTGAGGGCCTTTTTGATACATTTTGAAAGTTCAAGTGCTCAATTGAGTGCAAAAAAAAAAGGAGGAGCTTAATTTTTTATTTTTTTTTTAAGTTTGAGGGCTTTTTACACCCTTAAGCTAATTTTAAATTATTAAAATGAGATCAATAAAATAAATATAATTATATTTTTTTTAAAAATAAAATACACGTGCTAAAACTAAAACTAAAATTTTTATGGTATAAAAATAATTTTTTAAACTTAAATTATATGTGAACAATTATTTGAATATAATTATTTGTACTTTAATTCTCAAACGTACTACATATGTATGATCACAAGTTATTATACCAAAATGTAATTAATCAAGTTTTTTTTTTTTTCCTTAAGAAAATGTAATCAACTTATTCCATCAATCATTTATTTGATTTCTATTTTTAATAGATTTTTTAAAATTTCAGTGGAACCTACCTTACAGTATAAAAAATTTGATTGAATAAAAAGTTTAGATAATATATTTACACATTGAAGATTTTATGAACCATTATTATGAATATTAGTAGTAGCCAGTAATATACTAATGAATGTATAGTTTTTGTTCTTATACTTGTACGTGTTGGTATTAGTGTGTTTTCGTTTTAAATATTTTTAATATAACTTTTAAATTTAGTAATTAAGTTAAATAACTTAAATAAATGATTATATATTATTTTTAAAAGTAATTATAAAAAATAAAAGTAGTTAATATAAAAATATAAAAAATTTGATTTAAAATATTAAATTTTTTTACCAATCAATATGGACCGGTATGCATTCGTACAAGCTAGTGTCACGGGCCGTGGAATAAAACTTGTGAAGAATACACAAAGAATGTCCCATAGAAGTCAACTGATTAAATGAGGCTCATTTGACCCACTTAAACTGATCCGATTCATGGAACACATGAAAAATCTCATCTACTTGCCTTGGTGACTTAATGAAACACTCTAGTAAAATTTGAGTAATTATTATAAATCCTATGAGGTAAATATGTATATAGTTTAAATCCCTTAAGACTCTCATCTTGTAGATAAACACTAATCTTAATCGTTGATGTAATTCAATCTCTAGGGAGCTCAACTATAAATAGAGGTCTTTCCTGTAACACCCCCAGACCCGGCCCAGACGTTATGGCCGAATCCGGGAATGTCACATCAAAGGCATAACTCAAAACGATTTTGCTAAGTAAAAATTTAAGACCCAAAAGCCCAAAATCCTTGACACCTTGTTAAGTAGCAACAAAAGCCCATTTAATTATTTTAAGTATCCCGAAAACCATGTTTAAACATAAGAAATTACTCAGGTTTAATAATTAAGTAAACAGTTGAAACAACAAAACTCAAAATCCAAAGTCAAAACGGAGTACAAGGCCTTATTACATCTAATGAAAATAAAGCAATTAAAATCATGTCTTTTGAAACAAATAAATAAAACTTCTAAATGTCTTGTAGTGTGGCCATCTCCGAGTCCTCTCCCACGTCGAGCCGCATCGAGGATCACCAAACATTTAATAAAAAGGGTTTGAGTTTCGAAACTCAGTGTGTACGACCCTTGGCAACCAAATCAACATACAAATATTACATTGGGCCTAAGCCCTATCAAAAACGGTGGTATTGGGCCTTAGCCCATAACGACCTCATATCACATCAGTATCACATGAATGCAATGCACCCATCCCAAATCCAACCCTGCACACCATTTCCCTTCCAACCCTACACACATGTGGGGATATAAATATCAACCCACCCATCCCTACACACCAAAGGTAGCACCAACAGCGGCACTACTCAAACGTTGCAGCAAAGCTGCTATAATGGGCTTAAAGCCACCGGTGGATCCACAGTCGTCAAGCGACTATGCGATCCCCAAATCTTCATCCGTATCATCAAAACCCACCCAAGTGCAACATATATTTCATGAATGCAACATACACATTCTCACACATTCGGCACTTAGGGGTATTTCAGTCAGTTCACTACCCAAGGGTATTTCCGTAAATCTACTCTACAGGGGTATTTAGTTAATTTTGTAAATCAGGGATATTTTGGTGATTCCGCAAGTCAAGGGTATTCTAGTAATTTTATAATCAGGGTTATTTTAGTAATTTTTCAAATCTAAGGATATTTTGATAAATTTCAAATCAGGGGTATTTGGTCCCTCTCGGGTTTTAGTTATGAACTTTGGCCCATAAACAAGTCCTTGCGGCTAAAGTGAACAGACACTATGCACCAGGTAGGATTCCAGAAAAGAGGAGGTGGGCCACTAGGACTGCTTAAGTACCAAGCTCTCCCTAGATCCACTCCTGGACATGCATATGTCCGTTGCCACACTCTAACCCCGCGACTTGTCCACGGACATGTTTAATTATTAGATTAAGTCTTATGTGGTTTAAGAGCTATTCAGAACTAGGCCTAAAGTCCATTAAACCCTAGCATACTTGTCTACATCTTCATAAAGCCCATCAAGCCCATTTCACGTTCATATAACCCATTATGCCCAATTCACATCCTTATGGCCCATTAGGCCCAAATCTCATTCATATGGCCTATTAGGCCCAAAACAATTCCAGATCATGTAACATGCATGCCTAACCCAATTCATATAATCAAATCAATCAATTTCATCCAACTTAGCCTCAGGGCCTACCGGGCCCATTTAGCCACTTTCGGCTTTTCGGCTTTCCGGCATTGCCGATATCATGTGTGTAGTGTTTGTACACACCTGGTAACAACGCGTGCTGCAAACCCCTTAATCACGAACCTACAATAGACATCACTTAACGATTAATCATGGCTTAATACACACTTTATCAAAACCCGAAACCTCACTGTAACCTTACCGTGTGCCACCAGTTCTAGTAGTCCTTCCTTAGCTACTATTTGCGAATATCCCCTTGATCTGCACCCAAACATATACCATCAAAATCAAGTGACTCATATTCCACATAAGTCACCTCTATAAGCCATACTTACATTCGGCCATCCACTAATCCATAACTGAGACGAGAACACTTACCACTTTGCTAACAATCCTTACCACGCTTGCGATCTTTAAACCCTACCCTTTTTAATACAGGGTTAACGACAAGAAAGAGTTAGATAGCCCTCCGGCTTTTACTAAAACACACTAAAGGAGGTTGACTAAGTACTTACTGAATCCAACCTTTGATCCTGCGGCCTAGATAGTCACTGAACGAGATTTGGCTTTTAAAACTTGATTAAGAGTAGATAACAGCAACCGATTTGTGATGGAGGAAAAACAATAAGGAATCTGCAAAAAGATAGGGCTATTCGACTATAAGGTAGTATTCGGCTTTCAGAGAAAGAAGAACACCAATAGGGATTTCGGCAAAAAGGAATGATGGTTTTTCGGCAATGGAAGAATTCGGCAACAGAAGAACAAAATGAGGGGGAGAAAAGAAAAGATCAAATGTGCTTGCGTGAGGGTAACTATAGGATATTCGGTCAAGAAAAGAAAGACTGACCTATTTGCAAAACTCTCCAAATGCCGAAAGCCACAATGAAAATTCGTAATACCCCTTAAAAGACCCAAAAACGGCACTCGTTTACCCTCCTAAGTCGAATTTATACACTTCCCACTTCCCAAAATGGCACCAACTCTTCACACTTCTCAGCTCCTAACTTTTCTCTCTGATAACTCCTCAATCTCATCCTAAATTTTCTCTAAGATAAGCTCCTTTATCCCTTCCTTAATTTTCTCTTATGAACACTTCCTTCAGAGTTCACATCCAACGCCACTACTAACCATCTAGAAGGCAAAAATTAAATCCCCAACAAAATACCATGCCACTACTCGAACCTTGGACTCCCTTGCCTACTAATGATGCCACCTCCTTGCTCCCTAAGTGGTGCCACTTTGCCACTACACCACAAGCTCTTTTGTGTCATTTTTCTTCTTCATTTATTTAAAAGGCCTACTAACTGAAGTCACAGTTCCCTTGGGCTAAAACCAAAATTTTTCCTATACCCTTACTTGATCCCAGGACATCTCCAACACCCCTAGACACTCCAAATTCATCAACCCTCAAAGCCCACATGCCAATTGTCATTTTCTCGCTCACTTAAAAATTTTCTGAGACCCAAAGCCCAAAGCCCAATAGGCCCAATTCTACTAGGCCCAAATTCAGGGCGTTACATTTCCCCTCATTTGTAATCATCCCATTGTATTTCATTCTTGAGTTAAAAGAATATATTTGAGAGCATCTACTTAAACACTTGGTGTGCATTGCTTTTTTTGTGGCTTTCCAAGCTTTTTTGTTGCTCATTCGATTTTGAGTTGCTTCCGATTTATTTTCAATGCCTTAAAGAATTTTCGTAAGAATTTTATCACTTTTCGAGAGTTATGTTGACTTAGGAAGATTTAAAGCAAAGAAATCGCCTAAAGCCACGTGATTTGCCAGATTAAAATTCTAACCTCATGACACTAATATTGACTTAAACAAATTTAAAAATAAAGTCTTTTAAATTTTCAAATATTTTTAACTCTAGTATTGACATAAAAATGACAAACCAGCCAATTTCATGACTTCAAACTTTTGAGTGCCAAATAAATGTTCATTGATTTGAATAATTTTACAACACAAAGAAGGAAAGTAGAAGGATGGGAACAAATGGGAAAAGATTGTATGAAATAGGTACGAAATAGGTAAGTCATGTGTCATATTTCAATAATTTAAAGTTATTCTATTAAAATTTACAATCAATAATTGCTTTAATAACATGGAGTTGGAAGTGATGACAGAGTTAGAAGTGGGCACTTCAGATGGCATTATGATAAACACAACAAAAATAGGATAAATAATTTTTTTTGTACAGTTCGATTTCCCTACATCTGCAAAGTCTAATTTAGTAAGAAAATTCACCATCTTTAATTTTAATACAACAAGTGATTTATGTCCTATCACATCAGCTATAACATCTTTACTTTTGTACTTAATGGTCTAGATAACGCACCTTTAAGTTCATTAATGAACAAATAAGTGCTATTAACTCTCTTTAGTTCTAACTTACACAAGCCTCTAATATATATGTTAAGTATGACTTCTATTTCAGTTAAATTTGAGAAATAACCTTTCAATTAAACTCTGTTTATTTATTTCAATCAAACTCTAATTAGTCTAGATTATTTTATTATTATTTGACCTATGAATTTAGCCTATAAATAGGCTCTTTTACAACCTTAGAAAATGCACCCATTAGAGATTAGAACTCATAACACATTTAGAGAATTTTGTGTTTACGTTTTGAAGGTTCTTTGATTTTGGGTTTTTGGGGTTAAGTTTTTATCTCCATCTTTTGTACTCTTCATTCTTTTGTCATTATAGTAAAATTATTTTTGTCCGTGATTTTTTATCCTCTTTGGAGGGGCTTTTCCATGTTAAATTTGAGTGTTCAATTTCTCAATTTCTTCCGCTATTTTTTACTTATTGCTTAATTGGGTCGATCCCCAACAATATAAGAGTTTAAGTCTTTACAAATTCCTTACAAAGTCCTGAATGAATCAAAGATCTCCAAAATAAGACAAGCCAATCTCCACAAAACAAGAGATCCAGTTTGCTTGATTCAATTCTATTTAATCTTCAAAAATTTGTTGTTCCATGAGATGTATATTCAAATATGAGCTAACACGCATTCACAAAATCATCTAAGTCATGGCCTAATTGATTTTGTTGAAAAGATTATCAACTCCAAAAATGGCAAGTCATGTTGCCTGTTGAAGTACTAGCTGTAATGGTTACTACTATTGGCATTTTGACAAGCACTCCAAAAAAAAACTTGCCTCAGCAATACTATATTTATAAAGGTTGAACAAGCTTTCTGTAATTAACCTTTAATTCATCTTGATCTATTTAAATTTCATCAAATCAATTATTCTTATTGTAAGGATACAAAAGATCATAAAGTCAGCCCATATCTTCTTCAGTTGCATCTCGGTATATAAGGTAAGTAGATTGCATAAGACCCTTTGAAAAGTAACATTACTTTATTCAATTTCTTTTCCAATAATAAACACTAGACCAATTGCACAATATCCTAAAAAAGATGCAAGCAAATAATCAAAATATATTAGTCAATCATGTTAATAAATAAGATAAATTACAAAGTTTGTGTAGTGATCACTTTCATTGATGCATAGATAGCCATTTCAAAAACTTTTCTCAACAACTTTTAAAATGTTATTGCGAGGACATTGCCACATCAAATTTATATTATATCAATGAATTAAAAGTAAAAGTAAAAGTATTTTAAGTTTAATTAAAAATAAATGAAAAATAGTTGGAGAAATTTTAAATGGAGATTAAATGATAGAGAGCTTTTGTCACAAGTTATTTGGATCTGATTAAAAAAAATTCATTTTCTCCTTGGTAGTGTCAAATAATTTTTTTTTATTTATTAAGAAAACTAAAATCGAATTGAATTGAGATGTTTGAATAATTTAGGGAACACGAATTAAAAATTATGGTTATTTAAAACTAAATCGAATTCTATTTTTTATTTAATTTATAATTAGTTTCAATTTTTATGATATAAAAATAAATATTTTATATTTAAAATAGTGAAAACAACTTAAAAGTTTTATATGAAAATATATTTTTAAAAAGTACCATATAAAAATTGCTAATTATTTTTATTTACTTGAAAATTTATTTTTTTAAGAAATATTTATGAAAATAAACTATGAAACTTTACCAAATAATATGTAGAAGTATAAAAAAAACTTATTTGTTAAAATAAGTCTAAAAATTCAAAATAAAAAAAAATTAATATAGAAAATCAACAACAAAATTGAACTAAATTATAATGTATAGTTCAAAAAATCAAAAAAAAAATCTAACCAAACTGAGTTGAATCGATCACTCCCAATTTTGAGACTAAATCACATATTTACTCTAAAATTGATTAAAAATATAAATCAAAATCAAAATTTTAACTTCCTAATTAGTCCATAAAAGACCCTAATAATAAAAGTATCGGGCCAAGCTATTAGGAGTGTGCAAAAAAAAAAAAAAACCAAAAAATCTTTTTTTTTTTTAATTTAATCAATTTTCATGTTCGGTTTAATTGATTCGTTTAGTTGATTTTTTGTTGTGACATTTTAAACTGAATAAATCAACTAAGGCTATAAGCCTATAACTATTTACATATCCAAGCTCAAATTTAAACTTTAGACCCAAATCACATTAAAATTTAATGCTCTTAAAACCTAAACTCATTAAACCTAATACCATTAGTATTTAAAACCCAAATTGATAATTTAATTTTTTGTTTTGATATTCATTTTAATTTTTATCATTTACTATATATAAACTAATTTAATTTTAATATTTATATGCAAGAACATAAAAAAAAAATTATCATTTAATTTTATGAAATTTATATATACAATAATTTGAAATTGCATATTCCCGGGAAATCTTTTATCACTTTTTTATATGTACAAAGTTCATAAAAATTAAATGATAAATATTTCATTTATAATATTCATAAAAATTAAATAATAAATTTCATATACTCGATTGTTTTTATGATATTATTTTATTTTTTTATGATAAATTTCATATATGAAAGTAATGATATGTTGACCATGTAAAAAAAGAAGAAGAAGATATTTTTTGATTTTTTGAGTTCATTAAAAATTAATTTTTAAAAAAATAAAAGTGAAAGTGATACAACTTAGTAAATTGAAGAAAAAAGATAATTATTTAAAAAAATAAAAGAAATAAATTTATAAATACTTGAATTAAAAAAAATTCCATATTAAAAAATAAAAAATAAAAATAATTTTTTTAAATTTAATTTATTCGATTTTACTTCTTTAAGTTCGACTTATTCGATTTAAGTGATAAATTTATTTATTCAATTTTTAATATAAAAAAAACCCAACCAACAGAATGTATACGCAATAACCAGGTTTAGAGCCCAACCAATTTCAATATATTTTTGCTGACGTGGACTGATCATACCGCCCACCAATAACAAAAAGGAAAAGCCTCACCCACGTACGGTCTTTTTCTCTACGGTTCCTCAATTTTACGCATTACATAATGTACGTTTCGCTACGGAAGACCAACGCTCGACTAAATCATCACTCGGGTACAACCAATCAAAGCACAAAATAGGAAAAGATTACAATACACCCACACCGTATCTAAGCAAAACTCCTTAAACCTCCCCTCTATTAAACGATGCAAGAGATGATATTTTTCTCCATTGTGGCTCAAAGCTCTTAAACCCTAGCAGCTTCATTCGTTTCTTGCTGTTTCTCTCACAAATTTCTTTGTCCTTTTTTTCTTCTTAAAGGTAATTTTGTTTTATAGCTCTTGTGGGTTTCATTCTTGGCATCAATTTGAAGTTTAGATGATGAATTTTCTGATTTTTTTTGGGGTTAATTTATCTTGTTTTGTTGATTTTATTTAGGGTTTTTCTTTTTTGATTGTTTTTAATGTTTATGTAGCATATCTCTCTTTTTGGGTTTTTACTTTTGACTCTTTTTTTTTGTGTGTGTAATAGTTTTCTTGTTCATGGGATATATGAAACATGTTTTATTTTCTATTGTTTTTACTACTTGAATAACTGGGAAGTTTAACCCTTTCTTTTTGAAGAAGGAATAAATATCTATGTAAAACTGTTTATTATGAATAAAAAAGTTAATAAATTCAATCATAACCTTGAATTCTTAATTTAATGCAATGATGGCGTAAAATGTTGGCTCTCATATTGAACGACTGGGATTATTTTAACTTCTCTTCTGCTACTCGTATTGGCCTTCACTGAACTTCTTTGCAGTGATCTTGTCTTTTTTTTTTTTGTATGTGTGTGTGTGTGTGTATGCATTGTATCTTCATCCTGTTTCGCTGAATTACATTGATCTTGTATGTTCTTTGTAGGTATATTATGGATATATTTGTGAGATTGATTTACATGTTAAACCCATTCAGCTATAATCTAATAGGATTTGTTTTTGGGATTTGCAATGTGTTGTTTTGGTTTTCTTGCTACTAACATGACATTTGTTTATTTTTGTGCTTCTTGTTGGTGGTGCTGTGAAAAAAAAATGATACAGCGACATATTATGGCATTTTCTAGCAAACTTGGAAGCCTTCTGAGGTTAACTGGGCAAATCCCAGCTACATCCATGCTTAGCTCTATTCGCTGCATGTCCACATCAACCAAAAAGCTTTTTATTGGAGGTATTGACACATTGGATTCTTGGCTGAAGATTAGATGCAGATATCATTTATATTGTGTATTTGACTTGAATCTATGCTTCTTAGGCCTTTCATATGGAACTGATGATCAAACTCTCAAGGAAGCATTTTCCGGGTTTGGTGATGTGACAGAAGGTGAGTTGTATCACTAATGCTGATGATATTATGTTTTTGGTATTCTTATAAGTTTGACTATTGTAGTCTAGTATATAAATAGTAGCTTCCTTTTCTTGTCAAGCAGATGAATGAGGTTCTTTTGTTCTATCTTCCCTTGGGCACGGGTTACTTGTAGTAGTGCACGAAGTGTGACTAGGAATTTTAATGTGTTTCTTAGGTGTTTGCTGTTGTTCATTTATTGTGTGTTTTGGATGCATAACGCATAGTTCGGCATGTCTAGGCTCTTTTCATACGAGTTGTCCATTCTCGAAATGGTTACTAGTTTATCTCTAGAGATTTCTCATGGCAGAAGTTGAATAATGATGACTGCTGGTGAGCTTGTAGCATTGTGTTTTAATTGAAACTATAACCAGGTTGCTTGTCTACTTGGTTAATGATTTTGGCCAGTGAACTCTGCATTTTTTTCATGTCGTTTATGAATGATGGTATCTAGTACAGATTTATAACGCCTGCTTCTATTCACATTCTCATTCTCTGATTTATGTTGGTCAGCTAAGATTATCATCGATAGAGACACAGGGAGGTCTAGGGGTTTCGGTTTTGTAAACTTTGCTGATGATGAATCTGCCAGCAATGCCTTGTCAGCCATGGATGGTCAGGTGAGGGAAAAAAGACATTGGTATATGGAACATGTTTCTGGTGAATCTGGTATTTGATTATTTTGTGGTACTGAAATTACAGGAACTCAATGGCCGAAATATTCGAGTAAGTTATGCCAATGAAAGACCTAGTGGTGGCCCTCGAGCTTATGGTGGTAATGGTGGTTTCCGTGGTGGTGATAGTTTCGGTAGGGATGCTGGTTACTAGGCTCTCGCATTAAAATCTTTCCATAGTCATGTTCCTATAGCTAGTAGATTTGATGATACAGTTATTTATATTCGAATTATATGCTAAAACTTATGCAACTAGTTTTCTCTAGTTAGAGGTTAATTAATTAATTGTGATTTTATCCTTGAGATTTCAGGGTTTTTTTTTAATTAATAATTTTTTATTTATAAAATCAATTAAATATTGCCAAAATATTTTTAGTAAATATAATTTTTATGTGTAATATTTATTTTTCAATCTATACCATTAGTGTAGTAAATTTAGTATTATATATTTTTTGCATGTGTATTTGAAATAACTATTTGAAATATTTCATAAATAAACATAATGATATTTAAAATAATTATTTTATAATATTAGAAATTAACATATCCACAATATAGTTGGAAAAAACAAATATTTAATATATAAATATTATATGTATAAAATATATATAAAAAAAAACAATTAGTTGATTTTTTTTACGAAATAAAATATTATTTAACGTTTTGATAAAATATCAATTTTATCAAAAATATGTTTTTATTATATAATTGGTAATAATTATTTGATTTTATAAATAAAAAATTATTAATTTAAAAAATAAATTAAAAAACTTGAAAATAATATATTTAATAATTAGAAATATTAAATTAAAAAAAAGTTTGAAACAATATGAAATAAAAAATACAAATGTACTAAAAAGAGGAATTAAATCTGGAATTCACAAAATAAAATCACTATTAATTAATTATTTAACCAAAGAGTTAATGTGTTAAAAATAATAATTAAAAAAAATAAAGCTTGAGGAAGAAAAGGTTTAAATATGAGACTTAAAAACAAAATCAGTTAAAAAGTTAAAAATGCATTCTAAAAAATATCTACACAAAATTAATCTATTTTCCTAAAAATGGCCCCAAAACCTTAAATCTTTTTTAAAAATGGTATTTTTTTATTAAATTGGGCCATAAAAAGACTAATGAAAAGGTTAAAAGTTAATTCCCAGTTCTTCATTACTTTTCAAAAGCACTTCTGATTCTAAAAGTATTTTTAGAGGAAAAGGCATTGTGCAACAATTTCTTTTAATTTGGAATTTTTGATTTTCAAAAGTCTTTAAAAGACTTAAAAAGGAGAAAAGCTAGATTTTTAGCTTTTCCTTTCCCAAAAGCACTTTTAGTGCTTAATTACTTTTTTACCCCTCTAATAACATAGTACTTTTCCTTTTTTTTTCGTGGTGCTTAATTACAAATGTGTTAAAATTATTAATTAAAAATAAAAAAATATTTTTTAAAATATTAATTACAAATATTTAATGGTTATATTTAAATATTTAAAATGTAGTTTATATATTCTAATTAAATTTTATAAGTAATTAATATTTATTACTTAAGAATATTTAAAATTTATATTTCATATATTAAAATATTAACAAGTTATATTCTTACTAAAATATAATAATATTAACTAATTTAAATTTTATTTAAATGTATATTTGTTACTTGATAATAACATGTCTAAAATGGATATTCTATTTCTCAAAAATACTTTTTGATGTAATGCTAAACACTTAAATTTTAAAGCAAACTTTTTAAAAGTATTTTTCTACAACACTTTTCAAAAGTATTTTTTAAAAGTATTGCTAAACTAGCCCATCAGTGTAGGAACACAAAAGAGGGATGAAACTAAAACAATAAAATAATAGTGAGTTTTGATAAGAAAAGGAAAATACAACCGCCAATTTTGTGATTCATTCCAAGCTGACGCCACCAACATGTCGGCATCGCTGTTTGTGGTTGGTAAGCAATACATACGACAACCGTATTTGTATCTTATGGTCTAATTTCCTCTCACTCCCTCTACTTTTTTTAATTTTAAAAATTTAATCTCTCATTTAGAAATCAAAGTTGAGTTGATAACACTATTAAGCGGCTTTAGTTAAATTTGAATTGATTATATATTTTCAAATTAAAGGAAGTGCAAAAGAGCAGGTGCATAATAATGGATCCGACAAGATGAAACCGTATGGTATTGACCATTAATGGGTAAATACTGAATTGAGAATGGGATAAGGCCATTGGGTTGTTGAGTGGGCAACAGCGTCATTTCAGAAGACTCCAACCCCCATCCGTTCCGTTCCTCTCTCAAATACAAATACTCCCATTGCAGTGCCTCCACCTCCCATCTCTCTCTTAACCAACCACAAACCCATTTGTGAGTCTCTTTTTCCTATTTTTCTGGGATATTTTTGTGTTTCCATGAATTTGGGACAATGTACTACTATAAATGTTAGATTTGGACTTTCAGTCTTTGTTTAGTGCCTTGTTGATTCTTCACAATGTATTACTTAACAGTAGACCGCTTAAAATTTAGCTCATCTGATCTATGACTTTTAGTTTATCATTCATGCTTTATCCTATACGATTTACTTAGAAAGGATTGATTTCAAGATTGCCCATTTTTATCTTCTTCTATGATGCTCAAAGTGATCGTTTTTGCTCTGAACCATCGGTTGTTCTTTTAGATTCAGATTCAGATTCGGGCTTGGGTTTGTTTTGTTGCGACTTTCTGTTGTTCTTTTCTTGTTTTATCTCTTCAAGCACCTCAGTTTCATATTGAATTCTCGCAGAAGTTGGTGTTGGTGACACTGAGAGTTCAAGATCCAATTAAAGATGAAGGTGATAGAGAAGATCCAATCTTTGCAAGAAGGGAAAGTGGTGTTTTCCTTTGAGTTCTTCCCTCCAAAGACTGAGGATGGAGTAGACAACCTGTTCGAGAGAATGGATCGTATGGTTGCTCATAACCCGTCCTTCTGTGACATTACATGGGGTGCAGGTGGTTCCACTGCTGATCTCACCCTCGACATTGCTAACAAGATGCAGAATATCATCTGTGTGGAGACGATGATGCACCTCACTTGCACCAATATGCCCGTAGAGAAGATTGACCATGCTCTTCAGACCATCAAGTCCAACGGCATTCAGAATGTTCTCGCCCTCCGAGGTGATCCCCCTCACGGCCAGGACAAGTTTGTCCAGGTCGAAGGCGGCTTCTCCTGTGCCCTTGATCTGGTAAAGCCATTGCTCATTCTGCCCTGTTTTTATTTCTTAATATACATATGTTACTAACTTTTAATTCCTATTTTAGGTGAAACATATCAGATCTAAATATGGTGACTACTTTGGCATCACAGTTGCTGGTTATCCAGGTGCTTTTCATAGACATATATACATATATAAGAGGCTTGTTCATGTGGCTTTTGATTATTAATAGTTTGCTTTCTTTGCTCAGAGGCACATCCCGATGCCATAGGAAATGACGGTGTAGCCACACCTGAAGCTTATCAGAATGATCTTGCTTACTTAAAGAGAAAGGTTTTACTCTTTAACTCATTACTTGATTTGAAAATATTGTCTTAATTCTAATTTATATTGGTTAATTTTCGTGCTAAAATCTTCTTTACTACATAGGTT
Source organism: Gossypium sturtianum (assembly GCA_025698515.1). NCBI lineage: Eukaryota > Viridiplantae > Streptophyta > Magnoliopsida > Malvales > Malvaceae > Gossypium > Gossypium sturtianum. Next base: position 58,570,543 of record CM046952.1, read on the forward strand.
GATGCAGGAGCTGATCTGATTGTTACTCAACTGTTTTATGATACCGATATCTTTCTCAAATTTGTCAATGACTGTCGCCAAATTGGAATTAACTGTCCTATCGTGCCGGGTATTATGCCCATTAATAACTACAAGGGTTTCTTGCGAATGACTGGCTTTTGCAAAACTAAGGTATGTGGTATAACATGATATTTTTGAGCATTAAATAGTATCGATTTGGTAAAATTTATTCAAATGGTGCATGTACTAGTTGGATGTTTTTGCATAAAGGAAATGAAAACAGCATCTTTCTTCTCAAAAGGCTAAAAGATACAAGATTCTGAAGGCCTCTAATTTGGAAGGGCATCCCACGTCATTAGGATGCACTCTTTGCTTGTTTTTTCTTGGCAACTAATTATTACAACCGCTTATAAAGAGTGGCCACAAAAGCTATTTTTGTGGCAATATCTGTTAACATTTTTGAAATGTAACACCTGCATGGCTCATTGTAGATACCAGCTGAGATTACTGCTGCCTTAGAGGCTATCAAGGACAACGAAGAAGCTGTCAAAGCCTATGGAGTTCACCTTGGAACAGAAATGTGCCGCAAGATTTTAGCTCATGGGATTAAGACATTGCACCTTTATACATTAAACATGGAGAAATCTGCATTAGCTATCCTAATGGTTGGTTTTTGTTATCCCATAGTATATCATTATTTTGGCATGTAGAGGTGATTATGGAATAGCATTTACTTCTTTAACTTTGAAATTTATAAAGGAAAATTCTTGGAACAAATATGTAGTTCAAGGTATCTTCCTCCCTCAAATTGAACACTTGCAGGGTTAATAAGAACTCTTAAACTACATATTTTTGTTCTTCACTTATTTTAGAAAACCTTGAACTGCCTCTTAGCATTTTCAGTGTCAAGCTTTCCCATTGTTTACTTTCAAATAATTAGGTGAATATCAGTTCAAATAATGAAGGAAAGCAAAGACATGCAAGTATAGAATAAGATTGTGGTTCACTCACAAATTTCGTTAAAATGACTTGCTGTTCAATTTAAGATAAACTGTAAGGAACTTATTTTTCTTCTATTGAAAGTAAATGATAAATGAATTTTGGCAATAGTTTTGGGTCAGCTACATTTATCTTTGTTTTCCAATGTATTATCACTTCATTTGCACCATGCTAATAATAGGCTTATGTTGGCAGAATCTTGGATTGATTGAAGAGTCCAAAATTTCTAGGTCCTTACCTTGGAGACGTCCTGCAAATGTTTTTCGTGTTAAAGAAGATGTTCGTCCAATATTTTGGTGTGTGATAGATGTTGAACTTCAATGTCTTTGGCTATATATCTTCAGTTTAGTGTGTTATAATGTTAAATATTCATGGATATCTGATGCTTCTAGCTAATGATGGCAGGTCTAACCGTCCTAAGAGTTACATAACCAGGACTATTGGTTGGGATCAGTACCCATATGGGCGATGGGGTGATTCTCGAAATCCGTCCTATGGTGCACTAACAGACCATCAGGTACACAAAGTGGTTGAACCTTTGCCCTTTTCTTTTGTTTCGTATAAATCATATCAAAACATCTTTGATGCATTAAATTTCTCTTGGAGTTACTATTGATTATATGAAACCTCAATTTGAATAGTAAATGTCAAATACATTTATAAGTAGTATATGCTAGATGCTCATAGGAATTTGATAAATTAGTTAAACGTTTGATTTTTTTCTATTTTTTTATTCTTGCAACTCAAACATTTGTTTTCATGTAAGAAGTTATTCGTTTTTATGATATTGTTTTATTGCTCAAATGTTGATATGTCGTGCACAATAGTTTGGTCAGGGAACTGTTGCCACTAGTCATTAGTTCTTTTGTATGACCAAAGTGATTAATTTCTTAACAGTTCATGAGGCCTCGAGCACGTGACAAGAAACTTCAAGAAGAATGGGCTACCCCATTGAAAAGCATTGATGATATTCAAGAGGTACTAGAATTTGTAGCTTGGAATCTATTCAGTCTTTTCTAGTTTTATGTCAGTCGAATATAATTATGATATTGTTCATCTCGAACTGGTTTTTGTCAGAAATTTAAAAGTTATTGTCTGGGTAAGTTGAGAAGTAGTCCTTGGTCTGAACTGGATTCACTTCAGCCTGAGACAAAGATCATACATGAACAGCTGGGAAAGATCAATTTGAAGGGTTTCCTTACTATCAATAGCCAACCTGCTGTCAATGGTGAACGCTCTGATTCTCCATCTGTCGGTAAGTACAAGTGTTAGACTTTAAAGAAGGAACTGAATTATGTATTTTATTGAGCATACAATTGGAAGATTATCCAAAGAAACAGACTGCTAATTAAACTTCAAAATATTAAGAGCCTATGGTTTCTCAGCTTACAGTTTTTGTAGTAAAAGCTGGTGCTGTGTTTGCTCTAACTTGTTCAAACTTGGCTGCTTGCAGGTTGGGGTGGCCCTGGAGGGTATGTTTACCAGAAGGCTTATCTTGAGTTTTTTTGCTCAAAGGAAAAACTAGATGCACTTGTCAATAAATGCAAGCCCTTGTCATCTATTTCCTACATTGCTGTCAACAAAAAAGGGAATTTGATATCGAACATTGGCACGACAGATGTTAATGCTGTAACTTGGGGAGTGTTCCCAGCCAAAGAAATAGTCCAGCCAACAGTGGTGGATCCTGCCAGCTTCATGGTGTGGAAGGATGAAGCATTCGAAATCTGGTCAAGAGCATGGGCTGCATTGTACCCAGAAGGCGATCAGTCGAAAAAATTGCTAGAAGAGGTTAGCAAATGAACTTATCCAATCTCAAACAGTAGTTGATCACTTTGATGCTTGCTAGGGTTTCACCTAACCTGATCTTATAGAAGGCCTCCGGTTGCCTACCCTATATTCTTCACTCAAGCAACTTCATTTTTCATAGGATTATTGACAAGAATCATATGAACATAATAATGAAATGGGTTGGTTTCCATTTTTGCAGGTTCAGAGCAGCTATTATTTGGTTAGTTTGGTTGATAATGATTACATTGGTAGTGATGTTTTTGCTGTTTTTGGAGACCTTTGAAGATGAGATTGCTGCCTTCAAGCCCTGAACTTACCAAAGCTCTTAAGCCCCATATAGTATCATTATGTTTGAGTTGTCAGGTTATTTTTTTATAATGATTTCATAAAAAAAAAAGGAGAGAGAAATTTGTAATAATAATTCCTTGGAATTTTAACCCTTCCCTTCATCATGCAAATTACAATATATCAAGAGATTATTATTATTATTATTATTATTTATGCGATACATCAACGTATTTCTTGGTTGTTAAATGCTGACATATATTGTTATTTGAACTAGAACCAGAATAATCTTAACCAAGTCATCGGACTAAAATCTTCTTCTTGAAATTAATTTTCAATTCAGTTTAGTTAACATATTGTTATTTGAAGTTTATTCTAGATTGAATTTACAGTGCATATAAAGTGATCATAGTACAAACATAAATATGTCAAAATAATCCAACATATGATGGGATTAGAGATTTATGTATGTCAATTACACTAGGTATACAAGATGTGCTTTAACATTTGTCAACAATGCTATGGCTTCGTTTTCTTTGAATAAAAGAATTTAAAATTTCAATTCTCAAAATAAGTTGCATTTAGATTTTATTTTCAAAATAACATATTTTAATCTAATGGTATTGCACGATATTTTAACTATATTTTCTTTCCAATTTCCTTTTAGTTTATTTTTTTAATCACTTTTACGGTAGTTTTCTTGGCAGACGATAGGTGCTATTGGGTGAACGCATGTTCATAATTAAAGTCCATTTTACTTTTTCTAAAAGTGATGGCTGTGATTGTAGTCTACTTTGTTTTCTCTGAAAGCTTTGGCGATGTTAGTAGTTATAGTTTTAGTGGTTTTCTTAGTTGTTACTTTTAGTTTGGTTTATGGAAGTTTTGTTTTCAGGAACTTTTGAAGGAGTTGGGCCATTTGGTATTGTTATTGTTAACCAAAGTTCATTGTCGACTCCATCAAATGGTGGCGAGTCTAGAATGTTGTTATTAATGGTTGAACACGATGGTGGATCTCTAATAGTTTTTTTTTTACTATTAGTTTAGCGATCCTAGCCATGTATCTCTCCTTCACTAGGCTTTTCATGATGATCAAAACATGTGTTATTATTCACAATGAATGCATTTTCTCGCTAATTTTAAAAGATGATATAAAAATTAAATTAATTACTTTGAATTATTGGTCACAATTAAATAATTGAAGTTGCCATGACTTTAACAGAATTAGATTTGGGTTAAGAAAATATTTTAATTGAATAATTTAATTTAATTAAGTAATATTTTGGAAATAGAAAAATAGTTATTGGATTGACAAATTATAACAGCATGTTTAGTTGGGGGTTTATGAATAGATTTCAGCCTAATTCGGTGGGTCTACCACCAAACATTAATTTAATTGGCTGTAAGGATATTACGGGTCTGAATTGATTCAGGGTCTATTACAGGAAAGTGGCCGAATAGTCATTCCCTTCTTTCATCACTAACACCATGTTTGGTTGGATGTAATAGGAATAGATTACAGCCCTATTCAATGGGCCCACCACCAAACCAACGTTTGGTTGCCAGTAATGGGTATTACATGCTTCAATAGAATCAAACTTCTATTACAAGATGGCTCTGTAATAGCAATTCAGTGGCTTGAGGTCTGAATAGCTATTCAAAGCAACGGGTAATAACATTTTGCCCTATTTTGGACCAAAGTATCCTCCTGTCTCTCATCTTCATCTTCTCCATTTCACTTTCACGACAATTTCTTCCTAAAAGTTTTTCCCAAAGTAAACCCTATAGAAATTGGATCCTTAATCAAGCTTCATTCACCATCTTCATCTTCCTCCCGTTGAACCTCATATATGGTATGTGATGGCCTTTGGTTCCTTTTTTTTTTCTCTGATTTTGTTAGTTAAAGTTCTTTTTCGGTCTCACTCTGATCCTTCTCGGTTTCTTCATCCTCATAATTTTTGTGTTCTTTTTTCTGGGTTTCTAGAGTTTGATTTGTTAGCTAAATTGTTTTGGGTTTTAGAACAAAGTTTTTAAGCACCCCAAATCTCATCTATCTACACCTCAAAGTCGGTCCCTGTTCTTGATTTATTGGTATATAATAATTTTTATGCTATTATTGGTGCTTGATTTGTTGGAAACATAGGTATTAATTTGACATTCCATTCGTGGTTGTACAAGAGATATCCTAAAATCACAAAAACATCAAAGAATTTAAAGCAACGTCTAATACTAATCGCTAGAAGTTGAAGGAAAATAAAAACTCGGGATAGATCAAACAAGAAACTAAGTCATCTTCATCAATCAAAACTCAAGTTACAGTTGTCGCAAAGAAAAAGTGGGTATTTCCTGGTTTTGAAGAGAATAGGGAAATTTGTGGTTCAAAGGGCTTATCTTTCTTAATTTTTGTTTCATGATTTAAGAAATTTGTGCTATGGTGTTGTCCCTTTGCAACGCTTTCTTGTCGTGTCTTCGACTTGAAGCTCGCCGATCATCATCATCTCCAAGCGCATTTATCGGCGTCGAGTTTAGGTGAGGCTATGCTTCCAATTTTTTACCAACTTTTTGTTTGTTTGTTTGCGTAGCTTGGGTTGTAAAATGTTAACAAAATTAAGTTGTTTGTTCTGCTATATTTGAGTTGTATATATGTTGTTAATTGGGGTGTTAAAGTGTTGTAAGTTGAGGTGTTTAAATGGTGTAAATTGAAGATGTTTTATTGTTGTGATTGAGGTGTATAAATGTTGTTAATTGAGATGTTAAAGTGATGCAAAATGAAGTGTTTAAATATGTAAATTGAATTATTTTAGTGCTGCAAATTGAAGTATTTACATACCGTGAATTGAAGTGTAAGATCACTGCAAATTGAATTGTTTAAGTACTGCAAAATTGAATCATTTAGTTGCTTGCAAATTTAGATGTTTTAAGTATCTGAATCATTAATTTTGACATATGTTCTTAATCACTCAAATGATATCCTTAAAGCACTTTTGTTTGTCTTGTTAGTGTGCTCAAAATACCTTAGTTTGAATTGCAGGCTATTCTAAGTTGTTTTGTTTAACTATTAGTTATTAATGTTGGATTCTGTATTCATGGTAATCAATGGACTGTTAAATATTTGAATTTAATATACTTGTCTTGTCAGAAAATGTTTGTGCTTTCTAAGGGCTTATTAGTATTTATTTATATTGTTATAAAAAAGTATTTATTTATATTAGTTTGTGTATAAGATTTTAGATCTTAAACCAGTTCACGAGTTAGCTTTCGTATAAACTTTTTTGAATACTTTATCATTTAAAAATAACAAAAAAAAAGATTGAGTAGTGAACTCATGCTTCAGGAAGCATGGAGAAGTGTGCTTATAAGTATTTATTTATATTAGAAAGAGTGAAGACCTAATTCAAGTGCGAGTTCAAAAAAGTTGGAAGACTTGATTAGAAGTCCTACAATGAAAAATGCTATAATAGGCACAGTGGCAATATATTGTTTCTCAAAGACCGAATTTGATCTGTTCTCTTTGATGGTGAAGACTTATCTTAGACTTGAATTATGTAGTGTGAGATATATGAATATAAAGGTCTTGAAAATCTGAGTTGAGTTATAAAATGGTAAGTATGAATCATATAGTATGATGCGCTTTTTAGAAAACTCCTACCAAGTACAAACAATTGCATAAAATCGTTTGAAGATACATCCCTTATGCCATGATAAAAACTTGTATATTCCCTATACTATTGCCGCCCTATACCTCTTTGAAATTACAACGGAGTTAAAAACGAGAAGAAATGATCATGAAGGAAAAATAGTACAACTTCCTAATGACAGGCATATATGACAGATGCTCTTTTTGCTGTATTTTTACCAACATATAATTCCTTTCATTTATGTTCTTTGTTTGTTATGTAACTTTGTGCAGTTGCTCAAATTGCCTTAGTGAAACCCGAGAAGGCTAGGGGTGTGGAGGATGTTCTACTAAGAGCCGCATGCAGACAGGCCGGATAGTTGAGAAGGTATGGTGAAAATTTTTGGTCCAACTACTTTTTCTTGCTTGCCTAATGTTAAGGGTGTGCAATTATTTAGTATTTACTTTGCAGCCAAGCTTTGATAAAGAACTGAAATGTGTATGGTTGAACCCTAGTAAAGGTTTCAGAGGAGAGGCTTATATCGCTGTTGGAACAGACTTAAAAAATTCTATGCACATTAAATAAAAAAGCAAATTGGTCATTTTTATTAAAAGCTTCATCAATGAAATTTTATCAGCTTTATCAAAAGGTTATTGTCAAGCTTTATCTTTTTTGTAATAAATCTTGTGTTACTTCTATTTATACATGTATATGAATGTATTTTTGCAAATTGAAACTTGCAGCAAAGAATTTTGGAGTTACAGAGTTTGTGAATCCAAAGAATTTTGGAGTTACAGGGTTGAGCAACTTGTATTCACTGAAACACTGTAAGTTATATGGCAATCAAATTCTTTGATTTTGTTTTACTGTTATTGAAATTAGTATTGAAGAAATGTGACCATTTTACTATGATTTTAAGATATGTAACACTTTAATATATTACAGTTATGGCTCAAATCCGCTTTTGATTGGACAAAGTGAGAGGCGTAAAAGAATTGGTCTTGCTATTACAATATGGTTTCAAATGTGTACTATTGCGAGTTGGTTCTTAGTTGCATTGGGTGTCATCCATAGCCTACATACTTATAGACCAAGGATTAGATCCTATATTTTAGATTTTTATGCACAACGAGATTATGTGAAAAGACTTGTATATGCTAGTGACGAGACTTGTATTGAACAAGTTAGGATGAATAGAATTACCTTTTTTAAACTATGTGAGATGTTACAAACTTTAGGGGGATTGAAGTCGTCTAGGAACATGCTTGTTGATGAGCAAGTGGCAATGTTTTTACATATCATTTCTCATCACCTTAAAAATAGAGTTATCAAGCATCACTTTAATAGGTCTGGGGAAACCATTAGCAGATCATTTCGCAATGTTTTAAATGTTTGTCATACGCTTACAAGATGTGTTATTTAAAAAGGCAGAGCCAATTACAGCTAATTCTACAGACCCAAGGTGGAAATGGTTCAAGGTATTGGAGTGAATACTATATATAGCTCGTACATAATTTAATCCTTTTAGATTTAAATATAGTATCTTAACTCGAGGTTTTATACATGTGATGTAGAATTACTTAGGTGCTTTAGATGGAACCCACATCAAGATTAGGGTTCCAAAAGTTGATAAATCTAGATATCGAACGCGAAAAGGTGACATAGCAACAAATATGTTAGGTGTTTGTACACCTGATATGCATTTTGTTTATGTTCTTCCTGGTTGGGAAGGTTCTGTTGCTGATGGACGAGTTCTTCGAGATGCTATTAGTAGGAGACATGGGCTAAAAGTTCCGCATGGTAAAGTGCAAAATTATAGGAATTTTAATTAATTTTTAAGATCATACTTTTATGGGAAATTAACCATGACAAATAGTTTCTTTTTTATAGGTTGTTATTATCTAGTTGATGCTGGATACACAAATTGTGAGGGATTTCTTGCGCCATTTAGAGGACAAAGATATCATTTGAATGAGTGGCGTCAGGGTTACCAGCCAAGTACTCCGGAAGAATTTTTCAATATGAAACATGCTTCAGCGCGTAATGTTATTGAAAGATGTTTTGGGTTATTAAAACTTAGATGGGGAATACTTAGGAGTCCATCATTCTATCCTGTGAGGGTGCACAATAGAATTATTATTGCATATTGTTTGCTTCATAATTTTATTAGAACCTATATGAGTATTGATCCTATTGAAGCGGAGTTGGAAGAAAGATTACCTAGTAATGTGATAGATGATGATGAAGCGAATATCGTAAATATTCATCCATCGGATGCATGGGCTACTTGGAGGATGGAATTAGCCAACCAAATGTTCAATGAATGGCAAGCATCTAGAAATTAGTTAGGTTTAGGGTAAAAATAGTAAATGTTACGTTGTTTATGTTATTTCATGTATCTAGTTTATGAAACTTTGGTGGTGTTTGAATTATTTTTTGTATCGTACTAGACTTGTTGAATGATAATTTATTTTCCTTTGATTCATCATGTGTTATTATTGTAATGACCCGAATTTTACGGTCATCGAAAAAGTGTATTTTCGGGTCTCCGTTGCTGAAAAATGGATATGTAAATATCTATTAAAAATATTTAAGTGACTGGTTAATTAAAGTTTAATAAAGTGAATTAGCTTAAATTAAGGATAATTAGGAGAAAAGAATTAAATTGAATAAAGTGTATAAGTTTAGTTGTAGATTAAAAAAATAAAAAGGACCAAAATGACAATTAAGCCAATTTCTATAGATGTGGCGGCAAACTTAGATAAAATCTTAATTATTGGATTTTTTTTATGTTTAAGGTTTTAAATTAATTATATTAATTATTATTAAATAAATAAAAGAAAGAAAAGTGTATGGTAAAAATAAAATACATGTGTAATAAATATTGTACATACATTTGTAATACATGTATGCATTTACTTATTATTTAAGTAAATATTTAATGTATTTATTATTATTAAATTGATATTATGTGATGAATAAATTAAATTAAGACAAATGTATGGTGCATATGGTGAAATATGTGATACTAATATACATACATTTGTAAAATACATGTATATTTACTTATTATATAAGTATATTATTAAAGTATATATTATTATTAAGAAAAAGATATTAAGTAAAAGTATATATTATGTTTTGGTATCTTTTTGTGTTTGTAATATTTGGATGGTATAATGACATGATAGAATGTCATTACAATGTTGTAACTTTTTGATGTTGTAAAATTTTAAAACATATGGATTATGACATATAAACTAATGAAATCATGTAACTTTTTGTTAATATATGAATATTATGCTTGGATGTGAAATATAATTCTCAAGTTAATTAATTACTTCTAATATTTTTTTTTTGTAGAGTAAATAAATTATTTGTTTCAGTAATGATATTTTAACACATATATGTATTGCAGTTTAAAAATAATAAAATAGATTAAATATATTTTTATAGTATTATATATTTTGATTTTTTAATTCATATAATAATAATTATATTAAGCATGTTATTAAATTATATTTTTTATTAAATTATATTTAATAATAATTATGTTAAAATATGATTAAATTATTTATTATTTTTATTAAATTATTTTCAATAATAACCTTATTAAACTTTAATAACAATAACAATAATCATCTACCTAAAAAAAAATTCTGCTAAGGGTATTCTGGTCATTTTAGTTCTTTTCCTTATGCTATTACAATATCATTCCATTCAACCAAACACAAGAATTTTATTACAGCTCTATTCTATTCCATTCAATCAAACAGTTGAATTACTTATTACAGCTCTATTCCATTACACCTCTATTCCATTACACCTCTATTCAATTACAGCTCTATTCCATTACAGCGAACCAAACGTGGTGTAAATCGTCATTCAACCCGTGGAATAAGAATTTTTTTTTTCCAAATTTCAATTTTTGCCCTCACCTTTGCCCAAAGAATGAATAAACTGTAACATTCTTTTTTTCCCATCTCTACTTTTCTTTTCTTTTTTTCATTTGGCTGCAGAGTTGCAACCCTTTTTTTTCCCTTTTTTTTTCACTGCATTTCTGATTTCCCTTATTTGATTTCATTGATTTGATTTCACAAATACTGGAAAGATAACAAGGCGAGTTGTTGTTAAGTGAAGATGGAAGACTGGGGTAAGTTTTAATTTTGGCCCGAATTTGTTGTTAATTCTTTGACTGATAAATGATTCTATTTTCTTTTGTATTTTTATTATGTATGAACTTGAATGTGGGAAATTTCCTTTTTAGAGCTAAATGCTTATTGGGTTTATTGAAATTTAGGGTTTTACTTGTTTTTGGTTTTGGATTTTATGAGATTGAGTTGAGATGTTTCAAAGGTGTTTGCTTTGAGTTTCTTGGGAAATCGGCTATGGTGTTACCAGACCAAAAAGAGAAATTTAGAGTTTTTTTTTTTATTAAAAAGAAAAACTACATGTAGTAGAAGATCAGTAATTGTGGCAACATCTTGGGAATCTAGTCTTGGCTTCATTTGCTGGGATTCACTAGTTCTTTTCTTGAAACATTACTTGATGGTCGCCTCGTAGTTTTGTATAGGAATTTTAAAATGTAAAGAGACTTAAAGTAGATTCATTTCTATTCTGTATTTCATATGTTTTTGAGTTGTTAATAAGTGCTAAAGATTATGGTCTGTTTCCAATCTTAGTTGGAGAACCTATTGCATTATGTCATTCCTTTTATTCTTGGTTTCCTTTTCTTGAAACCCCCCATTTTTTTGCTCAAGAAGTTGTATGCTATTGTTGCAGATGATGAGATTCCACCTCTCCCTGCAAAGGAACAACTTAAAAGCAAATGGGATGATGAAGATATTGATGACTCTGATATCAAAGAATCATGGGAGGATGAATATGAACTTGCTTCACCTCCGGTATGATGGGCTTCATTGTAACTTGTATTAATTACGTTTACTAGTATTTTGTTGTCGGGGCTCTTTGGTCCTATGAATCTTTTTATTGCTTTTTAAAATTCTATACTGGAAAACATGTTCAAAATTGCAACCTTTTAAACCAACTAAACATAGGCAAGAAAAACCCGGTTACAAGTGGTGAGCATGGTGTATGGATTTGCTTGTGTTATTTGAAAGTTATTAGTTATTTCTGGATTGGTCCTAATTTGATTTTTGATACATGTATCTCCTGGCATTGTCAGATGGATAAATCATATCTAATCTTGATTTAGCAACCTGATTTATAACTTAAATTTGGTAATTCAAACTCTATTAAGATGCACCTCATTCTCGATGTGATAAGAATATAACTTAAATTTGGTAATTCAAACTCTATTAAGATGCGCCTCATTCTTGATGTGATAAGAAAATCTCCATGTGATCCATTACCATCCTACTGCATCAATTAAGAAATTTGATTGATCATAAATAGTGATTCATGTATTCTATTCTTACCATTTGGATCTAGAACCAAGTAGATAGAGCCTCTCCCTGTAATTTTTTTTATGGTGGCATAAGATTTGCTTTGAGGCTAATTACAGTGTCACTTATAACAATTTTGTGGATATTGACAGAATCATAGTGTTTTCGTAGATCTTTTGTTATAAACTCATTGGCATGAATATCTTAATACTGCTAGAACTTAAATTTGCTGACTTCTATTTAGAACTATTTCGTTGTAGTTTGTTTCTAAATTAGCTGAAGTCTTATTGTTATCCTCCACCCATTTTTTATTTTTGTGTGTGTATATATATGTGTATATATCTAAAGGTTAATTTTTTTTCCTTCATTGCTTTTTTGTCAATAAGGTGCCATGATCTGACATTTTGCTTTCTATTATAGGCTTATGGAATAAGCCGATTATAAATCAATGACTGAACTGTATTCCAAGAAAGGTGATGATAAGACTCTTGATAATTTTATTCCTAAATCTGAAAGTGACTTTGTGGAGTATGCTGAGCTTATTTCTCACAAGCTTTGCCCATATGAGGTGAGTTTAACAATCTTTCTTTCCTTGCATTGTCACTGTATTGAGGAAGTTCTCACGTTGCCTAAATACATCCTTTGATGCAGAAAAGTTATCACTATATTGCACTACTCAAGGCCGTGATGAGACTATCATTGACTTCTTTGAAAGTAGCTGATGTCAAAGATATTGCATCTTCGGTCACAACAATTCTTGCTAGATCTGTCAAATATTATTTTTTTTCTGTAGAATGGGAAGATTGCAATTAAGGAGAAGAAGAGTTCTAATAAGGTAATATATGATTTGGTTTCTCTTCTTTTACATTTCCTACAGGCAATAATTTTTTATGCTATTATTCATGTTTCTGATGTGGGGTTTTGGCATGATGCAGAGACCAAGAGGATTGAAGGCCATGGGGAGTATGGAAAGTGATTCAAATTGAAGATACATCAATGGCAGAGAAGGACCCTTTTTTCTTTTTTGATATTTTTGGGGGAATATTTGTGGAATTGATGTTAATAGGTTGGGGAAAAATATAGAGAAGTTAAAATAGGGGTCTGCTTGCTCGGGTTTGTTTGGTGTATAGATGTTTGATATTTTTCATATATAAAAATGAGAATAATTATTGTTTTTGGATCAATATTTGTAATTCGGCAACTATGATCCATGAGATTATGTTATGATTTTTTTTTTGAAAAGATTCAAATTGGGCTTATATTTGCTTCCTGAAACCAATTACAAAATAACATAAGGTCCAAAAATTGCAGCCTAAAACCCATTAAAACAAACAGATTCCTAAAATAAACTAAACTGGGCCTAATAAAAACCTGATCAGATAATTTAAAAATTTGAAAGTAAACAAAGAAAAGTCTGGAAGCATTAAAATCCACCTCACATCTGCCCAACCAGAAATCCACTCAGCAGTCCAATCGTCCCATCAGTATAGCTTCTTTTGGACGCTTCCCCATTTCTCAATCAAGTGCTTTATCTTCTTGGAATTATCGTTCCAGTACCCTTGTCTGTTCATCTGCTTCATTTCTGAGATTGCTCTCTCCACCGCCCTTCCTTTCTATACACACCTCCTCTCTTCATTATCATATCCTCTGCCGATTTGATTTTCCTTTATATCCTTTTCATTCTGATGCTTGGCAAAATCTGGAACACCACCTACCAGGTAAAACTCTCTCAACGATTTTAAGGTTTCTGTAGCCAAAATATGGGCTAGGTTGTTTGATTCTCTTGGTATATGCTCAAAACAACACTTCTCAATCTTTGTCTGTAACTGATGAATGTCATGAATAATAGCCCCTATCATTGATCTATCTTTCATCTGATTTCTGCATTTCTTTATTACTGTTAACGCATCGCCCTCAATAACTATTTTCCTCCATCGCATGTCGACACCGGTACGCACCGCAACACTGCAAGCGATTGCCTCCGCCGCGAAAGCAGATGATACTTTTTCATGTATCATTGAGAGTGAAAGTAAGACTGAACCTTCCCTATCCCTGGCCACTATACCCACTGTTGCTCGACACAAAGAACTATCGAACGCTGCATCGAAATTAATCTTAACAAACTGCTCTGAAGGGGGTTTCCATCGTTTAGCTTCTAACTGAACTTTTTTCGTTTTTGTTACTTCCTCAATCGCGTCTAATTCCAGGATGTAATTTCTAATAAATTTTACTGTTTCCTCTACAGATCTATGGATTCTCTCGTGAACACCCCTATTTCTTTCACCCCAGATGGCCCACAAGGTGCAACATAACAGTCTACACTGTATAAGAGTACACTGCTCAAAGACCCAGGTAAGCCATTCCTTAAACCCCATATCTGAAGCTTTGAAAAAATCCAGAAGAGATAACTGCTCCCAAATTTCTAGTGAAATAGGACACTCATGGAATAAGTGACTTGTATCCTCTACTCCTGTTCCACAACTAGGGCAAATTTGAATGTTCGACAGTCTCCTATGATGCATGTTGACCCTTGTAGGAAGATAATTCCACGAAATTTTCCATGCTATGATTTTGATCTTAGAAGGAAGATTTAGTGTCCAGAGATTTTTGTAGAAATTCTTGTAGATTGTTTGTAAGGAATAAGCCCTAGGATCCATTTCGGTATGTTGTAATAGTTTGTAGGCGCTTCGTACCGTGAATTCTCCCGAGGGTTCTCCACTCCAGGCCATCACATCATCGTTCGGTTCCTTTGCTACTGGGATGCGCAGAATCTTTTCAACTATGAAGTCCGGAAAGGTAGACTCTAACACCTCATTTTTCCATTTTCTGCTGCCATGATCTATCAAATCGGCCACTTTAAAATCATTTAAACTGTTGACATAAGAAATTAACCTGGAATTATACAAATCCGGTACCCAAGCATCGTTTAAAGCTGAGATTTCTGTACCTCTTCCCACCTTCCAACAAAGACCATCCATTAACACACCCTTAGTTGCCCATATGCTTTTCCATGTAAACGAACTGTTACTCCCCAAACTCGAATTTATGAAGTTTGCGTTTGGAAAATATTTAGCTTTATAGACTTTCGCTACTAAGGAATATGGATTGTTCATAAAACGCCAGCCTTGTTTTGCCAGTAATGCCACATTAAATTTGGCCAAACTCCTGAAACCCATTCCACCATCCTCTTTTAAACAACACAAGTTCTGCCATTGGCACCAATGAATACCCTTCTTTCCATAACTCTTTTGCCACCAAAATCTTGCAATAATTTTCTCAAGTTCCTCACAAAAAGAATTTGGTAAGAGAAAACACGACATAGCATAGGTATGAATTG
Organism: Gossypium sturtianum; assembly: GCA_025698515.1. Taxonomy (NCBI): domain Eukaryota; kingdom Viridiplantae; phylum Streptophyta; class Magnoliopsida; order Malvales; family Malvaceae; genus Gossypium; species Gossypium sturtianum. The sequence continues at coordinate 58,585,971 of CM046952.1, forward strand.
CTTGAAGAACTGATTTTATAAAAACCTCTTTTCCGCCCTGAGATAAGAACCTATTACACCAGCCTTTAATTCTGAGTATAACCTTTTCTTTTAGAGCTTGAAAAGATTCTTTCTTACGTCTACCAACCAAACCTGGGAGGCCTAAATATTTTTCCATATTTGTTGATGGTCTCACTCCCAAAATTCCCAATACTTCCTCCTTATGTACTTCTTTCGTATTTGAACTGAAAAAAACCGAGGATTTGCTAAAATTCACACATTGGCCTGAACAATCACCGTATTCCTTCAAAATCCCTTTTAACAAACTTGCTCCCTTTCTTGTTGCTTCTCCAAAGAGGATGCAGTCATCAGCAAACAATAGATGTGTAATCGCTGGTCCACTCCGGCTTGCTTTTGCTCCTTTTAATCCACCTTCTTTGAGGGCCATTTTCATTAAAGCCGATAATACTTCACTACAAAATAAAAAGAGAAAGCGACTTAAAGGATCCCCCTGTCTCAAACCCCTAGTAGCTTGAAAAGATTCTCCCCCTGATCCCATTAACGTTAATAACAAAGGATGCAGTAGTGATGCATTTTAGAATTAGATCAACCCATTTGTCATCAAACCCCATTTTCAACATAACTTCCTTAATAAAAGCCCATTCAACCCTATCATACGCCTTACTCATATCGAGCTTTACTGCCATGAACCCCTTATTTCCCGTACGCTTTCTACGAAACGTGTGCAACAACTCATACGCCAATAAGGTGTTGTCAGAGATTAGCCTACCCGGAATAAAAGCACTTTGTGACTCATCAATACATATCTCCATTACTCTCTGAAGTCTATTAGCTATTACCTTTGCCACAACTTTATAAAGAACCGAACATAAACTGATTGGTCTAAAATTTGATAGATTACTAGGATTTTGGATCTTTGGTATAAGCACAATATCTGTCGAGTTTAGATGACCAAAGTTCTGACCATTGTTCAAAATTCCCAAACAAAAGGAAGTAACATCTTTACATACAATGTGCCAATATTTTTGAAAAAATATTGCTGGAAACCCATCAGGTCCTGGTGCTTTAATTGGCCCCATTTCTTTTAAAGCTGAAAACACCTCTTCTTCTGTGAAGACTGATAATAACGAAGCATTAATGTCAGATGAAATTCTCTTCTCAATGCCTTGAAGTAGATGGGAAAATTCACCGACTCCCCTGGACATGAAAAGATTCCTGAAAAAAGAAGAAGCTGATTCAACGATCTCATTCTCCTCAGTAGTCTCTCTTCCATCTTCCAACTCTAATCGAGAAATCGTGTTAATTTTCTTTCGAGTTGATATGTATTTATGGAAAAAAGCCGAATTTTTGTCTCCCGCTTTAAGCCAATTAGCCCTAGCTCTCTGCTCCCAGTATATTTCATCCTTATCAATTTCCATATTCAGACGGACCTTTGTGTCAATAATCCTTTCTAAAGTATCATCATCTCTCTCTTCTGACATCAGCAATTCAAGATCCTTGGACAACTTCTTCTTTAGCCCCTCCCTCCCCTTTTTAATTGAACGTTCCCATTCTTTAAGATTTCTTTGTAGACTTCCTAATTTCTCCAAAATTGAACCTGTAGTTGACTCCGAAGATGTTCTAATGCTAGCCTCAAGTGATTCTTCTGTGGCCCACCAGGCCTCAAACTTAAACTGTGAATTTCTAGAACGAGTTCTTTCACTCATTGTATTAATAAGAAGAGGACAATGGTCCGACATCGAATGAGGAAGATGATAAATAGTACATGTTGGGAAAAGAGTTCTCCATCCTTCATTCGCAACTCCTCTGTCTAATCTTTCACTGATATTTGTTGCTGTAAAATTTCCTCTTTCCCAGGTGAACCATACCCCCGAATATCTTATGTCTTCAAGTTGACATTCTTCTAAAACTTCTCTGAATGACTCCATCTTCCTTTCCTCCCTTGGAATCCCTCCCCTCTTCTCAGTAGAATACAGGATCTCATTAAAATCCCCGCACACTAACCATTGATGGTTTTTATCTTTCCCCAATTTCCGTAACAGGTTCCATGACTCGTTTTTATTACTATCATAGGGAGAACCGTAAAAACCCGTAAATCCCCAGTTTGCATCAAAATTTCCTTCTCTGACCATAACGTCAATGTGATTATTTGAGAAGCTCCTTAGAGTAACAGAAAAATCTTCCTTCCATGCTAAACTTAGACCTCCACGTGTACCATCTGCATCAATATCAATCCCATTTGAAAAACCACAACTCACCCTAACTTTTTCCATTCGTTTCCTGTCAATTTTTGTCTCCATTAAGAAGACCATTTGGGGATTCTGCTATTTTAAGAAATTTCGCAGCCTCCTAGTAGTCCGTAGACTCCCCAACCCACGGACATTCCAACTTATGTATTTCATTGCATCCGATCAGCTTGCCATTTGGCAGCCGCCGATCTCTTAGTTTGTATATTATTATCACTACCCGTAACATCAAGTTCATCAACAGAAAAATTCCCTTCACAAACCTATTTTTCTTCTTTCTTCATTCTTTTTCTACCAGCATCAAAACTTGCTCTAAGCTGATTCTCCCTATCAATTTCCGAGGACTTCCTCTTTTTTACATCGCATTCTTTTTCCTTCATCAACACTGGCTGAACTAATTCCAATCTCTTCCATCGGGTTTTCTTAGCACAAATTTGATTACTTGTTTCATTATGATTTTCCTCATGAGACAGAACAACTCCTGTAGAATTCAGTTCTTCCTCCCTTCTAGAAGGCTTTCCATCCTCATTAATCAAAGCAATTCTACGCTGGATTATCCCATTCATATGATCCAAATCTCCATCTACTTTCCTCCTTGGAGAATGTACCCCATCTTCACCTGTATAGCAGCATTGAACCCTTCCCATTTTAGAGAAAGCATTAAATTTCACGCATTCCTTCCCGACTAAGGTTGATTCTATTTTTAAAGCTAACGAAAAAGGTGGATCGGATCTGACTTTATTTTTCCTTGTAGGATCTACCACTTGGCAATCTTCAAGACCATGCCCCATTCTTCCACACCCAAAACAGAAAATTGGTAACTTCTCATACTTAAAGGGAACCCATGACTTATTGAAATTATCAGTTGATACAAAAATACCATGTCTAAGGGGTTTTTGCACATCAATATTAATTCTAAGACGGCATACTTCTCCATTGATTTTAGATCTGATAATTCCACCAAAAGAAACCCCTATTGCATGAAGTAAATCTTTTTTATCAAATTCAGGCGAACACCCTGCTATCTTTAACCAGAATGGGGAAGAATTTAACCTGATCTGTGATCTTTCTATCGGTTTGTAATAATGCATAAAAAGAATCAGGTTCTTTCGAAACAACCACGGCCTCCCATCTAAAACCGTCTCTAGATCTTCTTCCAAATAAAAAATAATTAAGAATAAATTCTGACCTGCTGACTTGAACTCAAACTTCTTTTTTGTCTTCCAAATACTCTTCATCTGAGCCTTAAAGCTTTCTGGATTGTAAAACTTTGTTGTCCAAATTGAACATATCAAAGTTGGCTTGTCACTTGGAGTAACAACTGATCCCTTTACAGACAATTGAACCAATTCTTCGGCAAGAAGGGAAATCTCCTCCCTTTCTACCCCTTCGTCACCACCGATCTCCGCCATCCCAAGCCACAACAGTTGCTGTTTTCTCTAGGACTCTATGGAGAGCACTCTTGGCGATTAGGGTTTACTATAAATAAACATTGGTATCTCTGAATCATGTTATGATTTTTATTAATTCATATTTTAATCATAATTATATTAATAATGTTATTAAATTATTTATTTTTATTTTTATTAAATTATATTTGGTAATAATTATATTAAAATATGATTAAATTATTATTTATTATTAAATTTAATAATAATCCTAGTAAAATTTAATAACAAAAATTATCTTACTTACAAAAAATTTTATTAAGGGTATTTTGGTTATTTTAGTTTTTTTTTCTTATACTATTACAACATCATTCCATTCAACCAAACACAAGAATACCATTACAGTTCTATTCTATTCCATTCAACCAAACAATTGAATTACTGATTACAGCTTTATTCCATTACAGCTCTATTCCATTACAGTTCTATTCCATTACAGCTCTATTCCATTACAACGAACCAAACGTGATGTAAGTGTTGGATAAAAGTCTAGATAACACACATAATTGTATTTAGTACATGAGATGGGCCTAGTGAGCCCATCCCTTGTGAGAGGGGGCGACAAACCCTAGTATCCCTTAGGGTTGTCGTCACCTAAGGTTTCCCAAATAGGGGAAACTATATTTTTATATTAAATTATTATTATTTAATTACCCCTTATTCAAGTTCAAGTAAAACTCTTGCATTGTTTTCTTATAAATAGGAACTATGGGAAACCCTAATTACACAAGTGATTGAGCGTCGTTATTTTTTCAAAAAGTAGGGATAATTTATTTACAAGAATAATTTTTATTTTCTGAAAAGTTTAAAGTTTTCGGTTCCCATAGAGAAATTAATTTTTCCATTGAAAGTTTGGGCTCACACTCAAAGCAATTTTAGGTTTGAGGATAGTAGAGAAGACTGTTTGGTAGAAAGCTGGGAAATGACTTAAACTGCCTCACACAAACCATAGGTAATGATTTGGTTTAAGGCTTATTGCTATAAATACCACATGACTCAATTTTAAGAAAAAAATATAATTTTCGCCGTGCCTAATAACACTATTTTCTAAACCGATATTTTCAATAATTGGTATCATAGTCAATTTGTGCTATGTTTATAGTATAAATCGATATCGAATTTGCTTCTCTCTTTAACTCATTGTTTGATTAAATAAGATAATAAGTTGCAGTTTTAAATTATATGCATTGACTTCATCTACTTTACGTTATTGCCTTCTATTCCTCTTTCTATAATCATCCAAGGTCTAAAATTTTTAGATTCAACAATTGTTACCTTGTTTAGCGATTGCATTAGTGGGTTCTCCCTTTCTTCTATAGTGGCACTTCCCCAAATTGTCATCGGGTATAAGTCCTTAGTATGACCATATTTGCCACAACTAAAACACATAGTTGGCAACGATTCGTACTCTACTGTTTGAGTTATGTCTTCTTTCTTTATCTTTGAGATTAAAAGTTTGCTCAAATCCATTATAATGAACATTCTCGCGAATCTTCCTTGAACCCCAATATTAATATTATAGTCTACCTTGATCACATTTTCTATTGTGCTTCTTATGACCCTCAGGAGACTTTTTTTATACAAGAACCCGAAAGCCCCTATAAGCGGATTCAAGCGACCACATTCAAAGGATATGGTTGGCATGTAGATAAAGACATCGGCCACAATTGGATTGTTAGATATTTCCCAAAGATAACCCATGGTCTTTCACATAAAACTTTCCAATAGTCCTTATCCAATTGTGTAAAAATAATAATAGAATGTCGGTAATGACAATATATATCGCAAAGAAAATAAAAATAAAGAACATTACGTGGAAACCCTTTCGGGAAAAAACCACGGGTAGAGGAGAAGAAAATTCACTATGTCGAATTCGAATAATTACAAGAGGAATAGACTATGTCCATTTATAAGCTTGTAAAACCATATTCTAATAGGAGTGTAGTAAGATTGAAACACCTTATTCTAATCAATATCAAATAGATGGAGTTTAATAAGGTTTAAAAAACCTTATTCTAAAATAAAATAAAAGAAGTGTAGTTCTATAGGGATTTTACTTTTATTTTATTTTACCACTGTATTTTATTTAAAAAAGGATCCGGGTCACTTAATTCTAACAATCTCCATCTTGACACAAATTCTCAATGAACAAGTTCTTCATCGCGAACTCTCAACGAACAAGTTCTCCACCTCTTCTATAAAACCCCTTAAGGGTTTAACTTCAACAATAAACACCAACCAAGTCTAAGCAATGTTCAAACTTGGTTATAGGAAGTGACTTAGTCATCATATCTGTAGGATTTTGATGAGTACTAATTTTGTTCGCAACAATATCACTACGAGCAATAATATCACGAACAAAATGATATTTAACATCAATGTGTTTTGTTCTCTCATGAAACATTTGATCTTTTGTAAGGAAGATGACACTCTGACTGTCACAAAATACTGTACTGATTTGAAGGTCTTCATTGAGTTCACTAAAGAGTCCCTTCAACTAAATAGCTTCTTTACAAGCCTCAGTAATCGCCATGCACTCAGCTTCAGTGGCAGACAAAGTGACTGTAGTTTGCAAAGTGGCTTTCCAACTGATTGCACAACCTCTGATTGTAAAGACATAACCTGTGAGAGATCTTCTTCTATCAAGGTCTCCAGCAAAATCAGCATCAACATACCCAATGACTCTATCTCTAGTTCTTCCAAACTATAAGCAAACATCAATAGTACCTTGTAAGTATATTAAAATCCACTTTGATCGCTTTCAGTTGTTCTTTACCAGATTTGCCATGTATCCGCTTAATCGCACCGATCGCATATGATAAATCTGGACGTGAACAAACCATAGCATACATGAGAGATCCCACTGCACTAGAGTATGGAACATGTGACATGTACTCAATCTCATCATCTGATTGTGTAGACAAAGCTGATGAAAGTTTGAAATGGGCCGCTAAAGGAGTACTAACAGGCTTAGCACTCTGCATATTGAACCTGTAAAGAACTTTCTCAATGTACCCTTTCTGACTTAGGTACAATTTACTTGCTATTCTATCTCTGAGAATCTCCATACCAGTATTTTCTTTGCTGGTCCCAAATCTTTCATCTCAAATTCTTCACTTAGTTGGGATTTAACCTTTCTTATCTCTCCTTTATCTTTCGCTGCTACCAACATGTCATCAACATAAAGGAGTAGATACACAAAAGAACCATCATTGTTTTTCTTAAAGTAAACACAACTGTCAAAGCTACTTCTTTTGAAATCATGAGAAGTCATAAAGGAATCAAACCTCTTGTACCATTGTCTTGGTGACTGTTTCAAACCGTAAAGGGACTTTTTCAGCAAGCAAACATAATCTTCTTTTTCTAAGACTGTAAAACCCTCTAGTTGTTGCATGTAAGTATCCTCATCAAGTTTTCCATGTAAAAATGCAGTTTTTACATCTAACTGCTCAAGCTCTAAATCATGCATGACCATAATATCAAGTAAAGCTCGAATTGAACTATGCTTTACAACTGGGGAGAACACATCTGTAAAGTCCACTCCTGGAATTTGACTGTAACCCTTTGCAACAAGCCTTGCTTTATATCTGGGTTCTTCAACTTCTAGAGTCATTTCTTTTTAAACACCCATTTACAACGAACAACCTTTTTACCTTTAGGAAGTTTCACAAGATCCCATGTTCTGTTTTTGTGGAGTGATTCCATCTCCTCTTGCATAACATACATCCACTTTTCTAAGTCTTCACAGCTAACCACCTCAGAATAATTAGATGGCTCTTGGTTTGCATCTATATCTTTAGCCACATTTAAAGCATAAGCAACTAGATCAGCCTCGGCATACTTCTTTGGAGGTTTAATTTCTCTTTTAGTTCTATTTTTGGCGATAAAGTATTGCGGTGAAGAAGTAACTCTATTGTAGATTCTAGATTAATCTGATGCTCCACCTGCTTTTGATTTTCTTTATTGGAAGAGTCTTTAAGAAATAAGTTAGGTAGCACAGCAGTTTCATCAAAAACAACATCTCTGCTAATCACAACTTTTCTATTTTCAGGACACCATAAATTATACCCTATTACACCAGCTTTATAACCAAGAAAAACACATTTAATGGATCTTGGTTCCAATTTTTCATTATTAACATGAGCATACGCAAGACACCCAAAGATATTTAAATCAGAATAGTCAGCAGGATTACCAGACCATACCTCTTGTGGAGTTTTTTTCTCAATGGCAACGGGTGGAGATCGATTGATAAAAAAACATGTAGTAGAGGCTGTTTCGACCCAAAACGACTTTGATAAGTTGGCATTTGACAACATACATCGAACCTTCTCCATGATCATTCTGTTCATTCGTTCTGCAGTGCTATTTTGCTGTGGAGTATGACGAATTGTCAAGTGTCTCGCGATCCCTTCTGACTTGCACAGTTTATTAAACTCATCAAAACAGAACTCTAAGCCATTTTTTGTGCAGAGGTATTTTATTTGTTTTCCCGTTTGTTTTTCAATCATAGTTTTCCAAGACTTAAATATGGAAAACACATCACTTTTCTGCTTTAGGAAGAATGCCTAAACTTTTCTGGAAAAATCATCAATAAAAGTTAGCATATAATTAGTTCCACCTCTCGAAGGCACTCTGGATGGCCCCCACAGATCAGAATGAATATACTCCAATGTTCCCTTCGTGTTATGGATTCCTCTCTTTTGCTTCCCAAAAATGCAATGCTCACAGAACTTTAGTTTGCAAATTCCTTACCCATCAAGAAGTCCTCTTTTGCTCAATTCTGTCATGTCATTCTCACTCATATGCCCTAGGTGCATATGCCAAAGTTTAGTAATATCATCATCTGACAAGGAAGAGGAAGTGACAGCTGCATTACTAGTAACAGTAGAACCTTGCAAAACATATAACTTGACAGTCTTTCTCTGCCCTTTCATCGTAACGAGGGAACCTTTGGAAATCTTCAAAACCCCACTTTCAGCTGTATATCTGTACCCTTTTGAATCAAGAGTACTCAACGAAATTAAATTTCTCTTCAATTCTAGAACATGTCGCACTTCACTAAGTGTTCTGACAACTCCGTCAAACATCTTAACTTTAATCGTTCCAACACCTGCAATTTTACAGGAATCATTATTTCTCATCAAAACAACACTTTTAGACACTGTTTCATAAGTTGTAAACCAATCCCGATTAGGACTCATGTGGAATGTGCAACCCGAATCAAGGATCCACTCTTTGCTCACTTTAGAATTGTTGGCAGAAGCGACTAGAAGTTCACCATCGCTGTAGTCTTCTACAACATCAGCTTCACCGAAATTTTCTGGTTATTTTCCTTTTTGATTCGCAGCCTCTCTTTTGATCTTGTTCTGTAGCTTATAGCACTCAGATTTAATGTGCATTTTCTTCTTGCAGAAGTTACAAGTTTTACCTCTGTTTGAAGACTTCGATCTACCCTTAGATTTACCGCGAGAATCTCGTTCTTGTGACCTTCCACGATCTTCATCAGCATTCCGATCTTGTCTCCCACGAACAATGAGACCCTCTCCCTGAGAGTCGACTTTAACTACAAGATGCTTCATCTTATCACACGAGGTCAAAGAATCATAAACCTCATCAATTGTGAGAGACTCGCGGCTATATAAAATCGTGTCTCTAAAGGTTAAATAAGACGGGGGCAACGAACAAAGTAAAATTAACCCTAGATCTTCCTTATCATACTAAACCTCCATGGCCTCCAAGTTTGAGAGATTTATTTAAACACAGTTAAGTGTTCATGCACAGACGCACCTTCCTCCAAACGATGAGCATAAAGACGCTATTTCATATGCAACTTGTTGGTTAAAGTTTTCTGCATACATATTTTTTCCAGCCTCTTCCATAATGCAGCGGCTGTCTTCTCCTTCATCACATCCTACAAAATTTCGTTAGACAAATGCATATATAATTATGTTAACGCCTTTGGATCCTTACGCTTCTTCTCTTTATCTTAATGTCGAAGGCATCTTATCTATCCCTAGCAAGGCATCCTCCAGATCCATCTGCGCAAGAACTGCTTACATCTGAATCTGCCACAACGCAAATTTGGTGTTGTGATCCAACAGCAAAATTTCATACTTCAAAGACGCCATTACCGTGATCGAGATGAACAACCCGGAAGCTCGGATACCAATTTGTAAAAAGAAAATTGTCGGTAATGACAATATATATCGCAAAGAAAAAAAAAGAACACACAGATTTTACGTGGAAACCCTTTCGGGAAAAAATCACGGGCAGAGGAGAAGAAAATTCACTATATCGAATTCGAATAATTACAAGAGGAATAGACTTTATCTATTTATAGGCTTGTAAAACCATATTCTAATAGGAGTGTAGTAAGATTGAAACACCTTTTTCTAATCAATATCAAATAGATGGAGTTTAATAAGGTTTAGAAAACCTTATTCTAAAATAAAATAAAAGAAGTGTAGTTCTATAGGGATTTTACTTTTATTTTATTTTACCACTGTATTTTATTTAAATAAGGATTCGGGTCACTTAATTCTAACAAATTGGAATTTCATTATAAAGTAATCATTTTCCAAGTCCATAAGTTGAATCGATTGCTTAAAAGTGTATTGAAACTAATTCATTCTAAAAAGGTTTAGAATAACCATTTTTGAGATACTCTGTTCAACCAAATAATAAACTCACTCAGAGAAAGAGATGGTTGGGATACCATTTACCATATTCATTAAAACATCACCATCTAATAAATCGGTATCCTCATCATCAACTTTTTTCCTTCAAACTTCCCATTTGCCCACGATTCCATTAACTTGTCATAAAAAAGAGATTTTGGTTGCCTCTGGTCGATCCATAATCATCTCCCCCATAGTAGAGGGCTTGTTTACTCATTGGCGCACCTTTTTAGAAGTTCATCTGCCTATAACTTGAGTAGGGTCTTGCTCAACCATGAAAGATGACATTGGAAAGAGAGTACTACTATCAAAATTTGGGCGAATTTGATTTCCATCCAAATTGAGAATTAAAATAAAAATTGTTATTTAACTATATAATTAAGCATTGAAAAAAAAAACAATTAAGCTAGAACAATTGACCTTTGAAAATTATGTAAGAAATATGATTTTTAAATTTTGATGTATTTGTTATTGATATAAAATATGTTGTGAGATGTTGGTTATTTTTTTTTTTACTTGCTCGTTCATGTTTTGTTATAAGGAACCTGTTTTTCTGCTTAGCTCATCGTTTTGGGCCTTGTACAAGTTTCAGTTAAGCTGAATTCCGTCCATTTGAGTATGACGTATTTGACAAAACAGAAGCATGGGTCAACTTGAATGCTAAGTCTCCCAATGGAGAGTATCTTAAGGTGGTTTGATAAGCATGAAAGTATTTCATCTCTTGGTCATTGAAGTGCTATTTTTTAGAGATATATGTCAGATTTATTCAAGGGAGTATCTCAAGCTGTTAGGGAACTTATTTATGAAGGCTATTGTGAGATAAATACTAAAGATAATTAATGGATAAAATCAGCCTTTAAAGGAGCGTTTCAAGCCTATTAAAACGCTATTGGATGATCACTATAGGCTGCTGATCGGCATTCTTGGTGAGCCGTGTGGGGTGTCTTTGATACGCCTTTGTGTAGGGATTTGTGATGGAGAGAAATTATGTAAAGTGGGGTATTTGGGGAGAGTGATATGTACAATTGGGGTCGATATTGAGGCTACAATTACTTCTTTGTGTAAGGGTAGATTGGACTTAAGCCAATAAGTGATCTGGACAATTGGTGAATAAAATCATTCTCTGAATAAGGGTTCACAGATGTAGGATTGGAGAATCTGAATTGCGTTAACAAATATCATGTGTCGATCTCTCTTTTTTATTTCTTTGACTCACTTATGCATTGGACTAATTGTGCAAACTCTCTAATTTTGCCTAGATTCTGTTCTAACAGTAGTTAGAACGAAACTATTTTTCAAATGACTGTTAACCAAATTTTTTAGTTCCACCAATAATCAGATTATTATAATTGGAATGGAGAGCAAATCAAGATTTTTTTCTTAAGAAATTAAAATATAAAAAATGTGAAACTAATAAAATTACTTTATCTAAAATTCAACTTCGAATAATGGAAACTTTATCTCTTTTTAACTTTTTAAATAGTACTACCAAATTATAGTTTTAACTTTTCTTATTACATTATTGTGTATTTAAGTTTGACATTTTTTTAATGTGGTATTTGTGTTTTTTTTTTGTCTAATATTAAATGTTAATTACTATATTTTGGTATTAGATGTGGTATTTGATAAAGTTATACATTTTGGTACCAATTTGTGTTTTAGTGTTACTTAATTATAGTTAATTGCTAATATTTTTAGATTTGAATGTTTATGATTTATTAATAAAATAAATTTAATGATAATTTTGAATTTGTTTAATTTTATACTTAATTTGTTAAATACGGTTTGATGGTTACAATTTTTTGGACTTTAACCTTTGATCATTTGATAAAGTTAATTTGTGTTATTATTAGTTCATTATGGATTTTCATTAAATCAACCTTAAAATTCAAATTAAACACTAAACAATTGACACTGTTATCTTAGGATATAAAAATATATAACTTTTGCCAAATACAAGTAATTCATTGGATTAAAAAGGGTACCATAGTAGAAAAAGAATGTGAAACTCGAATATCAAATGATGTATTAAACCTTTTGATAAGTATTTGGTACGCAAGCGGTAGAAAATTTTAAACTTCACAAATGAGGTTGAGATTTTGACGTGTGACTTTATGTTGTATTTAAAAAATAAAACTAAAAAGGACATGTGACAAAATCTCAATTTCACTTGTGGAGTTAAAAATCTTCACCGCCTATATACCAAATAATTACCCTTAACGTTGGACAAGTATTTGAATTATTATCCTATACACTGCTAGTGGAGTAACAAAACTCCACAAGTGGGTCTGGATTGATGTCACTTGTTTTTAAAATGTATTAAAATAATAATAAAATAATTGAAAAAGACACTTGACACCTTTCTAAATCCACTTGTGGAGTTTTTTATATTCCACTGACCGTGGATAGTATAATTAGCCTAAGTATTTAGTATACAAATGGTAAAAATTTTTAACTCCACGAGCGAAATTGAGATTTTGACATGTAACTTTATATTGTATTTAAAAATCTCCACCACCTATGTATCAAATAATTATTTTTTAAAATTTAACTTTTTAACTTAAAAATTAATTTTTTTACCCATATTGTGTTTGTACTATCATCTTAAGAGTTGTCCAATTACATGTTTACCCAAAAACCTAAAGACAGCAATAATTAAGCAGCAAACTCAAGTGAATATATCATATGATGAGAGACGATATGCTTATGCCAACTTTTTTTTTTTAAAAAAAAGGTACTTTTATAATTATTTTATATAAATACTATTTTATAGAACCCAACGTTGAATCTAGTAATATGATTGTATTCATGCTGTAATTAATTTGATATTTTATCATATTTCGAAAATATGGTATTTATATATTTAATGATTAGAAATTGTTTATATTGAAAAATAATTACTATTGAGGCATTGATAATATTGATAAAAATTGAGGTATGAAATCACAAGTGCACGCTTATCATGTGTAAATAACATGTTTGGATTCTGTTTTATATTAATTTCATTATGTGCGGGACAGTGGACCCATTTAAGTTTAGCTCTTCAATTATACCTATTTTCTCACATTTTTTTGTTGGTAGATAAATGACTCAGTCAAAGAGCGGAAATCTACTTAGATGTGCTGGAATTATATCCATTGCTCAACACATCTTTATTCAACAAAGATAAAACGGTAACGGGAGGTTGATAAAAAAACATAAAATTTGAGATCCTCTGCAACTTGCACTTTAGCTACTTCATTCGACTCCCTGCAAATATTTACCATACGAACCTCCCAATCATTCCTCAATAAGTTGGTGATGTTACGAATGAGTGCTGATCCACTTCCATCGGCATTACCCCTGTTAAGGATACTGACAATTACCTCATTACCCCGTTTTCTCACTTTAATATCTATACATTATTGTCAATCAACGATGCTCAATGCCTGTCAATGATTAAGTCAGCAAGCAATGACCACATCATCCATCAATGCTGGGCATATGGTGCGTACTCATTAGTTGAATGTGTCACCTAATTTTTTTAATACCATTAACTTTTTGAATTAAAAATTTTAACAAAGTAATAATCAAGTATTAAAATGAAGAAATAGACATACATTAGAGCGGTATAGAAACGTGAGATGTTGTGTGGGGAGGTCCACAAAGTTTGGGTTCAAGTATAAATTATTGAGGCTTAAGAGGAAAAATCTGACATAATTTTTGCCATGAATGAATGAATTAATGCATTGTTTATTTATTTCTGCATCACTGCATCATTTTCACATGATTTTGTTCTTTTTAACCTTTTCGACAAACATCAAAACAGTTGGTTTCAATAATCTTCAAACTGAATTATTGCATCAAAATAAATCTTGTCGTGATTAAGCATAAACGGGTTATTTTATTCAGTTATTACAGGGTCCAGCTTCAGTTCAACTACATTAATCTGTGCAAGGATCTAATTTGATGTATTACAAATCAATTTTAATATATATTCTATATTTGATATCTTTTTGCATTCAAAGTAACACACTTTAATATGTTCTGATTTTTTATTTTTTGATGAGATTTGAACTTTAAGGCACATGCATACATATCAAGCTTTTAGTTTTATTGATTCAATTAAACCATCATTTGGTTTTTATATGAATTTTTAATAAGTACATTTGTTACATACTTTTTTTCACTCACATTGTGGGTACTTCTAATTTTATTTGATCTCTATATTTTTATAATGTTATTAATTAGTCTAAAAACTTTTTTATTAAAATATTATCGACACGTGACTTCTCATTTCTTTTGAGTTTGCCTTCTTTTTTTTTTTTTTGTATTATAAGAGAATGGTCAAATTTCAGTTTTGGCTCCTATACTACATTGAAACTTGAGATTTAATCTATATGCTTTAATTTTGAATACAATTTGGTTCCTCTACTTTATAATGTCACTAATTAGTCTAGTTAATATTATTAATTATTTCAATTATAATGTTGACGTCAATTTTTCTTAAATGACAAATTTGAATGGTTGTTTTTAAGAAAAAAATCTTAATTTTTCAACATTATTTTTATGGTCACATGACTACTAAGTAAATATTTATTTTTAATTTTAAAATGTTATTCTAGTAAATTTAATAGAAGAATTTTAATAACGATAACAATTAGAGCTGAATTTTTAAATTAAAAATATAAAAAGTAAATTTAAAAAAAAAATAAAATTCTCAGCCTTCAAATTATTATTTTATAATTTGACAAAACAAATAATTGAGCTAAAAACTAATAAATTAAAGAAATGAATAAACGGTAGTGTGTCGGTGAGCATCCAAAAATGTGAAAAGGATGGAGAAAAGAAAATGCAAAGTAGTTTTCATAAAATAATATAATAAGAATAATGAGAACATGTGGGTCCTTTCCTATTTATTTTGCTTTTATCAAGAATATATAAATCCTTAATTTTTCTTCTTAATAAAGATATATCTAGGCAATATACCAAAATATACCAAAAAAAATTTTTATTTACGGAAAATGGTCGGTTTTTTTAAAATTTACGAAAAATGGCCATTTCATAAAAACGCAACGTCCACGTCGTAGCGTTTTGTGGGGATGCAGAGAGAAAGCGCGCGCAGAGCGCTTTTGCCACATCAAGACAAAGCGCATCGACAAGGACGCGCTTTGCGATGATGTGGCAAAAGCACTCCACAGCGTACGCTTCTCCTTCCCCGTCTGCCGCTTTTCACTGCTTTTTTAGTGTTAGGATATAAAATTTTAAGGTTTCTGGGCTAGGGTTTATGATTTTTTAGGGTTGTTAGATTTAGGATTTTTAGGGGAAATTTAACAACTTTTTATTTTATTAAATATATTAAAACTAATTTACAAAAAATAAAAAATAATTTTTTTTTATTTTATTACATATATTAAAATTAAATTACAATAAAAAATTAAACAATTTCTATTTTATTAAAGATATTAAAATTAAATTACAAAAAAATAAACAACTTCTATTTTATTAAAGATATTAAAATTAAATTACAATAAAAAAATAAACAACTTCTATTTTATTAAATATATTAAAACTAAATTACAAAAAATAAAAAATGAAAAACAACTTTTTTATTTTATTACATATATTAAAATTAAACTACAATAAAAAAATTAAACAATTTCTATTTTATTAAAGATATTAAAATTAAATTACAATAAAAAATAAACAACTTCTATTTATTAAAGATATTAAAATTAAATTACAATTAAAAAATAAACAACTTCTATTTTATTAAATATATTAAAACTAAATTACAAAAAATAAAAAATAAAAAACAACTTTTTATTTTATTAAAAAAATTAAAATTAATTTACATATAAAAAATAAACAACTTTTATTTTATTGAAGATATTAAAATTAAATTATAAACACAAATAAAAAACAACTTTTATTTTATTAAAAATAAAAAAATATATTACAATTAAAAATAAAAAGCTGTCCGAATCAATGTTGATGCCGGTCGGAATCGCTACCACGGGGGTGGTCGGCGATTCTGTACCGGATTCCTCCTTCTTCTAGCTTCCGGCGGGGGTTATGGAACCTCGGGCGGGGATTCTGGTTCCTCCGGTAGTGGGTCTGGTTGTGGGTGTTGGGAGGATGACCCACCTTGATAAAATAACGACTGCGGAGGTGTTTGCATAAACCACGACAGGGGTGTCTGAATCTCATATGGCGAAGGAGACTAGTAAAAAGAAGTGCTCTCCGACGGCGCCTCCTGTGATCCCTCACGCGACGGCGGCCTCAAGATCGGCTGGCCAGTCGGAGTAGTCGGGAACGGACTCGAACTGGGCCATGCATTCCAACCTGGGCTGGGACTGGGAAAAGGAAACATATATGGGTTAGGATACATATAAGGGCTATGGTACGCACCTGGCATAAAGGCCAAAGGCTGTGATGTCGGTGTCGTCGGCTGAAGTGATGGGCTCGGTGACTGTGTGGGCGCTATTGATGGGCCCGATGACTGTGTCGGCGCTGTTGATGGTCCCATCTCATCACCCCTTCTCCTTGGATTTAAAGGGCCCCGTCGTTCCCTTTGTTCACGAAGTTGCCGTCGCCTCTCTTCTTCCGACAACAAATACGGCTTACCATGGATCCTAAACCATGGCATGTATTCCAAAGACGCACGCTAACTCGAGGACGCATTTATCGGTTCCTTGATAGGTAAATAGTCATACCGGTTCTCCCAATCTCGATATATGCTGACCAAAATCTTGTCCAATCCGTGTGCAACTGCCGTAAGTCAACTTTGTGCTCATCATCGAGCACCTCAAGTGGTACGGGAATCGGTTGTCGGAATCCAAATTGTCGCAGAACTCGATCTGACTGGTGCATCTCCACGGTCGCATAGTTGATCAATGGGACCTTCACGTGCAAATGTTTGGATTTTGCAAGAACTCCTCCCGAATTATCGCCCGAATTGCGGATCCTCGTGCGATGTCCATTGAAACTATATTAACATGACCAAAATATTAGTTATATACATAATACTAAACACTAAGTACGAAATACTAAATTATAAATACGAAATTCGAAACTTACTTGTGATTCCGACCGTTGGTCTAATAGAAGCCGTATATCTTCAAGCGAGGTAGGTATTCCAAAGATAACTCACTTGAATGGTTCCACCTAATTAATAAATTTTTAGCATACAATTATACTATAAATCTACGTAATAATTGTAAAATATAACATTAAATTTACCTCGTTATCAGTGGGAATGAATATGGGTGGTCGAGTCAAGGACTTAAAAATGGAAATCGAAACCGTGCCCATGACTGCAGTAGTGATAGGCAACCACCGATTTTTGCTTTACTCGGCCGCGTCGCCCCGTACATCTCCCGATACAACTTTGATAGCACGGCAGACCCCCAACTCAATTCACCGGCTGCTCTAAAATCAACAAGTTTCAGTAGCCATCTCAAGTGTACGAGGATTCTAGACAGGTCCGGCATCAGATAACCTCCAATTATCTCAAGAATGTATGCCCGAGCATACCGTATTCTTTCTATTTCGGTCGAACCATCATTCGGCTCCGGGAATATGTCTCGTAACCAGGCCATCTCGATCCGACCTCCATGAATGTTATCCGGAATGGCACCCAGAAGCTCGTAGCATACGGCCATCCAATCGGTAGAAGTTGCGGACCCGGTGACTTCCGACCCGTCCACCGGCAATCCCAATTGCAACTGCACATCTTCCAGAGTGATGGTACACTCTCCGCATGGAAGATGGAAAATATACGTCTCGGGTCTCCACCTCTCTATCAACGCACTGATCAAATTCGGCTCCAACTTGAAACCCCGGCCTATCGTGGCCACGTGCCAAAAACCCGCTTCCCGCAGGTAATTCTCGATCAACGGCGATGGGGGACCATGC
This sequence comes from Gossypium sturtianum, assembly GCA_025698515.1. Lineage (NCBI taxonomy): Eukaryota > Viridiplantae > Streptophyta > Magnoliopsida > Malvales > Malvaceae > Gossypium > Gossypium sturtianum. Next base: position 58,604,241 of record CM046952.1, read on the forward strand.
ATATTGCGAATATAGCATTGCAACACCCGATCTACAGACTATTTAAAAAATTATAAAATAAAAATTAATTAAAATTGCATAAACCTAAAAAATATTAAATAATATTGAAAAATTAAAATTAAAACTTACCATTTGCATTTGATCGACGGAGATGTGCTTATCGTCTAGACGAATTAATTCCCCGGCCATTGGTAATACGATCGAAAATTTTAAAAATTTCCAAAAATATATATTTAAAAAAAATTAAAAAGGGCTTTTTTGTAAATATTAAAGGACTATTTTGAAATTTGAGAGGAAGTTTCAAGGACTTTAAGAGAAATTTGAGAGGAATTTGAGAGAAAGTTGAGAGAATGTTGAGTAAGGACTAAAGTGTGAAAAAAATAAAAGGGTTGAGGGGTTTTTATAGGGAAATGTTTGGACCGTTGGAGGCCCAACGGTCAAAAAAATTTTGATCGTTGTAGGGCTAAAAAAAGCGCCCACTGGGAGGCGCTTTTGCCACACATCAAAAAGCGCGTCCTCGTCAGCGCTTTGTGCCGATGTGGCAAAAGCGCTCCCAGGGCGCTTTCTGCAGATCCCCACAAAACGCCTCGACGTGGTCGCGTTTTGTGGGGAAATGGCCCTTTTCCGTAAATTTTAAAAAAACCAGCTCTTTTCCGTAAATAATTTTTTTTTGGTATATTTGGGTATTTTGCCCGATATATCTAGCTATTGAAATAAAGCTTATACTATTATACCAAAAAAATATTATGCTAAAACCTAAAGTTATTGTCTGTCGAATATATCTAATGTTACCATTTTTTTTAAATTTAACGGAGTAGGTTGATTTCTGTAATATTTACTGGAGAAAATGTGAAAAAGCGTTCAGTTAGACATGTTTTCTGCTGAGTTTATAGAAAAATGCGTACAATGGGGCATATTTTTCTGCACAGTCAGCAAAATGCATCCAACTGGACGCGTTTTCCCCTAACGGTCAAATTCCCCAGCGGCCATAAAAACGACTAGTTTTATTTCTACATAAACTCAAACCTTTTCCTCATTTTTTCATTCAAATCTATTTTTATCAATTCTATCAAATCTCTCAAGATTTTAGTTCTAAAATTTTAATTAAAATTCTCTCAAGTTCGTCTTGATTTAATTCTGTATTCCGATTTTTATTTGTTTGAATTGAATTTTGTAATGACAAACACTCTTATTCGTTTGGATGACAACCACATTTCCGTAGTCCAATTGCAAATGGCAAGAAAATATTTCTAATTTTTATAATTTTATTTAACTTCATTATTAAGTTGCTAAAAAGATTAAATTAAATTTTTTTGTTGTTTTATAATTAGGCTGAAGACCGAATTTTGGAGACATATATATACACAATCTATCTTCGAGGCCATCGCCTATGATTGAACCCTATTTGGAATATGCGGGATTCTTACACGTGTCCCCTATGCCCAGAGGGTGTAAATTGGACCCTACACTTATCAGCGTGTTGGTCGAAGGATGGAGACTCGAGACATATACATTTCATCTTTTATGCGGTGAATGTACAATCACATTCAAGGACATTCAATTACAGCTCAATTTATCGATGGATGAGCCAGTCATTACGGGAACAGTGGTTGTTGGGGATTGGAGCGACATTTGTGAGCAACTATTAGACAAGGTGCCGAACATGTTTTTCGGTAGCTAGATAGAGATGAAATGTTGCAAGAAAATTTCGTATATCTCTACGAGAGTTCGAGTCCCATTGAAAGAGAACAACACGCCCGAATGTACATCCTGAGGTTAATCAGAGGTGTTCTAATACCCGATAAATCTCGAACTCTTTACATTTAAAATGGCAGCTACAACTTGTCGACTTGAAAGAAGCGGGCTGACTCAGTTGGAGATCAGTCGTGTTGGCGACGTTGTGTCGAGAGATGTGTAGGACGACACAACCACAAACAACTAAAATTGGTGGTTGCATACTCCTTTTGCAGTCATGGGCATAGTTTTGACTACCATTTTTACGTCCTCGAGCCGATTACCCTTATACTTTCTCACTCGTAACAAGGTAAAATTAATTTGATAATATAGTTATCATAATATTATTTAATTATTATATTTTTGAAAACATATATTTTTTGAATAGGTGGAACCATAACCCAAGTTATGTGGGATTACCTGAGGATCTCGAAGATATCTTGCTACTGTTAGATCAATGATCAAAAGTCGAGGTTAGGTTTTTAAAATTTTAATTATATATTATTTGTGTAAGGATTTCAGAATTAATATTAAGTAGATAATAAACTTTATTATTTCGTACTATAGTTTGAATGAACACCATACTCCGATCCAAAAATTCAACAATGCATCCCGTCCAAATTCTTGGTCAATCCCAATATCTGACACATGAATGTGTCATTGATAGTTTATGCCATGGTGGAGAGGCACGAATCCGATAGAGTGATACGACAGTTCGAGTTTAGGTAAGCTAGTCCTTCGTCACCCCAAGACATCAGAGCACTGCACAAGGTCGACTTGCGGGCGAGAACCGACAAAGATTGGCCTAAATCCCACGATGAATATATCAACATTTGGGAGCATAAGTACAATTTCATACCTATTCGGGAACCAATTATCGCTTCAGAATTGGCCATTGCTCCAAAGTATATGCCATGGTTTAGACACTACAGCAAGCCATATCTACTACTGGAGGAGGCGAGGGGTAGGCAACTTCACATGAGGAGGCCACGACAATTGCATCGGAATCCAAGGTATGGAGTAGGTGCCAAGACGAGTTCATCATCGGCTCCAACCCACCAAAAGGTACCGATGGCTGCACCACCTCCCGGTTAGTATGACTTGACTTATTCTGGTGCTTTCACTAACCTCGTATTTTTTACACAAGTACCACACTATGCACCACCATACCCTGCTTCCACACCTTGTATAGGTATGTTTTTTGCACCACCTCAGTCTCCATCATATTACATGCTAATACCGACGAAAACACCGACGTATCAACCACCTTCGACAATTCTACCATATTATCCGCAACTGGTGTACGCGACACCATACACTTATACACTGATAGTGTCACAAACATCCCGAAATCATTGTTCTACCAAGGTGGCTCATCTTCGCAGCCACCTGTTCATAGAGTAGAGGACACATGATGGCAACCTAGGATGACACCGCACTCAGCCACGAAAGAGGAGATGAAGATGAACACGACGATTGAGATGAATATGAAGACAAATAAGAGGAGGAGACGAAACCCCAACTTGTATGAAGAAGAAATCTATCTAACATTCAACCTGACGACGCCGATGATTTTTTTGGTCTTTTCATGTAAATCATAATAGTTAAGCTAAGCTCTATTTGATAAATTTTAATCGATATTACGAATAAAATGTTTTTAAATAAATATTATTTTTGAATCAAAATTGATAAACTTTAAGTGACAATTTTTTTGAAATAGTTGTAAGATATAAACTTTCAAATCAATCTTTCAAGCACTTAGAAAATTGTTTATAAAAATGAATAAATTAACATATCATCTATAAAAAAATGAATAAATTGTCTATAAAAATTAACAAATTGTCTATAAAAAATAAATAAATTTGTTAACGAGGTCTTGTCCTCAATGTATCCTCCAAGTGTAGACATGTTGGCCTAGTATGCCTTGGGTTCCTACAATAACTGCATAACTTCGGTTGTTTTGTCTTCTATCAAATATCCATATTGTTGCGAATGTCACACTCGGAAATTTTAAAACTTGAGTTGCAATGGTAACTTTGGGTATTAATTTGAAAATCTTTCTATTTGAGCGAGCTCTAATGTAAATAAGAGCAATTTGCGGAGTGTTTTCAAATCACAGTTCATACAATATTTCGCAGAAGTATCTAGAATAAACAACATATAGAAGTCGGCTTAGGGACTCACTTGACACCCAAGAACAGCAGCTTGATCTCTAGATCCCGAACATCCAACATGAAAACCCAATAATCACTGCTTATAAGACATAAGGATACCGTTAAAACTCATTCATATAACTTTTATTATCATTTGAAATCCAGATAACCTCTATGCAACACCTTATTCCCTTATCTTACTATTTACGCACATAAAACAGACTTTACTCTTTCAGAAGTTAACATGCAAGTCCATAATACTTATCTAGGATATGGAGCAACCTTCTGCATGAACTCCAATCCTTAGTTTCAGCTTAGCAAGAAAGATCCTCAATCAACTTCAAAGCAAGTTAGCAATGGTGTTTTCAAATAAAAGGAAGAAGTTAACTCCCATTTTTCTTATAAAGCTCACATCAATAAATATATAAAACTCATATTCTCATAGTGGAACTTGACACATGTAACAAACTTTCAAATCTGCCTTATTAGTGGCTTACAATTGTAGAGAAACGTATACAAGGATCCAAAATCTTTACGTATCCTTGAGTTATCCCTTCGTTCAATCCTGACCATCTCGTTAAAACATAACTTGCACAGTAACTAGACTAACTTGGCGTACCTTACCTTTGGCAATACCCTCATTACCAAAGAATCCTTGATAAACCTACTAATCTCTTCTTCTATACATATCCACACATTCCGAGAACAATCCTTACTTTATGCTCCATCATTAACTATGCGCCCGAGCTATCCACCAAAAACATCGATTGGGCGAATAGGATCCCACCATACAGATTATTCCTATTTACTCCCTAACTCGAGACCCACCAAAACTAGGTGTTACAGATTTAGTGCATATGTTGATTTGATGCAAATGAAACTAACTAGATTCTTCGCATTCCTTTGCCTGTTGTTAGTGATAAAGACATTCTTGTGTGGCACAAAGATAATTTTAGAAGTTATTTTGTTAGCTCAGGTTAGAAAATCTTCACTCTTAGTCTAAGGCCTACTTCTAATCCTAAATTACAATAGTTTACCTTAGTGGAACAAATATTTTACAAAAGATTATGGGATTTACATTTGCTTGAAAAAGTGAAGGTAACAGTATGGAGCATCTTCAATAATTTTCTTCCAACTAAAGCCCTAGTTGTATAACTCTTGCCATCAAATACTTCTTTCCCACAATTTCCTCCATTCAGGTAGCTTTGGGTATAAGTTAGCCAAATAGTACCTCAAGCAAAAATTTTAAACAAAAATTAGGAAATTTATTCAAATTTATGGATTCTAAGGCTTGTTATAAATCTTCTATTACACTATAAACTTTTTTGCTTTACTCGAAATCAAACAGCATATGATAAAAAAGTCTTTTACTTTTCTATAGATACATCAGATAGTTCAAGTTTACTTGGGGGAGTACTTTGTTGATCCATCTCTGATTTTGAATCTTCTCCATGCCTTCTATAGTTCATTGGCAACCATCACTAGCATCCATCATTAAGGTCAATTTCAAAATTGGTTTCTTTAATCTGGAAACAAAAAGACAATTTGTTAGAGACTCAAAAGATTTGATAATAGGGGCATGAATGGTGTTTAAATCTCACTTGGTTTACTCTTTTGCGACTAAAGCTATGATAGGAATTTTTGCTTTTCCTTTGCCTGAGATTTGGGCTTACATCACATTCTTGTGGAAGGTGATGCTTTCACAATAATAATAATAAAATCTCTACTAGCAGCATTGACAAATCCTTGATGGTGGTTTTTGTGGCCGAAGTCAGGGCATTAACATTATGGTTTACTCTATGTAGTTTTGTTCATGTGCCTCAATCTAGGAATCAAGCTACTCATCTTCTTAGAAAGGAAGCTTTGCATGTGGTTGTTGATTAGTTCTTGAAGAAGCACATATATTTCTTCATCCTTAGATTGAAAAAGATAAGGAAACGATGGCTTCATAAGTCTTTGATTCATCTGCAAAGCTATCTTTCTGAGAGAGTTTGGATTTCTTGTGCTCGCAGGTTTTCTCAAAACACCAGATGCTCTAAAGTTTCTAGAGGATCAACATTAGTTTTTCTCTTTTACTCTAGTTTAGTATTAGTGATTTTATTTTATGTCTTTTCATTATCTCACGATTTTATGTGTTGAATTGAGGAAAGCTTTTAGTTGCTTATACGTTTCAAAGGCTATTGTATTCTTTTCTCTTCTTTAATGAAAATCATTATTTCCCCCAAAAAATAAGAGTCATTTGAACTAAAATCAGAGTTTGATGTGCATAATTACACCAAATCAAAATTCATATATCAAATTATAAATTAAATCAAAGTTTGTATATTTGAAATTTATCCCTCTATTATAACCCTAAATCTAAGCATATTATCGTGCATAATTATGTTTATATGATGAAATTAATCATTGACTAGAAAAAAGGAATTACATCTTATCAAATCAAATTTAGACTTGTACAAGTTATGCTTTCAACAAAAAAATTTCAAATTCAAATTAAAATATAATAAGAAATATATAAAAATATTTTATTAAAGTTTTAAATAGTAAAAAGTTTGTATAAAGTTGGAGGTGTAACTTGACCTAATTGGATCCTAAAAACTTGTAATTTCTCATCCTCCTCTTAGGATTCCTTAAAAAGCAAAACCAATACCGAAACCAAGGGGGAATCATGCATAGTAGTATTTGGAAAAAAAGAAAAATAAAGCAACACAAAGAAGAAAGATGAATAGTAAGTATATACTGAAAAGAAGAAGAATTTTGTAATTGTTTTGAGTTTTGTCCAAGGAGGAGGTAAGTTGAATAACATATATATGGTTGCAAAAAAGAGATTATTTATGGAATGTTAGAGTCGACATTATCCCATGCTCATACCTCATACTGTAAGCAATGAAATAGAAATCACAAATCATTTTTTCTATTTCATATGAAAATCAGCTGTGAAGATCTGCATCCTTTCTAGCAGACCCTACCACCTTATTACACTTACCTCATCTTCACAATTCTACACTTTTTTTCTTTTTAATTCTCTTTTCACATTTATCCTTTTCTATATCATCATCATATATTGATCTATATCTATATGCTACAGTAACAACACCTCCAACACTTTGATCCTTTTTTTTACATCATAGGACCAAAAATACAAAATTCAAAAAAAAAAAAAAAAAAAAACCAACCGACCATGTGCTTGATGATGAAGCTCAATGTTCTTAGCCAGATTCACCGGTAGCTTGACTTTCCTTCCTTGTCTTTGATTGAATCCCATAATAACTGATGTACCATTTCACAAATTTCCTCAACCCAGTGGACAAATCCGTGGTGGGCTTGTACCCAAAGTCCTTGAAGGCTAACGTCACGTTGGCATGTGTGAAGGGCACGTCCCCATTTCTTGGCATCGTGATCACATGTTTCTTGGCCTTTGTGCTCAGCAACCCTTCCAGGATCGATACCAATCGCCCCACTGGGACCGGCGATGTGTTCCCCAAGTTGTAAACTCTTAACTGAGCCGCCCCTTTCTTCTTCCCGCCGCTTCCGGTGCTCTTCTCCGCCGTGTCCAACGCCCCTAAACACCCTTTCACCACGTCGTCTATGTAGGTGAAGTCACGCGCCACCTCTTTCTGATCATGCGTCTTGTATATGTCAATCGACTTCCCTTGTAGGATGTCTTTAGTGAAGAAGAAATAAGCCATGTCGGGTCTTCCCCAAGGACCGTAAACCGTGAAGAATCTTAGCCCCGTAAGGGAAAGACCGTAGATATGGTTGTAAGTGTGGGCGATTTCTTCGCCGGCTTTCTTTGTGGCGGCGTAAAGGCTAGCCGGTTGGTCTGTCCGGTCGCGTTCGGAGAATGGGTTTTCGGTGTTGAGGCCGTAAACGGAGCTTGATGATGCCCAAACAATGGATGGCTGAGGATTGGCTGCTTTGGCTACTTCGAGCAAGTTAACAAAGCCTGCAATGTTGGAGCTGATGTACGACTGTGGGTTTTGCATGGCGTAACGTACGCCGGCCTGAGCCGCTAAGTGAAGGACGTGAGTGAAGGGCACAACGTCGAATAGCTTGGTCAGCAATGGCCCGTCGTTCAAGTCACCTTCGACGATGAAAACTTGGTGCTTACTCAAAAGGTTTTGCCTGGCTATTTTCAAAGACGGATCGTAGTAGTTATTGAAGTTGTCTAAACCAAGAACCCCATCGCCTCGTTTCTTCAAAGCGAGGGAACAGTGGGAACCGACGAACCCAGCGGCGCCAGTGACCAAAACGGAGAAACCATTGGTTCTACGGGGCGTGGAAGAGAGTCGGACTTGTTTCTCCCAGGCGGCACCGCCCCCGGCGGAGAAAAGGGAAGTGGAAAGTAAGCTGTGGTGGTGGAGGCGGTGGTGAGGAGGGACATGGTGGGGAGTATCGGAAAGAGGAGGGTAATTGATGGTGAAAAAAAGGATCAGAATCAAAGCAATGAGAAGGGTTGCACGAAAGAGAAGTTTAGAAGAAGCAGTGATGAGTTTGGTGCTGTGAAGTTTTCGGAGATAATTGTTGTATCTCTCTAATTTCAAGGTTTTGCTGGTGTCCGGTGGTGTAGGCATTTTGTTTTCAACTAATTTTGGGGGTTTGCTGTTTTGCTTTGTTTACTACTGAAATTGTTATTGGGTGTGATTGTTTTTCCCTTTTTCCTTTTCCGGGAAGAGAGAAAAAAAGGGCTCAATGTGTTGGAGAAGAGAGATTGAGCCCTGAAGTTGAGAAGTGTGTAGATGGAAGATTATAAAGAGGGGAAGAGAATTGGAAGGAAAATAAATAAAATAAAGAGAAACGGAGGGGAAAGGTGGTGGCCATTGGTTGGACGCCACTCTTAGTTTTTATTTTTTAAAAGTAATTCAACTTCAGATATGCCACTTTTGAATTCAATTTCTGAATGAATAATATAATTTTTTATTTTATCAACATAAAAAAAAAAAAAATTGAATTTTGTACTACACATTAATATTTTTACTCATTTGAAAAAACTCATTTCCACTTCAATCTACATAGAAATTACTACTAAATCAATAGTTTATATGTGTCCCTTCTTACACTAAGACTCTTTTTAATTAAAAAATAGATAAATTAATTCCTACAATAAAATATTATCTATCTGTAGAGTTGATGAACAACCAGACTGATATATTATTGAAATAAAAGATGAGAGAAAATTGAAATTGAAAGTGTCCAATTTGGAAATAGAACACAAAACAAGAGTTTTTGGCCAGCATAGCTTTAGCTTACTTCACAAAATTTGACAAATGGAAAGCGAGCAATAAATGGGATATGATAAAATGGCCCACAATTTCAGTGATCATTACAATGTGAATCAAATCAATGCATAGGAGATGGGGATATTTGCCAGCTATCTTCTTTAAAGTTAAAGGAAAAAGAACACTCCCCTCATGTGCTTTCTGAAGGCATAGCAACTGGCTTTGTCATGAAAAAGACTAAAACAATCATCTAATTAATTTTATTTTAAATGTTTGGGCATAGCCATAGGGTATATGGTTCAACAAAGGACAAGGCCTCCATTTTTACCAGATCAAGCCGTAATTATCCTTTTTTTTTACACCACATCAATACTACCTCAAAAATTCATTGAAGTATAATGTAATACCAAAAAATTAACATTATTACGAATATATAAATATCTTAAAGTTTATATAATATCAAAACTCATCATATAAACTACTTTAAATATGATTGTTACACTTTAAAATACACAGCTATGAACTACAATAGCATATTACATTCAAATGTTCTCTGGTAAACCCAAAAATCAACTACTCAATTTTAATTGTAAAATCTGTTTCCTACATAATATAATTAGATTATTTAATAAATATCAATATTAAATTATGATTTTTTTTTATTTCACATGTTTACCCTTGTTCTTTTTAAGGGTTTTTTACCTAAATAAATTTTTAAAAAAAATTTATATACCCAAATAAGTTGTCAGGTGAATTATTTACGAAAATGGTACGTTTTTTTTAGTCACGCCTATCTGACTGGCGCAACACCTTTTTTTTATATTAAAATATATATTTTTTCGTTTAATAAAATATTATTTTATTTTAATTAAAAATATTTAAATATAAATACAGGTCAAAATACAGTCAACGGGTGAAAATACGGGTTAAAAATACTCAAACCATGTCGCGCCTGTCAGATAGGCTCAACTGGTTGCGCCTGACAGGTAGGCGCAACTGCCCCTGCCGCCTGCATGCCCGCACAATCGCACAGCCCCTTGTGCCCTTCTGCTACTGCTGCACTGTACACGGCAGTGTGCAGTCCCTTCAATGGGAAAAAGATTGTAAATGGGGTGGTCCCCCAAACCAAAAACCCACCGGAAGAAAGAAAGAAAAGAGAGAAAGGCGAAGAAAAAAAGAAGAAGAAAGAAAGAAAAAAGGTAATGTATTATTTTAGTAAATAATTTTGTTTATAATTTAAAGAGTTTAATTAAGATGCTGTGAAATTTTTTTGTTATTAATTATTATTTATAAATTATTTATGTTTAGGTTTATGGTTTTGGGTTAATATTTTGTATGAATGTATTTTTTTTATTTTTTCTAATTATTTTAAAATTAATTTGTTAGTAATTTAGGATTATGTTATAAATTTTTGTGTTTGTAATTATTTTAAAATTATTTTATTAGTAATTTAGGATTATGTTATAAATTGTTGTGTTTAGTTTAGTATTTGGTGAGTTTTTAGTAATGATCAATTATTTTGTTAAATATTTTGTTAGTAAATTATTATAAATTATTGTGTTTTGTGAGTTTTTAAATGTAAAATTATTTTGCACCATGATAGGAGAAGACGTGATATCATCCATGGGGATTAAATTAGAGAATCTTTGGTATGATATCCTTATATTGCTAGCTTAGGGTGTACTTTACCGCCTGTTTTTCTACGTGGTTCTTAGATTTTATTCTAAGAATGAGAGAAAATAAATAAAAAAAAAACAGTATAAAAGCATGTTTTATCTTTTTGAGATTTTTATCCCATGTTTGTAACTTCGAAGGTTCCAAGTTCATTGCTAATGCATGAACATATCATTGTCATGAATCATATTTTTGCGTCACTGTCTTTTATGACAAGAAAGTCTTCAAACATTTTTTTAATCTATATAAATTGTTAGTGTTTAGTTATGTGTTTTGTGATTTTTTAGTAATGTATTTTAAAAAAAAATAATTTTATAGTTATTTTGTTAGTAATTTATGATTAGGTTATATAAATTGTTAGTGTTTAGTTTAGTGTTTTGTGATTTTTTTAATGTAATTTTTATATAATGTAATTTTATTTGATTTTTTATTTATTTGACAATTTTTATTGATTTATTAAAACGTTGATTAAATTTGTTGTTATATAATTTTATAGGTTGTTTGAAAGAAACTAATCAGGTATGTTTCTATTTCTATTTTTATTTTTTTTAATTCGTATGCTTTTTATGTTTAGATAGTTTATATTTATTTTAATTATATTATTATGGTAATCTAACATAAATTTTTTTATTGTAGGTAAATTATGGGAAATTATGAGATATTTACCGTGTTTTGTTTCTGAAATTTGAAATAATTTATTGTATTTTTTGAAACAAATTAAATGAATTAAATTTTTTAATTACATATTTGCAGCAAATGGGTTCTTTGATTAATAATAATCACATATCAAGTACTATTAATGATATGGTAATAAAATTTTTATTTGATACTCATGTTATTTGCGGAATTAAATTATATTGTATTAACTATTTTGCTAATTTAATAATGTCACGGCCCGTACCGCGTATTGAGGGGCCGTGTTAATAGTGTAGGGTTTCTGCCAGATGAACGCCTAATGCCATACTTGGAGTTAGCCGGGTTCGGATTAGCGGCATTGATACGGACTTTTGATCTGCGATACGACTTGATTTTTGCTTTAGTCGAGCGATGGCGTCCGGAGACCCACACATTTCATTTGCCGTGCGGGGAGTGCACCATCACTCTAGAGGATGTTGCACTACAGCTAGGGCTTCCCATCGACAGGAATGCGGTCACGGGCATAAGTTCGACCTCTAGTCCGGCTGCCCTTTGTTATGAATTACTTGGATGTTCGCCAAGTGAGGGAAAATTTGCCATTTTGAGGTTTTCATGGCTAAAGGCCAATTTTGAGTATTTGCTGAGTACTGCCAATGAATGTGAGGTGATGCAGGCCGTTCGAGCTTACATTATGCACCTTATAGGGGGTGTACTCATGCCGGGTGCAAACGGCAGTACGGTCCACTTGATGTACTTACCCCTATTATCTAATTTGCATAACACCCGTTCATACAATTGGGGGTCCGCAGTGTTAGCCATGCTGTATTGTGAACTTTGTCAGACGACAGATCCTTCTGCGATGGACATAGGCGGATGCCTCATATTGCTCCAGTCGTTGGCACTTTACCAGATGCCATTCTTGGCATCCATTAGTTACCAATCATATATATTTACCAATCATATAAATTTTGGTTGGGCACGACCCGAACTCGACCTATGAACACCTATAATGATAAGTAGTTACTTATCATTTTTTTGTCGAAAAATATTCTATCAGATGATTTTTATTATAAATTATCAAATGTGTGTAAAAAAATAAATAACTGAAAATTATTGTAAATACATTAAATGGATGTCTATAACCTTTAAGCATTTATGAAAGTAATAAGTTAAACCCCCCATTCATTATTAAAGATGCTTAATGAACGTGTTAATGAAGCTATTAAATAAGCTTCATTCATTTATGTTACATTGAATGTCAATGGCTTATATATAGCTCTTTTATAAATGAAAAGAGGAGACAAGAAAATTCTCTATTTACTTTAAATGTTCTTTTATTTAATTATATAACACATTATCAGCATGAGCTTCTACGAGTTCATAGTGAAGTTCACGTCATTTCGATTTTATATAATTTACTCGTATAACTCCTGTTAAACTATATACGGTATACGTATTTTTATAATTATTTTATTTTATTTTCTAGATGAAATATTTGCTTTGGGTAACATTTGTCACATTTATTTTTACAACTCAAATCTAATAATAATAATTATATATACATGTTTTGTAACACCCCTTACCCGTATCCAACGCCGGGACAGAATACGAGGCATTACCGGACTTAAACATAAACATATATACAAAACCGGACTATAAAATTTCATTCAATTTAAAATCACTCGTTCACATGCATATCGTCCCTTATATGGGCCTCCGAGGCCCAAAACATACATTGGGAACTGTTCGGGACTAAATCGAGAACTTAGGAAACTATAGGAAGACTTAGAAAATTTTTCATCAAAACAGGTTGGGACACACCCGTGCAGGTAGGCCGTGTGGTCACACACGCCCCTGTCCTCAGCCCGTGTAACTCTCTGTTTATGATGTCATCAACAAAGTAGGGTCACACGGCCAAGTCACACGCCCGTGTGCTTAGGCCGTATGGCGAATTAAATTTCGAAAAATAGATGCAGACTTCACATGCCCTGGGCACACGCCCATGTCCCGGGGCCGTGTCCTCCACACGGCAGAGACACACGGCCGTGTCTCTGCCTGTGTGGCCAAGAAAATGGCTATTTACCAAGCCATTTGGCACCCTCATTTGCACATACTTAAACAAAACTTCAATGGCATCTTTCATGGCACAATTGAGCACTTAAACATCATCAAACAAGTCATGATCATGGCGAATTCATATCAACTTATTCATGCATAAGGCACCATACTTTGCCTAGCTTAAACTTATCAAACTTTCATGCCATGATTATCATTAACACATCCTCACATCTCATACTTATATTAAGGTCTATCCATATGCCAATTTAATCACATTTCAATCATCAGGTAATCTAGAGCACATCCACAATCCATCCATACCAAACACACATAACCACATCACATGAAACCTTTAGTATAAGCATATACATATAAATAGGCATTACAACTCAATAACCAATATGAGCCACATCTCATGGCCATATACAAAATGAATCATATTACCATTATGAATCAACACATTTGGCCAAATCAAATGACACATACACAATTGACTAAGTCCCTATACATGTCATAGACTCAAAGGGGTTTGTTTTCACTGATACCCATCATGATAGCTTGATAGTGTGATAGCATCTCCGGCGATCTCCAACTCGAGCTAGCATACAACCCTATAAGATATGGGAAAGGAAGGGGAGTAAGCTACAAAGCTTAGTAAGTCCGTATGCAAATGATAAGGAACAATAGTCATACATTTGTCATACAACTAACATAACATAACACAACATGAACGTCATTAAATCTTCATAGGCATAACTTACTCAATCACAATGCTTACCCCCTTCAATTTGTAAGCATAATTTAATACATCTTAACAATTGCCAAACATTCGTAATCTCTCCAACATAACATACCATAATAATCATTAACAAATCATTTCAAGCCTCATAGTAACATGCACATTAATTATGCGTATTCATATTTTCAAGCCCAGAGCTTAACAGCTTTCAATGATTTAAACTCTTAACTTCTCATACTTTCATAACCATTTTAATAGGCAATTATGCAAATCTTTCATTTTTCACACATATCTAATGAAATCACAAATCAAGTGAAATAAACATCCTATCTCTCAATTTGATATGGCTCAAAAGCCTAACACATGATTCTCAATTGAATTTACCATGAATTTACACATCATCAACATAAACACTTGTTCATAAGATTAACTTAAGGTCACTTTCATAGTGATCACAAACTCATAATATCATGAAGCCAATGCTTATAAACTTTACGTACATACCTGCACGAACTCGTAACACAGTCATATCTTTTCACACCTTTGACATAATCTTTGAATTACCCGTTGAACCATTTGGAATACTAAAGGATACTCGGGAAATCTCATACACATAGTAAGATGCCAATGCCATATCCCAGATATGGTCTTACATGGGATTACATATCGATGCCAATAGCCCAGCTATGGTCTTACACAATGTCTCATATCGATGCTATATCCCTGATATGGTCTTATACGAATTCTCATATCGACGCCATGTCCCAGACATGGTCTTATACGAAATCACATGCCGATGCCATATCCCAGATATGGTCTTATACGAGATCTCAATAACCCTAATGTCATGACATTTTTATCCTATCTATTCCTAAGGTTTAACTGGGATTTCGAGGTATCAAATCTTCGTCGAATCGTCATCGAGTCATCATTAATCAAATCCATAAGGAAAATTATACAATTCATGCAATATTAAAGCATTAAATACATAAAAATGAAATGTTGCATTATTTACACACGAACTTACCTCGGTAGCACAATTGGTGAAAAGGACTTATTCGTTATATTCTTTGTTTTTCCCCCGTTCTAAGTCCGAATCTCATTTTTCTTGATCTACAACAACACATTTAACTTATTTATTTATCATTCTACTCAAATTAGCCCAATTTCACATTTTGGTAAAATTACATTTTTACCCCTAATCTTTATCATATTTACATTTTAGTCCCTAGGCTCGTAAAATGATTTTCATTCAATTTCTTCATACTTTAAGCCTAGCCGAACCATTTTCATAATTAGAGCAGCCCACATTTTTCATTAAAACACACTTTTACTACACATTTTATAAAATTTTACAATTAGGTCCTTTTGGACATTTTCACTGAAAATCACTTAGTAAAAGTCGTTTCTCTAACCATAAACATGCATAATCTACCACTATTCATCAAAATACACAAATTTGTAACATGGGTCAAACCCTAGACTTTCATCATATCTCAAATAAGTGGTAGAAATAGGTAGATCGTGTTACGAGGATTTCAAAAACGTAAAAATCATTAAAAACGGGGCAAGAATGGACTTACTATGGAGCTTGGAAAGCTTGAACAAAACCCTAGCCATGGCTTCCATGGTATATTCGGCCAAGGGGTTGAAGATGACAAGAAATTTTGGCTTATTTTGCTTTTTAATTCATTTATTTATTAAATGACCAAAATGCCACTAACTTAAAAATATTCTATTTCTCCTATTTCATGTTCATTTTTGTCCAAAAAATTATCCAATGGTCTATTTAAAATTTAAGGACCTCCAATTTAAAAACTCATAACAATTGGACACTTCTAACTTCTAGAACTCAAGTTTTGCACTTTTTACAATTTAGTCCTTTTGACTAAATAGAGTGCCCAAACGTCAAAATTTTCGAACGTGATTTTTACGAAATTATTCCGTGAAATTGTAGACCATAAAAATATAATAGAAACACATTTTTCTATGTCAGATTTGTGGTCCTGAAACCACTGTTCCGACTAGACCTAAAATCAGGCTGTTACAATTCTCCCCCTTTAGTGATTTTCGTCCTCGAAAATCTTACCAGAAAAGAGATTAGAATATCATTTCTCGTAGTTTCCTCTACCCCAACAATTAATCCTCTTCAAAGCGACACTTTCATAAACATTCTGTCATCAATTCGAAATCCAGTACCTTTAAATTTCAAATCTGTACCATTTATGTCAGTCTGAAACTGCTTTCAACTTTCATGAATCACTTTCACTTTTTCTCAAAAATCACGAATTAACTCAACCTCATACTCAGAATTTCCTGTATCTTTTTCCATAGACGTGGTATATACCTCGAAGCTCATTCCGATATAATGGAGACTAGCATTCTAAGAAACTATAAACTTAGAAACATATAACTCGGCCAAATCTGTCGAATAATAAATCTTTACATACTGAAATAATCATACGGATTTTCATCATCGATCAATCACATTCCAATTAGCACCTCTCTCTTCCTGGAGATGAGGGATATTCTGATACGAAATTCATAATAACTCTTTCTCATTTTCATTTCAATATCATCACCGACAGTAATAATCTCAAATACATTTGTTATTCGGCTTTACCCTATAGACAAGTCAATATTTGAACACAAAATCAGAAATATTGGGTTTCACATCCGTACTAGAACATTTACTTCAAATCACTATACTTTTTATTACTCTTTGAATGAACAGATAAGATACTACTGCGAGCTCTGTACAAAAATTCTTTGCATAAGCCCTGAGTTCCTCGATACGTAAATTCTATCTCAGAATAGTAATAACAGAAATCAGAAATCAGAGATCAGATCTTCCCTGAACTTCAAACTCAAAAGCCAACTCATACTGTACTCATTTTGTTTACCACTTACTATCACATTTCTAAGCTATTTAGATTTGCAACGGAAACATCGTTTTGGTTTTTCAATTTAGCTAGAGTCAGAACACCATCAAATAAGATATATCGAGTAACCAACACTCACAAAGTGGGCAAGGATTTTCCATTCAAGAATCTGTAGCTATATCTACTTTACCCAAAGGTAAATCAGTATCTACTCACTATCTTTCAATATCTCAAGCCATCAACGCTGTCTCAAATTCAAATCTTTATGCAATACTAGACACTTTAAACTCTTGCATCTAGTAGATACGTAATATTTTTCACTGAACAAAAGATGTCTTTAAACTTTTTAACACGAACACAATAGCAGTCAATTTCTAATTCACACATCGGATAATTCTTTGAATGTGGCTTTAACCGTATGGAATCATAAGCTATATCTTTACATTCTTGTACTAGAACACATCCCAATCCGTCAAATGACGCACTATTGAAAATCATCATTCTTTGCTCAATTCAAGTTGAAAGCAGAACTAGTGCTACGGTTAACAATATCTTCAACTGTTTAGGACTTCGCTAACATGTATCAAATGATTCAAACTTCACAGATATAGTCACTCTATCAATCAGAACAACTTTTCTCATAATAACATCCTTCCACTAAGAGAAATCTAACTGATATGTTTTTGTATCATACTTTCAAGAATATAAATTCTTCATTCATACGGTACGTCTATATGTCCTTGTATACACAATATTATTCCCGGACAGATAGTTAAACATAGATACTCATAGCTAAATTTACCTTTCAATTGAACAACTCTCTCAAATTAAGACAACCGAGTCGACCATAACTATTAAATAATAACATTTCATAGCAATCACATTCTTCGTGTCGTTATGAGAGCTCAAATATACAATCTTTCACAATTCTTTCAACATGCTAATCACAGATATTCACTACTGCATTAACTCAACGAAACATAACATCTTGTTCGAACTCACTGATAATAATCAAGATTACCTGAGGAAAGACAATCAATATGCAATTTGAACTTTAACTGTCATAATTCACACTTTTACCGATATCGGCCCCTTTTTTGAAAACTAGAAAAATCCAGATATCAGTATCATCATGTTCCTATGATCGAACCAGAAATATAACCATAGTAAGCATAATTATCTTCGGCCACTGGACATACTTTAAAGATAAGCCATGCTCGATAAATTAAACAATAAGGATGATAAGGAAAACCAAGATAAATGAAATTCGAGATACAAGACCATACTGAATGTTCGAGATCACAACCCATATAAAGCAACCGAGATCCTAAGGATTCCTCAAGGAAATCCATAATAAAAGAAAACACTGCTTATACATTCTGAAATCGATTGTAACAGAGATAATATATTTCCATATACATATATAGAACAGAACAACAACCAGAATAAACAGAAGAATAACCTCATATAAATTCACCGTTGAATTTTATCTCAAACGTAATGGAATAGAATACCAATGGAGGATAGAGGGATGTCGATCATAAACCAATCAGATCAACGATACTTTCAGCAAAAAATTTAATTAACCAACATTCTCATAAAATAAGGATTTTACCAAAAAATGAACAGCCACATAGTCCTCTGAGGATATACGAACACATAGAATACATAGAAGAGATAGTCATAATTTATTTAACTGTAACTGTTATACTCAAACATCTTTACAATTCAAACATTATTCTTCTGACTAATTCTATCCTCACTGATCCCATACTATTCCATTCATTAACAAAAATCAATTCAGAAGAATTTTTGGTAAGTACAGTCTTTAGACATCATACCTGAATGAGTCGATTAGCCGATATTAACTTCTTCTTTAACTGTGACATTGCGTAGTCTGAATAATCTTTAGAACAATCTGATATCTCTCTCAAAACCGTCTTTACTTGCTAAGCCGTTCTCATATCAAATCACATTATTAGTTATACCACCACTAAACTCTTTAGTTTCACACTTGTGAACTTATTCAACATATCTCTCGTGAACTTCATCATTTAACACTATTCTGGTAAGGGGGTGAAGATTGTAAAGCCTTTAAATTTTTTTGACTTTCACACATACACACATATAACATAGCATTTAGCAACAACATAATGTCATGAACTTCTGTTCATACATCTCTAAGTTTCAATTCGTCATGAACACATTTTTTAAAATATTTTGGCAACATAATCAGCATTATCTCACACGAGTATCAACCAAACATAATGAGCTCATTAAGAAAATAAATTTTCACTTCATTTTACCTTTTCATATTTCAAGAATTCTTCCCGTTAACACATAAATATCATCGCAAATCATAGGGATCGATTCAAGCAAATCAATATATTTACTAAAGTTATACAACTTACTTAACCCCTTTCAGTATCTCCTTTAACGTAACAAATCTCATCGGAGTCGGGAGATATCACACTATCACAGGTAATTTATGGCATGTATAGCTAGACTCTCACATACGCTACGTTAGTCCGAGAATCGACTAAACTGTAGCTCTGATACCACTAAATGTAACACCCCTTACCCGTTTCTAACGTCGGGACAAGATACGAGGCATTACCGGACTTAAACATAAATATTTATAAAAAATCGGGCTATAAAATTTCATTCAATTTAAAATCACTCATTCACATGCATATCGTCCCTTATATGGGCCCTCGAGGCCCAAAACATACATTGGGAACTGTTCGGGACTAAACCGAGAACTTAGGAAACTATAGGAAGACTTAGAAAATTTTTCATCAAAACAAGGGTCACACGCCCGTGTGGCTTGGGACACGCCCGTGTGGGTAGGCTGTGTGGTCACACATGCCCGTGTCCTCAGCTCGTGTAACTCTCTGTTTATGATGTCATAAAAAAAGTAGGGTCACACGGCCAAGTCACACGCCCGTGTGCTTAGGCCATGTAGCGAATTAAATTTCAAAAAATAGATGTAGACTTCACACGCCCATGTCCCGGGGCCGTGTCCTCCACATGGCTGAGACACACGATCGTGTCTCTACCTGTGTGGCCAAGAAAATGGCTATTTACCAAGCCATTTGGCACCCTCATTTGCACATACTTATACGAAATCTTATATGGTCTTATACGAATTCTCATATCGACGCCATGTCCCAGACATGGTCTTATACGAAATCACATACCGATGCCATATCCCAGATATGGTCTTATACGAGATCTCAATAACCCTAATGTCATGACATTTGTATCCTATCTATTCCTAATGTTCAACCGGGATTTCGAGGTATCAAATCTTCGTCGAATCGTCATCGAGTCATTATTAATCAAATCCACAAGGACAATTATACAATTCATGCAATATTAAAGCATTAAATACATAACAATGAAATGTTGCATTATTTACACACGAACTTACCTCGGTAGCACAATTTGTGAAAATGACTTATTCGTCATATTCTTTGTTTTTCCCCCGTTCTATGTCCGAATCTCATTTTTCTTGATCTATAACAACACATTTAACTTATTTATTCATCATGCTACTCAAATTAGCTCAATTTCACATTTTGGTAAAATTACATTTTTACCCCTAATCTTTATCATATTTACATTTTAGTCCCTAGGCTCGTAAAATGATTTTCATTCAATTTCTTCATACTTTAAGCCTAGCCGAACCATTTTCATAATTAGAGAAGCCCACATTTTTCATTAAAACACACTTTTACTACACATTTTATAAAATTTTACAATTAGGTCCTTTTGGACATTTTCACCGAAAATCACTTAGTAAAAGTCGTTTCTCTAACCATAAACATGCATAATCTACCATTATTCATCAAAATACACAAATTTCTAACATGGGTCAAACCCTAGACTTTCATCATATCTCAAATAAGTGGTAGAAATAGGTAGACCGTGTTACGAGGATTTTAAAAACGTGAAAATCATTAAAAACGGGGTAAGAATGGACTTACTATGGAGCTTGGAAAGCTTGAAAAAAACCCTAGCCATGGCTTCCATGGTATATTCGGCCAAGGGGTTGAAGATGACAAGAAATTTTGGCTTATTTTGCTTTTTAATTCATTTATTTACTAAATGACCAAAATGCCCCTAACTTAAAAATTTTCTATTTCACCTATTTCATGTCAATTTTTGTCAAAAAAATTATCCAATGGTCTATTTACCATTTAAGGACCTCCAATTTAAAAACTCATAACAATTGGACACTTCTAACTTCTAGAACTCAAGTTTTGCACTTTTTACAATTTAGTCCTTTTGACTTAATTGAGTGCCCAAACGTCAAAATTTTCGAACGTGATTTTCACGGAATCATTCCGTGAAATTGTAAACCATAAAAATATAATAGAAACACATTTTTCTATGTCAGATTTGTGGTCCCGAAACCACTGTTCCGACTAGACCCAAAATCGGACTGTTACATGTTTTTTTATTAAAAGAAATTTCAGTTAATGTAATTTGTGTTAAGTTATTATTATGACTATTCCTCTCGATAACAATATTTGACATACATATTATTATTTAGCAAATTTGGTATATATAATTGAATTATTTTACGATTGAGAATGCTTATTATTTTACTAATATTGTTTTTATTTTGATTCAAGTGATTATAATGTCAAATCTTGCCAAATTTGAATATGTGAACTTAGACATCTCAGGTAAGAATTATTTTTCTTGGGTGTTAGATGTTGAAATTCACTTAGATGTTAAAGGTGTAGGAAATACTATATTAGCAAATAAAGAAGCATCTGATCAAGATAAGGCAAAAACAATTATTTTCATTCGTCATCATCTACATGAAGGCTTAAAAGTGGAATATATCACTGTGAAATACCCTATTGAGTTGTGGAAAAATTTGAAAGAACGATTTGACCATCAAAAAACAGTGATACTCCCTAAAGCTCGTTATGATTGGATGCACTTACGGTTGCAAGATTTTAAGACTGTAAGTGAATACAATTCAGAACTTTTCAAAATTAGTTCTCAACTAAAATTATGTGGAGAATACATAACTGATGGGGACTTGTTAGAGAAAACATTTTCAACCTTTCATGCTACTAATGTGCTCATGCAACAGCAATACCGTGAAAAAGGTTTTAAAAAGTATTCTGAATTGATTTCATGCCTTTCGGTGGCTGAACAAAATAATGAGCTGTTGATGAAAAATTACGAAATTCGTCCCACTGGTTGTACACCATTCCCTGAAATGAATGTCGCGGTACACAGTAATTATGAAAATAGAAAATATAAAGTTCGCGGCCGTGGTCGTGGACGTAGTGGGGGACGTGGTCGAGGACGTACTAGTAATCATTATCATGGTGGTCATAAAAATGATACTTCAAACCACCAGAAAAAGAATAACAATGAAAGACAAGAAAGAAGTTGTAACGCCCGAATATTTGTATAACTGTTTCCATGTATTTGTGACACAACTATGTATCTGGTTCAGTGGTTATGTGTTCTGGGTGTGTATGAGAGGTTCCAAGTTCAAGTCTAAGCTTTGGCAAATTTTGGTGAATAAAACCCAAACTCTGGTTAGTAGGCTTATAAGTAAAAGTGTGTAAGTAATTAACAGAATGGGCCTACTGGTCTGGTGGCTAGGTGGAGTGTTGATAGGTTGAAGGTTGTGAGTTTGAATCTCTGCATAAGTAAGGGAATTTATTTTTGCTCAGTTTGGTGGCGAAGAGTTTGAGTTGGTTTCAAAAACTGAGTAGTGGTTTAGTGGAGAGAATTAAGGGGAGAGATTAGGGGATTAGCAGATTTCCTTTTGAATTTTCAGCTATCACCCTGTTTCCCCCAAAATTTTTTCCTTTTCTTTTTTGACGTGTTGCTGCCTAATCCCTGCCAAAATTTCTTTGTTTTCCCCTCTTATTCGATTTTTCGATTTGTTTCCTCCTTGTTCAACGGTAGTGTGCTCTTACGGTAAGTCCTATTTTGCTTAATCTTTTTGCTTTGGGTTAGGCGTCTGATGAGAGGTCTGTTGTGCTCTTTTTGATTAGGTGAAAGGAAATAATTGATCGGTGTTGCTGCAGAGAATTAAGAGTTGCGATTTTGGTTGTTAACGGTAAGGGTTCGTTAGATTACCGATGATAGATTTCGATAGACTTTTGATTGAATGACAAAACAAGTGGTTAAATGAGTGTTACGTTGGTTGATTTTTAGGTTCTAGAGGCTTAAGGGAGCTTACGCGTCGAAAATGATACATGTGTGTACCCGGAAACGCAGAAAATGAGGTTTCAGCGAAAGCCAAAAACCACACTGTCGATGCCACATGGGCGTGTGGTCGCTCGTGTGGTAGGCCGTGTGCGAGACTGTAAGTCACCACACGGCCGTGTGATCGATGAGCCAGGCCGTGTGCAGGAGGCACGGCCGTGTGATGGTCGAGCGAGGCCATGTGCGAGACACATGCTCGACCAATTGGGCCGTGTGGGCCACATGGGTGTGTGGGCCCACACGGGTGAACCACACGGGCGTGTGGAATTTTAGGCCAAGGCCAATTTGGGCCGTGTGGGCCACACGGGCGTGTGGGCCTACACGGGTAGGCCACATGGGTGTGTGAGCCCATATTTCTGAAATGTTCTGTAAGGTTGCACGGGTTGCCCAAGTCGACTGTGGACCTACCGTAGGGTCGGTAAGCAATACTTAGACCCTTATATGGATGATCTGTCTGTCTGATTTTTGTACCAAGCATGAATTATGATATCTGAATATATGTATTTTTAATTGCATAATAGCATGACATTCTTTGTATGTTGCATTGCATCGAGGTGGGTTGATGATATTTGGAGGAAGTATCTGAAAGGCTCTTAAGCCTGTTATCTGGCAGCTCAGCTGCAACTATCTGATTATGTGCCGCATTTCGGTACATCATGGTTTGTAGGGATGGGTGGGTTGATTTTATCCCCACATGGTGTGTAGGGTTGGACGGATTTGGTGTGTAGAGGCTGGTGGGTAGGACTATGCTTTTCTTCTCCGATTTGCATATTATGTCTGAAATGGGCTATGGCCCTAGAATATATCTGATTCTGTATCTGAGTGGGCTAAGGTCCACACCATTTCTGTAATGGGCTCAGACCCGAACTGTGAATTTATGTTTGTTCTCTGATATTATACTATGTGTATGTTTTCTATGAGGATTACACACTGAGTTTGCGAAAACTCACCCTATTCTGTTTAATCTGTTCAGGTAATCCCCAGCACTAGACGGGTCGGTGCAGCAGAGGACTCGGCGGTGACCACGGTTCTGGACTTTTATGGTTTTCTTATCTTTATTTATGGTTTTTGATTTTATCCGGGAAAAGTTTTATTGTAAATGGCCTTTAAAGGTTTTTATTTTAATTTGCGGATTTTTCTTCTGATTTATAACTGCTAGCAGTAGGATAAGACGCGAGTTTTCAAAATAAACAAATGTTTTACCATAACACCACGATTACGCAAACTGATTTAAATGCTTCCGTGAACTATAAATAATTTGGAAAAATGGACAACATTTTGAAAATGCATAATGATTGAAACAAACGACACGTATTTGGAAGGTAGCATAGGATAACGAAAAATGGTTTCATCGTAACTATGTTTTCTAAAGCACTATCATGCGACATCGCCAGATTCGGTTATAATGTCTAGGCCGGGTTTGGGGTGTTACAGAAGTGGTCAAAATAATCTTTCAAAGATTGTTGAGAATATATGCTACTGTTGTAGTATGAAGGGGCATTGGTCACGTACCTGTCGTACGTCTGAGCATTTAGTGAAACTTTATCAAGCATGCATTAAAAAGAAGGGAAAGCATATGGAGACAAATTTTATATCCCAAAATGATGAAATGGAGGCAAAAGACGAAGATATTCACTATAATACTGAAACTGACCATGCCTACAAGGGTGATAAATTTAATGACCTTAATAATATAACTCACCTAGATGTAGTAGATTTCTTTGAGAATCATTAGAAAAATTGATGTTATTTTGACATTTTTATGTTGTTTTAAGTATGTTTTATTTTCTTGCATAAAGAATAATTTACATATTTAATAAATATTTGCAATGTTTCTCATATTATATTTTTATTATGTTTGTTTTTATAAAGAATATGAATATTCAACAAAATTTTGATGGACCCAAAATCAATGGAGACATGTATCTTGCAGATAGTGCTACAACACATACAATACTTAAAGATAAAAAATATTTTTCTCATTTGACAATGAGTAATGCCTATGTTAATACAATATCGGATAGTTCAAAACTTATTCAAGGCTTTGGAAGAGCTATTATATTATTACCTAAAGGTACAAAATTTGTCATTGATGATGCTTTATATTCCACTAAGTCTCAAAGAAATTTATTGAGTTTTAAAGATTTTCGTCTTAATAGATATCATATTGAGACTATGAATGAGAAAAATATTGAATATCTATATATCACAAATGTTGAATGTGGAAAGAAATATGTTTTGGAAAGACTACTTGCTTTTTCATCAGGTTTATATTATACACATATTAGTGCAATTGAGTCACATGTTACTACAAATCAGAAGTTTGTAGAACCACATACTTTTACTATTTGGCATGACCGATTAGGCCATCCCGGATCTATTATAATGTGAAGAATCATCCAGAATTCAATTGGACACCCATTAAAGAACCAAAAGATTCTTGAATTCAAGGATTTATCTTGTGTTGCTTGTTTTCAAGGAAAATTGATTATTAGACCATCACCAGCTAAAGTTGGGATTGAATCTCCCGCATTTCTGAAACGTATTCAAGGTGATATATGTGGGCCCATTCATCCACCATGTGGACCATTCAGATATTTTATGGTATTAATAGATGCATATAGTAGGTAGTCACATGTGTGTTTATTATCGACTTGTAACTTGGTGTTTGCGAGACTACTTGCTCAAATAATTCGAATAAGAGCACAATTTCCAGATTATGTAATCAAACTATTTGTCTTGATAATGCTGGTGAGTTTACATCCCAAGCTTTTAATGATTATTGTATGTCAATTAGGATAAAAGTTGAACATCCTGTAGCTCATGTTCACACACAAAACGGTTTAGCTGAATTGTTTATCAAATGCCTCCAACTAATAGCTCGACCATTGCTTATGAGAACAAAACTCCCTGTTACAGCTTGGGGATATGCTATTTTGTATGCAGCAGCACTTGTGTGCTTAAAGCCAACAAGATATAATAAGTACTCCCCATTACAATTGACTTTTGGTCAGGAGCCAAATTTTTCCCATCTTAGAATTTTTGGATGTGCAGTATATGTTCCAATTGCTCCACCACAACGCACAAAGATGCGTCCTCAAAGGAGGTTGAGAATATATGTTGGTTATGAATCTCCTTTTATAATTAAATATGTTGAACCATTAACTAGAGATTTATTTACTGCACGATTTATTGATTGTCATTTTGATGAAACAACATTCCCAACATTAGGGGGAGAGAAAATACAACTGGTAAAAGAAATTACATGGAATGGATCATCATTATCTCAATTAGATCCTCGCACAAGTCAATGTGAACAAGAAGTTCAAAGGATCATACATTTGCAAAACATTGCCAATCAATTTCTAGATTCATTTACTGACCTAAAGAGAATTACAAAATCTCACATACTAGCTGGAAATGCTCCAATACGAATTGATATCCCAATAGGGCAAATTGTTAGTGTAAAATAAAGTAATCCACGCCTGAAGTGTGGAAGGCCAATCGGTTCCAAAGATAAAAAACATCGTAAAAGGAAATGAGCAATTATTCAAGATGGTAATATTGTGGAGGCAAGTGCCCAAGAAGAGGCCAAAGATATAACTAATTAAAAAACCCCAGAAGAGGTTCAAGTACCTGAAAATGGTGATAACGAAGAAATCTCAATAAGTTATGTTACTTCAGGAAAAAGATGGAACTGAAAAAATATAGTTGTTGACAACAATTTTGCTTATAATGTTGCTATTGAAATAGCAAAAGAAAATGAGGATCCCGAGCCTAAATCTATTGAGGAATGTAGAAATAGAAAAGACTAGCCAAAATGGAAAAACGCAATTCAATCAGAATTAAATTCACTTTCTAAACGTGAGGTTTTTAGACCTATAGTCCAAACACTTAAATATGTAAAGCCGATAGGATATAAATGGATATTTGTGCGAAAACGAAATGAGAAAAATGAAGTCGTAACATAAAGGATTTTCACAAAGGCCCGGTATTGATTATGAAAAGATATATTCTCCTGTGGTGGATGCAATCACGTTTAGATACCTTATTAGTCTGACAGTACGTGAAAAACTTGACATGCGTCTAATGGATGTTGTTACAACCTATTTGTATGGTACACTTGATAGTGAAATTTATATGAAAATCCTAGAAGGATTTAAAATCCCTGAAGGATATAGAGTTTCCCGAAAAAATTACTCAATTAGATTAAAGAAAAGTTTATATGGATTAAAACAATCTGGACGTATGTGGTACAATCGTCTTAGTGAATATTTTTTAAAAGAAGGTTATAAAAACGATCCAATCTGCCCATGTGTTTTTATAAAAAGGTCTGAATCAAACTTTGTGATAATTGCTATTTATGTTGATGATCTAAATATTATTGGAACTCCTGAACAACTTCAAAATGCAATAAATTATTTAAAGAAAGAATATGAGATGAAAGATCTTGGAAAAACAAAGTTTTGTCTAGGCTTGCAGATCGAGCATTTAAAAGATGGAATTCATGTCCATCAGCGAACTTATACGAAGAAGATCTTAAAGAAATTCTATATGGATAAAGCACATCCATTGAGTACCTCGATGGTTGTACAATCGTTAGATGTGAATAAACATCAATTTCATCCTTGCGAGAATAATGAATAGTTTCTTGGTCTTGAAGTACCATATCTAAGTGCCATAGGAGCATTGATGTATCTTGCAAACAACACAAGACCTGATATAGCTTTTGCTGTAAACTTTTTAGCAAGATTTAGTTATTCTCCAATACGTAGACATTGTAATGGAATTAAACATGTATTTAGATATCTCAGAGGGACCATTGATATGGGGTTATTTTATTCAAATGATTCAAAATCCCTATTAGTTGGTTATGCTGATGCTGGATATTTATCGGATCCACATAAAGGTCGATCTCAAATGGGATATTTATTTACATGTGGAGGTACTGCCATATCACGACGTTCGACAAAGCAGACATTGGCTACTGCCTCTTCAAATCATGCTGAAATAATTGTAATGCATGAGGCAAGTCAAGAGTGTGTTTGTGTAACACCCCTCACCCGTATTCAACGTCGGATTAGGGTTACGGAGCATTACCAGACTTACAAAACAATTAAACAACTATTTAACATACATTTGCTCAATCCAATCATTCTTCACTCATATCTCATTCAAATACAATCACTTTATCCCTTAAAAGGGCCTACGAGGCCTTAAACATGCTTTAAAAATGGTTCGAAACTAAACCGATAATTCAGAACAAATTTGGGAAACTTAGAAAATTTTGCTTCAAACAGGGGACACACGCTCGTGTGACCAGGCCGTGTGAAAATAGGGGGTACATACTGACTTGGGTCACATGGCCGACCACACGCCCGTGTGTCTAGCCCGTGTGCCCTTAGAAGTGGCCACACACGCCCGTGTGCCGGGCCATGTGCTAGGCCGTGTCAAACCTGTAGGGTACACTGACTTATGCAACACGGCCAAGTCACACGCCCGTGTACTAGACCGTGTGCCAATTAGGGGGGTATACTGACTTGTGCCATACGGCCGATCACATGCCCGTGTGTGAGACCGTGTGGAGCATACTGACTTCATCTTAATTTCAACACCAGAGGACACACGGTCGTGTAACATAACCGTGCGGCACACACGGCTGAGACACACGTCCATGTCTCTACCCGTTTGGACAAAAATAGGCTATTTGCAAAGCCATTTTGCCACCCTATTTTTACATACCTACACAAGTATAATTTGCAACATTTTGTAACCCAATAAGTAGCCAATTCATAACATTTCATACACATATTTCATTACTTATATGCAACCAAAGCATTATACCAAGTTAAGCCAAATCAAATGGCTTTATCATATACCACAACATGTACCAAAATCACTAGCTTAAGTAACCATAACTATCATCTTTATAACTAGCCTATAGATGTCATATGTACATATATCCATGAGTTCAAAAGTACCAATCGGCAACTGGATAGTGTGATGTGTATCTCCGACTTTATCCGAATCGAGTGAGCTATCGAACCTCTATAAAACACAGAAAAGAAACAGAGTAAGCTTTATAGCTTAGTAAGCCCGTATAATTTAGAATTAAACTTACCATTTATACATAATCAAGTCAATAATTAAGGTATACTCAATTCAATTACCAAATGCCTAAACACAAGCATTCATCAACAAGTTAGTCACATAAGTGCATATAATCATCCATTATCTCAATTTAATACTCAATACATTGTATCATATCAAATTCATATATCACATACATCATTTGTAATAATTCACTCACAATCATATAAACAATAATTCTTTCGATAACAGTAACTCATCCGTATAAATAGTACTTTATCCATATAAACAGTAATTCATCCGTATAAACACATATCTTTATCACATAACCAATAACAGAATTTATGCCCGTTGAACCTATTTGAATATCGAGGGATACTCGGGTGATATACATTACGTATAAGTTGGTAATCCGTCAATTCATTATCATTTCTGCTCTTTCGAGCTATGATTAGTAAGCTCCTCATTAGCTGATGGACAGTAAGCTCTATTGAGCTGAAACGATAAGCTCTGACGAGCTGAAAGTAGTAAGCTCTTACGAACTAATATATCAGTAAGCTCATACGAGCTATGGTGAGTCCGCAACATATGCAGGATCTCGACCAAAATGATAACCCTAGTGACATGTCCCTTGTATCCTACGACTTTCTACGGTTCAAACGGGACTCGATGTTCAATAATTCTCATCAATTAGGCATTCGAACTCAGTAATACCATTTACTCAATTACACTTTCATTTCAAATAACTTACAAATATTTAAAGATTCAATTCTAATTATACGAACTTACCTCGAGTTGCTCGGATGGAAATTATCGACTATTCGTCCACTTTTCCTTTTCCTCGATCTAAACCCGATCTCAGCTTATCTTGATTAATGCAAGGTAAATAGCTTGGCCGAATTCCCTAGCATGCTTCCATGGTTTTTTCCTTTCAATTTCGGTGGAAGAGATGATGAAGATGATAAAAAAATGATTTTATTTTATTAATTAACTTAAATTAACCAATTTACTAAATTAACCTTAGTTAATAAACTTTAAAATCACATATTACATGTCCATAAAAGTCCACTAACACTAAAAATGGTATATTTACCACATACGGACCTTAACTTCAAGGTTTTATAGCTATTTGACACCTTTAGCTAATAGAACTCAAGTTTTACGTTTTACGCGATTTAGTCCTTTTTATCAAATTGAACAATCAAACGATAAAATTTCTTCATAAAATTTTCACACATACATGCTATCATGCTGTAAAAATTAAAATAATAATAAAATAAATATTTTTACTTTGGATTTGTTGTCCAAAAACCACTATTCCGATTTGACTAAAAACGGGCTATTACAACTCTCCCCCTTAGGGATTTTCGTCCCCGAAAATCTTACCAGTGAAAAGGTTAGGGTACTGTTTTCTAATAGCTTCCTCGGGTTCCCACGTAGCTTTCTAAATCCCGTGTTTATGCCAAAGAATCTTCACTAGGGCTATGCGTTTATTTATCAATTCTTTGATTTCACGAGCTAAAATCCTGATCGGTTCTTCGCTATACATTAAATCAGTCTGTATTTCAACATCTACCGGAGAAATCACATGTGACGGATTGGATCTGTATCGACGTAGCATAGAAATGTGAAAGGCATTATGAATCTTTTCAAGTTCTGGCGGTAACGCTAGTCGATACGCTACAGGACCTATTACTTCGACGATCTCATACGGTCCGATAAATCGCGAACTCAGCTTTCCTTTACGGCCGAATAGAAGAACCTTTTTCCATGGTGATACCTTTAGAAACACTTGATCCCCAACTTGAAACTCAATTTCTTTACGTTTCAAATCTATGTATGATTTCTGTCGATCTGAAGCTGCTTTTAAACTGTCGCGAATCGTTTTCACTTTTTCTTTAGTTTCTCTGATCAATTCAACCCCATGAATCTTTTTCTCACTTAGTTAAGTCCAGTATAACGGAGTTCAACATTTGCGACCGTATATAGCTTCGTACGGTGCCATCTTTATACTCGTCTGAAAATTATTGTTATACGCGAACTCAATCAACGGTAAGTATTTTTCCCAACTGCCTTCAAACTCTAAAATACAACATCTCAACATGTCTTCAAGAATCTGAATAACTCTCTCAGTCTGACCGTTAGTCTGAGGATGAAAAGAAGTACTGAAATTCAACTTTGTTTCTAGAGCTTCTTGTAGTTTCTTCCAGAATCGCGACGTAAATCTCGGATCTCTATCAGAAATAATAGATAGTGGCACCCCGTGTAATCTAACAATCTCAGAAATGTACAATTCAGCTAGTCTATCAAGTGAATAATCTGTACGTACTGGTATGAAATGAGAAGATTTCGTTAGTCGATCAATGATAACCCAGATAACATCTTTCTTTTTCGGTGTTAGGGGCAATCTCGATACAAAATCCATTGTAACTCTATCCCATTTCCACTGGGGAATCATCACAGGCTGCAGTAAACCCGATGGTACTTGATGTTCAGCTTTGACTTGCTGACAAATCAAACATTTAGAAACAAAATTTGAGATAGCTCGTTTCATGCCTTGCCACCAATAAATCTGTTTCAAATCGTTGTACATTTTGGTACTCCCTGGATGAACAGATAAACAGCTATTGTGCGCTTCGTGCAAAATTTTCTGAATGAGTTCTGAATTTCTCGATATGCAAATTCTATTCCGGAACCTTAAACAATCATCGACTCCAATCTGAAACTCTGAATTAGGAATAGTTTCACTTTGAATTTGTTTAACTTGCAATTCACGGTCATCTTTCTGAGCTTCATAGATTGTTTGAAGAAATACCGATTTAGCTTTTAATTCAACTAAAATAGACCCATCATCACAAATCATCAACTAGGTATTCATTGCTCGTAATGCAAATAAAGATTTTTGGCTCAGGGCATCAGCAATAACATTATCTTTTCCCGGGTGATAATCAATCATAAATTCATAATCTTTTAATAACTTGAGCCATCTTCGTTGCCACAGATTCAAATCTTTCTGTGACATCAGATATTTTAAGCTTTTGTGATCTGTATAAATGTGGCATTTTTCATCGTATAAGTAGTGTCGCCAAATTTTCAATGCGAACACAATTGTAGCCAACTCTAAGTCGTGCGTCGGATAGTTCTTTTCATGCGGTTTCAATTATCGGGAAGCATAAGCTATAACTTTTCCTTCTTACATCAAAACACATTCCAGACTGTTTAATGACGCGTCACTATAAATCGCAAACTCTTTCCCCGATTCAGGTTGAACCAGAACTTGTGCTTCAGTTAGCAGTACTTTCAACTGTTCGAAACTCTGCTGACATTTTTCTGACCATTCGAAATTCACATCTTTCTGAAGCAATCGTGTCATCGGTGTCGCAATCATCAAAAATCCTTTCACAAATCTTTGGTAATAGCCCACTAAACCCAGAAAACTACGGACTTCAGACATATTTCTGGGAGGTTTTTAGTCAACAATAGCAGAAATCTTACTCGGGTCAACTCTAATACCTTCGGCTGAAACGATATGTCCCAGAAATCCAACCTCTCGGAGCCAAAACTCACATTTACTGAACTTTATAAATAATAGCTTATCACGTAGAGTTTGTAACACAATTCTCAAGTGCTAGGTAAGTTCAGATTCATCTCGCAAATAGATCAAAATGTCGTCAATGAATACAACAACGAATCTATCTAAATACGGTCTGAATATCCAGTTCATCAAGTCCATAAAAACTGTAGGAGCATTTGTTAATCCGAAAGGCATAACAAGGAATTCATAATGTCCGTACCTCGTTCTGAATGCAGTTTTTGGCACATCCAACTCTTTAACTCGCAACTGATAATAACTCGATCTCAAATTAATCTTTGAAAATAGTGTAGCCCCTTTCAACTGATCAAATAAATCATCAATCCGCGGTAGAGGGTATTTTTTCATTATAGTCACTTTATTCAACTGTCTGTAATCGATACACATTCTCATCGTGCCGTCTTTCTTCTTTACAAACAATATCGGTGCACCCCAGGGTGAATAACTCAGTCGTGCAAAACCTCTGTCTATCAATTCTTGCAACTGAGCTTTCAACTCTTTTAATTCTGTTGGAGCCATTCTGTATGGAGCTATTGATATCGGTGTTGTTCCCGGTACTAATTCAATACCAAATTCAACCTCTTTGATCGGTGGCAAACCCGATAATTCTTCTAGAAATACATCCAAAAACTCACAAACAACAGGTACAGATTCAATATTTGATTCAGACACCTTTGTATCCAGTAAGTATGCAAGATATGCATCATAGCCCTTTTTCATACATTTCTGAGCTAACATAGACGATATGACAATAGGTAATTCACTCGAATCATCAGACTCAATCTGAAGAATTTCACCATTTTGACATTTCAATTTGATAATCTTTCGTCTACAATTCACAACTGCATCATGCATAATCAGCAAGTCCATACCCAAAATCACATCAAAGTCATCGAACGGTAGAAGCATCAAGTCAGCCGGAAAATAGTTACCCCGAGTCATCAAATGAAAATTCTTACAAATCTTATCAACTAAAATAGACTTGCCTAAGGGGTTTGATACTTTAATTACAAAATCTGTAGACTCGACATGTAAACTCTTTTTAAACACTAAATTCATACAGATTTATTGTAACAGCTCGTTTTTGGTCAAATCGAAATAGTGGTTTTGAAGCCACAAATTTGAGATCAAAATATTTATTTTATTATTATTTTAATGTTTACAGCATGATTAGGATATTGTGTGAAAATTTCGTTAAGAAATTTTATCGTTTGAATGTTCAATTGGATAAAAAGGACTAAATCGCGTAAAATGCAAAAGTACTGTTCTATTAGCTAAAGGTGTCAAATAGCTATAGAACCTTAATTTTAAGGTCCTTATGTTGTAATTAGACCATTAACAGTATGAGGGGACATATATGGACATTTAATGGATGTTTTAAATGGTTTTTCATTAAGGTTATTATGGTAAATTGCATAATTATCATAAGTTAAATAAAACAAAATCATTTTAAGCTTAATATCATCTTCTCCACCGAATTTGTTGAAGAAAAAGAAGCCATTTTAGGGTTCTTGATTCGACTATGCTATTTTTCTCATTAGGGTACGGTTTTTGTCCCCTTTTTTAATGATTTCTATGTTTTTGAGATTGTTGCAGCTAGTACTAGCTAGCCCAGGGACTAATTTGCGAAACTGTTAAAGATTTTGATTGTTACCATTGATGAATATGTATGATTTTTGTTGATTGATGATAGATTTTGAATTTTTGTTGTTAAATAAACAAGTTTTTGTAAAGTGATTTTGAGTAAAAATGCAAAATAGGGATTAATTTGTGAAAATGTGAAAATGTGTGGTTAAATGTGTGAATAAATGAAAAATATAGGCTGTTAGGGGCCTTATGGTAATTTTGCTAAGCATGGGTGTTGTGAAATTTGCATGAATTTGTGATTTTGTGTATTGAAGACTAAATTGTAAAAATGTGAAACTTTGGGGGCAAAAGTGTAAACGTGCCTAAATGTGTGTTTTGGATTAAATTGAATAAAGTGGTGATTGAATAAGCTGAATTTGATATTATATAGATCAAGAAAAGCAGAATTCGAACCTAGATCGGGGGAAAACTAAAGTTATCGACTAAACGACTCGATTCGCCATTTTAGCGTCCGAGGTAAGTTCGTACATGATAAACATTGTTACAATTATGTTTTTAATGCTTTGATATTGCATAAATTGTATATACGAGACTACAGTCATGTTCGACGACAAATCGGCTATGTTTAGCACTTAGTGTGCGGTTCGAGATAGCTTCGGCTATATATAGCACTTAGTGTGCGGTTCGAAATAGCTTCGGCTATATATAGCACTTAGTGTGCGAGACTATAATAGCTTCGGCTATGCATTGGCACTTAGTGTGCGAGATATCGAGTATTCGACAGTATTACAAAAATGTATGAGTTCGTTATGAATTTGTACATGTATGTTCTTGTAAAGTATGAAATCCAAATAGAAGAAGTTATGAATTTGTATATAAGCATATGAGTAAGTATGAGGAAGGTTTGTTGGTTATCATGATTTAGAAGTTAATTAGTTCAAATTGATGTTTGGTGTATTATGAATTGTTGAGTATATTTAGTACGAACTTACTAAGCTTTACAGCTTACCTTGTTTGTTTCTCCCGTGTTTTATAGTGAATTCAAAGCTAGCTCGGATTCGGGGATCGTTAGAGACTTCGTCACACTATCCAACCATCTACTTGGTAATTTTGAGTTGTGTATATATGGTATATGGCATGTATAGGTTTGAGTCATTTTGGTATGTTTGATGAACATGTATTTTGAGCCATTTGATTTGGCTTATGATAATGAAATTGATGATGTTTATAAATTTGAAAATGCTTATATTTTGAGTTTGGTAATTGATCTATAATGTGAGGTTGAAGTTGAATTTATAATACCTAATAATATTAGGTAATTTGGGAAGCTATGTGCTTGAGAATTAATGCTTGATAATGTATGTATGTAATGGTTTAGTTGATTTAATTGAATATGTGAATTAGGTATGAAATTAGATGGAAAATTGTAGCATATTTGTAAATTGTATTGATGGTAAAGAAATGGTATGATTTGAACATTGGTTGATGGTATTTGGATGTATATTAGTGCCTTGAATTGGTACCATTTGTGCTTGTGTAGGTATGTACAAAATGGGTGGCAAATTGGCTTGGTAAATAGCCTATTTTTGTCCACACGGGCAGAGACACGGGCGTCTGTCTCAGCTGTGTGTGACACACGGTCATGATACACGGCCGTGTGTCCCATGGTGTTGAAATTGAAATGAAGTCAGTATGCTCCACACGGTCTCACGCACAGGCGTGTGCTCGGCCATGTGGTACAAGTCAGTATACCCCATAATTGGCAGACGGCCTAGCACACAGGCGTGTGACTTGGCCGTGTTGCATAAGTCAGTATACCCTACAGGTTTGGCACGGCCTAACACACGGCCTGGCATACGGGCGTGTGTGGCCACTTCGAAGGGCACACGGGCTAGACACATGGGCGTGTGGTCGGCCATGTGACTCAAGTCAGTATGTACCCCCTGTTTTCACACGGCCTGTGACACGGGCATGTCTGGTGGCCGTGTGAGACACACGGCCTGGCCACATGGGCGTGTGACCCCGGATGTGAAGAAAAATTTTCTAAGTGTTGAAAAATTTCTCGAGTTATCAGTTTAGTCCCGAATCATTTATAAAGCATGTCCAAGACCTTGTATGCTCTTAATAAGGAAAAATTGATTGAGATTGAATGATGAATAATTGAATTGACCAAATGTATGTTAAATAGTTGTTTAATTGTTTCGTAAGTCCGGTAATGCTCCGTAACCCTATTCTGGCGATGAATATGAGTGATGGGTGTTACATATATGAATGGGTTGATCCAGGATCTATCAACGTAATTATCTCAGTATCGAAAAGAGAAAAAGTACTGGTAATAACGTTTGGCGATGATGCCTCCTCCCTTGCATGGATAGCATAAGCTCGGGCAGGTGCTCGTGCCTCAGATCTCACAGCAGAATGTCTCGTAGCACCTCGATTACCACTCATATTTCTAGTTTTTCGGGGTGGTCTCCCTCCAGTTTTTCAGATTATTACCAGTGTGGGTAGTGCCGGTTGATCTCTTTCAGTTATAGACTTTTTTGGATAGTCCCGGAGATAATGATCAAGAGATCCATAACTAAAACAAGCTCCGCTCAATATTCTACATTCATTGTAATGTCGCTTATTGCAGTGCTTACATTCAGGTCCAACATTTCTAACACTACCCACACTGGTAATAGATGTCGTCTAAGGTTTAGAGCTGAAATGTCTCGCATCTCTATCTTTGATCGAAGTCCCCTCACAAGCAGTAGAACGAGGATGATATTCTCTAGATTTCTTTGATACTGACTGATGTGATTTGCCCGAAAATCTCTTTCTAAAGTCTCTAACCTCAGAATCAGCTTTTGTTTTCTCTTTTCTAAGCTCTTCGGCTTTGCAAGTTCTGTCAACTAGAATGACAAATTCTTTCAGCTCAAGAATCCCAGCTAACAGTTTGATTTCTTCATTTAATTCATCTTCGAACCTTTTACACATTATAGCCTCGAAAGAAACACATTCACGAGCATAGTTACTGAGTCGTACAAACTCTCTTTCGTATTCTGTTACTGACATACAACCCTATTTCAGTTCAATAAATTCCTCTCGTTTCTAATTGATGAACCGTTGGCTGATGTATTTCTTTCTGAATTCAACTTGAAAGAATTCCCAAGTAACTCTTTCTCGCGGAACTACGGATATCAAGGTATTCCACCACTTCTACGCAGTGTCTCTCAATAGTGATACAGCACATTTTAAACATTCTTCAGGTGTGCAAGAAAGTTCATCAAATACCCGAATCATGTTCTCAAGCCAAAACTTGGCTCTCTCAGGGTCATCGCTAACAGTGGCTCTGAATTCCTCAGCCCCGTATTTCCGTATCTTATCAACAGGGGGTTTATTTAATCGCAAAGGATCCATACCTTGAGGAACTACAGGGATCGGTTGGGGAATAGGTGGGGGTGGAGGTTGTTGCGTAACCGGATTAGCTCGGACGTACTGCGTGAACCATTCGTTCATCATTTGGAAGAAGGCTTCTTTAGCCTCTCTTCCTTGACTACCCATCACGGGTCTAGATTCAGATGACGTTGTCCATTGCGCTGGAGCAGGCGCATTACTTTCAACCACATTAGCTATCGCTCGATTGGGATCTACTTGTTATATAGAAACACATTTTAAATGTCAAGAGTCATCACACTATCACAGTTTATATATGGCATGTATAGCTAGACTCTCACACACGCTATGTTAGTCCTAGAATCGACTAAACCGTAGCTCTGATACCAATAAATGTAACACCCCTCATCCGTATTCAACGCCAGAATAGGGTTACGGAGCATTACCGAACTTAAAAAATAATTAAACAACTATTTAACATACATTTGCTCAATTCAATCATTCTTCATTCATATCTCATTCAAATACAATCACTTTACCCCTTAAAAGGGCCTACGAGGCCTTAAACATGCTTTAGAAATACTTCGGAACTAAACCGATAATTCAGAACAAATTTGGAAAACTTAGAAATTTTACTTCAAATAGGGGACACACGCCCGTGCGACCAGGCCGTGTGTCTCACACGGCCACTAGACACGCCTGTGTCACCGGCCGTGTGAAAACAGGGGGTACATACTGACTTGTGTCACACGGCCGACCACACGCCCGTGTGTCTAGCCTATGTGCCCTTCGAAGTGGCCACAGAAGCCCGTGTGCCAAGTTGTGTGCTATGCCGTGTCAAACCTGTAGGGTATAATGACTTATGCAACACGGCCAAGTCACACGCCCATGTGCTAGACCGTGTGCCAATTAGGGGGTATACTGACTTGTGCAGCACAGCCGATCACACGCTTGTGTGTGAGACCATGTGGAGCATACTGACTTCATTTTAATTTCAACACCAGGGGACACACGGTCGTGTAACATAACAGTGTGTCACACACGACTGAGACACACGCCCGTGTCTCTGCCCGTGTGGACAAAAATAGGCTATTTTCAAAGCCATTTTGCCACCCTATTTTTACATACCTACACAAGCATAATTAGCAACATTTTGTAACCCAATAAGTAGCCAATCCATTACATTTCATACACATATTTGATTACTTATATGCAACCAAAGCATTATACCAAGTTAAGCCAAATCGAATGGCTTTATCATATACCACAACATGTACCAAAATCACTAGCTTAAGTAACCATAACTACCATCTTTATAACTAGCCTATACATGCCATATGTACATGTATCCATGAGTTCAAAAGTACCAATCAGAAACTGGATAGTGTGATGCGTATCTCTGACTTTATCTGAATCAAGCGAGCTATCGAACCTCTATAAAACACGAAAAAGAAACAATGTAAGCTTTATAGCTTAGTAAGCCCGTATAATATAGAATTAAACTTACCATTTATACATAATCAATTCAATAATTAAGGTATACTCAATTCAATTACCAAATGCCTAAACACAAGCATTCATAAACAAGTTAGCCACATAAGTGCATATAATCATCCATTATCTCAATTTAATACTCAATACATTGTATCATATCAAATTCATATATCACATACATCATTTGTAACAATTCACTCACAATCATATAAAGAATAATTCTTTCGATAACAGTAACTCATCCGTATAAACGGTACTTTATCCATATAAACAGTAATTCATCCGTATAAACACATAGCTTTATCACATAACCAATAACAGAATTTATGCCCGTTGAACCTACTTGAATATCGAGGGATACTCGGGTGATATACATTACGTATAAGTTGGTAATTCGTCAATTCATTATCATTTCCGCTCTTTCGAGCTATGATCAGTAAGATCCTCATGATCTGATGGACAGTAAGCTCTATTGAGCTGAAACGGTAAGCTTTGACGAGCTGAAAACAGTAAGCTCTTACGAGCTAATATATCAGTAAGCTCATACGAACTGTGGTGAGTCTGCAACATATGCAGGATCTCTACCAAAATGGTAACCCTAGTGACATGTCACTCATATCCTACAACTTTCTACAGTTCAAACGGGACTCGATGTTCAATAATTCTCATCAATTAGGCATTCGAACTCAGTAATACCATTTAATCAATTATTCTTTCATTTCAAATAACTTACAAGTATTTAAAGATTCAATTCTAATTATACGAACTTACCTCGAGTTGCTCAGATGGAAATTATCGACTATTTGTCCACTTTTCCTTTTCCCCGATCTAAACCCGATCTCAACTTATCTTGATCAATGCAAGGTAAATAGCTTGGCCGAATTCCCTAGCATGCTTCCATGGTTTTTTCCTTTCAATTTCGGTGGAAGAGA
This sequence comes from Gossypium sturtianum, assembly GCA_025698515.1. Lineage (NCBI taxonomy): Eukaryota > Viridiplantae > Streptophyta > Magnoliopsida > Malvales > Malvaceae > Gossypium > Gossypium sturtianum. The sequence continues at coordinate 58,644,655 of CM046952.1, forward strand.
TGATGAAGATGATAAAAAAAATGATTTTGTTTTATTAATTAACTTAAATTAACCAATTTACTAAATTAACCTTAGTTAATAAACTTTAAAATCACATATTACATGTCCATAAAAGTCCACTAATACTAAAAATGGTATATTTACCACATAAGGACCTTAACTTTAAGGTTCTATAGCTATTTGACACCTTTAGCTAATAGAACTCAAGTTTTACGTTTTACGCGATTTAGTCCTTTTTATCAAATTGACCAATCAAACGATAAAATATCTTCACGAAATTTTCACACATGCATGCTATCATGCTGTAAACATTAAAATAATAATAAAATAAATATTTTGACTTCAAATTTGTGGTCCCGAAACCACTCTTTCGATTTGACTAAAAACGGGCTGTTACAGTTTGGCTAAGGTTATTAACCCAACATATCCAGAAGATATTTAATTTGCCTTTACAGGAAAATATGTCAACTATCTTCTATGAAGATAATGCAACATGTATTGTAACACCTCTTACCCGTATCCGACGCCGGAATAGGGTACGAGGCATTACCGGACTTATTCACAAGTAGATTTTCAAAATCGAGACATAAATTTCCACTCAAATTTAAAACTTTTCAAAAACATACATATCGTCCCTAAAACGAGCCTACGAGGCCCAAAAAATGCATCGAGAGTAGTTCGGGACTAAACTGAGAACCTTGGAAAGTTTTGGAAAACTTAGAAAATTTTTCATGTAAAAGGGGTCACACGCGCGTGTGGGTTCGGGACACGCCCGTGTGACCCTAAGACACGCCCGTGCTTCAGGCCGTGTTCAAATTAGGGAGCATTCTGTTTAGGACGTCATCATCAAATTAAGGCCACACGACCAAGTCACACGCCCGTGTGCTTAGGCCGTGTGATCGATTAAATTTTCATAATTTTTCATAAAATGCAGACTTCACACGGCCAGGGCACACGCCCGTGTTCGAGGCCGTGCCGTCCACACGGCCGAGACACATGCCTGTATCTCTGCCTGTGTGCTCATTTATGAGCATTCTGTTTTGCAACAATTAAGGTGCAGGGGACACATGGCCGAAACACATGCCCGTGGGGCAGACCGTGTGTCGCACACGGCCTAGACACACGCCCGTGTGTCCACCCATGTGGACATATATAAGACTATTTACCAAGCCTTTTTGCCACCCTTCCATACACCAACCTACACAACAAAACATAGCACCAATCCAAACATATTCATACAACCAATTCAACCACGAACAAGACATCAATATATCATTCATATGCTATTTTCTATCACATACAACATCACAAACTTATCATCTCAAGCCATGCAAAATCCACATCTATGAAAGACATCATTATATGCATATATACTTAATCAATATTAGCCAATTTCAATGGCCGTTTACAAAATGAATTATCAGCTAACATAAGCCAACACTTTTGGCCAAATCAACTATGACACATAACAAAATGACCAAGTCCCTATACATGCCATAACTCAAAATACTTGAATTCATTGGTACCAAAAAAATCGTTGTAGATAGTGTGTATGGATCTCCGAAAAATCTCTAATCCCGAGTTGGCTTGGTTACACTATAAGATAAAGGAAAGGAAGGGAGTAAGCTTTATAGCTTAGTAACTTCACATGCAAATAATAAGCAACATTAAACATGACTATCATACACTTAGTATAACACAAGTTACATGTTTGTCATCATAGGCTCATAAACATAACTTAATCATTCTTAATCTTAACAAGTGTTCATCACATACCGAGCTCATTCTTATGAGTTTTTCGTACATACCTGTACCTGTACCAACTCGTAACATATCATACTCTTTCTTGTCTTTGACATACCCGTTGAACACTTGGAGTACTAATCGGATACATGGAAAGTCTTGCACATAAGTGCCACATACGTAACCAATGCTACCTCATATCTCATAACACATAGGGGCTCGCTCTCGAGATAATCACGGGCCTGCTCACACAAGCTGTCAGTCAAGACGTAACTACGCAGTGCTACTCGCACAAGCTGTCAGGTATCCACAACACATACCGAACTACCCAGCCACTGGTAGACGTATGAGACCAGCACCCGGATCACATAAATCACATATATATCACATGGTTTCCTAGTGACATGTCACTCGTATCCTAATCTATTCCTAAGGTTCAAACGGGATTTCTCACTTGTCAATTCATCGTTGATCGTATCCACATTGTCATTCATAACATTCATGCATAATAAAACAATTAAAAATATAAATATAACATTGCTTTTATTTACACACGAACTTACCTCGGTACAAAATAATAAAAAAGGATTTAATCGTCAAACACCTTATTCTTTCCCCGGTCAAGGTCAAATTTGTTTTTCTTCATCTAAAATAGCAATTTAGCTTATTTAGTAATTACATTACTCAAATCGGTCCAAACCTCACATTATGGAAAAATTACCTTTTTGCCCCTTACATTTTTTCCCTTAGGCTCGTAAAATGAAACTTGTGCAATTTCTTTAATGTACGAGCCTAGCCGAACCATTTTTATAACTATAACAGCCCACAATTTCCATTAGAACACGCTTTTACTACATATTTTATAACTTTTACAATTAGGTCCTTTTAAGCATTTTCATCAAAAATCACTTAGTAAAAGTTGTTTATTACACATCAAACTTTCATTTTCTACCATAAAATATCAAAGCACATGCATGTCGTGCATGGTTCAAATTTCAAACATGAATCCTACTTCAAAATAATGGTAGAAATAGAAAGATCGGGTGAATACAGCTTCAAAAATGTAAAGAGCATTAAAAACTGGGCTAGGATGCACTTACAATCAAGCTTGGAAGTTGAGAAAAACCCTAGCTATGGTGTCTTCTAATTTTCTGCACTTGAGGGAGAAGATGGACAAGATTTTAGCTTGATTTTTCCTTTTTATTCTTTTATTTACCAAATGACCAAAATGCCCTTCATTTAAAACTTTGAAATTTTATTTCACAATGTCCATTTTTGTCCATTATCTTAAGAAATGTTATAATTATCATATGAGGACCTCTAATTTAAAATCTCATAGCAATTGGACACTTCTAACATGTAGAACTCAACTTTTTCACTTTTTACAGTCTAGTCCTTTTGACTAAATTGAGTGCCCAAACGTCAAAATTTTCGAACGAAATTTTCACAAAATCATTCAGTGAAACTGTAGACCATAAAAATATAATAAAAATGAACTTTTCTGCGTCAGATTTGTGGTCCCGAAACCACTGTTCCGACTAGTCCCAAAATCGGGCTGTTACATGTATAGCTCAATTAAAGGGTGGTTATATCAAAGGTGACAGAACGAAACATATTTCACCAAAATTATTCTTCACTCATGATCTTGAGAAGAAAGGTGACATAGAAGTTCAACAAATTCGTTCTAGTGATAATTTAACAGATTTTTTTACCAAGGCGTTGCCAACTTCAACATTTGAAAGACTACGAAACAAGATTGAAATTCGTTGACTCAAAGACATAATGTGATGTTGCCATTAGGGGGAGTCTAAAACACGTTGTACTCTTTTCCTTTAACCAAGGTTTTGTCTCTCTGGGTTTTCCCAGTAAAGTTTTTTAACGAGACAACTTGTAAAAGGAGATTGTAAAATCTTTTTCCTTCATTAGGTTTTTATCCCACAGGGTTTTTCCTAATAAAGGTTTTAATGAGGCACATTTTTATTTAAAAGACATCCAAGGGGGAGTGTTGTAAATACATTAAATGGATGTCTATAACCTTTAAACATTTATGAAAGTAATGAGTTAAAACCCCCCATTCATTATTAAAGATGCTTAATGTACGTGTTAATGAAGCTATTACATAAGCTTCATTCATTTATGTTGTATTGAATGTCAATGGCTTATATATAGCTCTTTTATAAATGAAAAGAGGAGACGAGAAAATTCTCTATTTACTTTAAGTGTTCTTTTATTTAATTATTTTATAACAAAAATATTAATTTAAAATTGATTTAAAATTTTAACAGCTTATCAAATGACGCCCAAGACTTAATTGGAATAGGATGGAGAGAAAATTGAAGGATGGAAAATAGAAAAAGTAGAAAAGTAAAAAGGTTTTGAAAAAAAAAAAGAGAATAGAAATATAAATATAATTTTTTTCTATCAATGTAGTTGATAGGAAATATGGAAAATTTGATAATGAAAGAAATACTTGATATAGTTTAAAATGAGAAAAATTAAAATTAACATATAGAAAAATGCATAGTTTGAGCACTTACCTTACATCTTTTTAATTTTTTAAATTTTATTATTTTTATTTGAAATTATTTGTTTTTACGAGTTAGATAGAAAATGATCATTATATTTCTATTTTTTTCTCACTTTTCTTAACCCCTAAAATTGATTAGTTCCCACTTAGTCCTACTGGATAGGATGTTTTTTAATTGTATGTAGGGTGAATTAATTTTAAAAATTGATTGGGGTAGGCTATTTAAAAAAAAATTGATCGGGTAAGGTCAAAGCCGAGTTTACTCTAAACCCACCTCGACTCAAGATAATTATAAAGGTATCCCTTCATTCTAAAATATTAGTTAGGTTAAGAAATATCCCTAAAGTTCTCCTCTCCCTTGAAGCCTTTGTTTTACTTGGATATAAATTAAAACAAGTGACTCCAACATTATCACATGGTATAAATGGTGAGTTAAGGCAGCCCTTGAGCAAGTGCGTGATTTAGTTAGTTTCAGAAAGAGAAATAGCTACAACTTGATACTTTGGTTTTATAGATAAGCGGGAATGGAATTGGAATGGACCAAGATAGATGACATACTTGGTGATAGATTAACGATCAGTAACATCACCAGCCTAATTTGCATCAACATACATGTTGAGAAAAAAATATTTCGCTTAGAGGAGATACGAATACCATTAGAGAAGGTTTCCTTGAGATAGCAAAGTAGTATTTTTATTACTTTCTAGTGAGTGATGGAGTGGTGAGTTGTTGAACTAAGTGAGCTTATTAATAGAGTAGGAGATGTTCAGCTTTGTGAAAGAGAGATAATGGAGTTTTCCTAGAACATTCATATACTTCTTGGCTTCAATTTTGGGAGCTCTATCATTAACAACCAAAGTATCAAACTTACTCATGTGTGATTGAATGCCTTCACTCCTACTCACATGACACTCATGGAGCACCTTTTTAATATATTTAGATTGTGTCAAGAATAGCCTTGAGGTGTCTCAATGAACTTCAAACCAAAGAAAAATTATAGTAGTCCAATATATTTAAGTAGAAATTGCTTGGAAATATATGAAATAACATGTTGGGCAAAATGTTCACTACTACAGGTAATGATTATATCATTCACATATAACAGTATATAAATAGTAACTCTCATATTTATGTAATAAAAAAAGTGAATTATCACATCCAGACATTTAAAATCCCATTTGTGCCAAGAAATGTGAAAGCACATCATACCAAGCTTTAGGTGCTTGGCGAAGGCCATAAATGGCCTTTTTTTAATTAAGACATATAATTTAGGAAATCAAGATGCCTGTAATGTGGAGGTTGAAACATGTAGACTTTCTCTTCAAGTTTACCTTATAGAAATGAATTATTGATGTCAAACCGATGCAACTGGCAGTTGAGTTGGACAACAAGGGTCCATACTATGTGAATCGTAGTTGGTTTTACCATAGAATTGAATGTGGAATGGAAATTGACCCTAGGCCATTGCTTAAATCCTTTAGCAACTAGATGTGTTTTGTACTTATCAATAGGCCCTTCAGCCTTTGTTTTAACAAGAAAATACCACTTATAAAGGATTTTTTTTGGTGTTGTCATGAGCCATGTCTGATTCTTCATTTGCACATTAAATTCAACCTTTATTGCCTCTTTCCAAGAAGTAAATTTATGTTTTTCTTTGTAAGTGACAAGAATAGATTTTTTGATGGAGTAATATGAGCTATGTAGCCAACATTTTTACGTTGCTTAAAGATATTGTTTGCGAACTTGTGACTGCATGATGAGGCTTATGGTAAGGTATTATGAATGTGGCTACAAGGAGTTGGATATTTGAAGGTGGGGTAAGGTCAATTTATGGAGAAGTTGAGAGGGTTTAATGTGTGGCAGCAAATGCAGTATTGGAAAGTGCAAATTGTTATTTGGTTTGGGAAGGGCAATGGTGACACATGGGTAATGGATGGTCAATGATTTGGGGAGATAAGAGGAGTAGGGTGAGATGCAGAGGCATTGGGTGAGTTAGAACAAAAAATAAATTATATACTTGGGAAAAAAATTCTGAGTGGATGCGGAGCTATGGTGACATGCAATGCAACAAAACTTTGGTAAGGAAGATGACATGTATCTCGTACAATTTAAATATCAAGAAAATTATTGAAGGATAGGTGAGATATTATTTTGTGGTCGAAATTTCTTGTGTGGTATCAAAAGATATAATATCCCATTATAAAGTTGAAATATTTTTATTTTAATTTGGAAAATATATTTGTAAAAGGATAAATATTTTCAAAAAAATTGACATCCTGTGAAAGAATTTATTTTTGAAGCAGTGATGTCAAAACATTGGTGACAATCATGAGTAAGAAAAGAAAACCCTAGATAGATGCAATATCTAGAATATAGATCTAATTTATGTTTTACACATTGTTGTAGCCAAAGGTTGCATAGGCAACCAAAGGTTTGCATAGATTCATAGTTGAGTTTTTCTTAAAAAATGACTTCAAATGAGATATATGCTTAAGTATATATGCATATAATTTGTTAATTAGATATATGACATGATGATAAGTAAAGGTTTAGAAGTTGGACGGTAATGTAGCTTGGTGAAGTAATGTTTTGGTTGTTTTGACAAGGTGTTAACATCGTCTTTCAATAATGGTGGCTCACTGAAGAGTTTATGAGGGAATATAATAGGTTGATGTATTCAGAGCTGAGGTAGGGATCAAGGGTATACGGTATTCTCCTTCCCCATCAGTTCAATGTATAATATTTTATGACCACAATATGTCTCAAGCATGGGATGTAAAATTTGAAAAATATTTTGAACCTCATTTTTGTGTTTCATAGTGTGTTTCTAGATGTTTTTGGCATACTAATCAACAAATAGACAATAGTATGGCTTTTTTTTATTGATAACACCTAGGAGGACCCCATAGATCTTTAAAAATAGTTGGTAGTGGAAAGTTATTGATAAATGTAGTTGTATAAAATGAAAATTAGTGGGATTTATTGCAAGAATAATAATTACATCAAGTAAAATTTCTTTTAGAGCAATAGGAAAGACCAACATTTTTTGAAATTGAAAAGAGAAATTTAGAGTGAGGGTGTCCTAATCTTCCATGCCACAAATGTATGGAAAGGTCAATAATAGTTATGTTTGTAATATCCGGGATTTTGGGCATATGAATTTTTGCTGAATTTTACGTGAAAGCATGTCTATGTGTATTATAAGTATGTTTTATGAATTTTGTGAACCCTAGTGTGTAGTCAAATGCCTTAGAAAATATTTGACTTTAAGTCTAAAAAGGGGGAGCTAAGCTTGATAGGCCTTAAGAAAATTTAAAGGGGAAATTGGACATAAAAATGGGCTTGGTAAAGTGGCTTGGAGGCGCCACTTAAAGCCTCTATAAGTGACGCCACAAGCAGTTAAAAGGGCCTAGGTTCGAATCATAAGGGAAGCAAAAAGGGGGCTTTTATTTTCGGCAAAAAAGGAGAGAGGTGGACGGCATGGGGACTCCTTTTAGAAGGGGATTATCTTTTTAAAATTCGGCTGGGATAAGAGATAAATGTTGGATTAATTTTTATTATTTTTGAATGGGTAAAGAAGAGAAATTTTAGGAGGAAAAGAAGGAGTTGATAGGGGAGGAAGAGTTGGTCGAATATGGGGCATTGGAGGATGGTATTTTCAGCTTTGGTATAGTAGGAAGGGTGCGCCGAAATTCATTCTTTTCTCTTCTTCTGTGTCCTAGCCGAATCTCCATCATAAACTTTCTCTTCTTCTCATAGTTTCTCCAAAAGCCGAAAATAGGATCCCCCTAGCCCTTGCCGATTTTCCCTAAGTCCTATACTTTCTTTTCTTTTCTTGATTAAAACTGAATCTTTCCAAGTGATCATCAAAAGCCGAAAATTGACACTCTTTGAATCGATTTCTCCTGCAAGCTCTCTCTCTGCCGATTTCTTCAGGGTAAGATCAAATTCGATTTCCATTCTCTTTCTTTTAGGCTTGTCGAAATCTAAGAACTAATCCCTATTATTGTTCATTGGCCGAAACTATGGAAAAGGTTTCGGGATTTGGGTGTTGTCAACTACAAGGAGGTTTCGGGATTTTAGTGAACTCGCTAAGTATACCTGGTGTGTACTCCACACTAAATCTTAATAGATTACGACTTTAATTTAATGTATGTGTTATAATAGTATGAATGTGGCCGAAAGGTACCATGCAATGGTACTAAGTACTCAGGTACGTAAACCTACTCCTTTTATGAGTACGATATGATAAAAATCTGTATGGCACATATGTGAAACTATAAGAATGTGAATAAAGAATATGGCATGATATTGCATGTTTTGTATGGCATGGACATATGGGTTATATGGAAAGGGGAAGTGATTGGTGGTTATATACCCCAATATATGAATGTGGTGGCTTCGGTCACAATATTCGAATGTGGTGACTTCGGTCACGTTATCGAATGTGGTGTCTCATGACACAAAATAATTATCTGGTGGCTATGCCACGAATATTATAAGGGCGATGAGCACGTCGATCGCAGATGGATCGCCTTCCGATGATGTGTAGCGGATGGAGGGTTGACTTAGTAGTCCCCACGGTGTGCGGTTGGTACGGGTGATGTGTAGCGGATGGTAACTAGGTTTGGGTTCGGGTTTGCATCATTTTATTATTTAATTATATGCATATGTATGAACCGATATGCCTAAACTATTGGGATTTAGTGTTGGTTACACATTGAGTATGTTTGACTCACCCCGTTGGGAATATTTTTCAGTGACACTCGATGATGGACCGGGTCGGCAGGAGCTTAGTGGTGGCCATGCTCAACACAAAGATTATTTTCAATTTGGACTCTTCATTTTCTTATAAGTATCTTGGATTTATTTCGGCTTTTGCTTCGATGTAATAAGGCCACTAGTATGAAACTGTTTATGCATGCATTTTAATTATTTTATTATGATACAAATTTTATCAACCTAAAGTTTAAGCAACTCTTCTTAAAAATAAATGTAAATGTTTAGACACCTAAACACAAACGATTTCCGAATTAAAGATTAAACCCCAAAACAACTCGGTATTTTTATAAAACCACCCCAAATTTTCCAAGTAATAAACATGAAATTAAAACGTTTTACTCGAGGAACATACCAGATCCGGTCTGGGCTCGTGGGCCGGGTTTGGGGGTGTTTCAAATTGGTATCAGAGCCCTATTTAAAACTCGGCTCTGGGGGTTTTTTGGGCTCCAAAATGTTTTCTAAAAATGGGCTTTTTAAAGGATAACAGTGCATTAGCTCAAAGATGGCACTGCGTCTCCGACCCAAGTCCGCCAGGTAAGTACCCTAAACCATTGTGTGATATACATGTGGGCTTTATGGGCTTTATGGGACGTAGACTAGTTTAAATAGACTCTGATGGACTATAGGCTTAGTTTAAACCACTTCTTAAACTTTCATAAGACTTAATTTCACTAAACAAACCCGTTAACGAGCCGCAAGACTAGGGTGTGGCAACCGTCATACGTATGTCTAAGATTGGATCCGGAAGAGCCTGGTATTTAAGCAGTCCTAGTGACTCACCTCCTCTTCGCTGGAATCCTACACAGTGCGTAGTATTTGCTCACCTTAGTCGAGTTAGGGTGTGGCAATAGGCAGATGCATGCCTAGGAGTGGATTTAGGGAGAGCTTGGTATTTAAGCAGTCCTAGCGACTCACCTCCTCTTCGCTGGAATCCTACCTGGTGCGTGGTGACTATTCACCCTAGTTATGAGGACTCGTTGATGGGCTAAACCCTATAATTAAAACCCGAAAGGGACCTGCCACCCTAGTTTGGAAAAAAAAAGTGTTACAGAAATACCCTTATTTCATAAAATCACCAAGGAACCTGAATTGGAAAATTTACGAAATTCCCCCGATTTACAAATTTTTAAATTAACCCCGATTTATTACCAAAATACCCCTGTAGGTGAAATGACGAAAATACCCCTGGGATAGGAATAGGACGAAAATGTTTGAATGATGAATGTGTGTTGAATGAATGTGCTCCTCTAAATTAGGATAGAAGACTTGAAACTTTGATCGATCGAAAGAACTACTTCTAAACTTCTTTCATAAAATTTCTTCGTGGATAATCAAGTGGAACAAAATACTAATGCATAAAAAATTTTTAATCGATTAAAGCGCGATCGTAGACATGAGTTCTAGGGGACGTGGTCGTAATGTGCGAGGACATGGTAGAGGCAGAATGACCGTATCGGAACCCGTTAGGTCCGGACAAGGGTCCTAAATGAGGTACCACCACCCCCACCACCACCGTTGGTGTTGGCGCAAAGAAGATCGACGGGGGAGGATGCGATGCTCGCAGCAATGCTTTGCAAGTTCTTGAGATGGTGGTTGGAGTAGGTGGAGGTATGGGAGCTCAGAAATCTGTACCCGAGCGACTCCGAGCCAATGGGGCTGAGGTGTTTCGTGATGTATCTGGTGTGGCACCCAGTACGGCTGAGTATTGGTTGGAGGCAACCGAGCGAATTATGGACGAGCTCGATTTAACTGCTGAGGAGAAACTAAAAGGGATGGTGGCATTACTTCGCGACGAAGCATATCAATAGTGGCTCACAGTACGGGATGGTGCCACAGCTGAGGATCTTACTTGGGAATATGTTAAGGCGGCGTATCGTAAGAAGTATGTTGGTACCGCTTATATTGATGCGCAGAGAAAGCATTTCAAATTTGGTTCAAGGAACAAATCCGTGGCAGAGTACGAGGCTGAATTCTTAAGGCTGAGTCGGTATGCTCAAGGGATAGTGGCTACGGAGCATGAACGGTGTGTCCGGTTTGAGGACGGACTTAGGGATGACCTAAGGTTGTTGATAGCTCCGCACGGGGCGCGGAATTTGCCGTATTAGTGGAGAAGGCTAAAGTGCCGAAGGAGTTAAGGACTCTGTAAGCGCGTAACTCGATCGGAATAGGCAAAAGAGAGGTTTTGGATCGTCCGGTCATCCGGGAATGCACAGTAAGAGGCCTAGAGTTGATGGGCCGCGAGGTCGCAAGTTGTGACAGGAGGGCAGTATCGTACTTGTGATCAGTGTGGGAAGAGGCACCTAGGAGAGTGTTGGAAGAAGACAGGGGGATGTTTCAAGTGTCGGTCCAAGGACCACATGATTAAGGACTGTCCTATAAAAATAGACGGGGGCCGACCAACAGGTCAAGGTTCTAATCAGGCTGGAAGAGGGGGACAACAGCCTCAGCGGGGTCGTGTTCCGAATAACAGAGGTAATGGTGCTGGAAGAGGACGTGGGACCCCGGGCCGAGGTGTTGGCAATACCGAGGCAAGACAGCCGGGTCTAGTGTATGCGGTTCACCGGAGGAAGGACGAAGACGAGCCGGACATCATAACCGGTACGTTCCTTATAGCGAACAAGCCTTATTTTTCTTTGATTGATGTGGGCTCGACCCATTCCTATGTTGCATGTAGTGTAGCTGAAACACTAGGCATAGACTCTAAACTATCTGATAGGGAGATGACTGTAGTAAGCCCATTAGGCCAAACTCAGTAGTGGTGAATAAGATCTTTCGGAGCGTACTTAGAAATTCAGGAGTGATATTTTCTGCCACGACTTAATGGAACTTCCTTCTGAGAATTCGATCTCATACTTGGCATGGACTCGCTAGTAGAACACCGAGCTATATTGGATTGTGCAGCCTAAACTAATGGATGGAGTTAAAGACGCCGGAGGATGAGGCGATAATTATGATAGGAGAAAGAAGAAACTACTTGTCTAACATAGTCTCTCGCCTTAAAGGCGATAAAATGGTTCGGAAAGGGTGCAAGGCATTTCTGACTTTTGTTAGGGCATTGGATGCCAAAGAAGGGGGAGTTGGTGAAGTTAGAACAGTAAAGGAGTTTGTGGATGTCTTTCCGGAGGAGTTACCTGGAATACCCCCGGACAGGGAGGTGGAGTTTAGAATTGACTTGCTGCCTAGAACGGCGCCAGTATCTATCGCTCCGTATAGAATGGCACTGAAGGAGTTGGTTGAGCTCAAGGCTCAAATCCAAGAGTTGCTTGATCGTGGGTTCATTCGACCCAGTGTGTCTCCATGGGGAGCACCAGTCTTGTTTGTGAAGAAGAAAGATGGGACTATGCGTATGTGCATAGATTATCGTCAGTTGAATAAGCTGACCATCAAGAACAAGTACCCTTTGCCAAGGATAGGCGACTTGTTCGATCGACTTAGAAGCGGCAATGGTATTCTCAAAGATAGACCTAAGGTCTGGATATCATCAGCTTAAGGTGAAGGAAGCGGATATCTATAAGACGGCTTTTCGGACAAGATACGGGCATTATGAGTTCGTAGTGATGCCATTTGGTTTGATGAACGCCCCAGCCGCGTTCATGGATATGATGAACCGGGTTTTTCAACCCTACTTGGATCAGTTCGTCGTTGTGTTCATCGATGATATCCTAGTATACTCCAAGTCCGAGGAAGAACATGACGAGCATCTCCTAAAGTGTTGCAAGTGTTAAGGAGAAGAAGCTATATGCCAAATTCAGCAAGTGCGAGTTTTGGCTTAAGGAGGTTGCATTCTTAGGGCATGTGGTGTCTGCAGAAGGAATAAGGGTGGACCCTAAGAAGATTGAGGCAGTACTAGATTGGAAAACACCTAAGTCTGTGGCTGAGATTCGAAGTTTCTTGGGATTGGCAGGCTACTACAGAAGGTTTGTGGAAGGATTTTCATCAATAGCTGCACCTTTGACGAAGTTGTTGAGAAAGGAAGTACCTTTCGCCTGGTCAGATAAGCAACAAGAGAGCTTTGAGAAGCTTAAGAGGGTTTTGACTGAAGCTTCGGTCTTGATTCAACCAGAGGCAGGAAAGGACTTTGTGGTGTACTGTGACGCTTCTCACACGAGATTAGGATGTGTTCGATGCAAGACGGGAAGGTTGTTGCTTATGCATCTCGACAACTAAGGCCACACGAGGTTAACTACCCGACGCACGACTTAGAATTGGCGGTAGTTGTCTTTGCTCTTAAGGTATGGAGGCATTATCTTTATGGAGAGAAGTCAGTGATCTACACGGACCACAAGAGCCTTAAGTATCTCTTGACTCGTAAAGAGCCGAATCTGAGACAAATAAGGTGGGTGGAATTACTCAAGGATTATGATTGTTCCATAGAGTATCATCCGGGGCAAGGCGAATGTAGTGGCGGATGCCTTAAGTCGGAAAGTGGTGTCGATTCGAGGGCAATGTTTGCACATCCGAGCTTGTATGATGATGGAAGTCTGCCGCGAGTTGCAAGTTAAGCCGTCATGGCTGAATGAGGTAAAGGAAAGTTAGTTAGTGGATGAGGACTTAAGTGCTAAGTTGCAGCAAGTGCAGTGTGGAGAGTTGGAAGATTATGGTATTAATAACGAAGGAGTGTTGTGTTTTAAGGGTAAGGTCTGTATGCCGAGGAACAAGGAGTTAAGGCAGAGGATTCTTCAGGAATCGCATGGTAGCCTCTATGCTATGCATCCTGGAGGTACTAAATTGTACAGGGATCTAAGGGAACAGTTTTGGTGGCTTGGTCTGAAGAAGGAAGTTACGAAATTTATCGGCAAGTGCTTAACGTGTCAGTAAGTTAAGGCTGAACACCAAGTTCCGTCAGGATTGCTTCAACCGATAATGATTCCGCAGTGGAAGTGGGAGAGAATTACCATGGACGTCGTTAGTGGGTTTCCCCTTACGCCTACTAAGAAGGACTCGTTATGGGTGATAGTGGACCGGTTGACCAAGTCCGCGCACTTCATTCCGGTAAGAGTTGATTATTCTTTGCAGAAGTTAGCAAAGTTATATGTGGCGGAAATTGTGAGGTTGCATGGAGTGCCACTATCAATTATTTCAGATAGGGATCCAAGGTTTACGTCTCGGTTTTGGAAGGCTCTACATCAGGCTTTGGGCACTAAATTGGATTTCTCTATGGCTTTTCATCCACAGTCGGACGGGCAGTCTGAACGAGTAATCCAAGTGTTGGAAGATATGCTGAGAGGCTGTGTGATAGACTTCAGAGGAAGTTGGGAAGAATATTTACCGTTAGCGAAATTTGCATACAACAACGGCTATCAAGCCGATGATTCGGATGGCACCGTATGAAGCAGCCTTTGTATGGACGAAAGTGTCGCACTCCTACGTGTTGGACGAAAATTGGGGAACGACGAGTTTTGGGTCCGTAGATTGTGGCGAGAATCAAGAGAAAGTTGAGATAATTCGCGCTTGCGGTTGAAGGAAGCATCCGACGAGCGGTTGTACACAGATCTTAAGAGGAAAGAAATAGAATTTGATGTGGGGGATGAAGTGTTTCTTAAAGTTTCGCCTTGGAAGAAGGTGATGAGATTTGGTCGCAAAGGGAAGTTAAGTCCAAGGTTTATAGGACCTTATCGGGTATTAAAGCGAGTTGGACCAGTGGCATACCAGTTATAGTTGCCTTCGGAGTTGAAGCAGATGCACGACGTATTCCATGTTTCTATGTTACGTCGTTATCGATCGGATCCATCTCATGTAGTACCAGTTGAGGAGGTGGAACTAAGGCCAGATTTGTCCTACGAGGAAGAGCCGATTCAGATTTTGGAACGAGATGTGAAAGTGTTACGGAGGAAGTCAGTTCCTTTAGTCAAAGTGTTATGGCGTAATCATGGATCGGAAGAAGCTTCGTGGGAGCCAGAGGAAGCAATACGACAGCAATATCCTCACTTATTTTTGCCAGGTAATTTCGAGGACGAAATTATTTTAAGGGGGTAGAACTGTAATATCTGGGATTTTGGGCATATGAATTTTTGCTGAATTTTACGTGAAAGCATGTCTATGTGTATTATAAGTATGTTTTATGAATTTTGTGAACCCTAGTGTGTAGTCAAATGCCTTAGAAATTATTTGACTTTAAGTCTAAAAAGGGGGAGCTAAGCTTGATAGGCCTTAAGAAAATTTAAAGGGGAAATTGGACATAAAAATAGGCTTGGTAAAGTGGCTTGGAGGCGCCACTTAAAGCCTCTATAAGTGACGCCACAAGAAGTTAAAAAGGGCCTAGGTTTGAATCATAAGGGAAGCAAAAAGGGGGCTTTTATTTTCGGCAAAAAGGGAGAGAGGTGGACGGCATGGGGACTCCTTTTAGAAGGGGATTATCTTTTTAAAATTCGGCTGGGATAAGAGATAAATGTTGGATTAATTTTTATTATTTTTGAATGGGTAAAGAAGAGAAATTTTAGGAGGAAAAGAAGGAGTTGATAGGGGAGGAAGAGTTGGCCGAATATGGGGCATTGGAGGATGGTATTTTCGGCTTTGGTATAGTAGGAAGGGTGTGCCGAAATTCATTCTTTTCTCTTCTTCTGTGTCCTAGCCGAATCTCCATCATCAACTTTCTCTTCTTCTCATAGTTTCTCCAAAAGCCGAAAATAGGATTCCCCTAGCCCTTGCCGATTTTCCCTAAGTCCTATACTTTCTTTTCTTTTCTTGATTAAAACCGAATCTTTCCAAGTGATCATCAAAAGCCGAAAATTACCACTCTTTGAATCGATTTCTCCTGCAAGCTCTCTCTCTGCCGATTTCTTCAGGGTAAGATCAAATTCGATTTCCATTCTCTTTCTTTTAGGCTTGTCAAAATCTAAGAACTAATCCCTATTATTTTTCCTTGGCCGAAACTATGGAAAAGGTTTCGGGATTTGGGTGTTGTCAACTACAAGGAGGTTTCGGGATTTTAGTGAACTCGCTAAGTATACCTGGTGTGTACTCCACACTAAATCTTAATAGATTACGGCTTTAATTTAATGTATGTGTTATAATAGTATGAATGTGGCCGAAAGGTACCATGCAATGGTACTAAGTACTCAGGTACGTAAACCTACTCCTTTTATGAGTACGATATGATAAAAATCTGTATGGCACATATGTGAAACTATAAGAATGTGAATAAAGAATATGGCATGATATTACATGTTTTGTATTGCATGGGCATATGGGTTATATGGAAAGGGGAAGTGATTGGTGGTTATATACCCCAATATATGAATGTGGTGGCTTCGGTCACAATATCTGAATATGGTGACTTCGGTCACGTTATCTGAATATGGTGTCTCATGACACAAAATAATTATCTGGTGGCTATGCCACGAATATTATAAGGGCGATGAGCACATCGACCGCAGCGACTGCCTTCAATGATGTGTAGCGGATGGAGGGTTGACTTAGTAGTCCCCACGGTGTGCAGGTTGGTACGGGTGATGTGTAGCAGATGGTAACTAGGTTTGGGTTCGGGTTTGCATCATTTTATTATTTAATTATATGCATATGTATGAACTGATATGCCTAAACTATTGGGATTTAGTGTTGGTTACACATTGAGTCTGTTTGACTCACCCCGTTGGGGAATATTTTTCAGGTGACACTCAGTGATGGACTGGGTCAGCAGGAGCTTAGTGGCGGCCATGCTCAGCACAAAGATTATTTTCAATTTAGACTCTTCATTTTCTTATAAGTATCTTAGATTTATTTCGGGTTTTGCTTCGATGTAATAAGGCCACTAGTATGAAACTGTTCATGCATGCATTTTAATTATTTTATTATGATACAATTTTTATCAACCTAAAGTTTAAGCAACTCTTCTTAAAAATAAATGTAAATGTTTAGACACCTAAACACAAACGATTTCTGAATTAAAGATTAAACCCCAAAACAACTCGGTATTTTTATAAAACCACCCCAAATTTTCCAAGTAATAAACATGAAATTAAAACATTTTACTCGAGGAACATACCAGATCCGGTCTGGGCTCGTGGGCCGGGTTTGGGGGTGTTTCAATGTTGGTGGTTGGATAAATAGAAACAACCATTCATGGAGTTTCTCTTTATTTTGGCTACATATAAGGGTGTTCCCATACAAAAATCCTTCGTAACAAATTTGAAAGGAAATATTTCTATTGAGTTTAGGTTACCCTTATAAAATTGATGCACAAAAATAATCTTACATTTGATAGCACAAGCATATAAAATATTAGACAATTTGAAGGTTGAATTTGATGGGCGTAAATAAGTATTGTTGATTTGAGTAATTAGAATAACATTACCATCACCTATTGCCACTTTGTTTGTGTTGGGTGAACTTTTGGAAATTCTAAAGGACTTTGTATCTAAGCTGAGATAGTGAAAGGTGTCTAAATCAAGGATCCACATATCATTTTGAGTAGGAGTGCATGCAACAAAGTTGACTTTAGACTCAAAGAGGTTGTGTAACATCCTAAATTTTTGGGCCTATGCATTTAATGGGTGAATATGTGTAATGAGTTAATTTGAGCATTAGGGGTCTAAATTGGGCTCAGGATTGGGCTAAAGCCTTAGTTAAATTTTTGTTTGGGCACTATAGGGTTTAAAAGGTGGTATATGAGTTTAAAATATCAAAATGGGCTTGTGGCCCAGTGGTCAGTGGCGCCACTTAGGGAGCAAGGAGGTGACGCCACACAAGGGAGTAAGGGGCCCAAATTTAAGTTACATGGAGCCCAACTCTTTTAATTTAAGTTAGCTAAATTTCGGCATTAGGGTTAGGTAGAGTGGACGGCAACAAGGCTCAAAAATAGGAGGATTTATGTGAATGGGATAATGTAGATAATATAGTTGATAATATGAAAAAAAAAGGAGAAAAGATAGGAGCTATCTACAAGGCTAGGAGTTGGCCGAAATTCCATCACCTAGAGAAGTGAAGAAATCGGTTTCTTTATGGCAAAGGGGGTGCCGAATTTTCCTTTTTTATTTGATTAATTTTTAGTTATCAAGAAGGGCACTTTCGGTTTTTCATAGGTAAGTGCCAAAATTTCTATAAATAGGAGGGTTCTCTTGTTTATTTTTCTACATTTAGGGTTTCCACCTTTTCTTTCTCTTCTTTCTTCTAAAAGCCGAAAACCCATTATTCTTTTCTCTTCTTTCTCCTAAAAGTCAAAACTCCATTATTCTCTTCTTTCTTCTAAAACCCAAAACTCTATTATTCTCTTCTTTTTCTAAAAGCCAAAGCCTAAAACTCCATTATTCCTTTCTTTCTTTCTTCTAAAAGTCGAAAACTCCATTATTCTCTTCTTTCTTCTAAAAGCCGAAAACTCCATTATTCTCTTCTCTTCTTTCTTCTAAAAAGTCAAAAGCCGAAAACTCCATTATTCTTTTCTCTTCTTTCTTCTAAAAGCCGAATCTCTATAGATTTCTTCGAATCATCTTCTCTTCCCGATTTTTCGCAAAAGCCGTAATCCTCTCGGGAGTAGCCGAATCTTCTCTAGTAAGATCTCTTAGATCTAAAAGCCGAAAACACTAGTTCCTGAATCTCATATCACTTTTCGAGATTTCAAGGCAGATAGCGGTGGTGTTGGCTACGGATAGCATCGAATTAGAGGGTCTCGTTCTAACGGTAATCAGGTGTGTAGATCTCTAATACACTAGTAATCAGTACTAAATATATGTTATGGGCTAAAAGCCGGAAAAAGGTCAGATAGTAATGTCATGTACTAAATATATGTTATGGGCTAAAAGCCTAAAAAGGTCAGTATAGATAGTCGGATTACCCAAAAAGGGTAGGCAAGGGATGCAGTGCGTAATCATAGAAACTTCTCTATGTGTATCGATGTATGTGATAGACTCAGAACTTTTAGGTAGTATATTGTTTTGATTCTGCATGTATGTATGCATGGGATGGGATTGATATGATGAAGGGGAAGAAGGTCGCATAGCGATCGGTGGCTTTGCCACATAGGTCACATAGTGATCGGTCTTTATGATAGGCAGCTCAGCTGTCGAAATACTACGATGTATTATTAAGGTCGCATGGCGATCGGTGGCTTTGCCACATAGGTCACACAATGATCGGTCTTTAAGACAGCAAGACACGTACCGCCGATATGGTGTGTAGTGGTTGGAGGGTTGATTGTAGAAATCCCCAAGGTGTGATGGTTGGTACGGGTTGGTGTGTAGAGGATGGATTTCTAGGCCGGGATGGGCCATAATGCATATATAGTTACCCTTGTATACGGCCAAGGCCATAATGTGTTTGTGGGCCAAGCCTTTGATGTGTTTTCGTGGATTTACACACTCGAGTATTAGTGACTCACCCTATTATTTTTCCCTAACTTTGCGGATGAGCAGTAGATCGTGGACATGGGAGCAAAGGCGGACTCGAGGCCATCAAGTTTTTATTCCTATAGATTATTTCGTTTTCCCTTAAGTTTTTAATTTTGGAAACATTTATGTAATAAGGCCCCATAGTTTATACTCACTACTTAGTTTTTAATATTTGCAACTTATGGAACTTTGTCAAATTATTTTATTATTCAAAATAATAATAATACAAGGTTTTCTTTTCAAAAGTCACTTGTTTATTCGAATTTTGCCTAATAACTTATGATTTACTAAAACCAACTTAGCAAAAGTTTTCAACGTGACAACCCGTAGCATACCGTATCCGGTCGAAACTTATGGGCCAGTTTGGGGTGTTATATTTTAGTATCGAGCCCAGTTTAAAACTCGAGGGTGTGAAATGGGTCTAATCTTTGTTTTAAAGTTGATAAGAATTTGGAAAAGTTTGGGTTGAGAAATGGCCTTCGAGTCTCTTCAAGCACCGATCCACGCAGTAAGTATTCTGAACTTTTGGATGTGATATGTATGTTGGGCTTGATGGGCTTGATGGACGTAGGCTAGTATATTAGATATTGATGGACTTTAGGCTTAGTTTAAACAACTCTTCAGTTTCATAAAATTTAATCCAACCAAACAAACCTGTGAACAAGTCGCCGAGATAGGGTGTGGCAACAGGCATACGCATGTCTAGGATTGGATTTAGGGAGAGCTTGGTATTTAAGCAGTCCTAGTGACTCACCTCCTCTTTGCTGGAATCCTACTTGGTGCGTAGTGACTGTTCACCTTAGTACTTCCGGGTACGGCTCCGGTATCCATTGCTCCTTATCGAATAGCACCGAAGGAGTTAGTGGAACTCAAAGCTCAGATCTAGGAGCTTTTGGATCGAGGATTTATTCGACCGAGTGTGTCTCCATGGGGAGCGCTGGTCCTATTTGTGAAAAAGAAGGATGGATCCATGCGTATGTGCGTAGACTATCGTCAACTGAATAAGTTGACGATTAAGAACAAGTACCCATTGCCAAGAATCGACGACCTGTTCGATCAGCTAGAAGGAGCTTCGATCTTTTCGAAGATTGATCTAAGGTCGGGTTATCATCAGTTAAAGGTGTAGGAAGGGGACATTCATAAGACGGCGTTTCAAACACGTTACGGTCATTATGAATTCTTGGTAATGCCGTTTGGTTTGACGAACGCGCCAGCAGCATTTATGGATATGATGAACCGGGTGTTTCAGCCATACCTTGATCGATTCGTGGTAGTGTTCATCGATGATATTTTAGTATACTCCAAGTTTGAGGAGGAGCATGATGCACACCTTCGTGTGGTGTTGCAAATTTTGAGGGAGAAGCAGCTGTACGCAAAGTTCAGTAAGTGTGAGTTCTGGCTGAAGGAAGTGACTTTCTTAGGGCATGTAGTTTCTGCGGAGGGGATTAGGGTAGACCCTCGAAAGATAGAAGCTGTATTAGATTGGAAGCCGCCGAAGTCTGTGGCGAAAATTCAAAGTTTCTTGGGATTGGTAGGGTATTACAGGAGGTTTGTTGAGGGGTTCTTTGTAATAGCGACACCTTTAACTAAGTTGTTAAGGAAGGGAGTATTGTTTGTATGGACTGACAAACAACAGGAGAGCTTTGAGAAGCTGAAGAAGTTTCTGACGGAAGCACCAGTGTTAATTCAGCCAGAGGCGGGAAAGGAATTTACCGTCTATTGTGATGCGTCACACACAGGGTTAGGGTGTGTGTTGATGCAAGATGGAAAAGTTGTTGCATATGCGTCTCGACAGTTGAGACCGCATGAGTTGAACTACCCTACGCATTATTTGGAATTGGCGGCGGTAGTGTTTGCTCTGAATATTTGGAGGAACTACTTGTATGGGGAGAAGTCGGTAATTTACACTGACCATAAAAGTCTGAAGTATCTTCTTACCCAGAAGGAGTTAAATTTAAGACAACGTAGGTGGATCGAGCTCCTGAAGGACTATGATTGCTCGATCGAATACCATCCGGGTAAGGCGAATGTGGTGGCTGATGTGTTAAGCCGTAAGGTAGTATCTGAACTGAGGGCGATGTTCGCTCATCTTAGTCTGTATGAGGATGGTAGTTTGGTAGCTGAACTTCAAGTAAGACCTATGTGGACAAGACAGATCAAGGAGAAGCAACTGTTGGATGATGTTTTGAGTGCTCGACTCCGTCAAGTGCAGAATGGTGAGGTGGATGACTATAGTGTAAATGGTGATGGAGTCCTGTGTTTTCGGAATAGAGTTTGTATGCCAAAGGAGGTGGAGTTAAGGCAGATGATTCTTTAGGAGGCGCATAGTAGCCCTTACGCTATGCATCCTGGAGGGGTTAAGATGTACCGAGATTTGCGAGAGCAATTTTGGTGGCCAGGTCTGATGCGAGAGGTAATGGAATTTGTAGGGAAGTGTTTGACGTGTCAGCAAATGAAGGCGAAACACCAGTTGCCTTCGGGGTTGTTGCAACCGGTAAAGATTCCGCAGTGGAAATGGGAGAGAATCACGATGGATTTTGTTAGTGGGCTACCCCTTACGCCCACTAAGAAGGATTCAATTTGGGTAGTTGTGGATCGGCTGATGAAGTCCGCTCACTTTATACCGGTTCGTGTTGACTATTCTCTGTAAAAGTTGGCTAAGTTGTACGTGGCTGAGGTCGTGCGACTACATGGTGTACCGGTGCCAATCATATCCGATAGGGACCCTAGGTTCACGTCACGATTCTGGAAGGCTTTTTATCAGGCAATGGGAACAAGGTTAGACTTTAGTATCAGCTTTTCACCTGGGCATGATGGTCGATCCGAGAGGGTAATTCAGATCTTGGAGGATATGCTAACGGGTTGCATCATCGATTTTAGGGGTAGTTGGGAGAAGTATTTACCCTTGGCTGAATTCGCATACAATAATAGTTATCAAGCTAGTATTCAGATGGCGCCGTACGAAGCGTTATATGGAAGGAGATGTTGTACCCCTACTTGTTGGACGGAGTTGGGTGAACGTCAGGTGCTGGGTCCAGAGTTAGTTTTGGAAACGAAGGAGAAGGTTAAGTTAATACGGGCTCAGTTGAAGGAAGCGTCTGATCGGCAGAAGTCTTATGTGGATCTAAAGCGGAAGGAGGTGGAATTTGCAGTGGGAGACCAAGTCTTTTTGAAGGTATCTCCATGGAAAAGGGTAATGAGGTTTGGACGGAAGGGTAAGCTAAGTCCCCGATTTATTGGCCCGTATCGGGTACTAGAGCGTGTGGGCCCAGTGGCTTATCGGTTGGAGTTGCCTTCAGAGTTAGAGCAGATACATGACGTGTTTCATGTCTCGATGCTAAGACGTTATCGTTCTGATCCATCGCACATTGTACCGGTGGAAGAGATTGAAGTAAGGCCAGATTTATCATTTGAGGAAGAACCGGTGCAAATCTTGGATCGAGACGTAAAAGTGTTGAGAAGGAAGTCCGTCCCTTTGGTCAAAGTTCTGTGGCAAAATCACGGCGCAGAAGAGGCGACGTGGGAGCCAGAGGATGTTATCCAACAGCAATATCCCTATCTCTTTTGGATCAGGTAAATTTCGAGGCCGAAATTTATTTTAAGGGGGGTAGAACTGTAACATCCTGAATTTATGGGCTTGTACATTTTGTGTGCTTAAAATATTAATTTGAGAGTTTGAGGTACAAATGGGGCTCAAATTGGGCTGAGGCCTTGTTTTAAATATTTTGTCCAGACACTCTAGGGGTTTAAATTGAGGTTTTAGTAGTTTAATAAGCATTTTGGGCTTGTGGCCCAGAGGAAATGGTGCTACTTGGAGGAAGAGGAGTTGGCGTCACTTGTGCATGAGTAAGGCCCAAATTATGGTTGCTTGAAGCCCAACTTTTAGGGCTAAAATTCGGCATTTAAATGAGCAAGGGGGGACGGCACAAGGCTAAATTTTAGGGATTTTATTGTGTGGATAATAAGCAGATAAAGGCTATTTTTGAGGAGATAATAGATCAAAGATAGGAGCCATCTTTAAGTGTTTAATGCTAGCCGAAAATTTGAAGAATTTGAAAAGAAAGGGGCATTCGGTTTTGGCTTAAGGTGTATGTGCCGAAATTGCTAGCAAGTTCTCATTATTCTTCTCTTTTCTCTGGCGAAATTCCTACTCCATTCTTGCTCTTCTTTCTTTTCTTTTTCTGACAGAAATCAAAGCTCTTGAAGTCTCAATTGCCGAAACCCTGCTATTCTTTTCTTTTGGCCGAATCTCTCTACCCATTCCTTGCTTTTATTTTTCCAATTCTTTGTTCTTCTAAAAGCCGAAATCACTAAGATCTCACCTCCTAAAGTTGTCGAATCTTCTTTAGTGGAGCTTGTTTGTGCCGAATTTTGAAGGAAGCAATAGGTAAGTGTTGATTTCGGGATTTCAATGTTTTTTTTTTTGACTTTTCAAAGTCCCTAGCCGAATGGCTATTTAGAAATTAATCTCTTATTTCTCTCTTATTTTCGGCATTCTGGGATCTGAAGAGGAGTCAATCGCATAGATCTCTAAGTCATAAGTTCGGTAATACTTGAATCGTGGTACTTTCGGGATTTCAAGGTAAGGGAATATATTGATTTTAGTGTGTAAGATCGGGTAAAACACTAACCATGGCCGATTATAGGAGAGGCCCTATTGTCACATCTTTTCGGCTTTTCGAGCAAAGTTGTAGATCGGTTTAGCAAGGGTATCGACATTAATCAGGTGTGTAACTTCTCACACCATTAGATTGAATGCTATTATGTATATATATATAGTATAAATCACTTATACTCTGTTAAATGCCAAATCCCAATAATGTTTGAAAACCCGAGAAGGGTAAAGGATAAATATCGAAGTTAGTGTTTTCTGCCATTCTTCCGTGAATGTTTCTGTTAAAAAGATATGTTTTGCATTTCGATTTCTATGTATGCTCGGGGTTGGGTGATTGATAAAACGGGAAGTGATATGTTCGTGGCTTATGCCATTTCACCGTGACTCTGTCACAATCTCTGCTTTCGTGGCTTCGCCATTTCACCTGGTGACTCTGTCACAACTCGACGATGAGCGACTAATCGCAGCATGACCGCCATCGATGGTGTGTAGCGGTGTGGGTTGATTGTAGAAATCCCCAATGGTGTGATTGGCGGTAAGGGTGGTGTGTAGCGGATGGAAACCTAGGATTGGGTTGGGTTTTTATGTATGTTATCTCTTATATTATGTTCTATATTCTCGATCTGTGGGCTAAGGCCCACCATCGATGGTGCACGAGGTTGCACACCGAGTCTCGCGACTCACCCTATTATTTTTAACAAATTTCAGGTAGCACTTAGTGCATCGACCAGGGCCGGAGAGGAGAGCAAGGTGGCCATGCAAAAGAACATTTGGATTTGGCAAAAGGCTTTAATTTATTAATTTATATTTTTATTTAATGGGTTTTAAATCTCGCTGTAATAAGGCCACGGGCCACTAGACTATTATACTCTGTTTTGGGTTTTGGTTTGGGCTTTTATTACTGATAGACATTTAAATTTTAATTAAACTAAGGCATGTATTAAGGTTTTGGTTTTTAGTTCACGAAAACAACAAATGAACTTTAAATCTTACTTAAACTTATCAAGTTATTAAGTTTTGCCCAAATTTTGACCTCTTTTACAAAAATCTCCTGAGTGACATACCAAATCCGGTTGTAGTGTTTGGGCTGGGTTTGGGGTGTTACAGGTTATGAGACCGTGATTGGCATACTTTGCTTGTGAGATCAAAATTTTTGTAGATCGAACATTAAATACATTAGTTTATATTGGGAATGTTGTGCCATAATTGATGGTTTATGGACTAGATGACATGGAAGCATCAAGATAATTGTATAAAGCATGGTCATAGAGGAGCATAGTGAATTGAGCTTTCCAAATTGTAAAGCTGTGACTATCAGAGAGTTCTTGGGATGAAGGATTAAATTGTATCAAGTGTTTACAGTTATTGTGGACATTGGTGGTTTCAACATTTGTAAAAGAAGAGACCTTGATGTAGAACAATGCTAAAATAAAAGAAAGAAAGAAGAAAGAACGAGGTTTGGCTAGGAATTACTCATGAGATTGTAAGCTTGATCTAACACCATATAAATGTAAAGAAATTGTAGTGAAATGCTTGTGTTTACACAAGAGTAGTAACAAAGTAACCTAAATAAAAAGATGAAAATTGGGAACAATCTATGAAACAAACTAACAATGAAAAAGATAAAAAGAAAATTTTCAAAATGAGCAAGACTCATTCAAATTGAACATTAGAATAGTAACAACTCTATTAAAAAATATGTGTACTGTTACTATTCAATCATGAATCATTTATACTATTATTATGTAACCAATATATAAAATTATGTATATATAATGTTTGGACTTTTCTCTCTTTTTTTATAAAAAATTTCCATTATAGAAGAGAAAAATCACAAGGGTTGTGGTGGACAACAAGGGCTCAACTGACCAAGAAAGCGCAGAAGGTGCCAAGGCATTGTTGGATCTAGTGCCAAGGCAAATTGGTTTAATAAAAATATTCATTAATTACATTAATACCCTTTGTATATTGTCTTCGATGTTTGTGCACACAACAAAATTATGGAAGAAAATATTGATTCTTTGGTTATCTAATCTTTAACTAATACTGAGTGATATTACGTGGTCAGATCATAATATAAAAAGACAACTTGTATTAGTAGATGAACCTAATATGTTGTCTATCAAGTCCAATTGGGAAGATGTTTTATCTTGAGCATCGGAGCGAATGACTCCAGAGTAGATCCTAAATTCGTTTATGAATTTATTCACTTTTGACATTCATAGTGTGGCATACCTTAATCCTGAGTAGATGATGGGCTATGTATGCATGACTTGTATACTTTGATGTAAGTAAAAGTCTGAGTTCAAATAGATAAGGAACCAACAGCTAGAACTTTGGGTATACAACTTCTACAGTATGTAGCATCGTTCATAATATTGGAATTCATAACATAACTAATGTGTAAATGACATCCTCTCATCAGTAATACATGATAAATGAAAAGTAAATGCGGGCACGGGTCGTTTATCTTTGTGATAAATGACTTGATTACAATTTGATAGTAATTGGCTTTTCATGAAGGAAAATGTAATTGTTACCATAAGATAAAATAGGATCATATCGGGAGAACATATGTATCCTAAAGAGATTAAGAATATCCTATGAGAGTAACAAACTTATGAAAATGTCATTAGACAAGCACCTATTGAGTAGCTTTTGTAATGGTATGTAATTAAGGAGAGCTTAGTCACAATACTATAGTGGAATGATTTAGTGACTAAATAAGTTTATAATTAATAGACGAAAAATTGAAACTTAAATATAAATTACTTGAGCCCTAATTATATATGTCCAATTGGTCCCTTCACTAGATTGTTAAAACCATAAATGAATTACATTTAGAATCAAATTAACATAAATGAATGAAAATGATGAAAGTAAAGAAATAAGTCTCATCCACAAATGAATATGTTTTTCACTGAGTATAAAAATGACTTTAGAATTAATTTAAGGTTTTCAAATTATTATTTAATTAATTATAAATTAAATAATTTGAAGTTCAAAAATGAAATTAAATTAAGTAGTCATTATGAATCCATTGAATTGAGAAATTAAAAATGAAACACCCCAAACCCGGCCCACGAGCTTTGACCAGATTTGGTATGTTCCTCAAGTAAACCGGTTCAAAGTTCTTTTGTCCTTAGGAAAAATTTGTGCGATTTTAAAAAAAATTGTTTTGAGTTGGGCTTGTGTTGAAAACCAATTTACCTTATATTGAAATCCATTTATTTAAGGTGACAAAACATGTAGGGTTTATTTTAAATTTAATTAACCTAATCTTTAATAAATAAAATTTAATAACATAATAATTAAAAACAGAAATAAAAGAGTTCACTATGGCCTTATTACATCAATTAAAATCCCTAATAATTTAAAGTGCTTAAAAGTTAATAGTCCATAAAACAAAATATAAACTTCAAGTGAGCATGGCCACCACAAGTTCTGCCATTCCCGGTCCATCACCGATCATCACACAAAAAATATTCCCAACGGGTGAGTCAAACAGACTCAATGTGTACACAAACACTAAATCAAAATAGAATCAGGCATACAAATGTTACGCATTCATATCATAGCATACAAGTTATGATGCATTCCCAAACCCAAACCTAATAAGCCATCCGCTACACTCCCCGCACTCAACCTTGTACACCATGGGGACTACTAAGTCGACCCTCCTTCCGCTACACTCCATATCGCGGTCTTAGGTCACCGCATTTGTGGTCTTAGGTCACCACATTCAGATATCGCGGTCTTAGGTCACTGCATTCAGATTACTATGGTCTTAGGTCACCACATTCAGATACCACGGTCTTAGGTCACCGTGTTCGTGGTCTTAGGTCACCACATTCACTTCCCTTTCAATAACCCGTATGCCCCATTTTGTAATATGCATTAATATGCCAAAGATCAAATTCTTATTCTCATGTTACAAATAACATATTTCATATTCCTAGTAGGAGTAGGAAACGTACCTGAGTACTTAGTACCATAACATGGTACCTTAGCCACTTTCTTATTCTTATTATCACATATTTAATTAGACATAGCCATAAAACTTATTATGAAGTAGTGTAGGGTACACACTGATTTGCTTAACAATTTCCTTGAAATCCCGAAATCGATATACCGCTTAGATCCTTAATCCCTACATTTGATTAATCACTTACTAATTTAATAAGAAGCCATTCGGCCATAAATCCAAATCCTAGTAGGATTAGTATACTTAAACTTACCTTTGTGCCGATTGGATTAAAAATCAAATCTCGAAACTTGCTTTGAGTTCCTTCTTGAAATCGGCTAGCCACCAAAACTCCTAACTAGTTAGTTTTCGGCTTTTAAAACATATGAGAAATAGATCTAGAATACCAAACATGGCCTTAGCCGATTGTATTTAGACACTTACCTTGCGATTTCCAAATCTCGAAATTATCCCTTGGTTATGGAGATGTCGAAACCTATAGGATATCTGTTAGATCCACTTCTAACATTTAAATCACCTTTTCATAGCCCTTGGCTTAATATGTACTTACCTTGGTTGGCTAGATCTCGAACTATCTCCCTTAAAAGTCGACACTAGCAAAGATCCCGAAATCTCTCCTTAATATTTCGGTCAAAGAATACAATAAGAATTAGAATTAGCCTTTGAGATTTCGACAAGTCCTTAAAGGAAAGAACAGAAATCAAACTTTGATCTTACCTTTATTTGAAGAAGACGATTGCACCTTTGTTCGAAACCCTTCAAAGATTCGGCTATGAATACTTGGAAGCTAGATGGTTATGGTTCAAATGAATTGAAAAGAGAGGGATTTGCTCTTAGGGAGAATCGGCAAGGGTGGATTTAGGGAGAAGAGGATTTCGGCTTGGCAAACATAAAGAGAAAGAAGAGAGTTTGCTAGGGGATTTTCGGCAGAGACTTAGTTGGGAATAAAAGAAAATAGGTAGAATGGCCTCTCTTTTCCCCTAAATGCCGAAATTACTAGGCCTAGTTTCCCTTACTTGGCCATCACTCCTCTTATCTTTATCTCTTTATTTAAAATTAATAAGAATAATCCTCTAAGTATCTCTTTGAAAATAATCAAAATAAATCACCATTTATCCACCCCTTAGCCGAAATTTAAAAAGAATAGGACTCTTTTCCAAATGCCTTGGTGCCGTCCAACTCTCTGCTTCTGGAAGCAAAATAAAACTTCTTTTATTTGCTTCCCTTGTGACTCGAACTCAGGCCCAACACCCTTGCATGTGGCGCCATTTTCAGAGGTCCTAAGTGGCATCTTGAGCCACTTTTCCAAGCCTGTTTTTGTGTCAAATTTCACATACTTTTTCTCTTAAGGCCACCTTGCCTTAATTTCCTCTTTTAAACTTTAAAACTCGACATTTTCTAGGTCATTTCCTTTCATTTCCAAGTTTCCAAAAATTTTCGTTTCCCTCATTTAACCTAACATTTCCTTACATTTCCAAGTTTCCAAAAATGTTTGCTTTCCTCTTTTGAATCATTTCTATATCATTTCCTTACATTTCCCAGTTTCCAAAAATGTCCACTTTAAACTTAACATTTCTATACATTTCCAGGTTTCTAAAATTCATTCATAACACATAAGACATGTCATTTCGTACAATTAAACCGAAAATGCATAGGCCCTTTTCAGGATGTTACAGTTCTACCCCCTTAAAATAATTTTGTTCTCGAAATTTCCTAGCTAAAATAATTGAGGGTATTGCCATCGTATTGCCTCTTCTGGCTCCCACGAAGCTTCCTCCGATCCATGGTTGCGCCATAACACTTTGACTAGAGGAACCGACTTCCTCCGCAACACTTTCACGCCTCGCTTCCAAAATGCAATCGGCTCCTCTTCGTAGGATAAGTCCGCCTTAGCTCCACCTCTTCAACCGGTGCACCACGTGAGATGGATCCGATCGATATCGCCGTAGCATGGAAACATGGAATACGTCGTGCATCTGCTTCAATTCCGATGGCAACTCTAATCGATATGCCATCGGTCCAACTTCGCTTCAACACTCGATAGGGCCCTATAAACCTTGGGCTTAACTTCCCTTTGCGACCAAACCTCATCACCTTCTTCCAAGGAAAGACTTTCGAAAACACTTGATCTCCCACTTCAAACTCTATTTCCTTCCGCTTAAGGTCTGCGCACGACTTACCTATCGAGGCTTCTTTTAACCGTGCCTCGATTATCTCAACCTTCTCTTCGGTTTACGCCACTAACTCTGGGCCCAAAACTCGATGTTCTCCTAACTCACTCCAACAAGTAGGTGTTCGACATTTCCGACCATACAACGCTTCATATGGTGCCATCCGAATGCTAGCCTGATAGCTTTTGTTGTAGGCGAACTCAGCTAAAGGCAAATAGTCTTCCCAACTTCCTCGGAAATCCATTACACAGCCTCTCAACATATCCTCCAACACTTGTATAACCCGTTCAAACTGCCCGTCTGATTGTGGATGAAAAGCCGTAGTGAAGTCTAACTTAGTGCCTAAAGCTTGATGAAGTGCCCTCCAAAACCGAGACGTAACCTTGGGTCCCTATCGGAGATGATCGATACCGGTACTCCGTGCAACCTCACAATTTTCGCTACATATAATTTGGCCAACTTCTGAAGAGAATAATCCATTCTTACTGGAATGAAATGCGCGGACTTGGTCAAACGGTCCACTATTACCCATACCGAGTCCTTCTTAGTAGGCGTAAGGGGAAGCCCACTAACGAAGTCCATGGTGATTCTTGCCCACTTCCATTGTGGAATCTCGATTGGCTGAAGTAATCCCGATGGAACTTGGTGTTCAGCCTTAACTTGCTGACACGTCAGACATTTCCCCACGAATTCAGTAACTTCCCGCTTAAGATCAGGCCACCAGAACTGTTCCCTTAAATCCCTGTACAACTTAGTGCCTCCGGGATGCATAGCATATGGGCTACTATGCGCCTCCCGAAGAATCCTTTGTCTTAACTCCTCGTCTTTTGGCATACAGACCTTTCCCTTGAAGCACAATACTCCCTCATTGTTAACACCATAATCTTTTAACTCTCCGTTCTGTACTTGCTGTAGCTTAGCACTTAAGTCCTCCTCCAACAATTGACTTTCCTTTACTTCATTCAACCACATGGGTTTGACTTGCAATTCTGCCAGCAGACTTCCATCATCATACAAACTTAAGTGTACGAACATCGCCCTTAGATCCGACACCACTTTCTGAATTAAGGCATCTGCTACCACATTCGCCTTGCCTGGGTGATACTCGATCGAACAATCATAATCCTTTAATAGCTCCACCACCTTCGCTCTCTTAGGTTCAACTCCTTCTGAGTCAGCAAATACTTTAGACTTTTGTGGTCTGTGTAGATCACTGACTTTTCTCCATAAAGGTAGTGCCTCCACACCTTAAGAGCAAAGACCACTGCCGCCAGTTCCAAGTCATGCGTCGGGTAGTTAACCTCGTGAGGCCTTAGTTGTCGAGACGCATAAGCGACCACTTTTCCGTCTTGCATCAGTACGCAACCCAAGCCTGTATGGGAAGCGTCACAATACACCACGAAATCCTTTCCTGCCTCAGGTTGAATCAAAATCGGAGCTTCAGTCAAAACCCTCTTAAGCTTCTTAAAGCTCTCTTGTTGCTTATCTGTCCAAACGAAAGGTACCTCCTTTCTCAACAGCTTTGTCAAAGGTGCGGCTATTGAAGAAAATCCTTCCATAAACCTTCTCAGTAGTAGATCACAATCCTAAGAAACTTTGAATCTCACCACGCACTTAGGTGGTTTCCAATCTAGTCTCGCCTCAATCTTCTTAGGGTCCACCCTTATTCCTTCCGCAGACACCACATGCCCTAAGAATGCAACCTCCTTAAGCCAAAACTCGCACTTGCTGAATTTGGCATATAGCTTCTTCTCCCTTAACACTTGCAACACTTTCCGGAGATGCTCGTCATGTTCTTCCTCAGACTTAGAGTATACTAGGATATTGTCGATGAACACAACAACGAACCGATCCAAGTAGGGTTGAAAAACCCGGTTCATCATATCCATGAACGCGGCTGGAGCGTTCGTCAACCCAAACGGCATTACTACAAACTCATAATGGCCGTATCTTGTCCTAAAGGCGGTCTTATGGATATCCGCCTCCTTCACCTTCAACTCGATGATATCCTCGACCTTAGATCGATCTTTGAAAATACGGCGCCCCTTTTTAAGCCGATCGAACAAGTCGTCTATCCTTGGCAAAGGGTACTTGTTCTTGATGGTCACTTTATTCAATCGACGATAGTCTATGCACATTCGCATAGTCCCATCTTTCTTCTTCACAAACAAGACCGGTGCTCCCCATGGAGACACACTGGCCTCGGATGAACCCACGATCCAACAATTCTTGAATCGAGCCTTGAGCTCAACTAACTCCTTTGGCGCCAACGGATGGGGGCGATTGACACAGAGCTGCTCCCTGTAGCAAGTCTAATCCAAATTCCACCTCCCTATCCGGGGGTATTCACAGTAATTCCTCTGAAACACATCCACGAAGTCCCTTACCATTCTCGACTCCATTGACTCCTTCCTCCTTTCCATCTAACGCACTTACGAAGGCTAAAAATGCCTTGCACCCTTTCCGAACCATCCTTTCAGCCTTTAGTGCCGAAACTACATTAGACAAGTAGTTTCTTCTTTCTCCTATCATGATAATCACCTCACCCTCCGGGGTTCTTAGTTCCATTCACTTAGCCGCACAATCCAACATGGCTCGATGCTCTACTAGCCAGTCCATCCCAAGTATGAGGTTAAATTCTCCGAAGGGTAACTCCATTAAGTTAGCCCAAAAGTTCACTCCCTGAATTTCTAGAGGTACACTCCGAAAGATCTTATCCACCACTACAGTTTGGCCTAATGGGCTTACTACAGTCATCTGCCTATCAGAGAGTTCAGAGTCTAGGCCTAGTGTTTCCACTACACTACATGCAACATAGGAATGGGTCGAGCCCACATCAATCAGAGCATAATAAGGTTTCCCAAATATAAGGAACATACCGGTTATGACGTCCGGCGCGTCTCCATCCTCCCTCCGTCGAACTGCATAAACCAAACCCGATTGCCTTGCCTCGTGATAGCAAAGCACCTCTGCGGTGTTCCTCGTCCTCTGCCAACACCATTACCTCTATTATTCGGACCACGACCACGTTGAGGTCATTGTACACCTCTACCACCACGACTAACATTCTCGAGTCACTGGTTGATTCCCATCCGGTTTCGTAGGACAATCCTTAATCATGTGGTCCTTAGACCCACACCAAAACATCCTCCCATCTTTTTCCAACACTCTCCTAAGTGTTTCTTCCCACACCGGGTCACAAGGACGATCTCGCCTCCCAGAGCAAAACTGTCGACCTCGCGACCTATCAACTCTAGGCCTTTTATTCCCGAGATGATCCCGACGAACCAAAGCCTCTTTTCTCACTGCTTGCGGTGAAGTTCCGCTTTGTAGAATCCTTAATCCCCTCACTACCTTAGCTTTCTCTACTAAAGCGTAAAACTCTGCTCGATGATGCGGAGCTATCAACGACCTTAAATCATCCTCAAACCATCCTCAAATCGAACACACCGTTCATGCTCCGTAGCCACCACTCATTGAGCATAACGGCTCAGCCTCATAAACTCAGCTTCATACTCGCCACGCACTTGTTCCCTTGAACCACCCCATAAATGCCTTCCTTTGCTCATCGAGATATCTGGGTACCGACATACTTCTTCTGATAAGCCGTCTTAACATAGTCCCACGTCAAATCCTCAGCTGTGGCACCATCACGAACTGTAAGCCACCATTGGTACGCTTCATCGCGTAGGAATGCCACCATTCCTTTCAGCTTCTCCTCAGGGGTCAGATCCAGCTCATCCATAATCCGTTCGGTTGCCTCCAACCAATATTCAGCCGTACTGGGCGCTACACTAGATACGCCACGGAACACCTCAGCTCCGTTGGCTCGAAGTCGCTCAGGTACAGACTTTTGAGCTCCCATGTTTCCTCCTGCACCAGCCACCATTTCTAGCACTCGCAAAGACGGCTGCGACACAAAGATCCTCCCCATCTGATCTTGTTGTTCAGCACCAAAAGCTGGTGGTGGTGGTGGCAGTGGTACTTCATTTTCAGATCCTTGACCCAATCTAACGGGTTCCGAGACAGTCATTCTACCTCTACCGCATCCTCGTACGTTACGACCACGTCCCCTAGAGCTCATTTCTACCGTCGCGATCTGATTAAAAAGTTTTATGAATTAGTGCTTGTTTCACTTATTACCCGCGAAGAAGTTTTATGAAAAGAAATTTTAGGAGTGGTTCTTTCGTATTCATACATGCACACTGCCTTTGCATTCATACATCCATCAATCAATTATGAACTTTCGCTCATTCGGAGAAATGTTGTAGTTTCCATTGTTGTTGTTTTTCCACTACCTGTGGGTATTTTCGTACTTTAAATTTTTTTTCTTTTATAAAAAAACACGGCTAGTTCCCTTTTGGGTTTTAGTTATTGTGTTTAGCCTATGACCGAGTCCTCTTGGTCGGGGTGAACCAAAGCTACACACCAGGTAGGATTTGAGTGGAGAGGAGGTGAGTCACGTGGACTGCTTAAGTACCAAGCTCCCACCGAAATCGGTCCTAGACATGCGCATGAGGTTGCCACACCCATCGAGTCTTCTTGGTTAGGGTGAACCGAAGCTACGCACTGCAGGATTCCAAATAAGAGGAGGTCAGTCACTAGGACTGCTTAAATACCAGGCTCTTTCGGATCCAATCCTAGACATGCGCACGGGGGTTACCACACCCTAACTCGGCGACTTAGCCATAGGGTTGTTTAATTAGCCATTAAGTCTTATGTAAGTGTTGGGGTAAACTAGTCCTAGGGTTCAAGCACTTATCATGCTAATCTACGTTCCATTCCATTTTTACCTTCTACACATCATAACATAATCCACCCAATGGATAGAAATACTTACCTGGTGGACTGCGGGTCGGAGACTTAGGTGCCATGCCAGAAAACCTGCTTATTTCTTAAGATACTTTCAAAAAGCTTACTTATCTCGATTTGAAAATGTTTTGGGCCTTAGCCCACAGGCCGAGAGTTTTAAAACCCGGCTCTGATACCAAACTGAAACACCCCAAACTCGGCCCACGAGCTTTGACCAGATTTGGTATGTTCCTCAAGTAAACCAGTTCAAAGTTCTTTTGTCCTTAGGAAAAATTTGTGCGATTTTAAAAAAATTGTTTTGAGTTGGGCTTGTGTTGAAAACCAATTTACCTTATATTGAAATCCATTTATTTAAGGTGACAAAACATGTAGGGTTTATTTTAAATTTAATTAACCTAATCTTTAATAAATAAAATTTAATAACATAATAATTAAAAATGTAAAATAAAAGAGTTCACTATGGCCTTATTACATCAATTAAAATCCCTAATAATTTAAAGTGCTTAAAAGTTAATAGTCCATAAAACAAAATATAAACTTCAAGTCGAGCATGGCCACCACAAGTTCCGCCGTCCCGGTCCATCACCGATCATCACTGAAAAATATTCCCAACGGGAGTGAGTCAAATGACTCAATGTGTACACAAACACTAAATCAAAATAGAATCAGGCATACAAATGTTACGCATTCATATCATAGCATACAAATTATGATGCATTCCCAAACCCAAACCTAATAAGCCATCCGCTACACTCCCCGCACCAACCTCGTACACCGTGGGGACTACTAAGTCGACCCTCCTTCCGCTACACTCCATATCGCGGTCTTAGGTCACCGCATTTGTGGTCTTAGGTCACCACATTCGGATATCGCGGTCTTAGGTCACCGCATTCAGACATCGTGGTCTTAGGTCACCACATTCGGATACCACAGCCTTAGGTCACCGTGTTCGTGGTCTTTGGTCACCACATTCACTTCCCTTTCAATAACCCGTATGCCCCATTTTGTAATATGCATTAATATGCCAAAGATCACATTCTTATTCTCATGTTACAAATAACATATTTCATATTCCTAGTAGGAGTAGGAAACGTACCTGAGTACTTAGTACCATAACATGGTACCTTAGCCACTTTCTTATTCTTATTATCACATATTTAATTAGACATAGCCATAAAACTTATTATGAAGTAGTGTGGGGTACACACTGATTTGCTTAACAATTTCCTTGAAATCCGAAATCGATCTACCGCTTAGATCCTTAATCCCTACATTTGATTAATCACTTACTAATTTAATAAGAAGCCATTCGGCCATAAATCCAAATCCTAGTAGGATTAGTATACTTAAACTTACCTTGTGCCGATTGGATTAAAAATCAAATCCCGAAAACTTGCTGAGTTCCTTCTTGAAATCGGCTAGCCACCAAAACTCCTAACTAGTTAGTTTTCGGCTTTTAAAACATATGAGAAATAGATCTAGAATACCAAACATGGCCTTAGCCGATTGTATTTAGACACTTACCTTGTGATTTCCAAATCTCGAAAGTATCCCTTGGTTATGGAGATGTCGAAACCTATAGGATATCTGTTAGATCCACTTCTAACATTTAAATCACCTTTTCATAGCCCTTGGCCGAATATGTACTTACCTTGGTTGGCTAGATCTCGAACTATCTCCCTTAAAAGTCAACACTAGCAAAGATCCCGAAATCTCTCCTTAATATTTCGGTCAAAGAATACAATAAGAATTAGAATTAGCCTTTAAGATTTCGACAAGTCCTTAAAGGAAAGAACAGAAATCAAACTTTGATCTTACCTTTATTTGAAGAAGACGATTGCACCTTTGTTCGAAACCCTTCAAAGATTCGGCTATGAATACTTGGAAGCTAGATGGCTATGGTTCAACTGAATTGAAAAGAGAGGGATTTGCTCTTAAGAAGAATCGGCAAGGGTGGATTTAGGGAGAAGAGGATTTCGGCTTGGCAAACATAAAGAGAAAGAAGAGAGTTTGCTAGGGGATTTTCGGCAGAGACTTAGTTGGGAAGAAAAGAAAATAGGTAGAATGGCCTCTCTTTTCCCCTAAATGATGAAATTACTAGGCCTAGTATCCCTTACTTGGCCATCACTCCTCTTATCTTTATCTCTTTATTTAAAATTAATAAGAATAATCTTCTAATTATCTCTTTGAAAATAATCAAAATAAATCACCATTTATCCACCCCTTAGCCGAAATTTAAAGAGAATAGGACTCTTTTCCAAATGCCTTGGTGCCGTCCAACTCTCTGCTTCTGGAAGCAAACTAAAACTTCTTTTATTTGCTTCCCTTATGACTCGAACTCAGGCCCAACACCCTTGCATGTGGTGCCATTTTCAGAGGCCCTAAATGGCATCTTCAGGCCACTTTTCCAAGCCTGTTTTTGTGTCAAATTTCACATACTTTTTCTCTTAAGGCCACCTTGCCTTAATTTCCTCTTTTAAACTTTAAAACTCGACATTTTCTAGGTCATTTCCTTTCATTTCCAAGTTTCCAAAAATTTTCGTTTCCCTCCTTTAACCTAACATTTCCTTACATTTCCAAGTTTCCAAAAATCTTGCATGTTTAGGGATTTTTCAAACTTTTGGGTTTAGGGAAAACCCAAAGCCAAGATATTTGGCTTTCACCTAGAAGACCCAAAAAAAAGCTTTGGGATAATAAATATAAATTTTTATTATATATATTTTTAGGATGAAATTATGAAAATTTTGGCTAGTCAAAGTAATTTAATTTTATGCTTTTATATGATAGCATGATGATATTTAAATTGACTGGAAAAAGTATGTTCATGCATATGTATGATAAGTATGCCATATAGTTAAGGAAAACAATGCCACATGTACTTGTCATGTCATCTTAATTATTAATTATTGAAACCAGAATTAAAAATCTTGCATGTTTTTAAAAGACCAAGTGGAAGAAAATTCCTAAATAAGACCTATGACCTCCATCTATGGTCTCTTGTGATGACATGACAAATTGTCGGCTTTAAGGTAGGTATTGTCATGTGGATTTCACTGAGGAGATTTCCTTAAAAAAGAAAGGTATCCTGTTATAGCGTATGACATTTTTTCGGCCTTGAGGTAAGTATTATCATGTGGAATTCACTAAAGATGTTTTCTTTTTTATAGAGGACAACTATTCATACATGTTACTCATTGAGATTGTTCCAATGCAACTCATTTGTGGTACATGTAATGTTAGATGTTGAGTTGACAGCTATACAGTCAAGATCATTCTAGTTAAGTAACTTCCCATGAAGCTCTACTTAAGTTAGAATGATGACTAAATGTAAAAAAAAAAAAATAGTATGTGTGGAAACCTAAGAGATTAGGTTCATGTAATATTTAGATGAAAATCCATGTTCTTACTAGGTGATTAAGATTGCTCCAAAGTGACTTAATTCAATGAGTGTAGGAATTATTGTTGCAACAACTTACAAATATTTTCAAGGTTTAAATGTAAGACACATGCATCATCATAATGCATACCATTTGTTACAAAAAGTTTTTCAAAAATTTTCTTAATACAAAGATATTAATGAATGAATATTTTATTTTCAGTTAAAAAATGACATCTACTCCCTTGCTAAACATACTTACTTAGAACAAGCTGAAAAAAAATAACTATAAGTAATTGAAAATGAATCTCATGATTATCCTGAGTTGTGAGAAACTCAACCAAACTAAGGCTAGAAATTGATGGAAAGAATATAATGAGATAGCTCATTGCTATATGCTGGAAAGCAAGACCAGTACTCTTTATAAGCAACTAGAGAGCCGTGATTATACTAAAGAGATATTAGATAAACTAGATGACATGTTTTGAGGCCAAGCTATCTTGGCTCGACAGTCTACTATAACTATTTTGGTGAATGCCCGGCAAAAACCTGATACTCCACTTGTAACATCCTGAAATTCGGGAATTTATGTTTTACATTATATCATGCGATAGGCTAGTTAAGAATGTTAATTGTGTATGTTAAGGGGTCCTAAGAAGGCTTGGGGTTGAGTTGGGCCTTAGCAAAATTTTTGTGTTTAAGCACTTAAGGGGGAGAAGGCAAGTGGCATCAAGACTTAAGGAAATAAGTGTGTATTTTGCTAGCACAAGAGGAGCTAGTAGTAGAGTGGTGTGGCGTCACATGAAGGGGCTTAAGGGGTGGAGTTCGAATCCCACCTATTGCAAATTTTTGGATTAATTTTTGTGCTTCTCTTCCAAAGTGTCGACCAAGATTTAAAGATGGTAATGAAGACTTTTTATTGAAGGAAAGAACACAAGGGAGAAGAGTAAGGAGAGAAACAAGGGAAGAATAAGGAAAGAAATAAAGGAAAAAGGTAAGAGAGGAAACGTGTTGGCCGATTTTGTGGAAGGTGTTTGGGAAAGAATTTTTTTTGGTCAACCTTGATCTTTTTGGTAAAGAGATGCACGATTTTAGTAGGGGGAATGAGGGAGCCGAATTTCCTATAGCTTTTTACAAAGTTTCGGTGCATGAGAGGCTTGTTTTCTTTTTTAGCATTTTTGGTGTCTTCTTTTCCAATTCTTTCCCTTTTGCTTGCCGAAACTCTAAAGCCAAAATTGTTCACCTTTCTCCTTTGTTGCCGAAACACTCATCTCATTTTGCTCATTTTCCCTTTGTTAGCCGAAACTATCTAGCACTCTTTTTCCATCTCTCCTTTTCTTTTTTCACCATTTCTTCAATCATTCTCTCTTCTTCTTAAACCAATATTTTGATGGCCGAATCTTACTTGATATTTTCTCTCTAAATAGCCGAAACTTTAATCACACTATTTCTTCTTCTTCTTGCTTGATTGGGCATTTCTTCCTTGACCGATTTGGGTAAGTGATTTCATCCTCTTCTTTTCATTTTCTTTTCTTAATGGCCGAATATGTGCCCTTATCTTTGGTTGGTTCACTAAACCGAAAGCATCACTCTCTCTACTACTCCCTCTTATCGTGATCATTTCTTTTTCGTAGTGTTCTAGTGGGTGGCCAAATATTCCATCCTTGCCGATTCATTTCTAGCCTTAAGCCCAATCGGTGGAAGTTGGATCTATTATTGTCAAGGTAAGGGATTTCTTCAAGGTTCATTTCGATATATCTCAATGCTTGGTTATTCTGTTAAAACGGA
Source organism: Gossypium sturtianum (assembly GCA_025698515.1). NCBI lineage: Eukaryota > Viridiplantae > Streptophyta > Magnoliopsida > Malvales > Malvaceae > Gossypium > Gossypium sturtianum. Next base: position 58,684,776 of record CM046952.1, read on the forward strand.
TCGATGGATTTGACTAATCGGTTATATTAGGGACTAAATCGCTCGTTCTTCTCTATTCGTTGATCCTTCGGAAGTAGTGGTAAGCCAAATCCTATCCCTAAACAACTACTCTCTCTCATAGTAGTATTTTACTGACCATGACTTTTTCAATGGAGGCAAGTGGTAACGATTTGAAAGGAAAAGCGATTGAAGGACAAAAAGGGAGTGGATTTGCAATTCCTACTCCTAAGTTCAAACGTAAGGCGGTATCGGCAGTTCGGGATTTCCCACCGGGTTGTGGACCATCATCCGGTGAGAATAGACAAATCGTGGTCGTTCACGATACTAAGGGTAAGCATTTCATTAGATCGTTAGATTTAGATATTTGGATTAAGACACCCTCTTTTTGTTGTTAATCGAGTATTATGGTGACATAGGTGCCGACGACCAAGAAGGTTTAGTCCTTACCGGAATCAGGTGTGTAATCTCACACCAAAATCCCGTTGATTCATGATTCACCATTATGATTGGATGAATAGATCGTTATTGTTTACAAGTCTAAAAATCGTAATATAGCATGAATCGAGTAATTGGCTTAAACGATGTTAATTCTAAGATCTGTCAAAACTGATATTAATTTATTAAATTACCAAAATGCCCCTATGGGCCGAATTACTAAAATGCCCCTATGGGCCGATTTACCAAAATGCCCCTATGGGCCGAATTACCAAAATATCCTAATGGGCTGATTTGCAAAAATGCCTTAAGTGGGCCGAATTATTAAATTGCTTTAATGGGCCAATTCACCAAAATTGTTCACTAGATTAATGGTTGTTATTTATATGTGGATATTTTATGTTATTATGTATGTTGCATCTTTACATATTGCATGGGATGGGAATAATTGTATGGAGAGTAGTGTAGCCTGGTGGCATTGCCACAATTCGTGTATTGTCGTGCTTAACTATGTTTTCGGTGGCTTGACCACGAAAATATTATAAATAGCAGCTTGACTACAAATAGGTGTGAGCGGCGGGGTGGGTTGACTTGATCCCCACAGGTGTGATTGGCTGGTCGGGGGTGTGATGGATGGATTGGGTTGGGTTGCATACATTTACTTCATTTAATTATTGTTATGTAAATGGGCTTCGGTCCAAGATGATACTATACGGGTTCAGGCCCAGTGGATGACGGTAAGGGGATTATACACTGAGTTCTTGTAACTCACCCCCTTCTTTCTTAATCCTTGTAGGTAATGCTCCGTAATGAGAACTTGGGCCCATGGATGACTCGGTGGAGGCCATACTTTGGAAATAATAATTTCGAATATTAGTAAACTACTTTTCTGCTTTATTTCATTATTTTTGCTCTTTTGGTTTAAGATGTAAAAAGGCCTCCGGGATATGTTTTAATTTGCTTTATGTTTTGACGTACTTAATATTTTTCTTGAATTATTTTAAATGGGAATTTTCTAAAATCATAAATAACATTTTTTTTCTTCTAAAATTAATTAACAAATGGTTTTCATAATAAATATGTACAAATAATTTAACTCGAAAATTTTCTCTCGAATATTCAACAATATTTTCAAAGGGCACGATTTTAGATTATTAGTTCAATTATCGATTCTTCAATCAACCTTCAAGATTAGTAGTATTTTTATCGAATATTTCTAATCAAATTCATTTTCTTAACTATAACCAAATAACACCTACTATTAGTAAGAATCACAAACTCTTTTCTTCATGTGACATGTCAGATCCGGTCATATCGCATGGGCCAGGTTTGGGGTGTTACACCAGTAAAATACCATATTATTACTCTTATGGGTTACTTTGATGAGGCCACGGATAATGAGGCCAATCTAGACCAGAACAAACAAATTGAAGTGGTGTTGAAATGCTTGACCAAAAACTTTGCATGCTTTAAGGTTGCATATAACCTTGGAGACAAGAAACTAAAGCTTGCACAACTCATGAAGGAGTTACAATCCTATGAGTTGGTGTTGAATGATAGTCAATCGGTCTGAAAAAGTAGAAGCTAACTTAGTGGTGCCTTCTTCCTCTAAAGGGAAGAGAAAGCATACTAAAAGAAACAAGGCTAAGTACTCTGGGTCACCTAATGTGGAAAGAAAGTGAACTAAGAAGCTTAAAGACTTATCTAAGTCTAAGTGTTTCTTCTGCAATAAGAAAAAAACACTTTAAGGCCAACTGCAAAGAGTGGACGAATTACCTAGCCACTAAGGGAAAATGAATAAAACTCTTTATGATAGAAATTTTCTTTGTGGAAAATTCGATATACTACTAGGTTATTAATTCTGGAGACACTAACCATGATGAATTTGATGTCATGATTGTTGAGATTAAACTATGAATGATTGAATTTTGATTTGTATATATATGTGTATGTGTGCATACATGCTTGATATAAATGTATATAATATTGAGATCTTAATATCATGATGAATTGTGTTATAATGGTGATAATCATAACAATAATACCCCGTTACTAAAAGCCATCGTTGTTAGGAAATCCAAGATGACAAAATAAATAATACGGACCATTACTAAAGCCATCATTGTTGGACGACCCTATAACGCCTGAATAATTTAAGTCTATTTTTGGTGAAATTTGGCACAAATGTATATCTGCTTCAGTGGTTGAGTGTTATGGGTGTGTGTTTGAGGTCTTGGGTTCAAGTCCCACTTTTGGAAATTTTGTTATTTTTTATCCTAGCCTTATCCCTGCTGGGTGGGCTTTTGTAATATTGTTTGTAAGCTCATATCAGAATGAGCCTGCTGGTTCGAGTGGTAAGGAGTTAGTGTGTTAGAGGTCCTGTGTTTGAATCCCTGCGTGAGCGTGGGTGATAATTTTTGATTCAATTGTGTGATAGAGGTTCGGTGATTACATTAGATAGGTAATTTTCATATGTTTTTCTTGAGGAGTTACTGGGTTTACCTCTGAATCGAGAAGTTAAGTTCAGTATGGAGCTTCTACCGGGTACAGCTCCGATGTCCATCGCTCCATACCGTATGGCACCGAAGGAGCTTACAGAGCCTAAGGCTCAACTTCAAGAGCTTTTAGATCGTGGTTTCATCCGTCTTAGTGTGTCTCTGTAGGGGGCACCGGTTCTGATGTGTCTTTAACTAACTATGACCACAATAAAGGCAAGCGCACCTATCGTTTAATAGTATAGTTATGGTAAGACCAGAAATATAATATCCACAAGGACCAAGAGTACTAGTAATTACTATCCTTTTATTATCTAGCCTAAAAATTGGAGTGATTTCTTTTTAAACTAAAACTAATTAATTAAAACACGATAAAGAATGAATTAGGAAAATACTTTTAGACAACTTATGTGATGGAGGCAATACCTAAGGAAGTATCCACCTAGACTTCACTTATTACTTTTGATTCATATGATTTATTCACTTGACTTAATCCGTAGAAATCCCTGATTTATGTTAATATCTCTCTCGAGACTAAAACAACTAACTCTAGGTTGATTAATTGAAATCTCTTTCTAATTAAAACCCTTATTGTCGCATTAACTCGATCTATGGATTCCCTTATTAGATTTGACTCTAATCCGGCAGATTTTCGTCGCCCTATTTCTAGGGTTGCGATCAACTCTGCTTAATTACATTGATCTACTCTTAAATAGGGACTTTTGCTCCTCTAAATAAGCACATTCGACTTGAATTAATAACCTGAATTATCAAGACAAGAATAAGAACTCACAATCAAGAATAAGAACAAGTATTTATCTTATAAATCAAATAATAATAAGATCTGTCATAGGTTTCATCCCCTCAGGTATTTGAGAGATTTAGTTCATAATGATAGAGGGAAACATCATAGAATAGGAAAAACAACAAAACATAAGAAAACCCAAAAACTTCAAGAGAAATTAATAGGAGATCTTCAGTCTTAATGGAGATCCTTCTTCCGAGCTGCTCCCGATGGCTGTCTTCGAGTATTTTCTGTCTTCTACTCTGCATATTCTCTTAGGTTACCCCCTTGGGTGTTTATATAGGCTTTGGAACGTCTTTCTTGGCCCACAAGTAGCCTATTCCGAATAGAATTAAGCTAAGGTATGGCAGGGACACGCCCGTGTGACACGCTCGTGGTGGATTCCTTCGACCGTGCTCACTTCTGCTCGCCACACACGGCCGTGTGGTCTGCCCGTGTACGTTGGTCCACGCCGTGTTCAATTCTGCTCGTGACACACGACCATGTTTGATAGTCCAGGCTGTGTTGATTTCTATGGTAGGCCCGTTTTGCCCCTTTTTGTCCTGTTTCTCGTTCTTTTCGACTCCCTAAGCTCTCCTGAGTATAAAACATGAAATTAAGGGATTAGGAGCATCGAATTCATCAAATCTAATGAAAATTCATCCAAAAATAAGCCAAGCATGGATTTAAAATATGTATAAATTATGGTTTATCAAATATCCCCACACTTAAGCCTTTGCTTGTCCTCAAGCAAAATCCTCAACTCACAATTAAAATTAACTTCCTCAATTCATAATTTTCATCAATAATGTCTCATCATAATTCATAGATAATTCATACATTGATAACTTAACTAAAAGAGTTCTAAAGATTCAAACAATCCAAGTCAAAAAATTTTATAGCACGAAAACATAGGTGTTTCCCCTTACCTAAATAATCACCTTTAATTCAAAATCGACAAGAATTAACATCCTCACTAAAGATTCACTCAAATCACTCAAAGTGTTTAAGGTTTAAATTAAGCACTCAAAAGTCAAACATGAAAAGTTATTACCATAGGCTTGCATGAAAATCAAATCTCCACCACTATAAAATGAGATGATACACAAATCAAAAGGTCCTTAAAAGGGTTGTAATAGGGCTTGGGTTAAAGGTGTGGATAAAGGCTGAAAAGGAGGGTTAAAAATCGAGATTGAATTGATAATTTACCTAACTAGAAAAATAAACTAATATTGAATAATTACAATGATTGAAAACTTATCAATAACACGAGCTTCTTCTAAAAATGTAAAATTAACTGCTTAAGCTCAAATAACCAAGAACTAATAATGAATAAATTTCCAACTTTTTTATTTTTTTATTTTTATTTTTTTAGAATAAGAACAAGTACATGATAAAAGATGAATTTAACCATTGAAATAAAGAATGTAGTTAGGCAAGTGATCAAATCAAATCTCGACAAAAGGGTAGTCAAGAAAAATGGGGATAACAAATCAAATAACTGGGTTTCGAGTTAATATTAGTGGTATATTAAGAAATGGTTGATTATGCTTCAAATGGGTTCACTATGGGTTAATTATGAAGGTAGGCTTTTAATGGAGTTAGTGGGTTAAATCCTAGGTGCCTTTATCATCTCGGTATATCAAATCAAATGTGTGGTCTCGACATGTATAATTGAAGCAAGTTCTAGAATAACAAATCAATATTGACACACTCATAACCAATAAAGTGAGCACGAAAATAATATGCACTAAAAGGCTCAAAAATCTCACAAAAATTATGGTTTTTGATATAAACTTGCAAATTTCAAACTTCAAAGTAATATTTAAATTTAGGAAACCAACCTAATAAATTTTTAATTCTGAAGATAGACTTATCATGCTTGATTCTCTAATGTCTTAAAGTTTAAACCATCAATGCACAATTACCTATGACTTAATCCAAAACATATCATTAAAAATCATAAATCAATAAAAGTTTCATTATAATAGTAATATGAGAAAATTACTTAAGACAAGATATCATTCAGGGATTTTCTGGTAATGAAATCAATAACCTCCCCATACTTCAGATGTACATTGTCCTCAATGTACAAAGATACGTAATGACAAATAGTAAGAAAATCATAAGATAGGGAGGGAAGTGAAACTTCCTGAATTTTGGATGGAGTCAAAGAAAGGAAACGGTGTAAAGTTGGGCAGGGATGGTGGATACTCTGGTGGTGGTGGGGTTGTTCCGTAATAGCCCCTTGAACCTAAATTAAAGAAATCAAAATATAATAATATAAATTAAAGACAAGAAAGATAAAATGAAAGAATTTAAAAATGAAAAAAAAGAAAAAGAAAAAATAAATGGACTCAAAGGTCCTTGTCTTGTCGAATTAATGAAGTGGTCGACATGAACTTATGTAGAGTGGTCGCGCACGGAGAGACTGTGCCAGGATCCTTTCACTTTTTCGACATGGGGATGGTGGCCTTGGTCTTGCCTGTAGTATTAGTCATTGTGTATGATGGCATGGATGGTGGTTGGTGTGGTGGCGGTGTAAAGAAGGAATAAGGGAAAAGGGGAAAAGGGAAAAGAAGGGAGAAAGATAATGGGAAAGGAAAAAGAAGAAGGGGGTTTTCGGGATGGGGGAGAAGTGGAAAAAATGGAGTAAAGTGAAGTAAGTGGAGTGAGGAGGCGGTGGCCGGTGGTGAAAAGGGAGAAAAGCTGTGGTGGCTAGGGTTGAGGAGGAAGGGATATGGGGGGAGAAAGTGAACAGAAAACGAGGTTTAAATAGAAATTGGGGCACATGGTCGTGGCCCACGCCCATGTTGATTGATCAGTATCGACCACAGCCTAATAGGCATGGGCGTGTCGCACGCCTGTGTGCTTTACTCAGTAGTGCCCCCGGTTTGAGGACACGGGCGTGTCGCACGCCCGTGTCACTTACTCAGTATCGACCACAGATGCATCGTACGACCGTGGCAATTTATCGCAGCCTGTGTTCTTTGGTCAGGTTCGACGATGGCCTCCGCCACGCCAATGTGCCTCCTAGTGGTGTCCACACGGCCACGGCTACGCCCGTGTGCAAGGCCGTGTGGTAGGGGAAATCTGTGCCTAAAACATGAACGAAAGTGAAAACAAACTAATTAATAAGGTTAGTACTCGGGTTGCCTCCCGAGAAGCGCTTGTTTGGAGTCCTAAGCTAGACTTCCATCGTATTCGCATAGTCATGGTGGTTCGAGGAGTTGAAAATCCTTATTCCTGCTACCAAGTTCATTAAGATAAGGTTTTAGACGAGTACCATTTACCTTGAAGGTGCCGAATTGAGAATGAGTTACCTCGACTGTACCGTATGGGAAAATATCAAGTACCGTGAAAGGGGTTGTTCCATTAGGTTCAGAAGTGGCAATACGAGGATCGGTTGCATCTAACAGTACCTGATCTCCAACCTTGAAGTAATTTGCTTTTCCTTTAAGCTCGTCATGGAGTTGCCTCGATTTCGCTGCGTGTGATCTTGGTTTCTCCTTGGCATGTGTCCTCCATTCGTCTAGTTCATCGATCTGAAGCCTTCGCTCCTCGTAAGTTATTTCATTGTTGGTACGAGGACTAGGATGTGGCTCAGTTGTGTATTTTCGAGGTACTTACCGAATGGTTATTAATAGAATTTATGTACTCACCTTTATTACTCGACGTCCTAACTGAGTCACGAGCCTGAAGAGTGATCGTTTCGTCACCTACACGAAGTGTGAGCTCACCTGTACCAACATCAATTCTAGTTTTAGCAGTTGCTAAACAGGGTCGCCCTAAAGTTAAAGGTGTGTTACTGTCCTCGTCCATGTCTAGAACAACAAAGTCAACTGGGAAAATAAATTTATCAATTTTTACAAGTACATCCTCAATAATTCCCCTAGGAAATCTAATAGTTTTATCTGCGAGTTGAATACTCATCCTAGTTTGTTTAGGTTTCCTAATACCTAGTTGCTTAAACATTTTATAGAGCATGACGTTAATACTTGCCCCTAAATCAGTTAAAGCGTGTTTAATATTTAAACTACCAATTAAATAAGGAATAGTAAAACTCCCTGGATCCTTTAATTTATCGGGTAGTTTATTCTATAAAATGGCTGAGCAAACTGCGTTTAACTCCACGTGCGACGCATCATCTAACTTTCGCTTGTTTGCTAGAAGCTCCTTCAAGAATTTTACTAAATTGGGCATCTGCGAAAGAGCTTCAATAAACGGTAAGTTAATATGTAATTTCTTTAGAAGTTTAAGGAATTTACCGAATTGTTCATCTGTGTGGTCTTTCTTTGTCGCGTTAGGGTATGGTACACAAGGTACATACTCTTTACTTACCGATGTTAGTGTATTGTGGCTTTCCCCACCCTTACCTTTACTTACCACAGGTTCTTGCCTCGGTTCAGATTCAGATTCTACTAACCCTTCTTCGTCGCGCACCGTGATGGCATGGAGTTGCTCCCTTGGGTTAGTTTCAGTGTTGCTTGGCAGGCTGCCTTGTGGTCGTTCAGAGATCAGCTTGGCAAGCTGACTTATTTGGTTTTCAAGTCCTTGAATCGTTGCCTGTTGGTTTTTGAGTGCAGTTTCGGTGTTTTGGAAACGCGTTTCTGACACCGAGATGAATTTAGTAAGCATCTCCTCAAGGTTCCACTTTTTCTCCTGTGGGTAGGGTTGTTTTTGAAAGCCTGGAGGGGGTTGTTGTCTCTGATTTCCTTGACCACCCCACGAAAAATTTGGGTGGTTCCTCCAACCTGGATTGTAAGTGTTACTATAAGGGTTATTTTGAGGTCTAGAATTATTACCCATATAGTTCATCTGTTCGCTTTCTATGCCAGAGTTGTAGGATGAATATTCTGTATTGCTCATTCCTCCTCCATTCGTATCGCACTGCATCACTGGATGTACCTGCGAAGAACCACATAAACCATCAATTTTTTTACTTAGAAGCTCTACCTGGTTTGATAGCATTGTCACTACGTCGAGGTTGAAAACTCCGGTGGCTTTTGTCGGCTTCGTCCTCATAACTTGCCACTGATAGTTATTCAGTGACAGCTCTTTAATGAATTCGTAAGCCACCTCAGGAGTTTTGTTATTCAGGGTTCCACCGGCGGCTGCATCTATCAGTTGCCTAGTTGAGGGGTTCAAACCATTGTAAAAGGTTTGAACTTGTAACCATAGAGATAACCCATGGTGTGGGCACCTTCTCAACAAATCATTGTATCTCTCCCATGCGTCGTAAAGCGTTTCTAAATCCATCTTCATAAAAGAAGAGATATCATTCATCAATTTAGCCATTTTAGCTGGCGGAAAGTATTTTAATAAAATTTTTTCGGTCATCTGTTCCTGTGTAGTGATTGATCCTCGTGGTAACAAGTTCAACCACTATTTAGCTTTGTTCCTCAACGAGAAGGGAAACAATCGAAGGTGAATGGCATCGTCAGAAACGCCATTAATCTTGAAAGTGTCGCAGAATTCTAGAAAATTTGTCAAGTGATTGTTTGGGTCCTCATCCTGCAAACCATCAAACTGAACAAACTGCTGAATCATCTGAATAGTGTTAGGTTTCAGTTCAAAATTATTTGCAGCAACGGCAGGTCTAACAATACTTGATTCAGTTCCTGTTAAATTAGGTTTAGCATAATCATACATAGTGTGAGGAGCAGGGTTCTGATTTACTGGATTTGCAGCGACCACAGGAGGTAGCAGATTATTTTGGGGATCAGCCATCTTCTCAGTATTAGTGATATCGTTCTCTTGTTCTTCTTGTATGTATTGTAAACTTCGCCTTATCTCTCTTCAGTTTCTACGAGCTGTACTCTCAATCTCACTGTCGTAAAGTAAAGGTCCTGACGGGTTTCTTCTAGTCATAAACTAGAGACTCCTGCCAGAAGCAAGAAAGAGAAAATTAATAAAAGTAAAAATAAAAATAAAAATAAATTGCAATAAAATAAAAATGACTAAAGTAATAAAAATTTAGTGTTCCTAATATCTTAGTCCCCGGTAACGGCGCCAAAAACTTGATGTGTCTCTAACTAACTATGACCACAATAAAGGCAAGCGCACCTATCGTTTAATAGTATAGTTATGGTAAGACCGGAAATATCATATCCACAAGGACCAAGAGTACTAGTAATTACTATCCTTTTATTATCTAGCCTAAAAATTGAAGTGATTTCCTTTTAAAATAAAACTAATTAATTAAAACACGACAAAGAATGAATTAGGAAAATACTTTTAGACAACTTATGTGATGGAGGCAATACCTAAGGAAGAATCCACCTAGACTTCACTTATTACTTTTGATTCATATGATTTATTCACTTGACTTAATCCGTAGAAATCCTTGATTTATGTTAATATCTCTCTCGAGACTAAAAACAACTAACTCTAGGTTGATTAATTGAAATCTCTTTCTAATTAAAACCTTTATTGTCGCATTAACTCGATCCATGGATTCCCTTATTAGATTTGACTCTAATCCGGCAGATTTTCGTCGCCCTATTTTTAGGGTTGCAATCAACTCTGCTTAATTGTGTTGATCTACTCTTAAACAGGGACTTTTGCTCCTCTGAATAAGCACATTCGACTTGAATTAATAACCCGAATTATCAAGACAAGAATAAGAACTCACAATCAAGAATAAGAACAAGTATTTATCTTATAAATCAAATAATAATAAGATCTGTCATAGGTTTCATCCCCTCAGGTATTTGAGGGATTTAGTTGATACTGATAGAGGGAAACATCATAGAATAGGAAAAATAACAAAACATAAGAAAACCCAAAAACTTCAATAGAAATTAATAGGAGATCTTCAGTCTTGATGGAGATCCTTCTTCCGAGCTGCTCCCGATGGCTGTCTTCGAGTATTTTCTATCTTCTACTCTGCGTATCCTCTTAGGTTACCCCATAGGGTGTTTATATAGGCTTTGGAACGTCTTTCTTGGCCCACAAGTAGCCTATTCCGAATAGAATTAAGCTAAGGTACGGCAGGGACACGCCCGTGTGACACGCCCGTGGTGGATTCCTTCGACCGTGCTTGCTTCTGCTCGCCACACACGGCCGTGTGGTCTACTCGTGTACGTTGGTCCACGCCGTGTTCAATTCTGCTCGTGACACACGGCCGTGTTTGATAGTCCAGGCCGTGTTGATTTCTAAGGTAGGCCTGTTTTGCCCCTTTTTGGCTCGTTTCTCGTTCTTTTCGACTCCCTAAGCTCTTTTAAGTATAAAACATGAAATTAAGGGATTAAGAGCATTGAATTCATCAAATCTAATGAAAATTCATCCAAAAATAAGCCAAGCATGGGGTTAAAATATGTATAAATTATGGTATATCAGGTTCTGTTTGTAAGGAAAAAGGATGGTACCATGAGGATGTGCATCAACTACCGTCAGTTGAATAAACTGACTGTGAAGAATAAGTACCCACTTCCGAGGATCGATGATTTGTTTGATCGGTTCTGAGGGGCTTCATTATCTCAAAAATAAATCATCGTTCTGGGTATCATCAGCTTAGAGTTAAGGAAGCTGATATTCATAAGATGGCATTTAGGACTCGTTATGGGCACTACGAGTTCCTAGTTATGCCGTTTGGTTTGACGAATGCTCCGGCTGCATTCATGGATCTGATGAACTGAGCTTTTCAGCCATATCTGGAACTGTTCGTCGTAGTCTTCATCGACGATATTCTGGTGTAATCTAAGACTGAGGATGAGCATGATGAGCATCTTAGAGTAGTGCTTTAGATACTCTGAGAGAAATAGCTCCACGCTAAGTTGAGTAAATGTGAGTTCTGGTTGCGAGAGGTAACATTTCTAGGGTATGTTGTTTTTACTGAGGGGATCCAAGTTGATCCTAGAAAGATTGAGGCTGTGCTTGATTGGAAACAGCCTAGGAATGTCTCTGAGATCCGTAGTTTTCTGGGTCTAGTAGGTTATTATCGGAGGTTTGTTGAGGGGTTCTCACTAATTGCAGCTCCTCTAACTAAGCTTCTTCGCAAGAATGTTTCTTTCGTCTAGACTGATGTGCAACAGTCGAGCTTCGAGAAGCTCAAGTCTATTGTAACACCCTTAACCCGTATTCATAATCGAACTACGATTACGAGGTATTACCGATCGAATCACATGGCTGAAGACATGCCTGTGTGCCAAGCCCGTGTGCAACACTAACTTGATTCACATGGCCTGTCACACGCCCGTGTGTCTGGCCTGTGTGCAAGTCTGACTTGCTTCGAATAGGGACAGTGAAGGACATAGTCGAGACACATGCCCGTATGCTCACCCGTGTGGGCAATTATGGGCCAACTACAAGGCCAAATTGCCACCCAATTTAGGTCATCCCTACATGTTCAATTCCAACATCCAATAACATACAAATCATTCACCATCTCAAATACAAAATCAAGTACAAAAAATACCATTTCTATTTCACCAAAGCATACCATAATGGTGATAAACCATAATTTACACATATTTTAACCCCATGCTTAGCTTACTTTTGGATGAATTTTGATTGAATTTGATGAATTCGATGCTCCTAATCTCTTAATTTCATGTTTTATACTCAGGAGTGCTTAGGAAGTCGAAAAGTACGAGAAATGGGCCAAAAAGGGGCAAAACGGGCCTACTTAGGAAATCAACACGGCCTGGACCATTGGACACGACCGTGTGTTTCAAGCAAGGATCAACTACGGCCTGGACTATCAACCACGGGCAGATCACACGGCCGTGTGTGGCGAGCAGGATCGACCACGACCAAGGGAGGCCACCACGGGCGTGTCACACGGGCGTGTCCCTACTGAAATCAAGATGAATTCTATTCGGAATGGGATACTTTTGGGCCAAGTAAGGCATCTCAAAGCCTATATAAACACCCTAGGAGGCAACTTAAAAGGAGAGCTCGACAAGACGTCGAATAGACGCCTAGTAGAAGGAGAAAATACTCCAAGACAGCCGTCGGGAACAGCTTAGGAGACGGATCTCCATCAAGACTGAATATCTCCCATCGAGTTCTTTAGGAGTTTTTTGGGTTTTCTTATGTTTTGTTGTTTTTCCTCTTTTATTATGTTTCCCTCTTCTAGTATGAACTAAACTCCCTAAATACCGAGGGAGGTTGAAACCTAGATGAATCTTATTATTATTTGATTTATGAGATAAATACTTGTGCTTATTCTTAATTGTGAGTTCTTATTCTTGTTTTGATAATTCAGGTTATTGATTCAAGTCGAATGTGCTTATTCAAAGGGAGCAAAGTCCTGTTTAAGAGTAAATCAACACAATTAAGCGGAGTTGATTGCAACCCTAGACATAGGGCGACGAAAATCTGCTGGATTAGGGTCAAACCTAATAAGGGAATCCATAGATCGAGTTAATGTGACAATAGGGGTTTTAATTAGAAAGAGATTTCAATTAATCAACCTAGAGTCAGTTGTTAGTAGCCTCGAGAGAGGTATTAATATAATTTAGGGATTTCTACGGATTAAGCCAAGTGAATAAATCGCATGAATCAAAAGTAATAAGTGAAGTCTAGGTGGATTCTTCCTTAGGTATTTCCTATCTCTTATAAGTTGTCCAAAAGTATTTTCCCAATTTACTCTCTGTCGCGTTCATAGTTAGTTAAATTAGTTAGTTAATTTTAGATTAAAGGTAAATCCCCTTAATTATTAGGCTAGATAATAAAAATATAGTTAATACTAGTACTCTTGGTCCTTGAGGATACGATATTCCGGACTCACCACAGCTTGTAACACCCCTAACCCGTATCCGTCGTCGGATTAGGGTTACGGGCATTACTAAACCTCATATTAAACAATAAGCTTTACAAGACCAATTACTACATCCATAGTATACCATTTCTTAGAATCATGTATAAAATGTACATTCCATTAAAACTCAAGTCATCAACTTGCGTAATAATAATATCACTCACATCATCTCATATCCAATTTCAACCAATAAACGAACCATTATTCACATAGTCATTTATAATACAATAGCCAAATTCGTAAATGATTCTTGACAATTTATATATGTATATATATATAACAAGTGATTACCAAACATTCATGCATATATCAATAATATACAATTATTACACTTTTAATCATGTACACTTTCCATTTCAATTTCACAAAGGTTTATTCGATTCATCAGGTTGTCACAAATTTATTTCTCTATTAACTCAATATGAGATAATATTCAAACTAACACTATAAGTATATAAAAAAATCATTCATTTATACCATAAGCACAACCATGCCAAACATAATCTCATGAAACCGCACTTACTAAATCAAAGTTTATAACATAATTGGCTATGCTCACCAAAACAACATTTCAAACTTAGTTTAAAAAAAAAAAAAAGAAACCCCAACCCAAAAGTATAGCCATTTTCATATGGCCATAATACATTCATTTAACTAATAAATAGATTAACTCAAAATGGTTTAACCTATACATGCCATACACTTAAAGTCATACAAAAAGGGGTACCAAAATATCGTTGATAGTGTGATGAGCTTCTAACACGATCCCCGAGCACGAGATAAACTTCCCAAAGAAATCTACTATACAGAAGTAATGGCATTCAAAGTAAGCTACCAAAGCTTAATAAGATTTAAGTAGTTCATAAGCAATTAAACTAATACCAGATTTCACAACCAACTTCCTTGTCATGCTCTAGCCGAATAACCAAGTGTACTAAAATAAATTCATAGTAAACACCTATGTATAATTATTCTTATATCCACGTGATACGTCACCATTCCATGTTAACTAATTCTCATACATCCCTTCCACTAGCCGAATCTTATGCTTCCATTTCTAACTTTCATAATTTTAAGATTTTGCAAGTACATAACACATACCTTTAATTTCTTCCCTTCCATGCATTACATATGATATTATATATGATTCTTCCTATATACATAACAACATTAGCAACTAAAATTCAATTAACGAACCTCTTACCTGTACATTCAATGGTAGAATAAAATTTAGTAACGTATCGCACACTAAGTGCCGTTACTCAACACTTCTCGTAACGTATCGCTCACATAGAGCCGTTACATAACACTTCTCGTAACGTATCGCTCACATAGAGCCATTACTTAACACTTCTCGTAACGTATCGCTCACATAGAGCCGTTACTTAACACTTCTCGTAATGTATCGCTCACATAGAGCCGTTACTTTAATAATTCGTACACATAGTGCCTTATGACCGGTATCGCACACTTAGTGCCCGGATATGTACCCATATACTCAATGCCGGTTAATAAGCATATAAATTGTTTAACTTCAAAAATATGAATTCCCAACATGTAAAATTAACCATTAACCATGTAATATATTGAAATGAATCCATACCTCAATTCAACACCTTGTATTCGGCCAAATTATAAATCATGCAATAATATTATAATTACATATCAGCAAGCCAAAATTTGATATTCCTCAACTATAATCCACATTAGCATTTCAACGAAAAATTATTCATCCAAAATTTTGAACCAAAGTACCACATAATAATAAGCATTCAACCAACTAGGACTTTGCATCAAATATTTCCCTTCACATTCGGCACAAAGACATTTCATACATACCTAAAATTCAGATTAATGCACATATTTATAAGAAGCATAAGTTTAAATTAAATTACTTAAACCTTACCTCGGATAACAACGGCTAATGCTTCTCGATTAATCGTTCAACTTAGCTTTTCCCTTATCCAACCCTTTTTCCTTTGAATCTTGATCTAAACAATTCAATTAAAATCTCTTAAAAACATTTCCATTCAATTTGATCCATAAACACACAAATTATCAAATTTACGAATTTATCCCTAACTTTTACAATATGCACAATTTAGTCCCTAATGCCAAACTCAACAATTACTCAAAATTTGATTAGCTACCCTCAAAGCCGAATACTCACAAGGACTTTATAAGTCCATAAATTCAATAAATTTTTCAATTTAACCCTTCACTAAATAATTTTAGCAAAATAATACCCCAAATTTGTTACTCTCTTCAAGACTCAAAATGAAAGATGTTCATCTAGCTCTAATCTTAATTTAATATAAAGGAATTCATCATATAACTCAACTCATCTTCCATGGCATTTCTCACATACATGACTATTGCACAAAATTAACAAGTGGGTTTGAAAATAGAATAAATAATAACCACAAAAATGCACAAATTATTAAAATTTAAAAGCTTGAACTTACCTAATCAAGCTTATCCCTTGCCGAAAACCTTTAGAGTTTTTCTCCCCCTTTTTCTACCTTAGTTTCGGCCAACAACACCAAAAAGATGAACATGCATTTCCTTTGTCTTTTGTTTTATTAAAATATACAAATTTAATATATCATAATTATTAATAATATTATTTTTCACCTTTAAACTAATATAAAATGTTTAATGGATGCATGTTGTCTTCCACTAACAACTAAAATGAGTATTTTGCAATCCAAGGCCACAAATTAAAGGAAGCAAATTAATTTAATCCCTCACTTTAGATAAAGGCTTCTTTCCCTTGACTAAAATTAAACATCCCAACAAACGAATTAACCTACCACAATTTAAGACATAATCAAACACATAACATAAATATTAAATAAATAAAAATAAAATTTTTCTAACTCGGATTCGTGGTCCCGAAACCACCGTTCCGACCAGGGTCGTATTTGGGCTATTACAACTCTCCCCCCTTATTAAATTTTCATCCCCGAAAATTTCTTACCAGCGAATAAATGTGGGAAACGTTCTTTTATTAATTCTTCGGTTTCCCAAGTTGCCTCCTCAATTCCATGCTTATGCCACATTACTTTTACCAACGATATCTTTTTATTATGCAACTCTTTTACTTCACGAGCTAAGATGCGTATCGGTTCTTCCTCGCAAGTCAAATCGTCTAAGCATTGACACATGGAAGACATTATGAATCTTATTTAATTCAGGTGGCAACAAAAGTCTATACGCAACCGGCCCAATTCGCTCAACAACTTCATATGGTCCAATGAATCGCGGGCTCAATTTTCCCTTACGGCCAAATCTAAGTATCTTTTTCCACGGTGATACCTTTAAAAACACACGATCACCCACTTGAAACTCTATATCCTTACGGTTTAAGTCTGCATACGAGTTCTGACGATCTGATGCAACTTTCAAATTTTCTCGAATTACTCTAACTTTCTATTCTGTCTCCCTGATCAAATCAACCCCGTGTATTTTGCCCTCACCTAACTCAGTCCAATACAGTGGTGTACGACATTTCTGACCGTATAAAGCTTCGTAGGGTGCCATTTTAATACTCGATTTAAAGCTATTGTTGTACGCGAATTCAATTAAAGGTAAGTATCGTTCCCACGTACCTTGAAACTCGAGAATGCAACATCTCAACATATCTTCGAGTATTTGAATTACACGCTCGGATTGACCATCCGACTGAGGGTGAAAAGCTGTACTAAAGTGTAACTTGGTACCCAACGCATCTTGTAGTTTCTTCCAAAATCACGATGTGAACCTCGAGTCTCTATCTGAAACAATAGAGACAGGTACTCCGTGTAACCGTATGATCTGAGATATGTACAACTCAGCTAATTTATCAAGTGAGAAATCAGTACGTACCGGAATAAAATGAGCTGATTTCGTCAATCTATCAATAATAACCCAGATTGAATCTTTCTTACTCGGTGTCAAAGGAAAACTCGATACGAAATCCATAGTGACTCTATCCCACTTCCACTCAGGTATCATAATTGGCTAAAGTAGTCCCGATGGCACTTGATGCTCAGCTTTCACTTGTTGGCATACTAAACACTTCGATACATAATCCGAGATGTCTCGTTTCATACCGTGCCACCAATAATGATGTTTCAAATCGTTATACATCTTCGTGCTACCCGGATGAATCGACAATCTACTACTGTGAGCTTCCTCACAAATCATTCGAATCAATTCAGGATTCTTCGGTACACACATTCGATTCTTGAACCGTAAACATCCTTCGCATCAATTTGAAAATCAAATCCATTACTCGAGCCACAATGGCTTTTCTTTATTTTTAAATCATCATCAACTTCTTGGGCTTCTCGAATCTGCTGCTCAAACAATGGTCTCACTTTCAACTTAGAAATAATCGCACCATCCTCATTCATAGCTATATTTGCATTCATTGCGCGAAGAGCAAATAGCGACTTGCGGCTAAGTGCATCAACAACTACATTAGCCTTTCCCGGGTGATAATCAATCACGAGCTCGTAATCTTTCAACAGTTCCAACCATCGTCGCTGCCTCAAATTCAGATCCTTTTGAGTCATTAAGTACTTAGACTTTTATGATCCGAATAGACGTGGAATTTCTCACCGAAAAGATAGTGTCGCCATATCTTCAAAGCAAAGACTATAGCGGCCAACTCGAGGTCGTGAGTCGGATAATTCCTCTCATGCGGTTTTAATTGTCTCGAAGCATAGGCAACAACTTTACCCTCCTGCATCAATACACAACCGAGTCCGTTTAACGATGCATAACTAAAAATAACAAACTCTTTACCCGACTCTGGTTGAACGAGCACTAGAGCTTCCGTTAACAAGGTCTTCAGTTGATCAAAACTCTTCTGACACCTTTCTGACCATTCAAATTTAAGATCTTTCTGTAACAGCTTGGTCATCAGCGATGCTATCATAGAAAACCCTTTCACGAAGCGTCTATAATATTCGACAAGTCCTAGAAAGCTACGAACCTTAGAAACATTCTGCGGAGGTTTCCAATCAAGTATAGTCGAAATCTTACTCGAGTCAGCCCGAATACCCGATGCTGAAATGACATGCCCCAAAAAGCTAACTTTTTTCAACCAAAATTCACATTTACTGAATTTTGCGTACAATTGCTTGTCACGCAAAATCTGCAACACTAGCCTCAAATGCTCAGCATGCTCGGTTTTGTCACGCGAATAAATCAGTATATCATCTATGAATACCACTACAAATCGATCTAGATACGGTCTGAATACTCGATTCATCAGATCCATGAAAACTGCAGGGGCATTAGTGAGCCCAAACGGCATCACCAAAAACTCATAATGACCGTATCTTGTCTGAAAAGCATTCTTCGGTATGTCTGATTCCCTAACTGGAAGCTGATAATATCCTGAACTCAGATCAATTTTCAAGAACATCGAGGCTCCCTTTAGTTGATCGAATAAATTGTCGATGCGCGGCAACGGGTATTTATTCTTCACGGTCACCTTATTGAGCTGCCGATAGTCAATGCACATTCTCAAAGTTTTGTCTTTCTTCTTCACAAACAGAACGGGCACACCCCAGGGAGAGAAGCTCGGTCTGACGAACCCTCTATCTGTCAAATCTTGCAACTGAGCCTTCAATTCTTTGAATTCCGTCGGTGCCATTCTATACGGAGCTATTGAAATCGGGGTGGTCCCTGATACTAGCTCAATTTCAAACTCTACCTCACGGACGGGTGGCAATCACGGTAATTCTTCCAGAAACACATCTGGATACTCACGAACAACTGACACAGCTTCAATATTCTTTTTGGTTACCTTGCTATCAATCACATACGCAAGATACGATTTACAACCCTTTCTCAAATACTGTCGAGCCAACATTAAAGATATCACAGCAAGTAGTCCATTCAAATCCGCAGACTTTATTCGTACGATCTCTTTATTTTGACATCTCAACTCAATAGTCTTTCGTCTGCAATTCACTACTGCATCAAGAACAGTCAACCAATCCATACCGAAAATAATGTCAAACTCATAAAAAGGTAATAGCATCAGATCCGCTGGAAAACACATATCTCGAATCATCAAAAGGCAGTTCTTGCACACTTTATCCACTAATACACATCGACCCAGGGGGTTTGAAACCCGAATTACAAACTCAGTAGACTCAACAGGTAGAGTCCTACTAGATACTAAAGTTTCACACACATACGAATAAGTTGAGCCGGGATCAATCAAAGTAGTTACACTAGCATCAAAAAGTGTGAAAATACCGGTAATGACGTCTGGAGCTGAGGCCTCCTCTCTAGCACGGATGCCGTAAGCTCTAGCTGGTACACGGGCATCTGATCGCACGATTGCATCTGTAGCCCCCCTCTGTATACCACTCCTACCTCCCCCCAAAACGAGATGGTCTTCCTCGAGCTGTAGTGCTGCTCGGTCTCGTACTCTGAACAGTACCCCTTTCAGCGGTCTCCGGGCAATCTCGAATGAAGTGATCCTGCGAGCCACACTTATAATAAGTGCGAGAAATAGATTTACCCCAACACTCTCCAAGATGTCGTCTGCCACACTACTGACACTCAGGTTTGCTTGATCTCTCATTGCCAACACTAGCAACTGATGTAGCCCGAGAACTCGCTGGTGGTCGTTCTCGTATAGAAATCCCGGTGTTAGATTTGGATCGGCTACCATCATTCTTGAACTTCTTTGTTACCATCTGCGAAAATTACCCGCAGATCTCTTTCGGAAATCTTTAAATTCAAGCTCAGCTTTCCGTTTTTCTTTCCCCAATTCTTCAGCTTTACAAGCTCTTTCAACTAGTACCACGAACTCGTTAATTTTAAGAATGCCAACCAGAAGCTTTATATCTTCATCTAAACCATCCTCAAACCTCCGGCACATAGCAGCCTCTGATGAAACACACTCGCGAGCATAGCGACTAAGTCGCACAAACATACATTCATATTCTGATATGGTCATACGACCCTGTTTAAGCTCAAGAAATTCCTTGCGCTTAAAATCTATAAAGCGCTGGCTTACATATTTCTTACGAAATTCCGTCCGAAAGAAATCCCAAGTAACCCTTTCTTTCGAAATAACTGATACTATTGTATTCCACCAGTAGTAAGCAAAATCCAGCAATAATGATATGGCACACTTCAAACACTCATCCGGTGTGCAAGATAACTCGTCGAAAACACGAACAGTATTATCAAGCCAAAATTCAGCTCTCTCTGCATCATCGTCGTCCTTAGCTCTAAATTCCTGAGCTCCGTGCTTCCTAATGCGATCAACAGGAGGTTTAATTACTCTTTCAAGGTTGGCAACTGGAGGTACCACCGGTACTACAGGGGGTACATTCAGATTTTGGGGTGGTTGAACAGCCGGATTGGTTCGTATGTAATGACTGAACCAATCATTCATCATACTATAGCCCCCTCCTCAGGATTACTCGTAGCCGGTCGAGATTCCTCTGGCGCAGTCCCTTGCGCGGGAACAAGTGCCACACTCTCAACGCCATCGATTCTCGCCGCTCGGTCGATCCATTACTATATAAGAAAATGAATACATTTTACCGTCGAAGTCATCGCACTATCACAAAGATAAAATATGGCATGTATAGCTAGACTCACCCGCGCTACGTTAGTCCGAGAATCGACTAAACCGTAGCTCTGATACCAATAAAATGTAACACCCCTAACCCGTATCTGTCACCAGATTAGGGTTACGGGCATTACTAAACCTCATATTAAACAATAAGCTTTACAAGACCAATTACTACATCCATAGTATACCATTTCTTAGAATCATGTATAAAATGTACATTCCATTAAAACTCAAGTCATCAACTTGCGTAATAATAATATCACTCACATCATCTAATATCCAATTTCAACCAATAAACGAACCATTATTCACATAGTCATTTATAATACAATAGCCAAATTCGTAAATGATTCTTGACAATTTATATATGTATATATATATAACAAGTGATTACCAAACATTCATGCATATATCAATAATATACAATTATTACACTTTTAATCATGTACACTTTCCATTTCAATTTCACAAAGGTTTATTCGATTCATCAGGTCGTCACAAATTTATTTCCCTATTAACTCAATATGAGATAATATTCAAACTAACACTATAAGTATATAAAAAAAATCATTCATTTATACCATAAGCACAACCATGCCAAACATAATCTCATGAAACCGCACTTACTAAATCGAAGTTTATAACATAATTGGCTATGCTCACCAAAACAACATTTCAAATTTAGTTTTAAAAAAAAAAAGAAACCCCAACCCAAAAGAATAGCCATTTTCATATGGCCATAATACATTCATTTAACTAATAATTAGATAACTCAAAATGGTTTAACCGATACATGCCATACACTTAAAGTCATACAAAAAGGGGTACCAAAATATCGTTGATAGTGTGATGAGCTTCTAACACGATCCCCGAGCACGAGATAAACTTCCCAAAGAAATCTACGATACACAAGTAATGGCATTCAAAGTAAGCTACCAAAGCTTAGTAAGATTTAAGTAATTCATAAGCAATTAAACTAATACCAGATTTCACAACCAACTTCCTTGTCATGCTCTAGCCGAATAACCAAGTGTACTAAAATAAATTCATAGTAAACACCTATGTATAATTATTCTTATATCCATGTGATACATCACCATTCCATGTTAACTAATTCTCATACATCCCTTCCACTAGCCGAATCTTATGCTTCCATTTCTAACTTTCATAATTTTAAGATTTTGCAAGTACATAACACATACCTTTAATTTCTTACCTTCCATACATTACATATGATATTATATACGATTCTTCCTATATACATAACAACATTAGCAACTAAAATTCAATTAACGAACCTCTTACCTGTACATTCAATGGTAGAATAAAATTTAGTAACGTATCGCACACTAAGTGCCATTACTCAACACTTCTCATAACGTATCGCTCACATAGAGCCGTTACACAACACTTCTCATAACGTATCGCTCACATAGAGCCGTTACTTAACACTTCTCGTAACGTATCGCTCACATAGAGCCGTTACTTAACACTTCTCGTAACGTATCGCTCACATAGAGCCGTTACTTTAATAATTCGCACACATAGTGCCTTATGACCGGTATCGTACACTTAGTGCTCGGATATGTACCCATATATTCAATGCCGTTTAATAAGCATATAAATTGTTTAACTTTAAAAATATGAATTCCCAACATGTAAAATTAACCATTAACCATGTAATATATTGAAATGAATCCATACCTCAATTCAACACCTTGTATTCGGCCAAATTATAAATCATGCAATAATATTATAATTACATATCACCAAGCCAAAATTTGATATTCCTCAACTATAATCCACATTAGCATTTCAACGAAAAATTATTCATCCAAAATTTCAACCAAAGTACCACATAATAATAAGCATTCAACCAACTAGGACTTTGCATCAAATATTTCCCTTCACATTCGCACAAAGACATTTCATACATACCTAAAATTCAGATTAATGCACATATTTATAAGAAGCATAAGTTTAAATTAAATTACTTAAACCTTACCTCGGATAACAACGGCTAATGCTTCTCGATTAATCGTTCAACTTAGCTTTTCCTTATCCAACCCTTTTTCCTTTGAATCTTGATCTAAACAATTCAATTAAAATCTCTTAAAAACATTTCCATTCAATTTGATCCATAAACACACAAATTATCAAATTTACGAATTTATCCCTAACTTTTACAATATGCACAATTTAGTCCCTAATGCCAAACTCAACAATTACTCAAAATTTGATTAGCTACCCTCAAAGCCGAATACTCACAAGGACTTTATAAGTCCATAAATTCAATAAATTTTTCAATTTAACCCTTCACTAAATAATTTCGCAAATAATACCCCAAATTTGTTACTCTCTTCAAGACTCAAAATGAAAGATGTTCATCTAGCTCTAATCTTAATTTAATATAAAGGAATTCATCATATAACTCAACTCATCTTCCATGGCATTTCTCACATACATGACTATTGCACAAAATTAACAAGTGGGTTTGAAAATAGAATAAATAATAACCACAAAAATGCACAAATTATTAAAATTTAAAAGCTTGAACTTACCTAATCAAGCTTATCCCTTGCCGAAAACCCTTAGAGTTTTTCTCCTCCTTTTTCTACCTTAGTTTCGGCCAACAACACCAAAAAGATGAACATGCATTTCCTTTGTCTTTTGTATTATTAAAATATACAAATTTAATATATCATAATTATTAATAATATTATTTTTCACCTTTAAACTAATATAAAATGTTTAATGGATGCATGTTGTCTTCCACTAACAACTAAAATGAGTATTTTGCAATCTAAGGCCACAAATTAAAGGAAGCAAATTAATTTAATCCCTCACTTTAGATAAAGGCTTCTTTCCCTTGACTAAAATTAAACATCCCAACAGACGAATTAACCTACCACAATTTAAGACATAATCAACACATAACATAAATATTAAATAAATAAAAATAAAATTTTTCTAACTCGGATTCGTGGTTCCGAAACCACCGTTCCGACCAGGGTCGTATTTGGGCTATTACACAGCTATACTACTGTTCGATAGGTGCGCTTGCCTTTGTCGAAATAATAGTTAGTTTCGAGCTCCATCAAATGGCCATTCACACAAGACCATTTATATATACACATCACATACACCATTTCCACATAGCAAAATATATACCAAAATCATTCTATTATCAAGCCATATCACATGGCAAGATTTATACATCTCAAGACTTTCCACAACTTCACTAGCCTATACATGCCATATACCATAATTACAACTTCCAAAAGGTACCAAAATAGATGTCTGATAGTGTGATTGAGTCGCTGACGATCCCTAGATCTGAGATAGCTTTAATAACACTGTAAAACAGAGAAAGACTTCACACAGTAAGCTTTGAAGCTTAGTAAGTTCGTTATAAAACACAATTAATTCAAAAATTCAAATTCAATATGCAAAAATTAACTAACACTTAGTTCAATTTACATAACTACCCAATATCATCCATGGCTATTTCTCACTTTCATCCCATATCTATAGGTTCATGAGCAAGCATTTATAATGCTACTCAATCCAACCCTTTTCATGATTCACTCACACAATCTTCTATCTATCTTATACACAATATCACCAACTACATAGGTTCCGTACATACCTGTACCATCACATATTTATCTATCACATTTACCACTCAATGCTCGATGCCGTAATTCATTCAATCCTCTTTAAAGGTTTGATGAACTCGCACACTTAGTGCCAATTAATTAGCCGAAGCTATAATAATATCACACACTTAGTTCCATCACATTAAACTGAAGTTACCTCGGTATCGCACACTTAGTGCATAATAATACAGCCGATGCTTTCTTTATTTCGCACACTTAGTGCCATTCATCACAGTAACTATTCTATTTACGCACACTTAGTGCCACATGTCTTCGAACTCACATTTCACATTACTAAATTTCGTAATCACATTTCCATTCATTTCATCACATATGAACATTGTTTAAACAACACATATTATACACGAACTTACCTCGAACGTAGAAACAACGACACTAGTCGATCAATCAAGCACTTTGTTTTTGCCTCGATCTCGGTCTGAATCTCTCTTTTCTTGATCTTAATCAAACCAAAAGTGTGCCGAAATTTTAAAGGTTCCAAGCCCTAGCTTCCTTTCAATTTTTGGTGAAGAAATGTAAAAGATGAACATAAAATCACTTTGGTTTTGTTTAATATTCATTAATTCTATTATTGCCATTTTAACCTTTGTTTAAAACATTATAAATCACTTAATATAAGGCCATCTATGTCAAGTTCCACTATCAATGGTTTAATAACAACATAAGGACCTCTCATTTAATAAGACATGGCAATTAAGCACTTTTAACTTCTAGCACACAGCTTTTGCATTTTACACAATTAGGTCATTTTTCACAAATCAGCACACAAACGATAAAATTTTCACACAGAACTTTCACACATACTTTATCACATGACATAAACATCAAAAATAATATTAAAATATTTCTCTGACCTCGGATTTATGGTCCCAAAACTACTGTTCCGACTAGGGTCTAAATCGGGCTGTTACATCTATTCTGACTCAGGCTCCTGTTCTGATATAGCCTGAATCTGGTAAAAAGTTTGTAGTGTATAGTGATGCATCGTATGTCGGTATGGGGTGTGTACTAATGCAAGGTGGTAAGGTTATGGCTTATGCGTCCCGACAGTTTAAGACACATGAGGGAAATTATCCGACGCATGATCTCGAGTTAGCTGCGGCGGTGTTTGCGTTAAAGATCTAGAGGCACTATCTGTATGGTAAGAGATGTATTATCTACACCGATCACAAGAGCCTCAAGTACCTCCTTACTCAAAAAGAGTTGATTCTTAAACAACATCGATGGGTTGAGTTGCTCAAAGATTATGACTACACCTTAGAGTATCATCTCGATAAGGCCAATATGGTGGCTGATGCTTTAGTCGTAGAGAGATGACTGATTTTAGGGCGATGTTCACTCATCTCAGTTTATTTGATGATAGGGGTCTGTTAGCCGAGTTGCAAGTTAAGCCAACTTGGATTGGGTAGATTCGGGAAAAGCAGTTAGGGGATGAGTCTCTGGGTCTGCGGTCTCATCAGGCTGAGAGTGGCAGTACTTCTGATTTTGGACTGAATAAGATGGAGTTCTGTGTTCCCGAAGACGGGTTTGTGTACAGAACAATTCTAATCTGAGATAGTCGATTCTGAGGGAAGCGCATAGTAGCTCTTATGCTATGCATCTCGATGGTAATAAAATGTATCAGGATCTTCGTGAGCTGTATGGTGGTCGAGTTTGAAACGAGAGGTAAAAAAATTTTGTTGCTCATCGTCTGACGTGCCAACAAGTTAAGGCTAAGCACTAATTGCCTTTGGGTTTGCTTCAACCTGTTAAGATTCCCTTATGGAAATGGGAATAAGTGACGATGGACTTTGTTAGTGGGTTACCCTTGAAACCCACTAAGAAGGATTCTGTTTGGGTCATCGTGGATCGATTGACCAAGTCTGCCCATTTTATTCTGGTTCGGACAGACTACTCTCTGTAAAAGTTAGCGAAGCACTATATTTCTGAGGTTGTGAGACTGCATGGGGTTTTGATTTCGATAATTTCTGATAGGGATCCTCGTTTCACTTTTCGGTTCTGGAAGAAACTGGATGAAGCTTTGGGTTCGATATTGGGCTTCAGTACTGCATTCTATCCTCAGACCGATGGTCAGTCTGAGAGGGTGATTCAGATACTGAAGGATATGCTTTGGAGCCGTGTGATTAATTTTCGAGGTAGTTGGGAGGATTTTCTGCCGTTAGTTGAGTTTGCCTACAATAATAGTTTCCAATCTAGCATTCAGATGGCACCTTACGAGGGTTTGTATGGTCATAAGTGTTGTACTCTGCTATGTTTGACTGAGTTGGGTGAGCTACAGATTTTGGGTCCTGAGTTGGTTTCCGAGATGGAAGATAAGGTTAGACTGATCCGGGATCGTCTAAAGGCAGCTTCTGATAGACAGAAGTCCTATACGGATCTGAAAAGGAGGGATGTCGAGTAGTTTGTGGGTGACTTCGTACTCCTTAAGGTATCTCCATGGAAGAAGGTTCTGCGGTTTGGTCCTAAGGGCAAGTTGAGCCCTAGATTTATTAGGCCATATCGGATTCTGAAGTGTGTGGGACCGGTTGCTTATAAGTTAAAGCTACCTCCAGAGTTGGACCATATCTATGATATGTTTCACA
This sequence comes from Gossypium sturtianum, assembly GCA_025698515.1. Taxonomy (NCBI): domain Eukaryota; kingdom Viridiplantae; phylum Streptophyta; class Magnoliopsida; order Malvales; family Malvaceae; genus Gossypium; species Gossypium sturtianum. The sequence goes on from CM046952.1 coordinate 58,712,112, forward strand.
TCTCGATGTTGAGGCGGTGTCGGTCTGGTCCATCTTACGTTGTCTCTGTTGAGGAGATCGAGGTTAGATCAGATTTGACATTTAAGGAGGAGTCAGTTCAGATTTTGGATCGAGATATTAAGGTTATGAGGAGGAAGTCCATTCCGTTGGTAAAAGTTTTGTGGCAGAATCATGGCACTGAGGAAGCAACATGGGAAACTAAGGACTCGATGCGTCAGCAGTATCCTCATCTGTTCGGGTCAGGTAAATTTTGAGGCCGAATTTCTTTTAGGGGGTAGAGTTGTAATGCCCTTAATAATTTAAGTATGTTTTTGGTGAAATTTGGCACAAATGTGTATCTGCTTCAGTGGTTAAGTGTTCTGGGTGTGTGTTTGAGGTATTAGGTTCAAGTCCCACTGTAACATCCTAGATTAGGGGTTGTGCGGTTGGAGCATAACTCAAGTGTTAGTAGGCTTTAAGTGTGGTTGGTGATGTATTAAGGGTTTTTAAAATTTTAGGATGGAAGAGAAAGCTTTGGACAATTATTGGTTTTTAAGTTAAAAAGGGGGAGCTAGGCTAAGGTAGCCTTAAGAAAAGTTTTGGGGGTTTAGGACACAAGAAGTGATGTGGAAAAGTGGCAAGGGATGCCACCTAAGGTGCAAGGGTGGTTGCGTCACTTGGAGTGCCAGGGGAAGAGGTTCGAGCGACGTAGGAAGCATTAGGGACTTTTATTTTTTTTAGAGTTAAAAAGGGAATTAGGCCAGGGAGGCCTTAAGGAAAGTAATAGGTGCTTTTGGACACAAAGAGTGCCCTGGTAAAGTGGCTGCAAGGCGCCACTTAAGGCTTGGGCAAGTGACGCCTCAAGCAATGGGTAGAGGGCCCAGGTTCGAGTTGCGAAGGAAGTAGGAAGGAGCATTTATTTTTGCGTCAATAAGGAGCTGGGCTAAGGAGGTTTTAAAAGAAATTATGGGGAGTTGATGACACAAAGAACCAGCACAAAGTGGCTTGGGCGCTATGCAAAGGGAGCTTTAGGAGGGCTCAAGTTCGAGTCTTGTGGGCGACATAAGCGTGATTTTATTTTGTCTTTGGCGTCAAAGAGAGGGGAGGAAGTGGACAGCATGTGGGCTTCCAAAAGATAAGGATTAAGTTGTTTTATTTTTTTAAATTAATTTGAAGAAGTAGGATAAGTGGGGATTTATTTTATTTGGTTTAAATAGGTAGATGAGGATGATTGTGGTTTTAATTTTTTTATTAAGTGATAAATTAGGAGAAGAAAGTGGAGTAGGATAAGGGACATAGTGGTGGCCAAATGAGGGCTCCTTGGGGTTGATGTATGCGGCCAAGTGAAAGTGGGATAAGTATGGTGTTATTTTATTTATTTTTTGGGGTAAAATAAGAGATGATAAGAAGATAATGGTGGCACTGGTGTTATATATTTTATTTTAATAGGTGACTAAGTGATAAAAGAAGGAGATAAGCCTTGTTTTTTCATTCGGCTAGGATAGAAGATAATGGTTGATTTTTATTTTATTTGCTAAGTGGATGGATAAGAAATAATATAGGGGATAGATAAGGGGATAAGTGGTGTTTTATTTTTTTATTTCAAATGTGTGATAAAGAGGAAATATAGGAGATTAATTGGGATTTGATAAGTGGAGTTGTGGTGGCGAATATAGGACTTTGGGGGCTTGCATATTCGGCCATGAAGAGGTGTTAAAGTGCCGAAATTATTTTGTTTCCTCCTAGTCTCCTTGCCGAATCTCTTTTCATTTTCTTTCCTATTCTTTTCTTAAACCTTATTTTCTACATATTTTCTTGTATAGTCGAAACCTCTAAAAGCCTTCTCTACTTTTGTGTATTTTTCCCTTTACCAATAAAGTGCCGAAACCACCATTGTTGTGCTCAAAAGTCGAATCTCTAAGGAAGGGTGCTATCGACCACTTAATTTTGGTCTCTCTTCAAGCAGCATAGAGTGGTAAGAATTCTTCTTTAAGCATTCGGTTTGCTTCTTTTCTTGGGGGATGCCGAAATCAGTGATTAGGCATGGATCTGAGGTTACCCGAATATTCATAAGCCATGATCTAGTGCTTCTTTTGTTTGTGCAAATCGGCAAGGAGCATTGAAGGAGAGTTTCGGGATTTGAAGTGATCAAGGGATTTCGACAACTCTAGGAATAAGCAAATATTTCGGGACTTGGAAAGGCTAGGTAAGTGGTTGTTGACTTTCGGTCATAGGCCACATTAAGAGTTTAAAGTGATGATCGATTGTGTATTATGGTTCTTAGGAGCAAGTCGACAGAAGTAGGGCAAGTATTCGGGATTTGGATAAGTAAGGAGGATATCGACAGGCATAAGGAAATTTCAGGATTTAGTAGGCTGTACCAAACAGGTGCGTAGTTATCGCACTGTCTCTTGAATGTTTATATGTGTTATTTTGTGTATGTGTATAAAGTGAATGATAGCCGAAATAAGGGCTAAGATTGTGAATACCCGTGGTGGGTGACTGAATCATCAGGTCAGTGATTTACGATAATAAATGATTATTGATGAATGTATGAAAACGTGATGGCATGTGATGTATATTTGTTTCAAGTAATATGTTGCCATGGTACATATATATATATGCATGGGACTTGGGATGTGACTATTGGAGGAAAGGGTGCACATTATGTACGTGGTCTAATGTTAGTCTTGTGCTACATTAGCGCTTGATGTTAGCTATGTGCTTCATCAAGGGAGGTGATGGCTAGGTGCCACATCTCGGCGGTTGATAGTTGTGTGCATCACCGTAGACTGATTAATATGTGGGATCACTTAGGTGATCGGTGGCTCAGCCACGGCTTTGAGCAGTAAGTCTGCCAAGGTAAGATATGTGGATCATTATGTGATCGGTGGATTAGCCACGGCCTTGGGCAGGGAGTCTGCTAAGGTAGGAGTAATGGATGGACCCTAGGTTGGGATGGGCTTCATAATTGCATATTTATGTGTATGGACTGTGTGGATATGGGCCAAGCCCATATGTGGAGACATGTGAAATGACTATGCACTGAGTCTGTTTGACTCACCCAATATTTTATTAAACCTTACAGGTGATGCTTGATGCTCGGACCGGGTTGGAGTGGATACAAAGGTGGCCATGCAGAAGCAGATTTTCATGCAGAAAGATATTTTTAATTAATTAAGCATTCATATTTCCAGTACTTTGATTATTCAATTATTGTAATAAGGCCCCTAAAAGTATTTAAAGTTTGTTTAAGTGTTTTTCATTAAGTTTATTATTATGTTTTATTATGGATTGACAATTGAGGAATTATTTGCAAATGATTTTATTTAAATCTATATATACTAAAGTTTTAATCCGGATATTTTTATAAACACCACATCTCACTTAAGAATTTTAATGAACACTGTTTTCTAAACTTAACAAAATTTTCATGTTTTATCCTTGAGTTCAAATTTGTTTCAAACGTTTTCCGCAGTGGCATTTCAAATTCGGTCGTAACGAATGGGCCGGGTTTGGGGTGTTACACCCACTTTTGGCAATTCTGTTATTTTTTATCCTAGCCTTATCGCTGCTGGGTGGGCTTTTGTAATATTGTTTGTAAACTCATATCAGAATGAGCCTGCTGGTTCGAGTGGTAAGGAGTTAGTGTGTTGGAGGTCCTGTGTTCGAATCCTTGCATGAGCATAGGTGATAATTTTTGCTTCAGTTGTGTGATAGAGGTTCGATGGAACCGAAACTCTAAAGTTTTTGGATGGGAATTGAGGTGTGAGATAGTGGGTCAGCTAGTTAGTGGGATAATGGAAGGAGTTGAGATATTGTTTAATTATCTTATTTTATTTTTATTTTTATATTTTTCTCTCTCTTTTTAATTTTCCCTCTATTTTTGACGTTCCCTTTCTCCTTTCTCCACTTTCTTTTGTTTTCTCTCAAATTTTGCTTTTCATCTATTGAATTCCCATCCTTCCTTCTTGTTCAGTTTAGGTACGTAGGGCTTTATTAATGGTGGTTTTGAATTTAGTGTGATTGTGTTTGTCTTTTTGGAATTGGTGTGGTTGGAAGTTTTTGATCGTTAAGGATTTTTCTTTCATAGGGAAAGGCGCTGAATTAGTGAATTTCGGTTCAACGGTTTAAATCATGTCTGTAGCTGTTTTCATTGGTGATAAGTTTGGTTGTGCTACTCGATTTTTTACATTAGTGAAATCATAAATTGGTTGCTAATAGGTCATTGGAATGTTGTCTTTAGGTTCTGGTGGGCTCGGGATTGCAGTAGCATCAAAACTGTACTAGGTGTGTACCTTAAACACGAAAAATCGATGTTCGATGAAAGCCAAAAAAGGGCACTGTCGACGCCACACGGGTGTGTGCCCTGCTGTGTGGCTGGTCTTGTGCGAGACATAGCCGTGCGAATGTCATAGGTGTGGCCGTGCGCGAGACACAGCCATGTGATGGTATGAGTGTGGCCGTGTGGGCTACACGGGCTAGGCTAGGTTGGGCATGTGGGTTTTGGGCCAGGCCGTGTGGGCCACACGGGCAAGGCCAATCTGGGCGTGTGGGCTGCAAGGGTGTGTGGGCCCACACGGGCATGTGGGCCCAGGATTTTGAAATTTTTCTTAGGGTCGCACGGGTCGTTTCAATCAACTATGGGCCTACTGAAGGGTCAGTAAGGGCTAACCAACCCCTAATTCATGTGATCTGATATTCTGATAGTCTGATCTGAGTAGGACACTGATAGGTATGTCTGACTGTTCTGTTTAAGTATATATGTTATTTGTATAGGAGCATGATAAGCATGTTAATTCTGTATTCTGTATCTGCGTTTGAGGTGGGATTTGCATATGTTGAGGAAGTGATTTGTACGACAACCTTTCGCCTATATTCTGGCAGCTTGACTGTATATTATTCTGTTATGTGTCCCACCATCGACACTATATGGTGTGTTGGGATGGGTGGGTGTTTTTAACCCCACATGGTGTGATGGGATGATCAGAGATAGTGTGTAGAGGATGGGGGTAGGATTCTGTATATCTGTTTTGTTTATCTGATTCTGATATCTGTATCTGTTATGGACTTAGGTCTGAATCTGTATCTGATTGTATATGAAATTCTGTGTATGTTGCATGACTATTTTTGTTGGGTTACACACCAAGTTTACGAAAAATCACATCTGTTTGTCTGTTCTGTTTAGGTAATCCACAGACTTAAGCGGGTCGGTGCAACGGAGGCTCAGCGGTGACCACTCGATAAATAACTTTTTTATTTAGTAATATCGATTTTATTTTAAAATCTGATTTTTCTTGAGAGTTTGTAATTTTTGGGACTCTCTGGACTGTATGGTTTTTAACTTTTGGATTTGGATTTTGTTTTTCTTTCTTTTCCGCAACATTGACAAAAACACTTTACGCAAACAAATGGTTTTAACAAATGGTTTTTGGAAACATGAGCTTGGTTTCGAATAAAATGTTTTTCAAACTTCCATTGCAAATTCTTGATAACATAAAATGGTTTCAAATAAGATTATAAACTCAAGTTTTTCGGATATTAAGACTCTGATTGGTAAACTAATAAAACGATACTTTTTAGCTTAAAAGACCCGGTTTCAGGCATAACGTCTAGGCCGGGTTAGGGGTGTTATAGACCCGAGATGGTAGAATAAACAAATAGTAAAAGTCATCATTGCCGAGCAATCCGGGGTGGCAGAGTAAGACAATCTCAATTTTTAGATGGTCGGGAACTTATTTGTTATATATGTATAGATCTGAGTATTTGATCTAATTTGTACCATTGGTTAATAAAGGCCAAAATGAGTAAGTTTTGAAAATGATATTGAATGTCAGATGGAATTACTGAATATCAATCATGAGCTATTAAAATAAGTGTTCAGTGAGAAAGGTTTTGGGAAATATGTGATTATGGATCTGATGATAAAGTTAAGTAATGTAGTAATGTCAAATTTATATATTTGCTTTAAGTTAATCTTATATATATTGAGTTTGATTTATATTAGCACCGCTGAGTATTGAATACTTAGCGTACGGTTATATTTGTTTCTATACGCAGGTCTTGAATGAAAGTTATCGTAGATTAAAAGTCGTCAAGCATCCAAATCGAGAGCTCAACTCAAAAATCAACTTGTTGTCTAAATTGTATGTATATATGATTTTCAGTTAAATGACATGTACCTAGGTTGGGTAAAGCTTGTTGTTGAAGTTAGTATTTTGGTTCTTTTTGTAACTTGACCTATAAGGTTTTCATGGTTGGATTTTATGTTTCAGTTATTAGTTAATTATGCTTGTTTATATAGGTTTGATTGTGCAAGTTGGCAGATCAAGAACCGATGCATTGAATATTATGATTTGATGATATTTGATTGTGTTAACTTATGCTAAATTAATGGTATTACGTTGAGGTGTAGCTTAGGTATGTTTAAACAATTTGATATGGTTTGGATGCTTGAAAACATGCATTTAGGTTCATTTTACTATTGAGTCTTGAGATAGTATGAACATGTCTTGAGACCATAAGAATAAGATTTTCCTTATTGTTCAACCTATATGCTTAGTGTCTCTAGACTTGTCAAGCTAGTCTTGAGACAATCTCATTTAAGTCTCGAGACAAATGGTCTTTGTCTTCAGACAAGGAAACATCAAAGCTAAATTTAGAAAACAAAGGAGGTTTGTCTCGAGACATAAGGGACCTTGCCTCGAGATAGAACTTCTAGTGTCTCGAGACAAGTTAACATCAAAGCTTAAATTCTCAAAATAAGAATGAGGCCAATCTCGAGACAAAGAGTTCTTTGTCTCAAGACATAACACTAAAATTTGACAATTGAGTTTGGATTTGAGTCCTAACTCTATACTTGACATTGCCTAAGTTTGCAAAATGATGGTTTTGAATCTTTAACATATGGATATATAATTGTGAATGTGATTGGTGATTAAATTGATTTGAATGATAATTATGAATTAAATATTGTGATTTTGTAATGAGATGACCTGAGTTGCTACGGTAACACAATGTGACATCACACATCCGGGTTTGACAATCGAGTTAGGTTGTGTTTTGTAACTTTGATTATGCTTCTTATCCCATGAGTAGGAGATCAACATGTTTTTGTATTCAAATATTTTGTAGAAAACATTTTCAGTTATTCTGTGATAGTCAAACGACCATTCAAATTGTTGCTAATCCTATGTACTATGAAAGAATTAAGCATGTCTAAATATACTGTCATTTGTGAGAAAAAAAGGTACAAGAGGATACCATTCAAACTTAGCTTGTTTTTACAAAGAAACAACTTGTGACTTTAATGACTAAAGGTATTGGAGTTCCATAAAATAAGTTGTAAGGAATTAACCTGTGTATGCAACAAATAAGTAAATAAAGTAAAATCGATCACAAATTTTATGTGGAAAATTCCTCAAATGAGGATAAAAAATCACAGGCAAAAAGCGATTTCACTATAATAAAGGAGAGTACAAAATATGGAGAAAATCAAAGGAAAACCCGAAGCCCCAAAAGAAAAAACCCTTCAAAATAAAGAATATAATTCTCTCAATCTAAATATTTCTATTATGTGAAACCTAGAGTAACTAAAACCTATTTATAGGCTGAAATTCGTAGCATATCTGACTAGAATAACTCTAGGCTAATCAGAGTTTAAGTGGGAAGTTGAAAATAGAGTTTAACTGGGAGAAGAAAGCTGAAAAACTTGAGGTGTACGTCGCCATGTCGTGATGTGGCATCACCTTGTCGGGACGAGGGGTATTGTATCATAGGGACGAAGACTCTTTTCTCGTTGTGACGTCAGCTGTTCATCGAGACGAAGAACACTTTTTTGTTGTAAGGTCACACACTATTTAGTCCAAAAATGCAAGGCATAACTCCACAAATCTCCACCTTGACCCATATTTGACTTAACTTCCTCGCCAAGCCCTATTGTAGGCCTAATTTGATCTTCTTCGGATACTCACCAAGTCCAAGTAATGCTTGAACTTTGAAACTGGAAGGCTCTTTGTCAACATGTCGGCCAGATTGTGTTCTGTGCCAATTTTAAGAATCTGAACATCCCCTTGAATGATCACTTCTCGAACAAAGTGGTAACAAATGTCTATGTGCTTTATTATTTCGTGATGCATTTGATCTTTGGTGAGATGTATGTGACTTTGACAATCACAATATATGACAGTTGTGCCTTTTTTACTTGCCAATTCACTAAACTGACCTTTTAACCAAATCAATTCTTCTGCTGCTTCAGTATTTACCATGTATTCTGCTTCAGTAGTAGATAAGACTACTGTCGCTCGAAGTGTAGCTTTCCAACTTATGGCACAATTCCCAAAAGAAAATAGGTAAACTTTGGGCTAAGCCTTTTAAGTCTCTTGCATAATCTGAATCAACATATTTAACTAAGCCCTTTGGGCTTCTTCCGAACTCTAAGCACATGTTTGAAGTATCTCATAAATATCTGAATATCCACTTAACTGCATGTAGTGTACTTACCCGATTTGGTCATATATCTACTTACAACACTAACAACATGTGAAATATTGGGACAAGTACATACCATTGCATACATCAAAATTCCAATTGCGCTTGAATAAGGTACTTTTGACATGTACCTCTCTTCTCTTTCGTTTTGAGGAGAATCTTAAATTGACAATTTAAAGTGTCCAGCTAAGGGAGTACTTACCAGTTTTGAGTCTTACATCTCATATCACTCAAGTATCTTCCTAATGTACCTTTGTTGCGTTAAGAACAATTTCTCAAAATGTCTATCCCTTGAAATTTCCATCCCAAAATTTTCTTCACTGCACCTAAATCATTCATCTCAAACTTAGAGCTAAGCATGGTTTTAAGTCTTACAATTTCAAATGGATCCTTAGCTGCTATCAACATATCATAAAAAATAAAGCAACAAATATATGAATGAACCATCATCAAGACATTGTAAATAAACACAACTGTCAAACTTACTTCGTTAAAAACCAATACTTAACATGAAAGAATCAAACTTTCTGTACCACTGCCAAAGAGACTACTTCAAATAGTACAATGATTTTCTAAAAAGGCAAAAATGATCTTTCTTACTTTTAGTTCTGAAGCCTTCCGGTTGCTACTTGTATATGTCTTCCTCAAGGTCACCATGAATGAAAGTAGTTTTTACATCTAACTGTTCTAACTCAAGATTGTTTAATGCAACTAGAGCCAAAAGCACCCGAATGGACGTATGTTTCACAACGAGAGATAAAACATCATGAAAATCAACTCCCTCCACTTGACTGTAGCCTTTTGCGACCAATCTTGCCTTGTACCTAGTTTTCTTTGGACCCAAACCTTCCTTCTTAAACACCTATCTACAACAACCTATTTTCTTACTGCTTGGTGGTTTTACTACCTAACAAGTCTTGTTCTTTTGAAGTGATTCCATCTCTTCTTCTATAACAACGATCCATTTTCTAGAATCGGAGGCCTCAACTACCTCAGAATAACATGAAGGGTCAATCAAATCAATGCTCTCTACAACACTTAGTGCATATGCCCCTACATTTCCTTCACAGTATTTATATGGTGGTCAAATATCTCGCCTTTTCCTATCACGAGCCAACTTATAATTAGTTAAATGAGATGGTGAGGGTACTTGAGGGTTGGATGAAGTCCCAAACTGATCCGAAACGGCTTCAATTTTGTAAGAACTAGGATTTCATTGCATCTTCATGACATCATTTGCTTCCTCATCGAGGCAACGACCTTGTTCATTTTGACGTTGCGATGAGACTTTTTGTGTCGTCGCGATGTCGCCCCTTATTTTGGCTTTTGACTCTAGCTTGCTTGAGACATGAAAGATTCATCGAACATAACATCTCTGCTAACAATGGTTTTGTTGGTTTCTGAACACCATAGCTTGAAACCTTTCGTACCGGTAGAGTAACCCAGATAGATACACTTTACAGCCCTTGGATCGAACTTTCCCTGGCTAATTTTAGCATAAGCAAGATAACTAAAAATTCTGAGATTAAAATAATTGGGAGGATTAACTGGCTATATCTCATTTGGAACTTTACTGTTTTAATGCTCAATGTGGAGATCGGTTTACCAAATAGCTTGCAAAATTTACGACTTCAGCCCAAAACTCCTTCCCTAGTTCTGCATTTGAAAGCATGCATTGGGCCTTTTCCAACAGGGTTCTATTTATTCTTTTTGCAACTTTATTCTGTTTTGAAGTACCTACAATAGTGTGATGTCTCTCTATCTCTTTCTATTTGCAGTAGTCATTAAAATCAAATGGACAGAACTCAAGTCCAATGTACGTTCTCAACCATTTCACGGACTTCTCGATCTATTTTTCTAACAGTGTCTTTCACTGCTTGAAGATTCTGAAGACTTTGTTTTTCTGTTTTAGAAAGTAAACCCAAACTTTCCTAGAATGGTAATCAATAAAAGTTAGGAAATATTTATTACGTCCTTTTGAGATGTCAGGAGTCGAACCCCTTAAATCGAAATGGATGTAGCCAAAATTCCTTTTTATTCTTTGAACTGCTAAATTGAAACTTACTCGCGTCTGCTTTCCGTAAGTGCAATGTTCGTAGAAACCTAACTTACCGATTCCAGTATCTTCCAGAAGACCTTGTTTGTACAATTTTGTCATACCTTTCTCATTTATATGACCGAGTCACATGTGCCAGATTTTGGTTGAATCAGAATCCATAGAGAAAAAATCATGTCGTGTCATCGCGATGTCAGGTTGGTTCTCGTCGCGACGTGGAGATGATTTTGGCTCTTCTTCGATAATTGCAGCCGCACCAGTAGCCGTTGACCTTTGCAGAACATATAGGCTACCTTTTTCTGTCCTCTCATTACAACGAGAGCTCCATGAGAAACTTTTAAACCATTTGATTCAATAACTATCCTGTAATCGTTAGAATCCAAAATTCCCAACGAGATGAGATTTTTCTTTAAGTCAGGTACATACATGACATCTGAAAGTGTTTGAATAATTCCGTTGTGCATCCTAATTTATACGGTTCCTATGCTAATTAACTTGCATAGAGAATTATTCCCATCAATACAACTCTACCTTCAAGTGAATTGCACGTGGAGAACCAGTCCTTGTTGGGACACATGTGATAGGAGCACCCTGAATCTAGAATCCATTTGGAAGTAACTTGAAGCTTTCGCTTTTTGACACTAATAAGAAATCATCACATCTATCTTCGGCTACACTAGCATCAACAACTTCGACTCTCTAGTTATCTCTCTTGTCGTTTTTGGCGTCCCTATTAATCTTATTTTGTTGTTTTTAGCATTTGGACTTAATTTGGCCCTTCTTATTATAGTAGCCACATTCTTTGTCACGGTTTCTAGATTTAGATCTTGCCCAGAACCTATTTCGATTTGGCATTCTAGATTGTTGTCTGCCTCTTGCAACTAGAACTAAGGCTTGCTCGTCGAATCTTTTGTTCAGGCCTTACTTGTTGTCGGGCTTATCTTTGCTCAGTAAATTCCCCTTCATGTCCTTGAATGAGATATGATCTCTCCCATAAATCAGAGTTTCCCTAAACGTTTAATAAGAAAAAGGCAAATAACATAACAATAACATAGTCAGATCCTCGTCACTAATTTCTACTTCGAGATTCTTTAGGTCATTAAGAAGGGTAACAAAATCATTAATATGGGTTTTAATAGACTCACCTTTGGCCATTTTGAATGTATAGAGACATTGTTTTAATCCTAACCTGTAGGTCAGGGATTTCGTCGTGTACAAGGCTTCTAGTTTCTTCCACAATGAAAATGATGTTTTCTCCTTTAAAACCTACTGTAACACATTATTTGCTAAATGTAATTGAATTTTGGATAGAGATTTTTTTTATCTAACCTATCTTATTCTGATTGTTCCATGTCTATGGGGTTTCTCTCTGCAAGGATCCTCTCAAGATCACTCTGGATCAGTATTACTGACATTCAAACTTGTCACAGACTGAAATTTGCAATGCCTTTGAAATTGTCAATATCAAAATTTGATGCTACCATATATTGAATGGGTTGAATGCGGAAATAAAACTAACTTTGATACTTGTTTGTAGGGAATTAACCCGTGCATGCAATGAACAAGTAAATAAAGTAAAATTAACAAGATCAAACACGCAAATTTTACGTGGAAAATCTCCTCACGTAATGATAAAAAACCACGGGTAAAATGTGATTTCACTATAGTAAAGGAAAGTAGAAAAGACGGAGAGAATCAAATGAAAATTCGAAGCCCCAAAAGAAAAAACCCTTCAAAAAAAGAATTGAAACCTCTCAATTTAAATATTTTTGTTATATGAAACCTAGAGTAACTGAAGCCTATTTATAGGCTAAAATTCCTAGCATATTTGACTAGAATAACTCTAGGTTAATCAGAGTTTAAGTGGGAAACTGAAAATAGAGTTTAGCTGGGAGAATAAAACAGAAAAACTTGAGGTGTATGTCGCCACGTAGTGACATGGCATCGCTTTGTTGGGATGAATACTCTCTTCATGTCGTGAGGTTAGTTGTTCTTTAGGATGAATAACACTCCTTTTTTGCGACGTCACACACTATTTAGTTCAAAAATGCAATGTATAACTCCACATAAGTACATCACTTCCAAGTTTGGGTGAAATACATTTTTTTCACCCTCTAACATGTGGGGGAGTATTGAGAATTATATAACAGATGCAATTAGATAATTAGTCTATAGAAATTACAACAGTTAGCTAGTGGAAAAGTTAATAAGTAGTTGTATATGTATTCCGCACTATAAACAATAATTATACAATCATAACAAATTTTTTTTCCTCTCCACCTTTTTTTTCTGATTTTTTATTTTTCTTGTGTGTTTTCTTCTGCCATTGATGAATTTGACATATGCATTAACTATTATAATCAATTCTAAAGTAAAAATAAATGTTGCACTAGAAAATTCTATAACTAATTAATGACACTATTTTGATAGTGTTAAATGTGGAATATTTTTAAAATACAATATATGAGATAATAGCTTACTTTTATTCAATAATGGCGTACTTAGATATAATCAAAGTTAAGGGCTTATTTGAATGTAATAAAAATAAGGCTTAATTAAATAAAGTAACAAAATTCAAGAGCATATTTAATATATTAGTCTACTATTTTTAATTGAATTCGTTTAATAAAAAATATGTATTAATCATTGAATAAAAAATTGTAAATAGAAACTAGTCAACCCGTTAACAAAAAAAATGGCTACTTTTGTAATTGATGAAAGGCTTTCTGAGTCCCGATCGGTTGATGATTGAGAAACAAAAAACATTATATTTAAAAAAGGTGAAGGTGATGTGGATGTTCATATGCTCGTGGACTTGGAACCACAACCAAAGGTCTCTTGGAAACAGAAGTTGATGGGGAAAGGGATTTTTTTTATCAAAATGAGGTGATTAGATGTGTAGAAGGTGATAGTGCTGAAGATATTCAATTTCTGGAAGGAGATGTTAAAAAGTTTATGGTCAAGGGAATCTCAACAATAGAGTTTTCAAATCGTATTCAACAAATCCTTTTCAAGAAAATAGAGACAACAGTGATGTTGAAGCTGTTGGGATGTAATATTGGATACGCCGCCCTGTATAATCAGATAATTAGTTTATGGTATCCACAAAAATCGTTCCATATAATGGATATTGAGAACGAGTATTTCCTGGCTAAGTTATAGTTTATTAAGGATTTCAACAAAGTTCCTTCACAAGGACTATGGATTATTTATGATTAATATCTTACTATTCAATCATGGACCAAATATTTTTAATCCCAAGAAACCTTACCCGAGAATGGTTTTGGCGTGGATCACATTGTTGGGTCTTCTGAGTTTTATGTACAAAAGGAGAATTTTGGAAGTAGTTAGGGGTTTAATGGGTAAGGTGGCCAAGGTAGACTTTAACACAGATAGCAATATCAGAGGTCTCTTTGCTAGAATGGTCGTTTTTATAGATCTCGATAGACCGCTGGTGTCCCAAGTGTGGGTGAATAGAGAATTGCAACGGGTGTAATATGAAGCTTTGCCAACCATTTGTTTTTCGTATGGCAAATATGGGCACTTGAAGGATATGTTCCCATCACCAATGGCAGAGTCGAACAATGTGATACGAAAAGTCAATGGGGACTCAGGGTCAATTGAATCGATAAATGATGGTGAGGGTTTGGCGTACGGATCTTGGATTATGGTGGAGCAGAAATATCGATGGGGACAGAAGGATTTCCGAAATCAGAGGGAACGAGTTTTAGGAAAGGTAAGTTTGGGGTCGAGATTTTCGCTTTGAATGGATTGGAAAGTCTGGAGGTAGATTATGGTGTAGTGGATGAGGCGATTTCGAGTGATGTTGCAAAAATAAAAGGAAAGTCTAAATCTGTTACGCAAAATTTAGGGAAAGGCATTTCACTTTTAAATATTGGTGACGTTGGCCTTTGGTGGAACCAAATAATGGTGTGGGCAGCAGTTTGTTAGAAATTGGCTCCAGGCCTGATGGATTTGGTGGGAAAGGAAATGGGGTTTTGAGCCAATTGTAACACCCCTAACCCACAACCGTCGCCGAAATAGGGTTAAGAGGCATTACTAAACTTATAATATAATTCAACATTCATAATCATATCTCATTCAAATACAATCACTTAATCCCTTAAAAGGGCCTACGAGGCCTTAAACATGCTTTATAAATGGTTCGGGACTAAACTGATAATTTAGAAAAAAATTGGTAAACTTAGAAAATTTTACTTCAAACAGGGGACACATGCCCGTGTGGGCAGGCCGTGTGTCTCACACAGCCACTAGACACACCCGTGTGGAAACAGGGGGTACATACTGACTTGGGTCACACGGCCAACCACATGCCCGTGTGCCCATTCGAAATGGCCATACACACCCGTGTCCAGACCGTATGCTAGGCTGTGCCAAACCTGTAGGGTATACTGACTTATGCCACACGGCCATTCACAATCCCGTGTGTGAGGCCGTGTGGAGCATACTGACTTGCTTCCAATTGCAACACCAGGGGACACACGGCCGTGTACTATGATCGTGTGTCACACACGGTTGAGTCACACGCCCGTGTGCTCTGCGCGTGTGGACGAAAATAGGCTCGTTACATGCCACCGTTCTCACCCAAAGGAAACACACCTATACAAGTGCAAATGATACCATTTCCATATACAATTAAACAACCAAATCAATATCAAATAAGCACATTATAAACCATTTCAATACCAATCTGTTCAAAGCTTATATCACAATCATTTACTTAGCTAAATCACATACCAAACAACAAGATTCATAAGCCAAAATTCACATATATATCATATACTAAATCAACATACTTTATTAACCAATTTGGCATTCAAATACCAAACCAAAACCAAGCACATCTCAAGCTATTACACAACACAAACCAAACGGCTATTTGAATATCTTAAACCATCATTAAGCTTACCAAAATAACCCATATCACATGGGAATATATATACTTTAATCCACATAACTTAATCATGCCATTTCAAATAGCCAAAAACACTTCCAACAACCAAACTAAAGTAACCATAGCCTATACTTATCAAACCTTACATCATTATCAGGCCAAATCTCATGGATAAATACATATCAAGCACATATGCATTAATCACCAAAATTACTTATACTCAACAAATAGCCACCAAACCTATACATGCCATATAACCAATATCAAAAAGCTTATAAGTACCAAACCTTAACTGGATAGTGTGATATGATCTCCGATGACTTCCAACCCGAGTGAGCCTCCGAATCACTGTAAACATAGAAAAGATAACAAAGTAAGCTATAAAGCTTAGTAAGCTCGTATGATAATAACTCATCTTGTAACAGCCCGATTTTGGGCCTAGTCGGAACAGTGGTTTTGGGGCCACAAATTCGATGAGGAAAAATCTTATTTTTATTATATTTTTATGGTTTACGATTTCACGGAAAGATTTCGTGAAAATTTCGTTCGAAAATTTTGACGTTTGGGCACTCAATTTAGTCAAAAGGACTAAATTGTAAAAAGTGCAAAAGTTGAGTTCCACATGTTAGAAGGGTCCAATTTCTATGAAATTTTAAATTGGAGGTCCTTAAATGGAAATTAGACCATTGGTTAAATTGTTGGACAAAAATGGACATTAGATAAGTGAAATAGGATATTTTTAAGTTAAGGGTATTTTGGTAATTTGGTAATTAAATGGACTAAAAGAGAAAATAAAAGCCAAAAACCTTTGTCCGCTTCTTCCTTGGCCGAATTTAGCATGGGGGAAGCCATGGCTAGGGTTTTCAAGCTTTCAAGCTCAATAGTAAGTGCATCCAAGCCCCGTTTTTAATGTTCTTTACATTTTTTATAACCCCGTAACTCGTTTAAGCTATTTCTACCATTAATTTGATCTAGGGTTTGTGTTTAAAAATTTACCCATAGATGACATGCATGTGCTTTGATGTCTAATGGTAGAATATGAATGCTCGGTGTGTAGTAAACGACTTTTACTAAGTGATTTTCGATGAAATCGCATAAAAGGACTAGTTTGTAAAAAGTTGAAAAATATATGAAAAATGTGTGAATGAATGCAAATTGTGGACTTATTTTGTTATGAAAATGGTTCGGCTAGGCCTAAAATACAAGGAAATCGAATAAAAATCATTTTACGAGCCTTGGGGCAAAAATACAAATATGATAAAGTTTAGGGGCAAAAACGTAATTTTTCCATAGTATGATTTTTGGGTCACAATGAATAATGTGACTAATAAGTAAGCTAAATCTGATGTTATAGATCAAATAAAACGAGGTTCGGACTTAGAACGGGGGGAAAAACGAGTAACTGACGGATAGGTCTCTTCTTGCCATTTTGGTATCGAGGTAAGTTTGTGTGAAATTAAAGCTACATAATGTCTTTATATTTTTAATTGCCTGATATTATGTGAAATGAATATTACTTCTATAAAAATCGACTAATGATGCATCGATGAGAATATGATGAGAATATGTTAAGTTGAAGTCTCGGTTGAACATTTCGAAATAACAAGGATACCTATGTCACAACATGAGATAAGGAAGGTCCCGAATAAGACCATGTCTGCGACATGGCAACGAAACCGAATAAGGAAGGTCCTGTATAAGACCATGTCTGGGACATGGCATCAGTACCGAATAAGGAAGGTCCCGTATAAGACCATGTCTGGGACATGGCATCGACACCGAATGTAGGTCCCGTACAAGACCATGTCTGGGACATGACCACGGAAGCAAAGGAAGATCTCCTGTAAGACCTTGTCTGGGACATGGCATCGACATCTATGAACGATCTCGTATAAGACCATATCTGGGATATGGCATCGATATTGAGATAAGAGATCCCGTGTAAGACCATATCCGGGATATAGCATCAGCATTAAGATGTGATCCCATATAAGACCATATCTGGGATATGGCATTGGGATCGTGATACATGTAAGATGAGATTGAGTATCCTTCGATATTCTGAGTAGTTCAATGGGCAAAGAGCTAATTTTATGCATCAATGACGAAGAGCTAAGTTTATGCATCAATGAAAAAGAGCTAAGTCCATGCTTATGATGTAAGAATATGTGGGAAATGTGGATTGTGATCATGTGTGAGGCTTTTAAGCCAAATTAAATTGAGAAATGAAATGTTCAAGTTTTTGTTGTTGATGTGTAAGTTAAATTGGCCAATGAATGGCTTGTAAATATTTGATGATGACTAGCTATTGGCATGGCCAACTATGGATATGCTTTAGTATTATAAGTGTGTAAATGAGAATTAATACAAAGAAAACATGATAGAGTAAAATTAGCAATAAAACAGTTTGGACAGCAGCAGTTGAATCACTTTGAAAATTCACCAAAATGGTATAAATTGAATTAGAAGTTGAATAAGATATGAGATTAAAGTTTATTGAGTCTATTTTTTCATAAAAGAGACTGTGTAAGCAAAAGAATTTTAGATTATGAGATATTTGAATTTTTATAAGACAGGGTCAGAATGATTTCGAAATCCCCTGTTCTGACTTTAGAAATTCATTAAAAATTGTACAAAAATAATCAATGGATAAAATTTATATTCGTGAATTTATTAATGAGTCTATTTTCAAGAGAAACAAACAAGAACATATTTCGAGTTCTTTGCAACGAGAAAATAAATTTTTAGTGAAGAGAGGTCAGAACTATCGAACAGAGAAATAGGGGAAACTTTAAAGAATAAACTGTACTGATTGGCTAAACCAAAAATTCTGGAAATTTTATGGTAAGAAGATATATGAGTTTAGTTTCAAGAAATATTAGTGGATCTTAATTCGAAGTTCCGTAGCTCCGGATAAAAATTATTTAGTGACTGTAACTTGAGTAGACAGCTCAAGATGAACATAAGTGAATTGAGAAATTTTATGCAAAAATGATGGCATTATCTTGAGAACTCAAAATAAGGATTGTTAAAAGCATGGTAATAAATTGTTTATTACTTACATACATACTTACTAAGCTTTATAGCTTACTCCCCTTCCTTTGTCATATCATGTAGGTTTTTTTTTACTAGCTCGGGTTGGAGATCGCCGGAGATGCTATCACACTATCAAGCTATCATGTTTGGTATAAGTGAATGTAAAACCTTTTGAGTCTATGGAATGTATAGGGACTTAGTCAATTGTGTATGTGTCATTTGATTTGGACAAATATGTTGGTTCATATTGGTTAATGAGTTGTAATGCCTATTTATATGTGTGTGTTTATACTAAAGGTTTTATGCGATGTGGTTATATGTGTTCGGGATGGATGGATTGAAGTTGTGTTTAAGTATGTGCAAATGAAGGTGCCAAATGGTTTGGAAAATAGCCATTTTCTTGGCCACACGGACAGAGACACGACCGTGTGTCTCAGCCGTGTGGAGAACACAACCCCAGGACATGGGCGTGTGAAGTCTGCATTTACTTTTCGGAATTTAATTCGCCACACGGCCTAAGCACACGGGCGTGTGACTTGGACATGTGACCCCATTTTGTTGATGATTTCATAAATAGAGAGTCACACGGGCTAAATACATGGGCATGTGTGACCACACGGCCTACCCACATGGGCGTGTCCCAAGCCACACGGACGTGTGACCCCTGTTTTGATGAAAAAAAATTTCTAGGTCTTCTTAAAGTTTCCTAAGTTCTCGGTTTAGTCCCGAACAGTTCCCAATGTATGTTTTGGGCCTTGTGGGCCCATATAGGGGGCGATTTGCATGTAAATGAGGAATGTTAAATTGAATGAAATTTTATAGCCGGTTTTGTATAAAGGTTTTTGTTTAAGTTCGGTAATGCCTCGTATCCTGTGCCGGCATCGGACATGGGTAAGGGGTGTTACACATCTGTAATATCCTGAAATAGGGGTTATTTGTGATTGAACTGTTTTGCATGTGTTTGGACTGTGGTGTTATTATTTGAGGTGTTTTAAGACTTAGTTATAAGTCTAGAGCAGGCCTGAGTGGTAGGAAATTTTTGTTTCTAAGCTTCAAGTAAAGGGAGCTGAAGGAGCTAGGGTATATAGATATTTCAAGAGGAATTTTAGCACAAGAGAAGCCTTGGTAAAGTGGCAAGGAGGCGCCACTTAGGGCCTTGTGATTGACGCCATCAGCGGGGGAGGAGATCTCGAGTTCGAGCAAAGAGAACCCCACTATTTGCTTATTATTTTGACGCTAATGAGGGGAGGAGTTGTGCTCAAAGACAAACTCTGTCGAGATAAGGATGAACCAAGTCAAAATATTTGTATTGGTGGCAAGGAGAAAGATAAGGAGCTTGTGGAATTCAAATTCGTTTGAATTAGTGGCCAAGAGGAATTTGAGGAAGTGGCCAAATTTTGAGCTCCTCCTTGGAGGAGTGTTCGGTTTTGGGAAGCTGAGTGAAAGGAGGGTGCTGAATTTTCTTAGGCACCTAATGGGGCATTTTCGGCTAGCTGAGCTTCTTGTGTGCTTAGCGTATCAAAAGCCGAAAACCATTCTTGAGCATTGCTAATTTTCCTAGTGCACATATTGAAGAAAAGCCGAAACTTCTTTATTGTTTTTGCACCTAGCCGAATGTTCTCTTGGGTACTTTAATTTTTATTTCATTTTACTTCTTTTTCTTCTTCTTGGTATTTGGCCGAATCCCCTACCCTCCCATCTCTCCCTTTTTCTTTTCCATTTTTGCTCAAAGCCGAAAGTATCCATCTTCTCCCTTTCACTTTTTATTTTCTTCCTTTCTCAAACTCTTGTGCCGAAATTCACTTTACCTTCCTTTGCCGAATTCCCTCTCCTACTTTCACTTCTCTTTTCCCTTCTCTTTCTCCACTCTAGCCGAACCCTATTTGTCTGCTTCTATCAACCTTAACCGAAACTCCCTTCACCATTCAACTCTCTGTCGAAAAGTCTTTCTTTCTTTCTTACATTGCTTTGGCCGAATATCAACAAGTGTGGATCTCTTTTGGGTCTTTTCTCTAATCGGTTTTGAAGGGTAAGTGCCCATAGCCGAAATCTTATTACTTCTTTCTCTTTTTTCTGGTGGACATGGGTAGGCAAAAGCCTAATCCGACATTTGTTGATAGTGGTGTTAATCATTAATGGGAATCGGTTTCTTATAGGATCTCCGAGGTTGTGAAGCATACTTCAGTGTGTGATTTGTTTCGTAAGGCAGAAGGGCAAGGAGATCTAGTGCAGTAGATCGGGTTCGGGATTCAGTGGTAGCGTTAGTAACAGGTGTGTAACTTACACACTTTATAACCTAGTAATATGTTAATAACCTGAATGTGTTAAAAGCCGAAATTGTGTAGATCTTGATATGATACCCTAAGGGTATGAGCAAGGATTCGGGTAAGTCCGTTTCGATATGATTTGTTGTAGGATGCATGAAAATACGATTTATGTTATATTTACTATATGTTCACCTTAAAGCATGATGGCATGATTTGCATGAGCGTTGCATTGGTATAGGTGATATGAGTGGAGGGGGAAGATGATATCCGTGACTTTGGGTCACCAGAGGTTTGGCACCTCCAAAGGGTTTGGTACCACAGTTATTTTGTGACTTTGGGTCACCAGAGGTTTGGCACCTCATAGCGACTCGTCCCAGTGGCTTAGCACCACAAAGGGTTGGCCCCACACTTGATATTATGGGATTGTCACCAAAGATTTGGTATCACACGTGGGTTGGCCCTACACCGGATTATTGATATTTTGTGACTTTGGGTCACGGAGGTTTGGCACCTCATAGCGACTCGTCCCATGGCTTAGCACCACAAAGGGGTTGGCCCCACACTTGATATTACGGGATTGTCGCCAAAGTGATTTGGTATCACAACGTGGGTTGGCCCCACAAATGGATTATTCGTGACTTTGGGTCACCAAAGTGGTTTGGCACCACATTATTATTGGATATCGTGACTTTGGGTCACCAAGTGGTTTGGCACCACCAGGTGGTTTGGTACCACACGGGTAGAAACAGAGTTATGGATGGTTAGGTTTGGGTGCATTATATGTATTGCTTGGTTATGATTTGTGTAAGTATGTTGCATTAACCGGGAGAAGGAGTTATGCACTGAGTCTTGGTGACTCACCTTCTCCTTATCTTTTCAGTGATTCATAGATCGCGGATGAGGAGCCGGTGGGACTCGAGGTGGCCATGCATTGAATAAATTCGGGTTTTACATGGACTTGATTTGGGTACTTTATTTTCATTTAAGTTTGGTTTTCATTTTTATTTGGGTTTGTAATAAGGCCTTTTAAGTTATGTTTTTGGTTTAGTTATAAGGTTTGGATTTGTTTTAAACATGGTCAAACTAATTACTTGATAGATTTAATAATTTAAGCCCAATGTTTTCTAACTAAAAACGACATGGTTTTCAAAACTTTACCATCGGGTAACATTTACTAACTGAAAATGACAACAACTCAAATGATTTCCAAAACTTGAGGTTTTCCCCACTTAACTCAACGATTTCTAAATAACTCAGAAAAGAACATCGGATTTTAAAATAACATAACCATTTTCTAAGCTTATGGAACAATGATTGAGTTTTAGGATCTAATCCCAGGATTTCAAAGCAAAGTATCGGTTTTAACTAATCATGCACCTGAATTCTACAAACATAAAACAACAAAGAGTTTTACTCAAAAATTTAATCGGTAACCTGTTTTCTTCAAAACGTTTTCCCCTGTAACATGCCAGATTCGATAGTGGTGTGTTGACCGAGTTTAGGGTGTTACAATTGTGGTATCAGAGCCAAGTTCAAAGGCTCGGCTGTGGGCCTGAGGCCCAAAATGTTTTAAAAGCATGGTTTAAATGTTTTGTCTGAAATTATATGACTTGAAAGGCATGGCACCGAGTCTCCGGCACCAATCCGCCCAGGTAAGTACCCCTAACCAATGGTTGTGTATATGAATATGATTATGTTAAGCTTTAAAAGACTAGTGATAGTGGACAACTCTAGAGACTGAAACTTGTTAGGACTCTATGGTACTGCGCCAGTGTCTATTGCCCCGTATAGGATGGCGCCTAAGGAATTAGTCGAATTAAAGGCTCAGATTCAGGAGTTGTTGGACCGGGGTTTCATCCGGCCAAGTGTTTCACCTTGGGGTGCACTGGTACTCTTTGTCAAGAAAAAGGACGGTACGATGCGGATGTGTATAGACTACCGCCAATTGAATAAGCTGACGATCAAGAACAAGTATCCGTTGCCCAGGATAGATGACTTGTTTGATCAACTTAAGGGTGCATCGGTGTTCTCGAAGATCGATCTAAGGTCAGGATACCATCAGCTAAAGGTGAAGGAGGCTGATATTCACAAGACGGTGTTTCGTACTCGGTATGGGCACTACGAATTCCCGGTGATGCCGTTTGGGTTGACTAACGCGCCGGCAGCATTCATGGACATGATGAATCGGGTGTTTCAGTAGTATTTGGACCAGTTCGTCGTGGTATTTATAGACGACATCTTGGTATATTCAAAGTCAGAGGTGGATCATGATGCGCATTTGCGAATAGTGTTGCAGATTCTGAGAGAGAAGCAGTTATATGCCAAGTTTAATAAGTGTGAGTTCTGGCTTAGAGAGGTGACTTTCTTGGGTCACGTGGTATCGGCTGAGGGGATTAGAGTGGATCCTCGAAAGATTGAGGCAGTGTTGGATTGGAAGCCGCCTAAGTCAGTGGCTGAAATTCAGAGTTTTCTAGGTTTGGCAGGGTATTACCGAAGATTTGTAGAGGGATTTTCTTTGATCGCAGCACCGATGACCCAGTTATTAAGGAAGGAAGTTCCATTTGTGTGGACTGAGAAGCAGCAAGAGAGTTTCGACAAGCTAAAGAAGATTTTGACTGAAGCTCCGGTTTTGATTCAGCCTGAGGCGGGGAAGGAATTCACAGTATATTACGATGCATCACATACGGGCTTGGGGTGTGTGCTGATGCAGGAAGGGAAGGTAGTGGCTTATGTATCTCGACAGCTGGGACCGCGTGAAGTTAACTATCCGACACATGACTTGGAACTAGCTGCAGTGGTCTTCGCTTTGAAAATGTGGAGGCACTATTTGTACGGAGAGAAGTCGATAGTCTACACGGATCACAAGAGTCTAAAATATCTTCTGACCCAGAAGGATTTGAACTTGAGATAGCGCAGGTGGATCGAGCTGTTGAAGGACTACAATTGTTTGATTGAGTATCATCCAGGCAAGGCTAACGTGGTGGCAGACGCGTTGAGCCGTAATGTTGTGTCAGACCTAAGAGCGATGTTTGCCCATCTTAGCTTGTATGACGATGGGAGTATTCTGGCAGAATTGCAGGTTAAGCCGGCCTGGGTGGAGCAAATCAAAGAGAAACAATTAGTGGATGAGGGTTTGAATGCGCGGAGGTTGCAAGTTCGAATAGTGGTTCGAGGATTACGCTTTGTCCGTTGATGGAGTACTCGTGTTTTCAAGGAAAAGCTTGTATGCCGAAGGATGTCGAGTTAAGGCAGAGGATTCTTCAGACGCACATAGCGGCCCATATGCTATGCATCCCGGAGGTAGTAAGATGTCTGAGGATTTAAGAGAGCGCTTTTGGTGGCGGGATCAAGCGGGAAATAACGGAGGTTGTGGGTAAGTGTTTGACGTGTCGCCAGTCAAGAAGGCCGAACATCGGTTGCCGTCAGGCTTGCTTCAGCCGGTGAAGATTCCACAGTTGATGTGGGAGAGGATCACTATGGATTTTGTCAGTGGATTACCCCTTACGCCTAGTAAGAAGGACTCAGTCTGGGTAATTGTGGATCGTCGACTAAGTCGTCACCACTTCATACCGTAAGGGTTGATTACTCGCCTGAAGTTAACTAAGCTGTATGTGTCAGAGATAGTGAGGTTGCATGGTGTTCTAGTATCGATCATCTCGGATAGGGATCCCAGATTTACGTCAAGGTTTTGGAAAGCGTTGCATCAGGCTTTGGGTACGCGGTTGGATTTCAGTACGGCATTTCATCCACAATCGACGACCCAATGTCGAAAGGGTTATACAGATCTTAGAGGATATGCTGAGGGGTTGTGTTTTGGACTTTAGAGGTAGCTGGGAAGAATTTCTACCATTAGCTGAGTTCGCATACAACAATAGTTACCAAGCAAGCATCAAGATGGCACCATACGAGGCGTTGTATGGTAGGAAGTGTCGCACACCTACATGCTGGACGGAGTTGGGTGAGCATCATATGTTGGGACCAGAGTTGGTTGCAGAAACTGAGGATAAAGTTAAGTTGATTCAGGCTCGATTGAAGGAAGCTTCGAACAGGCAGAAGTCATATGCCGATCTCAAGCGGAGGGATATAGAGTTTGCCGTGGGTGACAAGGTCTTTCTGAAGGTCTCACTGTGGAAGAAGGTATTGAGGTTCGGAAGGAAAGGCAAATTAAGTCCAAGGTTTATTGGGCCGTATGAGGTACTGATACGAGTGGGACCAGTAGCCTATCAGCTCAAGTTGCCAGCAGAGCTGAGTCAGATTCACGATGTGTTCCATGTCTCCATGCTTAGGCAATATCGTTCAGATCCATCGCATGTTGTAGCAGTGGAGGAGATTGAGGTGAGTCCAGATTTGACCATGGAAGAGGAACCAGTGCAGATTCTAGATCGAGATGTGAAAGTCTTGCGTAAGAAGTCAGTTCCTTTGGTGAAGGTTTTATGGTGGAATCATGGCATGGAAGAAGCTACATGGGAACCAGAGGATGTGATGAGACAGCAATACCCTCAACTCTTTTGACCAGGTCATTTCGAGGCCGAAATTATTTTTAAGGGGGGTAGAACTGTAATATCCTGAAATAGGGGTTATTTGTGATTGAACTGTTTTGCATGTGTTTGGACTGTGGTGTTATTATTTGAGGTGTTTTAAGACTTAGTTATAAGTCTAGAGCAGGCCTGAGTGGTAGGAAATTTTTGTTTCTAAGCTTCAAGTAAAGGGAGCTGAAGGAGATAGGGTATATAGATATTTCAAGGGGAATTTTAGCACAAGAGAAGCCTTGGTAAAGTGGCAGGGAGGCGCCACTTAGGGCCTTGTGATTGACGCCATCAGCAGGGGAAGGAGATCTCAGGTTCGAGCAGCAGAAACCCCACTATTTGCTTATTATTTTGACGCCAAGGAGGGGGAGGAGTTGTGCTCAACACAAACTCTGTCAGATAAGGATGGACCAAGTCAAAATATTTGAATTGGTGGCAAGGAGAAAGATAAGGAGCTTGTGGAATTCAAATTCGTTTGAATTAGTGTCCAAGAGGAATTTGAGGAAGTGGCCAAATTTTGAACTCCTCCTTGGAGGAGTGTTCGGTTTTGGGAAGTGAGTGAAGGGAGGGTGCCGAATTTTCTTAGGCACCTAATGGGGCATTTTCGGCTAGCTGAGGTTCTTGTGTGCTTAGCGTATCAAAAGCCGAAAACCATTCTTGAGCATTGCCGATTTTCCTAGTGCACATATTGAAGAAAAGCCGAAACTTCTTTCTTGTTTTTGCACCTAGCCGAATGTTCTCTTGGGTTCTTTAATTATTATTTCATTTTACTTCTTTTTCTTCTTCTTGGTATTTGGCCGAATCCCCTACCCTCCCTCTCCTTTTTCTTTTCCATTTTTGCTCAAAGCCGAAAGTATCCATCTTCTCCCTTTCACTTTTTATTTTCTTCCTTTCTCAAACTCTTGTGCCGAAATTCACTTTACCTTCCTTTGCCGAATTCCCTCTCCTACTTTCACTTCTCTTTTCCCTTCTCTTTCTCCACTCTAGCCGAACCCTATTTGTCTGCTTCTATCAACCTTAGCCGAAACTCCCTTCACCATTCAACTCTCTGTCGAAAAGTCTTTCTTTCTTTTTTACATTGCTTTGGCTGAATATCAACAAGGGTGGATCTCTTTTGGGTCTTTTCTCTAATCGGTTTTGAAGGGTAAGTGCCTATAGCCGAACTCTTATTACTTCTTTCTCTTTTTTCTGGTCGACATGGGTAGGCAAAAGCCTAATCCTGCATTTGTTGATAGTGGTGTTAATCATTAATGGGAATCGGTTTCTTATAGGATCTCCGGGGTTGTGAAGCAGTCGATCCAAGCCCTCTATTCTCTAACAATCGAGTTTGGGGGAGGATCAGTCTCGCATACTTCAGTGTGTGATTTGTTTCGTAAGGCAGAAGGGCAAGGAGATCTAGTGCAGTAGATCGGGTTCGGGATTCAGTGGTAGTGTTAGTAACAGGTGTGTAACTTACACACTTTATAACCTAATAATATGTTAATAACCTGAATGTGTTAAAAGCCGAAATTGTGTAGATCTTGATATGATACCGTAAGGGTATGAGCAAGGATTCGAGTAAGTCTGTTTCGATATGATTTGTTGTAGGATGCATGAAAATACGATCTATGTTATATTTACTATATGTTCACCTTAAAGCACGATGGCATGATTTGCATGAGCGTTGCATTGGTATGGGTGATATGAGTGGAGGGGGGAAGATGATATCCGTGACTTTGGGTCACCAGAGGTTTGGCACCTCCAGTGGTTTGGTACCACAGATTATTTTGTGACTTTGGGTCACCAGAGGTTTGGCACCTCATAGCGACTCGTCCCAGTGGCTTAGCACCACAGTGGGTTGGCCCCACACTTGATATTATGGGATTGTCGCCAGTGATTTGGTATCACACGTGGGTTGGCCCCCCACCTGGATTATTGATATTTTGTGACTTTGGGTCACCAGAGGTTTGGCACCTCATAGCGACTCGTCCCAGTGGCTTAGCACCACAGTGGGTTGGCCCCACACTTGATATTACAGAATTGTCACCAGTGATTTGGTATCACAACGTGGGTTGGCCCCATAGATGGATTATTCGTGACTTTGGGTCACCAGTGGTTTGGCACCACATTATTATTGGATCTCGTGACTTTGGGTCACCAGTGGTTTGGCACCACCAGTGGTTTGGTACCACACGGGGTAGAAACGGAGTTATGGATGGTTAGGTTTGGGTGCATTATATGTATTGCTTGGTTATGATTTGTGTAAGTATGTTGCATTAATTGGGAGAAGGAGTTATGCACTGAGTCTTGGTGACTCACCTTCTCCCTTATCTTTTCAGGTGATTCATAGATCGCGGATGAGGAGTCGGGTGGACTCGAGGTGGCCATGCATTGAATAAATTCGGGTTTTACATGGACTTGATTTGGGTACTTTATTTTCATTTAAGTTTGGTTTTCATTTTTATTTGGGTTTGTAATAAGGCCTTTTAAGTTATGTTTTTGGTTTAGTTATAAGGTTTGGATTTGTTTTAAACATGGTCAAACTAATTACTTGATAGATTTAATAATTTAAGCCCAATGTTTTCTAACTACAAACGACATGGTTTTCAAAACTTTACCATCGGGTAACATTTACTAATTGAAAATGACAACAACTCAAATGATTTCCAAAACTTGAGGTTTTCCCCACTCAACTCAACGATTTCTAAATAACTCAGAAAAGAACATCGGATTTTAAAATAACATAACCATTTTCTAAGCTTATGGAACAATGATTGAGTTTTAGGATCTAAACCCAGGATTTCAAAGCAAAGTATCGGTTTTAACTAATCATGCACCTGAATTCTACAAACATAAAACAACAAAGAGTTTTACTCAAAAATTTAATCGGTAACCTGTTTTCTTCAAAACATTTTCCCCTGTAACATGCCAGATTCGGTCGTGGTGTGTTGACCGGGTTTGGGGTGTTACAACATCTCATCAAATAAACACATTTTAAGCCATTATAAATACTATAATATAACTTATATAATTCCACCTTTATGTCATGTATCTGTTCACATAGTTAACCAAGAATTTCAAAGGTTTATTCATTTCAATGCTTATATGGTTTGAATACTTCTTATCAATTCATTCACATTTACATAAGCATAGGAAAATAGAAATAAACTATATTCAATTCAATAGCAATCACATTTATATATATATATTCAATTGAACCATATGAATTCTCATAAATTTCCACTTACTCATCATATGAAATTCACTTTTAACACTTACTTGTCGATTTCTGTCACGAGTACCTTGACTGATTCGTACCATCACCTGTAACCACGTTTTGTCAACATTTCCCGTTGAACCATTTGGAATACTAAAGGATACTCGGGAATCTCGTACACACAGTACCGTACCAATGCCATATCCCAGATATGGTCTTACATGTAATCTCGTATCGATGCCAATAGCCCAGCTATGGTCTTACACGAAGTCTCATATCGATGCCATATCCCAGATATGGTATTACACATAATCTCAGTAACCCTAATGTCATGACATTTGTATCCTATCTATTCCTAAGGTTCAACTAGGATTTTCGCTGTATCGAATCTTTGTCGGACATTTCCGTAGTATCGTACTCAATAGCATTCACATTTCATCTCAATAATATAGCATTTACCACAATTATATCAATTATGCATTTATACATATATAATTTAATGCTTATTAAACATACGAACTTACCTCGTTCACTGTAACGACGAATTAGCTCGACTAATCCGATACTTTGTTTTTCCCCGTTCTAGATCTAAATCTCGTTTATCTCAATCTACATAATATCAAAATTTACTTATTTAATCATTATTTCATTCAATTTAGCACAATTTACACATTTTGGCAAAATTACATTTTTGCCCCTATTATTTCAAATTTTTGCAATTTAATCCTTATCACATAAAATCACAATTCATTCAATTTAATACAAATTCATGCTGGCCGAATATTACCCATTCTCATATCAGCCCATATTTTTCATCTATTTTAAAATTCAACCACTAAATTTTCATATATCACAATTTAATCCAAAATTGACATTTTTACCAAAATTCACTTTACAAAACTTGTACATCTAACAACAATAATTTATTTTCCATCATCAACTAGCAAAATACTCATGCATTCAAAAATGGCAACATTCAAATACGTTAACAGTTTTGAAATCAGAGATACGGGCTAGCTAGATTAAGCTGCAACGATCTCAAAAACGT
Source organism: Gossypium sturtianum (assembly GCA_025698515.1). NCBI lineage: Eukaryota > Viridiplantae > Streptophyta > Magnoliopsida > Malvales > Malvaceae > Gossypium > Gossypium sturtianum. The sequence continues at coordinate 58,741,625 of CM046952.1, forward strand.
AGAAATTATTAAAAACCGAGTCAAAAATGAACTTACAATTAAACCTTGAGATGGCCAAACCTTTGAAGCTATATCCATGGTGTTTTCTTTCTTATTTTTCAGTGGAAAAATAATGGGTAGGAGATGACACCTTTTTTATTTTATTTTTACTTTACTTAATTACCAAATTACAAATTTAACCTTAAAAATTAATTCAATTTACCACATTACAAAACCATTTTCAGCCACTATCTCATAATTGGACTAATTAACTGATAAACCGTAATAGTAACATATTTTAAGCCCACATTTAGCATGCTTTTTGATGAGTTAAGCCTTGAATTATGTAATTTGGTGCTCTTAATCCTTTGTTTTCATGTTTTATACTCAGGAAAGCACCGGAGAATGAAAAGAACGAGAAACAGGCTTAAAATGGGCCAAATGGGCCAAAGAAAGAAATTGACACGGCCTGGGCCCAAGCAACATGGTCGTGCCTCCCTAATCAGACCTGAACACGGCCTGGCCACGATTCAAACGGGCGTGTGCCAAGGGCGTGTCCCTGCCGTGGAGAAGAGGAATTTCACTCGAATTAGGATACTTAGGGGTAAAGAAACACATTTCAAAAGCCTATATAAACACCCTAGAGGCCAACTTTCAGGGCGCGTCCAGCTAGACCAAGGAGCCGAGCCAGAGAGGTCAGAATTGTGGAATTTACTCGAAGAAAGCCAGTTGATTCATCTCAAGAAGCCGGAGTCATACTCAAGACGGAAGATCTTCTCTTCAATTCCTTCAGGGGGTTTTAGACTTTTTCTTATGTTTTGTTTTATCTTTTCTTCTGAGATGTATTCTTTAATACTTATGAACTAAACCCTCAGATACCTGAGGGGGATGAAACCTAAGACGAATCTTGTTATTGTTTTTTGAACTATATGATAAATACTTGATTTGTTCTTAATTATGTGTTCTTAATTCTTGTTTTGGTATTTCAGGATATTGATTCAAGTACTGATGTGCTTAGGCAGAGGAGGAATAGTGTAACATCCTGGAAAGGGCCTATGCATTTTCGGTTTAATTGTACGAAGTAACATGTTTTATGTACTAAGAATAAATTTTGAACAATTTTGGAAACCTGAAAATGTATGGAAATGTTAAGTTAAAAAAAAATGGAAAGTGAACATTTTTGGAAACTTGGAAATGGATGGAAATGATTTGGAAATGATTCAAAATAGGAAAGTGCACATTTCTGGAAATTTGGAAATGTAAGAAAATGTCAAGTTTACAGAGCCGAACGAAAATTTTTGGAAACTTAGAAATGACTTAGAAATGTCGAATTTTAAAGTTTAAAAGAGGAAATTAAGGCAAGGTGGCCTTAAAAGAAAAATTTTGTGAAATTTGACACACAAACAGCTTGGAAAAGTGGCACAAGATGCCACTTAGGGCCTCTGGAAATGGCGCCACATGCAAGGTGTTAGGCACAGGTTCGAGTCACTTGGGAAGCAAATAAAAGAAGTTTTATTTTTGCTTCCGAAGCTCTGAGGTGGACGGCACAAGCCTTCTAGAAAGGAGGAATTTTATTCTCTTTAATATTCGATTAATAAGGTGATAAATAAGGGATTTAATTTGGATTATTTTGAAGAGATAATAAAGGATTATTCTCTAATTATTTTAAATTAAGAGATAAAGCTATCAAATAAAGAAGAGTGGTGGCCAAGTAAGGGATTCTGAGGAGTAGTTTCGGCTATAAAAGGAAGGAAATAGGGCTACTCATCAATTTTTCTTCCTCCTCCTCTCTCTGCTAGAATTTCCAGTGCTCTCCTCTCTTCTCTTCTCTTTTTCTTTTGTCAGGCCGAATCTATAGTCCACCATTGCCAAAATTCTCAAGTTTCTTTTCCTTATTTTTGTGGAAACCAAATACCCCAAGAGAACCCCTAGTCGACTTCTCCATTAAATCCCAAAAGCTGAAACTTTATCATCTAGTCATCAAGGCCGATTCTTTAAGGGGCTTTTAACAAGGGTGCTACCGATTTCTTAAAAAGGGTAAGATCCAAAGTTTGGTTTCAATTCTTTTATATTTTAAACCTATCTAAAATTTAGGGACTAATCTCTATTATGGATTTTATGGAAGGGTGTTTTCGGGATTTAAGAAATTGTCAACTACAAGAAGGTATCTTTCGGAACTTCTAAGATCTAAGGTAAGTTATGAATGCCATTCGGCCATAAGCTATATTATTATGATTTAATGTTAGATTGGATCTAACATGGGTACATAGGGATTTCGGACAAATAATAAAGAAGCAAGGATCCAATTCGGATTTAAGATTTGGAAGGTAAGAACAAAGGTAAATTCGGCCAAGGCCTATTTTAGTAGTAGATCTATTATTATGTGTTTTAAGCCGAAAACTAAACAATTCAAGGGATTTAGTGACTAGCCGATTTCAAAGGGGAAAAATACGAGTTTCTGGGATTTGATTAAATCATCAAATCGATACCAAGGTAAGCTTTAAGAATACAAATCCTACTAGGATTTGGTTTTCTAGCCAAATAGGCTTTGTGCTAAATAGTAAGTGATTAATCAATTGTAGGAACTTGAGATCTAAGGCAGTAGATCATATTTCGGGATTTCAGTGAAGTGGTTAAGCAAATCAGGTGTGTACCCCACACTACTTCTTAATATGTTTTATGGCCTGTTTTATTAAAATATGTGATATTAAGAATATGAAAGTGGCTAGGGTACCATGTTATGGTACTAAGTACTCAGGTACGTTTCCTACTTCTACAAAGAATATGAAAAAGGTCATTAGTAACATGAGAATATGATAAGAATGTGAACTCTGGCATATTTAAAGCATATCATCATTATATGGGGCATATGGGTTTGTTTGAAAGGGGAAGTGAATGTGGTGACCGAAGACCACGAACACGGTGACCTAAGACCGTGGTATCTGAATGTGGTGACCTAAGACCACGATGTCTGAATCACGGTGACCTAAGACCGCGATATCTGAATGTGGTGACCTAAGACCACAAATGCGGTGACCTAAGACCGCGATATGGAGTGTAGCGGAAGGAGGGTCGACTTAGTAGTCCCCACGGTGTACAGGTTGGTACGGGGGAGTGTAGCGGATGGCTTATTAGGTTTGGGTTTGGGAATGCATCATAATTTGTATGCTATGATATGAATGCGTAACATTTGTATGCCTGATTCTATTTTGATTTAGTGTTTGTGTACACATTGAGTCTGTTTGACTCACCCCGTTGGGGAATATTTTTCAGGTGATGATCAGTGATGGACCGGGACAGCAGAACTTGTGGTGGCCATGCTCAACATGAAGTTTTTATTTTATGAACTACTATTTCTATTTAAGTACTTGAATTACTTGGAAATTATTTGATGTAATAAGGCCATAAGGCCATAGTTGGATTGTTTTCCATTTATTTCTATTTATTATGATTATGAGTTTTACCTATTAAAGTTTAAGTAAAATTTTTAATATAAAGAATTGAATTCGTTTTCAACATAATCCCAACCCAAAATAATTTTTTTTTTAAAATCGCACAGGTTTTCTCTAGGTAACGAAAGAATTTTGAAACTGGTTTACTTGAGGAACATACCAAATCTGGGCAAATCTCGTGGGCCGGGTTTGGGGTGTTTCAGTTTGGTATCAGAGCCCAATTATAAAACTCTCGGCCTGTGGGCCAAGGCCCAAAACGTTTTCAAAGCGAGCCCAAATGAGTTTTTTTTGAAAATATTTTATGAAACAAGCGTGTTTTTCGGCTTGGCACCTAAAGTCTCTCGACCATGATCCACCGGTAAGTACCCTAACTATTTGTGTGATTATGTGTAATGAATATTAGAAGGGTAGAAAAGGAATGGAACGTAGAATAGCATGATAGGAACTTGAACCCTAGGACTAGTCTACTCAAACACAAACACATAAGACTTAAGGAACGTTAAACAAACCCATGGCTAAGTCACTAAGTTAGGGTGTGGTAACCCCTGTGCGCATGTCTAGGATTGGATCCGGAAGAGCCTGGTATTTAAGCAGTCCTAGTGACTCACCTCCTCTTCGTAGGAATCCTACCTGGTGCGTAGCTTCGGTTCACCCTAACCCAGAGGGCTCAGTAGGTGTGGCAACCTCTGTGCGCATGTCTAGGAATGGTTTCGGTGGGAGCTTGGTATTTAAGCAGTCCGCGTGACTCACCTCCTCTCCACTCGAATCCTGCCTGGTGCGTAGCTTTGGTTCACCCTGACCAAGAGGACTCGGTCATAGGCTAAACACAATAACTAAAACCCGAAAGGGAATTAGCCGTGTTTTTATAAAAACAACAAAACCCTAGTTTTAGAACTCTTAAAACTTTCTTCTAAATTCATGAAAACCATCTTTACAAAATTTTTCGAAAGATTTCCGATTTATACAAAAATGCCCCTAGTGGTAAAATTACCAAAATACCCTTGGTTTATAAAATGACCAACTACCCAACAGTTTTGCCAAAATTTCATTATTTTATCAATGTTCAAAAACCCTAATTTGCAAATTATCAAAAATACCTTGAATTTTGGAAATTTCAAAATTGCCCCTAACTTATAAAATTACCAAAATGACCACGATTTCCAAAATTTTGCAACATCACCGCTTTGAAAAGTACAATTCTCAAAAAGAACCCTCAAAGTTTTGCAACCTTTGAAAGATCCCTGATTTATAAGATTTTACAAATTTAACCCGGCTTGGAAAAAATCACAAAATACCCCGAGGTCCAAAATCACCGAAATACCCACTGGATTTCAAAATTTTTCAAAATACCCTAAATTTAAAAATACCAAAATAATTTGTGACAAAATCACCAAGGAACTTTTTCCTTTTCAAAATTACGAAAATACCCAGAGGGACGTAATTACGAAAATACCCCTGGGTAGTGGAAGGAAAAAAACAATAACAATGAAAACTACAACCTTTCTCTGAATGAACGAGAGTTCATGATTATTTGATGGATGTATGGATGAATGAATGGAAAGATTGTGTGCATACGAAAGAACCACTCCTAAAACTCTTTTCATAAAATTTCTTCAGCGGTAATCAAGTGAAACAAAGACTAATTCATAAAACTTCTTAATCGAGATCACGATGTTAGAAATGAGCTCTAGAGGACGTGGTCGTCATGGACGGCGCAGAGGAAGGATGACGGTGTCGAACCCGTTAGATCGGGTCAAGGGTCCGACAATGAGATACTATCACCACCACCACCCCAACCGTTGGTGTTGAGCAGCAAGCTCGAGACGGGGATGATACTGTGTCGCAGGTCGTCTGCGAGTTTTGGAGTTGGTGGTCGGTGCAGGGAGGAAATTCGGGAACCCGTAAGTTCAGTGCTCGAGCGGCTCCGAGCTAATGGAGCCGAAATGTTTCGTGGGGTATCGGGTGTGGCACCCGGTTCACCGAGTAATCTTGGTTGGAAGCAACAGAGCGCATCATGGATGAGCTTGACTTGACCCACGAGGAGAAGTTAAAAGGAATGGTGGCACTTTATTCTGCGATGAAGTGTATCGCTGGTGGTTGATCTGTTCGGGATGGTGCCACGGCTGAGGATCTGACCTGGGAATATGTTAAGGAAGCATTTCGGAAGAAGTATGTGGGAACCAGGTATACTGATGAGCAAAGGAAGGCATTTCTGGGGCTGGTTCAAGGGAACAAGTCTGTGGCGGAGTATGAGGCTGAATTCCTGAGGTTAAGCCGATATGCTCGAGGAGTAGTGGCAACTGAGCATGAGCGCTGTGTCCGTTTTGAGGACGGGCTAAGGGATGATCTCGAGATCATTGATAGGACCGCATCGGGAGCGGGAGTTTTCTGCTTTGGTAGAAAAGGCCAAGGTGGCCGAGGAATCAAGGATTCTACAAAGCGAGGCTATGGATAGGAATAGGCCCAAAAGAGGTTTTGGAACATCTGGAAAGGTTCATAAGAGGCCTAGAGTTGATGGGCCGTGAGGTCGCAAGTTGGTTCAGAAGGGCGGTATCGACCTTGTGATGTGTATGGAAAGAAGCACTTAGGAGAGTCTTTGGAAGAAAACAGGAGGATGTTTTAGATGTGGGTCCAAGGACCATGTGATCAAGGATTGTCCTAAGCAATCGGATGAAAGCCGACCAACACCGGAATGTTAGTCGACCGGTAGAGGAGGATCGCAGCCTCAACGAGGTCGTGGTTCGAGTAACAGAGGTAATGGTGCTTTGGCAGAGGCCGTGGAACACAAGGCGCAGGTGTCGCTAATGCTTGAGCAAGGCAACCAGTTTGGTTTATGCGGTTCGCTTGGAGGGAAGATGGAGACGTGCGGGACGTTATAACCAGTGCGTTCTTTATTTTTGACAAGCCCTATTTTTCTCTAATTGATGTGGGCTCGACCCATTCCTATGTTGCATGTAGTGTAGTGGACACACTAGGCCTAGACTCAACCTTCCGATAGGCGGATGATCGTAGTAAGCCCATTAGGCCTAATCAGTAGTGGTGTATAAGATCTTTCGGAATGTACCCCAGAGATTCAGGGAGTGAACTTTCGGGTGACTTAATGGAACTACCTTTCGGGAGTTTGAACTTATACTTGGAATGGATCACTAGTAGAGCACCGAGCCGTGTTGGATTGTGCGGCTAAACGAATGGGACTAAGGACCCCGGAGGATGAAGTAGTAGTAATGATCGGAGAGAGAAGAAACTACCTGTCCAACGTAGTTTCGGTGTTGAAGGCTGAGAAAATGGTTAAGAAAGGGTGCAAGGCGTTCTTAGCCTTCGTAAGTGCGTTAGGTGGAAAGGAAGAAGGTGTCAGTGGAGCTAGAACGGTGAAAGACTTTGAAGATGTATTTTTAGAGGAATTACTAGGAATACCCCCAGATAGGAAGGTGGAGTTTGGAATAGACTTACTACCGGGAACAGCTCCTGTGTCAATCGCTCCATACCGAATGGCGCCAAAGGAGTTAGTTGAGCTCAAGGCTCAAATCCAAGAGTTGTTGGATCGTGGGTTCATACGACCCAGTGTGTCTCCATGAGGATCACCAGTTCTGTTTGTAAAGAAGAAGGACGAAACTATGCGTATGTGCATAGATTACCATCAGTTAAATAAGCTGACCATCAAGAACAAGTATCCTTTGCCAAGGATCGATGACTTGTTCGATCACCAAGGAAGACAGATATTCTCAAAGATAGACTTAAGGTCGGGATATCACCAGATTGAAGGTGAAGGAGGCAGATATCCATAAGACCGCTTTTAGGACAAGATACGGCCATTTTGAGTTTGTGGTGATGCCGTTTGGATTGACAAACACTCCAAACAGCGTTCATGGATATGATGAACCGAGTTTTTCAACCCTACTTGGATAGGTTCGTCGTTGTGTTCATCGACGATATTTTGGTGTATTCTAAGTCCAAGAGGAGCATGATGAACATCTCCGAGTGGTGCTACAAGTGTTAAGGGAGAAAAGCTCTATGCCAAATTCAACAAGTGTGGATTTTGGCTTAAGAGGTGGCATTCTTAGGGCATGTGGTATCCGCATGAAGGAATAAGAGTGGATCCTAGGAAGATCAAGTAGTGTTGGATTGGAAACCACCTAGGTCCGTGGTCGAGATTCAAGTTTCTTAGGTTTGGCAGGCTATTACAGAAGGTTCGTAGAAGGATTCTCGTCAATAGCCGCGCCTTTGACAAAGTTACTAAGGAAGGAAGTACCCTTTGAATGGTCTGATAAGCAACAGAAGAGCTTTGACAACCTTAAGAAGGTGTTGACGGAGGCTCCAGTGTTAATTCAGCCGGAGGCTGGGAAGGATTTTGTGGTGTACTGTGACGCTTCGCATACGGGATTAGGATGTGTGCTAATGCAAGAAAGAAAAGTAGTCGCTTATACGTCTCGGCAACTAAGGCCTCATGAGGTTAACTACCCAACTCATGACTTGGAACTGGCAGCAGTGGTTTTCGCCCTTAAGGTTTGGAGGCACTACCTCTATGGAGAAAGGTCAGTGATCTACACAGACCACAAGAGCCTTAAGTATCTGTTGACTCAGAAGGAGTTGAACTTGAGGCAACGAAGGTGGATGGAGTTGTTGAAGGACTACAACTGTTCGATAGAATATCATCTGGGCAAGGCGAATGTGGTAGCTGATGCCCTAAGTCGAAAGGTTGTGTAGGATCTAAGGGCTATGTTCGCTCACTTAAGTTTGTACGATGATGGAAGCCTGTTGGCAGAGTTGCAAGTCAAGCCCACATGGCTGAAGGAGGTGAAAGAGGGACAGTTGGTTGATAAAGATCTAAGTGCTAAGTTACAGCAAGTACAGAACGGAGAGTTAGAGGATTATAGTGTTAATGATGAGGGAGTATTGTGCTTCAAGGGAAAGGCATGTATGCCTAAGGACAAGGAGTTAAGACAAAGGATTCTTCGGGAGGCGCATAGTAGCCCTTATGCTATGCATCCCGGAGGCATTAAGCTGTACAGAGATCTAAGGGAACAATTTTGGTGGTCTGATCTTAAGCAAGAAGTGACTGAATTTGTGGGGAAATGTTTGACGTGTCAGCAAGTTAAGGCTGAACACCAAGTTCCATCAGGATTGCTTCAACCAATCGAGATTCCGCAATTGAAGTGGGAGAGAATTACCATGGATTTCGTTAGTGGGCTTCCCCTTACGCCTACTAAGAAGGACTTGGTATGGGTGATAGTGGACCGTTTGACTAAGTCCGCGCATTTCATCCCGGTAAGAGTTGACTATTCTCTCCAGAAGCTGGCTAAGTTATATGTGGCGGAAATTGTGAGGTTACATGGTGTACCAGTATCGATCATCTCCGACAGAGACCCAAGGTTTACGTCTCGGTTCTGGAGGGCACTTCATCAAGCTTTAGGCACTAAGTTGGACTTCACTACGGCTTTTCATCCACAATCGACGGGGGCGATGCACGAGTTATACAAGTGTTGGAGGATATGTTGAGAGGTCAGTGTGATGGATTTCCGAGGAAGTTGGGAAGACTATTTGCCTTTAGCCGAAGTTCGCCTACAACAACGGCTATCAAGCTAGCATTCGGATGGCACCATATGAAGCATTGTATGGTCGGAAGTGTAGAACTCCTACTTGTTGGATGGGTTAGGAGAACGCCGAGTTTTGGGTCCAGAGTTAGTGGCCAAAATCAAGAGAAGGTTGAGATGATTCGAGCACGGTTAAAGGAAGCCTCGATAGGCGTAAGTCGTGACGCAGCACCTTAAGCGGAAGGAAATAGAGTTTGAAGTGGGAGACTAAGTGTTTCTGAAAGTCTCGCCTTGGAAAAAGGTAATGAGGTTCGGTCGCAAGGGGAAGTTAAGCCCAAGGTTTATAGGGCCCTATCGAGTACTGAAACGAGTTGGAGCAGTGGCATACCAATTGGAGTTGCCACCAGAGTTGCGGCAGATGCACGGCGTATTCCATGTATCCATGCTACGTCGTTACCGATCGGATCCATCTCATGTGGTACCTGTCGAAGAAGTAGAGCTAAGGCCAGACTTATCCTACGAGGAAGAGCCGATTCGGATATTGGAACGTGATGTGAAAGTGCTACGGAAGAAGTCAGTTCCTCTAGTCAATGTGTTATGGCGCAATCATGGATCGGAAGAAGCTTCGTGGGAACCAGAAAAGGCAATGCGACAACAATACCCTCAATTATTTTAGTTAGAAAATTTTGAGGACGAAATTATTTTAAGGGGGGTAGAATTGTAACATCCTGGAAAGGGCATATGCATTTTCGGTTTAATTGTACGAAGTAACATGTTTTATGTACTAAGAATAAATTTTGAACAATTTTGGAAACCTGAAAATGTATGGAAATGTTAAGTTAAAAAAAAATGGAAAGTGAACATTTTTGGAAACTTGGAAATGGATGGAAATGATTTGGAAATGATTCAAAATAGGAAAGTGCACATTTCTGGAAATTTGGAAATGTAAGAAAATGTCAAGTTTACAGAGCCGAACGAAAATTTTTGGAAACTTAGAAATGACTTAGAAATGTCGAGTTTTAAAGTTTAAAAGAGGAAATTAAGGCAAGGTGGCCTTAAAAGAAAAAGTTTGTGAAATTTAACACACAAACAGCTTGGAAAAGTGGCCTGAAGATGCCACTTAGGGCCTCTGGAAATGGCGCCACATGCAAGGTGTTGGGCCTGGTTCGAGTCACTTGGGAAGCAAATAAAAGAAGTTTTATTTTTCTTCCGTAAGCTCGAGGTGGACGGCACAAGCCTTCTAGAAAGGAGGAGTTTTATTCTCTTTAATATTCGATTAATAAGGTGATAAATAAGGGATTTAATTTGGATTATTTTTCAAGAGATAATAAAGGATTATTCTCTAATTATTTTAAATTAAGAGATAAAGCTATCAAATAAAGAAGAGTGGTGGCCAAGTAAGGGATTCTGAGGAGTAGTTTCGGCTATAAAAGGAAGGAAATAGGGCTACTCATCAATTTTTCTTCCTCCTCCTCTCTCTCTGCCGAATTTCTCGAGTGCTCTCCTCTCTTCTCTTCTCTTTTTCTTTTGTCAAGCCGAATCTATAGTCCACCATTGCCAAAATTTTCAAGTTTCTTTTCCTTATTTTCGTGGAAACCAAATACCCCAAGAGAACCCCTAGTCGACTTCTCCATTAAATCCCAAAAGTGAAACTTTATCATCTAGTCATCAAGGCCGATTCTTTAAGGGCTTTTTAACAAGGGTGCTACTGATTTCTTAAAAAGGGTAAGATCCAAAGTTTGGTTTCAATTCTTTCATATTTTAAACCTATCTAAAATTTAGGGACTAATCTCTATTATTGATTTTGGCCGAGTTATGGAAGGGTGTTTTCAGGATTTAAGAAATTGTCAACTACAAGAAGGTATCTTTTGGAACTTCTAAGATCTAAGGTAAGTTATGAATGCCATTCGCCATAAGCTATATTATTATGATTTAATGTTAGATTGGATCTAACATGGGTACATAGGGATTTCGACAACAATAAAGAAGCAAGGATCCAATTCAGATTTAAGATTTGGAAGGTAAAAACAAAGGTAAATTCGGCCAAGGCCTATTTTAGTAGTAGATCTATTATTATGTGTTTTAAGCCGAAAACTAACCAATTCAAGGGATTTAGTGACTAGCTGATTTCAAAGGGAAAAATACGAGTTTCTGGGATTTGATTAAATCATCAAATCGACACCAAGGTAAGCTTTAAGAATACAAATCCTACTAGGATTTGGTTTTCTAACCGAATAGGCTTTGTGCTAAATAGTAAGTGATTAATCAATTGTAGGAACTTGAGATCTAAGGTCAGATCAGATTTCGGGATTTCAAAGAAGTGGTTAAGCAAATCAGTGTGTACCCTACACTACTTCTTAATATGTTTCATGGCCTGTTTTATTAAAATATGTGATATTAAGAATATGAAAGTGGCTAGGGTACCATGTTATGGTACTAAGTACTCACGTACGTTTCCTACTTCTACAAAGAATATGAAAAAGGTCATTAGTAACATGAGAATATGATAAGAATGTGAACTCTGGCATATTTATACATATCATCATTATATGGGGCATATGGGTTTTTTTGAAAGGGGAAGTGAATGTGGTGACCTAAGACCACGAACACGGTGACCTAAGACCGTGGTATCCGAATGTGGTGACCTAAGACCACAGTAATCTGAATGCGGTGACCTAAGACCGCGATATCTGAATGTGGTGACCTAAGACCGCGATATGGAGTGTAGCGGAAGGAGGGTCGACTTAGTAGTCCCCACGGTGTACAGGTTGGTACGGGGGAGTGTAGCGGATGGCTTATTAGGTTTAGGTTTGGGAATGCATCATAATTTGTATGCTATGATATGAATGCGTAACATTTGTATGCCTGATTCTATTTTGATTTAGTGTTTGTGTACACATTGAGTCTGTTTGACTCACCCCGTTGGGGAATATTTTTCGGTGATGATCGGTGATGGACCGGGACTGCGAGAACTTGTGGTGGCCATGCTCAACATGAAGTTTTTATTTTATGAACTACTATTTCTATTTAAGTACTTGAATTACTTGGAAATTATTTGATGTAATAAGGCCATAAGGCCATAGTTGGATTGTTTTCCATTTATTTCTATTTATTATGATTATGAGTTTTACCTATTAAAGTTTTAGTAAAATTTTTAATATAAAGAATTGAATTCGTTTTCAACACAAGCCCAACCCAAAACAATTTTTTTTTTAAAATCGCACAAGTTTTCTCTAGGTAACGAAAGAATTTTGAAACTGGTTTACTTGAGGAACATACCAAATCTGGGCAAATCTCGTGGGCCGGGTTTGGGGTGTTTCAAATAGACCCTGTTTAAGAGTAGATCTAGCATAATTAAGTGGAGTTGATCGCAACCCTAGAGATAGGATGACGAAAATCTGCCGGACTAGGGTCAAACCTAATATGGGAGTCCATAGATTGAGTTAATGCAATTCTAGGGGTTTTAATTAGAAAAGGATTTCAATTAATCAACCTAGGGTTAGATGTTAGTAGCCTCGAGAAAGGTATTAATATAAATTAGGGAATCCTACGGATCAAGTCAAGTGAATAAATCGTCTGGTTCAGAGTTAAATAACAAGTGAAGTCTAGGTGGATTCTTCCTCGGGTATTGTCTTAATCAATTGGTTTTTCCCCAAGTATTTCCCCAAATTCATTCTTCTTTGTCTTCGCATCTTTAGCTTAGTAGTCAGTTAGTTTTAGATTACAACAATTCACTTCAATTTTAAGGCTAAATAATAAAAAGAAAGTTAGTATTAGTACTTTTGGTTCCTTTGGGTTCGACAATCCGGTCTTGCCTTAACTATACTACTGTTCGATAGGTGCGCTTGCCTCAAATCGTTGTCATAGTTAGTTTTGAAGTTCGATCATTCTCTTTATAAATTTTAAAACTTTGACAAATCACAGCGATCAAGTTTTTGGCGCCGTTGCCGGGGAACTAAAATATTAAGAACGCTCAATTTTTATTACTTTAGCCATTTTATTGCAATTTATTTTTATTTTTATTTTATTATTTTGCTAATTTTTCTTTTATTTTCTTTTGACAGGTAATTTTAGTTTATAGAAGAGATGGCACTGAATAACTATCAGTGGCAAGTTATGAGGACAACGCCAAGAGAAGCCGCCAGTGTCTTCAACCTCGACGCAGTAACCAGGCTATCAAATCAGGTAGAAATGTTAAATAAAAAGATTGATGGTTTGTGTCCTTCACAGGTACATCCAGTTATGCAGTACGAAACAAGCGGAGGCGTGGCGAATCCTGAGTACCCACTCTACGGATAGAGCATGGAGAGCGAGCAAGTTAACTATATGGGTAACTATTCTAGACCTCCAAATAATTTTTATAGTAACACTTATAATGCAGGTTGGAGGTACCATCCAAATTTCTCGTGGGATGATCAAGGTAGTCAAAGACCGCAACTTCCTCCAGATTTTCAACAACCACCTCACCAGCAGGAACAGGAGCCGAACCTTGAGGAGATTCTAAGAAAATTTATAGCGATATCAGAAACTCGTTTCCAAAACACTGAAACAACACTCGAAAATCAAGAAGCATCGATTCAAGGGATCAAGAATCAATTAAGTCAGCTTGCTAAGCTGATCTCAGAACAACTATAAGAAAGCTTGCCAAGCAACACTAAAACTAACCCAAAAGAGCAAATTCAAGTTGTAACAGCTCATGACAGTGAAGGGTTAGTGGAATCTGACCCAAGGCAAGAGCCTGTGGTAAGTGAAGGTAAGGTTTAGGTAAGCCATGATTTACTAAACCCGGTAAGTACAGAGTACCAACCTCGTGTGCCATACCCCAATGCGATAAAGAAAGACCACACAGAGGAACAATTCGGTAAATTTCTTAAACCTTAAAAGAAGTTACATATTAACTTGTTGTTTCTTGAAGCTCTTTCGCAGATGCCAGATCCTAGACCTCGTGATGACAAAAAAGAAATTCATGAAGAATGAAGGCCTCAGATCGATGAACTAGACGAGTGGAAGACACATTTCAAAGAAAAACTAAAAATACACGAAGCAAAAACGAGGCAACTCCACGACACACTTAACGATGGGACAACCCAGCTTAAGATAGGAGATCAGGTACTCAAAATCTTCCCAGATGGAACAGTCGAGGTAACTAATCCTAAATTCAGCACTTTTAAGGTAAACACTACTCGACTTAAACAATATATCAATAACCGAATTGATCGCATGAGAAAGGATTTTCACCTCCTCAAACCACCCTGATTATGTGAATGAGAGGTAAGTCTAGCTTAAGACTTTAAACGAGCGCTTCTCGGGAGGCAACCCGAGCACTAACCCTGCTAATTAGTTTAGTTTTATTTATTTCCATGTTTAGGCGCATGTTTTCCATACTCACATGGCCGTGGCCTTGGCCGTGTGGGCACCATAGGTAGGTAAAAGGGCGTGGCCGTAGACGTGTGGCAATAGGACAAATTTTTTTTCCCAAAACACGGGCTGCATCTCTATTTAAACTCCCCTTCTTCCTTTTTCTTTTCCAGTTATCTTTCTTCTTTCATTTTCCATTATTTACTTTTACTTTTATTTTTATTTTTTTATTTTTACTTTCTTTATAATTTTCTTATTATTCTTCATGCCATTTAGATTTAGCTTAGGATACAATAAAATCAGACTGGCTGCTTTGAGGATTCAAATTCAAACAGTTCGAGGCACTCCCCCATATTCACCTCCGCCCAATCCTATCTGGTTTCTTTTCATTGACTCCATCCAAAATTCAGGAAGTTTCATCTCTCCCTATCATTTATGAATTTCTATCTATCTTTGTACATTGAGGGCAATGTACATCTTAAGTGTGGGGGGGGGGTGAATCTTAAAAGTGCCAAACTTTTTGCATTATTCTCAAATCCTGAATTATGCCTTGTTTCTTAAAGTAAGTTTCTCATATTATGATTAGAATGAAATTTACTGTGATTTATGATTTTTATTGATATATTTTAGATTAAGTCATAGTTAATTGTGCATTGATGATTAAATGTTAAGATACTAGAGAGTCAAGCATGACAAGTCTATTTTTCAGAAAATAAAATTTTTTTAGGTTGTCAACCTGAATTTGAATATTACTTTGAAGTTTGAAATTTACGAGGTTGACATCGAAAACCCATAATTTTCTTTTGTGAGATTTTGAGCCTTTAGAGCATATATTCTTTTTCTTGCTCACTTTATTGATTATGAGTGTGTCAAAATTGATTTGTTATTCTAGAACTTGCACCGATTATACATGTCGAGACCACACCTCTGATTTGATATACTAAGATGATAAAGGCACCTAGGATTTAACCCACTTACTCCATAAAAAGCTTACCTTCATAATTAACCCCTAGTGAACCCCGTTGATCCTAATAACCTTTTTTATTGACTCACCCACTAATATTAACCCAAAACCCTTTGTTTTTGTTATCACCATTCCTTTTGACAACCATTATATCGAGATTTGATTTGATCGATTGCCTATTTATTTCGATAGTAAATTCACCATTTATGATGTATTTTTGATTTGTTCTTAAAAAAAATCGAAGTATATTCATTATTAGTTATGTGATTAAGTGAGCTTATACGTTTAAATTCCAATTGTTGAAGAAGAAGCTCGTATTAATAGTAGTATTAGTATTACAAGTTTTCAATTGATGTAATTATTTATTATCAGTTCATTATTTCTGGTTAGGTAATTTGTCAGGTCAATATCGATTCTAACCCTCTAATTCAGCCTTTATCCACGCCTTTCACCCAAGCCCCGTTACAACCCTGTTAAAGACCTTTTGATTTGTGTATCATCTCATATTATAGTGGTGGAGATTTGATTTTCATGCAAGCTTATGGGATTAACTTTTCATGTTTGACTTATGAGTGCTTTCTCTTGAACCTTAAACACCTCGAGTGATTTGAGTGAATCTTTAGTGAGGATGTCAATCCTTGTCGATTTTGAATCAGGGGTAATTATTTAGATAAGGGGAAACACCTATGTTTTCATGCTACAAAATGTATGACTTAGATTGTTTGAATCTTTAGGACTCTTTGAGTTGAATTATCCATGTATAAATTATCTTTGAATTATGATGAAACATTATTGATGAATATTATGAATCAAGGAAGTTTGTTTTAATTATGAGTTGAGAATTTTGCTTGAGGACAAGCAAAAGCTTAAGTGTGGGGGTATTTGATAAACCGTAATAGTAACATATTTCAAGCCCACATTTAGCATGCTTTTGGATGAGTTAAGCCTTGAATTATGTAATTTGGTGCTCTTAATCCTTTATTTTCATGTTTTATACTCATGAAAGCACCGGAGAATGAAAAGAACGAGAAACGGGCTTAAAACGGGCCAAATGGGCCAAAGAAAGAAATCGACACGGCCTGGGCCCAAGCTACACGACTGTGCCTCCCTAATCAGACCTGAACACGGCCTGGCCACGATTCACACGGGCGTGTGCCAAGGGCGTGTCCCTGCCGTGGAGAAGAGGAATTTCACTCGAATTAGGATACTTAGGGGTAAAGAAACACATTCCAAAAGCCTATATAAACACCCTAGAGGCCAACTTTCAGGGGGCGTCCAGCTAGGCCAAGGAGCCAAGCCAGAGAGGTCAGAATTGTGGAATTTACTCGAAGAAAGCCAGTTGATTCATGTCAAGAAGCCGGAGTCATACTCAAGACGGAAGATCTTCTCTTCAATTCCTTCAGGGGGTTTTAGAGTTTTTCTTATGTTTTGTTTTATCTTTTCTTCTGAGATGTATTCTTTAATAATTATGAACTAAACTCTCAGATATCTGAGGGGGATGAAACCTAAGACGAATCTTGTTATTGTTTTCTAAACTATATGATAAATACTTGATTTGTTCTTAATTATGTGTTCTTAATTCTTGTTTTGGTATTTCAGGATATTGATTCAAGTACTGATGTGCTTAGGCAGAGGAGGAATAGACCCTGTCTAAGAGTAGATCTAGCATAATTAAGCGGAGTTGATCGCAACCCTAGAGATAGGATGACAAAAAGCTACCGGATTAGGGTCAAACCTAATATGGGAGTCCATAGATCGAGTTAATGTAATTCTAGGGGTTTTAATTAGTAAGAGATTTCAATTAATCAACCTAGGGTTAGACGTTAATAGCCTCGAGAGAGGTATTAATATAAATTAGGGAATCCTACAGATCAAGTCAAGTGAATAAATCGTCTGGTTCAGAGTTAAATAACAAGTGAAGTCTAGGTGGATTCTTCCTCGGGTATTGTCTTAACCAATTGGTTTTTCCCCAAGTATTTCCCCAAATTTATTCTTCTTTGTCTTCGCATCTTTAGCTTAGTAGTCAGTTAGTTTTAGATTACAACAATTCACTTCAATTTTAAGTCTAAATAATAAAAAGAAAGTTAGTATTAGTACTTTTGGTTCCTTTGGGTTCGACAATCCGGTCTTGCCTTAACTATACTACTGTTCGATAGGTGCGCTTGCCTCAAATCGTTGTCATAGTTAGTTTTCAGGTTCGATCATTCTCTTTATAAATTTTAAAACTTTGACAAATCACAACGATCATTAACACATAAGGACTTCCTCCTTTAAATTCTATAGCATTTAAACACTTTTAGCTAATAGAACTCAATTTTTATGCTTTACGCGATTTAGTCCTTTTTACCGAATTAAGCATTTACACGGTAAAATTTCTTTACGAAACTTTCACGTAATTAATCTATCATGCTGTGGACCTTATTAAAATAATAAAATAAATATTTTGACTTTGGATTTGTGGTCCCGAAACCACTGTTCCATTTGACCCAAAAACAGGCTGTTACACCAATACCCGATTAGAGGTGGCCTTGGTTCTTCTAAAAACTATAACAGCCTGGTTTATAGTAGTGTAAGAAAATAGTGTTTTCAAGACCCTATTTTCAATGGGTGAGTCTATAAATATTATTATTTAATATTTACGGGTTTATTTTGAATTATTTTGAATTTTGGTTTATAAGTTTTATTGAATTGATGATTAATTAATGTACAAGTGTATTTAACCTAAGGTCTGTAGTGTCAAAAAGTGAGGTATCAGGACCTCGTTCCTAAAAACTGAACTCGTGAATAATGTTATTAAATATTTTAGGAGTTTTTATATAGGTAAATTGAATTTTTGATAGGTAATTGTACTGAAAAAGTGACTAATCAAGGTATAAGGACTAAACTGTAAACGTTGCAAAAGTTAACTTCTTGAGATTTTAATTGCTCAAGGACTTAAAAGATAATTAAAAGAAGGTTTGAAATGGTAAATATACCATTTCAAAACATGGTGGATGGTTAAGTATTGTTTTCTTTTTGTAAATTTATATGTTAAAATTATAATATAGTAAAATGTATAACACATAGTTGTGAAACACAAATTTTTTAGTATTTAGTTATTAAGTGTGTTAATACCTAAATTAATGGGGGAAAAATCTGTCACATGCAAAAATTTTGGATCTTTAAATACTAGTGCTAATGAATAAGAGAATAGGGTTTTAAATTTATTTTATTTTGACTTAACTTTAAGGATACCTTTTTTTGTTAAACTTAGAAGTAGTCTGAAATTGAACTAGGCTTGTAACCTAACTTGGCTAGCCAACTATAAGGGTGTGTGTTAGTTCTTTTAACTATTAAAATTGTTAACTAGATAGTTAGGCTATGATAAAAGAAGATGGGTGATGGTGTTAGTTTAATGATGGCTTAAAAAAACGAATGGTGGCATGCATGAATAGTTGTTAGAGGTTGGTTCTCAAGTAGGTGAATAAAAAAATGTTGAATGGCTATAACCATGATATTTTTTTTAGTTATTTTTGTAACACCCCTAACCCATATCCATCGCCGGAACAGGGATACAAAGTATTACTGGAACTTTTCAGAACATTTTTAGATAAATCATGTAAATCACTATTCATTAACCGAGATTGTTAAGAACGTCCCTTAAATGGACCCTCGAGGCCCAATACAAGCATTAGAATAGAGTTGGGACTTATTCGGAACCTCTAGAAATTTTTCGCAAAATTTCAAATTTTTTCTAAGGTGCAGGGCTCACACGCCCGTGTGACCCTTAGTACTCCTGTGCCTCAGGCCGTGTCCAATTTAGGTTGCTCTCTGACTTGCGCCACACAGCCATGCCACATGCCCGTGTGCTAGGCTGTGTGGTTAATTAATTTAATTCGAATTAGGTGCAGGTTTCACAAGGCCATGACACACGCCCGTGTTCAAGGCCGTGTCACCCACACAGCTGAGACACACGCCCGTGTCTCTGCCCGTGTGCTCAATTCTGAGCATTCTGGTTTGAAATTTTGAAACATAGGGGACACACGGCCAGACCACATGCCCATGTACTAGGCCGTGTGTGACACACGACCTAGACACATGCCCGTATGTCTACCCGTGTGGACAAAATAAGGCCATTTCCTGGCCTTATTTCTCACCCAAATTTTCCATTTTTCCTGCACCAACACTTGCAAGTATAATCCAACCAATTACAAGTATAATCCAACCATAATATATATCAAAACATAAATATATTAGCCATTCCAATGGCTAAGTTTCATTCATCATTTACATACCATCATTTGATTTAGTTAGCCTATACATGCCATTAACAAAATAAAATTTTCATTTATACCAAAATGATAGGTTGATAGTGTGATGATTTGCTCCGACCAATCCCTAACCTTCAGGAGCTTTGATCACTATAAAACAGGGAAAATAAAACCTAATAAGCATATTATTCTTAGTAAGCTCGTATAACAGAAATTAAACTTACCCATTATATTCAATATATTAACCATACATTACATGCTTTTCATCAATTTGGCAATTTGCCTACTCACATACATTCAACCAAAACGTTAGTCACAAATATACCAATATGCATAGATGAGCTCATCATGCCATAAGCGTATTTTATCCATTGAATCATTGAGTTTCCGATGGATATTTCAAATAGTACACTTGAGGTGTACAATTCCATTACCCGTCATTTCATATCCAGTAGTACCGTATAGGTACACTCTCGAGCCACATTTTACACAATAGAATTACCAGTCCAGGCTAAATTCTAGCTGTATCATATACTCTAAGGGCTTTGTCGGATTACCAATTCAGGCTAAATCCTTTATATGACAAAGAATTCCCTATAGCGTTCATTCTGGATTACCAGTCCAGGCTAAATCCAGTCAATTAGGATTACCAGTCCAGGCTAAATCCTAATTGAAACATATACTCGAGAGGCTCATATCAGATTACCCGTCCAGGCTAAATCCATTCTGCAACATATGCAGTTTCATCAGGGAAATCACCTTTTTATCCATCGGAATTCAATATTCAAGGAATTCAACCTTTTTTTCAATAATTTTCCAAAAATGTATCATTTTGTTCATTGCCATATCTATGTAATTCACATACATGATTTCATATAACATAATCAATGTAATATAACATTCAAATCAATACATTTCCATACTCATTTAAGTTATACGAACTTACCTTGATATTTGTTCGTATCTAAAATCTACTAATCCGAAATCTTTTCCTTTCCTCGATCTAGCTCTTTGTTTGGTACTTCTGGATCTATATAAATGAATTTAATCATCAATTCAATCCATTTCATATTCTATTGAACTTAATTTATAATCTAGGTAAAAGTACCATTTTGCCCCTATACTTTTGATTAATTCTAATTTCTTCCCTAGGCTCGGAAATTGAAATTCATGCAATTTAATCCTTATTCCAAGCCTAATCAAAATTCTAATATAACTTTTACAGCACATGTATTCTAAAAATTTCATAATTTTCCATGTGTTTTACCATTTTTTTCAATTTAGTCCCTAAATCAAGTTTCCATCAAATTTCCCTTTGTAAAAGTTGTTTATCAATCAACAACTTCTAATTTTCTAGCATAAAATTTTAAATTTCAGCATGTTCATCCATGGAAATTTTTCTATACTTTGATATCTATTCAAATTAACCCCCCAAATAGAGAAATTAAGCTTTCTCGATCTCAAAAATATAAAAATTACTAAAAACGGGACATAGGAACTTACCAATTTATGCTTGGGAAGCTTGTTTTCTCTCTCCTAGGGTTTCCATGGATTTTAGGTTGAAGAAGATGATATAAAATGATGATATTTCATTTAATTTAATTATCATCTTAATAATTTTTCCATTTCCAATTTAGTCCTTAACCTTTTCTAATTTTTCCATGGATGATTCACCAAAAATATCTACATATTTTTCATCAATGGTCTAATTACCATTTAAGGACCTCAAGATTTAAATTCTATAGCTATTTAATCCTTATAGCTACTAGAATTCAAATTTGACATTTTATGCAATTTAGTCCTTTCTAAAATTAAGCACCTAATTGATAAAATTTTCTTATCAAAATTTTCATGCAATCTTTCTACCACATTACTAATCATTTCATAATATTAAAATATTTTATCTTTCCGGCTTGGATTTGTGGTTATGAAACAACTATTCCGCCTTCACTGAAATTGGGCTGTTACAACTCTCCCCCTTAAGGATTTTCATCCTCGAAAATCTTACCAGTAAAGAGATTAGAGTACTGCTTTCTCATGGTATCCTCCGGCTCCCAAGTAGTTTCTTCAATTCCATGTTTTTGCCAAAGAACTTTTACCAATGCCACCTTTTTATTTCTCAGCTCTTTTGTTTCTCGTGCCAGAATCTTGATCGATTCTTCAGTATATGTCATATCAGGCTGAATCTCAACTTCTGCAGGAGAAATAACATGTGAAGGATCCGATCGATACCGTCGCAACATTGATACATGAAAGACATTATGGATTTTATCAAGCTCTGGTGGCAATGCTAATCCATAAGCAACCGGTCCAATTCTTTCAATAATTTCATAGGGCCCGATAAATCTCGGACTCAATTTTCTCTTCCGTCCAAATCAAAGAACTTTCTTTCAAGGTGAAACTTTTAAGAATACCTTATCACCAACTTCAAATTCTATTTCTTTTCTTTTAAGGTCGGCATAAAACTTTTGTCTATCGGAGGCTACTTTCAAACTATCTCGGATCACCTTTACCTTTTCTTCTATTTTCCGAATTAAATCAACTCCAAGAATCTTCTTTTCACTAAGCTTTGTCCAATACAATGGTGTTCTACATTTCTGAACATATAGAGCTTCATACGGTGCCATTTTAATACTGGACTGATAAATGTTGTTATAAGCAAATTCAATCAAAGGTAAATATTTTTCCCAATTACCTTCAAATTCAAGTACACAACACAGTAACATATCCTCCAAAATCTGTATAACACGTTCAGATTGGCCATCTGTCTGAGGATGAAATGCAGTACTAAAATGCAATCGTGTACCCAGTGCTTCTTGTAATTTATTCCATAATCGGGATGTAAACCGGGGATCTCTATCAGAAATAATAGAAATTGGCACCCCATGTAATCTAACAATCTCAGAGACATATAATTCAGCCAATTTATCTAAAGAAAAATCCATACGTACCGGTATAAAGTGTGAAGACTTTGTTAACTAGTCGACAATCACCCAAATAGCATCTTTCTTCCTCAGAGTCAATGGTAATCCCAATACAAAATCCATTGTAATTCTTTTCCATTTCCACTCGGGTATAAGAACTGGCTGTAGTAACCCCGAAGGCACCTGATGCTCAGCTTTCACTTACTGACATATTAAGCATTTGGATACAAATTCAGTAATATCTCTTTTCATTCCCAGCCACTAATACATCTTTTTCAGATCATTGTACATTTTATTACTACTGGGATGAACAGACATTATACTATTGTGGGCTTCATATAAAATCTTCTGTACCAACTCTGAATTCTCCGGCACACACAATATGTCTCTGAACAACAAACAACCATCAGACCCAATATGAAATTCTGAATCAGGATTCAATTCATATTGTTCCCGTTTTGCTTGTAAATCAACATCATTTTTCTGGGCTTCAAAAATTTGTTGCAAAAATACTGGTCTAACTTTCAACTCAGCCACAATAGAACCATTATTAGAAATAGACAATCGAGTATTCATTGCTCGTAAAGCAAATAAATATTTTCTGCTCAAAGCATCAGCAACTACATTGGCTTTAACCGGATGATAATCAATCACAAGATCCTAATCTTTTAATAATTCAAGCCACCTGCGTTGTCTCAAGTTCAAGTCTTTATGTGTCATCAAATACTTCAGAATTTTGTGATAAGTGAAGATATGACATTTTTCACCATATAAATAATGCCGCCATATTTTTAATGCAAACACAATAGCTGCTAATTCAAGATCATGTATTGGGTAATTCTTTTCATGTGGTTTCAGTTGTCTTGAAGCATAGGCAATTAATTTAGCTTCTTGCATCAAAACACAACCTAAACAATTTAAAGACGCATCACTATAAATCAAAAATTCCTTACCCAATTCAGGCTATACCAACACAGGTGCTTCAGTCAATAAAGCTTTTAGCCTGTCAAAACTTTGTTGGCATTTATCAGTCCACTCGAACTTCACATCTTTCTGCAACAACTGAGTCATCAGAGCGGCTATCATCGAAAACCCTTTAACAAATCTCCGATAATATCCGACTAAACCCAAAAAACTTCTGACTTCTGACACACTCTTTGGTGGATTCCAATTGACAATTGCTAAAATTTTCTCGGATCTACCTTGATACCTTCAGTAGATACAATATGTCCAAGAAATCCAACTTCTCGTAGCCAAAATTCACATTTACTTAACTTGGCATACAACTATTTCTCCTGTAGAGTTTGTAATACAGTTCTTAGATGATCAGCATGCTCTTTTTCATCTCAGGAATAGACTAAAATATCATCAATGAATGCCACCAGAAACCTGTCTAGGTACGGTCTAAAAATTCTATTCATCAGATCCATAAACACTGTCGGTGCATTAGTCAGCCCAAATGGCATCACTAAAAACTCATAGTGGCCATACATGGTTCTAAAATCTGTTTTTCGAACATCTGAGTCCTTTACCCGTAACTGATAATAACCCGAATGAAGATCAATCTTTGAAAATACGGTAGCTTCTTTTAACTGATCAGATAAGTCATCTATTCGAGGCAACGTATACTTATTCTTTATTGTAACTTTATTTAGCTGCCTGTAATCAATATATAACCTCGGAGATCCATCTTTCTTCTTCACAAATAAAACTGGTGCACCCCAAGGTGAGAAACTGGATCGAGCAAAACCTCTGTCAATCAATTCTTGCAACTGTGCTTTCAACTCCTTTAATTCAGCAGGAGCCATTCTATAAGATGCTATTGATATTGGTGTTGTTCTCGGAATAAGGTCTATAGAAAACTCCACTTCTCTGACAGGTGGTAATCTAGGTAATTCTTCCGAAAACACATATGAAAATTCACACACTACCGGCACTGACTGAATCTTTGACTCAGTTACCTTTGTGTCCAACACATAAGAAGGATAAGCATCGTATCCCTTTTTGATACATTTTTGTGCTGTTATTGCTGAAATCACATTACACAACGCATCTAATCTATTAGATTCAACATGGAGTAACTCACCATTCTGGCATTTCAACACAATGTATTTTTGTTTACAATTCACTACTGCATCATGTTGGGTTAACCAGTCCATTCCCAAAATTACATCAAATTCATCAAAAGGCAATAACATCAAATCAGCTGAGAAACATTTACCCTTTACCATCAATGGACAGTCTTTACAAACTTTATCCACCATCACACATTGGCCTAGGAGATTTGAAACTTTCACCACAAGTTCAGTGAATTCAGCCGGTAAATTTTTAACAAATACCAATTTTGTGCATATATATGAGTGTGTGAAACCAGGATCAATTAAAGCAATAATATCAGTGCCAAGTAAAGAAAATGTACCAGTATTGGCGTCTGAGGCAGAGGCATCCTCTTTGGCACGTATAGCATAGGTTCTCACCGGTGCTCGTGCCTCATATTTAACAGTTGAATCTTTTGTAGCACTTCGGCTACCACCAACATTTGCAGGGTGTCGAGGTGGTTTACCTCTAAAGACAGTATTACTCGGCTTTGAAATCTATTCAACCTCTTTTTCCCCTCTTTTCGGACAATCTCTGAGAAAATGATCAAAAGAACCACATCGGTAGCAAGCTCCACTTTTTAGATGACATTCCCCAAAATGAAACTTATTGCAGTAGTTACATTTTGACTTTGGATTTCCTACACTTCCAACACTGGTTACTGATGGGGACGATATCTCGGGTTAGAGCGTTGAGAACCCCGCTCTTTTCCAGAATATCCAGTAGATGCGGTAAAACAATCCTGGCATCTCTTTAATTTCTTCGAAACAGATGATTGGGATTTTCCCATAGGTCTCTTACCGGAAATTCGAGATTCTCTCTCAGCTTGTTTCTTTTCTTTGCTCAATTCTTCTTCTTTTAATGCTCGGTCAGCCAGTACTGCAAATTCTCTTATTTCAAGAATACCAATCAACAGTTTAATATCTTCACTCAGCCCTTCTTCAA
This sequence comes from Gossypium sturtianum, assembly GCA_025698515.1. Classification (NCBI taxonomy): domain Eukaryota; kingdom Viridiplantae; phylum Streptophyta; class Magnoliopsida; order Malvales; family Malvaceae; genus Gossypium; species Gossypium sturtianum. The sequence goes on from CM046952.1 coordinate 58,767,125, forward strand.
ATTGTTTACACATTTCAGCCTCAGTTTGAACCCATTCTTGAGCATATTTACTTAGTCGAACAAATTCCCGTTCATATTCTGACACTGTCATGTTCCCCTGTTTAAGTTCTAAGAATTCTTTTCTTTTCTGGTCCAAGAATCTCTGACTTATATATTTCTTTCTAAATTCTGTTTGAAAGAACTCCCATGTAATATTTTCTTTCGGAACAACAAAAGTTATAGTTTTCCACTAATAATAGGTTGTGTCCTTCAATAAAGAAACTGCACATTTCAGACAATCGGCTGGTGAACAAGACAATTCATCTAATACCCGGATAGTATTCTCCAACCAAAACTCAGCCTTTTCTGCATCATCATCTGTAGTAGCTCTGAATTCCTTAGCCCCATATTTTCTAATTTTATCAACTGGAGCCTTACCAATTCTAATTGATTTAGTACCCTGTGGTGTCTCAGAAATTGGTTGATGAGCAGGTAGGGGAGGTTGCTGAACAGCAGGATTTGTTCTTATATATTCTGTAAACCATTCATTCATAATTTGAAAGAATGCAACTTTACCCTAATCATCTTGGCCCTCAGACTCAAGCCGTCTACTACTAGATGTAGCTCATTGTACGGAAGTTTGAGCAGTACTCTCAGCTTCCACAGGATCAGCTCTAGCTCGGTTGGAAGACATTTACTATAGGAAAAATACATTTAAAAATGGTAAGGAGATATCACACTATCACAATTATATAATGGCATGTATAGCTAATCTCATACTTGCTACGTTAGTCTGAGAATCGACTAAACCGTAGCTCTGATACCAATAAATGTAACACCTCTAACCCGTATCCATCGCCGAAACAGGGTTACAGAGTATTACTAAAACTTTTCAGAACATTTTCAGATAAATCATGTAAACCACTATTCATTAACCAAGATTGTTAAGAACGTCCCTTAAATAGACCCTCGAGGCCCAATACAAGCATTAGAATTGAGTTGGGACTTACTCAGAACCTCTAGAAATTTTTCGCAAAATTTCAAATTTTTTCTAAGGTGCACAGCTCACACGCCCGTGTGGTCCAAGGGACACGCCCGTGTGACCCTTAGACACGCTCGTGCCTGAGGCCGTGTCCAATTTAGGTTGCTCTCTGACTTGCGCCACACGGCCATGCCACACGCCTGTGTGCTAGGTCGTGTGGTTAATTAATTTAATTCGAATTAGGTGCCAGTTTCACAAGGCCATGACACACGCCCGTGTTCAAGGCCGTTTCACCCACACGGCTGAGACACACGCCTATGTCTCCGCCTGTGTGCTCAATTCTGAGCATTTTGTTTTGAAATTTTGAAATATAGGGGACACACCACCAGACCACATGCCCATGTACACGTCCGTGTGTAGACACACGTCCGTGTGTCTACCTGTGAGGACAAAATAAGGCCATTTCCTTGCCTCATTTCTCACCCAAATTTTCCATTTTTCCTGCACCAACACTTACAAGTATAATCTAACCAATTACAAGTATAATCCAACCATAACATATATCAAAACATAAATATATTAGCCATTCCAATGGCTAAGTTTCATTCATCATTTACATACCATCATTTGATTTAGTTAGCCTATACATGCCATTAACAAAATAAGATTTTTATTTATACCAAAACGACAGGTTGATAGTGTGATGATTTGCTCCAACCAATTTCCAACCTTCACGAGCTTTGAGCACTATAAAACAGGGAAAATAAAACCTAATAAGCATATTATGCTTAGTAAGCTCGTATAACAGAAATTAAACTTACCCATTATATTCAATATATTAACCATACATTACATGCTTTTCATCAATTTGGCAATTTGCCTGCTCACATACATTCAACCAACACGTTGTCACAAATATACCAATATGCATAGATGAGCTCATCATGCCATAAGCGTATTTTATCCGTTGAATCATTGAATTTCCGATGGATATTTCAAATAGTACACTCAAGGTGTACAACTCCATTACTCGTCAATTCATATCCAGTCATACCTTATAGGTACACTCTCGAGCCACATTTTACACAGTAGAATTACTAGTCCATGCTAAATTCTAGCTGTATCATATACTCTAAGGGCTTTGTCGGATTACCAATCCAGGCTAAATCCTTTATATGACAAATAATTTCCTATAGAGTTCATTCTGGATTACCAGTCCAGGCTAAATCCAGTCAATTAGGATTACCAGTCCAGGCTAAATCCTAATTAAAACATATACTTGAGAGGCTCATTTCGGATTACCCGTCTGGGCTAAATCCATTCTGCAACACATGCAGTTTCATCAGGGAAATCACCTTTTTATCCATCGAAATTCAATATTCAAGGAATTCAACCTTTTTTTTTCAATAATTTTCCAAACATGTATCATTTCGTTCATTTCCATATCTATGTAATTCACATACATGATTTCATATAACATAATCAATGTAATATAATATTCAAATCAATACATTTCCATACTCATTTAAGTTATACGAACTTACCTTGATATTTGTTCGTGTCTAAAATCTACTAATCCGAAATCTTTTCCTTTCCTCGATCTAGCTCTTTGTTTGGTACTTCCGGATCTATATAAATGAATTTAATCATCAATTCAATCCATTCCATATTCTATTGAACTCAATTTACAATCTAGGCAAAAGTACCATTTTGCCCCTATACTTTTGATTAATTCTAATTTCGTCCCTAGGCTCGGAAATAGAAATTCATGCAATTTAATCCTTATTCCAAGCCTAATCAAAATTCTAATATAACTTTTACAGCACATGTATTCTAAAAAATTTATAATTTTCCATGGGTTTTACCATTTTTTTCAATTTAGTCCCTAAATCAAGTTTCCATCAAATTTCCCTTTGTAAAAGTTATTTATCCATCAACAACTTTTCATTTCTACCAGAAAGCTTTAAAATTTTAGCATGTTCATCCATGGAAAATTTTCTATACTTTGATATCTATTCAAATTAACCCCCCAAATAGAGAAATTAAGCTTTCTCGATCTCAAAAATATAAAAATTACTAAAAACGAGACATAGGATGTAACATCCCGATTTTGGGTCTAGTTAGAATAGTAGTTTTGAGACCACAAATATGGAGTATAAATATTTTTTTTATGATTGTTTTGAGGTCCATGACATGTTTGCATGATTGTGTGAAAGTTTCATGAAGAAATTTTGTGAATAAGTGTCCAATTTGACTTTTTGGACTAAAATGCAAAAGTTGCAAAATATGAGATTCTAGAAGCTTTAAGTATGAAATAGCTTTGGATTATTAATTAGAAGTCCTTAAAAAGCAATTTGGTCAATTTCTATTTTTGTGGACAAAAATGGGCATGAGTGGGTAAAAATTTAAAGTTTAGTAAAAAGGGCATTTTGGTCATTTGGTTAATAAAAGAATTAAAAGGGAAAATGAAGTGAAAATCTTGTCCATCTTCTTCAAGGGTGTGCCGAAAATTAGAAGAGCCATATCTAGGGTTTCTTCACTTTCCAAGCTTGATAGTAAGTGCATCCTAGCCCCGTTTTTAATGTTCTTTGCATTTTTGAAGTTGTCATCAACCGATCTAGCTATTTCTACCATTATTTTGAGCTAGGGTTCATGTTCAAAAACTTACCCATGTGTGACATGCATGTATTTTGATGTTTTATGGTAGATTATGAGAGTTTGATGTATGATAAACATCTTTTACTAAGTGATTTTTGATGAAAACACCTAAAAATGACCTTTTTGTAAAAGTTGTAAAATGAGTACTAAAAATTTAATTTGAAGAAAAATTTTGGCTGTTATGAGCATGTGATAGGTTCGACTAGGCTTGGGTAACAAAGAAAATGGACACATTTCATTTTACAAGCCTAGGGACTAATTTGTAAATATGTGAAAGTTTAGGGACAAAACTATAATTTTGCCAAAGCATGAATTTTGAACTGATTTGAACAATATGATAATTAAATGAGCTAAATTTACTATCATAGATCAAGAAAAATGGAGTCCGGACCTAGATCGGGGAAAGAAAAGGATTTTGGACTAAATCGAAATAGTTGTCTATATTTTGTACCGAGGTAAGTTCGTGTGTAAATAATGAAATTTATATTATGCATTTAATATTTGATATTGCATGGATTGAATAATTATTGTTATAAGTACGTTCGACGAAGATTCAATGTGGCAAAATTCCCGGTTGAACCTTAGGAATAGATAGGATACAATTGTCATGACATTAGGGTTATGTGTGATTTCGTGTAAGACTATATCTGGGATATGGCATCGATATGTGATTTCGTGTAAGACCATGTCTGGGACATGGCATCGATATGAGACATCGTGTAAGACCATAGCTGGGCTATCGGCTCCGATATGTGATCCCATGTAATACCATATCTGGGATATGGCATTGGCATCTTACTATGTGTATGAGGTATCCCGGGTATCCTTTAGTATTCCAAGTGGTTCAACGGGTAATTTAAAGACTATGTCAATGATATGAAATGTAACACCCGAAACCCGGCCTAGAAGTTAGGCCCGAATCTGGAATGTCACATTACAGGCACACTTCAAAACGATTTTACTATTTAACCATTTAAGGCCCAAAAGCCCAAATTTAAGAAAACGATCATATGTTGAGTTATTTCGAAAACCATGTTATCTTTAGAAATGTTATGAAATTTATTAAGCGGATAGTTGAAACAATAATGATAAACCCAAAATCCAAAGTCAATTAGGAGTTACATGGCCTTATTACAATTCAATGAAAAACAAAGTATTTAAAATAAATTCATTTGAACAAATTAAAAACATTTTATCAGCTTGTAGTGTGGCCATCTCCGAGTCCTCTCCCACGTCGAGTCGTCTATTCAGGATTACCTAAAACATTAAATTAAAGGGTGTGAGTTTCGAAACTCAGTGTGTACAACCCTTGGCAATCAAATCACATACAAATATCCACATTGGGCCTAAGCCCTAACAAAATCAGTGGTCTTGAGCCTTAGCCCACCATGACCTCATATCACATCATATCGCATCATATACAACAAGATAATGCAAAACCCACCCCAAAAATCCACCCACTACACACACCATTTCCTTCCAACCTTATGACTCTGTGGGAATTCTAGCTCGACCCACCCCCTCCGCTACACACCATGGGTAGCTCAGCTTGTTCTGATTACTACCAAACGTTGCGAAGAAAGTCGCTAATCATATATTAGGCTTAAAGCCTCCGGTGGATCCATACCATACGGCCATGCGATCCTCAAATCTTCCTCCGTACCATAATTCCCACCCATATGCATCCTAAGCAGAATATCATATGAATGCATCAAACACACAAGTAACATCCATAAACTCATATCCGTCACGTAAGGGTATTTTCGTCATTTCACTACCCAGGGGTATTTTCGTAATTCTACCCTACAGGAGTATTTTGGTAATTTGGCAAAATAGGGGTATCTTGGTAATTTTGCAAGACAGGGGTATTTTGGTACTTTTACAAAATAGGGGTATGTTAGTACTTTTGCAAAATAGGGGTATTTTGATAATTTACAAATCTAGGGGTATTTTAGTAATTTTACAAATATAAGGGTATTTGGTCCCTCTCGGGTTTTAGTTATAAACTTTGGCCCATAAACAAGTCCTCGCAGTTAAAGTGAACAAACACTATGCACCAGGTAGGATCTCAGAAAAGAAGAGGTGGGTCACTCGGACCGTTTAAGTACCAAGCTCTCACTAGATCCAATCCTAGACATGCATATGCCAGTTACCACACTCTAACTATCGACTTGTCCATAGACATGTTTGATTATTAGATTAAGTCTTATGTGATTTAAGAGTTGTTCAGAACTAGGACTATAGTCCATTAAACCATAGCATACTTGTCTACGTCCCCCATAAAGCCCATATTACATCCTTACGGCCCATTAGGCCCAAATCTCATTCATATGGCCTACTAGGCCCAAAACAATTCCAAATCATGTAACATGCGTGACTAACTTAATACATGTGACCAAACCAACCAATCTCATCAAACTTAGCCTTAGGGCCCACCGGGCCCGTTTAGCCACTTTTGGCTTTTCGGCATTGCCGATATCGTGTGTGTAGTGTTTGTACACACCTGGTAACCTCGCGTGCTGCAAACCCCTTAGTCACGAATCTACAACTGACATTACTAGCGATTAACCAAAGTGTTAACACATACTAACCAAAAATCGAAACCTCACCGTACCCTTACCGTGTGCCTCACGTTCTAGTAGCCCTTCCTTTGCGACTATTTGCGATTAACCTCTAGATCTGCACCCAAACACCTATATCGTCAAAACCAAGTGGCCCATATTGATCATAAGTCACCCCTATGAGCCACAATAGATTCGGTCATTTACTAAACCCTAACTGAGTCGAGAATACTTACTGCCTTGATAGAAATCCTTACCTACCGCACTTGCGATTGCTGAACCTCACCCTTGTTAATACATGGTAACGGAAAAGAGGGGTTAGATAGCCCTTCGACTTTCAACAAAACGTACTAAGGGGAGTTAACAGAATACTTACCGAATCGAACCTTAGATCCTGCGGCCTACCAAACAAGATTCGGCTTTTAACCTTGACTGAGAGTAGATACCAACTGATTTGTGATAGTCAAAAACAACAAAGATTCGGCACTAATGGGGGATTTCAGCAAGAGAAGATGATGGTAATTCGACAATAGAAAAGTTTGGCTAAGAGAGAATTCGGCAAAAAGGAATGATGGTTTTTCGGCAATGGAAGAATTTAGGAACAGAAGAATAGAATAAGGGGGAGAAAAGAAAAGATCAAATGTGCTTGTGTGAGGGTAACTATAGGATATTCGGTAAAGAAAAGAAAGACTAACTTATTTGCAAAACTCTCCAAATGCCGAAAGCCACAATGAAAATTCGTAATACCCCCTAAAAGACCCAAAAACGGCACTCATTTACCCTCCTAAGCCGAATTTATACACTTCCCACTTCCCACAACGGCACCAACTCTTCACACTTCTCAGCTCCTAACTTTTCTCCCGATAACTCCTCAACTCGATCCTAAATTTTCTCTAAGATAAGCTCCTTTATCCCTTCCTTAATTTTCTCTCATGAACACTTCCTTCAGAGTTCACATCCAACGCCACTACTAACCATCTAGAAGGCAAAAATTAAATCCCCAACAAAATACCATGCCATTACTGGAACCTTGGACTCACTTGCCTGCTAGTGACGCCACCTCCCTGCTCCCTAAGTGGTGCCACTTTGCCACTACACCGCAAGCTCTTTTGTGTCATTTTTCTTCTTCATTTATTTAAAATGCCTATTAACTAAAGTCACAGTTCCCTTGGGCTAAAACTAAAATTTTTACTATACCCTTACTTGATCCCAGAACATATAGACATTCCAAATTCATTACCCTCAAAGCCCACATGCCAATTGTCTTTTTCTTGCTTACTTAAAAATTTTCTGAGATCTAAAGCCCAAAGCCTAATAGGCCCAAGACTTCTAGGCCCAAATTCGGGGCGTTACAATTCTTCCTCCTTAATGAAATTTCGTCCTCGAAATTTCCAACTAACAGGATGGTCATGTATCAACTACCCCACCACGCTACATTGCAAGCTTTCGACCCTAATAATTTTAATACATACCCAAAACATCCACCTATCGCAAACATTCTCAAACATACGTAGAATAAGTACCAAATTCTGATTCAAATGTTTACAAAGCCCTAACACTTCCACGGCCTCGGCCGCGGCCTCTTGTGCCTCTTCTAGCGCTTATCATTGGGTATTTAAAAATTTTATGAAATTAGTTTGAAATTCCACTGTTTAAAGCGCATGTCTTATGTAAGTAACAATTTTTTTTTAAAGCTATTTCGCGGTCGTGAACCCACTACAGGCTTAAGTTTCCTACGGGCTTTAGTCTCTAAAAGCCTATTTTAAAGTAGCCCATTATCTATATAGTTCAGTAATTTAAACAAATGTAGTACAGAAAATTTACTTGGCTCGACGTCGAGGGCTTGATGAACCAATCTTCAAGAATCCTACAAAAACTTTTTAAAACCCAAAATGTAAGGCCCATTTCACAGCCCGAGCTTTGCAACCGGGCTCTGATACCACTAAATGTAACACCCTAAACCCGGCCTAGAAGTTAGGCCCAAATCCGGAATGTCACATTACAGGCACACTTCAAAACGATTTTACTATTTAACCATTTAAGGCCTAAAAGCCCAAATTTTAAGAAAACAATCATATGTTGAGTTATTTTGAAAACCATGTTATCTTTAGAAATGTTATGAAATTTATTAAGCAGATAGTTGAAACAATAATGATAAACCCAAAATCCAAAGTCAATTAGGAGTTACATGGCCTTATTACAATTCAATGCAAAACAAAGTATTTAAAATAAATTCATTTGAACAAATTAGAAACATTTAATCAGCTTGTAGTGTGGCCATCTCCGAGTCCTCTCCCACGTCGAGTCGTCTATTCAGGATTACCTGAAACATTAAATTAAAGGGTGTGAGTTTTGAAACTCAGTGTGTACAACCCTTGGCAATCAAATCACATACAAATATTCACATTGGGCCTAAGCCCTAACAAAATCAGTGGTCTTGGGCCTTAGCCCACCATGACCTCATATCACATCATATCGCATCATATACAACAAGATAATGCAAAACCCACCCCAAAAATACATCCACTACACACACCATTTCCCTTCCAACCTTATGACTCATGTGGGGAATTCTAGCTCGACCCACCCCTCCGCTACACACCATGGGTAGCCCGGTTGCAAGATACTACCAAACGTTGCAACAAAGTCTAATAATCAAATATTGGGCTTAAAGCCTCCGGTGGATCCATACCATACGGCCATGCGATCCTCAAATCTTCCTCCATACTATAATTCCCACCCATATGCATCCTAAGTAGAATATCATATGAATGTATCAAACACACAAGTAACATCCATTAACTCATATCGTCACATAAGGGTATTTTCGTCATTTCACTACCCAGAGGTATTTTCATAATTCTACCCTACAGGGGTATTTTGGTAATTTGGCAAAATAGGGGTATCTTGGTAATTTTGCAAGACAGGGGTATTTTGGTACTTTTACAAAATAGGGGTATTTTAGTACTTTTGCAAAATAGGGGTATTTTGGTAATTTACAAATCGAGGGGTATTTTAGTAATTTTACAAATATAAGGGTATTTGGTCCCTCTCGGGTTTTAGTTATAAACTTTGGCCCATAAACAAGTCCTCGCGGTTAATGTGAACAAACACTATGCACCAGGTAGGATCTCAGAAAAGAGGAGGTGGGTCACTCGGACCGCTTAAGTACCAAGCTCTCACTAGATCCAATCCTAGACATGCATATGTCAGTTACCACACTCTACTAATCGACTTGTCCACAGACATGTTTGATTATTAGATTAAGTCTTATGTGTTTTAAGAGTTTTTCAGAACTAGGCCTAAAGTCCATTAAACCCTAGCATACTTGTCTACGTCCCCCATAAAGCCCATATTACATCCTTACGACCCATTAGGCCCAAATCTCATTCATATGGCCTACTAGGCCAAAAACAATTCCAAATCATGTAACATGTGTGACTAACTTAATACGTGTGACCAAACTAACCAATCTCATCAAACTTAGCCTTAGGGCCCACCGGGCCCGTTTAGCCACTTTCGGCTTTTCGGCATTGCCGATATCGTGTGTGTAGTGTTTGTACACACCTGGTAACCTTGCATGCTAGAAACCCATTAGTCACGAACCTACAATTGACATTACTAGCGATTAACCAAAGCGTTAACACATACCAACCAAAAGCGAAACCTCATCGTTACCTTTACCGTGTGTGCCTCACGCGTTCTAGTAGCCCTTCCTTTGCTACTATTGGTAATTAACATCTAGATCTGCACCCAAAAACCTATATCATCAAAACCAAGTGACCCATATTGATCATAAGTCACCCCTATGAGCCACAATAGATTCGGTCATTTACTAAACCCTAACTGAGTTGAGAATACTTACTGCCTTGATAGCAATCCTCACCTACCGCACTTGCGATTGCTGAACCTCACCCTTGTTAATACATGGTAATGGAAAAGAGGGGTTAGATAGCCCTTCGGCTTTCAACAAAATGTACTAAGGGGAGTGAACAGAATACTTACCGGCTCCAACCTTAGATCCTGCGGCCTACCAAACGAGATTCAGCTTTTAACCTTGACTGAGAGTAGATACCAACTGATTTGTGATAGAGAAAAACAACAAAGATTCGGCACTAATGGGGGATTTTGGCAAGAGAAGATGATGGTAATTCGGAAAAAGAAAAGTTTGGCTAAGAGAGAATTCGGAAAAAAGGAATGATGGTTTTTCTAAGAATAGAAGAATTCTGGCTTGAGAAGAATAGAATGAGGGGGAGAAAAGAAAAGATCAAATGTGCTTGTGTGAGGGCAACTACAGGATATTCGGTAAAGAAAAGAAAGACTAACTTATTTGCAAAACTCTCCAAATGCCGAAAGCCACAATGAAAATTCGTAATACCCCCTAAAAGACCCAAAAACGGCACTCATTTACCCTCCTAAGCCGAATTTATACACTTCCCACTTCCCACAACGGCACCAACTCTTCACACTTCTCAGCTCCTAACTTTTCTCCCTGATAACTCCTCAATCTCATCCTAAATTTTCTCTAAGATAAGCTCCTTTATCCTTTCCCTAATTTTCTCTCATGAACACTTCCTTCAGAGTTCACATCCAACGCCACTACTAACCATGTAGAAGGCAAAACTTAAATCCCCAACAAAATACCATGCCACTACTCGAACCTTGGACTCCCTTGCCTGCTAATGACGCCACCTCTCTGCTCCCTAAGTAGGGCCACTTTGCCACTACACCACAAGCTCTTTTGTGTCATTTTTCTTCTTCATTTATTTAAAAGGCCTACTAACTAAATTCACAGTTCCCTTGGGCTAAAACTAAAATTTTTCCTATACCCTTACTGGATCCCAGAACATCTTTAACACCCCTAGACCCTCCAAATTTATTACCCTCAAATCCCACATGCCAATTGTCTTTTTCTTGCTTATTTAAAAATTTTCTGAGATCTAAAGCCCAAAGCCCAATAGGCCCAAGACTTTTAGGCCCAAATTCGGGGCGTTACAATTCTTCCCCCTTAAAGAAATTTCGTCTTCAAAATTTCCAACTAACAGGATGGTCGTGTATCAACAACCCCACCATGCTACCGCTGCGCGCTCTAACCCTAATAATTTGAATACATACCCAAAACATCCACCTATCGCAAACATTCTCAAACATACGCAGAATAAGTACCAAATTCCGATTCAAATGTTTACAAAGCCCTAACACTTCCACGGCCTCGGCCGCGGCCTCTTGCGCCTCTTCTAGCGCTCATCGTTGGGTATTTAAAAATTTTATGAAATTAGTTCGTAATTCCACTGTTTAAAGCGCATGCCTTATGTAAGTAACAAATTTTTTTAATCTTGTTTGTGATCGTGAACCCATTACAGAGCTTAAGTTTCCTACTGGGCTTTAGTCTCTAAAGCCTATTTTAAAGTAGCCCATTATCTATATAGTTCAGTAATTTAAACAAATGTAGTACAGAAAATTTACTTGGCTCGACGTCGAGGGCTTGATGAACCAATCTTCAAGAATCCTACAAAAACTTTTTAAAACCCAAAATGTAAGGCCCATTTCACAAATTCAGAGCTTTGCAACCGGGCTCGATACCACTAAATGTAACACCTAAACCCGGCCTAGAAGTTAGGCCCAAATCCGAATGTCACATTACAGGCACACTTCAAAACGATTTTACTATTTAACCATTTAAGGCCTAAAAGCCCAAATTTTAAGAAAACAATCATATGTTGAGTTATTTTGAAAACCATGTTATCTTTAGAAATGTTATGAAATTTATTAAGCGAGATAGTTGAAACAATAATGATAAACCCAAAATCCAAAGTCAATTAGGAGTTACATGGCCTTATTACAATTCAATGCAAAACAAAGTATTTAAAATAAATTCATTTGAACAAATTAGAAACATTTAATCGACTTGTAGTGTGGCCATCTCCTCGAGTCCTCTCCCACGTCAGTCGTCTATTCGGGATTACAGAAACATTAAATTAAAGGGTGTGAGTTTTGAAACTCGGTGTGTACAACCCTTGGCAATCAAATCACATACAAATATTCACATTGGGCCTAAGCCCTAACAAAATCAGTGGTCTTGGGCCTTAGCCCACCATGACCTCATATCACATCATATCGCATCATATACAACAAGATAATGCAAAACCCACCCCAAAAATACATCCACTACACACACCATTTCCCTTCCAACCTTATGACTCATGTGGGGAATTCTAGCTCGACCCACCCCTCCGCTACACACCATGGGTAGCCCGGTTGCGGTACTACCAAACGTTGCAACAAAGCTGCTAATCAAATATTGGGCTTAAAGCCTCCGGTGGATCCATACCATACGGCCATGCGATCCTCAAATCTTCCTCCATACTATAATTCCCACCCATATGCATCCTAAGTAGAATATCATATGAATGTATCAAACACACAAGTAACATCCATTAACTCATATCGTCACATAAGGGTATTTTCGTCATTTCACTACCCAGAGGTATTTTCATAATTCTACCCTACAGGGGTATTTTGGTAATTTGGCAAAATAGGGGTATCTTGGTAATTTTGCAAGACAGGGGTATTTTGGTACTTTTACAAAATAGGGGTATTTTAGTACTTTTGCAAAATAGGGGTATTTTGGTAATTTACAAATCGAGGGGTATTTTAGTAATTTTCCAAAATAAGGGTATTTGGTCCCTCTCGGGTTTTAGTTATAAACTTTGGCCCATAAACAAGTCCTCGCGGTTAATGTGAACAAACACTATGCACCAGGTAGGATCTCAGAAAAGAGGAGGTGGGTCACTCGGACCGCTTAAGTACCAAGCTCTCACTAGATCCAATCCTAGACATGCATATGTCAGTTACCACACTCTAACTAATCGACTTGTCCACAGACATGTTTGATTATTAGATTAAGTCTTATGTGATTTAAGAGTTTTTCAGAACTAGGCCTAAAGTCCATTAAACCCTAGCATACTTGTCTACGTCCCCCATAAAGCCCATATTACATCCTTACGACCCATTAGGCCCAAATCTCATTCATATGGCCTACTAGGCCAAAAACAATTCCAAATCATGTAACATGTGTTACTAACTTAATACGTGTGACCAAACTAACCAATCTCATCAAACTTAGCCTTAGGGCCCACCAGGAGTGGTTTATTTCCGGCTTTTCGGCATTGCCGATATCGTGTGTGTAGTGTTTGTACACACCTGGTAACCTTGCATGCTAGAAACCCATTAGTCACGAACCTACAATTGACATTACTAGCGATTAACCAAAGCGTTAACACATACCAACCAAAAACTGAAACCTCATCGTACCCTTACCGTGTGCCTCACGTTCTAGTAGCCCTTCCTTTGCTACTATTGGTAATTAACATCTAGATCTGCACCCAAAAACCTATATCATCAAAACCAAGTGACCCATATTGATCATAAGTCACCCCTATGAGCCACAATAGATTCGGTCATTTACTAAACCCTAACTGAGTTGAGAATACTTACTGCCTTGATAGCAATCCTCACCTACCGCACTTGCGATTGCTGAACCTCACCCTTGTTAATACATGGTAATGGAAAAGAGGGGTTAGATAGCCCTTCGGCTTTCAACAAAACGTACTAAGGGGAGTGAACAGAATACTTACCGGCTCCAACCTTAGATCCTGCGGCCTACCAAACGAGATTCAGCTTTTAACCTTGACTGAGAGTAGATACCAACTGATTTGTGATAGAGAAAAACAACAAAGATTCGGCACTAATGGGGGATTTTGGCAAGAGAAGATGATGGTAATTCGGAAAAAGAAAAGTTTGGCTAAGAGAGAATTCGGAAAAAAGGAATGATGGTTTTTCGGCAATAGAAGAATTCGGCAACAGAAGAATAGAATGAGGGGGAGAAAAGAAAAGATCAAATGTGCTTGTGTGAGGGCAACTACAGGATATTCGGTAAAGAAAAGAAAGACTAACTTATTTGCAAAACTCTCCAAATGCCGAAAGCCACAATGAAAATTCGTAATACCCCCTAAAAGACCCAAAAACGGCACTCATTTACCCTCCTAAGCCGAATTTATACACTTCCCACTTCCCACAACGGCACCAACTCTTCACACTTCTACGGCTCTAACTTTTCTCCCGATAACTCCTCAATCTCATCCTAAATTTTCTCTAAGATAAGCTCCTTTATCCTTTCCCTAATTTTCTCTCATGAACACTTCCTTCAGAGTTCACATCCAACGCCACTACTAACCATGTAGAAGGCAAAACTTAAATCCCCAACAAAATACCATGCCACTACTCGAACCTTGGACTCCCTTGCCTGCTAATGACGCCACCTCTCTGCTCCCTAAGTAGGGCCACTTTGCCACTACACCACAAGCTCTTTTGTGTCATTTTTCTTCTTCATTTATTTAAAAGGCCTACTAACTAAATTCACAGTTCCCTTGGGCTAAAACTAAAATTTTTCCTATACCCTTACTGGATCCCAGAACATCTTTAACACCCTAGACCCTCCAAATTTATTACCCTCAAATCCCACATGCCAATTGTCTTTTTCTTGCTTATTTAAAAATTTTACGAGATCTAAAGCCCAAAGCCCAATAGGCCCAAGACTTTTAGGCCCAAATTCGGGCGTTACAATTCTTCCCCCTTAAAGAAATTTCGTCTTCAAAATTTCCAACTAACAGGATGGTCGTGTATCAACAACCCCACCATGCTACCGCTGCGCGCTCTAACCCTAATAATTTGAATACATACCCAAAACATCCACCTATCGCAAACATTCTCAAACATACGCAGAATAAGTACCAAATTCCGATTCAAATGTTTACAAAGCCCTAACACTTCCACGGCCTCGGCCGCGGCCTCTTGCGCCTCTTCTAGCGCTCATCGTTGGGTATTTAAAAATTTTATGAAATTAGTTCGTAATTCCACTGTTTAAAGCGCATGCCTTATGTAAGTAACAAATTTTTTTTAATACTGTTTCGCAGTCGTGAACCCATTATAGGCTTAAGTTTCCTACGGGCTTTAGTCTCTAAAAGCCTATTTTAAAGTAGCCCATTATCTATATAGTTTAGTAATTTAAACAAATGTAGTACAGAAAACTTACTTGGCTCGACGTCGAGGGCTCGATGAACCACACTTCAAGAATCCTGCAAAAACTTTTTAAAACCCAAAATCTAAGGCCCATTTCACAGCCCGAGCTTTGAAACCTGGCTCTGATACCACTAAATGTAACACTCCAAACTCGGCCTAGAAGTTAGGCCCGAATCTGAAATGTCACATTACAGGCACACTTCAAAACGATTTTACTATTTAACCATTTAAGGTCTAAAAGCCCAAATTTTAAGAAAATGATCATATGTTGAGTTATTTCGAAAACCATGTTATCTTTAGAAATGTTATGAAATTTATTAAGCGGATAGTTGAAACAATAATGATAAACCCAAAATCCAAAGTCAATTAGGAGTTACATGGCCTTATTACAATTCAATGAAAAACAAAGTATTTAAAATAAATTCATTTGAACAAATTAAAAACATTTTATCAGCTTGTAGTGTGGCCATCTCCGAGTCCTCTCCCACGTCGAGTCGTCTATTCAGGATTACTTGAAACGTTAAATTAAAGGGTGTGAGTTTCGAAACTCAGTGTGTACAACCCTTGGCAATCAAATCACATACAAATATTCACATTGGGCCTAAGCCCTAACAAAATCGGTGGTCTTGGGCCTTAGCCCACCATGACCTTAAATCACATCCTATCGCATCATATACAACAAGATAATGTAAAACCCACCCCAAAAATCCACCCACTACACACACCATTTCCCTTCCAACCTTATAACTCCTGTGGGGAATTCTAGCTCGACCCACCCTCCGCTACACACCATGGGTAGCTTGATTCTGATACTACAGAACATTGCGACAAAAGTCGCTAATCATATATTGGGCTTAAAGCCTCCGGTGGATCCATACCATACGGCCATGCGATCCTCAAATCTTCCTCCGTACCATAATTCCTGCCCATATGCATCCTAAGCAGAATATCATATGAATGCATCAAACACACAAGTAACATCCATAAACTCATATCAGTCACATGGGGGTATTTTCGTCATTTCACTACCCAGGGGTATTTTCGTAATTCTACCCTACAGGGGTATTTTGGTAATTTGGCAAAATAGGGGTATCTTGGTAATTTTGTAAGACATGGGTATTTTGGTACTTTTACAAAACAGGGGTATTTTAGTACTTTTGCAAAATAGGGGTATTTTGGTAATTTACAAATGTAGGGGTATTTTAGTAATTTTACAAATATAAGGGTATTTGGTCCCTCTCGGGTTTTAGTTATAAACTTTGGCCCATAAACAAGTCCTCGCGGTTAAAGTGAGAAAACACTATGCACCAGGTAGGATCTCAAAAAGGAGGAGGTGGGTCACTCGGACCGCTTAAGTACTAAGCTCTCACTAGATCCAATCCAGACATGCATATGTCAGTTACCACACTCTAACTAATCGACTTGTCCACAGACATGTTTGATTATTAGATTAAGTCTTATGTGATTTAAGAGTTGTTCAGAACTAGGCCTAAAGTCCATTAAACCCTAGCATACTTGTCTACGTCCCCCATAAAGCCCATATTACATCCTTACGGCCCATTAGTCCCAAATCTCATTCATATGGCCTACTAGGACCAAAACAATTCCAGATCATGTAACATGCGTGACTAACTTAATACGTGTGACCAAACCAACCAATCTCATCAAACTTAGCCTCAAGGCCCACCGGGCCCGTTTAGCCACTTTTGGCTTTTCGGCATTGCCGATATCGTCTGTCTAGTGTTTGTACACATCTGGTAACCTCGCGTGTTGCAAACCCCTTAGTCACGAACCTACAATTGACATTACTAGAGATTAACCAAAGCATTAACACATACTAACCAAAAACCGAAACCTCACCGTACCCTTACCGTGTGCCTCACATTCTAGTATCCCTTCCTTTGCTACGATTTGCGATTAACCTCTAGATCTGCACCCAAACACCTATATCGTCAAAACCAAGTGACCCATATTGATCATAAGTCACCCCTATGAGCCACAATAGATTCGGTCATTTACTAAATCCTAACTGAGTCGAGAATACTTACTGCCTTGATAGCAATCCTCACCTACCGCACTTGCGATTACTGAACCTCACCCTTGTTAATACATGGCAACGGCAAAGAGGGGTTAGATAGCCCTTCGGCTTCAACAAAACGTACTAAGGGGAGTTAACATAATACTTCTCGAATCCAACCTTAGATCCTGCGGCCTACCAAACAAGATTCGGCTTTTAACCTTGACTGAGAGTAGATACCAACTGATTTGTGATAGAGAAAAACAACAAAGATTCGGCACTAATGGGGGATTTCGGCAAGAGAAGATGATGGTAATTCGGCAAAAGAAAAGTTTGGCTAAGAGAGAATTCGACAAAAAGGAATGATGGTTTTTCAGCAATGGAAGAATTTGGCAACAGAAGAATCGAATGAGGGGGAGAAAAGAAAAGATCAAATGTGCTTTTGTGAGGGTAACTACAGGATATTCGGTAAACAAAAGAAAGACTAACTTATTTGCAAAACTCTCCAAATGCTGAAAGCCACAATGAAAATTCGTAATACCCCCTAAAAGACACAAAAACGGCACTCATTTACCCTCCTAAGCCGAATTTATACACTTCCCACTTCCCACAACGGCACCAACTCTTCACACTTTTCAGTTCCTAACTTTTCTCCCTGATAACTCCTCAATCTCATCCTAAATTTTCTCTAAGATAAGCTCCTTTATCCCTTCCTTAATTTTCTCTCATGAACACTTCCTTCAGAGTTCACATCCAAAGCCACTACTAACTATCTAGAAGGCAAAAATTAAATCCCCAACAAAATACCATGCCACTACTCGAACCTTGGACTCCCTTGCCTGCTAATGACGCCACCTCCCTGCTCCCTAAGTGGCGCCACTTTACCACTACACCACAATCTCTTTTGTGTCATTTTTCTTCTTCATTTATTTAAAAGGCCTACTAACTAAAGTCACAGTTCCCTTGGGCTAAAACTAATTTTTTTCCTATGCCCTTACTTGATCCCAGAACATCTCTGACACCGCTAGACACTCCAAATTCATTACCCTCAAAGCCCACTTGCCAATTGTATTTTTCTTGCTTACTTAAAAATTTTCTGAGATCTAAAGCCCAAACCCTTATAGGCCCAATACTTCTAGGCCCAAATTCGGGGCGTTACATGAAAGGATATGATTATGTTATGAAGTGGTACAGGTGCGTAAGCAAAACTCATGAGAAATGAGCTCGATTTAGGATGCATTTTTGGTAAGAATGCATTGAGTAAGTTATGCCTATGATCATTTGATGATTATGTGCAAATTTATAATATGCTATGTGCATGCTACTACATGTTTAATGTTTCTTATTATTTACATGCAAACTTACTAAGATTTATGCTTACTCCCCTTTCTCTTCCATTTTCTTATAGTATTGCCAAGCTAGCTCGGGGATCGAAGGACATCAGAGCTCGATTCACACTATCAAACTAATCTTTTGGGTATAGTGAATTCAAGTATTTTGAGTATAGCATGTATAGGGACTTGGTCTTTTTGTTATATGTCATATTGGCTAGCCAAATGTGTTGGCTTTTGATGATAGTTGATTCATTTTGTATAAAGCCATGAAATGTGGCTCATAATGATTATTTAGTTGTAAATCTATTCATATATGCATGCATTTGCCAATGCCATTATAATATGGCCCTTGGTTATTGATTGTTGAATTATGATGTGTTGTATGTGATTATGGATGTTTGATGATGGTCAAACACTTAGTTATGCCATGTTAAGTGTCTTGAAGTTATGTATATGCTTGGATTGTTGTGGTTTTGATGTGTGTGTAGGTTGGTGTAAGTATGGGTGGCAAAAAGGCTTGGTAAATAGCCTTATTTTTTCCACAAGGGTAGACACACGGGCGTGTGTCTAGGCCGTGTATGACACACGGCTTGCCCCATAGGCGTGTATTATGGTCGTGTGTCCCCTGTATCCTAATTAATGCAAAATAGAATACCCAGTAGTAAACACACGGGCACGAGACACGACCGTGTGTCTCGGCCATGTGAGAGACACAGCCATAGGACATTGGCGTGTGCCCTGGCCGTGTGAAGTCTGCAACTGATTTATGAAAAATCATGAAAATAAAATCAACCACACGACCTGGCACACGGGCATGTGACTTGGCCGTGTGGCTACCATTTGTTGCTGACATCATAAATAGAATGTCCCCTATCTTGGACATGGCCTGAAGCACGGGCGTGTGATATGCCACACGGGCGTGTCCCTTCACCCACACGGGCATGTGGACCTTTCTCATGGAATATTTTCTAAGTTTCCCAAAAGTTTTCTAAAGTTCTCGGTTTAGTCCCGAACCACCCCAAATGTATGTTTTGGGCCTCGTAGGCCTGTAATAGGGACAATATGTATGTAAATGAAAAGTTTTAAATTTGGACGGAAAGTCATGTCTCGGTTTTGTATGAATGCTTGTGTTTAAGTCTGGTAATGCCTCATACCCTGTTCCGGCATCGAATACGGGTAAGGGGTGTTACATTTAGTGGTATTAAAGCTACGGTATAGTCAATTCTTGGACTAACGTAGCGTGTGTACGAGTCTAGCTATACATGCCATGTAACAGCCTGATTTTGACCCTAATCGGAATAGTGGTTTCAAGACCACAAATCTGATTTCGAAAAATATTTTAAAAATATTTTTCCGTGTTTATTATGTGTGAATTTGTTTGTGTTAAATTTTCGTGACTTAATTTTGTCGTTTAGGTGTCCGATTAAATAAAAGGACTTAATCGCGTAAAATATAAAAGTTACAAACTAAAGTGTAAAGTGCTTATTTGATAGTGCCTTTTAAATATGAGGTCCTTAAAGGGAAATTAGCCCATTTAAAGAGATAGTGGATGGCTAAGGTCACAAATACCCTTAATTTATATGTTATAATTATTTAATAATAAAGGTTAAATATGTAATATGTATAATAAGTTAATTTAATATAAAACATAAAATAATAATAAGCCATGCTATCATCTTCATCACCGAAACAAGAAAAGT
This sequence comes from Gossypium sturtianum, assembly GCA_025698515.1. Classification (NCBI taxonomy): domain Eukaryota; kingdom Viridiplantae; phylum Streptophyta; class Magnoliopsida; order Malvales; family Malvaceae; genus Gossypium; species Gossypium sturtianum. The sequence goes on from CM046952.1 coordinate 58,787,437, forward strand.
AAAATTAAGTTTGAAAGCTTCAAATATTCGACCATTGGAGGTCTTGATTGAGGTTAGTTTTTGTTTCGGTTTTTGATAATTTCTACGTTTTTGAGATCGTTGCTTAGAAATCTTCAAGACCCATGTTTTAATTTTTGATTTTGATGAATATTTTGAGTTGAGCCATTGATAATAGCTTGTTTTTTATGTTGTTTAATGGTGAAATATGATATATATGTATTAGATTAACAAGTTTTGTCTTCGAATTTTTGATGAAATTGAGTATGTTGGACCAAATTGCAAAAATAAATTTTTGAGGGACTAAAATGTGAAATAAATGAAATGTATGGACTTTTATGAGGACTAGGAACATTCAGCCCTTAAGGTGTATAGTCAAATTTTGTGTATTTTGTGTTTTGTGTAAATAGGACTAAATTGTTAAAAGTGTGAAATGTTAGGGGAAAATGGTAATTTGCCCATTTATGTGTTTTTGTACTAAATTGAATGAAAATATGTTTGAATGAGCTTAATTTGAACATGTTTAGATCAAGAACCAAAGAAATCGGACTTGGATCAGGGAAAAACGAAAATAGTTGAATAGCCAGTTTTTATCGTCCGTCGATATCCGAGGTAAGTCTTTAAGAAATAAAACATTGTAAATTATGTATGTAACTTAATATATGCTTATTTGGAAATTTTGTAGCATTAATATTGAGTAGCCGAATGTGGATAAACATAGACTTTAATATAATTAAGTTTAATTCGATTGAGATATGATGTTTGAAAATTCGTACAAAGATTTTGAAGTGTATAAAAGTTTTGATATATGAGATGTGTGTGAGACAGCTTTATAGTATCGTTACTCGGGCTTTGGGCCTAGCAAGCTTTGAGCTGGTGAAATTAATCGGGCTTCGTGCCTAGCAGGCTTATTGCCGGTGAATAAATATCAGACCTTGGGTCTAGCAGGCCTAGTGTCGGTGTGTGATTCAAGCTTACGCCTAGCAGGTTTAATACCGGTGATTTATATTCAAGTCTACGTCTGTAAGGCTTCATATTGATGTGGAAATTGAACAGGTAAGTTGATTTAATTGGCCATATATGTTCGGCCACAAAGGTATATGTATATGTGATGATGAATTAAATTTGTATACAAATGGTAATATGTGATGTTATATTAAATTCCAATATGTGAGTACATGTGATGATTAAACTAACTTTGAATGTTCGGTTATATATATGATAATGTATTGAACTAGTATATTCAGACATATGTGATGATATAAAGATGCCATGTATAGTTGATCATATAAGTAAGTAATTGTAATATGTTACATGAGAGTTTGATTATTCGGACAGCTAGGTATGATAATGAATTTAATTGAAGTTGTATTAATTTGGGAATGAAAGGTTGTATAATATTATGCTTAATAAGAAGTAGAAGCATTCGGCTAAGGTGATTTGTTGTGTTTTAGTATAATATTAATGATACAATTTAACTTATTAGAACTGTTTTGATTGTTCATTCGAATTGATTAATTTGCTTAAGGCTTACTAAGCTAAGTTAGCTTACTCTGTGTGCTTTTGTTACTCTGTTTTATAGACTTTGTTTGTAAGCTACGAGCTCGGGGATCGTCATCGAAGTCATCCACACTATCGTCAACCTTCGGTACTTTTAAAAGTCTATGTTTGAACTTATGGCATGTATAGGCTGGATTATGTTTTGATTCAATGAATTTTGTCCTTGTATATAGCCATGCGAAAATGGCTTGATCAAATTGTCTAAGTTTGATTATTATATGTCTTTGGTTAAATGTCTGTCATCTTTGGTTTTGATGATTTAGATTATGATATATATGTGGAATGGATTTGTTATAATTTGTAAATGTGGTTTGATATGTTAGATGAGTAATATGTAATGTTGTATGTGTGTAGTGTGTTTGGATTATGCTTAAGGTTTAGGAAAAGTCAAGAAAAGTTCATGAATGTTTATTTAATAAATTGGATATATGAGGTTAATGATTTATTATTGTAATGCCTAAATTGTAATATAAATTGGTTTGAACATTATTTATAAAGTATTATGTATACGAATTTTGAGATGAATTATACTATGTTAAGATTGTTAAATTGGTTGACCGAATAAGACATGATTTTGATTTGGTGGTGTGAATGAAATTATGGAGAAGAAATTAAAGTGTATAAAATTGGCATGTGAACTATGTGTATTTGTAGTTATTATTATTTGAGCTTGAAATGGTTTAAGATAATAATGTTATATGCACATGGTATTGGTGATTGGGAATGAAGTAAGATTGAATATAAATCATGCTAGTTTAAAAGAAATCAATGTCGCGAAAATTGAGTAATACCTAAGTTGAAATATGGTTCGTTTTGTTTGGTTGTGAATGTGATTCATGTTTGCTAATAGACATTAGTAAAAATTCGGTAATAAGGTATGATAGCCAAAATTTTCATTTTTGTGTGATTGTTATTGATTTATTATGTGAACATATTTAGATTATAAAATGGGATATTTGATAATTAGCTTATGATTAATATTAAATTATTGGTATATGTATTTGGTTTAAATATTAAGCATGCAAATTTGGTATACTTGGGTTTATCTCGTTTTGTATAAGTCTGGTAATGCCTCGTAACCCCAAACCAGCGACAAACACGGGTTAGGGGTGTTACATGCCATAAATGAATTGTGATAGTGTGACGACTCCTGATTTTTTTTTAAATTGTGTTTTCATATAGTAATGGATCTCGATCGAGCTACGGCAGATGAAGTCGAAAGTAATGCGACGGATCCCGCTCAAGGGGCAGCGCCGTCTGATAGTAGACCCCCTACAGTTAGTCAAAGAGAAGGAGGTATGGAAGCCTTTCTCCATATAATGACGCATGGTATACAGAGTTCGTTCGAAAGAACCTGAACGCTCAACCCCCTCCACCCCCACTTATTCCTCAGCCTATTCCTGTAGCACCCTAAGGTATGGATTTTATGAGATTGAATAGACCTCCAGTGGATAAAATTTGAAAACAAGGAGCCGAAGAGTTCCGAGCTAGCATAGATGATGATCCCGAAAGGGCAGAGTTCTGGCTTGAGAATACCATCAGGGTACTTGATGAGTTATCATGCACACCTGAGGAATGTATGAAATGTGTTGTATCACTCTTGAGAAAATCGGCTTATCAGTGGTGGAACACCCTTGTGTCGGTTGCACCAAGGGAGAGAGTTAATTGGGAATTTTTCCAAGAAGAGTTCCGTAAGAAGTACATTAGCCAAAGGTTTATCGATCAGAAATGAAAAGAATTTCTTGAGTTAAAACAGGGCCGAATGACGGTAACGGAAAATGAGCGTGAGTTTGTGAAACTGAGCAAATACGCTCGAGAATGTGTTTTGACTGAGGCCATCATGTGTAAGAGATTTGAAGACGGACTGAATGAAGACATTAAATTGTTGGTTGGCATTTTAGAATTAAAAGAATTTGTTGTACTTGTTGAGAGAGCTTGCAAGGCCGAGGAATTGGCTAAAGAGAAAAGAAAAGCTAAAATTGAATCTCGTGACTCGAAGAGGAGACAGATGGGTAAGTCATTTCAGTCTTCGTCTAAGAAATTGAGAGAGTTTAATACCTGATAGAGTGCTTCAGTTGGGTTTTCGAACAGAAACCATGGGAAACAGTATTCGGGTCATAAGGCTCAGACTACGTCGATAGCGAGTGTGGGTAATGCTCAACCTAGTAGACCTGAATGTCCACATTGCGGTAGACGTCACCCTGGTGAGTGTCGGGTGAATGATCGAACTTGTTTCAAGTGTGGTTCCCAAGATCACTTCATTAGAGATTGCCCTGAGATGGCTAAAAAAGAGAAATTTCAAAGTGCGAGATCTGGTGATGCTGCTCCTAGAGGAAGGCCACAGAGAAATCCTGGAAATGGAGCAAGTAGCAAGAGTGCACCTAGAGACCCAGCTGTGAGCCCCGAAGGTAGAGCACCTGCGAGGACTTACGCCATTCGCGCTCGCGAAGAGGCTTCATCTCCTGATGTGATTACGGGTAGTTTTTCTCTTTATGATACTTCTATTATTGCTTTGATTGATCCGGGGTCTAACCATTCGTATGTTTATGTGAAATTGGTGTCTAGTATGAATATGCCTGTTGAATCTACAGAATTTGTGATAAAAGTGTCAAACCTATTAGGCAAGTATGTGTTAGTTGACAAAGTATGTAAAAATTGTCCTTTGATAATCAGAGGTCACTGTTTTTTGGCTAATCTTATGCATTTGCTCGTTTGATGAATTTGATATAATACTTGGTATGGATTGGTTGACCATGCATGATGTAGTAGTAAACTATGGCAGGAAAATCATTGAATTGAAATGTGAAAGTGGTGATATTCTTCGGATTGAATCAGACGAATCGGATAGCTTGCTTATAGTGATTTCTTCTATGACTGCTCAGAAATGTATAAGAAAGGGTTGTGAAGCTTATCTTGCCTTTGTGTTTAATACAAAAGAGTCTGAGTTAAAGATTGAGTCAGTACCGGTGGTATGTGAGTATCCAGATGTGTTCCCGGAAGAGTTGCCCGGATTGCCTCCTATTAGGGAAGTTGAATTTGGTATTGATTTGATTCCTGGTGCTGCATCTATTTCAATTGCTCCGTATAGGATGGCTCCAACGGAATTAAAAGAGTTGAAGGTTCAGTTACAAGAGTTAACAGATAAGGGTTTCGCGAGACCTAGTTATTCTCCGTGGGGTGCACCGGTACTATTTGTGAAAAAGAAAGATGGTTCAATGAGATTATGCATTGACCACTGACAGCTCAATAAGGTAACCATAAAGAATAAGTATCCCTTGCAAATGATCGATGATTTGTTTGACCAATTGAAGGGAGCCACAGTGATTTTGTAACACCCCAAACCCGGCCTAGAAGTTAGGCCTGAATCTGGCGTGTCACATTGAGGTGTTTTTCGAAAACCATGTTTTCATTGAAAACCCTTCTTCAATTTAAAACCTTCTACCATTTAAAAATCCCGATTTTCGTTGCTTATTAACAAAACAAGATTTGCTTAAAGTCATTCCCTTGCAAAAATATTATTATTTTTAAAACCTTGTTTGTTGCGAAAGTCTGATATAAACAGTTGTGGAAACATGATATTTTGAAAATAGTAGTTATTGTTTTAAAACCCGTGTTTAAAAGACTTGCAGTTTGTAATTAAAAGAAATACCAAATAAAAGTTAAAAGAAAATCCCAATGGCCTTATTACAAAATTTTTAACCCAATAAATTAAACTAAAAATTTCTAAGTTTAAATTTAAAGCATATCTGACGTGTGGCCACCTCCGAGTCCCTCGCAGCTCCAAATCCTCTAAGGTGAGGATGACACACTTGCAGTTAAAAAGACAGGGTGAGTTACGAGAACTCAGTGTGTAATCCCCTATTACGGTAATAGTCTGGGCCTAAGCCCTATTCGGTAACAATCTGGGCCTAAGCCCCAAGATCATATCAATGCAATGGACATGTAACCCAACCCATACCGACCAATCTCTCCATGTGGGGACCATGTCGACCCACCCAGCCAAACTCTCCAATGGTGCAGCCTAGCTGCTAACAACGGTATACGTGGCTGAGCCACTAGAATCAGGATACGTGGCAATGCCACTATAACGGTACTTCCTCCAAATCATAATAACCCAAACCAATGCAATATGTCATGTATGCGGTGTATCACAATCATATACAGTTATATAAATATCACATAAACATCATTTAAACTACCACTAAGGGTATTTCAGTAATTTACCCATCAATGGTATTTCGGTAATTTACCCATCAAGGGTATTTTAAACAGAGATAATGATGCGAATGGGCCTAGGGCCCATTCTCGGCCCAAATTGGCCCACACGCTCGTGTGGCCCATTTAGCCCAAATCTAGCCATAGATATGAGATTCACATAGGCCAGTCCAATATCTACTACACAATCATACAATTTATTAATATGGGCCCATGGGCCCATTGGGCCCACTCGGCCCAAAGCATCCTGAACCCATGAGAACACTCATGAGGGCCTCAACTATCGCGTCGAAGCTCCCACACGTACGCTCGCACACTCGTGTGGCTACCATCGTCGTGTGACCGGCATTTCGGCATTTGCCGCTCTACAGCTAGAGTAGTGCGAAATACACACCTGATAGGAATCTAAAGTTAATCCGCGCTCTGAACACTGTTCTGCGCAGAAGCCAACAATGATCGCACCCTTGACCCCCAAGGGGTGTGTGTCGATCAACTTTGGTCACCACCACTGCGACCCAACGGCATACAGATCAATGAATGATCCAACGCCTAACCCAAACGAGCATGCCACAAAGCGAAAGGGATAAGCCAAGAAAGGTATTTCTATTCTCCTCATGGTTTGCTCTATTTAAAGACAGCTTCTTGCCTATCCTTATGCTAGCTTCCTGATGTGGGATCCCCCCTTCAGCAGAGTTTAAATCCAACACAAACTCTAGCCGTCCAATCTGCAAAATAAACACTCCCTTGCTTGACATGAGATTCGAACCCTTGCCCTCTTCTATGCTCCAGACGCTACATGCCACCACAACACAAGCTCCTTTTGTGACTTAGAACATGCATAACTAAATATAAGCCTATGGGCTAAAGTCTAAGTTCATTTAAAAGAAAAACAAAATGAATTGCAAGCGCCAAGACTTGAACCTTGGACCCCTTGCTTCCTCTATGGCGTCACTTCCTTGTCTCCCATGTGGCGCCATTTGCCACTAGACCACAACTCCTTTTGTGTCTTTTTTTTCCCACAATTTATTCTTAAAGCCTACTTACTTACCCCCAGGGCTTTATTCACCTAAAACCAAAATTTTTCCTAAAGCCTAGGTTTGAACCCGAACTTCATGGAAGCCCCCTAACCTTCCAAAATCACTCACCTAATAGGTCCAACTTGCATTAGTGCCGTTCTCATGTTCTCAAAAATTTTAAACGCTCCCATGCCCAAGGCCCAATAGGCCCAATTCTACTAGGCCCAAATTCGGGGCGTTATAGTTTTCAAAGATAGATTTGAGGTCCGATTACTACCAGTTGAGAGTTAAGGAGTCAGATGTGCCGAAAACTGCTTTTCGGGAGGTATGGTCACTATGAATTTTTAGTTATGCCTTTTTGTTTAACGAATGCTCCTGCTGTGTTTAAGGATTTGATGAATCATATTTTTCGACCATACTTGGATAAATTTGTTGTTGTTTTTATTGATGATATACTAATTTATTCTCGTAATGAGACCGAACATGTCGAGCACTTGAGAACTATTTTACAAACTTTGAGGGACAAGCAGTTGTATGCTAAGTTTAGTAAAAGTGAGTTTTGGCTTCGAAAAATCAGATTTTTGGGACACATTGCTTCCGATAATGGTATTCGAGTCGACCCGAGTAAGATTTCGGCCATTGTTGAATGGAAACTGTCGAGGAATGTGTCAGAGGTTAGAAGCTTTTTAGGATTAGTCGGTTATTATAGACGGTTTGTTAAAGGATTTTCCATGATTGCTACTCTGATGACGAGGTTGTTACATAAAGATTTCAAGTTCGAATGGACAGAAAAATGTCAACAGAGTTTTGAGAAACTAAAGGCATTGTTGACCGAGGCACCAATATTAGTGCAACCGAAATCGGGCAAAGAATTTGTGCTTTATAGTGATGCATCCTTGAATGGATTGGGTTGTGTACTTATGCAAGAAGGCAAGGTGATAGCTTATGCTTCGAGGCAACTGAAACCACATGAGAAAATTTATCCGACACATGATTTGGAACTAGCCGCCATTGTGTTTGCGTTGAAGATTTGGAGACACCATTTGTATGGCGAGAAATGTTGAGTATTCACTGATCATAAAATTCTAAAGTATTTGATGACTCAAAAGGATTTGAACCTATGGCAAAGGGGATGGCTGGAGTTATTAAAAGATTACGAGTTAGTGATTGACTACCACCCGGGAAAGGTGAATGTGGTCGTCGATGCTTTGAGTAGGAAGTCGTTATTTGCTTTGAGGGCTATGAACACTCAGTTGGCTTTATCAGATGATGGTTCTATTCTAGCTGAGTTAAGAGCTAGACCGATGTTTCTCCAAGAGATTTATGAAGCTCAGAAAAGTGACAGTGACTTGCAAGACAAGAGAGTTCAGTGTGAGTCGAGTATTGAATCAGATTTTCGGATTAGTTCCGATAATTTCATAATGTTCCAAGATAGGATTTATGTTCCTAAAAATGCCTAGTTGATTCAGAAGATTTTGTGTGAGGCACATAGTGGCTGTTTGTCTATTCACCCTGGTAGTACGAAAATGTATAATGACTTGAAGAAATTGTATTGGTGGCCGAGTATGAAAAGAGACATTTTTGAGTTTGTTTCGAGATGCCTGATTTGTCAGCAAGTAAAAGCTGAACACCAAGTACCTTCTGGATTACTTTAGCTTGTGATGGTTCCCGAGTGGAAATGGGACCGTATTACTATGGATTTTGTGACAGGATTGCCTTTGACTCCGAGAAAGAAAGATGTCGTATGGGTTATTGTAGATTGATTGACAAAGTCGGCTCACTTTATACCTGTACGTACCGACTACTCACTTGATAAGCTAGCTGAGTTGTATATTTCTGAAATTATGAGATTGCACGGAGTGCCTTTGTCGATTATATCGGATAGATATCTGAGGTTCACTTCACGGTTTTGGAAAAAGTTACAAGAAGCTTTGGGTACAAAATTAAATTTTAGTACCGCTTTCCATCCGTAAACTGGCGGTCAGTCAGAACGAGTAATTCAGATTCTTGAAGACATGATCTTGTGTTGTATTCTTGAGTTCCAAGGTAGTTGGGAAAAGTGTAACAGCCCGATTTTGGTCCTAGTCGGAATAGTGGTTTTAAGACCACAAATCCTACGTAAGAAAATTTATTTTTATTATATTTTTATGGTGTACAAGTTCACGGAACGATTTCGTGAAAATTTGTTCGAAAATTTTGACATTTGGGCATTCAATTTAGTCAAAAGGACTAAATTGTAAAAAGTGCAAAACTTGAGTTCTAGAAGCTAGAGATGTCAAATTGCTATGAAATTTTAAATTGGAGGTCCTTAAATGGTAATTAGACCATTGGTTAATTTGTTGGACAAAAATGGACATGAAATAGGTGAAATAGAATATTTTTAAGTTAGGGGCATTTTGGTCATTTAGTAATTAAAATGAATTAAAAACAAAATTAAAAGCCAATTTTTGTCCATCTTCAACCCCATGGCCTAATTTCACAAGGGGAAACCATGGGTAGGGTTTTTCAAGCTTCGAAGCTCGATTGTAAATATGACAAAGTTTAGGGGCAAAAATGTAGATTTTGCCAAAATATGAATTTAGGCTAATTTGAGTAGCAGGATGAATAAATAAATTAAATGTGTTGTTATAGATCAAGGAAGACGAGATTCGGACTTAGAACAGGGGAAAAACAAAGAGTATGACGAATAAGTCATTTTCACCGATTGTGCTACCGAGGTAAGTTTGTATGTAAATAATACATCGTTTTTATTTATGTTTTAATATTTTGTTATATTATATGAGATATGTTTGAATATGGAGTAATTATTTGATGTAAATTATGAATTGTGATTGATTATGGATGAATTGGTAAAATGTTGAAAAGTGAGAATTCCCGGTTGAACCTTTGGAATAGAAAAGATACGAATGAGGTAGCTAGGTCACATGTTTGGTACTAAGTGTAGGCCACTATGTGTACGAGAGAGCTACGAGATGGTTTTAGGTCACGTGTGTAGTACTAAGTGCGCTACTACTCGTGTACCGAGACGGATAGGTCGCATGTGTAGTACTAAGTGCAGGCTACTATGCGTACCCGATAGCTTCGATCACATGTGTGGTACTAAGTGCAGGCCACTATGTGTAAGTGATGGTTCTGGTCACATGTGTAGTACTAAGTGCAGGCTACTATGTGCACCAGATAGCTTCAGCTACAAGGGTGGTACTATGTGCAGGCCACCGTGTATCTATTATTATTCCGATGAGTTTAACGGGAAATTGACTAAGTGAAAATACATGTGATCATGTAACGACTAAGTGAAATTGAATATGACTATGTGATGAATAAGTGCAGGTATAAGTGTGAAAATTTATGAGCAATGTGCTCGATATTTGATCGAACATTCGGAAAGATGAAATGGAGTAAGTGAAATTATGAAAGAGTAAATTTAGCAACAAAACAGTTTTGGACAGCAGCAGTTGTGTGACTTTGAAAAATCACAAAAAAATGGTGGAAACTGAATTAGAGGTTGAATAAGATATGAAATTAAATCTGAATAAGTCTATTTTCACATAAAAGAAACGGTGTAAACAAAAGAATTTCATATTCTGTGATATTCGAATTTTTGTGAGATAGAGTCAGGATGATTTCGGAATCTCCTGTTCCGATTTTGAAAAATCACTAAAAATTGTATAAAAATAATTATTGTTTATAATTTATATGTTTAAATTTATTAATGAGTCTACCTTCACTAGAAACAAACAAGAACGTCATCTGAATCCCGTACGAAGAGATAATTAATTTTTAGTGAAGAAGGGTCGAAATTGTCAGACAGAAGAACAATGGAGATTTTAAAGAATAAACTGTACTTATTGGATAAACCAAAAATTCTGAAAATTTTATGGTAAGAAGATATGTGAGTCTAGTTTCATGGAAAATTATTGGATCTTAATTTGGAGTTCTGTAGCTAAAGATATAAATAATTTAGTGACTATGAATCGTGTAGACAGCTTGAGATGAACATGAATAAATAGTGGAACTATGTGCAACTATGATTGTATTATCTTGAGAACATATTGTGAAGATTTATAAAAGCCTGTTAACAAATCACTTATTATTTACATACCTACTTACTAAGCTATAATGCTTGCCCCCCTTCCTTTCCTTTAGCCTATAGTGTCACAGATGCTAGCTCGAGTTGGAGGTCGTCGAAGATTCTATCACACTAACAAGTTATTGATTGGTATTGTATCAATGATCTTTAAGTATTTTTTAGTCAATGGCATGTATAGGGACTTGATTATGTGTGTATATGTTATTATGAGTTGGCCTAGAATGTTGGCCTATGCTATTTGATGGTCATTGTTGTATAAGGCCATTTGATGCGGCCAATATTTGTTATGTTATAAGTCTATGATGAAGCATTACATGGATGTGCATGCTTGTTTGGGTTCGATGAGTGAATGTGTGATAATTATGTGTGGCAAATACTAAATGTGAATGGTTGAGTAACTTATATGCTATGATTAGTTAAGTGTGTGTATGGTTGTGCATGCTGAATGTGATTTTTAAATGGTGTGCGAATGCCATGATGTGGTTATTCGGATGCCTAAAAAAAAAATTGCCATGTGTGTGTTGATAAACTTGGTATAAGTGTGCAAGAGTTTTTGGATGGAAAAAGGCTTGGTAAATAGCCTAACTTTCATCCACACGGATGGTCACACGGCCTAGCACACGGGCGTGTGACTTGGCCGTGCGAACCTAAATAGTTGATGTCATCATAAACAGAGAGTTACACGGGTCGAGGACACGGGCGTGTGGCCCTGTTTTGTGGTAAAATTTTCTAAGTATTTCAAATTTCTCGGTTTAGTCCCGAATCACTCCCAATATATGTTTTGGGTCTCGTAGGCCCGTATAAGGGATAATATGATTATGAATGAAAATTTTTAAATTTGAATGGAAATTTGTGACTCGGAAATGATCGGTTATATGTGATTAAGTCGGGTAATTCCTCGTACCCTATTCCGGCAAAGGATACGGGTAAGGGGAGTTACAAAAAGTATTTACCGTTAGTGGAATTTGCCTACAATAATAGTTTTCAGTCGAGTTTGAAAATGGCGCCCTATGAGGCATTGTATGGGCGTAAGTGCCGAACGCCATTGTATTAGACTGAACTCAGAGAAAATCAGATTCACGGGGTTGACTTAGTCAAGAAACCGAAGAAAAAGTAAAGGTAATTCGTGATTGTTTAAAAGCAGCTTCGGATAGACAGAAATCCTACGCGGATTTGAAACGGAAAGAGATTGAGTTTCAAGTCGGTGATAAAGTATTCTTGAAAGTGTCTCTATGGAAGAAAGTTTTGAGGTTTGGTTGAAAAGGCAAATTAAGTCCACGTTTCATTGGACCGTATGAGATTACGGAAAGAATAGGGCCGGTAGCATATAGGTTGACTTTGCCATCTGAGTTAAAAAAGATCCATGATGTGTTCCACGTGTCTATGTTGCACCGTTACCGATCAGACCCTTCGCATGTGATTTCACCGACAGAGGTTGAGATTCGACTGGATTTGACATATGGTGAAGAACCAGTTAAGATTTTAGCTCGAGAAATCAAACAATTGAGAAATAAAAAAAATTACTCTTGTGAAAGTATTATGGAAAAGACATGGGGTTGAAGAGGCTACATGGGAAACCGAGGAAGCCATGAGAAAACAGTACCCAAACCTTTTCACCGGTAAGATTTTCGGGGACGAAAATCCCTAAGGGGGAGAGTTGTAACATCCCGATTTTAGGTCTAGTCAGAATAGTGGTTTTGAGACCACAAATCTGAAGTAGAAATATTTGTTTTATGATTTTTTTGAGGTCCATGACATGTTTGCATGATTGTGTGAAAGTTTCATGAAGAATTTTTGTGAATAAGTGTCCAATTTGACTTTTTGGACTAAATTACAAAAGTTGCAAATTATGAGATTCTAGAAGCTTTAAGTATGAAATAGCTTTGGATTATTAATTAGAAGTCCTTAAATAGCAATTTGCTCAATTTCTATTTTTATGGACAAAAATGGGCATGAGTGGGTAAAAATTTAAAGTTTAGTAAAAAAGGGCATTTTGGTCATTTAGTTAATAAAAGAATTAAAAGGGAAAATGAAGTGAAAATCTTGTCCATCTTCTTCAAGGGTGTGCCAAAAATTAGAAGAGCCATAGCTAGGGTTTCTTCACTTTCCAAGCTTGATAGTAAGTGCATCCTAGCCCCGTTTTTAATGTTCTTTGCATTTTTGAAGTTGTCATCAACCGATCTAGCTATTTCTACCATTATTTTGAGCTAGGGTTCATGTTCAAAAACTACCCATGTGTGACATGCATGTATTTTGATGTTTTATGGTAGATTATGAGAGATTGATGTATGATAAACATCTTTTACTAAGTGATTTTTGATGAAAACACCTAAAAAGGACATTTTTGTAAAAGATGTAAAATGAGTAGTAAAAATCAGATTTGAAGAAAAATGTGGGCTATTATGAGCATGTGATAGGTTCGGCTAGGCTTGGGTAACAAAGAAAATGGACAGATTTCATTTTACGAGCCTAGGGACTAATTTGTAAATATGAAAAAGTTTAGGGGCAAAATTGCAATTTTTCCAAAGCTTGAATTTATAACTGATTTGAACAATGTGATAATTAAATGAGCTAAATTTGCTATTATAGATCAAGAAAAACGGAGTCCGGACCTAGAACGGGGAAAGAACAAGATTTTGGACTAAATCGAATTAGTTGTCCATATTTTGTACTGAGGTAAGTTCGTGTGTAAGTAATGCAACTTTATATTATGCATTTAATATTTGATATTGCATGAATTGTATAATTATTGTTATAAGTACAATCGACGAAGATTCAATGTGGTAAAATTCCCGGTTGAGCCCTAGGAATAGATAGGATACAATTGTCATGACATTAGGGTTATGTGTGATTTCGTGTAAGACCATATCTGGGATATGGCATAGATATGTGATTTCGTGTAAGACCATGTCTGGGACATGGCATCGATATGAGACATTGTGTAAGACCATAGCTGGGCTATCGGTACCGATATGTGATCCCGTGTAAGACCATATCTGGGATATGGCATTGGCATCTTACTATGTGTATGAGGTTGCCCGGGTATCCTTTAGTATTCCAAGTGGTTCAACGGGTAATTTAAAGATTATGTCAATGATATGAAATGATATGATTATGTTATGAAGTGGTACAGGTGCGTACACAAAACTCATGAGAAATGAGCTCGATTTAGGATGCATTTTTTGTAAGAATGCAATGAGTAAGTTATGCCTATGATCATTTGATGATTATGTGCAAATTTATAATATGCTATGTGTATGCTATTACATGTTTAATGTTGCTTATTATTTACATGTAAACTTACTAAGATTTATGCTTACTCCCCTTTCTCTTCCATTTTCATATAGTATCGCCAAGCTAGCTCGGGGATCGAAGGACGTCGGAGCTCGATTCACACTGTCAAACTAATCTTTTGGGTATAGTGAATTCAAGTATTTTGAGTATGGCATGTATAGGGACTTGGTCTTTTTGTTTTATGTCATATTGGTTAGCCAAATGTGTTGGCATATGATGATAGTTGATTCATTTTGTATAAAGCCATGAAATGTGGCTCATAATGATTATTTGGTTGTAAATCTATTCATATATGCATGCACGTGCCAATGCCATTATAATATGGCCAATGGTTATTGATGGTTGAATGATGATGTGTTGTATGTGATTATGGATGTTTGATGATGGTCAAACACATAGTTATGCCATGTTAAGTGTCTTGAAGTTATGTCTATGCTTGGATTGTTGTGGTTTTGATGTGTGTAGGTTGGTGTAAGTATGGGTGGCAAAAAGGCTTGGTAAATAGCCTTATTTTTTCTACAAGGGTAGACACACGGGCATGTGTCTAGGCCGTGTGTGACACATGGCTTGCCCCATAGGAGTGTATTATGGTCATGTGTCTGATAAACCATAATTTATACATATTTTAACCCCATGCTTGGCTTATTTTTGGATGAATTTTCATTAGATTTGATGAATTTGATGCTCCTAATCCGATAATTTCATGTTTTACACTCAGGAGAGCTTAGAGAGTCGAAAAGAACAAGAAACGGGCCAAAAAGGGACAAAATGGGCCTATCTCAAAAATCAACATGGCCTAGACTGTCAGACCACACGGCCGTGTTTTAAGAGAAGAACCGAATACGTCTTGGACTGTCGCACACGGGAAGACCACACGGCCGTGTGTGACGAGCAGAATCGAGCACGGCCTAAGTGGTAGACCACATGGCCGTGTGTGGCGAGCAGAATCAAGCACGACCTAAGCCTATCAAACATGGGCGTGTCACACGGGCGTGTCCCTGTCGAACCTAAGTCTAATTCATTCGAAAAAGGTCACTTGTAGGCCAAGATAGGTGTTCCAAAGCCTATATAAACACCCTAGGGGGTAACCTAAAGAGACACGCAGAGTAGAAGGCAGAAAATACTCGAAGACAGCCATCGAGAGCAGCTCGGAAGAAGGATCTCCATCAAGACTGAAGATCTCCTATCAATTTCTCTTGAATTTTTTGGGTTTTCTTATGTTTTGTTGTTTTTCCTATTCTATGATGTTTCCCTCTATCAGTATGAACTAAATCCCTTAAATACCTAAGGGGATGAAACCTAAGACGGATCTTATTACTATTTAATTTATAAGATAAATACTTGTTCTTATTCTTAATTGTGAGTTCTTATTCTTGTTTTGATAATTCAGGTTATTGATTCAAGTCGAATGTGCTTATTCAGAGGAGCAAAAGTCCCTGTTTAAGAGTAGATCAATACAATTAAGCGGAGTTGTTTGCAACCCTAGAAATAGGGAGACGAAAATCTACCGGATTAGAGTCAAATCTAATAAGGGAATCCATAGATCGAGTTAATGCGACAATAGGGGTTTTAATTAGAAAGAGATTTCGATTAATCAACCAAGAGTCAGTTGTTTTTAGTCTTGAAAGAGATATTTACATAAATCAAGGATTTCTATGGATTAAATCAAGTGAATAAATCGTATGAATCAGAAGTAATAAGTGAAGTCTAGGTGAATTCTTCCTTGGGTATTGCCTATCTCATAAAGTTGTCTAAAAGTATTTCCCCAATTCTTTCTCTGTCGTGCTTTTAATTAATTTTTGTTTAAAAGAAATCACTCCAATTCTTAGGCTAGATAATAGAAAGATAGTAATTACTAGTACTCTTGGTCCTTGTAGTTACAATATTTCCGGTTTTACCATAACTATACTACTGTTCGATAGGTGCGCTTGCCTTTATTGTGATCGTAGTTAGTTAGAGACACATCAAGTTTTTGGCGCAGTTGCCGGGGACTAAGATATTAGGAACACTAAATTTTTATTACTTTAGCCATTTTTATTTTTATTTTTGTTTTTACTTTTATTAATTCTTCTCTTTCTTTGCTTCCGGCAGGTGTCTCTAGTTTATGACTAGAAGAAACCCGTCAGGACCTTTACTTTACGACGGTGAGATTGAGAGTATAGCTGATAAACCGTAATATATACATATTTTAATCCCACATTTAGCATATTTTGGATGATTTAATCCCTTGAATTGTGGAATTTGATGCTCCTAATCCTTTAATTTCATGTTTTATACTTAGGAGAGCATCAGAGGATGAAAGGAACAAGAAACGGGCCGAAAACGGAGAAAATGGGCCAAAGTAGGAAATCAACATGACCTGGAGTTCACCACACGGCCGTGCCACTTTAGCGGACTTGAACACGGCCTTGGGCTCGATTCACACGAGCGTTTCACATGGGCGTGTCCCTGCCGTGGCCAAGATGAGTTTCATTCGGATTAGGATACTTGTGGGCCAAGTAAGGCATCCCGAAAGCCTATATAAACACCCTAGAGGGCAACCTAAAGGGCGAGTTCGACAGAAGCCTTCTGTCAGGGCTTTTGACAAGGAGGCGAAGCCAGAGAGGGCTGAACACAGGGGAATTACTCGAAGAAAGCCAGTTGATTTGTCCCAGAAGCCGAAATCACACTCAAGATGGAAGATCTTCCCTTCAATTTCCTTCAGGGGGTTTTAGGGTTTTTCTTATGTTTTGTTATTTACTTTCTTCTGAGAAGTATTCTTTATTAAACATGAACTAAACCCCTCAAATACCTAAGGGGGATGAAACCTAAGACGGATCTTGTTATGCTTTTCTAAACTGTATGATAAATACTTGATTTGTTCTTAATTATGTGTTCTTAATTCTTGTTTTAATATTTAAGGATATTGATTCAAGTATTGATGTGCTTAGGCAGTGGAGCAAAAGTCCCTGTTTAAGAGTACATCTAGCATAGTTAAGCGGAGTTGATCGTAACTCTAGAGATAGGATGACAAAAATCTGCCGGATTAGGGTCAAACCTAATATGGGAGTCCATAGATCGAGTTAATGCAACACTAGAGGTTTTAATTAGAAAGAGATTTCAATTAATCAACCTAGGGTTAGACATTAGTAGCCTCGAAAGAGGTATTAATATAAATTAGGGAATCCTACGGATCAAGTCAAGTGAATAAATCATCTGGTTCGAGTTAAATAACAAGTGAAGTCTAGGTGGATTCTTCCTGCATTGTCTTAATCAACTGGTTTTTCCCAAAAAGTATTTTCCTAATTCACTCTCTGTGTCTTAGCATCCTTAGTTTAGTAATTAGTTAATTAAACATTGATTCCCTTAATACTTAGGCTAGATAATAAAAAGATAGTAACTACTAGTACTTTTGGTCCTTGAGGATACGATATTTCTGGTCTTGCCATAGCTACACTACCGAACGATAGGTGCGCTTGCCTTATTCGTTGTCATAGTTAGTTTGGACATGATCAAGTTTTTGGCGCCGTTGCCGGGGACTAGCTATTAGGAACACTTGTTTTTTATTACTTTAGCCATTCTATTTATTTGAAGTTTATTTTTATTTATTTTATTTTATTTTAATTTTGCTAACTTTTCTTTTTTCCTTGCCTCTGGCAGGTATTCTAGTTTATGATTAGAAGAAACCCGTCAAGACCTCTACTTTACGATAGTGATATAGAAGGAACCATTCGCAAAAACCAAAGATAAATTGGGCAAAGCCTACAGTACATACAAGAAGAGCACGAGAACGATACCAATACTATCGAAGAGATGGCTGACAATAATCCGCTACCTCCTGTAGTCGCTGCAAACCCGGTTAATCAAAATCCTGTTCCTCAAACTATGTATGATTATGCTAAACCTAATTTAACAGGAACTGAATCAAGTATTGTTAGACTCATTTATCATTTGCAAATAATTTTGAATCAAACCTAACACTATACTGATGATTCAACAATTTGTTCGGTTTGATGGTTTGCAGGATGAGGATCCTAACACACACTTAGCGAACTTTTTGGAATTATGCGATACGTTTAAAATTAATGGCGTTTCTGATGATGCCATTTGCCTTCGGTTATTTCCCTTTTCTTTAAGGAATAAAGCCAAACAGTGGTTGAATTCTCTTCCACGAGGATCAATCACTACATGGGAGCAATTGACCAAAAAATTTTTGTTAAAATATTTTCCTCCGGCTAAAACGGCTAAGTTGAGGAATGATATCTCTTCTTTTGTGCAGATGGATTTAGAAACACTTTACGGTGCATGGGAGAGATACAAGGATCTACTGAGAAGGTGCCCTCACCATGGGTTACCATTATGGCTACAGGTTCAAACCTTTTACAACAGTGTGAACCCCTCGACTAGGCAGTTGATTGATGCATCCGCCGGCGGTACACTTAACAATAAAACACCTGAGGCTGCTTATGAATTCATTGAAGAGATGTCATTGAATAATTATTAGTGGCAAGTTATGAGAACAAAGCCAACAAAAGCTGCCAGTGTTTTCAACCTCGACGCAGTAACCATGCTATCAAATCAGGTAGAACTCTTAAGTAAGAAAATTGATGGTTTGTGTGGTTCCTCGCAGGTACATCTAGTGATGCAGTTCGATACAAATGGAGGAGGGTCAAACAATACAGAATACCCACCCTACAACCCTGGCATAGAAAACGAACAGATGAACTATATGGGTAATAATTCTAGACCTTAAAATAACCCTTATAGTAACACTTATAATATCTAAGTGTTAATTTAAATAAACTTAACGTTCAATCTTCTTTACAGGAAATCTCTCAGGAAAAGATAACAGAGCCAGGATCTCATGTTCATACTGAGAATACAACTGTTCATGAGGAACGAAGGTTACAAATCGATGAACTAGATGAATGGCGGACACACGTCAAGGAAAAACTAAAAAAACACGAAGAACCAAAGCAAAACCATGTCAAACTTAAAGATGAGACATACCAATTTTAGATCGAGGATCAGGTACTGTTAGATACAACCGACCCTCGAATAGCCACTTCAGATCTTAATACAAACGGTGTGACTCCTTTTACGATACTTAAGGTCTATCCATACGGAACGGTAGAGGTAACTAATTCTAATTCCGGCACTTTTAAGGTAAATATTACCCGACTCAAACCATATGTTGATAGAATTGAAAGTAAGAAAAAGGAGTTTTGACTCTTCAAACCACCATGGTTATACGAATGACAGATAAGTCTAGCTCAAGACTTTAAACGAGCGCTTCTCGGGAGGCAACCCGAGCACTAACCCCACTAACGTCCATATTTTTGAATTTTAGCATCTAACTAAAAACTAACCAAATTCTTAAGCGCAGGTTTCAGTACCCACACAGCCTTGCACACGGCGTGGCCGTGGCCATGTGGAAACAGGGCAAAACTTCTCCCAAAAACACGGGCTGCGATAAAACACCACGGCCGTGCGATGCTACCGTGGTGGATCGCTGTAAATCAGAGTTTTAAAATTTATAAAAGAATGATCGAACCTGGAAACTAACTCTGACAATGATTAAAGGCAAGTGCACCTATCGAATAGTAGTATAGTTTAGGCAAGACCAGATTATCGAACCCAAAGGAACTAAAAGTACTATTACTAACTTTCTTTTTATTATCTAGCCTAAAATAAGTGAAGTTGTTTATTAATCTAAATTAATTAACTACTAAGCTAAAGACTCTAAGACAAAGAAGAATGAATTTGGAAAATAACTTGGGAAAAACTCGGTTGATTTAGACGATACCCTAGGAAGAATCCACCTAGACTTCACTTGTTATCTAACACTGAACCATACGATTTATTCACTTAGTTTGATCCGTAAGACTCCTAACGTATATTAAACCCTCTCTCGAGGCGAATAACGCCTAACCCTAGGTTAATTAGTGGAACTCTCGTTCTCTTATAATAACCCCTAGAATAGCAATAAATCGATCATGGACTCCCATATTAGGTTTAACCTAATCCGCAAAATCTCGTCACCCTATCTCTAGGCGTGCGATCAACTCCGCTTAATTATGTTGGATCTACTCTTAGGCAAGGTCTATTCCTCCTCCACCTAAGCACATTAAATTTGGATTAAGCTCACATAATTAAGAACAAACTAAGTATTTATCATATAATTCAAATAATCAAATAACAAGATTCATCATAGGTTTCATCCCTTCTCGGTATCCGAAGGGTTTAGTTCATAACAATAAAGGAAAACATCTCAAGAGAAAAGATAAAACAAAACATAAGAAATCCCTAAAACCCCCTGAAGGAATTGAAGGAGAGATCCTGCGTCTTGAGTAGAATTCTGGCTTCTTGAGATGGATCAACTGGCTATCCCTGAGTGAATCCCCACAAATCTTCCTTCTCTGGCCTAGCACGACGCCCCTAGACGATGGCTTTGGGCTCCCTTCGACAGAGGGTTTCTATCGAACTCCCCCTCTATGTTGCTACCTGGGGTGTTTATATAGGCTTTGAGATGTGTTACTTGGCCTCCAAGTATCCTAATTTGAGTGCAATTCCTATTTGGGAGTTTAAGTAGACTTAGGAATGTGTTTCTTTGCCTCCAAGCATCCAAATCCGAGTAAAATTCCTCTTTCATGGCGGGGACACGGCCATGGCACACGCCCGTGTGAATCGTGGCCAGCCGTGTTGGACTCCGTTGATGAGGCACAGCCGTGTAAATCATGGCTAGGCCGTGTTCTAGATAATTAAGGAGGCACGGCCGTGTGGCTTGAACTCCAGACCGTGCTGATTTCGTGGCTTGGCCCAATTTAGTCCGTTTTAAGCCCGTTTCTCTTTCTTTTCGTCATCGGGTGCTTTCCTGAGTATAAAACATGAAAAGAAAGGATTAAGAGCACCTTTTTACATAAATTGAGGCTTAAATCATCCAAAAGCATATTAAATATGGGCTTTAAATATGTTACTTTTATGGTTCATCAGTGGTCGACACTGACTAAAGAACACGGGCGTGTGATCCTCTACACGCCCGTGGGACCTTTGAATCCATTTATTTTTTCTTTTTCTCTTATTTTCATTTTTAATTTGTTTTATTTTATCTTTCTCGTCTTTAATTTATATTATTATATTTTCATTTCTTTAATTTAGGTTCAAGGGGCTGTTAACGAACGACCACACCACCACCGGAGTATCCTCCCCACCTTCACCTCTCTCCAACTTTACCGTTTCTTTTCATTGACTCCATCCAAAATTTAGGAAGTTTCACTTCTCTCCCTACCTTATGATTTTATTACTATATTGTTATTATCTATCTTTGTACACTGAGGACAATGTACATCTTAAGTGTGGGGGGGGTTAACTACAGTATTATTTGAAAATCCCTAAATTATGCCTTATTCTTAAGTGATTTTCTCATATTACTGTTAGAATGAAATTTCCTTTGATTTATGATTTTCATTGATATGTTTTGGATTAAATCATAGTTAATTGTGCAGTGATGATTTAAACTTTAGGAGACTAGAGAATCAAGCATGATGAGTTTATTTTCAGAATTAAAAATTTGATAGGTTGTCAACCTGAATCTAATTATTACCTTGAAGTTTGAAATTTACAAGGTTGACATCAAAATCCCATAATTTTTGTGAGATCTTGAGCCTTTTAGAGCATACATTCCTTTTCGTGCTCACTTTATTGATTATGAGTATGTCAACATTGATTTGTTATTCTAGAACTTGCTTCGATTATACATGTCGAGACCACACCTTTGATTTGACATACTAAAATGATAAAGGCACCCAGGTTTTAACCCACTTACCCCATAAAAAGCCTACCTTCATAATTAACCCCTAGTGAACCCCTTTTAACCTAATAAACCATTTCTTGACTCACCCATTAATAGTAACCCAAAACCCACTTTGTATTTGTTATCACCATTTCTCTTGATTACCCCTATATCGAGATTTGATTTGATCGGTTACTTAACTATTTTCATTATTTCAGTTGTTAAATCCTATCTTATTATTATTGTACTTGATTTATTCTTTAAAAAAATATTCTGGGAATCTATTCACTATTACTTCTTTGTTATTGGAGCTTAAGCAGTTAATTTTACATTTTGAGAAGAAGCTCGTGTTATTAGTGATGAATTCTTATTTGATGTAATTATTCAAGCTTTAGTTATTTTTCTAGTAAGGTAATTTATCAATTCAGTCTCGATACTAACCCTCTAATTCAGCCTTTATCTGCACCTTTAACCCAAGCCCCGTTACAACCCTGTCAAAGACCTTTTGTTTTGTGTATCATCTCATTCTACAGTGGTGGAGATTTGATTTTCAGGCAAGCTTATGGGATTAACTTTTCATGTTTGACTCTTGAGTGCTTATTTTTGAACCTTAAACACCTTGAGTGATTTGAGTGAACCCTTAGTGAGGATGTCAATACTTGTCGATTTTGAATTAGAGGTAATTATTTAGGTAAGGGGAAACACCTATGTTTTCATGCTACAAAAATTTGTGACTTAGATTGTTTGAATCTTTAGGACTCTTTGATTTAAATTATCTATGTATGAATTATCTATGAATTATGATAAGACATTATTGATGAAGGTTATGAATTGAGGAAATTCAATTTTAATTGTGAGTTGAGAATTTTGCTTGAGGACAAGCAAATGCTTAAGTGTGGGGGTATTTGATAAACCGTAATATATACATATTTTAATCCCAAATTTAGCATACTTTTGCATGATTTAATCCCTTGAATTGTGGAATTTGATGCTCCTAATCCTTTAATTTCATGTTTTATACTTAGGAGAGCATCGGAGGATGAAAGGAACAAGAAACGGGCCGAAAATGGAGAAAATGGGCTAAAGTAGGAAATCAACAAGACCTGGAGTTCACCACACGTCCGTGCCACTTTAGTAGACTCAAACACGGCCTTGGGCTCGATTTACACGGGCGTTACACACGGGCGTGTCCTTGCCGTGGCCTAGATGAGTTTCATTTGGATTAGGATACTTGTGGGCCAAGTAAGGCATCCCGAAAGCCTATATAAACACCCTAGAGGGCAACCTAAAGGGGGAGTTCGACAGAAACCTTCTGTCAGGTCTTTTGACAAGGGGGCGAAGCCAGGGAGGGCTGAGCACAGGGGAATTACTCGAAGAAAGCCAGTTGATTCGTCCAAGAAGTCAAAATCACACTAAAGACGGAAGATCTTCCCTTCAATTTTTTAGGGGGTTTTAGGGTTTTTCTTATTTTTTGTTATTTACTTTCTTCTGAGATGTATTTTTTATTAACCATGAACTAAACCCCTCAAATACCTGAGGGGGATGAAACGATCTTGTTATGCTTTTCTAAACTGTATGATAAATACTTGATTTGTTCTTAATTATGTGTTCTTAATTCTTGTTTTAATATTTCAGGATATTGATTCAAGTATTGATGTGCTTAGGCAGTGGAGCAAAAGTCCCTGTTTAAGAGTAGATCTAGCATAGTTAAGCGGAGTTTATCGCAACCCTAGAGATAGGATGACGAAAATCTGCCGGATTAGGGTCAAACATAATATGGGAGTCCATAGATCGAGTTAATGCAACACTAGGGGTTTTAATTAGAAAGAGATTTCAATTAATCAACCAAGGGTTAGACGTTAGTAGCCTCGAAAGAGGTATTAATATAAATTAGGGAATCCTACGGATCAAGTCAAGTGAATAAATCGTCTGGTTCAGAGTTAAATAACAAGTGAAGTCTAGGTGGATTCTTCCTCGGGTATTGTCTTAATCAACTGGTTTTTCCCAAAAGTATTTTCCTAATTCACTCTCTGTGTCTTAGCATCCTTAGTTTAGTAATTAGTTAATTAAACATTGATTCCCTTAATACTTAGGCTAGATAATAAAAAGATAGTAACTACTAGCACTCTTAGTCCTTGAGGATACGATATTTCCGGTCTTGCCATAGCTATACTACCGAACGATAGGTGCGCTTGCCTTATTCGTTGTCATAGTTAGTTTGGACACAATCAACAACTCACAGAAATCGAAGAGAGATAAGGTGAAGCCTACCTTACATACAAGAAGAGCAAGAGAAGGATATCACTAATACCGAGGAGATGGATGATCCCCAGAATAATTCGCTACCTCCTGTGGTCGCTGCAAATCTGGTGAATCAGAATCTTACTCCTCGAACTATGTATGATTATGCTAAGCCTACTTTAATAGGAACTGAATCAAGTATTGTTAGACCTGCTATTGCTACAAATAATTTTGAACTGAAACCTAACACTATTTAGATGATTCAGCAGTTTTTTCAGTTTGATGGTTTGCAGGATGAGGATCCAAACAATCACTTGGCAAATTTTCTGAAATTCTGCGACACTTTCAAGATTAATGGCGTTTCTAATGATGCCATTTGCCTTCGGTTGTTTCCCTTCTCGTTGAGGAAAAAAGCTAAACAGCGGTTGAACTCGTTACCACGAGGATCAATCACTACATGGGAACAAATGACCAAAAAATTTTTGTTAAAATATTTTTCGCCGGCTAAAACGGCTAAGTTGAGGAATGATATTTCTTCTTTTGTGCAGATGGATTTAGAAACATTTTACGATGCATGGGAGAGATACAAGGATCTACTGAGAAGATGCCTTCACTATGGGTTACCATTATGGCTACAGGTTCAGACCTTTTACAATGGTGTGAACCCCTCAACTAGGCAACTGATTGATGCAGCCGCTGGCGGTACACTAAACAACAAAACACCTGAGGCTACTTACGAATTCATTGAAGAGATGTCACTGAATAACTATCAGTGGCAAGTTATAAGGACGAAGCCAACAAAGGCAGCCGGTGTTTTCAACCTCGACGCAGTCACCATGCTATCAAACCAGATAGAGCTTTTAAATAAAAAGATTGATGGTTTGTGTGGTTCTTCACAGGTACATCCAGTGATGCAGTGCGATACGAATGGAGGAGGAATGGGCAATACAAAATATCCATCC
This sequence comes from Gossypium sturtianum, assembly GCA_025698515.1. Taxonomy (NCBI): domain Eukaryota; kingdom Viridiplantae; phylum Streptophyta; class Magnoliopsida; order Malvales; family Malvaceae; genus Gossypium; species Gossypium sturtianum. The sequence continues at coordinate 58,812,583 of CM046952.1, forward strand.
TACAACCCTGGCATAGAAAGCGAGCAAATGAACTATATGGGTAATAATTCTAGACCTCAGAATAATCCCTATAGTAACACTTATAATCCAGGTTGGAGGAACCACCCAAACTTCTTATGAGATGGTCAAGGAAATCAGAGACAACAACCCCCTATCAGGCTTTCAACAACAACCCTACCCCTAGGAGAAGAAGCCGAACCTTGAAGAGATGCTAAAAAAATTCATCTCGGTGTCAGAAGCCCACTTTCAAAACACCGAAACAACACTCAAAAACCAGCAGGCATCGATTCAAGGGCTCAAAAACCAAATAGGTCAGCTTGCTAAGTTAATCTCTGAACGACCACAAGGCAGCCTGCCGAGCAACATTGAAACTAACCCAAAGGAGCAACTCCATGCCATTACTTCTCGCGATAGTGAAGGGTTAGACGAACCAAAACCGAGGCAAGAAAACGTGGTAGATAAAGGTAAGGTTGAGGTAAGCCATGATAACCCAAAACTGGTAAGTACAGAATACAAACCTCGTGTGCCATATCCCAATGCGACGAAGAAAGATTGCACAGATGAACAATTCGGTAAATTTCTTAAACTTTTAAAAAAATTACATATTAACTTACCGTTTATTGAAGCTCTTTCGCAGATGCCCAATTCAGCAAAATTTTTAAAAGAGCTTTTGGCAAACAAACGAAAGTTAGACGATGCATCGCATGTGAAGCTAAATGCAGTTTGCTCAACAATTTTACAGAATAAACTGCCCCGTAAATTAAAAGATCCATGGAGTTTTACGATTCTTTGCTTAATTGGTGGTTTATCTGTTAATAACGCTTTAGCTGATTTAGGGGCAAGTATCAATTTTATGCCTTATAAAATGTTTAAACAGCTAGGTCTTGGGAAACCCAAACAAACTAGGATGAACATTCAATTGGCTGATAAAACCATTAGATTCCTTAGGGGTATAATTGAAGATGTGTTAGTCAAAATTGATAGATTCATATTCCCAGTAGACTTTTTTGTTTTAGACATGGATGAGGATAGTGACGTTCCTTTAATTTTAGGACGACCCTTTTTAGCAACTGCTAGGACCATTATCGATGTTGGTACAGGGGAATTAATACTTCGTGCAGGTGATGACATGATTAAACTCCAAGCACGTGATTCTGTCAAAATATCTAGTGATCAAGATGATACAAGTCTTGTTAATGTAAGTGAACTTAATGTTCAATCTTCTGTGCAGGAAATCCCTCGAAAAAAGATGACAGAGCCATGGTCTAGCTCTTATATTTAGAACAGAACTGTTCATGAGGAACGAAGGCTACAGATCGAGGAACTAGATGAATGGCGAATACAGTCTAAGGAGAAATTAAAAATACACGATTGATAAACCATAAAAGTAACATATTCTAAGCCCACATTTAGTATGCTTTTGGATGATTTAAGCCCCAATTTATATAAAAAAGTGCTCTTAATCCTTTCTTTTCATGTCTTATACTCAGGAAAGCACCCGATGACGAAAAGAACGAGAAACGGGCTTAAAACGGACCAAGTTGGGCCAAGCCACAAAATCAACACGGCTTAGACTTCAAGCCACACGGCATTGCGTCGCCATTCCTACTAGAACACGACCTTACCACGACTTAGGCGGCCGTGTGCTCATTCAACGATGTCGAACACGGCTGCCACGATTTACACGGCGCAGTGCCATGGCCGTGCCTCCGCTGTGGAGAAGAGCAATTCCATTCGGGAAAGGATACTTAGGAGAAAGAAACATGTTTCAAAAGCCTATAAATACACCCTAGGTACCAAATTGAAAGGGGAGGTGAGCTAGGCCAAGAAGCCAAGCCGAAAGGTCGATTTGTGAGAATCACTCAAGATAGCCAGTTGATCCATCTCAAGAAGCTGAATTCTACTCAATACGAAGGATCTCCTCTTCAATTCCTTCAGGGGTTTTAGGGATTTCTTATGTTTTGTTTTATCTTTTCTCTTGAGATGTTGTCTTTTATTATTATGAACTAAACCTTCTGGATACTCAAGGATGAAACCTATGAGGAATCTTGTTATTTGATTTTTGAATTATATGATAATAACTTAGTTAGTTCTTAATTGTGTGAACTTAATCCAAATCTAATGTGCTTAGGTGGAGGAGGAATAGACCACGCTAAGAGTAGATCCAACATAATTAAGCGGAGTTGATCGCATGCCTAGAGATAGGGTGACGAGATTTTGCCGAATTAGGGTGAAACCTAATATGGGAATCCACGGATCGATTCTTCGCTATTCTAGGGGTTATTATAAGTTTAACGAGAGTTCCACTAATTAACCTAGGGTTAGACGTTATTCGCCTCAAGAGAGGGTTTAATATACGTTAGGGAGTCTCACGGATCAAACTAAGTAAATAAATCATATGGTTCAAGGTTAAAAACAAGTGAAGTCCGGGTGGATTCTTCCTAAGGGTATCGCTTGAGTCAACCGAGTTTTCCCAAAAGTTATTTCCTAAATTCATTCTTTTTGTCTTTGCATCTTAGCTTAGTAAGTAGATTAGTTTTAGTTTAACAACCATCACTTTATATTAAGGCTGACTAATAAGAAGACGGTGAGTATTAGTACTTTTAGTTCCTTTGGGTTCGATAATCCGGTCTTGCCTAAGCTATACTCTTTGTTCGATAGGTGCACTTGCCTCAATCGTTGTCGAGTTAGTTTCGTGTTCGATCATTCTTTTATAAATTTTAAAACTCGATTTACAAATGATCAAGTTTTTGGCGCCATGTTTGGGAACTAAAATATTAAGAAAACTCTATTTTTATTACTTTAGCCATTATTTTTATTTTCCGTAATTTATTTTTATTTTTAAATTTACTAAATTTTCTTTCTTTCTTTTCCTAGCAGGTACCTCTAGTTTATGACTAGAAGGAACCCGAGAGGACCTTTAGAATACGATAGTGATATTGCAGCTACTACTCGAAGAAATCGCAGAGAAATTAGGTGAGCCTTAAATTACCAAGGAGAGCGAGAAGACAGATCCAATCCTACTGAAGGGATGGACGGAAATAATCCTCCACCACAAGATGTGGGAGAAAATAATGCTCCTCGTACTATGTTTGATTATGCTAAACTACATTTAACAGGAGCCGAATCTAGTATTGTTAGGCCTGCTATAGCTGCTAATAATTTTGAATTAAAGCCTAACACTATTCAAATGATTCAACAATTTGTTCAATTTGATGGTTTGCAGGATGAAGATCCAAACACTCATATAGCTAACTTTTTAGAATTCTGTGATACCTTCTAAATAAATGGCGTTTCTGACGATGCCATACGTCTTCGGTTATTTCCCTTTTCACTAAGAAATAAAGCTAAACAGTGGTTAAACTTGTTACCACGAGGGTCGATCACTACATGGGAACAAATGATCGAAAATTTTTTATTAAAATATTTCCCACCGGCCAAAACGGCCAAATTACGTAATGATATATCTTCTTTTGTGCAGATGGATTTAGAGACATTATACGACGCATGGGAGAGATACAAAGATCTCTTGAGGAGATGCCCACACCACGGATTACCATTGTGGCTCCAAGTCCAAACTTTTACAACGGTGTGAATCCTTCAACGAGGCAATTAATTGATTCACCACGGTGGAACCACTGAATAATAAAACTCCTTAGGCGACTTTACGAGTTTATTGAAGAGATGTCATTGAATAACTATCGGTGGCAAGTTACAAGAACAATGCCAACAAAAACAGCCGGTGTTTACAACCTCGACGCAGTAACCATGCTATCAAATCAGTAGAGTTGATGAATAAGAAGATTGATAGTTTGTGTTCTTCGCAGGTACATCCAGTCATGCGATCTGCGACGCAAAGTGGAACTGTGGCGAATCTGGTACCCACCCTACCAACCGACACGAGAGAGCAAAACAGATGAACTATATAGGTAACAATTTCAGATCTAATAATAACCCATATAGTAATAATTATAATCCAGGTTAGAGGAACTACCCAAATTTTTCATGGGGAGGACAAGGAAATCAAGGAAATCAAAGACAACAATCTCCTCAAAATTTCCAAAATCAGCCCTATCCACAGGAAAAGAAGTCAAATCTTGAAGAGATGTTAAACAAATTCATAGCATCCACAGAAGCCCGTCTCTGAAAGACTGAGGTAACGCTCGACACCAAACAAACATCTATCAAAACAATCGAGAACCAAGTTGGAGGACTTACAAAGGCAATCAGGGAAATTACTAAGTCAGTCGGACAAATTACGAAGCTATTATCCGAATCACCACAAGGGCGTCTACCAAGCAACACGGAGATCAATCCAAAGGAGCAAATCCAAGCCATAACAGCTCAAGAAAGCGAAGAAGTAGACGAACCCAGTCCAACACAAGGAAACGAGGTAGAAAAAGGTAAAGTTGAGATAACACAAGACAAGCTAAAACCGGTAATCAAGGAGTACCAACCTCTCATACCTTATCCCGAAGCATTGAAGAGAGACGACATAGAGGAACAATTTGGTAAGTTTCTTAAACTTTTAAAGAAATTACACATTAACTTACCACTCCTCGAAGCTCTTTCGCAAATGCCTGATTCCAGGAAATTCTTAAAAAAGCTTCTGACAAACAAGTGGAAACTAGATGAAGATTCGCATGTGGAACTCAACGCAAAGTGCTTAGCAATCTTGCAAAATAAGCTACCACAGAAAGTAAAAGATCCAGGGAGTTTTACAATTCCATGTTTAATTGGTAGACTTACTATTGATAATGCGTTAGCTGATTTAGGGGCAAGCTTAAATGACATGCCTTATAAATTGTTTATATAATTAGGTCTAGGGAAACCCAAACAAACTAGGATGAGCGTTCAATTAGCTGATAAAATTGTTAGAATTCCTAGGGGTATTGTCGAAGATGTTCTTGTGAAAATCGACAGATTCATTTTCCCAGTAGACTTTGTTGTCTTAGACATGGATGAGGACAATTTGATCCCCCTAATCTTAGGAAGACCCTTTTAGCTTGTCGCCGAGGACTAAAATTGATGTTGATGCAGGAGAACTCATACTTTGTGTAGGTAATGAGACAGTCACCATCAAGGCTCTCGACTCGGCTAGAACATCGAGTAATCAAGGTTAGAACGTAAATTCTACTAATAACCATTCGGTTAACTCTTATTTTTAGGAAGCACCACCAAAGAATACAACTGAACCTGATCCCAAACCCCATGCCAACAAAGAAATAACTCATGAAGATCGAGAGATTCAGTTCGATGATCTAGATGAGTGGAAGACACACTTCAAGGAGAAATCAGGGATACACGATGAAGAACCAGAACCACACGAGGAAAAATCGAAAGAGCCCCCAGAAGAGCTTATAGGAACAACAAACCATTTCAAAATAGGGGACAAGGTACTGCTAGACGAAGTAGATCCTCGAATATCTCCTCCGGACCCTAACACAAATAAAGAAATACCTTTTAGGGTAACCAAGTTTTCCCATACTAAAGCAATCAGGTAAGTAATCCTATTTTTGGTACTCTTACTATAAACACATCTCGACTTAAATTTTTTCACAAAGACACAAATGATAGCATGAGGAAGGACTTCTAACTCCTCAAACCACCCTGAAGAAGTAAACGAGAGGAGAGTCTAGCTTAAGACTATAAACGAGCGCTTCTCAGGAGGCAACCCGAGCACTAGTACCATTATATATTTTTTATATTCAGTTTATCTTAATTTTCCTTTTTATCTTCCTTTTTAGCAACTAACAACCAACTAACCAAGTGCAGAATTCCAGGCCACACGGCCTTACACACGGCCATGGCCGTGGCTATGTGGGTACTCCGAATCTTTGAACTAACAGAGCAGAGAAGGTACATGTCAGGGCAAAACAGATTTTCAGAATCACGGACCCAACTACTACCCCTCGGGCACCGACAAAGTGGCATGCCCGTGCGATACGGCCGTGTGAGGCTACTAACTTGTCAACCACGGGCGGAACATGCCCGTGCCGGATAACCGTGCCAATATACTGACTTGTCGAACACAGGCTAGACATGAGCGTGGGGAACCAACACGCCCTAGAGCACATCCATGCGAGGCGGCCGTGTGAAACGACACACCCTCGACCCACGGGCGTGGGAAACTACCAGACCTGAAATTCTAATTAAACATCATACCCTCTTCCTTTCTCTTCTTAACCCACTTCTTTTTCTTTCCTTCTTCCATTCTTTCCTCTCTTTTTCCTTTTTCCTTTTCCTAATAAATCCTTAGACTCTTGAGCTACAACAAAATCGTATCAATGGCAAAGAAGCGTAAGAAGGCCAATCTCCCCAAAGGAGACCGATTCACATGAGTTCATGCCGCAGCTTCATTTGAACAACAAGCCAAGGATATTTGAGGCTATTTAGTTTTTATTTCATTTTTCTCTTTTGCTTAAGTTTCATTATCTACACTTCTCTTCCGCTTAAACTATTTTATTCTATCTTAGTTTCTTTGACTTAGGAGCTAAAGGCTACTTGGGAATCATGCCACTTCCGCCACCGCCAGTACCTCCGTGACCGTAGAAGTCACATCCACCTCGTAAACCATACAACAATAAGGATTCTCAAGCCCCTTTATCATTTAGCTTTATTTCGTTTACATTTTTGTTTCCTCTTTCTTTACTTTTCTTTTCTTTAATTATATATTTAGTTTATTTTAAATTTGTCTTAATAAATCGTGGCTAATCCTCCACGAGTTCCCCAATTTCTTCATCTAGCGCAGAACTCGTGAGCATCCACCACATCCAAAAATGAGCCCTCCAACTTATCTTTCACCACGACCACTTTGCCAACTCTAGAAATCATCCAATTCGGGAGTGTCACTCTCTCCCCTCTCTTTTGATTTTACATATTAATTGTCATTATATATCTTTGTACATTGAGGGCAATGTACATCTTAAGTGTGGGGGGTGAATCTTAGATATTCCAAACTTTTTGCATTGTTCTCAAAATCCCTAAATTTAGTCTTGTTTAAAAGTAAATTACTCATATTACTAATTAGGATGAAATTTCCATGATTTATGATTTTTATTGATATGTTTTAGATTAAGTCATTGATAATTGTGCATTGATAATTAAATTTGAAGAATACTAGAGAATCAAGCATGATAAGTCTATTTTTCAGAAATTAAAAATTTTCTAGGTTGTCGAGCTGAGTTTAAATATTACTTTAAAGTTTGAAATTTACGAGGTTGACATCAAAATACCCATAATTTTTGTGAGATTTTGAGCCTTATAGAGCATATATTCTTTTTCTTGCTCACTTTATTAATTATGAGTATGTCAACACTAATTTGTTATTCTAGAACTTGCATCGATTATACATGTCAAGACCACATTTTTTTGATTTGATACACAGAGATGATAAAGGCACCTAGGATCTAACCCACTTACTCCATAAAAAGCCTACCTTCACAATTAACCCCTAGTGAACCCCTTTTAATCCTAACAACCCTATTTATTAATCTAGAACCCCTTTGTTTTTGTTGTCACCATTCCTTTTGACTACCCTTATATCGAGATTTGATTTGATTAATAGCCTAACTATGTTTCCTATTTCAGTTATGTATTGTTCTTAAAAAAAGCAAAAAAAAAATTCAAAAGTATAGTCATTATTCATTATTAGTTGTGATTAAATGAGCTTATATGCTTGAATCCTAGATATCGAAGAAGAAGCTCGTAGTGTTAGCATTATTAGTTTTCAATTGATGTAATTATTATTAGTCATTAGTTCTTAGTTAGGTAATTTGTCAGTTCAATCTCGATTCTAACCCTCTAATTCAGCCTTACTGCACACCTTAACCCTAGCCTCGTTACAACCCTAACAAAGACCTTTTGATTTGTGTTTCATCTCATATTTTAGTGGTGGAGATTTGATTTTCATACAAGCCTATGGGATTAACTCTTCATGTTTGACTTTTGAGTGCCTAAATTTTAAACCTTAAACACTTTGAGTGATTTGAGTGAATCTTTTGTGAGGATGTCAATCCTTGTCGATTTCGAATCAGAGGTAATTATTTAGATGAAGGGAAACACCTATGTTTTGTGCTACAGAATCTATGACTTATAATGTTTGAATTTTTAGGACTCTTTGAGTTGAATTATCCATATATAAATTATCTATGAATTATGATGAGACACTATCAATGACTATTATGAATTGAGGAAAGTTCGTTTTAATTGTAAGTTGAGAATTTTGCTTGAGGACAAGCAAAAGCTTAAGCGTGGGGGTATTTGATAAACCGTAAAAGTAACATATTCTAAGCCCACATTTAGTATGCTTTTGGATGATTTAAGCCCCAATTTATGTAAAAAGGTGCTTTTAATCCTTTCTTTTCATGTTTTATACTCACGAAAGCACCCGATGACGAAAAGAACGAGAAACGGGCTTAAAACGGACCAAGTTGGGCCAAGCCACAAAATCAACACGGCCTCGACTTCAAGCCACACGGCCGTGCCACCATTTCTACTAAAACACAGCCTTACCACGACTTACACGGCCGTGCCTCATTCAACAGTCTCGAACACGGCCTGGCCACGATTTACACGAGCATGTGCCATGGCCGTGCCTCTACCGTGGAGAAGAGCAATTCCATTCGGAAAAGGATACTTAGGGAGAAAGAAACAGGTTTCAAAAGCCTGTAAATACACCCTAGGTACCAAATGAAAGAAAGGGGCGAGCTAGGCCAGGCCAAGCCAAGCCGAAAAGTCGAGTTGTGAGAATCACTCGAAGATAGCCAGTTGATCCATCTCAAGAAGCCAGAATTCTACTCAAGACGGAGGATCTCATCTTCAATTCCTTCAGGGGGTTTTAGGGTTTCTTATGTTTTGTTTTATCTTTTCTCTTGAGATGTTGTCTTTTATTATTATGAACTAAACCTTCTGGATACAGAAGAGATGAAACCTATGAGGAATCTTGTTATTTGATTTTTTGAATTATATGATAATAACTTAGTTTGTTCTTAATTGTGTGAACTTAATCCAAATCTAATGTGCTTAGGTGGAGGAGGAATAGACCCTGCCTAAGAGTAGATCCAACATAATTAAGCGGAGTTGATCGCATGCCTAGAGATAGGGTGACGAGATTTTGCCGGATTAGGGTGAAACCTAATATGGGAATCCACAGATCGATTTACTGCTATGTTAGGGGGTTATTATAAGCGAACGAGAGTTCCACAAATTAACCTAGGGTTAGACGTTATTCGCCTCGAGAGAGGGTTTAATATACGTTAGGGAGTCTCACGGATCAAACTAAGTAAATAAATCATATGGTTCAAGGTTAAAAAACAAGTGAAGTCTAGGTGGATTCTTCCTAAGGGTATCGCTTGAGTCAACTGAGTTTTCCCAAAAGTTATTTCCCGAATTCATTCTTTTTGTCTTTGCATCTTAGCTTAGTAAGTAGATTAGTTTTAGTTTAACAACAATCACTTTATATTAAGGCTGAATAATAAGAAGACGGTGAGTATTAGTACTTTTAGTTCCTTTGGATTCGATAATTCGGTCTTGCCTAAGCTATACTACTGTTCGATAGGTGCACTTTCCTCAATCGTTGTCAGAGTTAGTTTTCAGGTTCGATCATTCTTTTATAAATTTTAAAACTCTGATTTACAGCGATCAACGATGAACCGAAGTAGAGCCATGACGAGCCTAGAAATAAAACGAATCAAATTAAGGTTGGAGACTAAGTTCTAATGGATAATGCAGATCCTCATGTTGCCACTTCTGAACCTAATGGAAAAACCCCTTTCACGGTACTTAATATTTTCCCATACGGTATAGTCGAGGAAACTCATTCCAAAATTGGCACCTTCAAGGTAAATAGTAATCGTCTAAAACCTTATTTTCACAAAATTGATAGTAGAGAGGAGCCTCAGCTCTGTGAACCTCCATAAAGAGCGGATACAAGGTAAGTCTAGCTTAGGACTCTAAACAAGCACTTCTCGGGAGGCAACCCGAACACTAACCCCATTAATATTCATATTTTCGATTTTTAGCACCTAACTAAAAACTAACCAGATTAATGAGCACAGGTTTCTCTACCACACGGCCTTGCACACGGGCGTGGCCGTGGCCGTATGGTGACCACGAGTAGGCACAAGGGCGTGGCGGAGACCGTGCGGGCCAAGGACAAAATATTTTCCCAAAATACGGGCTGCAATTAAATGCCACGGCCGTGGTCAAACCTGCCTAAACAACACAGGCTGCGATAAACCCACACGGGCATGCCTTAAAACCGTGGGCAATACTGAGTAAGTGACACGAGCGTGAGACACGCCCGTGCCCAGAAGTCGTGGGTGAAAGTGAATGACTCACACGGGCGTGCGACACGCCCGTGCCTATGGACCATGGTCGACACTGACTAATTAACACGGGCATGTGAACCTCAACACGGGCGTGGGAGAAGTGAAAGAAGCATCACACGGCCGTGCGAATTCGGCCGTGCGACCCAAAACGCCCAGGGAACACGGGCGTGGGCCACGACTCAGACGTACTCTAAATCAAAATTTCGAAACACACGGGATAAATAAAGGGCACACGGGCGTAGCCCCAGTCCATGTGTCCCAATCCCTATTTAAACCTCGTCTCCTATTCACTTTCTTCCCCAAAATTTCCCCCTCCCAAACCCTAGCCGCCGCACCCCTTTCCGGCCACCGCCCTCCTCTTCCACTTTCCTCTTTTCCCCTTTCTTCCCCAACCCGAAACTCTCCCTCCCTTTTCCTTTTTCTCCTCTTCTCCTTTTTTCCCCGATGCACCAGCCCCCGCAGTACACGCTCATGCGCAACCACTACGCCTGTGTGCCACCGCCACGTCCGTGCACCGCCTCCCGTCGGTTCACCCTTCTTCCACTTTTGCTTCATGCTTTCATTTATATTTATTTATTTATTTTATGCTTTGTTCTTGATATTATTTTCATTCTCATTATGATTTAGATTTCTATTTCCAATTTCTTAGTTCTTTTGATTATTTATTTAGTTTGATCACTAAGTTTAATCATTATTTTGATACTACTTCTTAGTAATTTTAGCATTACTTGATAATCGAATTCACTATTATAGGATTATATCATTATTTAGGAATACTAGGATAGTACATTTTTGGCTGGCGATGATACTTGATTCATTCGAAAATCTTTTACATTTTCAAGTACGTAATGACTCCCCCACGTGGGAAAAAGACCGCCGTCCCCGCTTCGAAAAAGCGGAAAGGTTCTGGTGCGACCTCCTCGAGTGCCTCTACCAAAGTATGCCATCTGTTCTTACAGTTTCCCCCGGGTCCCCAGGAGGAGCTTCTCCAGATACTTCGTGCATGACCCCTCGGCGTAGGGAGATGTATCGATTGGGCCGCCTTAGAGCAGATCCAACTAGCTGATGCCGTTCGGGCCCTCTTGATAACTGATCCATGGGGACAATTTTTTGAGATTGTCGAGCCAACATACTTAGAGCTCACTTTGGAGCTCTATTCCACATTTCACCTCCAGACGGTCATGACGAACATTGACGACCCTGGAACAGTCCAATTCTGCCTTGGAGGTCTCGTACGTGAGCTGAGTATCCCAGAGTTCGATGCCGATTTGGGACTTTATATCAAGGAGTTCATGGAGGACGATGACTTCGAGGACCTCCACCGCCACATCCATTACTCCCGTTGTCCTGTTGGAGAGACTTACTTCCTGCCTCGGCTACTTACGATCCTAGTCGCTCCAAGGCATCAGCTTTCGCCCCATCCTTGAGGCATCTACATGCCATCCTAGCTCACACTCTGATAGGGAGGCGAGAGAGCACCAGCGTCGTCAACACCCACGACGCCTACTTTTTATGGTGCATGGCACATGGGCACGTGTTTGATCTAGCTTACTTCATCGCCCTCGCCATTCGGCATCAGACGGAGCGACATAGGAGAGGATTCATCTCCATTGGCCCCTACGTGACGCGCCTGGCTCACCACTTTGGCCTTCTCAACACCGTAGCCCAGTCCTCCTCACTCACACTTATCGGGCAGATGTCCCCACAGGGCATCCAGACGATGTTTCATATGAGGATGATTGCGCGTCGCCGTGGGTTTGATCCTCCTCAGTATCGGTTATCGCGAGCCACCGAGCAAGACGACCCATAGGACATTACTGATGATGTCCCTCCACAGCATGAGGAGCCACCGTCTGCGCCATCACCACCTCACCGACCAGTTCATGCGGCTGCTTCACTGACTGACATCTCTGAGCGCCTCACTCGTTTCGAGCAGTGCTACACTCAACAATTTAACGACAACGCTCGACAATTCGACAGAATCGAGGTGACTCTGCACTAGATTTGTCAACACTTCCACATATCGCCGCCACCCCCACCTCGCGATCCATCTGCTGATGAGGACCTTTGAGTCCATTTATTTTTCTTTTCCTTTTATTTTAATTTTTAAACTCTTTCTCTTTATCTTTCTTGTCTTCAATTTATATTAGTATATTTTGATTTATTTATATCTCTGGCTGTCTATCATCAAGTAACCATAACAACATCCATTAATAAAACTCCCTAAAATTCTACTGATGACTCCGCAATTTCAAAAGGTTCAAGGTGCTACTAAGGAACGAACAAACTAGTGGAGTATTCTCCCCCACCTTCACCTCTGCCTAGTTCATCATACTCCTCATTTTCACTTTCTAAGGATTTCATCCATAATTCAGGAAGTTTCACTTCTCTCCATCTCTTATGATATTCTTATTATCTTATCATTATCTATTTTTGTACATTGGGGACAATGTACATCTTAAGTGTGGGGAGGTTATTTAATTATATCATTATCAGAAAATTCCTGAATTATGTCTTGTTCTTAAGTAATGTTCTCATATTACTATTAGAATGAAGCTTCTATTGACTTATGATTTTTATTGATATGTTTTGGATTAAGTCATAGGTAATTGTGCATTGATGGTTTAAACTTTAAGACATTAGAGAATCAAGCATGATAAGTCTATTTTCAGAATTAAAATTTTTTGCTAGGATGTTTCCCTAAATTTAAATATTACTTTGAAGTTTGAAATTTGCAAGGTTGACATCAAAAACCATAATTTTTGTGAGATTTTGAGCCTTTAAGAGCATATATTTTTCTTGCTCACTTTATTGATTATGAGTGTGTACATATTGATTTGTTATTCTAGAACTTGCTTCGAATATGCATGTCGAGACCACACTTTTGATTTGATATACCAAGATGATAAAAGCACCTGGGATTTATCCCACTTACTCCATAAAAAGCCTACCTTCATAATTAACCCCTAGTGAACCCCTTTGAATCCTAATAAATCGTTTCTTGATTTACCCTTAATATTAACCCAAGACTCACTGTTTTTGATTCATTAAAAATTTTCCCTATTGAATTAACCCCTTTTTGTCGAGATTTATCTTGAACAAATGCCTGACTATGTTCTCTATTTCAGTTGTTAATTTCTTACTTGTTCTTATTCTTAAAAAAAAATATTGCGTTGGAAAGTTATTCATATTAGTTCTATGTTGCTTGAGCTTAAGCGATTAATTTCACATTTTGAGAAGAAGCTCATGTTAGTATTCATTGTTAGTTTATTTTTCTAGTTAGGTAATTTATCAATTCAATCTCGATTATAACCCTCTAATTCATCCTTTATCCACACCTTTAACCCAAGCCCCGTTACAACCCTTTTTAAGACCTTTTGATTTGTGTATCATCTCATTCTATAGTGGCGGAGATTTGATTTTCATGCAAGCCTATGGGATTAACTTTTCATGTTTGACTTTTGAGTGCTTAATCTGAACCTTAAACACTTTGAGTGATTTGAGTGAATCTTTAGTGAGGATGTCAATTCTTGTCAATTTTGAATTAAAGGTGATTATTTAGGTAAGGGGAAACACCTATGTTTTTGTGCTATAAAAATTTATGACTTAGATTGTTTGAATCTTTAGGACTCTTTTAGTTAAATTATCAATGTATGAAGTATCTGTGAACTAGGATAAGACATTATTGATAAGAATTATGAATCAAGGAAGTTAATTTTAATTGTGAGTTGAGGATTTTGCTTGAGGACAAGCAAAGGCTTAAGTGTGGGGATATTTGATAAACCATAATTTATACATATTTTAACCCCATGCTTGGCTTATTTTTGGATGAATTTTCATTAGATTTGATGAATTCAATGTTTCTAATCCGATAATTTCATGTTTTACACTCAGGAGAGCTTAGGGAGTCGAAAAGCACGAGAAACGGGCCAAAAAGGGACAAAATGGGCCTACCTCAGAAATCAACACGGCCTGGACTGTCAGACCACATGGCCGTGTTTTACGAGCAGAACCAAACACGGCCTGGACTGTTGCACACGGGAAGACCACACGACCGTGTGTGACGAGCAGAATCGAGTACGACCTAAGTGGTAGACCACACGGCCATGTGTGACGAGCAGAATCGAGCACGGCCTAAGTGGTAGACCACACGACCGTGTGTGGCGAGCAAAATCAAGCACGGCCTAAGCCTATCGAACATGGGCGTGTCACACGGGCATGTCCCTGCTGAACCTAAGTCTAATTTCATTCAGAAAAGGTCACTTGTGGGCCAAGATAGGTGTTCCAAAGCCTATATAAATACCCTAGGGGGTAACCTAAAGAGACACGCAGAGTAGAAGGCAAAAAATACTCGAAGACAGCCATTGGGAGCAGCTTAGAAGAAGGATCTCCATCAAGACTGAAGATCTCCTATCAATTTCTCTTGAAGTTTTTTGGGTTTTCTTATGTTTTGTTGTTTTTCCTATTCTATGATGTTTCCCTCTATCAGTATGAACTAAATCCCTTAAATACCTAAGGGGATGAAACCTAAGATGGATCTTATTACTATTTTATTTATAAGATAAATACTTGTTCTTATTCTTAATTGTGAGTTCTTATTCTTGTTTTGATAATTCAGGTTATTGATTCAAGTCGAATGTGCTTATTCAGAGGAGCAAAAGTCCCTGTTTAAGAGTAGATCAATACAGTTAAGCGGAGATGATTGCAACCCTAGAAATAGGGATACGAAAATCTGTCAGATTAGAGTCAAATCTAATAAGGGAATCCATAATCGAGTTAATGCGACAATATGGGTTTTAATTAGAGAGAGATTTCGATTAATCAACGAGAGTCAGTTATTTTTAGTCTTGAAAGAGATATTAACATAAATCAGGGATTTCTACGGATTAAGTCAATTGAATAAATCGTATGAACCAGAAGTAATAAGTGAAGTCTAGGTGGATTCTTCCTTGGGTATTGTCTATCTCATAAAGTTCTCTAAAAGTATTTCCCCACTTCATTCTCTGTCGTGCTTTTGATTAATTTTTGTTTAAAAGAAATCACTCCAATTCTTAGGCTAGATAATAGAAAGATAGTAATTACTAGTACTCTTGGTCCTTGTGGATACGATATTTCTGGTCTTACCATAACTATACTACTGTTCAATAGGTGCGCTTGCCTTTATTGTGATCGTAGTTAGTTAGAGACACATCAGTGTCCCCTGATTCCTAATTAATGCAAAATAGAATGCCCAGTAGTAAACACACGGGCACGAGAGACGGTCGTGTGTCTCGGCCGTGTGAGAGACACAGCCATAGTACATGGGCGTGTGCCCTGGCCGTGTGAAGTCTGCAACTGATTTATGAAAAATCATGAAAATAAAATCGACCACACTGCCTGGCACACGGGCGTGTGACTTGGCCGTGTGGCTACCATTTGTTGCTGACGTCATAAATAGAATGTCCCCTATCTTGGACACGGCCTGAAGCACGGGCGTGTTATATACCACACGGGCGTGTCCCTTCACCCACACGGGCGTGTGGACCTTTCTCATGTAAAATTTTTTAAGTTTCCCAAAAGTTTTCTAAAGTTCTCGGTTTAGTCCCGAACCACCCATAATGTATGTTTTGGGCCTCGTAGGCCCGTTTTAGGGACAATATGTATGTAAATGAAAAGTTTTAAATTTGGACAGAAAGTCATGTCTCGGTTTTGTATGAATGCTTGTGTTTAAGTCCGATAATGCCTCATACCCTGTTTCGGCATCGAATACGGGTAAGGGGTGTTACATTTAGTGGTATTAGAGCTACGGTTTAATCGATTCTCGAACTAATGTAGCGTGTGTACGAGTCTAGCTATACATGCCATAAATGAATTGTGATAGTGTGTCGACTCCTGATTTTTTTTTTAAATTGTGTTTTCATATAGTAATGGATCCCGATCGAGCTATGGCAGATGAAGTCGAAAGTAATGCGCCGGCTCCCACTCAAGGGGCAGCGCCGTCTGATAGTAGACCCCCTACAGTTAGTCAAGGAGAAGGAGGCAGGGAAGCCTTTCTCCATGTGATGAACGCATGGTATACGGAGTTCGTTCGAACGAACCCGAATGCCCAACCCCCTCCACCCCCACCTATTCCTCAGCCTATTCCTGTAGCACCCCAAGGTATAGATTTTATGAGATTGAATAGACCACCAGTGGATAAAATTCAAAAACAAGGAGCCGAAGAGTTCCGAGCTAGCATAGATGATGATCCCGAAAGGGCAGAGTTCTAGCTTGAGAATACCATCAGGGTATTTGATGAGTTATCATGCACACCTGAAGAATGTATGAAATGTGTTGTATCATTCCTGAAAGACTTGGCTTATCAGTGGTGGAACACCCTTGTGTCGGTTGCACTAAGGGAGAGTTAATTGGGAATTTTTCCTAGAAGAGTTTCGTAAGAAGTACATTAGCCAAAGGTTTATCGATCAGAAACGAAAAGAATTTCTTGAGTTAAAACAGGGTCGAATGACGGTAACGGAATATGATTGTGAGTTTGTGAGACTGAGCAAATACGCTCGAGAATGTGTTTCGACTGAGGCCATCATGTGTAAGAGATTCGAAGATGGACTGAATGAAGACATTAAATTGTTGGTTGGTATTTTAGAATTAAAAGAATTTGTTGTACTTGTTGAGAGAGCTTGCAAGGCTGAGGAATTGGCTAAAGAGAAAAGAAAAGCTAAAATTGAGTCTCATTACTCGAAGAGGAGACAGATGGATAAGTCCTTTCAATCTTCGTCTAAGAAATTGAACGAGTTTAATATCTGATCAAGTGCTTCAGTTTGGTTTTTGAACAGAAACCATGGGAAACAATATTTGGGTCATAAGGCTCAGACTACATCGAGAGCGAGTGTGGGTAATGCTCGACCTAGTAGACCTGAATGTCCATATTGCGGTAGACGTCACCCTGGTGTGTGTCGGGTGAATGATCGAACTTGTTTCAAGTGTGGTTCCCAAGATCACTTCATTAGAGATTGCCCTGAGATGGCTGAAAAAGAGAAATTTCAGAGTGGGAGATCTGGTAATGCTGCTCCTAGAGGAAGGCCACAGAGAAATTCAGGAAATGGAGCGAGTAGCAAGAGTGCACCTAGAGACCCAGCTGTAAGGCCCGAAGGTAGAGCACCTGCGAGGAATTATGCCATTCGCGCTCGCGAAGAGGCTTCATCTCCTGATGTGATTACGAGTACTTTTTCTCTTTATGATACTTCTATTGTTGCTTTGATTGATCCGGGGTCTACCTATTCATAGTTTGTGTGAAATTGGTGTCTAGTATGAATATGACTTTTGAATCTATTGAATTTGTGATAAAAGTGTCAAACCCATTAGGCAAGTATGTGTTAGTTGACAAAGCATGTAAAAATTATCCTTTGATAATTAGAGGTCACTATTTTTCGGCTAATCTTATGCTTTTGCCCATTTGATGAATTTGATATAATACTTGGTATGGATTCGTTGACCGTGCATGATGTAGTAGTAAACTGTGGAAGGAAAATCGTTGAATTGAAATGTGAAATTGGTGATATTCTTCGGATTGAATCAGATGAATCGGATAGCTTGCCTGTAATGATTTCTTCTATGACTTCTTAGAAATGTATAAGAAAGGGTTGTGAAGCTTATCTTTCCTTTGTGTTGAATACAAAAGAGTATGAGTTAAAGATTGAGTCAGTACCTGTGGTATGTGAGTATCCGGATGTGTTCCCAGAAGAGTTGCCCGGATTGCCTCTTATTAGGGAAGTTGAATTTGGTATTGATTTGATTCCTGGTGCTGCACCTATTTCGATTGCTCGGTATAGGATGTCTCCGACGGAATTAAAAGAGTTCAAGGTTCAGTTACAAGAGTTAACTGATAAAGGTTTCGCGAGACCTAGTTATTCTCCGTGGGGTGCACCAGTACTATTTGTGAAAAAGAAAGATGGCTCAATGAGATTATGCATTGACTACCGACAGCTCAATAAGGTAACGATAAAGAATAAGTATCCCTTGCCAAGGATCGATGATTTGTTTGACCAATTGAAGGGAGCCACAGTGTTTTCAAAGATAGATTTGAGGTCTTGTAACTACCAGTTGAGAGTTAAGGAGTCAGATGTGTCGAAAACTATTTTTTAGACGAGGTATGGTCACTATGAATTTTTAGTTATGCCTTTTGGTTTAACGAATGCTCCTGCTGTGTTTATGGATTTGATGAATCGTATTTTTCGACCGTACTTGGATAAATTTGTTGTTGTTTTTATTGATGATATAATAATTTATTCTCGTGATGAGACCGAACATGCCGAGCACTTGAGAGCTATTTTACAAACTTTGAGGGACAAGTAGTTGTATGCTAAGTTTAGTAAAAGTGAGTTTTGGCTTCGGGAAGTCAAATTTTTGGGACACATTGTTTCGAGCGATGGTATTCGAGTCGACCCGAGTAAGATTTCGGCCATTGTTGAATGGAAACTGCCGAGGAATGTGTCAGAGGTTAGAAGCTTTTTAGGCTTAGCCGATTATTACAAACGGTTTGTTAAAGGATTTTCCATGATTGCTACTCTGATGATGAGGTTGTTACATAAAGATGTCAAGTTCGAATGGACAGAAAAATGTCAACAGAGTTTTGAGAAACTAAAGGCATTGTTGACCGAGGCACCAATATTAGTGCAACCAGAATCGGGCAAAGAATTTGTGATTTATAGTGATGCATCCTTGAATGGATTGGGTTGTGTACTTATGCAAGAAGGCAAGGTGATAGCTTATGCTTTGAGGCAGCCGAAACCACATGAGAAAAATTATCCGACACATGATTTGGAGCTAGCCGCCATTGTGTTTGCGTTGAAGATTTTGAGACACCATTTGTATGGCGAGAAATGTTGAGTATTCACTGATCATAAAATTCTAAAGTATTTGATGTCTCAAAAGGATTTGAACCTAAGGCAAATGAGATGGATGGAGTTATTAAAAGATTACGAGTCAATGATTGACTACCACCCGGGAAAGGCGAATGTGGTCGCTGATGCTTTGAGTAGGAAGTCGTTATTTGCTTCGAGGCCTATGAACACTCAGTTGGCTTTATCAGATGATGGTTCTATTCTAGCTGAGTGAAGAGCTAGACCGATGTTTCTCCAAGAGATTTATGAAGCTCAGAAAAGTTACAATGATTTACAAGACAAGAGAGTTCAGTGCGAGTCGGGTATTAAATCAGATTTTTGGATTAGTTCTGATAATTGCTTAATGTTCCGAGATAGGATTTGTGTTCCTAAAAATGTCGAGCTGATTCAGAAGATTTTGTGTGAGGCACATAGTGGCTGCTTGTCTATTCACCCCGGTAGTATGAAAATGTATAATGACTTGAAGAAATTATATTGGTGGCCGAGTATGAAAAGAGACATTTCCGAGTTTGTTTCGAGATGCCTGATTTTTCAGCAAGTAAAAGCTGAACACTAAGTACCTTCCAGATTACTTCAGTTTGTGATGGTTCCCGAGCGGAAATGGGACCGTATTACTATGGATTTTGTGACAGGATTGCCTTTGACTCCGAGAAAGAAAGATGACGTATGGGTTATTGTAGATCGATTAACAAAGTTGGCTCACTTTATACTTGTACGTACTGACTACTCACTTGATAAGCTAGCTGAGTTGTATATTTCTGAAATTGTTAGATTGCACGGAGTGCCTTTCTCGATTATATTGGATAGAGATCAGAGGTTCACTTCACGGTTTTGGAAAATGTTACAAGAAGCTTTGGGTACGAAATTAAATTTTAGTACCGCTTTCCATCTGCAAACTGATGGTCAGTCGGAACGAGTAATTCAGATTCTTGAAGACATGCTCCGGTGTTGTATTCTTGAGTTCCAAGGTAGTTGGGAAAAGTATTTGTCGTTAGTGGAATTTGCCTACAACAATAGTTTTCAGTCGAGTTTGAAAATGGCGCCCTATGAGGCATTGTATGGGCGTAAGTGCCGAACTCCGTTGTATTAGACTAAACTCAGAGAAAATTAGATTCATGGGTTTGACTTAGTCAAAGAAACTGAAGAAAAAGCAAAGGTAATTCGTGATTGTTTAAAAGTAGCTTTGGATAGACAGAAATCCTACACGGACTTGAAACGGAAAGAGATTGAGTTTAAGGTCGGTGATAAAGTATTCTTGAAAGTGTCTCCGTGGAAGAAAGTTTTGAGGTTTGGCCGGAAAGGCAAATTAAGTCCACGTTTCTTTGGACCGTGTGAGATTACGGAAAGAATATGTTGACTTTGCCATCTGAGTTGGAAAAGATCCATGATGTGTTCCACGTGTCTATGTTGCGCCATTACCGATCAGACCCGTCGCATGTGATTTCACCGACAGAGGTTAAGATTCGACCGGATATGACGTATGGTGAAGAACCAATTAAGATTTTAGCTCGAGAAATCAAACAATTGAGAAATAAAAAAATTGCTCTTGTGAAAGTATTATGGCAAAGACATGGGGTTGAAGAGGCTACATGGGAAACCGAGGAAGCCATGAGAAAACAGTACCCAAACCTTTTCACCGGTAAGATTTTCGGGGACAAAAATCCCTAAGGGGGGAGAGTTGTAACATCTCAATTTTAGGTCTAGTCGGAATAGTGGTTTTGAGACCACAAATCTGAAGTAGAAATATTTGTTTTATGATTGTTTTGAGGTCCATGACATGTTTTCATGATTGTGTGAAAGTTTCATGAAGAAATTTTGTGAATAACTGTCCAATTTGACTTTTTGGACTAAATTGCAAAAGTTGTAAAATATGAGATTCTAGAAGCTTTAAGTAAGAAATAGCTTTGGATTATTAATTAGAAGTCCTTGAATACCAATTTGCTCAATTTCTATTTTTATGGACAAAAATGGGCATGAGTGGGTAAAATTTTAAAGTTTAGTAAAAAGGGCATTTTGGTCATTTGGTTAATAAAAGAATTAAAAGGGAAAATGAAGTGAAAATCTTGTCCATCTTCTTCAAGGGTGTGCCGAAAATTAGAAGAGCCATAGCTAGGGTTTCTTCATGATATGTCTTTAACTAACTATGATCACAATAAAGGCAAGCGCACCTATCGTTTAATAGTATAGTTATGGAAAGACCAGAAATACCGTATCCACAAGGACCAAGAGTACTAGTAATTACTATCTTTCTATTATCTAGCCTAAGAATTGGAGTGATTTATTTTGAAAAAAAATTAATTAAAAGCACGACAGAGAATGAATTGGGGAAATACTTTTAGACAACTTTATGAGATAGGCAATACCCAAGGAAAAATTCACCTAGACTTCACTTATTACTTTTGATTCATACGATTTATTCACTTGACTTAATCCGTAGAAATCCCTGATTTATGTTAATATCTCTTTCAAGACTAAAAACAACTGACTCTAGGTTGATTAATTGAAATCTCTTTCTAATTAAAACCCCTATTGTCGCATTAACTCGATCTATGGATTCCCTTATTAGATTTGACTCTAATCCTAGTAGATTTTAAATCGCCCTATTTCTAGGGTTGCAATAAACTCCGCTTAATTGTGTTGATCTACTTTTAAACAGGGACTTTTGCTCCTCTGAATAAGCACATTCGACTTGAATCAATAACCTGAATTATCAAAACAAGAATAAGAACTCACAATTAAGAATAAGAACAAGTATTTATCTTATAAATCAAATAGTAATAAGATCCGTCTTAGGTTTCATCCCCTTAGGTATTTAAGGGATTTAGTTCATACTGATAGAGGGAAACATCATAGAATAGGAAAAACCACAAAACATAAGAAAACCCAAAAACTTCAAGCGAAATTGATAGGAGATCTTCAGTCTTGATGGAGATCCTTCTTCCGAGCTGCTCCCGATGACTGTCTTCGAGTATTTTCTACCTTCTACTCTGCGTCCCCTTTAGGTCCTCCCCTAGAGTGTTTATATAGGCTTTGGAACACCTTTCTTGGCCCACAAGTATCCTATTCCGAATAGAATTAAACTTAGGTTCGGTAGGGACACGCCCGTGCATAAGAGTTTAGGCCGTGCTCGACTCTGCTTGCCACACACGGTCGTGTGATCTGCCCGTGTGCGACAGTCCAGGCTGTGTTTGGTTCTGCTCGTAAAACACGGCCGTGTGGTCTGAAAGTCCAGGCCGTGTTGATTTCTAAGGTAGGCCCATTTTGTCCCTTTTTGGCCCGTTTCTCATTCTTTTCGACTCCTTAAGCTCTCCTGAGTGTAAAACATGAAATTCAAGGATTAGGAGCATCGAATTCATCAAATCTAATGAAAATTCATCCAAAAATAAGCCAAGCATGGGGTCAAAATATGTATAAATTATGGTTTATCAAATATCCCCACACTTAAGCCTTTGCTTGTCCTCGAGCAAAATCCTCAACTCACAATTAAAATTAACTTCCTTGATTCATAATTCTTATCAATAATGTCTTATCATAATTCACAGATAATTCATACATTAATAATTTAACTAAAAGAGTCCTAAAGATTCAGACAGTCTAAGTCATAAATTTTTATAGCACGACAACATAAGTGTTTCCCCTTACCTAAATAATCACCTTTAATTCAAAATTGACAAGAATTGACATCCTCACTAAAGATTCACTCAAATCACTCAAAGTGTTTAAGGTTCAGATTAAGCACTCAAAAGTCAAACATGAAAAGTTAATCCCATAGGCTTGCATGAAAGTCGAATCTCCACCACTATAGAATGAGATGATACACAAATCAAAAGGTCTTAAAAAGGGTTGTAACGGGGCTTGGGTTAAAGGTGTGGATAAAGGATGAATTACAGGGTTAGAATCGAGATTGAATTGAAAAATTACCTAACTAGAAAAATAAACTAACAATGAATACTAACACGAGCTTCTTCTCAAAATGTGAAATTAATCGCTTAAGCTCAAACAACATAGAACTAATATGAATAACTTTCCAACGCAATTTTTTTTTAAGAATAAGAACAAGTAAGAAATTAACAACTGAAATAGAGAATATAGTCAGGCAACTGTTCAAGACAAATCTCGACAAAAACGGGTTAATTCAATAGGGGAAATTCTTAATGAATCAAAAAGAGTGAGTCTTGGGTTAATATTAAGGGTAAATCAAGAAACGATTTATTAGGATTCAAAGGGGTTCACTAGGGGTTAATTATGAAGGTAGGCTTTTTATGGAGTAAGTGGGTTAAATACTAGGTGCCTTTATCATCTCGGTATATCAAATCAAAAGTGTGGTCTCGACATGCATAATCGAAGCAAGTTCTAGAATAACAAATCAATGTTGACACACTCATAATCAATAAAGTGAGCAAGAAAAATATATGCTCTTAAAGGCTCAAAATCTCACAAAAATTATGGTTTTTGATGTCAACCTTTCAAATTTCAAACTTCAAAGTAATATTTAAATTTAGGGAAACAACCTATTAATATTTTTTATTATGAAAATAGACTTATCATGCTTGATTCTCTAATATCTTAAAGTTTAAACCATCGATGCATAATTACCTATGACTTAATCCAAAACATATCAATAAAAATCATAAATCAATAAAAGTTTCATTCTAATAGTAATATGAGAAAATTACTTAAGAACAAGACATAATTCAGGAATTTTCTGATAATCAATTAAATAACCTCTCCACACTTAAGATGTACATTGTCCTCAATGTACAGAGATAGATAATAGCAATATAGTAATAAAATCACAAGATAGGGAGAGAAGTGAAACTTCCTGAATTTTGGATGGAGTCAATGAAAAGAAACCTGCTGAATGTAGTCAGCGATGGAGGTGGGGGAGGATACTCCGGTAGCACCTTGAACCTTTTGGAATTGAGTCAATGAAGCAGTTGGCATGAACTTATGAGGAAGTTGTGGTATATCTGCTCTAAAGTGGTCGCGCACGAGGAGACCATGCCGGGATTCGTTTGCTTTTTCGAAGTGGGGATGGCGGCCTTGGTCTTGCCTCGAGTAGTAGTCATTGTGTGCCTAAAAACAATTTGTAATAATTCAAGCATTACCACAGGTAATATCTAAATAGTTTTAAATAACATAATATTCCTAACAAAAGTAGTATTTTTTAAATTAACAATATTAACTTATGGTACCCTAAGCTAAATCTAAATGGCATGAAGAATAAGAACAAAATAATAAAGAAAATAAAAATAAAAATAAATAATGGAAAATATATATGAATCCAAAAAAATAAAGGGAAAAAAGAGTGACCAACGGTGGCAAGGATGGTGGTTGGTGTGGTGGCGGTGTAAAGAAGGAATAAGGGAAAGGGGGAAAGGAAAAAGATGGAAGAAAGACAACAGGAAAAGAAAAGGGAAAAAGGGGGTTTTGGCCTGGGGGAGAAGGGAGAAAGGAGGAGAATGGAGGAATAGGGCGGTGGTCTGAAATTTGGAGCGGCGGCTAGGGTTTTGGGGGTGGAAGTTGGGGAAGAAAGTGAACAGGGGAGGGGGTTTAAATAGGGATTGGGACACACGGTCTGGGGCCACACCCGTGTGCCTTTTATTTAGCCCGTGTGTTTCAAAATTTTGATTTAGAACGCGTCTGAGTCGTGGCCCACGCCCGTGTTCCCTTGGCATGTTGGGTCACACGGCCGAATCACACGACCGTGTGATGCTTTTTTCGCTTCTCCCACGCCCATGTAGAGGTTCACACGCCCGTGTTAATTAGTCAGTGTCGACCACGGTCCATAGGCACGGGCGTGTCGCACGCCCGTGTGACTCATTTAGTTTCAACCACGGCTTCTGGGCACGGGCGTGTCTCATGCTCGTGTCACTTACTCAGTATTGCCCACGGTTTTAAGGCACGCCGGTGTGGGTTTATCACAGCCCGTGTTCTTTAGGTAGGTTTGACCACGGCCGTGGCATTTTATTGCAGCCCGTGTTTTGGGAAAAAAATTGTCCTTGGCCCGCACGGTCTCCGCCACGCCCTTGTGCCTACTCGTGGTCGCCACACGATCACAGCCACGCCGTGTGCAAGGCCGTGTGGTAGAGAAACCTACGCTCATTAATCTGGTTAGTTTTAAGTTAGGTGCTAAAAATCGAAAATATGAATATTAATAGGGTTAGTGTTCGGGTTGCCTCCCGAGAAGCGCTTGTTTAGAGTCCTAAGCTAGACTTACCTTGTATCCGCTCTTTATGGAGGTTCATGGAGCTAAGGCTCCTCTCTACTATCAATTTTTTGAAAATAAGGTTTTAGACGAGTACTGTTTACCTTGAAGGTGCCAATTTTGGAATGAGTTACCTCGATTGTACTGTATGGAAAATATTAAGTACCGTGAAAGGGGTTGTTCCATTAGGTTCAGAAGTGACAACACGAGGATCTGCATTATCCATTAGAACTCGGTCTCCAACCTTAATTTGATTCGTTTTATTTCTAAGCTCGTCATGGCTCTGCTTCGGTTCATCGTGTACTTGTATCATCTTGATCACTAGATATTCTGACAGAATCACGTGTTTGGAGTTTAATCATGTCATCACCTACACGAAGTATTAATTCCCCTGTACCAACATCAATAATGGTCCCAGCAGTTGCTAAAAAGGGTCGTCCTAAAATTAAAGGAACGTCACTATCCTCATCCATGTCTAAAACAACAAAGTCTACTGGGAATATGAATTTATCAATTTTTACTAGCACATCTTCAATAAAACCCCAAGGAAATTAATGGTTTTATCAGCCAATTGAATGCTCATCCTAGTTTGTTTGGGTTTTCCAAGACCTAGCTGTTTAAACATTTTATAAGGCATAACATTGATACTTGCCCCTAAATCAGCTAAAGCATTATTAACAGATAAACCACCAATTAAGCAAGGAATCGTAAAACTCCCTGGATCTTTTAATTTGTGGGGTAGTTTTTTCTGTAAAATTGCTGAGCAGACTACATTTCACTCCACATGCGATGCATCGTCTAACTTCCGTTTGTTAGCCAAAAGCTATTTTAAAAATTTTGTTGAATTGGGCATCTGCGAAAGATCTTCAATAAACGGTAAGTTAATATGTAATTTTTTAGAAGTTTAAGAAATTTACCGAATTTTTCATCTGTGCGGTCTTTCTTCGTCGCATTGGGATATGGCACACGAGGTTTGTATTCTATACTTACCAGTTTTGGGTTATCATGGCTTACCTCAACCTTACCTTTATCTACCACGTTTTCTTGCCTCGGTTTTGGTTCGTCTAACCCTTCACTATCGTGAGCAATAATGGCATGGAGTTGCTCTTTTGGGTTAGTTTCAGTGTTGCTCGGCAGGCTGCCTTGTGGTCGTTCAGAGATTAGCTTAGCAAGCTGACCTATTTGGTTTTCGAGCCATTGAATTGATGTCTGCTGGTTTTTGAGTGCTGTTTCAAGGTTTTGAAAACGGGTTTCTGACACCGAGATGAATTTTGTTAGCATCTCCTTAAGGTTCGGCTTCTTCTCATGTGGGTAGGGTTGCTATTGAAAGCCTGGAGGGGGTTGTTGTCTCTGATTTCCTTGACCACCCCATGAGAAGTTTTGGTGGTTCCTCCAACCTGGATTATAAGTGTTACTATAGGGATTATTCTGAGGTCTAGAATTATTACCCATATAGTTCATCTGCTCGCTTTCTATGCCAGGGTTGTAGGATGGATATTCTGTATTGCCCATTCCTCCTCCATTCATATCGCCCTGCATCTTTGGATGTACTTGCGAAGAACCACACAAACCATCAATCTTTTTATTTAAAATCTTTACATGGTTTGATAGAATGGTGACTGCGTCGAGGTTGAAAACACCGGCTACCTTTGTTGGCTTCGTCCTCATAACTTGCCACTGATAGTTATTCAGTGACATCTCTTCAATGAATTCGTAGGCAGCCTCAGGTGTTTTTTTATTTAGTGTATCGCCGGCGGCTGCATCGATCAATAGCCTAATTGAGGGGTTCACACCATTGTAAAAGGTTTGAACCTGTAACCATAATGGTAATCCATGGTGAGGGCATCTTCTCAGTAGATCCTTGTATCTCTCCCATGCATCGTAAAGTGTTTCTAAATCCATCTGCACAAAAGAAGAGATATCATTCCTCAACTTAGCCATTTTAGCCGGCGGAAAATATTTTAACAAAAAATTTCGGTCATTTGTTCCCATGTAGTGATTGATCCTCATGGTAACGAGTTCAACCACTGTTTAGCTTTGTTCCTCAACGAGAAAGGAAACAACTGAAGGCGAATGGCATCATCAGAAACGCCATTAATCTTGAAAGTGTCGCAGAATTCCAGAAAATTTGCCAAGTGATTGTTTGGATCCTCATCCTGCAAACCATCAAACTGAACAAACTGTTGAATCATCTGAATAGAGTTAGGTTTCAGTTCAAAATTATTTGCAGCAACAGTAGGTCTAACAATACTTGATTCAGTTCCTGTTAAATTAGGTTTCGCATAACCATACATAGTTCGAGGAGCAGGATTCTGATTTACTAGATCTGCAGCGACCACAGGAGGTAACGGATTATTCTGGGGATCAGCCATCTCCTCGGTATTAGTGATATCGTTCTCTTGCTCTTCTTGTATGTATTGTAGGCTTCGCCTTATCTCCCTACAATTTCTACGAGCTGTACTCTCAATTTCACTATCGTAAAGTAATGGTCCTGACCGGTTCCTTCTAGTCATAAACTAAAAATACCTGCCAGAAGCAAAATAAAAGAAGAGTTAATAAAAGTGAAAATAAAAATAAAAATAAATTGCACTAAAATAAAAATGGCTAAAGTAATAAAAATTTAGTGTTCCTAATATCTTAGTCCCCGGCAACGACGCCAAAAACTTGATGTGTCTTTAACTAACTATGATCACAATAAAGGCAAGCGCACCTATCGTTTAATAGTATAGTTATGGTAAGACCGGAAATATCGTATCCACAAGGACCAAGAGTACTAGTAATTACTATCTTTCTATTATCTAGCCTAAGAATTGGAGTGATTTCTTTTGAACAAAAATTAATAAAAAGCACGACAGAGAATGAATTGGGGAAATAGTTTAGACAACTTTATGAGATAGGCAATACCCAAGGAAGAATCCCCCTAGACTTCACTTATTACTTTTGATTCATACGATTTATTCACTTGACTTAATTCGTAGAAATCCCTGATTTATGTTGATATCTCTTTCAAGACTAAAAACAACTGACTCTAGGTTGATTAATCGAAATCTCTTTCTAATTAAAACCCCTATTGTCACATTAACTTGATCTATGGATTCCCTTATTAGATTTAACTCTAATCCGGCAGATTTTCGTCGCCCTATTTCTAGGGTTGCAATCAACTCCGCTTAATTGTGTTGATCTACTCTTAAAGAGGGACTTTTGCTCATCTGAATAAGCACATTCGACTTGAATCAATAACCTGAATTATCAAAACAAGAATAAGAACTCACAATTAAGAATAAGAACAAGTATTTATCTTATAAATCAAATAGTAATAAGATCCGTCTTAGGCTTCATCCCCTTAGGTATTTAAGGGATTTAGTTCATATTGATAGAGGGAAATATCATAGAATAGGAAAAACAACAAAACATAAGAAAACCCAAAAATTTCAAGAGAAATTGATAGGAGATATTCAGTCTTGATGGAGATATTTCTTCCGAGCTGCTCCTGATGGCTGTCTTCGAGTATTTTCTGCCTTCTACTCTGCGTCCCCCTTAGGTCCTCCCCTAGAGTTTTTATATAGGCTTTGGAACACCTTTCATGGCCCACAAGTAGCCTATTCTAAATAGAATTAAACCTAGGTTCGGCAGGGACACGCCCGTGTGACACGCCCGTGCACAAGAACTTAGGCCATTCTCGACTCTACTTGCCATACACGACCGTGTGATCTACCCGTGTGCGACAGTCCAGGCCATGTTTGGTTTTGCTCGTAAAACACGGCCGTGTGGTCTGACAGTCCAGGCCGTGTTGATTTTTGAGGTAGGCTCATTTTGTCCCTTTTTGGCCTGTTTCTCGTTCTTTTCGACTCCCTAAGCTCTCCTGAGTGTAAAACATGAAATTCAAGGATTAAGAGCATCGAATTCATCAAATCTAATGAAAATTCATCCAAAAATAAGCCAAGCATGGGGTCAAAATATGTATAAATTATGGTTTATCACTTCACTTTCCAAGCTTGATAGTAAGTGCATCCTTGTAACATCCGGTATTTAGGGGCTCTGCATTTACCTTGTTTCTGTGTGTTTGATATACTTTGTGTGTTGTTTGAGTGTGTTTGGGGTCTCTGAGAAGGCCCGGGGTTATGTCGAAACCTTAGCCAAAATTTTAATTTTGGGCACTTTAGGAGGGAAGCTGGTTGGGGACAGGACTTAAGGTTTGTTGTTTGTGCTTGTTGACACAAGAGCTAAGATGGTAAAGTGGCAAGGAGGCACCACTAAAGGAGCAGGTAAGTGACGCCTCAGGGGGAGCAGAGGAGGCGCAGTTTCGATTCACGTTGCCCGAAGAAGGTGGCTTTATTTTTGCTCATGCGTCAAAGGGCTGGATGATGGAATCGATTGGGAGCCTTGAAGAGTGGAGGTGACTTGGTCAAAATTTTTGAATGGTTGGACAAGAGTAAAAAGGGGGGATTTGGAAACTTTCAAATTATTTTGAATGTTTCAAACCCTTTCAAATGAGCGTTCAAGAGTGTTTCAAGGAGAAAGCTTGGGGATTGAGGTTGTGTAGGGTGCTAGCAGAATTTTAAAGGGTTAGCTTTAGGTAGTGAGCTCTCTTTTTCAGCATTTGAGTGTGTTGCACTTTGGGCAATTTTGGTTCTTTTCTTTGTGTAGCTGAAAGTCCCTAAGAGCCTTATTCATTCTTCTTTAGCCTAAATCGAAACCAATTCTCCCCCTCTTTTATATTTTTGCAACTTGAGTTCTTTCCCTCACCATCAAAGCCGAAACAAGTCTCTCATATTTCTTTTGACGAAAAGTGTCATCTTTTGATAATATCTTGGCCGAACCTTCTATACACCACCATTTCATCTTCTTCTTCTTTCTTATAGCATTTTGGTAACAAGTGAGCATTTCTTCTTCACCTAAAGCCGAACCTCAACCCTCTCTCTCTTCTTCTCTTTATTCTTCTTTGGTTCATATTTTCTGTTTGTTTCTTGATCACCTTGAACCGAAATTATCTATAGGTCCCTATCTTAATATTCATCTTCTGGAACTAGAAGCTGAAATCTATTTTCCTTTCCTTCTCTGGTTGATTCTCATTTGTTTCCTTTTTCAATCGGATTTGATCAATCAGGGTAAGTGGTTCATACTATTCGTTTGGTCGAAGGTCACTTTCTTTAACCCATATCTTGGTAGGTCGAATCTAATATGGAGCTATGTAGGGACATCAGGTGTAATATCCCGGGTTAGGGGCTATTTTGTTGTTGCATGATATTGCAGGTGTTGGTGTGCTATGTTGCTATTTCTGTGTCTTAGGGGCTTAGTTGTAGGCTAGGAGTATGCCTGAGGGAATGGGGAAAATTTAGTTTTTGAGCCTTAGGTGTAGGGAGCTGTTGGAGCTGAGGGATATGTATTTTATTTGGTAGTTGTTACACAAAAATGAGGTTGGCAAAGTGGCAAGGCATGTGCCACTTGGAGCTGAGTGTGGCGTCATCTACAAGGGGGAGAGATCCTGAGTTCAAGTCGCAGAGATCCCCTATTTTGTCACTCATTTTGGACGGCATGGAGGAAGAGGTAGAAGGCAATTCGAATTCTTCCTTGGACTTGGTCTACACATTCAAATGGAGGGTGGAGAGGAAGTTTAGGAGGAAGACTTGGTCAAGCAAGTTTGAAGGAGTGGTGGTGAGTGGATGGGGAGACTTGGCCGAATTTTTAGGAGGAGTTTGGGGGGGGGAGTGACGGCTTGGTGTGAGAAGTGACTATGCCGAAAATGCTTTTGGCATTTCTAGTGTTTTCCTTTCATTTTCGGTCTTGGTATGTCTAGCTAAAATTCTCCCTTTTGGTCAAGTTGTTAGCCGAATGTCAGAGAGTTTCTTCTTTGTTACCAATATTCAAGTAAGTCTTCCATTTCTCCCTTGAAACCGAAAGTGTAAGCAACATACACCTTAGCCGAAACTTGCCTTTGTTTCTCTTAATTCCAATATAGCCGAATGCTCTCTTCTCTCCCTCTCATAATTTCTTTATTTTCATAAGAGCCGAAACTTACCATCTCCTTCTCAATCGAATTCTCCATTCATCTTCTCCATTCTTTTTGTGTCGGAACTTACCTTGTCCCTAAAACCGAAATCTTCATTCATCTATTCCATTTCTTTTTCTCCAAAACCTAAAAGCACCTATCTCTCTTTTCCATTTTCTTCTCTTCTCAAGACCTTGGCCGATTCTCTTTTCTTTTGGACACAAAATTCTTTTGCTTATTCTAGCCGAATCTCTTTTCTCTTCTATTAGTCTTTAACTTAGCCGAATATCTCCCTTCTCCCGGTGGTTGTGTAGGCCGAATCATCGGTTGGTGTTGGGTAAGTGCTAGGCCGAATGGCCATTTCTTCCCTCTCTTATGATTTATCGGTTTTGGTTGGGTTAATAGCCGATGTTGGGCATATGTTGAAAGGAGTTAACCTCTTATGTTGGAATCGAATTCATGATAGGGCCTTCTGATTTTGGAAGTAATCAAGAGGAGTCTTCCTTATTTGTAAACCGATTAGTAAGTAGAGGGTAAGTGATTGGTATATTATTGTTAGTTCAATCTTTTGATTTCGATTAAGTCAAAGGTGATTGGAGATTAACTATTTGTTTCATTAGGGTGCCGATTGTTAAAGGAGAATCATCGTTGATTCGAGATTTGGTAGGAAACCAAATCAAGTACAAAGGTAAGGGTTGATAATGACTCCTATTGGCTTAAAAGTCCTTGGCCGAATGGTCTTAAGTATCTAACCCCTATGTTTGGCCGATTCTAGGAGCAAGGAGTTTAAAGATTGTAGATCTTTTCTTTGGGATTAGGGCCCTCGTTATTCCAGTGTGTAACTAACACACCCATACTTGGTAATATTATTAATAACTCGATTGCTTTGTAAAACCAAAAGCGAGATGATAGATTAATTGGTACCCTGCTGGGGTATATGTACTGATCCTGGTAAGTCCGTAGCATTACGAGTTCTACTTGATGTATACTCAATATTATGATCTATGTTATGTATGCTATGAGATATAATGCTTGGCATGTTGGCATGATATGCATGACTTGTATGAGATGCATGATCACATGAGTATGGCATGATGATGGGTGATATGAGTGGAGGGAGGATGATGATATCCGTGTCTTTGGGACACTGTGTCTTTGGGACACCGTGAGGTTTGGCACCTCCGGTGGTTTGGTACCACAGCTGATTTTGTGACTTCTGGTCACCAAAGATTTGGTATCACATTTGTGTCTTTGGGACACCGGAGGTTTGGCACCTCATAGCGCCTCGTCCCAGTTGGCTTAGCACCACGATGGGTTGGCCCCACGCTTGATTATACGGATTGACGCCAAAGATTTGGTATCACACGATGGGTTGGCCCTATCATCGGATTTGTGGATCATGGTCACCAAAGGATTTGGTATCACACCGTGTCTTTGGGACACCGAGGTTTGGCACCTCATTGCGACTGGCCCCTCGTGGTTAACACCACCGTGGGTTGGCCCCACTTTGAGATATGGGATCGCTCGCTAGTGATTTGGTATCACGCGATGGGTTGGCCCCATCATTGGATTATTCGTGACTTTGGGTCACCAGCGGTTTGGCACCACACTTATGGATATCGTGACTTTGGGTCACCAAGGGTTTGGCACCACCGCGGGTTTGGTACCACACGGGTAGAAAAGGCGATATGGATGGTTAGGATCGGGTTGCATTAATCATGTTGCTATGTATGATGTGTGTTAGCATGTTGTTTTATCGGGAGCGGGATTTATGCACTCGAGTCATTCGACTCACCCTCTCCTTTGACATTTCAGTGACACTTAGACGCGGACATGGAGCCGGGATGGACTCGGGTGCTCATGCCACGCTTAATAAAGTTTTACTCAGACTTTATAATTTGGGTACTTTAGCTTGCTTTTTATTATTTGGGTTTTGTTTTGGATTGTAAAAGGCCTTTAAATTATGTTTTATGATGTTTATGCTTTAAATAGACTTTAATATGCCTTAACAAAATAAGTGGGTTGAATTTTACTAAAATTTGGAAAGACAATGATTTAGAAACTATAACGCAAAGTGTTTTAAACTATACCATCGGGTATCTCACCATGACTTGCGTTAGAAACTCAAACGATTTCCAAATCAAAACTCGATTTTCTACCAAGTTAAAATGTCTTAAGTAACACTAAGAAACTATTTGAATAATAAAATGGAATAAACTCGCTTTAACTACATCTTTTAGTTAAGCTTTCAAAATTTTTGGGTTTTCTAAATACACCACCGATTTCAAACAAGCCTACTCAAATTTTCTTCAAATACACTATATAGTGAAGTGTTTACATCCTCGCTTAAACGAAAAAACCTAAACCTCTCAAGCACGCTTTTCCCAGTAACATACCGGGATTTCTTGGTCGTGGTGTATTGACCGGGTTTGGGGTGTTACAATTGTGGTATCGAGCCAAGTTCAAAGGTTTCTACTGGGGCCCGAGGCCCAAAATGTTTTCAAAAGTCCTGCTTTAAGTGTTTTGTTGAAATAAATGGGTTGAAAGGCATGACACCGAGTCTCCTGCACCACCCGCCTGTAAGTACCCCTTACTATTTCTTGTGATTTATTGATGTGATTGGATGATTGCAGTAGTGGATTACTTTAGAAATCAAATCGATAGGATTCTGAACTCGCGAAACAAAGCTTCTTTACTATTCATAAGACTTTGCTTTAAAACAAAGTGGAATAAATACTGATGCATAAAACTCCTAAATCAGATACGTAGAGAATTTAGTCATGAGCGCTAGAGGTGGACGTGGTCGTGGACGAGGTCGTGGTAGGATGACGGTTTCTGAACCCGTAGGGTCCGGCCGTGGTCGTAAAATGAGATACGGCTCGCCACCACCGGAGGTGGTGAGTTTCAAGATCGATCGAGACGACGCAGCGTCACAGCGCGCGCCGCGAGTGTTGGAAAGAGTAGCCGGAGTAAGTGGTGGTGCAGGAGTTAGAAAATCAGGTATCGAGCGACTTCGGGCAAATGGGGCCGAATTTTTCGAGGTGTATCCGGTGTTGCTCCTAGCATCGCCAATATTGGCCGAGGCAACCGAGCGGATCATGGATGATCCGACTTAACTGCCAAGAGAAGCCGGAAGGGCATCGTACGCTTCTCCGGGATGAGTCATATCAATGGTGGCTCACGGTTCGGATGCAGGTGGCAGCAGAGGATCCGACATGGGATTATTTCTGTGGTCGCGTATCAAAAGAAGTACATTGGGGCTAGTTATATTGACTCTCAAATGAAAGGTATTTCCGAGGCTTGTTCGGGAGTAAGTCCGCTTCGAGCACGAGGCCGAGTTCTTGAAGTCGAGTAGGTATGCCGTGGGTATTGTAGCCACCGAACATGAGAGGTGTGTTCGCTTCGAGGATGGTCTCATGAGACGAGTTGAGATCACCGATTGCTCAAAGCAAGAGCGAAGCCTGTCTTAGTTGAAAAGGCTAAGGTAGCCGAGGGTGTTAAAGAGTCGCGAGGCGAGCATGGACGTAAAATAGGCATAAGAGGAGCTTTGGGTCTTCTCGGATCGCTTCCGGGTAATCCACGTAAAAGGGCTAGACCGAGTGGGTCAAATCAGCCGTAGGTTTGTTGCCGCGAAGGCGGACCGCCGCAGATGTAACCAAAGCAGTGGGAAATCCCATTGGGGTGGTTGTTGGACCGAGGAAAAGGTTATTTTGAGTGTGGTTCTCTCGATCATCGCGCGAGGGACCGGGTCCGCGTAGGTTGGCTAGGATTCGATCCCAAGAGTCGTGGCCGTGTCGGTTCAGAGTAGTGGACCGCCACCGCAGAGGGCCGTGGTAATGGCGAGAGGTGGTAATGGTGCCGGTCGGGCCGTGGAGCACCGGGCGGAGGTGCGGTAGTTCTCGACGCCGCATACCGCTGGTTAGTGTATGCAATGAGGCGCCGAGAGGAGGGCGACGCACCGACGCCATAACCGGTGCGTTTCGATCTTTGGTTCTCCTTATACCGCTTTGATTGATGTGGGTTCAACGACTCTTATGTTGCCGATGAGTATAGTAGAGACCATGGATTTAGACCCCGAGATATCTTCTAGGCGGATGACCGTAATTAGCCCTCTAGGTCACTCTGTAGTGGTAGATAAGTCGTTTAGAGATGTACCCTAGAACTCCAAGGGGTAGTGTTTGTCAGCGATCCGATGGAACCGCCATTTGGGGAGTTCGATTTGATTCTTAGGATGGATCGTTGGTTAAGTACCGTGCGGTTGGATTGCGCTAAAGCGCATGGTTCTTAAGACGGTTGAGAGGAGATGAAGTGGCTATGATAGGTAATAGGAGAGATTACTTATCAAATGTGGTATCCGCTCTCAAGGCGCAGAAGATGGTGAGAAAGGGCCGTGTGAAGCGTATGTGGTTCATGTGTATGCCTTGGAGGCTAAAGAGTCTCACTGTAGAAAAAGTCCGAACAGCTTAAGGAATTTGCCGATGTGTTTCGTAAGAACTTCCGGTTTGCTTGCGGGATCGTGAGGTAGAGTTTGGGATAGATCTGCTATCCTGAATCGCGCTAGTTGTCTATTGCTCCATATAGGATGGCGCCAAAGGAATTGGTGGAGCTTAAGGCTCGCATCCGTGGAGTTATTGGATCGGGGTTTATTAGGCCAAGTGTTTCGCCGTGCGGTGCGCTTTCGTACTTTTGTTAAGAAGAAAGATGGTACGATGCGGATGTGCATAGATTACCGCCACCGAATAAGTCGACGATCAAAAACAAGTATCCGCTGCCACGGATAGATGACTTGTTTGATCACCAAGGGTGCAAAGCAGTATTTTCTAAGATTGACTCGAGGTCCGGTATCACCGCTTAAAGGTGAAAGAAGCGGATATTCACAAGACAAACGCGCTTGGACTCGGTATGGGCACTACGAATTTACGTAATGCCGTTCGGGTTGACTAACGCTACCAAGCAAAGATTCATGGATATGATGAATAGGTGTTTCAAAGAAGATCCGGACCGGTTCGTGGTAGTTTTTATTGACGACATCTTAGTGTACTCAAGGACGTAAGAAGAGCATGATGCGCATTTGCGAGTGGTGCCGCAGATTTTGAGGAAAAGCGACTCTATGCTAAGTTCGGTAATGCGAGTTCGGCTTAGAGAAGTGACTTTCTTGGGACATGTAGTGTCACCAGGGGATTAGAGTGGATCCTCGGAAAATTGAGGCGCTTTTGGATTGGAAACCGCCTAAGTCGTTGGTCGAGATTCGGAGTTTTCTGGTTTGGCGTGATACTACCGAAGGTTTGTAGAGGGTTTCGTTGATTGCAGCACCAATGACCAAGTTGTTAAGGAAAGAGGTTCCGCTTTATCCGACTGAAAAACAGCAGAAAGCTTCGATAAGTTAAAGAAGATTTTGACCGAGGCTCGGCTTTGATTCAACCTCGAGGCCGGTAAGGAATTCACGATCTATTGTGATGCATCACATACGGGATTGGGATGTGTGCCGATGCAAGAAGGTAAGGTTGTGGCTTACGCTTCGACATACCGAGGCCACATGAGGTCAACTATCCGACGCACGATCCGGAGTTAGCGGTCGTAGTCTTTGCGCTGAAGATTTGGAGGCACTACTTGTACGGAGAGAGATCAATAGTCTACACCGATCATAAGAGTTTAAAGCACTACCTCTTGACTCGTAGGATTTGAATTTGAGGCAACATGAGATGGGTTGAGTTGCTTAAAGATTACGATCGCTTCGATCGAGTATCATCCGGCAAGGCTAACGTGGTGGCGACGCGTTGAGCCGTAAGGTTGTTTCGGACTTAAGAGCGATGTTTGCCCATTTGAGCTTGTATGACGATGGGAGTATTCCGCAGCGAGTTGCGATTCAAATTACTTGGGTTGGAGCGATCGTCGAGAAACAGCTTAGAGGATGAGGTTCCGAGTGCGCGGAGGTTGCGTGCACAGAGTGGTGGTTTGGAGGGTTATAGTTTGTCTAGTGATGGGGTGCCGTGGTTTTCAAGGTAAAGCTTGTATGCCCAAGGATGTTGAGCTGAGGCAGAGGATTCTTCAGACGCACATAGCGACCCTTATGCTATGCATCCCGGAGGTAGTAAGATGTATAGGGATCTCGAGAGCAATTTTGGTGGCCTGGTCTCAAGAAAGAAGTGACAGAGTTTGTTGGGAAGTGTCCGACATGTCGCCAGGTCAAGGCCGAACATCGCTGTTGCCGGGTTTGCTTCACTGTGAAGATTCCTCGCTGGAAGTGGGAAAGGATAACCATGGATTTCGCCGCTGGATTACCGCTACGCCAAGCAAGAAGGATTCAGTTTGGGTAGTGGTGGATCGTCCGACTAAATCACCACTTTATTCCGGTGAGGGTTGACTACTCACTTGAAGTTGGCAAACCGTATGTTTCGTAGATAGTGAGGTTGCACGGTGTGCCAAAAGATCGATCATCACGGATAGGGATCCCGATTTACGCTCAAGGTTCGAAAGCGCTTGCATCAGCTCGGGCAGCGGTTGGATTTCAAAGACGACTTTTCACCCGCAAATCGACGGTCAATCAGAAAGGGTTATTCAGATCTTAGAGGATATGCTGAGGGGTTGTGTTCTGGATTTCAGAGGTAGTTGGGAGGAGTTTCTACCATTAGCTGAGTTTGCCTACAATAATAGTTATCAAGCGAGCATCAAGATGGCACCGTATGACGCGTTGTATGGTAGGAAGTGTCGCTCACCTACGTGTTGGACGGAGTTAGGTGAACGTCAGTTGTTGGGACCAGAGTTAGTTCGAGGATCGAAGATAAGGTTGTTGATTCGAGCTCGATTGAAGGAAGCTTCGACCGGCGGAAGTCTTATCGCCGATCTTAAGCGGAGAGATATAGAGTTTGCTTGTGGGGATCGTGTTTTCCCGAAGGTCTCGCCTTGGAAGAAGGTGTTGAGATTCGGAAGGAAAGGCAAGCTAAGTCCGAGGTTTATTGGGCCGTATAAGGTTTTGAGACGAGTGGGACCAAAGTGGCGTATCAACTGGAATTGCCACCGAGCTTAGTCGATTCACGACGTATTTCACGTTTCGATGCTTCGGAGATATCGTTCGGATCCATCGCATGTGGTAGCAGTGGAAGAGATCGAGGTAAATCCAGATTTGACTTTGGAAGAAGAACCTGTGCAGATTCTTGATCGGGATGTGAAGGTTCTGCGTAGAAAGTCTGTGCCTTTGGTTAAGGTTCTTTGGCGGAATCATGGCGTGGAAGAAGCCACGTGGGAACCCGAGGATATGATGAGGCAGCAATACCCTCAACTCTTTTGATCAGGTAATTTCGAGGTCGAAATTATTTTAAGGGGGGTAGAACTGTAATATCCCGGGTTAGGGGCTATTTTGTTGTTGCATGATATTGCAGGTGTTGGTGTGCTATGTTGCTATTTCTGTGTCTTAGGGGCTTAGTTGTAGGCTAGGAGTATGCCTGAGGGAATGGGGAAAATTTAGTTTTTGAGCCTTAGGTGTAGGGAGCTCATTGGAGCCGAGGATATGTATTTTATTTGGTAGTTGTTACACAAAAATGAGGTTGGCAAAGTGGCAAGGCATGTGCCACTTGAGCTGAGTGTGGCGTCATCTACAAGGGGAGAGATCCTGAGTTCAAGTCGCAGAGATCCCCTATTTTGTCACTCATTTTGGACTGCATGGAGGAAGAGGTAGAAGGCAATTCGAATTCTTCCTTGACTTGGTCTACACATTCAAATGGAGGGTGGAGAGGAAGTTTAGGAGGAAGACTTGGTCAAGCAAGTTTGAAGGAGTGGTGGTGAGTGGATGGGGAGACTTGGTCGAATTTTTAGGAGGAGTTTGGGGGGAGGACGGCTTGGTGTGAGAAGTGACTATGCCGAAAATGCTTTTGGCATTTCTAGTGTTTTCCTTTCATTTTCGGTCTTGGTATGTCTAGCTAAAATTCTCCCTTTTGGTCAAGTTGTTAGCCGAATGTCGAGAGTTTCTTCTTTGTTACCAATATTCAAGTAAGTCTTCCATTTCTCTCCTTGAAACCGAAAGTGTAAGCAACATACACCTTAGCCAAACTTGCCTTTGTTTCTCTTAATTCCAATATAGCCGAATGCTCTCTTCTCTCCCTCTCATAATTTCTTTATTTTCATAAGAGCCAAAACTTACCATTTCCTTCTCAATCGAATTCTCCATTCATCTTCTCCATTCTTTTTGTGTCGAACTTACCTTGTCCCTAAAACCGAAATCTTCATTCATCTATTCCATTTCTTTTTCTCCAAAACCGAAAGCACCTATCTCTCTTTTCCATTTTCTTCTCTTCTCAAGACCTTGGCCGATTCTCTTTTCTTTTGGACACAAAATTCTTTTGCTTATTCTAGCCGAATCTCTTTTCTCTTCTATTAGTCTTTAACTTAGCCGAATATCTCCCTTCTCCCGGTGGTTGTGTAGGCCGAATCTGGTTGGTGTTGGGTAAGTGCTAGGCCGAATGGCCATTTCTTCCCTCTCTTATGATTTATCGGTTTTGGTTGGGTTAATAGCCGATGTTGGGCATATGTTGAAAGGAGTTAACCTCTTATGTTGGAATCGAATTCATGATAGGGCCTTGGATTTTGGAAGTAATCAAGAGGAGTCTTCCTTCTTTGTAAACCGATTAGTAAGTAGAGGGTAAGTGATTGGTATATTATTGTTAGTTCAATCTTTTGATTTCGATTAAGTCAAAGGTGATTGGAGATTAACTATTTGTTTCATTAGGGTGCCGATTGTTAAAGGAGAATCATCGTTGATTCGAGATTTGGTAGGAAACCAAATCAAGTACAAAGGTAAGGGTTGATAATGACTCTGTTGGCTTAAAAGTCCTTGGCCGAATGGTCTTAAGTATCTAACCCCTATGTTTGGCCGATTCTAGGAGCAAGGAGTTTAAAGATTGTAGATCTTTTCTTTGGGATTAGGGCCTCGTTATTCCGTGTGTAACTAACACACCCATACTTGGTAATATTATTAATAACTCGATTGCTTTGTAAAACCAAAATAGTATGATGGATTAATTGGTACCCCAAATTGGGGTATATGTACGGATCCGGGTAAGTCCGTAGCATTACGAGTTCTACCGATGTATACTCAATATTATGATCTATGTTATGTATGCTATGAGATATAATGCTTGGCATGTTGGCATGATATGCATGACTTGTATGAGATGCATGATCACATGAGTATGGCATGATGATGGGTGATATGAGTGGAGGGAGGATGATGATATCCGTGTCTTTGGGACACCGTGGTCTTTGGGACACTGAGAGGTTTGGCACCTCCAAAGGTGGTTTGGTACCACAGCTTGATTTTGTGACTTCTGGTCACCAAAGTGATTTGGTATCACATTTGTGTCTTTGGGACACCGTGAGGTTTGGCACCTCATAGCGCCTCGTCCCGGTGGCTTAGCACCACAAAGGGTTGGCCCCACGCTTGATTATACGGGATTGACGCCGTGATTTGGTATCACACGATGGGTTGGCCCCATCATCGGATTTGTGGATCGCGGTCACCAAAGTGATTTGGTATCACACTGCGTGTCTTTGGGACACCAGAGGTTTGGCACCTCATTGCGACTCGTCCCTCGTGGTTAACACCACCGTGGGTTGGCCCCACTTTGAGATATGGGATCGTGCGCTAGTGATTTGGTATCACGCGATGGGTTGGCCCCATCATTGGATTATTCGTGACTTTGGGTCACCAGCGTGGTTTGGCACCACACTTATGGATATCGTGACTTTGGGTCACTGGAAGTGGTTTGGCACCACCAAAGGGTTTGTACCACACTGGGTAGAAAAGGCGATATGGATGGTTAGGATCGGGTTGCATTAATCATGTTGCTATGTATGATGTGTGTTAGCATGTTGTTTTATCGGGAGCGGGATTTATGCACCGAGTCATTCGACTCACCCTCTCCTTTGACATTTCAGTGACACTTAGACGCGGACATGGAGCCGGATGGACTCGGGTGCTCATGCCACGCTTTAATAAAGTTTTACTCGGACTTTATAATTTGGGTACTTTAGCTTGCTTTTTATTATTTGGGTTTTGTTTTGGATTGTAAAAGGCCTTTAAATTATGTTTTATGATGTTTATGCTTTAAATAGACTTTAATATGCCTTAACAAAATAAGTGGGTTGGAATTTTACTAAAATTTGGAAAGACAATGATTTAGAAACTATAACGCAAAGTGTTTTAAACTATACCATCGGGTATCTCACCATGACTTGCGTTAGAAACTCAAACGATTTCCAAATCAAAACTCGATTTTCTACCAAGTTAAAATGTCTTAAGTAACACTAAGAAACTATTTGAATAATAAAATGGAATAAACTCGTTTTAACTACATCTTTTGGTTAAGCTTTCAAAATTTTTGGGTTTTCTAAATACACCACCTGATTTCAAACAAGCCTACTCAAATTTTCTTCAAATACACTATATAGTGAAGTGTTTACATCCTGCTTTTAAACGAAAAACCTAAACCTCTTGTAACATCCCAAAATAGGGGTTATTTGTGATTGAATTATTTTTCTTGTATTTGAATTTCTGTGATATTATTCGTGATGATATAAGGCTTAATTAGGGGTCTTGAGTAAGCTCGGTTTAGTAGAATAATTTTTAGTATGGCTTATTTAAAGAAGAGGATTAAATGAGCTTAGCACTTAAGTTAATTTAAGTAGCAATAAGTGACACAAGATGAGTGCATGGCAAGTTGGTATTGGCGCATGGAGTTTGGCTTGAGGTTAGAGGTTCGAGTAGCATGTTTAGCAATTTGAAGGTTTATTTTTGCTTTGATGGACGGTCAAACTTATTTATGATAGGTTGGACTATTTCTTTTGGTAAGTTGAATATATGATTAAGGAAAGCTTGATAGTAGGGATAAGAATCTTGAAGTTATGGTATGATGAGGGGACAAAAGGCATGAAGGGTGGAGGATGTTTTGGAAAGTTTCCTAAGCCTTTAGTGGATGAATGTGGACGGCATGTATGGCTAGGGGTGGCGAATTTTGATAGGTAGCTTGGGGAAGGAATAGTTGGCCAATTTTTTTGTCATTTGAACATCTTTTTGCTTTGTTTTTCTTTCTCTCCAAAATTCCTCTCTTTGGCCGAAGGTGTCTTGTGCATTTTGGTGCAATTTTTCTCTTTTGGTTTTTTAGCCTCATTTCATGTGAACCAAATACCATTTCTTTTCTTTCATTTGTCCTTTTTGAAACCGAAACAACATGGGAACTTTTGTGCATCTTTTTCTTCTTTGATAACTAGGTGTTGGCCGAAACTCTTACTCCCTTTTCTCTCTTTTTCTTTCTTTCAATATTGCTCAACCACTTTCTCTTTCTCTTTCTTTTGGGCGAACCATTCTCTTCTTGTTGCTCTCTCTTTTCTTTTGTTGATTAAACCGAATTCTCTCTCATTTCAATTCTCTTTTCTTTCACATATTCTTCATTTTCCATAACCATATAGCCGAATCTTCTACTTTCTTTAGATTTATCTTTGGCCGAATATTGAAGGTAAGATAGTTATCATCGGGACTTCTCTAGAAATTGGTTTTGGTAAGGTGGTAAGGTTTATTTCAAGGATTATTATTTTAAGTTTCGTTTAAGCCAAAGGCTAACAAACCGTATTGATGATGGTTGATTGTAGGAAGTGAGGCCGATTCTTTTAGGAGTGTGTTGGATAAGTGTTCAAGGCTTTGGGTAAGATTTTAGGTTCACAAGGAAC
The DNA here is from genome assembly GCA_025698515.1 of Gossypium sturtianum. NCBI lineage: Eukaryota > Viridiplantae > Streptophyta > Magnoliopsida > Malvales > Malvaceae > Gossypium > Gossypium sturtianum. The sequence goes on from CM046952.1 coordinate 58,855,708, forward strand.
CTTTCTCAATTATTTGGTTTGGCCGAATAGGCCATGGTTCTAATATTCATTTTTGGCCGAATATAGGGGCAAGAATACTTGTGTGGCCGATTTGTCTATTCGGGATTTAGAACTCTTTTTGGTGCCGTGTGTATACATACACATCTTATAACTTTTAATATGCTAAGTGTTATTTTATGCCTAAACGTTTGTGTGTAGACATGGATGAAATACCTTCATGGTATTAACAAGGATTTGGGTAAGTTCCTATTACTATGTGATTATTATTTGATGCTTTTGGGAAGCATGACACATTTGGTATGTGTATTATTTGATATATGGCTTATGATAAATCGATTGGATGTTGTTAAATAAATCTATCAACATGATTTGTGGTACATGCATATAAATGATTGTTATGGGTTGATGAGAGGAGGGGGCGGTGATATTCGTGTCGACGGACACCGTTGTTTTGGTAACACATCGTGACTACGGTCACCAGAGGTTTGGTACCTCCAGAGGTTTGGCACCTCATAGCGACTTGTCCCTCGTGGTTAATACCACCGTGGGTTGGCCCCACTTTGAGATATGGGATTGTCCGCCGTGATTTGGTATCACACGATGGGTTGGCCCCATCATCTATTTGTGACTTCGGTCACCAAAGTTTTGGTAACACAATTGTGTCTTCTGGACACCGAGATTTGGTATCTCCAAAGATTTGGTATCACATTTGTGACTATACGTCACCAAGTGGTTTGGCACCACCAAAGGGTTTGGTACCACAAGGGGTAGAAAAAGGCGTATGGATGGTTAGGTTGGGTGCATTTAAACTTATGCATGTTAATTGGTTATAATTTGTGTATGTTATTACATTAAATCGGGAAGGGTTACACATTGAGTCTTGGTGACTCACCTTCTCCTTTAATTTTTCAGTGACTCGTGAGACCGCGGATGAGGAGCCTGATGGACTCGAGGTGGCCATGCAATGGAGATTTTTAATAAATGAATTTTGGATTTTATTTATCTTTCTTTTAGGTTTATGTTGCTTATTTGTAATAAGGCCTCCTAGTATGATTTCATTATTGTTGCTGCGTGTTTGAATGTTTGGTTTAAACTACTTGATGATGTTAAAACGGTTGCACATGTTTTCTCAAATTAAACGTAAAATGTTTTAAAGTACCATCGGGTACATTCAAATTTGTAAACAACTCGACTCAAAGAAATATTTTAAGTTTGGTTTTTAACAAAGAAAATTTAAATTGAAAGGCATTTCGACTAATTTCAAAATCGGTTTTAAAATGATTTTCAAAATCTTTTCTCAGTAGCAAACCAAATTCGGTCATATTGTTTGGGCCGGGTTTGGGGTGTTACAAAATTGGTATCGAGCCAGTTCAAAGCTCATACTGTGGGGCCTAAGGCCCAAAAATGTTTTGGTAGGTCTATTTGAAATATTATGGTTTTGAATAAGCATGGCACTCGAGTCTCCTAACCGATCCGCCTGTAAGTACCACTAACTTTTGTATGAATTATTTACTGTAGAGAGGGTAGGAAGCATGGGACGTAAATAGTGATAGTATTTTAAACTTTAGGACTAGTTTACTCCAAACAAAGACATAAGACTTTAAGAGCCTAATTAAACCAACCTACGACCAAGTCGCGAGTTAGGTGTGGTAACCTTGAAAGCGCATGTCTAGGATTGGATCTGGAAGAGCTTGGTACTTAAGCAAAGCCCCTCGTGACTCACCTCCTCTTCATGGGATTCCTACAGTGCGTAGCTTCTGGTTCACCCTAACCAAGAGGACTCGGTCATAGGCAAAATTCTAAATAAAACCCGAAAGGGACTAGCTATGTTTTAAGGAAAACCTCGGTTTTAAAATCATTAAATTATTTTTTAAATGGTAGGACAAATTTATCTTCAAAAATTTTCAAATATTCCTGGTTTACCAAAATTACCAAAATGCCCTTAGTGGCAAAATTACGAAAAATACCCCCAGTTTTCAAAATTTTGTTATATCTTCAAATTGAAAATTTCTCAAAAATACTCCTCAATTTTAGAAATTTCAAAATATCTCGATTTATTAAAGTTTTCAAATTTCTTCGGTTTATTACAAAAATACCCTGTAGGAAAAATGACGAAAATACCCCTGGGTTAGAAATGGACAGAAATGTCTGAAGAGTGATAGGTATGAAAGGTATTAGGGAATGGATGTACTTTTCTTTGTAAACTAGGATAGAAGACTTAAAACCTTGTTTGATCGAAAGAATCTCTATTAAAACTCTTTTCATAAAATTTCTTCGCGGATAATCAAGTGAAACATGTACTAATTCATAAAAATTTCCTAATCGATTAAAGCGCGATAGTTAGAATGAGCTTTAGAGGATGTGGCCGCCGTGGACGTGGAAGGGTAGGATGGCCGTGATCGTAACTGCTGGGTCGGGTCAAGGATCTCGAGAATGAGATACCGCCACCACCACCCCCAACCTTTGGAGTGAAGAGCAGGATCGGGACGGGTGACGACGCTTGTGTCACAAGCGATGCTACGGGTTTTGGAAAGGGTAGCCGGAATTGGTGGAAGTAGAGGAGCTCGGAGTCGGTTCCTGAGAGACTTCGAGCTAACGGAGCTGAATTTTTCCGAGGTGTGTGCAGTGTAGCGCCCAATACGGCCGAGTATTGGCCGAATCGACCGAAAGAATCATGGATGAGATAGATTTGACAAATGAGGAGAAACCGAAAGGAGCGGTGTCGCTTCTCAGGATGAGTCATATCGATGGTGGCTCACGGTCCGAGATGGTACTACGGCAGATGATCTCACTTGGGAGTACTTCAAAGCCGCATATCGGAAGAAGTATGTTGGATCAAGCTACATTGACGCTCAAGGAAAGCTTTTCTCGGGTTAGTGCAAGGAATAAGTCCGTCTCGGAGTATGAAGCGGAATTTCTAAGCCCGAGTCGTTATGCTCGGGAATAGTGGCATCGGAACATGATCGTTGTGTTCGCTTTTGAAGACGGACTTAGAGACGAAGTTAAGGTCGCTGATTGCTCCACAAAGAAGAACGTGAGTTTGCCGTCTTGGTGGAGAAGGCCAAGGTAGCCAAGGAATCAAGGAGTCCGCGAGGCAAAGTTATGATAGGAGCAAGTCAAGAGAGGCTTTGGATCGTCTGGGTCGGGTGGTAATGTTCGTAAAAGATTTAGGCAGAGTGGGTCAAATCAGCGGGGAGGTCCACAAATGCTAATCAAAGACCGCCCAAAGTCAACCGTTGTGGAAAGTTTCATTGGGGTGAATGTTGGACCGGAGGAAAGGATGTTTCGGTGTGGTTCGCTAGAACATCGTGTGTGAGGGACTGCCCGCGCAAGCTAGGAATCGGTCCAAGGTCAAGGTCGTGCCTGGGCCTTCGTAAAGGAGGGACCAGCACCGCAGAGAGGTCGTGGTTATGGTAGAGGTGGTTATGGCTCTAGTGGAGGTCGCGAGCACCGGCGAGGTATTGGCAACACGGAGGCTAGGCACTGGTTTGGTGTATCTTTGCGAGGCGTCGTGAGGAAGGAGACGCACCGGACGTCATAACCGTGACGCTTTTAATTTTTGGTGTTCCATATAACGCCTTGATAGATGTGGGTTCGACGCACTCTTACGTTGCTAGTAGTATAGTTGAGACCATGAGTTTAGTTCCTAGAGATCGCTTCTAAGAGGATGACCGTACATTAGTCCTTTAGGTCACTCTGTAGAAGTAGATAAGTCAGATAGAGATATACCCCTAGAACTCCAAGGGGTAGTGTTTGTAGCCGATCCGATGGAACCGCCGCTTTGAGGAGTTTGATCTCGATTCTTGGGATGGATCTGGTTGGTCAAGTACCAAGCAAGTTTGGATTGTGCCGCTAAGCGCATGGTTTTGAAGACGGTTGAAGGTGAAGAAGTGGTCATGATAGGTAATAGGAGAGATTATCTATCCAACGTGGTATCTGCGCTTGAAAGCGTGAACGATGGTCGTGAAGGGCCGTGTGAAGCATTCGTAGTTCATGTGTGTGCTTTGGAAGCTAAGGAGTCTTCTGTGGGAAATGTTCAAACTGTAAAGGAATTTGCTGACGTATTTCCTGAAGAACTTCCGGGATTGCCTCCGGATCGTGAAGTCGAATTTGGTATAGATCTGTTACACGAACGGCGCCGGTGTCTATAGCTCCGTATAGGATGGCAATCAAGGAATTGTTGGAATTGAAGGCTCGGATACAAGAGTTGTTGGATCGAGGTTTCATTCGACCAAGTGTTTCACCTAGGGAGCGCCGGTACTTTTTGTCAAGAAGAAGGATGGTACGATGCGGATGTGTATAGACTACCGCCAGTTGAATAAGCTGACGATTAAAAACAAGTATCCTTTGCCGAGGATAGACGACTTGTTTGATCACCGAAAGGGGCGGTTTTCTCTAAGATTGATTTAAGGTCCGATATCATCAACTGAAGGTGAAAGAGGTCGATATCCATAAGACGGCATTTCGTGACTGTATGGACACTACGAGTTCCCGGTGATGCCGTTTGGTTTGACTAATGCACCAGCAGACTTTCATGGACATGATGAATAGGGTATTTCAACGATTTTGGATCAGTTTGTTGTGGTCTTTATAGATGATATTTTGGTGTATTCAAGTCGGAAGAGGAGCATGATGCGCATTTGCGAGTGGTGTTGCGATTCGAGGAAAAGCAATGTGATGCGAAATTTAGTAAGTGCGACTCGGCTTAAGGAGGTGACTTTCTTGGGTCACGTTGTTTCAGCCGAGGGGATTAGAGGGATCCTCGAAAGATTGAGGCGATGTTAGATTGGAAGCCGCCTAAATCTGTGGGCTGAAATTCGGAGTTTTCTAGGTCTCAGCGGGTATTACCAAGATTTGTGGAAGGATTTTCTTTGATTGCCGCACCGATGACCAAGTTGTTGAGGAAAGGAGTTCCATTTGTGTGGACCGAGGAGCAGCAAGAAAGTTTCGACAAATTGAAGAAGATTCTCGATCAAGCTCCGGTTTTGATTCAACCTTGAGGCGAGCAAGCAATTCCACGGTTTATTGCGATGCATCACATATTGGTTTGGGATGCGTCTTTGATGCAAGAAGGGAAGGTAGTGGCTTATGCATCTCGGCGCTTGAGACCACATGAGGCTAATTATCCGACTCATGACTTGGAGTTAGCGGCTGTAGTCTTCGCTTTGAAGATATGGAGGCACTATTTGTACGGAGAGAAGTCGATAGTTTATACGGATCACAAGAGTCTTAAGTATCTCTTGACTCAGAAGGATTTGAATTTGAGGCAGCGTAGATGGATTGAGCTGTTGAAGGACTACGATCGCTCGATCGAGTATCATCCTCGTAAGGCTAACGTGGTGGCGTATGCGCTGAGTCGTAAGGTTGTATCGGATTTAAGATCGATGTTTGCTCGACTTAGTCTGTTCGATGATGGGAGTCTTTTGGCAGAATTGGAAGTCAAGCCGACTTGGTTAGATCAGATTAAGGAGAAACAGTTAGAGGATGATGGTTTGAATGATCGGAGGTTGCAAGTCCAGAATGGTGGATTAGAGGATTTTAGTCTGTCCAGTGATGGAGTTTTGTGCTTTAAAGGAAGAGCTTGTATGCCGAAGGATGTGGAGTTGAGACAAAGGATTCTTCGGACGCATATAGCACCCATATGCTATGCATCCTGGAGGTAGCAAGATGTATCGGGATTTGAGAGAGCAATTTTGGTGGCCAGGTCTGAAACGGGAAGTAACTGAGTTCGTGGGTAAGTGTCTGACGTGTCAACAAGTCAAGGCTGAACATCAGTTGCCATCTGGTTTACTTCACCCAAGTGAAGATTCCTCGATGGAAGTGGGAGAGGATCACCATGGACTTTGTCGCGGATTACCTCTTACGCCTAGCAAGAAGAATTCAGTTTGGGTGATTGTGGATCGTCGACTAAATCGGCGCATTTCATACCGTAAGGGTAGATTATTCGCCTGCAGGTTAGCTAAGTTATATGTAGCCGAGATAGTGAGATTGCATGGTGTGCCAAGATCGATTATCTCGGATAGGGATCCGAGGTTTACATCGAGGTTTTGGAGAGCGTTACATCAAGCTTTGGGTGCGAGATTGGACTTCAAAGATGACTTTTCATCCGCAATCCGACGGACAATCGGAGAGAGTGATTCGATTTTAGAAGATATGCTCGGAGGTTGCGTTACTCGGATTTCATGGCGCTTGGGAGGAGTATCTACTGTTGGCGGAATTCGCTTATAACAATAGTTATCAAGCGAGTTTTCAAATGGCTCCATATGAAGCAATCAGATGGACGAAAATGCCGTACTCTCTACGTGTTGGGCGGAACTAAGTGAACGACATGTCTTGGGTCCGTAATTGGTGACGGAAACCGAGGACAAAGTTAAGGTAATTCGGGCTCGTCTCAAGGAAGCATCGGATAGGCAAAAGTCTTACGCCGATCTCAAGCGCAAGGAGATGGAATACGAGGTAGGAGATAAAGTCTTTCTCAAGGTGTCGCCTTGGAAAAAGGTGTTGCGCTTTGGGCAAAAAGGAAATTAAGTCCAAGGTTCATCGGCCCGTATAATCGTGTTGAAGCGAGTAGGACCGTAGCTTATCACCGAATCGCCAAAGCAGAGTTGAGTCGATTCACAATGTCTTCCATGTGTCGATGCTTAGACGGTATAGGTCGATCCATCGCACATCGTGCGATGCGCGAGATTGAGGTTAACTCCGACTTATCATTCGAGGAGGAACCATTCAGATTTTAGATCGTGATGTCAAGGTATTGCGTAGAAAGTCGGTACCCTTAGTGAAAGTGCTATGGCGAAACCATGGTACGGAGGAAGCGACGTGGGAATGCGAGGAGGTGATGCGGCAAAGAATACCCTCACCTTTTCGATCGAGTAATTTCGAGGTCGAAATTATTTTAAGGGGTAGAACTGTAACATCCCAAAATAGGGGTTATTTGTGATTGAATTATTTTTCTTGTATTTGAATTTCTGTGATATTATTCGTGATGATATAAGGCTTAATTAGGGGTCTTGAGTAAGCTCGGTTTAGTAGAATAATTTTTAGTATGGCTTATTTAAAGAAGAGGATTAAATGAGCTTAGCACTTAAGTTAATTTAAGTAGCAATAAGTGACACAAGATGAGTGCATGGCAAGTTGGTATTGGCGCATGGAGTTTGGCTTGAGGTTAGAGGTTCGAGTAGCATGTTTAGCAATTTGAAGGTTTATTTTTGCTTTGATGGACGGTCAAACTTATTTATGATAGGTTGGACTATTTCTTTTGGTAAGTTGAATATATGATTAAGGAAAGCTTGATAGTAGGGATAAGAATCTTGAAGTTATGGTATGATGAGGGGACAAAAGGCATGAAGGGTGGAGGATGTTTTGGAAAGTTTCCTAAGCCTTTAGTGGATGAATGTGGACGGCATGTATGGCTAGGGGGTGGCCGAATTTTGATAGGTAGCTTGGGGGAAGGAATAGTTGGCCAATTTTTTTGTCATTTGAACATCTTTTTGCTTTGTTTTTCTTTCTCTCCAAAATTCCTCTCTTTGGCCGAAGGTGTCTTGTGCATTTTGGTGCAATTTTTCTCTTTTGGTTTTTTAGCCTCATTTCATGTGAACCAAATACCATTTCTTTTCTTTCATTTGTCCTTTTTGAAACCGAAACAACATGGGAACTTTTGTGCATCTTTTTCTTCTTTGATAACTAGGTGTTGGCCGAAACTCTTACTCCCTTTTCTCTCTTTTCTTTCTTTCAATATTGCTCAACCACTTTCTCTTTCTCTTTCTTTTGGGCGAACCATTCTCTTCTTGTTGCTCTCTCTTTTCTTTTTTGTTGATTAAACCGAATTCTCTCTCATTTCAATTCTCTTTTCTTTCACATATTCTTCATTTTCCATAACCATATAGCCGAATCTTCTACTTTCTTTAGATTTATCTTTGGCCGAATATTGAAGGTAAGATAGTTATCATCGGGACTTCTCTAGAAATTGGTTTTGGTAAGGTGGTAAGGTTTATTTCAAGGATTATTATTTTAAGTTTCGTTTAAGCCAAGGCTAACAAACCGTATTGATGATGGTTGATTGTAGGGAAGTGAGGCCGATTCTTTTAGGAGTGTGTTGGATAAGTGTTCAAGGCTTTGGGTAAGATTTTAGGTTCACAAGGAACCTTTCTCAATTATTTGGTTTGGCCGAATAGGCCATGGTTCTAATATTCATTTTTGGCCGAATATAGGGGCAAGAATACTTGTGTGGCCGATTTGTCTATTCGGGATTTAGAACTCTTTTTGGTGCAGTGTGTATACATACACATCTTATAACTTTTAATATGCTAAGTGTTATTTTATGCCTAAACGTTTTGTGTAGACATGGATGAAATACCTTCATGGTATTAACAAGGATTTGGGTAAGTTCCTATTACTATGTGATTATTATTTGATGCTTTTGGGAAGCATGACACATTTGGTATGTGTATTATTTGATATATGGCTTATGATAAATCGATTGGATGTTGTTAAATAAATCTATCAACATGATTTGTGGTACATGCATATAAATGATTGTTATGGGTTGATGAGAAGAGGGGCGGTGATATTCGTGTCGACGGACACCGGTGTTTTGGTAACACATCGTGACTACGGTCACCAGAGGTTTGGTACCTCCGAGGTTTGGCACCTCATAGCGACTTGTCCTGTGGTTAATACCACCGTGGGTTGGCCCCACTTTGAGATATGGGATTGTCCGCGCGGTGATTTGGTATCACACGATGGGTTGGCCCCATCATCTATTTGTGACTTCGGTCACCAAGTGTTTTAGTAACACAATTGTGTCTTCTGACACCGAGATTTGGTATCTCCGGTGATTTGGTATCACATTTGTGACTATACGTCACCAAAGTTTGGCACCACCAAAGGTTTGGTACCACAAGGGGTAGAAAAAGGCGTATGGATGGTTAGGTTGGGTGCATTTAAACTTATGCATGTTAATTGGTTATAATTTGTGTATGTTATTACATTAAATCGGGGAAGGGTTACACATTGAGTCTTGGTGACTCACCTTCTCCTTTAATTTTTCAGTGACTCGTAGACCGCGGATGAGGAGCCTGATGGACTCGAGGTGGCCATGCGGTGGAGATTTTTAATAAATGAATTTTGGATTTTATTTATCTTTCTTTTAGGTTTATGTTGCTTATTTGTAATAAGGCCTCCTAGTATGATTTCATTATTGTCTGCGTGTTTGAATGTTTGGTTTAAACTACTTGATGATGTTAAAACGGTTGCACATGTTTTCTCAAATTAAACGTAAAATGTTTTAAAGTACCATCGGGTACATTCGAAATTTGTAAACAACTCGACTCAGCAAATATTTTAAGTTTGGTTTTTAACAAAGAAAATTTAAATTGAAAGGCATTTCGACTAATTTCAAAATCGGTTTTAAAATGATTTTCAAAATCTTTTCTCTGTAGCAAACCAAATTCGGTCATATTGTTTGGGCCGGGTTTGGGGTGTTACACCTCTCAAGTACGTTTTCCCCGTAACATACCAGATTCGGTCGTGGTGTATTGACCGGGTTTGGGGTGTTACATCAGGTGATCCATTAATTCAAGTGTAGAAACCTCCGGGTTCTGTCAATTTTAGGTAAGGACTTCTTCGTTCCAAAGCAATTAATTTCGCTATTATCTTATTCAATGGTTTAACTCGGTCTTCTGACCAAGATTATTTTGATGGAATCAAATACCAATCAGGAAAAGGTAGGGGTTGGACCCATAAACCCAGCCCCTAAGTTTAAGAGACGTGCAGTTTCTGCCGTTCGAGATTGGCCACCGGGTTGTGGGCTGACTTCTGAAAGGGATAAACAGATCGCTGTGATCCCTGCAAGTGAGGACGTTAGCGAGATCGATAGTGTAGTCTTGCATGTTCGCAGGTGTGTAATTATCACACTATTCCTTTTTGTTGTAATAATCGTGTATGTGTTATGAAAGCCGGAAATCTCGGCAATGGTGATTGATTTACCCCTGTTGGGTAAAACCAAAAAATCAGGTTAGTGTATCTTGGTTAAACCTTAAAATTTTGATAGCTTGATTGTGTGTGTGGGACATCATATATAACCTGTTTATTACACTATGTTGCATATGCATGGGATGTTGGGATGTTATGATATGAAGGGGAAGTGCTTATGGGTGACAATGTCACACCTAATGATGGTACATTATTGTATCGGTGATTTGGTCACATACTGATCGGTGGCTAGGCCACGTTTTATTATCTTTGAGCAAAGTGTGTCTATCAAAGATGACCGCCAAAGTGGAGTGTAGAGGATGGAGGGTTGATTGTTGAAATCCCTGTGTATTGAGGTTGGACGATTGAAGTGGAGTGTAGAGGATGGAAAAAACTAGGCTGGGTTGGGCTATCATGTTGATTGTTTGCTATCTTGTATGATTGGGCTTCACCGATGGTGTATTGGGGCTCGTGCCCACACAAGTGGAGAATGTGAATTAATTGCACACTCGAGTCTCGTGACTCACACATTTGTTTAAACATTTGCAGTGATTCTTAGCTTTACTGGATCAATGGAGGGAGCTCGAGGTGGCCACGCATGGGTTTACTAGTAAACTTTATTTTATTTATCGTTTATACCTTTTGGGTATTTTTCTTTGATTTGTAAAAAGGCCACTACGAAATTTGGAATTTTCTTTTGGGTTTTAAATTTGGGACATATTAATTACAGACTAAAGTTTTCTTATAACCTGCCTCACAACGTTTCTTATAATAAAAGGGATTTTCATTGAAAACCTGATAATTGAATAATTGGTAAGTGTTTCCAAATGTCTCCTAATCGCAAGGCTTAACTAATTAAATTTCAAAGTTAACTAGACAATGGGTTTTCAACTGAACCACGAGATTTGAGATTTTAAAATGACTTAGAATTTTCTGAAACCAACTCAAACTTCCTAAACTTCTTCCTAGTGACATACCAGATCCGGTCGTAGTGTTTGGTCCGGGTTTGAGGTGTTACAATTTGGTATCAGAGCCTGGTTTAAAAAGCTCGGCCTTGGGTTTTGGGTTCAAAATGTTTTTTAGATTTCACTTTTAAGAAAAATATAAACATGGATATGTTTTCGAGGTGTGGCACCCGAGTCTCCGGCCCAAGTCTGCCAGGTAAGTTTTCTGATGGCTAAGTGATTTGCATAAAGTTGATGTAATATGTGAATATGTTGTTATGGATGCTGGAATTAAGAAACTTTGCTGTAGAGATGAAAACCTCTAGGTATACACATGCTTGCGGAAAAAACTACTTATAACTCTATCTTCATAAAACTACTCGATTAATAAACAGTGGAAAGAAATACTGACGCATAAAATTTATAATCAGAGTAATACGGAGTGATAGACATGAGTGGTAGAGGACGTGGACGTGTTACACGCGGCCGTGGAAGAGGCCAAGGTAATGAGGTTGAACTCTCGAAAGCAAGAAATGAGCCTGAAGGCGAAGCGCTAGCATCACCTGTGGCGGAAGCGGGATCGCAAGGCAGAACTGGTGAAGATGATGCCTGTCTCAGGCAATGTTGCGTGTCTTTGGAACGGTGGCGGGGCGGTAGTCGAAAGAAAACTCAAAAGTCCATTCCTGAGCGACTTCGAGCTAATGGAGCTGAAATGTTTAGAGGTATTTCTGGAGTAGCTCCAAACGTGGCTGAGTATTGGCTGGAGGCAGTCGAGAGAATTATGGATGATTTAGACTGCACGCGGCAGGAAAAGTCAAGGGCGCAGTGTCTCTACTTCGGGATGAGGCCTATCAGTGGTGGCTCACCGTGAGAGAGGGTACTCCGGCAGACCGAGTTGATTGGGATTTCTTTAAGATAAAGTTCCAAGGAAAGTATGTTGGGGCCAGTTATGTGGATGCTCAGAGGAAAGTGTTCCTAAATTTAGTTCAAGGGGGTAAATCGGTAGCTGAGTATGAGGCAGAATTTCTACGGTTGAGCTGTTACGCCCGGGGGATAGTCATGACCGACTATGAGCGTTGTGTGCGGTTCGAAGATGGGCTGCGTGACGAGCTACGAGTGTTAATAGCTCCTCAGCGGGAGAGAGATTTTGCTATCCTGGTGGAAAAGACTAAAATAGCCGAGGAGGTGACGCGGACTGAGAAGGAAAATAAGGACAAGGATAAAGGCAGGAATAAGAGGAGTTATGGACGGTCAGGGTCATCTGGGGGTTTCCAGAAGAGGCCCAGGGTTGATGGGCCGGGTCGCATTGCAACGCCGGTTGCTGTTTTTTGACAATGTGCTCAGTGTGGGAGGTCTCATACAGGAGAGTGCTGGGGAAAAGATAGGGTATGTTTTAGGTGTGGGTCAAAGGATCATCTGATTAGGAACTGTCCGCTAGAAAAGACTAGGGCTCGAATGGTAGGTCAGGGGTATGTGCAGCCAGATAGGGGTGGACAGCAAATGCCGAGAGGTCGTGGTCCGAACAGGGGAGGGAATTGTTTTAGTCGGGGACGTGGAGCACCGGGCAGAGGTGCTGGGAGTACTGAGGCGAGATAGCCCGGGTTAGTTTATGCAGCCAAATGCCGAGAAGAGGGTGACGCATCAGATGTTATAACAGGTACGTTCCTCATTTTTAGTTTACTTTTTACTGCATTAATTGATATTGGGTCGACGTATTCCTATGTTTCTAGTGTGGTGTCTGGAACCTTGAACATGAACTTTGAAACTGCTTCTAGGGAGATGACTGTACTTAGTCCTTTAGGGCAATCTGTAGTAGTAAATAAACTTTTTAGAAATGTGCCTCTAGAAGTACAAGGGTTGGTTTTCCCGGCTGATTTGATGGAACTACCATTTGGGGAGTTCGATTTGATCTTAGGCATGGATTGGTTGGTAAGATATCATGCAAACTTGGATTGTGCTGCTAAGCGCATGGTGTTAAGGACTCCTGAGGATGATGAAGTTTTGGTGATAGGCAAGAGGACAGAATACTTGTCCAATGTAGTGTCTGCTCTTAAGGCGGAAAGAATGGTGAGAAAAGGGTGCATGGCTTTCTTAACTTTTGTCAGTGCCTTGGATGCAAAGGAAGTGACCGTGGATGGGGTTAGAACAGTAAAGGAATTTGTGGATGTCTTTTCGGAAGAGCTTCCAGGGTTGCCTCCGGATCGTGAGGTGGAGTTCAGAATTGAGCTATTTCCGGGAACGGCTCCGGTGTCTATCGCCCCTTACAGGATGGCGCCGAAGGAGCTGGTTGAACTTAAAGCTCAGATCCAAGAGTTGTTAGATCGTGGTTTTATCCATCCCAGTGTATCTCCGTGGGGAGCACCGGTGTTGTTTGTGAAGAAGAAAAACTGGTCCATGAGAATGTGCATTGACTACCGCCAGTTGAACAAGTTAACTATCAAGAACAAGTACCCGCTGCCGAGGATAGATGACATGTTTGATCAGCTTAAAGGGGCCTCGATCTTTTCAAAGATAGATTTGAGGTCGGGATATCATCAGCTTAAGGTCAAGGAAGCGGATATTTGTAAGACAGCTTTTCGGACTCGCTATGGTCACTTCGAGTTCCTGGTGATGCCATTTGGGTTGACAAATGCACCAGCTGCGTTCATGGATACGATGAACCGGGTTTTTCAACCCTATCTGGATCGGTTCATTGTAGTGTTCATAGACGACATTCTGGTGTATTCCAAGACTAAGGAGGAGCACGATACGCATCTTCGGGTGGTTCTGCAGATTTTGAGGAGAAGCGGTATGACGCCAAGTTTAGCAAGTGTGAGTTTCGGTTGAAGGAAGTTACATTTCTGGGTCATGTGGTATCTGCAGAAGGGATTAGGGTGGATCCCCGGAAGATTGAAGCGGTGTTGGATTGGAAACCGCCTAAGTCTGTGGCAGAGATTCAGAGTTTGAGAGCAATGTTCACCCATCTTAGTTTGTATGATGATGGAAGTCTATTAGCTGAACTTCAAGTGAAGCCGACGTGGGTAGATCAAATTAAAGAGAAACAGTTATCAGATGAGGTCTTGAGGGCTCGACTTCTGCAAGTACAGAATGGTGGAGTAGAAGATTACGGTTTGAACGGTGATGGGGTTTTGTGTTTTCGTGAGAAGATTTGCATGCCGAAGGATGTGGAGTTGAGGTAGATGATTCTGCAGGAGGCGCATAGTAGCCCTTACGCTATGCATCCTGGAGGAAGTAAGATGTACCGGGATCTGCAAGAGCAGTTTTGGTGGCCTGGTTTGAAGCGGGAGGTTACGGAATTTGTGGGAAAGTGTTTAACTTGTCAGCAGGTTAAAGCCAAGCATCAGTTGCCTTCGGGGTTGTTGCAACCGGTGAAGATTCCACAGTGGAAATGGGAGAGGATCACTATGGACTTTGTTAGTGGGCTACCTCTTATGCCTACTAAAAAAAACTCGGTATGGGTGATTGTGGATCGATTGACGAAGTCCGCCCATTTCATACATGTTCGTGTCGACTACTCTCTTCAAAGGTTGGCTAAGCTGTATGTGGCAGAAATTGTGAGATTGCATGGGGTACCAGTATCGATCATATCAGATAGAGATCCTAGGTTTACGTCGCGATTTTGGAGGGCACTGCATCAGGCATTGGGTACAAGACTGAACTTCAGTACAGCTTTTCATCCACAGACTGATGGTCAGTCTGAGAGAGTGATTCAGATTTTGGAGGATATGTTGAGGGGCTGTGTCATCGATTTTAAGGGTAGTTGGGAAGAGTTCTTACCGTTGGCGGAATTCGCATACAACAACAGCTACCAAGCTAGTATTCAGATGGCGCCCTATGAAGCGTTGTATGGGCGGAGGTGTCGTACTCCTACCTGTTGGACGGAATTGGGTGAACGCCAGATTTTGGGTCCAGATTTGGTTGCTGAGACAGAGGGGAAGGTCAAGTTAATTAGGGCTCGATTGAAAGAAGCGTCTGATAGGCAGAAGTCTTATGCAGACCTGAAGCGAAAGGAAATAGAGTTTGCGGAGGGGGATCAGGTTTTCTTGAAAGTTTCACCTTGGAAGAAAGTGATGAGATTTGGATGAAAGGGCAAGCTAAGTCCTAGGTTCATCGGGCCTTATCGGATTTTGAAACGTGTGGGACCAGTGGCGTATCAACTGGAGTTACCTTCAGAATTGAAACAGATGCATGATGTGTTCCATGTTTCAATGTTAAGACGCTACCGTTCAGATCCATCTCATGTCGTGCCAGTGGAGGAAATTGAGGTAAGGCCAGACTTGTCCTATGAGGAGGAACCAATTTAGATCTTGGATCGAGACGTTAAGGTGGTAAGAAGGAAATTGGTTCTGTTGGTTAAAGACTTATGGCGAAATCATGGAATAGAAGAGGGGACATGGGAGCCAGAGGATGCGATGCGTCAGCAGTACCCGCATCTTTTTTGACCAGGTAATTTTGAGGCCGAAATTTCTTTAAGGGGGTAGAACTGTAACATCCGGGATTTAGGGGCTCTGTATTTACCTTGCTTCTGTGTGTTTGATATACTTTGTGTGTTGTTTGAGTGTGTTTGGGGTCTCTGGGAAGGCCCGGGGTTAAGTCGGAACCTTGGCCAAAATTTTAATTTTGGGCACTTTAGGAGGGAAGCTGGTTGGGGACAGGACTTAAGGTTTATTGTTTGTGCTTGTTGACACAAGAACTAAGATGGTAAAGTGGCAAGGAGGCACCACTTAAGTAGCAGGTAAGTGACGCCTCAGGGGGAGCAGAGCGGAGCAGGTTCGATTCACGTTGCTAGCAAGTTGGCTTTTATTTTTGCTCATGCGTCAAAGGGCTGGATGATGGAATCGGTTGGGAGCTTTGAAGAGTGGAGGTGACTTGGTCAAACTTTTTGAATGGTTGGACAAGAGTAAAAAGGGGGGATTTGGAAACTTTCAAATTATTTTGAATGTTTCAAACCATTTCAAATGAGTGTTCAAGAGTGTTTCAAGGAGAAAGCTTGGGGATTGAGGTTGTGTAGGGTGCTAGCTGAATTTTAAAGGGTTACCTTTAGGTAGTGAGCTCTCTTTTTCGGCATTTGAGTGTGTTGTACTTTGGGCAATTTTGGTTCTTTTCTTTGTGTAGCCGAAAGTCCCTAAGAGCCTTATTCATTCTTCTTTAGCCTAAACCGAAACCAATTCTCCCCCTCTTTTCTATTTTTGCAACTTGAGTTTTTTCCCTCACCATCAAAGCCGAAACAAATCTCTCATATTTCTTTTGACGAAAAGTTTCCTCTTTTGATAACATCTTGGCCGAACCTTCTATACACCACCATTTCATCTTCTTCTTCTTTCTTATAGCATTTTGGTAACAAGTGAGCATTACTTCTTCACCTAAAGCCGAACCTTAACCCTCCCTCTCTTCTTCTCTTTATTCTTCTTTGGTTCATATTTTTCTGTTTGTTTCTTGATCACCTTGAACCGAAATCATCTATAGGTCCCTATCTTAATATTCATCTTCTGGAACTAGAAGCCGAAATCCATTTTCTTTTCCATCTCTGGTTGATTCTCATTTATTTCCTTTTTCAATCAGATTCGATCAATCAGGGTAAGTGGTTCATACCATTCGTTTGGCTTAAGGCCACTTTCTTTAACCCATATCTTGGTAGGCCGAATCTAATATAGAGCTATGTAGGGACATCAGGTGATCTATTAATTCAAGTGTAGAAACCTCCGGGTTCTATCAATTTTGGGTAAGGACTTTTTCGTTCCAAAGCAATTAATTTTGCTATTATCTTATTCAACGGTTTAACTCAGTCTTCTGACCAAGATCGTTTTGATGGAATCAAATACCAATCAGGCAAATGAAGGGGTTGGACCCATAAACCCAGCCCCTAAGTTTAAGAGACGTGCGGTGTCTGCCGTTCGAGATTGGCCACCGGGTTATGGGCCAACTTCTGAAAGGGATAAACAGATCGCTGTGATCCCTGCAAGTGAGGATGTTAGCGAGATCGATAGTGTAGTCTTGCGTGTTCACAGGTGTGTAATTATCACGCTATTCCTTTTTGTTGTAGTAATCGTGTATGTGTTATGAAAGCCAGAAATCCCGGCACTGGTGATTGAGTTACCCCTGTTGGGTAAAACTGAAAAATCAAGTTAGTGTATCTTGGTTAAACCTTAAAATTTTGATAGCTTGATTGTGTGTGTGGGACATCATATATAACTTGTTTATTACACTGTGTTGCATATGCATGGGATGTTGGGATGTTATGATATGAAGGGGAAGTGCTTATGGGTGACAATGTCACACCTAATGATGGTACATTATTGTATCGGTGATTTGGTCACATAGTGATCGGTGGCTAGGCCACGTTTTATTGTCTTTGAGCAGTGTGTCTGTCAGCATGACTGCCAAAGTGGAGTGTAGAGGATGGAAAAAACTAGGCTGGGTTGGGCTATCATGTTGATTGTTTGCTATACTGTATGATTGGGCTTCGGCCGATGGTGTATTGGGGCTCAGGCCCACACAAGTGGAGAATGTGAATTAATTGCACACTGAGTCTCGTGACTCACACATTTGTTTAAACATTTGCAGGTGATTCTTAGCTTTACGGACTGGGCTGGAGGGAGCTCGAGGTGGCCACGCATGGGTTTACTAGTAAACTTTATTTTATTTATCGTTTATACCTTTTGGGTATTTTTCTTTGATTTGTAATAAGGCCACTACGAAATTTGGAATTTTCTTTTGGGTTTTAAATTTGGGACATATTAATTACAGATTAAAGTTTTCTTACAACCTGCCCCACAACGTTTCTTATAATAAAAGGCATTTTCATTGAAAACCTGATAATCGAATAATTGGTAAGTGTTTCCAAATGTCTCCTTGTAACACACCAAACCCGGTCAACACACCACGACCGAATCTGGCATGTTACGGAGTGAAAACGTTTTGAGTAAAACAAGTTTGCCGGTTTTTTTCTATTGAAAACTCCTTTACCGTTTAAAAGGTTATAAAACCCCGTGTAGAGTATAGTTGAAATCATTTTTGGTTGCTTTAAAACCCGGAAACAACCCTCTTTTGTTGGAAATCCATTTGTTGTTTATAGTTTTGGAAAACCTTTCGATACTTATTAAAAACCAAGTGAGTTAAGCATAGTCGAGTTAAGAACCATTTGTGTTTGGAGTTGTTTAAGAAATTAAATTTGAAAACGTTGCTTTTCACCGGTTATTTAAGCAAATCAAATTATTAAGCACATGCATAATCTAATCAAAATAAAAGCAAGTATATAAAAAAAAAAAACCCAAATTAATACTCAGCGGCCTTATTACAAAACCAAAACCAAATTTAAAGTAAATAAATAAAAACCAAAATTTTAATTTAAAGTCAAAACCCGAAAATAAGTTGCATGGCCACCTCGAGTCCTCCCCGGCTCTAAATCCGCGATCTAAGCCTCATCTGCAAAATATAGGGGAAGGGGTGAGTCACCGAGACTCAGTGTATAAATCCCCAACCCGATAGTGCAAGCACTTACACAAATCATCAGTAAAACATGCAAATCATGCAACCCCAAAACCTAACCATCCGATCTCCTTTATCTACCCCGTGTGGTCAAAACCACCGTGGTCAAAACCACTCGTGACCGGGTTACAAATATATAAGTGTGGTCAAAACCACTGGTGACCGTAGTCACAAATCAAGTGATGGGGCCAACCCATCGTGTGGTCAAAACCACTTATGACAATCCCGTAATCAATCATGTGGGGCCAACCCACTGTGGTACCAAACCACTGGGATGAGTCACAATATCCATATGGGGTCAAAACCACTGGTGACCGTAGTCACAATATCATATATGTGGTCAAAACCACTGGTGGTCAAAACCACTGGGACTTAGTCACAAATAATAGTATCAAGACAGGGCTAACCCGTCGTGTGGTCAAAACCACTAGTGACAGTCCAAATAATTCTTCCCCCTCCTCTCAACAATCCCACCATCATGTCCATATCAATCGTGGCATAATAACGTATGATGATGCAAATAACACATGGCATAGCATTAAACAATGACATGATAGCATATATCGAGATCCATAATCAGGGGACTTACCCGGAGTCCACGCTCATGCCACAAAGCATAACTACCGGTTTCAATGGCTATAAACAGTAACATAATAAACATATCATACTAACAAAGTGTGTAAGCGTTACACACCTGACTATTCGTAGATCTAAGCGAAATCTCGAAACTACGCGAAACTAACGAGATCCCGAAACGTTTACCTTCCCCCCTTTCCTACAATCGTCCAACACTTTGTTAGTAACCAAAAGCCTATTTGGCTCAACTAGAAATCCCGAAAGATATGTCGCATGAAGGTAACACCTACCTTAATGTCGATTTGGTTTCCAACTAAATCCCGAAACTATGTGATGAACCTCCCCTACAATCGGCCAAGCCCTAGCATTCAAACACGATTAGCCTTCGGCTTTGAAAGAATATGAAACAGATCCCAAAATGTTAGAACCCTTACCTAGATCGCTTAGATCCCGAAGATCCACTGTATTCAGCTACACTTCCCCCTACAATCGGCTTTAACACATCATTAGAAATCTAAAAGACATTCGGCCATAGCATGAATCCCAAAACCAAAAGAGTTTGTCGCCCCCTTACTTTAATGACTGATTCGACCCCAACCACCAAAGATTGGCACACCCTATTGATGTTAAGGGTTTCGGCTACCAACATAGAACAAGAATGAAGTTTAATATACAGATCTTTAATGGAAGGGAAGATAGAAGAGAAGTCACTTACCAAGAGATTCTTTCGGCTATGACTCAAAAGGAAATGTATAGATTTGGCACTTCAATGGAGACTAGATCACGAGAAAAGAGAAGAAAAATAAGGCCAAGGGTATTCGGCCAAACACTTGAAAGAAGAGAAGAAGAAGAGAACTCACAAGGTTTCAGCTTTTGAAGATGGTAAAGATGGAGAAGAAAATAGAACCAAGATTCGGCAAAGAAGAGAAAACGCAACTCAGAAAAAGGGTTAGGGAGTTTTGGCTAACCAAAGAATGAAGAGATAGAAGAAAAGAAGGAATGGGGATATGGTTTTCGGCTAGCAATGTTTGAACCAAAGAAGAGAAGATGATGGATATATGGTTTCGGCTTTTCAAGGAAATGGCAAGGGTGATTCGGCCAAGCACCAAGAATGCCGAAATGAGAAAACCAAAGTGAGAAGGAAAGCAAGAGGGGTTTCGGCTTATGATTCAAACTCAAGAGGAAAGGACTCTCCCCCCTTGCCGAAATATTCCCTAAAACTACCATGGACATTCGGCACACCCTCTTCCCAAGCACCAAAATCGATATTCCTCCTCCCCACAGTCCAACTTTCGGCCAACACTAAGCCTCCCTTAGCCGATTCCTCAAAATCCTCCTAACCTCTCATTCAAATGAGTTTGAAAGGTTCAAACTCCTAAATTTCCTCACCTTCATCTGTTCAAATCTGTTTGACTCCTTCCATCCTTATCTTCCAGAGTCCATCCTGAGCACACCACTTCCTCAGCTTGGCGTCAAAATAATAAGCAGAAAATGAGATTTCTACTGCTCGAACCTGAGCTCCCCCTTCCCTGCATGTGGCGTCACCTTCCTGGTACCTTAGTGGCGCCTCCTTTGCCACTTTGCCACTAGGTTGTTTGCGTCTAAACCCTCCTACAATTTCTTTTAACCCCTAACTTCCTTAGCTTCCTCTCTCTCTAAGCACTAAAACAAAAATTTTAGCCATGACTCAGGCCTAACCCGAGGTCATGCCTGGACCCCAAAACATGCTAAACTAGCACAGTAGGCACAATAACACATGCGAACACACAAAATGCAGAGACCCCGATTTAAGGATATTACACTCCTAATCGCAAGGCTCAACTAATTAAATTTCAAAGTTAACTAGACAACGGGTTTTCAACTGAACCACGAGATTCGAGATTTTAAAATGACTTAGAATTTTTCGAAACCAACTCAAACTTCCTAAACTTCTTCCTAGTGACATACCAGATCCGGTCGTAGTGTTTGGGCTGGGTTTGGGGTGTTACAATCCTAGCCCCGCTTTTAATATTCTTTGCATTTTTAAAGTTGTCATTAACCGATCTAGCTATTTCTACCATTATTTTGAGCTAGGGTTCATGTTCAAAAACTTACCCATGTGTGACATGCATGTATTTTGATGTTTTATGGTAGATTATGAGAGTTTGATGTATGATAAACATCTTTTACTAAGTGATTTTTGATGAAAACACCTAAAAAGGACCTTTTTGTAAAAGTTGTAAAATGAGTAGTAAAAATCTGATTTGAAGAAAAATGTGGGCTATTATGAGCATGTGATAGGTTTGGATAGGCTTGGGTAACAAAGAAAATGGGCACATTTCATTTTACGAGCCTAGGGACTAATTTGTAAATATGTAAAAGTTTAGGGGCAAAACTATAATTTTTCCAAAGCATGAATTTTGAACTGATTTGAACAATGTGATAATTAAATGAGCTAAATTTGCTATTATAGATCAAGAAAAACGGAGTCCGGACCTAGATCGGGGAAAGAACAAGATTTTGGACTAAATCAAATTAGTTGCCCATATTTTGTACCAAGGTAAGTTCGTGTGTAAATAATGTAACTTTATATTATGCGTTTAATATTTGATATTGCATGAATTGTGTAATTATTGTTATAAGTACGTTCGACGAAGATTCAATGTGGTAAAATTCTTGGTTGAACCTTAGGAATAGAGTATACAATTGTCATGACATTAGGGTTATGTGCAATTTCGTGTAAGACCATATCTGGAATATGGCATCGATATGTGATTTCGTGTAAGACCATGTCTGGGACACGGCATCGATATGAGACATTGTGTAAGACCATAGCTGGGCTATCGGTATCGATATGTGATCCCATGTAAGACCATATATGGGATATGGCATTGGCATCTTACTATGTGTATGAGGTTTCCCGGGTATCCTTTAGTATTCCAAGTGGTTCAACGGGTAATTTAAAGATTATGTTAATGATATGAAAGGATATGATTATGTTATGAAGTGGTACAGGTGCGTAAGCAAAACTCATGAGAAATGAGCTTGATTTAGGATGCATTTTTGGTAAGAATGCAATGAGTAAGTTATGCCTATGATCATTTGATGATTATGTGCAAATTTATAATATCCTATGTGTATCCTACTACATGTTTAAGGTTGCTTATTATTTACATGCAAACTTACTAAGATTTATGCTTACTCCCCTTTCTCTTCCATTTTCTTATAGTATTGCCAAGCTAGCTCGGGGATCAAAGGACATCGGAGCTCGATTCACACTATCAAACTAATCTTTTGGGTATAGTGAATTCAAATATTTTGAGTATAGCATGTATAGGGACTTGGTGTTTTTGTTATATGTCATATTGGTTAGCCAAATGTGTTGGCTTATGATGATAGTTGATTCATTTTGTATAAAGCCATGAAATGTGGCTCATAATGATTATTTGGTTGTAAATCTATTCATATATGCATGCATGTGCCAATGCCATTATAATATGGCCATTGGTTATTGATGGTTGAATGATGATGTGTTGTATGTGATTATGGATGTTTGATGATGGTCAAACACTTAGTTATGCCATGTTAAGTGTCTTGAAGTTATGTATATGCTTGGATTGTTGTGGTTTTGATGTATGTGTAGGTTGGTGTAAGTATGGGTGGCACAAAAGGCTTGGTAAATAGCCTTATTTTGTCGACAAGGGTAGACACACGGGCGTGTGTCTAGGCCGTGTGTAACACACGGCTTGCCCCATAGGCATGTATTATGGCCGTGTGTCCCCTGTATCCTAATTAATGCAAAATAGAATGCCCAGTAGTAAACACACGGGCACGAGACACAGCCGTGTGTCTAGGTCGTGTGAGAGACACGGCCATAGGACATGGGCGTGTGCCCTGGCCGTGTGAAGTCTGCAACTAATATATGAAAAATCATGAAAATAAAATCGACCACACGGCCTGGCACATGGGCGTGTGACTTGGACATGTGGCTACCATTTGTTGCTAACGTTATAAATAGAATGTCCCCTATCTTGGACACGGCCTGAAGCACGGGCGTGTGATATGCCACACGGGTGTGTCCCTTCACCCACACGGGCGTGTGGACCTTTCTAATGGAAAATTTTCTAAGTTTCCCAAAAGTTTTCTAAAGTTCTCGATTTAGTTTCGAACGACCCCTAATGTATGTTTTGGTCGTCGTAGGCCCGTAATAGGGACAATATGTATGTAAATGAAATTTTTTAAATTTGGACGGAAAGTCATGTCTCGGTTTTGTATTAATGTTTGTGTTTAAGTTCGGTAATGCCTTATACCCTGTTCCGGCATCGAATACGGGTAAAGGGTGTTACATAGGAACTTACCAATTTATACTTTGAAAGCTTGTTTTCTCTCTCCTAGGGTTTCCATGGATTTTAGGTTGAAGAAAATGATATAAAATGATGATATTTCATTTAATTTAATTATCATCTTAATAATTTTTCCATTTCCAATTTAGTCCTTAACCTTTTCTAATTTTTCCATGGATGATTCACCAAAAATAGCTACATATTTTTCATCAATGGTCTAATTACCATTTAAGGACCTCAAGATTTAAATTCTATAGCTATTTAATCCTTATAGCTACTAGAATTCAAATTTGACATTTTATGCAATTTAGTCCTTTCTAAAATTAAGCACCTAATTGATAAAATTTTCTTATCAAAATTTTCATGCAATCTTTCTACCACATTTCTAATCATTTCATAATATTAAAATATTTTATCTTTCCTGCTCAGATTTGTGGTTACGAAACCACTATTCCGACTTCACTAAAATTTAGCTGTTACAATTTTACTTCCTTTATGAAGGGTTGGACGGGAAAAAGTAGAACAAACAAGAGAGCTTCATTTCTTCTACTTTCCTTTCCTTGTTCTTGCTTGTGCTTTCGAAGGGAGGGAGAGACCTCAAAGCTGATTGCATGTGAAGATAAATTTTGGTTTTAGCTTGTCTAAGAGCATATTCTTCAAATGATTTGGTAATTTCTCAAAGCTTTTCTCCTGATCATAGTTGTTTTTCAAGGAAATTTTGATGGTGAAAATGAACGGTAAACCTTGGCTGAATGTATGAAATTATTTACATGCATGGATGATTACTGCTTGAGTTTTTTAGTTGTTGTAATAAGAGCTTTGATTTTATTGTTGTTGTAAATGTTTTCCTTTTGTAACAAAAACTGATTCTTTTAGCTAAAGGAGAGGAAGAAGGTTGTAGCAAGAAGGGGAAGGAGCATATTGGAAGCTAGAAACAACTTGGGAAATGTTTTTGGTGAGCTTCTTCTTTTTTTTTTTGGCCTTAGTCAAATTTTAATTACTTAAATTTCTACATTTTTCTGCCTTGTGTTTTCGGTTGGAGAGGTTATATGATACAAATAAAAATTTGATCTAAAGGTTGTTGATGTTGTAGTTAAGGTCGTTTTTACACAACTATGTTATTTTGTTCTTGTGATTAATGTTGCCCAATTAAGACATGGTGGAATTGTTCAAATTAATGTTGTTGGCATACAAGGATAAATAGTTATTATACTTGGCTATAAAGTGAAATAAGTCAAGTGTAATTTGACCAAATAGCATTTTTTTAGCTACTATGTTTTTTGAATTGGAGGAAAAAGTTTGTTATTTAAATGATAATATTTATGTTGTCTGAATGCTATACTTTCAACACTTAATTCCAAGCTATGTGTCTTAATTATGTTGATTGATGATGATGTCCCAAAGTAGGACATAATAACTATGTTTTTGACTTATTATTAATCTATTTTAAATGTTGTTTTGAGATGTCCGAACAAGGACATATTAAATGGTTTGTTGATCTTAAAGGTCCGACATTATTAATACAATGGTGGTTGTCCGAATGTGTCCAAATGTGTCTTTAAGGTGCTTGAAAATGCCATATTAATGTTGTCCATATGTGATTTTGAATGTTATCCAAAAGTGATCCTTAACATTGTTAAAAAATGACATAATTTCAATGCTGTCCGAAGGTAATCTGTAATGTGGAGAAATTGGTCTGCTGCATGTTTGAAATAATAATAAAAAAACAAAAGTTGTTAAATATTAGTTTTGGTTGCTACCCGAATGTGTTAAATTCATTGTTGAAAGGGTTGTAAATTGTTGTTAATTAAATTGTCCAGATTGTGCTAATAAAATGGTCTGAATGTAATGTTATTAAGCTGATTTAATGTCTTGTAATGTTGAAGATTTGTTGTTGTCCAAAGCAGAATATAAAGCAGTACAAAATTGAACATTTGTAATAGGCTTTAGCCAAATTGAATGTTGGAAATTCAACATATTTATTCTCTTGTTTTAAATGTTATGAGGTGCTGTGTGAAATGAAGGAAAATATCGGTTGTCATTATTTAAACTTGGTCGTTGTCCATAAGGGATATTTGCAATTTGAATGCTTGAAATTGCAACATTTAATTTCTTGCTTAAATCTTATTAAACCATGTTGTAAATGCAAAACAAGTATATGTTGTTCACACGCTAAATTAATCGTTAATGACCTTAAAATTTATCTATTCGAATGTGTTAAATTCATTGTTCAATGTGTTGTTATTTATGCTAATGTATTGAGTATATTAGGCTGTCCAATTTTATTTTATATGTGGTGTTAATGTTGTCTTATTTTTTTAACATAATAATGATGTTCAATGTGTATAAACAGGTCAGTCCATTTTGTGCATAACGAGGAGGTCTAAATAAATGTATTAAAATGTTGTTCAAAATTGCATGTTTAGTTATTGTCTGAAAATAAATATTAAATTTGCTATTGTCTAAGAATAAATATTAAGTTATTGCTCAGAAGTGCGTAGCTAGGAAACTACCGAATCAATGCGTCAAATTATTAATCGAATTATATGCTTGGCTGTTGTTTGATTTGTTGTCTTAACGGTTAGAATGTGTATTTTTATGTCGTTCGAATCCGGTTTATTGTTACGGGTTGAAAAGCTTGTAATGCTTGATAGAATTGTTTGGGTTATTAGAGTTGAATGTTGTATCTTGGTGCCAATTAAAGTATGATTTATGTGAATGTAAGCGATTATTCAATGTTTAATTGAATTTTGGACTTTACAAGTTAGGAATTTGAAGATGAATATGTGACAAGTAGTCGATATGACTACAAATGCGATATTAAAGGATTATGTTCTTATAATATAATTTAACATATTAAATTGCTTACGAACCTTTGATTTTTATTTTATTTAAGTCCTTACATAATTTATGTTATGTTATAATATTAGTTATAGAAATGTCATTGATTTGATTACTCAGCATTCGATTTGTTTTCCATGCGCAGGTTAGGTTCAATCGTGTGCACTCGTTGTTATCAGCACCCAGTAGAAAATCTTGCATTCCTCGAGTTAGTGAAACTTTTGCTATTTTGGTCGGCATGTACCTATAGGATGTTATGTTATATTAAGCTTAGTTGGAGAATTATTTCATACTTCGAGATGTTATATAAATAGGCATATATGATAGTTGATAATGGTTTGTACTATGTATATGTTTGGTGTTGATATTGCTATACGAGTACTTAGATGAGTTTATAATGCTTTGGATGTGAATCGATATATATATAGTTTGAATAGAGAATGTCAATCGGTATATATATAATTGGAATAGGTTAATAGTTGAGATATTGGTATATTAATCATGACATTGCTATGGGACTAAATATATGATTTGAATTTATTATGAATTTATTATGGAATGAATGATGTTAGATGCTTTGGAAACAAATGTGATATCTCGTTGCTCGGACCCGACGATTGGGTCAGGTAATGGGGTGTTACAAAAATAATGCAGGTCGTATGTTTAACATGGGCCATGAACTTCAAGTAGTGGGACCAATGAAACTGGACAGCATAAGGGGAGAGACTTGGACTTGAGCTTGCAGACCGTTGGACAAGTTGCTAAGGATTTAGGCAATTGGCAGGCTAAGGATGACGCATTAAGGGGTTTTGGGTCTGGGCTTGATAATGCTGGGATCCATTCGGCCAAACATTCTTCTAGAAGTTTTGTCGCAAACGGAATTTGCCCAAATGTGCAATGCAAAGATTTGAACATGGTTGTAGTTGATTTAGAAGTTAATTAGCAGTTGGGTAATTTATTTAAGCCCCCCTGAGTCTTCCAATTTTTGAAGTGACTCCCTTGTGACTACTACACATTTTAATCCTACTTTTGAAGAGTCAGAAGGGATGGTGGTGGTCTTAGATGGAAAGATATTTGGCCCACGGAAGCATTCGACTGCCGTTTTTAAGGAAAATGCTAATCCAAATGATGGAAAAGCCTTGGGGGACGATGGAGTCGATGGTATTGGAAAATGAGTGTCTAATTCCAAAGCTTGAGGTTTAGGTGATAAAGGCAAAACGAGCCGCAATGGTAAAAAAGTTAATTAGACCATTCAAAATCGTGGAGACAGGTCCAAATTAGTCGGCGCTACCCGTGTTCTTTTGTTTGAATTTATGAAATTTATGGTTGAGTTAATGATCAACTAGACATGGAAATTAGCATAGAACCAGAGGCTTTGGAAGGAAAATAAAAACTAGAGCCTGAAAGCTCTAAGTAGTAGGGTTGGTATTATTCTTAATTATTTTTTTATGGATTTGACAATTTTCTCTTAGAATTGTTAGGGATGTGCTAGTCTAAAATTTCCTCGCATTTTCCGTGAATACAAAAGAGAGCATAAGCTTGATATTGTTAGTTTGCTGAAGACAAGGGTAAGTGGTTTCAAAGCATATAAGATTATAGCTTGTTTGGGTTTTCATTTTTCACACTAGGTGGAGGCTATTAGTTTCTTTGGAGGCATTTGAGTGGGATTGAAGGACCCAATTTCTATTGAGATTCTTCATAGTAATCTCCAATTCATTTGCATTCGAGTTCTTAGGGAAGATTTTGCATTGCCTGCTCATATTGTTTTTGTTTATGGAAGTCTAGATAGGTAGAAGAGGAGGAAGCTATGAGAGGGCCTTAAGTTTTTTATCTCGACCAGTAATATTCCTTGGGTAGTTATTGGTGATTTTAATGTGTTACTATCTTCTAATGATAAGAAATGAGGGCATAAGGCTAGAAAGGGTTGCCCTTTTCTTAATGATTTTCTAGAGACATCTGAATTGCAAGATTTGGGATTCAGGGGGCTTGCTTTCACATGGCATTAAGGTTGGTGATAACTCTTGAAAATAGTTATAATTCGTGCCTTTAGACTAGGTCAATTATCTGTACTTAAGTGAACTTAGTTGCATTTTAGGATATTATTTTAGCATTTTTAGAACATTGCATAAGAAGCATGAACAGTGCTTAAATAGTATTATTTGTTACTTTTAATTGCTTGTGGTAGGGCTGTGTTTGGTGTTTTGGCAGCTGCAGGTTGAGGAATAAGAAATAAAGGAGTAAAGGTTTGTCGGGACAAAGAGTTGCATATTATGTCAACTTCTATGCCGTGGAAATTCCAGAAAGACCGAGTCAACAGTCAACGCATACCAGTTTCAGCTCAACTGTACTTGTACCAGAAAAATCTGCCTAAAAAAGAGGAGAAGATAATCTTGGGATGTTGGTTATTATCCTAGAAAAAAAAAGAATTTAAAAAGAGGATAAGATAATCTTGCATGGTTGAAAAAAATAATTTAAAAAGAGAATAAGATAAACATGGGTTGTTGGATTTATCCTAGAGAAAAAGCTATAAAAAGCCAAAGGAAGAAACCCTAATCGACGAACAAAGGTGGAGATTCATAGGCGAAACTAGAGGGTAGCGGTTGAGTAGAGACGGAAAGAGGAAGGCAAAGGCAGTCCCTATAACAACCCACTTTTTTTCAATGGTGATGAAATAGTAGTTTTGGGACCACAATTTCCATCGTGTTGACCCGTAAATATTATTTATAGAATATTTATGGAGTCATTAGGGTCGTATTAAAATTTGATTAAGAAATTTTAACGTTTAGATAGCTAATTAAAAAAAACGGACTAAATTGTAAAAGGTGCAAAACTTGTTAATTATTGCATTTGGGTGATTTAATAGTCTAATTATTAAATGTTGGAGGGCCAATAAGGCAATTAGACCATATATAAATTAAATGGAAAGTGTAGTATGGTTTTTAAAGAAATTTTAGTTGATTTTAAAGGTTAAAAAGGTAAATAATCAATAAATAAACAAAAAGAAAACATGAGATTATCATCTTCTTCTTTAATTTTTCATGCTAAAACCGAATAGTCATGGTTGCTTAAACTTGGAGAATCGGCCAAGTTCAATACCTTGCATGTAAGTGAAATTGATACTCGTTTCTTGTAATTTTTATGTTTTTGAGATCATTGCAACTATGTCCAGCTAGCCCGTACCTTCGTTTTTTAATCTGCTAAAAATTTTAGAAGCTTCCATTGATGAATCTTGAATTTTTTTAATGATAATTATGTGTTTGAAGCTTTGATTGTGGTATTTGGTTGTTTTGTAAAGTGATTTTTTTAGATTTTGATTTAAGGATTAAATTGTTAAAATGTCAAAATTTCAAGGTTCAATGGTGATTAAAAGGTGTTTTATGGATTTTTTTTAGAGGCCTTGAACATTCAGCTGGTATGTGAGTCATTAGAAATGGTTAATTTGATGATTTTCGGGTTAAAGGACTAAATTGCATAAATTGTAAAAGTTTAGGACAATTGTGTAATTTTAAAAAATAAAAGAGTATAATATGTAGAATAAATTGGATTATCAAATGAATGTTAATATTGGGAAATTTTAAATTTTAGATCAAGACCTTGTTGATTTACGTGGAAAAGGAAAAATTGTTTAATAGTCCCTAAATTTCTACAACTATTACAATTTAGTTCAGGTAAGTTCGTTTGGTTTATAATTTTATATCTCTTATGAGCGTTTGGCATGTTATCGGGTGGATTAGCTCTTATGAGCGATTGGCGTGTTTCGATTGGATTACTTGTGTACTCATGTCTGTAAGTTGTTCATCGGGTCGTAAAATTTTGTATTATAACTTATTTAATGATTTTGAAAGGCATGACATGTATTTGACATCATGAATTAACCCGTTGTGGACATATATGTTTTCCCGAATATTATTATTTGAGCTTTGAATTGAATTATGCAATTCACCGGTTTGATATTGTGGATGACAGGAAACACTTGTTGTTGAATTATTTTTGATTTAATTGTTATATTTACTTCGGTAAGATTTATTGTTTCTGTACGACGAATTTACTAAGCTTCAATAAGCTTACTTGTGTTAATTTCTGTTTCTTGTAGATACTTTTGAGGGTTGGACAATCATATCAGCACTCAAGTCACACTATCCATCCATTTTCGGTAGTTTTTGAACATTTTTTTTGGATTATATGGCATGTAATAGACTTGTTTTGTCATTACTTTTGTGTTGGAATGTATATATGTAAAGAGTTAGCCAAAGTGCAAGTTGGTAATTTGGGCATCACTGCATGATCTTGATGTTTACTTGGCAAATGTTTAGATAATGACTTGCTGTGGATTATGAATGATGGAAGAAGTTTTTGATATAAACTTGTAGTATATGTATGACTAAAAGGTCTATTAGAATTGTTGTGATTTGAGGTGCCTATGAGAGGCATATTTAGTTAGAATTTAAGTTGTGTGAATTGCCATGTTTTGTTTGATGATTTATATTGTTATATAAGCGTGTATACTTGTGATACCAATGAGGGTACATTGGTTAGGCACTTAAGATGGTTGAAATGGCATGACTTGAGCTTGTCTAATGCCATTTTGAATAGGTCAAATGGCTAGTAAATGGGTTACTTAGTGTCCAAGAAATCTTGAAATGTTAAACTTGACATTTAAGGTCCATTTAGGTGCACACAGCCTACGACACGCCTGTGCCACTTGGCCATGTGTATCAAGTTAGTGTGTTACACGGCCTAGCACACGGCCTGCTACATGGCCGTGTGGCCTGACTCAGTGAGTTACACGGGCAAGGACATAGGCTGGGACACGACCGTGTGGCCCGAGTTAGTGAGTTACACGGGTAAGGACATAGGCTGGGACACAACCGTGTGGCCCAACTCAGTGAGTTACATGGGTAGGGACACGGGCTGGGACACGGTCGTGTGTCCCAATTTCGAAAGTTACATAGCCTAGGGCATTTCACACGGCTTGGTCACACGGCTTGGTCACACGGCAGTGTGTCCCCTGTTTTTGAAATTTTTCATATTTTCTTGAAATGTTTTGATTTGTTTCAAATTAGTCCCTAAGGGTTTTAAGATTAATTATTTAGTCCCTAAAGCTCGATTTAAGCCTCATAGATATATGATATTATTGTAAATCAATTACTTTATGGTATTTGAGAATTATAAGTGAAATATCTTGATTTACTTAGTTATTTTAAATTAACTTTTTGTAGCATTCCCGTAACCTTACTCCGGTGACAGATATGGGTTAGTGCTGTTACAGTCCCCCTCAGGCACCACAAGACACAATGCCGCTGGAATGTGAACTGGACACACGAAAGTTGTCTTCCCGTCATTCTTCAATTATTTCTTAACTATTTCTCCGTGAATTGATTTGATGAAAACGATGTTGAATGATATTTTGGTTATGAATTTTATTTGCCAACCCATGAGCTAAATCTCATCGGGTTGGGATTACATGATTAAACCTTTATTTTATTTAACAGTTGAAGGATAAATCTAAATTAATTTACTGTTTCATTCAATTGTTTTTATTTCTAAATTGTATGCGTGCAATCCCTAGACATAGACGACTGTGCAGCATGCCCATAAACTAATTTAATTCTAAAAAGGTTGGATTAGTGGCACCGAATTTGAATGATATGAGTAAGTACTCGACAGATACTTGTTGTAGACTCTAAACATAGAGCAACATTCATACGGAAAGGAAACAATGTAGGGTTCCATATTAAAGGCCTATAGATACGGGCAAGGTAACTTGAGGTTTTTGATCTCGAAAGAAGCAGACCACTTTAGAACTCTTCTGAGTAGTAGATTGATTATGATTTTGGCGAGGCATTTCTAATAGTAAGGGTAGATTCTTAGTAATTCCAACCTTCCATATCAACATCGTATATCTCTTATCCCTTGCTGTAGTATCTTTGCCATCGCATCCTTAGTTGTTTATTTTTTTAGTTACAAATTATTCATATAATCATTTTCGTAATTGCCATTGCATTTTTACTCTTGTTGTAACACCCCAAATTTTGGGCCTAGGAGAAATAGGTTTTGAAACAAGGGAACAGTTAGGAGACTGCACATAGGTATTTAGTTGTGCAAGAAAATGGCACAATTGAATGCTTGCCTTAATGGTTAAGTGAGTTTGGAGTGTTTGGGAATGTTTGGGAAGTCCTGGGTTCCAACCTAGACTTTAGCAAAAATTTTAATTTTCAAGTGAATAAGGCCCTTGGTTCTGGAGAGTAGGCTTTAAGAATAATTGTGGCGGAAATGTGACACAAAAGAACTTGTAGTCCAATGGTAAGTGGTGTGTTTAAGGCTGCAAGGGAGCTCAAGTTCGAGTCTCATGATGCGCAAGGGAGTATTTATTTTATTTCCTTGCAGCATGAGAAATGGAGTTAGACTGAAACTCTGTAAGGTGAAGTTTGAATTGGTCTTGGAGGGTTTTGTAGAGCAAATCAATGAGGAGATTGGGGAGAAAATCAATGAATTTTGAAATGGGAGGTTGGTAAGGTGTTGTGGCCTATTGGGACTCTAAGGCTGTAGTGGAATTCGGCCAGGGGGAAAATAGGGAGCATTTTCGGCACCAGGCATTTCTTTGTTCGGTTTTGTGAAGGTTGAAAGGATAGTGCCAAATTTTTTTGGGATTTTTACCATTCGGGGTTTCTTTTGGGTTTTGCTATTGAGGTGACCAAAATTTCTACTACTTTCTTCCTTCCTACATTTGCCGAATAGGTAACTTTCTTTTTGGTCTTAGTTTTCTTTCATTGTCGAATTCCCTTTCCTCTCTCACTTTTGGTTCTGCTTTTCCTTTTCCTCCTGAATCCTTCTCCTCTCGGCCTCCCTTCTAAAACGAATCTACTCTCTATCTTCTTCTTCTCTGCTTCCCACTCTCTTCCAATCATAGCTAAATTGTTCATAAGGCTTTTTGTGTACGTTCAGTCTATCATCTTTCCCTATTGTGCTTGGCCGAATATACCTAAACTATTCCAACCGATTCCATCATCATCAATTTTGGTAAGTCTTCCAACTTTTTTCCAAGTGAGTTATTTCATTAGCACTGTGTTTCTAAGCCACGCTTATTTTGTTCTTAGGGTTCTTAAATCTCTAGAAGAGAAAGGAGGAGTCTCTAGGGTACAGAGGCGTTCCAAATCTTCCCCTTCACCAACTGATTGATTATTGGGGTAAGTTTGGTAAGGTGCACCGATTAGGCTGTGATGTTGGTGTTGGGTTTGTTTTAAATCACATTCTAGTGAACAGATCTGTCTAATAAGAATCGTTGCTTAAACAGATAAGCATCAGGAGCGTGGAACCGTGGCTTGGCAAACAATCTTAGAAGAGTAGGCCATATTTCATTCAATCGTGGTAGGTGATTGTTTAAGTGTGGTTAAGTACTTGAAAATATCAATTATTGAAGGGCTGATCGAATATTCAAATCAATGTAGGTTGGTGCCAAGAGGTGTTTTGCTAGCTCTCATGAAAAAGGTGTGTAATCACACTATCTCCTCTGCGAATCGGCAGAAGCCGAAAAGTCGAAACCTCGGCATATGAGGCCTCAAGAGCGTGTGATCGCTCGTGTGGTAAATTGAGCCCAAAATCATGGGCGATAGACTGTAGAGGCCACCACGAGCGTTCTCGTGCTCTTAAGCCGTTATGGGCCTCGTTGGGCTAAAATGGGCCGTGTGGGCCCAATGGGCTCGTGGGCCCCAGACGGAATAAAGCCACGATAAGTGGCAAATACTGGACTGGGCTATATCGTTCGCATAGCCGTGACTGAATTTGGGCTAATTGGGCTACACGAGCATGTGGTCCCACTTGGGCTGAATATTGGACTTTGGGCCCATTTACATCATCTTGATCATATAGGTTATCTGTGTCGCTCGAGGCGACTGTGGACCCTTGGAAAGGTCGTTATCTGCACTGAAATCCTAAAATAGGTAAAATGACCAAAATACCCCTAAAGGGTAAAATTTTAATTTTACCCCTAGAGGTAAGTCGACTAATGAATGAATATTATTATATGACTGTACTGAGTAGGATATACTGCATACACGATATATTTATGACATGGCATACTGCATGGGGTTGGGATACTGTTATGGAGGAAGAATACTGTTACTAGTGGCTTGCCACAAATATCATTCTTGGCGACTTTTGTTGCGTCTGATCTCGACAACTCTCTTCGCAATCATCATTCTCGGTGGCTTTTCCACATATATCATTCTTCGCGCTTCGCAACATTATTATTCTTACCGCGGCTATCTTTGCAATATTAGTGTGTTGGTGGGTTGGTCGATTTTATCCCACATGGTGTGTTGGTTGGTACGGGTGGTGTGTTGGGTCGGATTTGGGTGGGTTGCATATGTACACCCATACTGATACTGTAATGGGCTAAGGCCCACACAAAGATCAGCATCGAATAGGGCTCGTGCCCGCATCATTCTTGCATGATAGGGGATTACACACTGAGTTCTCGTAACTCACCCTTTTCTTTTAACTGTACAGGTAATCCCCAGCCTTATACGATTTAGAGCTGCGAGGGACTCGGAGGTGGCCACACGTTCACTAATATTTTATTTTAAGACCTAGTTATTTAAAATTTTATATTGGGTTGATATTTATGTAATAAGGCCTCTGGTGATTTTAATTTCTTTTAATTGGGTTTAATTTCTTATTTTGAAACTGCCAAACTGATACAAATAAGTTTTCAAAAATAATAACTATTTTAAAAGACAAACACACAATTTTAAACTTCAAAATGACATTAATTAGAGTAGCTTCCGCAGGTTTTTAACCAAGTAAGAAACCAACAGTAACAAACATGGCGATCGTTTAAAAAACGGTTTTCTCTCAACAAGCCTGATTTCAAAAAACACTTTGATGTGACACGTCAGATTCGGTCGTAGCATCTAGGCCGGGTTTGGGGTGTTGCATTTAATGGTATCAGAGCCAAGTTGCAAAACTCGACTGTGGAATAGGTTTTGAAAAGTCTTTCTGAAAGTGGATTTTAAAGATTTGAAACGTTTTTGAAAGATGTACAAGTGTGGCACACCGAGTCTTCGGTGCCAAATCTGTAAGTTCTCTAATTCTGATTACTGTTATACTGTGAAACTCTAGATAGAGGAAACTGATACCGTAGGAGACTGTAAACTGTAGTGAGACCTCGATATGCGAAAACAAACCCCTAATGATTATTTTTCATAATACATTTGTTAATAATTACTGAAATTATAATATGATGCATAAGACTTTTAAAACAGATAAAGCGTATATCGAAATGAGCACAAGAGGTACTCAATGAAGGGGTACACGGGGCCGCGGTAGAGGCCGAGGAAGTGCTCAGGCCGGATCGTTGGCATCAGGCCATATGCCTGCTGGGGAAGTACCAGCCTCACCAACAACTGAGATGGGGTCTTATGATCGAGCAGCTAGGGATGATGCTCTGTCACAAGCGATGCTTCATGTTTTAGAGAGGGTTGTTGGAGCTAGTATTAGAACAGTGGGCCGAGGGTCAATTTCAGAGCAACTTCGGTCTAATGGAGCCAAAATTTTTAGGGGTATTTCTAGAGTAGCCCCAAATGTGGCGGAGTACTGGTTAGAGGCTACTGAATGGATAATGGACGACTTTGACTATACAACGGAGCAAAAATTAAAAGGGGCAGTGTCCTTTCTGCGAGATGAGGGCTACCAATGGTGGCTCACCGTAAGAGAGGGTACGCAGGCCGACCGAATGACATGGGATTTCTGTAAGGCGGCCTTCCAAGGGAAATGTGTGGGTGCAATTTATGTGGACACCCGAAGAAGGGAATTCCTGAACCTAACCCAAGGGAATAAGACAGTGGCAGAATATGAGGCAAAGTTCTTGCGGTTGAGTCGGTATGCTCGAGGGATAGTATCAACTGAGTATGAACGTTGTGTGTGTTTTGAGGATGGCCTTCGAGACGAGTTAAGGGTATTGATAGCTTTGCAGAGGGAGCGAGATTTTGCTGCTCTTTTAGAAAAGACAAAAATTGTAGAGGATGTGAAGCGCTCTGAGCGCCAGAGCCGCGAGAAAAATAGGGGCAGAGATAAGAGGGATTCTAGGCCCTCAGGTTTTTTTGGAAGGCCTATAAAGAAGGCCAGGCTTGATGGGCCAGTTCGGGCTGGAGTTCTTGTTGTTGTTGCTAGACCGCAGCCTTACGCTGATTATGGGAGATCTCACCAGGGTGAGTGCTGGAAGAGGATTGGGGCGTGCTTCAGATGCGGGTCCATTGATCATCAGGTTAAGAATTGTCCTAAGAGGCCTATTCAGATGTAAGCTGCAGGACAGGGTAATGTACAGCCGCCGAGGGGTGGGCAACAGCCACCTAGAGGCTGTGGAAATGGTATGGGCCATGGTCGTGGAGCACCTCATGCGAAGGCGAGGTAGCCAGCTCTGGTGTATGCTGCAAGTCGCCGAGAGGACGGAGACGCCCCAGATGTGAATACCAGTACGTTATTTATCCATAATGTACTATATACCTAATTTGGAACTAGAGTGCACAGCGAGAGCGTAGCGGTGTAGTCTATATATGCGACCATCCTGATAGTTGGAAATTTCGAGGACGAAATTTTTTTAAGGGAGGTAGAGTTGTAACGCCCCAAATTTTGGGCCTAGGAGAAATAGGTTTTGAAACAAGGGAACAGTTAGGAGACTGCACATATGTATTTAGTTGTGCAAGAAAATGGCACAATTGAATGCTTGCCTTAATGGTTAAGTGAGTTTGGAGTGTTTGGGAATGTTTGGGAAGTCCTGGGTTCAAACCTAGGCTTTAGCAAAATTTTTAATTTTCAAGTGAATAAGGCCCTTAGTTCTGGAGAGTAGGCTTTAAGAATAATTGTGGCGGAAATGTGACACAAAAGAACTTGTAGTCCAGTGGTAAGTGGTGTTTTTAAGGCTTCAAGGGAGCTCAAGTTCGAGTCTCATGATGCGCAAGGGAGTATTTATTTTATTTCCTTGCAGAATGAGAAGTGGAGTTAGACTGAAACTCTATAAGGTGAAGTTTGAGTTGGTCTAGGAGGGTTTTATGGAACAAATCAATGAGGAGATTGGGGAGAAAATCAAGGAATTTTGAAATGGGAGGTTGGTAAGGTGTTGTGGCCGATAGGGACTTTAAGGCTTTAGTGAAATTCGGCTAGGGGGAACATAGGGAGCATTTTCGGCACCAGGCATTTCTTTGTTCGGTTTTGTGAAGGTTGAAAGGAGAGTGCCAAATATTCTTGGGGATTTTTACCATTCGGGGATTCTTTTGGGTTTTTGTATTGAGGTGACCAAAATTTCTACTACTTTCTTCCTTCCTACATTTGCTGAATAGGTAACTTTCTTTTTGGTCTTATTTTTCTTTCTTTGCCGAATTCCCTTTCCTCTCTCACTTTTGGTTCTGCTTCTTCTTTTCCTCCTGAATCCTTCTCCTCTCGGCCTCCCTTCTAAACCGAACCTACTCTCCATCTTCTTCTTCTGTGCTTCCCACTCTCTTTCAATCATAGTTGAATTGTTCATAAGGCTTTTTGTGTACGTTCAGTCTATCATCTTTCCCTATTGTGCTTGGCCGAATATACCTAAACTATTCCAACCGATTCCATCATCATCAATTTTGGTAAGTCTTCCAACTTTTTTCCAAGTGAGTTATTTCATTAGCACTGTGTTTCTAAGCCACGCTTATTTAGTTCTTAAGGTTCTAAAATCTCTAGAAGAGAAAGGAGGAGTCTCTAGGGTACAGAGGCATTCCAAATCTTCCTCTTCACCAACTGATTGATTATTAGGGTAAGTTTGGTAAGGTGCACCGATTAGGCTGTGATGTTGGTGTTGGGTTTGTTTTAAATCACATTCTAGTGAAAGGATTTGTCTAATAAGAATCGTTGCTTAAACAGATAATCATCAGGAGCGTGGAACCGTGGCTTGGCCAACAATCTTAGAAGAGTAGGCCATATTTCATTCAATCGTGGTAGGTGATTGTTTAAGTGTTGTTAAGTACTTGAAAATATCCATTATTGAAGGGTTGATCGAATATTCAAATCAATGTAGGTTGGTGCCAAGAGGTGTTTCGCTAGCTCTCGTGAAAAATGTGTGTAATCACACTATCTCCTCTGCGAATTGGCAAAAGCCGAAAAGCCGAAACCTTAGCATATGAGGCCTCACGAGCATGCGATCGCTCTTATGGTAAACCGAGCCCACAATCATGGGCGATAGACTGTAGAGGCCACCACGAGCGTTCTCGTGCTCTTGGGCCGTTATGGGCCTTGTTGGGCTAAAATGGGCCGTTTGGGCCCAATGGGTTCGTAGGCCCCATACGGAATAAAGCCACAATAACTAGCAAATACTGGACTGGGCTATATCGTTCGCATAGCCTTGACTGAATTTGGGCTAAATGGGCCACACGAGCCTGTGGTCTCACTTGGGCCGAATATTGGACTTTGGGCCCATTTACATCATCTTGATCTTATAGGTTATCTGTGTTGCTCGAGGTGACTGTGGACCCTTGGAAAGGTCGTTATCTGCACTAAAACCCTAAAATAGGTAAAATGACCAAAATACCCTTAAAGGGTAAAATTACTATTTTACCCCTAATAGATGGAAATTACCATTTTACCCCTATAGGTAAGTCGACTGATGAATGTATATTATTATATGACTGTATTGAGTAGGACATGCTGCATACACGAGATAATTATGACATGGCATACTGCATGGGGTTGGGATACTGTTATGGAGGAAGAATACTGTTACTGGTGGCTTGCCACAAATACTGTTACTTGCACCTTTGCTGCGATCACGATCATTGGCGGCTCACAGTGCGATCTCGATCTCGTGGCTTTGCCACATATCTCATCTTGGCACTCTGCTGCGTTATTGTTACTTGCAGCTATGCTGCAATATTGGTGTGTTGGCTTGGGGGGGTCGATTTTATCCCCACATGGTGTGTTGGTTGGTACGGGTGGTGTGTTGGCTGGATTGGGGTGGGTTGCATATGTGCACCATACTGATACTGTAATGGGCTAAGGCCTACACAGCACTGTTACTGAATAGGGCTCAGGCCCAAACTATTACTGCATGATAGGG
The DNA here is from genome assembly GCA_025698515.1 of Gossypium sturtianum. NCBI lineage: Eukaryota > Viridiplantae > Streptophyta > Magnoliopsida > Malvales > Malvaceae > Gossypium > Gossypium sturtianum. The sequence continues at coordinate 58,894,932 of CM046952.1, forward strand.
GATTACACACTGAGTTCTCGTAACTCACCCTTTTCTTTTAACTGTACAGGTAATCCCCAGCCTTGGACGATTTGGAGCTGTGAGGGACTCGGAGGTGCCCACACTTTCGCTAATATTTTATTTTAAGACCTAGTTATTTAAATTTTTATATTGAGTTGATATTTATGTAATAAGGCCTCTGGTGATTTTAATTTCTTTTAATTGGGTTTAATTTCTTATTTTGAAACTGGCAAACTGATACAAAAAAGTTTTCAAAAATAATAACTGTTTTAAAAGACAAACACACAATTTCAAACTTCAAAATGACATTGATTAGAGTAGCTTCCGCGGGTTTTTAACCATCTAAGAAACCAACAGTAACAAACATAACGATCATTTAAAAACGGTTTTCTCTCAACAAGCCTGATTTTAAAAAACACTTCGATGTGACACGTCAGATTCGGTCGTAGTGTCTAGGCCGGGTTTAGGGTGTTACACTTGCATTGCCATAGCATTTTCAATTATTCATCAAGTACACATTTTGTTCACATTAATATTCCTTTTATTTACCACTGCATTCTTATCATTATTTTGCCATAACATTAATCTAACTTTGTTATAATAACTTGATCATTTGTATACCTAATCCAATCCTTGTGGAGACGATCTCACGTATCACTTTATTACTTGATTCGACGTGTATACTTGCACAAATCACATATCATTTTACACGTGACAAGTTTTTGGCACCATTGCCGGGGATCAGTGTTGGAACGCCGGCACCCCCATGGCGCAGCAAAATAAAATTAATTTCGGCGATCCAAACCATGAATCCATGTGTGAGGAACGAATCAGGGTGAAATAAAGGTTTCGAAATTACCAAACTTCAATCGAGTAGACAAATGACGCCTCGGCAACAAGAGTTTTGATCTCTTCGTCGAACCAAGCCGCAACCTTTTTCCGATGTCGGCCTCTACGTAATCCACCCGGTTTAACTATGAACGGAAGAAATCTCCAAAACTATTTTGGAGGTTTATTTGCTTGACTGCTGGTAGACCTCACAAACAATCTCTTAAGGTTTCTCTTAAGCTTTGTATCCTTTTAATACCTTTTATAATTGGTATCTCTTGAATGTACCATAAAATTAAATAAATACAATAAAGTTTTTAAATGAAAATTATAATTACATTAATTATATCCGAAAATTATAATTACATTAATTATAACAAGGATTTCGGTAAACTATATTTATTTAAATTTATATACGAATCAAATTCATATATTAATAGAACTATGTTGTCATTATGTGTACAACATCCTTGTACATATAATATGTTCAATATTTGATTGCCCAATTAAATTAATTCTTTAATTAATTTAATTCATGTGACAACCAAACACAATACCAACTATGTTTTATTCCGCTCATTTCAACCATAGGGTGTGACCTGTAGAGGTTCTTGCAATGTTAGCGATAATACTAGAACGATTCTAATGTTACAAACAATGAGTGGCATCTAGCAATGCATCATTGCTACCTAAGCTACAAGAAGTCATGATTCGACATAACCTTTTTGTGATTAACCTTTCATGCATTAATCCTTAAGTCCTTTATCTCTGGAACGGATACAAGTCATGGGATAGTCACACTTGCATAGTCCATCCCATGTTTCTTGATATCTTGAGTAGACTATGATATACAAATTAGTATGACATCTCATATCAACTTATTTGAGCATGGCCATGCATTTCTAGTCTCACTCAATCAAGTGGCCTAAGATATTACTCCTATTATGTAGGAGGGACTTATCCTATATTGATCAACCATATCCTCTACATAGATTGTGGTATATCCAACATCGCCTTTATAGAACAACTTTTGCTACGATGTGTACGTTTGATCAGATCAAAATATACAACTCACGATGTTGGGATAATGATGATCTCAAGTCTGAGGATCATATACATATTAATCACTATGAGTGATGTTGTGACAATTACATAATAATCCAAAAAACATACTCATAGCGGGTCAATCCGATATGTTGTTCTCTAACACACATATTCATGCATTGATTTTGATACTCCATATCAATGACAACTCTTTATCATCAATCAACTACATGTTAGTCTTAATGCATTATTGTTGTCCTAGTCAACAATAATACTTGACTAAGGATCTTTTAAGAATAATCATATTATTCTCAGGACATTATTATAAAACAGTTTATTTGTACACACAGAAAGAAAAATTGAAATAATAATGAAAACGCTTTATATTAATAAATATGGTAAATCAAGTATGTTATTACAACCATCTCATGATTGATCTTTGGGCATACTCTTACAATCTCCCACTAGCACTAAGACCAATCACACATATATTTAATACCAAGCGACTTAGTGTGACAATCATGCTTCTGCTGTGTCAGAGGCTTGGTCAGGGGATCAGCAATGTTATCATCTGTAGGTACTCTGCATATCTCTACATCCCGTCGATCGATAATCTTTCGAATAAGATGGTAGCGCCTAAGTATGTGTTTGGATCGCTGGTGAGATCTGGGTTCTTTAGCTTGTGCAATAGCTCCATTGTTATCACATCGGAGTTCTATAGCATCTGATATGCTAGGCACAACCCCTAGTCCTGTAATGAACTTCTTGATCCAAACCGCTTCTTTTGCTGCCTCACTGGCTGCAATATACTCAGCCTCTGTTGTAGAATCGGCTACTGTACTTTGCTTTGAACTCTTTTAGCTCACAGCACCACCATTAAGGCAAAACACAAAACCTGATTGCGATCGAGAATCGTCCTTGTCGGTTTGGAAGCTGGCATCAGTTTAACCTTTTACACTTAACTCTTCCTCACCTCCATATATTAGGAACGTATCCTTAGTTCTTCTTAAGTACTTAAGGATATTCTTGACTATGGTTCAGTGACCTTCACCGGGATCTACTTGGTACCTGCTCGTCATACTTAAGGCATATGAGACATCTGGACGAGTACATAACATGGCATACATGATAGATCCAATAGCGGAAGCATATGGAATTTTACTCATGCGTTCTCTCTCTTGTGGAGTTGAAGGACACATTTCCTTCGAGAGTGAAATACCATGTCTCATAGGTAGGAATCCTCTTTTAGCTTCTTCCATACTAAACCTTTTCAGTACTTTATCTATGTATGTACTTTGGCTTAGACCTAGTAGTCGTCTTGATCTATCTCTATAGATCTTGACTTCTAAGATGTAAGTGGCTTCGCCCAAGTCCTTCATAGAAAAACAACTTCCCAACCAAGTCTTAATAGACTGCAAGGTAGGTATGTCATTTCCCATAATAAGTATGTCATCCACATACAGTACCAAGAATGTGATAGTGCTCCCACTAACTTTCTTGTAAACACATGGTTCATCTTCATTTTTGATAAAACCAAACTCTTTGATTGCATTGTTAAAACGAAGATTCCAACTTCGAGAAGCTTGCTTTAATCCATAAATGGATCTTTGTAGCTTACATATCTTTCTAGCATCCTTTGGATTGACAAAACCTTCAGGTTGTGTCATGTACACATCCTCTTCAAGTTTCCCATTAAGGAAAGCCTGTTTTGACATCCATCTGCCGATTTCATAATCATGAAATGCAGCTATGGCGAGCAAGATCCTGATGGATTTAAACATAGCTACAGGAGAAAAGGTTTCATCATAGTCAACACCATGAATTTGGTGAAAACCTTTAGCGACTAATCGCCCTTTGTATGTTTGTACATTACCATCCATGTCGATTTTCTTTTGAAAACCCATTTGCACCCTATAGGTTTAACTCCTTCGGGTGGGTCAATCAAACTCCATACTTGGTTTTCATACATGGAATCCATCTCAGATCTCATGGCCTCAAGCCATTTCTCAGAGTCTGGGCTCGTCACCGCTTCTTGATAAGTCCTAGGCTCATCTTGATCTATAATAAGAACGTCACCATGCGTTGTAATGAGAAATCCATATCTCTCGTGCATGGCGTTCTCTTAAAGATCTCAAGCATGTGGTTGTGTTTCTCAGACAGCTTGTTTGTTCCTCAATTTCTTGTGGAATTTGCTTTGTTGTTTAATCTACTGTTCAAGTGGTATCTTGTGATTCTCGAATTTCTTCAAGTTCAATCTTTCTCCCACTTCCTTTTCTAGAAGTAAATCCTCTCTCTAGGAAGACACCAGTCCGAGCAACAAACATTTTGTTCTCAGTTGGATTAAAGAAATAATATCCTTTGGTTTCTTTTGGATACCCCACAAAAATACACCTTTCAGATTTGGGTTCAAGCTTAGTAGACGTCTGACGTTTAACATAAGCTTTACAACCTCAAATTTTCATAAAAGACATACTGGGACGTTTCCTAGTCCACATCTCATATGGCGTCTTTTGAACCGATTTAGATGGAACACGATTTAGTGTAAAAGCAGCTGTCTCAAGTGCATGTCCCCAAAAGGAAATCGGTAGATCAACATGACTCATCATGGATCGAACCATGTCTAACAAAGTTCAATTTCTTCTCTCAGATACTCCATTCCATTGAGGAGTACCAGGAGGAGTAAGTTGTGAGACGATCCCACATTCCTTCAAAAGATCATCAAACTCTAGGCTCAAATACTCTCCACCTCGATCAGATCAAAGTGACTTGATAGTTTTGCCTAGTTGATTTTGTACTTCATTTTTGAATTCCTTGAACTTTTCAAGGGACTCAGACTTATGGCGCATGAGATAAACATACCCATATCTACTGAAATCATCAGTGAAAGTAATGAAGTAGTGAAATCCACCTCTTGCTTGTGTATTTATTGGTCCACATACATCAGAATGTATTAGGCCCAATAAGTCACTAGCTCGTTCACTTTTACCAGTAAAAGGAGATTTAGTCATTTTTCCCAATAAGCAAGATTCACATACTTCAAATTGTTCAAAAACAAATGAATTCAAGAGACCATCTTTATGTAGTTTGGATATGCGTTTCTCACTTATGTGGCCCAAACGACAATGCCAAAGATAGTTTGATTTGAGTCATTTATTTTAGATCTTTTAGTATTTATGTTGTAAATGGGATTCGTTTGATCTAAAATATAGAGGCCATTAATCAATTGTGTCGAAACATAGAAAACATTATTGAGATAAAAGGAACAACAATTATTCTTAATAATTATCTCAAAACCAATTTTGTCTAAACAAGAAATTGAAATAATGTTTTTAGTCAAACTGGGCACAAAATAACAATCCTCTAAACATAAATCAAGTCCACTAGGCAAAGATAAAGTATATGTTCCCACAGCTAATGCAGCAACTTTTGCTCCATTTCCAACTCGCAGGTCCACATCTCCTCTAGCCAAAGTCCTACTCCTTTGTAGTCCCTGTACAGAAGTACAAATATGAGAACCACAACCAGTATCTAATACCCAAGAAGTAGTAGTTGATAAATTAATATCAATAACATAAATACCTGAAGCAGACGTTCCACTTGCTTTAGCTTTCTTGACTTCCTCAAGATAGATAGGGCAGTTCCTTTTCCAATGTCCAGTCACACCACAATGAAAGCAGTTTCCTTCCTTAGACACCCCACCTTTAGGTTTCAGTGCAGCCTTTCCTTTTCCAAGCTTAGGCTTACCTTTGCCCTTGGGCTTTGTTTGAACTTTGGCCTTTCCCTTGCCCTTGTTATTACGGACCATCAGTATGGGCTTGGGTCCAACCTTTTTCATGTTGCCTTCAGCAGTTCGTAACATACTGAACAACTGTGGCAGAGTCTTGTCAATTTCATTCATGTTGAAATTGAGGACAAATTGGCTGTAGCTATCCGGCAATGATTGTAGAATAACATCAGTGGCCAACTCTTGGCTCAATGGAAACCCAAGCTTAGACAGGCTTTCAATATAGCCAATCATCTTAAGGACATGAGGTCCTACTGGGCTTCCTTCAACCAACTTACATTGGATTAGGGCCTTAGAGATATCGAACCTCTCTTGCCGTGCTTGCCCCTGATAAAGTTCTTTCAGGTGCCCGATCATATCATAAGCAACCATGTCCTCATGTTGCTTCTGAAGCTCAGGATTTATAGTGGCAAGCATAAGACATCTAACATCTACCATGTCATCGAGATACTTCTTGTAAGCATCTTTATCAGTCCTCGAGGCATTAGCGGGTGGTTCATTAGGAAGTGGTTGTTCAATGACATATAATTTCCGTTCTTGTTTGAGGACAATCCTCAAGTTATGGAACCAGTCAAGAAAATTCAAACCATTCAATTTGTCCTTCTCAAGGACCGATCGTAATGAGAGTGTGCTAGTGTTTGTAGCCATAATATATCTACAACAATTAAATATGCGTGTGAGTAAATTTACCAATTTTATATCAATCATTAAAAAGACTTTATTAAATGATGTTCCCACTATTTTATTTCAAAATTAATAAACCTCATATATTAATTTCGGAAAAACTTTCTCAAAAGTATTTCTAGTGGGTTAAGGATCCATATTTCACCTCCTCTTAAGTCAACTTTGGCTTTACTCTTAAGACTATGGTTATTTAGGTAAGCAACATTTGCTAATTACATCATATGTAACTCCTAATATATGGTGAACAACTCTTGTTCTAATCATCTTATGATTTATCCAATTTACTGGCCTCTAGGTTTCTAATCCTATTAGAGTAACCTAGTTAAGTCATTAACCAATTTTTAACCAGCGAATATCACTTGTTTATTCTTCGCGTTTAACCAAGATAAATACTAGTACTTCACTTTGGCAGAACCTACATAGTATTGATCGAGGCCTTAACGAGGGCAAAATTGGAAGGCCATGTTGACTTAATATTTTAATAGAGGGATTTTATTAAGGTTGTTCCATCTCGCCAATTATGGTCTACTTTAGTCCATTTAGTCTTTTAATTGATCTCATCAATTAATGGGGTTTATTATTATAAAATTTTAATATATAAAAATTGGCATGCTTTAGACATCCATAGCATCTCATACATGAATAAATAAAGCAATAAATAAATGCAATAGTTATAGCCCATAAACTAAGGTGATTCAACCCAAGCCAATGGGAGAACCAAAAGGAAACCTAAAGGTGTAAGCCGTTTCACAAGCTATCAATCCACAATAGACGTCCCAACTTCCTTCTCGTCTAGCCCACAGCAACTCTTTCAAATTACAATATGCAGAAACTCGTTTTACATACGAGGGAGTAAGATGAGAAGAGAAATACAAGAGAATAGTAGTAAGGCACGATACGCAGGCCGTATTTATATATATAAAATTACAACCTTTTATCAAATGGGTCATCGGGCTATAACTATGCATTTTCAAACACCGTGCATGTTAAAAATAGCATACATAATTCAACGCTTTTGCTAAGGTGAACTATAAAATATCCTTTCAGCCTTTTGTGGCCCATCAAGTTTATAAATTTCTTTTATTAACAAAACATACTGTAATAAAAAGATGGGGTCTGAGGCGGTCGGAGGAAGCAGAGCCCCCGCGGTACGAACCGCATACCCCAGTCATTTGGAACAATAACCCCTATTCCAACACCTACAATCCAGGATGGAAGCAGCATCCGAACTTTAGTTGGAATAATCAAGGTGTGGGAAATTTTAACAATACTGCAAGACAGAATGCCAACAGTGCACTTCCTGGTTATAATCATCCTATGCCGAGGCAAAATGCTCAACAAGATCAGGCATCAGCATCACCATAATCTATTGAAGACTTGCTGAAAGAATATATAGACAAGAATGATGCTGTAATTCAGAGTAAAGCTCCATCCCTCCAAGCTCTTGAGAATCAAGTGTGGCAGATAGCAAATGCATTGAATTCGAGGCCACAAGGAGCTTTGCCAAGTGATACTGAGAATTCGAGATCACAAGGGAAAGAGTAGTGCAAGACCATCACTATCAGAAGTGGAACTCAGTTGAATAACATTGTTCAAGATTCCACGGCAAGAGAGGATCACTCGAATAATAACCATGTAAAGATCCCAGAGCCATCTGAAAAGCACATTGTACCTGAAAAGGGTAAGCAACAGAATGTTGCAGCAGAATTAGATTGTGTTTCCAACAAGAATGCCATAGTAAAATAATATCAGCAACCTGAAAGAACACCACCGCTGCCTTTTCCTCACCGATTCCATAATTCTAAGTAGGATGTTCAGTTCAAAATATTTTTAGATGTCTTGAAACAACTCCACATCAACATACCGCTAGTAGAAGCTTTGGAGCAAATGGCCAATTACGTGAAATTTATGAAGGATATACTGTCAAAGAAGCACAGATTGGGAGAATTTGAAATTGTTGTTATCACTGAATGGTGCACAACAATGTTGATGAATAAATTACCTCCAAAGTTGAAGGACCTAGGGAGTTTCACTATCCCATGTTTAATTGGAAATTATTATGTTGGTAAGGAGTTATGTGATTTAGGAGTAAATATATATCTAATGCCTATGTCTATTTTCAGGAAGCTGGGAATTGGGAAAGCAAGACCTACTACGGTTACGTTGCAACTGGCTGATTGATCCTACGCCCATCCGAAAGGTAAAATTGAAGACGTGCTGGTAAGAATAGGTAAATTTATCTTTCCTACGGATTTCCTTATTTTAGAATTTGAAGCTGACCAAAATGTGGCAATTATTCTTGGAAGACCTTTCTTTGCTACAGGAAAAACTTTAATTAATATGTAGAAAGGTGAACTAACCATGAGAATGAATGATCAACAAATCATGTTTAATGTATTTAACGCCCTGAAATTTGCTGAAGAAAATGAAGAATGTCGTGACATTGGATTGATAGAAACAACAGTGGAGGAAGAGTTTATAAGATTACAACAATTCTATGAGTGATGAAGATTCATTTGAGCGGAGACCCTTGTGCACTTTGCTGGAGAAAAATATACCTTTCAATTTTGATGAACAATGCTTGGTAGCTCATGTATATCCGTATGGAGCTGTTGATGTCAAGGACATGAAAACAGGGGACACATTTAAAGTTAATGGACAACGCTTGAAGCACTATTGGGGTGCTCATGTAAAGCGAGACAAACAGTCTATTGAAATTTAAGATGTTTAAATTCAACATCTTGAAATTTATTTTTATTTTTATTTTATTTTGTCGATTTAAATTTCTCTTAGTTATTTTGTAACAGCCCGATTTTTGGGCTAGTCGGAACAGTGGTCTCGGAACCACTAATCTGAGGTTGAGGAATATTATTTTAGTACTATATTATGTGTTATGGTGTTAATATATGGCTATATGGAAATTTTGGTGCTTTAATTTTAGCAATAGCATGCTTAATTGTGAAAAAGGACTAAATCGCATAAGATGCGAAAGTTCTATTTTATAAGGTAGGGGTACCTAATAGCTATAGAATGTAAATTAGAGGTCTTTAAAGTGCAAATAGGCCATTTTGGAGTGTGATGGCCGGCCATGTGGTATGGGAGACAAGAGCATTTAATGCTTAGTCAAAATTAGGTGAGAAAAGATGAATAAAATATGACAAAAAGAAAAACTAACATATTTCACTATTCACTCATCTCTTTCCATCGAAAATTGAAGAAGAAATAGAGCTCTTAGGGTTCAAACTTTCAGCCACTCAATTCATATTCAAGTAAGTGATTTAGGTGGTTTCAATTGATGATTTTTTTTGTTTTTGGAGCCCCCAAAGCTTAAGCTAGCTAATGAGAGGACTAATTTGAGATATGATTGAAAGTCTAGGGACTTGCCATGAGAGTATTTATGATGTTAGCTGAGTTTTTATGGAAGAAAAAGAATGTTAAGGAGATGAGAAACAACTTTTGTGAAAGGTGTTAGCATGAAAACACCTATTTATGACTTGAATGCGAAGATTGAAATTGTGTCATTAATGCATGAAATAGTTAGGATTGTGAGTAGTTGTAAGAGGAATAAATGTTTAGCTAGGCTTGTCTATTGAGAAAATGTGATGAAAAATGATTTACGAGCCTAGGGGCAAAATCGTAATTTTGCCAATGTATAAGGGCAAAATGGTCATTTTTGCCCAAGTGTAGAATTTGATGTATTATGATCATAGAATGATCTAAATGAATGAATTTCATTGTTATAGATCAAGAAGAGCGTGGAGTCAACCTTGACCGTGGGAAAGGCAAGGTGATTGAGTAAATCGCTAGTTAACACATTTTGCATCGAGGTAAGTTTATGTGTAAACAATACAATCTTATTTATATATATTGTGCTGCTAATTGGGGTATGACATGGTCGAGAACATATGTGATTTAAGTGGATTGAATGTGGTAGTCATTGAATAATTATTGTTTAATTACGATGGGCTTTGTGCGATACCATCGTCTATTTATCTTTTGGTGGGCTAAGTGCGATACCACCTTATTGTTTAATTACGATGGGCTTTGTGCGATACCATTGTCTATTTATCTTTTGGTGGGATAAGTGCGATACCACCTTATTGTTTAATTACGATGGGCTTTGTGCGATACCATCGTCTATTTATCTTTTGGTGGGCTAAGTGCGATACCACCTTATTGTTTAATTACAATGGGCTTTGTGCGATACCATCGTCTACTTATCATCCGGTGGGCTATGTGCGATACCACCGTAACCAACCTTTTTGGTGGGCTAAGTGCGTTACCACCCTAATAAAGATTAATGGTGGGTTAAGTGCGGAACCATCAAGTAAATTGACTCTTTGTAAATGACTAAGAGATTGTGATGCTAAGTGCAGGGGAACCTGTTAATGAATGTATGCATTATACTAGTGATATGGTTGGAATGTGTGAATGGAGGAAATGAGTAAGCATGATCATGAATGTAGATTGTTTCTTGCTTAGTATGTGAAGCTATGTAATTGTTGAATACATGTTAAAATGTTATATTGTTTACATGTAAACTTACTAAGCTTAAAGCTTACTCCCCTTTCTTTCCCTTGTCTTATAGAGTTTAAGAGCTGAGCCGAGATTTGCCGAAAACCAGGAGACCGCCCGCACTATCTACTCACTTCGGTATATTTAGACTTAGTGATTTTGTGTATGGCATGTATAAGGGCTAGACTAGTTAGATTATTTTGTTATTTTGGCCATAGGTGTATTGGCTCTTGTTAAGATAATTATTTTGTAAATTTACCATGGTTGTTGGCTATTTTATTTTATAAAAAGATGTAGTTACCCATGTGTGATTGCACTCCAATATGAGTTGATTATGGATGTGTTGTGTAATAGCCCGATTTAGGGGCTAGTCGGAACAGTGATCTCAGAATCACTAATTCAAGGTTAGGGAAAATTATTTTCATGTTATGTTATGTGTCATAACATGTTTATAAGGATGCATGAAAATTTTGGTGCCTTAATTTTAGCGATTTCTAGCTTAATTGCGAAAAAGGACTAAATCGCATAAAGTGCAAAAGTTCCATTTTATTTGCTAAAGGTTCCAAGTAGCTATGGATTATAAATTGGAGGTCCCAAATGTGCAATTTGGCCTTGTTAAGTGAGTTGGTCGGTCAAGGATAGCTAAGGGGACAAGAGCATTAAATGTGGTCATGTTAGGTGATTAAAAAGAAATAAAATAAGATGAAATAAGCAAAAAGCTATCATCTTTTTATTTCTTCTCTTCTTCCACCAAAAATATCAGCCATGGGAGGGGTTTGAAAGCTTAAAATTTCAGCAAGCTTTACTCCATTCAAGTAAGTCCATTTGATGCTTATTTTTTATGAAAATTGTACTTTTGGAGTCCCCAAAGCTTAAGCTTTCTAAAGAGGGGACTAGTTTGCAATATGGTTGAAAGTCTAAGGACTTGCCATGATAGAGTTCATGTTTTTTGATGAGTTTTTATGAAATAAAATGAATGATAGGATGCTGATAAACAACTTTTGTGAAAGGTGTTGTTGTGAAAACACCTAATTGGGACTAAAATACAAAAGTTGTAATTTGTTCATTAAGGCTTGAAATAGATGGAATTGTGGATAGTTGTAAGAGTATTAAATGTTCATCTAGGCTTGTTTAACAAGAAAATGTGATGAAAATTTATTTACGAGCCTAGGGGCAAAATCGTAATTTTGCCAAAGTGTAGGGGCAAAATAGTCATTTTTGCCTAAAGTGTAGATTATAATGTTTTATGATTTATAAGTGATTAAATCAGTAAATTCCATTGTTCTAGATCAAAGAAAACAAGTTTCAGACCTAGAACGGGTGAAAAGATAAATATGGGCAAAAAGTCCCTTTCGGCCCTTTTGACATCGAGGTAAGTTCATGTGCGATTGTTGCAACTATGTACGAGTTAATTTAATATTCCAATTTTGTATGGAATGTAGATTTACTCTATGAATGTATGAAATGTCTTTGATGAGATGTCAAGAGAATTGGATCTAAGAGTAATGGGAAATGTATATAGAATGATATGATGATGGTTAAAGTCTCGAGTAAGACCATATTGGAATATGGCCTCGGTGTAAGAGTTCGTATAAGACCATGTCAAGGACATGGCATCGATATGTTAATATGTGTAAGACCCTATTGGGGTATGATGTCAATGAGAACTATGTGTATGCGACTCAAGAGAGTTATTTAACAATTTGAATGATTTAACGAATATGTTCAATGTATGTGGTTGTACCACGAGAAGTACAAGTAAGTGTTAGAACTGAATTGAGATGAATTCAATATATGATGAACCTCTAGTGGGATATGTGTTATTAATGCACCTTAGTTACATGAGATAGATTTATTGATGCACTGTGTGAATGCGAACGAGTATCGTAGAAAGTTAAGTAAGAATAGAAGTATGTGAGGATGTTCTCAGATGAACATTAGAAATAGAGATATACTTGTGGATTACTATCCATGAATGTAAAATAACGGTGAGCTATGTGCGATATCACCTTATTGATGGTAGTGATGGGCTGTGTGCGATACCATCAATTATATTAATATCGGTGGGCTACGTGCGTTACCACCTGATAAATTAGTAATCGATGTGCTGTGTGCGATACCATCAATTATATTAATATCGGTGGGCTATGTGTGTTACCACCTGATAAATTAGTAATCGATGGGTTGTGTGTGATACCATCAATTATATTAATATCGGTGGGCTCTGTGTGTTACCACCCGATAAATTAGTAATCGATGGGCTGTGTTCGATACCATCAATTATATTAATATCGGTGGGCTATGTGCGTTACCACCTGATAAATTAGTAATCGATGGGCTGTGTGCAATACCATCGCTTATAAATGATTGGTGGGCTAAGTGCGAAACCACCGTAAGTATAAACGATTGGTGTGTTAAGTGCAAAACCCCCGAGAGATTTGTAGTATGAATGGCTTATTGAAAATGTTTGATATGTTATTTTATGTGATCACGTGGTGATCAGTGCAGGAATGTATTCTATTTAACACGAGCAGTTGGCTTGTGGAATGGTAAGGATGTGGTAAGAGATAGAACGAGTAAGCTTCAAGAATGGTTGAGTAAGTTACCATGTATTAATGTGAGAAACTCAGTACAATACCTTATGGTTATGTATATTCAAAGAATATCGGTATTTATCAGTTTATGCAGATGAACTTACTAAGCATTATTACTTACCCCTTTACTTTTCTCATCTCTTATAGGTTATTTTAACTAGTTCTGGTTGGAGGCCACCGGAGATGTTTTCACACTATCGAGTAGACTCCTGGTATGGTGTTTCAAGTTCTATTGAGTCATGGCATGTATCGGGATTCTTTTAAAGTTGATTAAGTTCTAATTGTTGTAGCCAAAATTGTGTTGGCCTAAGAGAATTTATAGTTTGGTTATGTATAGCCATAGATGATGGCTTAAGTTGTTTGTAATTGTATTGGGAATAGTTCTCCCTAGTGTATGGGATGAAGACTTTATCTCTTTAATGATTAAATGTCTTTAATTCATGTGGTATCATTGATGATTTGAGAATGTTTTGAAATAGCATAAGAATGTATGCAATTGAGAGTGGTAAAAGGCTTGGAAGATAGCCTCTAAGTGCCCACACGGACAGACACACGAGCGGGTGTCTAGGCCGTGCGTATCCTGCACCTTTGTTCCATAAGTCAGGATAGGCCATCGGCTAATCCCACGGCCGTATGTTGAAGCCGTGCAAGACACACGGTTAGAAAATGGGTGTGTGCCCAGGCCGTGTAATGCAAGTCAGTATGTCAAGGTTTTGCACACGGGCTAGGGCCACGGGCGTGCCATGGCCGTGTGTTATAAGTCAGTATGTCAAGGTTTTGCACACGGTCTAGGCCCACGGGCGTGGCAAGGCCGTGTGTAATTAGTCAGTGTCGACCACGGGTGGAAGACACGGGCATGGCTTAGGGGTACACGGGCGTGTCCTAAAACCTACACGGGCGTGTGGCCCCTGTTTTGAAGAAAGGTTTCCAATTGATTTTCGAAAGTTCCAGATTTGTGTTTAAGGCCTCATAGGCCCATGATATGTATGTTTTGGCTAAGAAAGAGAAGTTTTTAATTCGGAACAAAATTTTACAGCCCGTAAGTACATGTTTAGGTAAGTTTAAGCATAGTAATGTCTCGTATCCGGTCTTAGCCTCGGACTCGGGTATGGGGTGTTACATTTAGTGGTATCAGAGCTATGGTTTAGTCGGTTCTAGGACTAACCTAGCGTGAGTAAGAGTCTAGTTATACATGCCATATGTGGACCGTGATAGTGTGATGTCTCCCGGCTCTAACAAAATTGTTTTGTTAAGACAGAGATGATTTCCAACCGAGCTAATTTCAGTAAGTTTGTATGATTTCTAAGCTTTATGATTAATATCATTGAATTGCTTAGTATGATGTAGAATATATCTTAATTCCATGAGATTTCTGATGCTATGTTAAACAAAGAAATCAATAAGATTAAGCATGAGAAAGCCCCGATTGAAGTTGAATAGCTTAGGATACTCGATCTATCACATGAAATGAGAAAGTCCGTATAAGACCAAGCCGAGGCATGGCATCGGCAATCAAACAAGTTATCATGTAAGTCCAGGACAAGTCCTGGCATTGAAGACTTATTATGAGATGAAGACCCATATAAGCCCAAGCCAAGGCATGGCATTAGTGAGTCTCCAAGCAAAGATGTCATGTAAGTCCAAGATAAGTCTTGGCATTGAAAAGCTATCAAGAGATAGAGATCCCATGTAAGTCCAAGCCAAGGCATGGCATTGGTGAGTAACAAGGAAGATTTCATGTAAGTCCAAGCCAAGGCTCGGCGTTGACAAGTATATATACCAAGTAAGACCAAGTCAAGACATGGCAATGGTAAATTCCCAAGGGAATTCATAAGGAAGACATCGTGTAAGTCCATGTCAAGACATGGCATCAATACCAAGTTGAGAGATCCCATGTAAGACCATATCTGGGATATGGCTTTGGCATCGAGATAAATGTGAGATGAGATTTAGTATCCTCAGTCATTCATAGTAAATCATCGGGCAAATGAGTAAAGATTAAATGAGATAGCAAGAAAGTTAATTTAGTAAAGTTGATATCACGTCATACTTGTTAAAGCTGACTAAGAAGTATTATTCATGTTATGAATGCTGATATTGAGATTATGTTTACCATAGCAAATTATACTGATCTATGTGATCAAGTGTTACAGTTATCTTGTTTACTTTACAAGCATGAGACTAGTAAGTACCATGATGTATGTGAGAATCAGTAAGAGTAAGTAAGCATTTGAGATTTGTGATATCATTGTTTATGATAAATATGTTCACATGGTTAAGTCCCACGTGTGACTGTTAAAGTAGAGAATGTATAATGTTTTATTTCGTGGCTCTGTATGAAACCACACGTATTATGATGTGAGAGTTAGACAGGGAAGTTTGACTAAGTAGGATGCAGGAGATTAGTACGGTCGTTCAATGATAAAATGATAAATAAGACCATGGTTGGACCATGGCAGTATATATGATCCCGTATAAGACCATATCTGGGATATGGAATCGGCATCAAATAGTGTGTAACATCCCGAAATTGGGCCTAGTAGAATTGGGCCCAATGGGCCTTGAGCGTAGAAGCGTTTTAAAATTTTGAGAACAAGAGAACGTCATTATTTCAAGTTGGACTTATTAAGAAGATAATTTTGGAAGGTTACGAGGTTTCTATGAAGTTTCGGGTTCAAGTTGGGCCTTAGTAAAATTTTGTGTTTAAGCCTATTAAGGAGAGATAGTAAGTGGCATCAAGGCTTATGGAAATAAAAGAGTAAATTGCTAGCATAAATGAGCAATTAGTAAAAGGGTTATGGCGCCACATGTAGTACCTTGAGAGAAGAGGTTCGAATCACTTTGTGTGCAAATTCTGACTTATATTTTTGCACCCTTTCCTTAAGTGTCGGCCAAGAGGCATTCATGGCAAGGTTGACTTCATTATTTTGGGAAGGTGGCTATATGAATAAGGCAAGGTTGAAGTTGGGGAAAGGAATCAAGGGAAATAGGAAAGAAAGGGGGACATGAGGCTTATTTCGTGGGTGATGTTTTGGAAAGCTTGGGTGGCCAAACTCTTATCCTAGGGGGGATGCATGTGGATGGTTTTGGGGAGAATAGGTAGCTGAATTTTTAGTTGGCATTTGGTAAAGACTTAGTAGTG
This sequence comes from Gossypium sturtianum, assembly GCA_025698515.1. NCBI lineage: Eukaryota > Viridiplantae > Streptophyta > Magnoliopsida > Malvales > Malvaceae > Gossypium > Gossypium sturtianum. The sequence continues at coordinate 58,911,523 of CM046952.1, forward strand.
TTTTGGCAAAAATCCCATTTGCAACTTTGTGTCATTTTCTCCCAAATTGATACTCTCTTTGCCGAAATCTTCTAGCACAATAGTGCATTTTTTCTTCTCTTTGGATTGGTCACATATTCATATTTTGTCCATCTTCCTTGATAGCCAAAACTTCAAGTTGATATTAAACAAATTCTTCTTCTTTCTTCTTGATTGTCGAAACTCTAAAGCCATTAGTTAGTACTTTTCTTTCTTTGTTTTGTCGAAACCACTTAGCCTAATTGATCATCTTCTCCATCTTCCAAGTTGGGTTTTCCTTTCTTGATTAAACTGGGTAAGTGTTTTCATTCAAATCTTTTCATTCTTTTTCTCTTTAGCCGAATGAGAGTCCCTCATTATTTGGTTGTTTCATCTTGATTCAAAAACTGAAATGGTGTTCTCCCTTACTCCCTCACATCTTGATAATCTTTTATTTGTAGTATTCTAGTGGATTGGCCGAATACCACATCATTGCCTAATCATCTCAAGTCATAAGTCAATTGGTGGGAATTGGGATTATCATCGATTAAGGTAAGGAGTCTTTTCATAGTCCATTCGGTATCACTACTCGGTTATTGTGTTAATCGGATCAAAGTTTCGACTAATCGATTATGTTTTAGGGACGAAACCACTCGACATGTTCTACCTTCAGACATAGTGGTAAGTGATTCAAGTTTAAGTGATACGAATTCTTTTGGAAATCCAAGGCTAACTTTTGGTTGGTATTGTTCTAGGTCATCGACGAGTGGTTCTTTAGGAAATCAAAATCAGGTGTGTAATCCCGTACCTTCCTTATACGTATCTGAAATGGTGTGTAATCTCACACTTCTCTAAAAGTTTGTATGAAATATTCTGTGAGTCGGTCGAAATACCGAAGAAAACCGAAATCCGGCATCCGTGATCACTCGGGCGTGCGTATGATCGTAGTGGTAATCGTATGTTGTAATAAAACAGTTTTGGTCAGAAACAGTGACGTGTATTTGAAAAATCACGAAAAATAGGAGAAAAGGAATTACAAAGTGAATAAGATATCGAATCAAATCTTATTGTGTCTATTTTGATAAGGAAGAAACGGAGAAGGAAAAGGAATTCTATATTCTGAGATATCTTAATTTTAGTGAGACTGGTTCTGAATGACTTCGTGGTTCCCTGATCTGTCTTGGAAAAATGGTATAAAATTGTACAAAGTGAATTATGAGTTATAGTTTACATGTAAAGATTCCTTAGTGAGTATATTTTAAATAGAAACAACTGGGAGAAACATATGAAAACTGTACGGTGAGAAATTTGAATTCTGGGTAAGAGAGGTCAGAATCGTTGGTCAGTGAAACAAGGGAATCTTTAAGGAATAAACTGTACTAAATGGCTAAGTCAAAAATTCTGGAAATATTATAGTAAGAAGATGTATGAGTCTAGTCTCAAGGAAAATTTATGGAGTTAGATTTCGAGATTCCTAACTCAAGTTATAGTCAATTTAGTTAGTACGACGCAGATGGACAGTTTCGATTTTTTTTATGCTCCACATTAGTAGTAAAGTCTAGGTTGCGAAATTTCCAAAATACCCTTAGGTTGCAAAATTACCGAATTACCCTTAGTGGGTAAATTATCGAAATTACGAAAATGCCCCTAAAGGGCCGAATTACGAAATTGTTTAATGGGCCAATCTGATATTTTGATAAATGGGCCAATCTGATATTTTGATAAATGGGCCAATTTGATATTTTGATAAATGGGCCAATCTGATATTCTAATAAATGGGCCGATCTGATATTTTGATAAATGGGCCAATCTGATATTTTGATAAATGGGCCAAACTGATATTTTGATAAATGGGCTAATCTGATATTTTGATAAATGGGCCAATCTGATATTTTGATAAATGGGCCAATCTGATATTTTGATAAATGGGCCAATCTGATATTCTGATAAATGGGCCGATCTGATATTTTGCTAAGTGGGCCAATCTGATATTTTGCTAAATGGGCCAAATTTGATATTTTGCTTAATGGGCCTTTTTGATTAATTGAGATCATGGGCCATAATTTTTTAATAAATATCCGAATAAATTACTGTTGATATATTGTGATTTTGTTATGCATTATATACATGATTTGCATGGGATGGGATAATGATGAAGAGAAGTTCTAGTAGCTCTGCTACATAAATCTGGTGACTCTGTCCCAAATCTAAAAAATGGCAATGCCATGTAAATTCTGTTAATCTGGTGGCTTGTCCACAAATTTGATATAATCGGCTTAATGCCTACGTTTGGTGTGTTGGCGGGGTGGGTGACTAAAGCTCCCCACAGGTGTGTTGGTTGGTACGGGTGGTGTGTAGCGGATGGAAAACTAGGTTTGGTTTGGGAATTGCATATCATATGCATATTATATTTGATACATTATTGCTGTTGTAAATGGGCTTAGGCCCAAAATATTGCCAATTGGGTTCCGGCCCAATGAATAACGGTAAGGGGATTTAACACTGAGTTCTTGTAACTCACCCCCCTTTCTCTTAACCCATGTAGGTAATGCTTGATGATATGGACTTGGGCTATGGATGACTCGAGGGAGGCCATACTTCGGAAATGGTTTATTTGGACTTTAGACTTCTTTCTCGTTTATTTTATTACTTTACTATTTTGGGTTAAATATTGTAATAAGGCCTCTGAACTATTTTTATTTTTGCTTTTTGGTTGGGATGTTTTTATTATTTTTCTTAAATTGTTTAAAAAGGGGAATTTTCTAAAAACTTAAACAATGGTTTCCAAAATCGATTAACAAATGGTTTTCAAAATAAACTTTTACAAACATTTTTAACACAGATATTTTCTCTCGAACTATCAAGCAACCTCTCAAAATACTTGTATTTTATCTACGTTTCTGCAACGTTTTCAAAATGCTTCTGCAACTCTATTTATAAACGTCACATTTTCGTAAATTGTTTAATTCAAATATGCTTCCGCAAACGAAAAGGTTTTTAAAGATTTTTATGTTTTCAAGTAGTTAACAATTGCTTAAGTGTTTTTTTGGTTTTAACAAAGAGGCTGTATTTCTCAAGCAAGTTTTTAATAATCGTAAAGATGGTTTTTACTTCCATGTGACACACTGATTCGGGCCTAACTTCTAGGCGGTTTGGGGTGTTACATTTATGGTATCGAGCCCATTGCAAAACTCGGCCGTGGTTTGGGTTCAAAAGCGTTTTCCAAAGCTATTTAGAATTTTGATTTATAAATATATGTTCTAAAGGAAGTATGGCACCACGAGTATCCGGCACCAAGTCAAGTAAGTATTTGTTTTCATTTTATGATTATTGTGTTATTACTGTGGTACGAAAATTCTATGAAATAGAAATACTCTAGAACATTAAGCTATAGGAGCTAAAACTATAGAGATTGAGACTTTAGGATGCGTTGTGCGAAAACAACTTTACTTCTTGTACTCCATAAAACATTGTTTAATAAACACTGAAATAGCATAATGATTCATAATACTCTTAATCAGATTAAATCGACTTAGTGAACATGAACGCTAGAAGATGTGTACACGGTAGACGTGGACGTGCTAGAGGCCGAAGTGCTAGGACTAGATCTTCAAAGATCGGGCGTTTGCACGAAAGGAGGAGTTGGCATCGCCATGGTGAGACAGATCTCATGATCGAGTCAAGGTTAATGAGCTGACTCAGATAGTTAAGGAGGTATTGGAAGAGGTTAAAGGAATCGGTGAAGCACTTCGAGTTGGGTCTGTGAGCTGTAAGAAGAAATTAGATCGCGGTTCTTTTAGGTCGCAGTCTCGTTCCGTAAAGCATGTCAAGGCATGACCAAAATTTCCGGCTTCTGATTATTGCGGAAGGTGTCATCCGGGAGAATGCCGGAGGAGGTCAGGAGCATGCTTGAGATGCGGGTCTAAGGAGCATAAGGCTCAGGATTGTTTCATCACCATCAAGTCAGGTATTTTTTGGTTGGACGTGATGATTGAATGTAGAAAATTCTAAGTATAAATGGTAGATAACTGTTTGCTTCTGTGGTTAGAAGTTTGGTTGTGTGAAAGAGGATTCAAGATTATGTTAAAGGTACATTAGTGTTATTAAGATCAGAGTGCGCAACGAAAGCTTAGTGGTGTGATTTGAGCGATGCGTTTAGTAGTTGGTTGGAAATTTCGAGGACAAAATTTCTTTAAGGAGGGTAGAATTGTAATATTTCGAAATTGGGCCTAGTAGAATTGGGCCCAATAGGCCTTGAGCGTAAAAGTGTTTTAAAATTTTGAGAACAAGAGAACGTCATTATTTCAAGTTCGACTTATTAAGAAGGTAATTTTGGAAAGTTACGAGGTTTCTATGAAGTTCCGGGTTCAAGTTGGGACTTAGTAAAATTTTGTGTTTAAGCCTATTAAGGAGAGATAGTAAGTGGCATCAAGGCTTATGGAAATAAAAGAGTAAATTGCTAGCATAAATGAGCAGTTGGTAAAAGGGTTATGGCGCCACATGTAGTACCTTGAGGGAAGAGGTTCGAATCACTTTGTGTGCAAATTCTGACTTATATTTTTGCACCCTTTCCTTAAGTGTCGGCCAAGAGGCATTCATGGCAAGGTTGACTTCATTATTTTGGGAAGGTGGCTATATGAATAAGGCAAGGTTGAAGTTGGGGAAAGGAATCAAGGGAAATAGGAAAGAAAGGGGGACATGAGGCTTATTTCATGGGTGATGTTTTGGAAAGCTTGGGTGGCCAAACTCTTATCCTAGGGGGGATGTATGTGGACGGTTTTGGGGAGAATAGGTAGCTGAATTTTTAGTTGGCATTTGGTAAAGACTTAGTAGTGTTTTGGCAAAAATCCCATTTGCAACTTTGTGTCATTTTCTCCCAAATTGCTACTCCCTTTGCCGAAATCTTCTAGCACAATAGTTCATTTTTTCTTCTCTTTGGATTGGTCACATATTCATCTTTTGTCCATCTTCCTTGATAGCTGAAACTTCAAGTTGATATTAAACAAATTCTTCTTCTTTCTTCTTGATTGTCGAAACTCTAAAGCCATTAGTGAGTACTTTTCTTTCTTTGTTTTGTCGAAACCACCTAGCCTAATTGATCATCTTCTCCATCTTCCAAGTTAGGTTTTTATTTCTTGTTTAAACTGGGTAAGTGTTTTTATTCAAATCTTTTCATTCTTTTTATCTTTAGCCGAATAAGAGTCCCTCATTATTTGGTTGTTTCATCTTGATTCTAAAACCGAAATGGTGTTCTCCCTTACTCCCTCACATCTTGATAATCTTTTATTTGTAGTATTCTAGTGGATTGGCCGAATACCACATCATTGCCTAATCATCTCAAGTCATAAGTCAATTGGTGGGAATTGGGATTATCATCGATTAAGGTAAGGAGTCTTTTCATAGTCCATTCGATATCACTACTCAGTTATTGTGTTAATCGGATCGAAGTTTTGACTAATCGATTATGTTTTAGGGACGAAACCACTCGACATGTTCTACCTTCGGACATAGTGGTAAGTGATTCAAGTTTAAGTGATACGAAATCTTTTGGAAATCCAAGGCTAACTTTTGGTTGGTATTGTTCTAGGTCATCGACGAGTGGTTCTTTAGGAAATCAAAATCAGGTGTGTAATCCCGTACCTTCCGTATACGTATCTGAAATGGTGTGTAATCTCACACTTCTCTGAAAGTTTGTATGAAATATTCTGTGCATCGGTTGAAATACCGAAGAAAACCGAAATCTGGCATCCGTGATCACTCGGGCGTGCGTATGATCGTAGTGGTAATCGTATGTTGTAATAAAACAATTTCAGTCAGAAACAGTGATGTGTATTTGAAAAATCACGAAAAATAGGAGAAAAGGAATTACAAAGTGTATAAGATATCGAATCAAATCTTACTATGTCTATTTTAATAAGGAAGAAACGGAGAAGGAAAAGGAATTCTATATTCTGAGATATCCTAATTTTAGTGAGACTGGTTCTGAATGACTTCATGGTTCCCTGATCTGTCTTGGAAAAATGGTATAAAATTGTACAAAGTGAATTATGAGTTATAGTTTATATGTACAGATTCCTTAGTGAGTCTATCTTCAACAAAAACAACTGGGAGCAACATATGAAAACTGTACGGTGAGATATTTAAATTCTGGGTAAGAGAGGTCAGAATCGTTGGTCAGTGAAACAAGGGAATCTTTAAGGAATAAACTGTACTAAATGGCTAAGTCAAAAATTCTGGAAATATTATAGTAAGAATATGTATGAGTCTAGTTTCAAGGAAAATTTACGGAGTTAGATTTTGAGATTCCTAACTCAAGTTATAGTCAATTTAATTAGTACGACGCAAATGGACAGTTTCAATTTTTTTTATGCTCCACATTAATAGTTAAGTCTAGGTTGCGAAATTTCCAAAATACCCTTAGGTTGCAAAATTACCGAATTACCCTTAGTGAGTAAATTATCAAAATTACAAAAATGCCCCTAAAGGGCCGAATTAAGAAATTGTTTAATGGGCCAATCTGATATTTTGATAAATGGGCCAATCTGATATTCTGATAAATGGGCCGATCTAATATTCTGATAAATGGGCCGATCTGATATTTTGCTAAGTGGGCCAATCTGATATTTTGCTAAATGGGCCAAATTTGATATTTTGCTTAATGGGCCTTTTTGATTAATTGAGATCATGGGCCATAATTTTGCAATAAATATCCGAATAAATTACTGTTGATATATTGTGATTTTGTTATGCATTATATACATGATTTGCATGGGATGGGATAATGATGAAGAGAAGTTCTGATAGCTCTACTACATAAATCTGGTGACTCTGTCCCAAATCTAAAAAATGGCAATGCCATGTAAATTCTGTTAATCTGGTGGCTTGTCCACAAATTTGATATAATCGGCTTAATGCCTACGTTTGGTGTGTTGGCGGGGTGGGTGACTAAAGCTCCCCACAGGTGTGTTGGTTGGTATGGGTGGTGTGTAGCGGATGGAAAACTAGGTTTGGTTTGGGAATTGCATATCATATGCATATTATATTTGATACATTATTACTGTTGTAAATGGGCTTAGGCCCAAAATATTGCTAATTGGGTTCCGCCCAATGAATAACTGATGAGGATTTCACACTCGAGTTCTTGTAACTCACCCCCCTTTCTCTTAGCCCTTGTAGGTAATGCTTGATGATATGGACTTGAGCTATGGATGACTCGAGGGAGGCCATACTTCGGAAATGGTTTATTTGGACTTTAGACTTCTTTCTCGTTTTTTTTATTACTTTACTATTTTGGGTTAAATGTTGTAATAATGCCTCTGGACTATTTTTATTTTTGCTTTTTGGTTGGGTTGTTTTTATTATTTTTTCTTAAATTGTTTAAAAAGGGGGAATTTTCTAAAAACTTAAACAATGGTTTCCAAAATCGATTAACAAATGGTTTTCAAAATAAACTTTTACAAACATTTTTAACACGGATATTTTCTCTCGAACTATCAAACAACCTCTCAAAATACTTGTATTTTATCTACGTTTCCACAACGTTTTCAAAATGCTTCTGCAACTCTATTTATAAACGTCACATTTTCGTAAATTGTTTAATTCAAATATGCTTCCGCAAACGAAAAGGTTTTTAAAGATTATTATGTTTTCAAGTAGTTAACAATTGCTTAAGTGTTTTTTGGTTTTGACAAAGAGGCTGTATTTCTCAAGCAAGTTTTTAATAATCGCAAAGATGGTTTTTACTTCCATGTGACACACCAGATTCGTGCCTAACTTCTAGGCCGGGTTTGGGGTGTTACATTTTATGGTATCAGAGCCCAGTTGCAAAACTCGGCCATGGTTTGGGTTCAAAAGCGTTTTCCAAAGCTGTTTAGAATTTTGATTTATAAATATATGTTCTAAAGGAAGTATGGCACCACGAGTATCCGGCACCAAGTCAAGTAAGTATTTGTTTTCATTTTATGATTATTGTGTTATTATTGTGGTACGAAAATTCTATGAAATAGAAATACTCTAGAACTTTAAGCTATAGGAGCTAAAACTATAGAGATTGAGACTTTAGGGTGCGTTGTGCGAAAACAACTTTACTTCTTGTACTCCATAAAACATTGTTTAATAAACACTGAAATAGCATAATGATTCATAAAACTCTTAATCAGATTAAATCGACTTAGTGAACATGAACGCTAGAAGATGTGGACACGGTAGACGTGGACGTGCTAGAGGCCGATGTGCTAGGACTAGATCTTCAGCATCGGGGTGTGTGCCCGAAAGGGAGGAGTTGGCATCGCTAGTGGCTGAGACAGGATCTCATGATCGAGCTGGGGTTAATGAGCTGACTCAGATAGTTAAGGAGGTATTGGAAGAGGTTAAAGGAATCGGTGAAGCACTTCGAGTTGGGTCTGTGAGCTGTAAGAAGAAATTAGATCGCGGTTCTTTTGGGTCGTAGTCTCGTTCCGTAAAGCATGTCAAGGCACGACCGAAATTTCTGGCTTCTGATTATTGCGGAAGGCATCATCCGGGAGAATGCCAGAGGAGGTCAGGAGCATGCTTGAGATGCGGGTCTAAGGAGCATAAGGCTCGGGATTGTTTCATCACCATCAAGTCAGGTATGTTTTGGTTGGACGTGATGATTGAATGTAGAAAATTCTAAGTATAAATGGTAGATAATTGTTTGCTTCTGTGGTTAGACGTTTGGTTGTGTGAAAGAGGATTCAAGATTATGTTAAAGGTACATTAGTGTTATTAAGATCAGAGTGCACAGCGAAAGCTTAGTGGTGTGATTTGAGCGATGCGTTTAGTAGTTGGTTGGAAATTTTGAGGACGAAATTTCTTTAAGGAGGGTAGAATTGTAACATCCCGAAATTGGGCCTAGTAGAATTGGGCCCAATGGGCCTTGAGTGTAGAAGCGTTTTAAAATTTTGAGAACAAGAGAACGTCATTATTTCAAGTTGGACTTATTAAGAAGGTAATTTTGGAAAGTTACGAGGTTTCTATAAAGTTCCGGGTTCAAGTTGGGACTTAGTAAAATTTTGTGTTTAAGCCTATTAAGGAGAGATAGTAAGTGGCATCAAGGCTTATGGAAATAAAAGAGTAAATTGCTAGCATAAATGAGCAATTGGTAAAAGGGTTATGGCGCCACATGTAGTACCTTGAGGGAAAAGGTTCGAATCACTTTGTGTGCAAATTCTGACTTATATTTTTGCACCCTTTCCTTAAGTGTCGGCCAAGAGGCATTCATGGCAAGGTTGACTTCATTATTTTGGTAAGGTGGCTATATGAATAAGGCAAGGTTGAAGTTGGGGAAAGGAATCAAGGGAAATAGGAAAGAAAGGGGGACATGAGGCTTATTTCGTGGGTGATGTTTTGGAAAGCTTGGGTGGCCAAACTCTTATCCTAGGGGGGATGCATGTGGACGATTTTGGGGAGAATAGGTAGCTGAATTTTTAGTTGGAATTTGGTAAAGACTTAGTAGTGTTTTGGCAAAAATCCCATTTGCAACTTTGTGTCATTTTCTCCCAAATTGCTACCCTCTTTGCCAAAATCTTCTAGCACAATAGTGCATTTTTTCTTCTCTTTGGATTGGTCACATATTTATCTTTTGTCCATCTTCCTTGATAGCCGAAACTTCAAGTTGATATTAAACAAATTCTTCTTCTTTCTTCTTGATTGCCGAAACTCTAAAGCCATTAGTGAGTACTTTTCTTTCTTTGTTTTGCCGAAGCCACCTAGCCTAATTGATCATCTTCTCCATCTTCCAAGTTGGGTTTTTCTTTCCTGATTAAACTGGGTAAGTGTTTTTATTCAAATCTTTTCATTCTTTTTCTCTTTAGCCGAATGAGAGTCCCTTATTATTTGGTTGTTTCATCTTGATTCTAAAACTGAAATGGTGTTCTCCCTTACTCCCTCACATCTTGATAATCTTTTATTTGTAGTATTCTAGTGGATTGGCCGAATATCACATCATTGCCTAATCATCTCAAGTCATAATTCAATTGGTGGGAATTGGGATTATCATCGATTAAGGTAAGGAGTCTTTTCATAGTCCATTCGATATCACTACTCGATTATTGTGTTAATCGGATCAAAGTTTCGACTAATCGATTATGTCTTAGGGACGAAACCACTCGACATGTTCTACCTTTGGACATAGTGGTAAGTGATTCAATTTTAAGTGATACGAAATCTTTTGGAAATCCAAGGCTAACTTTTGGTTGGTATTGTTCTAGGTCATCGACGAGTGGTTCTTTAGGAAATCAAAATCAGGTGTGTAATCCCGTACCTTCCGTATACGTATCTAAAATGGTGTGTAATCTCACACTTCTCTGAAAGTTTGTATGAAATTTTCTGTGAATCGGTCGAAATACCTAAGAAAACCGAAATCCGGCATCCGTGATCACTCGGGCGTGCGTATGATCGTAGTGGTAATCGTATGTTGTAATAAAACAGTTTCGGTCAGAAATAGTGATTTGTATTTGAAAAATCACGAAAAATCGGAGAAAAGGAATTACAAAGTATATAAGATATCAAATCAAATTTTACTATGTCTATTTTGATAAGGAAGAAACGGAGAAGGAAAAGGAATTCTATATTCTGAGATATCTTAATTTTAGTGAGACTAGTTCTGAATGACTCCGTGGTTCTCTGATCTGTCTTGGAAAAATGGTATAAAATTGTACAAAGTGAATTATGAGTTATAGTTTATATGTACAGATTCCTTAGTGAGTCTACTTTCAACAGAAACAACTGGGAGCAACATATGAAAACTGTACGGTGAGATATTTAAATTCTGGGTAAGAGAGGTCAGAATCGTTGGTCAGTGAAACAAGGGAATATTTAAGGAATAAACTGTACTAAATGGCTAAGTCAAAAATTCTGGAAATCTTATAGTAAGAAGATGTATGAGTCTAGTTTCAAGGAAAATTTACGGAGTTAGATTTTGAGATTCCTAACTCAAGTTATAGTGAATTTAGTTAGTACGACGCAGATGGACAGTTTCGATTTTTTTTATCCTCCACATTAGTAGTTAAGTCTAGGTTGCGAAATTTCCAAAATACCCTTAGGTTGCGAAATTACCGAATTACCCTTAGTGGGTAAATTATCGAAATTACGAAAATTCCCCTAAAGGGCCGAATTACGAAATTGTTTAATGGGCCAATCTGATATTTTGATAAATGGGCCAATCTGATATTCTGATAAATGGGCCGATCTGATATTCTGATAAATGGGCTAATCTGATATTTTGATAAATGGGCCAAACTGATATTTTGATAAATGGGCCAATCTGATATTTTGATAAATGGGCCAATCTGATATTTCTATAAATGGGCCGATCTAATGTTTTGCTAAGTGGGCCAATCTGATATTTTGCTAAATGGGCCAAATTTGATATTTTGCTTAATGGGCCTTTTTGATTAATTGAGATCATGGGCCAAAATTTTGTAATAAATATCCGAATAAATTACTGTTGATATATTGTGATTTTGTTATGCATTATATACATGATTTGCATGGGATGGGATAATGATGAAGAGAATTTCTGGTAGCTCTGCTACATAAATCTTGTGACTCTGTCACAAATCTAAAAAATGGCAATGCCATGTAAATTCTGTTAATCTGGTGGCTTGTCCACAAATTTGATATAATCGGCTTAATGCCTACGTTTGGTGTGTTGGCGGGGTGGGTGACTAAAGCTCCCCACAGGTGTGTTGGTTGGTACGGGTGGTGTGTAGCGGATGGAAAACTAGGTTTGGTTTGGGAATTGCATATCATATGCATATTATATTTGATACATTATTGTTGTTGTAAATGGGCTTAGGCCCAAAATATTGCTAATTGGGTTCTGGCCCAATGAATAACGCTAAGGGGATTTCACACTGAGTTCTTGTAACTCACGCCCCTTTCTCTTAACCCTTGTAGGTAATGCTTGATGATGTGGACTTGGGCTATGGATGACTCGAGGGAGGCCATACTTCGGAAATGGTTTATTTGGACTTTAGACTTCTTTCTCGTTTATTTTATTACTTTACTATTTTGGGTTAAATGTTGTAATAAGGCCTCTGGACTATTTTTATTTTTGCTTTTTGGTTGGGATGTTTTTATTATTTTTCTCAAATTGTTTAAAAAGGGGAATTTTTTAAAAACTTAAACAATGGTTTCAAAAATCGATTAACAAATGGGTTTCAAAATAAACTTTTACAAACATTTTTAACACGGATATTTTCTCTCGAACTATCAAACAACCTCTCAAAATACTTTTATTTTATCTACGTTTCCGCAACGTTTTCAAAATGCTTCTGCAACTCTATTTATAAATGTCACATTTTCGTAAATTGTTTAATTCAAATATGCTCCCGCAAACGAAAAGGCTTTTAAAGATTATTATGTTTTCATGTAGTTAACAATTGCTTAAGTATTTTTTGGTTTTAACAAAGAGGCTGTATTTCTCAAGCAAGTTTTTAATAATCGCAAAGATGGTTTTAACTTCCATGTGACACACCAGATTCGGGCCTAACTTCTAGGCCGGGTTTGGGGTGTTACATTTTATGGTATCAGAGCCCAATTGCAAAACTCGGTCGTGGTTTGGGTTCAAAAGCATTTTCCAAAGCTATTTAGAATTTTGATTTATAAATATATGTTCTAAAGGAAGTATGGCACCACGAGTATCCGACACCAAGTCAAGTAAGTATTTGTTTTCATTTTATGATTATTGTGTTATTACTGTGGTACAAAAATTCTATGAAATAGAAATACTCTAGAGCTTTAAGCTATAGGAGCTGAAACTATAGAGATTGAGACTTTAGGATGCGTTGTGCGAAAACAACTTTACTTCTTGTACTCCATAAAACATTGTTTAATAAACACTGAAATAGCATAATGATTCATAAAACTCTTAATCAGATTAAATCGACTAAGTGAACATGAACGCTAGAAGATGTGGACACGGTAGACGTGGACGTGCTAGAGGCCGAGGTGCTAGGACTAGATCTTCAGCATCGGGGCGTGTGCCTGAAAGGGAGGAGTTGGCATCGCCAGTGGCTGAGATAGGATCTCATGATCGAGCTAGGGTTAATGAGCTGACTCAGATAGTTAAGGAGGTATTGGAAGAGGTTAAAGGAATCGGTGAAGCACTTCGAGTTGGGTCTGTGAGCTGTAAGAAGAAATTAGAATGCGGTTCTTTTGGGTCGCAGTCTCGTTCCGTGAAGCACGTCAAGGCACGACCAAACTTTTCGGCTTGTGATTATTACGGAAGGCATCATTTGGGAGAATGCCGGAGGAGGTCAGGAGCATGCTTGAGATGCGGGTCTAAGGAGCATAAGGCTCGGGATTGTTTCATCACCATCAAGTCAGGTATGTTTTGGTTGGATGTGATGATTGAATGTAGAAAATTCTAAGTATAAATGGTAGATAACTGTTTGCTTCTGTGGTTAGACGTTTGGTTGTGTGAAAGAGGATTCAAGATTATGTTAAAGGTACATTAGTGTTATTAAGATCAGAGTGCGCAGCGAAAGCTTAGTGGTGTGATTTGAGCACTGCGTTTAGTAGTTGGTTGGAAATTTTGAGGACGAAATTTCTTTAAGGAGGGTAGAATTATAACATCTCGAAATTGGGCCTAGTAGAATTGGTCCCAATGGGCCTTGAGCGTAGAAGCGTTTTAAAATTTTGAGAACAAGAGAACGGCATTATTTCAAGTTGGACTTATTAAGAAGGTAATTTTGGAAAGTTACGAGGTTTCTATGAAGTTCCGGGTTCAAGTTGGGCCTTAGTAAAATTTTGTGTTTAAGCCTATTAAGGAGAGATAGTAAGTGGCATCAAGGCTTATGGAAATAAAAGAGTAAATTGCTAGCATAAATGAGCAATTGGTAAAAGGGTTATGACGCCACATGTAGTACCTTGAGGGAAGAGGTTCGAATCACTTTGTGTGCAAATTCTGACTTATATTTTTGCACCCTTTCCTTAAGTGTCGGCCAAGAGGCATTCATGGCAAGGTTGACTTCATTATTTTGGTAAGGTGGCTATATGAATAAGGCAAGGTTGAAGTTAGGGAAAGGAATCAAGGGAAATAGGAAAGAAAGGGGGACATGAGGCTTATTTCGTGGGTGATGTTTTGGAAAGCTTGGGTGGCCAAACTCTTACCCTAGGGGGGATGCATGTGGACGGTTTTGGGGAGAATAGGTAGCTGAATTTTTAGTTGGCATTTGGTAAAGACTTAGTAGTGTTTTGGCAAAAATCCCATTTGCAACTTTGTGTCATTTTCTCCCAAATTGCTACTCTCTTTGCCGAAATCTTCTAGCACAATAGTGCATTTTTTCTTCTCTTTGGATTGGTCACATATTCATCTTTTGTCCATCTTCCTTGATAGCCAAAACTTCAAGTTGATATTAAACAAATTCTTCTTCTTTCTTCTTGATTCCTGAAACTCTAAAGCCATTAGTGAGTACTTTCTTTCTTTGTTTTGCCGAAACCACCTAGCCTAATTGATCATCTTCTCCATCTTCCAAGTTGGGTTTTTCTTTCTTGATTAAACTGGGTAAGTGTTTTTCTTCAAATCTTTTCATTCTTTTTCTCTTTAGCCGAATGAGAGTCCCTTATTATTTGGTTGTTTCATCTTGATTCTAAAACCGAAATGGTGTTCTCCCTTACTCCCTCACATCTTGATAATATTTTATTTGTAGTATTCTAGTGGATTGGCCGAATACCACATCATTGCCTAATCATCTCAAGTCATAAGTCAATTGGTGGGAATTGGGATTATCATCGATTAAGGTAAGGAGTCTTTTCATAGTCCATTCGATATCACTACTCGGTTATTGTATTAATCGGATCGAAGTTTCGACTAATCGATTATGTTTTAGGGACGAAATCACTCGACATGTTCTACCTTCGGACATAGTGGTAAGTGATTCAAGTGTAAGTGATACGAATTCTTTTGGAAATCCAAGGCTAACTTTTGGTTGGTATTGTTCTAGGTCGTCGACGAGTGGTTCTTTAGGAAATCAAAATCAGGTGTGTAATCCCGTACCTTCTGTATACGTATCTAAAATGGTGTGTAATCTCACACTTCTCTGAAAGTTTGTATGAAATATTCTGTGAATCGGTCGAAATACCGAAGAAAACCGAAATCCGGCATCCGTGATCACTCGGGCGTGCGTATGATCGTAGTGGTAATCGTATGTTGTAATAAAACAGTTTCAGTCAGAAACAGTGACGTGTATTTGAAAAATCACGAAAAATAGGAGAAAAGGAATTACAAAGTGTATAAGATATCGAATCAAAGCTTACTATGTCTATTTTGATTAGGAGGAAACGGAGAAGGCAAAAGGAATTCTATATTCTGAGATATCTTAATTTTAGTGAGACTAGTTCTGAATGACTTCGTGGTTCCCTAATCTGTCTTTGAAAAATGGTATAAAATTGTACAAAGTGAATTATGAGTTATAGTTTATATGTACAGATTCCTTAGTGAGTCTATTTTCAATAGAAACAACTGGGAGCAACATATGAAATTTGTACGGTGAGATATTTGAATTCTGGGTAAGAGAGGTCAGAATCGTTAGTTAGTGAAACAAGGAAATATTTAAGAAATAAACTGTACTAAATGGATAAGTCAAAAATTCTGGAAATATTATAGTAAGAAGATGTATGAGTCTAGTCTCAAGGAAAATTTACGGAGTTAGATTTTGAGATTTCTAACTCAAGTTATAGTCAATTTAGTTAGTACGACGCAGATGGACAGTTTTGATTTTTTTTTTATGCTCCACATTAGTAGTTAAGTCTAGGTTGCGAAATTTCCAAAATACCCTTAGGTTGCAAAATTACCGAATTACCCTTAGTGGGTAAATTATCAAAATTATGAAAATGTCCCTAAAGGGCCGAATTACGAAATTGTTTAATGGGCCAATCTGATATTTTGATAAATGGGCCAATCTGATATTTTGATAAATGGGCGATCGATATTCGATAAATGGGCGATCGATATTCTCGATAAATGGGCCAATCGATATTTTGATAAATGGGCCAATCTGATATTTTGATAAATGGGCCAATCTGATATTCTGATAAATGGGCCGATCTGATATTTTGCTAAGTGGGCCAATCTGATATTTTGCTAAATGGGCCAAATTTGATATTTTGCTTAATGGGCCTTTTTGATTAATTGAGATCATGGGCCATAATTTTGTAATAAATATCCGAATAAATTACTGTTGATATATTGTGATTTTGTTATGCATTATATACATGATTTGCATGGGATGAGATAATGATGAAGAGAAGTTCTGGTAGCTCTGCTACATAAATCTGGTGACTCTGTCACAAATCTAAAAAATGGCAATGCCATGTAAATTCTGTTAATCTGCTGGCTTGTCCACAAATTTGATATAATCGGCTTAATGCCTACGTTTGGTGTGTTGGCAGGGTGGGTGACTAAAGCTCCCCACAGGTGTGTTGGTTGGTACGGGTGGTGTGTAGCGGATGGAAAACTAGGTTTGGTTTGGGAATTGCATATCATATGCATATTATATTTGATACATTATTGTTGTTGTAAATGGGATTAGGCCCAAAATATTGCTAATTGGGTTCCGGCCCAATGAATAACGGTAAGGGATTTCACACTCGAGTTCTTGTAACTCACCCCCTTTCTCTTAACCCTTGTAGGTAATGCTTGATGATATGGACTTGGGCTATGGATGACTCGAGGAGGCCATACTTGGAAATGGTTTATTTGGACTTTAGACTTCTTTCTCGTTTATTTTATTACTTTACTATTTTGGGTTAAATGTTGTAATAAGGCCTCTGGACTATTTTTATTTTTGCTTTTTGGTTAGGATGTTTTTATTATTTTTCTTAAATTGTTTAAAAAGGGGAATTTTCTAAAAACTTAAACAATGGTTTCCAAAATCGATTAACAAATGGCTTTCAAAATAAAATTTTACAAACATTTTTAACAAGGATATTTTCTCTCGAACTATCAAACAACCTCTCAAAATACTTGTATTTTATCTACGTTTCCGCAACGTTTTCAAAATGCTTCTGCAACTCTATTTATAAATGTCACATTTTCATAAATTGTTTATTTCAAATATGCTTCCGCAAACAAAAAGGTTTTTAAAGATTATTATGTTTTCAAGTAGTTAACAATTGCTTAAGTGTTTTTGGTTTTAACAAAGAGGCTGTATTTCTCAAGCAAGTTTTTAATAATCGCAAAGATGGTTTTTACTTCCATGTGACACACCAGATTCGGGCCTAACTTCTAGGCTGGGTTTGGGGTGTTACATAGTGATCTCGTGTAAGACCACGTCTGGGACCTGGCTTCGGTATGAAATTGTATAAGACCATATCTGGGATTTGGCATCGATATCGACATAAGATTCCGTGTAAGACCATATCTGGGATATGGCACCGACATCGACATGAGTTCCATGTAAGACCATATCAGGGATATGGCATTGGTATTGATATGAGATTTCGTGTAAGACCGTAGCAAGGCTTTGGCATCGTGATGACATGTGAGGAAATAGCTGGGCTATGATGAGTAATATGAGTAAGACCATAGTTGGACTATGGCAATTAAGTAAATGACGTACTCAAACCCGTAAGACATTCTCTAGATTAATAAGCAATAGTAAGAGGAATTAGAGTTAAATGTTGAGTACTCGAGTATATATTAATGTGGACCTTGAGTAAGTTGCATTTGATTAATGCAATAATTATGTTAGCATAATTAAGAATGCCTTGTATCACGCTGATACATAATACTCTACTACATAAAGTAATTTTTTTTTATTGAACAAGAGGTTGAAGTCCTAGAGGACTAAAATGAAAAGGTTATCATTGAGATATGAAACAGATAAGGTCCCGTATAAGACCATGTCCGGGACATGGCCTCGGCATCGAGTTGAGATTCCGTATAAGACCATATCTGAAATATGGCATCGATAATGAATATGAGAATCGTGTAAGACCATATTTAGAATAGGGCATCGATACCTGATGTGGAAGTCCATATAAGATCATATTTAGAAAATGGCATTGGCATTTAGAGGTGACTCCATATAAGACCACATCAGGGAAGTGGCATTGGTTTCGTACCTACATGAATGACGATGAATATGCGTCTTTGATTATCCCTAGTGATCAATGGGACACACAGATGAGTCTAGAGGTAGAAATGGGAATTGTACTAAAGCCATGTGAAAGGGGTAAATATAGGTACTCGTGAACGAGTCATGAAGAAACGAGTATGATGTGTGGCAGGGTATGTGCTAAATAAATGGCAAGTTTGAGTAAGTTGGCTCGAAGCCTGTAGTTTGTGCATGGGTAGTTGGTGCCATGGATGGATTATAATAATCTCCTTGAGTACTATGTACAAATATCTATTGCCTTTCAGGGCTGATGTGGTTGTTCTTTTCATAAACTGTGATTGTGTGAGAATGTTAGCTGATAGTAAAAATCAGACAAAACGGTTGTCGATTTAGTTAATTGAAATTGACATTCCTTTATCTCTTCGTAACCCTATTCGGGTACTATGAGGAGGAAGTTAGTGATGATTCTAGTATAAGAAGTGAAATCACAAGTTTCACGTTGTATGATGAGTTTTTGAGTAAGCTGAATAGAGTTAATGAATTCGGTCGAGATGTCCCTACTATCATGAGATATGATGTTAGTAAAGGTTTTAGATTAGCACAGCAAGAGAAACTCAGATGATAGTGTGCTAGAAATATGTTCTCAGTGTGGAGAAAAAAGTAGATTAATATGTTGAGATATGATTCAAGTTCTGTGTATATTCACGCATGAATCAATAAAGAGAATAAAATTATGTGTGTACGTGAGTAGGGAGCATGATGCAAGGGTATGCTCATCGAAATGTTCAAACCGTGATAGTTGAGTTGAAAGCTATAAAAAGAACTATTTATTTGAAAGTTCTAGTACTGAGTTCAGTCTGAACTGAGAGAAAGAGTTGACAGGTTAGTGATCCCGAGACGATCACTTCTATGTCCTTGTTGTAAGTTAGATGTTATGAAAGATCCATGTTAAGCAATGTGAGCTAGTTACTCGGTTGATCTTAGTTGGTAATATCCTAGTTTCAGCAAAGTTAATGACAAGAGCGAGCTTTCTTTTCAGAACAAAAGGGTTCAGAAATGAGACAGTAAATGGTATTTTAAATAAGCTCTGAATGAGTTTATTGAGATGATAAAATACAGGTTGTATAAGTTTTCTATTGTTGATGATTTCTCGAGATAGAATTTGAACGATGATGAATACAAAAGTTTTGGCATGAGATTTAGTAATAGCATATCTTCTAATGCAAGAATAAGGAAATGTAGTTATACATACATGTTTTGACAATAGAGTACATTTCACGATATGGTTGAGTTTATGGTCAGAGGTAGTTGACCACTAAAAGCTGAGTTTTCAAAGCATACAAGTCAAGACTATTAGAGTTGGTGAATGCTTCGATAAGAAAGTGAGATAAAACCTTATAGATTTCAAATTTGGTTTGACAAAATCCCCAAGGAGGGGGATGTCATTCGAATTGTAGTGAATCAACCAATAAAGATCTGAACGATCACTTGGACATGTACAGAGTTCCAAATTGGTGGATTACTGGGTATAGTATATGCCACAGAGGAAGAATAACCTAGGTCTCAAGTTACGTTCCGACCTTATGTACCACAGTTTAAGAATTATTGGTAAGAGAAACTTGAGGATAAGTGGATTTACGATTTTGAAGAGTGGATTGAAACATTTTAAGAATGTTGGTAGCAAATCCTCCTGAGAAGATTTTCGGGGACAAAAATCCCTAAGGGGGGAGAATTGTAACAGCCCGATTTAGGGGCTGGTCAGAACAGTGATCTCGAAATCACTAATTCGAGGTTAGAGAAAATTATTTTCATGTTATGTTATGTGTCATAACATGTTTAAAAGGATGCATGAAAATTTTGGTGCCTTAATTTTAGCAATTTCTAGCTTAATTGCAAAAAAGGACTAAATCGCATAAAGTGCGAAAGTTCTATTTTATTTGCTAAAGGTGCCAAGTAGCTATGGATTATAAATTAGAGGTCCCAAATGCGCAATTTGGCCTTGTTAAGTGAGTTGGGCGGTCAAGGATAGCTAAGGGGACAAGAGCATTAAATGTGGTCATGTTAGGTGATTAAAAAGAAATAAAATAAGATGAAATAAGCAAAAAGCTATCATCTTTTTATTTCTTCTCTTCTTCCACCAAAAATATCAGCCATGGGAGGGGTTTGAAAGCTTAAAATTCCAGCAAGCTTTACTCCATTCAAGTAAGTCCATTTGATGCTTATTTTTTATGAAAATTGTACTTTTGGAGTCCCCAAAGCTTAAGCTTTCTAAAGAGGGGACTAGTTTGCAATATGGTTGAAAGTCTAAGAACTTGCCATGATAGAGTTCATGTTGTTTGATGAGTTTTTATGAAAGAAAATGAATGATAGGATGTTGATAAACAACTTTTGTGAAAGGTGTTGTTGTGAAAACACCTAATTGGGACTAAAATGCAAAAGTTGTAATTTGTTCATTAAGGCTTGAAATAGATGGAAATGTGGATAGTTGTAAGAGGATTAAATGTTTAGCTAGGCTTTTTTAACAAGAAAATGTGATGAAAATTTATTTACGAGCCTAGGGGCAAAATCGTAATTTTGCCAAAGTGTAGGGGTAAAATAGTCATTTTTGCCTAAAGTGTAGATTATAATGTTTTATGATTTATAAGTGATTAAATCAGTAAATTCCATTGTTCTAGATCAAAGAAAACGAGTTTTGAACCTAGAACGGGTGAAAAGAGAAATGTGAGCAAAAAGTCCCTTTCGGCCCTTTCGACATCGAGGTAAGTTCATGTGCAATTGTTGTAACTATGTATGAGTTAATTTAATATTCCAATGTTGTATGGAATGTAGATTTACTCTATGAATGTATGAAATGTCTTTGATGAGATGTCAAGAGAATTGAATCTAAGAGTAATGGGAAATGTATATAGAATGATATGATGATGGTTAAAGTCTCGAGTAAGACAATATTGAAATATGGCCTCGGTGTAAGAGTTCGTATAAGACCATGTCAAGGACATGGCATTGATATGTTAATATGTGTAAGACCCTATTGGGGTATGATGTCAAGGAGAACTATATGTATGAGACTCAAGAGAGTTATTTAACAATTTGAATGATTTAACGAATATGTTGAATGTATGTGGTTGTACCACGAGAAGTACAAGTAAGTGTTAGAACTTAATTGAGATGAATTCAATATATGATGAACCCCTAGTGGGATATGTGTTATTAATGCACCTTAGTTACATGAGATAGATTTATTGATGCACTATGTGAATGCGAACGAGTATCGTAGAAAGTTAAGTAAGAATAGAAGTATGTGAGGATGTTCTCGGGTGAACGTTTGAAATAGAGATATACTTGTGGATTACTATCCATGAATGTAAAATAACGGTGAGCTATGTGCGATATCACCTTATTGATGGTAGTGATGGGTTGTGTGCGATACCATCAATTATATTAATATCGATGGGCTATGTGTGTTACCACTTGATAAATTAGTAATCGATGGGCTGTGTGCGATACCATCAATTATATTAATATCGGTGGGCTATGTGTGTTACCACCTGATAAATTAGTAATCGAGGGGCTGTGTGCGATACCATCAGTTATATTAATATCGGTGGGCTCTGTGCGTTACCACCTAATAAATTAGTAATCGATTGGCTGTGTGCGATACCATCAATTATATTAATATCAGTGGGATATGTGCGTTACCACCTGATAAATTAGTAATCGATGGGTGTGTGCGATACCATCGCTTATAAATGATTGGTGGGCTAAGTGCAAAACCACCGTAAGTATAAACGATTGGTGTGCTAAGTGCGAAACCCCCGAGAGATTTGTAGTATGAATGGTTTATTGAAAATGTTTGATATGTTGTTTTATGTGATCACGTGGTGATTAGTGCAGGAATGTATGCTATTTAACACGAGCAGTTGGCTTGTGGAATGGTAAGGATGTGGTAAGAGATAGAACGAGTAAGCTTCAAGAATGGTTGAGTAAGTTACCATTTATTAATGTGAGAAACTCAATACAATACCTTATGGTTATGTATATTCAAAGAATATCGGTATTTATCAGTTTATGCAGATGAACTTACTAAGCATTATTGCTTACCCCTTTACTTTTCTCATCTCTTATAGGTTATTTTAACTAGTTCGGGTTGGAGGCCACCGGAGATGTTTTCACACTATCGAGTAGACTCCTGGTATGGTGTTTCAAGTTCTTTTGAGTCATGGCATGTATAAGGATTCTTTTAAAGTTGATTAGGTTCTAATTGTTGTAGCCAAATTTGTGTTGGCCTAAGAGAATTTATAGTTTGGTTATGTATAGCCATAGATAATGGCTTAAGTTGTTTGTAATTGTATTGGGGATAGTTCTCCCTAGTGTATGGGATGAAGACTTTATCTCTTTAATGATTAAATGTCTTTAATCCATGTGTTATCATTGATGATTTGAGAATGTTTTGAAATAGCATAAGAACGTATACAATTGAGAGTGGTAAAAGGCTTGGTAGATAGGCTCTAAGTGCCCACACGGACAGACACATGGGCATGTGTCTAGGCCGTGCGTACCCTGCACCTTTGTTCCATAAGTCAGGATAGGCCACGGGCTAATCCCACGGCCGTATGTTGAAGCCGTGCAAGACACACGGTTAGAAAACGGGCGTGTGCCCAGGCCGTGTAATGCAAGTCAGTATGTCAAGGTTTTGCACACGGGCTAGGGCGTTTGTTATAAGTCAGTATGTCAAGGTTTTGCACACGGTCTAGGCCCACGGGCGTGGCAAGGCCGTGTGTAATTAGTCAGTGTCGACCACGGGTGGAAGACACAGGCATGGCTTAGGGGTACACAGGCGTGTCCCAAAACCTACACGGGCGTGTGGCCCCTGTTTTGGAGAAAGGTTTCCAATTGATTTTCGAAAGTTCCGGATATGTGTTTAAGGCCTCATAGGCCCATGATATGTATGTTTTGGCTAAGAAAGAGAAGTTTTTAATTCGTAACAAAATTTTACAGCCCGTAAGTACATGTTTAGGTAAGTTCAAGCATAGTAATGTCTCGTATCCGGTCTTAGCCTCAGACTCGGGTATGGGGTGTTACATGTTGTATGAGTGCATATGTCATATGCTAGTGGAGTGAATAGAACTTGTTATATGGCTTTATTCTTGTCCATGTGGATAGACAAACGGGCATCTGTCTAGGCCATGTGTGACACATGGTCAGCCCACGGGCGTGCGACTTGGCCGTGTGTCCCCTGCACATTAGTGTTTTAAGTCAGAATAGACCATGGGCTAGTCACACGGCCGTGTGTTTAGGCTATGTGTGATACACGGTTAGCACTTGGGCGTGTGCCCTGGCCGTGTGAAGTCTGCACCTTGCACTTGTAAATTGAATTACCACACGGCCGAAGTACACGGGCGTGTGTATGGACCGTGTGGATAAGTCAGACTGCCAAAGTTTAGCACACGGGCCAAAGCCACGGGCGTGTCAAGGCCGTGTGAGATTAGTCATTTTCGACCACGGGTGGGAGACACGGGCATGTCTAAGGGGTACACGGGCGTGTCCCAAGTCACATGGGCGTGTGACCCCTTTTTTGGGAAATAGTTTCCGATTGAATTCCGAAAGTTCCAGATGTGTGTTTAAGGCCTCGTAGGCCCATGAAATGTATGTTTCGACTAAGAAGGGGAAGTTTTAATTCGGAACAAAATTTTACAGCCCGTAAGAATATGTTTAAGTAAGTTCAAGTATGGTAATGTCTCGTATCCAGTCTCGGCCTCGGACTTGGGTATGGGGCGTTACATTTAGTGGTATTAGAGCTATGGTTTAGTCAGTTCTAGGACTACCGTAGCGTGTGTAGGAGTCTAGCTATACATGCCATAAGCGTATAATAATAGTGTGGTGGCTTCTGATGACTTTAAATTTGTTCTATGTAGTATATGGATCCCGATCAGTCGGCTGCTGATGATGCAGCTA
Organism: Gossypium sturtianum; assembly: GCA_025698515.1. Lineage (NCBI taxonomy): Eukaryota > Viridiplantae > Streptophyta > Magnoliopsida > Malvales > Malvaceae > Gossypium > Gossypium sturtianum. Next base: position 58,935,558 of record CM046952.1, read on the forward strand.
GTAATGTGCTGGCTTCCACGCAAGGGACCGCGCCTGTGCAGAGTGGACCCGAGACTAGAGGCCAAGGAAAAGAGGCTCGGGAAGCCTTTCTCCAAATGATGGGTGACTGGTACACCGAGTATGTACGGGCAAACCCCAACGCTCAACCTCCTCCACCTCCTTCTATACCTCAGCCAGTTCCTGTGGCTCCCCAAGGTATAGAATTAGTAAGGACAACTAAACCCCCGGTAGACAAAATTCGGAAGCAAGGGGCTGAGGACTTTCGAGCAAATATAGATGATGACCCTGAGCGGGCGGAGTTCTGGCTTGAGAACTCAATGAGGGTCTTTGATGAACTCTACTGTACACCTGAGGAAAGCTTAAAGTACGCTGTGTCCTTGCTGAGGGACTCGGCATACCATTGGTGGAAAACGTTGACCTCAGTGGTTCCTAAGGAGAGGGTAACGCGGGACTTCTTTTTGGAAGAGTTCCGAAAGAAGTATATGAGTCAGAGGTTTGTAGACCAAAAATGAAAAGAATTTCTTGAGTTGAAGCAAGGAAAAATGACTGTGGCAAAATATGAGCGTGAATTTGTTCGGCTCAGTAAGTACGCATAAGAGTGTGTGTCCACGGAAGCTAACTTATGCAAGAGATTTGAAGATGGGTTGAACAAAGATGTCAGACTCTTAGTCGGGATTTTAGAACCGAAAGAATTCGTGGTATTGGTGGATGGGCTAGTAAGGCCGAGGAGTTGAGTAAGGAAAGGAGGAAGGCTGTGAGTGAGGCCCAAGATGCAAGGAAGAGGCCGATGAGTAAATCCTACCAAGCTCAACCGAAGAGGTATAAGGAACTGAACCCTCGGATGACTACGTCAGTCGAGTATCCGCAAAGAGAGCGAGGAAACACGTATTCAAGTTCAAGAGTTCAAGCCACCTCGATGGCAAGTGTGGGCAATCCAAAGTCCAGGCCAGAGTGCCCAAGTTGCGACAGACATCACACTGGGGAGTGTTGGGGAAACAATCGAAATTTTTACAAATGTGGTTCCCCCGACCATTTCATCCGAAACTGCCCTGAAAGAGATGATAAAGAGAAAAAGCATGAGGTGAGATCAAACAATGTATCCTCTAGAGGTAGGCCACAAAAGATCCCACTAGTGGTAGAGGTGTATCACGAGACTCTACTGTGAGGTTAGAGGGCCAGGCGCCAGCAAGGACCTATGTTATTCGCGCTCAAGAAGAGGCATCATCGCCAGATGTAATAACGGGTACTTTTTCTTTTCATGACACCTTTGTTATTGCTTTGATTGACCCGGGGTCGACCCATTCTTATATTTGTATGAGATTGGCATCTAGTTTGAATATGACTATCGAGTCTACAAAAATTGTGGTAAGGGTGTCCAACCCGTTAGGAAAACATGTGTTAGTGGACAAGGTGTGTAGGAATTGTCCCTTGACAATTAGGGGTCATTGTTTTCCGGTAAACCTTATGTTGTTGCCTTTTGATGATTTTGATTTGATTCTTGGTATTGATTGGTTGAATACCCATAGTGTTTTAGTGAATTGTGGTAGTAAATTCATTGAATTGAAATGTGAAAATAGAGATGTTATTCGGGTTGAATCAGGTGGGTCAGATAGTTTACCGGTGATGATTTCTTCCATGGTGGCTGAGAAGTATTTGAGAAAAGGGTACGAGTCTTTCTCACTTTCGTGTTAAATACTCAAGAGTCTGAAGTAAAGATTGAAACGGTGCCAGTTGTATGCGAGTATCCGGATGTGTTTCCGGAAGAGTTACCTGGATTGCCTCCAGTTAGAGAGGTCGAGTTTGGAATTAAGTTAGTTCCGGGAATGGCACCTATTTCGGTTGCTCTGTATAGGATGGCCCCGCTAGAGTTGAAAGAACTGAAGGTTCAGTTGCAAGAGCTGACGGATAAGGGTTTTGCAAGACCGAGCTATTCACCGTGGGGTGCTCTGGTACTATTTGTGACAAAGAAAGATGGATCGATGAGATTGTGTATAGACTACAGACAACTCAATAAGGTGACAGTGAAAAATAAGTATCATTTACCGAGGATAGATGATTTATTTGATCAACTAAAGGGAGCTACGGTATTCTCCAAGATAGACTTGAGGTATGGCTATTACCAGTTGAGGGTTAAGGATCAAGATGTGTCAAAAATCGCATTTCAGACGAGGTATGGCCATTATGAGTTTCTGGTCATGCCGTTCGATTTAACGAATGCTCCTGCGATTTTTATGGACTTAATGAACTGTGTCTTCCGACCGTATTTAGACAAGTTTTTGATCGTCTTTATTGATGACATATTGATTTATTCGCAAGATGAGAGTGATCATGCGGAGCATCTGAAAATTGTCTTACAGATTTTGAGAGACAAACAGTTATATGCTAAATTCAGCAAGAGCGAGTTTTGGCTCCGAGAGGTCGGATTTTTAGGACACATTGTGTCAGGCAAGGGTATTAGAGTTGATCCAGAAAAGATCTCGGCTATTGTGGAGTGGAAACCACCGAGGAACGTTTCGGAGGTCAGAAGCTTTTTGGGTTTAGCGGGGTACTATAGGCGTTTTGTGAACGGGTTCTCCATGATTGCTACCCCGATGACAAAACTATTGCACAAAGATATTAAGTTTGAATGGACTGAAAAATGTCAACAGAGTTTTGAGAGATTTAAAACATTGTTGACTGAGGCATCGGTTTTGGTTCAACCAGAGTTGGGGAAAGAGTTTGTGGTCTACAGTGACGCGTCGTTAAATGGTCTCAGTTGTGTGTTGATGCAAGAGGGTAAAGTGGTCGCTTACGCCTCGAGACAGCTAAAACTGCATGAGAAAAATTATCTGACTCATGACTTGGAGTTGGCCGCGACTATTTTTGCGTTAAAGATTTGGCGACATTGCTTATATGGAGAAAAGTGCCGAATCTTCACGGATCATAAGAGTTTGAAGTATTTGATGGATCAAAAGGATTTAAATTTGCGGCAACGACGGTGGCTCGAATTATTGAAGGACTATGAGCTAGTAATCGATTACCATCCGGGAAAAGTGAATGTGGTTGCGGATGCTCTGAGTAGGAAATCCTTGTATGCTTTGAGAGCTATGAACACGAGCTTAGCATGGTCTAACGATGGTGCTATATTAGCCGAGTTGAGGGCTAGGCAACTATTTATTCAACAGATATGTGAAGCTCAAAAGAATGATAATGAGATGCAAGCTAAGAGAGCTAAGTGTGAATCGGGGGAGGATTCTGATTTTCAGATGAGTTCGGATGGTTGTTTGATGTTTCATGATAGGATTTGTGTACCTAAGAATGGCGAGTTGATCCGAGAAATTTTAAAAGAGGCACATAGTAGTTACTTGTCGGTACACACCCGGGCAGTACGAAAATGTATAATGATCTGAAGAAATTTTATTGGTGGCCGGGAATGAAAAGAGATATCTCGGAGTATGTAACAAGATGTCTGATTTGTCAACAAGTGAAAGCTGAGCATCAAGTGCATTCGGGATTACTTCAACCAGTGATGGTTCCTGAGTGGAAATGGGATCGGATTACCATGGATTTTGGTACGGGCTTACCTATGACTCCGAAAAAGAAAGATGCTATGTGGGTTGTCGTTGATAGATTAACGAAGTCGGCTCACTTTATATCGGTGCGTATTGATTATTCGCTGGAAAGGTTAGCTGAGTTGTATATTGTGGAGGTAGTAAGGTTACATGGAGTGCCTGTATCTATTATCTCGGACAGAGACCCGAGATTTACTTCGAGGCTTTGGAAGAAGTTGCAAGAGGCCTTGGGTACAAGATTGAACTTTAGTATTGCGTTCCATCCTCAGAGTGATAGTCAATCGGAGAGAGTGATTTAAGTTCTTGAGGATATGCTCCGGTGCTGTGTATTAGAGTTCGACGGTAGTTGGGAAAGATACCTACCTTTCGTTGAATTTGCTTACAATAACAGTTATCAGTCGAGTATACGGATGGCACCGTATGAAGCTTAATATGGTCGTCAGTGTCGGACTCCCTTGTATTGGACCGAGCTGAGTGAGAAACAAATTCATGGGGTTAATTTAGTTAAAGGGACGGAAGGGAAAGTGAAAGTTATTCGGGATAGTCTGAAAGCTGCTTCTGACAGACAAAAGTCGTACGCGGATTTGAAAAGAAAAGAAATTAAGTTTCAAGTGGGCGACAAGGTATTTCTGAAAGTGTCCCCATGGAAGAAAATATTGAGATTTGGTCGAAAGGGTAAATTAAATCCGAGGTTCATAGGGCCGTATGAGATTACCGAAAGGATTGGGCCAGTGGCATATCGGTTGGCTTTACTGGTAGAGTTAGAGAAAAATCCACAACGTGCTCCATGTATCAATGTTAAGGCGTTACCACTCCGATCCTTCACATGTGATTCCTCCAACAGAAATTGAGATACGACCGGATATGACATATGAGGAAGAGCCGATTAAAATCTTAGCTCGAGAAGTGAAACAGTTGAGGAATAAAGATATAGCCTTAGTAAAAGTGTTGTGGCAATGACACGGTGTAGAAGAGGCTACGTAGGAACCGGAAGAAGCCATGAGAGAGCAATATCCAAACCTCTTTACCGGTAAGATTTTCGAGGGCGAAAATCCCTAAAGGGGGAGAGAGTTGTAACAGCCCGATTTTTGGGCTAGTCAGACCAGTGGTCTCGGAACCACTAATCCGAGGTTGAGGAAAATTATTTTAGTACTATATTATGTGTTATGGTGTTAATATATGGCTATATGGAAATTTTGGTGCTTTAATTTTAGCAATAGCATGCTTCATTGTGAAAAAGGACTAAATCGCATAAGATGCGAAAGTTCTATTTTATAAGGTAGGGGTACCTAATAGCTATAGAATGTAAGTTAGAGGTCTTTAAAGTGCAAATAGTCCATTTTGGAGTGTGATGGCCGGCCATGTGGTATGGGAGACAAGAGCATTTAATGCTTAGTCAAAATTAGGTGAGAAAAGATGAATAAAATATGACAAAAAGAAAAACTATCATCTTTCACTATTCACTCATCTCTTTCCACCAAGAATTGAAGAAGAAATAGAGCTCTTGGGGTTCAAACTTTCAGCCACTCAATTCATATTCAAGTAAGTGATTTAAGTGGTTTCAATTGATGATTTTTGTGTTTTTGGAGCCCCCAAAGCTTAAGCTAGCTAATGAGAGGACTAATTTGAGATATGATTGAAAGTCCAGGGACTTACCATGAGACTATTTATGATGCTAGCTGAGTTTTTATGGAAGAAAAAGAATGTTAAGGAGATGAGAAACAACTTTTGTGAAAGGTGTTAGCACGAAAACACCTATTTATGACTTGAATGCAAAGATTGAAATTGTGTCATTAATGCATGAAATAGTTAGGATTGTGAGTAGTTGTAAGAGCAATAAATGTTCAGCTAGGCTTGTCTATTGAGAAAATGTGATGAAAAATGATTTACGAGCCTAGGGGCAAAATCATAATTTTGCCAATGTACAAGGGCAAAATGGTCATTTTTGCCCAAGTGTAGAATTTGATGTATTATGATCATAGAATGATCTAAACGAATGAATTTCATTGTTATAGATCAAGAAGAGCGCGGAATCAACCTTGACCGTGGAAAGGCAAGGTGATTGAGTAAATCGCTAGTTAACACATTTTACATCGAGGTAAGTTTATGTGTAAACAATACAATCTTATTTATATATATTGTGCTGCTAATTGGGGTATGACATGGTCGAGAACATATGTGATTTAAGTGGATTGAATGTGGTAGTCATTGAATAATTATTGTTTAATTACGATGGGCTTTGTGCGATACCATCATCTATTTATCTTTTGGTGGGCTAAGTGCGATACCACCTTATTGTTTAATTACGATGGGCTTTGTGCGATACCATCGTCTATTTATCTTTTGGTGGGCTAAGTGCGATACCACCTTATTGTTTAATTACGATGGGCTTTGTGCGATACCATTGTCTACTTATCATCCGGTGGGCTATGTGTGATACCACCGTAACCAACCTTTTTGGTGGGCTAAGTGCGGAACCATCAAGTAAATTGACTCTATGTAAATGACTAAGAGATTGTGATGCTAAGTTCAGGGGAACCTGTTAATGAATGTATGCATTATACTAGTGATATGGTTAGAATGTGTGAATGGAGGAAATGAGTAAGCATGATCATGAATGTAGATTGTTTCTTGCTTAGTATGTGAAGCTATGTAATTGTTGAATACATGTTAAAATGTTATATTGTTTACATGTAAACTTACCAAGCTTAAAGCTTACTCCCCTTTCGTTCCCTTGTCTTATAGAGTTTAAGAGCTGAGCCGGGATTTACCGAAAACCAGGAGACCGCCCGCACTATCTACTCACTTCGGTATATTTTGACTTAGTGATTTTGTGTATGGCATGTATAAGGGCTAGACTAGTTAGATTATTTTGTTATTTTGACCATAGGTGTATTGGCTCTTGTTAAGATATTTATTTTGTAAATTTACCATGGTTGTTGGCTATTTTATTTTATAAAAAGATGTAGTTACCCATGTTTGATTGCACTCCAATATGAGTTTATTATGGATGTGTTGTATGAGTGCATGTGTCATATGCTAGTGGAGTGAATAGAACTTGTTATATGGCTTTATTCTTGTTCATGTGGATAGACACATGGGCATGTGTCTAGGCCATGTGTGACACACGGTCAGTCCACGGGCGTGCGACTTGGCCGTGTGTCCCCTGCACATTAGTGTTTTAAGTCAGAATAGACCACGGGCTAGTCACACGGCCGTGTGTTTAGGCCGTGTGTGATACACGGTTAGCACTTGGGTGTGTGCCCTGGCCGTGTGAAGTCTGCACCTTGCACTTGTAAATTGAATTACCACACGGCCGAAGTACACGGGCATGTGCATGGACCGTGTGGATAAGTCAGAATGCCAAAGTTTAGCATACGGGCCAAAGCCACGGGCGTGTCAAGGCCGTGTGAGATTAGTCAGTGTCGACCACGGGTGGGAGACACGGGCATGTCTAAGGGGTACACGGGCGTGTCCCAAGTCACATGGGCGTGTGACCCCTGTTTTGGGAAATAGTTTCCGATTGAATTCTGAAAGTTCCGGATGTGTGTTTAAGGCCTCGTAGTCCCATGAAATGTATGTTTCGACTAAGAAGGGGAAAGTTTTAATTCGGAACAAAATTTTACAGCCCGTAAGCATATGTTTAAGTAAGTTCAAGTATGGTAATGTCTCGTATCTAGTCTCAGCCTCGGACTCGGGTTTGGGGCGTTACATGTTTTATTTCCTTTGTGTAATAAGCTGCAGGAGGTGAATGGGGTGCTGACGTAGAGCCCATTGAGAAGAATCCTGCCAATGAAGAGAATGCACCCAAAGCACCGGAGGAAGAACCAAAGAAAACAAAGTCTGTTAGTATTGAGACTAACTGTGAGGACGAAGAGGAAGCAAATCCCTCAGTTGCACCACCAGTGGACAGCATTGCGGCTATTCCACCTCCTAATAAACCGATGACTGAACAGGATCATGAGATAGATCGGATTATTGATGAACTCACCAGATTTGATAATGAAAAGGAAGATGCACCACTCAATTTACTTAAAGGCCGATGCGTTCTAAGATGAGTGCACAAAAGACCACTCACCGCAATTAAAGTACCACCATTCAATTCCAAGCTCGGGAAGTTTTTCTCCCTTTATTACATCTCATTGTGTACATATATATGTCTTTCATTCATGATTCATATCTGTACATGCATCGAGGACAATGCATCCCTTAGTTTTGGGGGTGTGTTGAGCATTTAGCATTGCATTAAATAGTTAGTTAAGCATGTCTTAACTTTTTCTTCATTTGTCATTCATTTTGCCATGGCGCATATGACTGCCAAGAACTGTTTAGACTGTGATTAGTGTATTTTTTTCTGTGATGTTCAATGAGGAACTTAATTATTCTATAAACTTAGAAATTTGTGACAGCAGATTAGGTGATTTTAGCTTAGGATAGTTTGCTTGTAAATTGATCCCTAAAATTACGATGTCCTAATTTCGATTACAATTTATCCATTGTAAGTTTCTTTTGATAAACTTAGAGACTCTTGAAGCAATATTTCGTAACATGGTAATACTCAATAATGAATAAAGTGGAAATGTCTAAGAAAATTCTTTAAAAAAGATGCCATCAAATACTTAAATGCTTAGAATTGTCGAGTAAGTCAACACCACTCTCTTTGTTCCATCATGTTGTTGACTAGAAAGGTGGGTTTGAGTAAGAGTGTGTAATAAAGAAAATTAGGGGCACTCTACTGTAGTAACGGGTTGAGTAGCTAAGGAGGTAGTTGTTTGCTCCATCCATCTTTTTAGTCGAAAGACTTAGCTTCATGAGTGAGTGTTCAAATCATGACATGATTGAGTATTCAAAAATTTAGTGTCTGCTCCATTGTAATTGTCAAGTTAAAGAATCATGTGACAAGTTGAATCCTCTAGTAAAAATAAATAAATAAATAGGCATAATAAATGGATATGTATGTATTTGAGTATGTATAAAACCAAATGAAAAAAATAAAGAAAACTGAGTTAGTTAAAAGATGAACTAAGTAAATTAGGAGGTATGTAACACCCTATACCCGACCTGGTCGCCAAGCCCCAATACTAGGATGCTACATCACCGTCTCACATCAATTTCATCGTAATTATCACATTTATGAGAATATCAAGTCATGCAAACTTACTTTATCACTTAATCATACTAACATACGACAAACAAACATAAAATGTACATAACTCTAGCATTGGGACCCCTTAGAAAAATTTCCCAAAAATGTTATGTAGGTATCGTTATCGTCCCTATGGTATCGATATTTTCCTTAAGTGGTATCAATACCACATGGAAAATCGATACCAAACTAGCATTCAGTTTCTCGCCAAATTGCAAAGTGTCGAACACTATCGGTACCTTTCGCAAGGTATTGATAAACTTACCCCGAGTATTGATACTCGGGCCAAGGTATCGATACCAATTCTCTATCCTGTCTTCCTGCACTTTCAAAAAATACAGAGGTATCATTTTTAAAGCCCTAGTATCGATACCTCCACTCTAGGTTACAAAAATGCAGCATACATAAGCAATTAATCCATTCCAATTTAGTTCTTAAACATCATACATCAATTACTTTGACAAATAACTACTCAACAGCCTAATTAGAATTTCAATATTGCAAAATTGTGTTCGAGCAAGTAATGTCAACCCATCATTATGTTCATGAACCCAAGCATAACAATAACAAGTAATCCTTATAAACCGAACAAAAAACCAGCAAAATGACCAGAAATCAACATGGCTATAACACGTCTACCACATTGCCTTATTCCCCAAAATGTAAATAAATATAGGACACCTACGAAAATAATAAATAGACTTGCTTGGATCACCTCTCAGAAACCACACCGCTCACATTGGCTCTTTACTAATCTGCAAGGGTTTAAAAGGAGTGGGTAAGGTTAACAAGTTTAGTGAATGCTCAGAATAACCACAATGCAAACAATTCCTCAAGCATCAACGAAACAACCATATAGCATAACCTCAATAGTTCCAACTCTAGTGTCATATTATACTTACTCGTGCATTATTACTAGTTCTTTTACATGGTAACATATTCACTTAAAAGTATATATCCTATTACACATATAATCACCTATCGTTCAAGCATATATTACAATATTCAAAACATATTTATAGATAAGTTGCATAATGGTTACATACTCATTTTGGCATACATTACATTACACATATATACATTTTAAGATGATTTGGCACTTGAGCTATGAAACATAAAAGTGAGATCTATCATCACTCATTAGATATGCAGATCTCCAACACACCAAACATAGACTCATAGAGTCAAACATATCACATACAGATTATCTGTGCACTATCGCTGCATATTTGCATTTTTAGCAAAGCACTGTCACTAACATTTAACATATACATAACATGTACAAATTTGCACTTTCACAACAGTTATCATAACTACATACCAGATGTTATAGCATCTCATCTCAATTCACATATTCACAAACTCATAAGCACAAAGTTCACAAGACAACATAGGCATGAGAAAGTTTACACTCGAAATTTAGAGTAGGGGTTTAGGCTACTACAAAATTCCCAAATAACGCATTGAATCATGTCCACAAGCAATTATTCCAAACACTCACCAATTACGCTTTCGTCGAAAAGCCGAAAGCTCAAACTAGATTTTCCTTGCCTTTATCTCTACTCGTAAAAGGTCCTATCAAATCTAGAACTTCAATAGAACAATTCACACAACAATGCACTCAATAATAAGCTAAGAACTCACCACAAGCAATTAAAAACATAAGCCTAAGCTATGTTCCCATGTAATCGAAACTTATAACATAACAAACTTTCAATTCGAATATCTCAATCTATACTTAATCTTTTCACCTAAAACCAATTTCGTTCATCTTATAATTCACCTTCGACTAATGCCAAACCTTTAAACTACAATAGAATACTCAATTCATAGTATCGACTTTTTCGACATGTTTTATGGCTATTTTTCAAAAATTCATTAAAACTCAAGAATTCTTTAACAAAACGTCAAAGTAAATTTAGAAACCTTCTAATCATGTTAAAACAAGTTTAAAAACACTTTGAAACCACGATTTTATGCAAAATCCTGAAATCCACCATTAACGACCCAATATTTGGCTTTTATTTAAAACATGCGATTTAATGGCTAAAAACTTAATTTTAAAGACTAAATAGCATTTAAAACTAGTAGGAAGATGAATCATTACCTTAGTTGACAAAAAATTGAGCGTATGATCAAAAACCCGAAAAACCCACAAGCTTGATAATGTAGGTATCTATGGTGTTTTTGGGTGTTTTTCTTGAAGTATTATGGAGATTTAATGTTGAAAGGATGATGGAAATCAAAAGACTTAAGTTTGGAATCAAAAATCGAATGGAGAGGGTGAGGGAGAAGGAAAACAAAAGGACAACAACAAGAATGGGAGAGGAAGAACTAACGTGAAATATATGTAGGAGGGGGAAGTATTAGGTTGAATTTTAAAATTTGGTTTAATTGCTTCATGAAGACTTACAATTTTGACTCTTTTACAAATCAATCCTATTTTCAAAATTAAAGGTATTTAAAACTCATTTTCAGAAATTGATTTAATTTTCTAAAAACCATAGTAAAAAAACATTATCGATAAACCATGTCGCAAAATTCCGAACACACAAAGGTTAAAATTCCTAAAATACCCCTAAAACTCCTAAGCCCTATTTTGAGTTCTTACAAAGTACTTGCTATAGTGAAAATTGCATAAATACTTAGGATTTTTCTTTCTTTTAGGGCAATATTTTCTGCACTACCTTTGTTAAATAAGCTTATGAAACTTTATTGCTGATAACTGAAGTACAAAATGCTCTCTGTCTCACAATGCAAATGTGATTATATTGCTATGGCAATTCTTACGTTTATGCATTCATGCATATCTTTCTTGAGGACAAGCAATAACTCGGGTTTGGGAGTGTGATAACTCTTTAAAAAAGTTATAATTCATGTCTTTAGACTGGGTCAATTGTTTGAACTTAAGTGAACTTAGTTGCATTTTAGGATATTATTTTAGCATTTTTAGAACATCGCATACGAAGCTTTGATAGTGTTTAGATATTATTATTTGTTACTTTTAATTGCTTATGGTAGGGATGTGTTTGGTGGTTTGGCAGGTGCAGGTTAAGGAACGAGAAATAAATGAGTGAAGGTTTGTCGGGGCAAAGAGTTGGACATTTTGTCAACTTGTATGACGTGACAATTCAAAGAAGACCGAGTCAACACTCACCGCATACCAGTTTCAGCCCAACTGTACTTGTACCAGAATAATCTGCCTAAAAAAGAGTTGAAGATAATCCTAGGATGTTGGTTTTTATCCTAGAAAAAAAAATTAAAAAGAGGAGATGATAAACATGGGTTGTTGGATTTACCCTAGGGAAAAAGCTATAAAAAGCCAAAGGAGGTGATCGTTGGTATCGATAGTCTTAATATTTATATAATGAATGATCTAGCCTAGAAACTAATTATCACCACGATTGAGGCAAGTGCACCTATCGAACAGTAGTATAGCTTAGTGGCAAGACCGGATTGTCGAACCCAAAGGAACCAAAAGTACTAATATTGACTTTCTTCTTATTATTTAGCCTAAGAATTAAGGGAATTGTTATTTATTCTAAAATTAACTAACTACTAAGCTAAAGACGCTAAGACTCAGAGAATGAATTAGGGAAAATACTTGTGGGAAAAACAAATTGATTAAGACAATACCCTAGGAAGAATCCACCTAGACTTCACTTGTTATTTAACTCTGAACCAGACAATTTATTCACTTGACTTGATCCTTAGGATTCCCTAATTTATATTAATACCTCTCTCGAGGCTACTAACGTCTAACCCTAGGTTGATTAATTGAAATCTCTTTCTAATTAAAACCCCTAAGGTTGCAGTAACTCGATCTATGGACTCCCATATTAGGTTTGACCCTAATCCGTCAGATTTTCATCATCCTATCTCTAGGGTTGCGATCAACTCCGCTTAATTATGCTAGATCTACTCTTAGATAGGTCTATTCCTCCTCTGCCTAAGCACATCAATACTTGAATCAATATCCTAAAATATCAAAACAAGAATTAAGAACACATAATTAAGAACAAATCAAGTATTTATCATATAGTTCAGAAAAACAATAACAAGATCCGTCTTAGGTTTCATCCCCTCGGTATCCGAGGGTTTAGTTAATAATCATAAAAGAATACATCTCAGAAGAAAATATAAAACAAAACATAAGAAAACCCTAAAACCCCCTGAAGGAATTGAAGGAGAGATCCGCCGTCTTGAGTATGATTTTGGCTTCTTGTGATGAATCAACTCGCTTTCTTCGAGTAAATCCCACAATTCTGACCTCTCTCTCGCTCCTCAGCTCTTAGCCTAGCTGGACGCCCCTGACCAAAAGCACCTTTTAGGTTATACTTAGGGTGTTTATATAGGCTTCGGAATGTGTTTCTTCGCCTCTAAGTATCCTAATCCGAGTGAAATTCCTCTTTGCCACGGCAGGGACACGCCTGTGTAACACGCCCATGTGATTCGAGTCCAAGCCGTGGTTGGGTCTGCTAGGGAGGCACGACCGTGTGGTGAAACCCCAGGCCGTGTTGATTTCTTACTTTGGCCCATTTGGTCCATTTTTGGCCCGTTTCTCGTTCTTTTCATCCTCCTATGCTTTTCTAAGTATAAAACATGAAAATAAAGGATTAGAAGCACCAAATTCCACAATTCAGGGAATAAATCATCCAAAAGTATGCTAAATATGGGATTAAAATATAAACATATTACGGTTTATCAAATACCCCCACACTTAAGCTTTTGCTTGTCCTCAAGCAAAAATCTCAACTCACAATTAAAATAGAATTTTCTCAATTCATAACCTTCATCAATAATGTTTCATCATAATTCATAGGTAATTCATACATTGATAATTTAACCAGAAGGTTCCCAAAGATTCAAACAATCAGAGTCATAGTTTTTATAGTACGAAAAATAGGTGTTTTCCCTTACCTAAATAATTACCTCTGATTCAAAATCGACAAAAATTGACATCCTCACTAAAGATTCACTCAAATCACTCGAAGTGTTTAAGGTTCAGGAAAAAGCACTCGTAAGTCAAACATGAAAAGTTAATCCCATAGGCTTGCATGAAAATCAAATCTCCACCACTATAATATGAGATGATACACAAATCAAAAGGTCTTTAAAAAGGGTTGTAACGGGGCTTGGGTTAAAGGTGTGGATAAAGGCTTGAATTAGAGGGTTAGTATCGAGACTGAATTGACAAATTACCTAACTAAAAAGTTGTACTAATACTAAATAATTACATCACGGAAACTTAATACTAATAACATGAGCTTCTTCTAAAGATAATGAAATTAACAGTTTGAGCTCAAATAACATAGAACTAATAACGAATATACTTCGTTTTTTTAAGAACAAATCAAGTACAATAATATAGAATTTGATAACTGAAATAAAGGACATAATTAAGTAACTGATCAAATCAAATCTCGATATAGGGGTAGTCAAGAAAAATGGTGATAACAAATACAAAGTTGGTTTTGGGTTAATATTAATGGGTGAGTCAAGAAATGATTTATTAGGCTAAAAGGGGTTCACTAGGGTTAGTTATGAAGGTAGGCTTTTTGTGGAGTAAGTGGGTTAGATCCTAGGTGCCTTTATCATCTTACTATATCAAATCAAAGGTGTGGTCTCGACATGTATAATCGAAGCAAGTTCTAGAATAACAAATCAATGTTGACACACTCATAATCAATAAAGTGAGCAAGAAAAGGAATGTACGCTCTAAAAGGCTAAAGATCTCACAAAAAATTATGGGCTTTTGATGTCAACCTTGTAAATTTCAAACTTCAAGGTAATAATTAGATTCAGGTAGACAACCTAACAAAATTTTGAAAATAGACTCATCATGCTTGATTCTCTATTCTCCTAAAGTTTAAATCATCACTGCACAATTAATTATGACTTAACCCAAAACATATCAATGAAAATCACAAATCAAAAGGAAATTTCATTTTAATCATAATATGAGAAAATTACTTAAGAACAAGATATAATTCAGGATTTTCAAATAATAATGTAGTTAACCCCCCTACACTTAAGATGTACATTGTCCTCAATGTACAAAGATAGATAATAGCAATATAGTAATAAAATCATAAGATAGGGAGAGAAGTGAAACTTCTTGAACTTTGGATGGAGTCAATGAAAAGAAACGTAAAAGTTGGAGAGAGGTGAAGGTGGGGAGGATACTCCGGTGGTGGTGGTCGTTCGTTAACAGCCCCTTGAACCTAAATGAAAGAAATGAAAATATAATAATATAAATTAAAGACGAGAAATATAAAATAAAAGAAATTAAAAATGAAAATAAGAGAAAAAAAATGGACTCAAAGGTCCCACGGGCGTGTCGCATGCCCGTGTCGATTTCTCAGTTTCGACCACGGCCGTGGTGTTTTATCACAACCCGTGTTTTTAGGAAAAGTTTTGCCCTGTTTCCACACGGCCATGGCCACGCCCGTATGCAAGGCCGTGTGGGTAGGGAAACCTGCGCTTAAAAATTTGGTTAGTTTTTAGTTAGGTGCTAAAAATTGAAAATATGAAAATTAATGGGGTTAGTGCTCGGGTTGCCTCCCGAGAAGCGCTCGTTTAAAGTCTTGAGCTAGACTTATGAAACACCCCAAACCTGGCCCACGAGCCCTGACCGGATCTGGTATGTTCCTCGAGAAAACATTTGAGAATCCGTTTGTTACTTAGGAAAAATTCGTGTGGTTTTGAAGATGGATTTGCTTGTGTTGGGTTCAATTGAAAACCTTGTTACTTTTGAAATCAGGGATTTATTAAAAACCGTGTTTTTATATTGGAAATCATTTGTGTTTAGGTGTCAAAACATTTCGCGTTTATTTAAGAAAACAATTTAAATAACCTTTGATTTAATATTAACAATATCAGGGCAAAAATAAATGAAAGCGAGCATAAAACAGTCTCATACTTTGGCCTTATTACATCAAAAATCAAACCCAAATTAAATCCAAAATACTTAAAATATAACAAGTCCAAAATAGAATAAAATTAAGTGAGCATGGCCACCATCGAGCTCCCGCCGACCGGTCCATTCATCGAGCATCACCAGAAGAAAATATTCCCCAGCGGGGTGAGTCAAACAGACTCAATGTGTACACCAACACTAAATCTCAATAGGTTAGGCATATCAGTTCATACATGTACATATAATTAAATAAATAAAATGATGCAACCCGAACCCAAACCTAGATGCCATCCGCTACACATCACCCGTACCAACCTGCACACCGTGGGGACTACTAAGTCAACCCTCCATCCGCTACACATCATCGGCGATCGTCAAGCGATCGACGTGCTCATCGCCCTTATAAAATTTGTGGCATAGCCACCAGATAACATAATTGTAACATGAGTCACCACATTCAGATAATGTGACCGAAGTCACCACATTCAGATAATGTGACCGAAGTCACCACATTCACTTCCCCTTTTTATATAACCCATATGCCCATGTCATACATATCATGCAATATCATGCCTTATTTCACATTCTTATCACTATGCACATATGCCATAACAGATCACTCATACTCATAGTAGGAGTAGGAAAACGTACCTGAGTACTTTGTACCATTGCATGGTACCTTAGCCACATTTTACACGTTCATATTAACGCATGCATATAATCAATACCATAAAACTATTAAGGTTTAGTGTGGGGTACACACCTGGTATGCTTAACGAATTCCTTGAAATCTCGAAAAACCGATCTATCACTTTAGATCTTTTAAGACCCTTTAGTGCCGATTGATGTCTAATCAAATGCCGGAAACTTTGTATCCTTCTTTCTTGAAATCGGCAATCACTAGATTACTTGAATAGATTAGTTTCGGCTTTTGAATAATTAATGAACACATATATTTACCAAACATGGCCTTGGCCGAATGCTATAGACACTTACCTTGTGGATTTTAAATCCCGAAATTCACCGAATAACTAGGGAACACGCGGCCTATGGTGTACCTTCGAAAAAAGAACTTCTCCTTCCTTGTAGTCGACGCTTAGTAAATCCCGAAAGATCTCTTCAAAGTTTCGACAACAAGATATTAATGGGGTTAGTCCTAGATTTCGGCAAATCTTAAAAGAAAAAGGATGAAACCGAATGAGATCTTACCCTTACTTTAGGAATCGGCAATCCTTGCTTGAGCCTTTAACAACATTCGGCTATGTAGGCTAAAAAGATCTTGATTTCGGCTCTTTGATTGGTATAAAGAAATCGGCTAATGATGGTATCTTGAGTTTTCGGCTTTGGCTAACAAAAAGAAGAAGAACAAATGCTCTAGGAAATTCGGCAGAGAGAGAAGGGTTGAAAGAAAGAATGAATGGCCCTCTTTTCCTCTAGTAGCCAAAATTACTAACTTAGAATCCCTTACTTGGCCATCACTTCTATTTTGATAGCTTTATCACCTTATTTAAAATTAATAGAAATAATCCTTTAATTATCTCTTATTAAAAATACCAATAATTATCCATCATGTATCCATCTATTTAGCCGAATTTTAAAGAGAATAAAACTCCTCCCTGGAGTTCCTTAGTGCCGTCCACCTCCTCTGCTCCTTGTAGCAAAAAATAAAATCCTTTATTTGCTTCCCATGCGACTCGAACTCCCCTACTCAAGGCGTCATTTACCAAGGCCCTAAGTGGCGCCTTGCAGCCACTTTACCAGGCTCACTTTCATGTCCAATATCCCCTGCATATTTCCTTAAGGCCTCCTTAGCCCAACTTCCCTTCTTGACGCAAAAATACAAAAATAAAAACACTCCTACTGTCAACGTGATTCGAACCTCATCCCCTTGAAGCTCCCTTTGACGCCACTTCCCCCTTGCACCTTAGCGCCCCAAGCCACCTTGCCAATCGATTTCTTGTGTCTTAAACTCCACAAAATTTCTTTTAAGGCCTCCTTGCCTAGTTTCCCCTTTTTACTTAAAATTCCAATATTTTCCAAAGTTTTTCCCTTTCACCTAAAGTTCTCAAAAACTCCTAAAATATACCCAAACACACTCCAAGCCTACTACCACTTGAATTATGCATTAAATGCATAACCCCTATTTCCGGGATATTACAACTTACCTATTATTAGTATGGCCATGGTGGTTCACGGAGTCGAAACTCCTTTTTCTTACTGTCAATTCTATTAACATATGGTTTGAGTCGGGTAATATTTACCTCAAAAGTGCCGAAATTAGAATGAGTTACCTCGACCGTTCCGTATGGAAAGACCTTAAGTACCGTAAAAGGAGTCGCACCATTTGTATTAAGCTCTGAAGCGACTATTCGAGGGTCGGTTGTATTTGACAGTACCTGGTCCCCAACTTTGAAGTGATTGGTTCCACCTTTAATACTCGATGTCCTAGCCGTGTCAAGAACCTGAAGAGTGATCGTTTCGTCACTTACACGAAATGTGAGCTCACGTGGTAGTTTATTTTGTAGAATTGCTGGGCACACTGCGTTTAGCTCCAAATGCGACGTATCTTCTAACTTCCGTTTGTTCGTCAAAAACTCTTTTGAAAATTTCTTTGAATCTGGCATCTGCGAAAGATCTTCAAGAAACGGCAAGTTAATATGTAATTTCTTTGGAAGTTTAATAAATTTACCGAATTATTCCTCTGTATGGTCTTTCTTTATCGCATTGGGGTATGGCACACGAGGTTGGTACTCTGTAATTACCAGTTTTGGTTTATCATGGCTTACCTCAACTTTACCTTCCTCTACCACATTCTCTTGCTTCAATTTTGGTTCATCTAACCCTTCACTATCATGAGCAGTTATTGCTTGAGGTTGCTTCCTTGGGTTAGGTTTGGTGTTGCTAGGTAAGATACCTTGTGGTCGTTCTGAGATCAGCTTAGCTAGCTGACCTAACTGGTTCTCGATCCCTTGAATTGATACCTGCTGATTTTTGAGCATTGTCTCGTTGTTTTGAAAACGGGTTTCTGACACCGCGATAAATTTTGTTAGCATCTCCTCAAGGTTCGATTTCTTTTCCTGCTGGTAAGGTGGTTGTTGAAAACCTGGAGGAAGTTGCGGTCTTTGATTACCTTGACCACCCCACGAGAAATTGGGATGGTACCTCCAACCTGCATTATAAGTGTTACTATCAAGATTATTTTGAGGTCTAGAATAGTTACCCATATAGTTGACTTGTTCGTTCTCTGTGCTAGGGTTGTAGGATAGATATTCTGTGTTGTTCACCCCTCCTCCATTTGTATCGTATTGTATTACCGGATGTACCTGCGTAGAACTATACCAACCATCAAATTTTTTTATTTAAAAGCTCTACCAGGTTAGATAACATGGTGACCACGTCAAGGTTGAAAACACCGGCTGCTTTATTAGGCATTGTCCTCATGTCTTGCCATTGATAATTATTCAGTGACATCTATTCGGTTTCTGCGAGTGGTATGTTTTATTTCACTGTTAAAAATCAAGGGTCCTGATGGGTTTTTCTAGTCATAAACTAGAAATACCTGCCAAAAGCAAAGAAAGAGAAAAATTAGCAAACTTAATATAAAAAATAAATTGTAAATAAATAAAATGGCTAAAGTAATAAAAATTAAGCGTTCTTAATATTTTAGTTCCCCGGTAACGGCGCCAAAAACTTGATCGTTGGTATCGATAGTCTTAATATTTATATAATGAATGATCTAGCCTAGATACTAACTATCACCATGATTGAGGCAAGTGCACCTATCGAATAGTAGTATAGCTTAGTGGCAAGACCGGATTGTCGAACCCAAAGGAACCAAAAGTACTAATATTGACTTTCTTCTTATTATTTAGCCTAAGAATTAAGGGAATTGTTATTTATTCTAAAATTAACTAACTACTAAGCTAAAGACGCTAAGATTCAGAGAATTAATTGGGGAAAATACTTGTGGGAAAAACCAATTGATTAAGACAATACCCTAGGAAGAATCCACCTGGACTTCACTTGTTATTTAACTCTGAACCAGACGATTTATTCACTTGACTTGATCCGTAGGATTCCCTAATTTATATTAATACCTCTCTCGAGGCTACTAACGTCTAACCCTAGGTTGATTAATTAAAATCTCTTTCTAATTAAAACCCCTAAGGTTGCAGTAACTCGATCTATGGACTCCCATATTAGGTTTGACCCTAATCCGGCAGATTTTCATCATCCTATCTCTAGGGTTGCAATTAACTCCGCTTAATTATGCTAGATCTGCTCTTAGACAGGGTTTATTCCTCCTCTGCCTAAGCACATCAATACTTGAATCAATATCCTGAAATATCAAAACAAGAATTAAGAACACATAATTAAGAACAAATCAAGTATTTATCATATAGTTCAGAAAACAATAACAAGATCCATCTTAGGTTTCATCCCCCTCAGGTATCTGAGGGGTTTAGTTAATAATCATAAAAGAATACATCTCAGAAGAAAATATAAAACAAAACATAAGAAAACCCTAAAACCCCCTGAAGGAATTGAAGGAGAGATCCGCCGTCTTGAGTATGATTTCGGCTTCTTGTGATGAATCAACTCGCTTTCTTCGAGTAAATCCCACAATTCTGACCTTTCCGGCTCGGCTCCTTGGCCTAGCTGGACGCCCCTGACCAAAAGCACCTTTTAGGTTATACTTAGGGTGTTTATATAGGCTTCGGAATGTGTTTCTTCGCCTCTAAGTATCCTAATCCGAGTGAAATTCCTCTTTGCCATGGCAGGGGCATGTCCGTGTAACACGCCCATGTGATTCGAGTCCAGGCCGTGGTTGGGTCTGCTAGGGAGGCACGACCGTGTGGTGAAACCCCAGGCCGTGTTGATTTCTTACTTTGGCCCATTTGGTCCGTTTTTGGCCCGTTTCTCGTTCTTTTCATCCTCCTATGCTTTTCTAAGTATAAAACATGAAAATAAAGTATTAGAAGCACCAAATTCCACAATTCAGGGAATAAATCATCCAAAAGTATGCTAAATATGGGATTAAAATATGAACATATTACGGTTTATCAAATACCCCCACACTTAAGCTTTTGCTTGTCCTCAAGCAAAAATCTCAACTCACAATTAAAATAGAATTTTCTCAATTCATAACCTTCATCAATAATGTTTCATCATAATTCATAAGTAATTCATACATTGATAATTTAACCAGAAGGTTCCCAAAGATTCAAACAATCAGAGTCATAGTTTTTATAGTACGAAAAATAGGTGTTTTCCCTTACCTAAATAATTACCTCTGATTCAAAATCGACAAAAATTGACATCCTCACTAAAGATTCACTCAAATCACTCGAAGTATTTAAGGTTCAGGAAAAAGCACTCGTAAGTCAAACATTAAAAGTTAATCCCATAGGCTTGCATGAAAATCAAATCTCCACCACTATAATATGAGATGATACACAAATCAGAAGGTCTTTAAAAAGGGTTGTAACGGGGCTTGGGTTAAAGGTGTGGATAAAGGCTTGAATTAGAGGGTTAGTATCGAGACTGAATTGACAAATTACCTAACTAAAAAGTTGTACTAATACTAAATAATTATATCACGGAAACTTAATACTAATAACATGAGCTTCTTCTAAAGATAATGAAATTAACAATTTGAGCTCAAATAACATAGAACTAATAACGAATATACTTCGTTTTTTTTTAGGAACAAATCAAGTACAATAATATAGAATTTGATAACTGAAATAAAGGAAAAAATTAAGTAACTGATCAAATCAAATCTCGATATAGGGGTAGTCAAGAAAAATGGTGATAACAAATACAAAGTTGGATTTGGGTTAATATTAATGGGTGAGTCAAGAAATGATTTATTAGGCTAAAAGGGGTTCACTAGGGTTAGTTATGAAGGTAGGCTTTTTGTGGAGTAAGTGGGTTAAATCCTAGGTGCCTTTATCATCTTAGTATATCAAATCAAAGGTGTGGTCTCGACATGTATAATCGAAGCAAGTTCTAAAATAACAAATCAATGTTGACACACTCATAATCAATAAAGTGAGCACGAAAAGGAATGTATGCTCTAAAAGGCTCAAGATCTCACAAAAAATTTATGGGCTTTTGATGTCAACCTTGTAAATTTCAAACTTCAAGGTAATAATTAGATTCAGGTAGACAACCTAACAAAATTTTGAAAATAGACTCATCATGCTTGATTCTCTATTCTCCTAAAGTTTAAATCATCACTGCACAATTAATTATGACTTAACCCAAAACATATCAATGAAAATCACAAATCAAAAGGAAATTTCATTCTAATCGTAATATGAGAAAATTACTTAAGAACAAGATATAATTCAGGATTTTCAAATAATAATGTAGTTAACCCCCCCACACTTAAGATGTACATTGTCCTCAATGTACAAAGATAGATAATAGCAATATAGTAATAAAATCATAAGATAGGGAGAGAAGTGAAACTTCCTGAACTTTGGATGGAGTCAATGAAAAGAAACGTAAAAGTTGGAGCGAGGTGAAGGTGGGGAGGATACTCCGGTGGTGGTGGTCGTTCGTTAACAGCCCCTTGAACCTAAATTAAAGAAATAAAAATATAATAATATAAATTAAAGACGAGAAAGATAAAAGAAAAGAAATTAAAAATGAAAATAAGAGAAAAAAATGGACTCAAAGGTCCCACGGGCGTGTCGTATGCCCGTGTCGATTTCTCAGTTTCGACCACGGCCGTGGTGTTTTATCACAACCCGTGTTTTTAGGAAAAGTTTTGCCCTGTTTCCACACGGCCACGGCCACGCCCGTATGCAAGGCCGTGTGGGTAGGGAAACCTGCGCTTAAAAATTTGGTTAGTTTTTAGTTAGGTGCTAAAAATTGAAAATATGAAAATTAATAGGGTTAGTGCTTGGGTTGCCTCCCGAGAAGCGCTCGTTTAAAGTCTTGAGCTAAACTTACCTATTATTCGTATGGCCATGGTGGTTCACGGAGTCGAAACTCCTTTTTCTTACTTTCAATTCTATTAACATATGGTTTGAGTCGGGTAATATTTACCTCAAAAGTGCCGAAACTAGAATGAGTTACCTCGACCGTTCCGTATGAAAAGACCTTAAGTACCGTAAAAGGAGTCGCACCATTTGTATTAAGCTCTGAAGCAGCTATTCGAGGGTCGGTTGTATCTGACAGTACCTGGTCCCCAACTTTGAAGTGATTGGTTCCACCTTTAATACTCGATGTCCTAGCTGTGTCAAGAACCTGAAGAGTGATCGTTTCGTCACTTACACGAAATGTGAGCTCACGTGGTAGTTTATTTTGTAGAATTGCTGGGCACACTGCGTTTAGCTCCAAATGCGACGTATCTTCTAACTTCCATTTGTTCGTCAAAAACTCTTTTGAAAATTTCCTTGAATTTGGCATATGCGAAAGAGCTTCAACAAACGGCAAGTTAATATGTAATTTCTTTGGAAGTTCAAGAAATATACCGAATTGTTCCTCTGTGTGGTCTTTCTTTATCGCATTGGGGTATGGCATACGAGGTTGGTACTCTGTAATTACTAGTTTTGGTTTATCATGGCTTACCTCAACTTTACCTTCCTCTACCACATTCTCTTGCTTCAATTTTGGTTCATCTAACCCTTCACTATCATGAGCAGTTATTGCTTGAGGTTGCTTTCTTGGGTTAGGTTTGGTGTTGCTAGGTAAGATACCTTGTGGTCGTTCTGAGATCAGCTTAGCTAGCTGACCTAACTGGTTCTCGATCCCTTGAATTGATGCCTGCTGATTTTTGAGCATTGTCTCGTTGTTTTGAAAACGGGTTTCTGACATCGCGATAAATTTTGTTAGCATCTCTTCAAGGTTCGACTTCTTTCCTATTTGGTAAGGTGGTCATGAAAACTGGAGGAAGTTGCGGTCTTTGATTACCTTGACCACCCCACGAGAAATTGGGATGGTACCTCCAACCTGCATTATAAGTGTTACTATCAAGATTATTTTGAGGTCTAGAATAGTTACCCATATAGTTGACTTGTTCGTTCTCTGTGCTAGGGTTGTAGGATAGATATTCTGTGTTGTTCACCCCTCCTCCATTTGTATCGTACTGTATTACCGGATGTACCTGCGTAGAACCATACCAACCATCAATTTTTTTATTTAAAAGCTCTACCTGGTTAGATAACATGGTGACCGCGTCAAGGTTGAAAACACCGGCTGCTTTATTAGTCATTGTCCTCATGTCTTGCCATTGATAATTATTCAGTGACATCTATTCAGTTTCTGCGAGTGGTATGTTTTATTTCACTGTCAAAAATCAAGGGTCCTGATGGGTTTCTTCTAGTCATAAACTAGAAATACCTGCAAAAAGCAAAGAAAGAGAAAAATTAGCAAAGTTAATATAAAAAATAAATTGTAAATAAATAAAATGGCTAAAGTAATAAAAATTAAGCGTTCTTAATATTTTAGTTCCCCGGTAACGGCGCCAAAAACTTGATCGTTGGTATAGATAGTCTTAATATTTATATAATGAATGATCTAGCCTAGATACTAACTATCACCATGATTGAGGCAAGTGCACCTATCGAACAGTAGTATAGCTTAGTGGCAAGACCGGATTGTCGAACCCAAAGGAACCAAAAGTACTAATATTGACTTTCTTCTTATTATTTAGCCTAAGAATTAAGGGAATTTTTATTTATTCTAAAATTAACTAACTACTAAGCTAAAGACGCTAAGACTCGGAGAATGAATTGGGGAAAATACTTGTGGGAAAAACCAATTGATTAAGACAATACCCGAGGAAGAATCCACCGGACTTCACTTGTTATTTAACTCTGAACTGCATTTATTTATTCACTTGACTTGATCCGTAGGATTCCTAATTTATATTAATACCTCTCTCGAGGCTACTAACATCTAACCCTAGGTTGATTAATTGAAATCTCTTTCTTATTAAAACCCCTAAGGTTGCATTAACTCGATCTATGGACTCCCATATTAGGTTTGACCCTAATCCAGTGATTTTCGTCATCCTATCTCTAGGGTTGCGATCAACTCCCTTAATTATGCTAGATCTACTCTTAGACAGGGTCTATTCCTCCTCTCGCCTAAGCACATCAATACTTGAATCAATATCCTGAAATATCAAAACAAGAATTAAGAACACATAATTAAGAACAAATCAAGTATTTATCATATAGTTCAGAAAACAATAGCAAGATCCGTCTTAGGTTTCATCCCCCTCAGGTATCTGAGGGGTTTAGTTCATAATCATAAAAGAATACATCTCAGAAGAAAATATAAAACAAAACATAAGAAAACCCTAAAACCCCCTGAAGGAATTGAAGGAGAGATCCGCCGTCTTGAGTATGATTTCGACTTCTTGAGATTAATCAACTGGCTTTCTTCGAGTAAATCCCACAATTCTGACCTCTTTGGCTCGGCTCCTTGGCCTAGCTGGACGCCCCCTGACCAAAAGCACCTTTTAGGTTATACTTAGGGTGTTTATATAGGCTTCAGAATATGTTTCTTCACCTCTAAGTATCCTAATCCGAGTGAAATTCCTCTTTTCCACGGCAGGGACACGCCCGTATAACATGCCCGTGCGATTCGAGTCCAGGCCGTGGTTGGGTTTGCTAGGGAGGCACGACCGTGTGGTGAAACCCCAGTCTGTGTTGATTTCTTACTTTGGCCCATTTGGTCCGTTTTTGGCCCGTTTCTCGTTCTTTTCATCCTCCTATGCTTTCCAAAGTATAATACATGAAAATAAAGAATTAGAAGCACCAAATTTCACAATTCAGGGAATAAATCATCCAAAAGTATGCTAAATGTGGGATTAAAATATGAACATATTACGGTTTATCAGGAGGAAACCCTAAACGACGAACAAGGGTTGAGATTCACAGGCGAAACTAGAGGGCGGCGGTTGGGTAGAGACGAAAAGAGGAAGATGAAAGCAGTCCCTCTCAGCCCCCATAGGACACTATGCTGCTGGAGTGTGAACTGGATACGTGAAAGTTGTGTTCCTGTCCTTCTGTTATTTCTTAACTATTTCTCCATGAATTGGTTTGATGAAAACTATGTTGAATTATATTTTGGTTTTGAATTTTATTTGCCATCCCATGAGCTAAATATCATCGGGTTGGGATTACATGATTAAACCTTTATTTTCTTTAATGGTTAAAGCATAAATCTAAATTAATTTATGTTTCATTATATTGTTTTTATTTCTAAATTGTATGTGTGCAATCCCTAGACATAGACGACTACGCAGCATGCCCATAAACTAATTTAATTCTGAAAAGGTTGGATTAGTTGGACCAAAATTGAATGATATGAGCAAGTACTTGACAAATACTTGTAGACTCTAGACATAGAGCATCGTTCATACAGAAGGAAATAGTGCAGGGTACCATATTAAAGGCCTATAGACACGAGCAAGGTAACTTGAGGTTTTTACTCTCGAAGGAAGCAGACAACTTTAGAACTCTTCTGAGCAGTAGATTGATTATGATTTTGCCAAGGCATTTCTGACAGTAAGGGTAAATTCTTAATAATTCCAACCTTCCATATCAACATCGTATGTCCCTTATCCTTTGCTGTAGTATCTTTGCCATCACATCTTTAATTTTTTATTATTTCAGTTACATATTATTCATATAATCATTTTCGTAATTTTCATTGCATTTTTACTCTTGCATTGCGATAGCATTTTCAATTATTCATCAATTACACATTTTGTTCACATTAATATTTCTTTTGTTTACCACTGCATTCTTATCATTATTGTGCTATAACATTAATCTAACTTTGTTATAATAACTTGACCGTTTGTATACCTAATCTGATCCCTGTGGAGACGATCTCAGTTATCACTTTATTACTTGATTCAACATTTACACTTGCACAAATCGCATATCATTTCACGCGCGACAATGGACTTTTTGAAAGACTGGATAAGGTAGTTGGTAATGATGCTTGGTTGAGAAATTTTCCATATTGCTTCATCACTCATCTCCCGAGGATCAAGTCAGACCATAAATTTTTGCTTTTCTCTCTCAAGCTGGATGTTAACTTGCCTAAAGGATGTCCTTTTATATTCCTAACTGGTTGGGTAGAGCATCCCAATTTCCCATATTTTGTCAAGGAGAAGTGGTGCTTTAAGGGCAACATGGTTGAATCTCTGAATCTTCCCACATGTAACATTAAAGAATGGAATAAATATGTATATGGTTTTATTGGTGTCCGTAAAAAGAAGCTGGTGCAGAAATTGTCTGGTGTTCAAAGGAACTTAGAAAAATTTGATTCTGACGTTTAAGTCTTTTGGAAGCACAGATACGGGAGGAATTGGAGTGTGTTCTTCATCATGAAGAGTTATTATGTAAGCAGAAAGATAGGTGTGATTGGTTGCAATTTGGGGATCAGTATACTAATTTTTTTATAACACCACTCACCCATATCTGTCACCAGATTAGGGTTACAAGATGCTACCGTACATAACAAAACATAATCTTACTATATCAATTCAAATTTCTCTAAATGATCATTAATCATCAATCATATAGTCAAAAACATGTTATTCATACAATGTCAGGGTTAAATCAAGCTTACAAAAGCTCTAAAACAATTCATAATGAAATAGAGACGAATTTGAATCATTTTAAAAAAGCGTGGCAAAAATGCAAAACAGGGGTTGTAATATCCTAAAAATTTGAGTATCATCTTGTTACTTGTGTTAGCCGGGTAAGATTTTATTGTGTGTTTAATATAGTCTAGTGAAGGCTTGGAATTATTAATGAAGCTAGAATAATTTTTTTTATTGAAAATTTAGTGAAGTGGATTAAGTGATCTTGACACTTAAGTAAATTTAAGTGTCTAATGTTAGCATAAATGAGCTAGTAGTAAAGTGGTGTTGGCGCATGAGTAATTGCATGAGGGAAGAGGTTCGAATCCCATGGATGGTAATAAGGTGACTTTTATTTTTGCATGTGTATGGCATGTGTCGGTCAACTCTAATTAAGGTAAGGTTGGACTATTTTCTTTTATGGATAGTAGACTAAGGGAAAAAGGCAAGTGATTAACTTAAGGAATGAAATCCTAAGCTTTTGGAATGATAAGGGGACATAAGGCATGGATTAAGGGATGAGGTTTGGAAACTTTTAATGGCATTTTTTCCATGAACATGGATGGTTTTGTGGACTAAGGGAGGAGCCGATTTTTGTGGTAAGTTTTGGGAAAAGTTGGTAGCTTGGGAGAAATTTCATTTTGGCCTTTTTGCTCTCCCAAAAGCAATAGTGTTTCTCTCATCTTTTCCTCTTGGCCGAATATGCATAGTGAGGTTTGGGCATTCTTTTTGTGCAATTTAGTTGTCTAGAAAGCTTGTGTCTTTTTCTTTTGGAAACCGAAATAGGAGATCACTTGTGCACTATTTTCTTTCTTGACCTAAAGTCGAAACCATTTGTGCATCTTCTTCTCTTTTACCTTGCTAAGGCCGAAACTTTTCTCTCCCAATCCAACCATTGCCGAGACACCTTAAACCTCCCATCTCTCTCTTCCATTTTATTTTTTTTTCTTTCTCTTTTTCACTCTAGCCGAATTCTATTTGTTATCTTTAATCAACCATAGCCGAAACTCCCTTCATCACTCAACCACTTTGCCGAAATTTCCCATTTTCCTTTTGATTTGTCTTGGCCGAATATCAACAAGGGTTAATCTCTTTTGGGTTCTTCTTCAATCGGTTTTGAGAAGGGTAAGTAGTGTTGGCCGAATTTCTTTGTTCCTTTATTCTTCTCTCTGTCGATTTTCATGTGAGCAAAAGCTGATTTTTGGGCAATTGTTAGCAAGATTCTAACCATTCATAGGAATCAATTTCTCCTAGGTTCTTTAAGACTTTGGAAGCAGTCAATCTAAGCCTCTTTTCTTTGACAATCAATTTTGGTAAATCAAGTGGTAAGGATCTATGTTAGTTCATTATTCTTTTAGTGGTTGAAAAGCCGAAGGCTTTTGAGACTAAGGTTTGTTGTTGGCCGAATGGCCGATGATATTGATCTAAGTGTTGGCCGAATATAGGAATCAAGGATCTAAAGTAGTAGATCGAGATTTTTTCAGGATTTTTTGGGGCTTTCAGCGAATTTGTTAAGTATATCAGGTGTGTACCCCACACTAAACTCTATTAGATTACGGCTTAAATTAATATGTATGCTTATAATAATGTGAATGTGGTTAAAGTACCATGCAATGGTACAAAGTACCAGTGCACGTTTTCCTACTCCTACTATGAGTATGAAATGAACTGATATGGCATATGTGAACATGATAAGAATGTGAAATAAGGCATGATTTTTGCATGATATGTATGACATGGGCATATGGGTGATTATGAAAGGGGAAGTGAATGTGGTGACCTCGGTCACATTATCTGAATGTTGTGAATTCGGCCACATAATAATTATCTGGTGGCTATGCCACGAATTTCTAAGGGCGATGAGCATGTCGTCTGCAGCGACTGCCTTCGATGATGTGTAGCGGATGGAGGGTTGACTTAGTAGTCCCCACGGTGTGCAGGTTGGTACGGGTGATGTGTAGCGGATGGTATCTAGGATTGGGTTCGGGTTTGCATCACTACTTTTATCTGTTACATATATTTATGAATTAATATGATATGCCTGAATTATTGAGGTCTAGTGTTGGTTACACATTGAGTCTGTTTGACTCACCCGTTTGGGAACATTTTCTTCGGTGACGATCGGTGATGGACCGGGTCGGCGGAGTTTAGTGGTGGCCATGCTCGACTTGAAGTTTTATTTAATTTTGGGACTTTTATATTTTATATTTTTGGAGTTATTTTGGGTATTGTTTTCGTTTGTAATAAGGCCACTGATATTAAACTGTTGATGCATGTCTTTTAAGTTATTTTATTTTGATACGATTTTATTTAATTGAACTCAAATGAATTTTTTTTAATTTAGGACAAATTTTGAAATGGAGTAATATAGTTTTCCAAAACCTAGATTTCAAATAGATAAACTTGATTTCAACTGGAGCCTAACACAAATTAAAAATTTTCTTTCAAAACCAACCGAATTTTTTCTAAAGTGCTCAAAAAGTTTTGAACAATTTTACTTGAGGAACATACCAGATCCGGTCAAGGCTCGTGGGCCGAGTTTGGGGTGTTTCAGTTTGGTATCAGAGCAAGGTTTAAACTCTCGGCCTTGGGTATAAAGCTCACAATGTTTTTAAAATAAGGCCCAAACAAGTCTTGAGAAAAACATTTCTGAAAAGAGCAGGTTTGCAGGCATGGCACCCAAGTCTCCGACCCGAAGTCCACCAGGTAAGTACCTCTATTTCATTTGGGTGATTTATAGCATGAACTGTAGAAGGGTAGAAATGGAACGTAGAATAGCATGATAGGTACTTAAACCCTAGGGCTAGTTTACCCTAACAATCACATAAGACTTAAGTGCCTAATTAAACAAACCTGTGAACTAAGTCGCCGAGTTAGGGTGTGGCAACCTTTGTGCGCATGTCTAGGATTGGATCCGGAAGAGCTTGGTACTTAAGCAGTCCTCGTGACTCACCTCCTCTTCACTGGAATCCTACCTGGTGCGTAGCTTCGGTTCACCCTAACCAAGAGGACTCAGTCATAGGCTAAACTCAATAACTAAAACCCGAAAGGGATTAGCTGTATTTTCACAAAAACTTCGGTTTTAAATCACTAAATTACCCTTTTAAATGGTAGCAGAATTTAGCTTGAAAATTTCTCCAAAATATTTCCGATTTACAAATTACTAAAATACCCTTGACTATAAAATTACAAAAATGCCCTTAGTTTATAAAATGTCCATACTACTCACAGTTTCATTAAAATTTCTTTACTTTATAAAATGTTCAAAAACTCTATTTTTGTAAAATATTAAAATACTTCAATTTGGAAATTTTACGAAATTACCCTTGTTTTAAAAAATTACCAAAATGACCCCCGATTTTCAAAATTCCTGCAACAACACCGATTTGGAAAACAAATTCTCAAAAAGAACTCCAAGTTTTGCAAATTTTAGAAAATACCCTTGATTTATTAAGATTTTCAATTTGACCTCGGTTTATTACCAAAATATCCTGTAGGACAATTGACGAAAATACCCTTGGGATAGGAATAGACTGAAAAGGTTTGAATAATGAATGTGTGTGGAAGGAATATTGAATGAATGTGTTCCTCTGAATTAGGATAGAAGACTTGACACTTTGATTGATCGAAAGAACCACTATTGAACTTCTATTCAAAAAAAAAAATTCTTCGCGAATAATCAGTGAAACAAATACTAAATTCATAAAATTTCTTAATCAGATTAAAGCACGATAGTAGAAATGAGCTTTAGGGGACGTGGTCGTAACGTACGAGGACGCGGTCGACGCCGAACCGTGTCGGAACCCGTTAGGTCGGGTCAAGGTTCTGAAAATGTGGTACCACCGCCACCACCACCGCCTGTTGTTGGTGCGGAATAGCAAGATCAGACGGGGGATGATGCTGTATCGCAGGCTGTGCTGCGAGTTCTGGAAATGGTGGCTGGAGCAGGTGGAAATATGGGAACTCGGAAGTCTGTACCCGAGCGACTCCGAGCCAACGGAGCTGAGGTATTCCGTGGCGTATCTGGTGTGGCACCCAGTACAGCTGAGTATTGGTTGGAGGCCACAGAGCGAATTATGGATGAGCTCGACTTGACCCCTAAGGAGAAGTTGAAAGGAATGGTGGCGCAATTACCCGATGAGGCGTATCAATGGTGGTTAACAGTTCGGGATGGCGCCACAGCTGAAGATCTAACCTGGGAGTACGTGAAGGCGGCGTATCAGAAAAAGTATGTCGGCACGCATTATACTGATGAACAGAGAAAGGCTTTTCTAGGGCTGGTTCAAGGGAACAAGTCCGTGGCGGAGTACGAAGCTGAATTCTTAAGGTTGAGCCGGTATGCTCGAGGAGTGGTGGCTACAGAGCATGAACGGTGTGTCCGGTTTGAAGATGGACTAAGGGATGATCTGAGGTTACTGATAGCCCCACATCAAGAACGTGAGTTTGCCGCGTTGGTAGAGAAGGCTAAGGTGGCCGAAGGAATCAAGAACACTGTAAGGCAGAACTCGGATCGAAATAAGCAGAAAAGAGGTTTTGGATCGTCAGCATCGTCAAGAAATGTTCAAATGAGGCCTAGAGCTGAGGGCCCGCGTGGTCAGCAAGCTGGTACAGGAGGGCAGTATCGTACATGTTATCAGTGTGGGAAGATGCATTTAGGAGAGTGTTGGAAGAAGACGGGCGGATGCTTTAAGTGCGGGTCTAAGGACCATATAATTAAGGACTGTCCCATTAAGATAGACGGGAGCCGCCCAACGGGCTAGAATATTAATCAGGCCGGTAGAGGTGGACAGTAGCCTCAGCGAGGTCGTGGTCCGAATGGTAGAGGTAACGGTGCTGGCAGAGGACGAGGAACACCAGGCCGAGGTGCGAGTAATACTGAGGCAAGACAGCTGGGTCTAGTGTACGCGGTTCGTCAAAGGGAGGATGGAAATGCACCAGACATTATAACCGGTACGTTCTTTATTTTTGGTAAACCTTATGTTGCTCTGATTGATATGGGCTCAACCCATTCTTATGTTACATGTAGAGTAGTTGAAACTCTAGACATAGCCTCTGAACTTTCTGATAGGGAGATGACTGTAGTAAGCCCTCTAGGCCAAACTGTAGTGGTGAATAAAATCTTTCGGAGTATACCTCTCGAGATTCAGGGAGTGAACTTTCCTGCTGACTTAATGGAACTACCCTTCGGCGATTTCGATCTTATACTTGGTATGGATTGGCTAGTGGAACATCGGGCTGTGTTGGACTGTGCAGCTAAGCGAATGGAGTTAAGGACCCCAGATGACGAAGTGATAGTCACGATAGGAGAAAGGAGAAACTACTTGTCTAACGTAGTTTCAGCACTTAAGGTCATGAAGATGGTTCGAGAAGGGCGCAGCTTTCTTGACTTTCATTAGTGCGTTGGATGCAAAGGAAGAAGGTGTTAGTGGAGTTAGAACTGTAAGGGATTTTGAAGATGTGTTTCGGAGGAATTACAGAATACCCCGTATAGGAAGTGGAATTCGCAATTGACTTGCTACCGTGAATGACTCCTGTGTCAATTGCCCCTTACCGAATGGCACCAAAGGAGTTGGTTGAGCTCAAGGCTCGATTCGGGAGTTGCTTGATCGTGGATTTATTCGACCCGCAGTGTGTCTCCGTGGGAGCACCGGCCTGCTTGTGAAGAAGAAGGAAGGAACTATGCGTATGTGCATAGATTATCGTCAGTTGAATAAGCTGACCATAAAGAACAAGTATCCTTTGCCAAGGATAGATGACTTGTTCGATCAGCTGAAGGGGGCAGCAGTATTTTCAAAGATAGATCTACGGTCGGGATATCATCAGCTTAAGGTGAAGTAGGCAGATATCCATAAGACGGCTTTCCGAACAAGATATGGGCACTACGAGTTCTTAGTAATGCCGTTTGGGTTGACGAACGCCCCAGCCGCGTTCATGGATATGATGAACCGAGTTTTTCAGTCCTACTTGGATCGGTTCGTCGTTGTGTTCATCAACGACATCCTAGTGTATTCCAAGACGGAGGAGGAACATGATGAGCATCTTCGAGTTGTGTTGCAAGTGTTGAGGGAGAAACAGCTCTATGCCAAATTCAGCAAGTGTGAATTTTGGCTTAAGGAAGTTGCATTCTTAGGACATGTGGTGTCTTTGAAGGAATAAGGGTGGATCCTAGGAAGATTGAAGCGATGCTAGATTGGAAACCTCCTAAGTCTCATGGTGAGATTCGTAGCTTCTTGGGATTGGCAGGCTACTACAGAAGGTTTGTAGAAGGGTTCTCATCGATCATCGCACCTTTGACAAAGTTGCTAAGGAAGGAAGTACCTTTCGTATGGACGGATAAGCAACAAAAGAGCTTTGAGAAGCTTAAGGAAGTGTTGGTCAAGCTCCAGCTTTGATTCACTGAGGCAGGGGAAGGATTTTGTGGTGTATTGTGGCGCTTCTCATACAGAGATTGGGATGCGTGTTAATGCAAGATGGAAAGGTAGTTGCTTATGCTTCTCGACAATTGAGGCCTCATGAGGTTAACTATCCGATACATGACTTGGAATTGGCGGCAGTGGTCTTTGCTCTTAAAGTATGGAGGCACTATCTCTATGGAGAAAAGTCGGTGATCTACACTGACCATAAGAGCCTTAAGTACACGTTGACTCGTAAGGAGTTGAACTTGAGACAACGAAGGTGGGTGGAGTTACCAAGGACTATGATTGTTCCATAGAGTATCACCCGGCAAGGCGAATGTAGTGGCGGATGCCCTAAGTCAAAAAGTGGTGTCGATCTAAGCGCGATGTTTGCACATCCGAGTTTGTATGATTTATGGAAGTCTGCTAGCAGAGTTGCAAGTCAAGCCGACATGGTTAAATGAGGTAAAAGAGGGTCCAGTTGGCAGATGAGGATTTAAGTGCTAAGATGCGGCAAGTGCAAGATGGTGGTCTAGAGAATTTACGTATGTCCGGTGATGGAATATTGTGTTTCAAGGGAAAGGTCTGTATGCCGAAGAGTGAGGAGCTTAGGCAGAAGATTTTTCGGGAGTCGCATAGTAGCCCTTATGCTATGCATCCCGGAGGGACTAAGTTGTACAGAGACCTAAGGGAACAGTTTTGGTGGCCTGGTCTAAAACGGGAAGTTACAGAATTTGTTGGCAAGTGTTTGACATGTCAGCAAGTTAAGGCTGAACATCAGGTTCCGTCAGGGTTACTTCAGCCAATCAAGATTCCACAGTGGAAGTGGGAGAGAATTACCATGGACTTCGTTAGTGGGCTTCCCCTTACGCCTACCAAGAAGGACTCGGTATGGGTAATAGTGGACCGTTTGACCAAGTCCGCACATTTTATTCCGGTAAGAGTTGACTATTCCTTGCAGAAGTTGGCAAAATTATATGTGGCGGAAATTATAAGGTTGCATGGAGTGTCGGTATCTATCATTTCGGATAGGGACCCAAAGTTTACTTCTCGATTTTGGAAAGCGCTACATCAGGCGTTAGGCACTAAATTGGATTTCACTCGGCATTTCATCCACGATCGGACACCCGATCCGAGCGAGTAATCCAAGTGTTAGAGGATATGTTGAGGGGTCAGGTGATAGACTTGAGAGGAAGTCGGAAGAATTTTTGCCTTTAGGGAATTTTCTTACAACAACAGCTTACCAAGCGAGTATTCGGATGGCACCGCATTTAAGCACTATATGGACGGAAGTGTCGCACTCTTACTTGTTGGACGTAATTGGGGAACGTCAAGTTTTGGATCCCGAGATGGTGGTGAATCCGAAGAAAAGGTTAAGGTAATTCGTGCTCGGTTAAAGGAGGCATCCGGCAGTCAAAAGTCGTGCAGCAGACCTTAAGCGGAAGGATATAGAATTTATTGTGGGGATCAAGTGTTCCTAAAGGTTTCACCTTGGAAGAAGGTGATGAGATTTGGTCGCAAGGGAAAGTTAAGTCCCAGGTTTATAGGACCTTATCGGGTTTTGAAGCGGGTTGGACCAGGTGGCATATCGATTAGAGTTGCCTTCGAGTTGAAGCGATTGCATGATGGGTTCCATGTCTCCATGCTTAGACGCTATCGTTCTGATCCATCGCATGTCGTAGCAGTAGAGGAAATAGAGGTGAGCCCAGATCTAACGGTGGAAGAGGAACCAGTGCAGATTCTAGATCGAGATGTGAAAATGTTGCACAGGAAGTCAGTTCCATTAGTGTAGGTATTATGGCGGAACCATGGCGCAGAAGAAGCTACGTGGGAACCGGAGGATGTGATGAGACAGCAGTTTCCTCAACTCTTTTGATTAGGTAATTTCGAGGACGAAATTTTCTTAAGGGGGTAGAATTGTAATATCCTAAAAATTTGAGTATCATCTTGTTACTTGTGTTAGCCGGGTATGATTTTATTGTGTGTTTACTATAGTCTAGTGAAGGCTTAGAATTATTAATGAAGCTAGAATAATTTTTTTTATTGAAAATTTAGTGAAGTGGATTAAGTGATCTTGACACTTAAGTAAATTTAAGTGTCTAATGTTAGCATAAATGAGCTAGTAGTAAAGTGGTGTTGGCGCATGAGTAATTGCATGAGGGAAGAGGTTCGAATCCCATGGATGGTAATAAGGTGACTTTTATTTTTGCATGTGTATGGCATGTGTCGGTCAACTCTAATTAAGGTAAGGTTGGACTATTTTCTTTTATGGATAGTAGACTAAGGGAAAAAGGCAAGTGATTAACTTAAGGAATGAAATCCTAAGCTTTTGGAATGATAAGGGGACATAAGGCATGGATTAAGGGATGAGGTTTGGAAACTTTTAATGGCATTTTTTCCGTGAACATGGATGGTTTTGTGGACTAAGGGAGGAGCTGATTTTTGTGGTAAGTTTTGGGAAAAGTTGGTAGCTTGGGAGAAATTTCATTTTGGCCTTTTTGCTCTCCCAAAAGCAATAGTGTTTCTCTCATCTTTTCCTCTTGGTCGAATATGCATAGTGAGATTTGGGCATTCTTTTTGTGCAATTTAGTTGTCTAGAAAGCTTGTGTGTTTTTCTTTTGGAAACCGAAATAGGAGATCACTTGTGCACTATTTTCTTTCTTGACCTAAAGCCGAAACCATTTGTGCATCTTCTTCTCTTTTACCTTGCTAAGGTAGAAACTTTCTCTCCCAATCCAACCATTGCCACAACACCTTAAACCTTCCATCTCTCTCTTCCATTTTATTTTTTTCTTTCTCTTTTCACTCTAGCCGAATTCTATTTGTTATCTTTAATCAACCATAGCCAAACTCCTTCATCACTCAACCACTTTGCCGAAATTTCCCATTTTCCTTTTGATTTGTCTTGGCGAATATCAACAAGGGTTAATCTCTTTGGGTTCTTCTTCAATCGGTTTTGAGAAGGGTAAGTAGTGTTGGCCGAATTTCTTTGTTCCTTTATTCTTCTCTCTGTCTATTTTCATGTGAGCAAAAGCCGATTTTTGGGCAATTGTTAGCAAGATTCTAACCATTCATAGGAATCAATTTCTCCTAGGTTCTTTAAGACTTTGGAAGCAGTCAATCTAAGCCTCTTTTCTTTGACAATCAATTTTGGTAAATCAAGTGGTAAGGATCTATGTTAGTTCATTATTCTTTTAGTGGTTGAAAAGCCGAAGGCTTTTGAGACTAAGGTTTGTTGTTGGCCGAATGGCCTATGATATTGATCTAAGTGTTGGCCGAATATAGGAATCAAGGATCTAAAGTAGTAGATCGGGATTTTTTCAGGATTTTTTTGGGGCTTTCAGCGAATTTGTTAAGTATATCAGGTGTGTACCCCACACTAAACTCTATTAGATTACGCTTAAAATTAATATGTATGCTTATAATAATGTGAATGTGGTTAAAGTACCATGCAATGGTACAAAGTACCAGTGCACGTTTTCCTACTCTTACTATGAGTATGAAATGAACTGATATGGCATATGTGAACATGATAAGACTGTGAAATAAGGCATGATTTTTGCATGATATGTATGACATGGGCATATGGGTGATTATGAAAGGGGAAGTGAATGTGGTGACCTCGGTCACATTATCTGAATGTGGTGACTTCGGTCACATAATATTTATCTGGTGGCTATGCCACGAATTTATAAGGGCGATGAGCATGTCGTCTGCAATGATCGCCTTGATGATGTGTAGCGGATGGAGGGTTGACTTAGTAGTCCCCACGGTGTGCGTGGTTGGTACGGGTGATGTGTAGCGGATGGTATCTAGGATTGGGTTGGGTTTGCATCACTACTTTTATCTCATTATATATATTTATGAATTAATATGATATGCCCGAATTATTGAGGTCTAGTGTTGGTTACACATTGAGTCTGTTTGACTCACCCGTTGAGAACATTTTCTTCAGTGACGATCGGTGATGGACCGGGTCATGGGAGTTTAGTGGTGGCCATGCTCACTTGAAGTTTTATTTAATTTTGGGACTTTTATATTTTATATTTTTGGAGTTATTTTGGGTATTGTTTTCGTTTGTAATAAGGCCACCGATATTAAATCGTTGATGCATGTCTTATAAGTTATTTTATTTTGATACGATTTTATTTAATTGAACTCAAATGAATTTTTTTAATTTAGGACAAATTTTGAAATGGAGTAATATAGTTTTACAAAACCTAGATTTCAAATAGATAAACTTGATTTCAACTCGAGCCTAACACAAATTAAAATTTTTCTTTCAAAACCAACCGAATTTTTTCTAAAGTGCTCAAAAAGTTTTGAACCGTTTTACTTGAGGAACATACCAGATCCTATTAAGGCTCGTGGGCCGGGTTTGGGGTGTTTCGAGTTTGCTATCGAGCAAGGTTTAAACTCTCTACCTTGGGTATAAAGCTCACATTTTTTTAAAATAAGGCCCAAACAAGTCTTGAGAAAACTTTTCTCAAAAGAGCGGGTTTTTCGGGCATGGCACCCAAGTCTCCAGGCCAGAAGTCCACTGGTAAGTACCTCTATTTCATTTGGGTGATTTATAGCATGAACTGTAGAAGGGTAGAAATGAAACGTAAAATGGCATGATAGGTACTTAAACCCTAGGGCTAGTTTACCCCAACAATCACATAAGACTTAAGTGCCTAATTAAACAAACCTGTGAACTAAGTCGCCGAGTTAGGGTGTGGCAACCTTTGTGCGCATGTCTAAGATTGGATCCGGAAGAGCTTGGTACTTAAGCAGTCCTCGTGACTCACCTCCTCTTCGCTGGAATCCTACCTGGTGCGTAGCTTTGGTTCACCCTAACCAAGAGGACTCGACCATAGGCTAAACTCAATAACTAAAACCCGAAGGGATTAGTCAGTATTTTCATAAAAACTTCGGTTTTAAATCACTAAATTACCCTTTTAAATGGTAGCAGAATTTAGCTTGAAAATTTTTCCAAAATATTTCTGATTTACAAATTACTAAAATACCCTTGACTATAAAATTACAAAAATGCCCTTAGTTTATAAAATGTCCATACTACTCACTGTTTCATTAAAATTTCCTTACTTTATAAAATGTTCAAAAACTCTATTTTTGTAAAATAATAAAATACTTCAATTTGGAAATTTTACGAAGTTACCCTTGTTTTACAAAATTACCAAAATGACCCCCGATTTTTAAAATTCCTGCAACAACACCGATTTGGAAAACAAATTCTCAAAAAGAACTCCAAGTTTTGCAAATTTTAGAAAATACCCTTTATTTATTAAGATTTTCAATTTGACCTCGGTTTATTACCAAAATATCCTGTAGGACAAATGACGAAAATACCCCTGGGATAGGAATAGACTGAAAAGGTTTGAATAATGAATGTGTGTGGTAGGAATATTGAATGAATGTGTTCCTCTGAATTAGGATAGAAGACTTGAAACTTTGATTGATCGAAAGAACCACTATTGAACTTCTATTCAAAAAAAAAAATTCTTCGCGAATAATCAGTGAAACAAGGACTAAATTCATAAAATTTCTTAATCAGATTAAAGCACGATAGTAGAAATGAGCTTTAGAGGACGTGGTCGTAACGTACGAGGACGCGGTCGAGGCCGAATGACCGTGTCGGAACCCGTTAGGTCGGGCCAAGGTTCAGAAAATGAGGTACCACCGCCACCACCACCGCCTGTTGTTGGTGCGGAATAGCAAGATCAGACGGGGATGATCTTTGTATCGCAGTCGTGGCTTTGCGAGTTCTCGGAAATGGTGGGTGGAGCGGTGGAAATATGGGAACTTCGGAAGTGCAGACCCGAGTGACTCCGAGCCAACGGAGTTGAAGTATTCTGTGGCGTATCTGGTGTGGCACCCAGTACAGCTGAGTATTGGTTGGAGGCCACATAGCGAATTATGGATGAGCTCGACTTGAGCCCTGAGGAGAAGTTGAAAGGAATATTGGCGCTATTACGCGATGAGGCGTATCAATGGTGGTTAACAGTTCGGGATGGCGCCACAGCTGAGGATCTAACCTGGGAGTACGTGAAGGCGGTGTATCAGAAAAAGTATGTCGGCACGCGTTATACTGATGAACAGAGAAAGGCTTTTCTAGGGTCGGGTTCAAGGAACAAGTCCGTGGCGAGTCTGTTGAATTCTTGAGGTTGAGCCGGTATGCTCGAGGAGTGGTGGCTACAGAGCATGAACGGTGTGTCCGGTTTGAAGATGGACTAAGGGATGATCTGAGGTTACTGATAGCCCCACATCAAGAACGTGAGTTTGCCGCGTTGGTAGAGAAGGCTAAGGTGGTCGAAGGAATCAAGAACACTGTAAGGCAGAACTCGAATCGAAATAAGCAGAAAAGAGGTTTTGGATCGTCGGCATCGCCAAGAAATGTTCAAAAGAGGCCTAGAGCCGAGGGCCCGCGTGGTCGCCAAGTCGTGCGAGAGAGGGCATGATCGTATATGTTATCGGTGTGGGAAGATGCATTTAGGAGACTGTTGGAAGAAGACGGGCGGATGCTTTAAGTGCGGGTCTAAGGACCATATGATTAAGGACTGTCCCATTAAGATAGACGGGAGCCGCCCAACCGGCCAGAATATTAATCAGGCCGGTAGAGGTGGACAAAGAACCTTCGGCCGAGGTCGTGGTCTGAATGGTAGAGGTAACGGTGCTGGCAGAGGACGAGGAACACCGGGCCGAGGTGCGAGTAATACTGAGGCAAGACAGGCGGGTCTAGTGTACGTGGTTCGTCGAAGGGAGGATGGAAACGCACCGGACGTTATAACCGGTACGTTCTTTATTTTTGGTAAGCCTTATGTTGCTCACGATTGATGTGGGCTCGACCCATTCTTATGTTACATGTAGAGTAGTTGAAACTCTAGACATAGCCTCTGAACTTTCGATAGGGAGATGACTCGTAGTAAGCCCTCTAGGCCAAACTCAGAGTGGTGAATAAAATCTTTCTGAGTGTACCTCTCGAGATTCGGGAGTGAAATTTCCTGTGACTTAATGGAACTACCCTTCGGGATTTCGATCTTATACTTGGTATGGATTGGCTAGTGGAACATCGGGCCGTGTTGGATCTGCAGCACTAAGCGAATGGAGTTAAGGACCCCGGATGACAGTGATAGTCATGATAGGAGAAAGGAGAAACTACTTATCTAACGTAGTTTCAAAGACTTAAGGTCGTGAAGATGGTTCGTAAAGGTGCAGCTTTCTTGACTTTCATTAGTGCGTTGGATGCAAAGGAAGAAGGTGTTAGTGGAGTTAGAACTGTAAGGGATTTTGAAGATGTGTTTTTACGGAGGAATTACAGAATACCCCATATAGGAAGTGGAATTCGTAATTGACTTACTACCGTGAATGGCTCATGTGTCAATTGCCCCTTACCGAATGGCACCAAAGGAGTTGGTTGAGCTCAAGGCTCGATTCGGGAGTTGCTTGATCGTGGATTTATTCGACCCAGTGTGTCTCGTGGGGAGCACCAAATTCTGCTTTGTGAAGAAGAAGGACGGAGCTATGCGTATGTGAATAGATTATCGCCGCTTGAATAAGTGACCATTAAGAACAAGTATCCTTTGCCAAGGATAGATGACTTGTTCGATCACCAAGGCGGGGCGAGAATATTTTCAAAGATAGATCTACGGTCGGGATATCATCGACTTAAGGTGAAGAAGGCGATATCCATAAGACAACTTTTCGAACAAGATATGGGCACTACGAAGTTCTTAGTAATGCCGTTTGGGTTGACGAACGCCCCACCGTGTTCATGGATATGATGAACCGGGTTTTCAATCCTACTTGATCGGTTCGTCGTTGTGTTCATCGACGACATCCTAGTGTATTCCAAGACGAAGGAGGAACATGATGAGCATCTCCGAGTTGTGTTGCAAGTGTTGAGGAGAAATACTCTATGCCAAATTCAGCAAGTGTGAATTTTGGCTTAAGGAAGTTGCATTCTTAGGACATGTGGTGTCTGCTGAAGGAATAAGGGTGGATCCTAGGAAGATTGAAGCAGTGCTAGATTGGAAACCTCCTAAGTCTGTGGCTAAGATTCGTAGCTTTTTGGGATTGGCAGGCTACTACAGAAAGTTTGTAGAAGGGTTCTCATCGATCGTCGCACCTTTGACAAAGTTGCTAAGGAAGGAAGTACCTTTCGTATGGACGGATAAGCAACAAAAGAGCTTTGAGAAGCTTAAGGAAGTGTTGATCAAGCTCCAGCTTTGATTCACTGAGGCGGGGAAGGATTTTGTGGTGTATTGTGACGCTTCTCATACAGGATTGGGATGCGTGTTAATGCAAGATGGAAAGGTAGTTGCTTATGCGTCTCGACAATTGAGGCCTCATTAGGTTAACTATCCGACACATGACTTGGAATTGGCGGCAGTGGTCTTTGCTCTTAAAGTATGGAGGCACTATCTCTATGGAGAAAAGTCGCTGATCTACACTCGACCATAAGAGCCTTAAGTACTGTTGACTCGTAAGGAGTTGAACTTAAGACAACGAAGGTGGGTGGAGTTCTTCAAGGACTATGATTGTTCCATAGAGTATCACCCGCAAGGCGAATGTAGTGGCGGATGCCCTAAGTCAAAAAGTGGTGTCGATTCTAAGGGCGATGTTTGCACATCTGAGTTTGTATGACAATGGAAGTCTGCTAGCAGAGTTGCAAGTCAAGCCGACATGGTTAAATGAGGTAAAAGAGGGTCAGTTGGCAGATGAGGATTTAAGTGCTAAGATGCGGCAAGTGCAGAATGGTGGTCTAGAGAATTACAGTATGTCCGGTGATGGAATATTGTGTTTCAAGGAAAGGTCTCAGATGCGGAAGAGTGTGGAGCTTAGCGTAAGATTTTTCGGAGTCGCATAGTAGCCCTTATACTATGCATCCCGAGGGACTAAGTTGTACAGAGACCTAAGGGAACAGTTTTGGTGGCCTGGTCTAAAACGGGAAGTTACAGAATTTGTTGGCAAGTGTTTGACATGTCAGCAAGTTAAGGCTGAACATCAGGTTCCGTCAGGGTTACTTCAGCCAATCAAGATTCCACAGTGGAAGTGGGAGAGAATTACCATGGACTTCGTTAGTGGGCTTCCTTTACGCCAACCAAGAAGGACTCGGTATGGGTAATAGTGGACCGTTTGACCAAGTCCGCACATTTTATTCCTGTAAGAGTCGACTATTCCTTGCGAAGTTGGCAAAATTATATGTGGCGGAAATTGTAAGGTTGCATGGAGTGTCGGTATCTATCATTTCTGGATAGGGACCCAAGGTTTACTTCTCGATTTAGAAAGCGCTACATCAAAGCGTTAGGCACTAAATTGGATTTCATCACGGCATTTCATCCACAATCGGATAGCCACCGAGCGAGTAATCCAAGTGTTAGAGGATATGTTGAGGGGTCAGGTGTGATAGACTTGAGAGGAAGTCGGAAGAATTTTTGCCTTTAGCGGAATTTGCTTACAACAACGCTTACTGCTGCGAGTATTCGGATGGCACCGCACGAAGCACTATATGGACGGAAGTGTCGCACTCCTACGTGTTGGACGGAATTGGGGAACGTCAAGTTTTGGATCCCGAGATGGTGGCTGAATCCGAGAAAAGGTTAAGGTAATTCGGGCTCGGTTAAAGGAGGCATCCGAAAGGCAAAAGTCGTGACGCAGACCTTAAGCGGAAGGATATAGAATTTCTTGTGGGGATCAAGTGTTCCTAAAGGTTTCACCTTGGAAGAAGGTGATGAGATTTGGTCGCAAGGGAAAGTTAAGTCCCGTGTTTATAGGACCTTATCGGGTTTTGAAGCGGGTTGGACCAGTGGCATATCGCTTAGAGTTGCCTTCTGAGTTGAAGCGCTTGCATGATGTGTTCCATGTCTCCATGCTTAGACGCTATCGTTCTGATCCATCGCATGTCATAGCAGTAGAGGAAATAGAGGTGAGCTCAGATCTGACGGTGGAAGAGGAACCAGTGCAGATTCTAGATCGAGATATGAAAGTGTTGCACAGGAAGTTAGTTCTATTAGTGAAGGTATTATGGCGGAACCATGGCGCAGAAGAAGCTACGTGGGAACCGGAGGATGTGATGAGACAGCAGTTTCCTCAACTCTTTTGATTAGGTAATTTCGAGGACGAAATTTTCTTAAGGGGGGTAGAATTGTAATATCCTAAAAATTTGAGTATCATCTTGTTACTTGTGTTAACCGGGTATGATTTTATTGTGTGTTTACTATAGTCTAGTGAAGGCTTGGAATTATTAATGAAGCTAGAATAATTTTTTTATTGAAAATTTAGTGAAGTGGATTAAGTGATCTTGACACTTAAGTAAATTTAAGTGTCTAATGTTAGCATAAATGAGCTAGTAGTAAAGTGGTGTTGGCGCATGAGTAATTGCATGAGGGAAGAGGTTCGAATCCCATGGATGGTAATAAGGTGACTTTTATTTTTGCATGTGTATGGCATGTGTCGGTCAACTCTAATTAAGGTAAGGTTGGACTATTTTCTTTTATGGATTGTAGACTAAGGGAAAAAGGCAAG
Source organism: Gossypium sturtianum (assembly GCA_025698515.1). Lineage (NCBI taxonomy): Eukaryota > Viridiplantae > Streptophyta > Magnoliopsida > Malvales > Malvaceae > Gossypium > Gossypium sturtianum. Next base: position 58,979,716 of record CM046952.1, read on the forward strand.
TGATTAACTTAGGGAATGAAATCCTAAGCTTTTGGAATGATAAGGGGACATAAGGCATGGATTAAGGGATGAGGTTTGGAAACTTTTAATGGCATTTTTTCCATGAACATGGATGGTTTTGTGGACTAAGGGAGGAGCCGATTTTTGTGGTAAGTTTTGGGAAAAGTTGGTAGCTTGGGAGAAATTTCATTTTGGCCTTTTTGCTCTCCCAAAAGCAATAGTGTTTCTCTCATCTTTTCCTCTTGGCCGAATATGCATAGTGAGGTTTGGGCATTCTTTTTGTGCAATTTAGTTGTCTAGAAAGCTTGTGTGTTTTTCTTTTGGAAACCGAAATAGGAGATCACTTGTGCACTATTTTCTTTCTTGACCTAAAGCCAAAACCATTTGTGCATCTTCTTCTCTTTTACCTTGCTAAGGCCGTAAAATTTTCTCTCCCAATCCAACCATTGCCGCAACACCTTAAACCTCCCATCTCTCTCTTCCATTTTATTTTTTTTTTTCTTTCTCTTTTTCACTCTAGCCGAATTCTATTTGTTATCTTTAATCAACCATAGCCGAAACTCCCTTCATCACTCAACCACTTTGCCGAAATTTCCCATTTTCCTTTTGATTTGTCTTGGGCGAATATCAACAAGGGTTAATCTCTTTTAGGTTCTTCTTCAATCGGTTTTGAGAAGGGTAAGTAGTGTTGGCTTAATTTCTTTGTTCCTTTATTCTTCTCTCTGTCGATTTTCATGTGAGCAAAAGCCGATTTTTGGGCAATTGTTAGCAAGATTCTAACCATTCATAGGAATCAATTTCTCCTAGGTTCTTTAAGACTTTGGAAGCAGTCAATCTAAGCCTCTTTTCTTTGACAATCAATTTTGGTAAATCAAGTGGTAAGGATCTATGTTAGTTCATTATTCTTTTAGTGGTTGAAAACCCGAAGGCTTTTGAGACTAAGGTTTGTTGTTGGCCGAATGGCCTATGATATTGATCTAAGTGTTGGTCGAATATAGGAATCAAGGATCTAAAGTAGTAGATCGGGATTTTTTCGGGATTCTTTTGGGTCTTTCAGCGAATTTATTAAGTATATTAGGTGTGTACCCCACACTAAACTCTATTAGATTACGGCTTAAATTAATATGTATGCTTATAATAATGTGAATGTGGTTAAAGTACCATGCAATGGTACAAAGTACCCAGGTACGTTTTCCTACTCCTACTATGAGTATGAAATGAACTGATATGGCATATGTGAACATGATAAGAATGTGAAATAAGGCATGATTTTTGCATGATATGTATGACATGGGCATATGGGTGATTATGAAAGGGGAAGTGAATGTGGTGACCTCGGTCACATTATCTGAATGTGGTGACTTCGGTCACATAATAATTATCTGGTGGCTATGCCACGAATTTATAAGGGCGATGAGCATGTCATCCGCAGCGATGGCGCAGCCGATGATGTGTAGCGGATGGAGGGTTGACTTAGTAGTCCCCACGGTGTGCAGGTTGGTACGGGTGATGTGTAGCGGATGGTATCTAGGATTGGGTTCGGGTTTGCATCACTACTTTTATCTATTATATATATTTATGAATTAATATGATATGCCTGAATTATTGAGGTCTAGTGTTGGTTACACATTGAGTCTGTTTGACTCACCCCGTTGGGGAACATTTTCTTTCAGGTGACGATCAGTGATGGACCGGCCTCGGCGGGAGTTTAGTGGTGGCCATGCTCAGCTTGAAGTTTTATTTAATTTTGGGACTTTTATATTTTATATTTTGGAGTTATTTTGGGTATTGTTTTCGTTTGTAATAAGGCCACCGATATTAAACTCGTTGATGCATGTCTTTTAAGTTATTTTATTTTGATACGATTTTATTTAATTGAACTCAAATGAATTTTTTTAATTTAGGACAAATTTTGAAATGGAGTAATATAGTTTTACAAGACCTAGATTTCAAATAGATAAACTTGATTTCAACTCGAGCCTAACACTAATTAAAAATTTTCTTTCAAAACCAACCGAATTTTTTCTAAAGTGCTCAAAATGTTTTGAACCGTTTTACTTGAGGAACATACCAGATCCGGTCAAGGCTCGTGGGTCGGGTTTGGGGTGTTTCAGTTTGGTATCAGAGCAAGGTTTAAACTCTCGGCCTTGGGTATAAAGCTCACAATGTTTTTAAAATAAGGCCCAAAGAAGTCTTGAGAAAAACTTTTCTGAAAAGAGCAGGTTTTCAGGCATGGCACCCAAGTCTTCGACCCGAAGTCCACAAGGTAAGTACCTCTATTTCATTTGGGTGATTTATAAGATGAACTGTAAAAGGGTAGAAATGGAACGTAGAATAGCATGATAGGTACTTAAACCCTAGGGCTAGTTTACCCCAACAATCACATAAGACTTAAGTGCCTAATTAAACAAACTCAGAAACTAAGTCGCGAGTTAGGGTGTGGCAACCTTTGTGCGCATGTCTAGGATTGGATCCGGAAGAGCTTGGTACTTAAGCAGGTCCTCGTGACTCACCTCCTCTTATTGAATCCTACAGGTGCGTAGCTTCTGCTCACCCTAACCAAGAGGACTCACCATAAAGGCTAAACTCAATAACTAAAACCCGAAAGGGATTAGCTGTATTTTCATAAAAACTTCGGTTTTAAATCACTAAATTACCCTTTTAAATGGTAGCAGAATTTAGCTTGAAAATTTTTCCAAAATATTTCCGATTTACAAATTACTAAAATACCCTTGACTATAAAATTACAAAAATGCCTTTAATTTATAAAATGTCCATACTACTCACAGTTTCATTAAAATTTCCTTACTTTATAAAATGTTCAAAAACTCTATTTTTGTAAAATATTAAAATACTTCAATTTGGAAATTTTACGAAATTACCCTTGTTTTACAAAATTACCAAAATGACCCCCGATTTTCAAAATTCCTGCAACAACACCGATTTGGAAAACAAATTCTCAAAAAGAACTCCAAGTTTTGCAAATTTTAGAAAATACCCTTGATTTATTAAGATTTTCAATTTGACCTCGGTTTATTACCAAAATATCCTGTAGGACAAATAACGAAAATACCCCTGGGATAGGAATAGACTGAAAAGGTTTGAATAATGAATGTGTGTGGTAGGAATATTGAATGAATGTGTTCCTCTGAATTAGGATAGAAGACTTGAAACTTTGATTGATCGAAAGAACCACTATTGAACTTCTATTCAAAAAAAAAATTCTTCGCGAATAATCGCGAAACAATGACTAAATTCATAAAATTTCTTAATCGATTAAAGCACGATAGTAGAAATGAGCTTTAGGGGACGTGGTCGTAACGCATTTAGGACGCAATGAGGCCGAATGACCGTGGCTTCGGAACCCGTTAGGTCGGGTCAAGGTTCTCAAAATGAGGTACCACCGCCACCACCACCGCTTTCGTTGTTGGTGTGGAACAAAGAAGATCGATCGATGATGCTCGTATCGCAGTCAGGCCGCGAAGTTCGAAAATGGTGGCCGGAGCGGTGGAAATATGGGAACTCGAAAGTCCAGACCGAGCGACTCCGAGCCAACGGAGTCGAGGTATTCCGTGGCGATCCGTGTGGCACCCAAAGATACCGAGTATTGGTTGGAGGCCACAGAGCGAATTATGGATGAGCTCGACTTGACCCCTGAGGAGAAGTTGAAAGGAATGGTGGCGCTATTACGCGATGAGGCGTATCAATGGTGGTTAACAGTTCGGGATGGCGCCACAGCTGAGGATCTAACCTGGGAGTACGTGAAGGCGGCGTATTAGAAAAAGTATGTCGGCACGCGTTATACTGATGAACAGAGAAAGGCTTTTCTAGGGCTGGTTCAAGGGAACAAGTCCGTGGCGGAGTACGAAGCTGAATTCTTGAGGTTGAGCCGGTATGCTCGAGGAGTGGTGGCTACAGAGCATGAACGGTGTGTCCGGTTTGAAGATGGACTAAGGGATGATCTGAGGTTACTGATAGCCCCACATCAAGAACGTGAGTTTGCCGCGCTGGTAGAGAAGGCTAAGGTGGTGAAGGAATCAAGAACACCGTAGCGCGTAACTCGGATCGAAATAAGCAGAAAAGAGGTTTTGGATCGTCAGCATCGTCAAGAAATGTTCAAAAGAGGCCTAGAGCTGAGGGCCCGCGTGGTCGCAAGCTGGGTACAGGAGGCGTGATCGCATATGTTATCGGTGTAGGAAGATGCATTTAGGAGAGTGTTGGCGGAAGACGGGCGGATGCTTTAAGTGCGGGTCTAAGGACCATATGATTAAGGACTGTCCCATTAAGATAGACGGGAGCCGCCCAACGGGCCAGAATATTAATCAGGCCGGTAGAGGTGGACAGCAGCCTCAGCGAGGTCGTGGTCCGAATGGTAGAGGTAACGGTGCTGGCAGAGGACGAGGAACACCGGGCCGAGGTACGAGTAATACTGAGGCAAGACAGCCGGGTCTAGTGTACGCGGTTCGTCGAAGGGAGGATGGAAACGCACCGGACGTTATAATCGGTACGTTCTTTATTTTTGGTAAACCTTATGTTGCTCTGATTGATGTGGGCTCGACCCATTCTTATGTTGCATGTAGAGTAGTTGAAACTCTAGACATAACCTCTAAACTTTCTGATAGGGAGATGATCAGTAGTAAGCCTTCTAGGCCAAATCAGTAGTGGTAAATAAAATCTTTCTGAGTGTACCTCTCGAGATTCAGGAGTGAACTTTCCCCGCCGACTTAATGGAACTACCCTCGGGAATTTGATCTTATACTTGGTATGGATTGGCTAGTGAAACATCGGGCTGTGTTGGACTGTGCAGCTAAGCGAATGGAGTTAAGGACCCCAGATGACGAAGTGATAGTCATGATAGGAGAAAGGAGAAACTACTTGTCTAACGTAGTTTCAACACTTAAGGTTGTGAAGATGGTTCAGAAAGGGTGCAAGGCTTTCTTGACTTTCAAATGTATTTTCATATAGTAAATGTCTTCCAACCAAGCTCGAGATGAGTCTGAAGAAGCTGAGGGTACTGCTCAAGATTCTGTACAACGAGTTGCAACTAGTAGTAGTAGGAGACCCATGTCGAAGGGTCGCGAAGAGGCAAAGGCAGCATTCTCCGAAATGATGGATGAATGGTTTAGCGAGCATATGAGAAAACACCCCGCTGTTCCACGACCACCCCCACCTGTTCCTCAATCTGATTATGAGATGCCACAGGGTGCTGAGCCTGAAAGGATCAGAAAGGCTCCGGTTGATAAAATAAGAAAATATGGAGCAGAAGAGTTCAGAGCTACTACCGACGATGATTCAGAAAAAGCCAAGTTTTGGCTAGAGAATACCATTCGGGTTTCGAGGAATTGTCATGCACTCCCGCAGAATGCTTTAAATGCGCGATATCCTTACTGAAAGACACAACATACTATTGGTGGAAAACTATATCTTCAGTTATACCGAAGGAAACTATCACATGGGAATTCTTTCAAGAGGAGTTCCGAAAGAAGTATATTAGCCAAAGGTTCTTAGATCAGAGGAGAAAAGAATTTTTAAAGCTTAAACGGGGAGACAGGATCGTGTTAGAATATGAACAAGAATTTGTTTGGTTGAGTCAGTATGCCAGGGAATGGGTTCAAACCGAAGCAGAGATGTACAAACGCTTTGAGGAAGGGCTGAACGAAGACATAAAACTATTGATTAGGATTCTCGAAATAAGAGAGCTTGCCATCCTAGCTGGTTGGGCCAAAAAAGTGGAAGATTTAAGTATAGAGAAGAAGCAAGCCGAAAGGGAAACCCGGGTTTCGAGTAAAAGATTCATGAGTAAGTCATAACCCTCTACTTCAAAGAAACCAAGAAGTTATCACGAGCGTCATCATCAGTGGGACATTCGGGAAAGGAAAGAAGTTCTAAATGCTCTAAATCGAGGACTTCATCTCCCTCAGCAGCTAGTGTAGGGAGTGTTGGAAACACCAAGACACGGTGTAATACATGTAATAAATTTCATTATGGTGAATGCCGGATGAAAAGTGGGGCATGCTTCAGGTGTGGTTCCCTCGATCATTTTCTTAAGGAATGCCCGGAAAGAGCTGAGAAGGATACTGAACAGACTCCTAAATCGAGTAACTTCACTTTAAGAGGTAGACCTCCACGACACCCCGGGAATGTCAGTGGTAGTCGTGGTACTGCAAAAGATTTAGCGGCTAGATTCGAGGCACGGGCTCCAGCAAGAACATATGTCATACGTGCAAAGGAAGAGGTCTTGGCGCCCGATGTTATCACCGGTATTTTTCTCTCTATGATACTAATGTAGTTGCATTGATTGATCCTGGATCAACCCATTCTTATATTTGTATAAGTTGGTATCTAGTAAGGATTTACCTGTTGAGTCTACTGAATATGTGATCAAAGTGTCGAACCCCTAAGGTAAATATGTTCTGGTTGGTAGAGTTTGCAAGAATTGTCCTTTGATAATTCGAGGTCACTGTTTTCCAGCTAACTTAATGTTGTTGCCATTTGATGAGTTTGATGTTATATTGGGTATGGATTGGTTGACATTACATGATGCTATAGTAAATTATAGATGGAAAATTATTGAATTGAAATGTGAAAATGGTGAAATTCTTCGGGTTGAATCAGATGAGTCTGGATATACACTACCGCTGTGATTTCTTCTATGTCATTCGTAAATACATGAGAAAAGGGTGTGAAGCTTATCTTGCTTATGTGTTGAACACTAAAGAGTCTGAATTGAAAATTGAATCAGTGTCAGTAGTATGTGAATATTCAGATGTATTTCCAGGAGGATTGTCAGGGTTACCTCAGATTAGAGAAATTGAGTTTGGTATTGATTTAGTCCTTGGTACTTCACCGATATCAATTGCTCCGTATAGGATGGCCCCGACTGAATTGAAAGAATTGAAAGCTCAGTTGCAGGAATTGACAGATAAGGGATTCGCGAGACCGAGTTATTCTCCCTGGGGTGCACCGGTATTACAACACTTTACAACTTCATCTTATACACTTAAACCATAAACCCAAAATAACCTATATACATGCCACAATACCAACATATAACGATTTCAAGATCTATCGAAACTGAAGTTTGGTAGTGTGAGCCTTGAAGTGGATCGAACTACCTAGTTCTGCAAAACGTCAACTACAGAAAATAGGAAATGAAACAAAGTAAGCTATAATAGCTTAGTAGGTTCATAGATACTTAAACAAAACTCTTACCTCAATTTACAATTAAGTAAACAAATATAACTAATCTAATACAATTTCCCACAAGACATTTACAACAACAAGGTGAGCATTTCATGTATCAATCATATAATGTTTCAATCATTTAGTATATTTCTGTATGATTTAATAGGAAAGATCCAACATATGAAACATATTAACCAATTGATCATGTCATTTCATATTCACAATCAAATACCATTTCTTTTTAAACATATAGCCCTGTCACCACTTATCACATTTACAATGTGGGCGTTTCATATATATAAACTATAAACCTTCTAGTCATTTTGATATCGTTTCAAAACAACTTTTAAACACTTACTCATCATCTATTCAATTTCATCAGTTAGCATTTCAATAGTTGTATAAACATATCATTTCCAAACAATTTACGAAGTCAATCCATATATTTTCTTTTAAACAGATAGCCTGATGAACTATAATAACATAATTTGGATACTCGAGTAACTACACCACACCAGAGAGTATCGTAATGCTATACAGAGGCATCGTAATGCAAACAAATGCGCAATTATGCAATCAGAGGCACCAGAGTGCAAACAGAGACACCGAAGTGTGAAAAGAGGCACCGAAATGCAAGTAGAGGCACCAAAGTGCAAACTCGTACAAGCGCGCATTCTAACCCTATTGGCATGCCAACTGTATCCTAATCGTTTACTACGTTCAAACAAGCATTAAAGCAAGATTCGTAACATTTAATAATTAGAGGCACTTTCATGTTATCACTACACATGCTGTAACAATTCATGTTCATTCAGAAATACATATAAATCATGCTTCTGAGTATTTAACAATTCTCAATTTAGTCCTTACTCACCTTAGCATTTGATTATAACTTTTCAATTTCATCTCACAACATTAACAACCTATATTATCAAGATTCAACAGCAAATAATATATATAAACACATTTTAAAACACTATGAACTTAGCTAATACAACCAGCAAGCAAATTTGTTCGTAGGGACTATTCTGTAATTTTTTTCATTTTTCTCGATTTTCCTCCATATGATTCAATCCTTGATCTATATAATAATTCATTTCACATTATCAGTTTTTAAAATTTTAAACTATTTCACATTATCAGTTTTTAAAAGTTTAAACTATCTAGATTCATGAATATAAAATCTTATATTCATTTTGCATAATTTTCCTAAAGTTTTATATTTTATTCAATTTAGTCCCTAAAGCTGAAACTATTGTATCTTTCAAAATCAAGCTTTTATTTTCAATCCCATTACAATTTCATCACTTGACAGCCCTCTAGAAACATAATTTTCAAAAATTTCATGACAAATTTTACATTATTACAATTTGGTCCTTATATACAAAACTAACAAAATTTACTTACAATTTAGTCTTTAAACATATATAAGCTTATAATCAATCTATTAAACATAAAAATTTTCATAAATGGCAGCATTAGAAATCTTTAACAGTTTTGAAAACAAAGATAAGATTAGTTGGACCTAGTTGTAACGATCTCAAAACCATAAAATTTATGAAAATGAATAATCGAAGGACTTACATGCAAGCACCCAAGTCTGGTCAAACCTTAGCTTCAGAAATGGAGTCTTTATTTTTTTGTTTCGGTGAAGGAAACCAAAATGAAGATGATGACCATGATATTTTAATATTTTAACCTTTAAAAAATAACATTTTAATATAAAGGTTAAATTGCCTTAAAAATCCTTAATAATTCATTAATTAAGCCATTTAACTAATAACAATTAATATCGATTAACTTTTACAGTTTTTATGATTTAGTCCTTTTTCCTTAATTAATTATCAAATCATCAAAATTACCAAACCAAACTTCAATCCACTTATACAACAATATTTACGATCTCAATTTATAGAAATGAGATACTGATACCTCATTTTCTAAAACCACCGACTTTCAGTACGTACCACTTGTACATTGACTAACTGAACAATTAATGAAATCTATTAAATCATGATTTACTATTATAATATATTTAACTCGTAAATATTATTTAATAATATTTTTGTACTCACTCGTCTGAGGTAGTTAAGTTATTCTAGAAATTGTATGGTGAGCTTCCAGATCGCATGATAGCCTTACTCGCTAGCTCTTTTCCTAAACTTGATCCTAATGATGAGGTTTTCTTGAGAAGAGCGATTTTGAATGAAGATATAAAGGCTGTTATGTTTGGCATGGCTCCATTGAAAGCACCCGGTAGTGATGGTTACCATGCACACTTTTTTCAGAGTTTGTGTGAGCTAATTAGTGGTGCTATTTGTGAATGGGTCAAAAAAAATTTTGATGGTTAGTTCATAAATAGGGATCTTAATAACACCTTTCTTGTTCTTATACCTAAGGTTCAAAATCCTGAGAGCTTTGCATAGTTTCACCAAATAAACTTGTGTTCAGTTCTTTATAAGTGGGTCATGAATATTATTACGAATAGATTTAAAGTAGTTTTTCCTAGAATCATTGGTCCAGAACAGACAAGTTTTATTGCTGGAAGAAACATCACAAACAATATCATAATGGCCCAAGAGGTTATCCACTCAATGAGAAGCAATCACAAAAAATGGATGGCCATCAAGATAGATTTGGAGAAGGCCTATGATAGGGTAAGATGGGAATTTATAGACGCCTCTCTCTAAGTGGCAAGCATTCCAGATTACCTCTAAAATGTCATTATGTCGGCTATCACGAGTTCAACTATGCATATTATGTGGAATGGGGTGCCTACTCAAAAGTTTAATCCAATTAAGGGCATTAGGCAGGGGTGTCCTTTGTCACCTTACCTGTTTGTACTTTGCATGGAATGGTTAGGTCAAAGCATTTGTCCATTTATAAATTTCAGTCAGTGGTCTCCCATTCATTTTTCCAGGTCAGGACCGACGCTTTCTCATTTGTTTTTTGCTGATGATATTGTTATCTTTGGGAAAGCTGATTTGAGCCAGACTAGTTTAATTAAGGACTTGCTGGATACATTCCGTGGTTATTCTGACCATCGGGTAAATACTCATAAGACAAACATTTTCTTCTCCAAAGGGGTGAACGAAGGCTTGGTAGGGCATCCTTGTGATATTCTTGGCTTCTGTAAGGTCCATAATTTAGGTTCGTACTTGGAAGTCCCTCTTTTCCACGAAAGGGTAACTATTAGCTCTTTGAGGTTTGTGGTGGAAAAAGTTAAATCTAGGTTGCAAAGGTGGGATGCGAGGAAGTTGTCTCTAGCTAACAGAATTACTTTAGCATAATCAGTCCTTCTCATAATTCCTAGCTATTTTATGCAATCCTTGAAGATTCCGCAAGGAATATGTGATGAAATTGAGAGTATTATTAAACAGTTTATATGAGGATCGGCTGGAGGTAGCAAAAAGATGGCTCTTGTCAATTCACAACCATTATGTCAGCCAAAGGTTTGTGGAGGGCTTGGGATTCGATAGCTAAAAGATTAGAACACCTCATTTTTGTTAAAGTTGGGGTTCAATATTTTGGTGAATTCAGAGGTTCTATAGGTTCATGTATTGCGTTCGAAGTACGTGGTGAAAGATAGTTTACCCTTTAGTATCTCTCATAGTAATTGTTCTTTCCTCTGGTGAGTTTTATCTAAGGTATTATCTTTGCTTCGAGAAAATATTTTTTGGTCAATTGGGGATGGTAACACTATTAGGTGTTGGAGGGATAGTTGGATTCCGGAGATTGGTCCCTTGATCAATCTAATTCCAGCAAGCACAAACATTGCTATAGATTATTTCCTAAAAAGGAGATGTTTGTAGAAGAAGGAATGTGGAATCTGGAGCTCTTTCGGGTTTGGTTATCAGAAGATATTATTGGACTATTACTAGTATTCTACCTCCACACCCCTCGGCGGGTTCTAACAAGGTTGCTTGGATGGGAACCTCTTTAGGTTGCCTCTCTGTTAAGAGCGTTTATCGGATGATTAAGAATAGTTCGTGAAATCCTAGGGAGAAAGCTTGGAAACTACCATGGAAGGTTTCAGGTCCTCAAAGGGTGCAAGTATTCCTTTGGTTGGCTCTCAAACAATGGTTGCTTACTCAAGTAAAGCAGCTAAGGTGTGGAGTTGGTAGTGATGCAAGATGTTCGATTTGTGGTCATGAACTGGAGGATATACTTCATGCTATCAGAGATTTTGGTACAGCAAAAGATGTATGGTCCCGGATCATTCCACCTCAGAAGGAAGCCTATTTCTTTTTAGGTAATCCGCAGGAATGACATGAGTCTAATATGCAAAACCGTTATAATTTTGTTATGAGTAATGTCAATTGGTTGTGCTTCTTTGGCGTAGTTGCTTGGCGAATTTGGAAGAATATAAATATATGTATCTTTTAGGGTGTGTGTGGAGTGCAGAGGAAATTGTCAAAGGTGCGTAAACAATATATTTCTGTTCGCAAGGGATGAGGTTTTGTAGGGCAAATCTTGAGGGTGGAGATGGTGGAAACATAAAGGTGGATTCATACAAGATCTGACGGAGCAATTAAGATTAACATAGGATGCGGTGTTGCAGGAGAAGTTTTGAGAGATCATAATGGGAAATGGATCCTTGGGTTTAATCGCATATTGGGGAAATGTTCTATATTCGAAGTTGAATTATAGGGTATTTGTAACACCCCTTACCCGTATCCGACGTCGGAATAGGGTACGAGGCATTACCGGACTTATTCTCAAGCAAACATTCAAAATCGAAACATGAATTTCCACTCAAATTTAAAACATTTCAAAAACATTTGTAAGAGCCCATTTATGCCCGGGCCCCATTAACCCATTTTAAATCAAAAAAACAAAACAAATAAATAAATAAAAATCCAATTAATAAATGTCCAGTATTACAAGTCCAAAATGTTAGCCCATTACATTGACCAAAAATAAAAAATCACTACCCAAAATTTGCAGGCCCGAATGGCCCAAAATCTTCAACATGTTCCAGAAACCCTAGAACTCTCTGGAATACTCTGGCGCCGCAGTAGCCAACCACCCACACGTGCGCGCCACAGCCCACGCCAGCCAGGTACTCGGGCCACTCCGTGCGAACGACGTCCTCACCTGCAACGAATAAAAGAAACGAAAACAGCAGCAATCGACAGCAAAAAATATAGATTGTATTTTTATTTTATTTTTCGAATATTTAGGCTATAAAACGGAAGCCTTGTGTACTCTATTTTTTTTTACACAATACGAATACAGAGAATAGAAAACTCAGCAAGGTTCTTTTATTTTAATCTTTTCTTTACATTTTTTCTCCTTTGTGAAACTGTCATAGCATATATATAAATATTTTTATATTGTTTCAAACATTTTTTCTCCAGTGAGCTCTGCGGCCGGAGAAGGGACCTGCAGAGGGAAAAGGGACTCATCCCTTCCTTTTTTTTTATAACTGAGCAGCAAATGCTTTTTTTTCAAAAATTTTAGCCTTATATACAAATTGAAAACGGTATCGTTTTTAGGCCGTGCGTTTGGGCACAAAACGGCGCTGCTTAAGCCCCCTTAGCCTCAGCGCATTGACCCGACCCAAGAGAGGATCCGCGTGTTTTGTGAAAGGGGGTATATTTACCGCTTTGGTCCTTCCGCTTTTTTACTAATTTATAATCAAGTTTTTTTTTTTTAATTTAGCCCTATATTTTATTTCGATTTCAATTGGGTCCTTGTAAACGCGGCGCTTTTGGAGGGAGGGATATTTTCCCTTTAGTCCCTCCATGTTATGCGCATGCTCTTGTTAGGTCCCTTTCTTTTTATTTTTTTAGATTTTCCCAAATTTTTATTTTAAATTTAATTTAGTCCTTTTTCTTACTTTCTTTGATTATTTTTGCTATTATTGTCATTATTTTATTATTTTTATTATTTTTTAATATTATTATTATTGTATTTATTATTATTCCTTTTCTTATTATTAATATTGTTATTTATTATTATTATTATTATTATTATTATTATTATTATTATTATTATTATTTATTTTTAAATATTTTATTATTTCAAAATATATATCATTTATATTAAGTTTCCATATTGTCTATTTTAAATATTCTTATATATGTTATATAGTTTAAATTATTTCATATTTTTTATTTATCATTTTAAAAATTGTTTTATGATTACTTGTTTTAAGATTTTGTATATTATTTTTATTAAATTGTTTCACACTTTTTATATATTATTCATTTCAAACCTCTTTTACATACATTAATAAACTCAAATCTTTGTATGTTTGATTAGGTTGTTTTCAAATTAATTATTTTTAATCATTTCACACATATATTTTATCTTTAAATAATTTTGCATAATATTGGTTTTATTTACTTTTCGTTTTACATTTGTTTTTGTATATTATTTTGCTCCATTTTCTTCAATAGTTAATGTTGAAATTGTGTTATGTGATTATTGCTATTGTATGGATTATAACTATTAATTATTTATGATTCATTAGTGTAATTGTAACATCCCGGTTTAGACCCTAGTCGAACAAAGGGTTCGAGACAACAAATCCGAGGTCATAAAAATATTTTAATGATATTTTCTGTGTGAATATTATGTGACTTAGCCTGTGTGAAAATTCTGTGTGATAATTTGATTTTTTTGTGTGTCAAATTTGCGAAAAGGACTTAATTGTATAAGGTGTAAAAGTCATGTAATCGATTTTTAAATGTCAAATTGGGGATGGCTTTTTAAGGTGGAGGCTTTATGTTGTTATTAAACCATAGTATAGTTAGTGGATGGTGAATGGACATAAAAACCTATGGATAGTGGAAATGGAATAATAATAAAAAGGGTAAAAAGGTAAAAGATGAATTAATGATAATAAAACAAAACAAAAACATTTGGTGGCCATTTTTATCATCTTTTCTTCCACCGAATATGGATGAAAGAAAGGGGTTTTAAAGCTTTTGGAATTTCGGCACTTCCTAAGCTAATTTGAGGTATGATTTTCGATCGGTTTTTGATAATTTCTACGTTTTTGTAATCGTTGCTTTGTGCTTTACAAAACCCATGCTTAAATTTTCTAAATTGATGATGTTTATGAAATGTGCCATTGATGAAATGGTGAGCTTTGTGATGAGTGTTGGTGTATAATGGAAGATATGTGTTTAATGAACATGTTTAGTTCTTGGATTTTTGGTGAATTTAGCTAATTAGGGCAAAATTGTGAAATTTATAAGTTGAAGGATTAAAATGTGAAATAAATGAAATGTGTGGGCTTGTATGAATATAGTGAAAATTCGGCTAGGCATGGGTGCAAGCTAATTTTGTGTATTTGATGATTTTGTGAGATAGGGACTAAAGTGTTGAAATGTGAAAATGTGGGGGCTATTTTGTAAAATACCCTAAATGTGTGTATGTGGACTAATTGAATGAAATTATGATTGAATGGATTGAATTTGAATGTGTATAGACCAAGAAAGGAGAGGTTTCGAATTGAGATCGAGGCAAAGAGAAAGTGCTCGATTAATCGACTGCTTTGATATTTTAACATCCGAGGAAAGTTCAATATAATATATGTTATTAAGATATGTTTTTGTATTATGAAATGAATGTGTATATGTGTATGAAATTGAGATGCTATGTGCAAGATTTAGTTAAGAGCACTAAGTGTGCGATATTGAAATCGAAACAGAATGAACAAAGACCGAGTGTGCAATGTTTTGAAAGATTTGGCTTATAGTATTGGCACTGTGTGCGTTACGAGATAAGTCGGTTAAAAGAATTGGCACTAAGTGTGCGATGACAAATATGCTACGAGCATGTATATAGCACTGAGTGTGCGATCAAATTGAATGAAAATTAAGGGATGATCGGCAAATAATATCGAGCATTGAATAGCTTGGAGGTTTAATAACTATGTGTGGTTAAGGTACGTATTGAACCTTTGTGGTTGATGAGCATAATCGAGCTATGATTGAGGAAATGAGTATTTTAGCTATGGATGAGAAGGCATGAATATGAGATAATAGATCTATGTGATTGTTTATTATATACATTGGTTTAATTTGATATGATAATTGTATTGTATGTCGAACTTACTAAGCTTTAGAAAGCTTACTGTGTGATTTGTTTCTCTGCTTTGCAATGTCAGTATAGTTAGCTCGGATCGGCGGATCGTCAGCATCTCAGTCACACTATCGGCAATCTATTTTGGGTATTTTGGAAAGATGTACATAGTTAAAATATGGCATGTATAGGCTGGTCATTTGAATCATGTTTGATGTTTGTAAGTAGCCATGAGATGTGGCTAGATATGTGCTAGTCTTAATATGAATGAATTTGATATATGTGATGCATCTTTTTGCATGATTTGTGGGCTGAAAAATTGACTATTGAATGGTAACTTTGTGTTGGTAAAATGCTAGTAGGAATTAGTGAAATTGAGAAGGAATGATGTTTGGTATTGAATGTATTATACTTGTGATGAGATAGATTTTGGTATTGAATTTGTTATGATTTGAATGGGAATTGAATACATATATTGGATAGTCATATTGGAAAGTTTTTGGTTGCCTTATGTGCATGATATGTTTTGGTATGTGTTGTTTATAGGTTTGACCTAAGTGGGTGGCATGTTGGCCTTGCAAAATGGCCTATAATGTCACACGGTCAAGGCACACGGACGTGCCTACAGACCGTGGGTGAATTGGTAGATTACAGCTTAGTAGCACACGGCCTCGACACGGGGGTGTCAGCTAACCGTGGTGTACAAGTCAATAGTTAGCTAAGAGCACACGGCCATGGCATACGGGCGTGCTTGGTGGCCGTGGTGGGGAAGACAGTATAGAACCACGGTCAGGACACACGGGCGTGCCTGGTGGTCGTGGGGACCAAGTCAGTATATAGACACGGAAGGACACACGGGGGTGTGTAGAAGTCGTGGAGGGCACACGGTCTCCTCCCACGGGCGTGTCTCCCCTGTATTTTAGAAAAGTTTTAAATTTTCATGAAATTTCATATGTGTTTCGGTTGAGTCTCGACTCGGTTTATATGCATGCTTAGGTTCTTGATGACTCATTTAAGGGACACTATGATTGTAATTGAACGTGATTGACTTTGTGTCGTAAATTCTAGATGTTAAATGTTCTGTTTGATTGGCAATACCTCTTAACCCCTTTCCGGCGACAGTCTCAGGTTAGGGGTGTTACATTTTTATTGGTATCAAAGCTACGGTTTAGTCGATTCTCGGACTAACATAGCGCGTGTGAGTCTAGCTATACATGCCATATTTGAAATTGCGATAGTGTGATGAATGCTGACAGTTGAAAATGTGTTTTCTTATAGTAATGGATCCCGATCGAAGCGATTCTTGATGACGAGAGTAATGCTCCCGCTCCCGCTCAAGGGGAGTGCACGCCACATCTAGGCCGAATCAAGGTAGTGAGGGAGGAGAGGCTAAGCAAGCCTTCTTCCGTATGATGAGCGAATGGTTTACGGAGTTCGTTCGAACGAATCCGGCTGCTCCAAAACCTCCACCCCCACAAGTACCTGTTGTACCGCAAGTTGTAGACCCAATCAGATTGAATAAACAACCTGTAGATAAGATTCAAAAATACGGGGCCGAGAAGTTTAGGGCCGCATTTGATGACGATGCTGAGCGAGCCCAGTTTTGGCTTGAGAATACAATCAGAGTATTCGATGAGATGTCGTTAAATCCTGATGAGTGCATTAAGTGTGCAGTTTCCTTGTTGAGAGACACGGCTTATAATTGGTGGAAAACACTAATATATGTAGTTCTGAGAGAGAGAGTCACCTGGGACTTCTTTCAAGTTGAGTTTAGAAAGAAATATATTAGTCAGCGTTTCATTGATCAGAAATGTAAAAAGTTTCTAGAGTTGAAACAGGGTCGTTTGTCTGTTACTGAGTACGAACGGGAATTCGTAAGATTGAGTCGATGCTGAGGGAATGTGTTTCGACCGGCTACTATGTGCAAACATTTCATAGAGGGATTGAATGAAGACATTAAATTGTTTGTTGGGATACTTGATATAAATGAATTTGTTGTGTTAGTCGAAAGAGCATGTAAAGCTGAGGAGCTCAGTAAAGAGACGAAGAAAGCCGATTCTGAGGCTCGTGATGAAAGAAAGAGATCGATGAATAAGTTCTCTCAACCATCAGCAAAGAGATATAGAGATGAAAGAAATCGTTCAAATGTTTCGTTGGGACATCCAAGTAGAGATCGTTCGAGATAAAGTACTAGTTTACGAATTCAAGCTCCGAATGAACCAAGTGTTGGTAGTGTTAAGAGTAACAAACCTGAGTACAGACAGTGTGGAAGACGACATGTGGAAGAGTGCTGGGGCAAGTACAACAATAAAGTTTGTTATAAATGTGGATCTCGAGATCATTTTATTCGAGATTGCCCAAAGATGGTCGAAGAGGAGAATGTTCAGAATGAAAGACCAGGTAATGTGACGGCTAGAGGTAGACCACCCAAAAAAAACAGAAATACGAGCGAAAGTCAAAGGGGGACAACTGACACAGCTGTGAGGTCAGAAGAGAGAGCACCTGTCCGAGCCTATGCTATACGCGCACGAGAGGAAGCATCATCTCTAGACGTCATCACCGGTACTTTTACTTTATTTGATATTGATGTCGTTGCATTGATGGATCCTGGATCAACCCATTCCTATGTGTGTATGAACTTAGTATTGAATAAGACTCTACCGTTGAGTCTATTGAATTTGTGATTAGAGTATCGAACCCCTTAGGAAAGTGTGTTTTGGTGGATAAGGTGTGCAAGAATTGCCCATTGATGTTTAAGTGATTTATGTTTTCCTGGTCAATTTGATGTTACTACCATTCAATGAGTTTGACATAATTACGGGCATGGATTGGCTTACTCGCATAACGCCATCGTGAATTGTAAAAGAAAGAGTATTGAGTTGAAGAGTCAGAATGGTGATATAGTTCGAATTGAATCCAATGATATGAAAGGATTACCAGCTGTTGTATCTGCGATGAAAGCTATGAACTATGTGAGAAAAGGTTGTGAAGCTTATTTGGCGTACGTGATTGATACAAAGGTGTCGGAAAAGAAAGTTGAATCTGTGTCTGTGGTTTGTGAGTTTCCAGATGTATTTCCTAAAGAGTTACCAGGATTACCTCCAATTCGAGAGGTGGAATTTGGTATTGAGTTAGTGCCGGGAACTGCTCCTATTTCGATAACTCCTTATAGAATGGCCCCAACCGAATTGAAAGAGTTAAAATCACAGTTGCAAGAATTAACTGACAGAGGTTTTGCACGACCGAGTTTTTCACCCTGGGGAGCTCTTGTGTTATTTGTGAAAAAGAAAGACGGAACTATGAGAATGTGTATTGATTATCGACAATGAATAAAGTGACAATAAAGAAAAATACCCGTTGCCTCGTATCGATGATTTGTTTGATCACCAAGGAGCTACTCTGATGTTTTCTAAAATAGATTTGAGATCGTGTTACTATCGCTTATGAATTAAAGAGTCCGATGTGCCAAGAAAGCGCTTTCACGAGCAGTGCGGACATTATGAATTCTTAGTGATGCCTTTCGGATTAACAAATGCTCCTGCAGTGTTTATGGATCTGATGAATCGGATATTCAGACCGTATTTGGATCGTTTTGTTGTGGTATTTATTGATGATATTTTGATCTATTCGCGAGATGAGACGCAGCATGCTGAACATTTGAGAACCGTGCTACAAACACTACGTGAGAAACAGTTGTATGCAAAGTTTAGCAAATGTGAATTTTGGTTGCATGAGGTCAGTTTTCTGGGGCATATTGTATCAGCTGCTGGGATACGAGTTGACCCGAGTAAAATCTCTACTATTTTAGAATGGAAGCCTCCGAGGAATGTGTCTGAAGTCCATAGTTTTCTGGGACTAGCGGGATATTATAGACGATTTGTGAAAGGCTTCTCGATGATTGCAACTCCATTGACAAAGTTGTTACAAAAGGATGTTAGATTCGAGTGGTCAGAAAAGTGCCAACAGAGTTTTGAGCAGTTGAAAGTGTTGTTAACTAAGAACCGCTTTGATTCAACTTTGAATCGGGCAAAGAGTTCATAGTTTACTGATGATGCATCATTGAATGGTTTGGGCTGTGTCTTTGATGCAAGAAGGAAAAGTCATTGCTTACGCTTCAAGACGCTTAAAAGCGCATGAAAGGAACTACCCAACGCATGATCTTGAATTGGCTGCGATTGTGTTCGCATTGAAGATTTGGCGTCACTATCTATTCGGGGAGAATGTCACATCTATACTTGATCATAAGAGTTTAAAGTACTTGATGACTCAAAAAGACTTGAACTTGCAACAGAGAAGATGGTTAGAGTTATTGAAAGATTACGAACTTGTGATAGATTACCATCCGGGTAAGGCTAATGTTGTAGCTGATGCCTTAAGCCGAAAATCGTTATATGCTTTGCGAGCTACGAGTAATCCGATAGATCTATGTGATGATGGTGTGGTTGTTGCTGAATTGAAAGTAAAGCCGATGTTTGTATAGCAAATTAGTGATGCTCAAAAAATGATGTTGAAATGATGGCTAAACGAACTCAATGTGAATTGAATGTTGAATCAGAATTTCGAGTTGATAGTGATGATTGTTTGAGATTCGTAGAGATCGATTTGTGTTCCAAGAAATTCAGGGATGATTCAAACGATTTTGAATGAAGCTCACAATAGTCATTTGACTGTGCATCCGGGGAGTACGAAAATGTATAATGATTTGAAGCAGTTCTATTGGTGGCATGGCATGAAAAGAGACATTTCGATTTTGTATCGAAATGTTTAGTTTGTCGACAAGTCAAAGTTTGAACATCAAGTTCCATCCGGGTTGTTATAACCGATTATGATTCTGAGTGGAAATGGGAGAGAATTACGATGGACTTTGTGTCGGGTTTGCCCTTATTTACGAGTAAGAAAGATGCAATCAGGTGATAGTAGAGACATTAACGAAATCGACTCATTTCGTTCCGGTGAGAACCGATTATTCTTTAGATAAGTTAATTGAATCAGTATATTGATGAGATTGTGAGATTGCATGGAGTACCGTTATCTATAGTGTCTCGACAGAGATCCGAGATTTACCTCGTGATTTTGGAAGAAATTGCAAGATGCTTTAGGCACTAAATTGCATTTGATCTTCGCTTTTCATCCGCAAACGGATGGTCAATCTGAACGAATCATTCGATTCTCAAGACATCTTTGAGATGTTGCATACTTGAATTTGAAAGCACGTAGGAAAAGAATTTATCATTGATTGAGTTTGCATATAACAATAGTTATCAATCTAGTATCAAAACGGCACCATATGAGGCTCTTTCTGGTCGAAAGTGTCAAACTCCATTGTATTGGACTGAGCTGAATGAGAATAAGATTCACGGGGTTGATCTGATAAAAGAGACTGAACAGAAAGTGAAAGTGATTCGTGATAGTTTGAAAGCGACCTCGGATCGTCGTAAATCTTATGCAGATCTTAAACGAAAAGATATCGAATTTGAGGTCGGTAATAAAGTGTTTTTGAAAGTGTCTCCGTGGAAGAAAATACTCGATTTGGCCGAAAGGGCAAGTGAGTCCGAGGTTCATCGGACCGCATTTAGATTATTGAACGAGTTGGGCGGTTGCTTATAGATTGAAATTGCCATCCGAGTTAGAAAAGATTCATAACGTGTTTCATGTGTCAATGCTTCGACCAGTGCAGATCGGATCCGTCTCATGTGATTGCTCCTACCGAGTTGAGATTGATCGGACTTGTCGTATAGTGAAGAACCGATCCGAATTTTGGCACGAGAGACTAAAGAGTTGAGAAATAAGAAAATTTCTTTAGTGAAAGTATTATGGCACAAACACGGAATTGAAGAGGCTACGTGGGAGCCTGAGAACATTATGAGAGAGCAACATCCACAACTATTCACTGGTAAGATTCTCGGGGACGAAAATCCCTAAGGGGGGAGAGTTGTAACATCTCGGTTTAGACCCTAGTCGGAACAGTGGTTCGAGACCACAAATCCGAGGTCGTAAAAATATTTTAATGATATTTTCTGTGTGAATATTATGTGACTTAGCTTTGTGAAAAATTACATGTGATAATTTGATTTTTTGTGTGTCAAATTTATGAAAAGGACTTAATTGTATAAGGTGTAAAAGTTGTGTGCTGATTTTTAAGTGTCAAATTGTGGATGGCTTTTTAAGGTGGAGGCTTTATGTTGTTAATAAACCATAGTATAGTTAGTGGATGGTGAATGGACATAAAAACCTATGGATAGTGGAAATGGAATAATAATAAAAAGGGTAAAAAGGTAAAAGATGAATTAATGATAATAAAACAAAACAAAAACATTTGGTGGTCATTTTTATCATCTTTTCTTCCACCGAATATGGATGAAAGAAAGGGGTTTTAAAGCTTTTGGAATTTCGGCACTTCCTAAGCTAATTTGAGGTATGATTTCGATCGGTTTTTGATAATTTCTACGTTTTTGTAATCGTTGCTTTGTGCTTTACAAAACCCATGCTTAAATTTTCTAAATTGATGATGTTTATGAAATGTGCCATTGATGAAATGGTGAGCTTTGTGATGAGTGTTGGTGTATAATGGAAGATATGTGTTTAATGAACATGTTTAGTTCTTGGATTTTTGGTGAATTTAGCTAATTAGGGCAAAATTGTGAAATTTATAAGTTGAAGGATTAAAATGTGAAATAAATGAAATGTGTGGGCTTGTATGAATATAGTGAAAATTCGGCTAGGCATGGGTGCAAGCTAATTTTGTGTATTTGATGATTTTGTGAGATAGGGACTAAAGTGTTGAAATGTGAAAATGTGAGGGCTATTTTATAAAATGCCCTAAATGTGTGTATGTGGACTAAATTGAATGAAATGATGATTGAATGGATTGAACTTGAATGTGTATAGACCAAGAAAGGAGAGGTTCGGATTGAGATCGAGGCAAAGAGAAAGTGCTCGATTAATCGACCGTTTCGGTATTTTAACATCCGAGGCAAGTTCGAATATAATATATGTTATTAAGATATGTTTTTGTATTATGAAATGAATGTGTATATGTGTATGAAATTTAGATGCTATGTGCAAGATTTAGTTAAGAGCAATAAGTGTGCGATATTGAAATCGAAACAGAAATGAACAGCACTGAGTGTGCAATGTTTTGAAAGATTTGGCTTATAGTATTGGCACTGTGCGTGCGTTACCGAGATAAGTCTGTTAAAAGAATAGGCACTAAGTGTGTGATGACAAATATGCTAGAGCATGTATATAGCACTGAGTGTGCGATCAAATTGAATGAAAATTAAAGGATGATCGGCAAATAATATCGAGCATTGAATAGCTTGGAGGTTTAATAACTATGTGTGGTAAAGGTACGTATTGAACCTTTGTGGTTGATGAGCATAATCGAGCTATGATTAAGGAAATGAGTATTTTAGCTATGGATGAGAAGGCATGAATATGAGATAATAGATCTATGTGATTGTTTATTATATACATTGGTTTAATTTGATATGATAATTGTATTGTATGTCGAACTTACTAAGCTTTAGAAAGCTTACTGTGTGATTTGTTTCTCTGCTTTGCAGTGTCAGTATAGCTAGCTCGGATCGGGGGATCGTCAGCATCTCAGTCACACTATCGGCAATCTATTTTGGGTATTTTGGAAAGATGTACATAGTTAAAATATGGCATGTATAGGCTGGTCATTTGAATCATGTTTGATGTTTGTAAGTAGCCATGAGATGTGGCTAGATATGTGCTAGTCTTAATATGAATGAATTTGATATATGTGATGCATCTTTTGGCATGATTTGTGGGTTGTTAAATTGGCTATTGAATGGTAACTTTGTGTTGTAAAATGCTAGTAGGAATTAGTGAAATTGAGAAGGAATGATGTTTGGTATTGAATATATTATACTTGTGATGAGATAGATTTTGGTATTGAATTTTTTATGATTGGAATGGGAATTGAATGCATATATTGGATAGTCATATTGGAAAGTTTTTGGTTGCCTTATGTGCATGATATGTTTTGGTATGTGTTGTTTATAGGTTTGACCTAAGTGGGTGGCATGTTGGCCTTGCAAAATGGCCTATAATGTCACACGGTCAAGGCACACAGCAGGCGTGCCTACAGGACCATGGGTGAATTGGCGGTCTGACTTAGTAGCACATGGCCTCGACACGGGGGTGTCAACTAACCGTGGTGTACAAGTCAGTAGCTAGCTAAGAGCACACGGCCATGGCACACGGGCGTGCTTGGTGGCCGTGGTGGGGAAGACAGTATAGGACCACGGTCAGGACACACGGGCATGCCTGGTGGCCGTGGGGACCAAGTCAGTATATAGACACGGAAGGACACACGGGGGTGTCTAGAAGCCGTGGAGGGCATACGGTCTCCTCCCACGGGCGTGTCTCCCCTGTATTTTAGAAAAGTTTCAAATTTTCATGAAATTTTATATGTGTTTCGGTTGAGTCCCGACTCGGTTTATAAGCATGCTTAGGGTCTTGATGACTCATTTAAGGGACACTATGATTGTAATTGAATGTGATTGACTTTGTGTCGTAAATTCTAGATGTTAAATATTCTGTTTGATCGGTAATACCTCTTAACCCCTTTTCGGCGACAGTCTCGGGTTAGGGGTGTTACAGTAATATTTGATGTATGTATTGCTACTTTGCCTTGTATACTATCATTCCATTGTGTTTCATTTGTTTAAAAAAAACGAGTTCAATATCATTTAAGTTTCAAAATTATTTTATTCAACGGTTTAAAATGAGGCAACGCTCATATTTGGAAGCTTCGAGAAAATTTTGCCCTAACTCACTAGGTTTCGATTTTTCTCGTTAAATCCTAGCAACCAAGTATCCTTTTCTTTTTAAATCAAAATATATAAAGAAATTTCAAATAAAAACTTATTCTCGAAGATTTGAGATATTGCGTCCTAACTCACTGGATGTGACGTTTTATCATCTCGAGGTAAGAATTTCTACAAAACAAAGGCAATATTCCGTATTCGGGAATTTTGAGAAATTGTGCCCTAACTCACTGGGTTCCAATTTTTCATAAAGCCCAAATAATCGAATACCCTTTTCAAATTTTAATACACGAGTTTTAAAAATCAAAATAAGCTCAGTTTCGGGAATATAAATTGTTGTATCCTAACTCACTGGGTATGACTTTTTATTTCTTCGAACTAAGTGGATTCCAGCATCTTACGCAAATGTTTTCGTTTCAAGCAAACAGATCGTAATCCAGAATCTTTTCAAATTTTCGGCATTAAAACATTAAATAATCAATTAAACATCATTCACATGCTATTTTTCTATCACATACAACATCACATACTTGTCAACTCAACCCATGCAAATTCTCACATCCATGAAAGACATCATCATATGAATATATAACTAAACCAATATTAGCCTATTCCAATGACCACTTACAAAAAATGAATCATCCACCATACTTAACACTTGAGAATTTGGACATACATTAAAATCATACTTGCACCAATTAAACAATGGCTAAGTCACAAAATATTACTTATAAGCCTTCATCTAAGCCAAGTAGCTAATACATGCCATTATACCAAAATGAATCATTTAGCTATACCAAAAGGAGATTTGTGGATAGTGTGATCTTGCTCCGATCGAATCCTCCAACCTTCGCGAGCCTTACAAGCACTATTAAACAAGGAAAAGTAAAACGGTTATAATTATTAAGCATTTTCATGCTTAGTAAGTTCGCGTAATAGAAAGAAACTTACCGGTTATAATTATTCAAATAAGCATATATATATGCATTCATTCCATCAATATTTTGACAAGTTACCTAAATACATTCACTCATTAAACAAGTTAGTCATACACATCATAAAGATATCAAACCAACATAGATGAGCTCACTATAGTATAAACTTTCATACCATTTCACTATTCCATTTTTCAGGATTTCTTTTCATTGAACTATTGTAATTTCGATGGATACTCGGGTAGTATACTCGAAGTATACATGTCAATCATTTGTCAATTCACATCCAAAGTGCTCCTTAAGCACATATTCATAGAGCCCACTCTCAAGCCATATTTATATAACGGATTACGATCCGGGCTAAATCTAAATCTTTAACATTCGCTCCCAAGAGCTTATTTAGGATTACCAGTCCAGGCTAAATCCTTTCGATAATGTTAGCTCTAATGAGCCTACTATGGATTACCCGTCCAGGCTAAATCCATTTCATAACATTTACTCAAGAGAGTGTAGCTCAGGATTACCCATCCAGGGTAAATCCTTTCTATATCAATTTGTTCATTACAAGAAAATTATTATAATCCATCGAAATACAATGTTCAACCGGGACAATGACATTTTATTCGTGTTTATCATCTTGTGATTATTTCATAGGGTATATCATCACATATATATTATCTCAATTGCACAATTCAATTAAAACATAATAACATACCAAATTAAATTACACGAACTTACCTTGAGAATGGTTCGTATTTGAAACTCAACTAATCTGAGACTTTTCGTTTTCCTCGATCTAGTTCCGTAACCAGTTGTTCCGGGTCTATATAAGCAAATTTTACTATCAATTCATCATTTTACACATACATTTACATTAATTTGCATCCTAGACAAAATTACTATTTTGTCCCTAACTTTATGACATTTTACATTTTAGTCCCTATGCTCATAAAATGAAATAGGTTCAATTTATTGGTAACCCATGCCTAGCCGAACCATTTTCATGCTTATAGCAGTCCATCTTTTCCATTAAATTAGATTTTTACTACCCATTTTATAACTTTTTCAATTAGGTCCTTTTTATGCATTTTCATCAAAAATCACCTAGTAAAAGTTGTTTATCACACATCAAACATGTATAATCTACCATTAAAAATCAAAATACACATATTTCTAACATGGGTCAAACCCTAGACATCAACCACATCTTAAATTAATGGTAGAAATAGGTAAACTGGGTTACGAGGACTTAAAAAATGTAAAAAGCATTAAAAACGGGGCTAGGATGTACTTACAATCAAGCTTGAAAGTTGAAGAAAACCCTAGCTATGGTGACCTTCTAAATTTTGGCACTAGAGGGAGAAGATGGACAAGATTTTAGCTTGATTATTCCCTTTTTATTCTTTTATTTACCAAATGACCAAAATGCCCTTCACTTAAAACTTTGAAATTTTATCTCACCATGTCCATTTTTGTCCACTATCTTAACAAATGGTCTAATTTCCATCTAAGGACCTTATATTTAAAATTTCATAGCAATTAGACACCTCTAGCATGTAGAACTCAACTTTTGCACTTTTTATAATTTAGTCCTTTTGACTAAATTGAGTGCCCAAACGTCAAAATTTTCGAACAAAAATTTCGTGAAATCATTTCGTAAAACTGTAGACCATAGAAATGTAATAAAAATGAATTTTACTATGTCAGATTTGTGGTCCCGAAACCACTGTTCCGACTAGGCCCAAAATCAGGTTGTTACAGTATTTTCGATGTGTGACATTGGTGCAAGGAAGACAACATGATAGAGTATTGGTGCAAACAAACAACATGGAAGTTATTAGGGCTATCAAGGAATCTTTGTCGAAGTGGTCAAATTCAGCAATAATCAAATGTATAACTCAGTTCTTGCAAAATGAGAAGAACCGATCAATTGAATATGTCCCTAGAGAAGAAAATGTTGAAGTTGATTGTATCGCAAAGTTGGTGTTTGGCGAGGAGGAAGGTTTACAGATTATATGTAGCTTCTCCTTTTGACGTTTTCTATCTTATTGTAAAGTTTCTTATTCTATTCACCAAAAACATATACATTGTAAATAAATGGTAATAATGATAAACAAGTGTTAACCCTATTTTATTATTGATTTTTAAAGGCACAATATTAATATAAAAAACATATCTATACTATATTTTAAGAGGCTAATTGAGTTGGTGCCACTCATTAATTGAATTCCAACTCGGTTAGAAAATTACCAAATATCCTTTAATTTTATAAGATAATAAATATTATTTTGAGAATATTTTTGTTTTTAAAATTTTGATAAATCTAAAAAATTATATACATATAAGTAAAAATAATGAGTATTGAATCCAAAACATCATATAATAATTTTTACTATTTCATCTTTACCATTTCATATAATAAATTCGTTGGATAATTATGCTCACTCAATATTAAAAAGAATTGTGAAACCAAATTTTATTTTGTTATCTTATAATAAATAAATAAATAAACGTTAAGTTTGAATTTGACTTAAAAAACACAATTTAAGTTTAATTAAATTAAAATTCTAATATTCAATATCAATTGATATAAAATTAGAACTTTTCTCAAAATGAAACTAAATCATCTATAATTACAAATGTTTGATTTACATGCTTTTTGATGATACAAAGATTTTAAGGTTTGGGTTTTATTTTCGACATTTGTTTTAAAATACTCAAGGAACACCAATTGTATATAAAGCAAACACAGACAAAACTCATCTAAATATTTGTTCATTTTCCGACATCCATTTCATCTTATACATTTGTTTACAAAAATTAATTACGCCATTTCTACTATTTGTCTTCATTCAGTGTATAGTAAAAGCTGATTTCCATTTTTCCTACAATGCAAGAAACTTGCAGTGTCGGTGGTCATTCCTCTCGATCATGACTTTTATGAGCCGGGATTAATACTTTCTTAATATATAGGTCCATATTTTATTTTTATTATTTTTAATATTGCATATCAAAAAAATTATTTTTATTTTATATAATTCATGTAAATAGTTATTGTAAAGATAATTAAAATATTTTAATAATAAAAGAATTTAAATAGTAATTAAAGTATTTATAAAATATGAAAAATTATATTTGATACAATGTTTGAAAGATGAACATGTGATGGATTCTTAAATCTTAATTGTTTAAATCTCCACAAACCGGTACACATAAATTAAATATTATTTTTATTTTTAAATTAAAAGTCATCGTATGTATTTTTCTTGTAGAGATAATATTTCAAAAGACCATAGAAAATAAAATAAAATTGATAAATATAATAAAAATATATTAAAATAATTATAATTATTTTTATATTAACAACTTGTTACCCAAAGAAAAATTAAAAAAATATTAGGTTATTAAAAGAATTAATTATAATTATTTTCATATATTTTTATTATATTTATTTGAAAAAAAATGGAAGCAGAAAATTATATGCGGAGTTAAAATACTTTTATCATTATTGTATAATGATTAATAATATATGTAAAATGTAAATGTGATTTATCTAATGTGATGTTATGAGAGAATACCTTAAATACAACACACGATATAAATACACAAATATCTGTTTCTTATTTAAATACAATTATTTTTCTTATTTTAATCTAAGCCGACGTGGAATAATTTTATGAAAAATAAAAGAGAGATTTTATAAATTTGAAATGATTAAAAGTAGGTGTCCTTACAATAAGGGAAGGGTGGCTTAAATATTCCTTCCGGTCTTCCCCCTATCATGTCTCTTTATCACATGGGAAAGATAATGAACAATGATGCCAAAAACCCATTTTTCTTTTAATTTCTTAATAATAATACGATAACACATTACTCTTAAAATTTTCAATTTGGTGCTTTCATTTTAATACAAATAGGCATTTAAATATAACAGAATTGCATATAGATCAAATTTACTCGATTTTTAAATTCAATTTTAAGTTTCTGTATTCACATTCTTTTGTTGATGATTCGATTACTGAAAATAGTACAGAGGGTGTACAACAATTTGGGTATTAAATTTATAAAATTAGTGCTTTTTTTCTATTAAAAAAATATCAGTACTTATGGAGAACTCGGCATGTGTTTCTCAATGGAACTAGACATGGCGAGTCTTGAGTTAGTTTGTGAACCTCAGCTTGACGAACTTGGGAGCTAGGCATATAAGGACCACGTGGAGGCTTAGAGTATTTGATTGACAGTCGTCCTAAAACATCATCCTAGGACTTAGCATCACCATCACTACTAGGAGTATCAAATCAAACTTCTATATTAGTGACCTCAGGACATATAGCTAAGTTTGTCCCCCACTATAAAAGGTCCATGCAACAACTCATACACACTACATACTCACTCCTTCAATTCCAAAACTCTTCCACTAATTAACCTCTTTCCTAATCTTCACACTACCTTCTTCATTCAGCCACCATCTTCCAAATTTTTTCACCTCACTAATTAACAATTGGTGTGGTGAGTGTGGACAAACATGTCGAACCCAAGTGTTAGGGATCCTCTCAGCATCGAGTTTGATCCCACCCACGACCAAGTTATAGACCCCACTAGTCGTAACACAAGAGTAAATATAGATCAAACCACAACAGCTCAAAACCCAAACCCCATACATGACAACCAGAACACAAACCTACAAAATCAAACTAACCCTCAAAATCAAAATCAAAATCAAAATCAACAAAATCAATACCAAAAAAAACCTATAAAAATAATTTTACCACTACCCCCATGATAATTTAACCCACAAAATCAACACCATGCCGGACCATCACCTACTGATCAGGGATCCCAACATCACTAGTCCAATAATCAACAATATTTGGACATGCAGGAGAGAATAAGAGTTATGAAGGAACAAATATCCTCCTAGAAGAAGAGATACGAAGAGCAATAAAATTTTATCCAGGAACAAATGGATAAACAGAAGCAAGCAAATAAAAGAAATGAGAAGCTTATTGATGAGTCAAGAGCAGGTAGGATGAAGCGTGATAAAAATCCATGACATGAAGGGGAAGAATCCATCCCTTCTAAGCGTGACCGTCGACATGTAAACTAAGATAATGATGATTTAGTGGATGATATTGACATGGATGATAGCTATGATGAAGATTATGATGATAGTAAAGGAAAAATACAGTTATGAAAACGATTACTATTATAGCGGAAGTTTAAAATTTTTCAAAACTAAGTCGATTTGTGATATTTATAGTAATAAACATTCTACCAAAAAGTACTTGTGTTTTATGCTAGATGGGTCCAAAACATTCCTAGCTTTCAACTGAACGATCTTCTCCGCTATCTTCGTATGCATCCAGTGTGGGCTTGAGCAACAAGAACCAAACACAGAAACAAAAACGATTTATTACTTTCAGTAGAAAAGTAATTATGTCAATAGATACCGTGTGAAATTATTATTCCCAAAAAATAAATTTTTATTACTTTCTGACAGAATAACAATATATGAAACTTATGTGATAAAATTTATGTAAATAACTCTACCAGCGCCATCTATTTCCAAGGAAAGATAGGAGAATCATGGATGAATAAGTATAATATAAATAATATTTATTTAATAAAAAAACGCTCTCCTAATTTAACTAGAAATGGGGCACAGCCTAGATAAAAACACTAGACTATTTTGATGAGTTTACATTGATTATATAAGTAAAACATCGATAAACTGAAATAAAGAGAGGTATTGAACTTAGGACAATTGATTATTTATTTTAATGGCATCATCCAATTGTTTGTATTCATTATTGGATTTGTACCGATAATATTATTAATCTTTTTCGAATAATCTTATTATAAGTTCTGATCATATCTGTTCTTTTTAAGACAATGTCTAGAACTACCCATAGCCCCTCCCAATCATAAATAGGAGGATAATGTGCTTCAATGCACTCGAACCCATGTCCTCCTGCATTGGCAACAATACTCATGCCAGATAAAATTATTAATGAATGATAAGTTAAATATATTCTTTGTTTTTCTTCCATCTCTTAGGCAAGTGATTTTTTAATGAGCGTCATTTATTTTAAGAAATTTTTTAGATTTTATAAATAGGTTAAAGGTTTAATGAGTGTATTATGAAATTTAGCAAAAAATAAAATATATAAATAAATATAACATTTATCACACTCTCAATCTGTTTTTAAAATCTAAAAAACTTACTAATAATATATCAAATAATTATGTTTAAAAGTAAGTATTCACCATTTTTTTCTGACTTTTTAAATGTTAATTTATTTCTTGAAATATAATTATTTTAATAAGTATTATTGTTTTGAAAAATGTTATTTCACCATATAGTGATGATGTGATGAATTCTAGTGTTTTTTTTCCCTATAAATATTACAAATAATATATCTTGGGAATGGTAAAGAGGTCATGGACCCAATACAAAGAAACACAAAATTAACTTCAAACTGGCAGTAGCCTAATTATTTATAAATTTAATACAGATTTTAAAAAATAAAAAGAGAAATAATGGTCTCCATGATCCATTTTCTCTTTCTTTTGAAAGCCCAAGCGTCAGTCAGATCGTTAAAAGTATTGTAGTGATTCTGTAATATATCTTGGCCGCTAAAAAATAAAAAATTAATCCCCTATATTAAATGAATAAGTAAAATAATTATTTAGTTAAAATTTTATTTTCAAAAGTTTATTCTAACCTTTTATATATAAAAACATTATAACAAATTTATTTTTCTATATTTACACTTTTATTTAATCTGTCCTCTATTTTTTTGTTTGAAGTTGTTAGAATTAAGTGACTCTAATCCTTATTTAAATAAAATACAGTGGTAAAATAAAATAAAATAAAAATCCCTATAGAACTACACGTCTTTTATTTTATTTTAAAATAAGGTTTTTTAAACCTTATTAAACTCTATCTATTTGATATTGATTAGAATAAGGTGTTTCAATATTACTACACTCCTATTAGAATATGGTTTTATAAGCCTATAAATAGACATAGTCTATTCCTCTTGTAATTATTCGAATTCGACATAGTAAATTTTCTTCTTCTCTGTCCGTGGTTTTTTTCCCGAAAGGGTTTCCACATAAAATCTGTGTTCTTTATTTTTATTTCTTTTTTTCTTTGCGATATATTGTCATTACAGACATTCTATTTTATTTTAACAAATTGGTATTAGAGCTTTCGGGTTTTTTATCTCGATCACGGTAATGGCGTCTTTGAAGTATGAAATTCCGCTGTTGGATCGCAACACCAGATTCGCATTGTGGCAGATAAAGATGCAGGCAGTTCTTGCACAGATGGACTTAGAGAAAGCTCTGCTAGGGGTAGATAAGATGCATTCGACATTGACGGAGGAAGAGAAGAAGCGCAAGGATCGAAAGGCGTTAACACAGTTACATCTGCATTTGTCTAACGAAATTTTGCAGGATGTGATGAAGGAGAAGACCGCCGCTGCATTATGGAAGAGGCTGGAACAAATATGTATGTCGAAAACTCTAACAAGCAAGTTGCATATGAAGCAATGTCTTTATGCTCATCGTTTGGAGGAAGGTGCGTCATACGCACGAACACTTAACATAGATGTTTAAAGAAATTCTCTCAAACTTGGAGGCCATGGAGGTTCAGTATGATAAGGAAGACCTAGGGTTGATTCTACTTTGTTCGTTGCCCCCGTCTTATTCAACCTTTAGGGACACGATTTTATATAGCCACGAGTCTCTCACAGTTGATGAGGTTTATGATTCTTTGACCTCGTATGATAAGATGAAGCATCTTGTGTTAAAACCGGCTCCCAGGGAGAGGGTCTCATTGTTCATGGGAGACAAGATCAGAATGCTGATGATGATCGTGGAAGGACACAAGAACGGAATCCTCGTGGTAAATCTAAGGGTAGATCGAAGTCTTCAAATAGAGGTAAAACTTGTAACTTCTGCAAGAAGAAAGGGCACATTAAATCTGAGTACTATAAGCTACAAAATAAGATCAAAAGGGAGGCTACGAATCAAAAGGGAAAACAACCAGAAAATTCCAGTGAAGCTGATGTTGTAGAAGACTACAGCGATGGTGAACTTCTAGTCGCTTCTGCTAACAATTCTAAAGTGAGCGATTAGTGGATCCTTGATTCGGGTTGCACCTTCCACATGAGTCCCAATCGGGATTGGTTTACAACTTACGAAACAGTGTCTGAAGGTGTTGTTTTGATGGGAAATAATGCTTCGTGTAAAATCGCAAGTGTTGGAACAATTAAAGTTAAGATGTTTGATGGAGTTGTCAGAACACTTAGTGAAGTACGACATGTTCCAGAATTGAAGAGAAATTTAATTTCGTTAAGTACTCTTGATTTAAAAGGGTACAAATACACAGCAGAAAGTGGGGTTTTGAAGATTTCCAAAAGTTCCCTCGTTGTGATGAAAGGGCAGAGAAAGACTGCCAAGTTATATGTTTTGCAGGGTTCTACTATTACAGGTGATGCAGCTGTCGCTTCCTCTTCCTTGTCAGATGATGATATTACTAAACTTTGGCATATGCGCCTAGGACATATGAGTGAGAATGGCATGGAAAAATTGAGC
The DNA here is from genome assembly GCA_025698515.1 of Gossypium sturtianum. NCBI lineage: Eukaryota > Viridiplantae > Streptophyta > Magnoliopsida > Malvales > Malvaceae > Gossypium > Gossypium sturtianum. Next base: position 59,013,275 of record CM046952.1, read on the forward strand.
AAAAGAGGACTTATTGATGGGCAAGGTGTAACGCCCTGGAATTTGGGCCTAGAAGTATTGGGCCTTGAGCAAGGGAACGATTAGGACACTGTGCATAAAAGTTTATGTGAGCTAGGAAATGAACGAGATTGCTTAAGTGGTTTCTTTAGGGCCGAATAGTTCTTCTTCTTCTTACGATTTCTTTTGGTTTTCTTCATAACCAAACTTCTCTCTCGCATTACCATATTCTTTTTATACTAAGCCGAATCTTTGTTTCTCTTTCTGTTTCACTTCGGCTCATAGCCTTGATCTAGATAACAATCTCGTTCTTCTTTCGCTGTGGTCGATCGCGGTTTGGAGGTCACCTAGACTTTTCGTAAGCCCTTATTCTTTCTTGTGTTGTTGGATGCTAAGCGTTTTCTCTTTCTTTAATAAATGTTTCCTTTGGTTGTTCACCCGTGGTCGAATCCCTTTTTCTTCCCCGATGATGGTGGTGGCACTTTCGGTTTTTAGATCATTGCAAGGGGTGAAGGGGTTTGTCAAGGATCGCAGTGGTAGTCAATCCTTTTCTTATCTCGCAATCTAAGGTAATCATTTGGTATAATATTGTAAGATGTTAGCCGATTATTCTGGTGTCGGGTTCCTAAATCTTTTGATGTTTTCAATCTTTTAATAGAATCCGTGGACGGGCAGATTCACGATTAATCGGGTGATCGATTTTGTTAGTAGTCTAAGAAGGCTAGGGGCATCCGATCAAGCAAGGCTTGGTTTTGACATTCAAGAGTTTTTACACTATTCCGAATAAGGTGTGTATCTGTATACCATAAATCATTACTATTGTAAAGCCGAAGAGTGTGTCTCTGTGAGTCGGCAAAAGCCAAAAGCCGAAACCTCAGCATATGAGGCCTCACGAGCGTGCGATCACTCATGTGGTAAATTGAGCCCACAATCATGGGCGATAGACTGTAAAGGCCACCACGAGCATTCTCGTGCTCTTGGGCCATTATGGGCCTCGTATGGCTAAAATGGGCCGTATGGTCCCAATGGGCTGGTGGGCCCCACACGGGTTAAATCCCCGGTAAGTGATCATTGATAGGTTGGTTTATAAGGCTCGCGATGCCGAGCGTGAATCTGGACTAAATGGGCCACACGAGCGTGTGGGCCCACTTGGGCCCAATAGCAAATTTTGGGCCCATATACACTATTCTGGCCGTGTAGGTTATCTGAGTCGCTCGAAGCGACGATAGACCCTCTAGGAGGTTGTAATAAGTACCGAGACCCTAATATTTGTAAAATTACCAAAATACTCCTGTAGGGCAAAATGGCTGTTTTGCCTTTGTGGGTAAATGATTGACTTTGACTATGAATTTAACTACTTAACTGTGGTCGTGTGACTGATATGCTTTTAATATACGTTTAAATGACTGTTACTGAGCATGGCCATTCTACATACACCTGTGATGATTGAGCATGACATACACGACATATTGTATGGGGTTGGGACATTGATACGGAAAAAGTGTATGGTCGTTGTCGTTCTGTACAAGGCTTTTAGCCTTTCTACGATATTTATGGCTTTTAGCCGTTCTGTTAACTGGCAGTGGTACTGCGATATTTATGGCTTTTATCCGTTCTGTCTACGGCGTCGAGCCGTTCTGTTGACTTAGTGCCGCAACCGGTGCTAACCTTGGTGTGTTGGCTAGGTGGGTCGATTTAATCCCCACATGAGTGTAGGGTTGGACAGGAGACAGAGTGCAGGGTTGGTTTGGGCATTTATGTATTGCATATACTGATTCTGATATTGAGATGGGCTTAGGCCCAGATGGATGTGATATGTGGCATTTGTTATGGGCTCAGGCCCAACCGAGGCTGCTAGGGGCTAAGGCCCATACTGTACTGTTTCTGTTATAGGGCTCAGGCCCAGAATGATTTTGTTTTTATTATTCTGACTGTTTCTTTAATAATGGGATTACACACTGAGTTTTCATAAACTCACCCCGTTTTTAACCTTTCAGGTAATCCCCAGCATTAGATGGTTCGGTGCTGCGAGGGACTCGAAGATGGCCACACTACTGCTCTTGTTTTCGTTTACTTGGCTTTTATTTACTATTAGTTTTCGTCTGGGTTTTTATATTTGTAATAAGGTTTCCCCAATTTTATAGCTTTTGATCTGAGATTTTAATCATTATGGTTTATACTTGTTAGAAGTAGAATGCGGTTTTCCCAAAACGATAACTATTTTCAAAACAATATGTTTCCGCAACGATTTTTAAGCTTCCGCAACAAATAAGGTTTTAAAGGTAATAACATTGTAAAAAGGGAATAACTTTTTAATAAACCACGATTGAAAATGAACAAACGCGAACTGAGGTTTTGTACAAGTTTTACACGGTTTCAAAGTTTTAAATTTCAAGAAGGGTTTTCAATGAAAACTTGGTTTTCAAAAAATACTTCAATGTGACACGCCAGATTCGGCCATAACGTCGAGGCCATGTTTAGGGTGTTACATTTAGAGGTATCAGAGCCAAGTTACAAAACTCAACTGTGGATTGGGTCTTTAAAATTGAATTTCTGAAAGTGTTGTTTCAAAAAGGCTTAATAAGATTTGAAGTTCTGAAATGTTGTATTGACCGTTTTTCTAAAAGTGTGGTACACCGAGTCTCCGGCGTCAAATCTGTAAGTTTCTGAAACTGTTGTGTGTTTTCGTTGAAAAGCAGTAGATAGATATTAGACTGTATTGCTACACTTAAAGTTAGAGTTTGTATTTATTCTGTGTGTATTCTGGAAATAATATGCGTGTGATATCCATCCGCTCCGATGGATAGATGGTGTGGTACATGCTTGTATTATTAGGATCAGAGTGCGCAGCGAGAACGTAGTGTGGTAGGCTAGGATGTGTGACTATTCTGATAGTTGGAAATTTTGGGGACGTAATTTCCTTAAAGGGGGTGGAATTGTAACGCCCCAGAATTTGAGCCTAGAAGTATTGGGCCTTGAGCAAGGGAACGGTTAGGAAACTGTGCATAAAAGTTTATGTGAGCTAGGAAATGACATAATTAAATGACTGCTCAAGTGGTTAAGGGTCCTAAGAGGAGTTGGAAAAGTCCTGGGTTCAAACCTAGGCTTTAGCAAAAATTTTGGTTTTAAGTGGATAAAACATTGGATGCTTGGATGTAGGCCTTTTAAATTATTGTGTTAAAATGATGACACAAAGAAGCATGTGGTCTAGTGGTTGTGGCGTCATTAAGGTTGCAAGGAAGCCTGGGGTCAAGTCTTGGCTCTTGCAATTTATTTTGGTTTTTCTTTTAAAGGAACCTGGACTTTGGCCTTTAGACCTTTTAGTTAATTGAAGATAAAATGTGACACAAAAGAGCATGTGGCAAGGAGGCAAGTAGCGTGTTGAGCTATTGAGGGGGGCTTGGGTTCGAATCCCATTGCAAGCAAAAGGGATATTTATTTTGCTAGCATGAGGCGGCAGGAGTTTGAGGTGGTTTCGAACTCTGTTGTTGGAGAGTTTGAATTGGTCCTGGGGGTTGTTATGGAGGATATCAAGGAGGGATAAGGGGAGAGATTTGAGGAGATTTTCAAGGGATTTGGAGGAGAGGAGTGTTGTAGCCGAAATGTGTAACTTCTAGGTGCAAATTCGGTTAGGGGAACCCATTTGGTGCATTTCGGCAATGTGAGAGTGAGTAGGTGCCGACTTCTTCTGGTATTTTCGGGTTTGTTTTCTTATCTTGGCACATTTTTAACCATTTGGGTTCTCTTTTCTTTCAACATTACTTCTCGTTTGGCTTTTGGTCACTCTGCCGGAACCATTAGACATCAAGTGCCTAATTCTAATTATTTCTTTTTGAAGTCTTTTTTCTCTCATTCTTCTTTGGTCGAACTTAACAAATCTCTGCTTCTATTTTCTCTCGACCCAATTCAACCCCTCTCCACTCTTATGTTGTTGTTTTTCTTCTCGGTTTCTTTAGGGCCGAATAGTTCTTCTTCTTCTTCTTACTATTTCTTATGGTTTTCTTCATAACCAAACTTTTCTCTCGCATTACCATATTCTTTTTATACTAAGCTGAATCTCTATTTCTCTTTCTGTTTCCCTTCGGCTCATAGCCTTGATCTAGATAGCAATCTCGTTCTTCTTTCGCTGTGGTCGATCGCGGTTTGGAGGTCACCTAGACTTTTCGTAAGCCATTATTCTTTCTTGTGTTGTTGGATGCTAAGCGTTTTCTCTTTCTTTAATAAATGTTTCCTTTGGTTGTTCACGTGTGGTCGAATCCATTTTTCTTCCCCGATGACGGTGGTGGCACTTTCGGTTTTTAGATCATTGCAAGGGGTGAAGGGGTTTGTCAAGGATCGCAGTGGTAGCCAATCCTTTTCTTATCTCGCAATCTAAGGTAATCATTTGGTATAATATTGTAATATGTTAGCCGATTATTCTGGTGTCGGGTTCCTAAATCTTTTGATGTTTTCAATCTTTTAATAGAATCCGTGGACGGGCAGATTCACGATTAATCGGGTGATCGATTCTGTTAGTAGTCTAAGAAGGCTAGGGGCATCCGATCAAGCAAGGCTCGGGTTTGACATTCAGGAGTTTTTACGCTATTCCGAATAAGGTGTGTATCTATATACCGTAAATTATTACTGTCGTAAAGCCGAAGAGTGTGTCTCTGTGAGTCGGTAAAAGCCGAAAAGCTGAAACCTCAACATATGAGGCCTCACGAGCGTGCGATCGCTCATGTGGTAAATCGAGCCCACAATCATGGGCGATAGACTGTAAAGGCCACCACGAGCATTCTCGTGCTCTTGGGCCGTTATGGGCCTCGTATGGCTGAAATGGGCCGCGTGGTCCCAATGGGCTGGTGGGCCCCATACGGGTTAAATCCCCGGTAAATGATCACTGATAGGTTGGTTTATGAGGCTCGCGATGTCGAACGTGAATCTGGACTAAATGGGCCACACGAGCGTGTGGGCCTACTTAGGTCTAATAGCGGGTTTTTGGCCCATATACACTGTTCTGGTCGTGTAGGTTATCTGTGTCGCTCGAAGCGACGATAGAACCTCTAGGAGGTTGTAATAAGTACTGAGACCCCAATATTTGTAAAATTACCGAAATTCCCCTGTAGGGAAAAATGATTATTTTGCCCTTGTGGGTAAATGACTGACTTAAACTATGAATTTAACTGACTTAACTGTGGTCGTGTGACTGATATGCTTTTAATATATGTTTAAATGATTCATATCGAGCATGGCAGTGCATACACCTGTGATGATTGAGCATGACATACACGACATATTGCATAGGGTTGGGACATTGATACGAAGAAAGTGTACGGTAGTTGTTGGGTTTCGCATAAGGCTTTCACCTTTTCGCAATATTTATGGCTTTTAGCCATTACATTAACCGATGAGTTGTCTTTGCGATATTTATGGATTTTAACCGTTCTATCTACGGCGCCGAGCCGTTCTGTTGACTTAGTGCCGCAACCGGTGCTAACCTTGGTGTGTTGGCTGGGTGGGTCGATTTAATCCCCACAGGAATGTAGGGTTGGACAAGAGACGGAGTGCAGGGTTGGTTTGGGTATTTATGCATTGCATATACTGATTCTGATATTGAGATGGGCTTAGGCCCAGATGGATGTGATATGTGACATTTGTTATGGGCTCAGGCCCAACCGAGGTTGTTGGAGGCTAAGGCCTAATTACCACCGTTACTGTAATGGGATAAGGCCCACACTGTACTGTTACTGTTATTGGGCTCAGGCCCAGACTGATTCTGTTTCTGTATTCTGACTATTTCTTTAATAAGGGAATTAAATACTGAGCTTTCGTAAACTCACCCCGTTTTTAACCTTTCAGGTAATCCCCAGCGTTAGATGGTTCGGTGCTGTGAGGGACTCGGAAATGGCCACACTGCTGCTCCTGTTTTCGTTTACTTGGCTTTTATTTACTATTAGTTTTCGTCTGGGTTTTTATATTTGTAATAAGGCCTCCCCAATTTTATAGCTTTTGATCTGAGATTTTAATCATTATGATTTATACTTGTTAGAAGTAGAACGCGGTTTTCCCAAAACGATAACTGTTTTCAAAACACTATGTTTCCGCAACGATTTCTAAACTTCCACAACAAATAAGGTTTTAAAGGTAATAACGTTGTAAAAAGGGAGTAATTTTTAATAAACCACGATTGAAAATGAACAAACGCGAACTGAAGTTTTGTACAAGTTTTACATGGTTTCAAAGTTTTAAATTTCAAGAAGGGTTTTCAATGAAAACTTGGTTTTTGAAAAACACTTCAATGTGACACGCCAGATTCAGCCATAACGTCTAGGCCGGGTTTGGGGTGTTACCCAAGGAATTTTCAAACTGAAGTTCTGTGAGCATTGTGTTTTTGGGAAGTAGAAAAGAGTTCGATTCACCAGAGGAATCCATAACACGAAGGGAACGTTGGATTATATTCATTCTGATCTGTGGGGGCTATCCAGAGTGCCTTCGAGAGGAGGAGCTAATTATATGCTAACTTTTATTGATGATTTTTCCAGAAAAGTTTAGGCATTCTTCCTGAAGCAGAAAAGTGATGTGTTTTCCGCATTTAAGTCTTAGAAAATTATGATTGAAAAATAGACAGGAAAACAAATAAAATACCTCCGCACAGATAATGGCTTAGAGTTCTGTTCTGATGAGTTTAATAGACTGTGCAAGTCAGAAGGGATCGTGAGACACTTGACAGTTCATCATACTCCATAGCAAAACGGCGTTGCAGAACGAATGAACAGAATGATCATGGAGAAGGTTCGATGTATGTTGTCAAATGCCAACTTACCAAAGTCGTTTTTGGGCCAAAGCAGCCTCTACTGCATGTTTTTTGATCAACCGATCTCCATCCATTGCCATTGAGAAAAAGACTCCACAATAGGTATGGTCTGGTAATCTTGCTAATTATTCTGATTTAAAGATCTTTGGGTGTCATGCGTATGCTCATGTTGATAATGGAAAATTGGAACCGAGATCCTATAAATGTGTTTTTCTTGGTTATAAAGCTGGTGTAAAAGGGTATAAGTTATGGTGTCCTGAAAATAGAAAAGTTGTGATTAGCAGATATGTTGTTTTTGATGAAACTGCTATGCTACCTAACTTATCTCTTAAAGACTCTTCCAATAAAGAAAATCAAAAGCGGTGGAGCATCGAGTTAATACAGAGTCGACTCCTCAAGCCGCAAAAATTGATAATAGAGTTGCTTCTTCACCACAATACTCTATCGCCAAAAATAGAACTAGAAGAGAAATTAGACCTCCAAAGAATCATGAGGTGATCTAGTTGCTTATGCTTTAAATGTGGCCAAGATATAGATGCAAACTAAGAGCCGTCTAATTATTCTGAGGCAGTTAGCTATGAAGACTCAGAAAAGTGGATGTTTGCTATGCAAGAGGAGATGGAATCACTCCACAAAAATAGAACATGAGATCTTGTGAAACTTTCTAAACGTAAAAAGGTTGTTCATTGTAAATGGGTGTTTAAAAAGAAAGAAGGGACTCTAGGAGTTGAAGAACCAAGATATAAATTAAGGCTTATTGCAAAGGGTTACAGTTAAATTTCAGGAATGGACTTCACAGATGTATTCTCCGCAGTTGTTAAGCATAGTTTGATTCGAGCTTTGCTTGGTATTGTGGCCATGCATGATTTGGAGCTTGAGCAGTTAGATGTAAAAACTGCATTTTTGCATGGAGAACTTGAGGAGGATATTTACATGCAACAACTGAGAGGGTTTCTGATCTCAAAAAAGAAGACTATGTTTGCTTACTGAAAAAGTCCCTTTACGGTTTGAAACAGTCACCAAGATAGTGGTACAAGAGGTTTGATTCATTTATGACTTCTCATGATTTCAAAAGAAGTAGTTTTGACAGTTGTGTTTACTTTAAGAAAAACAGTGATGGTTCTTTTGTGTATCTACTTCTTTATGTTGATGACATGTTGATAGCAGCAAAAGATAAATGAGAGATAAGAAAGGTAAAAGCCCAACTAAGTGAAGAATTTGAGATGAAAGATTTGGGACCAGCAAAGAAGATACTTGGTATGGAGATTCTCAGATATAGAAAAGCAATTAAATTGTACCTAAGTCAGAAGGGGTACATTGAGAAAGTTCTTTACAGGTTCAATATGCAGAGTGCTAAGCCTGTTTGTACTCCTTTAGCAGCCCATTTCAGACTTTCATCGGCTTTGTCTCCACAATCAGATGATGAGATTGAGTACATGTCACATGTTCCATACTCTAGTGCGATGGGATCTCTCATGTATGCTATGGTTTGTTCACGTCGGTTTATCATATCACGATCGATGCGATTAGCGAGATACATGGCGAATCCCTAAAGAACATTGGAAAGCGATTCGATGGATTTTAATATACTTACGAGGTACTACTAATGTTTGCTTACAGTTTGGAAGACCTAGAGATGGAGTCATTGGGTATGTTGATGCTTTGATTTTCTTTGGAGACCTTGATAGAAGAAGATCTCTCACCGGTTATGTCTTTACAATCGGAGGTTGTGCAATCAGGTTGAAAGCTACTTTGCAAACTACAGATCGCTTTGTCTACCACTGAAGGAGCCGAGTACATGGCGATTCATCGAGGCTTGTAAAGAAGCTATTTGGTTGAAGGACTCTTTAGTGAACTCAATGAAGACCTTCAAATTAGCACACATGATTTTGTGACAATCAGTGTCATCTTTCTTACAAAAGACCAATTGTTTCATGAGAGAACAAAACACATTGATGTTCGTATCATTTTGTTCGTGATATTATTACTCGTGGTGATATTGTTGTGAGCAAAATTAGTACTCATGAAAATCCTGCAGATATGATGACTAAGTCACTTCCTATAACCAAGTTTGAGCATTGCTTAGACTTGGTTAGTGTTCATTGTTGAAATTAAACCCTTAAGGAGTTTTATGGAAGAGGTGGAGAACTTGTTCGTTGAGAGTTCGCGATAAATAACTTGTTTATTGAGAATTCGCATCAAGGTGGAGATTGTTAGAATTAAGTGACCCGAATCTTTATTTAAATAAAATACAGTGGTAAAATAAAGTAAAATAAAAATCCTTATAGAACTACACTTCTTTTATTTTATTTTAGAATAAGGTTTTTTAAACCTTATTAAACTCCATCTATTTGATATTGATTAGAATAAGGTGTTTCAATCTTACTACACTCCTATTTGAATATGGTTTTACAAGCCTATAAATAGACATAGTCTATTCCTCTTGTAATTATTCGAATTTGACATAGTGAATTTTCTTCTCCTCTAGCCGTGGTTTTTTTTCCCGAAAGGGCCACGTAAAATCTGTGTTCTTTATTTTTATTTCTTTTTTCTTTGCGATATATTGTGATACATTCTACTATTTTTTTTTTTTACAGAAGTAAATTGACTCTCAATTTTTAGATACAATGAGTTATTTAAACTTCCAATTTTGCAGAAAGAAAATGGCATTTTAACCCTTTTAACTTTTTTCGACCTTTTTTAACGCTCCAAACAACCTTTTATTATTAAAGTAACATTATTTTATCTTACGTCTCTTATAGTAAATAAATTAAAAAGTTTTAAAAAGTTAAAAAATTATAAAAGAATATAATTTCAAAATTTAAAAAATTCTCTTCATAATTCAAAATTCAAATATAAAATCTCTCATCTCTACTTGTACATAATCATGGGTTAAATATAATGAAAGTCTTTGAAATATCAGGTTTTGCCCTTCAATTACTGTTTTTTATTTCATAAATTCCCTTTAATTTCTTAAATGTTATCTAAACAACAACAATAATGAGAAAAGTAAAAAAATAATATACTTATTTTTTATTTATAAAATCTGAATTAATATAGACAGAATTTATAAAAAAGAAATTGAGGGCTTTCAAAAGACATCATTTATCATATACTATTGTTTATTTGCTTTTGGAACTTGAAATGAGGATGTGGGGTCTAGACTTGCATCACTTAACAGTCGATGATTAATGAGGCTAGTTGGCTTCTAAAATATTTTTATTCACAATTTTATAATTTCTAAATTTTTTAACAGTTTTGTTTGTTTCATAATTTTTATTTTTATTTTTTGAATTTTTTATTTTTAAATTATTTATTGATTTAACTTATCAGATAAAATAGCGTCATATTTACAATAAAAAAAGTTGAGAGTAAATTTGTTCTAAATAAAAGAGTAGGAGCCAATTGAATAAAGATGTAAATGTTCAAGACTAAATTTATTATCATGTCTTATATATAAAACACCAAATTAATAAACATTTAAGGGTATAATCTTAACGGAGAGACTATTCTGCTTTTATATTTAACATACAAAGATTAATATGCCTATTCTTTAATAGAGAGACAAAATGCAATCTAAAGTATACATGATACTTTTACTCAATCAAATAAATTAAAAAGAGTTAAATGTGTCAGCCAAATACTTAAAAGGAAAATTGTGTTTCAAACAAAAATGAATTTCTTTACAAATTTTTTTTTCTTTTTTCATTTACCAGTAATATCAATAGAAAAATCAGTCATATTCGATGCCAGGAATCTTTGACACATTAGATAAGAATCCCTGGAATCAGTTATATCAAAACCAATTTTGGAGATCATTACTTGATGCGGTAGAGATTCCTAACATCAATGTGATCTACACCCACCAACTGCTTTCCTAACCTAACCTTAATACCCCGAACCTATTATAAAAACCTTAATAGGGAGCTTGGATATTGAAGTGTAAGATTATATTTGATAATAGGATTATCAGAATGTAAAATTACTTGGAACATTACTGGGCATCTTACATACATGTTTGGTTCATTTGACTGGAAAGTAAGATTTGATTGTTTGGTTGTCGAAATGGAAGATTACCTAAAAACACATTTTATTAAATTGTCCTTATAGAAATTTTTTTAAATTGTCTACTACACAAATGTTGAAACTTATAGTATTTTATTTTATTGATAAACAAATATATTTTTCTATGTAAATTAATTTCATATCTATTTTCCCAAATAAAAAAAAAACTAGAATTGGGGAGAAATGAGAAACGATAAGTAGCTAGGGCTGTTAATCAATGTGATAGGAAAAAAAGAAGAAAAATACATTTTTATTATTAAAACATGTTATCTGTTATGGTTTAAGAATATAATAAACTAAATGTTAATTTTTATCAACTTAAAACAATAAAGAGTTTAACTTAGATTAGGATGATATTAAAAAGTTACTTTTTAGGCACCCAATGATAACAAGCCACATCATAATTATTGAGGCAACTCGTGCGATTCTATGCTAAGTAAAACTCGGTAGTGTCCACTGCAAACAATCACTAAGGTAGTGAAGATACTTGTCATATTTGAGTTAGCAATTTTATGCAACAAAATCTTTGGACTATTTATTGTACTGATATTTTGAAGATACTAAAGTCCATCTATGGAAACCAAATTGTGGCTAGTGAAGACTGGATCATATTCGAATTAATCAAGACAACCCTTGTTTTGTGGAGAATTAGTTGGGATTGTAATTCTAATTTTGAAAGGTCATATCTTCATCAGATTATGCTTTTATTGGTTGTATTGTAATTGCTATTTTTAAGGAGTTGCTTTGTAACACCCCAAACCCGGCCAACACACCACGACTGAATCTGGCATGTCACAGAGTGAAAACGATTCGAAGAAAATAGGTTACCAGTTTATTTTCGGTGAAAACTCTTCGATTGCTTGTGTTTGGGGAAAACCGATGTATGTATAGTGGAAAATGTTCAGTTGCTTTGAAATCATGTGAATTGTATTACCCGAAAGTAGAGTTTAGAAAACTCGTTGCGTAGCTTAGTTTGAAAACTTTGATTATCAGGTTACTAAAGCAAATTAAGTAATTACTTAGTCATATTTAAAACCAAATCCAAAGCAGATAAAATAATCCAAAACATAATTTAAAGGCCTTGTTACAAACCCAAATAAAAACCAGAATTTAAAGTAAAATGCCCAAATCAGATGTCCATGTAAAACCGAAGCAATTATCGCATGGTCACCTCGAGTCCACTCGGCTCCTCATCCGTGATCTACGAATCACCTGAAAAGATAAGGGAGAAGGTGAGTCACCAAGACTCAGTGCATAATCCCCCTCCCGATTATAGCAACGTGCTTACACAAATCATAATCAAGCAAACATATCATGCACCCAAACCTAGGCATCCACAACTCCGTTTTCTACCCCGTGTGGTACCAAACCACTGGTGGTACCAAACCATTGGTGACCCAAAGTCACTGATATCAATAATAATGTGGTGCCAAACCACTGGTGACCCAAAGTCACGAATAATCCAATTGTGGGGCCAACCCACGTTGTGATACCAAATCACTGGCGACAATCCCATTTTATCAAATGTGGGGCCAACCCACTGTGGTGCTAAGCCACTGGGACGAGTCGATATGAGGTGCCAAACCTCTGGTGACCCAAAGTCAAGAAATAAATCAGGTACCAAACCACTTTGGTGGTGCCAAACCACCGTGACCCAAAGTCACGAGATATCAATCTTCCCCCTCCTCTCATATCACCCACAATAATGCAATGCACATACAATTCATGCCATCATGCTTAATCATTAGACATATATCGAACATACATAGATAATATCATCGTAAATCATGTACAGTAATCTCAACAAAACGGACTTACCCGAAATCCTTGCTCATACCCATAAAGGTATCATATCGAAATCTACACAGTTTCGGCTTTTAACATAGTTTAGGTTATTAACAAGTTTACAATGATTATGAAGTGTGTAAGTTACACACCTGGTTACTAACGCGATCACTGAATCCCGAAGATCCCGATCTAACGCACTAGATCCCCTTTTCCTACATTCGGCCAAACCAAGATCATTAACAAAGGCCATTCGGCTATACTAGCAAATCCCGAAGGATATGTTGCACAAAGGTAGCACCTGCAATGGCTTTTCCAAAGGCCTAATGTCACATCGAGTGACTCAACTACCATTTCCGGTCGTACCGGACTATTTGGCCTAAAACCCGATTTCAACCCATTCGGGCCCACACGCTCATGTGGCCCACCTAACACAAATCTAGCCACGTATAGGAGATTCACCTAGTCTAGTTCACTATATACTACACCATCATACAATTTTATTCAATTGGGCCCACGGGCCCATTGGGCCCACTTCAGCCCATCGTGGCCCAAGCAGCCTCAATCCACAAGAATACTACTGATGGCCTCAACTATCGCGTCGAAGCCCCACACGTGCGTTCGCGCGCTCGTGTAACTACTATTACCGTGGCCGGTACTTCTGGCATTTGCCGCCTCTACAACTAGAGTAGAGAGTTACACACCGATAGGAATCGTGCTAATCCACGCTCCACCACTCCTGCCCAAACGCCCTCCAAGGTGTATTCATCCTCCTCCTAGAATGTTATATATATAGCTAGCTTCTCACCTTCCTTCTTTGTATCTTTCCGATGTGGGATCCTTTCGTCGTGAGTTTAAATCCAACTCAAACTCTTCCTGTCCAATCCGCAAAATAAATACTCCTTTGCTTGTCATGAGATTCAAACCCTTGCTCCCTTCAATAGCTCAACACGCCACTTACCACTAGGCCACAAGCTCTTCTTGTGTCTAAAGCCATGCGCAACTAAATATAAATCTAATGCCAAATTCTAAAGTCCATTTAAAAAGAAAACCAAAATGCAAGAGCCAAGACTTGAACCTTGGACCTCCTTCCTTCCCCTGTGGCGTCATTCCTTGCCTCTAAGTGGCGTCACTTTGCCACTACACCACACCTCCACTTGTGTCATTTTTCTCCACATTTTATTCTTAAAGCCTACCTACCAACTCTAAGGGTTTTTTTCACCTAAAACCAAAATTTCCCTAAAGCCAAAGTTTGATCCCGGGACTTCATAGAAGCCCTCTAACCTTCCAAAATCACTCACCTAATAAGTCCAACTTGCACTAAATCCATTCTCTCGTTCTCTAAAAAAATTTTAAACGCTACTACGCTCAAAGCCCATTGGGCCCAATCCTACTAGGCCCAATTTCGGGATGTTACAAATCTACCCCCCTTAAAAAAATTTTGTCCTCGAAATTTCCAACTAACTAACAGTCGTACGTCAACCTACAACACTATGCTCACGCTGCGCACTCTGATCTTAATAACACTAATATACTTTTAACTAGAATTTAGAACTCCTATACATACTCAGAATCACCTAGCCATTAAAGCAGACAAATCTTCCATACGCAACCAATTCTATATCCAAACCAAAACACACACAGAGCAAATACCAAAAGTACAATTATAACATCATCATATCAGCAATCATAAAATAAGAGAACTTACAGATTTGGTGCCGGGGACTCGGGTGCCATACTTCAAGAAAATAGATATATTTTCTAAACCATTTTCCAAACCAACTTTTGAAAACATTTTTGAACCCAAACCCACAGCCGAGTTTTTGAACTTGGCTCTGATACCAAAATTGTAACACCCTAAACCTGGCCAACACACCACGACTGAATCTGGCATGTCACAGAGTGAAAACAATTCGAAGAAAATAGGTTACCAGTTTATTTTCGGTGAAAACTCTTCGATTGCTTGTGTTTGCGGAAAACCGATGTATGTATAGTGGAAAATGTTCAGTTGCTTTGAAATCATGTGAATTGTATTACCCGATGGTAGAGTTTAGAAAACTCGTTGCGTAGCTTAGTTTGATTATCAAGTTACTAAAGCAAATGAAGTAATTACTTAGTCATATTTAAAACCAAATCCAAAGTAGATAAAATAATCCAAAACATAATTTAAAGGCCTTGTTACAAACCCAAATAAAAACCAGAATTTAAAGTAAAATGCCCAAATCAGATGTCCATGTAAAACTGAAGCAATTATCGCATGGTCACTTCGAGTCCACCCGGCTCCTCATCCGTGATCTACGAATCACCTGAAAAGATAAGGGAGAAGGTGAGTCACCAAGACTCAGTGCATAATCCCCCTCCCGATTATAGCAACGTGCTTACACAAATCATAATCAAGCAAACATATCATGCACCCAAACCTAGCCATCCACAACTCCGTTTTCTACCCCGTGTGGTACCAAACCACTGGTGGTGCCAAACCACTGGTGACCCAAAGTCATGAATAATCTAATTGTGGGGCCAACCCACGTTGTGATACCAAATCACTGGCGACAATCCCGTTTTATCAAATATGGGGCCAACCCACTGTGGTGCTAAGCCACTGGGACGAGTCGCTATGAGGTGCCAAACCTCTGGTGACCCAAAGTCAAGAAATAAACTGTGGTACCAAACCACTGGTGGTGCCAAACCACTGGTGACCCAAAGTCACAGATATTAATCTTCCCCCTCCTCTCATATCACCCACAATAATGCAATGCACATACAATTCATGCCATCATGCTTAATCATTAGACATATATCGAACATATATAGATAATATCATCGAAATCATGTACCGTAATCTCAACAAAACGGACTTACGAAATCCTTGCTCATACCCATAAAGGTATCATATCGAAATCTACGGTTTGACTTTTAACATAGTTTAGGTTATTAACAAGTTTACAACGATTATGAAGTGTGTAAGTTACACACACAGTTACTAACGCGATCATCAATCCCAAGATCCCGATCTAACGCACTAGATCCCCTTTTCCTACATTCGGTCAAACCAAGATCATTAACAAAGGCCATTCGGCTATACTAGCAAATCCCGAAGGATATGTTGCACAAAGGTAGCACCTGCAATGGCCTTTCCAAAGGCCTAATGTCACCTCGAGTGACTCAACTACCATTTCCGGTCGTACCAGACTATTGGGCCTAAAACCCGATTTCAACCCATTCGGGCCCACACGCTCGTGTGGCCCACCTAACACAAATCTAGCCACGTATAGGAGATTCACCTAGTCTAGTTCACTATATACTACACCATCATACAATTTTATTCAATTGGGCCCACGGGCCCATTGGGCCCACTTCAGCCCATCGTGGCCCAAGCAGCCTCAATCCACAAGAATACTACTGATGGCCTCAACTATCGCGTCGAAGCCCCACACGTGCGTTCGCACGCTCGTGTGGCTACTATTACCGTGACCGGTACTTCAGCATTTGCCGCTCTACAACTAGAGTAGAGAGAGTTACACACCTGATAAGAATCTGGTGCTAATCCGCGCTTCGACCACTCCTGTGCCCAAACGCCCTCCAAGGTGTATTCATCCTCCTCCTAGAATGCTATATATATAGCTAGCTTCTCACCTTCCTTATTTGTATCTTTCCGATGTGGGATCCTTTCGTCAGCAGAGTTTAAATCCAACTCAAACTCTTCCTGTCCAATCCGCAAAATAAATACTTCTTTGCTTGTCATGAGATTCGAACCCTTGCTCCCTTCAATAGCTCAACACGCCACTTACCACTAGGCCACAAGCTCTTCTTGTGTCTAAAGCCATGCGCAACTAAATATAAATCTAATGCCAAATTCTAAAGTCCATTTAAAAAGAAAACCTAAATGCAAGAGCCAAGACTTGAACCTTGGACCTCCTTCCTTCCCTGTGGCGTCATTCCCTTGCCTCTAAGTGGCGTCACTTTGCCACTACACCACACCTCCACTTGTGTCATTTTTCTCCACATTTTATTCTTAAAGCCTACCTACCAACTCTAAGGGTTTTTTTCACCTAAAACCAAAATTTTCCTAAAGCCAAAGTTTGATCCCGGGACTTCATAGAGGCCCTCTAACCTTCCAAAATCACTCACCTAATAAGTCCAACTTGCACTAAATCCATTCTCTCGTTCTCTAAAAAAATTTTAAACGCTACTACGCTCAAAGCCCATTGGGCCCAATCCTACTAGGCCCAATTTCGGGATGTTACATGCTTTCTATTCATTTAGTTTCTATATTAGCAAGTTAGAACCGTAACAACCCGTTTTCAGTGAAATTGGAACAGTGGTTTCGAAACCACAAATTCGACGATTAAATTATTATTATTTTATTATTTTAATGTCTATGGGATATTAGTAAGGTCGTATTAAAATTTTGTTAAGAAATTTTAATGTTTGCATGATTAGTTAAGTAAAAAGGACTAAATCGTAAAAAAGTGTAAAAGTAGAGTTCTGTTAGTTAAAAGGGTCAAATGGCTATGAAACTTTAAATTAAGGGGACTTATATGACAATTAGACCTTTTTTGTGGTTAGTGGATATTCATGGCAAGGTTTATTTGAAATTTTGAATGCTTTTAAAGGTTAAAATAAATAAAACTAAAAATTTCTCCATCTTCATCCATCTTCTTCCACCGAATTTCACAAGAAACAATAGCCATTTTAGGGTTCATTGATTTGGCCAAGATCTCCCCTTGCATGTAAGTGATTTTGATCCCGTTTTTAATGATTTTTATGTTTTTGAGGTCGTTTTAGCTTAATCTAGCTAGCCCGGGGATCAATTTGTAAAACTGTTAAAGATTGAGGGTTATGCCATGAATATTTTTTTATTATTCTTGATGTTTAATGATAGATTATGAGTCCTTGTTGATAGATAAACAAGTTTTGTAAAGTGATTTTTTATGAAAATTGTATTTAGGGACTTGTTTGTAAAAATAGTAAAATTTCATGTTAAATTTGTGAAATGATGGTTTGTATGTATTGGTTTAAGTCCCTAGAGAAATTATTTAGCTTGAGAAGAGGATTAAAATGCTTAAATTTCAATTTATGATCTTAAGGACTAAATTGTAAAAACTTAAAATGTTAAGGGCAAAATAGTAATTTTGCATAAACATGAAATGTGGACTGAATTTAATAATAGAATTATTAAATGGATTGAATTTGTCTATTTAGATCAAGATAGACCACGTACGGATTTAGATCAAGGAAAAGCTAAAGCCTCGGATTAGTTCGACTTCGTTTTTACGCCTTAGTTGTTGAGGTAAGTTCGTATGTATGGATTACTATATTCATGTTATGCAATTATATGTTATTATGTATTGATAATGCTATTGAATGATGTATATCCAAATTAATGCCATGACGATTATCGAGTTCCGTTTGAACTTTAGGAATTCATAGGATACAAATGACATGTCATTAGGGATTTCATGTTTCAGGTGTTGGTCTTGAATGTCCTACCGATGGCTGAGGTCCTACATTTTTTGTGGATACTCCACAGCTCGTGTGAGCAGCATCATGTAGCTTACATTCCGACTCATAGCTCGTGTGAGCAGGCCCATTTCACAGCTTGTGTGAGCAACGATGTAAATGAAAGGTTAATATTATATGTTTAAGCACACTTCGTGTGAGCTTTCCCGAGTATCGGATGTTCTAAGTGGTTCAACAGAAAAGGAAAGGGATTGAAATGGTAAGTTTCCAAATGATATTATGCATTTGTTCATGGAAAGGATGAATGATTCAAAAGATGTATTTCATATGGAAATGACTTCTCATGTGGTTGATTCAAGTGAATTATGTATAAATGCACTAACTTGTGTATTAATGATGATGCATAGGCTTGTGCCAAGCTTGTGGTTTGATTATATTATGCTTGTACTTAATGTTATATAAATGAAATGGTAAGTTATGTTTCATGTTCTACGAACTTACTAAGCATTATGTGCTTACGCAGTTTCTTTCATATGTTTTATAGATTATCGGAAGCTCGACCAGTTTGGAAGCACGTCGGAGATCTATCACACTATCCAGCATAAATTTCAGTAGTTTTTGATGTTTTGGCCAAGGTTATAATGGCATGTATAGATGACTTGTAATGGTATTTAGTGAATGATTAGTTGATGTTTTGGTATGTATAAATTATCTTGGTTGATGTCACTTGATGCCTTGATGGTTTGTGTCATTGTGCTATCTCATTTTGCATGTTTTGGAATGGTTCATATGGTATGTCTAAGGTAGCTTGAATATGGTTAAGTTATAACATGTTTTGAAAGTTATTGAACTAATAGATGACGATTGAAATGTGGTAACAAATACATGTTTAGGTAAGTTTTGATGATTGCATTTGAGGTGCCTTGAATGGCATATTGGTTGGTTGATTTAAGACTCTTGAATTGGTTATAATATGTATGTTTTGACAGGATTATGATGCCTTGATTATGTGCACAAAAGGCCTATAGGTTTATGCATAAGTTGGTGTTGGGAATGGCTTTAATTTCGGTAAATTTATGCCCACACGGCCTGAGACACGGGCGTGTGACTCAGTCGTATGTGACACACGGACTGGCAACACGACCGTGTATCCCCTATAGGTTCCTTTGTATGCAAGTCAGTTAGTTACACGACCTAGTACACGGCCTGACACACAGGTGTGTGGGGCTATTTCGAGAGTTACATGGCTTGGCACACGAGCATTTGACACAACTGTGTGACCCTACTCAAAGAGTTACACAGGTGAGTACACGGCCATGTGTTCCTAGTTCAAAAATTACACGTCCGTGTGTTCCTAGTTCGAAGGTTACACGGCCTGAGACATGGGCGTGTGTCTCAACCGTGTGAGGCACACGGCCTGACCATACGGCCGTGTGACCCCTATAGTTGCTCCAGTAACGAATGTGGCATCCCATAGCTTGGACCCAACAATCGAGTCGGGTATGGGGTGGTACACCTTGGCTCTGAGATTTGTAATCTACTATCATCCATTCGCCAAAACTTTCCTCCTCCTCTTCCCCTTCTTTATGACCAATACTAGGACATATTTCTTGTAAATGGTCATGTCGTCCTCACTTGAAACGAAGACTCAAAGTGCTTCATATTCAACTCTTTGAATATTTTCATTGATGTGGACCTTAGAAACTAATGAGTCCTTCAAGTTGATACAGATGGCTAACTTTGCTAATCTCCCACGTGAATTACTATCTGTGTTATAGTCGATCTTGATTACTCGTCTAATGGTTCTCCTAATTTCCATAAGGATACTCTATTTTTACATTACACTGGGAATGTTAAGAAGCTGAATCTAGACAACTACGTTGTGAGGAAAATCTTGATCAGTAGCGAAATAAAGAGTCCAGGGACGCATTGTTAGATGCTGCCCAAAAACCATCCAAGGTTCTTTTAAAAGAACTCTAGCATAATCCTCAACCGACTAAAGTTTGACTAGGTAATAGTCATTCTTGAAATCTGTGGGATCAATGGTATGAGAAATTTTCCAAATATAATAGGTTTTTCTAAATAGAAAGTTCAATCATATCTTCCTACCCAAAAGTTTGATTATAATGGCATGAGACATGCTTTTAGCCAAGAGAGTATAGATCCTCACAAAAAATAAATTAACAACATGCCATCATTGACCTTCATTTTCACATCTCATTCCTCAAGTGTAAAATTCTCTTCATCATTAATTCTAGAATCATTAACATGACTAGCTTGATGCAACACCCCTAGCCCGACCCAATCGTCAGGTTCGAGCTACAGGATGCAACATCCGTTGCCGGAGTAACTACAATAGAATACACCATAAATAAATTATTTAGACATACAATTATGTCATAAACACATTCACATTATGATATTCAATTAAATTTGGGCCTTAATCAAGCTTACGAAAGCTCTTTTGTTGACTCGAGCATGAAATAGGACAAAATTATAAAGTTTTAAAATTTTAGGGCTGACGTCGTGATCTTAGGCCACTCGGCGTCATGAGGTGACTCACTGTTGATCAACGTTGGGACGTAGACTCTGTTTTTGGTAAAAATGAACCATTTGGTACATACTTCAAAGCTTCCAAACAATTCCATCAAACCAAGCTTCAATTACCAACTTCTCCTGCACCAAATCATTCTCAATATGTACCAAAACAATCTATTTAACCATTACAATTCAATCAATCCAGTATAAGTTCAATTTAGCATCAAAACATACCATTTCAACAAGTTCAATTACAAACCATCCTTTCAACCAACTAGCCATTCAATATCATCTTTCTATCTATGTTGAACAATATTCAAACATGTCATTTTAATCACCAAACATAACTCAAATTCATTCATTAGAAACAACTATTTCACCCAAGTATTTACCTTACCAAAATTTAAGCATTAGTAGGGTATTTAACTAAAACTACCATTTCAAGAAAACATATACAAATACCTATGTACATGCCACAAAATCAGACTTAAAATGATTGAAAAAACAACCGAATCAATAACGGGATAGTGTGAGCTTCTCGTTGATCCGCTTGACACATTCCGCAAGTTGGCAATCTATAAGGAAAAGGGGAAACAACGGAGTAAGCATATTGAAGGCTCAGTAAGTTCATAGGCATTAAACATCAACTTACTTCAATTTACAATTTGATACAACAAGCTATTTAACTTGGCAAAGTTTAGCTAAACATAGATATTCATATATCAATAAGGTGAAAAAACACGTAATGACATTAAATGGCAATTCAAACTTATATCAATCCAATTGAATACTATTCTCATAATCAAATCAAAATTTAACCAATTGGATAACAAATTCTTAACATTCTATTGCCATTTTTCACTTTTTATTAACCTTTTTAGCCTGAAGAACTCAAGTGAATAGATTCGGATACATGGGTAACTACACCACACTAAGGCACCATAGTGCAAAACTCGTAGACAATCATTCATATAATCATATAACAATACGCCTATCCACCACACCAGTGTCTCCATAGAAACATATAATACTCGATGACCCGCAACAAATGCTAGATCCCGATTTAATCAGTAATGATCTCTATACAATCGATCATCTCGCATATCCCATACAAGCACGCATATAAACCTATTGGCATGTCAATCGTATCCTATCCTTTATTGCATTCACTCGGGCATATTTAACACATATAACCATTATAATAGGCCAATTTAGCCCGAGCCCATACAATAATAAACCCAAAATAATAAAACAAAGTCCAAGTCCAGTCCAAAATATATCATTTGGCCCGATCAGAATGGCCCATTACTTGAAAAGATTGAAAGTCCATCTACAAGCTTGACGTATATGGGAACACAATCTTCAAGGATATGCAATCTTAGATATGATATGCAAATCTTAGATATGATATGCAATCCTAGAAGATATGGTATGTAATCTTAGAAGATATGATATGCAATCTTAGATATGATATGCAAATCTTAGATATGATATGCAATCTTAGAAGATATGGTATGCAATCTTAGAAGATATGATTTTGTAATCTTAGAAATTTAATTTGTAGATACCTTTTAATCTTAGCCGTTGATGTAATTGATCTCATGCCGTTGGATTTGGGAGGCTCAACTATAAATAGAGGCCTCTCCCTTCATTGTAAAACACACTTGAGTTTTGGGGGAAGCAATAAGAATTCTTGAGAGCATTCACTCAAATTTTTCTCGTTCTTGCGTTCTTATTTTCTATGGTTTGTTCTTATTTTATTCTTCATTCATCTTCGTTTTTTCAATCTTTTTTATTTATCCATTTAATTGTTTAATTATTAGTTATTCTTTTATTTTATTCGTTTATTTATTATTTTTGTATATAGATTTATTTTATTTTCACACTTTTGCAAATTTGTATTTTATTTATTTATTCCAATTTTTTACGTGGTATTTATTTCAAGCTGTTTTATTTTATTATTTTAGATATTAATTATTTCAAATAGTTTTATTTTGATTAAATTTTTTTTATATTATTACTTTAAATTATCTTATATATCATTCATTTTTCTTATTGTTTTATATAACGATTATTTTGAAGTGGTTTTATTTTATATCATTTTTAACTGTTTTATATTATCTATTTTAAGTTTTCGTATATTATTTATTTTAAAATTATATGTATCTTTTTAGAATTTGTAACATATCATTTTCTTTAAGTCATTTTGTATATTATTTATTTAGATTGATATATATATTGTTTTATATATTACTTATTTAAACTTACTTCTTATATAATATTTATTTTAAAATTCATTTATATATTATTATTTCATATATTATTTATTTATTTATTTATTTTGGATTTATTTCAAACTTTTACATATATTACCTACTTTAAAATTTTTATACATGAATTTATTTTTAAGTTGCTTTTTATTGTCGATTTCAAAATTATTTTCTTTCACGTTATTTGTTTTAACATTGTCCATTATTATTTGAAAGCTTGGTACATTTTGTTTTTTATTTGTTTTTTAGATTTGTTTCTTTTTTTTAAAAATTCATTAATCTTTATTTATTAATGTGCCCAAATATACCTTCATATTTCAAAATTCATGATTTTTCAAATTAAAAAATAAGGCAATATTCGATATTTGGGAGTTTTGAGAAAATCGTGCCCTAACTTACTGGGTTTCGATTTTTCTCATTAAGTCCAAATGATTGAGTACTCTTTTTGAAATTAAAACATATGAATTTTTAAATAAAAAACCTATTCTCGGGAATTTAAGATGTTGTGTCCTAACTCACTGGATGCGACGTTTTGTCATCTCGAGGAAAGGATTTCTAAAAAGTAAAGGATATTCGGTGTTTGAAAAATTTGAAAGATCGTGCTCTAACTTACTGAGTTTTGATTTTTCTTTTAAAATCCAAATAATTAAATGTCCATTTAAAATTAAAGGACATAAGTTTTAAAAATCAAAAGGATCATGTTTTAAAATATATTCAAATTTTTGACATTAGGACATTAATTAATCAATTAGGTACCAATTTTTGGGCGTTACGAGGGTGCTAATCCTTCCTCGTACGTAACCGACTCTCGAACCCGTTTTCTTGAATTTCGTAGGCCAAAATCAATGTTTTGAAATAAAATGTTTTATAAAGTGATTCGATCACACCTAAGCAAAAAGGAATTGGTGGCGACTCCATTTTCGTTTTTAAAGTCGACCCCCATTTTTAAAAAAAAAATTAAAAATGGTTTCGACAGCTTGGCGACTCCACTGGGGAGTAATAAGAGAGTCAAGCCGTAAAATTGATTATTTCCTGTCATTTTGTCTGAATTTGAAAATTCGATTTGAAAAATTGTGATCCTTTTTATTGCATGTGGTTCAATTTTTATAAAATATCTCTGCATTGCATTGCATGACCGTTGTGGTCGCACCCTTAAGTAGGAGCGAGAAGCTATGCCTTCGTGAGGTTTTCACCTTCGCATGGGCTAGTGGATTGCTTCCGGGATACATCTGTACCTATGTCTTCATGAAGTTTTCACTTCCGCATGGCCATAGGGAAATGTATTCCCCTGAACTGAACTCGGTCCGTATGAGCCTATAATGGGTGAGGATCGAGGAATCTGCTGGTTCAGCTACCTCAACTTTAGAGCTGAACCACATATAGACAACCTAAGGGCCCACCCTAAGTAGAACTGTGTCAAACTTTAGTAGTTACCCAGATAGGTGTTTGTTTATTTTACTTGCTTTACATTTTATTCTGTGGTACTAACTACTTGTGTTTTATTCTTTGTGCATGTCATTTCATATTTTAAGAGGTATCGATTCACGGTCAGTTTCTAAGTTAGAAAGCTGGTTATGGAGAACGAATTCCTTGATAAAGTGGAAGACAATGCAGTCGTCCGCATATGGTCAAAGAAAAGGCAATTAGAGAAAGGGGATAGCTTAGCTGAGGGGTATGTGTCGGAACTACGGGATTTTGCTCGTATCAGTGTCACGCAAAATGAGCTTTAGGAGTTGAAAGGAATATGGACCTAGTGGGATGATGAGGCAAAGCAGTCGTTCTATCGTAATTATGGTGATCTACCCTACTTGCTCGACATCAAGGTAAATAAACATCTGCTCCAGGCTATGACTTAGTTTTGGAACTCTGCTTATAGCTGTTTCACTTTCGAGAAAGTAGATTTAGTACTCACGGTGGAGGAATATACAACATTGCTTCGCTGTTCAAGGATCCAAGTCGATAAAGCTTATTCTAGGGCTGCTAAAGTCCCAACTTTTGTGAAGAAACTAATGAATATCACGGGGATGAGTGAACAGTGGCAACATGAGGTTCAAGAGGAAAAGGCCAAAGCTGACCATTGGGAGAGGAAGTTCCTAGAGATGCAGATGCGAAATGAGGCCCTAGAAAAGAGTTTAGCATAAAGCCAAAAGGAAAAGAGTGGATTAAAAGCTAGAGTGGCTGAATTGGGACGGTCTCTTCATCACCATCGAAGCCGTAATTCTGCGGTTGAGTTAAAGTCAAGTCTGAATAAGATTGAGGAAATGAAGGGCAAGATCGAAAAATTAGAATCGGCATTGCAGAATTGTGAACTCCGGATCAAGCATCTTGAAGCAAGAGAAGGGCATTGGAAGGAAGAGCTCCATCATTCTCATAATCAAGTTAGAAATCGGGATTATCTCATGGGTGAAGCAATAGTTCAGATTCGAGAGGTAGTTGATCACCTACAGACTTTAGCAGTACAGGCTGATACATTGAGCATGAAGTATGAGCTATAGTCAGATCGTGGTCAAGAGTTAGCCTTGTTGTTTGGGAAAATCAAAACTTTAGGCCTTAGGGCGAAAGCATATTTGTAGTCCGTTTTATGTAAAGGATTTTGTTTTCTAATAAAGTTTTCTAAAATGAAGTTGAAACTGAATCGATGCCTCCTTGCATTCATGCATTTGCATTACATCACATCATATGCATTTAAGTCTATAGAGAGAGTCTAATTAGTTGAAATTATCATAGAAGAGGGAAAAAGAGAGGAAAAAAATCTGGAAACTGAACATCGTTACGGTACACGTGCCAAGACAAAGAAAATAGATCAAAGATTCGATGGGAATGTTAGGGAATCTAAGCATTAACAACATATTCGAAGAGAGAACCGGGGAATAAAAGTTTCCAAACCCTTACATACTTGGGAAGATTTTAAACAATGGAACTGTGGAAGGAATCCCTGTATTTTTAAGATTAATCTAGAGTAATATTCAAAACATGCTTGTTGCCTTAAGCCTAGAGACAATAATAATCCTTTTGTGAAATAGGCTTATGTCCAGAATTTTTATTTCAATAAAATGCATCTTTTTAAGCAAATATTTTTTTATTCTTTACATTTCATACTGTACATTCTTTTGTTTTTTTTTTACAATATTCTTTATTCATGACCATACCATACAAATAATCATCCTTAGAATCATTTATTCTTTGGATTTTTGCCTTCGTACCTAGGTACCCGGATATCAACGACATGAGCGACGTTATTCATCGACTCCTTTTTGAATGAGATATAGGTCTAGGGGATCTAAGGACTTTGAAGATGACGGAGATTGTAACCTATATTCTGATTTTGAATGGTAGAACAAGATGAAAAACAGATCTCACTCTACAAAGGGTCAGTGGACATCATGAGCCTAGAAAAGAGGTGAAGATTGTAGCCTAGCTCATCACAGAACTAAGGCGAGACATCATTGAGTTATTTTCAAGAATTCAAATATGTTTTCGCACGATCATATCAGGACATGCCTGGGCTAATAAGACGCGGGCTAAACATGAGGATCGGGCACTGTTGGTCTACCATGGAAGGGGATTGCATCAGTTATACCGCAAATACCGAATTGAAGAAGACGAGATTTATGTGACTCTTCCACTTTCTTCACAGACTTTTCTATATGAGTGGCATGGATGTTATGGGATCGATCTTGTCAAAAGCTTTTAGTTGACATTGAATTATCTTTGTGGTCATCGGTTACTTCACTAAGAAGGGGAATGTTGCTTCATATGCCAATGTTACAAAGTCGATAGTCATCGAATTCTCAAAAAAAAAAGATCAGGCACCGACAAAGAATGCCAAAAAGGACAATGTCCAAAGTTTGTAGTCTGTTCAAAGATCAGACGCCACATCATAGAGCAACAAAGGCAGCAAAAAAAACAAAAAAAAAAAACAAAATAAGGATTGTAAGGAAGATGACTGAGACTTGTAAATATTGACATAAAGAAGTTATCATTTACCCTCTGTCTTATCGAACGTCGGCTAGAACCTTCGCTGGGGCAATACCTTTCTCATTGGAATAGAAACAGTTTTTCCAATTGAACCTAATCGAAGAAAAGGTTAAAAGTTATCCATCACGGTAAGATGGTACAAGCTTATGACAAAAGGTTTTCCTAAGAGAATTTCATGATGGGGACCTGGCATTAAGAAGGATTCTTCTCATACAAAAGGACTTCAGAGGAAAATAAATGCCAAAATTTGGAAAAACCTTATATGGTGAAGAAGGCTTGTTCTAGAAGATCATTAACCTTGACCAGGATGTATGGCAAAGACATGCTCAGTCGGTGAATCTGTCGATTTCATCCGAAAGGAGAGGCCAAGGTGAAAACCATAAAGGACGCCTTGAGACCTTTAAAAAAAAGGAGAGGCCAAGGCGAAAACCCGCAAAGGGCGCTTTGAGACCAAATGGGATTTAAGTTGAAAACCCGAAAAGGGTGGCTCAAATTTTGATCAAAAGTGGGGCATACAGTAATCTTGCTACGTTTGAATTAACAATGAGGAAGTATGTTACGTCTTGGGGCATCGACGAAGTACTCCGGATCCCCTAAATACATATTGAGATTAAAATGGTCCTCAAGAAGTTTGAATGAGAAGCTCAGTCACGATATCCGGGGGCACCTAGTTTCCCATCTTACCCATTCTGAATTTGTTATCTTTAATTATTCGTTTCAAAATACACTACCAATAAATTTCCTTCTAGATTGTATTTGTTATATTTGCTTAACTTATTTGTTCCGAGCTATGCTCCTAATTTCCTTCTTGTCCATTATTTTAATCTTTTTCAAGCATTTGGCATTGAAATAACGATTAGTGGACTAATAATACTTTATAAAAGGGGTTTCGCATATTACTCTGGAAACTTCTAAATAATACAAGAGCTTGAAACAGGACTATTGTTTAAAACTCACCAAGTTTAAAGGATGAAAATATTGGTGAAGGAAGAGTCTAAATTGAGACTATCTCTCCGGATTTTTGTCAAAGAAAGGGGATTGAACAAAATGACAAGATATTGCAATCTTGACAAAAAATGGGCAATGTTAACTCAAGTGTAAAAGGGAATCATTCTTTAAAAATGATATTCTCGCATCCATGCAGATATCATGCATACACATTTGGTTAGGTCACCTTGGGAGTGATCAGTTGATTGAACAAGTTACAAATCCTATACCCTTGAGTTGCAGTGGGATGGGGTGAATTTGATACAAATCCTACAGCCATAAGTCGCAGTAAGATGATTTAAAGATGGTACAAATTTTTTGTCCCTAAGGTACAGTGGAAGGGACTCTGAAATTATAGCGGGGTAAGCTTGCTGAGCAGAATATGATCGTTTCTTTGGGTTTTCTATCAAAGATACCAGCTGAACGAGAAAGCAGGGTAACGCATCAGTGATAGAACCTTGATGAACTATGAGTAATGACAACCCAAGCATTAAAAAGGGATCATTCTCATGCATACACTTCCAATTAGGAGCATTTGATTCATTCCTATCATTGTATCCTAATCGTTGTACATAAAAAAAAAAAAAGAAGATCATTCTCATGACATTCTGCATTCATGCAAATGTCATCCCTAATATCATTTAGTTAGGAGCATTAGATTCATTCCGATCATTGCATCCTAATCAGGAATCGTTTTCATGACATGTTGCGTTCATAACATGTGTGGCTAGGAGCATTTGATTCATTTTGATCATAGCATCCTGATCATTCGGCATAAACATATGCATATGGAACTGAGTCTACAGGACATGTCCCTCAGAGGACGGTGTAGCAACATTGGTGAATTCACAGATCTTATCTCCCTAAGCATTAGTGGAGCATGTCAAATTTGGCAAATCCTATCTCCATGTATCGGCAATGGAGCAGATTTTAGCCATTGGTCTAATCTCCTTGATGTAGCAAGGGAGCAGACTAAAAAGTTCAGATTTTGTTCCCTCGAGATGGTAGTGGAGCAAACTGAAGATTGAAGTCTTCCTAAGATAGTAAGAAAGCAAATTAGAAAGTTCAGATTTTGTTCCCTAGAGATGGTAGTGGAGCAGACTGAAGATTGAAGTCTTCCTGAGATAGTAAGGAAGCAAATTGAAAAGTTCAGATTTTGTTTCCTAGAGATGGTAGTGGAGCAGACTGAAGATTGTAGTCTTCCTGAGATAGTAAGGAAGCAAATTGGAAGTTCAGATTTTGTTCCCTAGAGATGGTAGTGGAGCAGACTAAAGATTGAAGTCTTCTTGAGATAGCAAGGAAGCAAATTGGAAAGTTCAGATTTTGTTCCCTAGAGATGGTAGTGGAGCAGACTTAAGATTGAAGTCTTCCTGAGATAGTAAGGAAGCAAATTGAAAAGTTCAGATTTTGTTCCTTAGAGATGGTAGTGGAGCAGACTGAAGATTGAAGTCTTCCTGAGATAGTAAGGAAGCAAATTGGAAAGTTCAGATTTTGTTCCCTAGAGATGGTAGTGGAGCAGACTGAAGATTGAAGTCTTCCTAAGATAGTAAGGAAGTAAATTGGAAAGTTCAGATTTTGTTCCCTAGAGATGGTAGTGGAGCAGACTGAAGATTGAAGTCTTCCTGAGATAGTAAGGAAGCAAATTGGAAAGTTCAGACTTTGTTCCCTAGAGATGGTAGTAGAGCAGACTGAAGATTGAAGTCTTCCTAAGATAGTAAGGAAGCAAACTGAAAAGTTCAGATTTTGTTCCCTCGAGATGGTTGTGGAGCAGACTGAAGATTGAAGTCTTCCTGAGTTAATAAGGAAGCAGACTGAAAAGTTTAGATCTTGTCCCTTCGAGATAGTAGTGGGGCAGGCTGAAGATTATAGTCTTATCTTCCTGATGTAGCAAGGGAGCAGACTAAAAATTGTAGATCTTGTCTTCCTGAGATTGCAGTGAAACAAATCGAAGATACTAATCTGGCATCCCTGAGTTTGCAGTGGAACAGATTAAAGATAGCAGATTTGGCATTACTGAAGTTGCAGGAAGCAGATCGAAGACATCAGATCTTGTCTCCCTGAGTTTGCAGCGGAGAAGATTGAAGATAGCAGATTTGGCATTCCCGAAGTTGCGGGAAGCGATTAAAGACATCGATCTTGTCTCTCCTCGGTTGCAAATGAGCGCATCGAAAATAGCAGATCTTATCTTCCGAATATTGCAAAGAAGCAAGATCAAAGATACTAGTCTCACTTTCCGAAGTTACAAATGGGATGGATTAAATCTACAAGAGCAAGTCTTATCTCCCTGAAGTTGCAATAGAATAAAATTAAAGCTACAGATTCAATCTCCTTGAAGTTGCAGTTGGGTTAGAGACTACTTGAAGAAGATGAGGATCAAGAAGTTAAGGCTCGGCAAGACCGGGCAAAATTGGTCCTTTATAGTCTTTGCTCCATTCTCGTTACGACAAAGAGCAAAGAGAGGCAAATGTAATAGGCCAATTTAGCTTGGGCCCATACAAAAAAATAATAAACCCAAAAATAATAAAACAAAGTCCAAGTCCAAATCCAAAATATATCATTTGGCCCGATCGGAATGGCCCATTACTTGAAAAGATTGAAAGTCTATCTAGAAGCTTGACGTATATGGGAACACAATCTTCAAGGATATGCAATCTTAGATATGATATGCAAATCTTAGATATGATATGCAATCCTAGAAGATATGGTATGTAATCTTAGAAGATATGATATGAAATCTTAGATATGATATGCAAATCTTAGATATGATATGCAATCTTAAAAGATATGGTATGTAATCTTAGTAGATATGATTTTGTAATCTTAGAGATTTAATTTGTAGATACCTTTTAATCTTAGCCGTTGATGTAATTGATCTCATGCATTGGATTTGGGGAGGCTCAACTATAAATAGAGGCCTCTCCCTTCATTGTAAAACACACTTGAGTTTTGGGGGAAGCAATAAGAATTCTTGAGAGCATTCGCTCAAATTTCTCTCCTTCTTGCGTTCTTATTTTCTATGGTTTGTTCTTATTTTATTCTTCATTCATCTTCGTTTTTTTAATCTTTTTTATTTATCCATTTAATTATTTAATTATTAGTTATTCTTTTATTTTATTCGTTTATTTATTATTTCTGTATAGAGATTTATTTTATTTTCACACTTTTGTAAATTTGTATTTTATTTATTTATTCCAAATTTTTACGTGGTATTTATTTCAAGCTATTTTATTTTATTATTTTAGATATTAATTATTTCAAATAGTTTTATTTTGATTAAGTTTTTTTTTTATATTAATACTTTAAATTATCTTATATATCATTCATTTTTCTTATTGTTTTATATAACGATTATTTTGAAGTGGTTTTATTTTATATCATTTTAAACTGTTTTATATTATCTATTTTAAGTTTTCGTATATTGTTTATTTTAAACTTATACGTATCTTTTTAGGATTTGTCACATATCATTTTCTTTAAGTCATTTTGTATATTATTTATTTAGATTGATATATGTATTGTTTTATATATTACTTATTTAAACTTACTTCTTATATAATATTTATTTTAAAATTCATTTATATATTATTATTTCATATATTATTTATTTATTTATTTATTTTGGATTTATTTCAAACTTTTACATATATTACCTACTTTAAAATTTTTATACATGAATTTATTTTTAAGTTGCTTTTTATTATCGATTTCAAAATCCTTTTCTTTCACATTATTTGTTTTAACATTGTCCATTATTATTTGAAAGCTTGGTACATTTTGTTTTTATTTGTTTTTTAGATTTGTTTTTTTTTAAATTCATTAATCTTTATATTAATGTGACCAAATATACCTTCATATTTCAAAATCCATGATTTTTCCAGGCAATATTCGATATTTGGGAGTTTTGAGAAAATCGTGCCCTAACTTACTGGGTTTCGATTTTTCTCATTAAGTCCAAATGATTGAGTGCTCTTTTTGAAATTAAAACATATGAATTTTTAAATAAAAAACCTATTCTCGGGAATTTAAGATGTTGTGTCCTAACTCATTGGATGCGACGTTTTGTCATCTCGAGGCAAGGATTTCTAAAAAGCAAAGGATATTCGGTGTTTGGAAAATTTGAAAGATCGTGCTCTAACTTGCTGAGTTTTGATTTTTCTTTTAAAATCCAAATAATTGAATGTCCATTTAAAATTAAAGGACATAAGTTTTAAAAATCAAAAGGATCGTGTTTTAAAATATATTCAAATTGTTTACATTAGGACATTAATTAATCAATTAGGTACCAATTTTTGGGCGTTACGAGGGTGCTAATCCTTCCTCGTACGTAACCGGCTCCCAAACCTGTTTTCTTGAATTTCGTAGGCCAAAATCAATGTTTTGAAATAAAATGTTTTATAAGGTGATCCGATCACACCTAAGCAAAAAGGGATTGGTGGCGACTCCATTTTCGTTTTTAAAGTCGACCCTCGTTTTTAAAATCAACTTTAAAAATGGTTTCGACAACCATTTTTGGAAATAAATTTGGTTTGAAAATAGTTTTCTTGCACAACGAAAAATAAAAAATTTTGAAAGTCGACTCAATTTGTGATATTTATAGCAATAAACCCTAGACCGATATCATACTTGTGTTTTTGAATAAGCAAATCCTTGTCGTTTTCTAGCTTTCAACCAAACAATCTTCTCCGCTATTCTCATACCATTAACTACTTCGAGTGTGAGCTCAAACCAATTAAATCAAAACACAAAACTAGAAAAAGTTTTCTTTTCTTTTGGGGTGAAAAGGAAAATTATCTCTTCAAAATAAAAACCAACAGAATTGTTATTCTGGAAAAATATATTTAATAGTTGAAAATAAATTCTCTCTATTTTTCGGCAGAGTAACAATATCTTAGAGTTGTGTGAATAACCCTACCAGTGCTATCTATTTATAGGGAGAGAAAATAGAACCCTTGTTAAATTGTAGAAGTTTATTTCAACTAGAAAAACAACTTCCTACTTTGAATAGGAGTAGGGTGGACGACACCCCTTAGTATTCTTACTAAGGTTTCCGCCCACCCCCCTCATATCCATTAGGGGTTTTTTAGCCTCTCTCACATCGAGTCCAATTACGAGTACCCTCCGGACTTCTCGATTCAATACTTTGTAATTTGATTCATCTCGATTATGCTTTTCTGTTTCCCAAAATAAAATTCAATATTTATATTCAATTCTATAATTTTCTCATCCCAATTTTACCTCCTAGTAAAATTATAACGATTTTTCCCTTAGTAAAATTTTTGAAAAATATATTTAATAATTCACAATTCAACTTGTTCATTATGATCAAATGGTTTATTTTCTTTTTCGGGCTTTAAAATAGCTCAAAAACATAAACTTATTTTTCCGATCATTTTTAACTAATTCATCTACATTTGGAAATGAATCATTTCTCATTTTCATTTCCATTTTCAGAAAAACACATTCATTTCCAAATGATTCCATTTCTCCATTTCAAAGAAAACCATAATCATTTCTGAATGTTTTCCATTTCTCTATTTCGATTCATTCTGTTCATTTTGATTCAAATACACAATTTATTTATGGTTTCAACGAGCTAGCGAAGGGACCAATTAGACATATGCAATTGAGGCTCAAATGATTTATAATTAAGTTCCAACTTTTCTCTTATTAATTATAAACTCATTTAGCCACGAAGTCATTCCACTATTGTATCGTGACTAAGCTCTCCCCAATGAAATACCATTACGAAAGTAACTATTTAGTGCTCGTCCAATGAAATTATCATAAGTGTGTTACCCTCATAGGATATCTTTGATCTCTTTGGGATAATAAGTGTACTTAGACGGAAATACTTTAGGGCACCAGATCCAACAACCATTTCTTTACAATTTAGTTCAAATATCATATTTTGTACCAAATTGCAAACAATTCAAATTTCAATCAAACATACACATATTCATAATTCAAATGCATAATAATTTAAATACAATCATACCATATTAACTTACCTGGAAAATCAACAATTAAGTTGAAACTTCAATGACTATTCAACAATTTTGTCTTTTTCCCAACCATTTCCGATTTGATCCAATTTTTGATCTATACAATTATTCAATTCAATTTATCAATACTAATAGTTTTATAAAATCCCCTAATATGCATGAATCAGTTCAATTTCATTTTTCGAATGCCCCTAAAGTTTTGCATATTCAATTTAGTCCTTAAAATCAAAATTGCAATATCTTTTAAATTTGAGTTTCTATTTTGAAACTGATCTCAATTATATACTTTTAAGACCCTTTATTATCTATAATTACAGAAATTTCACACTAGATATTCAATTATGCACTTTGGTCCTTTTGGACAAAACTAACAATTTACACTTTACAATCTAGTCTTTTTTCACTTCTAAGCTTAAAATCTAACAATTTAATACCAATTTCTTCAAGAAATCATCAATGAGAACTTTTAAAAACTTTAATATTTTTGCAAATTGGTACATAATCTAGCTAAATCAAGCTCCCATCACATCAAAAACATAAAATTACAAGAAAAGGACTTGAAAACACATACCAATTGAGGACTGAATAACTTGAAACTTAAAACAACGGCTTCTAGGTTTTCTTTGTTGTTTCAATGGAAGAAGGAATGAAGAATGAGCATTTTTTTATCATATTTTAATTTATATATTATAATTAGAGTTAATTAAGCTTAATTAATTAAATTAAACCTTGTTTAATTGACCTTAAGCATGATTAACAAAATTGGTGGATTCCTATTGTCATTCACCACCGTTTGGCTATATAATAATGGTCCAATTAGTCATTTGATCCTTCAAACGATAATTTTTTTTATAATTTTTACAATTTAATCATTATACCTAAATTAACTATCAATTTAACAAAAACGAAGAATCAAACTTTAATAATTACGAACTCGAACATTAAAAATGAAATTCTAAAACCACTAAAAAATAGACTGTTACACTTAGAGCTCCTACAACCTTTTCCTTAAAGGAAATTACCAGCTCCATCAAAATGTTAGGCCGTGAATCACCAACGTTCGATGGATCATCATCTCTCTTAGTCAGTACTCTCCGGTTATCCTCGCACATTGTCTTCATCTTTAATTTTTATTGGAATTGAAGGAAAAGATTGATTAATGTCAGTATTTAAATTCACTTTAATAAATGATTGTTTTAAATTTTCTTTGAATTTTTTTTTATTAAAATACTCCAACACCTTATCTATCTTTATTAGCACTTGGTCCCTAAGTTATTATAGGGCACTTGAAATAGGAATATTTTTCCTTTTAATCAATATATTAAAAATAAATTGAAAATTGAGATATTTGATATATATATGTTTGCTTCGAATTCAATCACTTTTTTGTCCCTGTTGAAAACAAGATAGAAAATATTATTTATGTTGCAATTTGCTATCTTAATAAGAAAATTGCAATCATATAGTAAAAGAATCAAGGAAAATAAATTAGGGGAAGAGCTTGAAAGGTAGAAGAAATCTTAGTTGAAAAAAATAAAATTGGTAAGAAAAAAAAGTAGATTTTTCACCATATTTGTTTAGTTAAACCTTGGGATTTATTATAAATTTACTCTTTTTTTCAATTATAAATAAATATTAACTTTATGTTTGAATTGGGGAGAGGACAAAAAAGTAAAGCAAGGAAAAAAACTTTCCTTGTTTGGAATATATAAAATTGAGTATTTCTTTCTTTCTTTTTTCAAGTAATTATCTTATGAAAGTGTTATAATTGGATTACATGATTTCATGGAAGTGGAATTCATTGCAAGAATCTTTCCACTGCATTCCTCTATATTACATTCCTTTTCTTTACTTTATCTTCCTTTTCTTTGCTATATCTTTGTTTGTTACTTTTTTTTATCCAAACATATTCCATTACAAAATTCAAAATTTTTACAATCATAAAATATTAAATTTTGATTACTAAATAAAAAAATTAGGTAAATTACATCGCAACTCAACTAATTATATATTTTCCTTTTAATCATCCAACTATGAAATTTTTAAAATTAGCCACTCAATTATGAATTTTTTTTTAAAACTCAAAGGATGAGCAGTGGTGGTTTTAGGTTGAGGATTAATTTTTAAAAAAATGATGACTAAACTAATAAAAAATGATTTATTTTTATACTAATTTTTAAGCTACCACTTAATCCCTCCATTAAATAGTTACCTACAATTAATGAACAATGAAGAGAAAACTCGATAACTTGAATGACCACTAAAAAAATCATAATTGAATAACAAAAAAATATGATATGACCCTGAAAATTCAGCAGTCATGACAAGGATGTGGTAATTATAGTGGCAACAGTTATTGTACGTTAGAATGTATTTGCATTTGTAAAGAGGCAAAGTTGAAAAAGGAAAACAGAAAGCGACAGTTTGTCATTTTATTGCTTCCTATTCCTCCATACGAAGTGTCGGCAGAGGTACTGTACTCCATTTATCTGTTCCTTTTTATGAAAGGCGTCAAAAGTTATGTTTTTAAGTACCAAATATTAAAAATTAGGCTAAATGTGATTGAATGCATAGGGAATCCAAAGGACATAACTAAATCAATCATGAATGGTGCATTAAGTTACAGTTTGACGTGACTTGATGTCGGTTCATTATATATGTATGTAATGGAAGCTCCCTTTTTATTCGGCCATTGAAATTTTTGGATGTTTGTTGAAATGTTTATGTCAAGACCTTGACGTGTGTGACATGCCTAAATATCCCATCACTTTATATATAGTCCACTTTGCTTTTTTCAACTTTTACATTAATTTGTGTATATGTATTTTGTTTATGGTGGTCAAAAGACAACCCAATTTTGAGGAAAGTGAACTATTCGAGAAAAGTTGAAATTGTTGAAACACCATCCAACCTGTTTAATTGTCCATGAAATCATTATGCGAGTTTGAGAAATATTATTTAATATCACCACCAATTAGTTATGAAATGTATTTTATTTTTATGGGTAAGAGTGTTTTTTTAAGAGATAAATAATTAATTATAAAATATATTTTATTTTTATGAACAAAAATTAAACCCTTAACCCTATAATTAAAAAATAAAGTGAATAATCATTACACCATATTTAATGTTTTTCATGGGTTGAAGAATGGGATCTCATTCTCTTCCCACATGGCCATAGGGTTATAAATATAGTTTAAGAAACAAGGCAATGGCCATAGGGTTATAAATATAGTTTAAGATACAAGGCAATGAGATGGAGATTGATAAAGACATAATCGAAGGCCCACCCACATGCTTCATTACATGTGCTCACCAATTGCATCTTCACAACACCCCCAACACCCCAAAAAAAAGAACACCTCAACCAATGAGACCTCCAATGGACCATGACGTTGCACTTCCGTTACAGGAGCAAAATAAAAAAAAAATTATGTTAAGTCACTCGAATTAAATTATTAATTTTTAGAATGGACTAAAAATGTAATTTTTTATTTAATTAAAGAGATAAAATGAATTAAAATATATTATTAATTTTAGATAAATTACTCAAATAATTATCCAATTATTAGTATGTTTTTAATTGGGTCATTTGACTTTAAAAAGTTATAAAACGATCACTCGAGTTATTGAAAAAAATTTGAGTCCATTTTTATTAAATCAAATATAGGAGAGTGACGTGGACATTAACTACAAAAACACAGCCCGCTGTCCATTTTTTCAAATCCTGACATGCTTGAAAGTAATGACATGTATAACTAAAAGGAGTAAGATCTTCTCCAAAATATACAACCATATAATATCTCGTTCTCTGTAAATACTTGAGTATATGCTTAATTGCGCTGCTAGTCCTTCCGCTTTTTTACTGTTTTGCAATCAAGCTTTTTTTTTATTTTTAATTTTGCCTTATAATTTATTACGGTTTTCAATTAGGTCCATATTCGAACGACGTCGTTTTGGAGGGCGGGGATTAATTGCCCTTTTGGTCCCTCCTTGTTATTCGCGCGTTCAATGTGGTCATTTTTCTTTTTATTTATTTTGGATTTACCCCGAACTTCTGTTTTAAATTCAATTTAGTCCTTTTTAGTTATTTTGCTATTTTATTATTAAAATTAATTAATTTATTATTATTATTATTATTATTATTATTATTATTACTATTACTATTACCATTATTTTTATTTTTATCACTATTATTATTATTATTATTATTATTATTATTATTATTATTTATTTGTTTTTTACTGTTATTCGTTAATTATTATTATTACTATCATTATTATTATCACTATTATTATTATATCTCTATTTTTATTTATTTACCTAAATTTTAAATATATTTCATTTTATTATATATTATCATTATTTACTTACTTATTTTCTTTTATAATTTCTAACTTTAGATTACTTGTTATTTTGTTATTAATATTTATTATTTACTTACTTATACCCCGCTTATAATTTCAAACTTTATTATTTTTTATTAATCTTATTATTATTTTTAGTCGTCTTATATACCATTTATTTATGTATCCGTTTACGATTGCTTTTAA
Organism: Gossypium sturtianum; assembly: GCA_025698515.1. NCBI lineage: Eukaryota > Viridiplantae > Streptophyta > Magnoliopsida > Malvales > Malvaceae > Gossypium > Gossypium sturtianum. The sequence continues at coordinate 59,051,706 of CM046952.1, forward strand.
CCTAGTTTCAGTTTCTACTTGTTTTTTATTTATTTATTATCAGCTTTTATTTATTTTCGCCTTTATTAATGTCGTACATAATATCGCATCCATTATTTTATGCGTATCAGCGCCGCAACCCATTTTACATTCCACAACAAAATCGCGTTACATCTTTACCCGATACATTAAATTTTTAAAAATAATCGATACTCCGTATTTCAAAATTTTGAAAAGTCGTTCCCTAACTTACGGGATTTCGATTTTCTCGATAAATCCAAATACTCGAACATTTTCAAAGCATAAATTTTTAAATAATTTCGGGAATTACGAAAAAGATCGTATTCTAACTTACGAAATATGATTTCTTTCTAAAACCGAGATAATCAAACATCTCCTAAAATAATTTTTTTGGCGTTTATTCTCGTATCGGGAATTTAAGACATTGTGTCCTAACTTACGGGACGTAATTTTTTTCTCGATTAACGTGAAATATGCCCTGTTCTCGAAAAATTTTCAATTTTATAACAAAGGATCGTATTTTAAAATTTCTTCAAATTTTCAATTTTCGACACTAAAGACATTAATTAATCAACTAGGTACCAATTTTTGGGCGTATCGAGGGTGCTAATCCTTCCTCGTGGGTAACCGACTCCCGAACTTGTTTTCTGGATTTTGTAGACCAAAAATCATCGTTTTGATAAATTTAAACTTTTATTAAAATGATTGAATTACGAGGTGACCCAATCACACCTCATCAAAAATGATTGGTGGCGACTCCCGTTTTTCGTTTTCATTTTTAAAATCAAAGTCGACCCCGTTTTTCAAAAAAAATGTTTCTTTAGCTTGGCGACTCCACTGGGGACGCAAAATAAGAGAGTCAAACCACGAGTTGATTACCTTTTGCCTTTTGTCGAAAATTGAAAATTTGGTTTAAATATAAGATCCTTTCGTTGCATCTCATCCGTTTTATTACGATCTTCATCATTTTGATTTATAACTGCTCTACTGGTTTGAGTTTTTGGAATCGTTTTGCACATTGCATCGCATAAATCGGTCGATTTTACCCTTCTAAGTGGGAGTGAGAAACTATTCCTTCGTGAGGTCTTCACCTCCGTATAGGATAGCGGATCGCTTTCGGGATACATCCGTACCTATGTCTTCGTAAGATTTTCATCTTCGTATAGCCATAGGGAAATGTATTCCCCTGAACTGAACTCGGTCCATATGAGCCTATAATGGGTAAGGATTGAGGAATCTATCGATTCAGGTACCTTTACTCTAGAACCAAACCCCATATAGCGAGCCTTAAGAGCCCACCTTAGGTAGAGCCGCGCCAAACCCTAGTGGTTACCCGAGTAGGTACTTTATTATTCCTTGCTTACTTTAAACTATGTATGAAGTACTGACTTGTTTTGTTTTTACTTTGATTGTAATTGCATGGCATTTTCATTACAAAAAAGGTGTTGATTCGCATTCGGTTGCTAAATAGATAACTTGTCATGGAAAAAGGGGTTTCTTGATAAAATGGAGGAGAATGCGGCCGCCTGGATATGGGTCGAGACAACGCAGCAAAAGAAAGGTGACAATCTTACAGAGGAATACGTGTCAGAGCTATGGGATTTTACTCGTATCAGTCTAACCCAGAATAATCTTCAGGAGATGAAAGAAATATGGTATCAGTGGGATGACGAGATCAAGCAGCTATTCTATTGTAAATACGGTAACTTGCCCTATCTACTCGATATCAAGGTACACAAGCGCCTATTCTGAGCTCTCGCCCAGTTTTGGAACCCTGCCTATAGTTGTTTTACTTTTGGGAAGGTAGATTTGGTACCTACTGTAGAAGAGTACACGACCTTGCTCCGTTGCCCGAAGATTCAAACTGACAAGGCCTATTCCAAAGCTGCCAACGTCCCAACATTCTTAAAAAAGCTGATGAACATCACGGGAATGAGCGAGCAGTGGGTTACAGCCAGAATCAAGTAGAAATGAGATAGTAAGTGCATCCCCTGAAGAAATTTAAGAGATTTGATCCTAGCACATCCCGATGTGAGGAAAAGAGTTGATGTCTTCGCGTTAAGCATTTATAGATTGGTGATTTTCCCCAAGGCCTTGGGGCATGTAGATGAGGCAGTCTTAGATCTCTTTGATCGACTTGACAAAAGGGTCACACCGGTTCCTACAATTTTGGCTGAAACCTTCAGATCCTTGAACGCGTGCCGGAGAGCGGGCGAGGGCAGATTTATAGGGTGTGCACAACTTTTGTTGGCATGGTTCAACAGCCATTTTTAGAAAGTGGAAAAGGTCTCATATCGAATCTTCTCTGAAAGCTATTCTCCCCTAAAAGAGATAGTGGCTACGCCAAGACGGGATGACATTACGGAGGAAAAGTGGATGATGATTCTCCAAAACCTGCAAGAAGAAGACGTCGAATGGAGGGCACCTTGGATGGTTCCTGACGAGATCTTATATCGGTTTGGAGATTTTGATTGGGTTTCATTGCTTGGAATATAGAGATTTGTCGGGTACGCTCCTCTACTTGTGTTAAGACAGTACAGATCGAGACAGTTTACGCCAGCAACACAGGGTTTAGCTCAGTGCGAGTTTGTATATAAAAGAGATAATTACAAAAAGAAATTTCGTGAAATATCAAACGCCTGGAACCAAACTCGTAGAATGAAAAAGTTTACCGCCAACTCGATGACAACCCCTGAGTATGACCAGTGGTGGAGTCAGAGAATCAACGATAACATCCCTACGTCAGACCAAAAAAACACCCGATCAATGGAAGAACACTTGCAGGTGATCCCATCTGAACTAGATATCATCAAACAGGATTTTGAGAGAAAGAGTTCGGAGCTAGAAAAAAGAATAGAGCAATTGGAAGAGGAGAAAATGCAGCTGGGACTGGATGTTGACATCCAGAAACTAGAAGCCGAAAAGCTGAGAAAAGGAAAGAACAAGGCTGAAGAGGATTTGGACAGTTTGAAAATAGACTACAAGAAGCTGCGGAGGTCAATGAGAACCGCTGGTTTGAGAAAAACGTCAGAACAATGGCGGTAAGAAATTAAAGAGGAAAAAAGTAGAGTCAGCCAATAGGAAAAGAAATTCCAAGATGCTCAAGCTCGAGAAGATACTCTAAAAGGGAGTATGGTAGAAAGTCAAAACGAGAATGAGGGATTAAAGACTCGAGTGTCGAAATTAGAAAGATCCTTGTATCAGTATCGTAGTCGTAACTCTGTAATCAAGTTGAAGGCTAGTCTGAGCAAAATTGAAGAGTTAAAAAGGAAGATAGAAGAACTTGAAACTGCGCTACAAAACTATGAACTTTAGGTTGAACTCCTTGAGGCGAATAACGAGGGGTGGAAGGAGCAGCTTCATCAATCTCAAGATCAGGTCAGGGATAGGGATTACGTCATGGGTGAAGCTTTGGCTCAAGTGCGAGAAGTGGCCGATCACTTACAAACCTTAGCAGTTCAGGCTGATGTACTGAGTTTGAAATACGATTCAGAGTCAGATCGAGGCCGAGAGTTAGCTTGGCTTCTTAGGAAGGTCAAGGCCTTAAGTATTAGGGCGAGGCCTTATATGTAATCCATTTTATGTAAAGAAATTTGTTTTCTAGAAAAGTTACTCTAATGAAATTAAATCAGAATCAATGCCTTTTTGTTGCATGCATTTCACGTATTAGCATTACATTGCATCATATGCATTAAATCTCACAATAGACTCTAAAATCGTGGCAGTTACCCTAGAATATCATTACGGTTCACGAAAAAAGACTAAAGCCATGGACCAAAGGTTGGAAAGATAGGAAAAAATACAAAGAGAGATGCAAGATCAACGGCAAATACAGATGCAAGAACAGTTGGCCAAAATCCAACAGGATATAAGGGATCAAACGCTAGAATCCTAGAGAAGCATGATGAGCCAGTTAACGCAGTTGCTGGGTGAGGGGCTAGAAAAGGGAAAGAGCCCTATGATCAATACTAGAGATGACAACGAGGACCCTGCTTATCCTCCAGGCTTCACCCCAACGAACACCCAAGCACATGTCCATCAACATCAGACCCTAATATCAGACCGGTACTTCGGCATAGATAAACTTCCCGACGGGTTTAGGCTCCAACCCCAGAGACAAACCAGCAAATTTCGTTGTCCCCGACCTTGATGATATAGCAGAAATGGGAAAGGTGAGAGTAGAGCTCCCAAAGCAACTGGAAGACAGATGGAAATGGCTAGAGGAGAAATTCAAGGCGTTGGAAAGCGCTGATTACCATGGTGGAATTAACGCTAAGGAATTGAACTTAATCCCAGATCTAGTGCTCCCTCCGAAGTTCAAAATGTCAAAATTTGAAAAATATAACGGGACCAGCTGCCCTGAGGCCCACATTACAATGTTCTATCGGAAGATGACCGGATATATCAGTAATGATTAGTTATTGATTCACTATTTCCAAGACAACTTGACTGGGGCTGTGGCCAAATGGTATAATCATCTAAATCGTGCCCAAATTAGTTCATGGAAGGACCTAGCACAGGCCTTCATGAAACAATATGGCCACGTGATCGATATGACGCCTGACAGAATCACATTACAGAATATGGAGAAAAAGCCAAACGAAAGTTTCAGGCAATATGCTCAAAGGTGGAGGGAAGTCGCCACACAAATCCAACCGCCACTACTAGAAAAGGAAACTACCATGCTCTTCATTAATACCCTGAAGACACCTTTTATCAATCACATGCTGGGAAGCGCAACTAAGAGCTTCTCAGACAGTGATGTCTGGCGAAACGATAGAGAATGCCATAAGGTACGGGAAAATAAAGGCCGGAGAAAGCGCAAAGAGGTCGGCCCCAAGAAAAATAGAAAATGGGGTAAATAACGTGAGCACGTATAACGGGGGTTACTCGAAACTGGTCACTGTGAACCAACCGAGAACGATAACCACTGGCCATTAAGGCCTACTGAGACAAGAGTCCAACACAAGGTAAAATACGGAGAAACTCCAGTTTACGCCTATTCCAATGACGTATAGGGAGTTGTACCAAAGTTTATTTAATGCACATATTGTGTCCCCTTTCTACCTGAAGCCAATGCAACCCCCGTACACCAAGTGGTACGACGCAAATTCCTAATGCGAATACCATGTGGGAATTACGGGACACTCGATAGAAAACTATACTACTTTCAAAAAGTTAGTTGAAAGGCTCATCAAAATGTGCATTGCAAAATTTGATGATCCATCTGGTGCAGAAAATCTGTTACCCAATCATACTGATAAGAGGGTGAATTCAATAGTCGAAAATGCGGGGAAGAAAATCAAGATGAATATTGCAGAAGTGAAAACCCCGTTGAAAGAAGTTTGGAAGAAAATGGTGGAAATGGTGTTAACCACACAAGACTCAAGGAATAGGTCCCGAGAAGCAATGAACTATTGTGAGTTCCATGATGAAGAAGATCATGAGATTCAGAAATACAGTGAATTTAGGGCCTTAGTACAGGGTCTAATGGACAACAAGGAGCTCGAGTTCTTTGAGTATACTGAAGGAGAAGAGGTATGCGCCTCAGGGGGGTCGACAGAGAAGGTCTATGAAGCCAACCACCCGGTGATAATCATCTCACGACCAAGAATCAACGAAGTCGGAGTAAGAATTGCACCAAGAGTTGTAATCCAAAAACCCGTTACTTTTCCTTATAAAGATAGCAAAAGGGTACCGTAGAACTATGACTGCAATGTGACAATCTCGAGAGAGGTGGGCCCGGTCAGCATGCTAGAGGAAGGTCAAAATGTGGGTTTCTATACACGTAGCGAAAGACGTTATGGTACCTCAAATACAAAAGTCGAACCTGTAAAAGAGAAATCCTTGGCAATCGAACAAAGGAAAGAGAAGCCAAAACTACCTATTAATGAGCCGGTAAATGAGAGAGAAGCTAAGGAATTCTTAAAATTCCTAAAACACAGCGAGTATAGTGTCGTGGAACAACTACACAAGCAGCCAGCTCGCATATCGGAACTGGCTTTACTCTTAAGCTCGGAGACGCACCGTAACACGCTAATGAAGGTGTTAAACGAAACATACGTCGCTGATGATATTTCAGTAAACAAGCTAGACCATCTTGTCAACAACATAAGCCCTGATAATTTCATCTTCTTTAATGACGATGAAATATCACCGGGGGGCATGGGATCCACCAAAGCTCTGCACATCACCACCCGCTACAAGGGGTATACATTACCGGGGGTACTAATTGATAATGGATCGGCACTAAATGTATTGCCCCTGTCCACATTGAATAGGTTGCATGTGGACAGCTCTCACATGAAGACATGCCAAAACATAGTGAGAGCATTCGACAGCACCGAAAGGAAGGTAATGGGAAGGATTGAGATACCTCTCTTGATCGGTCCAAACATATACGGGGTAGATTTCTTAGTGATGGACATGAAGCCTTCTTACAATTACCTATTAGGGAGGCCTTGGATTCACTCAGTAGGGGCGGTACCATCATCACTGCACCAAAAGCTAAAGTTTGTAACAGAGGGCCGACTGATAACGATAAACGTAGAAGAAGACATTATTGCGTTCGTTACCAGTAATGCGCCATACATAGAGGCTGATGGTGAAGTGATAGAATGTTCCTTTCGGTCGCTGGAGTTTGTGAATGCAACCTTCATCATCGAGGGAAGCAAGATCCCAATGCCCAAAATATCCAAAGCCACGAGGATGAGCTTACAACTGACAGTGGGAAAAGGAGCATCGCCTAGAAGGGGACTCGAGAAATATCTCCATGGACGGGTCGAAGTACCAACCTTGGCTGACAAATGAGATCGCTTTGGCTTGGGGTATAAGCTAGACGCGAAGCAAAGGAAGAATGAGTTGGAGAAGAAACAGGAGAGAAGGAGAGCGCGGTTAAGCGGGGTAGAGGTCCAATGGGAACCAATGACCTTCCTCCATATATCCAGAACATTCGTGTCAGGAGTAATTATTCACCCTGAACGGAAGATGACAAGAAAAGAAATTGTTGAAGATATGATGGGAAATCTAAGCATCAACGCCATATCTGAAGAGGGAATGGTGGAAGAAAACTTATCGGGCATCCGCCCTTATGAGCCTGGAAGTGTTCTGAACAACTGGACTACGGAAGAGATTCCTGTAGTTTTTAGAGCTGATTTAGAGTAATGTTCAAAACATGCTTGTTGTTTTAAGCCTAGAAGCAATAAGAATCCTTTTGTAAAATAGGCTCATGTCCAATATCTTTATTTCAATGAAAAATGCATTTTTGTGTATCACTCTGATCAAATATTCTTTCATTCTTTCATTTCATTCATAATCATACCATACAAATATCTATTCTTAGATTCATTTGTTCTTTGGATATTCCTTCGTGCCTACAACAGGTCTCCAGATATCAAAGACATGAGCGACGCTGCTACTGATCCAAAATCTCCTTTTGAGCGAGACATGTGTTCAGAGGGATCTCAGGATTTTGAAGATGACCAAGACTGTAACTTATCTCCGGATTTGTTAAGGATGGTAGAACAAGAAGAGAAATAGAGGCTACCTCACAAAGAGACAGTAGAGATTGTGATCTTGGAAGAAGGAAAAGAAGTGAAAATTGGAACTTGCATAGCCGAAGAAACAAAATGAGACCTCATTGAATTACTTCAAGAATTCAAAGATGTTTTCGCATAGTGGTGCCAAGATATGCCCGGGTTAAGCACTGATATTGTGGTACACCACCTCCCCATAAAAGAGGAGTACAAGCCAGTTCAGTAGAAGCTCCAAAGAATGAGACCCGATGTGGTGATAAAAATAAAAGAAGATGTCAAGAAGAAATTCGATGCTGGGTTCTTACAAGTGGTTAAATACTCAGAATGGGTAGCCAATATTGTCTCCGCCCCTAAGAAAGACGGAAAGGTACGAATGTGTGTAGATTACAGAGACTTAAACATGGCAAGCCCAAAAGACAATTTCCCATTGCCTCACATTGACACTTTAGTGGATAATACAACAGGCAACTCACTATTCTCCTTCATGGATGGTTTCTCTAGATACAACCAGATAAAGATGCATCCTGAAGACATGGACAAGACCACATTTGTAACCTTGTGGGGAACATTTTGCTATAAGGTGATGCCATTTGGATTAAAAAACGCGAGAGCGACATATTAGAGAGCCATGGTAACCCTGTTCCATGATATGATGCACAAAGAAATTGAAGTTTATGTCGATGACATGATCGCCAAATCCCGAACAGAAGATGAGCATGTGCAAGTTTTGAGGAAGTTATTCTTAAGGTTGAGGAAATTCCAGCTAAAACTCAATATGGCAAAATGTACTTTCGGGGCTAGGTCCAGAAAATTACTAGGATTTGTAGTCAGTGAAAAGGGGATCGAGATCGACCCAGACAAAGTCAATGCTATACAAGAATTGCCTCAGTCGCGCACTCAAAAGGAAGTTTGAGGTTTCCTGGGAAGACTAAATTATATTGCTCGGTTCATTTCACAACTAACTGAGAAATGTGACTTCATATTCCGTCTTCTTAAGAAACACAATCCAGACGTATGGGATGATGAATGCCAAAAAACTTTTGACAAGGTAAAACAGTACCTGTCCAATGCCCCGGTGATGTCACCACCTAGTCCATATAGGCCTCTAATACTATATTTGACAGTATTTGACAATTCTATGGGATGTGTGCTTGGCCAACATGATGAGACAGGAAAGAAGGAAAGGGCGATATACTACCTCAGTAAGAAATTCACTGAGTGTGAAATGAGATATTCGTCAATCGAAAAATTATGTTACGCCTTGATATGGTCAACTCAGAGATTGAGGCAGTACATGCTGTACCATACGACTTGGCTAATCTCAAAACTAGATCCTCTAAAATATATGATGGAGTCGACTGCTTTGAATGGGAGGATAGCTAGATGGCAAATTCTGCTTTCTGAATTTGACATAGTCTATGTGAACCAGAAGGCTGTGAAAGGGAGCGCAATAGCAGATTTTCTAGCCAGTAGAGCTCTAGAAGATTACGAGCCTTTGAACTTTGATTTCTCTAATAAAGATCTAATGTATGTGGCAACAACCGAAGAAGACGCTCCAGAAGATCGTCCTTGGAAACTGAACTTCGACGGAGCATCAAACGCTGTTGGTAACGGAATTGGGGCAGTCCTGATATCCCCAAATAGAGATCATTATCCTTTTACTTGCAAATTAGATTTTGATTGCACAAATAATATGGCAGAATACGAAGCATGTATCATGGGAATTCGTGCGGCCATAGAACGCAAAATCAGAGTGCTAGAGGTGTATGGGGATTCTGCACTAGTGATCTATCAGCTCAAAGGTGGATGGAAAACAAGAGACCCCAAATTAATCAATTATCGAAACCTAGTTCTAGAATTAATCAAGGAGTTTGATGATATCACCTTCTATTACCTCCCGCGAGATGAAAACTAGATGGCTGATGCCTTGGCTACATTAGCTTTTATGATCAGAGTGAATAAACAGGAGGATGTAAAACCTATCCAGATGAGTATTTATAAGGCTCCGGCTCATTGCTACAACATCGACGAAGAAGAAGAAAGAGATGATCACCCCTGGTATCACGATATACTGCGATACGTGAAGAATTGTGAATACCTTATCCAAGAAACCGAGAATGACAAAAGAACATTGAGAAGGATAGCCAGTGACTATGTCTTAGATGGGGAGATCCTATACAAAAGAAGAAAGGATCAGGTGCTACTAAGATGTGTAGACGCTGTCGGGGCTAAGAAAATCTTGGAAGAATTCCATGAAGGTGTCTGTGGAACACATGCTAATGGTTTTACAATGGCCAGGCAAATCATGAGATTCGGGTATTATTGGTCCTCCATGGAAGGGGATTGCATCAGTTATGCCAAGAAATGCCATAAGTACCAAATTTATGGGGACAAGATTCATGTGCCTCATTCACCTCTTCATGTTATGACTTCTCCATGGCCTTTCTCTATGTGGGGCATGGACGTTATTGGGCCAATCTCGCCAAAAGCCTCTAACGGGCATCGATTCATTTTTGTGGTCACAGATTACTTCACCAAGTGGGTAGAGGCTGCTTCATATGCTAATGTCACCAAGTCGGCAGTCAGGAAGTTCTTAAAGAGGGAGATCATATACCAGTATGGAATGCCAGAAAGGATCATATCGGACAATGCATTGAACCAGAACAACAGCACGATAGCAGAGGTCTGCAATCAGTTCAAAATTAAGCACCACAACTCGTCACCATATCGCCCAAAAATGAATGGTGCAGTTGAGGCGGCTAGTAAGAATATCAAGAAGATTGTGGGAAAAATGACTGAGACTTATAGAGATTGGCATGAGAAGTTACCATTTACTCTCTATGCTTATCGAACGTCTGTCAGAACCTCTACCGGGGCAACGCCTTTCTCATTGGTCTATGGAATAGATGCAGTTTTACCCATTGAAGTCGAAATTCCTTCTCTCCGAGTATTGGCCGAGCTAAAGTTGGATGAAGCAGAATGGATCCAATCTCGATATGACCAATTGAACCTGATTGAAGATAAGAGGTTGAAAGTTATCCGTCATGGTCAAATGTACCAAAAATGAATGATGCGAGATTACAACAAAAAGGTTCGCCCTAGAGAATTCCATGAGGGGGACTTGGTATTGAATAAGATCATTCCCATACAAAAGGATTTCAGAGGAAAATGGATGCCAAATTTGGAAAGACCTTATGTGGTAAAGAAGGCCTTTTCTGGAGGAGCGTTGATATTAACTGAAATGGATGGCAAGATTTTGCCTAACCCAGTGAATTCAAAATCAGTCAAGAAATACTTCACTTGAAAAAAAGAAGAAGGAGAGGCCAAGGCGAAAACCCGCAAAAGGGCTCCTTGAGACCAAAGGGGTTTTGAATTGAAAACCCGTGAAAGGGCAATTCAAATTTTGATCGAAGGAGGGGCATGCGGTAGTCTTGCGAGGCCTGAATTAACAAAGAAGAGGTATGCTACATTTTGGGGCGTCGACAAAGTACTCTTGATCTCCTAAACACATGTTGAGCTCAAAATGGTCCTCAAGAAGTTCGTACAGAGAAGCTCAGGCTATGATATCTGGGGCACCTATTTTTCCTCTCACCTATTTTGTATTCCAGTAATGTTTGCTTTCTTTGATTAATTCATTCTTTTTAGATTTTGTTACTAATAAATTTCAGCTTTTTCTATCATTATGATCTTTTTCAAGCATTTTGCATTGAAGTAACGATTAAGGGACTAATAATACTTTCATAAAAGGAGTTCTGCATATTACTCTGAAAGCTTCTAAATAGTACGGGAACCTGAAATAGGACTATTATTTAGAACTCACCAAACCTAAGAGTTGAAAATATTTAAGAAATAAGAGTCTAGATTGTGACTATTTCTTCGGATTTTCTGTCAAGGACACCAGCTGAGCAAAGAAGGCATGGTAACACCTCAGTGATACAACCTTGATGAACAACGAGCTATGACAATCCAAACATTAAAAAGGGATCATTCTCATGACATTCTGCATTCATGCAAATATCATTCATACACATCTAGTTAGGAGCATTTGATTCATTCTGATCATGACATCCTAATCATTTGGCATAAGCATAGGCCCATGAAATCGATTCTACAGGTCCTATCCCCCAAAGGACGGTGTAGCAAGATCGGTGAATCCACAAATCTCATCTCCCTGAAGTAGCAGTGGAGCAGATTGAAGTTGTAGATCTTATCTCCTTAAAGTTGCAGATGGTAGATCTTATCTTTCTAAAGTAGCAGATTGAAGCCACCAGCCTTATCTCCCTGAAGTTGCAGCGGAGCAGACTTGTAACAGTCCGATTTAGACCCTAGTCGAAATAGTGGTTCGGGACCACAAATCTGAATTAGAAAAATATTTTAATATTATTTTTCGTGCCTATGATATGTGATTAAGCATGTGTTAAAGTTCTGTGAATTAATTTGTCCGTTTGTGTGCTTAATTTGAGAAAAGGATTAGATCGCATAAAAGGTAAAAGTAGCCTTCTATTTAATTGAGTGGTCTAATTGATGTGTCTTCTTATATATGAGGCCTTAAGATGAAATTTAGCCACTTTATTAGTTAAGGGACGGCAAGGCCATTAAATGTACATGTTTTATATGTTTTATTAAATGATATTAAAAGAAAACAAAGGTTAAAAATAAATGGTAATTGATATAATAATAATATATATGTTATAATAAAACAAAAGAAATAAGATAGTGGGGTGTTCATCTTCTTGGTGACGAAAATAAGAAAAGAAAAGAGGTTTAAGTTCTTCAAAATATTCGACCATAAAGCTCTTTGATTAAGGTATGAGTTTTGTTCGGTTTTTGATAATTTCTACGTTTTTGTAATCGTTGCTTCGTGTTCTTCAAAACCCATGCTTCAATTTTGTGAATTGATGAAGTTTTTGAAAAAGGCCATTGATGAATTCATGAGCTTTGAAATGTTTGATGATGAAATATGAAATATATGTGTTAGATTAACATGTTTTGTCTTTGGAGTTTTAGTGATTTTGAGTATTTTGGACTTAATTGAGAAAATAATATTTTTAGGGACTAAATTATGAAATAAATGAAATGTATGGACTTGTATGAGATATATGAACATTCGGCTAAGCATGGGTGTATTGAGATTTTGTGTATTTTGTGATTTTGTGAAATAAGGACTAAAATGTCAAAATGTGAAATTGTGAGGGTTAATTTGTAAATTTCCCTAAATATGTGTTTTTGGATTGAATTGAATGAAATAGTGAATAAATGAGTTAAATTTAAATATGTATAGATCAAGAACCGAAGAAAACAGACTTAGATCGCGGAAAGTCGAAAGTAATTGAATAGCCGAATCCGATCGTTTATCTGAATCCAAGGTAAGTCGATATACAAATAAATGTATTTGAACTGAGTTATTTATGCATCTATGAGACTTAGATTGTTATGATTAATGCTTGAGATGGAATGTATATGAAATCCGAGGATATGTCGACAAGTTATTAATGTCCGAGAAGTCCCGAACGAACCTATGAATAGATAAGATTACATATGTCATGACATAGGTGTCTGATATGTGATATCATGTAAGACCATGTTTGGGACGTTGGCATTGATTTGAGATTTCGTGTAAGACCACGTCTGGGACGTTGGCATCGATATGAGATTTACGTGTAAGACCATGTCTGGGACATTGGCATCGTATTTGATTCGTGTAAGACCCTGTCTAGGACAGTGGCATCGATATTTGAGTACATGTAAGACCTCGTCTGGGACATTGGCATTGTACGACTATTCTGAGCATTTTGAGAATCCTATTAGATTCTGAACGGTTCAACGGGCAAGTCCGAGATGTGAATGATTACGTGAAATGTATATGATTCAGGTATGATTGAAAAGTACACTATATATGTGTATGAAAGGTAAGTGTATATACATGAACTTACAAAGGTGAATATGTGTATTGATTTGATGAAATCATATGTGATATATGCTTGAATGTGCTATGAGCAAATGTGTTACTGTGAGCTATGAAATGTGGGTAAGATATGGTTAAACAAAAGAGCCAAAGAAAAGTATATAAATTTGCAAATGAGATTCATTGATGAAATTGTATCATTATGATTATATGCATTTTATGCTAAGTTTATTTGTATATGGCTTACTAAGCTTTTGAAAGCTTACTTTGTGTGTGTTTGCTCTGTTTATAGATCGTCTAAGCTACTGAAGGCTCGGGGGACCGTCGAGGATCGTCATCACACTACTCAATCTTATTTTGGTACTTTTTGAAAATGTATATACTAAGTATGGCATGTATAGGCTAGTCACTTTGAATTATGTTTGAGATATGTATATAACCATGTGATATGTCTAGGTAAATGGTTATGATGTGTATGAGTAGTCAAGCTATATGATGCTTAGTTTGGTATGGTTTGATAGCAAATGAAATGGTCATATGAATGGTAAGCTTATTGATGCATAGTTAGCATATTATTGATGGTAAGTTTGTGATGGATTATACTTTGAAATGCTTGTGGTTATATTGAGTTAAATGGCTTATAATTTTTTTGTGATGAAATGCTCTTGAATGAGTTGAGAAGGATAACCATTTGGTATGTTTTTGGTTTCCAATTGTGTTTGGTATGATGCTTGTAGGTGTTTGTATGAATGATACAAAGTGTGGGTGGCATTTTGGCCTTGCAAATGGCCTATATTTGCCCACACGGTTGAGCACACAGGCGTGTGGCTCGACCGTGTCCCTCGTGGTTGTATTTCAAAACAAGTCAGACTCGATCACGAGTGAACACACGCGCGCGTGTGATCGGCGTGTGGTGCAAGTCGAGCTCGACCACGGGTGAAGCACACGCGGCGTGTCCACGGCCGTGTGGACAAGTTAGTATGTATGCCTGTTTGACACGGCTTAGACACACGGCGTGTCTGAGGCCGTGGGAGGCACACGGCCTGCCCACACGGGCGTGTGACCTCTGTAACTTTGAAAAATTTTTAAATTTCTGAAAATTTCTGTATGTGTTCGGTTTAGTCCCGACCCCTTTCTAAAGCATGATTAAGGTCTCGTAGACCTATTTCAGGGACACTTGGATTGGATTCTTTGAATTATATTATGAAATGTCTGTAAAATGTTTTGATTCGTCTGGTAACGCCTTTAAACCTAAACCGGAGATGGTTACGGGCTAGGGGTGTTACAAGACTGAAGACAGCGAATCTTATTTCCCTGGCGTTGCAGTGAAACAGATTAAAGCTACAAATCATGGCGGATTTTATCTTCCTGAAGTTGCAGTGAAGCAGATTGAAGCCACCAGCCTTATCCCCCTGAAGTTGCAAATGAAGGCATCGAAAACAACAAATCTTATTTCCTGGCGTTGCGAAAGGAGCAATTAAAAGCTACAAATTATGGCGGATCTTATCTTCCTGAAGTTGCAGTGGAGCAAGTTGAAGTCACTAGTCCTATCTCCCTGAAGTTGTAGTGGAGCGGATTAAAACGATGAATCCTATACCTCTGAAGTTGCAGTAGGTCGGATTGAATTTACCATAGCAAGTCTTATCTCCCTGAAGTTGCAGCGGAGCAGACTAAAACCACAAATCTCATTTCCCTGAAGTTACAGTGAAACAGATTGTAGCTATTAATTATAGATCTTACCTCTCTGAAGTTGCAGTAGAGCAGATCAAAACAAATCTTATCTCCCTGAAGTTGCGGTGGAACAGGATGAAGTTACAAGTCTTATCTCCCTGAAGTTGCAGTGGAGCAGACTAGAGATAGCGAATCTTATTTCCCTGAGGTTGCAGTGGAACAGATTGTAGCTATAAATTACAGATCTTATCTCTCTGAAGTTGCAGTAGAGCATATCAAAACAAACATTATCTCCTTGAAGTTGCAGTGGAGCGGGTTGAAGTCGCTAGTCTTATCTCCCTGAAGTTCGAGCAGATTGAAGACAGCTAATCCTATCTCCTGAAGTTGCAGCGGAACGGATCGAAGCTACAAGTCTTATCTCTCTAAAATGGCGGTGGAGTGGATCAAAGCGACAAGATGCAGTGGACTGGAATGAAGCTACTTGAAGAAGAGAGGCACCAAAACAAGTCGAGACTCAGCAAGATCGGGCAAAATTGGTCTTTCTTAAAAGTCTTTGCTCCATTCCCGTTACACGACAATGAGCAAAGATGGGCAGCTGTAGAAAGCCCAATTTGCTCAGGGCCCAAACCAACACCAAAAACCCAAAATACAATACCAAAATAAAAACATTAACAGTCCAATAATCAAACAGCCCCATTACAAACCCAAAAATTAATCCACAAGCCCAACAGACAAAGCCCAAATTAAACCTAACTACCCTAGCCCAAACGTCCTAAGCCCAAAACCTCAAAAAAAATTCAGAAACAAAAAGAAAAAGAACCCTAGTGCCCCACCACTGCCACTGCCACTGCTCTGTTTCACCACCCATGCCAGACCTGCCACCGCCTTGTCACGTCTCCACCGCCCTCAAGTGGCCTGTAACAGACATAAAGTAATAGATTTAAATTTTGTAAATGGCTATAAAGCCATCCAAAAATCAAATGTAATGGTTCGAACATTTTTTGGAATACAATAAGATAGATTCAAACACAAAAAAGACACAAACAGTCGAGAGACAAAAATCAAAACACCAACGGCATCCAAACAATAAGAAAAACAGACAATCGGAGAGAAATAGAGATACAAACGAACTAAGGTCATTGTCTTTATATTTTTTTTTCTTTCTCTTTATTTTTTTCATTTTCGAAAATATACATATATATATTAATATTTCTTTATTTCCTCTAAAAAACGGTTTATATATGCTAATATATCAAAAATATAAAAAAAGGAGAAAAAAAAAACTCACTTTGGAAGGGTCCGACCACCGTATACGGCGGTCGTCGGCGGCAGACGATGGCGGTCCGACGATCGGACCTATGGCCAGAGTAGGAGCCCCAGCAGAGAAAACAAGAGGGCCTATTTAGTTTTTTTTTTTTTTTTCAGCAGAAATGATTTTTTTTTTTAGATTTTTGGTTTATATAAGCAGAGAAAACGACGTTGTTTCAATGGGGTTAGGGAGACCACAAAAAGGCGCCGTTTGGTCCTTTGACCCGCGCCTAAACCCGACCCGCAAACAGGATCCGCATGTTTTCACTTTGATGGGATAATTGCGCTGCTAGTCCTTTCGCTTTTTTACTGTTTTGCAATCAAGCTTTTTTTTATTTTTAATTTTGCCTCATAATTTATTGCGGTTTTCAATTAGGTCCATATTCGAACGACGTCGTTTTGGAGGGCGGGGATTAATTGCCCTTTTGGTCCCTCCTTGTTATTCGCGCGTTCAATGTGGTCATTTTCCTTTTTATTTATTTCAGATTTACCCCGAACTTCTGTTTTAAATTCAATTTAGTCCTTTTTTAGTTATTTTGCTATTTTATTATTAAAATTAATTAATTTATTATTCATATTATTATTATTATTATTATTATTATTATTACTATTATTATTATTACTATTACTATTACTATTACTATTACCATTATTTTTATTTTTATCACTATTATTATTATTATTATTATTTGTTTGTTTTTTTACTGTTATTCGTTAATTATTATTATTACTATCATTATTATTATTATCACTATTATTATTATATCTCTATTTCTATTTATTTACCTAAATTTTAAATATATTTCATTTTATTATATATTATCATTATTTACTTACTTATTTTCTTTTATAATTTCTAACTTTAGATTACTTGTTATTTTGTTATTAATATTGTTATTATTATTATTTACTTACTTATACCTCGCTTATAATTTCAAACTTTATTATTTTTTTATTAATCTTATTATTATTTTTAGTCGTCTTATATACCATTTATTTACGTATCCATTTACGATTGCTTTTAACCTAGTTTCAGTTTCTACTTGTTTTTTATTTATTTATTATCAGCTTTTATTTATTTTCGCCTTTATTAATGTCGTACATAATATCGCATCCATTATTTTATGCGTATCAGCACCGCAACCCATTTTACATTCCACAACAAAATCGCGTTACATCTTTACCCGATACATTAAATTTTTAAAAATAATCGATACTCCGTATTTCAAAAATTTGAAAAGTCGTTCCCTAACTTACGGGGTTTCGATTTTCTCGATAAATCCAAATACCCGAACATTTTCAAAGCATAAATTTTTAAATAATTTCGGGAATTGCGAAAAGATCGTGTTCTAACTTACGGAATATGATTTCTTTCTAAAACCGAGATAATCAAACATCTCCCAAAATAATTTTTTTGGCGTTTATTCTCGTATCGGGAATTTAAGACATTGTGTCCTAACTTACGGGACGTAATTCTTTTTATAGATTAACATGAAATATGCCTTGTTCCTGAAAAATTTTCAATTTTATAACAAAGGATCGTATTTTAAAATTTCTTCAAATTTTTAATTTTCGACACTAAAGACATCAATTAATCAACTAAGTACCAATTTTTGGGCGTATCGAGGGTGCTAATCCTTCCTCGTGCGTAACTGACTCCCGAACCTATTTTCTGGATTTTGTAGACCAAAAATCATCGTTTTGATAAATTTAAAATTTTATTAAAATGATTGAATTACGAGGTGACCCGATCACACCTCATAAAAAATGATTAGTGGCGACTCCCGTTTTTCGTTTTCATTTTTAAAATCAAAATCGACCCCATTTTTCAAAAAAATGGTTTCGACAACCTGTATAGCATGAAACATGCCCACATGCTTGTCTTATCAGAATGACTGAGAAACATAAGATATGTTCTCGCACTTAACACACTTATAAGAATCTGTTGGATATGTGGATCTCCTTATAACACTTCAAAATAACTCAAAGAGTCTTTAACATGTCTCATAAGTGCAGCGCGAAGCAATGCACTCTCCTATACACCATGTAACACCCCAAACCCGGCCCATGAGCCATGACCGGATCTGGTATGTCACGGAGTAAAAACGTTTTGAAAGATTTTGATTAACAGGTGGAAATCTGAAAATTTTGTTTATAAAACGGTGTCTATAAAAAAAACATTTGGTGGGGTTGATTTTATAAACATGGTTGAGTTGAAACCCTTTTTCCTTTGAAAACATTTGATCATTTTAATTTTAGAAAACATCGGAGTTATAGTTAACTTGGTAAATTTTGTTACCCGACGGTAACATCTTTGGAAACTCGTAAAGGTACTTATTTTGAAAACGTTCTTTTAACTGATTTATTTAACAATTTATAAATTCATTAGTAATATGGTAGAAGTAAAGTAAAAACAACTACTTAAACATCAAAATAACAACTACCGGCCTTATTACAATCCAAACCAAAATTTAGTAAATAATAAACTTTAATCATGCTAAATATAAATTCAAATCCAAGGAACAAGCATGGCCGCCTCGAGTCCTCTCCGGCTCCGTCTCCGCGATCTACTCATCTGCAAAATGATATGGGAAGGGGTGAGTCACCAAGACTCAGTGTATAAATCCCCAACCCGGTAGTGCAAACTCATACACAAAATATTAGCAAGACATGCAAAACATGCAACCCAAACTAGCCATCCATACTCCTTTAACTACCCCGTGTGGTCAAAACCACTGGTGGTCAAAACCACTGGTGACCGGAGTCACAAATCAAGTGATGGGGCCAACCCATCGTGTGGTCAAAACCACTGATGACCGTAGGTCACAATTATCAATATGTGGTCAAAACCACTGGTGGTACCAAACCACTGGGACTTAGTCACGATTTATATCAACAGTGTGGTCAAAACCACTGGTGACCGAAGTCACAATCAAGCTGATGGGGCCAACCCATCTTGTGGTCAAAACCACTGGTGACAGTCCATAGAGAATATTCCCCCTCCTCTCTTCAATCCCATTACCAAACAAGCTCATATCATGCTCAACATATCATCATAAATCATTCATACAAATCATGGCATAGCATATTACCCATCATGTCATTCTTATTACATATTTAAAGTCACAAGAGACTTACCCGAAATCCATGCTCATGCCCACAGGGCAAATCACTATCACAACAGTTATTTGTAACATAATAAGCAATGCTAACTAATAAAGTGTGTAAGAGTTTTACACACCTGTTTAACCGAAGATCTAAGGAGAAATCCCGAATCTATACGATATCACAAAATCCCGAAACTTGCCCTTATGCCTGTCGATTAGCTCCTTGATGCTTTCGAATCCTGAAGAACTCCTTATTGGCTCCTTAATATCGGCCTTACACGCTTACCACGAAACCAAAAGCAAGAGATAGATGGTACTACCCTTGTAGATTCGGCCTCAAAGATTGTGAAATAGAAAAGAGAATAAGAGGTTGAAAGATTCGGCAATAGTGACTAATATTAGAGAGGTTTCGGCTTCAAAGACTCGCAACAACGAAGAGAAAATAAAGTACCTTGAGATTCGGCTACAAGAGAATAAGTAAGGAATTTGGGTTGGAAGAAAAATAAAGAAGAGGAGGAGAGGGTAGAACAATTTCGGCAAGAAGAATTTAGAATGGGAAGAAGAAATATCAAAAGGTGAGCACCCCTATTTATACTACACACTTTCTCCTATTTTATCTCTTTAACACATATTCAAAGTGAATAAAAATAAATCCATACTTAATCTCTTCTTTATCACCTTAATAAAATAAAATAAAATCCATCTCATTATCTCCTAATCACCTATTCAAAATTCTAAAATAAATCAATTATCCTCCACTTAATCTCCTATTCTATCTACTAATCTATCTATTTGAATAATAATAAAAAACAACAATTATCCTACCTTACTGCAGTCGAATTTTAAAAGGATTAAACAAGCATTATCCTTATCAAATTGAAGATCCTAAGTGCCGTCCACTGCTCCTTCTCCCTAACGCCAGAATGCAAAATAAAACCTCAAAATTTTGCTTCCCTTGCGTCTTGAACCCATGACCTGCACCAAGCCCCTTTAAGCTTTAACGCCCCCAAGCCACTCTGCCAAAGCGTTTTTTTTTTGTGATATAAACTCGCCCCAATTTCTTTTAAAGCCTCCTTCCCTAGCTCCCTCTTGTCTTAACGCCAAAAGCTAAAAATAAAAACACCACCTGCTGCCGCCGTGTTTCGAACCAAGGCCCTTGTTGGTGTTATATCCAGGACCTTAAGTGGCGCATGGAAGCCACTTTACCAAGGCCTATTTTTATGCAAAAACGCCTAGGATTTTTCCCTTAACGCCTCCCTGGCCTTTCTCCCTTCTAACGCCAAAAATAAAACTCCCAAGTGCGATTCCTGCCGCTCGAACCTCCTCCCTTGGCACTCCACTTGACGCAAACTCCCCAAAGACCTGTGGCGTCCCTGCCACTTTACCATACGGCTACTTGTGTCCTAAACTCCCAAAACTTTTCTTAAGGGCTCCTTCACCCAGCTCCCCCTTTTATACTTAAAATCCAATATTTTCCCAAAACTTTCACCTACACCCTAGGGTTCTCAAAACCCTTAATACACTTCCAAAACCTACTAACTCATGAATTATGCACAAACGCATAACCCCTAATCTAGGATGTTACACACCATGTCTCGTTGAATGGAGCACAGCTCGACATTCTCTTATCTCTGCACATGTCCTAGGGCCTTAAGCCCAAAATCACAGAACTTAAATGTGAGTACTCATAATCCTTTGGTATACTAATATAACTAAAATATAAGCTCACAAAGGAGCTTGCATAGAAACTTACCACATTGAGGTCATATAGGGAGCTTGCTTGAAAAACACTTGTTCAGAGAGCTCGCATCTAAGTGCGTAAAAACACAGTTTATAAAATCGTATCTTAAAAATATATCTTGAAACATAGGCTCAAATAGGAATGCGCGTAAAACTTTTCTTTAAAACATAACTTTAAAAACATAACTTAAAAACTTATCTAAAAAACAAAGTGTTAGAACTTAAAAACAGAGTTTCTAGAAAAACTTTGTTCTTGGAGCTTAGTTTGAAAACATTAAGTTTCAGAAAAACATAACAGTTTACACACACATAGCAATTCTTAACCACTCACCAGTAAAGCTGATAATTTAAACAAGTTTGGCTTTGCCTTTATTCTTGAGGCATGCTTTCTAATGCAGGCTTAGGGAAGGAATTTTGGGCTGAAGCCGTAAACCTGGCAAATTATTTGGTAAATCGATCTCCTCATTGAGCATTTAATGGTAAAGTTCTAGAGAAGATATGGTTAGGTAATCCTCCCAATTATTCTAATCTTAGAATTTTCGATTATCCTGTTTACACTAAAGTTGGCCAGGGAAAGCTCAAACCAAGGGTCATTAAATGCATCTTTTTGGGATACTCTGTCGGTACAAAAGGTTTTAAGTTGTGGTGTTCATAATTTGACAAAATAATTGTTAGCAGAGATGTTACGTTTGATGAATCTATCATGTTTCGGTCAAAAAAAGAGACTTTTACTTTTAAAGACATAAAAAATTAAAGTGTCTCAAGCAAGGTAGAGTTAAAAGATGAAACAAGGGGCGAGTCAAAACAAGCAAATGCCCAACGTCCCAATTACGCGGCAAATAGAGGTCTCGTCCCGACGAAAAGTCTCACGATGTCGTGGCGACACAATAAAATTTTGATTCTTGCAAGTTTGAAGTTGTTTCGGATCTGTTTGGGGTTCCATCCGACCCTTAGATACCCTTATCATTTCAGTTAACTAATTATAACTTGGCTTGTGATAGGAGAAGGTGAGAAATACGACCACCAAAGAACTATTGTGAAGGAAACCTAGTGGCTTAGGCTCTAGGTGTTGCTGAGAGTATTGATTAACTGATCCTCCATGTTATTATAAGGTAGTTCAAGCCTCTGATTCTAGCAAATGGCTCATTGCAATGGAAAAACAGATGGAATTACTTCAAAAGAATTAGACTTTGAGGCTATTTAAACAACCCACCGGTAAAAAAATTGTTGGTTGTAAATGGGTGTTTAAAAAGAATAAAGGTTCGGGTGGCAAGACTGATTGCAAAGGGCTACATTCAAATGGAGGGAGTTGATTTTCATGATGTTTTCTCTCTCGTTGTGAAACATACGTCCATTCGAGCGCTTTTGCCCTTGCTGATGATATGTTAATTACGGCTAAGAATCCATCTGAAATTGATTGTCTTAAAACCATGCTTAACTCTAAGTTTGAGATGAAAGATTTAGGTGCAGCAAAGAAATTTTGGGGATGAAAATTTTGAGAGATTGACATTCTGGGAATTTTTTTTATTGCAACAAAGGTACTTCAAGAAAATCCTTAAGCGATTTGAGATGCAAGATGTAAAACCGGTAAGTACTCCTTTAACTGCACACCTCAAACTCTCAATTGCAGATTCCCCACAGAATGAAGAAGATGAAAGGTACATGTCAAAAGTACCTTATTCAAGCGCAGTTGGAAGCTTGATGTATGCAATGATATGCACTCGTCCCAATATTTCACATGTTGTTAGTGTTGTTAGTTGATACATGGAAAATCCTGGTAAGTTACACTTGCATGCAATTAAGTGGATTTTCATATATTTATGGGGTACTTCTAACATGTGCTTAGAGTTTGGAAGAAATCAAAAGGGTCTAGTCGGATATATTGATTTTAATTATGCAAGAGACTTAAATTGAAGAATGTCTCTCACAGGTTACCTATTTGCTTTTGGGAATTGTGCCATTAGCTGGAACACGACACTTCAAGCTACAGTGGCTTTGTCGACTACTGAAGTAGAATACATGGAAATTACAGAAGCAGTAAAAGAAACAATTTGGTTAAGGGGCCTGTTCAGTGAACTGGTAAGTGAAAAAAGGGCAAGTATCATATATTGTGATAGTCAAAGTGTAATACATCTCATCATAAACCAAATGCATCACGATAGAACGAAACACATAGATATTCGTTATCATTCAAGGGGATATTCAGATTCTTAATATTGGCACAGAATACAATCCGGCCAACATGTTGACAAAGAGCCTTCTAGTTTCAAAGTTCGAGCATTGCTTTAACTTGGTAAGTATCCAAGGAAGAATCAGTTAAGCCCGTAATAGGGCTCGGCAAAGGAGTTGGTCCAAATACGAGTGAAGATGGAGATTTGTAGGAGAATGCCTCTTATTTTGACCAAAATTTATTTTGGCTTTTCTTCTCCTAGTTAAACTTTAATTAACCTAGAGTTATTGTAGTCATATATGCTATGAATTTTAGCCTATAAATAAGCCTTAGTTACTCAAGGTTTTACACAACAAAAATATTTAGATTGAGAGAGTTTTGTTCTTTATTTTGAAGGATCTTTTTCTTGTGGGGCTTCGGGTTTTTCTTTTAATTATGTCCATCTTTTGTACTCTCCTTTATTATAGTGAAATCTCATTTTTCCCTTGGTTTTTTATCTTCTTTTGAGGAATTTTTTCATGTAAAATTTGCGTATTCGATCTTTTCGATTCTTATTTTCTTCACTTTGTTCGTTGTTTAATTGGGTTTATCCCCTACAATTTTCAAAGGGCATTGAGCTACTTGACGCTGAAGAAGTTCATCAATCTTTGTTTGGACAAGCACAGCTCACTGAAAGGCAATGACCAGGTGGTAGGGAAAGTAAAGTCCTCGACGAACTTATGCTCTAGTAAAATATACTTAGACGATCCAAACCTTGTTTACTTCATGTTCCCAGCATTAAATGCTCAACCTTTTCACCCTAGCACTTACTAAAGCATAACATCTCAGATGCCAATCTTGGTTTGTCGAGGTGAGACTAAATAAATTTTGAAAAGCACATCATCTCTTTGATGAATCTGTATGAAAAACTTATCAAAATCCACCATAAAGCCCTAGGAAATTTCCTAGAAGCCACCCCAAAATAATTTAACACCTCACAAATAAAGTCATATAAAAACAAGTAAAACCCGACCTCATCTAATACATAAAGAGGCAAATAGAACCCTAGCTTCCCTCCATCGTGTTTTGGGCCACCCATAGTGCTCAATTCATTTTCCCTTAGAGGTATGTTGAACTCAAACTCGTAGTTGTTCAACTGTAATACCTAATACCGCAACAGTCATTACATCTCGCTTATCTTAGTGGTACACTTAACCAAACCCCCCAACACAAATAGTCATCATCGATCTCTTCTTTGTTATCTTCCACCAACCCTCGGCATCCGCACTACTACCAGCCTCCCCACCTCGATTCTCCCCAACCATTTTCAACTAAAATATATTAAAACAAACCCTAAAAACTATAATGGAATAATCAAACTTACCAAGAATGGGCACAAAGAATTGATATGAAGTATGTTGGTGAAACACGAACTCAAGAACAAGGGACTTAATATTTAAGACTTAAGAAAACTTTCAACTCTAATAAGGGACAACAACCTTCAAATCCTAGAGATTTATAAGCCTTTTGGTCCAAAGAAGCTTCTCGAACACAGTCGTTCGAAACCCGATGAGAGCCTTACATATGGTAATGTCAAACGTTGAAACGGCAAGTACTAATCGGTGACACTTCCTGATGATGCATTGTAATTCTTAGATATTAATGCAAGTAAATACACGTGCGCACCCTGAAGCAATACAGACCACAAGTACACTTCACTCGCGAACTCTTACGTTTCAATTTTCAAGCGTTAAGCAGTAGGTACCACACAACATCTCGAAGTATTAAATGTCTAGCAACGTCTTGAGGGAGGCCATTATATAAGCCAATGTAGTCAGTTATGCACCGGTTTCAATTGCACTGACCAATGCACATCGTTCCAGTAATAAACTGGAACAACCACTTCTCTTTTCTGTATTGGTGTAATTTTTTATCCGTACCGATTGCACCTATTCATTGCGACCAATTTTGATTGCACCGATCGATGCATGAATAATTTTAAAAAATAGATAAAATTATCATTATTTTACTAGCTTTAAGATTTTTTAATTAATCGAATTTAAACGTTAAACTTTATTCAAGGGAAAAGAACAACTTTAAATTTTAAAGTAGAAAATTAAATAATAATAATAATAATAATAATAATAATAATAATAATAAATAAAGAATTTATATAATAGACACGCTAAAGAGAAAAAAAAAAGACAATATTTCTAAACTCATCATGAAAACAACTTTATGTATATGTTTTTATTAAACTTTCATTTTATATATCTAGTATGGGATGATCTTATTGTAGATTTTTTAAAATAATGTTGTGGATAATTTTGTTATTTAATGTGTGAGATGTTTATTTTCCTTATTTACTTTAGATTTCTTGAATGATGAAATTTTATTTGTGAAGTTTATTTATGAGTATTTAATATAACCAAATAATATTTTTATATTTGAAATTATTTAATCTAATTCATTTGATATATTTAAATATTTTATATATTAAATATTTTGCAAAAACATAGATAAATCCAAAATAGTATACTGAAACATATAGGTACTGGTACGTACCAATTCCAATAGAAAAATGATGCGGCCACTGGTTTGGTACTGACTAACTTGATATAAATCCCCTTATGGTTGGTGGGCAATTTTATACCCTAACTTCTAGGACCAAGTAGTTAGCTCACTGAACCCTTCGACTTAGTATGAGGATCCCACTTATTAACTGTCACATTTGATTCCAACTATCACGTCTCATCTAAAATGATTCAAAAAATGTTCAATCATCACCCTATCTAAACCTATAATGATGAGCCACTTGGTCGCTTGCCTCCAACCCACTTGTAATATAAAACTCAAAACTCCAACAAGGCAAAGGGTCTCTCTCTCTTTCCTTATCTTCTACTCTAACCATCTTTATTAGCGGTCATTCACCTTTTATCACTTAATTCGACCCTCGCATCAACAATGATAATAATTATTATTTTTAAAAAAGAAACAATAATAATTCATATAGTTTTATTGTATTTAGATTTATTTTATACAAATTTTAAATATAAAAATGGTTTTTAAGTTTTTAATATAATATTGTAAAAGAAGATGGGGTTATAACCCAATGGTTACTACAAAGTGGGGAAACAGGTGAAGATGGAAGTGGAAAAGGGACAAACAGCAACGCCACCTTTACGGCTAATATTTGTTCATAAATCAACAAGTTACTATAATTGCTCCTTTTCTTTTTCCATTTTCGTATTATATATATTTGCATGTCTGAAAGCTGCAATTCACAAAGAAGAAATAGACAAGACAGTGGTGGGGATAAACTGTTGTGTGTTGGGGCATGTGCTTAGGCATGTGGGTTGTTGGATTTTTTTAAATAAATAAATAAATAACAACCAGGGAAACCGGTGCTCCATTCTTCCGGAGGGACCATTCATTTTATCAAAGATTTTTGTTCCTCGTCAAATCTTCCTTTTTTTCTGTGTTTACTGTTGTTGTTGCCTCTTTGTTTCATACCATTTGCCACCCACAGACGCCGTAATGGTTCAAGTAATCATATATATATATATTAAACTCAATCTTCTTCTATTGTTATTTTCTCTTCTTCTTTCCTCCAAAATCATGAGGGCACAATGTATGAAAATATCTCTCATTATTAAGGAAATTCAGTCCAAAAATAAAATTATATTCACTCCATCGCAATAAAAAAGTCACAAATTATATTTTTGGGTCAAACTTTTGGACTTTTAACTTCAATTGTTTTAAATAATTTAATTAATTAATTTTTTAAAAAAAAATTAAAGATTACTTCATTGAAAGATTTTATAATATAAATTTCTAATCCATAATAATTTTTTTAAAAAATTAAAAAGTAAAAAACAAAAAAGTAAATACTAAAAATTGAAATTTTTATATTATTGCTTTAATATTTTAATATATTGTTATGAAATATGATTGGCGGTCGGACAGCATTTGATTTTTTACTAAAATACCTCCAAAAAGCGAACAAATTTAACATGTGATAAACATGAA
The DNA here is from genome assembly GCA_025698515.1 of Gossypium sturtianum. Taxonomy (NCBI): domain Eukaryota; kingdom Viridiplantae; phylum Streptophyta; class Magnoliopsida; order Malvales; family Malvaceae; genus Gossypium; species Gossypium sturtianum. Next base: position 59,079,150 of record CM046952.1, read on the forward strand.
TACATAAATGTACTAAACCTTTTTTTTTAAATTTATATATTCTTTTTAGAAAAATAGAAAAAAATCATATCCTATAAAAATTTTCATTTTGATCACTTAACTAAAAAAAAAAGTTACAGTTTGATCATTAAACTATTTAAAAAATTTTATTTAAGTTATTAGACTAAAATCAATGATATATTACTCTATTAGCATTGTCTGTACCAATCTAAAACTCTTTTTTCCCTTCTCTTTTATAATTTAATTTTTTTTTCATAAAACAGCTTTGGACATCACAAGCCTATGAACTAAAATTCAAATTTATTTTATCCGATCTCTGACATTGACCGTCAGATCGACTTGGACCTAATGTATATTTTTCTACTCCTTGATACGTACCAATCCACCGTATCAATAGTCAAATCATCACTTAGAACTCACTAGTGTGACTTTTCAAATTTAAAAAAAAAAATCTTAAAAACCAAATGAATTGAATAAAAACTTTTGAATAGTTCAATGACTTAAATGAAAACTTTCAAATAATTAAGTGACCAAATTAGAACTTTGTTTAGTTAAATATGTTGGAAAATAATTATTGAGTGATGAATGATAATTGTATCTCTTGGTTTAATATTGCATTTTTCCATATAGTTGTATCTTTTGAAAAAATGTATCTCTTGGTTTAATATTAATTTTTTTTTCATTCATTGTTTCTATTCACTCATGTCTATTAATTTTTCAACAAATCTCTTCATTCATTTCCTCTCATCTATATAAAGTCAAGTTAGGAGATTTCGAAAACATATCATCATCAAAACTATCAATATCAAAAATTCCTGCTAAATTCATTTCTCATGGTAATAGAGAAAGACAAGATTGTGTTCGATTGATCACTATTGTTGTGCTACTACTGTGATCGTTTGTTGTTGTATCCTGAGAGACAGACGTCCAACGTTACTCAAAGCACCGAAGAGATGACGAATTTGTCTTAAGGAAACTGTTTATACAGCCTTCAACAAAATTCTTCTTCTAATTTTTAACTTTGTCCGATTATAGGTATTCTATTGTGTTACTGCTACTGCATTGTATTGCATTATCATTGTTATTGACATATTAATACTACATATGATATCAATTTTTTTTACATTCTTAAGACAGATTAATTGTTGTAGTTTTAATCTAAGGCGTACAGATTATCATCATAACTTATTTAAGATTGGTTTATACTTTTGTTTAGGATTTTAATTTATTTAAAGATTCTGGTTCTTTATTCCGATTACAAAAATGTCTCATACGTCAAACAACTCATCCAATTCAAAGGCTGAGGCGATTGTTGCTACTCGGGCTCAGGCTGCAAACCAAACGTTACCTGTGACTATGAGTCACAATGAAAAGCCTGCGAAATTCGCTGGAGAGAATTTTAAAACATGGCAACAAAAAACGTTGTTCTATTTGACCATGTTGAATATGGCAAATTTTTTTAAGGATGATCCTCCTATTTTTAGAGAGGATGAGGGAGATGCTACTACCACCTTCAACATTGCCGAAGCATAGAACAACTCTGGTTTCCTATGTCGTAACTACATTTTGAACAGTTTATCTGATGAACTTTATGAAGTATACAGTATCAAGAAAACGGCTAAGGAATTATGGGAATCGTTGGACCATAAATACAAAACTGAAGATGTTGGTGCTAAGAAATTCTTAGTTGCCAAGTTCTTAAACTTTGTAATGGTTGATTCTAAAGCTGTTGTAAATCAAGTGCATGAATTCCAACTGATCATTCATGGTATTCTTGCAGAAGGGATGGAGATAAATGAATCCTTTCAGGTGGCAGCCATTATTAAAAATCTTCCCCCTGCTTGGAATGACTTTAAGAACTATCTTAAGCATGAGAGAATGGAAATGACGGTGGAAGATCTGATTGTCAGACTTAGAATTGAAGAAGACAATTGAGGTGAAGCTAAAAGGCTAAACAAAGCAACCAATCCTAACTTTGCAAACGCAAACATAGTGGAAGTCAAGAAGGACTCTAAGAAAAGAAAACATTCTCAAACTAGGTCTAAACTAGGACCAAAAGGTGGTGTTTTCAAGAAGTCAAAATTCCAAGAAAAATGCTTTAATTGCAATAAGATGGGACACAAGTCATCCGATTGTAGGCTTCTAAAGAGGGTCAAAATAAACGAGGCCAACGTTGTGGAAATTATTTCTAAGGAAGTATCTGATCTTGACTTCTGCTATGATTTTTGAAGTCAACTTGGTTGATTCAAATCTAAGAGAATGGTGGTTTGATACTGGTGTCACACGTCATATTTGTTGTAACAATGACTCTTTTGTTGAGTTGGTTCCTTGTGAGAAAGGGGAGAAACTCTATATGAGCAACGCTGCAACTTCCAAGATTAAGGGGAAAGGCACTGTGATTTTGAAGTTGACTTTTGGTAAAGAGTTGAAACTTCAAAATGTGTTGTATGTGCCTGACATACGCAAGAATCTTGTCTCTGGGACCCTCCTAAGTATGCATGGCTTTAAGATGATATTTGAATCCCAGAAGTTAGTTTTGTCAAAAGGGGGAACATTTGTGGGAAGGGGATATGTATTAAATGATATGTGGAAACTTAATGTTATCTCTGTAAAAGTTAATACTATGAATAAGAATAATGCTTCTTCTTCTGTTTATATGCTTGAGTCATTTGATTTATGGCATGGTCGACTCGGACATGTTAGTTATAATACTTTACGTAGATTAATTAACTTAGAGCACATTCCTTCGTTTCACATTAATTATAATCATAAATGTGAAACGTGTGTTGAGGCAAAACTAACAATGTCTTCATTTCAATCTGTTGAAAGACATACTGAATCACTTGATCTAATACATAGTGATATTTGTGACTTAAAGTTTATTCAAACTAGAGGAGGGAATAAATATTTTATTACCTTCATTGATGATAGCACAAAATATTGCTATTTATATTTGCTTAAAAGCAAAGGTGAAGCTATAGAGAAATTTGTTCTCTATAAGTAGGAAGTTGAAACTTAACTTAATAAAAGAATTAAGAGGGTGAGAAGTGACCGTGGTGGTGAATATGTTGAACTATTTGGTAAATTTTGTGCACAACATGGTATTATTCATGAAGTGACACCACCATACTCTCTTCAATCCAATAGAGTAGCAGAGCATAAAAATCAAACCCTAAAGGAAATGATGAACGCAATGCTAAAAAGTTCTGAGTTGTCACAAAACATGTGGAGGGAAGCTATTTTATCAGAGAATTACCTTTTAAATAAGGTGCCCCGTAAGAAAAAGAACAAAACACCATATAAGTTATGGAAGGGCAGGCAACGTTCCTACAACTACTTGAAAGTATGGAGGTGTCTTGCAAAGGTAATGGTTCCTTTGCCAAAACAAATGAAAATAGGTCCTAAAACGGTAGATTTTATTTTCATTGGTTATGCACACCACAGCAATGTATATCGATTTCTTGTACATGAATTAAAGAATCCTGAAATTCATAAGAATACGATATTGGAATCTAAAAATGCCTCATTCTTTGAAAATATATTCCCTTGTAAGACTATGGAAGATGGGTCAAGTTCAACAAAACGAACTCCAGAAACTATTGATAGTCAAGACTTTCAACAAGAAGTTGAAGTCAAGGCAGAACCAAGAAGAAGTAAAAGGGAAAAGGGTGGAAAAGTTCTTTGGATCAGATTTTCTAACCTATACGCTAGAAACTGAACCTCAAACTTATAGTGAAGTTATATGCTCATCTGAAAGCATTTTTTTGAAAGATGCTATCAAGAGTGAAATTGATTCCATCATGAAAAATCATAGAATTAGTGGATCTACCTCAAGGAATTAAACCACTAAATTCTAAATGGATTTTCAAACGAAAAATGAAAGCAGATGGAACAATTGATAAGTACAAGGCCAGATTGGTTATAAAAGGTTATAGACAAAAGGAAGGCATTGATTACTTTGATACATTTTCTCCTGTATCAATAATAACTTCTATAAGGATGATACTTGCTATTGCCGCTTTGTGGAATCTAGAAGTTCATCAAATAGATGTTAAGACATCTTTTCTAAATGGAGATCTTGATGAGGATATTTACATGGAACAACCTGAGGGTCATGTAGCTCTAGGGCAAGAAAGAAAAGTCTATAAATTGGTAAAATCTTTGTATAGACTTAAGCAAGCACCAAAGCAGTGGCATGAAAAGTTTGACAGTGTCATGATATCAAATGGATTTAAAATTAATAAGTGTAACAAATGTATGTATGTCAAAACCACTGTTGATGGATATGTAATTCTATGTTTATATGTTGATGACATACTCATTGTTGGAAGTAACAATGAAATGGTAAAACGTACCAAAAACTTGTTAAATTGAAGATTTAATATGAATGATATGGGACTTATTGACTTGATATTGGGCATCCAAATCAAAAGGTCATCTAAAGGTCTTGTATTGACTCAATCACACTACATAGACAAGATTCTTGAGAAATTTGGCAAGGATGATTTTGGTGTAGCCAGAACTCCGATAGATATAAATCAACATCTGTCTAAAAACAAAGGTGAAAGTATTGACCAAGTGGAATATGCAAGTCATAGGCAGTCTAATGTACCTTATGAGTTGTACTAGACCTGATATTGCTTTCACTGTAAGCAGTTTAAGCAGATTCACAAGCAATTCAGGGGAGAACCACTGGAAAGCGATTGTGAGGGTACTGAGATATCTCAGGTATACTCGGAACTACGGATTACATTATTCCAGAGATACTGCTATTTTAGAAGGATTCTTTGATGCCAATTGGATATCTGATATTAAAGATACCAAAGGCACAAGTGGTTATATTTTCACATTGGGAGGAGGAGTTGTGTCATGGAAATCCTCAAGGCAAACGATTATAACCAGATCCACAATGGAATCTGAGTTTGTAGCTCTAGACAAATCTGAAGAAAAGGCAGAATGGCTACGAAACTTTTTAGAGGATATTCCTGAATGGCCAAAACATATGCCCACAATATGCATATATTGTGATAACCAAGCAACAATTGGTACAGCACAGAACGTAATATATAATGGTAAGTCGAGACACATGCGTCGTCGACACAATACCATTAGACAATTGATCTCAACTAGAGTTATCTCTATTGATTTTGTAAGATCAAAAGATAACACTGTGGATCCGCTAACCAAAGGGTTAAACCGAGATCAAGTTGATAAAACATCGAAAGGAATGAGACTAAAGCCTATGAATATTTAAGGCGCTATGTGAAGGAAAACCAAACCTAGTTGATTGGAGATCACAAGATCTAGGTTCAATGGGACAACCTACTTTCATAGACCTTGTGAGGTCACTGTGGGGGTTCTTATCCCGAGTCCATTCATATGATGAAAACAGTGATTAAAATGTGGAAAAAGGTTAAGCAATGCTTTTAATGACCATTTTTTGTACCGAAACAGACAACATAAGTCACCTATATGAGAGTGAAGTGGGGCCGCTTCAAGGAGACTATTGAGGCATAATTCTCTAAGCTCTTGTAGAACCAGGAGGATGTTCACGGCCATATGAACATACCCATGAGAACCAAAAATCTTGCCAAGGAGGTATTTGCGTGAGGAATATCATCGTTGACACAAACGGCAAAACAGTTTAAGGACATCGCGTCTACTGGTCAGCTAGTAAAGTAAATATACTTTCACAAGGGAAGGTTCAAAGGTTGATGCCTACCTATCCTATGCAAATATCGAACGAGATCCATCAATTTCATTCATGTGGGGGATTGTTGGAAATTAATTATTGAGTGATGAATAATAATTGTATCTCTTGGTTTAATATTGCATTTTTTCATTCATTGTCTCTATTCACTCATGTCTATTAATTTTTCAACAAATCTCTTCATTCATTTCCTCTCCTCTATATAAAGCCAAGTTAGGAGATTTCAAAAACATATCATCATCAAAACTATCAATATCAAAAATTCCTTCTAAATTCATTTCTCCTAGTAACAGAGAAAGGCAAGATTGCGTTCGATTGATCATTGTTGTTGTGCTACTACTGTGACCGTTTGTTGTTGTATCCTGGGAGACAGACGTCCAACGTTACTCAAAGCACCGAGGAGAGGACGACTCTGTCTTAAGAAAACTGTTTATACAGACCTCGACAAAATTCCTCTTTTAAGTTTTAACTTTGTCCGATTACAAGTATTATGTTGTGTTACTGCTACTGCATTGTATTGCATTATCATTGTTATTGACATATTAATACTACATATGATATCAAATTTTCTTACAAAACAACCAAAACGAAAAACTTACACATAATTTAATGACTAATGGTATAATTTACCCAAAAAAACAAACTAAACTCTAATGCTCAATAAACTTGATCATGTACGAATTGAGTTTTTTCTAATACTAATTAAATGAAAAATATATATTTAAATAATCAATTAAACACATGAGCTACGTTAAGATATTCTAAATCGATTTGTAATAAAGTTTGAAGTCGCATGACAAGTACAAATTAGATGATGTTGAATTAACAAAATACAATATTTGTTCATAAATAGAGATGCAGATCATCTTTGCTGCAACATTAAATCATATACAACAATTGCATCTAAACAAGGAATTCGAAAGTGGCCAAAAACAAACACATGCAATTCCCAACTAGGTAAAATACTTTACCTCTTTGTTTCTTGGCCTAAACAAACTGCCTTGACTTAAAACCGACTAACGGCAAGCACGATATCAAACTTACTATGAAAATCATTGAGATGAAATGGTTTCACTTCGTTTATCTGCCGGATCCTTCACTGCATCAGGGAGGCTCTTTAAGACCTGCATTTGCAATGCAATATCAAAATACTTATTAGGAAAAAAATAGTGCTATAAGTCTACATTGCTCCAACTTCAGTTTTCTTGAAGTACTCATGTCCAACACCCATAGTTCATTGTATATCCAGACATGAGTATGGATAAATGACCCTCCAATGACTTTTTAAATACATAAAATCTTGAAAATATTTGAACATATGAGTCCAACAAAAACTCAAGGCCAACATAAATAGTAGCAATTGTAACAATGGTAACGTAAACTTACAATGAAGGCTGAAAATCCAAGCCTATCTACATTTATGATGGGAGAATAGAGTATTATATTGAAATTGTAATATTACCTGGTATATTTGCCATGAAGCGAAAGCATCAGTTGCTGCATACTGTAGTTGCGCATTGGATAAAGGATATAACTCCCAGTTTCCCAGCCTAATTTTCTTGGGCTTCGGAAGCTGCAATATTCAAATTTCAATAAAATTTCCCAATGAAAGCATTCTGCCTCTATGCTCAAAGTGAAACCAAAACAAAATATCATGGTGAAATCTGAAAAGCTAGTACTATTTACTGAATGAGAACTAATATCATATTACGAGTACATAAGATGAAAGACTGCTTCAGTCTTCTCCAGGCTTTCAAATAGAAGAATTATATGGATACCTCTTTGCAAATAAACTCCTCTGTCAGAGCAGCAAGACTCCAGTGCCGGCAATCACTATCAAACTTTTGATTCGCCAGATCTGAAAGATCTTCCAAAGCATTAACAGATACTTTATAGTCACTGAACACCTTGACAGCATCGCCATCAATTGCAACTCCAACCTGTTCATTCACAAGTATTATTTCGAAATAGTATATAAACCTGATACAGAAATTCAGGAGTTTAGGTTGCCAATTAACAGATTAACTGTAAAGATATTACTTTTATAATTTCGGAGTCCTCAAGAAGAACCTGCAGACTTTGAGGTATTCCAGAATGAAAAATATGCATCACATAACAATACTGACTGTCACAACATATCTGCATCACCGCTGCCTTCCCAGGCAAAATTCCTGCAGTGCCAAAATTCCAAAGATAAACATTTATCCATGCAGTATTGTATAATGCAATTATAAACAAACTCCTTGTCCCCTTTGCAAAAGCATAAAAATGAGTATAAAGTTCCGTTCTTATACATATAATTGAATGGGATGCAAGGATGCAACCGTAGTTTTTATTCCCAAACTAGGCAGCATTTTAACCAAATCCATCCACCCAACACGATGCAGGAAGAGGTTCTAAAGGTGTGTTTGTAACACTTAGATTGAAATGTTAGCGAGTAATTAGTCCCCTGTTATCGAGTTCTAATCTGCAAAGTCCCAGAAAGTCATCCCCATTTCCCTTAAGTACATTACATGGACTTTTCAATAAAGATTGCCACTTCATCAATATGATACGGCACATATGTTTTACACTTCATCACAAATGTGGATACAACTTATTGTTTTAGTTGGATGATGAAGGGTGGTGGTCCATCCTTTCTATGGTTCACCAATAAAATGTATGTTAATTATTAATATAAAAGTAAAATACAAATACTCATTATATTTGGTATTGCATTATTTTCATTTATGTATCTTTATTTAAGACATTGTTAAAATATGCATCCACATACTTTTATCTAACTTTTAGATCCTTTTTAGCCAATTCCAAGACTTAAAAAGAAAAACCAAGCATGCAGACACATACAAGTGTTGGATATCAATACCAGAGTCCACACAAGCCAATGTCTATAGTACCAAACAGATACTACTTTTCATGAAAGTTCAAGAGGGCAAGACAGAAACCAGATAGACAAGTGATATGTTAGTAGAGGTGGTCAACCAAATCAGTATATTTAGCCATGAATTCTGTGTACTAGTACAAATTCAATATGTGCATGTTTCAATGCTATACTAAATGCAATCTGAGAATGATCTAAATAGACCACTTCTACCAGAAAGTAGACAAGGGAAAAACATGAATATATATAACGGTTTGCAAGCATACAACTTTTTAGGTTATCACAGTTAAGAGTATTTCAATTAAAAGGAAATGATTGGTAATGGCCACAGCAACTCAAGAAACATGGATTAAAGAGCTATATTGCTTTGACTCTTCATTTTACTAAAGTACCTGTATCCAACGCATATTTGGACAGGAGTATAGGGATATGACCATTCGAGGATCTCCAAATACATTAAAAACATAGGAAAAAATTGAATATATCTGTGTTAGGAACTTCCCCATATCCGGCACTCACACCTAAGGCCGAGTAATATAGGTAAAGAGTGCTTAGTTTCTGCTTTAAAAGAAATTATAGCAATGCTGCTTTATGGAAGAAAGGAAGAGGACAACAACAAACACAAGAGATATATATTTTGTTTTAAAATGTGGCATATCAGAACCACTAAACATCAAAAAAAAATAAAAATTAAAAACTACAAAAAGACACAATGCCAATTCTAGCATAAGTATTCTATCTAGAAATCATGCAATTTGAAAAAAAATTCCAACTTTAAGTCTCAATTCTTTAAAATAATGATCAAAGATACCTTAGAGAGGTTTCATATTAACTTAAGAAATTTTCACATTTATTTGTTTTCACACTTTTTTTTTTCTTAGGAAACAAACAGAAAGGATTATATGAAATGAATGTAACAAGACAAGGAGGGTATAGGAAGCAAACCTTTTTGGAAAGAGGGCTTCCACTCAATATCAAACCCTAAAGCAACTTGACCCATTTCTTTCTTCTTAATTTCAACAATTTTTAATAGCTCCATTGCAGCATTTTCTACCTCATCTTCCGTAAAGCTATACAAAATATGACCTCCAAATCTCAACGGCGTATATCTAAGCCTTGTATTAGCTGCCAATCAGAAAAATCAAAGGGTTTACTATTAGTTCATTTATTTAAATTAAAAAATGGGTAAAGTAAGGGATAGCAAATACATTGACAACGAGCGAAGGAAGACGGAAAAGAAGGCGGGGGTGAGAGAATAGAATGAGGCAATTGGCGGCCGGTTTTGAGGTTATCTTGATGATGGACGGCGGACTTGCGTTTCTTGCGAGAAGATGAAGGAGGAGGAGGAGGAGTGGCTTCAATGGCATCCATTAATCGGATCACGTCTTCAGTGAAATGGTCGTCCCAATCCAAACTGAAACTATTGTTGTCTTTGAATTCCATTTCTATATCTGAAATGGAAGTGAGGGGCGGAATTGGAGGGAAAGAGAGCTTAGAATTCTGGATTTGGTTGAACCAGTTTGGGCTTTTAATGGCTAATAACGTTCAAATTTTGTTCATGGCGTCTGGTTGAGTAGTCGATGGGCCGATTTTCAAAAAGTTTTTGCAAGGATTTGAGCCCATCCCAGTCCAATTCGCACAAAACACTTTCTATATAAATAAAAATATTTTAATTTAATTCAGGCCTGCCCGACCCCTGACACACTTTTTGTCAATCCCCATGAACATCTTTAGCATCGGGTCAACCTTGAATTTTGACTAGTTTTTGAAAACTTTCTCCAAAATTTGGGTTTTTTATCGGAATAATATAAAAAAAATACGAAAATAAGTTGTTTCTAAAATTAAGTATTAAAATGGTATATTTATTTGGGTGGAAGGTGGTACATAGGCGGCACCACCTTTATTTTTTGACACTATACAGTAAAAATATATATATATTATTTTAATAGTAGAGGGTGTCGAGATAAGCGAAAGACCAAAGGAGGATATCGGATAGGCGGCACCAGCCAGCCTATCTCGATAAAGCAAGACACTCCAAGATATTTTTTCTTCCCCTACTCCCCCATCCGGCTCGTATTAGTTTGGAAAAAAATTTAGCAGAACAAGAGAGGGAGAAGAGAAGAAAGAAAGAAAAGAGAAGAAAGGAAAGGAAAGAAAATGTATTTTTTTTATTGTTATTTTCAAATATAATAGATTATGATAAGAAAAAAATATTTTGTTAGTATTATATAGTTTGTTTAGTGTTATTTTTATGTTTTGTTTATTGTGATTTGTTAGTAAATTTTGTGTTTAGATTATTGAGAATGTTATCTTGTAAAAAATTGTAATATATTTGATATTGTTAGAAATGGCAATAAATTTGATATTGTTAGAAATGGACTATTATCATTCATTAAATTTTTTATGTAAGTATTTTTATGTTGTTCGAAATTGTTTTGAGATTTTTTTATTAATTTTTTAACAGATTAAGTATTGAAGATGGATTATCAGTTTTTCGTATGCGTTTATTTCGATGGAATCATCTTGACAACAACCGTTGGATGTATATTTGAATGTCGGCAACAAATAGCAATGAGATTTAATAGAAATGTCTCGTTGGATGATATGAAGGGAAATATTAACGCAAAAATTGTTAGACATTATGGGAGAAGGATCTCGAAACTTTTCTACAAGTTTCCAGTTTCGACAGATCCCATCAAATTCACCGAAATGGAACTTGTAGACGACGAAGAAGTGGAGACAATGATCGCTCTTTACTATGGGAATCGGAGTGACAAAAATGCAACGATCCACTTATTTGCTGAGTTAGCCGGTATAGAGCAAAATGAAGATCTCACTGCATATGGTGAAGAACATGGAGCTCAAGAATCATGCATGGTGGCTCCAATATCGTACGTTGATAGTGAACCGACTATACGAGGGATCGATATTGATCTTAATGTTACACCCGATATTGATGTGGTTGGTGATGATGGATACGATAGTAGTGATCCTTGTGATCAAGAGATCAATAGTGATAGTGATCCTGATGTGGACGAGGTCCCCGATGATATTGACGATGAAGACGTGAATAATGATGGAAACATTAACGCGTCTTCAGTCGAGAACCAGATTCGAGGTATTATGATACACAATAATCCTGGGCCACACATGTCGCTCATAGACCCCGACACAGCGCACATAGCCAAGTTCCCGGAGTACCCTGAAATACTTCCTACTCACCGGTTGGCCATAAATTTCGATCCTGATGAGTTGTTCGTAGGCCAGAGATTCGAAAGTAAGGAAGAGTGCGTATTTGCTATTAAGCGGTATAGCATGAATATATCAGTGGACTACAAATTCATAGTGTCTAAACGGACATTATATATTGGGGAGTGTTGGAAGTCGACGAAAGGCTGTAATTGGCGGGTACGAGCTGCATTTATTCAAAATTCGTAGATGTAGAGATACGAAAATTTGTTGGGCCTCATACATGCACATCAACACGTATGACAGAAGATGATCAAAAATTTGATTCCAAAACTATCTGTAAGTGTATCATGCCAATGGTGAAGGACATGCCGACCATTAAAGTTTCGGTACTGATTGCCGAAATGCAGGCATGATTCTAGTATCGAGTATCATACAGAAAGACGTGGATAACTAAACAGATGACAATGGAGCAATTGTACGGGGATTTCGATGCATCGTATAACAAGCTACAGTGATGGATAGCTGCTATGCAGGAGTACGTATCGGAGACTGCCATTGAGTTACAGACATGACCTTATTACGGCCCGGATGACCAACTACAATCGGGAAAAAGAATTTTCCATCGGATGTTCTGGACGTTTGATCCATGTGTGCGCGCATTTCCCCACTGCAAGCCGTTTGTACAAGTGGATGGGACCTGGCTATATGGAAAATATACACATATCCTACTTCTTGCGGTTGCTCAAGATGGCAACAAGAACGTGCTCTCGATAGCATTCGCCATCGTAGATAAGGAGAACATGGAATCGTGGGAATTCTTCCTTACCAACCTGCGGAGGTATGTTATTAGCAACGATAATATTTGCATCATCTCTAATAGAGGGAAAGGATTAATTGCCGCCATTAGGCATTTCGGTGTGCCATGGAGATCCGTTTATTGCATCTGGCACATCACGGATAACTTCCATCGAGATTATAAGAATGCAGACTGGCGGAGACAAGTTGTGAGAATGGGTCAAGGATAACATTATATTTTCAATATAAGTTTTAATGTTTTAGTGCAATACTGTAACTTATCTTTTCTTAATACATATACAGCGCACGAGCCAGAGCCACATATTTTCCGCCAAAGAATGACTCGACTTGAGAGTGACATGGAGGGTCAAACGAACACATCTTTCCGACAATGGTTGGGTATCATGGAGCCGTGGCAATGGGCTCAAAGTTTTGATTAGGGCTTTCGTTATGGTCAAATGGCCACAAACTTGGTGGAGGGGATCAACGTTGTATTGTTGAAAACACGAACATCTTCTGATTTCATCTGTCTTCTCAGCTACATTCTACATGTTGGCTACCTTGATGCCAAGAATGAGTCAGCAACAAGTCAACCAGATGGAGGCGAGACATGTGTTTGTCGAAGATATCAATGATGCAATGGTTGCAAACCGTCGGATGGTGAGGTCGATGAATGTAGAAGTATATTCATGACGTCTTGAAACGTTTTGAGTTAGGAGACCATCAGTCGTCGACCAGGTATACCACCTAGGTCCATGTGCGCATGTCGTGGCATCATGTGCTAAAGTCTCACTCAATGTTGAAAATTTTGTCAATAATGTGTATACACTCGAGCGCAAGTTGTGTGTCTGGGAGAATGAGTTCCCCGTCCTGCCTGACCTGTCTACGTGAGAGGTGCCTCCGACGAATTTCAAGCTTGTCCTAGACAGAGGGTTGCGTAGGAATCCGAGAGGTCATCCGCAATCATCCAGAATCCGTAGTGAAATGGACATTAGGGAGAAATCCAACGGTAAGCGTTGTGGATTATGCAGATTAGCTGGTCATAATCGGAGCAAATGCCCGCAGCGAAACTATCATGTTGGACAATCGTCACGATCGGGTAGGAATTGAGCTTAAGTAATTTATATAAAAAAAATTATATTACAAAGTTTGTTCCAATTAGATTAATGTTGTAATGTATTTAATTTATATAAAAAAAATTATATTACAAAGTTTTTTCCAATTAGATTATGGTTGTAATGTATTTAATTTATAAACATAATTTATATTACAAAACTAAGTTTGTTACAAGTTTTAGTGTTTTAATGTTGTAATGTTACAATTAATCTAATTTATGACCAAAAATTTTGTTCCAATTTTTAAAGTTCCAATTAATCTAATTAAATATATACAAAGATTGTCTTTTTCTTAATTTATATTTTTTTAGAATAAAAAAGTACAAACTTTGTAATATCAAAACCGCAAGAAACCCCTAAAATTGATGGTTTGATGGTGTGGTCCTAGGGGTATATTTCTGCGGGAGTCGACGTTCACGTTGTTGGTGATTGCGGCGATCAACATCCTCTTCAGTCGCAGGTGGGGGTGTGCGAAACATGGAAGAAAAATCATATGCCCCGCACGCCATCGATGAACTTGAGCCTGGAGGAGTGTCATACTGCGGTGGATACGACCCAGGAGGAGTGGAGTACCGGTGGATAGGGCCTGGGAGAGTGCTGTACTACGGTGGATACGGGCCGGGAGGAGTGCTATACTACGGTGGATAAGACCCAAAGATATCAAACCAGGAATGGTATCCGTGTCCTGACGAGCTCGGGAAATAGTCATTGACAGGCAAATCCAGATGATAAGAACTATCAGCCGAATATGTATGCGATCGCTCAGACTCGGCCTCCGACTGTGGCTTGGGCTCGAGCTCGAGCTCAGGATCTTGTTCTAGCTCTGGCTCGGCCTCTATATCGGCCACTGGCTCGTATGCCCCAAGTCGCTGCACGTGCGGTGGGACTACAGTCGACTGCCCACCAAGTAAATATGGCTTTCCCGTACTAGGATACCATTGTATATACTCTAACGATGGTTGCAAATCGGAAGAAAGATCCATCTGAGGTCTCCGTGCCATCCGATTACCCCACACTGCAATATATTTCTGATGTACAACCCCCCAATTATTTCCATGTTTTCCTCTCTTGTTGATCAAGTGAATCTTCCGCACCTGCATTGGCAGATCTGGGATATACTGGATGCAACCAAACTGTCGGAGTACTCGATTTTCGTTATACCACTCGACTGTCTGGAAATTGATAATTGGTGCGTTAATGCACCACAGGTGAGAATGAATGTGGGCAGACGAGGGTATAACAGCAGCAATTTCTGGTCTCCGATACGGCATCCAAGTAAACTGCACGATTAATAATATGGTTAAAATTTAAAACGATTCGAGTAAGATATACAAAGTAATTACATGTCACGAATATTGGAATAGCTTACCCCTTCCCCGGCATGTTTAATTATCAGACGATATATCGGGATAGTGTACGACCTCCCGATACTCGGATAAAAACTCCATCTACGAAAACAAATTTCAAGTAAATATAGTATTGTTAGAATAGTATCATTATAAAGAAAATTTCAATTAATATTAAGTTAAATTTTATCACCTGTTCACTAGTGGAAATACGTATTGTTGGTGCCTAACCGATGCCAAGAATGACATCCGATAAAGAGCCCATGACTGCAGCAATACAAGGCATCCGCCTATGTCTACGGCATCAGGTTTTGTCACCCGAGAAAGCTCACGATACAACATAACCAGAACTGCGGAACCCCAACTATACGAGCGAACATTCTGCAAATCAGCTAATAGGGGTAAATACATCAAATGAACCCTGTTGTTGTTCGCATCGGGCATCAGTACACCCCCTATAATATGCATAATGTACGCTAGAGTTGCGCACATCACCTCATGCTCAGTGGCATTAACTGATAAATGCTCAAAATTGGCTTTCAGCCATAAAAATTTCAAACCTGTAAAATTGGACTCATCATCGGCGGGCGAGACTCCTAGTAGGCTATAACAAAAGGCAGCCTGCTCAACTATCGCACTTACGCCCGTTACGGCACTCCCGTCGATTGGGAGCCCAAGTTGCAATGCAACATCCTCCAGAGTGACAGTGCACTCCTTACACGGCAAATGAAAAGTGTGGGTCTCCAGGCACCAACGCTCGACCAATGCGGATATTAAATCGTACGGCAAATCAAACGTTCGGATCAATGCTGCTGACCCGAATCTAGCTAACTCCAAGTATGGCATCAGTCGTTCATCCGGGGAATATCCTAAACCATTCACCCGACCCCTTAATGCGCGGTACGGGCCCTGACAGTGATAAATTGCAGAAAATAGTTATAATAACATACTTTATTTCCGTAAATTACGTAGATCTTTTTTTAAGGGAACCCGTGATTAACAAATAACAATATATTACCATATTATTAACTGTGTTTGATATGTGACCATCGTTTTTAATCAATGGAGCCATTGCGATACCTGCAATTTCAAAACAAATTTCGGTTATTAATTTCAAAGTTTGATGGATTTTAAATATTTTTCAAAATACCTAAATTTTATATTTTGCTTTTAATTACAAAAAAAAAAATACCAAACAGATTTTTCCACATCATATTTTTTGCTATACTACATTAACAAAATAAATATATCTTATAAATTCCAACTCAAACTCCAACTCAATGGTCCCATTCAGAAATTTCATCCCAAAGGTTTAATCTTTTACCTACATAAAAAACAAAAAAATATATTAAAATACTAAAAATAATATGCTAATAAAAAAAACATAAACGATACATAATAAATGTGAATATTTTTATTATTATTTTAAAATGATAATAAGGAAATTTTTATATTAAAATACTAAAAATAACATGCCAATAACAAAAACATAACATAAACGATACATAATAAATACGAATATTTTTATTATTACTTTAAAATGATAATAAGTAAGCATTTTTAGTTTAAAATATAATATATATAATAACACGCCAACTTAATTATTGTCAAAAAATATACTTTTTTTCATAGAAGTTCAAAATAAATTCCATTTTTATTATTTATAAAAAACATAAAATAAAATCTTAAAAAATTAAAACATATAAACTAATTCCCAATTTATCTCATAAATTTCAAATTCCATATCAATGGTTTCATCTTTTACCTACATAAAAAATAAAAAATAAAAAATATTAAAATAATCAAAAAAAATAACATGTCAAATAAATTTCATAAAAAATATATATAATCAACCTAAAACACACATAACAAATAAATTACATAAAATAATAAAACATTCTTTGTACATAACATAAATAGGCTTTTTTACTTCAATAAACATTAAAAATAAACTATGAATGAATAAAATTATAAAATAAATACAAACATACCTTAATAGCTCTTTTTAACCAAATAATACCTCACAAAATTACATTTAAAAATTAAATCTGAATTAAATCAACAATAATAACAAAAAATTAAATTAACATTAACATTAATCCATTAATTTATAACAAAAATAATTTACCTTTTCTTTTCTATTTTTTTTTCCTTCTCTTTCTCATTCCCTCTCTCTATTCTCCTTCTCTTTTTTTCTTTCTTTTTCCCTTCTCTACCCGCCCTCTCCTTCTCCTTCTCCTTCTTCTTCTCTTATTTTCTTCTCCTTCTCTTTCTTCTCCTTCACTCACGGCCGAAAATGAAACTTGGGGACCATTATAAGGTTCCCAAACACACAAAAACACAAAGGAACTCAGCATGCAGCCGTCCCATCCCTGCCAAAGTGGTGCCGCCTCTGCCAGCCCCTCCACCTGTGCCGCCTGCGCCAGACCTTCCACCTGTGTCCTATCCCATCGTTTTTTTTTTACTGTAAAGTGTCAAAAAATGAGGGTGGTGCCGCCTATGCACCACCCTCCACCCATCCAAATGTACCATTTTGGTACTTAATCTTAGCAACAACCCATTTTCATTTTTTATATATTATTCTGGTAAAAAACCCCAAAAATTTCTCTAAAAAATATTTTAATTAATAAGAAACAAAATTTTATATTTTCTCCAAAATTTGTTCTTCTTATATTACATTACAACTAAGGTATTGTTTAATAAATTGAAAAATCAAGTGAAAAGAGTATAATTTTGAAAAGATAAATACTAAATCTAAATTATAAAATTTATTTGATATATTATCTTTTGTTAAATAATATAATATAATAGTTCTATGAAAAATAACAGTGATAATTTTAATTACATAAAATTGAGTTATAACATGAAAAGTAGTTTAAAAGCATAAAATAGATATTAATTTTATCTTCTGAATATAAAAATATTTAATATAATTAAAATTTAATTTAGAAAAACTTTTACACACTCTTAATTCTACTTAACAGAATATCTTATGCCATATGTTGTTCCCAGCATTAAAATTTAAATAAAATATATAAATATTTTAATAAATAAACATTTAGTATTTCTAATTTTATTTATATAAATAGTGTTATAACATGGAAAATAACCTAAGAATTAGAGAATTTTTTTATTTTAATATAAAAAATATTTTTACAAACTCCTAATTCTGCTTAACCGATCTTCTACTAAATTTTAATCCTAATTTACATTAAAATTTAAATATTACTATGAATATCTTATTAAGTGGATGTCCATCATGATTAAGATAAAGTTTTGATGTACTTTAAATAATTAGATCTCTACTTCTTTTATACTTCTTCTGCCTATAAATAGAGACTCTGATGAAACATTATAATCATCCCTTTGATTAATAAAGTAAATTCTCTGTTGCTTTCATATTTTCTTTGTTCTTTATTCTCCCCATCTCTCTTTATTTTATAATATGTTATCAGCACGATGATTCTCTATATTTTTTCAAAATCTTTCGAAGTCGTCCCACAGATCAAATTATTTTTCACCTTAAACTTTCACCCTTACAACTTCATCTTCGGGATGTTGAAAGATTCAATCTCAGAATGAATTATGGTTTTTATTCCCGATCTTTGATTTATTGTACAAGCATGGGTAAAGTATAGATTTGGTAAGAAACTTTTATATTTTGACCATATGTTTTTTTTTTTAATTAAGGTATGACTACTACTAATTTTTATTTGATATAAATTTCACATTCTGATGGTATTTGATTTTTGCCTTTCTAGGTTAATTTTTTATGTAAAAGACATAATTGTTAATTAGATATGTTTGCTATTAATATGGTATGTTTTCTCTATTATTATTTTTTGGTAAATCATTTTTTTTGAAGTTTTTTTTTAATTAAGTTATATTCTGCATAATATTTAGATGTTTTGATTATTAAATTCTTATTATTAAATATTTTTGAAATTTTAATTATGGTGGAAAGTGTTATTAACCTACCATTGTTGATTAAAGGGAAATTTGATAGGATTTATTTAGTCTTATTAACTTGCTAATGTTGAATGATTGTATGATATCTTTTAAATTGAATTTATAAATATTTTATTAGAGCAACATAATATTTTATAATATACATGTGATATTGAAATTTGATACAATGTGTATCGGATAATTTTCAAGCATCATACATGAAAATTTTGATTGTTTATTAAATGATTTTTACAATTAGATTATAAATGTTATCACGAAAACAAAGTTGTTTTACTACTTGTAATAGTGCTCGTGATAATAGTCAATATGATGACGATGATGTTAAAGATCTTAAGGTATATTTTACTATGTTTTATTTATTATATTATGTTTATTATAGTTGGAAAATAATCATGACAACATGAATAGATAGATTTTGATTTGAAATCTCACGCATGTTTGCGATGGTGATTATGAAATAAAGAATCTATTGGGATATTTATAAGTTCGTCCTACAAGATTTGTTACATTCCTCGAAGTGAATGTAAACATAAAAAAAATAAAAGATATAATTATGGACCACTAAAAGTGGGAACATAGTAATAAATAAGAGAACAATGAGAGTTCTTGTAACATCCCAAACCCGGCCCAAACATTACGACCGAATTTGGTTTGCTACAGAGAAAACAATTTGAGAACCATTTTAAAACCGATTTAAGTTTTGTCGAAAATCTTTCAACTTCAAGTCTCTTGTTAAAAACCATACTTAGTGTTGTTTAAAAATATTTATTAAGTCGAGTTGTTTATAGTTTTCAAATGTACCCGACGGTACTTTAAAACATTTTTCGTTTGATTTGGAAAACATGTGAACTCATTATTAACATAATTAAATAGTTTAAACAAATATTCAAAGCATGTAATAATAAAATAATTCTAGGAGGCCTTATTACAACTCAATTAAAACAAAACCAACCATAAAAATAAGATAAAACAAAATCCAAGTTCATCTATTAAAATGTCCACTGCATGGCCACCTCGAGTCCATCCGGCTCCATCTCCGCGATCTACTCATCTGCAAAATGTTAAGGGAAAGGGGTGAGTCACCAAGACTCAGTGTGTAATCCCCCACCCGGTAAGGTAACTCATACACAAGTCATTAATAAACATGCACATGCAACCCAACCTAACCATCCATACTCCTTTTCTACCCCGTGTGGTCAAAACCACTGGTGGTCAAAACCACTGATGACTTAGAGTCACAAATCTGATGATGGGGCCAACCCATCGTGTGGTCAAAACCACTGATGACCATAGGTCACAATATATCAAATGTGGTCAAAACCACTGGTGGTACCAAACCACTGGGACTTAGTCGCAAATAATCAATCGTTGTGGTCAAAACCACTGATGACCATAGGTCACAATAATCTGATGGGGCCAACCCATCTTGTGGTCAAAACCACTGACGACAGTCCATAATTCTTCCCCCTCCTCTCATCAATCCCACCATCACATGCTTTTATAACAATTTTCATAAATCATACCGTGGCATTTAATCATCATGTGATGGCATGCAAATCATATATCAAAAATCACAAATTAGGGGACTTACCCGGAATCCATGTTTAAGCCCACAAACTAACCACAACCAAAAGATCTAAGGCAAATAATAACAGCATGTAAATTAATAAAGTGTGTATAGAGATCTTACACACCTATTTACTAGCAATCCCGAATATACTAGCAAAATCCCGAGACGTTGTTTCTTCCTACAATCGGTCAACATATGAATTCTTAGATCTAATAACCAAATGGCTAAACTAGAGATCCCGAAGAATCACTAGCGCTCAAAAATCAAACTACGGTCCAAGGCCGAATCTTACCATCACTTACCAAAATAATTCGAAATCCCGTAAGCCTTTATTAGCCTTGGCCGAATAATCCTTAAATCCCGAAAGCTCCTACAACTGGTTATGGCCTCCTAAAATTGGTTTAACCAAGTTAATAAGAGCCATAGGCCATTCGGCCAAAACATAAATCCCGTAAAGGGAAAAAGAGTTGCCGCACCCTTACCTTAAAGATGGATTCGACAAGTCACACCAATATTCGGCACCCCTAATTGATGCTAATAGCTTTGGTACCTTCAAGGAACAAGAGCGGGGTTTTAATACTAAGATTTAGAAGAAAGTAAGATTTAATCACTACACAAAAATTGGTCAAGGGAAGAAAAGATTGCCCTTACCAATCTATGCTACTTGAAGAACTCCAAGAGAAAATTTGACAGCCCCTAAGAGAATCGGCTAACACAAGATGGAAGGCTGGAATTTTTGAGTAATTTAGGCAATGCACAAGGGAAAATTCGCGAAGAAAGAAATTGGAGAGGAAAAATTGATGAGTTTGGCACTTTTTTTGTCTTTTTAAAATCGAATGGGGATGGCCTTAATGAGTCCTTCATTCGGCCAACTTCTCCCCCCCCCCTTTTGCTGATAATTCCAGTTTTTAATTATCAAAGATAATGCATGGTTTATCTCCCAAGAATTCAAAAGCAAATAAACCACTAATACTCCCCCACTTCCAGCCGAATATGAGCCAAAAAAATAGCTCTTCTTTATCACTTCTTTAATCAATAAAGATAAAAAAAATAAAATAATAAAACCCCACTCCTTCAGCCAAATAACAACAAGGTCCATTGTTAACAAATTAGGTCCCACGTGCGGCCATGACCCCTCTCCGAACATGAAACAAAATAAAAACCCCACTGCTGCTTCTTTGGTTTGAACCCAGGACCTACTACCGCAACTCCTGCTTCCAACGCCCATGCCATCTTTCCCAACTAACTTTCATGTCACATAACCCCCACCATTTAATTTTAAAGCCTTCTTACTAAAGCCCAGCATCGCATATAAAAATTAAAACGCAAAACTCCGTTCCGGCTACTCGAACCTAGGACCAACTAGGTCCCTTGCTGCAAGATGCGCCCCAAGCCAACTCTTCCCTTTGGACTTTCATGCCATGAACCTTCACGAATTAATTTTAAGGCCTTCCTACTTAAGTCCATCACTTCCTAAAAAAAAAAAAACGCCAAATGCTCCTCCCGCCACTCGAACTTGTGACTGCGTCCCCCTTTTCACCTCCAACACGCATGAACCCACTTAGCCAACTAGATCCTTGTGTCAGGTTCCTACTAAAAATTTTCTTAACCCCTAACTCACCTAGATTCCCTCCTTTAAACACTTAAAAAAAATAAATTTTAATACTAAGTCAGGCCTAGCTCGGGTTTAATTCTAGACCCCAAAACATGCCAAATAAATCACAAATTTTATTTCTTCAAGCACACACACACACATGGGTACAAATAATTAAATTACAAACAACCCCTAATTCAGGATGTTACAATTCTACCCCCTTAAAATAATTTCGTCCTCGAAATTACTTACTATCGTCCAATCGTGATCCTTAACTCATCACACTACGCTACTGCTGCGCACTCTGACCTTAAAGAACTATCATACTTCCTAGAAACATTCCCTACGTTCATAATCCAAGTTCCATACACTTTACTAGCAACATAAGAATGAACTAACGTAACCATGACCAAGACAATTGAGGGTATTCTGGAAATAAGAAACTTACCCGTTGTTATGTCTGGCACATCTTCCTCCTCACGACAGCCAACTGCATAAACCAACCTTGGTTGCCTCGCCTCTGCACCTACAGCACCTCGGCCACGCCCGTTACCATTTGCATTACCTCTAGCTGCACCTCGACCCCTCTGTGGTGGTCCTTCATTTCTAACCTGAGCACGGTTCTGACCCTCTGGTTGATTCCTAGCTAGCTTCCGAGGACAATCCCTTACACGGTGATCGAACGATCCACACTCAAAGCACCCTCGATTACCACTCCAACACTCACCCTTGTGAGGCTTGCCACACCGAGCACATTGTGGCGGCCATTGGGTATTGGCAGCAGCAGGCCTAGCAGTTTGATCCGACCCATCAAACCTCGTCCTCTTCTGTTCATTACCCAAGAACCTTGAAGGTTCCGAGCTTCTCTTATTCCAATTCCGTTCTTGGTTCCGCTTTACGGACTGTCTTACTCCCTCAGCAACTTTAGACTTCTCCACAAGAACAAAGAAACTCGTTCTGTTGTGGAGCTATCATCATCCTCGACTCATCTCTCACCCATCCTCGAATCTAACACAGCGTTCATGCTCGGTACCCACAATACCACGAGCATACCTACTCAACCGAAGGAATTCGGCCTCATACTCCGCCACTGTCTTATTGCCTTGAGCCAGGTTCAAGAAAGCCTTCCGCTGTGCATCTACATAGCTAGTTCCGATATATTTCTTTTGATAGGCATCCTTGAAAAATTCCCAGGTGAGGTTTTCTGCCACCGTTCCATCCCTTACAGTGAGCCACCACTGATATGACTCATCCCGAAGCAAAGAAATTATACCCTTTAATTTCTCCTCAGTTGTAAAATCTATGTCATCCATGATCCTTTCCGTTGCTTCCAACCAGTACTCTGCCGTACTGGGTGCCACTCCGGAAACTCCCCTAAATACTTCTGCTCCGTTAGCCCGGAGTCGTTCAACCACAGATTTACGGGCTCCTGCACCCGCGCCAGCCTCAGCAACTCGTTCCAATACCCGTAATACAGCTTGAGATACGACATCATCACCACCCGTCTGATCTTGAAATTCAGTTTCCGCCGCCGGCAGATCCGACGTCTCATTTCCAGACCCGTGACCAGACCTTGCTGGCTCCGACAAGGTCATCCTACCCCTTCCACGGCCACGCGGCGGACGTCCACGACCTCTTGAACTCATTCTAACGATTGCGTTTATCTGCTTAAGAATTTTATGGATTAGTACGTGTTTCACTTTGGTTATCCGCGACGAAATTTTATGAAAAGAGTTTAGTAGAAATTCTTTCGATCAATCAAAGGTTTAAGTCCTCCATCCTAGTTTACACAGAAGAACACATCCATTTCCTAGTATCTTTCATCCTTATTCACTCATCCCAGGGGTAGTTTCGTCTTTTTCCTACAGGGGTGTTTTTCGTAATTTCCAAAGTCAGGGTATTATTTATTGTGTTTGGCCTATGACCGAGTCCTCTTGGTTAGGGTGAACCGAAGCTACGCACCAGGTAGGAATCCCGCGAAGAGGAGGTGAGTCACGGGGACTGCTTAAGTACCAAGCTCTTCCGGATCCAATCCTAGACATGCGCACCAAGGTTACCACACCCTAACTCGGCGACTTGGTCGTAGGTTTGTTTAATTAGGCTTTTAAAGTCTTATGTCTTTGTTTGGGGTAACTGGTCCTAAAGTTTAAAGCACTTATCATACTATCTACGTTCCATGCTTCCTACCCTTCTACAGAAAATAATTCATACAGAAGTTAGGAGTACTTACCTGGGCGGATAGGTGCCGGAGACTCGGTGCCATGCTGTTCAAAACCCAAAAATAGTTCAAAAAGGCCTACCAAAACATTTTTGGGCCTTGGGCCCCCACAGCCGAGCTTTGAACTGGGCTCTGATACCAATTTGTAACATCCCAAACCCGGCCCAAACATTACGACCGAATTTGGTTTGCTACAGAGAAAACAATTTGAGAACCATTTTAAAACCGATTTAAGTTTTGTCGAAAATCTTTCAACTTCAAGTCTCTTGTTAAAAACCATACTTAGTGTTGTTTAAAAATATTTATTAAGTCGAGTTGTTTATAGTTTTCAAATGTACCCGACGGTACTTTAAAACATTTTTCGTTTGATTTGGAAAAACATGTGAACTCATTATTAACATAATTAAATAGTTTAAACAAATATTCAAAGCATGTAATAATAAAATAATTCTAGGAGGCCTTATTACAACTCAATTAAAACAAAACCAACCATAAAAATAAGATAAAACAAAATCCAAGTTCATCTATTAAAATGTCCACTGCATGGCCACCTCGAGTCCATCCGGCTCCATCTCCGCGATCTACTCATCTCGCAAAATGTTAAGGGAAAGGGTGAGTCACCAAGACTCGGTGTGTAATCCCCACCCGGTAAGGTAACTCATACACAAGTCATTAATAAACATGCACATGCAACCCAACCTAACCATCCATACTCCTTTTCTACCCCGTGTGGTCAAAACCACTTTGGTGGTCAAAACCACCGATGACTTAGAGTCACAAATCGGATGATGGGGCCAACCCATCGTGTGGTCAAAACCACCGATGACCATAGGTCACAATATATCAAATGTGGTCAAAACCATCGGGTGGTACCAAACCACCGGGACTTAGTCGCAAATAATCAATCGTTGTGGTCAAAACCACCGATGACCATAGGTCACAATAATCTGATGGGGCCAACCCATCTTGTGGTCAAAACCACCGACGGCACCCATAATTCTTCCCCTCCTCTCATCAATCCCACCATCACATGCTTTTATAACAATTTTCATAAATCATACCGTGGCATTTAATCATCATGTGATGGCATGCAAATCATATATCAAAAATCACAAATTAGGGGACTTACCCGGAATCCATGTTTAAGCCCACAAACTAACCACAACCAAAAGATCTAAGGCAAATAATAACAGCATGTAAATTAATAAAGTGTGTATAGAGATCTTACACACCTATTTACTAGCAATCCCGAATATACTAGCAAAATCCCGAGACGTTGTTTCTTCCTACAATCGGTCAACATATGAATTCTTAGATCTAATAACCAAATGGCTAAACTAGAGATCCCGAGAATCACTAGCGCTCAAAAATCAAACTACGGTCCAAGGCCGAATCTTACCATCACTTACCAAAATAATTCAAATCCCGTAAGCCTTTATTAGCCTTGGCGAATAATCCTTAAATCCCGAAAGCTCCCTACAACTGGTTATGGCCTCCCTAAAATTGGTTTAACCAAGTTAATAAGAGCCATAGGCCATTCGGCCAAAACATAAATCCCGTAAAGGGAAAAAGAGTTGCCGCACCCTTACCTTAAAGATGGATTCGACAAGTCACACCAATATTCGGCACCCCTAATTGATGCTAATAGCTTTCGGTACCTTCAAGGAACAAGAGCGGGGTTTTAATACTAAGATTTAGAAGAAAGTAAGATTTAATCACTACACAAAAATTGGTCAAGGGAAGAAAAGATTGCCCTTACCAATCTATGCTACTTGAAGAACTCCAAGAGAAAATTTGACAGCCCCTAAGAGAATCGGCTAACACAAGATGGAAGGCTGGAATTTTTGAGTAATTTAGGCAATGCACAAGGGAAAATTCGGCAGCAGCAAATTGGAGAGGAAAAATTGATGAGTTTGGCACTTTTTTTTGCTGTTAAAAACTGAATGGGGATGGCCTTAATGAGTCCTTCATTCGGCCAACTTCTCCCCCCCCCCCTTTTGCTGATAATTCCAGTTTTTAATTATCAAAGATAATGCATGGTTTATCTCCCAAGAATTCAAAAGCAAATAAACCACTAATACTCCCCACTTCCAAATTAATATGAGCCAAAAAAATAGCTCTTCTTTATCACTTCTTTAATCAATAAAGATAAAAAAAATAAAATAATAAAACCCCCACTCCTTCAGCCAAATAACAACAAGGTCCATTGTTAACAAATTAGGTCCCACGTGCAGGCCATGACCCCCTCTCCAGAACGCCAAACAAAATAAAAACCCCACTGCTGCTTCTTTGGTTTGAACCCAGGACCTACTACCGCAACTCCTGCTTCCAACGCCCATGCCATCTTTCCCAACTAACTTTCATGTCACATAACCCCCACCATTTAATTTTAAAGCCTTCTTACTAAAGCCCAGCATCGCATATAAAAATTAAAACGCAAAACTCCGTTCCGGCTACTCGAACCTAGGACCAACTAGGTCCCTTGCTGCAAGATGCGCCCCAAGCCAACTCTTCCCTTTGGACTTTCATGCCATGAACCTTCACGAATTAATTTTAAGGCCTTCCTACTTAAGTCCATCACTTCCTAAAAAAAAACAAAACGCCGAAATGCTCCTCCTGCCACTCGAACTTGTGACCTGCGTCCCCCCCTTTTTCACCTCCAACACGCATGAAACCACTTAGCCAACTAGATCCTTGTGTCAGGTTCCTACTAAAAATTTTCTTAACCCCTAACTCACCTAGCTTCCCTCCTTTAAACACTTAAAAAAAATAAATTTTAATACTAAGTCAGGCCTAGCTCGGGTTTAATTCTAGACCCCAAAACATGCCAAATAAATCACAAATTTTATTTCTTCAAGCACACACACACACATGGGTACAAATAATTAAATTACAAACAACCCCTAATTCAGGATGTTACAGTTCTCAAGATAACTCTTCAAAGGGTAAAGATAACTTATGTTATCGATGTAATATGAAATATTATTGGCCACATATGTGGCGTATGCCCAAATATTTTATTTCTGTTAATATTCTTTGAGGAAGGATATAAAAATGTAGTAATGAATTTTATCATTACAGATAGAAAATATTTATTTTATTTGGTACTAAAACAAACAAATATTATTCTAATATTTGATAGTACAAAATTAGTTGAAAGCTCCAGAAGAGCTAATATATCAATATCTAAAAAACACAAAATTTGTGATTTAATGCATTACTTTTAAAAAGATACTTGTAATGGATCTCATATTGAGATTGTGAATGAGGAAAATATTATATTTCATATGGATAAAAACTGGATTGGGTTATTAATTTATATTTATTTTATAATCTTTGTGATATTCTTTTGTCATCATCCCCATTAAAGGGTTGAAAGCAAAATATTTGACTGTGAAAGATTACTTATGAGTAATAGAATATGATAATTCTATCTAAAGCTTATTATGGTTGGATGCACTTAAAGTTGCAAGTTTTTTTAAAACTGTGAGTATAACTCTATAGTATTCAGAATAAGTTCTCAATTAAAATTACATGGTAAAATATTATTGATGAGAACTTACAAGAGAGAAAACTTATGTATGAAAAGTCATTGGTTATGTACCTGTTGTACACCTGAAAAATAAGATCCACTCTCAAAGTTTGCTATTAATAGATTTTTGGGCATTTGAAGATTTTGGCATATTCCTTGAAGCAAATACTACATATAATTATTTAGAAATTATATTTATTGACTTAGTGGCATTATAGACTTCACATTGATTTAGGCGTTTCTAGTAGTAAATGTCACAATAGTACTTATATGTGGATACAAATTAAAAGGAATGATAATAAAATTATCAATTTGTTACAATTTAGTACAATTGAAACACATGTTAAAGTAAACCAGAAGTTTACTAATACAAATGCATGTATTACTTGGCATGACTAGGTAGACCATCCTAGATCATATATGATGCGAAAATTAATTGAGAATTCATATAGACATTCATTAAAGAACCAGAAGATTCTTTAATTTAAAGAATTCTCATTAGTTGATTGTTCTCAATGAAAATTGATTCTTAGACACTTACTAGTTAAAGTTGAGATATAATGTCTTGCATTTCTGAAATGAATATGGGCCCATTCATCCACCATATGGATGGTTTTGATAGTATATGATTTTGGTATATGCGTCTACAAAATAATCACATGCGTTATCAACTCGCAACCTGTCGTTTGCGAGATTGATTGTTTAAATGATTAATTTTTGATTATGCAATTAAAACAATTCATCTTGCTAATGTTGGTGAGTTTACATCCCAAGTTTTCAATGATTATTGCATGTCAGTTGGGATAAAAGTTGAACATCCTGTAGCTCATGTTCACACACAAAATGATTTAGCTGAATTGTTTATCAAATGCCTCCAACTAATAGCTAAATCATTACTTATGAGAACAAAAATTTCTATTTCAACATGAGATTGTATTGATTTACATGTTGTACGCATCAAGCCAATAAATTATAAATACTCCTCATTACAATTGATTTTTGGTCGTGAGCCAAATATTTCCCATCTTACAATTTTTGGATGTGCAGTATATGTTCCAACTACTCCACCAGAACACACAAAGATGGGTCATAATAAGATATTGGGAATGTATATTTATATGAGTCTCCTTATAATATTTGAGCTATTAATTCGAGATTTAATTATGACATGAGTTGTCAGTTTTTCCAACATTAGGGGGAGAGGATAAAAAAGCTGGATTAATAAAGTACTTGAAATGAATTATCAATGTCTAAGGTCCTCGTACAAAGCAATATGAACCAGAAGTTCAACAGATGATTCATTTTACAAATCAACTGCCAGATTCATTAAATCTCACATACCAGCTGAAAATGCTCCAATATGAATTGATGTCCTAATAGGGCAAACTGTTAGTGCAAAAGAAAGTATTCCATGCCTGAAGCATGAAGATCGGTCGGTTCCAAATATAAAAATCCTCGTAAAAGGAAAGGAGCAAACATTTAAGATAGTCATATAGTGGAGGCGGGGGTTCCTGAAGAGACCCATGACATAACTAATTATAAAACTCAAGAAGAGATTCAGCTACCTAAAAGTGAAAATGAAAATGATGAAAATAAAGAGATCTCAATAAGTTATGGCAATACGAGCAAAAGATGAAACCGAAAAAAAAATGTAGTTGTCGACAACAATTTTGCTTAAAATATTACTATTGAAATAATAAAAGGAAATGACGATCCTGAGCATAAATCTATTGAGGAATGTAAAAATAGAAAAGATTGGCAAAAATAGAAAGATGCAATTCAAGCAGAATTGAATTCACTTTCTAAACGTGAAGTTTTTGGACCTGTAGTCCAAACACTTAAAGGTGTAAAGTCAGTAGGATATAAATGGATGTTTGTATGAAAACGAAATGAAATTGATGAAGTCGTAAGATATAAAGCTCGACTTGTAGCACAAGGATTTTCACAAAGGCCCGGCATTGATTATGAAGAGACATATTTTCTTGTGGTGGATGCAATCACGTTTAGATATCTTATTAGTATGGTAGTACATGAAAAACATGACATGTATCTAATGGATGTTGTTATATACTATTTATATGGTACACTTGATAGTGAAATTTATATGAAAATCTCTGAAGGATTTAAAATCCCAAAAAGATATAGAGTATATTGAGAAAATTGCTCAATCAGATTAAAGAAAAGTTTATATGGATTAAAACAATCTGGACGTATGTGGTACAATCGTCTTAGTGAATACTTGTTAAAAAAAGGGGGTTACAAAAACGATCCAATTTGGCCATGTGTCTTTATAAAAAGGTTTGGATCAGATTTTGTGATAATTGATGTTTATGTTGATGATCTAAATATTATTGAAACTCCTGAAGAGCTTCAAAATACAGTAAATTGTTTAAAGAAAGAATTCAAGATGAAAGATCTTGGAAAAATAAAGTTTTATCTTGGCTTACAAATCGAGTATTTAAAAGATGAAATTCATGTTCATTAATCAACTTATATGGAAAAGATATTAAAGAAATTTTACATGGATAAAGCACACTCATTAAGTACTCCGATGGTTGTACGATCATTAGATGTGAATAAAGATCAATTTCGTCCTTGCGAGGATGGTGAAGAGTTTCTTGGTCCTGGAGTACCATATTTAAGTGCCATAGGAGCATTGATGTATCTTGTAAACAACACAAGACCTGATATAACTTTCGCTGTAAACTTGTTAGTAAGATTTAGTTCTTCTCCAATGCATAGACATTAGAATGGAATTAAACATGTATTTAGATATCTTAGAGGGACTATTGATATGGAGTTATTTTATTCAAATGATTCAAAATCCCTATTAGTTGGCTATGTTAATGCTGGATACTTATTAGATCCACATAAAGGTCAATCTCAAACAGGATATTTATTTATATGTGGAGGTACTGCCATATCATGGCGTTCAACAAAGCAAACATTAGTTGTTGCTTCTTCAAATCATGCAAAAATAATTGCAATGCATGAGGCAAGTTGAGAGTGTGTTTGGCTAAGGTTATTGACCCAACATATCCAGAAGATATGTAATTTGCCTTTATAAGAAAAGATGCCAACTATCTTATACGAAGATTGTCGAAACCATTTTTTTAAAAGTTTACAAAAACAGGGATCGACTTTAAAAAACGGAAATGGAGTCGCCACCAATCTCTTTTTACTTTGGTGTGATTGGATCACCTTGTAAAATATTTTATTTCAAAACATTGATTTTGGTCCACGAAATACAAGAAAACGGGTTCGGGAGTCGGTTACGTATGAGGAAGGGTTAGCACCCTCATGACGCCCAAAAATTGGTACCTAATCGATAAAATCATGTCCGAATGTTGAAAATTTGAAAAATTTTAGAATATGATCATTTTATTAGAAAGAAAACCAAGACTTACTTATTTCAAAGAAATAAAATGTTATATCCAGTAAGTTAGGATATAACATCTCACGACTTCAAAGTTAGGCTCGCCTTTATTTGTAGAAAATTCTTATCTCGAAACACAAAACATCATATCCAGTAAGTTAGGATACAACATTTTGAATTTCCGGGAATAAGTTTTGATTTGGAAATTTATGAATTTCAATTTTAAAAGAAAAGGGATACTTAATATTTTAAGTTCAACGATAAAAATCGAAACCCAGTAAGTTGGGGCACAATTTTTCTCGAAGTCTCCAAATATTAAATATCACCATATTTTTTAAAACTATTTGAATAAAATGCATTAATTCAAAAGGTGTTTTTATAAAACAATGGTTTGAGTAAGATATTGCGATATTCATATTCAATAGCAATTTTACATAACTACAAATTATATTAACAATAAATAATAAAAGAATAATATAACCTGAATAAATAAAGCACTATGTTAAGCAATAATAAACAATTAAAAGAACATAAATAAATAAACATGTGATATAAAATAAATAGAAATCAGTAAGACTTTCACGAAATAACAAAGTCAAATGAAAAAAGGAAATAATATATTTAAACATGAAATAAAAAAATGTGACGATTTTTTTAAAATGATTTAATATATATATTTATAATAATTAAAAGTAAAAAAAGTACTTATGATAAATGTATATAATTTAATAATTTAATACATATAAATGATTACATATAATAAGAATAATTAGTAAATAATATATAATATTTTTATATAAAAACATATCTACATAATGTACTAATCATAAAATTACATATGTAATAAACAATATAAATAAAATATGTTATATGACATAAATAGATTTTATAAAAATAAAATTTTAAAAATAATATGATATAATATAATACTATATAATATACAAATTAAAAAATATAATATAATAAATAATATATATTATATAAATTATATTAAACCAAGTAAATAATATATAATAATAATTAAATATATAAGGATAATACATGTAAAATATATATATATATGAATTTTATACTATTCACAAAATTAATATATAAATAATAAGAATAATATAACATTTTAATATAATAAAATAATTAAATATAGTATTAGAATAATCTAAAAAAATAAAATAAAAAGGTTTTAAAATGAATAAGGATTAAATAGCAATAAAATAAGTACAAATGGATTAAATCAAAACGCGCGTCGCACTGTAGGGACTCATTAGGCAATTATGCCTTCTTTCCAAAACGACGTCGTTCTGATTTTAGCCCTTAAAGCAGTCCGAGGGACTAAATTAGAACAAAAAATAAACTTTAGGGCTAATTTAATAAAATAAAAATTCCAATTGGGCTGAATTAAGACTAGTAAAATTACGGAGGGGCTAAAGTTACAAATTGCCCTTTTATAAAAAATGCGCGGATCCTCCCCGGGTTTTCGGGTCAACGCGCGGATCCCCTTTTAAAACGACGTCGTTTTATGCTTATTGGATTAAGCAAAAAACGGCGTCGTTTCTGAACCGTTATATAAGTCACTTTTTAACAAAAAAACATTTGAATCATCTGTTTGTAAAAAAAAAACTCAAAACAATTCTCTCAATCCTCCCTTCCCCATGCCTGGGTTCCGATCATCGGACTTAGGCTACGCGCCCCACGCGCTATACGCGCCACCGCGAATGGTGGCCGAAGGCCAAACCTCGATTTTTCAGTGCCCTCGAAATGTAAACCTACCTCCTTTTATTTCTTTAAAATAATATTTGTATGCACAAATGTATAGAAAATAAAAAAAAACAGAATGAAATATTTAAAAAAACAAATCACCTCTTGCGATAAAATTTCTGTATTTTATTTCTTTGAGTATTTTTGTATTTTCTGTCTGTGTTTCTCTGTGTATATCCTCCCCCTTTTTACAAGTCTGTTCTAGGGTTTTTATAACCCGAAAAAAACGAAAGAAAAAGGAAATACATATTGTCCATATTTGTTTCTTTCCTTTTGCTGCGTTTTCCTTGTTTTGCAGGTCAGGAGCGACGGAGAATCTGGCGACGATGAGGCGTAGTTCGCGAGTATTACGGCGCGATCGAGGGCTGATTGCGGCGCGAGGGCTGAACGAGGTTAGGGCGGGAGGGTTTCCAGGAAACCCTAGGTCTGCTTAGTGTCTGGGCCCTTTTGGGCTGCGTTGGTTTGGGTTTTAGTTTTGGGCTAAGGGTGTAAGTGGGCTAATCGGGTTTAGTTTGGGTTGCTGGGTAGTCTGTTTAGGATCGGGTCTGAGATGATTGGTTCTTGGGTATTTGTTAGTTTAGTTTGCTTAGATATTGGGCTTCTGGTAATATTTGGGCCAGTAAATGGTTTTGTAAATGGACTGTATTAATGGACATTTGGTATTTATTTTTTATTATTTTTTTATTTTGGTTTGTTATATGGGCCCGGGCAAAATTGGGTTCCTACAGCTATCCCTCTTTGCTCATTGTCGTGTAACGAGAATAGAGCAAAGACTATAAAAGGATCAGTTTTGCCCGGTCTTGGTCGAGCCTCGACTTTTCGATCCCCGTCCTCTTTAAATGGCTTCCAACTCCACTGCAACTTCAATAGTATTAGAACTTCATCTTGATTTCAATTTTTAGAAATAAGTCTGATGGCTTCAATCTGCTTCACTGCAACTTCAGGGAGACAAAATTTGCTATCTTTGGTCTGTTCTACTGCAACTCAGGGAGACCAGACTAATGTCTTCGATCTGCTTCCTGCAAGTTCAGGAATGCCAGACCTACTATCTTTCGATCTGTTCCACTGCAAACTCAGGGAGACAAAATCTGATGTCTTCGATCTGCTTTCTGCAAACTCAGGAATGCCAGACTACTATCTTCAATCTGCTTCCTGCAAACTCAGGAATGCTAGACTGGTATCTTCAATCTGCTCCACTGCAAACTCAGGGATGCCAGATCTACTATCTTCAATATGCTTCCTGCAAACTCAGAAATGCCAGACTACTATCTTCAATCTACTTCCTGCAAACTCAGGAATGCCAGACTGGTATCTTCAATCTGCTCCACTGCAAACTCAGGGATGCCAGATCTGCTATCTTCAATCTGCTTCCTGCAAACTCAGGAATGCCAAACTGCTATCTTCAATCAGCTTCCTGCAAACTCAGGAATGCCAGACTGCTATCTTCAATCTGCTTCCTGCAAACTCAGGGATGCCAGACTGGTATCTTCAATCTGCTCCACTGCAAACTCAGAGATGTCAGATCTGTTATATTCAATCTGCTTCCTACAAACTCAAAAATGCCAAACTGCTATCTTCAATCTGCTTCCTGCAAACTCAGGAATGCCAGACTGGTATCTTCAATCTGCTCCACTGCAAACTCAGGGATGCCAGGTCTGCTATCTTCAATCTGCTTCCTGCAAACTCAGGAATGCCAGACTGGTATCTTCAATCTGCTCCACTGCAAACTCGGGGATGCCGGATCCGCTATCTTCAATCGCTTTCAGAACTCGGGAATGCCGATCGCTATCTTCAATCAGCTTCCTGCAAACTTAGGAATGCTAGACTGCTATCTTCAATCTGCTTCCTGCAAACTCAGGAATGTCAGACTGGTATCTTTGATCTGCTTCCTTCAACTTCAGGGATGCCAGATCTGCTATCTTCAATATGCTTCCTGTAAACTCAGGAATGCCAGACTGCTATCTTCAATCTTCTTCCTGCAAACTCAGGAACTCCAGACTGGTATCTTCGATCTACTCTACTGCAAACTCAGGGATGCCAGATCTGCTATCTTCAATCTGCTTCCTGCAAACTCAGGAATGCCAGACTGCTATCTTCAATCAGCTTCCTGCAAACTCAGGAATGCCAGACTGCTATATTCAATCTGCTTCCTACAAACTCAGGAATGCCAGACTGGTATCTTCGATCTGCTTTCTGCAACTTCAGGGATGCCAGATCTGCTATCTTCAATCTGCTTCTCAGAAACTCGTGAATGCCGGTCGCTATCTTCAATCTGCTTCCCGCAAACTCGTGAACGCCAGATCGTATCTTCGATCTGCTCCATCAGAAACTCAGGGATGCCAGATCTGCTATCTTCAATCTGCTTCCTGCAAACTCAGGAATGCCAGACTGCTATCTTCAATTTGCTTCCTGCAAACTCAGGAATGTTAGATCTGCTATCTTCAATCTGCTTCCTGCAAACTCAGGAATGCCAGACTGCTATCTTCAATCTACCCAACTACATTGTCCTCTAAGGGACATAACCTGTAGAATGGGTATATGCTTAAGCAAAATGATTAGAATATTATGATCGGAATGAATCAAATGCTCCAAATTGAATGTGTTATGCAAAATGTCATGAGAATAATTCATATTTAAAGTGTTATCACTCCTCAAGGTTTCATTTTTGTTCCTCTCGAAGTATCAGTCATGTTCTTCTCAAATAATTTGCCCTATGGTAATTTCAGGGCCCACTCCACTTGAACCTTGGGACACAAGGCTTGTACCACCTTCAAACCATCCCACCATGATTTATAGAATTTGAAACTTTTTAATCCATTCCTGTTGTAATTTAAGGGTACAGGATCTGTTTCAACTTCAATCTATTCCACTGTAATTCAAAGGTTTTGAATCTTTTCCCATCAATTTGGTCCGTCATACCATTCCCCGATTGTTATGACCCAATGAGAATGCTTTGCAAAATGATCCTCTTTTAGGATTGATATTGCTCAACTCATTATTTTGTCCAATCACCATTTGGACAGAAAATTCAAAGAAATAGTCTCAATCTAGACTTTTTCTCAAATATTTCCAGTCCTTACACATGGAAATTTTTAAATAATTGTCCTGTTTTAATTTATTGTATTATCTAGAAGCTTCCAGAGTAATATGTGAAACTCCTTTTATGAAAGTATTATTAGTCCATTAATCTTTATTTCAATATAAAATGCTTGAAAAATATCATAACAATGGACGAGAAAGAAATTAATCAGGAGCATAGCTCGAAACAAATAAGTTAATCAAAGATAACCAAGGCAATTAATTGGGGTATATCTTGAAAAGAATAAAATAATCAAAGATAGCCAAGGCCATAAAAGAGAAATTGATTGGGGTGTATCTTTTATAAAAAAATAAGGTAATCAAAGATAGCAAATTCAAAATGGGTAAGATAAAAGCTAGGTGCCCCAGATATCGCAGCCTGAACTTCTCTATACAAACTTTTTGAGGCCCATTTTGAGCTCAATACATGTTTAGAGGATCCGGAGTACTTTGTCAATGCCCAAAAACATAGCATACTTCCTCATTGTTAATTCTGGCATAGCAAGACTACCACATGCCCTATCTTTGATCAAAATTTGAACCGCCCTTTTCGGGTTTTCGGCCCAAAATCCCTTTGGTTTCAAAGCGCCCTTTGCGAGTTTTCGCCTTGGCCTCTCCCTTTTTTTTTTTGAAAATTTGAACTCAAGGCGCCCTTTGCGGGTTTTCACCTTGACCTTTCCTCTTTCAGGTAAAATACTTCTTGACTGAACCTGAATTCACCGGATTGGAAAGTCTTTTGGCATCCATCTCGGTAAATATCAATGCTCCTCCAAAATAGACATTCTTTTCAACATAAGGTCTTTCCCAGTTTGGCATCTGCTTTCCTCTGAAATTGTTTTGTAGAAGAAAGATCTGTTTCAACATTAGGTTCCCCTTGTGGAATTCTCTAGGATGAACCTCTTTGTCGTAAGCTCGCATCATCCTACCGTGATGGATAGCTTTTAACCTTTTCTTCGATTAGGTTCAATTGGCAAAAACGCTTCAATTCCATAAACCAATGGGTAAGATGTTGCCCCAGCGAAGGTTCTGGCTGACGTTCAATAAGACATAGGGTAAATAGTAGCTTCTTATGCCAATCTTTACAAGTCTTAGTCACCTTTCATATTTTTTTATTGTTTTTTTCTTTTTTTCTTTTTTCTTTTGGCAACTTTTGCTGTACTGTGATATGGCGTCTGATCTTTGAACAGACTACAAACTTTTGACTTTGCTCTTTTTGGTATTCTTTGTCGAAGCTTGATTTTTTTTTTGAAATTTAATGACTTCGACCTTGTAACATTGGCATATGAAGCAACATTCACCCTCTTAGTGAAGCAATCGATGACCACCAAGATAATTCAATGTTAACTAGAAGCTTTTGACGATATCATCCCCATGACATCCATGCCCCACATATAGAAAAGTTTGTGAAGAAAATAGAAGAGTCACATAAATCTTTTCTTCTTCAATTCAGAATTTGCGGTATAACTGATGTGATCCCCTTCTATGGTAGACCAACAAAACCTGATCCAAATGTTTAGCTCACGTCTTAATAGCCCAGGCATATCTTGATATGATCATGTAAAAACATCTTTGAATTCTTGAAAATAACTCAATGATGTCTCGCATTATTTCTATGGTGAGCTAGACTACAATCTTTACTTATTTTCTAAGCTCATAATATCCAATGACCCTTTGTAGAGTAAGGTCGGTTTCTTGTTCTACCATCCTTAACAAATTAGAAGGTAGGTTACAATCTCTGTCATCTTTAAAGTCCTAATATCCCCCTAAACACATATCTTACTCGAAAGAAGACTCTGAGTCAATGGCAGCGTTGCTCACATCGTTGATATCTGGTGACCTAGTGTAGGTTCAAAGGAAGATTTTAAAAGAATAAATGATTCAAAGAATGCTTATTTGTATAGTCATGAATGAAGAATGAAAGAATATTTGAAAGAAAGTCCAAAGAAAAAACAATTGTTTATACAGTATGAAATGGAAAAAATAAAAGAATATTTGCTCAAAAGGATGCATTTTATTAAAATAAAAATTCTGGACATAAGCCTATTTCACAAAAGGGTTCTTATTGCCTCTAGGCTTAAGGCAATAAGCGTGTTTTGAATATTGCTCTAGATCCGCTCTAAAAATACAAGGATCCCTTCCACAGTTCCATTGTTTAAAATATTCCCAAGTATGTAAAGGCTTGGAAACTTTTATTCCCCGGTTCAGATATGTCATTAATGTTCAGATTCCCCAATGTTCCCATCGGGCCTTTGATCTCTTCAATCTATTATCCATCAGGCCTTGAATTAAGGCCCTGAGCTCGATACATTCTTGGATCTCATGCCCCCATCTGTTATAGAACTCACGATGTTTACACCCTTAACTAGAAAAGTTGGGTAACGAAATTTCTGCACCAGAGGGACCCCATCGAATTTTACAATACCCAATCTGACGAATCTTTCAATTATCTTTTTAAGAGCGACGCAGTTCTCGATCGAATGTCCTGTGATTCCCCCATGGTATTCGCATTGGCCATTTACGTCGTACTATTTGGGGTATGGGGGCCGTATTGGCTCTTATATAAAAAAGGGATATGACATGTACGTCAAACATAATTCGGTACAACTCCCTATACATGATTGGAATGGGTGTGAACTGAGGTTTTTCTAAGTTCGGTCTTAAATTGCGTTCTTGCCTTGGGGAGACCTGATGGCTGGTAGTTACTGTCCTTGACTGACTTACTGTAATCGGCTCTAAATGGCCCTTATTATACCTTCTCGTACTATTCGCTATATTTTCATTTTTCTTCAGAGTTTCTGCCAGTACAATCGGTTTGGCTTGATCATCATCCAGGTTAAGACCTGAGCCCATCAGTAAGCTCAATAGGGCCGAAGTATTAGTCTGACATTGGGGTTCAATAATGACGGGTACCCCATGCGAATGCGTGTCTGGTTGAGTCGGGACACTAATTGGGGAATAAACGATGTCTTCATCATCATCCACACTGTTGATCACTGGGCCATTCCTTTTTTCAAGTCCCCCGGCTAGTAACTAGGTTAGCTGGCCTATCATATTTCTTTGGAATTCTAGCATTTGTTCCCGCATTTCTTGTTGAATCTTGGTCAACTGCCCCTGCATCTGTATTTGCATTTGCTCTATTCTCTCCAACCTTTGTTCCATGTTTTCCAGGTTAACTGAAATATTTTTACCTAATTAGGGTTCTTTTGTAAAAGTCTAATGCAAATCATGCAATGTAATGCAAATGCATGAATGCAAAAAGAAGGCATCGATTCAGATTCAACTTCATTTTAGAAAACTTTATTAGAAAACAAAATCCTTTACATAAAACGGACTACAAATATGCTTTCGCCCTAAGGCCCAAAGTTTTGATTTTCCCAAACAAAGAGGTTAGCTCTTGACCACGATCCGATTGTAGCTCATACTTCATGCTCAATATATCAGCCTGTGTCGCTAAAGTCTGTAGGTGATCAGCTACCTCTCGAATCTGAACTATTGCTTTACTCATGAGATAATCCTGACTTCTAACTTGATCATGGGAATGGTGGAGCTCTTCCTTCCAATGCCCTTCTCTTGCTTCAAGATGGTCGATCTGGAGCTCACACTTCTACAATGCCGATTCTAATCTTTCAATCTTGCCCTTCATTTCCTTGATCTTGTTCAGGCTCGACTTCAGCTCGTTTGCAGAATTACGGCTTCGATGGTGGTGAAGAGACCGTCCCAATTCAGTCACTCTAGCTTTTAATCCATTCTTTTCCTTTTGGCTTTCTGCTAACCTCTTTTCTAGGGCCTTATTTTGCATCTGCATCTCTAGGAACTTCATCTCCCAATGGTCAACTTTGGCATTTTCCTCTTGAGCCTCATGTTGCCACTGTCCCGAAGTCTTCCCCAATCTGACATCTTTCATCGATAAGCGAAGCTTCTTATATTCCGTCTTCAAACTATCTCGATCTTCCTCAATCTTTCTCTTTTCTTTTCTCA
Organism: Gossypium sturtianum; assembly: GCA_025698515.1. NCBI lineage: Eukaryota > Viridiplantae > Streptophyta > Magnoliopsida > Malvales > Malvaceae > Gossypium > Gossypium sturtianum. Next base: position 59,119,259 of record CM046952.1, read on the forward strand.
CTATTTCAGCTTCTGATTTCTGAACACCGACATCTAATTTTAGGTACATTTTTTCCTTTTCCAACTTCTCTATTCTCTTTCCAAACTCCGAACTCATCCTTTCGAAATCTTGTTTCACAATCTCTAACTCTGATGGGACCACTTGCAAGCATTCTTCTCTTGATCGGGCACCTTTTGGATTCAGCTCGGGGATGTTATCATTAGTCCTTCTAATCCTCCATCCACTGTATTCTGGGGTCGTCATTGGGCCTGCGGATAATCTCTTCATCCTACGAATCTGATTCCAAGCACCAGAAATCTCCTTAACCCTCTTCTTATAGCTTTCCCCTCTGTATGAGAACTCACATTGAGCTAGCTCATATGTCGTTGGCACAAACTGTCTTGACCCATATTGCCTCAATACGAGCAAAAGGGCATACCCAACGGCTCCCCATGTTCCAAGTAAAGGAACCTAGTCGAAACTCCCACACCGATAAAGGATCTCATCGAGAATCATCCAATGAGCCCTCCACTCGATGTCTTCTTCTTGAAGATTTTGAAGGAGCGCCATCCAGCTTTCCTCAGATACGTTTTCTCTCCTTGGTGTAGCCACTATCTCTTTCAACGGAGAGTATTTCTCAGAGAAAACCTGATAAGAAACTTTCTCTACCTTCCAGAAATGACTGTGGAACCAAGCCAACAACAACTGCGCGCACCCTATGAACCTGCCTTCACCTACTCTCCGATATGCATTCAAAGATCTGAACGTCTCGGCTAAGATCGCAGGTACAAGCGTGACTCCTCTGCCAAGTCGATCGAATAAATCAATAACTGCTTCGTCTACATGTCTTAGAGTCTTAGGGAATATTACCAAACCGTAAATACACAAGGCCAAGACGTCAATCTTCTTCTTTACATCTGGATGTGTTAGGACCAAATCCCTCAAACTCTCCCAAGAAATGCATTTACCTTCACCTTTCTCTTGAATTCTGGCTGCAACCCACTGTTCACTCATCCCCGTGATATTCATTAACTTCTTCACAAAAGTTGGAACATTAGCAGCCCTAGAATAAACTCTGTCGACTTGAATCCTCGAACAGTGAAGCAAGGTCGTATATTCCTCCACCGTGGGCACTGAATCTACTTTCCCGAAAGTGAAACAACTATAAGCAGAATTCTAAAACTAAGTCATAGCGCGGAACAGATACTTATTTACTTTGATGTCGAGCAAGTAAGGTAGATCGCCATAATTACGATAGAACAGCTGATTTGCCTCATTATCCCACTGGGTCCATATTCCTTTCAACTCTTGAAGCTCATTTTGCGTGACACTGATACGAGCAAAATTCCGTAATTCTGACACATACCCCTCAGCTAAGCTATCCCCTTTCTCTAATTACCTTTGCTCTGACCATATACGGACGACTGCATTGTCTTCCACTTTATCAAGGAATTCGTTCTCCATAACTAGCTTTCTAACTTTAGAAACTGACCGTAAATCAATACCTCTTTAAATATGAAATGACATGCACAAAAGAATAAAACACAACAAGTTAGTACCGTAAAATATAAAGCAAGCAAAGTAAACAAACATCTATCTGGGTAACTACTAAGGTTCGACATAGTTCTACTTAGGGTGAGTTCTTATGTTTTCTACGTGTGGTTTAGCTCTAAAGTTGAGGTACCCGAACCAGCAGATTCCTCGATCCTCACCCATTATAGGCTCATACGGACCGAGTTCGGTTCAATGGAATACATTTCCCTATGGCCATGCGGAAGTGAAAACTTCACGAAAACATAGGTACAGATGTATCCCGAAAGCAATCCACTAGCCCATGCGGAGGTGAAAACCTCACGAAGGCATAGCTTCTTGCTCCCACTTAAAGGCGCGACCACAACGGTCATGTAGTGCAATGCAGAGATTAAAAATTAAAACCACACGCAATAAAAGGATCATAGTTTTTTTTTTTTAAATATCAGAATATTAATTCGGAGCGAAGGACAAGAAATTATCGATTTTACGGCTTAACTCTCTTTGATATCCCCAGTGGAGTCGCCAAGCTGTCGAAACCATTTTTTTAAAAGTTTACAAAAACGGGGATTGACTTTAAAAAACGGAAATGGAGTCGCCACCAATCTCTTTTTACTTTGGTGTGATTGGATCACCTTGTAAAATATTTTATTTCAAAACATTGATTTTGGTCCACGAAATACAAGAAAACGGTTTCGGGAGTTGGTTACGTATGAGGAAGGGTTAGCACCCTCATGATGCCCAAAAATTGGTACCTAATCAATAAAATCATGTCCGAATGTTGAAAATTTGAAAAATTTTAGAATATGATCCTTTTATTAGAAAGAAAACCAAGACTTAATTATTTCAAAGAAATAAAATGTTATATCCAGTAAGTTAGGATATAACATCTCACGACTTCGAAGTTAGGCTGAAAACATGATTATTTTGCATGATTTCTGGTGTATAATTCGGTTTATTTCTGAATTAGTCCCTGCTAAATTAGTATTTTTATGATTTATTCTTGTCAGGGATGCAATTGATCAAAAGCAAGCTGAAAAGGGCCAAATTGAAAGAAAATCATGGAAATGGGGCCAAATCAAAAAGATGGAGGAAGCCAAGGACACATCAAACAATTTGACTTTGTAAAAAGCCAAATATAGAAAATCCTATTTTTAGTTTATTTTATTTTTATTTATTTTTATTTTTAATTATTTAAGATTTTATATTAAATTAATTAAGCCTATTTTTAGTAAACCCCATGTATATAAATAGGGGTTATTTGTATTTGGAAAATCATCAATCAAATATTTCTTTTCCTATTTCAATTTGGAGTTGAATTGCTCTCTTTCTTTGCCTTTTTCTACTTCAATTTGGAGTAGGATTTTTATTTTTCTTTTCAAGTTTGCGTCAAACATTCTGCCTATTTCAATTCCATTTGTTTGTTTTTTCCAAAATTGGTTTAATTGCCTTCCAAACCCCTTTCCTTTCCCAAATTCCATCATCCTTTACAAAAGCCCAAAAACTTTCTACAACCTTCAAGCATGAGTAAAATCATGCCACACTAAACCCCTTTCAACTTTAAGCCGGTATTAACCCTATCACAGACCCGTGAGTTACGAACCCGAGCTATTTAACCCCTATTCTCCAATATTTATTATTTCTCCGGATTAAGAGGCGAAGGCCACTCATAATGATAATGCTAAGATCGTAGTTGACTTTCTTAAAAGTTCTATTTTTTCCAGGTATGGCACTCCACGAGCATTAATAAGTGACAGAGGAACGCATTTTTGCAATAAGCTCGTAAGTGCACTTATGGAAAAGTATGGAGTGACTCAACGAATTGCCACAGCTTACCATCCACAAACAAACGGGCAAGCCGAAGTGTCAAATCGAGAGATCAAGTCTATTCTGGAAAAGACGGTTAAACCTAACAGGAAGGATTGGAGTTTGAGACTGAATGACGCACTTTGGGCTTATAGGACAGCTTACAAGGGACCAATAGGCATGTCACCTTACCGACTCGTTTTCGGTAAACCGTGCCATCTTCCAGTCGAGTTAGAGCACAAGGCTTTTTGGGCAGTTAAGCAGTGTAATATGGAAATGGATTTTGCAGGAAAATCTCGAAAATTAGACATCCAGGAACTCGAGGAAATCAGAAACGATGCATATGAAAATGCTCGAGTTTATAAAGAAAATACAAAGGCGTTTCATGACAAGTTCATCACTATGAAGCAGTTTTCAATAGGACAAAAAGTTCTCCTATATGACTCCACCTTAAAAATATTCGCTGGTAAGCTTCGATCCAAATGGATAGGACCATTTACTATTACTAATTTATTTTTGAATGGTACAGTGGAAATTCAAAGAGAAGAACACGAAAGTGTTTTAAGGTGAATGGTCAATGACTAAAACCCTTTTTCGAGAATTTTCAAACGCACACAGTTGAGGAGATTGTTCTCAATGAGCCCAGAATTTGAATAACAGGTCGTCGAGCTAACGACATTAAACAAAAGCACTTTTTGGGAGGCAACCCAAATTTCTTTTCATCTATTTAATTTTAAGTTTTAGTAAATTTAGGGTGTAAATAAATAAATTTTTACTTAGTTCAATTAATTTGATGTTTTCAGGAAAATAATGGAGAGCATGAATTTTTCCTGAGAGTCGGATAACAGTGGTAGCATGGGCACGACATGCTAATTTGGTGACAAATATTTACCAAAAAAAAAAAAAACCCCAACCTTTATAAAACACCAATACCCATTTACCCATCCATTTAACCCACCTACACATACCCATATACCAACCAAACAACACAAACCCACCTAAACTTAGCCCAATACCCAATACCCATCCATTTTACCCAACAAAAATAACCTAAAAATTTAAACCATTTACCCATTCACCCATTCAACCCACCTAAACTCACCCAACAATAAACCATACCCAAACATAAAACCAATACCATAACCCAAACCCCAAACGAGCCCAAATGAGACATGGGCCGAACGGCCTAGGTGACCCATATTGAAGAAAGAAAAAAAAGAAGAAGAGAAATGGGAGGAGCCCAACCGGCCAAATAAAAAAAAAGAAAAAGAAAAGAAAATAGAAAAAGAAAAAGAAAATAAAACACCCAAACCCCTAACCCCTCTTCTATCTTCATCTTCCTCAAACAAACCCTTACCCCCAAAACCATACCGTCACCGTCACCACTGCACAACCCTCACCGTCGACATAGCACGCCGCCACCATCGTCGTTTTACCCTCTCCATCGCCATCGCCGAACAACCTCCCTACCCCTCTCTTCCATTTTTTTTCCTCCACCACGAAAGCATCCTCCACCGCCGTTCAGCCCCCATCGTCGCCGTTACGCCTCTCCACCGTCGAATCTAGCCTATCGAAGCCCAAAACCCCCAAACCCACCACATTTTCCTTATTTTCTTTTCTTTCTTTTCTCTCCAACAAAACCACCCCCTAACCACGTCCACAACCGAAGCCACCACCGTCGCCACTCTCAAAAATCAACCAAAACGCGCCGTGACCACTCACCGCCGCCAAACACCGTGTGCCGTCGCTACCGCCGCCATGCGCCGCCACCATCTTTACCGTGATAGAACTAATTTTTCGCAACGATTGCACGGGCGCAATGGTCCAAACTCAGAACCAAACGACCGACAATGTTCTGGTTTCGCTCAACCAAAATCGGCACCGTTTTTCAGCGCCTCCCGTCGTTGATTTAGCCGACGACGACTCTCCTCCACCCCCTCCATGAAAAACCGCCAGCCCATCGAGAGCCCGCCGTCAACGAAATTTGACCCCAGTCAAAACAGACACTTCGGGTAGTCCAGAAGAGGTTAGGACTTTTGACGACCATGTCGAAGCTACACCCACCGTCGATGAACGAGTCTCTCAACGCCAAACTCGAAGTCGTCGACAATCGACACGTGAGCCATCGACACCCCCGAACAGTAGTACTGACGCTACTGAAGGAGAAAACCCATCCGACTCGCCTAACGAGCACGCTCGACCACCCCGAGACAGTCAACGCAACAGACGTAGTCGTGCCAATACAATTCCTACCAAAAGTCGTCTACGTGGATTTTTAAACTTCTCGACATCGGAGCATCAAACATGATACGACGCCATCCGACAACGCTCACTCCCGGTCTATAAGCAAATCAATTTTCCCACTCTTGAACTTTTAGATATTCATGATGCTGTGCTTCATTATTTTGATGCTATTGGTTGGACTTTATTTTCTAATATTACTTGTAATGCATATTATGAATTAGTATATGAATTCTATGCCACATTTAGCTTCGAGATAAATACATAGCGAACTGTTGAAACACAAAATATTGTATGCTTTCGTTTGCTTGGGAGGGACTTTCGGATGTCAATTTCAGAATTTAACATTGCCATGGGTTTCATCGACTCTGATGATATTCAATCTGATTCCTATCATTCTGCTCTGTTAGATATTTCGAGCAACTTTGATGCTCAGCATGTTTATCGTGTTTTAACTAATTCTGATCATCTTTATAATCCGAAGACCACAAAAGACTTATTGGTGCATGAACCTGCCTTGAGATATATACACCGATTTTTGGCATTTAGCTTTTCAGGTAGAAATGACGCATCATCTGCTTTGACTAAAACCAAACTGTTCTTTTTGTGGTGTATGCATTCGGGTTTTAAAGTTAATTTAGGATATTGGTTCGCACGAAATTTTCATGTCGTTTTGCGTTACAACCGTCCACTTATACTTGGATCATTTATTTCAAATCTAGCCTCTCGACTTTTTTAATCTGAAATTGATTTCTCAACCTTGACATGTGCATATAGTATGGATAGTCTCGATAAATATTGCTTGGATTCTATGGGATTGCTTGTCGGCACCCCTACTTCGTGTTATTTTATTCCTCCAGGTACACGGGCCACTCGCGAAAATAGGGTTTTTGCCAATGTCCACACATCAATACGAGAGAACAAGATGAACAACCTCTATATGTGGAGGCACGTTTAGGCTGAATCGAGGCGAGGCTTGGAACAATGGAAAATCAAGTCTCCACAATCCTTGATATCCTGCAAAGTCGTTACCCCCAACATCGACAAAATCATTGAATACACACATGGGGAGTACTCTAAACTTTTCAATCATTTAAGCTGTTGTTTTTTCTTTTCTATAATATGACACATGCTTGAGGACAAGCTTAGAATAAGTAGGGGGGATGAATATAGTAAGTATGCATGGATGGTTGATTGGTTTTTGCTGCATATTTCCTCTTTTGCATATGTTCAATCTTGCATTGAATTCATTCAACAGTTTATTTGACATTGAGCCTTTAATCTCATACTTAGTCAACTTGGACAATTGGGTAAATTTCTATATTTTTTTTGAATTTAAATGCTCAAGTATATAGATTAATCGACACTTGTGTTTTAAGGTTGATATATGTAGCTAGATTTTCATGAATTGATTGTTTGAAAAAATATTTGCTTGTGCATGAAAAAAAATGAAAAAATGAAAAAAAAATTAAATAAATAAATAAAGGCTCAAGTTATGAGTGAAAGTTTCGAAAACGTTACCGGATTGAGTAACCGGGGTGAGGTGCTTGGGTTGTCATCTCATCTCGCGTAAAAAGGTTCGAGTGACGAGTCGATAACTAAATAACATTCCGCTAACAGAGCCCAATAATAAAGACTGTTTGAACTGAGTAACCGGGATATGGTGCTTGGGTTGTCATCCTAGTTCGCGTAAAAAGGTTTGACCATGTCTAATTTATTTTTCTAAAAGTATAGTTAATTAATAATGCCTTGCAATTTATTGGATTCAAACTCAATTTAATTATCTAGTTCGCATATTTCAAATTTTATGACACTTGTCTTGTTGATTAAACTATATGTTCTGAGCATTTATTTAATTATTTTTGCCTATGTTGTTTACATTGAGTATGGATGCAGAAAAGAGGCTCGATTTTTAATAAATTTTAGAATTAATTCTAATCTTTGAACGAACAACATGCTTGAGGGCAAGCATGAGATAAGTAGGGGGATTTGATAACATGATTATTTTGCATGATTTCTTGTGTATAATTCAGTTTATTTCTGAATTAGTCCCTGCTAAATTAGTATTTTTATGATTTAATTCTTGTCAGGGATGCAATTGATCAAAAGCAAGCTGAAAAGGGCCAAATTGAAAGAAAATCATGAAAATGGGGCCAAATCAAAAAGATGGAGGAAGCCAAGGACACATCAAACAATTTGACTTTGTAAAAAGCCAAATATAGAAAATCCTATTTTTAGTTTATTTTATTTTTATTTATTTTTATTTTTAATTATTTAAGATTTTATATTAAATTAATTAAGCCTATTTTTAGTAAACCCCATGTATATAAATAGGGGTTATTTGTATTTGGAAAATCATCAATCAAATATTTCTTTTCCTATTTCTATTTGGAGTTGAATTGCTCTCTTTCTTTGCCTTTTTCTACTTCAATTTGGAGTAGGATTTTTATTTTTCTTTTCAAGTTTGCGTCAAACATTCTGCCTATTTCAATTCTATTTGTTTGTTTTTTCCAAAATTGGTTTAATTACCTTCCAATCCCCTTTCCTTTCCCAAATTCCATCATCCTTTACAAAAGCCCAAACACTTTCCACAACCTTTAAGCATGAGTAAAATCATGCCACACTAAACCCCTTTCAGCTTTATGCTGGTATTAACCCCGTCACAGACCCGTGAGTTACGAACCCGAGCTATTTAACCCCTATTCTCCAATATTTATTATTTCTCCAGATTAAGAGTATGACTTCGTCAATTCACAAAGTCAAGTCAATGCTAAGTCAAAAAAGACGTCGTTTGAGTTAGTGTGGCTAGACGTACAGTTGGAATTCCGAAAGGATCGATTGTCTAATTGGTCTTCCGTGAACACATTGGCGTGCCAAGTGGGGATTGATGTTTGGTTCCGTCAAGGGAAGTAGTAACCGGATTTAAATGTCCCAACGTTTGAGGGCATTGGTTCGAGCTAGGCTCTTCTAGAACGCAAAGCTGCCGGAGTTCTAAATCACGAACGTTTCGTAGGTTGTTCGATCGGTAAGGGTTAGTTATAGGACGTTTCATAACTAATTTACACAAGGAAGAGTTGTTGTCCGAGGCGTCCTTGGTAGCTATAACTAGCTTATTGGAAAAGAGGAGTTCATCTAATTTTAAGGATCGGGTCAAAGACGGAAAAACCCGCGCTTAAGGCTGAGCTAAGTTTAATTGATTTTTTTTCAGATTACTTCATTGTTTTTTTTTCTATTTAGTCTTTTATTTTTTACGTTTTTATTTTCTGTGTTTATTTCAGGTTTCATATTTTATTCCCCCCCAAACATCGCGGGCACGACAATTGCCCAGACATAAATCTGGTCGAGAGATAAACAATTTTTCAGTAAAACCAGTCTCTGTGGGATCGACCCTCCTCCCTATACTGCTTAAGTTTGCAAATTAGGTGTAGGTTTATATTGGTGGAATCGACAACCATCATAGGCTCGCCTTTATTTGTAGAAAATTCTTATCTCGAAACACAAAACATCATATCCAGTAAGTTAGGATACAACGTTTTGAATTTCTAAGAATAAGTTTTGATTTGGAAATTTATGAATTTCAATTTTAAAAGAAAAGGGATACTTAATATTTTAAGTTCAACGATAAAAATCGAAACTCAGTAAGTTAGGGCACAATTTTTCTCGAAGTCTCCAAATATTAAATATCACCATATTTTTTAAAACTATTTGAATAAAATGCATTAATTCAAAAGGTGTTTTTATAAAACAGTGGTTTGAGTAAGATATTGCGATATTCATATTCAATAGCAATTTTACATAACTACAAATTATATTAACAATAAATAATAAAAGAATAATATAACCTGAATAAATAAAGCACTATGTTAAGCAATAATAAACAATTAAAAGAACATAAATAAATAAACATGTGATATAAAATAAATAGCAATCAGTAAGACTTTCACGAAATAACAAAGTCAAATGAAAAAAAAGAAATAATATATTTAAACATGAAATAAAAAAATGTGACGATTTTTTTAAAATGATTTAATATATATATATATATATATAATAATTAAAAGTAAAAAATTACTTATGATAAATGTATATAATTTAATAATTTAATACATATAAATGATTACATATAATAAGAATAATTAGTAAATAATATATAATATTTTTATGTAAAAACATATCTACATAATGTACTAATCATAAAATTACATATGTAATAAACAATATAAATAAAATATGTTATATGACATAAATAGATTTTATACAAAATAAAATTTTAAAAATAATATGATATAATATAATACTATATAATATACAAATTAAAAAATATAATATAATAAATAATATATATTATATAAATTATATTAAACCAAGTAAATAATATATAATAATAATTAAATATATATGGATAATACATGTAAAATATATATATATATGAATTTTATACTATTCACAAAATTAATATATAAATAATAAGAATAATATAACATTTTAATATAATTAAATAATTAAATATAGTATTAGAATAATTTAAAAAAATAAAATAAAAAGGTTTTAAAATGAATAAGGATTAAATAGAAATAAAATAAGTACAAATGGATTAAATCAAAACGCGCGTCGCACTGTAGGGACTCATTAGGCAATTATGCCTTCTTTCCAAAACGACGTCGTTATGATTTTAGCCCTTAAAGCAGTCCGAGGGACTAAATTGGAACAAAAACAAACTTTAGGGCTAATTTAATAAAAATAAAAATTCCAATTGGGCTGAATTAAGACTAGTAAAATTACGGAGGGGCTAAAGTTGCAAATTGCCCTTTTATAAAAAATGCGCGGATCCTTCCCGGGTTTTCGGGTCAACGCGCGGATCCCCTTTTAAAACGACGTCGTTTTATGCTTATTGGATTAAGCAAAAAACGGCGTCGTTTCTGAACCGTTATATAAGTCACTTTTTAACAAAAAAACATTTGAATCATCTGTTTTAAAAAAAAAAAAACTCAAAACAATTCTCTCAATCCTCCCTTCCCCATGCCTGGGTTCCGATCATCGGACTTAGGCTACGCGCCCCACGCGCTATACGCGCCACCGCGAATGGTGGCCGGAGGCCAAACCTCGATTTTTCAGTGCCCTCGAAAGGTAAACCTACCTCCTTTTATTTTTTTTTAAAATAATATTTGTATGCACAAATGTATAGAAAAAAAAAACAGAACGAAATATTTAAAAAAAAAACAAATCACCTCTTGCGATAAAATTTTTGTATTTTATTTCTTTGAGTATTTTTGTATTTTCTGTTTGTGTTTCTCTATGTATATACTCCCCCTTTTTTACAAGTTTGTTCTAGAGTTTTTATAACCCGAAAAAAATGAAAGAAAAAGGAAATACATATTGTCCATATTTGTTTCTTTCATTTTGCTGCGTTTTCCTTGTTTTGCAGGCCAGGAGCGACGGAGAATCTGGCGACGATGAGGCGTAGTTCGCGAGGATTACGGCGCGATCGAGGGCTGATTGCGGCGCGAAGGCTGAACGAGGTTAGGGCGCGAGGGTTTCCAAGAAACCCTAGGTCTGCTTAGTGTCTGGGCCCTTTTGGGCTGCGTTGGTTTGGGTTTTAGTTTTGGGCTGAGGGTGTAAGTGGGCTAATCGGGTTTAGTTTGGGTTGCTGGGTAGTCTGTTTAGGATCGGGTCTGAGATGATTGGGTCTTGGGTCTTTATTAGGTTAGTTTGCTTAGGTATTGGGCTTCTGGTAATATTTGGGCCTGTAAATGGTTTTGTAAATGGACTGTATTAATGGACATTTGGTATTTATTTTTTTTTTATTTTTATTTTGGTTTGTTATATGGGCCCGGGCAAAATTGGGTTCCTACAAAGATAATGCAACATGTATCAATTGAAAGTTGATTATATCAAAGGTGACAGAACGAAATATATTTCACCAAAATTATTTTTCACCCATTATCTTGAGAAAAGAGGTGATATAAATGTTCAACAAATTCGTTCTAGTGAGAATTTAGTAGATCTTTTTACTATGACATTGCCAACTTCAACATTTGAAAGACTAATACACAAGATTGGAATGCGTCGACTCAAAGATGTGATGTAATGTTGCCATCAGGGGGAGTCTAAAAACAAGTTGTACTCTTTTCCTTTAACCAAAGTTTTGTCCCATTGGGTTTTTCTGGTAAAGGTTTTTAACAAGGCAGCTTATAATAGAAGATTGTGTACTCTTTTTCCTTCATTAAGTTTTTTATCCCACAAGGTTTTTCCTAATAAGGTTTTAACAAGGCACATTATCTATCAATTGACATCCAAGGGGGAGTGTTATGAATATCTTATTAAGTGGATGTCCATCATGATCAAGATAAAGTTTTGATGTACTTTAAATTCTAATAGTTATTAGAATTAGATCTCTACTTCTTTTATACTTCTTATGCCTATAAATAGAGACTCTGATAAAGCATTGTAATCATCCCTTTGATTAATAAAGTAAATTCTCTGTTGCTTTCATATTTTCTTTGTTCTTTATTATCTCCATCTCTCTTTATTTTATAATAAATATAAAATTATGTTAATAATAAATATTAAATTAAATTAAATTTTAATTTAGAATGAAAATAAGTCTAAACTGAGCATAGAGATTAATTATCACTTAATTTATATACCAATTAAAATTTAACTTTAGCTTTATAAATAGCCTTTAGTAGTTAGACACATTCAATCAAGAAAGATATAAGAAAAATCACTAATAAAAAGAATGGAGATTATTAGCATTAATAAAATGGAATTATATTAAAAAAACGAAACATTATTATAATGAATCATTACTCTTAAATGTATTATTAATATAGTGTAAATATATTTTCTATTTATTATGAATCATTATTATAATTGTTGTATGTTGTTTTGCCTAATTTTTGTTTCTTAATTTAATTTCTTTTATAGTTCAAAATTTCTATGTTATTTTTAATAGCTTGATTTATTTATTTAATGTTTAATTGGTTTTTTAGTTAAATATTAATTTTATATTTAATCTAATTTTTTTATGGAAACTAAAATTTAAGTAGTGATGTTGGGACAAAATTTATTTGTTTTATAATGTTGTTTCTTTTGATGCTCTAAGTACATAGATAAGTAAATATGTATAGTTTTATTATTAACTATAATATATTATTATTATTTTTTACTTTGTATAATCTATATTATTTAATATTTTACTTAATATATATATATATATATATATTACTAATGTGGCTATTAATGGGAAATCAACTTTTTTAGTAAGAATGAAACGAAGTAGGATGGATTAAAGGAAACAAATAAGGATCGATTAAAGGTAAAATTATCATTGTCATTAATAGGTAATTAATATTTTTGATTAGATATTCTAACCTTAGTTTTATATAAATTTTTAATTTAGAAAAAATGTTTTAATTGTAAATAATTTTTTGTTTCGGAGAAAATGTTGAATAATTTTTAAATTTAGAATATTACAGCCGTAGGCCTTCTTTACTCTTAATTGTTACAAGTACCAACGTTATGAGTTATAACAAAAGACAAACTTACGATGCGAGAAACTAGTACACAAATTTTATGCAGAAGGTGAATAATTTTTCCTCTTTTTATTTTCCAGAGTTTGGGATGTTCAATCAAACACCATTAATTTCTCTCCTTTATCCCCCCCCCCCCACCCCCAAACTTTTCTAGCAACAAAAAAGAATACATAAAATTAGTACATACGACTCTTATAAAGACAGAACAGCAAAAACTTGACAAAGATCATATCAAATTGACCGGTAAATGAAGACACTTAAAACCGTACGTGGAAGGCATTTGCATCCTTCTCTTTTCCCTTTCTTTTTCCTTTCACTCATAAGACATCAAATGGGGGCAACCCAAAAAGTGGCAGATGCATTGCTGACAATAACATCAATTAGATCGTATGGTTATTTAGATCTAATCCTTGTACTTCATTTCGGACATCTTGAAGCCAGGCATATCAAATGAGGATGCGAACTTCTCAACATCAACCTTCAGCTCTTGGATCTCCTTGTTGTTGTCCAACCCTTTGTTGAAGTCCTTCAAAAGCTTACCATATTGCTTTTGGATGTTCAAAGTGATTGTCACGGCTCGGTGGAGGAACTCGCCTATCTGTTCAAAGTCCTTCTCAACCAAACCCCTTGAAGTCATGGCAGGTGTACCTGTCATGCATACACATCTCGCATCAAATGACCGTATGAGATAAAAATTTGACCAAACTTGCAAGTGTTAGGTAATCTCTCATTAGCAAAGGATTCATTTTGGTACGCTAACTTACCAATTCGTACACCTCCCGGAGCCAAGGCACTGCTGTCACCAAAAACAGCATTCTTGTTAACAGTGATGTTGCAGAGGTCACAAAGCTTCTCAACCTTGTTGCCTGTAAGAACAATGATAGAAAAAGATGAGAATTCATCAAAGGCAATTGTTCAACAACCTTGAGGCCAAGTAATTCAACTGCCATACCAGTCAATCCAAGAGGTCGGAGATCCCAAAGAACAAGGTGGTTCTCAGTTCCACCAGTAACAAGCTGGTATCCCTTGCCCATCAGGTACTTTCCAAGGGCAACTGCATTGGCCTTCACTTGTTTAGCATATGCCTTGAACCCAGGTGTCATGGACTGTTTCAAGGCAACAGCCAGGGCACCAATCTGGTGATTGTGAGGACCACCCTGAAGAGAAGGGAAAACTGCAAAGTTGATCTTGTCTTCAAAGTCATACACTGCATCTTCGGGTTGGCCCTTCTTTGGTGGCTTTGGTCCCTTGCGGTAGAAAATCATACCAGCCCTAGGACCCCTCAAGCTCTTGTGGGTGGTGGTTGTGACAATGTCACAGAACTCAAAAGGATTGTTTGCCTCCTGCTCGAACAATAGAATCCGTAAAAATTAATTACTTGAAATTAGTTAGTGCACAAAGGAATCTAATAAAGCAAAAACAAATTACTCGAAGTACTTCATATATCAAATTAATGTTGAAATAGAGATTGTGGGGTGAACTTTGGAAAGGACCTAACAGCATTAGAAAAATTGATGGGAATCATATTTAGATCCACTCACATCCCCATTGTTACCACCAAAAGCATTATTAGAAACGAATTCGAACTTAACCACATTAAGATTTCTCAGATTTGGTTTATGTTTTAATGATAAAGCACTTCATTTCTGAAATAGATTCCACTATTAGATCTGCAAGACAGCTTAAACTTTTCACCCCACGAGAAAAGAAAAAAGTACTAAGTTGAACACATTTTATTCAATTTTAATTTTCACACCCTAAAAATGCACTGCATGTATGCATTAAAAGACAAGAGAATGAAGCCATAGACAGACCTTGAATTTTTTTATAAACTATGATTAATTTAATGCAAAATGAAGCCGCATCAAAACCCCAAATCCAGATGCTAAAGATCATACTAAATCACACAAATCCCAGATCCAACCAATAAAAATTTTAAAAACATATAAACAATTGAAATCACAAATAAAAAACCCAGATCTCAAAGCCACCCATCAATAACATGTAAGATTAAAGAAAAACAAAATAAGATCCAACTAAAATTACATACCTGAGCAGCAACAAGGCCACTAATGTGAGCCATATCACACAACAAGAGAGCACCACACTTGTCAGCAACGGCCCTGAACCTAGCGTAATCCCAGTCCCTAGGATACGCACTTCCACCGCAAATGATAAGCTTAGGCCTGAAATCCAACGCCTTCTCTTCCAACTTATCGTAGTCAATGTACCCCGTAGTGGAGTTCACCTTGTAAGGCAAACTCTCGAAGTAAATAGAAGTAGCAGAAATCTTCTTCCCACCGGAGGTATAATACCCATGAGTCAAATGACCGCCTGAAGGCAAATCGAGTCCCATGATCCTATCATGAGGCTGGAGAACGGCCGTGTAAGCAGCGAAGTTGGCCGGGGAACCGGAGTAAGGCTGGACATTGACACCCCATTTGGTAGGGTCGAGGTGGAAAGCCTGGATAGCGCGAGATCTGCAGAGGTTCTCGATCTCATCAATGAATTCATTTCCACCGTAGTAACGGTTACCAGGCATGCCCTCGGAGTATTTGTTGGTGAGGGCACTGCCGAGGGCTTCGATGACGGCGAAGGAAGTGAAGTTCTCGGAAGCGATGAGCTCGATGCCGCGGCATTGGCGACGCTTCTCTTTCTCGATGAGGTCATGGATTTCGGGATCGACGGAGTCGAGGGAGGAATTGCCCCAACTGCTTACTGGATCCATTGGATTTCAGAGAAAATGGAGAAATGGAAGGGAATTGGTAATGGGGGAAAATTGGTGAAGACAGATCGGGAAGTGTTTGTAGCTCTGCTTATAAAAGAGTGTGATGAAGATGTGAGAGTACCATTATACCCTTTTTCTTTTCTGTCATTTACTATATTTTAGTGGCCCGCTCTTGGTTGGTTGGTGATGGTTAAAACAATTTTTTTATATTATAATTATTTAGGAATAATTTCAAATTTGGTACCTATACTTTCATAAAATGTTCAATGTGCTACTTGAGTTATCAATATAAATTTTATTATGATACATGTACTTTCATAAAATATCTAATGTGGTACTTATACTTTGAAAATATATAATGTGATACTTAAATTATCAATATGTATTTTATTATAGCATTTAGTGTTAACATGGTTAGTGAATTGCTAAACTAGTCAATAAAAATTCGATATGTAGAATTTCTTTTTTCATATTATCAAGTCCGCATTAATAATATAACATTATGTGAAAAATAAATAAAATAAAAAATAACTAAACATATGGTTAATAAAAAAGAAGTAAATACTAAACTTACATGAAATTGCCTATACTTTCATGAATAATGAAAAATATTATTTTAAAATCAACAAAAATATTATTTCAAATGGAAAACACTTTGGAGAAGACCGTTTACTTAAATGGAGAATATGATGGTTGTAAGAATAGCGATATGTTTAGTTATTTTTTAATTTAAATATAAAATTTTGTTTTTTTTAGTTTCCTCATAATGTTATATTATGCATGTGAATTTGATGATTTGGAAAATAATTTTTACGTGTTGAATTTTCATTGGTTGGTTTAGTAATGCACTAGCGGTGTTAACAACAAGGGTGGGTTTGAATGGGCGGTACGGTGCGTTTAGCTTACTTTTTGTCTCACGCTACAGTATCGCTTCAATATTTAATTTTATCACCGCCGTTGTTTTCACTCTAACCGCATGTAAACGCATCACCCATCCAAATTCGCCCCAAGTATCATAATAGAACATATAGTGATAGTTCAGATACCATATTGGACATTTTCAAAGTACATGTACCACATTAGACATTTTATGAAAGTATAGGTACCAAATGTGATATTCTCCCTAATTATTTATTAGGTGTTTATGGTTAAAATATCTTGTTAGTCCCTATATTATGACAAAATTTGAGATGTAGTCCATGTACTTAAAAAGTTAGAAATTAAGCCTTTCAACTGTTTTACTTTAACATCTTAGTCCAATTATTAAAATAGTAAGTATATTTATAATAATATATTGTCGAATTAGCATGTTGATTAAGTTGTCATCTCAGTCCAATTATCAAAAGTAGATTATGAGTGAACGAAAATATTTTATATTAAATATATATATATATATATATAGACATGTTAACAAATTATTATTAATGGGGTGGTTAGGGTCTTTTGCATGTCTCTATTGGTCTAAGGTTTGATTCTCAAATTATGCTTTTCAAATGTTTTATTTAAAGATTATATAAAAATATGAAGAGATTAAAATGTCTCTATTGGCAAAATAGAGTTATTACTTGAATAGAGTTCTAAACATCTTAATTATCATTTAATTAATATTAGAGTTAATTATGTTAATTTTTTTTTATTTTGAATAATGTTACTTTACATTAATTACATAAAGTAAACTATTTTGCATGTTGAATATGTTAAATATGCTTTGATTATTATTTGAAAATTTTCTATTATAATAATTGAATTGATAATATATTTTATTTATATTCAATAATTCAAATAAAAAAAGATTATTTTACGCTAACTATTGCAATTAAAAATATAATATTTAAAAAACCAATCAAATATAAAACGCATAAAATCAGATATAACGTATGTGACATTAAAAGTTAATTATAAATAAAAAAACACGAGTTCAAAGAAAATTTTGAATTATTTAATATACTGTTGTTTAAATATTATTGACTTTGCAATTTTAAATATATTATTTATAAAAAAATTCATATTTATAAATAAGAATTTAATTTATTAAAATATTTAATTAACTAAATTTATTTAATAAAAAAATTATCATACACAAAAATAAAATTTATGATTATGATAAAAGACATTTCTAAATGAACTTTTATACAAAAAGTTAAAAATTATAAATATTTTATATTAAAGTGTTTTTTCACTAAATAGAAAAGTTTAAAAATCATATTATTTTAATTTTAAATATCAAATTTTAATTATTTACAAAATAACGTTATATTCCGTATACAAATAATACATTTGTATAACTCAATATATTATTTTGCATTAATTGCCTAAAATAAAACTATATTTTTTTAATAAATTAAAAATTTGAAACACTTAATATCATATATGATGTACATGGCACTGTAAACTACCTAAAAGAAAAATACTGTGAACTAGCTAAAATAAAAATAGAGAAAATGAAAGTAAAAGTATCGTAAAGGTCTTTATACTAAAAATTAGATTGCATTTTACTCTTTCTATTAAAAAAAATAGGCAGATTAATCCTTATACATTTGATCAAAGATAAAATGGGTTCTTTTTGTTAAAAATTTAATTTATTTGTACTATTAAAAACTGACATGACTGACAGAATAACTAGACAGTGACACGTACGTGGTGTGCCACATGTACCTTATGTTGACGTATAAAACTAGTTTTTAACAGTACAAATTGATGAAATTTTTAACAAAAAGACCAATTTACTCTTTTGTAACACCCCAAACCCGGCCCACAAGCCCTGACCGGATCTGGTATGCCACTGCGGAAAAACGTTTGAGAAGATTCGACCTAAAGATAAAATCATGACAACTTGTTGAGTTTGTAAAACGGTGACCATTTAAAATCTTAAGTAAAGTGTGGTGTTTATAAAAATATCCCGGTTAAAACTTTATGATACATTTTAGGATATAGTTTTGCCGAAAATAAACCGGTTTCAAAATAATAATTCAATCGTCACTTTGCTTTAACATACTAAAAATGCTCAAATAGAAATACTTAAATACTTTAACTGGGCCTTATTACAATAAATAATTAAACAAAAGTTCTTAGTAATAAACTGAATAAAATAAAGAAGATGTCTTCTGCATGGGCCACCTCGTATCCACTCCAACCCGGTCCAATCACCACGAATCATCTGCGATGTTTAATAAAAAATGGGTGAGTCATACAGACTCAGTGTGTAATTAATCCACTGAATTCCACCCACATGTTAACCACATATTAACTCATATATCAGATATCAATTATCAAATTCACACGTTATCACATTCTGGGCTTGGCCCATATTCATATCACATTCATCTAATAGGGTAGTTAACCACATAATTTCCACATACTGGGCTTGGCCCATTTCATCATCAACCCATATGACAGATAATGAGTTTATGCAAAGTGCACTCAACCCATCCTAGGGTCCATCCGTTACACCTACCTTGGCAGACCCCATGCCCAAGGCCGTGGCTAATCCACCGATCAACTAAGTGATCCCACATATCTTACCTTGACAGACTTGCTGCTCAAGGCCGTGGCTGAGCCACCGATCACCTAAGTGATCCCACATATCATTTAGTCCACGGTGATGCACACAGCTATCAACCGCCGAGGTGGGCACCTAGCCAACACCTCCTTTGATGAAGCACATAGCTAACATCAAGCGCTAACGTAGCACAAGGCTAACATTAGACCACGTACATAAAGTACACCCTTTCCTTCGATAGCCACATTCATATCCCATCCCATGCACATGCAACATATGATAATGTCATAACATAGTAAAATAATGCATGCACATGTTATTCGGCATACAAACATATTCTCATTGGCATATTCACATTCTTAATAATTAACACTGACTTGATTTCCGATATACCCCTTAAGGGTAACCATTCACAATCGCCACTGTACATATTAGCATTTACACAACACATACAATATACCATAAACCCGAAAACAAAGTGGGTTAATCACACACCGATCACTTGGAGAACTATGCTTTCGATAATCGATGCTATCACTAGGCGATACTACTACTATTTGCCTACTTTCTTTCTTGTTCCGACATTGGTCCACACCCCGGTGGCCAATCCCTAACTCGCCAAGACAGATCTCTTCTTAAACTTCTGGATAGGACCTTCCTTTCCCTTCTTGAATGGTATTCGCCTCCATCAACACACTTAATCGTAACAATCGATTTAATCATCAATATACGAATTCTTAACCAAATATCCACAACTTATCATACTTACCGAAAGGGTCTTGAAATCCCAAAAGCTTGATCTAATGCTTAGATCCTTAATCCCTACATTTGATTAATCACCTACTACTTTAATAAAAAGTCATTCGCCATAAATCCAAATCCTAGTAGGATTAGTATACTTAAACTTACCTTGTGGTCGCTTGACTTAAGAATCAAGTCTTGAAATCTCTGCTATACTCTTATTGCATTCGCCAAGCATTGAATCAATTAACTTGGTTAGTTTTCGCTTTTGAATAATTAATGAACACATATATTTACCAAACATGGCCTTGGCCGAATACTATAGACACTTACCTTGTGGATTTTAAATCCGAAACTCACCGAATAACTAGGGAACACGTGGCCTATGGTGTACCTTCGGAAAAGAACTTCTCCTTCCTTGTAGTCGACACTTAGTAAATCCCAAAGATCTCTTCAAAGTTTCGCAACAAGATATTAATGGGGTTAGTCCTAGATTTCGGCAAATCTTAAGAAAAAGGATGAAACCGAATGAGAACTTACCCTTACTTGAAGAAATCGATTGCACCTTCACTTCAACCTTCGTAGATTCGGCTATGGCTAGATGATGATCTCACAACTTTCGGCTTTTGGAGGGATTAGAAAGAAAGAGAAGGAAGAATAAAGATGGAGGATTCGGCTAGATCACAAGGTATTTCGGCTTGACAAAAATAAAAGAAGAAGAAGATTTGGTGAAGAGAATTCGGCAGAGGCTTTCAAAGAACAGATAATAATGCAGAATGGCCTCTCTTTTCCTTTATAGCCGAAATTACTAACTTAGAATCCCTTACTTGGCCATCACTCTTCTATTTTAATAGCTTTATCTCTTTAATTATCACTTAAAATAAAAGATAATTCAAAGAACTATCCTTACTTAGCCGAAATTATTAAACTCAAAGTCCCTTATTTATCCACTATTTATAAAATAATAAAAGCTCCTAATTTATAGCCATGTGCCGTCCACCTCTCTCTCCTCCTTGTAGCAAAATAAAATTTCTTTTATTTGCTTCCCATGTGACTCCGAACTTAGGCCCATTCCTCTTGCATATGGCGCCATTTCCATAGGCCCTAAGTGGCATCTTCTGCACCACTTTTCCAAGCTTGTTTGTGTGTCAAATTTCACAAACTTTTTCTTTTAAGGCCACCTTGCCTTAATTTCCCTTTTAAACCTTAAAACTCGTCATTTCTAGGTCATTTCTAAGTTTCCAAAATTTTCGATCGGCTCAGAAACTTGACATTTCCTTACATTTCCATGACATTTCCTTACAAGACATTTCCTTACATTTCCAAGACATTTCCTTACATTTCCATGACATTTCCTTACAAGACATTTCCTTACATTTCCAAGGTTCTAAAAATGTTCACTTTCCTCTTTTAAACTTAACATTTCCATACATTTCCAGGTTTCCAAAAGTGTTCAAAATATATTCATAACACATAAGATATGTCATTTCGTACAATTAAACCAAAAATGCATAGGCCCTTTTCAGGATGTTACATCTTTGATCTAACGTTAAGGATTAATTTACTTATTTTTTAATAGAATGACAAAAATATGATTTAATTTCTGGTACGAAGACCTCCATAATACTTTTATTAAAAATAAAAGCCGAGAATACTTTAGGACCTTTCTTCTACACGCTAATAATAATAATAATAATAATAGTAATTGGTTTAAACTTAGTTTAAACGCTACAAATATGTATTAATATTTTTTAATTTTACATCTTATAATTTTAAAATTAAAAAAAGAGAGTAAAGGGACTAATAAGTATTGAGTGCAATTATAAAATACATGACATTTTTAAGAAAAGAATATAAATTCGAAAATAATTTCAAATCTTAAATAAAATCAACATTAATTATAAAAAAAATGGTGAATTTGTTATTGATTTTTTAAATGATAGGAAATTTGTTTGGGTGTTGGGTCCAATATGACGCCCCAAAGGATGTTGAAAGCTTAAACAAAGGGGAAGATATAAACTTTTGATTAAGTTTTAAAAGGCTAGTTTCATGTGGATGGAAATGTTTAAGAATTGAAGGGGGCACCTACTCATCTTTTTTCTACTTTCTATCAATTTTTATTTATATAATTAGGTTTTGGGAAGAAAATTACAAGTTTGAAAATTGAAGGGTAAAAGTTTACAAGTATGGAATGCATAATTTTTCTTTTCATAGATGTGCTTGGGAGGAAAGATGGAAAAATAGAAATTTTTTTTCTCATTCATT
The DNA here is from genome assembly GCA_025698515.1 of Gossypium sturtianum. Classification (NCBI taxonomy): domain Eukaryota; kingdom Viridiplantae; phylum Streptophyta; class Magnoliopsida; order Malvales; family Malvaceae; genus Gossypium; species Gossypium sturtianum. The sequence goes on from CM046952.1 coordinate 59,141,584, forward strand.
GCTTGGTAAAATAAAATAAAATATTTGAACTAACATATACACCTCTCTCATTTGCTTTTCACCCATCATTTCCATTTGGAAAGATTGATTTTTATGCATTAGGATTGAAAATAATTATCTCTCCTATTTTATTTCCTCTCACCGTTCTTTCCAAAAAAAGCACACTCTCAAAATTTATTTTCTTTCCACTTTTAATGTTTGCATATAATGATATTTGAACTCAAAACATTATAATATTTGAGCTTTTAACTTTCCCATTTCAACCAAAGTCTTTTTTTTTTAATTGTTACATACAATTTTCACCCACACCATAGGTGTGACAAAATCTAGTTTACATTTAATTACTTTATTGAATTGGTGTCATCCTTAATCAGGTTACTAACTTAGTTATGTAATTACAAAAATACCTCTTCTTTTAAATTATAATTAATATTATCTAATCTAATACTTATATTTAAGTACTTTACTGAATTGGTGTTACCCTTAACTGGGTCACCAACTCAGTTATGCAATTACAAAAATACCTCTTCTTTTAAATTATAATTAATATTATCATGATGGTACTTTTTTTTATTTTCATACTTTTATATCATTTTTAAATAAAACAATTAAAAATTACAAACCAAGGATCGAACACGTGTTTAATAATATTAAAATACAAGTTCATTACAACTCCACCTATACTCATTATTAAATAAAATTTAAAAGAAATCTTTCACCCACATTATGGGTGTGACAAAATCTAGTGTTTATACATGTAAATGAATAATTCAAATTTGTTTTAGAGTCATTTGTTTTTTAAATTTTTTTTAAATATGCTATTTTTAATTTAATATTTAATATATTTTTCTAATATTCATAATATCTGTATTTTTTTGGCTTATTGGTAAAATAAACCCTCAATTTTTTTAAGAAAAATCGATTAAGCCCCTCCAAACATTTTGCACCGGTTTAAACCACTGAATTGACAATTTTGACCGATGAGACCCTTTGCCTAACGTTCATTGTTAGTAACAAACAACAATGCTAATGTGAATGTTAACAAATGCCATGTTAGCACCATTTACTAATGTGGCAATGCCGCATCATTATCGTTTGTTGATATAGCAGTGTCACGTTAGCGAAAATAAAAATTGAAATTATTTTAAAAATAAGTACACCAATGAATATAGATAAATGATTGTCCAAATTCATTTGAATATAGACATACATGTGTCTAGATTCATTCTAGAATTATAAAAAAATAAAAAAATTATTAAAATAATTAGAAATTAATTTAAAACCATAAAATTTTATAAAATTTTGAATGAATCTTGTCAGCCATTTGTCAAGATTTATTGCGTGCTTATTTTAAAAATATTTTTTAAAAATTTTTACTTTTTTATTGATATAACATATGTTAATGGCAATGTCGTCGATTAAAGGATCTCGTTAATTAAAATTATCAATTCAAAAGCTGCATTAAATACAAAAAGTTGGAGAAGCTATTCCAATAAGCTTCCTAATAGAATCGGCAACTTCTTTATTGCCTAACCGGCTTGTACCGTGAACTCTATGGTTTCTGGTTCATGAGTTATTATGTTATAATAAAGGATAGTAAGGTCAGTACCAAAACAAAAAGAAACCTTCAAGAAGCAACACTGAGAATGTTGATAACAACGCAATTGTAAGAGGCAACAGGGATTGTTGAATCTTCACCCTCAACCAACTTAACAGCTGTGGATGATGATGTCCTCAGCATTGCATGTTATGTCGCTATTTAGGGTTTTGGAAATACCAACTTCTAATGTCCAAAACCTCCTATACTCTCTAATGTCATCTAATATGGGGTTGTTGTTGTTGGGTGGCAATTCAGTCATTTCAAACATTTCAACACCACCTACCTTCCACCCTACTTCTCCTTTTCTCTAACATTGTATAAATATGATTAGTATGTACTATAAATTTTAATTATTATTTTTTTTAATTTAGAAATTTAGTCCCGAAAAATGATAATTATTAAATTTGTTAAGTTAAACTATGATATGTCATAGATATATTATCACATATATAATGCTTTGATATAATACTTAAAAAAATCATATCATTTAAATTCACTAAATACACAACTTAACAAATCATAAAAAATCTATAAAATATATTAAGGAAGATAATGAAGATACCATCCAAGCATCCACCTTTTGGGGGTTGGTGGTGGAATGATATCACTTTCAGGTTTCAACGATTGTTTGCCTAATTTCAAAACCCTCCACCCAATAAAGCTTTTACCACTTCCCTTTTATTATTTATTCCCAAATCTTTTAATATAATAATATTGGGATTTTTTTTTATTGATTAATGTTAAGTAAGATGGCAAAGCCTTACCAACCCCTCACCAACCCAACTAGTTTAGGAAGCTACAAAATTCTCTCCTCTCCACTCTACGCTTTGTTTCACAATAATTATTACTTTCTTTTTCATTTTATAATAAATTATTAAATCACAAGGAACCCCCCCCCCCCTTTTTTTGTTATGTAACTGTAATTATGGTTTATGATATCGAATCATTGATGTTTTGGTTATCTAAAATCTTTTAAGATATCTTAAATTGTATTGATAAGTACTAAAAGTAACATGTTTTAAACTCATTCTTAATGTTTTTTTAGGTGATTAATCGATATTAATTATGAATTTTATACTCTTAATTCTTTAAATTTATGTTTTAATGCTTAATAGAGTACTTGGAAACAAAATGAGCGAAAACCGAAGCGTCGGAGCAAGTTACAGGACCCACACGGGCTGAACCTGGGTATTGTTTTTCTTCTTGTTTGTTAATCGATTATTTTTGTGTTTTGTTCTTTGTCGTATTCGTTAGTTAATTAATTTAGTTAGTTTTAGTTTTAATCAATCACTCAAATTATGCGGTTAAATAATAGAAAAACGGTAATTACTAGTACTTTTAGTTTTCGTGGGAACAATATCTTTGTTTACCATAGCTATACTATCAATTGATAGGTGCACTTGCTTTAGTCAAAATTTTAATTAGTTTTACGACGCATCATATGTTTAAGGTTGAAATAAAAAAAAATCATTTTAAAGGAGCTAAAATAAAAGCTTAATTATGTAATTCATGAAGTTAACTCTAATATAGGGGTGAATTCAAAATTTCTTTTAACAGGATCGAAATTTAATTATAATTTTTTATAGATCAAAATATAAGTTTATCATGTATTAATTTATAATTTTATTATTATCGAAGGGACTAAACATTTTTTTTTTTATTTTTAAGAAGTTAAAATACAATTTTACTATATATTAATTTATAAAAGGACTAAACTGAAAATTTTCATTTTTGAAGAGTCAAAATAAAATTTTGAGACCAAAATCTTTAGCTACCCCACTAGATTCGCGTCTACTCTAATATCATCCACTTGATCCATACTCACCTTACTTATCAAACTAAAAACTAAAAGATTGCCAATGCATTTATGTATTTAATATATTATAAAAAAATATTTATTTATTTTATTTATCCTTGCCCCACATAGCTGGTTGACTCTAAAACAAATAGATGTGAACACTAAAGAAGCAAATGTTGTCATCCTTACTCCCACCTACTACTACTCTTTGGCTTGCTTATTATTTCGGTTTTCTTGCCTTTAGATTTTTTTTAATTACTAAATTTATATTTAAATGCATTGTTTTAATATTTATATTTAATTTCATGGAATTCAAAAATAATTTACTCCCTAATATGATACTTTAAAAAGTGCACATAGCACTAGAAATGGAATCTATGTTTCCGCTTCACAGGCTTAAACATTGATCTAGATCTGCACCCAAACTTCTTATTTTATTTTTATTTTGGACTTATGTTGGCCACTTGATTTGATTTTTACTATATTTAAATTAATTTAATTTAATTTACTAACAACTCATAAATATATATATTACAAATCAATACATATAAACAAAGTGGTTAGGCAAATTGAAATATAGATTTATGTAGAGTGTGCCTCGTATTTTCGGAATCTTTCAGGTACTTATCGTTACCCGTATCACGACACGAGGATGTAAAAAACGAAACACCTCTAACAGGCGGCAATGTCGCGATGAGGAGGTTTTCGATGTCATGACGACGCAACGTTGTAATAGGTCAATTTAGCCCGGGCCCATACAAAGAAATAATAAACCCAAAATAATAAAACAAAGTCCAAGTCCAGTCCAAAATATATCATTTGGCCCGATCGAAATGGCCCATTACTTGAAAAGATTGAAGGTCCATCTACAAGCTTGACGTATATGGAAGCATAATCTTCAAGGATATGCAATCTTAGATATGATATGCAAATCTTAGATATGATATGCAATCCTAGAAGATATGATATGTAATCTTAGAAGATATGATTTTATAATCTTAGAGATTTAATTTGTAGATACCTTTTAATCTTAGCCGTTGATGTAATTGATTTGTACCGTTGGATTTGGGGAGGCTCAACTATAAATAGAGGCCCCTCCTTTCATTGTAGAGGACTGGAGTTTTGAGCAATAAAATTCTTGAGAGCATTCACACAAATCTTTCTCTCTCTTGCGTTCTTATTTTCTGGGGTTTGTTTTTATTTTGTTATTCATTCATCTTCGTTTCTTTTTGAGTTGCTCTCGTTTGAGTTAGATTTAGGTGGTGGAATTTCGTTGAATCCTCATATTGTAAGAATTAGGTTGACTTAGGCGTTTTTTTAACTTTTTTTTATTTATCCATTTAATTGCTTAATCATTAATTATTCTTTTTATTTTTATTCATTATTTATTCGTCAACTTTCTTATTTACATATTGTTCATTCATTTAACCATTCTTATCATTCTTTTATTTTCTTCCATTAATTATATACTTTATTTGTTTTTAATGTCACACATATTGTTTATTTAAAAAAAAAAACTTGTTTTATAAATCATCCATTTTAAATTGTTTGATTATTTGTTTTAAATTTTTTTTCCATATATATTATCAATTGCAAATTTTTATATATTACTATCTATTTTATATACCATTTATTTTGATACAGTCCGCCTCGAGATGATTCGAGTCGTATTTGAGTTGCCCAATCGTCTACGAGGAGGAATTAAGCCTTCGGGAAAATATTAGATAAATATGGAAAGATAGCGGAAGCTTTGAGTAGAATTACTTTTAGAAATGGATTTAAGTTAAGGATGGAGGTGAATAAGTGTTGGAAATATTTTGGATAATGGAAAGAATAAGTTCGGCTAAGGATGAAAGTAAGAGAGATGGAATTCGGTTTAAGGATGAATAGGTAATGATAATTGGTGGAGATGGAAAATAGAACTTAAACGAGAAACGATTCAAAACTAATAAGTGTCACCCCGGTTTCTATGATGTTTAAGGTGGAAGATGGAAATCGAAGATGGACCACGACCCGTTATCTAGAAAGATAAGAACCGATGGTATAATATGATGGTTGAGAAACGTTTGACGCCACAAGCAAGCTTGATAAGTCAAAGACGAAACTCGTACGAAAGATAGAGAGGAGTAAATCTCACTCTAGAACAAAAGTTCATAAAGTTTAATCAAAGTTCAAAGTTCACTAATTACAAATGAAAATAGCAAGTATTTATAGGCTATCAAGGAGCCGAATGGTCACTAACATAGCTTAAAGACTAAGTTAATTCAGCTAGAAAATGCTGGAAAATCTAGAAGAAAAACCATTAAACTCCTTGGCAAAATTCGGCTAATTGGAAGACAATTGGACAGCTTCTAGATGGGCAATTCACTTGGCATGAATGTTGAAAAATCCTTGGGAGTCAATGCACCTTCTAGGTTCGGCTAAATGTGGGATGAAGAGTCAGCTTCTAGAATGTGTAAATTCAGCCATTTGGGACGTTCTCAAGTCAGCTTAATGAATAAGCAAGTAGCTGATTGCATTGACAAACAAGGAGCCGAATGGGTCATCGAGTTCGGCCAAACATTGAAATGAGCTGCACCTTTTGTTTGAAAAGTTACCAGCATTAAAACGTGACTTTGAATGGCTTGCATGTGTTTAATTCATCCATTAAAACTCCCTTGACCTTTGCTATACACGAACAGCCTTTGGGGAAACAATTAAGTCTGCGACTTGTTTTAATTCCACTTAAAAACCTTCATTAAATTCGTCCATGCACTTAGCTCTCCTTCCAGCCGAATGGGGACCTTGAATAGCCAAAAGTTGGCAGCCATCATGCATGTTTCCAGCCGTCCATGCACCCACCAGGTTCATTGCTTCATGCGTTTAATGTTCCAGCCACATACATTGCATCTAGTGCATGTATCTCCTTTAATAGTCTTGGGACATTCGGCCGAACCTACATGCACAAAGAAATCACTTTAAATCATTCCAAATCAGCTGAATAAAATTAAATACATGCTATGGACACATCAATGGACACTTTGGACAAATTAAACACATCATTTAGCACACACTAAATTTCGGCAGCAACTTAGTTAACTAAAAATCTGCACATTTAATTATTGAATTAAAACACTTAAAAACCTGTAATAAAATGTGACACATTAAATTATGCTTAGACAACTTAAATTTGACACTAAATAAAATATTTAGACACATTAACTTGCTGTAGTAAAAATAAATAAATTAAAGAGTTTAATTTATTTAAGCATTAAATTAAGTAATCAGCTCAATGAGCTGGAGTGAGCTCAAATGAGCTGAAAACGAGCTCATTTTGGTCGGGCATCAAAATGCACAATAGCTCCAAGGCTTTGATCCGAGCTGCTAAGTTGTAAAACTTTGGTGCCCCGAGCTGGCCTGTATCATATTTTTAAGATGTTTTGTGTATAACTTATTTGGTCTTTGATTATTGATGTTAGTATTTAAATAATTGCCATTATGTGTTTTATAAATTGTTTATTTGTATTTTAATATTGTCGTTTTTTTTATCAAAGTTTTTATTTATACATTTTTTTAATATTGCAATAATTTTCCCCCAAATACTCGTATTTGGGAGCTTCGAGAAGATTGTGCCCTAACTTACTGGGTTCCAATTTTCCTCGTTGAATCTAAGTAATCGAGCACCCATTTCAAATCAAAATATATGAGTTTCAAATAAAAGCTTATTCTCGAGAATTCGAGGTGTTGTGTCCTAACTTATTGGATATGACGTCTTGTTATCTTGAGGTAAGGATTTCTAAAAAAGTATAGACAATATTCTATGTTTGGAATTTTGAGAAATTGTGCCCTAACTTACTAGGTTCCGATTTTTTCCACTTGACCCAAATAACCGAATATCCTTCTAAAATTTAAATGCATGAGTTTTGAAAATCAAAAGACGAGCTTAGTTTCGAGGATTTAAAATGTCGTGTCCTAACGTACTGGATGTGATATTTTATTACTTCGGGACAAAAGGGTCTTAACATCCATTTCAATTTATTCAAACATTTTTTTTAAAAATAAAAAATATCATATTTTAAAATCTTCTCAAATTTTTGACATTAAGACATTAATTAATCAATTAGGAACCAATTTTGGGCGTTACGAGGGTTTTTAAGGGAACTTCGTGTTTTAGCTAGAGAGCTTTGTGTTTTTCGGGATTCAAAATTTCTTTTGTTTGTTTTGGTTATCTCTATCTTGTACTTTTTCAGATTGTTTGCTTATTTAGTAAATCCTACTTTGCCTATGGTTTTTTATTCTCTTCGGAGGGATTTTTCCACGTAAATATTTGTGTGCCCAATTTTCTTTTCTCTTTTTTGTTTTCTTTCGTTGTTTATGTAGATAGATGTCGCGTGTGAAATGATATGCGATTTGTGCAAGTATACACGTCGAATCAAGTAATAAAGTGATGAGTGAGTATCGTTCCCACGGGGATCAGATTAAGGCACAAAAGTGGTCAAGTTATTATAATAAAATGCGATTAATGCTATGGTAAAATAATGATAAGAATGCAGTGGTAAACAAAAGGAATATTAATGTGAACAAAATGTGCAACTGATGAATAATTGAAAATGTTATGGTAATGCAAGAGCAAAGATGTAACAACAATTATGCAAATGATTATATGAATAATATGTAACTGGCAAATAAACAACTAAGGATGTGATGACAAAGATACTACGACAAAATATAAGGGTTACGCAATGTTGAGTGGGAAGGTCGAGATTACTAAAAATCTACTTTTCCTGTCAGCAATGCCTCAGCAAAATCATACTTAACCTACTGCTTAGAAGAGTTCTAAAGTGGCCTACTTCTTTCGAGAGCAGAAACCTTGCCTGTGTCTATAGGCCTTTAATATGGTATCCTGCACTGTTTCCTTCTGTATGAACGCTGCTCTATGTCTAGAATCTACTACAAGTATCTGTTAAGTACTTGATCATATCATTCAACCATGGTCTAACTAATCTAACCTTTTCAGAATTTAGATTAATTTAAGGGTATGTTGCACACTCGACTATGCCTAGGGATTGCTCACATACATTTTAAAGAATAAAACAATTGAATGAAACAGTAAAATAGTTTAGATTTATACTGCAGCCATTACAGACAGCCAATGTTTCATCAAAGTAATCCCAACCCTATAAGATTTAGCTCACAGGTTGGAAAATAAAGTTAAACTCAAACATCATTTTCATCACTGTAATTCACGAAGGAACATATTAGAAATAATGGAAGAACTTTGGGAAGACAGCATTCGCTTGCCCAATCCACACTCCAGCTGCTCAGTGTCCTGAGGTGGCTGAGAGGGATTGCTTTCATTTTTCTTTCTTCCGTCTCTACTCAACCGCTACCCTCTAGTTTCGCTTATAGATCTCTACATTTGTTCGTCGTTTAGGGTTTCCTCCTTTGGCTTTTTATAGCTTTTTCCCTAGGGTAAACCCAACAACCCATGTTTATCTTCTCTTCTTTTTAAATTCTTTTTTCAACAACCCAAGATTATCTTTTCCTATTTTAAATTCTTTTTTTCTAGGATAAAAACCAACATCCCAAGATTATCTTCTCCTCTTTTTTAGGCAGATTTTTCTGGTACAAGTACAGTTGGGCTGGGTATGCGTTGAGTGTTGACTCGGTCTTCCTAGAATTGCCACAGTATTCGTGCTGACAAAATGTCCAACCTTTTGCCCCGATAAACCTTCACTCCATTATTTCTCGTTCCTCAACCTAAACCTGCAAAACCACTAAACACAGCCCTACCACAAGCAATTAAAAGTACCTAATATTTAAATACAATCCAAGCTTCTAATGAAATGATGAAAATACGAATGAAATGTCCTAAAATGCAACTAAATGTACCTAAGTACAAACAATTGACCCATTCTTAAGGCATTAATTATAAATATTTTCAAGAGTTATCAATAGACCCTAACAAATTGCCATCAATGAGATACGATATCGAGAAGTTCGATGGGATCACAAATTTCAATTTATGACAAGTTTGGATGACGACAATTCTAGTTTAGAACGGCTTAAAAAGGGTTATTACCAGGTGATCGTGTGTCAGAGTCTTAAAAATTTATATAATTGATTATCTAGCCTAGAAACTAACTGTGACAACGATTGAGGCAAGCGCACCTATCGAACAGTAGTATAGTTTAGTGGCAAGACCGGAATGTCGAACTCAAAGGAACCAAAAGTACTAATACTAACTTTCTTTCTATTATTTAGCCTAAGAATTGAAGTGAATTATTGTTTAATCTAAAATTAACTAACTACTAAGCTAAAGACGCTAAGACAAAGAGAATGAATTGGGGAAATACTTGGGGGAAAAACCAATTGATTAAGATAATACCCAAGGAAGAATCCACCTAGACTTCACTTGTTATCTAACTCTGAACCAGACGATTTATTCACTTGACTTGATCCGTAGGATTCCCTAATGTATATTAATACCTCCGTCGAGGCTACTAACGTCTAACCCTAGGTTGATTAATTGAAATCTCTTTCTAATTAAAACCCCTAGAATTGCATTAGCTCGATCTATGGACTCCCATATTAGGTTTGACCCTAATCCGGTAGATTTTTGTCATCCTATGTCTAGGGTTACGATCAACTCTGCTTAATTATGCTAGATCTACTCTTAGACAGGGACTTTTGCTCCACTGCCTAAGCACATCAATACTTGAATCGATACCCTGAAATATCAAAGCAAGAATTAAGAACACATAATTAAGAACAAATCAAGTATTTATCATATAGTTCGAGAAAACAATAACAAGATCCGTCTTAGGTTTCATCCCCTCGGTATCCGAGGTTTAGTTCATAATAATAAAAGAATACATCTCAGAAGAAAAGGTAAAACAAAACATAAGAAAACCCTAAAACCCCCTAAAGGAATTGAAGGAGAGATCCGCCGTCTTGAGTATGATTTCAGCTTCTTGAGATGAATCAACTGGCTTTCTTCGAGTAAATCCCACGATTCTGACCTCTCTGGCTCGGCTCCTTGGCCTAGCTGGACCCTCCTGGCAAAAGCCTCCTTTTAGGTTATACTTAGGGTGTTTATATAGGCTTCGGAATGTGTTTCTTCGCCTCTAAGTATCCTAATCCGAGTGAAATTTCTCTTTGCTACGACAGGGACACGCCCGTGCAACATGCCCGTGTAAATCGAGTTATAGGCCATGGTTGGGTCAGCTAAAGGGGCACGACCGTGTGCTTTGGGCCCAGGCCGTGTTGATTTCCCACTTTGGCCTATTTGGCCCGTTTTAAGCCCGTTTTCCATTCTTTTCATCCTCCTATGTTCTCCTGAGTATAAAACATGAAATTAAAGGATTAAGAGCACCAAATTCCATAATTCAAGGGATAAATCATCCAAAAGCATGCTAAATGTGGAGATAAAATATGTTACTATTACGGTTTATCAAATACCCCCACACTTAAGCTTTTGCTTGTCCTCAAGCAAAATTCTCAACTTGCAATTAAAACGATCTTCCTCAATTCATAACCTTCATCAACAATGTTTCATCATAATTCATAGGTAATTCATACATTGATAATTTAACCAGAAGGTTCCTAAAGATTCAAACAATCAAAGTCATAGTTTTTATAGTACGAAAAATAGGTGTTTCCCCTTACCTAAATAATTACCTCTGATTCAAAATCGACAAAAATTGACATCCTCACTAAAGATTCACTCAAATCACTCGAAGTGTTTAAGGTTAAAAAATAAGCACTCAAAAGTCGAACATGAAAAGTTAATCCCATAGGATTGCATGAAAATCAAATCTCCACCACTGTAAAATGATATGATACACAAATCAAAAGGTCTTTTATGGGTTGTAACGGGGCTTGGGTTAAAGGTGTGGATAAAGGCTGAATTAGAAGGTTAGAATCGAGACTGAATTGACAAATTACCTAACTAAAAAGTTATACTTATTAATTACATCACGGAAACTTAATACTAATAACATGAGCTTCTTCTAAAGATAATGAAATTAATAGTTTGAGCTCAAATAACATAGAACTAATAATGAATATACTTCATTTTTTTAAGAACAAATCAAGTCACATACAATAATAATAAGCTAGAATTTAACAACTGATATAAAGAAAATAGTTAAGTAACCGATCAAATCAAATCTCGATATAGGGGTAGTCAAGAGAAATGGTGATAACAAATACAAGATGAGTTTTGAGTTAATATTAGTGGGTGAGTCAATAAACGGGTTGTTAGGATCAAAGGGGTTCACTAGGGGTTAATTGTGAAGGTAGGCTTTTTATGGAGTAAGTGGGTTAAAACCTAGGTGCCTTTATCATCTCTGTATATCAAATCAAAGGTGTGGTCTCGACATGTATAATCGAAGCAAGTTCTAGAATAACAAATTAATGTCGACACACTCATAATCAATAAAGTGAGCACGAAAAGGAATATGCTCTAAAAGGCTCAAAATCTCACAAAAATTATGGGCTTTTGATGTCAACTTTGTAAATTTCAAACTTCAAGGTAATACTTAAATTCAGGTAGACAACCTAACAAATTTTTAATTTCATGAAAAATAGACTTATCATGCTTGATTCTCTAGTCTCCTAAAGTTTAAATCATCACTGCACAATTAACTATGACTTAATCCAAAACATATCAATGAAAATCATGACTCAAAGGAAATTTCATTTTAATCGTAATATGAGAAATTTGTTTAAGAACAAGGCCTAATTCAGGGATTTGAGAATAATGCAAAAAGTTAGGCACTTTTTCACGATAAAATTCACCCCCCACATTTAAGATGTACATTGCCCTCAATGTACAAAGATGTATAAAACAATATTTTAAGAAAATCAAAAGAGAGGGAGAAGTGAAACTTCCTGAATTATGGATGAAATCCTTGGAGGATGATCAATGATGAACATGATGACTAGGCATAGGTGAAGGTGGTGGAGAATACTCCGGTGGTGTGTTCGTTCCTTGAGTGGCACCTTGAACCTTTTTAAACTGCGAAGTCATCAGTAAAGTTTTTAGGGAGTTCTTATTTAATGGATGTTTGTTATAGTTACTCGAGAGTTAAACAGTCAGAGATAAAAGAAATCAAATTATACTTAAAAATTTAAAGAGTTTAATAATAAAGGAAAATGAACTAAAATAAAAATAAAAATAAGAATAAAGAAAATAAAAAGAACTCAAAGGTCCTCATCATCGGAGTGATCTCAAGGTGATGGTGGCGGCAATATGTGAAAAAGCTGATAATATCGAGCACGGCCGCCTCGCACGGCCGTGTGGATTTATCTCAGCCCGTGTTCTTTAGGCAGTTTCGACCACGGCCGCGTTGCACGGCCGTGGCATTTAGTCGGAGCCCGTGTCTTGGGGAAAATTTTTAACCTATTTCTGCACGATATCCGCCACGCCGATATGCATACTCGTGGTGTCCACACGGCTACGACCACGCCCGTGTGCAAGGCCGTGTGGTATGGAAACCTACGCCTAAAAATTTGGTTAGTTTTTAGTTAGATGCTAAAATTAAAAAATATGGATGTTAATGGGGTTAGTGCTTGGGGTGCCTCCCGAAAAGCGCTCGTTTAAAGTCTTGAGCTAGACTTACCTGTTATTCGTATGGCCATGGTGGTTTACGGATTCGAAACTCCTTTTTCTTACTATCAATTCTATCAACATATGGTTTGATTCGGGTAATATTTACCTCAAAAGTGCCGAAATTAGAATGTGTTACCTCGACGGTTTTGTATGGAAAGACCTTAAGTACCGTAAAAGGAGTCCCACCGTTTGTATTAAGTTCTGAAGTGACTATTCGAGGGTCGGTTGTATCTGACAGTACCTGGTCCCCAACTTTGAAGTGATTGGTTCTACCTTTAATACTCGATGTCCTAGCCATGTCAAGAACCTGAAGAGTGATCGTTTCGTCACTTACACGAAATGTGAGCTCACGTGGTAGTTTATTTCGTAGAATTGCCGGGCACACTGTGTTTAGCTCCAAATGCGACGTATCGTTTAACTTCCGTTTGTTCGTCAAAAACTCTTTTAAAAATTTCCTTGAATCTGGCATCTGCGAAAGAGCTTCAAGAAACAGCAAGTTAATATGTAATTTCTTTGGAAGTTTAAGAAATTTACCGAATTGTTCCTTTGTGTGGTCTTTCTTCATCGCATTGGGGTATGGCACACGAGGTTGGTACTCTGTAATTATCGGGTTTGGTTTATCATGGCTTACCTCAACCTTACCTTCCTCTACCACATTCTTTTATTTTAATTTTGGTTCATCTAACCCTTCACTGTCGTGAGTAGTTATTGTTTGAGGTTGCTCTCTTGGGTTAGTTTCGGTGTTGCTAGACAAGATACCTTGTGGTCTTTCTGAGATTAGCTTAGCAAGCTGACCTATTTGATTCTCGATCTCTTGAATCGATGCTTGCTGATTTTTAAGTGCTGTTTCAGTGTTTTGAAAGCGTGTTTCTGACACCGAGATAAATTTCGTTAGCATCTCCTCAAGGTTCGACTTCTTTTCCTGCTGGTAAGGTGGTTGTTAAAAACCTGGAGGAAGCTGCGGTCCTTGACCACCCCACGAGAAATTGGGATGGTACCTCCAACCTGCATTATATGTGTTACTATAAAGATTATTTTGAGGTCTAGAATAGTTACCCATATAGTTGACTTGTTCGTTCTCTGTGCTAAGGTTGTAGGATAGATATTTTGTGTTGTTCACCCTTCCTCCATTTGTATCGTACTGTATTACCGGATGTACTTGCGTAGACCCATACCAACCATCAATTTTTTTATTTAAAAGTTCTACCTGGTTAAATAGCATGGTGACCGTGTCAAGGTTGAAAACACCGGCTACTTCATTAGGCTTTATCCTCATGACTTGCCACTGATAATTATTCAGTGACACCTCCTCGGTTTCTGCGAGTGGTATGTTTTATTTCACTGTAAAAAATCAAGGGTCCTGACGGGTTTCTTCTAGTCATAAACTAGAAATACCTGCCAGAAGCAAAGAAAGAGAAAAATTAGCAAAGTTAAAATAAAATAAAAATAAATTGCAAATAAATAAAATGACTAAAGTAATAAAAATCAAGTGTTCTTAATATTTTAGTTCCCCGGCAACGGCGCCAAAAACTTGATCGTGTGTCAGAGTCTTAAAAATTTATATAATGAATGATCTAGCCTAGAAACTAACTGTGACAACGATTGAGGCAAGCGCACCTATCAAACAGTAGTATAGTTTAGTGGCAAGACCGGAATGTCGAACCCAAAGGAACCAAAAGTACTAATACTAACTTTCTTTCTATTATTTAGCCTAAGAATTGAAGTGAATTATTGTTTAATCTAAAATTAACTAACTACTAAGCTAAAGACGCTAAGACAAAGAGAATGAATTGGGGAAATACTTGGGGGAAAAACCAATTGATTAAGACAATACCCAAGGAAGAATCCACCTAAACTTCACTTGTTATCTAACTCTGAACCAGACGATTTATTCGCTTGACTTGATCCGTATGATTCCCTAATGTATATTAATACCTCCGTCTAGGCTACTAACGTCTAACTCTAGGTTGATTAATTGAAATCTCTTTCTAATTAAAACCCCTAGAATTGCATTAGCTCGATCTATGGGATCCCATATTAGGTTTGACCCTAATCTGGCAGATTTTCGTCATCCTATGTCTAGGGTTGCGATCAACTCTGCTTAATTATGCTAGATCTACTCTTAGACAGGGACTTTTGCTCCACTGCCTAAGCACATCAATACTTGAATCGATACCCTGAAATATCAAAGCAAGAATTAAGAACACATAATTAAGAACAAATCAAGTATTTATCATATAGTTCAGAAAACAATAACAAGATCCGTCTTAGGTTTCATCCCCCTCAGGTATCTGAGGGTTTAGTTCATAATAATAAAAGAATATATCTCAGAAGAAAAGATAAAACAAAACATAAGAAAACCCTAAACCCCCTTGAAGGAATTGAAGGAGAGATCCGCCGTCTTGAGTATGATTTCGGCTTCTTGAGATGAATCAACTGACTTTCTTCGAGTAAATCCCACGATTCTGACCTCTCTGGCTCGGCTTCTTGGCCTAGCTGGACCCCCTGGCAAAAGCCTCCTTTTAGGTTATACTTAGGGTGTTTATATAGGCTTTGGAATGTGTTTCTTCGCCTCTAAGTATCCTAATCGAGTGAAATTTCTCTTTGCTACGGCAGGGACACGCCCGTGCAACACGCCCGTGTAAATCGAGTTGTAGGCCGTGGTTGGGTCTACTAAAGGGGCATGGCCGTGTGCTTTGGGCCCAGGCTATGTTGATTTCCTACTTTGGCCCATTTGGCCCGTTTTAAGCCCGTTTTCCGTTCTTTTCATCCTCATATGCTCTCCTGAGTATAAAACATGAAATTAAAGGATTAAGAGCACCAAATTCCATAATTCAAGGGATAAATCATCCAAAAGCATGCTAAATGTGGAGATAAAATATATTACTATTACGGTTTATAACCAGACAAAAGCCCGAAAATCTAAACCAGTCAGAATGGGATGAGCTTGTTGAGAAGGCTTTGTCAACAATTCAGTTATATCTCACGAACAATTAAGCTTATTAAGATTTAGAATTTAGTCATTTTCATAATCTAAGCTTATTTTCTATCAATTTCTCAACAACAATAACTCATCAAAATTTCACTAATTGAAAAAATTGATACATAGGCTAGCTAAATTAAGCTCCTATAATAAAGGAAACTATAAAAATCAAAAGAAAATGACTTAGGGACTTACTTCAATTTTGGTTGAATATAAAAAGGGTTTCAAAGCTTCTTTTTCTCTTTAAAAATGGTGGATTGTGGTTTTAGGTTGAAGATGATGACTGTTGTCATCTTTCTCCACTAAAATTTAGCTTATATACTAGGTTTAATTATAATTAAACGTAATTAATTAATTTAATCTTCATTAAATATACATTAATATTCAATTAGTTAATTCTAATGACATGCACCACCATCATCCACTAAAATTTAATTAAAATTAGTTTAGTAGCATTTTAGTCCTTTGGGTAATTGCTATCTAGGTCCCTAAGCCTTTTCCTAATTAAAACTCTATTGCGATTGAACTTATATAATTTAGTCTCTGTGCCTTAATTAACCATATTTTATGCTAAATTACTTATCCGAATTTCAATATACCTATATACTAAGTTTGTAAATATCCTTATTTAATATTTAAGGACTCAATTTATGGAAACAATGTTCTAAAATTACATTTTTTGACACTGTTAGAAACCGAGTCATTACAACTTAGATGTCATGAATGATAATAATCTGAGCTGCTCCGGCAATGAATATGACATCATGCATTTAGATCCGCATCTAAGTTGGATGTGGGGTGCCATACATGATCTGAGCAAATGAGTTATAAAATTTGGACTTATAGATAATCCTTATTCTGGAAGCATTTGGTGTTGTCAAAAGCTCTATCAAGACTTTCCCAAACTTGATCATTGTCTTGCTTATTGTTAATCCAAGTAAAATATAGACCTTTAGTAGGAATTTCAAACAATCCACACTTATCAAGCTCTTAAGTTTTTATTATTTATTACTATAAATAGTAAAAAAATTAATAAATTTATATTTTTAACATTATTCATGCACTAGTCGGTATACAATGTTTCGATCAGTGTAATCAAAAATGAGCGAAACGAGCATATACAACCAATACAAGTCAAATTTCCATAGGTGCAAAAAGGAGTTGACTATTCTAATTTATTATTGGAATGAAGCAAACTGATTAAAACAAGTGTGGAACTAACAACATTTTTTATTACTGCGTTGACAAAGAGATGGAAACTATAGAGACACATCTTCCAACTATCATGTGGTAAGTGCACGATTGGTAAAAGTATCACGGAGACCCCTGTACTAGCAATCAAGTTGCATTTTGCCCCTTTTACTAAAAAAAGGGCAAATTAGCCCCCGTATGTTATAAAAAAAGTGCAAATTGGTCATCTTGTTAAAAATTCCGCCCATTTATGTTATTAAGTGATGATTTGTATTTTTCAAAAAAAGAAGAAGTAAGTGATGTGGAATTAAAAGGATGAGTATGATTAGATAAAATTACCATAGAGGCCTTTATACTAGGATTCAGATTCAATTTTGTCCTTGATGTCCATGAAACCAACTAAAAATCTTACTAAGGCAAGTGCACCTATCAATTAATAGTATAGCTACGGTGAGCAAAGATATCGTTCACACGAAGACTAAAAGTACTAGTAATTATTGTCTTTTTATTATTTAACCAATAAATTCGAGTGACCAATTAAAACTAAAATTAACTAACGAACACAATGAAGAACAAATCAGGAAAATAATCGAGTAAATAACTAAGAAGAGAAACAATACCTAGGAAAGAATTCACCTAGACTTCATCTGCTATTATCAATTTAAATTACACAATTTCTTCATTTAGTATCTTGATCAATAAAAATCCCTAAATTATGCTAATATCTCTCTACAAGAATAAGAGCAATTGACTCTAGTTAATTAATTGAAATTTCTTTCTAATTAAAACTCCTATTATCGCATTAACTCGATCTATGGATTCCCCTATTAGATTTGACTGTAATTCAGTAGATTTATGTCATCTTATTTTTAGGATTGCATGCAACTCTACTTAATTACGCTAGATCTACTCTTAAATGGGTCTATTCCTCATCTGATTTAAGCACATAAAACATGGATCAATAGTGTAACATCTTGGTTTAGTGCCTAGTAGGAATAGTGGTGCGAGACCATAAATCCGAGGGTTATGAATGAGTTTTTGAGGTTTATATTATGTATGCATGCTAGTGTGAAAGTTTCATGAAACAATTTTGTGAAATTGTGGTTGAATTGTCCAAAAGGACTAAATTGCAAAAGTTGCAAAATGTGTGTTTCTAGAAGCTATATGTGTGAAATAGCTTTAGATTATTAATTAGAGGTCCTTAAATAGTAATTTATCCAAATTCTAATTTTTGGACAAAAATGGGCATGGATGAGTTAAAATTTGAAGTTTATAAAAAAGGGCATTTTGGTCATTTAGTTATTAAGTGATTAAATAGGTGAAAAGATGACAAAAAAAGTCACTCATCTTCTCCCCCAAGCTGCCGAAAATTTCAATAGCCATTGTTAGGGCTCTTTCAATTTTTCAAGCTTGCTAGTAAGTGCTCCTAAGCCCGGTTTTTGATATTCTTCATATTTTTGAAGTCTTAGTAGCATGAGTAAGCTATTTTTAGCTTTTTGGTGAGCTATTATGGATGTTCAAAAATGTTCATATGTATGACATGCATGTATTTTGTTGTTTTATGGAAGATTATGAAAGCTTGATGTAGTAGAAACATCTTTTGTTAAGTGATTTTCCATGAAAATGCATGTAGGGACTAGTTTGTGAAAAACTTTAGTTTGGTCATACATATGTGGTTTAGTGAGAATTGATGATAAATTTAATTGAATAAGTGGTTAGGCTAAGCATGAAAGACTAGAAAGTTGAATAAAAATCACTTTACGAGCCTTTGGGACTAAAGTGTAAATATGAGAAAGTTTAGGGGCAAAATAGTAATTTTGCTAAAGTATGAGATGTGGGTCAATTTAGTCAATGTATGTATTGAATAAGCTGATTTATTCATTATAGATCAAGAAAGATGAAGCCCGGATCGAAACCGAGGCAAGAGCAATGTGGTGGACTAAATTGCATATTTCTATACTTTTGAGTATCGAGGTAAGTCTATGTATAAACAATACATTCATACTTACAAATTGTTGATGATAGCTAGTGTGTAGCTTGTTCGAGATTGATTGAGAACCTATGTGGTCCAAGTAGAATGAATGTAGTAGAATTGTGAATGGATGTTTAATTGAGTAAGTAGACATGTGAATGTGTAGTGATAATGCTAGATGGTAGGCTAAGTGTGATACCATCCTAATGCATATTGACGATGAGCTGGCTATGTGCGATGCTATCGTGAGGTATATAGTTTAGTGGGCTAAGTGAGAAACCCCTATGATTACCTTTGTGGTAGGCTAAGTGCAATACCACCTTATTGGTCGATTGTGGTGTGCTAAGTGCAAAACCATCGAGACATTTGTTGTGTGGGTTAACTGTGTGGATTAGCCATGTGATTGCATTATTGAGTAAAATAGCTGTGTGGATGTATTATTAAGTTAATTAGCTGTGTGGATGAATTATTGAGAAATAATGATGTGTTGTATATTGTGTAAATGTGACATTGAATGCAGGGGTGCATTTCGATGGTTATGAGTATGTGACTCATGATGTGTTGGAAATGTGGTAAGGGATAGAAGAGTAAGCATAGTTGTGAATTACTTGTTGGTATAATGCTAATGGTTGCTTTGCTTATACTATGTTGCTTAATTGTTTATGTGTAAACTTACTAAGCTCAAAGCTTACTCTCTTTCTTTTCCCTTGTCTTATAGATTAAAAGCGTTGAATCGAGATACGAGGATCATCAGAAGACAGCCCACATATGAGCACACTTTGGTACATGAAACTTAATGTTTTGTATATGGCATGTATAGGGGCTAGACAAGTTAGTGGATTTTGTTGTAAATGGCTAAGATGTGTTGGCCTTTAGATGGATAGTTTATTTTGTATAATGCCATGGTTGTTGGCTATTACATTATATGAAAGAAAGATGTAGTTTTCTATGTGAGAATGCACTTCAATTTGAGTTGATTATGATGGTGTTAGATGAGTATATGTTGTGTATGCTAGAGGCGTGAAAAGAGCTTGGCACATAGCTTTGTTCTTGTCCATGTGGATAGACACACGGGCGTGTGTCTAGGCCATGTGTGACACACGGTCAGCCCACGGGCGTGCGCTTTGGCCGTGCGACCCCTGCATATTAGTATTATAAATTAGAATAGACCACGGACTAGCTGCACGGGCGTGTGTCTAGGGCGTATGGGATTATCCAGTGTTGGCCACGGGCTAGCCACACGGGCGTGTGTCTAGAATCTAGGCCGTGTTAAAGTAGTCAGTTTGCACCACGGGTGGTAAGCAGGAGCGTGTGCCTTGGCCGTGGGACATTGGCAGAATGCTGGGTTTTTAGGCACGGTCTGGGGACATGGGCGTGTATGTCTATGCACGTGCGTGTCTAATCTTGCACGGGCATGTGAGACCTGTATAAAGAGAAAATTTTTAAGTTTGGAAAAAGTTCCGATTTAGTCTCGAGAGCCCTCGTGTGTATGAGTGATGCCTCGTAAGTCGAGAATGAGGTTTTTGAGATGACTTCAGAGAGTAGTTACGACGAGCCTAAATGGCGATCAAGTGGTTTGAGTTCGGTAACACCTCGGGCCCGGTTCCGGCGTAGAACCCGGGTAAAGGGTGTTACATTTAGTGGTATCAGAGCTATAGTTTAGCCGTTTCTAGGACTACCGTAGCGGGTGTAAGAGTCTAGCTATACATGCCATAACTGTATAATGATAGTGTGGTGGTTTCTGATGATTTAAATCTTGTTTTATATAGTATATGGATTCCGATCCATTGACTGCTTATGAACCAGCTAGTAATGCGCCGGCTCCTGCGCAAGGAACCGCACCCATTGAGAGTGGACCCGAGGTTAGGGGTCAAGAGGAAGAGGCACGGGAAGCCTTTCTCTAGATGATGAGTAAGTGGTACTCGAACTATGTTCGAGTGAACCCTAATGCTCAACCTCCTCCACCTCCTCCTCCTATACCTCAGCCAAATCCAGTGGCTCCTCAAGGTATGGATGTAGTGAGGATATCGAAGCCCCCGGTGGATAAGATTAGGAAGCACGGGGCTGAAGAGTTTAGAGCTAAGGTAGATGATGACCCTGAGAGGGCGGAGTTCTAGTTGGAGAACTCGATGAGGGTGTTCGATGAACTCTCATGTACGCCTGAAGAGAGTTTGAAGTGTGTCGTATCCTTGCTGAGAGATTCGGCATACCATTGGTGGAAAACGTTGACGCTAGTGGTCCCGAGAGAGCGGGTGACGTGGGACTTCTTTCTCGGAAGAGTTCAGAAAGAAGTATATAAGCCGAGGTTTCTTGATCGAAAAGGAAGGAATTCCTTGAGTTGAAACAAGGAAGAATGACGATGGCGAGAATATGAGCGTGAGTTTGTTAGGCTTAGCAAATACGCTCAAGAATGTGTATCGACTGAGACCATCTTGTGTAAAAGGTTCGAAGATGGGCTGAATGAGGACATCAAACTCCTAGTGGGCATTTTGGAGTTGAAAGAATTTGTGGTATTAGTTGAGAGGGCAAGTAAGGCCAAGAGTGAGTTCGAGAAAAGAGGGGCTGTGAGTGAAGCCCGAGATGCTAGAAAGAAGCTGATGGGCAAGTCATATCAAGCCCAGTCGAAAAGATCCAAGGAAGTGAATCCTCGGATGACAGCACAAGTGGGTTATTCGCATCGAGACTTGGGCAATACTCGCTCGGGTTCGAGAGCCCAAGCTCCTTCGATGGAAAGTGTGGGCAATACAAAGAGTAAGTCGGAGTGTCCAAGATTTGGTAGGTATCACACCGGAGAGTGTTGGGGAAATATTCGAAAATGTTATAAGTGTGGTTCCCCTGACCACTTTATCCGTAACTGTCCCAAGAGGGATAAAAAGGAAGAGAGGCAAGAGCTGAGACCTAGTGATGTGTCTACGAGGGGTAGACCACCAAGGAACCCGAGAGGCGGGAATAGTGGTAGAGATGCGCCTAGAGATTCTGCTGTGAGACCAGAGGGTCGGGCACCTGCGAGGACGTATGCTATTCACGCTTGCGAAGAAGCATCCTCCCCTGATGTGATAACGGGTACTTTTTCTCTCTATGACACCTTCGTTATTGCTTTAATAGATCCAGGGTCTACTCATTCTTATATTTGCATAAGATTAGCATCTAGTTTGAGTATGACCGTTGAGTCTACGGACATAGTGGTTAAGGTGTCAAACCCGTTAGGAAAGCATGTGTTAGTGGACAGAGTGTGTAAGAATTGTCCTTTATTGATTGAGAATCATTATTTTCCGACAAACCTTATGTTGTTGCCATTTGATGAGTTTGATTTAATCTTAGGCATGGATTGGTTGACTACCCATAGTGCCTTAGTGAACTGTGGTAGTAAGTTTATTGAATTGAAATGTGAGAATGGAGATGTGGTTCGGGTTGAATCAGGTGGATCAGATAGTCTACCAGTGATGATTTATTCCCTAGTGGCTGAGAAATGTTTGAGAAAAGGATGTGAGTCCTATCTTGCTTTTATGTTGAATACTCGAGAGGTTGGAGTAGAGTTTGAAACAGTGCCAGTGGTATGTGAGTACCCAGACGTATTTCCGGAAGAGTTACCCGGATTACCTCCAGTGAGGGAGGTTGAATTTAGAATTGAGTTGGTTCCGGGAACGGCACCTATTTTGATTGCTCCGTACAGAATGGCACCAGTAGAGTTGAAAGAGCTGAAGGTTCAGTTGCAAGAGTTGACAGATAAGGGTTTTGCAAGACCGAGCTACTCACTGTGGGGTGCTCCGGTATTATTCGTGAAGAAGAAATATGGGTTTATGAGGTTGTATATAGACTATAGACAACTGAACAAGGTGACGGTGAAGAATAAGTATCCTTTACCAAGGATTAATGATCTCTTTGATCAACTAAAGGGAGCTACAGTGTTCTCCAAGATAGACTTGAGGTCTGGTTATTATCAGCTCAGAGTGAAAGAGCAATATGTGTTGAAAACTGCATTTCGGATAAGGTATGGCCATTATGAGTTTTTGGTTATGCCGTTTGGTTTGACGAATGCACCTGCGATTTTTATGGATCTGATGAATCGTGTTTTCAGACCGTATATGGACAAGTTTGTAGTTGTCTTCATTGACGACATATTGATCTATTCTCGGGATGAGAACGATCACGAAGAGCATTTGAGAATTATCTTGTAAACTTTAAGAGATAAGCAGTTGTATGCTAAGTTTAGCAAGAGTGAGTTTTAGCTCCGAGAGGTCGGATTCCTAGGACACATGGTGTCAGGTGATGGTGTCAGAGTTGACCCGAGTAAGATATCGGCTGTTGTGGATTGGAAACCGCTGAGGAACGTGTCAGAAATTAGAAGTTTCTTGGGATTAGCGGGATATTACAAACGTGGTGTAAAGGGGTTCTCTGTGATTGCCACCCCGATAACGAAACTATTGCATAAAGATGTCAAGTTTGAATGGACTGAGACATGTCAACAGAGCTTCGAGAGACTGAATACAATGTTGACTGAGGCACCGGTTTTGGTTCAACCAGAATCGGGGAAAGAGTTCGTGGTTTACAGTGATGCGTCGTTTAATAGTCTCGATTGCGTGTTGATGCAAGAGGGTAAGGTAGTTGCTTACGCCTCGAGGCAGCCAAATTCGCACGAGAAGAATTATCCAACCCATGATTTAGAGTTGGCTGTGATTGTTTTTGCGTTAAAGATTTGGCGACATTACTTGTATGGTGAGAAGTGTCGAATCTTTACGGATCACAAGAGTTTAAAGTATTTAATGGATCAGAAGGATCTGAATCTGAGACAGAGACGGTGGCTTGAGTTGTTGAAAGACTATGAGTTAGTCATTGATTACCACTCGGGAAAAACGAATGTGGTTGCGGATGCCTTGAGTAGGAAATTCTTGTATGCTCTAAGAGCTATGAGAGCGAGTTTAGCATTGTCTGATGATGGTGCTATTTTGGCAAAGTTGAGAGCTAAGCCACTATTTGTTCAACAAATATGTGAGGCTCAGAGAAATGACAGCGAGATGCAAGCTAAGATAGCTAGGTGCGGGTCGGAATGTGATTCTAATTTTCGAATGGGTTCGAATAGTTGTTTGCTTTATCGCGACAGAATTTGTGTTCCTAAAAATGAGGAGTTGATTTGAAAGGTTTTGTATGAGGCCCACAGTGGATGTTTGTCAGTACATCCGGGCAGTACGAAAATGTTCAACGACTTGAGAAAGTTGTATTGGTGGACGGGTATGAAAAGAGATATTTCAGAGTATGTGGCAAAGTGTTTAATTTGTCAACAAATGAAAGCTGAGCATCAAGTGCCTTTGGGATTGCTTCAGCCAGTAATGGTACCCGAATGGAAGTGGGATCGGATTACCATGGATTTTGTAACGGGGTTGCCGATGACTCCAAGAAAGAGAGATGCTGTGTGGGTAGTTGTGGATAGATTGACAAAGTCGGCTCACTTTATTCCAAAGACGTGTTGATTATTCAACGGATAAGTTAGCCGAGTTGTATGTGGCGAGAGATAGTGAGATTGCATGGTGTACTGTGTCTATTATATCGGATAGAGATCCGAGGTTTACTTTGAGATTTTGGAAGAAGTTGCAAGAGGCCATGGGTACGAGATTGAATTTCAGCACTGCGTTCCATCCGCAAATCGATGGTCAGTCTGAAAGAGTGATTCAAGTTTTGAAAGATATGCTTCGATCTTTGTGTGTTAGAATTCGAAGGTAGTTGGGAGAGATATCTACCTTTGGTCGAATTATAATAACAACGATTATCGATCGAGTATACAGATGGCACCGTATGAGGCTTTGTATGGTCGTAAGTGTCGGACTCCTTTGTATTGGACCGAGCTTAGTGAGAAGCGGATCCATGGGGTCGATCTAGTGAAAGAAACCGAAGAGAAGGTGAAAGTAATCCGTAATAGTCTGAGAGTTTGTTGATCGGCGAAAGTCGACGCAGGATTTGAAAAGAAAAGAAATTGAGTTTGAAGTGGGCGACAAAGTGTTTTTGAAAGTGTCCCCGTGGAAGAAGATTATGAGATTTGGACGAAAAGGGAAATTGAGTCCAAGGTTCATAGGGCCGTATGAGATTACAGATAGAGTTGGGCCTGTAGCATACCGGTTGGCTTTGCCGGTAGAGTTGGAAAAGATTCATAATGTGTTCCATGTTTCGATGTTGCGACGGTATCGCTCCGATCCTTCACATGTGATTCCTTCGACGGAAATTGAGATAAGACCGGATATGTCTTATGAAGAGGAGCCGATTAAGATCTTGGCTCGAGAAGTGAAACAGTTGAGAAATAAGAGCATAGCACTAGTGAAAGTGTTATGGCAGAAACATGGTGTGGAAGAGGCTACGTGGGAAACGGAAGAAGCTATGAGAGAACAACATCCAAACCTCTTTACTGGTAAGATTTTCGGGGACGAAAATGTCTAAAGAGGGGAGAGTTGTAACATCCCGGTTTAGGGCCTAGTCGGAATAGTGGTGCGAGACCACAAATCCGAGGGTTATGAATGAGTTTTTGAGGTTTATATTATGTATGCATGCTAGTGTGAAAGTTTCATTAAGCAATTTTGTGAAATTGTGGTTGAATTGTCCAAAATGACTAAATTACAAAAGTTGCAAAATGTGTGTTTCTAGAAGCTATATGTGTGAAATAGCTTTAGATTATTAATTAGAGGTCCTTAAATTGTAATTTATCCAAATTCTAATTTTTAGACAAAAATGGGCATGGATGAGTTAAAATTTGAAGTTTATAAAAAAGGGCATTTTGGTCATTTAGTTATTAAGTGATTAAATAGGTGAAAAGATGACAAAAAAGTCACTCATCTTCTCCTAAGTGCCGAAAAATTTCAATAGCCATTGTTAGGGCTCTTTCAATTTTTCAAGCTTGCTAGTAAGTGCTCCTAAGCCCGGTTTTTGATATTCTTCATATTTTTGAAGTCTTAGTAGCATGAGTAAGCTATTTTTAGCTTTTTGGTGAGCTATTATGGATGTTCAAAAATGTTCATATGTATGACATGCATGTATTTTGTTGTTTTATGGAAGATTATGAAAGCTTGATGTAGTAGAAACATCTTTTGTTAAGTGATTTTCCATGAAAATGCATGTAGGGACTAGTTTGTGAAAAACTTTAGTTTGGTCATACATATGTGGTTTAGTGAGAATTGATGATAGCTTTAATTGAATAAGTGGTTAGGCTAAGCATGAAAGACTAGAAAACTGAATAAAAATCACTTTACGAGCCTTTGGGACTAAAGTGTAAATATGAGAAAGTTTAGGGGCAAAATAGTAATTTTGCTAAAGTATGAGATGTGGGTCAATTTAGTCAATGTATGTATTGAATAAGCTGATTTATTCATTATAGATCAAGAAAGATGAAACCCGGATCGAAACCGAGGCAAGAGCAATGTGGTGGACTAAATTGCATATTTCTATACTTTTGAGTATCGAGGTAAGTCTATGTATAAACAATGCATTCATACTTACAAATTGTTGATGATAGCTAGTGTGTAGCTTGTTCGAGATTGATTGAGAACCTATGTGGTCCAAGTAGAATGAATGTAGTAGAATTGTGAATGGATGTTTAATTGAGTAAGTAGACATGTGAATGTGTAGTGATAATGCTAGATGGTAGGCTAAGTGTGATACCATCCTAATGCATATTGACGATGAGCTGGCTATGTGCGATGCTATCGTGAGGTATATAGTTTAGTGGGCTAAGTGAGAAACCCCTATGATTACCTTTGTGGTAGGCTAAGTGCAATACCACCTTATTGGTCGATTGTGGTGTGCTAAGTGCAAAACCATCGAGACATTTGTTGTGTGGGTTAACTGTGTGGATTAGCCATGTGATTGCATTATTGAGTAAAATAGCTGTATGGATGTATTATTAAGTTAATTAGCTGTGTGGATGAATTATTGAGAAATAATGATGTGTTGTATATTGTGTAAATGTGACATTGAATGCAGGGGTGCATTTCGATGGTTATGAGTATGTGACTCATGATGTGTTGGAAATGTGGTAAGGGATAGAAGAGTAAGCATAGTTGTGAATTACTTGTTGGTAAAATGCTAATGGCTGCTTAGCTTATACTATGTTGCTTAATTGTTTATGTGTAAACTTACTAAGCTCAAAGCTTACTCTCTTTCTTTTCCCTAGTCTTATAGATTAAAAGCGTTGAATCGAGATACGAGGATCATCAGAAGACAGCCCACATATGAGCACACTTTGGTACATGAAACTTAATGTTTTGTATATGGCATGTATAGGGGCTAGACAAGTTAGTGGATTTTGTTGTAAATGGCTAAGATGTGTTGGCCTTTAGATGGATAGTTTATTTTGTACAATGCCATGGTTGTTGGCTATTATATTATATGAAAGAAAGATGTAGTTTTCTATGTGAGAATGCACTTCAATTTGAGTTGATTATGATGGTGTTAGATGAGTATATGTTGTGTATGCTAGAGGGGTGAAAAGAGCTTGGCACATAGCTTTGTTCTTGTCCACGTGGATAGACACACGGGCGTGTGTCTAGGCCATGTGTGACACACGGTCAGCCCACGGGCGTACGCTTTGGCCGTGCGTCCCCTGCATGTTAGTATTATAAATCAGAATAGACCACGGACTAGTTGCACGGGCGTGTGCCTAGGGCGTGTGGGATTATCCAGCGTTGGCCACGGGCTAGCCACACGGGCGTGTGTCTAGAATCTAGGCCGTGTTAAAGTAGTCAGTGTGCACCACGGGTGGTAAGCACGGGCGTGTGCCTTGGCCGTGGGGCATTGGCAGAATGCTGGGTTTTTAGGCACGGTCTGGGGACATGGGCATGTATGTCTATGCACGTGCGTGTCTAATCTTGCACGGGCGTGTGAGACCTGTATAAAGAGAAAATTTTTACGATTGGAAAATGTTTCGGTTTAGTCTCGAGAGCCCTCGTGTGTATGAGTGAGGCCTCGTAAGTCGAGAATGAGGTTGTTGAGATGACTTCAGAGAGTAGTTACGACGAGCCTAAGTGGCGATCAAGTAGTTTGAGTTCGGTAACGCCTCGGGCCCGGTTCCGGCGTAGAACCCGTGTAAGGGGTGTTACAAATAGTCTAGAAATATTAAACCAAAAATTAAGCACACATAATTGAGAACAAAAAACTAAGTCTTTATTGTGTAAAATAGAAATCCAAAGACAGAATTCATCATAGGGTTCATCTCCCAAGATATCTAAAAAATGAGTTTATGCTAGCAAATAAAAACATCCAAAATACAATATAATCCCAAGAAACAAAGAAACTCATAATAGTCTCCAAAGAACTCAAAAGGGATTCTTCAATCTTGATGGAAATCTATTTCAGAATCGGCTTCAATGGTGTTTTTCGAGTTGTTTTCTTGAGTATTCTATGACGGCTCACTCCTATTTTCTTATTTTTGTCATAGATAAGTATCAGAATACTCGAAAAACCCTAAAAATTGCATTTTTCTGCTGTTTGGAGTGTAATTTGCGAAATTGAAACGGCCTACCACCAGGGGCGAAGCCAGAACAATTTTTTGGGGGGGCCGGATAAAATTTTAATTTTTTATAGTTTATATCTTTATAATTTGTAAATGATTAAATTGAATTTTTATAACTTTAGGGGGGCAAAATGCAATTTTAGCTTTACTAATTTAAAATTTTTAAAAAATTCTAAGGGCCTAAATAGCAATATTACATTTTAGGGGGGGCCGGGGCCAATGCCAGCCCCCCTACCTTCGCCCCTGCCTACCACATGGCCATGTGGCAACCCATGTGTCTCACACGGCTGTGTGTCCAGTTCGTGTGGAATGGTCCAGCTTGTGTGGCTCCTGTAACTTACTTCAATTTTTCGATTTTCGGTCCTTTTTTTTTTCAAATGCTCTCATAAGTATAAAAACATGAATTTAAAGGATTAGGGGCATAAAATTCACCATTAACATCGAATAATCACCCAAAAATGCATTAAGAATGAGATTAAAATATGTTACTTTTAGCACCTATCAGTCCCCTTTACTTAAAATGGACAAATTAGTCCATGTATATTAGATTAAAGAGCAAACTGACCATTCTATTAAAAATTTCATCTATTTTTATTGTTATGCGATAAAGTGGCTAATAAAGCAACTAGACAATGACACATGATAAGCCATGTGTACCTCATGTCGATGTGACATTTGTTCATGTTAATAAATATTTAAAAAAATAAAAAAATAAAATTTAAATATATTTTTTAAAATTATAGAATATTATTAAGAATCTAATTCTTAATATGTTTTAAATAATTTTCTATAGTTTTTATAATTATTTAAGAAACCATTCCAGAATGAACCTGCATTTGTCCAGGTTCATTTGAGCTTGAACAACCATTTGTCTAGGTTCATTTTGGACTTTTTTTTTTTATAATTTTAAAACTTTTTATAATTCTTAATCATTTTTAAATAATTTTCTATATTTTCTATTTTTTATAATTATTTGAAAAACTATGTCAAGGATTCATCTTGGATGTAGAATTTAAATAATTACAAAACTTTTATTTATTTTTTAAAATTTTTAAAATTT
Source organism: Gossypium sturtianum (assembly GCA_025698515.1). Lineage (NCBI taxonomy): Eukaryota > Viridiplantae > Streptophyta > Magnoliopsida > Malvales > Malvaceae > Gossypium > Gossypium sturtianum. The sequence continues at coordinate 59,171,273 of CM046952.1, forward strand.
GTTTAAATAATACCATGTCAGCATGAGATATACATGGCACATCACGTTAGCACTTAATAGTAGAAATGGATGTATTTTAACAAAAGAACTAATTTGCCTAATTTTTTTTTATAGAAGGGGCTAAATGTAATCTGGCTTTTAGTATAAGAGTTTCTATAATAGTTTTACCATATTGGATTTTATGTTATTTCGAATAAAAAAATAATTCCAGCATGGTTATACCACATCATCGTTTAAGCATGAATTTTTAATAGAAAGATCAATTTACACTCTTTTCTAATATACAAAAATTAATTTACTCATTTTTTTAATAAATTAAAAAATAGAAAATACAACCTTACATTCATCGTACTTTTACAGTACACGATGACACTAGAGGTTGTGTTAGTACAAGTAAGTGTAGCAATGAATGCAAGTTTCATTAGCAAGCAGAGGTGGGAAGTTAAATGGCAAGAGATGCTAGGAAAGGTGGTGGGTGGAAAAGAATATGAAGACCATCTATCGATATTCTATTCAAGAGGCATATTGCAAAATGATTAAGGTGTTGTACTACTCCTAATTTATCTGATTTGAAGGAAACCACTGATCCATAAACATTGAAATGCGGAGATGTCTTCTGAAATTCCGATTTCCCATATTAGAAAAGTAGAAGCGGCCTCATAAGATCCCGTCGGTGCGGCAATGATGAGATCCACAACGATACAACCCAGAGCACGTGGCAATATTCCCCTGGAGCATGGTCTTCCCCCATTTCCCCACCGTCTTCCAGCTGCTCCACAGTCCACTGCTTTTTTACATATATTTCCTAGATATTTTCTTTTTCTTTTTTTAATTAATGTTTGCATAAATGACCACCGACAGACACGCACTTGGCTTTTCTCTTTTTTGCTTTTTCTTTTTTCTAAATACAACCACAAGTTGGATCTGAGCCGTTAAATGCAAATGGGTCCCACTCAATCAATCAGCCAATAGTTAGAGATCTTCACTTAGGGTGGGTTTGGATGGACGATTGAGTGTAGTGCGGTGCGTTTAGCTTATTTTTTGTCTCACGCTACAGTATCGCTACAGTATCTAATCTCACCGCCACCGCTGTTTTTACACTAATCGCAAGTAAACTCACCACCCATCCAAACTAGAGGTGGGCATGGGCCGGGCCGGGTCGGGTTTGGGCCGGGCTCAACTAAAAATTTAGGCCCGTCCATTGGGCTCGGGTCGGGCCGGGCCCAAAAAATGGGTCTAAAATTTTGCCCAAGCCCGGCCCATATAAAAATGTTAAAACCCGGGCCCGGCCCGGCCCGGCCCGCCCATATTAATTTTTTATATTATTTTATATACTTTTTAAATATATATAATACACAAAAAAAAATTAAAAAAATCAAAATAAATATTTTTCAACAAATTGAAAATAAATTTTAAAAAATATGTAGACTTAAATAACACTAAAATAGATGCAACTTAACAAGCAAATGCCTCTAAAATAATAACAAAATTAACAAATGTCTTTAAAATAATAACAAAATTAACAATAAAATAAGTTTTATATAATATCTAAATAATAACAATAAAATAATAGAAACATAATAGTAAAATGGTAGTAAAATAAGGAGAAAAATAATAAAAAATAATATTAAAAAATAGTTTTTTTTCCTTTAATGAATTCGGGCCGGGCCCGGGCCAAAAATGCCTTACCCGAGCCCGGCCCATTTTTTAAACGAGCCTTATTTTTTTGTCTAAGCCCATTTTTCGGGCCTATATTTTTGCCCTAACCCTCCCACATTTCGGGCGGGCCTTCGGGCCGGGCCGGGCCGCCCGACCCATGCCCACCTCTAATCCAAACCCACCCTTAATCATTCAATGATATTTTGATATATAGGAATAGTAGTACCTTACCTTACACTACCATTAAGTCCTTCATTTTTTCTCAAATAAAACAAATCCATTGAAAATTAAATAATTTTTAAGAAATAAATATAAATAATTACAAATATAATAAAGTACAACCATATGATATATGAATGTTGTAACATTCACTCAAGTGATTTCTTTAGCAACGTGGGGACACCACCATGTTCCCTTACTTCAGATTTTTAAAGACATAGATTGTCTTTATTATTATTATTATTATTAATTTTGTAATCTTTGGCAAAAGACATTATCTTTCAAGTTTTGTGTGAAATATATGTAGTTTGCTATGGTTTTAAGAATGTACATTTACTTTTTTAATTTTTGAAGTCAATCTTTTAAACTCATTTATTATTTATGCATTTTTTTATTTAATTTTTAATTACTATATGTGTAACTTTCATAAAACATATAAATACATTATGTTTAATATATTATTATATTAAAATATAATACAATTATAATTTAATTTAATAATAAATAAAATATTTTTATAACTAATTATTTTTTTATTTTTAATTGAAAATTATTGAATATAATTACTTAATAAATTGTAAACTAAAATTCATTTATGTCTGGTTTGATTACTTGTACAATTATTATATTAGGCAATTGTGTAATAAATCAACATATATTATGAATTTGATGTATTTTAATGTTGGTCAATTTATTATTTTTTAAGAAAACACAAGTACAATTATAAATATAATCACTAATAATATACGTCTGAATAAATATAACCAAAACCAAACATTATAACCATGAATAAACTCAAAACCAGAATTAGATTGGAATAAAATCTAGAAGAACCTAAATATAGTTTACACAATATGAGACTTGAGCTTGGAATTTTAAAGTTTTCAGGGCCTCAACATTATTATTAAGTCAATGTCTCATTGGTTGATCAAATTTGACTTTAGGTTATGTAATTTCCTTTACATGTATGACGAACGGTTCGGATATGAGATGACACCACACGAATGCATACACACGGTATACAAATTTCAAAAGATTAAACCTTCAAAATAATTTTTAAAAAAATCATTAGATTAAGTTTAGAGAAACTTAGAAGCTTTGAAAATCATTTTAGATCATACCAAAGAGGTTTGGTGTAACACCCCTTGTCCAACCAAATCACTGCGTCCAAGCTACAGGATGCTACATTCGTTGTCAGAGAAACTACAACAAACTTCAATACAATTCAATCATTCCATCATGCTCATTAGTATAAATCACATTTTCAATATGATATAGAAACATTTTAGGGTCTTATACGAGCTTACGAAAGCTCACTTAACAACCAGAGGCTGGTTAAGGACTAAATTGTAAAGTTTTCAAACTTGCAGGCTGACGTTGCGACATCATGGCTTTCACATCGCGACATTGACAATCAGTGAGTTACATAGTGACTTCAGAAATCTCAACGTCACGACGCCACTCACTGTCGATATATATCGCGATGTTGCCCTCTTTTTTTTGGCAAAAATCACATTGGTACTTATTTCATGCTCCCTACCAAACATGTTTATACATCTATATAAACTTTCCGTATTCAAACAAACATAGACATAAAAAAAATTTTACCAATGCATAACATCATACAAAACTATGCCAAATCAATTTTATAACACTTTTGCATTCATGGTGTCACATCCTGAAAATCAGGTTGGAAGAAATTGGGTTAGTGAAACCTAAAGGGGTCACATTGTGATTTTTGAGTTAAGATTCCGAAATTATTCTAAGTAATTTGTTCTGGTAAAGTGGTTAGAGGTTGTGCTTGTATGAGGAAGGTTCTGGTTCAAATCCTTTCACTTGTATTTTTGCCAATTTTGTCTAAATACCTAGTTTTTGGTATTTGGTTTAAGAAATATTTGAGTGCATTTGTTAACAAGAATGAGTCTGCTGGTTCAGTGGTAAGGTGATTGTTAGCTTACCCTTTGATCCCGTGTTTGAGTCCCTATGTGAGTAAGTGTAAATTGCTTTTATTTTGAACTATGAGGGAATCTGGTGGGTGGTTAACTGTGGGATTTAGTGGGGTGTCGAAGATTAATTATGGGACTTAGTGGGATTTGGGTGGTTAAAAAATTATTCGATTTGTCTCTCCTACTCTCACGTTCCTCTCTCCTACTTCCCCTTTTATTAATATTTTCTTTTCTTTCTTTTGGTTTCCTACTCATTTGCTTCCTTTGAATCTTTTGAGACTTCTTTTTCTTTTGCCATTGGACATTCCTTGCTGCCATTTTTTCTTGTGGGATTTTGGTGGTCCTCTGGATTCGATTATATCCAAGGTTAATATAAGTTTCAGTTATTTTGGTTGTGTTTTTTGGTTCTATGTTGTATGTCGTGAAAAGATGAATTCTTTGGTATTATCCTCATAGGTTGGTTGATGAACCATTATTGGTTTTCTTTTTAGGCGAGGGGGTTTTGAATCGAGAATCTTCAGTATCGTAATTGTCATGAGTTCGTTGTTCTAAAGTGGGTAAGTATTTGAATGCTGTTTGGGATTGTTTCCGTAAGAAAAGGAATTGTTTTCGAGTAGGTTTTTCGGGATTTAATTGCATTATAATCAGTTCATTTAAACGTTATATGTAGGATTTGGAGTGCATTTGTTGTTTGGTCAGTCAATTCTACTATAAGGTGTGTGATTCTAACCTGAGTAGACCTGATCATGGGTCGGGCCACTCGGCCTGGCCCGAAAGCCCGCCCGAAATGTGGGAGGGTTTGGGTAAAAATATAGGCCCAAAAAATGGGCTTGGACAAAAAAATAAGGCCCGTTTAAAAAATTGGGTGGGCCTCGGGTAAGGCATTTTTGGCCCGGGCCCGGCCCGAATTCACTAAAGGAAAAAAAATTCTACTTTTTTTTTTAATATTGTTTTCTTGTTGTTTTCTCTCTATTTTACTACCATTTCATTATTATGTTGCTACTATTTTGTTGTTATTGTTTGGATATTGTATAAAACTTATTTTATTGTTAATTTTGTTATTATTTTAAAGACATTTGTTAATGTTGTTATTATTTTAGAGACATTTGCTTGTTAAGTTGCATCAATCTTGGTGTTATTTAGGTAGACATAGTTTTTAAATTTTATTTTCAATTTGTTGGGAAATATTTATTTTGATTTTTTAGTATTTTTGATGTATTATATATTTTTTAAAATTATATAAAAAATAATATAAAAAATAATATGGGCGGGCCAAGTTGGGCTCGGGTTTTAGCATTTTTATCCAGGTCGGGCTTGGGCAAAAATTTAGGCCCATTTTTCGAGCCAGACCGGGCCTGGGCCTAACAAACGGGCCTGAATTATTAGTTGAGCCTAGCCTGAACTCGGTCCGACCCAGCCCATGTACACCTATAAGCCCGAGTTATCGCTCGAAACTCAAGAAATTCACGAAACAAGGGTTGTTTTTGAAACTTCCCAGCGACCACACGGCGTATGGTGGACCGTGTGGAGCACATGGCCGTGTGTGTTTTTGTAGGTCGTGTGGGTAGTCCGTGTGAAACCACGCAGACCGTGTGGGTCACACAACCGTGTGAAATCATGCAATCCGTGTAGCTTGGCTGTGTGAGATTTTGCAGATTGTGTGGACCACACTGGCTAGCTTTTTAAGTCGTGTGGGCCTTTTGGACCAATTTTGAGGCCCAATTAGGAGTCGATTATGGGACACAGAAATTAGGTCTGTGGGCATTATGTAGGCCCAGAGAAGCATAAGTTTCAGTAAACAAACATGAGTAAATGTTGGAGGTATGTTAAATAAGTTCCGATAAGTATAATAATGTGTTGTGATTTGCTATAAGTAAGTACGTGAGTTAAGCTTGTGTGTTATACGTATTCTGTTATCTATTTTGATAAGCTATCCGATTCGACTATGTAATATGTTATGCTATGATCTATATAAGTTATGTGTTATGTTATGCTTCGTATAACATCTATTTATTTGTGCATGCCATACAACCTATGTGATATGTATGTATGTTAACGTGACTTTGCATATGCATTGGGATGGGTTATGATATGATGGAGGAAGTGTTATATGGCAGTTTATATTACAATTATAACAACTAGACTGCAAATTTATATATATGGCAACTCAACTGCAATTATGTGAGTGGCACATCGCCACATATTGGTGTGATTGGATGAATGGACTCTTGTAGTCCTATTTGGTGTGATTGGCTAGTTGGAGATAGTGTGTAGCAGATGGGAGTAAGACTTTATATGATATGTTCAAATATGATATGATATGAATCGATATGGTATGATTTATGATATGCTCTGGTATGATAAGATATGTTTCGATATATGTTGAACTTTGTTATGATTTATGATATGCTCTAATATGTAGTATGATATGAAATTACAAGTTGCTTATTGTATATGTAAAACCATAGTAAAATCTATTTTTGTGGGTCGGGTCACGCACTGGGCTTCTAGCTTAATTGTTTGTGTATAACTTTCAGGTGAACCTTCGAATTAGGACCGGACGGCATGCAGGAGCTTGGATTGTTTTCTCGGCTAAGTAAATATGGTGATTTACATTAGCAAATTTATTCTTGGACTTTTGGAACTGTATATTTTTTTTGGGTCGTGTTTTGGTTTTCGTTTTGCTCGTTGGTTTTTGGAAGTTTTAACGTAAAACTACAAAATCATACAAGCTAACAAATTAGAATTCAATTTTTCAAAATTTAAAACCCTGAAATTCTTTCGCCGCGAATTAAGTAAACCTTTAAGTATTTTTCTGTAAACAAATAAACATTTTTTAACTAATGTTTTCATTACCCGAGAAAGATTTGTTTAAAATCAGTATTTTCAAAGCAAACGAATTTGAAATAGATTTTGGCATTTGAATAAATGTTTTCGAACTTAATTTTTTTCCAAACGTTTGTGAGAGTTTTGCCAGGTTTTATGTTTTTAAAACGCTCAACCAAGTTTGGTTAAAACAAAAGTTTTTTAACAAACTAATGTAACTCTTCTAGATTTGGCCATAACGTCTAGGCCGGGTTTAGGGTGTTACATTTAGTAGTATCAGAGCCAGGTTATAAAACTCGGGCTGTGGTTTTGGGGTTTGAAATTTTATGCATAGTGTGTTTTGAAATTTTCGATTATTAAGGAATTTTTTTGAAAATATGATGTGGGTGAATTTGCACAAAAAATTATTAAATTTTTGAAAATGTGAATCCGTGACTTTGACGCCGATCCAAGTAAATTACTTATAACTTGATTATTTCCACTTTAACTACTTTAGAGAGCCTGATGAACATTAGAGATTATTGAATAAAATATTCTATGCTTTAAGATAACTAAGCACTTCTACTAAACATAAGACATAGGATTTTTAATAACCTAAGCTAAACTTTAGATTTCTGAACTGAAGCTTTGCAAAATAAGTTTACGCGGTATCTGTGGTCGCGGTGTGCAAGGACATGGTGGACATTTTCAAGTGGCTCATGCCAAGTCCTTTTCTCAGGGCAGTATGCCCAACTTGGAAATTCACGAGTTTGCTAAGACGTTCGAATCTAAGGGCGGTAATTAGAAAGTTAAGGATGCTGTTGTGTCCCAACTTATGTTCAGGGATTTATAAGGGTCATTGGGGCCTAACCTTTATCTGTGAGTCGAGGGTCTGACACTGCACGACTTCGGTCGAATGAGACTAAGTTAGTGAAGGAGATTAACCGCTTTAAAAATGAGGAAAATGAAAGGAATAAAGTATAGAATAAGAGGAGTTTTGTTTCTATTGATTTGAATCTGCAATCTAGAAAACGAGCTAGATTAATTAGGCCTGAACGAGTTTAGGCAGATGTGAGTGTATGTTAGGTTTTTGATTTGTGCTTTCTCTAATAGGCACCATTCGAGCCAATGTTAGAGGAAATGGGAGTGTGTTTTAAATATGGATCCGTTGAGCATTGTGTTAGGGACTGTTCATGAACATTCCCTTATTCGGATGTAAGTTTCGGCTCAGAAAGGGAAATAGAGACTGGTTTGTGCAATTAGCGTTGTGAGGATTGAAACGTATTTGGTAGCAATACAACTACATTTAGAATTGTACCCTGCATTGATTAAGTGTTTGGTGGTACTTAAATTTTCATCTTCATTGGAGTTTTAAGACTTTGAGATTGTGGAATCGTAAGTAATACCTCTGTAAAAAGTTTCTGGAAACAAATATGAGATTGTGAATAGGAAGTTTGTTAGAAATATTTTCTGGATCAAGTTTGCATTGAAATCAGAGTTGCGCAGCGATAGCGTGGTGATTAGTATGAATAAGAAATTTCAGAGTTTGTGATTAAGTGTGTGGTGGGATAGCAAAAATTACGATGACGAAATTCTTTTTAAGGAGGGGAGAGTTGTCACATCCCGAAAACCGGGTTGGAAGAAATTGGGTTAGTGAAACCTAGAGCGGTCACATTGTGATTTTTGAGTTAAGATTTCGAAATTATTCTAAGTAATTTGTTCTAATTAAGTGGTTAAGGGTTGTGCTTGTGTGAGGAAGGTTCTGTGTTCGAATCCTTTTGCTTGTATTTTTGCCAATTTCTTCTAAATACCTAGTTTTTGGTATTTGGTTTAAGAAATATTTGAGTGCATTTGTTGACAAGAATGAGCTTGCTGGTTTGATGGTAAGGTGATTGTTAACTTACCATTTGGTCCCGTGTTCGAGTCCTTATGTGAGCAAGTGGAAATTGTTTTTGTTTTGAATTATGAGGGAATCTGGTGGGTGGTTAATTGTCGGATTTAGTGGGGTGTGGCTGATTAATTATGAGACTTATTGGGATGTGGCTGGTTAAGAAATTATCCCAATTGTCTCTCCAACTCTCATGTTCCTCTCTCCCACTTCTCATTTTCTCTATATTTTCTTTTCTTTCTTTTGGTTTCCTCCTCCTTTGCTTCCTTTGAATCTTTTAAGACTTCTTTTTATTTTTCCATTAGACATTCCTTACTGCCATTTTTTCTTGTGTAATTTTGGTGGTCCTCTGGATTCGATTATATCCAAGGTTAGTATAGGTTTCAGTTATTTTGGTTGTGCTTTTTGGTTCTATGTTGTTTGTTGTGAAAGGATGAATTCATTGGTATTATCCTCTTAGGTTGGTTAATGAACAAATATTGGTTTTCTTTTTAGGCAAGGGGGTTTTGAATCGAGAATCATCAACAGTGTAATTGTCATGAGTTCACTGTTCTAGAATGGGTAAGTATTTGAATGATGTTTGGGATTATTTTCATAAGAAAATGAAGTGTTTTCGAGTAGGTTTTTCGTGATTTAATTGCATTATAATCAGTTCATTTGAACGTTATATGTAGGATTTAGAGTGCATTTATTGTGTGGTCGATCAATTCTACTATCAGGTGTGTGATTCTAACTCGAGTTATCGCTCGAAATTTGAGAAATTCACAAAACAGAGGCTGTTTTTGAAATTGCCCAGCAACCACACGACCTTGTGCTGGATCGTGTGTGCTACACGACCGTGTGGTAGGCCGTTTGGAGCACACGATTGTGTGTGTTTTTGAAGGCCATGTGGGTAGACCGTGTCGAGCATATGACCGTGTGAAATCGTATAGGCCGTGTGGGGCACACGACCACGTGAAATCATGCAGCCCGTGTGGCTTGGTCGTGTGAGATTTTACAGACCGTGTGGACCACACGGGCTAGCTTTTTGGGCTGTGTGGGCCTTTTGGACCAATTTTGAGGCCCAATTAGGAACTGATTACAGGACTAAAAAATTAGGTCTGTGGGCATTATGCAGGCCCAGAGAAACGTAAGTTTCAGTAAACAAACATGAATAAGTGTTAGAGGTATGTTAAATAAGTTCCGATAAGTATAATAATATGTTATGATTTGCTATAAGTAGGTATGTGAGTTAAGCTTGTGTGTTATATGTATTCTGTTATCTGTTCTGATAAGCTATCCGGTTCGACTATGTAATATGTTATGCTATGATCTGTATAAGTTATATGTTATGTTATGCTTCGTATAACATCTATTTATGTGTGCATGCCATACAACCTATGTGATATGTATGTATGTTAACGTGACTTTACATATGCATTAGGGTGGGTTATGATATAATGGAGGAAATGTTATATGGCAGTTTATACTGCAATTATAGTGACTAGACCGCAAATTTATATATATGGCAGCTCAGCTGCAATTATGTGAGTGGTACACCGCCACATATTGGTGTGATTGGATGGATGGACTCTTGTAGTCCTATTTGGTGTGATTGGCTGATCGGAGATTGTGTGTAGCAGTTGGGGGTAGGACTTTGTATGATATGATTCGATATGATATGAATAGATATGGTATGATTTATGATATGCTATGGCATGATAAAATATGTTCCGATATATGTTGAACTTTGTTATGATTTGTTATGATATGATATGATATTAATGTTTCCATTAACTGGGAAAGATTTTTCAAAGTCGGTATTTTTGAAGCAAACAAATTTGAAATAGATTTTAACATTTGAAAAAAAAATTCGAACTTAAGTTTTTCTGAACGTTTGTTAGAGTTTTGCCAGTTTTTATGTTTTTGAAACGCTCAACCAAGTTTGGTTAAAACAAAAGGTTTTTTTTAACAAACTAATGTAACTCTTTTAGATTTTGCCATAACGTTTAGGCCGGGTTTAAGGTGTTACAAATGGATCACATATAAAAAAAAACATACTCAAACTTAAACATTCCAAGTCATGCTCCAGCATTAACATGCCACGATACCTCATTTTGCAAATTATGACATATAAGACTTAAGTAAACTTCAAATCATGAGTTCAAATAGCATTTACCATGATCAAAACAAAGCATTAATTTGGCCATATATTAAGCTTGTAATGCAAACACAAACTTAGCTACAATTACCACCTTGACATTCACATTAAGATGATTATTACATAACACAATGACCCTATATACATGCCACAACTTTAGGAACCAAAATAAACATATTTCTGCCGTTTCGACGATAGTTTGATGTCTACAAATATCTGACTTTGAGAGTTCCGCAAGTTGGAGATCCACAAGTAGGAGAAACAAGTAGAGTAAGCATATAAATGTTTAGTAAGTTCAAATGGAAATTACAACACTTACCTTGCTCATAGGTGAACATATTACAACCAAAAGTTAGACATACATTTAGCTAACACATGGTACTCTAAGTCACAACAAAGTGTACACAAGAATCATAAGTATTCATATACATTAAACATGATAGAAGTAACCACCAATTTGCATCATCTCACATAAGTTTATCATCTATTCATCTACTTTCATTAAGATCATTACCATTTTATAATATATCATCAATTTACAAGATCAAATCATCTTAATTTGATTCAAATATCATAATAACATATCAAATTGGTTCATTTTCCTCTTTTCAGTTTCTAGATCCATTTTTAATATTTTACCCAATAGAACCCTAGTAAAATGGACTCGGATACACGGGTGAACTACACCATACCAGATAGCTTATAGGCGCTTAAACTACACCACACCAAGGCACCAAAGTGCAAAGCCTGTAGGCATCAAATGTATAAACATTTTCAATTATATCCCTCAATCACACCAAAGTCTCTGTAGAGACAAATAATGTTTGATGATTTGCAACAAATGTTGGGTCTCGATATAACCTGTCATAAACTCTGTATCATCACATATCCATACAAGCGCACATATGACCCTATTGGCATGCCAATCGTATCCTAACATTTTACTAAGTTCACATGGGCATCAATTATACATGTAAGCATTACCATTCCCTGTAATCAATCATCTGCACATGTTTATACCCTGTAATTATCCACATTTACATATCATACCCTATAAACAGTCACATTTGCATTTTCTCATTCTGTAATCATTCACATTTTCATTTTATGCCCTATAACATTTCATATCAATCATCAATCTTAATCCATTTCAATTCAATTCAATTCAATCCAATTCCATTTCATTTTCTAGCCATGTATGCCAGCTTAATCAACAATTAAAGTCATGCTCAAACATAATTGTAATGAAATAAACACAAACATACATATAACACAAAGAAGTGTAGTAAGTTCCATATGAACTTACCTTTTCAAAACACAAAATGGGTGGATTCTTTAGGGACTAATCCATAATTATTATTTTCCCCCTATTAGCTCCAATTTGGCCCAATTCTTAATCTATACAAATATTTTACATACCAAATCAATATCATACATTATCACACAATGTCATGAGATGCATGGTCCAAAATAAAGTCCAATTTTTTATTTCCCACATATTTTACATTTTATTCAATTTAGTCTCTATACTTGGGATAAGCATATCTTTTGATTGCTTGCTTTGAATTAAAATTTGATTTCACATATTTTCATTAGGGACCTTATACTTTCTATTTCTAACATAATTTCATGATAGGTTTTACATTTATTCAATTTGGTCTTGTCACATCCCATAATTTTATTTACTATGTGCTAAGTTAAAAACAAGGAAGTGAATGGCCTAGTGGTTAAGTGCTCTAAAGTTATCCTAGAGGTCCTAGGTTCAAGTCTCTATTTTAACATCTTTTTAATTAAAATTTTGGTGAATTTCCCATGTGCTAAAAACACCTTTTCCATCCACCTATACATGCCTTGCTTAAGGAGATTCTTTTCAATATTTTATAAGTCAACATTCCATGTTTAACCAAACATGGTCCCCTTTTTCACTCCATTGTCTCCCTCTCTTGCATTTTCTCTTCACAAATGCCTTGTGCGAGGTTCAACTTGATCAAGTAAACTCACACGTTCTAAATTAAGATAAATAAAGAGACAATGAGGGAGGGTATGCCAAATTGGGTGCGAAGGATGATGGTCAACCATGACTAGGTTCATTGAACCTCACACAAGACATTTGTGAAGAGAAAAGGTAAGAGAGGGAGACAAGGGAGTGAAAAAGGGGATCATGTTTGGTTAAACATGGAATGTTGACTCACAAAAGATGGAAAGGAATCTCCCTAAGCAATGCATGTATGGGTGGACGACAATGGTGTTTTTAGCACATGGGAAATTCACCAAAAATTTAATTAAAAAGATGTTAAAATGGAGACTTGAACCTAGGACCTTTAGGATAACTTTAAGCAGTTAACCACTGGGCCATTCACTTCCTTATTTTTAACTTAGCACATAGTAAATAAAAATATGGGATGTGGCAACTCTACCATCCTTAAAAATAAATTTCGTCATTGAAATTTACCTGGTTGGAAAACGTGAAGATTTTGCTATCGCATCGAATCTTCCGGTTCCTAAGTGGCCTCGCTAAAATTATGATTCCTCCACAGAACTTTCACAAGCGGGATTTGTTTCTTCCTTAATACTTTGACCTCGCGATCAAGGATCTGAACTGGTTCCGCATCAAATGACAGATTTGGACGTACATCAATCTCCTCGATCGGGACCACATGAGATGGGTCTGACCGATAACGTCTCAACATGGACACATGAAATACGATCCAAGTCTGGCGGTAACTCCAACTGATATGCCACTGGTCCAAGTCTCTTAATAATGCGATAAGGTTCAATAAATCTCGGACTCAATTTCCCTTTCAGGACAAATCTCAACACCTTTTCCAATGTGACACTTTAAGGAAAACAATATCGTCAACATTGAACTCTATATCCTTTCTCTTCAAATCACAATAAAACTTCTATCTATCAGATGTTGTTCTCAAATGATCTTGAATGAGCTTCACAGTATTCTTAGTCTCTTGCACTAAATCCAGTCCCAACACTTTTTTCCCCCAATTCGGTCCAACACAAAGGTGTCCTACACTTGCAACCATAAAGAGCTTCATAAGGATCCATCTGGATGCTCGATTAAAAGTTGTTATTATACGCAAACTCAACAAAGGGAAAATACTCTTCCCAACTGCCTCGAAAATGTAAGAGCCCGTTTTCAGTGAAATCGAAACAGTGGTTTCGGGACCACAAGTCCGAGTCGGAAGAAAATTTATTTTAATATTATTTCTTGCTCTGCATTATGATAGAAATGTCGTATGCAAATTTCGTAAAGAAATTTTACTGATTTTATGTCTAATCCGATAAAAAGGATTAAATTGCATAAAATGTAAAAGTTGAGTTCTAGTAGCTATAAGTATCAAATAGCTATGGAATTCAAAATTTGAGGTCCTTATATGGAAAATAGACCATTAAGAGGAGTTAGTAGATAAGTTTGATGAATCATCCATGGAAAATTAGAAAAAGAAAAGGACTAAATTAGAAATTGAAATAATTAAAGATGATAATAAACTAATATCATCTTATTTCATCATCTTCCCCAAATTAAAATACATGGAAACCCTAGCTAAGAGAAAAGAGTTCAAGAAAACTTTGTTGGCTTAATTAGATATGTTTTCTTGTCCCGTTATTAGTAATTTTATATTTTCGAGAATAACCTAATCTAGCTATTTTGGGGACTAATTTGCAAAGTTATCAAAGTATTAAAGTTTTTCCATGGATGAATATGTATGAATTATGAAATTTATGGTAGAAAATGAAAGTTTGTTGATAGGTAAACAACTTTTGTAAAGTGGATTTTGATGAAATTGTGATTTAGGGATTAAATTGTAAAGATGTGAAATTTATGGAAAATTTTCTATTTTTGTGAAGTACATGGGCTTCTATTGTGATATGCAAAAATTGGCTAGGCTTGGAATAAGGATTAAATTGTATGAATTTCATTTTCCGAGCCTAGGGACGAAATCTGAATTAATTAAAAGTATAAGGGCAAAATGGTAATTTTGCCTAAGATGTGAATTGGATGGAATTGAATGTGAATTTTATTAAATTGAGTTAAATTTACTCGTATATATCCGGATAGACCTCGTAAGGAATTGGATCGAGGAAAACAAAATCTATCGGATTAGTACCTTACAAACACAAACATTGTCGAGGTAAGTTCGTGTAACTAAATTGTATATTTATGTGATATGCTTGATCTATATATATGTAATTTGTATAATTGTTAAGTATGAAAATAAATCACATATCCGACAATGTTCGACAAGAAATAAATCCCGTTTGAACAAATGAAATTAGATGGATACAGGGTTCTCGGAGTGGTTGTGGTTCTGCATATGTTGCGAACACACCATAGCTCACAAGAGCATCCCGATATAGCTCACATGAGCATCCCAATATAAGCTCTGTTGAGCTTTCTGATACATTGTTCTTTCAAGCTTCCCGTTTATATGCTCTTATGAGTATTCTGATCGGTAGTGATCCTACATGTGTTGCGGACACACCGCAGCTCTTATGAGTGTCCTGATATATGACTATCCGGAGCTTCCCGATTAAAAGCTCCTTCATGAGCTTCCTGATAATAGCTCTTCGGAGTTACTCGTTAAGCTCGCATGAGCTTTCTGATTTAAGCTCTTATGAGCTTCCTGTTATTAAGCCCGGATAAACTTCCCGTTTAAATGCTCAATGAGCATTCCTGAATATGAATTGACGGGAAATAGTATGTACACTTTGTGTGTACTAACCATGTATCCATCGATATTATAAGTGGTTCAACAGGTAAAGTTATGATAAATGACAATATGAGTATGTGATGAAAGATTATGGACATATATTTGACTACATGAACATGACTTGTAACACCCCTAACCCGTATCCATCGCCGAAATAGGGCTACATGGAATTACCAATCAATCACATCATAAAATATACATTTCTCATACATTTCAACATTTATCAAATACATACACCATTCAGACACAATCATTTTTTCCCTTACAATGGCCTACGAGGCCTTAAAACATGCTTAGAAGAGGTTCGAGACTAAACCGATAACATTTGCAAACTTTGGGAAACATATAAAATTTTCAAGCATTCAGGGGTCACACACCCGTGTGAACAGGCCGTGTGCCTCACACGGCCTCCAGAACACTTGTGTCCAGGCCGTGTGGAAATAGGGCATACATACTGACTTGCATTACACGGCCAGAGACACGCTCGTGTGCCATGGCTGTGTGAAAACTAGAGGGTATACTGACTTGGGTCACATGGCTGGCCACACGCCCATGTGCCAGCCCGTGTGCCACACACGACCAATAGACACACCCGTGTGTCTAAGCTGTGTAACTCACTGACTTGATTTCAAAGGAAGCTTCAGGGGACACACGGCCGTGTACCAAGGCCATGTGTCACACACGGTTGAGCCACACCCCCGTGTGCTCAGGCTGTGTGGATGAAAATAGGCTTGGTTTAAGCCACATTTCTCACCCTCCTCAAGCATGCCTAAACACATTAATTTATGCCATTTCAATACACCAATATGCAGCCAACTAAATCTCAATTCATCACATATAAATACCATTTCAAATCCCACCATTTTTCCATTCATATCATTGCCATTTTCTTAGCCAAAAATATACCAAATTAACATGCCATAATCATCAATTTTAACCTATTTCAAACATGTATCTTCTTATCAATACACACCATAAAATCAAGCCTCAAGATCATACCAATTCAACATCTCAATTTCATACCAATACATGCCATTTCTTAAACCACATTGTTACCACATTTGCATTCCAAGCCAAACCACAAATACATAACATAAGCCAAATACACATTTTATACCAACCATGCCAAAACATAAGGCCACATTATATCCATCAACCGAAATCATTATTAAGCCATTTCAAATGACCATATACATATCTAACAACCATACCAAAATGACCATGGCCTATACATGCCATATAACCAACATCACAAAGCTTATAAATACCAAACTATAGCTGGATAGTGTGATGAGATCTCCGACGACTTCCAACCCGAGCAAGCCTCCGAAACTCTATAAACATAGGAAAGAAAACAAAGTAAGCTATAAAGCTTAGTAAGTTCGTAAGGTATTAAACTCAACTTATTGAATAAACACATATTAAACATTTACATAAATTATAATGTCATCATATGCTTTCACCTTTATATCATGAATTCATTCACATAGTTAACCAAAAGTTTCACATGTTTATTCATATCATTGTTCATATAGATCTATCTCATTCTCACCAATTCATTCACATTTACATTTACATGTACATAAACAAATATATATATAAATAACTTGATTCAATCCAATATCCAACACATCTTATTTAGTAGATATGAATCATGTTAAATATCATCAAATAACGGTATTTTGCACAATATGTGCCATATGTATATTTAATTAACACAACTATAACTCATGTCTCACATATAATTCAATTCATACCTCATTATAGCCAAATAAACACATTTTGGCATGAAACATACTTATACATAGATCTTTCTCATTTCAGATACATGATACATTATAAACTCACCAAATTACCTTCATTAATTCTCATATAGCTTCTATACATACCTGTATTACTTAATTCAATTGTACTTTCATTCTCGTCTTGACTATGCCCGTTGAACCATTCGAAATTGCTAAGGATTCTCAAAAATCTCGTATAACTCATACAATGCCATATCCTAGATATGGTCTTACATGTTATCATATATCGATGCCAATAGCCCAGCTATGGTCTTACACGAATCTCATATCGATGCCAATGTCCCAGAAATGGTCTTACACGAATCTCATATCGATACCAAAGTCCCAGACATGGTCTTACACAAATCTCATATCTCGGTAATCCTAATGTCATGACATTTATATCCTGAGCTATTCCTAAGGTTCGTACGGGACTTTCGGACGTCGTAACTCTGTCAATTCATGCTCGTACTCATCCATTCAACATTCAATTCAATTCAATGATAAATGAACATTTATAACACAATTTAAGAACGTTATTTAACATACGAACTTACCTCATTCGCTGAAACGACGAATTAAATCAACTAATCCGATACTTTGTTTTTCCCTAGTTCTAGATCCAAATCTCATTTTTATCAATCTATATAATATCAAAATTTACTTATTTAATAAAAAATTCATTCAATTTAGCACAATTTACTCATTAAGGCAATTTTACACATTTGCCCCTAAACTTTCACACTTTTACAATTTAGTCCTTATTACATAAAATCACAGTTTCATGAAATTAAACACAAACCCAAGCTAGCCGAATTTTCCATATATTGCTATCAGCCCATATTTTCAATTTATTATAAAATTTAACCACTAAATTTTCATATTTCACAATTTAATCCAAAATTGACATTTTTACCAAAATTCACTTTACAAAACTTGTACATCTAACAACAATGATTTATTTTCCATCATCAACTGACAAAATACTCATGCATTCAACAATGGCAACATTCAAATACTTTAACAGTTTTGAAATCGGAGATACGGGCTAGCTAGAATACGAAGCAACGATCTCAAAAACGTAGAAATTATTAAAAACCGAGTTGAAAACACATACCAATTAAGTCATGCAAGTGCTAAATTTTCAAAGGCTTCAATGGTGTTCATTTTCTTTCACTTTTGGTGGAAGATGATGAGAAATAAGCATGAAATTGTCTTTATTTTATTTAATTTAACTTATTACACTAATTACCATTTTGCCCTTTGTTATAAACATTAAAAATTTCACCAAAATATGCACATAACCGTCCACTTACAATATAAAAGGGCTAATTACAACATAAATCCCCCAACTACTTTATCTCTTAGCCATTTAATGCATTTGAACTATAGAACTCTCATTTTTCACTTTACGCGATTTAGTCTTTTTTATCAAATTAGACACTCAAACGATAAAATTTCTTTACGAAAATTTCACCCAACTCTAATATCATGCTGTAAATATTAAAATAATAATAAAATAAAATTTTAGATGTCAGATTTGTGGTCCCGAAACCACTATTCCGATTTAACTAAAAACGAGCTGTTACATGACTTGTATTTGAGTACATGATATGGAAAGTACACGAATAATGAAAATTGATTAATGATAAGTTCATACTTGTTTATTGATATTCAAGTGAAATAAATGACTAACATTTTTATGAGGATATGTGTATAGGCTATTGGCCAACTTGCTTTGAATATATTATGTATATTTACCTTGAATGCAATTAAATGGTAATTTAATTTCCGTTATACGAACTTACTTCCTCTGTTTTATAGTAATTCGGAAGTTCGTTGGGTTGGAAGCTTAACGGAGATATCATCACACTATCCATCAGCTTATTTCGATATATATAGTAAATAGATTTTGGTATAATGGCATGTATAGGCTAAAGTGGTCATGGATGGTATGTATGTGTTTGGTTGAAATTAGCCATTTGATATGGCTTGTAATTTGGTATGTTTTGATATATAAAATGGTCTTAATATGCTTAATGTGCATTTGAAAGGGATGATTAATGAAAGTCATATAGGCATATTGATTATGATAGTAAAATTGATAGAACATGCCTATATGTACTTATGATATTTTGGTAAGTATAGATACTTGAACATATGTGTTGATATGTCTTACATAAAAATTATTTTGGCTTGATTTGAATGATTTATATTGGATTGGGAATGTGTTTAAATAATATTGTAGATAAAAGACAAGTTTGGGTGAGAAATAAAGCTTGGAAATGGCCTTATTTTGTCCACACGGATAGAGACACGGGCGTGTGTCTCAACCGTCTGTGACACACGACCATGCGCACGGGCGTATGGATCAGCCGTGTGTCCCCTACATATTTAAAATTGCAAAATAGAATGCTCAGATAATTTTACACGGGCAGAGACACGGGCGCGTGTCTCAGTCGTATGTGGCACACGGCCTAGCACACGGGCGTGTGACTTGGCCGTGTGGCCCCTACACATAATTAATGAAAATTAAAATGTTCACACGGCCTAGCACACGGGCGTGTGGCTTGGCCGTGTGACCCAAGTCAGTAACCACCCCAATTTGGACACTGGCTGTGACACAGCCGTGTGCCCCTATTTTAAATGTCCACACGGTTTGAGACACGGGCGTGTCTCTCAATCGTGTGAGCCACGTGGCTTGGCCACACGGACGTGTGTCCCCTGCACCTAGGAAAAATATTGAAATTTTGTGAAAAATTCTTTGAGTACCCAAATTAGTCCCGACTTATTTCTATTACATATTTTGGGCCTCGAGGGCTTATATAAGGGACTTTATGAATAATATCTTACATGAATGTAAAATAATTTGAAATGTCTGTATTTAATCTGTTGATTTCGGTAATGCTCCATAACCCTGTTCCGGTGTTATAGAAAATCAATCATGCAACCTCTCAACATATCCTCGAGAACCTAAATAACCCTCTCAGACTATCCATCAAACTGCGGATGGAATGCGGTACTAAAGTATAATCGCGTGCCAAGAGCCTCATGCAGTTTCTTCCAAAATCGAGATGTGAAACGAGAATCCCGATCAGAGACATAGAAATCGATACCCTATGGAGTGTTACAATTTCAGAAATATGCAACCTTGCTAATTTCTATAATGAATAATTGGTGCGCACTGGTAGAAAATGAGCTGACTTATTTAGTCGATCAACAATCCCCAAACTGAATTTTTCTTAGAAGGTGTCAAAGGTAGCCCGCTAACAAAATCCGTAGTAACACGCTCCCACTTCCACTGAGGAATCTGAGTGGGCTGAAGCAACCCAAAAGGAAATTGGTGTTCAGCATTAACTTGTTGACACGTCAAACATCTTGCCACAAACTCAGTCACATCTCGCTTAAGTCCCGGTCACCAATACTGCTCATGAATATCCCTATACATCTTGTTTCCTCTAGGATGCATAGCATAAGAGCTACTATACGCTTCCTGTAGGATAGACTATCTCATCTATTTATCTGAAGGTACAGAATAGCTACCACGAAAACACAAAACTCCTTCTAAATTAAACTTGAAATCCGAAGTCTTACCTTCCTCAATCAGCTTCACATGCGATACAAGAAAAGAATCTAAAGATTGTTTCAATTTGATCTCATCAAGCAAAGTAGGCTTTACTTGTAGTTCCACAAGAAAACCCTCATTCTCATACAAACTCAACTTCGCAAACGTTGTTTTCAACTCAACCATCGACCTCCTACTCAATGAATCGGCCACGACATTCACCTTACATGGATGGTACTCAATGGTACAGTCATAGTCCTTAAGTAATTTAATCCAACACCTTTGCCTCAAGTTTAACTACTTCTGGTTGAGGATGTACTTAAGGCTCTTATGACCGGTGTAAATAATACACTTGTCACTATACAAATAACGTCTCCAAATCTTAAGGGCGAAGATAACTACGGTCAACTAAAGGTCATGTGCCGAGTAGTTACACTCGTGTGGTTTGAGTTGTCTTGAAGCATAAGCCACTACTTTCCCATCTTGCATCAATACACAACACAGACTGGTGTGAGATGCATCACTATAAACCACATAGTCTTTCTCAAATTTGAGCAGAATCAAAACAGGTGCTTGGGTTAGCATTAACTTAAGCTTCTCGAAGCTAGCTTGCTACTCCTCAGTCCACTTAAACGATGCGCTCTTTCTCAACAGTTTCGTCATGGGTGCCGCAATCAAAGAGAACCCTTCAACGAACCTTTTATAATAACTCGCAAGTCCAAGGAAACTCTGAATCTCACTAACATTTCTAGGCTGCTTCCATTCAAGAATCGCCTTGATTTTCTGTGGATCAACACGGATACCTTCAAATGATACCACATGTCCCAAAAACATTACTTCACGAAGTCAAAACTCGCACTTACTAAGCTTTGCATACAACTTTTTCTTACAAAGAGTTTGCGAAATTATCCTCAAGTGTTCCTCATGTTCTAACTCAAACTTAGAGTATATCAAAATGTCATCAATAAAGACCACCACAAATTGATCAAGATAGGGTTGTAAAACTTTGTTCATGAGGTCCATAAAAGCAACTGGTGTAGTGGTAAGACCGAAGGGCATCACTAGGAATTCATAATGCCCATACTGAGCCATGAAAGCAGTCTTAAGTATATCAACTTCTCTCACCTTAAGCTGATAATAACCTGACCTCAGATCAATTTTGGAGAAAACTATGGTGCCCTTAAATTGATCGAAAAGATCGTCAATCCTCGGTAAATGGTACTGTTTCTTCACTGTCAGCTTGTTCAATTGTTGATAATCAATGCAGAGTCTCATCGATCCATCCGTCTTATTTACGAACAAAACTGGAGCTCCCCAAGACGGCACACTCGGCTTTATAAACCCATGATCCAACAACTCTTGCACTTGCATATTTAACTCTTTAGTTGCCATGCGGTAAGGAGAAATGGACACCAGAGATATCCCGGGTAGCAACTAAATTCTAAAATCAACCTCTCATTCTGAAGGTAAATCGGGAAACTCTTTCGGAAAGACATCAGGAAACTCCTTCACAACACGAATACTCTCTAACACTGACTCATCAGCTTTCGTATCTAAAATATATGCCAAGTACGCATCACACCCTTTACGGACCAGTTTCTCAGCAATCAAAGCAGAAATCACATTGGACAAGTAATCTCGACGCTCACCGATCATAACTATCTCATTTCCTGGCGAAGTCTTCAGTGTAACCAACTTTGTATCACAATTTAGGCTAACTCGATGCTCCTTCAACCAATTCATGCCCAAAATAAGATCAAATTCTCCAAAAGGCAGCTCATCAAGTCGGCTGGAAACAGTTCTCCCTGAATTTCCAAAGGACATCTCCTAGAGATTTTATTCACATACATAGATTGTCTTAGGAGACTAAGTACAGTTACGTCGCTAGTAGTGTTTTCCACTAAAACTCTCAATTTATCAGACATAATGCACGCAACATAAGAGTGAGTTGACCCTACATCTATCAAAGCAAAGTACTGTACATAATTTATTGTAATAGTACCTACAATGACATCAGCTGCATCACGGTTCTCTCTACGTCTCGCTGCATAAACCAAGGTGGGTTGCCTAGAATCAGTGCGGTTCGCACCGTGACATGTTGTCCTCTGCCCAACATTACCATTTCTGTTATTACCACACCCCATTTGATTCTAATTTTTTTAGGGTTGCGGTACTTACCTCTGACCCTTCATCAACGGACAATCCTTAATTTGATGATCCACAGCTCCACACCTAAAGCATGCTCCCTTACTCTTCCAATACTCCCCACTATAAGATTTCCTACAGTGAGCATATTTGTGAATCTGATTTCTATTACCTGCAGCAGCAGGGTACTAACGTGGTTTATAATCACGGACCCTCTTCGCTGGACGTGGATTAGAATTTTTAAAACTAAAATCTCTCTTCACTGGAGTCTTGGTCTTATCCCTTCTGTCTTGCTAAGCCCCTTTCACCTTTTGAATGATCTTCACCTTTTCTACTAAAGTCTCGAAGACTCTCTCCTGCAGCATGGCAACTTAGACCCTGAGATCATATCGCAGCCCATTCTCAATTCTAACACACTTGTCCTGTAATAGCCCGTTTTTTGTCAAATCGGAACAGTGGTTTTGGGACCACAAATCCGAGATTGAAAAATTATTTTAATATTATTTTAAGTGTTTACAGCATGAGAGTGTGTATTTGTGAAAGTTTCGTGAATTAATTTTACAGTTTGAATACTTAATTTGATAAAAAGGACTAAATCGCGTAAAGTGTAAAAGTTGTGTTCTATTAGCTAAAGGTGTTTAATAGCTATAGAACCTTAAAGTAAAGGTCCTTAAGTGGTAATTAACCCATTTGAGAGTTAGTGGATGATAGTGGCATGGCATTTGGTGTAATTAATAAATGTCATTAAGGTTAAATTTGTAATTAGTTAATAAAGGTTAATTAAAACAAGCAAAATCAAAATTTTTGTCCATCTTTCTCCCAAATTGCCGAAAATTGATGATAGAAGAAACCATTTTAGGGTTAAATCATTCGGCAACTTCAAGTTTAAATTGATCAAGAAAAACAGAATTCGGACCTAGATCGAGGGAAGAACAAGGTGTCGGATTAGTTGATCCGTGTTATCGTTTTTACGTCCGAGGTAAGTTCGTATGTAACAGGCATCATTATAATTATGCTTTAAATGCTTTGATATTGCACAAATTTTGTATGCAAGGTTAAAGTTATGTTTGACGATGATTCGGCTATATATGGCACTTAGTGTGCGAGATCTAGATAGCTTCGGCTATGCGTGGCACTTAGTGTGCGATATGCAATCAGTTGATTGTCGAAAATTTATCTTCCAGGGATGAACGCCCCTTAGGCTCTATCAATGCAACTCTCCAGAATTCCTCTCATTCTGCAAACAATGATTTTCGTAATGATCTTATACACACAATTGCACATACTAATTGGTCGGAACTGGGTCATATTTTTTGGCTTGTTGACTTTAGGTATGAGAACAATATGTGTTTTGTTGATACTCTTATTGCCTATCTCACCATTTAGCACTGTTAAACAGAAATCAGTGATATCTTTACCAACAATAGGCCAAAAGTTTTGAAAAAATAAAGTTGGGTAACCATCAATACTTAAAGCTTTTCAAGGCATCATATCCTTAAGATTAGCCCAAACCTCTTTCTCCTTAAAAGGTAATAATAGCTCCTTATTCATGTCTATTGAAACACACCTTTTGACATTAGCATAAATATGCAAAGCATCTCTTTGATTAGATGCAGTAAACAATTCTCTAAAGAATGTAGTTGCCATTTTCTGAATTTCCTCATTAGAAGTCACCCAACATCCCTGTTCATTCTCAATACCCAATATTGTATCTTTATTTTTCGATTCGACGCATAATTATGAAAGAATATGGTGTTTTTGTCCCAATTTACCCTCGCCCTTTGCTCTTAGTAAATTTCTTCCTTATCTACTTCTAGATTAAGATCTAACTAGACTTACAACATTTCAACAAGAGCATTATCATTCCGCTTATTCTCATACAACTCCATAAGTTTCGCCTCCAACTTACCCTTTCGCCCATTTCTGACACTCTTGATTGATTTGTACCACCTACATAGATTCTCTCCCAACTTCCCCAGTTTAACTGGTACTACATCTGTCGAAGAAGCCCTAAACTGTCTAATTTCCTCTTTACAAGTTTCTTCCAAACACCAACTAGCATCAAACTTGAACTGAGTGCAAGTCATATTACTTGATGGCCTCTGTGTTGCCACTGTATCCTCTAACACCAGGCAATGATCGAAAAAAGAATGCGTCTAATGCATTATAACATAATATAGAAACATGTCCCACCAAGTCGTGGTAGCTACACCCATATCGAGCCTCTCCCTAATATTATTATCTGATAGTCGACCTCTTTCCCAAGTGTACCAACGACCAGAAAACTCCAAATCGCTCAAATCACAATCTTGTAGAGCATATCTAAAAGCTCCCATATTACGTTCCGATCTAAGACGACCCCCTTTTCTCAAAAGAATAGGCAATCTTGTTGAAATCACTGATAACCGACCATGGAAGAGACTGATCCTGCCCCAACTATTTCAACAGATTCCAAGAATCACTACGCATCATTTCCTCAGGGTGACCAAAAAACCTTGTGAACTGCCAAATTGTCTCAGTAGTACCATCATGTATATCCGCATCAATATGGAATTGTGAGTAACTCTTTAAACTCACCACACATTCTTGCCTCTAACCCAGAGATAACCCTCATTTAGATCCAACAACACCAACATCAATCCTATTAAAAAAAACCACATTTACTCCAAAATTTCTCCATTCTTCGTGCACTAACTTTTGTCTTTACAAGAAACAAAATTTGGGGACGAATATCTCTCAGCTTGTTCCTGAGATAATTTACCGTTCGTGTCCTCCCCAAAACACAGACGTTTCAACTTAGTATTTTCATTGCTCCCAGCTGCCCTACATCACAAAGCCAACCGGTCTCCCTTGACTTTCCTTCAACAACTCCGAATCAACATTAACAGAAACGTTGGATTCCCTCCAAGAAATCCAACTTCTCGTAGCCAAAATTCACATTTACTGAACTTGACATACAATTGTTTCTCCCGTAGAGTGTGTATTACAATTCTCAAATGATCAACATGCTCTTTTTTATCTCGGGAATAGACTAAAATATCATCAATGAATACCACCACAAACCTATCTAGGTACGGTCTGAAAATTCTATTCATCAGATCCATAAACACTGCCGGTGCATTAGTCAGCCCAAATGGCATCACTAAAAACTCATAGTGACCATACCTGGTTCTAAAAGCTGTTTTTGGAACATCTGAGTCCTTTACTCGTAACTGATAATAACCCGAGCGAAGATTAATTTTTGAAAATACGGTAACTCCTTTTAACTGATCAAATAAATCATTTATTCGAGGAAACGGATACTTATTCTTGATTGTAACTTTATTGAGCTGCCTGTAATCAATACATAACCTTAGAGATCTATCTTTCTTCTTCACAAATAAAACCGGTGCACCCCAAGGTGAAAAACTGGGTCGAGCAAAGCCTCTGTCAATTAATTCTTGTAACTGTGCTTTCAACTCTTTCAACTTAGCTGGAGCCATTCTATAAGGTGCTATTGATATTGGTGTTGTTTCCGGAATAAGGTTTATAGAAAACCCCAGTTCTCTAACCGGTGGCAAACCAGGTAATTCTTCCGGAAACACATCAGGAAATTCACACACTACAGGCACTGACTAAATTTTTGACTCAGTTACCTTTGTGTCCAACACATAAGCAAGATAAGCATCATATCCCTTTTTGATACATTTTTTTGCTGTTATGGCTGAAATCAAATTAGACAACCCATCTAATTTATCAGATTCAATATGAAGTAATTCACCATTCTGACATTTTAACACAATGTATTTCTGTTTACAATTCACTACTGCATCATGTTGGGTTAACCAGTTCATTCCTAAAATTACATCGATCTCATCAAAAGGCAGTAACATCAAATCAGCTGAGAAGCATTTACCCTTTACCACCAATGGATAGTTTTTACAAACTTTATCCACCATCACACATTGGCCCAGAGGGTTTGAAACTTCCACCACAAATTCAGTGAATTCAATTGGTAAATTTTTAATAGATACTAATTTTGTGCATATATATGAGTGTGTGGAACCGGGATCAATTAAAGCAATAATATTAGTTCCAAGTAAAGAAAATGTACCAGTAATAATGTCTGGGGCAGAGGCATCCTTTCTGGCACGTATAGCATAGGTTCTCGCCGGTGCTCGTGCCTCAGATTTAACTGTTGAATCTTTTGTAACACTTCGGCTACCATCAACATTTGCAGGGTGTCGAGGTGGTCTACCTCTAGAGATAGTATTACTCGGCTTTGAAATCTGTTCAACCTCTTTTCCTTCTCTTTCTGGACGAATCTCTGAGGAAGTGATCAAAAGAACCACATCGGTAGCAAGCCCCACTTTTTAGACGACATTCCCCAAAATGAAACTTATTACAATGTTTACATTTTGGTTTTGGATTGCCGACACTACCAACACTGGTTATTGATGGAGACGATGATCTCAAGTTAGAGCGTTGAGAACCCCACTCTTTTCCAGAATATCCAGCAGATGCGGTAAAACAATCCTGATATCTCTTTAATTTCTTCGAAAAAGATGATTGGGTTTTTCCCATAGATATCTTACCAGAAATCTGAGCTTCTCTTTCAGCTTGTTTCTTTTCTTTGCTTAATTCTTCTGCTTTTAATGCTCGATCAGCCAGTACCGCAAATTCTCTTATTTCAAGAATACTAATCAACAATTTAATATCTTCATTCAACCCTTCTTCAAATCGTTTTCACATTTTAGCCTCAGTCTAAACCCATTCTTGAGCATATTTACTCAGTCGAACAAATTCCCGTTCATATTCTGACACTGTCATGTTCCCCTGTTTAAGTTCTAAGAATTCTTTCCTTTTCTGGTCCAATAATCTCTTACTTATATATTTCTTTCTGAATTCTGTTTGAAAGAACTCCCATGTAATGTTTTCTTTGAACAATAGAAGTTATAGTTTTTCACCAATAATAAATTTCAGGTCCTTCAATAAAGAAATCACGCATTTTTGCATAATCTACCGGAACAAGATAATTCATCTAATACCCTGATAGTATTCTCCACCAAAACTCAGTCTTTTCTACATCATCATTTGTAGTAGCTCAAATTCCTCAAATTTCATATTTTCGATTTTATCAACCTGAGCCTTACCAATTTTAATCGATTCAAGACTCGTGTGGTGTCTCGGGAATTGGTTGAGGAGCAGTGGGGAGAGGTTGTTGAACAACGAGATTTGTTCTTATATATTCGTAAACCATTCATTCATCATTTGAAAGAATGCAACATTTCCCTCATCATATCGGCCCTCAGACTCGGGCCTTCTACTACTAGATGTAGCTCTTTGTACGGAAGCTTGAACAGTACTCTCAACTTCCTCAAGATCAGCTCTAGCTCGGTTGGAAGACATTTACTATATGAAAAATACATTTAAAAATGGTCAGGAGATATCACACTATCACAATTATATAATGGCATGTATAGCTAAACTCATACTTGCTACGTTAGTCCGAGAATCGACTAAACCGTAGCTCTGATACCAATAAATGTAACACCCCTAACTCGTATCCATCGCCGGAATATAGTTACAGAGTATTATCGAAACTTTTCAGAACATTTTCAGATACATCATGTAAATCACTATTCATTAACCGAGATTGTTAGGAACGTCCCTTAAATGATTCCTCGAGGCCCAATACAAACATTAGAATCGAGTCGGGACTTAATAGGAAACTCTAAAAAAATTTCGTGACATTTTAAAAATTTTTAAATGTGCAGGGCTCACATGCCCGTGTGGTCTAAGGGACACGCCCGTGTGACCCTTAGACACGCCCGTGCCTCAGGCCGTGTCCAATTTAGGTTGCTCTCTGACTTGCGCCACACGGCCATGCCACACGCCTGTGTGCTAGGCCGTGTTGTTAATTAATTTAATTCGAATTAGGTGCAGGTTTCACACGGCCATGACACACGCCCGTGTTTAAGGCCGTTTCACCCACACGGCTGAGACACACGCCCGTGTCTCTGCCCGTGTGCTCAATTCTGAGCATTCTGTTTTGAAATTTTGAAATACAAGGGACACACGGCCGGACCATATGCCCATGTACCAGACACACGGCCTAGACACACGCCCGTGTGTCTACCCGTGTGGACAAAATAAAGCCATTTCCTAGCCTCATTTCTCACCCAAATTTTCCATTTTCCTGCACCAACACTTACAAGTATACTCCAACCAATTACAAGTATAATCCAACCATAACATATATCAAAACATAAATATATTAGCCATTCCAATGGCTAAGTTTCATTCATCATTTACACACCATCATTTGATTTAGTTAGCCCATACATGCCATTAACAAAATAAGATTTTCATTTATACCAAAACGACAGGTTGATAGTGTGATGATTTGCTCCGACCAATCTCCAACCTTCACGAGCTTTTTGAGCACTATAAAACAGGGAAAATAAAACCTAATAAGCATATTATGCTTAGTAAACTCATATAACATAAATTAAGCTTACCATTACATTCAATATATTAACCATACAAACATGCTTTCCAACTATTTGGTAATTTACCTATTCACACATACTCAACCAACTTGTTAGTCATAATATACCAATATACATAGATGAGCTCATCATGCCATATGCGTATTTTATCCATTGAATCATTGAATTTCTGATGGATATTTCAAGTAGTACACTTGAGGTGTACAATTACATTGTCCGTCAATTCATATCCAGTAGTACCTTATAGGTACACTCTTGAGCCACATATCACACAGCAGAATTACCAGTCCAGGCTAAATTCTAGCTGTTACATATACTCTAAGGGCTTTTTCTGATTACGGTCCCAAGCTAAATCCTTTATATGACAAAGAATTCCCTATAGAGTTCATTCTGGATTACCATCCAGCTAAATCCATCAAATTAGGATTACCATCCAGCTAAATCCTAATTGAAACATATACTCGAGAGCTCATTTTGGATTACCCGTCCAAGCTAAATCCATTCCGCAACACATGCGCTTTATCGTGAAATCCTATTTATCCATCTAATTCAATATTCATACGGAATTTTACCCTTTACCAATAAATTTCCATCATATACCATTCCATCCATTACAATTTCCATACATTTCATGCATACAAATTTCATACAACATATAAAATGTAATATAGCATTTAAAACAACACATTTTTATACTCATTTAAGTTATACGAATTTACCTTGATATTTGTTCGTAACTAAAATCTACTAATCCGAAATCTTTTCCTTTCCTCGATCTAGCTCTTTGTTTGGTACTTCCGGATCTATATAAATGAATTTAATCATCAATTTAATCCATTTCATATTCTATTGAACTCAATTTACAATCTAGGCAAAAGTACCATTTTGCCCCTATACTTTTGATTAATTCCAATTTCGTCCCTAGGCTCGGAAATTGAAATTCATGCAATTTAATCCTTATTCCAAGCCTAACCAAAATCCTAATATAACTTTTACAGCACATGTATTCTCAAAATTTCAGAATTTTTCATGGGTTTTACCATTTTTCAATTTAGTCCCTAAATCAAATTTCCATCAAATTTCCCTTTGTAAAAGTTGTTTATCTATCAACAACTTTTTTACCATAAACTTTTAAATTTCAGCATGTTCATCCATGGAAATTTTTCTATACTTTGATATCTATTCAAATTAACCCCCCAAATAGAGAAATTAAGCTTTCCCGATCTCAAAAATATAAAAATTACTAAAAACGAGACATAGGAACTTACCAATTTATGCCTTGAAGGCTTTTTTTCTCTTTCCTAGGGTTTCCATGTGTTTTAGGTTGAAGATAACATAAAATAAGATGATTACTTTTATCATCTTTTTAATTAATCAAGTATTTTGGTATTTCCAATTTAGTCCTTGCCCTTTTTCTATATTTCCATGGATGAGTCACCAAGAAAAATCTACATACTTTTCTTAATGGTCTAATTACCATGTAAGGACTTCTAGTTTTGAATTCCATAGCTATTTAATCCTTATAGCTACTAAAATTCAACTTTCGCATTTTATGCGATTTAGTCCTTCTCGTAATTAAGCACTAAATCGATAAAATTTGCGTACCAAAATTTTCACATATCATATCTATCATAATACGGACCATAAAATAAAATAAAAATAAACTTTATTTTTTGGGTCGGATTTGTGGTCCCGAAACCACTGTTCCGGCTTCACTGAAATTGGGCTGTTACAATAGTATTTCTCATTGAGGGAAAATGCACTACACTTGCAATCAAATAACTACCGACCAAACACATATTGTAATCCTCCACCAACGCCGATCCATCTTTCTGAACCTGGAAAGTATCCTCTTCTTCGTCTAACATACTTAAATTACTTAGTTCCTCCTCCATTAAATCCCACCAAAACAAAGAAACCTTGCTATGACAGCAGACTAAAATCATGCCAAAAAAACGGCAGACCACTACATGCCAGACGATAGACTAACTCCTAAGAAGGTGCAAACTCCAAGGCGTCGCAAAACACATTACAATCTTAAAGGAGAATACATGTTAAAATTTTGGAGATTACATTGTTAGACGAGACAACTACGAACTCCAAACAAGAACTATAAAAAATGATAAATATATCGACAAAGCGAATGTTTCGTTCAAAGATTTTTACCTACTTTAAAAATATTCATATAAATAATATTTAAATAAACTTTAAGTTTTAGAAAAGGATAAAAATAAATTTAAATTTGTATAACATAAAATTAAGATCATAAGCTTTAATTATAATATTAAAGATATCACAAGAAAGTATATTTAGCTTAATTTATAATTTGTAACATAAAATTAAGTTAGCTGTGCAAACGTATTAAGTTACAACTAAAATTTTGTAAAAGGCTATATATAAAATTCGATTTAATTTTTAGATGAATTGATACAAGTTTGATGATTATTTTGCAAATTAAACTTTCATAATTTTATGAGAAATTATTGTTTAATAACCCAAAGAAAAAAATTATGGAAATAAATCAAAGAATCCATTTATTATTATTATTATTATTATTATATATAAATAAACAACTAAACATTGTGAGTTGCATTGTCACGCTTTCTAATATTTTATATCAATGTATTAAAAAGTAATTTTATGGATACAATATTGAATATAGAAGATAGGTAACAGTGTTTGATAAAAACTGTAATCATCAAGTCGAGACCAAAAATAGATATTTTATATCAAGAGGATATTGATGAATATAAAGTTAAAAATATAAGATTTGAATGAAAATAGAGAGGCAGGCAATTTAACTTGCAACATGCAATAACACCTTTTTTTCATTACCACAAAGTTAAATTATTAAGATTTTTTAAAGTTGTAAAGCAAATTAAGGAATTATCCAAAAAGTTGATTTTTAATGCTGCTTGTTTATTTCTTTTAATTATAATTCATTAAAATCAAAATTTTTCAAAACATTTATTGGAAACCTTAATGGTTTTAAGATTATTTTGTTTATTAGGAAAAATAAAATAAAATGATTGATTTAAATTTACCTGGAATTATATTTGGTGTAGGCTCTATGCATAATAACATAACTTATTCAATGAAAAATAATAAATTTTTTAATTTAATATTTGACTCACCACCATTCTTAAATAATAGTATAAATTATAAATATTAATAATATTATATTTATATAATTAAATTTAAATGTAATTTAGATTAAATTGTAATAATCGGATTATGGGAGAGTTTGAAAATGGAGATCTACCAACTCCGCCCCCACCCAATCTGCACCGTCCGATTTCTCCACTCTAACCTATTTATAACATCCTTACATCGCCGCATATCCCTCGCCACTTCCCCCTCTCTCATTGCTATCTTTTTGTTCCTTTTCCAAGGGATAGTGTGATCTGTTCTTCTTCACTTCATTTCTTTAACCCATGGCTCTTTCCGTCGAGAAAACCGCCGCCGGCCGTGAGTACAAGGTCAAGGACATGTCTCAGGCTGACTTCGGTCGTCTCGAGATCGAGTTGGCCGAGGTCGAAATGCCCGGTCTCATGGCTTGCCGAGCCGAGTTCGGCCCTGCCCAACCTTTCAAGGGAGCCAAAATCACCGGTTCTCTTCACATGACCATCCAGACCGCCGTCCTCATCGAAACCCTCACCGCCCTCGGAGCTGAAGTCCGTTGGTGCTCTTGCAATATCTTCTCTACCCAAGACCATGCCGCCGCCGCCATTGCCCGTGACTCGGCAGCCGTGTTCGCCTGGAAAGGTGAGACCCTCCAGGAATACTGGTGGTGTACCGAGAGAGCCCTTGACTGGGGTCCCACCGGTGGACCTGATCTGATCGTGGATGATGGTGGTGATGCTACTCTGTTGATCCATGAAGGAGTTAAAGCCGAGGAGGTTTATGAGAAAACCGGGCAGCTCCCAGATCCGTCTTCCACCGACAATGCCGAGTTTCAGATTGTTTTGACGATAATTAGAGATGGGTTGAAGGCAGATCCCAAGAAGTATACAAGGATGAAGGAGAGATTAGTTGGTGTTTCTGAGGAAACTACAACCGGTGTTAAGAGGCTTTATCAGATGCAGGCCAATGGAACCTTGTTGTTCCCTGCTATTAATGTCAATGACTCTGTCACCAAGAGCAAGGTACATTTTCCCTACTTTTTTGCTGCTTTACCTTTTGAACTTCTTATATGAAGGATATTGTCTTTTTCCAAGCAGATCTGATAAAAAATGATTTAGAAATAACATAGCAATATACATATTTTTTAAAATTGCTTCAGATCTGATATTTGCTTGCTCTGTTTTTACTGTTAGTGGAGTTTAGATTTTAATTGCAATGCTGATGGTCTTTTTGTTCATTAATTGAATTGTGGTTTTTACTGTATTCTGGTCTAATTGTTGTTATGATTTGATCTTTTTGAACAGTTCGATAACTTGTATGGATGCCGTCACTCTCTTCCCGATGGGTTGATGAGAGCTACCGATGTCATGATTGCTGGTAAGGTCGCTGTTGTCTGTGGTTATGGTGATGTCGGCAAGGGTTGTGCTGCTGCCTTGAAGCAAGCCGGTGCTCGCGTCATTGTCACCGAGATCGATCCCATCTGTGCCCTTCAGGCTCTCATGGAAGGACTTCAAGTTTTGACCCTTGAGGATGTTGTCTCCGAGGCTGATATCTTTGTCACCACGACTGGTAACAAGGACATCATCATGGTTAACCACATGAGGAAGATGAAGAACAATGCCATTGTTTGCAACATCGGTCACTTCGACAATGAAATTGACATGCTCGGTCTCGAGAATTATCCTGGTGTCAAGCGCATCACCATCAAGCCTCAAACCGATAGGTGGGTCTTCCCTGAAACCAACACCGGCATCATTGTGTTGGCTGAAGGACGTCTCATGAACTTGGGTTGTGCTACTGGCCACCCTAGCTTTGTCATGTCATGCTCGTTCACTAACCAGGTGATCGCCCAGCTCGAGCTGTGGAAGGAGAAGGCAACCGGCAAGTACGAGAAGAAGGTGTACGTTTTGCCTAAGCACCTTGATGAGAAGGTGGCTGCTCTTCACCTTGGAAAGCTTGGGGCTAACCTCACCAAGCTCACCAAGGATCAAGCTGACTACATTAGCGTCCCCATTGAGGGTCCTTACAAGCCTCCTCACTACAGGTACTGAGGAGAGAATACGAGAGAGAGAGAGAGAGAGAGAGAGAGAGAGGGAGGGAGAGAGTTGGACTAGAAAAAGGAACCATACAACGGGATGGTTTGTTTTTACTAAAATTTATTGATGATTTGTGGTTAGATGGTTAGATTTTGATTTTGGTAGGAGTTTGTGTGTGGGATGGATGGTCAGTTTTGGTGGAAAAGAAATGAGGTCTCTGCTTGAAGAAGACCAAATGGGGCTTGAATAAGGTGATGGGGATTGTGTGGGAGATGATATTTTGCCATTGGTGCAGTCCAGTTTTGCTGCATCTGGTTTTCAATTAATTAATCAAAAAAAGATGCAACTTTGCTTTCATTTTCACTTTCTTTTTCATCAAATATTGACACCCAACGTTGCCACTAATCTTGGTTATATTATATTTAATTGGCTTTATTATGGCAGAGGAAATTTCATAGTGGAAAAAAGAACGTTGAACTAAAGAGTAGGATATTTGTTGACAAAAAAGGCAGTTGCTGGTTGGAGTAGGTTGTATTCTTTTCTAATTTTCATACTTGGCGTTGATGGTGGCCTTAGAAAGTGGAATAAGAAAGGGTAAATTATACAGTAAATTTACATTTTGATCACTTAATTCAGGCAGCATAGGGTGGTTGGCAAGCGTGAAGGAGACAATTGACTACTGATTTGGGGTGTCCAACTTGGGATAAATAGGCAGGGCCTCTCTCCCTTAGGCCATCCTTTTGGATTTGAAAGCTGCACGTTTCACATTTTATTCCATACCACTCTAATTAGAATCTTATTTTTCCAACCCATCTTTTAGACTATTGATTAAAAAACATATAGTTATCAACTAAGAAATCAAGGGAGAATTTCATGTTCAGGTGATTACATAAATAATCAAACTGAGGATAAAAGAAAATTGTTTGGGGACTATGGATCTAATAATAATATTACGTGTGTATTGTCAGTCCAGTTTTCACAATGTTTCACAAAAATAGAGGTTTTGAAATGTTTAGTATTTAGGTTTGAATTTTACTATACGCATTTATTAAAAATGTTCATAGATCGAGTTTATGTATAACATTAATATATTTTATTTTTATCTAAATTCAATCCAGTCTCAAATATAAATTTAAAATTTTGTCAAAACCTATCCATATTGTAAATGACTAGCCCATCTCCATTTAGGCTTGTTTCAAAGATATATTAATTTTAATTTAATTTTT
The DNA here is from genome assembly GCA_025698515.1 of Gossypium sturtianum. NCBI lineage: Eukaryota > Viridiplantae > Streptophyta > Magnoliopsida > Malvales > Malvaceae > Gossypium > Gossypium sturtianum. The sequence goes on from CM046952.1 coordinate 59,207,027, forward strand.
TTATAAATTTTCTTTTATTAAAAATTTAAATTTAGACAAGTTAACATATTTTTTTTTATGTTTACATAATATTGTATTATATATATATATATATATATTTAGTTTTAGGCGATATAAATTACATAATATATAAAAATAAAATACGTTAGGCTCGAGAATACTAAGAGAGGGTGAATTGGGATTTTGAAAATTTCTTACAAACTATTCTAAAACAAAAGAAAAAGGGAGAATAACTAAGACACTTCCATGTATAGTTGTTCAACCCCAATTGCCTGCATCTACTACTTTGGTATACCTCAACCAATGATTTCTCAATTCATCATACTTCAATTGATACTTTTCAAGGAAAATGTATAACCTTTACAATTTGTCTCTTTTTCACATGGTTAAGATAAAACATTCCCCTTAGTTTTTATGACTTAACTAAAACCATGTAGCTTTTACAATGCTAAACTAGAAATTGTTTTAAATCACCTTAAGGTTTAGGTTTAAGTATACATTTTAAATACAAAGAGAAATAGCAAACAATTGATAAACCTCCAATAGGGTGTGTGTTTGCAAGTTTGAGCTCTAAATAAAAAGAAATGAAAGCTCCTAAAGAAGGGTATTTTACCAGAAAATACCATTTTTATACAAAATTTACGGAAAAGGACCTATTAAATAATTATTTACCGGAAAGGGCCATTTCCCCAAAACGCGCCCCACGCCAACGCGCGTTTTGGATGCAAGAGAAAGCGCGCGTCCACGGGGGAGCGCTTTGTGCCACATCAGCCAAAATCGCGTCCTCGAGGGTGCGCTCGGGGACGCGTTTTTGCCATTTTTCCCCGATAGGTTTTTCAGCTGTTTTTAGGGTTAGGGTATGGGTTTTTAGGGTTTTAGGGCTATGGTTTAGGGTTTTTTAGGGTCTTAGGGTTTAGGGGTTTTCGAGAAAAATTAATGAACTAGATTTTAGGGTTAATTAAATAAAATAATTTTAGGTTTAGGGTTTTGGGAAAAATATATCAAGAATATAAAAATTATTTGATTTTTTTACGATGAGTATCCGGTAAAATAATTTTGAGAAGACGTTCAACACATAGTGACCAAAACGCTTCAAGCGAGATGCACTTTGTCAGCAAAGAGTACCAAAAAGCTCTTACGTGGGCGCTCTTTTGCTACATGAGTCTCTAGCAAAATAATTTTGAGAAGACGCGTTTACAACAAATAGTGACCAAAATGCTTCAAGCAGATGCACTATCGGCAAGAGTAATGAAAAAAGCTCCCACGTGAACGCTCTTTTGCTACAGTAGTCTCTGGCAATCCTTAGACTATAAATGAGCCAAATTTCATTCTCAGGTTGCATAATAGAAATTGAGGCAAAAGTAAAATAGAAACCAAGATGAGTGAACGTATTAGTCTTTGTTATTTACTATGATGGTGAGGTTTGTGACACCGAAACGGTGTTGTTTTTTTATCGGAGAACACAACGCGAATGGTTTTTAACCAGAACATAGATTTGACAGAACTTCGTAAAAAAATTAGGCGTAAAATCTTCGAAACAACGCCAATGAAAGTTCAGTCTATTAAGTATAGATTTTGTGCTTCGGTTGATCCCGTGAGATATGACTCATTCGACATCAAAGGTCCTCGGAGCTTGGAGGCAATGGTGGAGACTCATCTTGCCAGTGGATCACCCTATCTTGAGGTATATGTATAATTTTCATCGCCAAGTGATCTTCTTTCGACTTCAACATCTACTGCTGTTCGAGGGGAATACACGACCCCAAGCCGACACTCTATTAGTGGGAGACAGAATACGGAAGCGCTCATGTTTGTTGGTAGTATGGAAAACACAACCCCTGCACGACACTCGGTTGGTGGATGGGACATGCATATCCTTCCTTCGACGTTTGATGCTAGAAATACGTATTGGGGAACGTCATCAACTGCTAGTGGTTGGCAATCCACATATGATTGGGAACGCTACGAAAGTTGTTTAAGAAGGGATAATATACTCCCCACGACATCCACCGACGAGGGGACCTCGTTCATTGCAGATGATGGTGGGTCGAATGATGAGTTCGATGTGGATCCACCTTGAGAGCCCGACCCCGATGGTGCAGAAGTTACATTATTTTTTGAACCGAAGCCTGCTCCAACGTGCACTCAAGATGTTGAAGGGGTTGGATGAAGAAGAAGAAGATCCGCGATTCGGGCGTACTCGCCTCCAAATTTCCCACATGCATAATGTCGATCTATCTCAAGATGATGCATTGGAGTTTCTGAACTACCACACGTAAGGCGTGACCGCATGTTCGCCGTTGGATTCAGGTGAATTAGAAGTTGGTAAAGAGTTTTCCAACAAGGATAGTTTTCTTGGTGCATTGAAACAATATAGCATCAAGAACGGGGTTAACTACAACATAGTTAAATCCAAACTCGATAAGTACGAGGCCAAGTGTGCAGTGCAAGACGGTACATGTTCATGGAAAACATGGCCTCGTTGAGGAAAATGACAGGCTTGTAGGAGATTAAAAAGTACAAAGGTCCGCATACATGTCTTGCAGGTACAGTATCACTAGGTGTTCAAGGTTTTTGAATAATACTGATAATACGTAATGTTGCATTATTTAACATACTTCGTTGACAGGTGTTTCACAAGATCATCCCAAGATGGATTCAGAGATGTTTGCTGACTTAATAATACCGACAGTGAAGGCGGATCCCAAGACTTCAGTGACGGCTTTAATTGGCAATATTCGTAGCCAATTGGGGTACACACCCTCTTACCGGAAGACTTGGATAGCTAAGCAGAAGGCGTTGGAAAAGTTGCATGGTCGGTGAGACGCTTTATATAATGAAGTGTGGCAGTGGTGTCGTGTCTTTGGAGAGATATGTCCCGAGCAAAGATAACGGACCTTCAAACGGAACCGCGCGTACTACAACGATCGATTACTCCGTGGATGCCAAGTGTTCAAGCGTCTGTTCTGGACATTTAAGCAATGCCGAGACGCATTTCTATATTGCAAGCCATTAGTACAAATTGACGGTACCTTTATGTATGGTAGATATACGCATCGGCTATTGCTAGCTGTGGCACAGGATGGCAGTGGGAGAATCCTTCCAATTGAGTTTGCAATAACACCGGGGGAGTCAGCTGATGACTGGGATTTCTTTCTATCTAAGTTAAGGAGGCATGTCTGCCCTCAACCTAATATATGCGTTATATCGGACCGGGGCCCTGGAATACTAGCCGCAATAGAGCGACAGGGAAGCCTGTGGCATCGCACACACCATCGATATTGCCTAAGGCATGTTGCGTCCAACTACCACGGGCAACATCGATCTACAAGTGAACGACGACAAGTGACCAACATGGGTATGTAATATCTATTAATATAATTTCGTTTGTAATATTCAATTTATTCTTAATTGAAGAGTGGTATGTAATATTCGCTATCAACTTATATTGGTAGGGTATGAGATCAATAAGGACCGTTTTCACGAGATGTTGGCGAGTTTGCGCTCAATTAATGAAGAAGGCGTAAACTACCTATGCAACATTCCTTTCGAACGATGGGACACAAGCATACGACGGCCTGCCACGATATGGTCATATGACCTCAAACCTCGCCAAATGCATAAATTCTGTTCTAAAAGGAACGCGTCATTTGCCGATAACATCGGTTGTGCGAGAGACATATTTTCGTTTAGCGGCGAGATTTACAAACGAACAAATGAGTTATAAAGGCCAAATGCAGGGAGGCCATGTATGGTGCGCGAAGGTATTGCGAGAAATTAACAAGGCGAAGACACGGGCCAACACCATGCACACAGTGTGTCACGATCGCGACAGCCTATGATTTCGTGTGACGGAGTTTGACAGACCGAACCAAGGTATTGTTGGCAGGCAATATCGTGTATACTTGAGAAATAGGACCTGCGACTGTGGGATATTTGATGCACTTTGTTATCCATGCGCTCATGTACTTGCGGCTTGTTAGAATCTCCGTCTGGATCCCATGAGCTATGTCGACGAAGTGTATAAAATAGAATACATGTACAATGTGTGGAGACACGTATTCCCACCAGTCCCAGATGAAAGTAAGTGGCCGTCTGTATCGCTTGCTCCGTATAAGCTGTTACCGGATAGGGAACTGCATCGCAAACCAAAAGGTCGACCTTGCTCGACTAGAATACGCAATAATATGGATATCCGAGAAACGACCAACCAACGGAAGTTATGCGGATGGTGTAGGAACCCAGGCCATACATCTCGCTCGTGTCCAAATCAGGATAGTTGATAGTCTTCTTATCATTTTTGTCTCTTGGTGGCTATGAAAATTCTTTTAATTTCTTGATGAAAATGGTGAACTTTTGTAGAAGGACTAAGTTGCAAAACAAAAAAAAAAGTTATTCAATTAATCTAAAATATCACCATCATCATTATTCTTCAAAATTATCTTTCTTGCTAAATGATTATTTTGCCCCTTACAAAAAAATATCTATTTTATTTAGGTTATAAAAATAAATTAAATTACAAAAATAAATAAAAACAAATTTTATTTTATTAAAGATATAAAAATTAAATTATAATAAAAATAAAAAAACAACTTTTATTTTATTTAAGATATAAAAATAAATTAAATTACAATAATAAATAAAAACAACTTTTATTTTATTAAATATATAAAAATAAATTACAATAAAAATAAAAACAACTTTTATTTTATTTAGGATATAAAAACTAAATTAAATTACAAAAAAATAAAAACAACTTTTATTTTATTAAAGATATAAAAATTAAATTATAATAAAAATAAAAAAACAACTTTTATTTTATTTAAGATATAAAAATTAAATTAAATTACAAAAATAAATAAATAACAACTTTTATTTTATTAAAGATATAAAAATTAAATTATAATAAAAATTAAAAAAACAACTTTTATTTTATTTAAGATATAAAAATAAATTAAATTACAATAAAAAATAAAAACAACATCTTTTATTTTATTAAATATATAAAAATAAATTACAATAAAAATAAAATAATGACTACGGAATCAATGTTGGTGCCGGTCGGAATCGATGCCCACATGGGGGTGGTCGACTGATTCTGCTACCGATTCCTCCTTCTTCTAGCTTCCGGCGGGGTTGAGGAACCTCAAAGGGGATTCTGTTTCCCGGCAGGAGTCCGGTTGTGGGTGTTGGGAGGATGACCCACCTTGATAAAATATTGACCGGGAGGTGTTTGCATCGCCCATGGCGGAGGTGTCTCGAATCCGTCTGACGAAGGAGATTGGTAAAAAGAAGAGCTCCCCGACGGTGCCTCGTGCGGTCCCTCATACGACGGCGGCCTAAAGATTGGATGGCCAGTCGGAGTAGTCAGAAACGGATTTGAACCGGGCCATGCATTCCAACCTGCCATGGGACTGGGAAAAGGAAACATATAAGGGTTAGGATACATATAAGGGCTAGGTACGCACCGCATAATCTGAAAAGGCCGTGATGTGGGTGTCGCTACCGGGTGTTGGTTGCTCGGTGATCGTGTGGGCGCTGTTGATGGGCCCAGTGGTTGTGTCGGCGCCGTTGATGGTCCCGCCTCATCACCCCTTCTCATTGGATTTAAAGGGCCCCGTCGTTCTCTTTATTTACGAAGTTGCCGTCGTCTCTCCTCTTCTGACAATAAATACGGCTTGCCATGGATCCTAAACCATGGCATGTATTCCGGCACGCACGCTAACTCAGGAACGATGATCGGTTCCCGAGTAGGTATATAATCATACCGATTTTCCCACATTTCGATATACGCTGACCAATATCTTGGCCAATCCGTATGCAACATCCGTAAGTCAACTTTGTGCTTATCATTGAACACCTCAGGTGCCATGGGAATCGGTTGTTGGAATCCAAATTGACGCAGAACCCGATCTGACTGGTGCATCTCCACGGTGACATAGTTGACCAATGGCACCTTCACATTCTAAATGTTCGGATTTTGAAAGAACTCTTCCGGAATTACTGCCTGAATTGACGGGTCCTCGTATGGTGTCCATTCAAACTATATTAACATGATAAAAATATTAGTTATATACTAAATACTAAATACTAAATACTAAATACTAAATACTACATACTAAATACTAAATACTAAATACGAAACGACTATTTTATTACGAAAATATATTTTATTTAATACTTACTTGTGCTTCCGACCGTTGCTCTAATAGAAGCCGTATATCTTCAAGCGATGTAGGTATTCCAACATAACTCGCCGAATGGTTCCACCTAATTAAATAAATTTTTAGCATACAATAATATTTTAAATCTACGTAATAATTGTAAAATCTAATATTAAATTTACCTCGTTATGAGTGGGAATGTATATGGGTGGTCGACTCGAGGACGTAAAAATAGAAATCGAAACCGTGCCCATGATTGCAATAGTGATAGGCAACCTCCGATTTTTGCTTTATTCGGCCGCGTCGCCTTGCTAGCATGGCAGACCCCCAACTTAATTCACCGGCTGCTCTAAAATCAACGAGTTTCAGCAGCCATCTCAGATGTACGAGGTTTCGTGACAAGTCCGGCATCAGATAGCCTCCAATCATCTCAAGAATGTATGCTCGAGCATACCGTATTCTTTCTATTTCGGTCGAATCATTATCCGGCTCCGGGAATGTTTCTCGTAACCAGCCCATCTCGATCCGCCCTCCGTAAATGTTATCTGAAATAGCACCCAAAAGCTCGTAGCATATGACTCCCAATCACCAGAAGTTGCGGACCCGGTGACTACGTACCCATCCACCGGCAATCCCAATTGCAAATGCACGTCTTCCAGAGTGATAGTACACTCTTCGCATGGAAGATGGAAAGTGTGCGTCTCGGGTCTCCACCTCTCTATCAACGCACTGATTAGCTTCGGGTACTTGCACCCCCGGCCTATCGTGGTCACGTGCCAAAAACCCACTTCCCACAGGTAATTCTCGATCAACGGCGATGGCGGATCAGGCATATTACGAATATAGCATTGCAACACCCGATATAAAGACTGTTTAAAAAATTATAAAATAAAAATTAATTAAAATTGCATAAACCTAAAAAATATTAAATAGTATTGAAAAATTAAAATTATAACTTACCATTGTCATTTGATCGACGGAGATGTGTTTGTTGTCGAGACGAATTAATTCTTCAGCCATTGCTAATACGATCGAATATTTTTAAATTTAACAAAAAAATATTTTAAAAAACTTTCAAACAGGGCTTTTTTGTAAAAATTAAAGGACTATTGTGAAATTTGAGAGGAACTTTAAAGGAATTTGAGAGAAATTTGAGAGAAAGTTGAGAGAAATTTGAGAGAAAAATGAGTAAGGACCTTTGTGTGAAAAAAATGAAAGGGTTGGGGGGTTTTTATAGTTTTCTTTTTTACTGTTGGAGGCCCAACGGTAAAAAAAAAAAGTGACCGTTGGAACAGGCAAAAACGCGTCCCCGAGGGAGCGTTTTTGCCACATCAGCAAAGCGCGCCCTCAAGGACGCGATTTTGGCTGATGTGGCACAAAGCGCTCCCTCGTGGACACGCTTTCCTGCTGCATCCCCTGAAAATGCGCTGACGTGGACGCGTTTTCGGGGGAAATGGCCCTTTCCGGTAAATAATTATTTAATAGGTCCTTTTCCATAAATTTTGTATAAAAATGGTATTTTCTGGTAAATTACCCCCTAAAAAATATGTATAAGAGAAATTAAGAAAATAAAGATTTGAAGTTAGGGTCTGTTTGTTTAGTGTAAAAAAAATTACAAAAAATGATTTCTAGATAATGTATTATTTTTTGGGAAAAAAAATGATATTTTCAAATGTTTGGATGAATCTGTGTAAAATATTGTTTGCTGTTTGATAAATTTTCCTGAAATCATTTTACAAAAATTGTTGCCAGTGAAACAAATACAATATTAACGAGAATTTTTTCATAATTGATCTAGAGAACAAAGTTTTAATTAAATTAATAAACAACATTGATTTGAAATTATATTTTATTAATAGTATAAAAACTAAATTTAAGTAATATTTATAAAATTTGTAGCATAAATAGAAAAATAATCAAATGCATAAATTTAACAAACATTCCATAATCATATAATTCATAGTAATATAATCCAACAACAATGTCCACGTGTATAATTAGAGCTATATCAAAATTGTCTACAAGCATAAGTTGTTCAATATACTAAATTAGCCAAGATGGTGGAGCAGGCCATGGGCCTAGATAAGAAAATCAAACCCTTTCGAGCCTTTGGAAAGAGAGTCGGAACTTCTAGTTCACAACATTTGCCTAAGCAAGCTAGAGAGTCTTGAGAACTCTAGAGATAGACCTCAAGGTCTGTCAAATCAGAGAAAGCCCGGGATCGGAAACCATCAGTATTAGTGGGTAGTGTTAGAGGACCCACAAGAGATTCAGAAATTCCAAATTTTGAACATTGCAGCTAGAAGCACAAAAGCGAGTGTTGGAAATTGACAAGAGCTTGCTTCCGACGTGGGTCTCAAGAACATTTTGCCCAAGATTGTCCGAGGAATGATAATGATCCTCTTGCTACCATTCAGAGATCTGTTCCTGCAGTTAGAGGATGGGGAAATAGTTGTGGTGGTTCTGTAACGATGAGTAGTTAGAGAAGAGTTGGTTCTGCGGTCCATCAATTCGAAGCTAGAGCCCCAGTGCAAGCCTATGTGGTTTGAACCCGAGAAGAGGGTGATGCTACCAATGTTGTAGCAAATATATTTCTTTTATATTTTGCGCTCATTCTTGCTTTAATTGACCCTGGCTTTACGCATTCCTATATTAGCTCTATCTTCATGAAATCGAGAAATTGGATATCTGAGATGTCAAAAGTTGCAATAGTTGTTTCTAGTCTTTTGGGACAAACTGTCTTAATTGATCAAGTATGCAAACGATGCCTATGAGAAATCCAAAATAAAACATTCCCAATTGATCTGTTAATCAAGTTGTTTCATGATTTTGACGAAATTCTAGGAATGAACTAGTGGACCGAGCATAGTGTGACTTTAGACTACCGTAAAGGAAGTTCCTTATCCAAAGTCTTGGAAGTAATATTATTGAAGTCAAGGGCATAAGATCGAGTGATTCTACTCATATCATCTCATCAGTTAAGCTAAAAAGCTTTTGAATGAAGGTTGTGAAGCATATCTAGCTTATGTAATTAAATCGAACTCGAATGAAAGCTAAATGAGTAAGATCTGGACAATATGTAAGTGCTGGAAAAAATTCGGTTCAAAAACTATTTTCTTGCACAACGAAAAATAAAAATTTGAAAACCGAACCGGTTTGTGATATTTATAGCAATAAAATTTTTCCGAAATGCACTTGTGTTTTGAGTTAGACGGATCCTTGACGTTCTCGGCTTTCAACCAAGTTACCTTCTCCGCTATCCTTGTACCACTAACTGCTTCGAGTGTGGACTCGAGCAAATTCCAATCAAACATAGAACCATAAATATTTTCTTTACTTTCAGTGGGAAAGTAAATCTCTCTCAAAACATAAACCGATAGAATTGTTATTTTTAGAAAATAGAATTTATTCTTAAAATAAATTTCCACTACTTTCTACCAGAATAGTAATATTGAAAACTTGAGAGACTTTTTGTTTCTCTCTTTTCTTAAGTTTTTGGTGTGTGTAAACCCTTACCGTAGCCATCTATTTATAGTGAGAGTTAGGAGAATCCTAGTTGAACTAGTAGAAGCCAAATAATATTAATTTAATAGAAAAACCCTAGCTCCCTATTATTTAGGGAGAGGGACAACAACACTAGGTAAAAATACTAGGCTTTGCCGTCCCCTTGTTTTCACCAAGAAGGGATTGCCTTTTCTGTTCTAGGTCCAATTATATGTGTTTCTTAAATTTTTAACCCAACACTTTATAATTTAATTTAACCCAATACATATTTTTTCTATTTCCCAAACTAAATATTATTTTTTAAATTAAATTAAATAAATTAATTTTCTAATTAAATAATTTTCTCAACCAAATTCTAATTTCGTTAAAATTATGAAAACTTTACCGTAAAAGAATCTACGAGAAAAATATATTTATATTTTCTACTTTTCAACGGATTTCATAATGACCAATTAATTTAATTCTAATTTTGAATTTCAATTAATTAATTAATTAATTAATAATTTGAAAAACTTAAATTAATTTTTAGGTATTTCCATACTTAGTGAGAAACCACTTTCATTTCTGAACATTACCCATTTCTCTAACTTTATCATTTCTATTCATTTGATTCAATCATGCACTCCATTTTTGGTTTCAATGAGCTAACGGAGGGGCTGATTGGACATATGTAATTAGGGCTTAAATGATTTATAATTAAGCTCAAGCTTTTCGCCTATTAATTATAAACTCATTTAATCACAAAGTCATTCCACTATTGTATTGTGATTGAGCTCTCCCTAATGACATACCATTAGGAAAGTTACTTGATCAGTGCTCGTTTAATGACCTTGTCATAAGTGTGTTACCCTCATAGAATATCCATAATCTCTTTGGGATAATATCCGTTCTCCCAGTATGATCCTATTTTATCTCATGGTAACCATTACATCTCCCTTCATGAAAAGTCAACTACTATCAAATAGTAATTAAGTCATTTATAATAGAGCCGAACGACCCGTGACTACATTTACTTTTCATCTATCACGTAATGCCAATTAGAGTATATCGTTTACCCATGTCTTGGGCTATGAATTCCACTATTGTGAATGATGTTACATACTGTATAAGTCGTATACCTTACGCACCAGCTTTTGGTTTCTTATCTATTCGAACTCATGCTTTTACTTCCATTAAAGTATACGAGTCCATCATGTTGGATCTAGTGTTCTAAGTGAAGTATTTTCTTCTATGCGATCTGCCGTAATTTGAAGTGCCCCTAAGCATTTTCTTAATTAAAACTCTATAGAGATTAAACTTTTACGATTTAATCCCTGAGCCTTAATTAAACACTTTTTTTTGGGCTAAATTACTTAACTAAATTTCAATACATTTTTATATTAATTCCGTAAATATTCTTATTTAATATTTACGGACTCGATTTAAAGAAATGAGGTTCTGGAATCGTTTTTTCAAACATCACTGAAAATGGAGTTGTTACAGGCACTTTTACCTAATCCTACTCATCGTTTAACTCCAAATCACTTATATAAAAATTGAAAAAAAGTCGAATAAGCACTTAACAACATATATAAATAGAATGTTTAATGTAAGGGCCAGTTACACTTTTTTCCTAACATACAATTGCTAATTAGGATAAAATGAAATCCGCCTTCTAATAACCTCCATAATACTTTTACCAAATCTTATAATTAAGAATAAATCATGAAGCTAAGAAGCCTTGATTGAAAACTAGTTTTATTTTTCTATTATCAAATCTCTAAATTATCAAATATGTAAATTAAGTTTCAATAAACTTTTTTATGTAATATCCCACTATTTTAGATTTAAAAATTTAACCGCTACCATTTTTTCCCTATCCTCCTGTTACAATATTATTTCTAGCATTCTAATTTAAATTCCCTTTAAAAGATTTTTCTTTTTTTTCTCAATAAGAAATAAATTAAGAAAAATGATAAATAACAAAAATGTGAAATACCGATGAAAAAGTGAAATAACAAAATGTGTGTGTGTTTTTTTTTTTAAATTTTTCATTGCTTTTCAAAAATGTTTTTAGAGTTATAAGTAATGCCAAATATGCAAAAGGCTAATTTTTCATTGCTTTTGAAAAGTGTTGTGAAAAAAAAAAATTATGAAAAATGCTTTTGAAAAGTTTAGTTTAATAATATAGTCAACCCTCTTTATAACAACTTTATTTGTTTATCCATATTTTGCTTGTTATAGGGAGATGACTGTTATAAACCTATAACCACATGTTCTTATAGAGAGATAATTGTTGTAAACTTACCATAGAATTTATATCGTGATTTTCCATTAAATAAAAAAAAAGTGAGAATTATGTTCAAAAAAAGAGAGAAAGGGGGAATTAAATCAACAAATTTAAAAGACGTATAGCAGGTGCATGCATTATTGCTTTTATATATATTTTATTTTACATTTTTTCACATGATTATTTATAAAGTTTATAAATCTAATAAGTTCAATTAATCAATATGATTTATCAAATTAAATTATTTAATTTATCACGGGTTACTAAATTCAAGTGATTAATTTATAAGTTTATGGTATTTCAAATTCATGTAGAATGATTAATTGGGGGACTTAATAGTTCAGTGAATTGATATCTTTAATTCCACTAACTGAATATTATTTTAATTTAATAAAATATGATTAATAAATTTTTTCACGTGAAATTTAATCATTTTATTGAAATAATATTTTAATTAAGATCAATGACAATTAATAGGCTTACTTACTTGAAAATTTAGACAATATGCAGCTATAGAAAACTAATTTAATAAAGAATGTACTTCATAACTATGGAGTGAAAAGTTGTTATAGAGGGTTTAAATAAAATATAACAAAATGGTTCTAGTAGAAACTTGGCTATTATAGCGAAATGCTGCTATAACTAGTAGCTGTTATGGAGAGGACTGACTGTATTTAGTATTGCTGTCAAAAAATATTTTTGAAAAATAAAACGTCCATTTTAGACATTATATTGTAAAGTAAAAGTATGCATTTAACTAATATTCAAATTAGTTAATATTATGATATTTTAGTAAGAAAATTAAAAAATAATTTATTGTATCTCATTAATAATATTTTTTATATATGAAATATAAAAATTTAAACATTTGTAACCAATTAATATTAATTATTTGTAAAACTTAATTTAAATATATAATCTAGATATTATAAAAATATAACCATTACAAATTTAAATATATAAGGTTATATATTTAAAATAAATTTAAATAGAAAAATAATTATATATCCAATATAAATATTACATAAAATATATTAGAATATAAATAAAAACTAAGAATGTTATTTGACTCTAATTTTTTTTTTTAAATTAGAAAAACATTTATCAAAAAGCAATTTTTACATCAATTACACCACACATACTATGCCACTATCATTATTTTTCTTAATTAGTTCAATATTAAAAAAGCAATATTTCAAATTTAATTTTGAGAAAATAGAAACTTAAATATATCAGAGGTTCTTGTACTATTTTAAAATTTAGTCTTTATACATTAATTTTAAAATATTGAATCTTTTTTTTTCTTAAAAATCCTACTCTCTCCGTCCAATTTTTTTATTAATTTGTTTCCTACTCTCTAAAAATACATGGAAATAAAAAAAAAACAATTTAAAAAGATAAAAATATAATTTTTTAAACTAAAAATTTTAAAAGTCGATAAAAAAAAATCTTCAATTCTTAATTTTTTTATACTTTTGCAAATAATTTGTGATATTATTAAAAAAAACAATAAATAAATTTAAAAGAGATGAACAAATTGGAAGTGAAAACTTAAAAAAAAAAAAATTAAAAAAGAAATTTCAAAGTTTCACATTTTGAACTTTACCCATTTGAATCTTCGACTCTTCCGAACAAGAGGTTGCCACAAGATTGGTAGGTCAAAGTAAAAAAAGTTATTTTACCTTTTCTATAATTGTTACGTGTATAACTTTAATGATAAAATTAAATAGAGGGACTAAGATTTTTAAATAAAAAAATTCAAAATTAAAATATAAAAACTAAATTGTAAATTTTAAAAGAGTATAAAGATTTTTGGCATATTTAAACCAAAATAAAATGAAAATGGGAGCAAAATTTGTAATATTAATGGTATAATATTTAAATTATTTCACATATTGGATAGGTGTTTTGTTGATATATAATAGAATAGCATGTATTACTGGTCAAATGGTGTATTGAATTATAAGTTTGTTGTTTTCATTTTCGCTAACAGAATTAGTTTGTTCATTCATTTCTTCCAATTAACTCATTGGAACTATTAAGTACAGAGCAAAGACTAAGACCACTGCAATTCACATGCTAAATTGAGAATTGAGAATTTATTTTATCAAAAAAAAATAAAAAATAGTCAATCTTCTAAAAAACTATCATTAATGACTTGCACCAATACTTTCACATACTATGCCACCATCACGACTGAGCTGTGGGGCAAATCAACTCAACATTTGCATGACACACGGACTAAAATAGAGTATGAAAACATTTGCATCATATACAAATCAACACTGTTAGATGAAGGCTGCTTTAATGACAGAATAGTATGTAATCTGAACTTCTTGTCTATAAATTTGGTGCATATCAAATTCTGAATCTCCACACAATCTACCCTTTCATTTTTGTCTAAACACCAAACATGGAGAACCTTGGTATCCTAATTGCATTGTTTTTCCTCTTCTCCTCCTCCACTTCCCTTCACCCATCTTCTCATACTAATCTCCAAAACCATTGCCTTGATGACTAGAGGTCTGCTCTCCTACAATTGCAGCATCATCTCTACTATGCCCCAAACTTCACTTTCTCTTCCAAACTTGAGCTCTGGGACCCCAACACCCATTGTTGCTCTTGGAAAGGAGTTACATGTGATGCTCTTGGTCATGTCATTGGGATTGATCTCAGTTACCAAAACCTTTCAGGCAGCCTTCACTCTGTTTTCAATCTCCATCATCTCCAACCCTTAATCTTGCTGGAAACAATTTTAATACCACTCTGTTTCAGTATGGGTTTGGCAAACTCCCAAATTTAACTCATCTTGACCTCTCGGCCTCATGTTTTCATAGCCGAATTCCGGTGGGGATTTCATACTTAACAAGGTTAGTCTCTCTTAACCTATATTATCAAGATGATTGCTCTCACAGAAATGATCAAAGTTTTGCTTCATTTGACCCTACTTTGAAACTAGAGAAACCAAACTTCAAGACCTTCATAAAGAACATGAGGTCTCTCAGAGAGTTGTATTTGGATGGAGTGAATATTTCAAGTCAAAGTAGTGAATGGTGTGAAACCACATCGTTGTCACTTCCCAAGCTGAGTGTTTTAAGCCTGTCAGGCTGTGGTTTGACCGGTCCATTTTGTTCATCACTTTTAAACCTTCGTTATCTTTCGAAACTTAACCTTGATTTTAACCCAATCTCTTATTTTCCTCCCAAGTTCTCGAAAATTTCCTCTCCATTGGTTTCTCTTATTTTAGCATATTGCAATTTGAGTGGGCATTTTCCAGCAGAATTTTTCTTATTGCCCAAAATGCAAAGAATTGATATTTCATACAACTTTCGTCTCATGGGTCAGTTGCCAGAATTTCCAATTAACAACACTTACAGAGGTGTTGTCATTGAGACATACTAATCTTTCTGGATCCATTCCAGCATCAATTGCAAATCTCAGTAACCTTGTGGAATTGGATCTAAGTGGTAACAATTTCAATGGTTCAATCCCTCCATTTCATAGATCTGGAGTTCCAAATCTTGCATCTCTTGCTTTGTCATTGGACCACCTTTCTGGATCAATACCTTCTTCCTTATTTACTCTTTCAACATTGTAAACCCTCTCTCTTGGATACAACAACTTTAGTGATTGCCAATTAAAGCTTGACATGTTTTTCCAACTCAGCAACTTAACGTATCTCCACCTATCCAACATCAGCTTGTTAATTGGAAGCCACAACAAAAGCCGTGCTTTACCCCAATTAGAGTCTCTATACCTAAGCTCATGCAACCTTACTGAATTTCCTGAATTCATCAAAAGCCAAAACAAGTTGACTTACCTATTTCTTTCTAACAACCGAATCCACGGTCTTGTTCCAAATTGGTTGTGGAAGAGCACACTTGAAGTATTAGACCTTTCTTCCAATGCGATTGACATTCCAAATCAGTTTCCTTTTGATGATGCAAATTCCTCCTTTCCAATGCTGAGATGGCTGGGTTTGAGATGATGTAGTATAAGTACGTTTCCAGCATTTCTAAATAAAGAGTCAAGAGAGCTTAATCCAACTTGACCTTTCAAATAACCAAATAAGCGGGGCAGTACCAAATTGGGTATGGAAGAAAAGTTTGCAGTCTTTGGATCTTTCCAACAATTCTCTAACATCTTTGGACCATTTTTCATCCAACCAAGACTCTTTACAAATACCTATTTGTAATTTGAGTCAACTTCAGAGTTTTGATGCTTCCTTCAACAAATTGAGTGGCTCAATCTCAAGTTGCTTAGGCAATATCAGTAGTCTTGAGTATTTAGATCTACAACAAAATAATTTCAGTGGCAGCATACCAGATTTTGGAGGAGCAACCCAACTGTCCACTCTTCAACTCAATGACAATAAATTGGAAGGGAAGTTGCCGAGGTCATTAGCCAATTGCACAATGCTCTATGTTGTAAACCTTGGAAACAATACTCTGCACGACACATTTCCTTTATGGTTGGGAAAATTGTTTGGCTTGATGGCTCTTATACTGCGAGAAAATAGGTTTTGCGGTCTAATTAAACATTTGGAAAATGATTTTCCAACGTTGGATGTATTAGACATTGCTTCTAATAAATTTTCTGGTCAGCTATCGAATGAAATCTTCCAAGCCGCACATAAGCTAAGGTCACTTAAAATCAACGGGAACAACTTGGAAGGGAAGTTGCCAAGGTCTTTAGCCAATTGCAGAAACCTTGAAGTTTTGGATCTTGGAAAAAATATGATACATGACAGATTTCCTTACTGGTTAGTAAAATTGCGTCTCTTGAAGGTTCTTATACTAAGATCCAAAAGATTTTATGGTTCCATTAAATTTTCCGGAGATGGAAATGCTTTCCCAATGTTACATATACTGGATCTTGCTTCCAATAACTTTTCAGGTGAGGTATCTATTGAATTTTTCCAATCTTTGAGGGGAATGATGGTGATTGATGGAAACAAAGCTAAGCCAAGTTATGTTGGAGATAATTATTATTATCAAGATTCGGTGACAATTGTGAATAGAGGGTGTGAAATTTTTTACCAGAAAATCTTAACCCTCCTTACTTGTCTCGACCTCCCCAATAATAACTTTCATGGGAGGATATTAGAAGAAGTACAAGACCTCAAGTCACTCCATGTGCTAAAATTCTCCTACAACAGCTTATTTGGCTCCATTCCTTCAGCACTAGGAAGCTTAACCGAGCTCGAGTCATTGGATCTCTCCCAAAATAGTCTCTCAGGAAAGATTCCTCTACAGCTTACAAGCCTAACTTTTCTTACAGTGCTGAATCTCTCTTACAACCAACTTGATGGAAGCATTCCACAGAGCAACCAATTCGGTACATTTTTAAATGATTCATACATAGGAAACACAAGATTGTGTGGGGTTCCTTTGACAAAGAAATGCAATGAAGTTGGTTCGCAAATGCTGCCGCCAAAGGAGGGTGAAGATTCGTGGATAGATGGTTTATCTGTTTGGAAATTCGTGTTGATGGGGTATGGATGTGGATTGGTGATTGGATTTTCTATTGGATATACAGTGCTGAATGAGTTTGGAAACAAATGGATTGCTAGTTTTATTCGGAAATGGAAAAGATCTAGGTGACTCCATCAAAACTGAAGTTCCAATGTTATTTGGTAAGCATTCTAGAATACTTAATAATTATAATATTTTAGTTATTGGTTTGGTATGTTGATAATAGAAATTATGAATTGTAGATATCTATGTAAAATCTCTTATTTCCACTATCATTGAATTACAATATAGTGCAGGGACCAAACTAGATGGCATCTTGGTGATTCGATGAATGAGTTGTATTTGAGGTAAACATGAGTTATGAGTTTGAATGTTTTAAATGACTATCCCATTAAATGAACTTTTTTACATAATGTTTAAGGGATAAGGAAGCTAATTTCATCAGCACAGTATGGTGTAGTCGTAGACAACAGAAGTCCTTGTTCATAAAGGAAGCTATAATGTCTATGACTTTGTCATCGAGAGCTAGGTACAATTTTCCCAACTTTATTTCTGCGTTACTTTACAACATTTTACTTGATGGATCTGGTGTATTTTTCTTACAGATTAGATGAAAATGATTTAGAAATGACAATTTTTTTGGGTAAATTGATGCAAATTGGGTGTTTGCTTGCTCTGTTTTCACTGTTATTGTGTTGTAAGTTTGGTTAAACTTATTCTTAGATCTTGATTTTAAGAAATAATGCAAGAATTTATTTTTTTATTGAAAAGCAAAGTAGTCAGCTTTTATTAGTTTGCATTATGACTGGCATGTCGAGTGTGTGACTGTCACCTTCAATATTTTGATACGTCTTTTTTTTCTTGTATTTGAAGGGTTGTATTCATATGAGTTGCTGATCTAATTGTGGTTTTTACTGTAATTTCTGTATTCCAATCTAATTGCTGCAATGATTTGATATTTTTTAACAGTTCAATAACTTGTATGGGTGCCATCACTCTTTTCCTGATGGTTCGATGAGAGCTACTAATGTCACGATTGCTGGCAAGGATGCTGTTCTTCTGTGGTTATGGTGATGTTCGCAAGGGCTGCGTTGATGCGTTGCAGCAAGCTCATGCTCGCATCATAGTCAATGAGATCGGTTCTATTTGTGCCCTTACAGCTCTAATGGAAGGAGTCTTGAAGATGAAGGACATCATCACGGTTATTCACATAAGGAAGATGAAGGACAATGCCATTTTTTTGCAACATCAATCACTTTGATAAGGAAATCGCTATGCATGGTCTCGAGAACTATCCTGGTGTCAAGTGTACTACCGTCAAGTTTCAAACTGATTGGTGGATCTTCCCTGAAACAAACACCGATATCACTGTGTTGGCAGAGGGACATCTGATGAACTTCTTAGCTTTGTTATGTCGTGGTGGTTAAGGAACCAGGTGATGGCCCAACTCAAGCTGTGAAAGGAGGAGTGAGTAGCATAAGAAAAGAGTGATGAAGATATGAGTCCAAACATAAGAATGATATTGTTTGTATGGTAATATTCTTTTTCAGTCCATTTAAGACTGCATTTTTTGTTCTTTCTAAAAGGAGTTGATGAAATGAATCCATTTAAAGGAAAGCATTCAATGCTATGGGAGTTGGACAACACAAGTTGGAACTATTCTTGTCGAAATCATTTTTTTAAATCGACTTTTATTTAAAAAAAACGAAAAATGGGAGTCGCCACCAATCATTTTTAATGAGGTGTGATCGGGTCACCTCGTAATTTGATCGTTTTAATAAACAATTTTGATTTACTAAAACAACGATTTTGGTCTACAAAATTCAGGAAAACAGGTTCGGAGTTGGTTACATACAAGGAAGTACTAGCACCCTCGTAATGCCCAAAATTGGTACCTAATTGATTACTTCATGTCTTAGTGTCGAAAGTTGAAAACTTGGGAAGAGTTTAAAATATGATCCCTCTTTGTATTAATGTTAATTTTACTTAAAAAAAATTCTTAAATAAATCGAAACGAATATTAAAGACCCTCTCGTCTCGAGATAACAAAATGTCACATCCCGTAAGTTAGGACATGACACCTTGAATCCTCGAGAGTAAGCTTGTCTTTTATTTATTTTTATTTAAATCTCATGTATTTGAATTTTAAAAGGATATTCGATCATTTAGGTTCAACGAGAAAAATCGAAACCCCTTAAGTTAGGGTACGACTTCTCGAATCTCCAAATACAAAATATTGCCTTATTTTGAAAATTTCTTTTTATGCGTTGAGCAAAAATTAACGTAGCACTTAAAACGGTATATATTTTGGTTTATTCGAGTATAGTATAGAAAGGAGTAAATATATTTAAACACGGTTCGTGACATGGTTGTAGCAATAATAAAATAATAGCGCGCATAAACGAAATGATGATATACAAAAAAAAAAAAATCATACTAATAAGTGATGATGACATATCTATAATAATAAAACAACAAATAAACAATGACAGTAATCATATTATAGTTACTAATTCTAATACTAATTAAATAATAAAGTAAAAGAGGAAAAAAAATAAAATAACAATGATAATAAAATATAAGAGTACATAAAAGGAATGTAAATAAATGAATTTTAATTATTAAAAAAGGTTGAAGAAATAAATGAATAAATAAAATAATAAATAAAACAGTTTGTTTAAAAAAAATTTGAAATTAAATAAATCTAGGATCAAATTAAAATATAAATGAAATTAAGGGTACAATTTGTAATAAAGTACATAAATAATAATAATAATAATAGATAAAATAATATAATAATAGTGAGAAGAAAAAAAGAAAAAAAAGAAAAAAAAAGACAAACCAATAAATGTATAAATATAAATAAATAAATAAATAATATGAAGAAAAATAAAATATAAAAGATCAAAAGTAAGTGACTAAATCAGAATTTAAACAAAATTTAAAGTAAAAATCGTAATAAAATAAACAAATAAAACAATAAAATAAGGTCAGGGATTAAAATCAAATGCGCGAAGGAAACACAGGGATCAATTAGGCAATAATCCCCTTGCCCCTTAAACGCAGCGTTCCCTGGAGACTAAATAGTCGGAGGACGAAAATAAAAAATAACAAAATCAATTGGGTAAATTTAAAAAAAGAAAAAAAGAGAAAATAAGGACTAGATTGAAAGAGAGTCCAAAAATGGAAGGACTGAAAGGATAAATAGACCCTTAGTCCAAAAACACGCGAATCTTAGCTCTCGGGTCAGGTCGAACGCGGGTCGCGTCAAAACGACGTCGTTTTGGCGTCTGAAGCATAAACCCAAAACGACGCCATTTTGGGGTTTATATAAGTTAAAAAATCTAAAAAAAAAAAAATCATTTTGAATCAGTTAAAAAAAAATTTCTTTTTTGTTTCTTTTTTTCTTTGAAACTGGTTTAGGTCCGGCCACTAGAGCCGCCGCTGCTCCGCCGTGGCCACCGATCGCCGTGACGGTGACCACCGTCTTCGGTGGTCGAAAATCGTCCAAAAACACCCTTTTGATCCTTTTTGGGGTGAAAATTGTTGAAAAGGCTAGTAAAAATCAGATTTTTGGTCGGGAAACTTTTCGGTTTCTTCTCTCCTCCGACGAAGACAGGTAAGAAAACCTCCCTTTTTTATTTTTAATCTTATTTATTAGCAAAAAAAAAAATTGAAAGAAAAAAAAATCACCTTTGTTAATGTTTTTCTTCTTTTTTGATTGCTTTTTCGTGTGTTTTTATCTGTGCCTAAAAAAATTACATCTTGAATTTGGCCTTTATAGCCGATTTACATATTTCTTTTTTATTATATTTACTGTTCATCTGCTACTATTCATCTGCTTCTTGTCTTTTCATTCTTTCCATTTTTGCAAGGGGCGGTAGAGTCAACGACGATGAGAGAAGGGTAGCCTTTGCGGTTTTGGTGCAATGGCGCTAGTGGCGTCAAGCCTCGGGACGAGGTGCCTCGGGCGACGCGAGAGGATCGGCGGCTAGGGTTTTAGTTTTTTTTTTATTGAAAAGAGGTTTAGGTTGTTGGGCTTTAGGGTTTCTTCATTTAGGCCATATTGGGACATATTGTAAATGGACTTGGACTGTAGATTTTGCTATTATATTTTTATTTTTTGATTTGGCTTATTTTTATAATTTGGGCCCGGGCTAAATTGGCCTATTACAGCAGCCCCTCTTTGCTCGTTGATGTGTAACGGGAATGGAGCAAAGACCTTAAAAGTGTAACACCCTAAACCCGGCCTAGACGTTATGGCCGAATCTGGCTATGTCACATGATAGTGCTTTAGAAAACATAACTACGATAAAACCATTTTTCGTCGTCTTACAATACTTTCAAAACGTGTCGTTTGTTTCAATCATTATCCACTTCCAAAGTATTGTCCATTTCCAAAATATCTATATTTCACGGAAGCATTTAAATCAGTTTGCGGAATCGTGGTGTTTTGGTGAAACATTTGTTTATTTTGAAAACTCGAGCTTTCCTACTGCTAACGGTAAAACAATAAACGTTGCAAATCCTAAATTTAAACAAAAATCCATAAAGGCCATAATTACATAAAACTTCCCCAGATATAATCAAAACCATAAATAAAAATAAAAACCATAAAGGTCCAGAATCGTGGTCACTGCCGAGTCTTCCGCCACACCGATCCGTCTAATGCTGGGGATTACCTGAACAGATTAAACAGAAAAGGGTGAGTTTTTGCAAACTCAGTGTGTAATCCCCACGTAAAACATGCACACAAAGATAATATCAAAAACAACATGCATTTACTGATTCGGAGTCCGAGCCCATTACTGAAACCCTGTGGACCTTAGCGCACTCAGATACAGAATCAGATATATTTTAGGGCCTTAGCCCATTTCAGACATAATATGCAGATCAGAACAGAATAGTAGAGTCCTACCCACCAACCTCTACACACCAACTCCGTCTAACCCTACACACCATGTGGGGATAAAATCAACCCACCCATCCCTATAGACCATGCTGTACCGAATGCGGCACATAATCAGAAATTTGCAGCTGAGCTGCCAGATATCAGGCTTAAGAGCCTTTCAAACACTTCCTCCAGTAAATCATCAACCCACCCGGATGCAATGCAATATACACAAAATGTCATGCTATAATGCAGATAACAGTACATACATTCAAATCAGTATACATGCTAAGTGCAGATTTCAAATAATCAAATCACATAACTATGGGTCTAAGTACTGCTTACCAACCCTTCAGTAGGTCCAGAGTTGATTTGGGCGACCCGTGCAACCTTACAGAACATTTCATAAAAATGGGCTCACACACTCATGTGGCCTGCCCGTGTGGTCCCACATGCCCGTGTGGCCTACACGACCCAATTGGTCGAGCCCGTATGTCACACACGGCCTTGCCCAGCCATCACACGGCCGTGTCACTTGCGCACGGCCTGGCTCGTCAATCACACGGCCGTGTAGTGGCTCACATCCTTGCACACGGCCTACAACACGGGTGACCACACGCTTGTGTGGCGTCGACAGTGAGGTTTTTGGCTTTTGTCGAAACCTCGTTTTCTGCATTTTCGGGTACACACTTGTTACTGTTTCGCAGCGACAACACTCCCGAGCCCTCAGAAACCTAAATATTGACATAATAACACTCTATTTCAGTAACATCTTCCAAACCTTAATAGAAAAATTTCACGAGCGAAATCTCATAACAACAACAACGTCTTCGCAACCTACCGGAGATGGTCGGAACCTCTAAAACTTAACTCACTGTAGGAGCACCTACCGCAACTTGATCTCCCCCTAGCGAAAGAACCGAAACAGTCCCTTTTTAGCAAAGCAAACACGAACAAGAAAGTAATGGCAAACAGTTACTTACCGATCAAGCGTGAAACAGACGAACGATTTGGAAACTATTGCTAAAATCGAGAAGGAAAACAGAGTAAAAATTCGGCAGAGGAATGGGAACCAAACGTTAGAAAAGTTTTTGGGGAAGAGAAATTTTTTGCAGAAAGAAAGGGAACAAAATCTGATAACCCTCAAATCCCTTATTTTTCTCACCCACTAATCCACTACTCAGTTTTTGAAACCAACTCAAACTCTTCTCCAACAACCGCAAAAATAAAAGCGTCCGAGCTTGTGCAAGGACTCGAACACAGGACCTCTAGCAGACTAACCCTCCACTTAACCACCAGACCAGCAGACCCATTCTAATATCATTTTACCAATAACAACTTAAAATCCTACTGATCAAGGTCAAGGCTTTAATTAGAAAAAGACCAAAATTTAGCCAAAGCTAGGGCTTGAACTTGGGACCTCACACACACACCCAGAACACTTAACCATTGAAGCAGATACACAGTTGTCACAAATTTACAAAAGCCAAAATTAAAGAAAAATTAGGGCGTTACAAAAAGGGCTAATTTTGCCAGGTCTTGTCGGATCTCGACTTCTTTGGTGTTCCTCCTTTTCTAAGTAGCCTCGTTCCAACCCACTGCAACTTCAGAGGTATAAGATTTATTGCTTCAATCTACTCCACTATAACTTCAGGGAGATAAGATTTATGGCTTCAATCTGCTCCACTGCAACTTCAGGGAGATAAGATTTGTAACTTGTAGTTTTAATTTGTTCCACTACAACTTCAGGGAAATAAGATTAGCATATTCAATATGCTCCACTGCAACTTCAGGGAGATGATTTGTAGCTTGTAGCTTTAGTCTATTCTACTGCAACTTCAGGGAGATAAGACTTGCTATGGTAGATTTAATCCGACCTACTGCAACTTCAGAGGTATAGTACTTATCGTTTCAATCTACTCCACTACAACTTCAAGGAAATGAGATTAATAGCTTTAATCTACTCTATTGCAATTTCAGAGAGATAAGATTTGCTATCTTCAATCTGCCCTACTACAACTTCAGGGAGATAAGATTTGTAACTTCAACTTGCTCCACTGCAACTTCAGGGAGATAAGATTTGTAACTTCAACCTGCTCCACTGCAACTTCAGGGAGATAAGGTTTATAGCTTTAATTTGCTCTACTACAACTTCAGAGAGATAAGATTTTTTATCTTCAATCTGCTCCACTGCAACTTCAGGGAGATAAGACTTGTAACTTTAACCTGCTCCACTGCAACTTCAGGGAGATAAGGTTTGTAACTTTAATATGCTCCACTGCAACTTCAGGGAGATAAGATTTGTAACTTGTAGCTTTAATCTGTTCCACTGCAACTTTAGGGAAATAAGATTCGCTATCTTCAGTCTGCTCCACTGCAACTTCAGGGAGATAAGACTTGTAACTCGTAGCTTTAATCTATTCCACTGCAACTTCAGGGAAATGAGATAAGCTATCTTCAATCTGCTCCACTGCAACTTCAGGGAGATAAGATTTGTGGCTTCAATCTGCTCTACTACAACTTCAGGGAGATAAGATTCGCCATTATAACTTCAATTCGTCCCACTACAACTTCAGGGGTATGGGATTTATAACTTTAATCTACTCCACTGCAACTTCAGGAAGATAAGATTTTTTATTAATTTTTTAACCTGCTCCACTGCAACTTCAAGGAGATAAGGTTTGTGGCTTTAATCTGCTCCACTGCAACTTCAGGGAGATAAAATTTGCCATAATGATTTCAATCCATCCCACTGCAACTTCAGGGTATAAGACTTATGACTTCTCTGATCTGTTATACCATTTTCTGGGGAACATGACCTGTAGAATCCATTTGATAGGCCTATTTATGCCAAGTGATTAGGATGTCATAATCAGAATGAATCAAATGCTACTAACTAGATGTGTATGAATGATATTTGCATGAATGCAGAATGTCATTTTTTGAGAATGATCCCTTTTTAATGCTTAGGTTGTCATTGCTCGTTGTTCATCAAGGTTCTATCACTGATGTGTTACCATGCCTTCTTGTTCAACTGGTATCTTTGACAGAAAATTTGAAGAAATAGTCACAATTTAGACTATTCTTTCTCAAATGTTTCCAACCCTTAAGTTTGGTTAGTTCTAACTAGTGGTCCTATTTTAGGTCCTCGTACTATTTAGAAGCTTTTCAGAGTAATATGCAAAAAAAAAAAAAATTTTTGTTTGAATATTATTAGTCCATTAATCGTTATTTCAATGAAAAATACTTGAAAAAGATCATGGTGGTCAAGGTTGAAATTTATTGGGAGCAAAGCTCAAAATGAATAGATTAATCAAAATAGCAAATTTGCTTAATAAGATGAAAACAGGTTCCCCAGATATCGTAGCATGAGCTTCTCCGCACAAACTCCTCGAGGACCCTTTGAACTTGATATGTGTTTAGAAGACCTAGAATACTTTTTTGATGCCCCAAGATGTAGCATCCCCCCTTCTTGTTAATTCGGAGAGGACAAGACTACCACATGCCCCATCTTCGATCAAAATTTGAATTGCCCTTTCTTGGGTTTTCAACTCAAAACCCTTTTGGTCTCAAGGTGCCCTTTGCAAGTTTTCACCTTAGCCTCTCCCTTTTTTTTAAGTGAAGTATTTCTTGACTGAATCAGAATTCACAGGATTTGTAACACCCCTTACCCGTATTCGACACTTGAACCGGGTATGAGGCATTACCGTACTTAACTTGCTCAAACATACAACATTGATCCATAAAATTTCATTTCAAATTAAAACTTTTCATTCGAGACCTTAATGTCCTTATTATAGGTCTACGAGACCCTAAACTTGCACCCGGAATGATTCGGGACCAAACTAGAAACTTTTGAACACTTGGAAAAATTTGACACAAAACAGGGCCACACGCCGTGTGAAGTGGGACACGCCCGTGTGGGCAGGCCGTGTAATCACACACACCCATGTCTCTTGTCCGTGTGGATTTTATTTTTCGTTTCGAACCTACAGGGGTTTTCACACAGCCTGACACACGCCCTTGTCCATAGCCCGTGTCCCTCACACGGCCATGACACGCCCGTGTCTTCATCCGTGTGTGAAAACCTTGACATTCTGTTTATGATGTCATCATCTCAATAAGGTCACACGGCCAAGGCACACGCCCGTGTCATAGGCCGTGTCTCCCACACGGTTGAGACACACGGCCGTGTCTCAGCCCTGTGTTTACTACTGGGTATTTTGACTTACCAACCTAGCATGCATGAGGACACACGGCCTATCAACACGCCCATGGGCTAACCGTGTGTCACACACAGCCTAGACACACGCCCGTGTGTCTACCCGTGTGGACAATTGTAAGGCTATCTACCAAGCCAATTGCCACCCTACAAAGCAACCACACTTATACCAATTCAATTCAACATGCATCATGACCATAATGCACTTCTAAGAACCCAAAATCAAGACATCCACACAAGCATACACTTCATGAAATTCATCATCTTTGAATATATAAACTTGTTAAGCATTGGAAAATTTCCAATGGCCATTTACAAAATGAATCGAACAATATTAATAGCCACACATTTGCTAGCAAATATGACATAACACAAAATAACCAAGTTCCTATACATGCCATACCCAAAATTAATCAAACTATGCTATACCAAAGAGAATTTGATAGTGTGATTTCGAACTCCAACGTCCTACGATCCCCGAGTTAGCTTGGCGATACTACAAGGAAAAGGGAAATGAGAGAGGTAAGCATGAAGCTTAGTAAGTTTGCATGAAATAAATAGCAACAATAAGACTCATAATGTCATCCATCAATTGCATTGAATAAAAACACAAAGTCTAAAACACATTGCCATAACTTACTCATGCTTACTCTTACCAATTACATGTCATGTCACATATCGTAAACATTTCTCGTGAATTACTCATAAATACCTGTATCATTTCATCACATAGCTTTAGCACGAATTTCATCTCTATTATAAGCTTAACTATTTTTTCTGATGAATCACTTGGAATACCCGAGAATACACAATCATCACCATACAAATAAACACGACGCCAATGCCATATCCCAGATATGGTCTTACATGGGGTCACATCTCGATGCCGATGTCATATCCCAGATATGGTCTTATACGATTTTCATACTCGATGTCGATGCCATATCCCAGGTATGGTCTTATATGGGATCTCAATTCAATGCCGAGGCCATGTCCCAGACATGGTCTTACACGGGACCTTACCAATCTCATATCTTTATGATGATATCCTCTCACTTCTTAAAGTCCCACCGGGACTTCAACATCATAAATTTTTCTCATTTTCTCATTTAACATCATTACTCAATTTCATAGAAATAATATACATTTTCACGAATATCAAACATTTTAAAACTTAATAACATGATATTGAATTTATTACACACAAACTTACCTCGATACCAAAATAGACCAATTTGCCTATCTAGTCCGAAACCTTACCTTTTCCTCGGTCAAGGTTAATTCCTTGTTCTTCTTGATCTATAATAAAAAATTAGCTCATTTAATTACCACATCAATCAATACATTTCAATAATCATACTTTGACAAAATTACCATTTTGCCCTTAGACTTTTACAAAATGACGATTTTACCCCTAGGCTTGTAATCAATTCTAATCAAATTTCTTTCTTTAACGAGCCTACCTGAACATTTATTACTCTTATAGCAACTTCCAATACTCATTATTTCACACAATTACCCCCTATTTTACAATCTTTACAAAAAGGTCATTTTAAGTGTTTTCATGGAAACACCTTTCACAAAAGTTGTTTATTTAACAACTAGGACTCATTTTCTTTCATAAAATTTTAGAAATAAACACTAATTCTATCATGGTAAAACCCTAGGTTTTCAACTATTTTGCAAAATAGTCCCCTCATTAGCTAGCTCAAGCTACAAGGGTCCCAAAAGTACAAAAATTGTCAAAGAATGACCATTAAAACACTTACTTGCAAGGAGAAAAGCTTAGCTGAAATTTTTGAGTTCTCAACCCCTATTTTGCTGCTAATTTTTGGTGGAAAAGATGGAGAGAAAAGGTGATATTTTTCTTTTCTTTATTTTATTATAACAAGTCAATTAAGTCACCTAATTTCCACCAACTTTGACCAATTTCTAATTCTATGTCCCTATGGCTGGAAACCACCCTAAAAAAGGCCTAATTTCACATTAGGGACCTCCAATTAATATTCTATGGCTTTTAGACACCTTTAGCTTGTAAAATAGAACTTTCACACTTTATGCGATTTAGTCCTTTTTTCGTAATTAAGCATGCAATCGCTAAAATTAAAGCACCAAAATTTTCATGCACCTATATAATCATGCCATAACTCATAAAATAATATAAAAATAATTTTCTTCAACCTCGAATTAGTGGTTTCGAAACCACTATTCTGACTAGCCCCTAAATCGGGCTGTTACAGGATTAGGCAGGTTTTTACTATCCATTTTGGTTAAAATCAACACTCCTCCAGAAAATGCCTTCTTTACCACATAAGGTCCTTCCCAGTTTGGCATCCACTTTCCTCTAAAGTCCTTTTGTATGGGAAGGATCTTTTTCAATACCAGGTCCTCCTCATAGAATTCTCTGGGACGAACCCTTTTGTTGTAAGCTCGCATCATTTGCTTTTGGTACATTTGATTATGATGGATGGCCTTCAACATTTTATATTTAATCAAGTTTAGCTGATCATATCGGGATTGGATCCATTCTGATTCATCCAACTTTAATTTTTCAAAAACTCGAAGAGAAGGAATCTTGACTTCAATGGGTAAAATCGCCTCCATTCCATAAACCAAAGAGAAAGGCGTTGCCCCAGTGGAGGTCCTGACAGATGTTCGATAAGCATATATAGCAAATGGTGACTTCTCATGCCAATCTTTATAAGTCTCAGTCGTTTTCCCCACGATTTTCTTGATATTCTTATTGGCTGCCTCCACCTCACCATTCATTTTTGGGCGATATGGTGACGAGTTGTGGTGTTTGATCTTGAATTGACTGCAAACTTCTGATATTGTGCTATTGTTTAAATTTAGTGCATTGTCAGATACAATCCTTTCTAGCATTCCATACTGACATATGATCTCTTTCTTCAAGAATTTGCTAACTGCCAACTTCGTGACATTGGCATAAGAAGTGGCTTCTACCCACTTGGTGAAGTAGTTGATGTCCACAAAGATGAATCGATGCCCATTGGAGGCTTTTGGTGAAATCGACCCAATGGCATCCATGCCCCACATAGAGAAAGGCCATGGAGAAGTCATAACATGAACAGGTGAAGCAGACACATGAATTTTGTCTCCATAAATTTGGCTCTTATGGCATCTCTTGGCATAACTGATACAATATCCTTCCACGGTGGACCAATAATACTTGAATCTCATGATTTTTCTGGCCATTTTAAAACCATTAGCATACATTCTGCAGACGCCCTCATGGACTTCTTTCAAAATCTTTTTGGCCTCAATGACGTCCACACATCTTAGTAGCACCTGATCTTTTCTTCTTTTATACAGGATCTCCCCATCTAAGTCATAGTCATTGGCCAGTCTCTTTAGCGTCTTTTTATCATTCTCGATCGCCTGATCAGGGTATTCACGATTCTTTACATATCGCAGTAAATCGTGGTACCAAGGGTGATCATCTTTTTCCTCTTCCTCGATATTGTAACAATGAGCTGGAGCCTCATAAATACTCATCTGGATAGGTTTTACATCCTCTTGTTTGTTCACTTTGATCATGGAAGCTAAAGTAGCCAAGGCATCAGCCATTTGATTCTCATCTCGTGGGAGGTAGCAGAAGGTGATGTCATTAAACTCCTCAATTAACTTCAGGACCAGGCTTTGATAATTGATCAATTTAGGGTATCTCGTCTCTCATTCACCTTTGAGTTGATAGATCACTAATACAGAATCCCCATATACTTCTAGCATTTTGATCTTCAAACAGATGATTATCTGAGATCTATTAATAAAAATTATGAAAAGGTTGAAAACACAACTAGAATAATAGGTAATCAAATAGATTATATAGCTACTAATGAGATAAAATCTGAAAGCACAGGTGAATCTAGTCATCCTATACCTATACCATATAGGGTAGATGATTTAAATAAAAGAAGTGTTGCTCAAGGAGGAATATATTTAGATTTAACTAATATTCCTTTATCGGACTATGAAAAACCATAGATGATTGGGCACAATCTATGACTATTGTTGTAAACAACAACAAAGAATACTTGGTCAAAAGAAAAGTTTTTAAATTACTTTGTAGGAACATTTCAAGGAGATGTTCTACAATTTCTCGAGCGATGGGAAGAATCGAGAAAGGAAAAGAACAAAAAGGTCAACTTATTAATCAAATAAGTACTCCTAAAGATTTACTAAAAGGGTTAACTTCAATTCTAAAAATGCAATTTTGTGGTTATACTAATAAAAAGATCGGGAGATAGCCAATCCAGCTTATATCTTGTCAAAATTAAAATTATGTGACATAAGATATTTAGAAGAATTTTCTAAAAATTTCTTCATGAATATCAAAAGTTAAAAATGATAGTATAGAATTTTGGAAAAACCAATATTTTCATAAATTACCACCACCTTGGGATGAGATATGTATTAATAAATATACTTCTTATATATATAAACATAGTCAAAATTCAGAATAGAAATAGCAAATATAGACACTATAGGTAATAGAATTAATTTTGCTAAAGAAAGAATAATTTTACATTGTCTACAAAGTAAGGCGGCTAAACAAGTCAAAAATAAATTAAGTCATAAATATTGTACCAAGATGTTAGAAAATGAATGGGAGTTTGGATGTAATCCTATACGCCTAAAACCTATAAAAACATAAAAATATAAATTAGCTAGATGGAAACCGAGTAAAAAAATTATACTGTAATAATAATAATAATAATAAAAAGAAAAAATTTGTTAGGAGAAAAACTTCTAATACTAAAAACAAATTTGTAAATGTTTCATTTGTGATGAAGAAGGTCATATAGCAACAAATTGTCCTAACAAAGGAAAAAGTGCTAGAAAAATGATTAAAAATCTTGAAGAACAAGATTTAGAAGTATGTTTAAGTGAGGAAATCAATCCTACTGAAATAGTATATGAATTAATATCGAAAATGATTCTCGATACTAATTCGAAGATGAATATATTTTTATGTTAGGAACTAGTTCTAATAATCAATTAGAAGAAATTCCAAAATCTGAACAACGAGATATTAAATTAGGAAATTTAATCGGAGAAGAAACAGACTTTTCTCGATGAAATAATAGATAAAATTACTAAAAATCATATTTCTAAAGAAGAAATTTATAAAATATCTAAGTTTAAAATATGGTCACAAAGACACATAGAAAAAATTTAGCGGTAACACAAATCGCTAAAGATACTAAAGGTGGATTAACAAAATCCCTTTATTTACTAAGGATAAAATAAAAAGGATTAGAAAAAATATCCTCAAAGTTAGATATATACATTTAGGAATATTTATGATAACGATTAGAGCTTTATTTAGAAAAGGTCATGATATTCCTATTATAGCAAAAGATTATTAGATAAAAGATTTGAAAATCCAATAAAAGCACTTATTGGAGGAATTCAATCTAATTTACATACAGGAGTTATAGGATTTAAAGTTAAACCAAATTACTTTATCTCTATAACAGACCACTCTAATAGAAGAGTGTCTATGTCTTAGAATTCGGACAAAAAATTCGATATTAGTGATTTAGTGAAGATCTAGCAATAAGTCGGACTTCTATTAATGAATATACTAATACAGTATATATAGAAATAAAAGAAATAAATAATAAAATAATTGAGCTTTTTGAGCCTAATAAGTTTACTACTGAAATACAACCAAAATTATTACATCTAAAAGATTTGTCAATTCCAAAAGATTGGATGATAGAAAAGGTTAATAATGCGAGTACTTCTAAACCAAAGTAAGTACTATAGAATATATGTCATCAGTGACAAGTTATATTTTAAAAATAATCTGATTACTAATACAGATGATAATTTAGTTTTACCCTCTAATTCTCAACCCAAGAAGAGGAGGATAATATAAGTACTTCGACACCAATAGGTATGAAAACAGTTCATATTCCTATTTTTCCTACTACACCTAGTAGAAATTCTAGAAACACTAGAATAGAAGATATACAATTTTCAGTAGAAGATATTATTAACAATAAATATATTCAAATTACATTGCATAATGAATATAAAAATATTCTCTACATGCTTTATTAGATACAGGAGCTACAACCAGTAGTTGTAAAAAGAATGCTATTCCGGAAAAATATTGGAAACTCAGTAAAAAGACTATAAAAATTAATGGAGTAGATGGTAATAAAACCAATATCTATTATAAAGCAAAAATATACCAATCTACATAAATAATGTTAGATTTATAATTCCAAAAATATTATGTTTTCCTAATATGAATGGTGATATTTTATTGGGAAATAATTTTATAAATCAATATTTACCATTTTCTATTGATAAAAATCAGTTATGTTATCTATAGAAAAAACTTCTATAGAAATCCCATTAGTAGAAAATCCTAAATTTATTTGTACTAATGATTGCTGAATTTCTTAGCAGTGCCTTATGGATAGAGGTAAAAACCTCTAGAAAAAGTTGGAGAATGGACAACTGTCCATAAAAAACCAACAAAGGGAAAACAATAAGTCCTAAACAAGGATTTATTACTATACCGCTCAAGTACCATTTTATCCTAATCAAGGATATTATGTACCATATCCAATGGTAAACCAATCATTCGAACACAATCACCAACCTGGTGAGATTTTCTAATTGGTCTCAAGATCCAAATTCGGCATCACAAACCAGCTTATCTTTGAAATTATAAAACAAATAGAAGATTTGTTGAAACAACAACAAATTCCTCGAAATTAAAGATTTTTATAATCCGTGATTACCTCTGAATATTATAATTTTATAAACAAAATATGGAAAACCCATATTTCTGATCAAAGAGCAAAATTTCGTAAAAACTCTTACACGCTTTTCACAAATTTTAGTTGAAAAAACAACTAAAGAAAATGAATCTCATGATTTATTACTTAAATCATTTTTTATACAGAGATTGGGATGAAATCCTAATCGAATATATAGATATTAAGGAGATAAACAATCTTCTTGATATATTCTAATATTTTATTAATAAAGGAACAAACAATCCTATTATTAATAAAATGTTTAGAATATGCCTATATAATAAATGTAGACAAATTCTACCACAAGAAATATTTTCAAAAATAGAGAGAGCTATTTGCAACCAAAGAAGCTCAATTTATAGAAACTTTTTCAAAATATTTTTACAAGCTTATGTTTTTACTAATGATATAGGAGAACAATTTCCTACTATCAAATTTAGGCTTAATCATGAACCATTTGATATAACCAAAGTATTGAATGGGGATTTGTTAAAGAAATAACAAATTTAAAATCTTTCTTTTCATTTATTAAAAGATTTTCCTGCTATAGTAAAATCTAGATTAACAAATTTTGTTGATATAGATGATTTTGTCTATTATTTTCATATAGAAATATGTAGTTTCATAGGTATTGCTTTGAGAAAGAAAAATTTTATCACCCATATCAAATTTGGAATCTTCGTACTATGTTTTCGGAAAAGCCCTTTCAAGTAGTAGAAGAAGACCAACAACACTTGGCAAAAATCATTGACAAGTGTTATAATAATTTTTCAATTATCAAATCCAAGACGGAATTGATATGATAACCATGGCCCAAAGATCTTCTTCATCAAGAAACTTATTTATTCGGGACCGATGGAAAAGAATTCTAGCATATGACAATCGGAAGAACCCAAGAAGAAAGAAATAGAGAAGTCGTGTTCACTATTAAAAAGATAGCAGACATGGAGATAGATGATTATCCGCTAGCAACGGAGATCAAAGACACGTGGGAAAGCCGGAATACACCAGTTCCTTCACCGAGTCATTACACCTTGATGAAATCGAGGAGATGAATCGAGAAATATCCAAGAAGGATAAAGACAAATCCAAAAAGGAGAAATTTAATTATTGGATGTGACAATCCATCACCATCCATAGAAGATGATGCAAGCAATGATGTAAGAAGTCATCAAGAAGTCATCCATGATGTAAGCAATGATGCAAACAAAGAATTATTGCAAGAAAATTGTAGAAACAAATACATCAATTTTGTCGATTCGTAAGGCTACGTGGAAGCAACTATCGAGCCGATAATAAAGTCATCCTTATCGGGATATCGTATGCGGACTTCAATTGTAAATAAATTAGAGTTTAGAATTTACACTATAAAGAGGAGTTGTTGTAGCCTAAACAAGGCATTGAAAAATAGAAATAGCTTTTTAGAATTAGTGATTCTCTTGTATACTCTTTCTCTCAAGATATCAAGAGAAATCCTTCCTTTGTAAATTATCTACTATCTTCTCTTGTAAAATAAAATCTACGATATTATAATAGCCAGAATCCTGATTTACAGTCAAATTTACTAAAATATTTTGCTTGTTTAGCTTGATTTATTAAAACTTCTTTTCTTGGAATAAAATAACCATCAAAAATAGTATTTTGATTTAATCTTTTATAATTAATAACCATTCTAGCTTTTCCTCTTTTTATTTCTGCATGGTTTCTTACCATAAAAGCAGGACTAGAATGTGGACTATTAGTTTCTTCTATTAATCCTTTTTCTAATAATTCTTTGATTTGTATATCAAATTCATCTATATCTTGTTTAGTATAGATCATAGGTTTTACTCTAATAATTTTATTAGGATTTTTTAATTTAATAGTACAATATCTAGGACTATTTTTCCATAATTTTAATGGTTCTTCACTAAAATTATTTTCTAATATTTTAAACAACCAATGATTTGTTTCAAGTTGTTTAACTTGTTCTTTCTTAGAAGGTGAAAAATCTTTATCACAAATAAATTTATGGTTTTCAACTAAGGGTATTTCTCTCAAGTTTTTTCAATAGTTAATATAACAAAATTTTTATCAATAGAAAATGGTAAATGTTGATATATAAAATTATTACCTAATAATATATCTCCATGCATTTCATGAAAACATAATATTTTAGGTATCACAAATCTTACATTATTTATGTAGATTGGTATATTTTTTGCTTTAAAAGAATTAAAGTTTCATTACCATCTACTCCAACACTCTCTTATTGGGTTTCTCATAAGTTCCCACTTTTCGATGGAATAGCATTTTCTCTACACTACTAGTTGTAGCTCCTGTATCTAATAGAGCATTTAAAGAATATGGATTATATTCTCTAAATTGAAACGAAATTTCAATATAAGTATAATATTTCCTGGGTTGGAAATGTGAAAATGTAATAATATCTTTATTTACTAAGGATAATATAAGTACTTCGACACCAATAGGTATGAAAACAGTTCATATTCCTATTTTTCCTACTACACCTAGTAGAAATTCTAGAAACACTAGAATAGAAGATATACAATTTTCAGTAGAAGATATTATTAACAATAAATATATTCAAATTACATTGCATAATGAATATAAAAATATTCTCTACATGCTTTATTAGATACAGGGAGCTACAACCAAGAGTTGTAAAAAGAATGCTATTCCAAAAAATATTGGAAACCAGTAAAAAGACAATAAAAATTAATGGAGTAGATGGTAATAAAAAAAAAATCTATTATAAAGCAAAAAATATACCAATCTACATAAATAATGTTAGATTTATAATTCCAAAAATATTATGTTTTCCTAATATGAATGGTGATATTTTATTGGGAAATAATTTTATAAATCAATATTTACCATTTTCTATTGATAAAAATTTTGTTATATTAACTATTGAAAAAACTTCAGTAGAAATACCCTTAGTTGAAAACCATAAATTTATTTGTGATAAAGATTTTTCACCTTCTAAGAAAGAACAAGTTAAACAACTTGAAACAAATCATTGGTTGTTTAAAATATTAGAAAATAATTTTAGTGAAGAACCATTAAAATTATGGAAAAATAGTCCTAGATATTGTACTATTAAATTAGAAAATCCTAATAAAATTATTAGAGTAAAACCTATGATCTATACTAAACAAGATATAGATGAATTTGATATACAAATAAAAGAATTATTAGAAAAAGGATTAATAGAAGAAACTAATAGTCCACATTCTAGTCCTGCTTTTATGGTAAGAAACCATGCAAAATAAAAAGAGGAAAAGCTAGAATGGTTATTAATTATAAAAGATTAAATCAAAATACTATTTTTGATGGTTATTTTATTCCAAGAAAAGAAGTTTTAATAAATCAAGCTAAACAAGAAAAATATTTTAGTAAATTTGATCAGAATCGAGATTCTCGCAAATTATGCTAATGTAAGAATCTAAACCATTAACAGCTTTTAGTGCTCCTAATGGACATTATCAATGGAGAGTAATGCCATTTGGACTCAGTAATGCACCACAAGTCTTCCAAAGATGGATGGACTCTATATTTAAAAAATATAAAAAAATTTGTGTCAGTATATATATGATATTTTAATATTTTCTCGATACATTAGAAAATCATAGAAAACATCTAAATATTATATCTAGAGAATTCATAAAACATGGAATTATACTAAGTCCTAAGAAAATTGAATTAGAAAAAACTGAAATAGAATTCTTAGGATTAATATTATCTGCTGATGGTCTTAAACTCCAAGATCACATTATAGTAAAAATAAAAGAATTTCCTGAAAATATTGTTGATAAGAAATGCTTCAAACAATTTTTAGGAATTGTTAATTATGGTAGAAATTTCTTTCCTAACTTATCTAAAAAATTAGATGAGTTATATGAAAAACTAAAAAAGGAAAAACCTTTTGAATGGTCTAAAAGAGATTCAAATATTATAAAAAATATAACATCTGAAATAAATTATATTCCTAAAGTTTATTTACCTAAACCAGGTGATAAATTAATTCTAGAAACAGATGCCTCAGAAAAAAAATTGGGGATGTGTTTTAAAAGCAAAAATAAATAATGAAGAATTAATTTGTGGATATAGTTCAGGAAAATTTAAACCAAATGAAATAAATTATGCTATCTATGAAAAAGAATTATTAGCAATAAAAAAAAGAATAAAAAATTCTTAATATATTTAGCACTTTGAACATTTTATTATAAAAACTGATAATCAAGCGCTTAAACAATTTCTAACTAACAAAAGCTTAGAAATCTGTACCTAGAAGAATTAGATGGTATAACGAATTATGCCAATTTAATTTTGAAGTTATTTATATTAAAGGAACTAATAATATGATTGCTGATTTTCTTAGCAGTTTTATGGATAGAGGTAAAAACCTCTAGAAAAGTTGGAGAATGGACAATCTGTCATAAAAAACCCAACAAAGGGAAAACAATAAGTCCTAAACAAGGATTTATTACTATACCTGCTCAAGTACCATTTTATCCTAATCAAGGATATTATGTACCATATCCAATGGTAAACCAATCATTCGAACACAATCACCAACCTGTGAGATTTTCTAATTGGTCTCAAGATCCAAATTCGGCATCACAAACCGCTTATCTTTGAAATTATAAAACAAATGAAGATTTGTTGAAACAACAAAGAAATTCCCGAAATTAAAGATTTTTATAATCCAGATTACCTCGGAATATTATAATTTTATAAACAAAATATGGAAAACACATATTTCTGATCAAAGAGCAAATTTCAAAAAACTCTTACACAGTTTTCACAATTTTTAGTTGAAAAAACAACTAAAGAAAATGAATCTCATGATTTATTACTTAAATCTGCTTTTATACAGAGATTGGGATGAAATCCTAATCGAATATATAGATATTAAGGAGATAAACAATCTTCTTGATATATTCCAATATTTTATTAATAAAGGAACAAACAATTCTATTATTAATAAAATGTTTAGAATATGCCTATATAATAAATGTAGACAAATTCTACCACAAGAAATATTTTCAAAAATAGAGAGAGCTATTTGCAACCAAAGAAGCTCAATTTATAGAAACTTTTTCAAAATATTTTTACAAGCTTATGTTTTTACTAATGATATAGGAGAACAATTTCCTACTATCAAATTTAGGCTTAATCATGAACCATTTGATATAACCAAAGATTGAATGGGGATTTGTTAAAGAAATAACAAATTCAAAATCTTTCTTTTCATTTATTAAAAGATTTTCCTGTTATAGTAAAATCTAGATTAACAAATTTTGTTGATATAGATGATTTTGTCTATTATTTTCATATAGAAATATGTAGTTTCATAGGTATTGCTTTGAGAAAGAAAAATTTTATCACCATATCAAATTTGGAATCTTCGTACTATGTTTTCTGAAAAAGCCCTTTCAAGTAGTAGAAGAAGACCAACAACACTTGGCAAAAATCATTGACAAGTGTTATAATAATTTTTCCAATTATCAAATCCAAGCCGGAATTGATATGATAACCATGGCCCAAAGATCTTCTTCATCAAGAAACTTATTTATTCGGACCGATGGAAAAAGAATTCTAGCATATGACACTCGGAAGAACCCAGTGAAGAAAGAAATAGAGAAGTCGTTTCAAATATTAAAAAGATAGCGACATGGAGATAGATGATTATCCGCTAGCAACGAAGATCAAAGACACGTGGGAAAGCCGAATACACCGGTTCCTTCACGAGAGTCATTACACCTTGATGAAATCAAGGAGATGAATCGAGAAATATCCAAGAAGGATAAAGACAAATCCAAAAAAGGAGAAATTTAATTATTGGATGTGACAATCCATCACCATCCATAGAAGATGATGCAAGCAATGATGTAAGAAGTCATCAAGAAGTCATCCATGATGTAAGCAATGATGCAAACAAAGCAATTATTGCAAGAAAATTGTAGAAACAACTACATCAATTTTGTCGATTCGTATAGGCTACGTGTGAAGCAACTATCGAGCCGATAATAAAGTCATCCTTATCGTGGATACTCATGCGGACTTCAATTGTAAATAAATTAGAGTTTAGAATTTACACTATAAATAGGAGTTGTTGTAGCCTAAACAAGGCATCGAAAAATAGAAATAGCTTTTTAGAATTAGTGATTCTCTTGTATACTCTTTCTCTCAAGATATCAAGAGAAATCCTTCCTTTGTAAATTATCTACTATCTTCTCTTGTAAAATAAAATCTACGATATTATAATAGCCTTCTGTTTGTGCATATATCCCTCCCACCCCCTGTATTTGGTATTAGAGGAGCCCCGGAGTAACGATTTCTGGAGTTCTAATATCGTAGTAATCATTGTAAGTTTCTATCTTTTATCTTCAATTCTGTTTGTTTTATTGTTGTTTTATCTTAAAACCCATATATCTGTGATTCTGTCTTCTTGTTGCCGTTTAGTCCGAGTGGGACGTTGTAGGCGTTGAGTGAAGACGTTTAAGACACAGACGGTTTTAGGTACCAGAGATAAAAAACATGGAACAAATGTATTGTTTATACAAAGATAAAACTTGTAATCATACTATGCATATAGACTCTAAGAATGAAAATAATATTTCGGCTCTTAGTGAAGGTATCAATAGTTTAATAGATATGACATCTATATATTTTAATAAATTATATACTAAGGTTAGTAAAATAGAAGAAAAAGTAGATAATATGGGAGAAGTAACTGATTTAGATATGAATAACAAGTCTAAAGAGCTTTTATCAGATGTTAATAATAAATTAGATCAAGTTATTAATAATAATAATATAGAATCGGATTTAGATTTAGGACCTTTATATTATGGTAATTGTAACATCCTAGATTAGGGGTTATGCGTTCGTGCATAATTCGAGTGATAGTAGGCTTGGAGTATGTTTGGATATGTTTTAAGGGTTTCGGGAACTTTAAAATATAGGGGAATGCTTTGGAAAAAAAAATTGGATTTAAGTGTAAAAAGGGGAATTGGGCTAAGGAGGCCTTAAGGAGAATATTAGGCGTGTTTGGACATTAAATGTGCTTGGTAAAGTGGCTCAAGGGCGCCACTTAGGGCCTTGGTACACGACGTCATGGGTCGGGAGGAAGGGAGGTGGTTCGAGTTGCGGGAAAGCAAAAAGGAGAATTTATGTTTTTGCGTCAAGGAGGCGCTCGGCTAAGGATGTCTTAAAAGAAATTCGGGGTGGAACATGTCACAAAAAGCGCTGGGTAAAGTGGCTTGGGCGCTTGCAGAGAAAGGGTGCTCCAGGGGATGAGGTTCGATTCACGTGGTGGGCGAAGGAGTGGGGTTTTATTTTTAGCTTTTGGCGTTAAGACAAGGGGGACCTAAGGAAGGAGGCTTTAAAAGAAATTGGGGGGAGTTTATAACACAAAAAGAATCAGCGGCGGAGTGGCTTGGGGGCGCTACCTACAGCAAGGATTCCAGCAGGTCGTGGGTTCAAGGCGTGTGAGCAGCAGTTTGGTGTTAATTTTTGGCTCTTTGCGCCAGGAAAGAAGGAAGAGATTGGACGGCATGGAGTTTAAATTGGATGAGGATTAAGCTTGTAGGATAAATGTAGTTTTATTTATTTTAATATAGGATAATTATGGCTTTATTTAGATCAAATGAGATTTTATTTTATTTATTTTAGGAGATAGGATAAGAGATTAAATTGGGATATTAGCAAGGGATATTGTTGTTGGAGGATATAGGGGATAATTATGTGATTTATTATTTTAAATAGGTAGATTAGTAGATAGAATAGGAGATTAAGTGGAGGATAATTGATTTATTTTAGAATTTTGAATAGGTGATTAGGAGATAATGAGATGGATTTTATTTTATTTTATTAAGGTGATAAAGAAGAGATTAAGTATGGATTTATTTTTATTCACTTTGAATATGTGTTAAAGAGATAAAATAGGAGAAAGTGTGTAGTATAAATAGGGTGCCGAATTTAGTTTCTTTTCCCCATTAGTGCCGTTTTCCCTTGTGCAAAGCCGCTTATGTTTCATTCCTCTTTTCTATTTGTTCTTGGCCGAATCTATATCCCTTTCCCAATTCCTTTCTTTTATTTTTGTTAGCCGAATCTTCCTTTGCCACCGCTGCCGTATTGCTCAACTCCTTCTTCTCTTCCTTTCTTTAAGAATTCTTTTAAAAGCCGAAATACTTTGGTGAACCATAGCCAAATCCTCTAGGCAAGAAACTCCTCTACTCTTGTGTTTTCTTCTTCACCATAAAAGAGCCGACCTATTCTCATTTAGTCTTCACAAGCAACAATAGTGCCAGCGTTAAGGAGTCTTAGAAGAGCCTCTTGGATTCGACTACTCAAGGTGAGTTAATGTGGTATTCGACCATAGGCCATTTTATAAGTTTAGGTATGACCGATTGTGTATTATGATTTTTAGGGCTAATCGACAAGTAAGCAGAGTATCGAGATTCTAGATCGTGTTAGATTCGAGTAGTTCGAATTTCGCTAAATAATCGTGTGTGTGATTAACCCACCGTTTCCGGGTTTTGTGTTATATCCGTATGTGTTAAAATTGTGCTAACTAGTGCAAAGGAAATTGTGATATGGATACCCTCAAGGGGTATGTCGATAATACGGTAAGTACCAAACCTGATGATATGTGATTATTAGTATGAATATGTGTTATGACTATGCTTGATGAACATGCTCATGCATCATTATATTATATCATTATTTATGTTACATGTGCATGGGTGGGATATGATATGAAAGAAGGACAGGGTGTACTTCGAGTACGTGGTTTGATGTTAGCCTTGAGCTATATCGTGGATTGACGTTGACTGAGGTCACGTTGTGGATTATTTGCGATTAAGTTTGCGTGGTTTGATGAGTGGCTATGTGCCTCATCGTGGTTGATATCGGCTATGTGCCATATCGTGGTTGATGAGTGACTATGTGTCCCATCGTGGTTTTGGTGTTAGCTACGGCTACATCGTGGATTGGCGCCGGCCGAGGTCGCGTTGTGGACTATTGTGCTTAATTGCACGTGGGCGGCGAAGTGATTGCCTTTGGAGTGAAAAGGAGAGGGTGATTTGTTAATCCTCGTGTGTGGTAGGTCGGGATAAGGGGGTGTGTAGCGGATGGACCCTAGGTTTGGGTTGGGTGCATTTTGCATAATTGTATATGATGTGTGGATTAATGTGATATGAGTATTTAATGTGGAAGTGGGCCAAGCCCAGGTTGATATGTGGATCGATGTGAAAATGGGCTAAGCCCGGTATGTGGAAATTTTGTGGGTAACTACCCTATTGGATGAATGTGATATGAATATGGGCCAAGCCCGGAGAATGTGTTAATATGTGAGTATGCTATTTTGTTATCCGATAAATGGGTTAATACGTGGTTAACATGTGGGTGGAATTCAAAGGATTAATTACACACTCGAGTCCGTGTGACTCACCCAAATATTTTATCAAACATCGCAGGTGATATGATGATCGGACCGGGTTGGAGTGGATACGAGGTGGCCCATGCGAGAGATAATTTAATTAATTAAGTTTTATAGTTTCATTATTTTGATTAAGTCTTTATTGTAATAAGGCCCATTAAAGTATTTAAGGTTGTTTAAGTATTTTTCATTAAGTTTAATTATTATATTTATTATGGATTGACAATTTAAATATTGATTGCAAATGATTTTATTTTCTTAAGTGTGTATAATAAAGTTTTGAATCTGTGTTTTCATAATAATTTAATTTTTACCTAGAATATTTTAAGTCACGAAAAGGTTTTATTAAAGGAAACAAATTTTTAACGATTTTTACTCTTAAGTAAGAATATTTTCGAACGTGTTCCGCAGCGGGCATTTCAAATTCGGTCGTAGTGAATGGGCCGGGTTTGGGGTGTTACAAGAATAGTAATGTAATATTAGCTTTATCGGATGAAGATGAGTCTTGGATGAATCTTCTACCTATCATAATATTAAAAAGAAAAACAAAAAGAGAAAAAGTTAAAAACAAGAAAAATATGATTTTGACTCTTATAAAACTTTAATAGAACATTGGAAAACCAATTTTCTAAAACAAAAGATAAGAATGAACAAGTAGAATATTTAAAATTAATAGAAGAACTTTATGAAAAACATAAAGATTTATTTACAAAATATAATTATCACTATATGTTAAATTATGATACTACGTAAAGTAGTAGTAGTTCGATAATTCTAATATAGATATTAATGTCACTAGTTATAATTCGATGAAGAAAAACTTCAAATGTAAGAGGATGAAAATATAGAAATTCTCAACCAATGGATACCGAAACAACCAGATCCATATGATTATGAAATACCAAACCTAGGGAAATTGATAAACAAGATCCTTATGGTAAAAGAAAGATAGATTCAGATCTTCAAACAGATGATTATCCGAGATCTATTAATAAAAATTATGAAAAGGTTGAAAACACAACTAGAATATTTGATAATCAATATTGGAAAAACCAATATTTACCTATTGAACTAAAACCAGTTCATTTTACTAATAAATTAGATAAAATATCTAAAAATACAAAAATAAAAGATAAACCAATAATTCAACAAATGAAACTTGGGAAAAAGATATTATTACATTTTCACATTTCCAACCCAGAAATATTATACTTATATTGAAATTTCGTTTCAATTTAGAGAATATAATCCATATTCTTTAAATGCTCTATTAGATACAGGAGCTACAACTAGTAGCAGAGAGAAAATGCTATTCCATCGTAAAAGTGGGAACTTATGAGAAACCCAATAAGAGCATTTGGAGTAGATGGTAATAAAACTTTAATTCTTTTAAAGCAAAAATATACCAATATACATAAATAATGTAAGATTTGTGATACCTAAAATATTATGTTTTCATGAAATGCATGGAGATATATTATTAGGTAATAATTTTATATATCAACATTTACCATTTTCTATTGATAAAAATTTTGTTATATTAACTATTGAAAAAACTTTAGTAGAAATACCCTTAGTTGAAAACCATAAATTTATTTGTGATAAAGATTTTTCACCTTCTAAGAAAGAACAAGTTAAACAACTTGAAACAAATCATTGGTTGTTTAAAATATTAGAAAATAATTTTAGTGAAGAACCATTAAAATTATGGAAAAATAGTCCTAGATATTGTACTATTAAATTAGAAAATCCTAATAAAATTATTAGAGTAAAACCTATGATCTATACTAAACAAGATATAGATGAATTTGATATACAAATAAAAGAATTATTAGAAAATGGATTAATAGAAGAAACTAATAGTCCACATTTTAGTCCTGCTTTTATGGTAAGAAACCATGCAGAAATAAAAAGAGGAAAAGCTATATTGTTCGTGCAATCAAAATCCAAT
Source organism: Gossypium sturtianum (assembly GCA_025698515.1). Classification (NCBI taxonomy): domain Eukaryota; kingdom Viridiplantae; phylum Streptophyta; class Magnoliopsida; order Malvales; family Malvaceae; genus Gossypium; species Gossypium sturtianum. The sequence continues at coordinate 59,251,753 of CM046952.1, forward strand.
TTACTAGTAAAAGAATAATGATCTTCATTTGGGGATACCAAGACTGCCCCAATTCCGTTACCAATAGCGTTAGAGGCCCCATCAAAGTTTAATTTCCAAGGTTGACCTTCTTGAGAGTCTTCTTCAGTGGTTGTAACATACATTAGATCTTCATTCAGAAAATCAAAGTTCAAAGGCTCGTAATCTTCTAGAGCTCTATTGGCTAGAAAATATGCTATTGCGCTCCCTTTTATAGCCTTCTAATTCACATAGACTATATCAAATTCAGAAAGTAGAATTTGCCATCGAGCCATCCTTCTATTTAAAGCAGTCGACTCCATCATGTACTTTAGAGGGTCCAGTTTTGAGATGAGCCAAGTTGTGTGGTACAACATGTACTGTCTCAGTCTTCGGGTTGTCCAGATTAACGTGCAACACAACTTTTCGATTGGTGAGTAAATTTCTTTTTGAGATAGTATATTGCTCTTTTTTTCTTCCTGACTCATCATGTTGGCCCAGTACGCATCCCATGGAATTTCCAAATATTGCCAAGTATAGTATCAATGGCTTATTTAGACTGGGTGGCATCAGCATAGGGGCACTAGATAAGTAATGTTTGACCTTGTCAAAAGTTTTCTGGCACTCCTCATCCCATACACCTGGATTGTGTTTCTTAAGGAGACGGAATATGGGGTTACATTTCTCCGTTAGTTGTGAACTGAAACGAGCGATGTAATTTAACCTCCCTAAGAAACCTCGAACTTTTTTTGGGTACGCGGCGGAGGTAGCTTCTGTATAGCTTTGACTTTATCTGGGTCGATCTCAATCCCCTTTTCACTGGCCACGAATCCTAGCAATTTTCCCGACCTAGCCCCGAAGGTACATTTTGCTGGATTGAGCTTTAGCTGAAATTTTCTCAACCTCAAGAACAATTTCCTCAGGACTTGTATATGTTCCTTTTCTGTTCGGGACTTTGCAATCATATCATCGACATAAACCTCGATTTCTTTGTGCATCATGTCATGAAACAAGGTTACAATGGCTCTTTGATACGTTGCTCCCATATTTTTCAATCCAAATGTTATCACCTTATAGTAAAATGTTCCTCACATGGTTATGAATGTGGTCTTCTCCATGTCTTCAGGATGCATCTTTATCTGGTTGTATCCCGAGAAACCATCCATGAAGGAGAACAATGAGTAACCCGCCGTGTTGTCCTCTAAGGTGTCGACGTGAGGCAACGGGAAATTGTCCTCTGGGCTGGCTTTGTTTAAATCCCTATAATCTACACATATGTGTACTTTCCCATCTTTCTTAGGGACAGGGACTATATTGGCTACCCATTCTGAGTATTTAACCACTTGTAGGAAACTAGCGTCAAATTGCTTCTTGGCCTCTTCTTTTATTTTTAACAGGACGTCAAGCCTCATCCTTTGGAGTTTCTGTTGAACTAGCTTGCATTCTTCTTTTATGGGGAGCCAGTGTACCACGATATCAGTACATAACCCATGCATATCTTGATACGACCACACGAAGACATCTTTGAAATCTTGGAGTAACTTAATGAGGTCTCGTTTTGTCTCTACGGTGATGCAAGCTTCGATCTTCACCTCTTTATTTTCTTGTCCGCCTCCTAAGCTCACAATTTCTACTGACTCTTTGTGAGGTAGAATCTGTTTCTCATCTTGCTTTACCATCTTTAACAAATCAGGAGACAAGTTACAATCTCGTTCATCTTTAAAGTCCTGAGGTTCTTCTAGACACATATCTTGCTCGAAAGGGAATTCTGAGTCAGTAGCAGCATCGCTCATATCATTGATATCTGAAGACCTATTACAGGAGCAAAGGAAGACCCAAAGAATAAATGAATCTAAGAATAACTATCTGTGTGGTATGAGTATGAATGAAATGGAGGGAACAAAAGAATGTTTGCCAAAACGAGACACAAAGATGCATTTTATTGAAATAAAAATAGTGGACATGTACTTTTTTCACAAAAAAAAGATTTCTATTGCTCCTAGGCTCAGAGCAATAGGTGTGTTCTAAATATTACTTTGAAATGGTCCTAAAAACTACAGGGATCTCCTTCACAGTCCAGTTGTTCAGAACACTTCCGGGGATGTAGGAACAAATTCCTGATAGGCTTTTTAGTTCCTTCTTCAAAGGCACAAACATCTTTCCCTTCCGAACCTTCGATATCTTCAAAGAATTCCAACTCTTTATTATCCATCAGGCTCTGTACTAGAGTTCTGAACTCGACACACTTTTGGATTTTATGAAATTTATTGCATGCAATGAAATGTAATTTTAATGAATGAAAAACATACAAAAAGGCGTTGATTCTAGTTCAATTACATTAGAACAACTTTACTAGAAAACAAGTTTCTTTACATAAAGCGGATACATATACGGTCTCGCCTTCACTCTTAAAACCTTAACTTTCCCAAGAAAAAAAGCTAATTCTCAGCCCTGATCCGTCTCCGATTCATATTTTAGGCTTTGAACGGCTGGGGTCTACAAGTGGTCAGCCACTTCTCGTACTCAGACCAAAGCTTCGCTCATAACGTGGTCCATATCTCTGACCTGCCCCTCTCACAGGCTATCACCTTTCTCTTGTTGCCTTTTCTCGGACCATATTCGAGCGGCCATGTTGTCTTCCACTTTATCAAGAAACCCATTTTCCATGACGAGCCCTCTATTTAGCAATCGAACGTGAATCAACACCCTTTTCTATGATGAGAATGCAATGCAATCACAGTTAAAACAAAACGAAACAAGTTAGTACATTTTATATAAAGCTAGAATTCAAAGCAAGAAATAATATATAGAGCACTTATTCGAGTGACCACTAGGGTTTGGTATGGTTCTACCTAGGGTAGGCTCTTAGGGCTCATTATATTCGGTTCAGTTCTAAAGTAAGGGTACCTGAACCGGTAGATTCCTCAATCCTCACCCATTATAGGATCATATGGACCGAGTTTAGTTCAGGGGAATACTTTTCCCTATGGCTATACGGAGATGAAGATCTCACGAAGACATAGGTACGGATGTATCCCGAAAGCGATCCACTATCCTATACGAAGGTGAAAACCTCACGAAGGAATAGTTTCTCACTCCCACTTAAGAAGGGAAAATCGAACAGTTATGCAATGCAATATGCGGCAAACACACAAAAAGAATTTCGAACCAATAAACTAGATCGCTATACAACTCGAAATATCAAAACATGAATGATGAAATGTAACGAAGGGATCGTAAATTAAAACCAAATTATCAATTTTCGACAAAAAGACCAAAAGTAATCAACTCACGGCTTGACTTTCTTATTTTGTCCCCAGCGGAGTCGCCAAGCTGTCGAAACCATTTTTTTAAAATCGAATTTTATTTAAAAAAAACAAAAAAATGGGAGTCGCCACCAATCATTTTTAATGAGGTGTGATCGGGTCAACTCATAATTTAATCGTTTTAATAAACAATTTTGATTTACTAAAATAACGATTTTGGTCTACAAAATTCAGGAAAACGAGTTCAGGAGTCAGTTACGTACGAGGAAGGACTAGCACCCTCGTAACGCCCAAAATTGGTACCTAATTGATTACTTCATGTCTTAGTGTCGACAGTTGAAAACTTGGGAAGAGTTTAAAATATGATCCCTCTTTGTATTAATGTTAATTTTACTTAAAAAATTCTTAAATAAATCGAAACGAATATTAAAGACCCTCTCGTCTCGAGATAACAAAATATCACATCCCGTAAGTTAGGACATGACACATTGAATCCTCGAGAATAAGCTTGTCTTTTATTTTTTATTTAAATCTCATGTATTTGAATTTTAAAAGGATATTCGATCATTTAGGTTCAACGAGAAAAATTGAAACCCCGTAAGTTAGGGTACGACTTCTTGAATCTCCAAATACGAAACATTGCCTTATATTTAAAATTTCTTTTTATGCGTTGAGCAAAAATTAACGTAACACTTAAAACGGTATATATTTTAGTTTATTCGAGTATAGTATAGAAATGAGTAAATATATTTAAACACAGTTCGTGACATGGTTGTAGCAATAATAAAATGATAGTGCACATAAACGAAATGATGATATTAAAAAAAAATCATACTAATAAGTGATGATGACATATCTATAATAATAAAACAACAATAAACAATGACAGTAATCATATTATAGTTACTAATTCTAATACTAATTAAATAATAAAGTAAAAGAGGAAAATAATAATAATAATAATAATAATAATAATAATAATAATGATAATAAAATATAAGAGTACATAAAAGGAATGTAAATAAATGAATTTTAATTATTAAAAAAGGTTGAAGAAATAAATGAATAAATAAAATAATAAATAAAACAGTTTGTTTAAAAAAAATTTGAAATTAAGGGCCAGTTCTTCATTACTTTTCAAAAGCACTTCTGGCTCCAAAAGCACTTTTGGAGGAAAAGGCATCTTGAGAAACAAGTTCGCTTTTATTAGAATTTTTGGCTTTTGTATGCTTTTGAAAAGCACTTCTAAAAAGGAGAAGCTAAAATTTTTAGCTTTTCCTCTCCCAAAAGCACTTTTAGTGCTTTATTACTTTTTCAGCCCTCTAATAACATAGTAATTTTCCCTTTTTTTTCGTGGTGCTTAATTATAAATGTGTTAAAATCATTAATTAAAAATAAAAAAATATTTTTTAAAATATTAATTACAAATATTTAATGGTTATATTTAAATATTTAAAATGTAGTTTATATATTCTAATTAAATTTTATAAGTAATTAATATTTATTACTTAAAAATATTTAAAATTTATATTTCATATATTAAAATATTAACAAGTTATAGTAATTTTTTTATATTCTTACTAAAATATAATAATATTAACTAATTTAAATTTTATTTAAATGTATATTTGTTACTTGATAATAACATGTCTAAAATAGACATTTTATTTCTCAAAAGCACTTTTTGACAGCAATGCTAAACACTCAAATTTTAAAGCAAACTTTTCAAAAGCACTTTTCCACGGCACTTCTCAAAAGCACTTTTCAAAAGCATTGCTAAACTAGCCCTAAATAAACCGAGGATCAAAATAAAATATAAATGAAATTAAGGGTACAATTTGTAAGAAAGTACATAAATAAATAATAATAATAATAGATAAAATAATATAATAATAGTGTGAAGAAAAAAAAGAAAAAAAAGAAAAATAAAAAAACTGAAAAACTAATAAATGTATAAATATAAATAATAAATAAATAAATATGAGGAAAAATAAAATATAAAAGATCAAAAGTAAGGGACTAAATCAAAATCTAAACAAAATTTAAAGTAAAAATCGTAATAAAATAAACAAATTAAACAATAAAATAAGGCCAGGGATTAAAATCAAATGCGCGAAGGAAAGATAGGGATCAAATAGGCAATAATCCCCTTGTCCCTTAAACGCAGCGTTCCCTGGAGACTAAATAATCGGAGGACGAAAATAAAAAATAATAAAAAATCAATTGGGTAAATTTGAAAAAAGAAAAAAAGATAAAATAATGACCAGATTGAAAGAGAGTCCAAAAGCGGAAGGACTGAAAGGGTAAACAGACCCTTAGTCCAAAAACACGCGGATCCTAGCTCTCGGGTCAGGTCGAACGCGGGTCGCGTCAAAACGACGCCGTTTTAGCGTCAGAAGCATAAACCCAAAATGACGCCATTTTGGGGGCTTATATAAGTAAAAAAATCTAAAAAAAATTCATTTTGAATTAGTTTAAAAAAAAATTTCTTTTTTGTTTCTTTTTTCTCTGAAACTGGCTTAGGTCTGGCCACTGGAGCCGTCGCCACTCTGCCGTGGCCGCCAGCCGCTGGCGACGGTGACCCCCGTTGTAACACTCCAAACTCGGCCTAGACGTTATGGCCGAATCTGGCGATGTTACATGATAGTGCTTTAGAAATCGCAATGACGTTAAGACCATTTCTCCGTTTGTACCACTTTTCATTATCTTATGCTAACTTCAAAAACGTGTCATTTGTTTTTAATCATTATCCAATTTCAAAACGTTATACTTTGCAAAAGCTTTTAAAATATTTTGCGAATTTGTGTGTATTTTGATAAAATGTTTGTTTGCATTGAAAACTTGAGTTTTCCTACTACTAGCAGTAAAACCATAAACGTTGCAAATCCCAAATTTAAGCAAAATACGTAATGGCCATAATTACATCAAAATTTCCCAAATAAAAATTAAAACCATAAATAAGAATAAAAATCGTGAATCTATCGTGAAGCAGAAGCAGTGGTCACCGTCGAGTCCTCCACTGCACCGATTCGTCTAATGCTGGGGATTACCTGAACAGATTAAATAGAAAAGGGTGAGTTTCGCAACTCAGTGTGTCATCCCTACAGATATCAAACGTACAGAGTAATCACCAGAAATCATAAATCACAGACTGGGCCGGAGCCCATTACATAAACAGTTTGGGCCTTAGCCCACTCGGATGCGTAATCGATATATATACGGGCCTTAGCCCAATCGAATCTGAGCGAGAAATATATTAGGGCCTCAGCCAAATCAGATACAGAATGCATATCAGAATATTAGAATCCTACCCATCAGCCTCTACACACCATCTCCGTCCAGCCCTACACACCATGTGGGGATGTAATCAACCCACCCATCCCTACACACCATACTGTACCGAACTGCGACACATAAGCAGGATAATGCAAATGAAACCGCCGGATAACAAAGCTTAAAGCCTTTCAGACACTTCCTCCGAAATATCATCAACCCTCCCCGATGCAATGCAACATACCAAATATGACATGCAACATGCAAATAACCGATCATACATTTAGTTGAGTATAGATATCATGCTCAGTTAGACACCATATAATCAGATCACATAAATAGGGGTCTAAGTAAGGCTTATTGATCCTACAGTAGGTCCACAGTCGACTTGGGCGACCTGTGCAACCATACAGATCATTTATGAAAAATGGGCTCACATGCGCATGTGGTCTGCCCGTGTGGGCCCACACGCCTGTGTTGCCCACACGGCCCAAATTGGCCTTGGCCGTGTGGATCACACGGCCTGGCCCAGAATTCCACAAGCCCATGTGGCCCACACGGCCCAATAAGTTGAGCCCGTGTGTCGCACACGACCTTGCCTGGCCATCACACGGCCATGTCACTTGCGCATGGCCTGGCTCGTCAATTACACGGCCGTGTTGTGGCTCACAGCCTTGCACACTGCCTACCAAACGGCCTACCACACAGCCGTGTGGCATCGACAGAATCATTTTTTAACTTTCGCCGATTTGCGTTTTCTGTGGTTCCAGGTACACACCTTTATCGTTTCCCCTGTTTTCGCAACCCTGAGATTGCTAACACCTATAATCAGAATACTTCATCTCTTAGTAACCAAAAACAAGTCTAAATCGATTAATCCCCACATCACAAAGTCAGCTTACTGGTACCAAATGAACACGACTCCGAATCAGATCAACAAAAAGTGATCTCTAACCACACAACCTACTCCTAAATAGCAACAGCACACCTCTTAATCACTCAACCATAGAATAAATGAGTTTAGAAAAACGAAACTTACCACCTACCGCACAACGCAATTAGCCTTGCAGGAAAAACAAAAAAAGGTGTATTGGGAAACAAAGGAGAATGGAGAAGAGGAAAACAAAAGGGAAATTTCGACAGCAAGGGGGAAGGAAACGATAGAGAGAGAAGAGAAGGAGAGAGGGGAAAATGCTTGGAAGAAAAGCGAAATTGAGAGGGAGAGGGATATAGCCGAATTTTGCCAATCCAAACCAACTGATCATATTTTGATAACTCCCCCATCCACTCTCTGTAATTTTCTCCCTCAACCACTCCACTATCAGCATTTCACTCCCTCTCAAACTCCCTCACGCCACTGGCAGCAAAAATCAATTCCCTTGTACTCACAGGGATTCGAACTCAAGACTTTTAACACCCCAACACCACTTAGCCACCAGACCAGCAGGCCCATTCTGATATAATTCTACCAACAATTAATTAAAAGTCTACTAAACAAGAGCAAGACTTTATTCACAAAAAAAAAAAAAAAATTTTGCTCAAGTCAAGGCTTGAATCGAAGACTTCTCAGACACTCCCAGAACACTTAACCTGTAACAGCCCGATTTAGGGGCTAGCCGGAATAGTGATCTCGGGATCACTAATCTGAGATTTGAGAAATTTATTCTCAAGTTATATTATGAGTCAGAGAATGATAGTATATGTGCATGAGAATTTTGGTGCTTTAATTTTAGCGATTTCATGTTTAAACGCGAAAAAGGACTAAATCGCATTAAGTGCGAAAGTTCCATTCTATAAGCTAAAGGTACCAAATAGCAATAGATTGATAATTGGAGGTATTTAAAAGGCAATTAGACCCCCAATATTTGCTTAGCCGGCCATAGACTACAATAGGAGACAAAGATGGATAAAAAAATTGGTCAAAGTAGTTGATAGTTGGTGACTTGTTTGACTAGTTTAATATTAGAATAAAGAAAGAGAAAATATCATCTTTCTCTCCATCTTTCTCGACCAAAATTTATAAGCAAAATAGGGGTTTGAAAGCTATAAATTTTCAGCAAGCTCTTCTCCATTCTAGTAAGTGATTTTGTTGATTTTTCTTTATGATAATTGTACTTTTAAGACCCCTAGAATTTAAGCTTTCAAATGAGAGGACTATTGTACAATATGATGCAAAGTTTAGAGTTCTACCATGAGAGCTTTCATTGTTATTTTCTGCATTTTTATGGAAGAAATTGAGTCTTAGTTGTTAGATGAACAACTTTTGTGAAAGGTGTTGTCTTGAAAACACCTAATAGGACCTTAATGAAAAGGTTACAAATTTGTAGTAATTATGTGAAATGTTGAGTTTTGATGATAGCTATAAGAGTATTAAATGTTCACCTAGGCCTTTTGAAGGTAGAAATGTGATTAGAAATTATATCTGAGCCTAAGGGCAAAATGGTCATTTTGCATAAGCATGATTATTGAAATGCTTTTATTAATGAGATGATTAAAATGAGCTAAATTGCAATTATAGAGCAAGAAGAAACGAGAATCTGCCTCGATCAGGGAAAGAACAAAGTCTTGAACTAAACCGTCGAGCTAGCTCATTTTGAAATCGAGGTAAGTTTGTATGTGATTAATGCAACCTTCATGTTAGCATAATTGAGAATGCTTGGTATCATATTGATGCATAATACTCTACTAAATTGAGTGATTGATGTTGAATATGATGTTGAAGTCCTAGCGGACTATAATGAATATGAAAATGCTATCATCGAGATGAGAAGTGAATAAGGTCCCGTATAAGACCATGTCCGGGACATGGCCTCGGCACCGAATTAAGATTTTCGTATAAGACCATATTTGGAATATGGCTTCGGTATTGAATGTGAGAATCGTGTAAGACCATATCCTGGATGTGGCGTCGATTTTAAATGTTAAATCTTGTATAAGACCATATCCGGGATATGGGATCGGTATTTAGAGGTAACTCCATATAAGACCATTTCTGGGATGTGGCATTGGCCTCGTATTTATAATAATGACGATATGATGCGTCTTTGAGTATCCCTAGTGATTAATGGGATGATTAGATGAGTTTAGAAATGTAAATGAGATTAGCACTAAAGTCCTGTGAATGAGTGAATACAGGTACTCGTGAATGAGTCACGAAGAAACGATTACGATATGTGGCATGGTATGTGCTAAATAAAGGCAATTGTGAGTAAGTATGGCAAGAAGCCTATGACTTGTGTATGGTTAGTTAATGTCATGGATGGATTATTTTATGAGCTTATTGTTGCTATTTATATCCATGCAAACTTACTAAGCTTTATGCTTACCCCTTTCATTGCTTTTTCTCCTTGTAGTATTGCCAAGATAACTCGAGGAACGAGGACATAGGAGTTCGGAAATCACACTATCGACACCACTTTGGTATAACAATTTGGACTTATTTTGAGTATGGCATGTATAGGACTCGAGTATTTTGTTAGGTCGTAATTGTTGGCCAAAGTGTTGGCTTTGTAAGGCATTAAAGTCTTTTTTTTTGCAATGGTCTATTAAGTTAGGCCGATACTTGGCAAAATCTTATGCTTAATGAAAGTGGTTTTCTTGAAGTGTATGCCCTTGTGTATGGTTGTTGAATTGAGTACTTAGATATGGCTTTGGGTTATGAATTATGTTGAATTGGATTGGTGTTTGTATGTGTGCAATGTAGGGTGGCAAAGGGCTTGGTAGATAGCCATCTAATTGTCCACACGAGTAGACACACGGGTGTGTGTCTATGCCGTGTGTGACACACGGTTAGCCCTATGGGCGTGTGGATCGACCGTGTGTCCCCTTGCATGCTAGGTTTGCAAGTCAGTATGCTCCACGGGCTAGGGACACGGGCGTGTGCCAAAACCGTGTGAAGTTTGCACATTAATTGTGGAATTTAAATCGACCACGGGTGGAAGACACGGGCGTGTCTAGGCCATTTGAAGTTAGTCAGGATCGACCACGGGTGGAAGACACGGGCATGTTTTAGGGGCACACGGGCGTGTCCCTAGACCAATACGAGCGTGTGGCCCCTGTTTTGTTGAAAAGTTTCTCGAGTTCGTAAAAGCTCCCGGAATAGTTCCGATACCTCTCGGAGGTATGTTTAGGGCCCCTTAGGCCGAGTATGTGCAAGTGATGGGTTTAAACAAAATTTTATAGCCTGTTTTGAGATGTCAAGTGAGATTAGTTAGGTAATGCCTCAAACTCGATCCCGGCTTTGGGCACGAGTAAGAGGTGTTACATTTATTGGTATCAGAGCTACGGTTTAGTCGGTTCTAGGACTAACGTAGCGTAAGTACGAGTCTAGCTATACATGCCATATGTAAGAGTGTCTGATTAATGATAGTGTGATGGCTCCTGACGTATAAAATTATGTTTTATGTAGTATATAGATTCTGATCCAGACCGAACTGTAGCCGATGATGCTGCGAGTAACGCGCCGTCTCCCGCTCAAGGGACTGCACCAGGTAATAGTAGACCCGAGACCTTGGGTCAGGGGGAAGAGGCTCGAGAAGCCTTTCTCTACATGATGAACAACTGGTATACTGAGTATACCCGAGCAAATCCTAACGCTCAACCCCCTCCACCCCTACCAATTCCTCAACCCACTCCAGTAGCTCCTCAAGTGGCTGAGGTGGTGAGAAGAGAAAGGCCTCCAGTTGATAAGATCCGGAAGCAAGGAGCCGAGGAATTCTGGGCTAGTAAGGATGATGATCCGGAGAGGGCGAAATTCTGGCTTGAGAATACCATCAGGGTATTGGATGAATTGTCGTGCACACCTGAGGAGTGCCTAAAGTGTGCAATATCTCTCTTGAGAGATTCAGCCTACCGATGGTGGAACACCCTGGTGTCGGTGGTACTAAGGGAGAGAGTTAACTGGGAATTCTTCCAAGAGGAATACCGGAAGAAGTACATCAGCGAGAGATTTATGGACCATAAGAGAAAGGAGTTTTTAGAACTGAAGCAAGGCCGTATGTCAATAACTGATTACGAACGAGAGTTCGTAAGGCTTAGCAAGTATGCCCGGGAGTGCATGTCTACCGAGGCCGTCATGTACAAGAGATTCGAGGACGGATTAAATGAAGATATCCGTTTATACGTGGGAGTCCTCGAACTAAAAGAGTTTGTAGTGTTGGTAGATAGAGTCTGTAAAGCCGAAGAGTTAGTTAAGGAGAAGAAAAAAGTTGAGAATGAATCTCGTGACTCGAGGAAGAGACAACTGAATAAGTCTCACCAATCCTCATCTAAAAAATTGAGGGATTTCGCCACTCGATCAGTCACTTCAGCGGGGTTTTCAACTTGAAGTAAAGGCAAGCAATTTTTGGGGTCGAAAGGGCAGACCACATCAGTTGCTAGTGTGGACAACGTTCGACCAAGTAGACCGAAATGCCCTCAGTGTGGCAGGCGCCATTCTGGTGAGTGTCGAGCTAATGAGAAAGCTTGTTTCAGATGTGGATCCTTAGACCACTTTATCAGAGACTACCCCGAGGTGGACGAGAAAGAAAAGCCTCAGAATGCAAGACCGGGAAGCACTGCTAGGGGAAGACCACTGAGAAACATGGAAAATGAGATGGGTAGCAAGAATCCATCTAGAGAGAAAGCTGCTAGAGTCGAGGGTAGAGCACCGGCGAGGACATATGCCATTCGTGTTCGTGAAGAGGCATCTTCCCCCGACGTAATCACGGGTACCTTTTCTCTCCATAATACTCGTGTTATAACTTTAATTTATCCGGGATCTACCTACTCATACATATGCATAAAATTAGTCTCTAGCATGAGCATGCCTATAGAGTCTACTGAATTCATCATAAGAGTGTCTAATCCTCTAGGTAAGTGTGTGTTGGTTGATAGAGTTTGTAAAGGTTGCCCTTTGATGATTAAGGGTCATTGTTTCCCGGTTGATCTTATGCTATTGCCATTTGACGAGTTTGATGTCATCCTTGGGATGGATTGGTTAGTTACTCATAGAGTAATTGTAAATTGTGGGATGAAGCTTATTGAGTTGAAAAATGAAAATGGGGATTTTATTCGTGCTGAATCAGATAAGCCAGATAGATCACCAGTAGTGATATCAACCTTGTCGACTCAGAGGTATTTAAGGAAAGGGTACGAGGCTTATCTTGCCTTTGTGTTGAACACTAAAGAGATTGATTTGAGAATGGAGTCGGTACCCATAGTGTGCAGTATCTAGATGTTTTCCTAAGAGTTGCCGTGGTTACCTCCTGTTAGAGAGATTGAATTGGGATTGAGTTGGCTCAAGCACGCCCCTATTTCTATTGCTCCATATAGAATGGTACCAACCGAGCTAAAAGAGCTAAAAGTGCAGTTGCAAGAACTAACGGATAAAGGTTTCGCAAGACCGAGTTTTTCTCCGTGGGGTGCTCCCGTTTTATTTGTGAAGAAGAAAGACGGTTCTATGAGGTTATACATAGACTATCGGTAACTTAACAAGGTAACTGTGAAGAACAAGTACCCGTTGTTGATGATCGATGACCTATTTGATCAATTGAAGGGAGCCACGGTATTTTCCAATATAGATTTGAGGTCCGGATACTATCAACTGAGAGTCAAGGAATCGAATGTACCGAAAACCGCATTTAGGACTAGGTACGGCCACTACGAATTTTTGGTCATGCCTTTTGGTCTGACAAATGCCCCTGCAATCTTCATGGATTTGATTAATCGCATTTTTTGGCCATACTTGGATAAATTTGTCGTAGTCTTCATCGACGACATACTGATATATTCTCGAGACGAGAACGAACATGCTGAACATTTGAGTATGGTTCTGCAAGTTTTAAGAGAAAAATAATTGTATGCCAAGTTCAGTAAGAGTGAGTTTTGGCTCAAGGAAGTAGGATTTTTGGGGCACATTGTCTCAAGAGATGGAATTAGTGTAGACCCGAGTAAGATTTCAGCAATTGTTGAATAGAAACCGCCGAGGAGCGTAACTGAAGTAAGGAGTTTTCTGGGCCTAGCCGGTTATTACAGGCGTTTTGTCAAGGGGTTTTCCATGATAGCTACCCCGATGACGAGACTTTGCGTTTAAGTGAAGTTTGTTTGGACGAGAAGAGTGCCAACAGAGTTTTGAGAAATTGAAGACACTGTTGACTGAGGCTCTTGTTTTGGTGCAACCTGAATCAGAAAGAGAATTTGTGGTTTACAGTGATGCATCCCTGAACGGATTGGGTTGTGTACTTATGCAAGAGGGCAAGGTGATTGCATACTCCTCTAGACAATTAAAGCTGCATGAAAAAAATTACCCGACTCATGATCTAGAGTTGGCCGTAATTGTGTTTGCGTTAAAAATTTGGAGACACCATTTATATGGTGAAAGGTGTCGGATTTTCACCGACCATAAGAGTCTAAAATATTTGATGACTTAAAAGGATTTGAATTTGAGGCAACGAAGGTGGTTAGAGCTGATTAAGGATTATGAATTGGTGATTGACTACCATCCAGGAAAGGCGAACGTAGTCGCCGATGCTTTGAGAAGAAAATCATTGTTTGCACTAAGAGCCATGAGTACTCAGATGATTTTGTTGGATGATGGTTCCATTTTAGCCGAATTGAGGGCTAAACCATTGTTTCTCCAAGAAATTTGTGAAGCTTAGAAAGATGATAACAGTTTGCAAGCCAAGAGAGTTTTATGTGAGTCAAATGTTGAGTCAGACTTTCGAGTAAATCTTGATGGATGTCTGACATTTTAAGATAGGGTCTGTGTACCCAGAAATGATGAGCTTATTCGTAAGATCTTGCATGAAGCGCATAGCGGATGTTTGAATGTGCACCCAGGAAGCATGAAGATGTACAATGATTTGAGGAAATGGTATTGGTGGCTTGGTATGTAGAAAGACATTTCCAAGTTTGTATCGAGATGCCTTATTTGTCAGCAAGTAAAAGCTGAACATCAAGTACCTTCGGGTTTACTTCAGCCTATTATGGTCCCTGAGTGGAAATGGGACCGCATTACCATGGATTTCGTGACGGGTTTACCGTTGACTCTAAAGAAGAAAGATGCAGTATGGGTTGTGGTTGATAGACTCACAAAGTTAGCCCATTTCATACCAGTGCGAGTCGACTATTCGCTTGATAAATTGGCAGACTTGTACATGTCAGAGATAGTAAGACTTCATGGTGTATCATTGTCGATCATTTCGGATAGAGATCTGAGATTCACGTCACGATTTTGGAAAAAGCTGCAAGAGGCCTTGGGCACAAAATTGAGTTTCAGTACAGCTTTCTATCCACAAACTGACGGGTAGTCGGAGAGGGTAATTCAGATACTTGAAGACATGCTTCGATGTTGTGTTTTGGAATTCCAAGGTATTTGGGAGAAATACTTATCGTTGGTGGAATTCGCCTACAACAATAGTTTTCAGTCAAGTTTGAAAATGGCGCCTTATGAGGCACTGTATGGACGTAAGTATCGAACGCCCTTGTATTGGTCAGAACTCAGAGAGAAACAGATTCACAGGGTCGATTTGGTTAGGGAAACTGAAGAGAAAGTAAAAGTGATACATGACTGTCTGAAAGTCGCCTCAGATAGACAAAAGTCCTATTCAGATTTGAAAAGAAAAGAGATTGTATTCAAAGTCGGTGATAAAGTGTTCTTAAGAGTATCACCTTGGAGGAAAGTCCTCATATTTGGCCGGAAGGGCAAATTGAGTCCGCGTTTTATCAGACCTTATGAAGTTACCGAGAGGATAAGATCGGTAGCTTATCGGTTGGCCTTGCCACCTGAGTTAGAAAAGATTCATGACGTCTTTCACGTATCCATGTTGCGCCGATACCGTTCAGATCCTTCTCATGTCATTTTACCAATAGAGGTAGAGATACAACCGGACTTGACTTATGGTGAAGAGCCGGTTAAGATTTTGGCGCGAGAGGTCAAACAGTTGAGAAACAAAAGCATAGCCCTTGTGAAAGTTTTATGGCAAAGGCACGGAATAGAAGAGGCTACATGGGAGCCCAAGGAAACGATGAGAAACCAATACCCCAACCTTTTCACTGGTAAGATTTTCGGGGACGAAAATCCTTAAGGGGGGAGAATTATAACAGCCCGATTTACGGGCTAGCCAGAACAGTGATCTCGGGATCACTAATCCGAGATTTGAGAAATTTATTCACATGTTATATTATGAGCCAGAGCATGATAGTATATGTGCATGAGAATTTTGGTGCTTTAATTTTAGCGATTTCATGTTTAATCGCGAAAAAAGACTAAATCGCATTAAGTGCGAAAGTTCCATTCTATAAGCTAAAGGTACCAAATAGCAATAGATTGATAATTGGAGGTCTTTAAAAGGCAATTAGACCCCCAATATTTGCTTGGCCGGCCATAGACTACAATAGGAGACAAAGATGGACAAAAAAATTGGTCAAAGTAGTTGATAGTTGGTAACTTGTTTGACTAGTTTAATATTAGAATAAAGAAAGAGAAAATATCATCTTTCTCTCCATCTTTCTCCACCAAAATTTACAAGCAAAATAGGGGTTTGAAAGCTCAAAATTTTCAGCAAGCTCTCCTCCACTCTAGTAAGTGATTTTGCTGATTTTTCTTTATGATAATTGTACTTTTAAGACACCTAGAACTTAAGCTTTCAAATGAGAGGACTATTGTGCAATATGATGCAAAGTTTAGAGTTCTACCATGAGAGCTTTCCTTTCTATTTGCTGCATTTTTATGGAAGAAATTGAGTCTTAGTTGTTAGATGAACTACTTTTGTGAAAGGTGTTGTCTTGAAAACACCTAATAGGACCTTGATGAAAAGGTTACAAATTTGTAGTAATTATGTGAAATGTTGAGTTTTGATGATAGCTATAAGAGTATTAAATGTTCACCTAGGCTTGTTGAAGGTAGAAATGTGATTAGAATTTATTTTCGAGCCTAGGGGCAAAATGGTCATTTTGCCAAAGCCTAGGCGCAAAATAGTAATTTTGCCTAAGCATGATTATTGAAATGCTTTTATTAACGAGATGATTAAAATGAACTAAATTACTATTATAGAGCAGGAAGAAACGAGAATCCTCCTCGATCAGGGAAAGAACAAAGTCTCGGACTAAACCGTCGAGCTAGCTCATTTTGAAATCGGGGTAAGTTTGTATGTGATTAATGCAACCTTCATGTTAGCATAATTGAGAATGCTTGGTATCATATTGATGCATAATACTCTACTAAATTGAGTGATTGATGTTGAATATGATGTTGAAGTCCTAGCGGACTATAATGAATATGAAAATGCTATCATCGAGATAAGAAGTGAATAAGGTCCCGTAAAAGACCATGTCTGGGACATGGCCTCGGCACCGAATTAAGATTTCTGAATAAGACCATATTTGGAATATGGCTTCGGTATTGAATGTGAGAATCGTGTAAGACCATATCCGGGATGTGGCATCGATTTTAAATGTGAAATCCCGTATAAGACCATACCCGGGATATGGCATCAGCATTTAGAGGTAACTCCATGTAAAACCATTTTTGGGATGTGGCATTGGCCTAGTATTTATAATAATAAAGATATTATGCGTCTTTGAGTATCCCTAGTGATTAATGGGATGATTAGATGAGTTTAGAAATGTAAATGAGATTAGCACTAAAGTCCTGTGAATGAGTGAATACAGGTACTTGTGAATGAGTCACGAAGAAACGATTACGATATGTGGCATGGTATGTGCTAAATAAAGGCAATTGTGAGTAAGTATGGCAAGAAGCCTATGACTTGTGTATGGTTAGTTAATGTCATGGATGGATTATTTTATGAGCTTATTGTTGCTATTTATATCTATGCAAACTTACTAAGCTTTATGCTTACCCCTTTCATTGCTCTTTCTCCTTGTAGTATTGCCAAGATAACTCGAGGAACGAGGACGTAGGAGTTCGGAAATCACACTATCGACACCACTTTGGTATAACAATTTAGACTTATTTTGAGTATGGCATGTATAGGACTCGAGTATTTTGTTAAGTCGTAATTGTTGGCCAAAGTGTTGGCTTTGTAAGGCATTAAAGTCTTTTTTTTTGTAATGGTCTATTAAGTTAGGCCGATACTTGGCAAACCCTTATGCTTAATGAAAGTGATTTTCTTGAAGTGTATGCCCTTGTGTATGGTTGTTGAATTGAGTACTTAGATATGGCTTTGGGTTATGCATTATGTTGAATTGGATTGGTGTTTGTATGTGTGCAATGTAGGGTGGCAAAGGGCTTGGTAGATAGCCATCTAATTGTCCACACGAGTAACAGCCCGATTTTGACCCTAATCAGAACAGTGGTTTCGGGACCACAAATCCGAGTCAGTAGAATATTTTTATAATATATTTGGTGCCTATAGTTTATGTTTGAGCATGTGTTAAAATTTCGTGAATTAATTTGTTCGTTTATGTGTTTAATTTAAGAAAAAGGATTAAATTGCATAAGTGGTGAAAGTAGCCATTTGCTTGATTGAAAGGTTAAATCAATGTGTCTTTATAATAAGGGGGTTTTATGTTGCAATTTCCCCTATTATAATAATAGTGGATGGAAAAGTGCTTATATAATGCTTTATTATGGTTGTTTCTATGTTAAATTTATATTAATGATAAAATATATATATTAAAAACATATTATAATAAAAACATAAAAGAGAAAGTGCATGTTCATTTTTTATTTTTCTTGTTATCACCGAAACTAAAGAGAAAAGAAAAGAGAAAAACCTTCAAGAGTTTCGGCCCTTTGCAAGCTTAATTAGGTATGTGATTGAGTTCGATTTTTGTTAATTTTTACGTTTTTGATATCGTTGCTTCGAATACTATCCGACCCATGTTAAAATTTTTGTTATTAATGCATGAGTGATATTCGGCCATTGATGAAGGCCTGCGATTATTGATGTTTGATGATTTTATTTTAAAGATATGTTTTAGATTAACATGTTTTATATTGGAAATTTTGATAATTTTGAGTAATTAGGACTAAATTGAGAAATTTGTAAATTGAAGGGTTCAAATGTGAAATAAATGAATTGTATGGTCTTGTATGGGCATAGGTAGTATTCGGCCCTAAAAAAGTAAATTTAAATTATGTGTATTTTGTGTTTAATGCAATAGGGACTAAATTGTAAAAGTTATAAATGTCAGGGGTAAAATGGTAATTTGCATAATTATGTGTTTTTGGATTAAATTGAATGAAAATATATTTGAATGAGCTTAATTTGGAATTATTTAGATCAAGAATAAAAAGAAACGGGATTGGATCGGGGAAAGGCGAAGTTAAACGAATAGCCGGGAAACCCTAATCCGTCGATTTTCGAGGTAAGTTTTTAAGCAATTGGGTTGAATTGAATTTAATTTATATCGAGGTGCATTTGTTAAGTAAAAGTAAGTATGTTAAATTACTAATTGCCGAATGTGTCATTGGATAAATTTAAGTGTTAGCCGAATATAAGGTTGGTATTTTTATAAGCTTTGAATTAAATGAGTTGAATGATTATGCATAGTTGAGATATGGTTAAATGTAGAATTGTAATGAATGATGATTATATTGAATAGGTGAGTGTACATGTTTGCTTTCTATGGTCGAATATGATGGTGCTTTATAGGAAGGATAGTTGGGTTCAAACATGGACATTCATGGGTGTTTTATATGTTTAAAATGTGATTATTTATGTCTATATGAATGAGGTGAAAATTTGGGTTGATGAGCACTATGTGTGCGAGCTTATATACCGAGCACTATGTGTGCGAATCGGTTATTTGGGACTATGTGTGCGAGCTTATATATCGATCACTGTGTGTGCGAATCGGTTATTTGGCACTATGTGTGCGAAAAAGATTAAATAACGGCACTAAGTGTGCGATACGTTACGTAAATTACAATATGTGTGCGGGATTGCGGGTTCCTCAACGACATATATTAATGAATGGTGAATAACGAGAGGTGATACATAGGTAAGTGAAGCATGGTGGTTGAATAACTTAGTACTAATGAGGTAAGTTGTTCATGTTTATGGAATTATAGAAATGAGATGTAAACATTGATCTTTGAGCTTGTTCGAGGTGGATAAATGTATATGAACACTCAGTTTATGAGACCTATTATATATGGTTATTGATGAATGGTGAGATGTTATATATATATATTGAAATTATGAGTTCGTTGATAATCAAATTGGATTTAGTAAATTTGTATAATGATTAGTTGTATATTATATCATTGCTTATAACTTACTAAGCTATGTAGCTTACTGTATGTGTTTATTTGACTGTTTTATAGATTTTGAAGTCTAAGTTCGCGCTTGGGGATCCTCGTCAAAGTCAAGCACACTATCAACTATTTTGGTACCTCTTTGTGAATGAACTTAAAGTCTATGGCATGTATAGGCTAAACTACTTTAGAGTGGACTCAAATGATGTATTTGTGAATGTATATAAATGCCATGCGAAAATGGCTTTATTTCTATGCTTGAATTAGTTGATTTTGCTTGAGATGTTTCATATGTTAGTGCATATTCGGTCATATTATAAATTTGTTTTGGTTTGTGTGTGCTTCATGAAATCATGAAAGGTATATTATCTATATAGTACAAATGGATATGTCTTGTATGTCTTATAAACAACTTGAAGTTATTTCATATTATGCTATGTGTAATTTGGGTATATGAATTTTTGTTTTGAATAAGGTATATAGTGCATTTTGGTTGATGAAAAAGTATTTGATTATTTCGTGTGCACTTGTGAGATTAGCTACTAAAGAAATAGGTTATACAATATGCATGTTATTAATGAATTCGATTTATTAGTGATCAAATGGAAGTAAACTCATGTGTTGATATTCGGCCATGACATTGATTTGGTTAGAAGCTTTAAAATTTTCATTGGGTGTTCATGTGTATTCGGCCATGAGGATTAAATGGCTAAATTATTGATATGTAATTGAGTTAAGGTGCGCATGTGATGGAATGAAAATAGTAAAATGAGTAATATATATGTGGGATTCAATATTATATGTTTTAGGTCATATAAGAGTTTTGGTTTTGAATAATTCGGCCCTTGCTTCTAAATTGACCAAATGAATAGTATTTTTTTTTACTAATTGAATGAAGGTTTGATCATACATGATGTTAATAATATTGTTTGTGTTATGTTTGTTATTGTCTCGATATTAAAATAGAAATACATGTTTAATCAAGATAGTATAGATTGATTTTGCACCAATTATTGTAATAGTATTTATAAAAGTGTATTGACTTGTATTTAGTTGAGTAATGCCTCGTAACCCTAATCCGGTGACGGATACGGGTTAGAGGTGTTACAATTTGATTGGTATCAGAGCCACGGTTTAGTCGGTTCATGGACTAAAGTAGCGCATGTCGGGTCTAGCTATACATGCCATATTTTATAATGTGATAGTGTGATGACTTCTGACACTGAAATGTGTTTTCGTCTTTCGTATAGTAAATGGATCCTGATCCCGAGCGAGCTATAGCTGATGATGTCGAGAGTGTGGCGCCCGTTCCCGCGCAAGTGACCGCGCCGGATGAATCTCGACTAGCTGCGAGTAATCCTGATGAGGGGGCTAAACAAGCCTTCTATAGCATGATGAATGATTGGTTCAACCAATATGTCCGGACCAATCCGGCTGTTGACCAAATTAGAAAACATGGGGCTCAAGAGTTTAAAGTCGAAGATGATGATGATGCTGAGCAAGCTAAATTTTGGCTCGATAATACCCTTCGTGTTTTCGATGAGCTATCATGCTCACCTGATGAGTGCCTGAAGTGCACCATATCTTTATTACAGGATTCTGCCTACTATTGGTGGAACACTCTTGTATCGGTTGTTCCAAAGGAACGAGTTACTTGGGACTTCTTTCAGACGGAGTTTCAGAAAAAATACCTCAGCCAGCGATTTATAGATTCCAAACGCAAGGAATTTCTTGAGCTTAAACAGGGTCGTATGATCGTATCTGAGTACGAGTGCAAGTTTGTGAGACTTAGTCGCTATGCTCGTGAGTGTGTTTCGTCCGAGGCTGCTATGTGCCGAAGATTTGAAGAAGGGCTAAACGAAGATATAAAACTACTGGTTGGCATACTTAAAATAAATGAGTTCATAGTACTTGTTGAGCGAGCTTGCAAAGCCGCAGAGCTGGGGAAAGAAAAATGGAAAGTCGAGTTTGAAGCTAGAGACTTCCGAAAGAGATCTGCGGGTAAATTTCCTCAATCGTCATCAAAGAAGTTTAAAAATGACAGTAGCCGATCCAAAGCTAATACTGGGATCTCTATACGAGAATGACCACCAGTGAGTTCTCGAGCTACCTCGATTGCTAGTGTTGGCAATATTTGACCGAATAAGCCTGAGTGTCAACAGTATGGTAGACGGCATCTTGGTGAATGTTGGGGTAAATCTAACAATCGCACTTGCTACAAGTGTGGTTCGCAGGATCATTTTATTCGGGATTGCCCGGAGACAGCTAAAAAGGGTATTGCTCAAAGTGCGAGACCGAGCAGCATTGCAGCTAGAGGTAGACCATCTCGTAATGTGGAAGGTAGGAACGACACTCAGAGGGGGACTTCAGATGCGGCTATTCAATCAGAGGCCCGTGCGCCAGCTAGAGCTTATGCCATTCGTGCCAGAGAGGAGGCTTCATCTCCAGATGTCATCACCGGTATATTCACTCTCTTTGATACTAGTGTAATTGCTCTGATTGATCCTGGTTCAACTCATTCTTATGTGTGTGAAACATTAGTATCCAGTAAGACTACACCTATTGAGTCTACTGAGTTTGTGATTCAGGTTTCAAACCCTCTGGGTCGGTGTGTGCTAGTCGATAGAGTGTGCAAGAATTGCCCTTTAATGATTCGAGACTCATGTTTTTAAGCCGATATGATGTTGCTACCATTTGATGAGTTCGATATTATCCTCGGTATAGATTGGTTAACCGTACACGATGCAGTAGTGAATTACAGATAAAAGACTATTGATTTGAGGTGTCAGAATAATGAGATAATTCGAATTGAATCTGCGGATTTGAATGGGCTACCAGCTGTGATGTCTTCGATGTTGGCTTGACAGTATTTGAGAAAGGGTTGCGAAGCTTATCTTGCGTATGTGATTGATAGCAAAGTAACCGAAAAGAAGATTGAATCTGTACCGGTTGTTTGTGAGTATCCGGATGTGTTCCTGGAGGAATTGCCGGGATTGCCACCTGTTCGGGAGGTAGAGTTTGGTATTGAGTTAGTGCTAGGGACGAATCCGATCTCGATAGCTCCATATAGAATGGTACCGACCGAATTAAAAGAGTTGAAAGCTTAGTTGCAAGAATTGACAGATAGAGGTTTTGCCCGACCGAGTTTCTCTCCCTGGGGTGTGCCAGTCCTATTTGTGAAAAAGAAGGACGGAACTTTGAGAATGTGTATCGATTATCAACAACTCAATAAAGTGACCGTAAAGAATAAATATTCGTTGCCACGTATCGATAATTTATTTGATCAGCTTAAGGGAGCTTCGATATTCTCGAAAATTGATCTGAGGTCAGGTTATTATCAGTTGCGAGTTAGAGACTCGGATGTACCAAAGACTGCTTTTCGAACGAGATACGACCATTACGAATTTTTAGTGATGCCGTTCGGACTCACTAATGCCCCTGCTATTTTCATGGATATGATGAATCGGGTATTCAAACCCTATCTAGATCGGTTTGTAGTTGTATTTATAGATGATATTCTAATCTATTCGCGTGACGAAACCGAGCATGTCAAACACTTGAGGCTTGTGTTACAGATTTTGCGTGACAAGCAGTTGTACGCGAAATTCAACAAATGTGAGTTTTGGTTGAATGAAGTTAGTTTCCTGGGACATGTTGTTTCAGCATCAGGTATCCGGGTTGACCTGAGTAAAGTTTCGGCTATACTTGATTGGAAACCTCCGCGGAATGTTTCTGAAGTTCGTAGTTTTTTGGGACTTGCCGGGTATTATAGACGCTTCGTGAAATGGTTTTCTATGACTGCAGCTCCGATAACAAAGTTGTTGCAGAAAGACATTAAATTCGAGTGGTCAGAAAGGTGCCAGAAGAGTTTTGACCAGCTAAAAACTTTGTTAACGGAAGCTCCAGTGCTTGTTCAGCCAGAGTCGGGTAAGGAGTTCGTTGTCTTCAGTGATGCATCCTTAAATGGTTTAGGTTGTGTTTTGATGCATGAGGGAAAAGTTGTAGCTTACACCTCGAGACAGTTAAAGCCGCACGAAAAGAACTATCCCACTCATGATCTTGAATTGGCTGCTATAGTTTTTGCTCTGAAAATATGGCGTCACAATCTATTCGGTGAAAAATGCCATGTCTATTCGGATCACAAGAGTCTAAAGTATTTAATGACTCAGAAGGATTTGAATTTGAGACAACGATGATGGTTGGAGTTATTAAAAGATTACGAGCTAGTGATTGATTATCACCCGGGGAAAGCCAATGTGGTTGCTGATGCACTAAGCCGAAAATCACTATTTGCTCTATGTGTAATGAATGCAAATATAGCTATGACTGATGATGGAGTGATTATTACAGAATTGAAAGCGAGACCACTGTTTATACAACAGATCCGCGAAGCTCAAGAGGTTGATGATGACTTAATAGCAAAAAGGAGTCAATGTGGCTCGAGTACTGATTCAGATTTTCAGTTAGATGGTGAGGGATGTCTACGGTTTAAGAATCGGATATGTGTGCCTAAGAACCCTGAGTTGATTCGAATGATTTCTGATGAAGCTCATAATAGTAGATTGTCAATCCACCCGGGTAGTACGAAGATGTATAACGACCTGAGACAACATTACTGGTGGCAAGGTATGAAACGAGATATTTCAGACTATGTGTCGAAGTGTTTAATATGTCAACAAGTGAAATCTGAGCATCAGGTACCATCGGGACTACTTCAACTGATTATGATACCTGAGTGGAAATGGGATCGAGTCACGATGGATTTCGTATCTGGGTTGCCGTTGACACCGAGCAAGAAAGACTCAATCTGGGTTATTGTTGATAGATTGACGAAATCGACCCATTTTATTCCTGTACGTACGGATTTCTCACTTGATAAGTTAGCTGAGTTGTACATATCGCAGATCGTACGATTGCATGGAGTACCTATTTCTATTATTTCGAATAGAGATCCGAGGTTTACATCGCGGTTTTGGAAGAAACTGCAAGATGCTCTAGGTACTAAATTGCACTTCAGTACTGCTTTTCACCCTCAATCGGATGGTCAATCTGAGCGTGTTATTCAAATACTCGAGGACATGTTGAGATGTTGCGTTCTTGAGTTTGAGGGTACGTGGGAACGATACTTGCCTTTGATTGAATTTGCGTACAATAACAACTTTCAATCGAGTATCAAAATGGCACCTTATGAAGCTTTGTACGGTCGCAAATGTTGTACACCTTTATATTGGGCCGAGCTGAGTGAAAGCAAGATACACAGGGTTGATTTAATCAGGGAGACTGAACAGAAAGTAAAAGTGATCCGAGAAAGTTTAAAAGCCGCGTCAGATCGTCAGAAATCATATGCGAATTTGAAACGTAAAGATATAGAGTTTCAGGTGGGTGACCAAGTCTTTTTGAAAGTCTCGCCGTGGAAGAAGATACTTAGATTCGGTCGCAAGGGAAAGTTGAGTCTGAGATTTATTGGACTGTACGAGATAATAGAAGGTATCGGGCCGGTTGCGTACAGGTTGATGTTGCCACCCGAGTTGGAAAAGATCCACAATGTTTTTCATGTATCGATGCTTCGACGATACAGATCCAATCCTTCTCATATGATTAGCCCGTCAGAGATTGAGATTCAGCCTGACATAACTTATGAGGAAGAACCGATTTGCATTTTGGCTCGTGAAGTGAAAGAGTTATGTGGCATAAGCACGGGGTCGAGGAAGCAACATGGGAACTTGTAGATTCAATGAAAGAACGTTACCCACATTTATTCATCGGTAAGATTTTCGGGGACAAAAATTCCTTAAGGGGGGAGAGTTGTAACAGCCCGATTTTGACCCTAATCGGAACAGTGGTTTTGGGACCACAAATTCGAGTCAGTAGAATATTTTTATAATATATTTGGTGCCTATAGTTTATGTTTGAGCATGTGTTAAAATTTCATGAATTAATTTGTTCGTTTATGTGTTTAATTTAAGAAAAAGGATTGAATTGCATAAGTGGTGAAAGTAACCATTTGCTTGATTGAAAGGTTAAATCAATGTGTCTTTATAATAAGGGGATTTTATGTTGCAATTTCCCCTATTATAATAATAGTGGACGGCAAAGTGCTTATATAATGCTTTATTATGTTTGTTTATATGTTAAATTTATATTAATGATAAAATATATATATTAAAAACATATTATAATAAAAACATAAAAGAGAAAGTGCATGTTCATTTTTTATTTTTCTTGTTATCACCGAAACTAAAGAGAAAAGAAAATAGAAAAACCTTCAAGAGTTTCGGCCCTTTGCAAGCTTAATTAGGTATGTGATTGAGTTCGGTTTTTGTTAATTTTTACGTTTTTGAGATCGTTGCTTCGAATGCTATCCGACCCATGTTAAAATTTTTGTTATTAATGCATGAGTGATATTCGACCATTGATGAAGGCTTGTGATTATTGATGTTTGATGATTTTATTTTAAAGATATGTTTTAGATTAACATGTTTTATATTGGAAATTTTGATAATTTTGAGTAATTAGGACTAAATTGAGAAATTTGTAAATTGAAGGGTTCAAATGTAAAATAAATGAATTGTATGGTCTTGTATGGGCATAGGTAGTATTCGGCCCTAAAGGAGTAAATTTAAATTATGTGTATTTTGTCTTTTGTGCAATATGGACTAAATTGTAAAAGTTGTAAATATCAGGGGTAAAATGGTAATTTGCATAATTATGTGTTTTTGGATTAAATTGAATGAAAATATATTTGAATGAGCTTAATTTGGAATTATTTAGATCAAGAACAAAAAGAAACGAGATTGGATCGGGGAAAGGCGAAGTTGAACAAATAGCTGGGAAACCCTAATCCGTCGATTTTCGAGGTAAGTTTTTAAGCAATTGGGTTGAATTGAATTTAATTTATATCGAGGTGCATTTGTTAAGTAAAAGTAAGTATGTTAAATTACTAATTGCCGAATGTGACATTGGATAAATTTAAGTGTTAGCCGAATATAAGGTTGGTATTTTTATAAGCTTTGAATTAATTGGGTTGAATGATTATGCATAGTTGAGATATGGTTAAATGTAGAATTGTAATGAATGATTATTATATTGAATAGGTGAGTGTACATGTTTGATTTCTATGGCCGAATATGATGGTGCTTCATAGGAAGGATAGTTGGGTTCGAACATGTACATTCATGGGTGATTTATATGTTTAAAATGTGATTATTTATGTCTATATGAATGAGGTGAAAATTTGGGTTGATGAGCACTATGTGTGCGAGCTTATATACCGAGCACTGTGTGTGCGAATCGGTTATTTGGCACTATGTGTGCGAGCTTATATACCGAGCACTGTGTGTGCGAATCAGTTATTTGGCACTATGTGTGCGAAAAAGATTTAGTAACGACACTAAGTGTGCGATACGTTACGTAAATTACACTATGTGTGCGGGATTGCGGGTTCCTCAACGACATATATTAATGAATGGTGAATAACGGGAGGTGATACATAGGTAAGTGAAGCATGGTGGTTGAATAACTTAGTGCTAATGAGGTAAGTTGTTCATGTTTGTGGAATTATAGAAATGAGATGTAAACATTGATCTTTGAGCTTGTTCGAGGTGGATAAATGTATATGAACACTCGGTTTATGAGACCTATTATATATGGTTATTGATGAATGGTGAGATGTTATATATATATTGAAATTATGAGTTCGTTGGTAATCAAATTGGATTTAGTAAATTTGTATAATGATTAGTTGTATATTATATCATTGCTTATAACTTACTAAGCTATGTAGCTTACTGTATGTGTTTATTTGATTGTTTTATAGATTTTGAAGTCTAAGTTCACGCTCGAGGATCCTCGTCAAAGTCAAGCACACTATCAACTATTTTGGTACCTCTTTGTGAATGAACTTAAAGTCTATGGCATGTATAGGCTAAACTACTTTAGAGTGGACTCAAATGATGTATTTGTGAATGTATATAAATGCCATGCGAAAAGGGCTTTATTTCTATGCTTGAATTAGTTGATTTTGCTTGAGATGTTTCATATGTTAGTGCATATTCGGTCATATTATAAATTTGTTTTGGTTTGTGTGTGCTTCATGAAATCATGAAAGGTATATTATCTATATAGTACAAATGGATATGTCTTGTATGTCTTATAAGCTTAACTTGAAGTTATTTCATATTATGCTATGTGTAATTTGGGTATATGAATTTTTGTTTTGAATAAGGTATATAGTGCATTTTGGTTGATGAAAAAGTATTTGATTATTTCGTGTGCACTTGTGAGATTAGCTACTAAAGAAATAGGTTATACAATATGCATGTTATTAATGAATTAGATTTATTAGTGATCAAATGGAAGTAAACTCATGTGTTGATATTCGGCCATGACATTGATTTGGTTAGAAGCTTTAAAATTTTCATTGGGTGTTCATGTGTATTCGGCCATGAGGATTAAATGGCTAAATTATTGATATGTATATTGAGTTAAGGTGCGCATGTGATAGAATAAAAATAGTAAAATGAGTAATATATATGTGAGATTCAATATTATATGTTTTAGGTCATATAAGAGTTTTGGTTTTGAATAATTCGGCCCTTGCTTCTAAATTGACCAAATGAATAGTATTTGTTTTTTACTAATTGAATGAAGGTTTGATCATACATGATGTTAATAATATTGTTTGTGTTATGTTTGATATTGTCTCGATATTAAAATAGAAATACATGTTTAATCAAGATAGTATAGATTGATTTTGCACCAATTATTGTAATAGTATTTATAAAAGTGTATTGACTTGTATTTAGTCGAGTAATGCCTTGTAACCCTAATCCGACGACGGATACGGGCTAGGGGTGTTACAACACGAGTAGACACATGGGTGTGTGTCTATGCCGTGTGTGACACACGGTCAGCCCTATGGGCGTGTGGATGATCGACCGTGTGTCCCCTTGCATGCTAGGTTTGCAAGTCAGTATGCTCCACGGGCTAGGGACACGGGCGTGTGCCCAAACCGTGTGAAGTCTGCACATTAATTGTGGAATTTAAATCGACCACGGGTGGAAGACACGGGCGTGTCTAGGCCGTGTGAAGTTAGTCAGGATGGACCACGGGTGGAAGACACGGGCATGTATTAGGGGCACACGAACGTGTCCCTAGACCAATACGGGTGTGTAGCCCCTGTTTTGTTGAAAAGTTTCTTGAGTTCGTAAAAGCTCCCGGAATAGTTCTGATACCCCTCGGAGGTATGTTTAGGGCCCCTTAGGCCGAGTATGTGCAAGTGATGGGTTTAAACGAAATTTTATAGCCCGTTTTGAGATGTCAAGTGAGATTAGTTAGGTAATGCCTAAAACCCAGTCTCGGCTTCGGGAACGGGTAAGGGGTGTTACATAACCACTGAAGCAGACAAATATTTGTGTCAATTAATTTCAGAAACACATACAGATATTTTTGTGCTCCAAAATCACATAAGCTGGAATTAAAGAAATTTGGGGCGTTACAACTCTGGCCCCTGAAAGAAAATTTCGTCCTCGAAATTTTACCTGATCATAAAATGGTGAGGATACTGCTGACGCATTGAATCCTCCGGCTCCCAAGTGGCCTCTTCAGTGCTATGATTCCGCTACAACACTTTTACTAAGGGGATAGACTTCCTTTGCAGAACTTTAATGTCACGATCCAGAATCTGGACCGGCTCCTCAAACGTCAAATCTGGTCTAACCTCAATGTCCTCCCCCGGAACAATATGCGTGGGATCAGAGCGGTAGCATTTCAACATCAAAACGTGAAAAACATCATGAATGTGATCCAACTCTGGAGGTAGTTCCAACTGATATGCGACTGGCTCCACTCGCTTCAGAATAAGGTACCGTCCAATAAACCTAGTGCTTAGCTTACCCTTGCAACTGAACCTCAGAACCTTCTTCCATGGTGAGACCTTGAGAAAAACTATGTCCCCCCCCCAGAATACTCGATATCCTTTCTCCTCAGATCAGCATAGGACTTCTGCCTATCAGATGCCACTTTCAATCAATCTCGAATCACTCAAACCTTATCTTCAATTTCAGAAACCAATTCAGGACCCAGTACACGTCGTTCACCCAACTCAGTCCAGCACAAGGGAGTGCGACACTTACGACCATACAGGGCCTTGTAAGGCGCCATCTGGATGCTAGACTGGTAGCTGCTATTGTAGGCAAACTCCGCCAAAGGCAAGTACTCCTCCCAACTGCCTCGAAAGTCAATAACACAACTCCTCAACATGTCCTCCAGTACCTGAATCACCCTCTCCGACTGACCATCTGTCTGAGGATGGAAAGTTGTACTAAAGTCTAACCTTGAACCCAGAGCCTCATGCAATTTCTTCCAGAACCGAGACGTGAAGCGAGGATCCCTATCAAAGATGATCGAGACAGGAACCCTATGCAATCTCACTATTTCAGATATATATAGGTTAGGCAATTTCTGGAGAGAAAAGTCTGTCATGACTGGAATGAAGTGAGCAGACTTGGTCAATCGATTCACGATGACCCAGACAGAATCCTTCTTAGTGGGCGTTAAAGGCAACCCACTAACGAAGTCCATCGTTACTCGTTCCTATTTTCACATCGGTATCTTCACCGGCTGCAGTAACCCCGAAGGCAACTGATGCTCAGCCTTAACCTCATCGACAAGTCGATAGGTGAGCAACGAAGTCAGTAACCTCACACTTCAACCCTGGCCACCAGTATAATTCTCGGAGATCTCGGTACATCTTGTTCCAACTGGGATGCATATCATAGGGACTACTATGCGCCTCCCTAAGAATCGACTGTCGCAACTCCTCATCACTCGGTACAAAAATCTGACCGCGGAAACAAAGTACCCCATCACTGTTAATCCTAAAATCAGTAGCATCACCAGTCTCAACCTGACGGAAACGCAACTCAAGAGACTTATCCCCCATCTGTTTACCTCTAATCTGATCAATCCATGTAGGCTTAACCTGAAGTTTCGCTAACAGACTCCAATCATCGAATAAACTGAGTCGAGCGAACATCGCTCTTAGATCGGTCATAGCTCTACGGCTCAAAGCATCCGCCACCACATTGGCCTTACCAGGATGGTACTCGATGGTGTAGTCATAATTCTTAAGCAGTTCAACCCATCTACGCTGCCTAAGGTTTAACACCTTCTAAGTGAGGAGATATTTGAGGCTTTTATGATCAGTGTAGATAGTACACTTCTCACCGTAGAGGTAGTGCCTCCAAATCTTTAAAGCGAAGACTACAACAGCCAGTTCCAAATCATGAGTAGGATAGTTTACCTCATGCATCTTAAGCTGACGTGACGCATAAGCTACAACCTTACTATCCTGCATCAAGATGCAAACTAAAACCCACATGCGACGCATCATCAGATCTGACATGTATCCTTCCTAGATTCAGTGTGACGAATCGAAGCTCGAGTCAAAGAGATTGGAGCTTCTCGAAGCTCTCTTGTTGCTTATCAGTCCCGCACAAAGGAACTCCCTTGTGCGTAAGCTTGGTTAACAAAGTGATCTTTGCGATCAAGGAGAACCTTTCTACGGCGTCGATAATAACTCCGCCAAATACTAGAAAGCTACGGATTTCGAACACATATTCGGCTGTTTCCAATCCAACACAGCCTTAATCTTATGAGGATCAATACGAATCCCCTCCATAGAAACCACATGTCCCAAAAAGGTTATTTCTTGGAGCCAGAACTCACACTTACTGAACTTCGCATACAACTATTTCTCACGAAGAGTCTGTAGTACCACTCTGAGATGCTCATCGTGCTTGTCCTTAGTCTTAGAATAAACTAGGATATCATTGATGAATACCACCACAAACTGGTCCAGATAAGGCTGGAACACACGGTTCATCAAATCCATAAATGCCGCTCGTGCATTGGTAAACCCAAAAGGCATAACCAAGAACTTGTAATTTCCATAACGAGTCCTAAATGCCGTCTTATGCACATCGGCCTCCTTAACCCTCAATTGATGATATCCTGAACTTAGATCAATCTTGGAGAACACAGAAGCCCCTCTAAACTGGTCGAATAGATCATCTATCCTCGGAAGTGGGTACTTGTTCTTGATTGTTAGCTTGTTCAGCTACCGGTAGTCGATACACATCCTCATTGTCCCATCTTTTTTCTTAACAAAAAGCACCGGTGCTCCTCATGGAGACACACTTAGACGAATGAACCCACGATCTAACAGTTCTTGAATTGAGCCTTAAGCTCTGTAAGCTCCTTCGGTGCCATTCGGTAGGGCGCGATAGACACCGGAATTGTACCTAGAATAAGCTCAATCCCAAATTCTACTTTTCGGCTCGGAGGTAGACCCGGTAGTTCCTCAGGAAAAACATCCGAAAAGTTCCTCACGGTTCTGATGTCTTTGACCGAAGAATCCCCAGAGTCAGAAATACTGATGTAGGCCAAGAATGCCTCACACCCTTTCCTCACTAACTTTTCTACTACCAACGCAGAAATCACATGAGTCAGATAGTCTTTTCGTTCCACAATCACAACTACCTCGTTGTCCTCTTTGGCCCTCAGAACAACCCTTTTTGTCGCACAATCCAAACTTACCCGGTGTTTAACCAGCCAGTCCATTCCCAGAATCAAATCAAACTCCCCAAATGAAAGCTCCATCAGATTAGCTAGATATACTGTCCCTTGAACCTCTAACGAGACATCTCTAAACAATTTACTCACTCGGATAGACTGCCCCAACGGACTTACAATAGTTACCTCACTAGAAATACTCTCAACCGGAATCCCCAAGGTTTCAGACACAGTACTGGCTACGTAAGAGTGTGTAGAGCCTATGTCTATTAATGCCAAATAAGGTATATTATAAATTAAAAACGCACCCACAATGACGTCCGGAGCATCTTGGTCCTCACGGCGACGGGCAGTATAAACCAGTACGGGCTGCCTCACCTTAGTCGGTCCAGCACCTCTACCCGGTGCTCTCTGTCCTCGGCCTATGCCTTTACCACCCCTGGCCTGACCTCGGCCCCTAGGTGGTTACTGGAATACTTTCGGAAGTTGCGCAGTACCAGTACCCGTAGCTTGCATCTGATCGGTTCTTAGCGGACAATCTCTGAAACGATGCTCAGTAGAGCCACATCTCAAATATGCCCCAGTCGTCCTCCACCACTCGCCCAGATGGTGTCTACAGTGTCCACAAAGCGCCACCCTAGTAGGTGCAACAGGAGGCCCAATTCTCACTGGCCCATCAGATCTGGCCTTTTTCTTAGGCCTCATCACAGAACTCAAGGGCTCTGATTCCCTCTTATTCTTTCCTCTCTCTCGATTTTAGCGCTCAACGCGCTTAACCTCCTCGGTGATCTGTCTTCTCAACTAAAGTAGAAAAATCACGCTCCGTCTGTGGAGCTATCAGAACTCGCAAACTGTCCTTGAGGCCATTCTCGAAGCGGACACATCTCTCATTTTCAGTCGCCACCATGCCCTGCGCATAACGGCTCAATCTCAGGAACTTGGCCTTATACTCGACCACTAAACGGTCCCCCTGTGTGAGATTAAGAAACTCACGCCTCCTATCATCGATGTAGCTGGCACCCACGTACTTACTCTGGAACACAGTCTTAAAGTAATCCCAATTCAGTCGGTTGAGCTGAGTGCCCTCCTTAACCGTCAGCCACCACTGGTAAGCTTCATCGCGAAGCAGAGAAACAACCCCCTTACAACATGTTTGGTTGGATGGAATTGCTATTTCATTCCTCGCCTCTATTCCGCGCTCTGTTGATTCGAAGTTTGGTTCACTGCTTAGGTGATTCCACAAACTTTGCTATTACACCCATATTCCTCATTTGTTGTAATAGGTATTCAGGGGGGGGCTCTGAATTGCTATTCAACACCACACGCCGAATACATTTTCACATTTTGGGACCAAAATAGCCTGCTTTCTTCTCCCAAAAAATTCTACTCCAGATTTCTTCCAACATTTATCCCCAAATCAAGTATCCATTCGCCCTTCATCTTCATCTCTTCAAAGTGTACGTTTTCTTTTTTTTATGATAAGCTCCTAAAATAGGATTCTATTTCTCATTCCTCATTCCTCATAACTTCATAATTCTTCTTGTATGGGAACGACCTTTGAATGTGAAGAACGACCTTTGTTTTCTGCGTTTCAAAGTTGAGACCTTTGTTTAGTCTTCTTTTGTTTAGTCTTCTTTGTTTAGTTTTCTTTTGGCCAGGCGGTCACTGGCGATCCAGAGGGTGGATGAGGACGATGATAACGACACAGTGAGGGAGTTTTTGCTGTTTACTAGTGCACGAGGTGAAACGTTAGGACCCCAGTTTCCGTCGTAGTCAGGTCAGTTTTTACTAACTATTCCCTTTCTTTTTGAGAAGTTGTACTAATTTATATGTTAATTATGATGAGTAACACTATTGGGTCACTTTTCTTTAAGCCGATGCCAATGATTTATTTTCTCTATTTAATTCATTTACTTAGAAAA
Organism: Gossypium sturtianum; assembly: GCA_025698515.1. Lineage (NCBI taxonomy): Eukaryota > Viridiplantae > Streptophyta > Magnoliopsida > Malvales > Malvaceae > Gossypium > Gossypium sturtianum. Next base: position 59,285,988 of record CM046952.1, read on the forward strand.
TAGCTCTGGAAATGGAGTTTTTGAGTTTGAGATTATTTATTTGTTTTGTCTTTTCCAGAGCTTAAATGAGATATATTTCTGCTTTGAAATTTAGTTCAGAGTGATGGGATTTAATTATTCTGAGATTCGAGAGAATAACAGTCAAAGACATGTCTATGCTGTTCTGGCTAGTAGTTGTGTTATACGTAACTGTATAAACAAACACAGTTACAACATGGCTGAGATTCATGATGTTGCAGACTGCAGACCAGATCCAATGTTTAAGGAATATTTGTCTTTCTTCCGGTAAAAGATTGTGGATCATGTAATAAACATCATTTTTTGGCTGAAGTTCTACACATTAAACAATCTTGGATGATAATGCTCGCTCTTAATGTTTATTTTTCAGGTCTCTACCTCCTGTGTGACTGCTGGACTTTTAATTGCCAATATTCTGTCTGATGTTCCTGATCTAGCTTCAAGCATATCACAAGGTATATTTTTTATATTTTTTATCTATACAAGCTTCTCTTTGCATTATGAGTTTTTGCATAAATCTGGACTGTTATCAAATTTGTACGAGTATTGACACCTCAGGGCTACCCAGATTTGCCTTTCTTGCAGGAACTGTTTGATATTCTGTATAGACAAAATTTCTGCTTTGAAATTTCAGAGTATAGACAAAATTTCTACTTTGAAATTTAGTTCAGAGTGATGGGATTTAATTATTCTGAGATTCGAGAGAATAAGAATATTGCTTTTTTATGGAATCATCACTATTGTTTGTTCAGCTCCCATAGACAAAATTTTCTTGAGCACCATCTTTTAATCGCTAAATTGCATGTCTGCAAATGCCTTGTCTTTCAAATTGTTGGTTAATTTTGTGAAAGCATTTCATGCATGACTATCTAGCCACATCTTATTTGACATTGCTATCCTATGCTGTGGGGGAGCTCATTATTCTGCTACCTGGAATTTTGTTTACCCAAATACGAGCCTTCTCAGCACGCTTGAGGTTTAAGTGTGCCCCCTGCTTGCATTGTACCTGTTATCATCCTGCTCCAGGAAGAAAGTATTAGTGGAACCAGTCAGTTACAGGTAATAAGCTAAAGAAAGCCATTCTTGTATTTGATTATAATGAATATATATAGGCTTCCCTTTATCATTTCTGATTTAGTTTGATTTTATTGTAACTTGTTACTTGTAAAACCAGCCTCTATAATTATTTGACTCTATATATACCCCAAACCCCCTTTTTAAAGCATAATAGAAAGCCCAAAATGATGCCTTCAACAATAAGGGAAAACAAGTGATAACAATAATTACAACTTGCTTAAAAAAGGGTAAGCAAAGCTCAACAAATGGAAACAAGAAAGCAAAGAAACTTAACCTGCCAGTATCAAAGGAAGCTGCAAACCAAGAAAAGCCAGAAAACCCAACATTGCCTTTGCATAAACCACCATGGTAAACCAGCAAAGAACCCCTCTTTTCAAAAAAAATAAAAATAAAAGCCTTGCCCAAAGGAACTGAGAGATGTAAGTAATGGAGTCAATATCAGCACATGATTTTAAAATTATATTTAAAAAACAATCATTTGTACAATTAAAATTATAAATAGAGATAGACGGTGAGAAAGATACGAGAATAAAAACCCGTAACTAAATGCAACATTAAGTGGTTGACAAGTGTCTTATAAAAATATAGTAAAATATTAAAAAATATATAATTTTAAAAAAACACATGTCAATTTTTTAAGGCTGATGTAATTATTATATTTTACTACCAATTCAATTATTATTTTTCTTAACAAATAATTAATCAATATTTAATTTAAATAAGAAAATAGTAGCTTAGGATTTTTTTTTATAGACAAAGAAAGGTATTAGTGATCCAAGAATCAAACTCGGAATTGATGTCAACTAAAGATTTGGTAAATTTTTTTGTTATTTTACTCATAGTTTGTTCAATTGAAGGGCTTGTCAATGAAACTTTGACATTGTTGGCAAAGCTGAGACACTTGAATTATTGAGGATCGTTTAAGTCTTACTATCTACAATTACGATATATGTATTTTTAAGTTTTATCTGATTAGAATCTAATTTTTCATATTTTTGTGCTTTGTATTGATATAATTATATTTTATAATTAATTTAATATATATAAAAAGATTGAGGATAATAAGACAACAAGGAGATTGAGGATAATAAGACAACAAGGAGATGATGACCTACTTTGCAATAAACCAATAATTTGACATGTCATCTATTTGATTTTAAAAATACAACTACTGCATTATTATGCAATTTGATTCCCCTATTATGGTTCAAATTAATTATGAAAAATAAGAACGAATTAGGGTTAGAAATATATGTTTTTTTTAATACTAATATGTAGTAGAAAAATGTAAAATTGGTTTTACCATAAGTTATTTTTTTAAAAGACTATTTATTCACATTTACGCGTTTTTAAATTAAGTAATGATTTTAATGTAAGTTGATGAGTGGTGGTAAAGCATGATTGAAAGAATCTAATTATTAAAGATGTTTAAGAACAAATGGTATCATATTTTAATTATTTCTGATTGGTCTACTTGGCATGGATTAGGAGCGTTGTTTCTGTATATATATTATATACTTGTTCTTTTAATGAGATTCTGCCATCTTCGGCCTACCTTTCATAAGATTCAGTGATCTGGGATTTTGGATGTGGATGTATTTCAAGATTAGATGTTCATTATTAATTTTTTATTTTAATGTTCAAGACATTATTATTTGCTAAGTCAAGAGCCGATTTTGTTGAATGAAATTTGATAAATATGTACTGTTCATTTTTCATTGACAGTGTGTTATTGCTTCCTCTTCTTCTTTAGTTTGCTTGATTGCTTCTTCCACCCACAGTTGAGCTTCTTGTATTCACTGAACCACTGTAAGTTATTTACAAATTAAATTCTTTGATTTTGTTTTACTGTTTTGAAATTAGTATTGAAGAAATGTGACCCTTTTACTATGATTTGAAGATATGTAACACTTTAATATCTTGCAGTAATGGCTCGTCCGCCTTTAATTGTACAAAGTGAGAGGCGTAAAAGAATTGGTCTTGCTATTACAATATGGTTGCAAATGTGTACAGTTGCGAGTTGGTTCTTAGTTGCATTGGGTGCCATTCATAGCCTACATACTTATAGACCAAGGATTAGATCCTATATTTTAGATTTTTATACAAAACGAGATTATGTGAAAAGACTTGTATATGCTAGTGACGAGAGCTGTATTGAACAAGTTAGGATGAATAGAATTACCTTTTTTAAACTATGTAAGATGTTACAAAATTTAGGGGGATTGAAGTCGTCGAGGAACATGCTTGTTGATGAGCAAGTGGCAATGTTTTTACATATCATTTCTCATCACCTTAAAAATAGAGTTATCAAGCATCACTTTAATAGGTCCGGGGAAACCGTTCGCAGATCGTTTCACAAGGTTTTAAATGCTGTCATATGCTTACAAGATGTGTTATTTAAAAAGGCAGAGCCAATTACAGCTAATTCTACAGACCCAAGATGGAAATGGTTCAAGGTATTGGAGTGAATACTATATATAGCTCGTACATAATTTAGTCCATTTAGATTTAAATATAGTATCCTAACTCGAGGTTTTATACATGTGATGTAGAATTGCTTAGGTGCTTTAGATGGAACCCACATCAAGATTAGGGTTCCAACAGTTGATAAATCTAGATATCGAAAGCGAAAAGGTGACATAGCAACAAATATGTTAGGTGTTTGTACACCTGATATGCATTTTGTTTATGTTCTTCCTGGTTGGGAAGGTTCTGTTGCTAATGGACGAGTTCTTCGAGATGCCATAGTAGGAGACATGGACTAAAAGTTCCTCATGGTAAAGTGCAAAATTATAGGAATTTGAATTAATTTTTAAGATCATACTTTTTTGGGAAATTAACCATGACAAATAGTTTCTTTTTATAGGTTGTTATTATCTAGTTGATGCTGGATACACAAATTGTGAGGGATTTCTTGCACCTTTTAGAGGACAAAGATATCATTTGAATGAGTGGCGTTAGGGTTACTTAAATAAGTACTGGAAGAATTTTTCAATATGAAACATGCTTCAAAGGCGTAATGTTATTGAAAGATGTTTTGGGTTATTAAAACTTAGATGGGGAATACTTAGGAGTCCATCATTCTATCCTGTGAGGGTGCAAAATAGAATCATTATTGCATGTTGTTTGCTCCATAATTTTATTCGAACCTATATGAGTCTTGATCCTATTGAAGCAGAGTTGGAAGAAGGATTACCTAGTAATCTGATAGATAATGATGAACCGAATATCGTAAATATTCATCCATCGGATGCATGGGCTACTTGGAGGATGGAACTAGCCAACCAAATGTTTGATGAATGGCAAACATCTAGAAATTAGTTAGGTTTAGGGTAAAAATAGTAAACGTTAAGTTGTTTATGTTATTTCATGTATCTAGTTTATAAAACTTTGGTGGTGTTTGAATTGTTTTTTTGTATTGTACTAGACTTGTTGAATGATAATTTATTTTCTTTTGATTCATCATGTGTTATAATTTTATAAAGTGTTGATCTTTTGATGCATAATATTGAACTTAATTTTAATTTACGTTTTTTTCTTAAGATAATTATGTTAGGTTTTTCACAATCAAGTGTTTCTTCCCAAAATTCTCAAGGAACCAAAAGGAAATGGGTTCCAGAAGAAGATGTTGCGTTGGTTTCTTGTATGGTTGACTTGCACAATGTTGGAACCTTTAATACAGATACGGGATTCAAAGCCAGTTATTTAAATGAGTTGGAAAAAATGTTAGAAAAAGTTTTACCCCATGCCATGTTGAAGGCTAAAACTAATCTTGAATCAAGGATTAGGACATTGAAAAGGGATTGGTCAATCGTTTATGACATGCTTAGTGGAAAAAATAATAGCGGCTTTGGTTGGGATGAGCATAGGCAGCTTGTTGTTGCTGAAGATGCGGTGTGGAACTCATATAGAAAAGTAAGAATTATTTCAAGTCTTTATTATCTTATTTTGACCAAATTTATATCTAATATGAATTCCTCATTTTTATAGAGTCATAAAGAAGCCGCTCAATTCAAACATCAGAGTTTCCCTTATTGTGACCAACTTATTGCCATCTACGCAAAAGATCGAGCCACTGGGAAAGATGCTCAAACAGCCGCTGATATTATTGAAGAAATAGATGTTGAGGATGTGACTACTACAAATACTCATGAAGAAAGAAACGATTTCCATGGATGCGAAGCTGATGTTTCTTTGGATGACATGGATCTTTCAGCTACACAACCGCAACCAGGTAGAAACCAAGGCGATTCCACATTTTCAAAGAAGAAAAAAAAGATTTCTGATGCAAGTGATTCTTCTACTTCATTTAATGATGCTGCCACTTTATTGGCGGAAAATATACGGACCGTTGGCCTTGAAATCAGTAAGAGTATTGCCTCCGAAGTGCTAATTCAACAAAAGTCAGAAATGGCCATTCAAGAAAGTGCTCTGAAATTATATCCAACATTTTGTGAAGTAGAAGGTTTAACTGAGGATGAGCGCTATCGAGCATTGAGTAAAATTCCAGATCATCCAACGCAAATGCTCATTTTCTTTAGTTTACCTTCTGCTGTGCGACTGGAATGGGTCAGAAGATTTCTTGCTGACCATTAAAAATCATGGTTGTGTTGATGATATTTTGGTAACTTTTTGTGTTTGTAATATTTGGATGGTATAATGACATGATAGAATGTCATTACAATGTTGTAACTTTTTGATGTTGTAAAATTTTAAAACATATGAATTATGACATATAAACTAATGAAATCATGTAACTTTTTGTTAATATATGAATATTATGCTTGGATGTGAAATATAATTCTCAAGTTATTTATTACTTCTAATATTTTGTTTTTTATTGTAGAATAATTAAATTATTTATTTCACTAATAATATTTTAGCACATTAAATATGTATTGCAGTTTAAAAATAATAAAGTAGATTACATATTTTTTTATAGTATTATATATTTTGATTTTTTAAATTTATATAATAATAATTATATTAAAAATGTTATTAATTTATATTTTTATCAAATTATATTTAATAATAATTATGTTAAAATATGGTTAAATTATTTATTATTTTTAATAAATTATTTTCAATAATAATCTTATTAAAATTTAATAACAATAGCAATAATCATCTGCCTAAAAAAAAAATTTCTGCTAAGGGTATTCTTGTCATTTTAGTTTTTTTCCTTATGCTATTACAACATCATTCCATTCAACCAAACACAAGAATACTATTACAGTTCTATTCCATTCCATTCAACCAAATAAGTTGAATTATCGACATTCTGACTCTATTCCATTACAAACTCTATTCAATTACAAAATTTATTCCATTACAGTGAACCAAACATACCCTTAAGCTTTTGCTCAGCGGTAAAATCAAAGTCATCCATAATTCTTTCCGTGGCCTCCATCCAATATTCGGCCACATTAGGGGCGACTCCACTGACACCCCTGAATAACTCAGCCCCATTGGACCAGAGTCGTTCCGTAACTGACCCTTGGCCCCCCGACCCAGTGTTAGGCCCAGCGACCCTCTCTAGAATCTGTAACATGGCTTGGGACAGTGCGTCGTCCCCGGCCGCACGATCACGAGACCCAGTCTCTGTAGCAGGTGAGACCGGCGTCTCGCTCGTATCTAGATGAGGTAGATTTCCAGATGATGAGGACCCAGCTCGAGCCCCTCTACGGCCTCTACCACGGCCTCTTGTACCCCATCCGCGAGTACCTCGTGTGCTCATCGTAAATTCGAAGTTTATCTGTATTAATATTTTTATGAATTAGTTTACAGTTCCGTTATTCATTAACATATATTTTATGCAAACAGTATCAAAAGTTCAAAGTCTATTATCGCGAATCGCAGTATCACTACAGTTTTCAGTCTAGCTATAGTTTTCAGTATACACTATCTAGAGTGTTTTCAGTACAGTATACTACCTATAGCTGTTCCAAACATGCTAGTAGTATTTTCAGACAAATCTAAATAGAGTTTCAGGACACTTACAGGATCGGCGCCGGAGACTCGGTGTACCACATAATAGGTCCAAAAACATTTCAAATCACTTAAATATCATTTCTTAAAACCAATTATTATAACCCAAATCCACATCTGAGTTTTGCAACCTGGCTCTCATACCACTAAATGTAACACCCTAAACCTGGCCTAGACGTTATGGCCGAATCTGGCGATGTCACATGATAGTGCTTTAGAAATCGCAATGACATTAAGACCATTTCTCCGTTTGTACCACTTTTCATTATCTTATGCTAACTTCAAAAATGTGTCATTTGTTTTCAATCATTATCCAATTTCAAAATGTTATACTTTGCGGAAGCTTTTAAAATAGTTTTCGAATTTGTGTGTATTTTGATAAAATGTTTGTTTGTATTGAAAACTCGAGTTTTCCTACTACTAGCAGTAAAACCATAAATGTTGCAAATCCAAAATTTAAGGAAAATACGTAATGGCCATAATTACATCAAAATTTCCCAAATAAAAATTAAAACCATAAATAAGTATAAAAACCGTGAATCTATCGTGAAGCAGAAGCAGTGGTTACTGTCGAGTCCTCCGCTGCACCAATCCGTCTAATGCTCGGGATTACCTGAACAGATTAAACAGAAAAGGGTGAGTTTCGCAACTCAGTTTGTAATCCCCACATATATCAAACATACAGAGTAATCACCAGAAATCAAAAATCACAGATTGGGCCGGAGCCCATTACAGAAACAATTTGGGCCTTAGCCCACTCGGATGCAGAATTAGATATATATAACAGGGCCTTAGCCCAATCAGATACAAAGCCAAAAATATATTAGGGTCTCAGCCCAATCAGATACAGAATGCATATCAGAATATCAGAATCCTACCCACCAGCCTCTACACACCATCTCCGTCCAGCCCTACACACCATGTAGGGATAATCAACCCACCCATCCCTACACACCATACTATACCGAACTGCGACACATAAATAGGATAATACAGCTGAGCTGCCAGATAACAGGCTTAAAGCCTTTCAGACACTTCCTCCGAAATATCATCAACCCTCCCCGATGCAATGCAACATACCAAATATAACATGCAACACGCAAACAACCGATCATACATTCGCCAAGATGCGGATATCATGCTCATTCGCACACCATATAATCGTGATCACATAAATAGGGGTCTAAGTAACGCTTATCGACCCTACAAGAGAGTCTACAATGACTTGGGCGACCCGTGCAACCTACGTGATCATTTCGAAAAATGGACTCACACACCCATGTGGCCTGCCCGTGTGGGCCCACACGTCTGTGTGGCCCACACGGCCCAAATGGGCCTTGTTCGTGTGGATCACACGGCCTGGCCCAGAATTCCACACGCTCGTGTGGCCCACACGGCCCAATAGGTTGAGCCCGTGTGTCGCACACGGCCTTGCCCGGCCACCACACGGCCGTGTCACTTGCACACGGCCTGGCTCGTCGATCACACGGCCGTGTTGTGGCTCACAGGCTTGCACACGACCTACCACACGGCCTACCACACGGCCGTGTGGCGTCGACAGAATCGTTTTTCGACTTTCACTGATTCTCATTTTTTGTGGTTCCGGGTACATACTTGTATCGTTTTTGCTATTTTCGCAACCCTGAGATCGCCAACACCTATAATCAGAATACTTCATCTATTAGTAACCAAAAACAAATCTAAATCGATTAATCCCCAAATTGCAAAGTCGGCTTACCGGTACCGAACGAACACGACTCTGAATCAGATCAACAAAATGCGATCTCCAGCCACACAGCCTCCTCCTAAATAGCAACAGCACACCTCTTAATCACTTAACCATAGAATAAACGGGTTTAGAAAAACGGAACTTACCACCTACCGCACAATGCAATTAGCCTTGCAGGAAAAACGAAAAAGGTGTATTGGGAAACAAAGGAGAAGGGAGAAGAGTAAAACAAAAGGGAAATTTCGGCAGCAATGGGGAAGGAAACCGCTGAGAGAGAAGAGAAGGGAAGAGGGGAAAACGCTGGGAAAAAATGAAATTGAGAGGGAGATAGCCGAATTTTGCCAATCCAAACCAACTGATCAGATTCTGATAACTCCCCCATCCACTCTCCTTAATTTTCTCCCTTAACCACTCCACTATCAGCATTTCACTCCCTCTCAAACTCCTACACGCCACTGGCAGCAAAAATCAATTACCTTGTACGTACAGGGATTCAAACTCAAGACCTTTAACACCCCAACACCACTTAACCACCAGACCAGAAGGCCCATTCTGATATAATTCTACCAACAATTAATTGAAAGCCTACTGAACAAGAGCAAGACTTTATTCACAAAAAAAAAAAAAAATTTTGCTCAAGTCAAGGCTTGAACCAAAGACTTCTCAGACACTCCCAGAACACTTAACCACTGAAGCAGACAGATATTTGTGTCAATTAATTTCAGAAACACATACATATATTTTTGTGCTCCAAAATCACATAAGCCGGAATTAAAAAAATTTGGGGCGTTACAACCGTCTCCGGTGGTTGGAAATCACCCAAAAACACCATTTTGATCCCCTTTTTTCTTAGGAACCCCGTTTTGGGGTGAAAATCATTGAAAAAGCTAGCAAAAATCGGATCTTTGGTCGGGAAACCTTTCGGTTTCTTCTCTCCTCCTACGAAGACAGGTAAGAAAACCTCCCCTTTTTATTTTTAATCTTATTTATTAGCAAAATATAAAATAAAATAAAATAAATCGCAAGAAAAAAATCACCTTTGTAAATGTTTTTCTTCTTTTTTTATTTCTTTTTCGTGTGTTTTTCTCTGTGTCTAAAAAAATTACATCTTGAATTCGGCCTTTATAGCCGATTTACATATTTCTTTTTTATTATATCTACTGTTCTTCTACTACTGTTCATCTACTACTATTCATATGCTTCTTGTCTTTTCATTCTTTCTATTTTTGTAGGGGGCGATGGAGTCAACGACGATGAGAGAAGGGTTGCCTTTACCGTTTTGGTGCAATGGTGCCAGTGGCATCAAGCCTCGGGACGAGGTGCCTCAGGCGACGCGAAAGGAGCGGTAGCTAGGGTTTTAGTTTTTTTATTTTACTGAAAAAAGGTTTAGGGTGTTGGGCTTTAGGGTTTCTTCATTTAGGCCATATTGTGCCATATTGTAAATGGACTTAGACTGTAGATTTTGTTATTATATTTTTATTTTTTGATTTGGTTTATTTTTATAATTTGGGTCGGGGCTAAATTGGCCTATTACAATTATTACTTTTACTTTTACTTCCTTTACAAACTAACGTATTGTTGCTTCTAAAAATTTACCCCATAACAACATCTGCACTCAATTAAAATTAAAACCAACCAACTACAATAGAATGTATAATAATACCTCATATTTTTAATTAAAAAATTTCTATTTATTATATTAAAAAATCGAAATATCCTTTTAAGCTTTTATTGAAAAAGTGCACCCGATTAAACCTTCAATGATAAAAAAAAAAATCAATTAGAACCTTCTATTAACATAAACAATCATTCAACAATTTGACCATTAAAAGATACTAATGTGATTAATGAAAGTAATGACAAGCTAACACATGACCTGCCACATGAAAGTAAGCTATAACATAATATGCCACATCAACATGAATTTAAAAAAATAAAAAAAAAATCATAATTTTTTTTTAAAAAATGCACATCAATAATGAATCTTGACACATCGTTGCCCAAGTTCATCTGCATCTGGACTTTCATTTATCCAAATTCATTCCGAATGTGGTTATTAAAAATCATTAAAATATTATCTAAAAATCACAAAATATTTTTAAATAATTATAAAAGTTATTAAAAAATTCCAAAAAATATAAATTATTAAAAATTATAAAAATGAAATTATAAAAATTATTTACAATTTATTAAAAAATATATTATAAAATTATAAAAATTCAAGTAATTGGTTATTCATCAAAATGTCTCAAGACAAAACATTTGAAGAGATCTTTATATTAATTTTTCAAATAAATTATGGGTATAGGGAGAAGAATACAACAATGACTCCAAAGGCATATTTGTAGTGATCAATGCAACTCATGCCATCGCTTTGCTCTCTTATGACTTCTTCAATATTAGATTTGTCCCGAGACTCTATTTGTCTTGGGGCTCTATCTAGTTTAAGAGAAATTTTACAAATAAAATTGAAAGAATAATAAATATATGTTATGACATATATATATAAAGGGTTAGTATTTGGTACATTGGCATCAATGTATTTTTTTTTATTCTACAAGCAACATTAAAAAATTGTCATGTGTGTTATAGAAAAAGTAATAAAATAATAATAATAAGTAAAAAGTTGATGAAAAATACGAGATAATTTTTTGGTCTCTTTTTTTCATTTATAAAAGAGCTATATATTAGCCATTGACATTCAATGCAACATAAATGAATGAAGCTTATTTAACTACTTCATTAACACGTACATTAAGCATCTTTAATAATGAATGGGGGGTTTTAACTCATTACTTTCATAAATGTTTAAAGGTTATAGACATCCATTTAATGTATTGACAACACTACCCCTTGGATGTCTTTTAAATAAAAATGTGTCGCATTAAAACCTTTATTAGGAAAAGCCCTGTGGGATAAAAATCTAATGAAGGAAAAAGAGTACACAATCTCCTATTACAAGTTGCCTTGTTAAAAACCTTTACTAGAAAAATCTAGTGGGACAAAACCTTGGTTAAAGGAAAAGAGTACAACGTGTTTGGGACAAAACCAAGTTGACTGATGGACATGAATTCAATCTTTTAAATGCTCGATCTGCAGGCCAAGACAAAACTTTGTTTTTCCAAGATCTTTCATCTCAAATTCTTTTTTTAAATAATTTATTGCATTTTGAAGCTCTTCAGGAGTTCCAATAATATTTAGATCATCAACATAAATAGCAATTATCACAAAGTTTGACTCATACCTTTTTATAAAAACACATGGACAGATTGGATTGTTTTTACAACCATCTTTTAACAAATATTCACTAAGACGATTGTACCACATACGTCCTGTAACGCCCAAAAATTTCTAATTTATTATTGTGAAAATATGATAAAAATATCTGTCAGCTTTAGTGGTTATGTGTTCTGGGAGTGTTTGGGAGGTCCCAAGTTCAAGCCTTCGCTTGGGCAAATTTTGGTATTTTGAATGAATTAGGGCTTACTCTTGTTCAGTAGGCTTTTATTTGATTATTGGTAAAAATATATCAGAATGAGCCTTCGCTGGTCCGTGGTTAAGGGGAGTGTTAGTGTGTAGGAGGTCCTGTGTTCGAGTCTCTGTGCAAGCAGGGGAATTAATTTTTGTTTGAGGTGTGTGGCGTGGTGGAGTTCAAATTAAACTGGACTACTGAGTAGTTGTGTTTTAGTGGGCTAATAGGGAGTGTTTTTAGGAGATAATTGGGGAGAAGTTATCAAAATAAGATTGAGAAGTTATCAAAATATGGCCATTTTGCATACACGTGTAATGATTGAGCATGACATACACGACATATTGCATGGGGTTGGGACATTGATACGGAGGAAGTTCTGATAGGGTCGCACGGATCGCATGAGATGACTGTGGATCCAGTATTGATCTGATAGGGTCGCACGGGTCGCATGAGACGACTGTGGATCCAATATTGATCTGTTAAGGTCGCACAGGTCGCATGAGACGACTGTAGACTGACAGACGGCTTAAAGCCGCGTAATCTGATTATGGCTCTATGCCATCTTGATTATGGCTCTTTGCCATCTTGATTATGGCTTTGTGCCAATCGTATTTACCCGTGGCTATGTGCTTAACATATATATCGATGACTCTGTGTCGATCATATTTACCCAAGGCTGTGTGCCGGTTATATTACCGTCGCTGATTGCTATGTGCCAAACATAATACAGTTACTGATGGCTTTGTGCCAATTATAATACCGCTACTGAAGGCTTTGAGCCGCATATATATACTAGCAGCTTTGCTGCGATTTTGGTTAGGGCCGCAACTGGTGCTAACATTGGTGTGCTGGCTGGGTGGGTCGATTTTATCCCCACGTAAGTGTAGGGTTGGTACGGGTGGTGTGTTGGCTGGATCGGGGTGGGATGCATCCTCATACTATTGCATATCTCATATGAGATCACATCATTTGTACTTCAGGCTTAGGCCCACTTGTTCTGTTATTGGTTTGGGCTAGGCCCAATTGATTCTGTTATGGGCTGTGACCCAAATGGTATTGTAGTGGGCTTTGGCCCACGTATGCTTTGATCTGGACTATACTATTACGGTTAAAGGGCTTTGGCCTGCATCGTTTTGCTTCTTTTACAGATAATTGATCGTTACTCTAGTAAGGGGATTACACACTGAGTTTTCGTAAACTCACCCCATTTTTTAACTGTGCAGGTAATCCCCAGCCTTAGACAGATCGATGCTGTGAGGGACTCGGAGAAGGCCACACACTGCTTATGTTTTCCGTTTTGATTGCTTACATTCAAGTATTTTGATTTGGGTTGTAATAAGGCCTCTTTAAGTTTCTGGATTTTAACTTTGGGTTTTATTTATGTTTGAATTATAGCCGTTAGAAGTAAATCACGGTTTTCCAAAATGCTAAAAGTTTTTAAAACAACACTACATTTTCGCTACATTTTCGGAATGGTTTCGCGACTTAGTCTTTTTCGTAAATCGATTACTCTCAAAATTAGCTTCCGCAATTAAAAAGATATTTTGGGAATAAAATTTATAATTTTTCAATGTACCACGTTTTAAAAATAAACTAACGTAACTGGGATTTTACTTAAGATTCTTCATTTTCGATCTGCTCCACTACTGCTTAGGGAGACAAGATTTGTAATCTTCAGTCGACTCCACTGCCGTTTCAAGGAGATAGGACTGATGAATTAAATCTACTCCATTGTTTCATGGAGATAAGATTCACCGTCTTCGATCTACTCCACTACTGCTTAGGGAGACAAGATCTACTATCTTCGCTTGCTCACGCAAACTCGTGGAGGCGTAGGTGGTATCTTTGATCCGCTTCATCAGAACCTCGTGAAGGCAGGATCTGCGCTTATGCCGAATGATTAGGATGCCATGATCGAAATGCTCCTAATTAGACGTGCTTTGAATGATGATGTATGAATGCAGAATGAAATGATCCCTTTAATGATTAGGATGCAATGATTGGAATGAATCAAATGCTCCTAACTAAATGATATTATGAATGACATTTGCATGAATGCAGAATGTCATGAGAATGATCTTTTTTTTTTATGTACAATGATTAGGATGCAATGATCGGAATGAACCAAATGCTCCTAACTAAATGTGTTTTGCATGAATGAGAATGATCCCTTTTTAATATTTAAGGCGTCATTGCTCATTGTTCATCTTTATCATTGACATATTACGCTGTATTCTTTCTTGGGTGGTATTTTGACCGAAAACCCGAAGACACAATCGTATTTTGCTCAATTGGTTTGCCCCACTGTAACTTCAGCGTCCCTTCCACTGTACCTTGGGGACATAAGATTTGTGCCATCTTTAAACCATCCTACTGCGACTTATGGCTATAGGATCTGTATCAACTTCAACCCATCCCACTGCAACTCAAGGGTATAGGATCTGTAACTTGTTCACTCAACTGATCACTCCCCGGGTGACCTAACCAAATGTGTATGCATGATATTTGCATGGATGCAGAACATCATTTTCCTTTTCCCGAGAATGGTCCCCTTGTACACTTGGGTTGACATTGCTCGTTATTTGTCGAGGTTGTATCACCGATGAAATGTCTCGTCTTTTTGTTCAACCAATAAAAAGTCCAAAAAGATAATCATCTTTCTCCAATATTTCCAAACCTTAGGCTTGGTGAGTTTTAAACAACAGTCATGTTTCAGGTTCTTGTATTATTTAAAAGCTTCCAAAGTAATATGCGAAACTCCTTTTATGAAATTATTACTAGTCCACTAATCGTTATTTCAATGCAAAATGCTTGAAAAAGATCATAATGATGGACAAAACGAAAATTTATTGAGCAAAGCTTGAAATGAATAAATTAATCAAGATATCAAATTTTGAAAAAAGCACAAAATGAGAATGAATTGATCAAGATAACAAATGAAATTTATTGGGAACGTATCTTGAAAAGAATAAAGTAATCAAAGATAGCAAATTCAATATGGGTAAGATGAAAACTAGGTGCCCCAGATATCGCAGCCTGAGCTTCTCTGTACGAACCTCTTGAGGACCATTTTGAGCTCAATATGTGTTTAAGGGATCCGGAATACTTTGTCGATGCCCCAAGACGTAGCATACTTTTTTATTGTTAATTCAGCATAGCAAGACTACTGTATGCCCCACATTTGATCAAAATTTGAGCCACCCTTTTTGGGTTTTCAACTCAAATCCCCTTTGGTCTCAAAGCGCCCTTTGCGGGTTTTCGCCTTGGCCTCTCCTTTTTCTTCTTTTTTCTTTCTTTTCTTTTTTTGTGTTTTTTTCTTCTTTTTTTTTGGAAAACTTTTTATTGAATCTGAATTCACCGGATTGGGCAGGTCCTTGCCATCTATCTCGGTCAATATTCATGCTTCCCCAGAACAGGCCTTCTTTTCTGCATAAGGTCCTTCCCAGTTTGGAATCCACTTTCTTCTGAAGTCCCTTTTGTATGGGAAAAATTTCTTCAAAGCCTATCATGAAATTTTCTAGGGCGAACCTTTTTTTTTTGTAAGCTCGCATCATCTGACCGTGAAAGATAGCTTTTAACATTTTCTCTTTAAATTCAACTGATCATATCGGGATTAAATCCATTTTACCTCTTCTATCTTCAGTTTTGACAAGACTCGAACAAAAAGAAAGTCGACTTCAATAGACAAAACGCTTTTATTCCACAAACTAAGGCATTGCCCTAGGTCTTGGTCAATGTTTGATAAGCATAGAGGGTAAATGTAACTTCTTTATGCCAATATTTACAAGTCTAGGTAATCTTCCTAATGATCCTTGTTTTGTTGCTTTTATTTTTTTGTTTTTGTTTTTCTTTTTTACTTTTGGTTTTCCACTCTGGCTGCCTTTGCTGCACTGTGATGCGGCACCTGATCTTTGAACAGACCACAAACTTTTGACATTGTGTGATTAAATGTGATCCTTTGGATTCTTCTTTTTTTTATCGGTATTCTTTCTTTCTTTTTCTCTTTTTTGTTCTGATGACTATTGACTTTGTAATATTGGCCTACGAAGCTACTTCCACCCTCTTAGCGAAATAATCAATGCCTGCTAGAAGCTGACGAGATCGTCCCAATAAACTTCATGCCCCACATAGATAAGGTCTACGAAGAAATGAATGAGGCACATGAATCTTGCCTTCATAAATTTGGCATTTATGGAAAAACTGATGCAATCCTTTTCTATGATGGACCAGCAGAATCTGAATCTCATGATTAGCTTGGCTATCGTAAAATCATTAGCATGTGATCTTCAAATACCCTTATGGATCTCTTCTAGGATTTCCTTAGCCTTAACAGCATACCCACGTCTCAGTAGCCCTGGTGTGTCTTGATATGATCATGCGAAAACATCTTTGAAATGATGTCTCACCTTATTTTTGTGGTGAGCTAGGATCTCTTTCCTAGGCTCGCAATGTCCACTGACCCTTTGTAAAGTAGGATCTATTTTTCATCTTGTTTCAACATCCTTAACAAATCAGGAGATAAGTTACAGTCTCGGTCGTCTTCAAAGTCTTAAGGTCCCTCTAGACACATATCTTGCTCAAAAGTAGATTCTAAGTCAGTAGCAACGTCGCTCATGTCATTGATATCTAGGGACCTATTGTAGGTGTGAAGAAATATTGAAAGAAAAAATGAATCTAAGAATAATTATTTGTGTGGTATGAACATGAATGAAATAAAGGAATAAAAGAATATTTGCTCAAAGTGAGACACAAAAATGCATTTTTATTGAAAATATAGATTTTGAACATAAGCCTATTTCACAAAAAAGGTTCTTATTACTCCTAGGCTTAGAGCAATAAGCGTGTTTTGGACATTACTCTGAATTAGCTCTAAAAATACAGGGATTTCTTCCACAGTTCCATTGTTCAAAACACTCCTAAGTATGTAAAGGCAGAAGCTTGGAAAAGTCTATTCCCCGGTTCCCTCTTCAGATAAGGCGTTAATGTTCAGATTCCCTGATATTCCTTCCGGGCTTTTAACCTCTTCAAGGAATTCCAACTCTTTATTATCCATCAGGCTCTGCACCAAGGCTTTGAATTCAGCGCACTCTTAGATTTCATGGCCTTCTTTTGCGTAGAATTCACAGTGGCCCCTCATCCCTTTTGGTACCTCCTCCGAAGTCTGAATGATTAATCCCATGTCTATCATTTGTTTCAAAACCCACTACAAAGGGGTTTTTACTTCTGCAATACTCTTCTTGATTCTCTTCCCCGCATTCTCGATTATCGCATTTACCCCTTTGTTAGAAGGGTTGGGTAATGAATTTTCTGCATCAGATGGATCATCGAATTTCACAATACCAATGTTGATGAGTCTTTCGATTATGTTTTTGAAAGCGATGCAGTTCTCAATCGAGTGTCCTGTGATTCCCGCGTGGTATTCGCATTGGGCGTTCGCGTCGTACCATTTCGGAAAGGGGGGCTGTATAGGTTTTAGATAGAAATGGGATACTATATGTGCATCAAACAAACTTTGGTACAATTCCCCATACGTAATCGGGATGGGAGTGAACCGGGGTTTTTCTGAATTTGGTCTTGGATTGGAATCTTGCCTTGGGGGGACCTGATGGCTAGTAGTTGACATCCTTGGCTGGTTTATGGTAATCGATCTTGAATAGCCCTTATTATACATACTCATATTATTCACCACATTTTCCCTCTTCCTCGAGGTCTTTAGAGTATTGATCTGGGAGCTCCACTCTAGCTCTTTCCATTTGGAACGATCTTCAAATTGTTTTGGGAGCTCTAACCTTGCCTTCTTTGTTTCTGCTAGGCCATTCAGATCAATGACAGTGGGATAGGTTAGATTGCCCCCCAGATTGGAACCTGAGCCTATCGAGTAGTTCATTGGTGCCGATATATCATCCTGATGTTGTCGGGGTCTGATAGTAATGGGTACCCCTTGTGGACGCGCGTCTGGTTGAGTTTGAATGCTTATTGGAGTAAAACCTGGGGATAGATGAAGTCTTCATTATCATTCCCACTGTTGACTACTGGGCTTTTCCTTGTTTCAGGCCCTCCAACTAGTAACTGAGTTAATTGGCCCATCACGTTCCTTTGGAATTCTAACATTTGATTCCGCATAACCTTTTGAATTCTGGCTAATTGCTCCTGCATCTGTATTTGCATTTGCTCTATTCTCTCCAACCTTTGTTCCATGTTTTCCAGGTTAACTGAAATAATTTTACCTAATTAGGGTCCTTTTGTGAAAATCAAATGCAAATGATGCAATGCAATGTAGATGCATGGAATGAATGCAAAAGAAAGAAAGGCGTTGATTCTGAATTCAATTCCATTAGAACAACTTTTCTAGAAAACAAAGTTCTTTACATAAAATGGATTACATATGCGGCCTTGCCCTCGTACTCCCGGTGAAAACATCGATCTTCTCCTTCATATCCGGACGCTATGGTCGAATCTTGCTAATTTTCCAAAGATGTCTCTATTGTCTCCTTTTTTGCTTGATCCGTGTCGCGACCCATTGCTCACTTATCCCCGCAATGCTCATTAACTCCTTTTAAAAGAGTTGAGACGTGACGGCTCTCGAATAATCCTTGTTGGCTTGAATCCTCGGGCAATGAAGCAAAGTCTTGTTTTCCTCCACGGACTATCAGTCTTCTTTCGTTGTGTTTACTTGGACCCTATTCGGACGGCCGTACTATATTCCACTATATCAAGAAGTTCATTTTCCTATGACAAGCTCTTCTATTTAGCAATCGAATATGAATCAACACCTTCTTTCTAAGATGATGCGATGCAATGCAATGCAATGCAATGCAATGCAATCATAAACAAAACAAAACACGTTAGCATAAGAAAAATAAACAACAAAATAGATTACCTAAATGGGTGACCACTAGGGTTTGGCACTGCTCTACTTAAGGTGGGCTTCTAAGGTTCACTATATGCAGTTTAGTTCTAAAGTAAGGGTACCCAAACCGGCAGATTCCTCGATCCTCACCCATTATAGGCTCATGTGGACCGAGTTCAGTTTAAGGGAATACATTTCCCTACGGCTATACGGAGATGAAAATCTCACGAAGACGCAGGTACGGATGTATCCCAAAAGTAATCCACTATCCTATACAGAGGTGAAGACCTCACGAAGGAATAGTTTCTCACTCCCACTTAAGAGGGTAAAATTGACCAATTGATATGATGCGATATGCGAAGATAAATCAACAGGCTTAACACATTATGGTAAAGACCACAAAAAATGACGGATGCAACAAAAAAATGTGAATTCAAATCAGATTTTCAAATTTCGACAAAAGACAGAAATTAATCAATTTATGGCCTGACTCTCTTTTTTGATCCCCAGTGGAGTCGCCAAGCTGTCGAAACCCTTTTTTTGAAAATGGGGATCGACTAGGGTTTTGAAAACGAAAATAAAACGGAAGTCGCCACCGATCTTTATTAGGTGTGATCAAATCACCTTTGTTTTAATAAAACGTTTTGGTTTACTAAAACAGTGTTTTTGGTCTACGAAATTCGAGAAAATGGGCTCGGGAGTCGGTTACGTGCGAGGAAGGATTAGCACCCTCGTCACGCCCAAAATTGGTACCGAATTGATTAATTAGTGTCTTAATGTTGAAAGTTGAAAACCGGGAATGAATTTAAAATACGATCTATTTTATTAGTCTTAAAAAACAATGCTTGAATTAAATCAAAACGATTGCTAAAGATTTCCTCGCCTCGAGATATCGGAGTATCGCATCCCGTAAGTTAGGACGCGATACCTAGAACACTCGAGCGCAAGTTTGTCTTTAATTTTAATTAAAGTTTTATGTATTTTGAAATTTAAAAGGATATTTGGCAATTTAGGTTTAACGAGAAAACCGAAACCTCGTAAGTTAGGACACGGTTCCTTGAATTTCCTAAAACGCGAAATATTACCTTATTTAGAAAAATTTCCTTTTTGAAATATAGCGAGTACGATATTTAACAACGTGCATTTATTTTGTTTAGAGTAAAATCAAGCAATTTAAGTTGGATAAATGCGTTGGGTTAATTCACGATACAATAACACGAAGCAACAATATGGTAATGAGCATGGAACACGAATAAAACATTATACAAGTGAACGACAATGGTATGAAAATACGACTGAATGAATTATAATACATACAAGGATAATAATCGCATAGCGTGCACTATTTAAATATTAGTATTAATAATCAAAGACAAATGAATTAAATAATAATATATATAATTTAAAAAAAATAGTAAAAAGCAAACTAAAATAAAACAATCGTAAAGCAAATTTTAAAATGATAATAAATAAATTTAGAATAAATAACGTAAAAAAAAGTCAAAATCAACAATATATATATTAAAACAGTTTAGGGTGAATATTATATAAATTAATTTAAAATGAATAATACGTAAAACAACTTAAGATAAATAATATATAACCAATAAAATAACATATAAAAGGTGTAAAATAAATGATATGTAAACAAAAGAATTTAAAATGAAAAATATATATAAAAAAAGGGGTTCAAAATAAAAGGTCAGGGGTTAAATTGTTAATCAGAATAAAATTTATAGGTGAAAATTAAACATTGCAAAAATGATGAAACACTAATCTGGATCGAGATGAATGCGTGTAAAATGACCAGGGACTGATTAGGAATTACTCCTGAAGTTCCCTACGCATCGTTTTACTCAGGACTGAAACGGGTCAAACGCAAAACCCTCGGGGTCAAATTTAAAAGAAATAAAAATGGAATAAAGGACTAAATTAAATAAACTAAAAACGCGGAAGGGCCAGGGGGAAAATAGCCCATTTAATGGGAACACGCTGATCCCCTCTTGGCATGGGTCAGATTCGGGTTTTGGGTTCGGGTTCCCCCAAAACGACGCCGTTTTGGCACCTGGGGGAACCGAATGAAACGATGTCGTTTCAAGGGGCGGATTTAAGCCCAAATTTCATTTTTTTTTTAATTTTTAGACCTTCATTTTCAAAAAAAAAACAAAAAAATTTCAGCATTCTCTCCCTCTCCCTTTTCGTTCCCGACGATTGGGCTTCTTCCGCCGCCCGTCGCACCACCACCGCATCTGGTGGTCGACGACGCGCGAAGGTGGGCTTTAGCGCCCTATTTTAAGACCCCGAAGGCCCCGACTTCCAACGCCTCTGAGGCGAAAGGAAAAGGCCTTCAACACCCCTCCTCAGGCCGAGCTCCGACGACGGAGAGAGAGCGCTCCGACGCCGCGACCGTGGGGGCTTCGCTAAGGCTCCACCCTTTTCTTTTTTATTATTTCGCTTGTAAAAATAATAAAAATAAAAGACATCAATAAATAATAATGGAAAATAAAAACCGAAAGAAAAATGAAATCAACCTTAAAGCTTCTATTCTGTTTTGATTTATGATGTTCGTAAAAAAATACAAAGGATTGGTTTCGGTTTTTATAACCGAGTTACAGATTTTTTTTTGTCCATTTTCGTTTTGTTCTCTTGCGCGTTGGCCTCATGTGTTTTGTCTTCGTCTTTGCGGCTGCTGTTGTGTGTTTCCTTTTGCAGGCATGGGCGGTGCAGAGGGCAGGTGGGCTGACGTACGGCGCTGGCCAAGGCAGCCCTAGGCTACTAGCATGCGGCGGCTAGGCTGCGCTTAGGGTTTCAGCTTTTCTAAAACCCTAGTTTGGCTATTTCGGCCAAGTGGGTTTGGGCCTATTGGGCTTGTTAACTTTTTTGTAATGGACTTTAATTGGACTGCTTATTATTGGATTTTTATTTGGGTTATTTAATTATTTATTTTTGGGTTTCATTTTTCAAAATAGACCAGGCCAAAATTGGCCTATTACAGATATAAATAGGAAAATAAGAAGGGAAGAATGCAACCATCAAGGAGAGCATGAAATTATCTTAATAATATCATTGAAGCCAAATTCCAAGCAATTTTTCACCAAGATTCAAGAGATGTCCAAGTTGATTTTCAAGTGGTTATATTGTATTTTTGGTATTTACTCTTGTCATTATGAACTAATTCTCTTAATAACTACAGGAGATGAACCCCAGGAGGGATTATATTGTTTGATTTCTATTTTTTATGCAATAAAATCTTAGTCGTTTTCAATTATGAACGCTTTATTATTATTGGGTTAACAATTCTAGAGTGTTAATTCATATTTGATGTGCATAAGTTTGAGGTTGAATAGACCCTTCTTGTAATTATATATTGCATAATTGAATGGAGTTGCATGTATTCCTAGAAATAGCCGACATAAATCTACCGGATTAGAGTCAAATCTAATAGGGGGATCTTTAGGTGAATTAATGCAATAATAGGGGTTTTAATTAGAAAGAAACTTCAATTAATCAACCTATAATTAGTTACTCTTATGCTCGAAAGAGATATTAACATAAATTAGGAATTTCTACGGATCAAAGAGCTAAGAAAATAAATCACATAAATTAGATTGAGAATTATAGATAAAATTTTGGTGGATTCTTACCTAGGTATTGTTCTGTCACTTGGTTGATACTCGATTATTTTTGTGTTTCATTCTTTGATGCATTCATTAGTTAACTTAAATAGTTTAATTTAATTTTAATCAATCATTCAAATTATTAGGTTAAATAATAGAAAGGTGATAATTACTAGTAATTGTAGTACTCGAGGGAACGATACTTGTGCTCATTATAACTATACTATTAATTGAGTTGAATTGATATTATAATTATTTTTAATAACCACAAAATAAAATTAGTTGTATAGTTCCATTCTTACTAATTAGCCACATATCAATCCACCATACTTTGCATGCCTCAGACCTAGGCAGGTTGGCTTACGCTAATTATCCTTTTTTTTTCTTTCTTTCTTTTTAGATAATTATCTTTTTAGTTTCTGCCAAACACTGAATATTAAAGTCTCTACTCAAGTTATATATGAACCATTTTCCAAAACTAATTGATGAAATTGAAAAGCTCATATCAAACCCCACAATGAAATCTTTATTTTTCTATTCAAATCCATCTATTAGGAGGTGAATTGCATTTTGCCTTCTCTACTAAAAAAATGATAAATTAGTTCATGTACATTAGAGAAAATTTTAACTTAACCCTTCCATTAAAATTGACCCACAATAATTTGGATTTTTCAAAATTTTGCTCCTCTACTAAAAAAAAGAAGGAAATTTAGTCCTTGCACATCAGATCAAAGAGTAAATTGGTCATTCCGTTAAAAATTACATCCATTTCTACTTTTAAGTGATGACGTGATTGACGGAGCAATAAAATAGTAATAAGTGGTGTGCCACATGTACCTCATACTAGTTTGGAACATTTTGCCACATTAGTAAATATTTAAAAAGTAGAAATATCTTAATAATAATTAATTTTTTAATAATTAATTAAAAATACATCCAAGATAAACCAAGACAAATAATTGTCCAGGTTCATCCTGGACATGATTTTTTTCAATAGTTATAAAAAAATTATAGAAAATTATTAAAAATTTATACAAAATTATAATTTTTTGAAATTATTAAAAATGATTAAAAACAACATCTAGAATGAACTTGGAAATGGTTACCCAAGTTCAAATAAGCCTAGACAACCTGTTGTTTAGGTTCATTTTGGTGTTGTTCCTTAAACAATCATAAAAAATTATTTAAAGTTATTAAAAATTATAAGATTTTAATAAAATAGGACTCACCAACTTGATTAACTGAAATATCAACTCAATTAAGAAGATACATATATGTGTATTTTGGTATATTTGAATTCTTTAAACATGCTATATGTATATGTAAATATATATATTTTTTAAATTCAATAATGGTTTATAATTTCTTATAATTCATAATATTTTTTAAACAATTTTCTATAATTTTTAATAATTATTTAGGAAACTAATCTAGAATAAACCTAAAGAAATGATTATCTAGGTTCATTTGAGATTGGACAAACATTTATTCAGGATCATTCTAGAGGTTGTTTTTAAAAATTTTAAATTTTTTTTTTATAATTCTTAATCATTTTAAAATAAATCTCTATATTTTTTTATATTTTTATGAAAAGCCATGTCCATGATAAAATGAACTAGGACAACCATGTTTAGATTAATCTTGGTTGTGATTTTTTAAATAATTATAAAATTGTTTAATTTTAAGATTTTTTAAAAAACTTTTTAAAATATTGTCATGTTAGCATGAGCTACACACATTTTAAAGTTTGGTTGTAACCTCCTAAACCCGGCCTAGACGTTATTGTCGAATCATGAAGATCATATTAATTACCTAGGTTACAAAACTACCCTAATGTTCACTGAAAACCTTAGATACTCTCTCTTTTTTAAGAAAAACTGCGATTTGCCTTCGTTGTTTTGGGAAGATGATTCATTAATTAGTTCAACCTTTCTTAGGTCATATTATTAGCGAGATTTAGAAAACGCTTTGTTCAACGTTTCTCCTATCTAAACCTTGTTATATTTTAATGCAGCGGAAAACTTAGTTATTAACAGGTTAATCATTAAAGTCAAATATCATGCTTTGCCCAATTTCATAATACTCTTATAAAACCATATAAAACCAATTCTATGTGTCAAGTATGCGTGCATGAAAATCCCAAAACAGAAAATAAACCCAAACCATACTCCACAAAACTTTACAGTCAAAAAACCAATTAAATTTAAATAAAACTTAAGCAAAATAAAATTTAAGTCTGAAGTCCATCGTGTGTCTGCATGTCATGTCCAATCCTAATCTTGTGCATTACCTGAGTGGTTGAAACTAAGAGGTTAGCTAACTAGCTCAGTGTGAGTAAAACAATAAGTACATTCACATATTCATAAAAATATCACTCACCATTAATAACATTGCAACACAAGCATATCATTCATAAGTTTTATATGTTGGGAAATGCGCCCGTATTGTAGTAAACATGTAATTATTTTCTATTTATTTGAACGATGAATAAATAAATAAAGTTAATTTCACATTTCACTATTATGTCTTTTGTATTTCCTATCTTTTATTTTAATTTCACATTTCACTATTATGTCTTTTGTATTTCCTATTTTTTATATTTAGCATGCATAGAAAAATTGTGACAAACAAATATTAGCTCATTGATTATCTAAAGTTCAAACTGAAGATAAGTGGCGTTTTAAGAACGTTTACATTGCGAGAAAGACAACTTACTTCAGTAGATAATCTAAATGAGTCTATAATCCCGTAAAAAAATCAAAGTGAGCATTTGATTCAAATACTGAGAAGGATTATTACGTTGTCTACAATTTCAATTGTTGATATGGCTAGTCTTGGTTATCGGAGCAGTTGACTCCACGAGGAGAGACATAGATGTATTCATTGGTAAAATGATACACTGAACTGGACCCAAGATGAAATAATTCTAAATCTGTTTGTGAGTTAATTCACTTGTGACGTTAATTCACTTGTGACGTTCATGGTTTGATTTACATAAATCCTGAGTTAGTCACTGACTATACATATGCAATTCATGTGCTTTGATATAAGTAGAGGCTTATGCTCTAAAGATGATCGAGCCCATAGCTGGTATGACTCGTGTATGGCATGGCTTTACTAGCAACAGTGGAATTTATAGTTCAATTAAAGAGTTAATGATATCCTTTCATTGGCATTGTGTGGATTGATAAATATAGAATGTGGTCACGAGTTTCTTGTTCTTGAACGAGCAATTTATCATAGTCATTTATTGACAGTGATCATATTAATCATTAAGAAGGCAAAATGGTGAAAATGATATAAAATAGGATTGTATTGAGTAAACGGATTTAATTCAAAGAAATCAATGATACCATATGAGGGTAACACACACATGACGAGGTCATTGGACAAAACAATTGGATGAATTGCTTTCGTAAAGATTATACAATAATGAATTTTCAATCATGATACTTCTTGTGGACTGACTCCATGATTAAGTAATTGCGAATTATCGAAACGGTGCTTCTAGACATAATTGCAATCATTAGAGCCTAATTGTATACGTCCAATTGGTCCTTCTGCTAGCTCAACAAAAGCTTGATCGGACTGCATTTGAATCAGAAAAAAATTCTTTGACTTCGGAAATAATTTAATTGAGTCGATTTATTTGATGTGGAATTAAATTAGGTGGTCGTGAGAATTGTTCAACTAGAAAATTTGAATAAAGAATTTTCTTAAAATATTAATTTGGAAAATCTAAGTGATTTTTGGAAAATTAATTTGATCAAGTAAAATTAAATTAATCAAATTAATTAAAATTAATATGATATTTTTGGAAAATAATTTTTAAGTCGAAAAATGGGCCCAATGGGTAATTGAACTTGAAGATTGGACCTGAGATCGTAAATTGGGCGTGGGAGCCCAAAACCGAGACCAAGACCCAAAAACTGGTCAAACTGGGCCTAGTGTCACGGGGCTAGACCTTTCGTCTCGCAATCCGTGCAGCCTTAGGCGATTTTCTCGTCCAAACTCGCCTAAGTCAGCCTTTACTCGAGTGAGGATTCCTTAAGAACTCCTCCAAGGCACCAATTGAAGAGCGGAAGCAAACTTATGCCAAAAGAAGCAACCAAAAGAACAACAGAAAGGGACGTTCGCAAAGTGTTTGAGTAAATGCTCTCTATTCTCTTATTCACAAAGAATAATGAAACAATGAATGGAGTGGGTACAAATGAGGGGAGGCTCTCTATTTATAGTTGAGCTCCCCCAAAATCGACGGTTAAGATACATTTACATCGACGGACGAGATTAACCATATCCCCTAATTTAAAGGATTTACAAGATTATGTCATTTCAAATCCTATCTAATCTTTACAAGATATGATTCCCTCTATCTTCTAAGATTAGTTACCATATCAGCCTAAGTTGCCATATCTTCGTTATCGGGCCAACCAGGCTTCAATCTGATCGGCTTCTCCAATAGTTCATTGAATCGGGCCAGCTCTCGTGGGCTAAATGATCCCCATCTAAGCAATAGACCTCTATTAGATGCATTTGGTGCGATGGTCACGGGCTTTGAACTCTGACCCTTGACATTCTCCCCCATCCATTCTCGCAACGTCCTCGTTGCGACTTCCGAAT
This sequence comes from Gossypium sturtianum, assembly GCA_025698515.1. Classification (NCBI taxonomy): domain Eukaryota; kingdom Viridiplantae; phylum Streptophyta; class Magnoliopsida; order Malvales; family Malvaceae; genus Gossypium; species Gossypium sturtianum. The sequence continues at coordinate 59,313,359 of CM046952.1, forward strand.
GGCACTGACTTGATTCGTCTCGATCTCGTCTTGACGCCTTAGCTTTTCCCTTCATTCGAGACTTTCGCCTCGGCTTCCGTCGTCTCTTCACTCGAGTCATCCTACTCGTTTCTACATCTCAACGACAAGGAGTTATGTCACTCTCTTGCCTACATTCCAACTTCCCTCGAACAGAATCCTCGTGATTCACAACACTTGGCTTCGCTTTGCGCATAGTCTCTTGGCCTCCTTACTCAAGAACTTCCAAAGGGCCCCTACGTTCTCGCCAAGTTAACAAGTTAGAATGCAACACACTATCAGAGTGTTCGGAATGTACCTTTAGATTTACTCGGGTCAACTGTCCCACATGCATCACTTATTTTTCCTTAAAGTCCGATGCACCACCCACCTCTCCCATAGGTTGAAGCCTTGTCAATGACTCGACCAACTCCAACGCTTCACTCGACTTGAGCCTCATTGGTCCCAGCTTCACTGTTTTCATCGCAACTTCTTCCTCTAAGTTCGATGACAAACTCAACTCTTCCTTGGGTGGAAGCCCCTCCGACGACTCACCATGCTCGGACGTTGCCTTTCCTTTGACTACGGCTTGCTTTGGACAGTTCCGCAACTCATGCGAACCACGGCACAAGAAGCACTTTACTCGATTCTTTTTGCTCCTCTTCGCTCTCTTGGCTTCGGCTTTTCCCTTGCTCGAACCAAGCTTCTTGGGCTCCTTGTCTGCTCCATCGCTCCCTTTGATGACAGACTTGTTCCTCTTTACCCTCTTGGCTTCGGCATTTCCCTTGCTAGAACCAAGCTTCTTGGGCTCATTGTCTGCTCCATCGTTCCCTTCGATGACAGACTCCCTCGGACACTTCCGCAACTTATGCGGACCATGACACAAGAAGCACTCAACTGGCTTCTTCTCGCTTTCGGCCTCCTTGGTTTCGACATCCCTTGCGCTCGAACCAAGTCCCAAGGCCTTTCCCACCAGCTTCTTCCTAAGCGCAGATTTCTTCGGACATTTCTTTAACATGTGTGGACCGTCGCAGAGAAAGCATGTCAGCTTGTCCCTTTTCCTCTTGGGTTTCTTCTTCCCAACTGGTGGTTTCCCATTACCACAATTGTCGCCGTTGCCATTGCCATCAACAATTTCTTCCTTGTGATTCCCTTCACGTTCGCCTTTCCTGGACTTGGAAGACCCAAGCTTGTCTTTCCTGACCAAGCTTAACCACGGATTCCGCTACGCCATGGCTTCCGGCGACTTTTGGACACCTCTTTGTTCCACCTCCCATCGACCCACGGCTTCAATCCCTTTGAAAAGCAAGCAATGCTTCTTTCTCAGTCACACTCGAAACTTGGAGCATGAGTTCCTTGAACTCACGAACATACTCCCCCACTGTGCCCCGTTGCGTTATCCCTTGCAACTTTGCCCGAGCTTCTTCCTCGGCAAACTCTAGGTAAAACTGTCCCTTCAACTCACATTGGAACTCTTACCACGTCCCAATCTTACCTTGCCTTTTATCTATGGTCCTTTCTCGCCACCATAAAAACGCAATATCAGTAAGAAACAATGAAACAATATTTACCTTACCCGCATCATCCACGATGCCTTTGGCACGGAAGTAGTTTTCCATCCTTCACAAGAAATTGTCCACATCGCATGCAGACCTTGTCCCCACAAACTCTTTCGGCTTCGGGACATACCCGTTACTGAGTGCTGCACTTGACACTCCTTCCCCCACCGCTGCTCGACACAAGGCCAGCTCTCCCTCGAGATCCTCTATTCTTGTGTTCAAAGCCAACGTCGTGGCCATTGTTTCCTCCTTCAAAGCCATCATCATGGCCTCAAGAGCATTGTTCCTGTCCAACAGTTTATCTCTATGTGAATTAAACAACTCGTTTACCTTATCCATGGTCGAATTAAGAGACATCTTCACATAGTCTCAGGACTGTTCCTTCCAGTTGCCTACGTGACCTTCGACCCCTTCAAGTGCCTCCTTTACGTCCTCCATGGATCCCTCGAGTTTACCCACACGTTCCTCTACTGCCGACAACATTTCCCTCAAAGACTTTCTCGCCCACCTTTGTTCGAACCCTTCTTTTGACATCCCAACAGTGCCTTCAAACCAATAGCTCGGATACCACTTGTCACGGGGCTAGACCTTTCGTCTCGCAATCCGTGCGACCTTAGGCGATTTTCTCGTCCAAACTCGCCTAAGTCAGCCTTTACTCGAGTGAGAATTCCTTAAGAACTCCTTAAGAACTCCTCCAAGGCACCAATTGAAGAGCGGAAGCAAACTTATGCCAAAAGAAGCAACCAAAAGAACAACAGAAAGGGACGCTCGCAAAGTGTTTGAGTAAATGCTCTCTATTCTCTTATTCACAAAGAATAAAGAAACAATGAATGGAGTGGGTACAAATGATGGGGAGGCTCTCTATTTATAGTTGAGCTCCCCCAAAACCGACGGTTAAGATACATTTACATCGACGGACGAGATTAACCATATCCCCTAATTTAAGGGATTTACAAGATTATGCCATATCAAATCCTATCTAATATTTACAAGATATGATTCCCTCTATCTTCTAAGATTAGTTACTATATCAGCCTAAGTTACCATATCTTCGCTATCGGGCCAACTAGGCTTCAATCTGATAGGCTTTTCCAATAGTTCATTGAATCGGGCCAATTCTCGTGGGCCAAATGATCCCCATCTAAGCAATAGACCTCCATCAGATGCATTTGGTGCGATGGTCACGGGCTTTGAACTCTTACCCGTGACACTAGTATGTGAAGTCGGGCCGACGGTCCAACCGATAGCTAGACCGGACTGGTTGGGTCGTCATTGACCGGGATCGAACCAGCTCGGGGTGTCGTAATTGTGTCACATCTGTATCATCGAACACGATGGTGTCGGAGGCTGCGACGGCGACGTCCTGGTAGCTGACGGCAGTTGGTCTTCGATGGTAGAGTAGTGAAAGTGTTACATTCCTACTGAGACTCTACCAAAGAATTTGATTTCAGACTAAATATTCCAAAAAATAATAATATTTTAATAATTTAATATTAAATTTAATTTAGTACTTATCTTGTAGATAAACATTCTATTATTTTAATAAGATTTAATATTAAATTTAATCTAATATTTTATCTTGATAAAAAATATATTAATTTAAACTCTCCCTGTATAAAGAAATTATTGGATTATTATTTTTCACACACTTGAATTCAAAGAGAAAGTTGTAGATAGAAAATTCTCTGAATAGATTATTTCAAAAAAAAAAATTAGAGATATTTTTCTGATTTACAACTTGACCCAAAAGTTTAGAGAAATCGCGAAATTACCCTAGTGGTAATTTTTATGAACAATTTTCTGATTCAAAGGGAGCCCACACTCAGCAGACGCGAGCTTGAGGATAGCGGAGAAGACTACTCAATCGAAGCGCTCATCCTAGACGAATCGAAAAGGTACAATTTTGATTAAGTGTTTATTACTTTTGATATCAAAACCAAGATATTGTTTTGAAAAAAAAAATTAAAACTTTGATTTTTCCATAAATTTATTTTCCACTACATTTTCCAAACCCATTTTTTTACCAACATCATGGACATTTCATAATGCATAATAATTTCCTACCCCAACTATCCGCTACACACAACGAATTCCCCAAAACTCGTATGTCAAACTCCAATCATTATGAGCAAAGCTTGATGTGGTTAAACTACCATTATACATAATGCAGATATACTGCCATTTAAATAAAATGTGATATAATCATCGTTCACCTCATTACTCCTAGTGTGGTGCATTGACAACATATATTCGGACTTAATGCGCCGCCATTACTTCACGGAACTTCTCCATCATCCACATAATCCCACCCCATACACATGCGTTATATCATATGAATTTCAATCAAATACACAGTTCATACATTTTCATTTTAGTAGCATGACTTACATGCCCTCATTATAACATTCACTTATCAAGAGTTCAATTTTCACCATCAACACGGTGACATTCTCAAAATTTGTTATCATTTTAGACAATTTCCCAATGCATGTATAGTAGTCTTTCGTTCGATACATTTCGTAGCATTTCACTCAATCACACATGTCATACGTTCAACATTTATTTTCATTTAAATACAAGCTAGACATACAATCAACATACATTACACATTTAAATCATACAAATCATATCATACCAATACCAAACATTTAAGTATTCAGACAACCATACAACTTTGCAACCATGTCATTTAGCTAGGGTTTGACACGTACTTATTTCGGCCACCTTAAGATTACTTAATTACCCATTTAAATAAGTCCGTCTAGCAAGCTTAAACATTTATTTAATGAATAAAAATATTAATTAACAATTAAATTTTAGGTTAGAACCTACAGCTTAATTTCGCACAACCGCAGCACTATTTGCGAAACTAGTATTTCTCCTTAAGACCTTAAATCGAACCTAAATTAAAAATAAAATTTTTACCGAGTTAGTATGCTGTTAAACCAGCTTAAAACACCCTCTAAGGGTCCGATCAAATCAGTGTTACCATATCACAATTACAAAATCCAAATCAGTTAGTTTGCTTACACTGATTTAGTGAGAAACGAGGGCGCGAAGGGTGAACGTCTCACTGCTAATACGGAGCGTTTAAGTCAGCGCCTAACACAATGAAATACTTAAAAATCAGTAGCTAATCATATATTTAAAACTTTAATTCAATCAACTAACACATTCCCTAATAACCAAGTCGAAACTATGTATTAACCTGCAAACAACCGTACTTACGCTTCCTGATTCGTCAGATTTGAGTTGTCGAATGATTAAGATCGAATTTTCCTAAATTTTACATGATTAAAGGCTGATTAGGAAGTGGTTTAATAGATCTAAACCTTTCTGTAAACAAGTTATAAAAATAATAAAAATTAGCAGCCCCTAATGGTACATCTAGGAGCGGCACACCACTAAAATTGATGAAGAATGGGATTGTTTTGAAAAAAACACCAAAGAATTTGTTTAAAACTTATTAAGGAATATTTTTTAGACTTGAAAAACATTAAAAATTAAGGTTGGAACAGCAGTGTATTTACTAAATAAATCTCATACCGTCAGTACATACAAAAATGAAAACTTTAGAGATAACAACCACCACCGGCAACGATGGTTTCTGGGATAATTTTGGGTGATTCAAAAGGGATGCTTGGGGCTGGAAATCATTCGTTAAAACCAGTATAAAACAAAAATCTCAGATCTGATTTTGAAATCAAAACGATAAGAAAACGAAGTAGAATAATGAGAGAATTAGTCACTTACTCTAACAAGGTTAAGGGGTGGCAATGGAGATCTTTGGGGCAACAATTGAGGCCAATTTTTGAGTGGTTCAAGAGACTATTTCGAGGCTGGAAAATTTAGTGAAATAACAGAAAAAATGGAGGAAGAAAAACGTCCAAAACCAGCACCAATGGAGGAGGGAGGGATGGCAAGGAAAAAGGAACTTGGGGGCGGCACAGTGGAGAGAAAAGGGAGAAAAATTGAAGAAGAGGAAAGGAGAAAAAGAAGAAGGGGCGGTGCAAGTGAACGGAATCAAACTCGAGACATTAATCTAATTCTTTATTTTTTCTTTTAACCACTAGATTACTTACTCATCTTTTAAATAATTTCATATTCTTTTAAGTTAAAATTTGAGATATTATATTGGTTCATTTGTCAACTATATTTATATTTAAATGTAATAGTAGAAATGGATAAAATTTTTAATAAAATGACCAGTTTACTCTTTCATCTAATATATAAGAGTTAATTTGTTTTTTTTAGTAGAGGGGTAAAATACAACCTGACTCCTAATATAAGGCCTCTCTGATACTTTTACCAAATCTTACTTATCGTTTAATTCCAATCACTTATATAAAAAAATTAAAAAGAAACCAAATCATCACTTAACAACTTATATGGATGTAATGTTTAACGAAAGGGTCATTTCCACTTTTTCCAAATGTACAATATCTAATTTGTCTGTATATAAGTAAAAAGGGGTAAAATTAAATCTGCCTTTTAATACAAGGACTTTCATAATACTTTTACCGATTCAAATCCCATATCTTGTAATTAAGAATAAAACACGAAGACTTAATTGGAAACTAATTTTATTTTTTATTATCAAATATGTAAATTAAGTTTATCCAACATTCTTTATAACATTCTAATTTAAATTCCGTTTAAAAGAGTTTTTGTTTTTGTTTTTTCTCAATAAGAAATAAATTAAGAATGCACTGCCTAAGTTTGTTCAATGCCTAAGTGCCTTTTTTTTTATGGGCAATGAAATTTACTGCATGAGATGAAAAATAGTGATGATAATGAGATTAATTATTATAGCAGTGAGATTGAATACTGTAATTATAAGATTAAAATCAATAATAAAATATGTGTTTGGATTTAAATGTAAACATAACAGTAAGGTGGGAATGAAAAATAACTATTAAATATATTAAATTGAAATTGGTATATAATAGGAGTTTTCAATTATTTCATTCGTGTAAAATAATTAAAAATATATCAGATTATAATTTTATTAATAAAATATATTTTTGTTATTAATGTAACTATATACTGTTTATTTTTATTTTTTTGGAACAAACTATATACTGTTTATTTAAATAATTATTTACCTTAATTCTAATTTATTGATCATTATTTTATAATTTTTTAAATAATATTTAACATACAAAATTGTAATAATGTTATTTTTATGTTCATATACATAATGTATTTTTTACTATATATATTTGGAATTTAAATTAGAACACACTGCAATAGATTTTTTGCATAGAAATCTTTGTGATCGAAAGTAGACAAAATTCACTGCAATAAATGACGCCCAAAATTTGCTAGAGTTAATGATCGAAAAATACGCCCAAAGTAGTCATATGGTGGGAATAAATTTCCACTCCGATGTTAACGCAACCAATAATAAGAAGGGAATGCCCCTTCTGATATGTGATTTGTAGACTTTTATATGGAATTGGCATTACACTTCCATCTGTGTAGGGGTAACAAATTACATTAATGATTTGTAGATTTTAAATTTTAAAATTGTGTTGTAAAACCTACTAAATAAAAATGATTATATACTGTACAATTTTGATTAGGCGTATACATCAGTTATTGGAAAGTACAAGGAAAAAAATAAAATTACGGATTTTTTTTACAAAAATAGATCGTAGAAATGAAGACGATTTATTTTTGTTTAAACAACCTCATTTAGATGTTGAATGGAAGGATTTTTGTTATATTTATGTCTCTTTAAATTTGATTTACAAAGTTTTGAAAGGATTGGAAGTTGTTCTCTGAAGAAATAAAAGTCCCTGAGACATTCATCAACATGATTCCTGAGGAAAGTTTTGAAATTTCATGTTTACATATTTTTATTTCATCTTATATTGAGTAAAAAAATAAAAAAAAGAAGAAATTGATCAAAATTTCCACACGTATATGTGTCCATCAATCCTTCTCAACAAGTTATGAAATCGAATCCATGTTATAGTTTGATGGTCAAGTATATTTATCGCTCTAAGTGTGATTTGAATTCGAGTCACGGTAGTTATATTTATTGTTTGGCTTTTTCCTATTATTATAATTCACCAAAACAAAAAACAAGTTATGAAATTTGCGCGATATATTATAAGGAAAAAAACTCTTTGAATCCGACGTTGGTTTTCCATAGAAAATAAAAATTCTCTAAGACATTTTCAATTACTTTGAAGAAAGATTGAACTTACAAATTTAAATATATATATATATATATATATATATATATTTTTAGTTTTTCTTCGTGATTATTTTAAATTATGTAAAGAAAGTCAAGAATTTCATAAAATTTCCGCAGGGATATATATGCATCAATCCCTCACAATAAGCTATGTAATTTGCAATTCTTTTTATTTTAAATTAGATGTACTGACTGGGTTGAATTGACATTAACTTTTAGACAACCATATACAAAAAAAAAAAAAAAATAGATATTAAGGTTAGAGAGTTTAGGTCTATAAAATTCAAGCATTAATATATTATTTAATACTTAAATTTAGTTTTAGTGTTCAATTTGTTACTCAAATCAAATGGTGTTATAATCCAATAAAGGTTTGACACGTGTGCTTTAGTAAAAAAATATAAATACTTAATTAGGACAAAAAAAAGTTTAAGTACCAAATTCAATATTAAAGTCAAACTCAGGTACTTAACTAGGATTAAAAAAATTAAGTTCCAAATTCAAAAAAACTTAGTTACCAAATTAATTATTGAAACCAAACTCAGATATCAAATAACATATTAACCTTAAATCTAATGATGAATTAACAACGCAAAGGAGCAATTGTTAAAGGCCCCTTGTTGGCATCTCAATGATCAAGATTCAAACTCTGTTGATTAATCCCTGAGTAATGGTTAAAGGCCCCTAAATCCATTATATATATATATATATGATCTAGTGAATGTTGAATTCAACAAAAATAAGCATTAAAAATAAAATAAAAAATCATTAAAGCAAAAATAAAAATAAAAAGGTTAATGCACTATTTACTTCCTCATGTTGCACCCAATTACTAGTTTGGTATGTAATGATTTTTTTATGAATTTGGTACTTTTCAACTATGTATCACATTGCCCCAGTCATTAACTGCATTTAAAAAAAAAATTCTCTTTTTTAAAAAAAATAAGAAAAAAATATAACAATGTTCCAAAATTTTTAAAAATATACCTTTTTTAATATATAATACAAAAAAAAACGCAAAAATCCAAAAAATAGCAACATGTTAGAAAAGTCTCAATTTTTTTTTAAAATATAGAAAACTTTCAAAAAAAATTAAAAAATATATATTTTCCTTTTTTAATATATACACCTTCCTTCTAAATATATAATACAAAAAAGAAAAATTAAAAATTAGTAAAAAATTCAGAAAAAGAATAAAAAATGTTAACCACACAATAAAGATAGTTTTTTTTTTCTTAAACAATCTTATTATAGGCTCTAATCACATCTACTCTTTTTGACAAAATGTTTAGAACTATTAATAGTCTCTCTTTAACATATAAATAAGAGAATAATGTGCTTCAACGTACTCAAACTCACATCTTCTTACATTAACAACGATGCATTAGTTGTTGGGGTTGAAAAGTGTTGGTTTTCATAAGAAAATTTAAAATTCTTTTATGTGATTCAAACCTGGTCCACCATAGTAAGCATGCCCCACTTTGAACTAGTTGTTGAGGTACCCAGCATATCTTACAACAAATCTCAATATGAAATCTATATTTTTCTATGTGGGATTCAAATCTCATATCTTACAATTAAACATAAATCAGCAAGTTAAGAAGCCTTGATTGAAAACTAATTTTATTTTATATTTTTACAGTCAAATATGTAAATCCCATATCTTGCAATTACCAACTAATAATTTTGTGTTTTTTAATATATATAATATTCAAATATTTATATTATTGATTATCTTGAGTAGTTGTCTAACCTAATCAAATTTTCTATTTTTAATTATTATTGATTTTTAAATTCAAATTTAAATTCAAACTCGAGCACAAAATTCATGCATAAAATGGAACATATGAATCAAACTGTTTTTTTACATGATAAACGAGCTTAATTAAGTGAAATTAAACACTTTTTATATTTATCTTGAATCTAGCTTAAGCATTGAAATTGACTCTGGATAACTAATTCACAAATTGAGCTTCAACTTGGCTAGACTGTACTAAACTTAAAATGGCTAAAATGAGAATTTTCATATAGTACTGGGGCTAAAATGGTATTAAGCCCAAAATAATTGATCTATTAATTTTCAATTATATTTTAAAAGATATATGTCATAAATTTAAAAAATGGAGAATTAATCATTTATTTCAAGAATAATTTATTTTATCAATGTTAATATAAAAAATTATACAAAAAAATAGTCAATATTTAATTTAATATAAATAATCAATTAAGAAAATTTAATTTTATAAGGATTTTAATTTTAATGGTAATACAAATAATTACTTTTCTATTTAAATAAAAAAACAAGGATTGAATTCTATGGTAAATTTACAACAATTATCTCTCTATAACAATATGTTCTTATAGGTGTATAACAGTCATCTCTCTATAACAGGCAAAATCTAGGCAAACAAATAGAATTATAATAAAAATGGTTGACTGTATTATTAAATTAAACTTTTCAAAAATATTTTTCATAAATATTTTTTCACAATATTTTTCAAAAGCAAGATATACTAGCCCTTAGACTAGCATACAATGCCACTATCGTTGTCTTTCTTAATTAGTTCAATATTTTTTTTTAAAAAAAAAAAAGCAAAATTTCAAATTTAAATATTTTGAGAAAATAGAAGACTTAAATATATAAGAGGTCATCGTACTATTTTTGTAACCCTCAAACTCAACCTAAACATTATGACCGAATTGTAAAAGTCACATGTCACATGGGACACCTAAACTATGATTCTACCATATTGACGGTTGGAAACCTTAAATGCACTCTCTTTTTAATAAAACCGTGGTTACATTTGTTATTTTGATAAAAACGTTCATTATTAAAAATCCAACCTTTATTAAATCAATTCTAGCATTGGCGTGATTTTTAGAAAAACTCTTTGCATATCGTTGCTTTTGGAATATAACTTTGGCGTGGTTTAATTCGATCAATTAATAATTTCCTCAACATCTAAACCGAAATTACACTCTAGCCCATAATCAACCACACTTACTCTTCCTGAATTGTCAGATCTGAGTCACCGATTGATTAAGATTGATTTTTCCTAATTTACACATGATTAAAGGCTGATTAGGAAGGGTTCACAAACCCAAGATATTGCTGGAAAAAGATGGGAAAAATTAAAGAAACAACAGCCCCCTTTCTACCCTTTAGGCGCACACACCACCACCAACGATTGCCAATTTGGGGTTGATTTGAAACCACATTTAAAATCACTTGGAAGGCTTGAAAAATAATCTTTAAATCCTTAAAAATCACCCTAATTCCAGATCTAAAAATTTGGATACTCATCTTACAAGATCCATCAAGAAATTAAAAGAAAACAAAAAACTTACACAAGATAGGTGAAAGGAGCCGCAATGGCTCTTCTTGACAACAATGGGAATCGTTCTTGGAGGTTCAAAATTTCAGATTTGAGGCTAGAAAATTAAGGGGAAAATGGCAGCAAGATTGAGGGGAGGATGGTGCAAGATCTTGTGGCAAAATAAAAGAAAAAGAGATGGTGATTCAAGGGGTTTGGGTGGCGGCAACAAGGGAGAAAGAAAGAAATATTGAAAAGAGAGGATGAGAGAAGGGAGGGACGGCTAGGGTGAAGAAATTGGGATTAAAGGTTGATCAAATTTGTTAAAAATAATATTTTTACCTAGGTTTAATTAGACATGGGCGGCACTAGGGGTGAGCGTTCGATCGAATCGAATCGAATCGAATAAAAAAATTTCGAGTTAATCGAGTTGACAAATCATATTTTATCATCCTAATTTGATTTGAAATTTTCTCGAATCGAGTCGAGTGAGATAGAATTCGAATCGAATCGAATCGAATATATTTGTTCGAGTTAAATTTTAAAAAATAATTTTGGGTCCTTGTAACCATTGTCACCCATCGTAATAAAATTTGTCCACATTAACCAATTTTTTTATTAACTTTCATCACCAAATAATTTATTTATTAATCTTTTATATACGGGTTAGCTTCTTTGCTTGCTTAGTTGTTTCAATTATCTTGATTCTTGTCACTATGTATTTTGGAATTAAAAATATATTAAATGTAAAAATGTGATTTTTTAATAAAAAGTTATTTTAAAGATAAAATGTGAAATTGATACCAATATAAAATTTTAACACGAATATTTTATGGCATAATTAATAATTCAATTTTAATATAAATATTCAATATGACTAAACAATTCAATAATATAAATAATATAAAATGTGAAATTTAATTTAATAATATAAATAGTAGATATAAATAAAATTATTACTATTTATGTTTAGTGATTTTTTGGATAATTTTGATTTTTATTTGAGAGTAAAGGGTGAGAAGTAAAAGTTTAGGGAAAAATAAAAAGTTTTGGAGAATAAAAGTTTGAGGGAAAGTAAATAGGGGAGTAAAATTTTGAAGGGAAAATATTAAAAAAATGGAGGGAGATGGGTTTGGGGTAGATGGGAGGAGATGGAAAGGGAGTAAAAGTTTTAGGGAAAAGTGGGAGGGAGTAAAAATTTTGGGGGAAAATAAAAAGTTTTGAGGGTTTTTGGGAGTAAAATTTTGAGAAAAAGTAAATGGGAGAGTAAAATTTTGGTGGGAAATAGATTTTGGGTAGATTGGGGGGTTGGGATGGGAGGGGAGTAAAAGTTTTGGGGGGAAAGTGGGAAGGAGTAAAAGTTTTGAGGGAAAAGTAAAAAGGTTTGAGAGTTTGGGGTAAAAATGTAAAATATTATAGTTTGATATTCGAATTATTCGAATTATTCGAGTTATTCGAATTCGAAAACCCAACTCGATTCGAACTCGAAATTCGAAAAAAAAATCGAGTTGACTCGAATAACTCGAATAACTCGATTCGTTTAACTCGAAATTCAAATTTTTTTTCGATTTTTTCGAGTCGAATCGAGTTTTGCTCACCCCTAAGAGCAACTGACTCTAGGTTGATTAATTGAAATTTCTTTCTAATTAAAACTCCTATTGTCGCATTAACTCAATTTATGAATTCCCCTATTAGATTTGACTCTAATCCGGTAGATTTATGTCATCCTATTTCTAGAATTGCATGCAACTCCACTCGATTATGCTAGATCTACTCTTAAATAGAGACTTTTCCTCCTCTGATTTAAGCACATTAAACATGAATTAATATTTTGGAAATATTAAAACAAAACATAAGCACACATTACTGAGAACAAGAATCAAGTATTTATCGTGTAAAACAAAAATCAAATAATAGAATTAATCATAGGGTTAATCTTCCCTAGGTATCTATAGAATTAGTTCATAATTGTAAATAAAAACATCTTAAAGCCAGTATAATCTCAACAGATAACGAAACTCATAAAGAATTTCAAAGAACTGAAAAAAGAAGTCTTCAATCCTGATGAAAATCTACTTCAGAGTTGGCTTTAATGGTGTTCTTCGAGTTGTTTTCTTCAATACTCTTTGATAGCTCCATATTCTCTTCTTCTATTTGGTATTTATAGGTCTTAGAATGCCTGAAAAGCCTAAAAATTGCATTTTTGTGTGTGTTTGGGATGCGAATCGTGAAATCAACACGGTCTGGCACATGGTCGTGTGCTCGCCCATGTGGCTCACACGACTATGTGTCCAGCCCGTGTGGCTCACACAGCCGTGTGTCCAGCCCGTGTGGGAAGGCCTAGCCTGTATGGCTCTTGAAATCTGCTCTATTTGTCAGATTTTTGCTCGTTTTTTGGTTCTTTTGCTCTCAAATGCTCTCCTATGTATAGAAACATGAATTTAAAGGATTATGAGCTTAAAATTCACCAATTTGCATAAATAATCATCCAAAAATGCATTAAGAATAGGATTAAAACATGTTACTTTTATCACTTATCTAATATCCCCACACTTTAGTGTTTTCTTGTCCTTAAGCAAAATCCTAAACCCACATTAAAGTTAATCTTTCTCAACTTGTAATTCTCATCAATAATGTTTCAAAAGTAATTCGCAAACAATCATGCATTGGCAATTCAACTAAAAGGACACTAAAGACTCAAACAATCCAAGCCTACAATTTTAGAGCACGAAAACATAGGTGTCTCCCTTTGTTTAAGTAATTACCTTTATTTCAAAATCAACAAGATTTGACATCCTCACTGTAGTAGCCAATTTTGGCCCAATCTAAAAACAAACTAAAGCCCAATAACAGTCCATCAAAAGTCCAGTTACAAAAAAATTAAACCAACCATTTTTAAACCCGAAACAGCCCAGTTACAAAAAACCCAAATACAGCCCAAAATAACTAAACCCAATTTGCCCTTAACCTAGCCCAATCTATATCAGCCCAAAACTAAAAAATTTCAGAACCCTAGGGTTCTTCCTCTTCTTGCCGCTCTCCTAGCGACCCCAGGGCTCGCCTTGGCGGTAGCACTTCAGCCACGCCTCTGCCCACCTACCCTCTGCATCGCTCGTGACCTGCAACGATAATAACAGCACGCAAGCAAAAACAACAAGAAAGAAAATGACAAAAAAATCAAAGAAAACAAAGAAAAGAAGACAAATAGGAATCTTTAAACTCGGTTATAAAAACCGAAATCAACCTCTTGTAATTTTTTTTACGAACTTTCAGCAATAAAAAAGAAACAAAAGCAAAAAATTAAATGTTGATTTCCTTTTTATTTTCCATTTTTATCTACTATCGTTTTATTTATTTATTTATTTATTTATTTTATTTCGAATCTTTATAAACAAAACTAAAAAAAAGGAAAAGGCCTCACCGAAGCTTCCGCGATTGCGGCGTCGGAGCTTGGTTGAGAAGGGGGTGCCGAAGGCCCCCCCTCTCCCATTCGTTTTTGGGCGCCGAGCGTCGAGACTTCAAAGGGGCTTCGAAAGAGGACCTAAAGATCCGGCCTTGAGCATCGCTAGCCACTGATGCGGTAGTGGCGCGGTGGTGAGACGGGCGGCTGGAAAATGCGCTGGAAGGAGCCCAATCGGTGGGGAAGACAAAAGGGAGAGTGGGCTGAGTGGCTGTCGAACTTTTTAAAAAATTTTAGGGTTAGAATGAGGTTTCAAAAAATTTGGGGTCTTTTAAACATTCAATAAAACGACGTCGTTTTGCCTCAGGGGTAACTGCGCATATCCCTTCAAAAGGGATATTTGCGCGTTGGGCCCCTCCCCTTTGCAGCGCCATTTGATCAAGCCCCCATTTTGTATTTTTCCGTTTTTGCAATTTTGCCCTGTTATTTTATCTCGTTTTCGATTTGATCCGCGCCTTGGCCGATTGAAACGCCGCGCATTAGGGGGTGGGTTATTCACCCATTTGGTCCCCATAAGCTTAAGCGCGTGACATTATGGTCCCTGGCGCCCCTTTTTTGATTTGTTGTAATTTTAACCCCTGGACTTTTATTCTGTTGTCAATACAGTCCTTAATTTGCTAAATGAGTTTGTTTATTTATTTGTTTTCTTTAAAAATCATGTTATTCTTATTATTATTTATTGTAAATTTTTTATATACTATTCTTATTATACTTTATACATATATATTATTCATTTTTAATTCTTTTGGTGTACACATCATTTATTTTACACCTTTATATGTTATTTTATTACTTATATACATTTTGTTTTGAGTTGTTTTACATATTATTCATATTAAACTAATTACATTCCTACACTGTTTTAATATAAATTTGTTTAAAATTATTTCACCCCTTACTTATTTTATGTTACCTTATTTATGTATTTTAAAGCTCCTATATATATATATAAATCATTTTATTGAATAGTTTGTTTATTTAAATTTTTTTTCCATATACCCTGTTTATCCTTAAACTTCTATATATAAAAATACTACTTATTTTATTTTATTTTCGTATAAATGTATCATCTTTTCTAAAAACGTCTTGTATATTATTTGTTTTACATAACATTAGTTTTAGACTTGCCTATATTATTTTAAGTTGTTATGTTATATTATTCGTTTCAAATTATTTTACGTATTACTTACTCTAAGATATTTGTATACATATAATTCATTTTAAATTTCCCCACATATTATTCTAAATTCTTATATAAATTATTTAGTTTAAACTATTTTTGAATCTCCTTTATGTTTATCTCAATTATTCTTTTATTTTTTTATCTCGACTTGTTTTTTGTATGAATTATTTGTTTTAATTATTATTTACTTTAAATCGTCTCATTTATTTTATTTTCATTATTGATGTCAGTATTTAAATAATGTATATTGCTTGGTTATCGCCATTGTATATACCATAATTCGTTTATTTGTATTTTCATATTATCGTCATTCACTTGGGTAATATCTTATTTATGTATTATTATCCCATGCCCGTTACTACACTTCTGTTTCATGTCATCGCATTGTGAATTAGATCCCGACATATTTATCCAATTTAGATCGTCGTATTTTATTTTAAAACAAAATAAATGTATACCTTTACATGTTGTATTCGCTATTATTCAAAAACTGAAAATTTTTCAAAATAAGGTAATATTTCGCGTTTTGGAAATTTGAGAAAATCGTGCCCTAACTTACTGGGTTTCGATTTTTCTCGTTTAGCCTAAATAACGGAATATCCTTTTAAAACAAAATACAAGTTTAAAATAAAAAGCTTATTTTCGAGAGTACAAAGTGTTGTGCCCTAACTTATTGGGTGTGACATCTCATTACCTCGTGATAAGAATTTCTAAAAATGACAATATTCCGTATTTAGAAATTCGAGAGACCGTACCCTAGCTTACTGGGTTTCATTTTTTCTCGTTTAATCTAAATAACCGAATATTCTTTTAAAATTAAAATACACGTGCTTTTAAATAAAAGGCGGGCTTATTCTCATGGATTCGAGATGCCGTGTCCTAACTTACTGGATGTGGCATTTCGTTGCCTCGAGATGAGATGGTCTTTAATGTTTGTTCCAACTCATTCAAGTTTTTAGTAAAATTAACATTGATAAAAAATGATCGTATTTTTAAATTCGTTCTCGGTTTTCAACTTTCGACATTAAGACACTAATTAATCAATTCGGTACCAATTTTGGGCGTGACGAGGGTGCTAACCCTTCCTCGCACGTAACCGACTCCCGAATTCGTTTTCTCGAATTTCGTAGACCAAAAACACCGTTTTAGTAAACCAAAACGTTTTATTAAAACAAAGGTGATCCGATCACACCTAATAAAGATCGGTGGCGACTCCCGTTTTATTTTCGTTTTCAAAACCAAAGTCAATTCTCATTTTCAAAAAAATGGTTACGACAGCTTGGCGACTCCGCTGGGGACAAAAAAAAAAGAGTCAAGCCACAAATTGATTAACTTTTGTCTTTTTGTCAAAGTTGGAAATTTGGTTTTAATATACGTTCCTTTCATTGCATTTCATCCGTTTTGTGTTACGATCTTCATCATTTTATTCATATTTTATTTGTTTGTTCCAAGTTTTTTGTATATCTCTACACATTGCATTGCATGACCGCTCGGTCACACCCTTTTTAAGTGGAAGTGAGAAGCTATGCCTTCGTGAGGTTTTCACCTCCGCATGGGCTAGTGGGCTACTTCCGGGATACATCCGTACCTATGTCTTCGTGAGATTTTCATCTCCGCATGGCCATAGGGAAATGTATCCCCCTGAACTGAACTCGGTCTGTATGAACCTATAATGGGTGAAGATCGAGAAATCTGCTGGTTCAGGTACCCTTACTTTAGAACCGAACTGCATATAGCGAATCTTAGGAGCCCGCCTTAGGTAGAACCGCGCCAAACCCTAGTGGTCACCCATTTAGGTAATCTATTTTTTTGTTTATTTTTCTTGTGCTAACGTGTTTTGTTTTGTTTATGATTGCATTGCATTGCATTGCATTGCATTGCATCGCATCATCTTAGAAAGGAGGTGTTGATTCATATTCGATTGCTAAATAGAAAAGCTTGTCATAAGAAAACGAATTTCTTGATATAGTGGAATATAGTACGACCGACTGAATAGGGTCCGAGTAAACAACAAAAGAAGGCTGATAGTCCGTGGAGGGATACACGACTTTGCATCGTTGCCCGAGGATTCAAACCGACAAAGATTATTCGAGAACTGTCACGCCCCAACATTCTTGAAGAAGCTAACGAGCATCACAAGGATAAGTGAGCAATGAGACGTGGCCCGGATCAAGCAAAAGGAGCCAGTAGAGACATCCATTGGAAGGTTCGCGAGATTTGACCTTACATCCGGATACGAAGAAAAGGATCAATGTCTTCACTTTGAATATTGAGGGCAAGGCCGCATATGTAATCCGTTTTATGTAAAGAAATTTGTTTTCTAGAAAAGTTGTTCTAATGGAATTGAATTCAGAATCAACGCCTTTCTTTCTTTTGCATTCATTCCATACATCTACATTGCATTGCATCATTTGCATTAGATTTTCATAAAAAGACCCTAATTAATTAAAATTATGACAATTACCCTGGAAACCAACGAAAGTCCACCGACTAAATATTACTACGGTACCCGTCACAAAACGAAAGTAATGGATCAAAGAATGGAAAGAATAGAACAAATGTAAAGGGATATGTAAGATCAATTGCAAGAACAGATGCAAGAGCAATTAGCCAAAATACAACAATACATGAGGGATCAGATGCTGGAATCTCAAAGAAATATGATGAACCAACTGGCCCAGCTATTAGCCGGAGGTCCTGACAAAGGAAAGAGCCCTGTGACCAATCTTGGTGATGACAATGAAGAACCTCCCTATCCTCCAAGTTTTACCCTGACAAACATCCCACCACAACCAGTGGAGAATCCACAAAGAGTACCTGTTACCATCAGGCCCCAATACCAGGCTGGTGTTTCGGCACAGATAAACTTTCCAATAGGCTCGGGTTCTAACCTAGGGTATAATCCAACTAATCTCGTTGTCCCGGATCTCGACGATATGACAGAGATAGAGAAAACAAGGAGAGATTTGCCAAAACAACTTGAGGACCGGTGCCGATGGTTGGAAGAGAAGTTTAGGGCTATGGAGAACGTCGATTATCATTGCGGAATCAATGCAAAAGACTTAAGCCTAGTCCCTGACTTGGTGCTCCCGCCAAAGTTCAAGACTTCGAAGTTCGAGAAGTATAATGGGACTAGCTGCCCTGAAGCTCATATTACGATGTTCTATCGGAGGATGATAGGATACGTCAACAATGACCAGCTGTTAATCCACTATTTTTAAGATAGCCTGATTGGATCTGCGGCCAAGTGGTATAACCAGTTGAGTCGCACCCAAATTGGTTCATGGAAGGACTTGGCTCAAGTTTTCATGAAACAATATGGCCATGTAACGGACGTGGCACCCAAATGTAATCATGCTACGTAATATGGAAAAGAAGTCGAGTGAGAGCTTTAGGTCAGATGCCCAACGATGGAGGAAGTGGCGACGCAAGTCCAACCACCACTCTTAGAGAAAGAGACGACCATGCTCTTTATTAATACAATCAAGCCCCGCTTATCACTCATATGCTAGGGAGCGCTACAAAGAGCTTCCCGGACATTGTAATGACTGGAGAAATGATTGAGAATGCCACAAAAAGTGGAAGGATAGAGGCAGGAGGAAGTAACAAGAGAATGGCCACAATGAAGAAAGAAAATGAAGTGAATAATACAAGCAGGGGGTACTCAAAGTCGATTATTTTTAATCAACCAAAAATAGTGACTATTGGTTATCAGGGTTCATCAAGAAAAGAATCTGGCACAAGGCAAAACACTGAAAAACTCCGATTTACGCCGATCCCAATGACATATAAGGAGTTGTATCAAAGTTTATTTGATGCGCACTTCGTGTCCCCCCACCACCCAAAATCGATGCAACCTCCATACCCAAAATGGTATGACCCAAATGCCCAGTGTGAGTACCACGCAGGAGTCACAGGGCATTCGATAGAAAATTGCCTTACTTTCAAGAAATTGGTGGAAAAATTTATCAACATGGGTATTGTGAAGTTAGATGACGCGCCAAATACAGAAATATGAACCTGGGAGCGTTTTGGACAATGGGACTACAGAAGAAATTCCTGTAGTATTTAGAGCTTACTCAGAGTAATGTACAAAACGCACTTGTTGCTTTAAGCCTAGAGGCAATAAGTGTCCTTTTGTGAAATAGGCTTGTGTCCAAAATCTTTATTTCAATAAGATGCATCTTTTGAGCAAATATTCTTTTCCATTTCATACTATGAATTCTTTTATTCTTTGAACTCTCTATCAAATATTATTTCATTCTTCATCCATGATCATACCATATAAATAATTATTCTTAGATTCATTTGTTCTTTGAATATTCTTTCGTACCTACAACAGGTCCCTAAATATCAACAATATGAGCGACGTTGCTACTGACTCAGAGTCTACTTTTGAGTAAGATATGTGTCTAGAGGGATATCAGGACTTTGGAGACGACAGAGATTGTAACCTATCTCCTAATTTGTTAAGGATGGTAGAACAAGATACTGCCTTATAAAGCATCATTGTGAGCCTAGAAGAAGAGAGTGAGGTGAAGATTAAAGCCTATCTCACTACAGAGACAACGTGAGACGTTATTGAGTTATTCCTAGAATTCAAAGATGTTTTCGCCTGATCGTATAGGCTAAAGAAATCTTAGAAGAGGAACACATGCTAATGGCTTTACAATGGCCAGACAAATCATGAAGTTCGGGTACTGCTGGTCCACCATGGAAGGAGATTGCATCAGCTATACAAAAAAACGATGGAGACTCATAAAAATTGTCATCTATGCTTATCGAACGTCTACCAGAACCTCTACCGGGGCAATGCCTTTCTCATTAGAATAGAAAGGGTTTTGCCCATTGAAATCAAAATTCTTTCTTCCCGAGTGTGGGCTGAGTCAAAATTGGATGAAGCAGAGTAGATCCAATCTCGATCTGATCAGTTGAACCTAATTGAAGAAAGAGGCTAAGGGCTATCCTCACGGTCAAGTGTACCAAAAGTAAATGATACGAGCTTATAGCAAGAAGGTTCGCCCTAGAGAATTCCATGAAGGAGGCCTAGTTTTAGAAAAGATCCTTCCCATACAAAATGACTTCAAAGGAAGGTGGATGCCAAACTGAGAAGGACCTTATGCGGTAAAGAAGGCCTCCTCTGGAAAATATTGATTTTGACCGAGAGGGATAACAAGGACTTGCCTAATCCTAAGAGTTCAAATCAAGAAATATTCCTTTAAAAAAATGAAAAGAAAAATAAAAGAAAAACAAAAAGAAGAAGAAAAAAGAAAAAGGAAAATGAGAGGCCAAGGCGAAAACCCGCAAAGGGCGCTTTGAGACCAAAGGGGATTTGAGTTGAAAACTCGAGAAGGGCGGCTCAAATTTTGATCAAAAGTGGGGCATACAGCAGTCTTGTTATGCCTGAATTAACAATGAAGAAGTATGTTGCATCTTGGGGCATCGACAAAATACTCCGGATCCCCTAAACACATATTGAGCTCAAAATGGTCCTCAAGAGGTTCGTACAGAGAAGCTCAGACGGCGATATCTGGGGCACCTAGTTTTCATCTTACCCATATTGAATTTGCTATATTTGATTACTTTATTCTTTTCAAGATACGCTCTCAATAAATCTCATTTCTTATCTTGATTAATTCATTCTCATTTTGTGTTTTTTAAAATTTAATGTATTTATTAATTTATTCACTTCAAGCTTGGCTCTCAATTAATTTCCTTCCGGTCCATTGTTATGATCTTTTTCAAGCATTTTGCATTGAAATAACGATTAGTGGACTAATAACACTTTCATAAAAGGAGTTTCGCATATTACTTTGGAAGTTTCTAAATAATACGAGAACCTGACACAGGTCTATTGTTCAGAACTCACCAGAACTAAGGGTTGGAAATGAGTCTAATTTGAGACTACCTGTTAAGATTTTTTGTCAAAAGTATCAATAAAAAGGCAAGATATTGCGTCGGTGATATAGCCTCGGCAAATAATGAGTAACCCAAGCATTAAAATAGGATTATTCTCAAAGAAATTTGACATTCATATACATCCGGTCATGACACCCAGGGAATGGAAGATGTAGCAGACCAAATTGATTACCCTTGAGTCGCGGTGGGATGGATTGAAGATGACCCATATCCTATCCCCCTGAATTGCAGTGAGAGGGTCTGAAGATGGTATAGGTCTTAAAGTCCCAGAGGTACCATGGAATGGACCTTGAGGTTACATTGGGGCAAACCAGTTGAGCAAAATACGATTGTTTCTTCGGGATTTCGGTCAAAACACCACCCAAGCAAGAAGACAGCGTAATACATCAGTGATAAAGATTAACAACGAGCAGCGACGCCTTAAACATTTGAAAAGGAATCATTTCCATGACATTTATTCATTCATATCATTCATAACACATGTAGTTAGGAGCATTTGAGTCATTCTTATCATAGCATCCTAATCATTTGCATAAGCAAAAGCCCATAAAATTAATTCTACAGGACAGGTTCCCCAGAGAACGGTGTAGCAATATTGAAGATTTCAGATTTTGTCTCCTAGAGATAGTAGTGGGGTAGATCAAAGATTGTAGTCTTATCTTCCTAAGATAGCAAGGAAGCAGACTGAAGATTGCAGATCTTGTCTCCCTAAGCAGTAGTGGAGCAGATCAGTTAAAGATTGCAGATCTTATCTCATTAAGCAGTAGTGAAATAGATCGAAAGCCTTGAATTCTTATCTCCTCGAAGTTCCAGTGGAGTAGGTTGAGGCTACAAATCCCTTCTCCCTGAGTTTACATTGAAGATCAATCCTTATTTTTTGAAGTTTCAGTAGAGAAGATTGAGGTTACGAATCTCTTCTCCCTGAATTCCTATCTCCTCGAAGTTCTAGTGGAGTAGGTTGAGGCTACAAATCCCTTCTCCCTGAGTTTACATTGAGGATCAATCCTTATTTCTTTGAAGTTTCAGCAGAGAAGATTGAGGTTACGAATCTCTTCTCCCTGAATTCTTATCTCCTCAAAGTTTCGGTGGAGTAGGTTGAGGCTACAAATCCCTTCTCCCTGAGTTTACATTGAGGATCAGTCCTTATTTCTTTGAAGTTTCAGCAGAGAAGATTGAGGTTACGAATCTCTTCTCCCTGAATTCTCATCTCTTCGAAGTTCCAGTGGAGTAGGTTGAGGCTACAAATCCCTTCTCCCTGAGTTTCCATTGAGGATAAATCCTTATTTGTTTGACGTTTCAGCAGAGAAGATTGAGGTTACAAATCTCTTCTCTCTGAATTCTCATCGCCTTGAAGTTCCAACGGAGTAGATCGAAGCTACAAATCTCTTCTCCTTGAAATTACATTGGAGCGAATGAAGCCAGCAAACCTTATCTCCCTGGAATTACAGTGGAGCAGGTTGAAATTACCAATTCTTATCTCGTTGAAGTTCGAGCGAAGTAGATCGAAGTTACAAATCTCTTCTCCCTAAAATTGCATTCGATCAGATTGAAACTATTAATTCCTATACCCCTGAAGATGCAGTGGGTTAAAGCGAGGCCACTCGAAGAACAGAAGCACCAAAGAAGTCAAGATTCGGCGAGACTAGGTAAAATTTGCTCTTTTAAAGTCTTTCCTCAATTCTCGTTACACGACAATGATCAAAGAGGGGCAGCTGTAGTAGCCAATTTTGGCCCAATCTAAAAACAAACTAAAGCCCAATAACAGTCCATCAAGAGTCAAGTTAGAAAAAAATTAAACCAACCATTTTTAAACCCGAAACAGCCCAGTTACAATAAACCCAAATACAACCCAAAATAACTAAACCCAATTTGCCCTTAACCAAGCCCAATCTATATCAGCCCAAAACTAAAAAATTTCAGAACCCTAGGGTTCTTCCCTCTTGCTGCCGCCACTCCTAGCAGCCCCCTAGGCCTGCCTTGGCCAGCGCCGCACGTCAGCCATGCCTCTGCCCACCTACCCTCTACATCGCTCGTGACCTGCAACGACAATAACAGCACGCAAGTAAAAACAACAAGAAAGAAAACGACAAAAAAATCAAAGAAAACAAAGAAAAGAAGACAAATAGGAATCTTTAAAATCGGTTATAAAAACCAAAATCAACCTCTTGTAATTTTTTTTTACGAACTTTCAGCAATAAAAAAGAAACAAAAGCAAAAAAATTAAATGTTGATTTCCTTTTTATTTTCCATTTTTATCTACTGTCGTTTAATTAATTAATTTATTTATTTATTTTATTTCGAATCTTTATAAAAAAAATAAAAAAAAAAAGGAAAAGGCCTCACCGAAGCTTTCACGATCGTGGCGTCGGAGCTTGGTTGAGAAGGGGGTGCCGAAGGCCCCCCTCTCCCATTCGTTTTTAGGCGCCGAGCGTCGAGACTTCAAAGGGGCTTCGAAAGAGGACCCAAAGATCTGGCCTTGAGCATCGCTAGCCACTGATACGGTAGTGGCGCGGTGGTGCGACAGGCGACTGGAAAACGCGCTGGAAGGAGCCCAATCGGTGGGGAAGACAAAAGGGAGAGTGGGGTGAGTGGCTGTCGAACTTTTTAAAAAATTTTAGGGTTAGAATGAGGTTTCAAAAAATTGGGGGTCTTTTAAACATTCAATAAAACGGCGTCGTTTTGCCTCAGGGGTAACTGCGTATATCCCTTCAAAAGGGATATTTGCGCGTTGGGCCCCTTCCCTTTGCAGCGCCATTTGATCAAGCCCCCATTTTGCATTTTTCCTTTTTTTGCAATTTTGCCCTGTTATTTTATCTCGTTTCCGATTTGATCCGCGCCTTGGCCGATTGAAACGCCGCGCATTAGGGGGTGGGTTATTCACCCATTTGGTCCCCATAAGCTTAAGCGCGTGACATTATGGTCCCTGGCGCCCCTTTTTTGATTTGTTGCAATTTTAACCCCTGGAATTTTATTCTGTTTTCAATACAGTCCTTAATTTGCTAAATGAGTTTGTTTATTTATTTGTTTTCTTTAAAAATCATGTTATTCTTATTATTATTTATTGTAAATTTTTTATATACTATTCTTATTATACTTTATACATATATATTATTCATTTTTAATTCTTTTGGTTTACACATCATTTATTTTACACCTTTATATGTTATTTTATTACTTATATACATTTTTGTTTTGAGTTGTTTTACATATTATTCATATTAAACTAATTACATAATATCCATCCTACACCGTTTTAATATAAATTTGTTTAAAATTATTTCACCCCTTACTTATTTTATGTTACCTTATTTTTGTATTTTAAAGCTCCTATATATATATATAAATCATTTTATTGAATAGTTTGTTTATTTAAATTTTTTTCCATATACCCTGTTTATCCTTAAACTTCTATATATAAAAATACTACTTATTTTATTTTATTTTCGTATAATGTATCATCTTTTCTAAAAACGCCTTGTATATTATTTGTTTTACATAACATTAGTTTTAGACTTGCCTATATTATTTTAAGTTATTATGTTATATTATTTGTTTCAAATTATTTTACGTATTACTTACATATTTGTATACATATAATTCATTTTAAGTTTCCCCACATATTATTCTAAATTCTTATATAAATTATTTAGTTTAAACTATTTTTGAATCTCCTTTATGTTTATCTCAATTATTCTTTTATTTTTTTTTATCTTGAGTTGTTTTTTGTATGAATTATTTGTTTTAATTATTATTTACTTTAAATCGTCTCATTTATTTTATTTTCATTATTGATGTCAGTATTTAAATAATGTATATTGCTTGGTTATCGCCATTGTATATACCATAATTCGTTTATTTGTATTTTCATATTATCGTCATTCACTTGGGTAATATCTTATTTATGTATTATTATCCCATGCCCGTTACTACGCTTCTGTTTCATATCATCGCATTGTGAATTAGATCCCGACATATTTATCCAATTTAGATCATCGTATTTTATTTTAAAACAAAATAAATGTATGCCTTTACATGTTGTATTCGCTATTATTCAAAAACCGAAATTTTTTCAAAATAAGGTAATATTTCGCGTTTTGAAAATTCGAGAAAATCGTGCCCTAACTTACTGGGTTTCGATTTTTCTCGTTTAGCCTAAATAACGGAATATCCTTTTAAAACAAAATACAAGTTTAAAATAAAAAGCTTATTCTCGAGAGTACAAAGTGTTGTGCCCTAACTTATTGGGTGTGACATCTCGTTACCTCGTGATAAGAATTTCTAAAAATGACAATATTCCGTATTTAGAAATTTTAGAGACCGTACCCTAACTTACTAGGTTTCATTTTTTCTCGTTTAATCTAAATAACCGAATATTCTTTTAAAATTAAAATACACGTGCTTTTAAATTAAAGGCGGGGTTATTCTCATGGATTCGAGATGTCGTGTCCTAACTTACTGAATGTGGCATTTCGTTGCCTCGAGATGAGATGGTCTTTAATGTTTGTTCCAACTCATTCAAGTTTGTAGTAAAATTAACATTGATAAAAAATGATCGTATTTTTAAATTCGTTCTCGGTTTTCAACTTTCGACATTAAGACACTAATTAATCAATTCGGTACCAATTTTGGGCGTGACGAGGGTGCTAACCCTTCCTCGCACGTAACCGACTCCTGAATCTGTTTTCTCAAATTTCGTAGACCAAAAACACCGTTTTAGTAAACCAAAACGTTTTATTAAAACAAAGGTGATCCGATCACACCTAATAAAGATCGGTGGCGACTCCCGTTTTATTTTCGTTTTCAAAACCAAAGTCGATTCTCATTTTCAAAAAAATGGTTACGACACTCACTAAAGATTCTCTCAAAGCACCCAAAGTGTTTAAGGTTCGAGAAATATGCACTCAACAGTCGAACAAGAAATGTCATTACCATAGGCTTGCTTCAAAATCAAATCTCTGCCACTCTAAAATGATATGTCACAACAATAAAGAGGTCTTTACGAGGTTGTAATGGGGCTTAGGTTAAGGGTATGGAAAAAGGCCAGAAAAGTTAGTTATAATCGAGGTCGAGTTGATAAATTACCAAACTAAAAAAATCAAATGCTGAATTAAAAGAAAGTGCATCAATCAAAAAAAAAAATTCAACAACAAAAACGAGCTTTTCAACACAAAATGAAACAAATTATTAAAGTTTAATAATAATTTAAAAAAAAAATTTAGAATAAGAAGAAATTCAACATTTCAAATAAAGGAACATAGTTAGGCAACTAACCAAATCAAATCTCGACAAAAAGGTAGTCAATAAAACGAGACAAAGTCACAACGAATAAATGGGTCATGGGTTCACATTCACAGGTTAATCAAGAAAAGGTGTGTTAGGCTCAATGAGGTTCACTAAGGGTTAATTCAATAGGTAAGCTTTTTTACAGGTTAAGTGGGTTAAAACCTAAGTGCCTGCATCATCTCAGTATATCAAATCAATGGCGTGGCCTCGACATGCATAATCGAAGCAAGTTCTAAAATAAAAAATCAAGTTGACACACTCATAACCAAAAATAAAATGAGCATGAAAAATTTATGCTCTATAGGCTTAGAATCTCACAAAAAATTATGGTTTTGATGTCAAGCTTGCAAATTCAAAACATCAAGATAAAACCTTGATTCAAAGAAACAACCTAAAATATTTATTTCTAAAAAAAAACTTATTATGCTTGACTCTCTCATGTCTTAAAGTTTAAAACAGCCAATGCACAAATATCTACAAATTAATCTTAAAAAACATCAATAAAAATCTTAAATCGAAAACAATTCACTCTAATGGATGTATGAGAACATCACTTAAACACAACAAATAAATTAGGGATTTTATAATAATTATATAAACAACCTCCCCACACTTAAGATGTACATTGTCCTCAATGTACAAATAGATATAAGCATAAAATAAGCAAAATATCAAAATAGAGGGAGAAAGCTGAAACTGCCCTGAATATGGATGAAATCACCAGAATAGTGAAAACCAAAATTGTGGGAAAATGTAATTACAGTGCAAGGTTCCAAACAAACTAATAAGAAAATAAACACAAATAATGAAGAAGATTAAGGGGTTACAAATTCAAATGAAACAACAATTGAAAAAATAAAAATAAAAACATAGTTCAAAAGAAAATAAACAAAAGAAGTTTAAGAAATAAAAATAAAACAACCAAAATCAAAAATAAAAATAAAATTGAAAATAAAATGAAGAAAGCAGATCAGTGATCTTCATCATGAGAGAAATTGGGATTCTGAGGCGCAGGCTCAGTAGAAGACATTTGGAGATGCTGACAGATCTACTGCAAAGTAGCATCAATACTATCGAACCACTCAAAGCAACGCTGCACGAAATGGGTGAATCGCTTGGAAAGGCCCTCTAGTGTAGTAGCATGGACGGTAGTAAGGTGACTTAGAGGTGGATGATGAGGTGGATCCTCATGGTGGAAAGGGACATCATCAGGGAAGTCCTCATGCTCATTCTGAGGGTCAGAATGAGATAGTCGGTATTGAAGAGGACCCACTCCACGCTGGCGCTCAATCGTCCGCATATGACTCATAATGGATAATCCCTGCGAGATCATCTCTCCAAGCAATATGAAGGAGGAGGAATGCTCTAGTGTATCGAGGAGGCCAAAATGTCGTGCTAGACGAGTCATGTAAGGGCCCAAATAGATCCCTTCCTACTACGCTCGGTCTGGTGGCGGCAAGCAAGTGCGATGAAGTAAGTGAGATTAAATGTACATCGCGTCGTCATGTTCCAATGAAAATAAGCATCGAATGTACCAACGACCCCGGTGCTCTCTCTCTGACCAGTCAACGTGTGGGCTAAGATGGCATGGATATAGTGCAAGGCTGGAGGTAGTGAAGTAGCCTTTGAATAACTCGAGGCATAGGGCATCGTACTAGCAGTAAGCTCTGTCCATCATAGAGACGGTAAATAATGGATGTATCGATATAAGGTAAGAAAATCCTCGACACTCATGAACTCCTCAGAATAGAGTCCAAGGGCAACACCAAAATCATGGACGCTAAGATAATGCGTCGTACTACCGAGTCGGAAAGAAATAGTGCACGACTCATCATGGCTCAACATCACGTGCTACAGAATGAATACCGAACAAATATCTAGTGTTAGCTCCGAGTAGGTAGGCTCGACGATAGAGAAGAAGCGGTCCCATGGATTTGTAATAATCAGTGCTCGTATGCTATCGGCCAAGTAGATCTACTCTAGGGCCGCCCAATCAATACAACAGCCCAATCCCAACGGTTGCTGTCTGAGATGCTAATATAGGTCCTCGTGAGGACCCTGTGAAAATCGTAGAGAAGGATGGTGTGCATCGGAGGTAATGCCCAACGATGAGGTCACTCCCGGAGTCTTCTGCTTTTTCAAAGCGGGAACGATGACTTTAATCTTACCTCACATGCTCGTCATGTTGTACCCCCCAAAATTAGCATGAAAGAAGATGGACGAAACACAACAATCATAATAAACATAATAACATAGTCCAATAAAAAACACAACGACCACTGAACCTAAACTAACCACGAATCTCAATGAAATACTAAAAACATAATAAATAATAGAATGAGACAATGCAAATGATAATAAAAAAAAAAGAACATAACAATAAAAATGAAAACTAAATTTAATATGCAAAACAATACTAAAAAGAAAAACATATAATTAGAACAACTAATCCTAATAAATAAATAGAATAAGAAGAAATCTAAAAACAAGACTACTAAAATAAGTACATAAAAAATAATAAGAATAATAATAATAAATACCAATATGAATACAATAAAAATAAATAAGTAAATAAATAATAATACTAATAATTACTAAATATAATAAATAAAAAATAAATAAAAGAAAATGAGAAGGGTAAGGGGCAAAAGGTGGCGAAGGCGTAGTGGTCGGTGCGAGGAACGGACAGGGTAAGGGCATTGTGGATTGGAGGAGATTGGTTGATGAAGGTGCGGGGAGGGGAAAGGAAAATGTTGTGGGGAGAGGAGAGGGTTGTTCGTGTGTGGCCGGTGGATGGTGGAAAGGGAAAAGGAAGGGGAAAAGGAAAGGCTGCATATGGAGGGGATAGATAAATGTGCGATGAGGGACGAATAGCGATGGGGGTGATTTGCGGGATAGGGAGCCAAAATGGGGTGGCGTGCAATGAAGACAGAGGTGCAGTGGCTGAACTAGCGAGGGGATTTGTAGAACAATGGCTAGGGTTCTTGGGAAAGGAAAAAGACAAAATAAAAAGGATAATTAGGGTTTAAAAGGGGGACACGATCGTGGTTAGGCCCGTGTTGGGCCACAGGTTGTGTCACACGCTCGTGTGGGAATTAAAAAATTAATCCTAATGTTAACACAGCCTTGGACACGCCCATGTGTCCAGGCCGTGTGCCATACACGACCATGTACTAGGTCATGTGTGATTATCCTTCGCTTCTTTCACACCCGTGTACGAGGTCGTGCAGAGCACATGGTCTCACACACGCCTGTGTGACAGGCCGTGTCTCTGGCCCGTGTAACTCACTGTTTGGAAATAAAATTGAACAATTCACTTTAGTATTCACACGGCTGTGGACACACCATGTGTCCAGGACGTGTGTGCCACACAGTCGTGTTTCCAGGCAATGTGGACCACCTCAGGCTGTGTAACAATCGAAATTAGAAAAATTAAGTTCCAAGACTCACACAGCCCAAGACATGCTCGTGTGTCCTACACGACCATGTCTTCAAAGCATTTAACTCACTGTAAATTACTCTATCGTGCATACGGCCTGGGACACGCCATTGTGGGTCAAAAAAATGTAATTTAGAAAATTATAAAATAAAGAACATAACATAAAAAAAACTTGGGTTGCTTCCCAAGGAATGCTTATTTAGAGTCCAAGCTCGAATTTACCTTGTATGCACAAGGTTACGGAGGTTCTCGGAGTCGAAGCTCCTTTTCCTCGTTATCAATTTTATCACCAAAATGAGGTTTGAGTCGAGTGTTGTTTACCATAAATGTGTCGAATTCAGAATGTGTTACCTCTATTGTCTCGTATGGAAAAACATTTAGTACCAAAAATAGAGTAGATCCTTTTGACTTGAGCTCCGAAGGAAAAATTCGTCGATCCAATTTGTCTAGCTGTACTTTATCCCCAACCTTGAACTGGTTCGTTCTAATCAAATGCACATCATGGTGTCGCAATATTTCTTCATCGTGTTTTCTCGGTTTCTCCTCAACATGCATTCACCATTCATGTAGTTCATCGAGTTGCACCATTCATTTTTCATTTGTTGCTCGGTTCCTATCACCTTGACTGAAACATGACTCCAACACGTTTTCATGAGGAATTTCCTGCAAAGAATGTTGAGCCACATTGTTACTAACATAACAGAACATTTAGTATCATCTCGCTCACTAGAGACTTTTACAAAATCATGTGCTTGCTGAATAATCTTTTCATCACCTACACAAAGCACAAGTTCACCAATACCAACATCGATAATAGTCCTAGCAGTGCCTAAAAAGGGTCGACCTAAGATCATAGGTACCTCACTATCCTCATCCATGTTTAATACAATAAAATCAACATGTAATATGAATTTATCGATTTTCACAAGTACATCCTCAATAATATCCCTAGGATATCTAATAATTCTATTCGCTATTTGAATACTCATCCTAGTGTGCTTGAGTTTCCCAAGACCAAGTTGTTTAAACATTTTTGTAAGGCATGATATTTATAATAGCCTTTAAATCAACCAAATAATTTTCAATATTTAAACTACCAATGAGACAAGGAATAGTAAAACTCCCTGGATCTTTAAGTTTGTTGGGTAGTTTGTTTTGTAGAATGGCCGAGCAAACTGTATTGAGCTCCACGGTGAACGAGTTATCTAACTTCCTTTTATTTGTTAACATCTGATTTAAAAATTTTATATAATTAGGCATCTGCAAAAGAGCTTCAACAAACGATAAGTTAATATGCAATTTTTTTAAGAGCTTGAGAAATTTACCATATTGTTCATTTGTGTGGTCTCTCTTCAGCGCGTTTGGATATGGAAATTGAGGTTTGTATTCTTGAACAATCAGATTCTTCTCTTTCTTATCTTTCTCGACCTCATCATTGTTCACCATAACTTCTTGCCTCGGTTTCTGTTCAGGTTTAACTAACCCTTCCACGTCTCGAACAATAATTGCGTGGAGCTACTCCATTGGGTTAGTTTCAATATTGCTAGGCAAACTACCTTGTGGTCTTTTTGAAACTAATTTATCCAGCTATTCTATTTGATTTTCAAGTCCTTGAATTGATGCTTGCTGATTTTTCAGCGCTGCCTCAGTGTTTTAAAAATGAGTTTTTGACACCGGCATAAATTTTTCCAACATCTCCTCAAGGTTCAATTTCTTTTCTTGCTGATAAGATTGCTGAAAACCTGGAGGGGGTTGTTTTCTTTGATTTCCTTGACCACATCAAGAAAAATTGGGTTAGTTCCTCCAACATGCATTATAGTTATTACTATAAAGGTTATTTTGAGGTCTAGAATTGTTACCTATATAGTTGACTTACTCATTCTTTGTGCTAGGACCGAAGGGTAAACATTCCGAATTATTCATTCCACCTCCATTTGCATCGCATTGCATCACTAGATTCACCTGCATAGAAAAATATAAATCGTCAATTTTCTTATTCAGTGCTTCCACTTGGTTCAACAACATAGTAACTGCATCCAGATTAAAAACATCGGCTGCTTCTATCGGCTTTGTTCTCATGACTTGCCACTGATAATTATTTAGCGTCGTCTTCTCAATAAACTCATAAGCTACCCTAGGTGTTTTTTATTCAATGTTCCACTAGTTGCTGCATCAATTAACTACTAGTTGAGGGATTCAAACCATTGTAGAAAGTTTGAACTTGTAACCACAGAGGTAATACATGATGAGGACACCTTCTTAATAAATCATTGACTCTCTCCCATGCATCATATAATGTCTCTAAATCGATCTGGGCAAAGGAAGAAATGTCATTCCTCAACTTAGTTGTTTTAGCCGATGGGAAATACTTAAAAAGAAACTTCTCTGTCATTTGAGCCCAATAGTGATAGAACCTCGTGGTAAAGAATTCAACCACTGTTTTGCCTTGCTCCTCAATGAGAATGGAAACAACCGTAAGTGAATTGCGTCATCAGTGGCACCATTAATCTTGAAAGTGTCACAAATCTCCAGAAAATTAGCCAAATGAGTATTTGGATATTTATCTTGCAAACCATCGAATTGAACATACTACTGGACCATCTAAATTGTGTTTGGCTTCAACTTGAAACTATTTGCAGCAATGGTAGGTCTTATAATACTCGATTAAGCCCCAATTAGAGTGAGATTGGCATAATCATACATAGTACGAGGGACAGGATCTACAGGACATAGCTGATTATTCTAATTATTACCCATCTCCACTATAATATTGTTGTCCTCTTGTTCGTCTCCTATATTCTGTTGACTTTTCCTTGCTTCTTTAACCTCTTTATGATTTCTGCGAGCAGTACTTTCAATCTTACTGTAAAAAAGCAATGGTCCCAACAGGTTTCCTCTAGTCATAAACTAAAAGAACCTGCCAGAAGCAAACAAAAGAAAAATTGAAATCTAAAAATTAAATTAAAACAAAAATATAAAAATAAAAATAAACATAAACATAAAAATGGCTAAATTAATAGAAAACCTAATATTTCAGTCACCAACAACGACGCCAAAAACTTGATAGTCACGAAACTAACTAAAAATACGACAAAGGTAATTGCACGTATCGATAAATAGAATAGTTATGGTGAATAAAGATATCATATCCAAAATGACTAAAAATACTAGTAATTATCATTTTCCTATTATTTAACCGAAAAATTGGTGTGAATGGTTTAAATAAAATTTACTAAATTAATTAACTAAAGAACTCGACAGAGAATAAATCAGACAAATAATTGAATAATAACCAATAAGCTAAACTAGACCCAGGAAAGAATCCACCTAGACTTCATCTATAATTATGAATCTGAATTAAACGATTTATTCACTTGGTATCTTGATCCGTAGAAATCTTGAAATTATGCTAATATCTCTTTTGGGAGTAAGAGCAACTGACTTTAGGTTGATTAATTGAAATTTCTTTCTAATTAAAACCCCTTTTGTTGCATTAACTCAATCTATGGATTCCCCTATTAGATTTGACTCTAATCTGGTAGATTTATGTTGTCATATTTCTAGGATTGCATGCAACTCCACTCAATTATGCTAGATCTACTCTTAAACAGGGACTTTTCCTCCTCTGATTTAAGCACACTAAACATGAATTAATATTTAGGAAATATTAAAACAAGAGATAAGCACACATAACTGAGAACAAGAATCAAGTATTTATCGCGTAAAATAAAAATCAAATAATATAATTCATCATAGGGTTCATATTCCCTAGGTATTTAGAGAATTAGTTCATAATTGTAAATAAAAACATCTTAAAGTCAATAGAACCACAAGAGATAAAGAAACTCATAAAGAACATAAAAGAAATGAAAAAGAGGTCTTCAATATTGATGGAAATCTACTTCAGAGTTGGCTTCAATGGTGTTCTTCGAGTTGTTTTCTTTAATACTCTCAGATGGCTCCCTATTCTCTTCTTCTATTTGGTATTTATAGGTCTTAGAATGCCCGAAAAGTTTAAAAATTACGTTTTTCTGAGGGTTTGGGATGCGAATCACAAAATCGACATGGTTTGGCACATAGACATGTGCTCGCCCGTGTGGCTCACACGATCATGTGTTCAGCCCATATGGGAAGGCCCAGTCTGTGTGGCTTGAAATCTGCTCTATTTGTCCGATTTTCTCTCCTTTTGCTCCCAAATTCTCTCCTAAGTATAAAAACATAAATTTGAAGGATTAGGAGCATAAAATTCACCACTTTTCATAAATAATCATAAAAAAAAGACATTAAGAATGGTATTAAAACATGTTACTTTTATCACTTATCATTAATTCATCCTCTTTGATTTCCAAGCTCTCCAAACACAAAATCTCTCTTCAATTTTGAAGAATACTCATGTTTTCAACCTCAATTTCTCTTAAGTTCTTCACACGTTCAAAACTTGAATTAGCTTCATACATCGTCGATTTTCCAAAATTGAGGCAACATTCTGACTTTTCATGATCAAACTAAGTGTGTTAGCTTTTCAAATTGAGTTTTAATCTATTAAATCAAGATTTTAATAAATCATTTGATTTTAAGTTGGTTTTAAGCTTGATAATGGTGAATCTCATTTTAGTTAGGTAAATTGTGATTTCAAAGCTATTCTCAACTTATATCGATCCTATTAAAAGGTTTTTAAAGTCAAATTTAAAGATCTTTAAGAAATTCAAAGTATTTGGATGTTTTCCCCTTTTTATGAACATGTTTAGCTTGATTTTTTTAGGAAAAATGAGATCCGTGTAATTGGCCTAAATTGAAGGTTTAAATATGTAATTAGGTGATATTTAGAATGTTTGGAATCAAAATTAAGGTTTAGTAGCTAGATTTGAGGGGTGAAATCGCATGTTTCGACAAAACTAGCTAGTTTTTGGTAAGTATGATAGATGAGTTGTGGTCTGCATTTTTTATATGATTTAAATGTATTTGTGGTTATTTATAATATGGTTGTAATGTATTTAATGTGAATGAAAATCGTCGGACTCGTCGAGAGCTTCCACGAGCAGGGAGAAAGGGAAAGAAAAGCTCGGTTGACATTGTTGTGCAAGAGGTATCGACAAGGTGAGTGGTTTGGTGTGCTACAATTAAGCACAATTCAAAATGTTAAAGGGGAGCTTATCCTAAGTTTCATGAGTAAGTGTTTCTAGTTAAACTAATGATGATTTGCAAATGATGCTTAAATGTGATATGTTATGTGATGTATATTGAGATGAAAAAGAAAATGTTATGTGTTTATTACTGAATATGATATAAGACTTGAATATGTGATATGAACATGAGTTGTGTGATATGTGAAAGTGTGTGCATAAAATAGTAAGTATACATGTTTAAGTGGATGTGTTTGGAGGCTATGTTTGGTAGTGTTTGGTGAGTGATAGCTTTATGCTGCACATTATATTGGTCGTATTTGGAAATATGATTATCCAATGTAATATATTTTGTATATATGCTTCATAATCACATTGTGCCAATGCTATGAATTATACTTGATTTCTTACCATGATTAATTGTGGTAGTATGCTTTCTTCTAGCTTTGGATATTGTGATTACTTGTGGCGATCTTTGAACTCACTAAACTTGAAAAAGCTCACACTCTTTTATGTTTAACAATGCAGAGATATAGCTGAATCAAGAAGAAGTGAGCTACTAAGTGATCCAAAAAGCAAGGCAATTTAACTTGAGTGTGTTTGATGTGTTTCCAACTCAATAAGGAAGGCAATGTGGGACTAATCTAGAGGGTTTTAGACTTTGAACTGTTAATGGTTTGTAAATGGACAATATGGACTGTTTCAATGGTTTTTAGAACTTTTAAAATTGGTTGGGATAAATGCTTTCAACAAAATGCTTTGAAAATTTACATGACTTGATCTTGTATATTGAATTTTAATATGGTAACTTCATTTTTCTTAAAGTGGTTTTATTGGGTATTTTGAATAAAATTATGATGTAATCTTTAAACTTTATTTTAAAATTAAATGAGTTTTAAATGTTGTTTTGAGTTGTAATTTTCTCTAATGATTTAAAATAACTTGCTCAGGACACTCGTGGGATTGATTTTACGATTTATGTGTTTATCATTAATATTGTGTAAAACGATGATTTTACCCTCAGTCCTTTTCGTTATATTATGACGAACAAAGCATGGGTTAGGTTTATTTGTTTAAAAATAACTTATTTAAGAATGTTTTAGATTTGTGTGATGGTTGGTTTGTGGTGTGTTGGTTGACCGGTAAGGAGAGTCACGTAAGTGACTAATATAACGTTCCGAATTAGGGTCAATCCGTTCCAACCGGGTTTGGAGCGCCACACTTGATGTGGTAATTTATAAAAAAGGTAAATAACTTTTTTATCCCTTGAGGTTTGTAATTTTTATTAATTTGTTCCATACTCTTAAAAAATACATAGAAATAAAAATATAATTTTTTTAAATTAAAAATTTTATAAGTCCATAAAAAGTTTCAATTTTTAATTTTTAATTTTTAAAAAGTTTTTAAAAGATTTTATAGTTTTACATATAATTTGTGATTTTATTAAAAAAAAAACTAATAAATTTCAAAGAGAGAACAAATCCGAAGTGAAAACTTAAAACAAACAAAAAAGAGTTTTCTCGTTTTGATCTTTATCTACTTGAATCCTTTGACCCTCCCACTAAAAATTGCCACAAGTTTCTTCTGTTTTTGACGCGGGTTGCATGAAGTAGGTACATCGGCCTGGGATAGTGGAGATGGAGGCACAACAAGGTAGGAGTGACAACGTCAAGGCTGGGGCAATCAACCTAGGTAAAAAGCTGCAACGATGAGCAATGAAGGGTCGATGCAGGGGAGAGGCTAGTACGGGAGCATGCGAATCGATCAAGGCAGGCAATAGTGATGTAAGAACGGTGTAGCGGTGAAACAAAGAAAAATAGAAAAGATGGAAAAGGAGAAAAAGGACCTCCGATTTTGAGTGGGATTTTTTTGTTTTGTTTTTTTTTTTTTTGTGTGTGTCATTTTCTCGTGTAAATTAAATTCCTATTTATAGTAAAAACAAACTTAAGAGTTCTAGATTAATCTAACTTAATTATTTAATCAATCTACAAGATAAAAATTGGAAGTAAATAAATAAAAGCTTGGTAGGTTGTCGAGACCTCCAAAAATAAATCTTGATCGAAAAGAAAAAAAAAACTGTTGTAGAGTGGTGAGCAAGGTCGAATTCGTAGGAAGTATAAATGTGAAAATAAAATTGAGGGGGGTTTAATAGTTCAATTTAGAATAAAAACTAATAACAAATAATGCAGTAAAAACAGTAAGATTTAGGAAAATTCAATGTTTGATAAATATCTAGCCAAGGGAAATCGTAGTTTTTAATTCTTGAATTGATCATTTATTTTTGCAAATAATTATCTAAACTTCTTGAATAAATTGGTTATAGCTACTCGAGGCGCTCTAATAGCCTAATCACTCCTTAGTTTCTCGGTAATCAAAGAGACGCTCAAATGATTACTTCTCTTGTTGATAAACAGTCCCATGGAGACTCTTCTAGGATTTAACATACCAATAGCCTTATGATTTATAGGACCCAATTTTAGCTAACCATCTCACACCAGCGCAAATAATTTAAACTAGAGTCTACACCTTCATAACTTGAGTTATTCACCACAGGGATTAAAACCTTCCCACAATTACGGATGAGAAGATCCTTATTGGTTATATATTAATTTGAATAATTAAAGAGTGGTCAGTTCATGCAATTCACAAATCAATAATAATATGAAGAATAAAAAATGTAATAATATTCAAGAATCTAAAAACATGGAGAGCAATAATCTCACAATTCAATGAATCAAACCCTTGATAAAACCCCTAACTAGAATGAAGAATTTAACAATCCATGAAGAGAAAAATAATAGCAAAATGAAATGTGAAAGTGTTGTTCTCCTTTTGTCATGCCCCAAAGCCTCTTTAAATACCCTCCAGGAACTCCTAGATAAGAGTTTAAAATAATTTTTAAATTTTAAAATATATCATAAAATCCTAATCAATCCCTTAAAATAGGGCTTTCAAGAATTCTTCCAAAAAGATAGAGATTTGTTGAAAGCTGTAGAAAAATCATGTAATTTTGTTTCTCCAAGCATAAGCCATGGGCACACCTTAGTCTATGACTTTTTTTGCCCATCTTCTTAGTCCACAAAAATTCATGCAGCTTTTCTCCGAGCATAAACCGCGGGCACGCCCTATTCTCTGACTTTTTCTACACATCTTTTAGTCCACAAAATACCTAAACTTCATTTTATCCATAAAAACCTCCATAGGGCTTCCAAATGATTCCGACTCTCTTTTTATCCTAGAAAATACAAAATTCAACCAAAAGATGAGTTTACAAGCATATTATATCATCAAAACAAATTGGAAACTTCTCCAAATATATGCAAAATTACACTCTAACAAAGTTATTTATCTAAAATTAATCTATTTTTTTCTAAAAAACAATAATTAAATAATATATGTATATAGAATAATACTAATTTATATAAATCCTAATTATCCTAATTAATAATATTAATAAAATCCTTAAGTATCCAAATATAATTCTAATAATAATCATCCTATACTAATAATTATCTTAAGAAAATTTAATAACATAAAATCTTATTTTAAATAAACTATAATAATAATGTTATAAAATAAATAGACAAAAAGTAAATAAGAAAGAAAATGGGAGAGCGAAGAGAGAGCGTATTTTATTGATCAATGGGAATCTTTACAAAACTTCTCCAAAGTCTCTATTTATAGGCATAAGAAGTATAAATGAAGTAGAGATATACTTCTAATAACTATTAGAATTTAAAGTATTAAAAAACTTATCTTGATCTTGATGGATATCCACTTAATAATATATTAATAACACTCCCCCTTGGATATCCTGTAACGCCCCAAAATTTTTATTTCTGCTTTTGTGAAAATGTGACACAACTGTGTATCTGCTTCAGTGGTTAAGTGTTCTGGGAGTGTTTGAGAGGTCTTGATAAACCCTAATATGTTCATATTTTAATCCCACATTTAGCATACTTTTTTATCTTTCACCTCCGAATCAAGTTTCCACACTTCCAACTCAAGGAACCCATCCTAAATTCAGGAAGTTTCACTTCTCCCCCTATATTTTGATTTTTCTGTATCTATATATATCCTTGTACATTGAGGGCAATGTACATCTTAAGTGTGGGGGGTGAATCTTAAAAGTGCCTAACTTTTTGCATTATTCTCAAATCCCTGAATTATGTCTTATTTTTAAGTAATTTTCTCATGTTACTGTTAGAATGAAATTTCCTTTGATTCATGATTTTCATTAATATGTTTTGAATTAAGTCATAGTTAATTATGCAGTGATGATTTAAATTTAGGAAACTAGAGAATTAAGCATGATGAGTTTATTTTCAGAAAAAAAATTAGGTTGTTTACCTGAATTTAATGATTACCTTGAAGTTTGAAATTTACAAGGTTGATATCAAAAAGCCCATAATTCTTGTGAGATCTTGAGCCTTTTAGAGCATATATTCTTTTTCGTGCTCACTTTATTGATTATGAGTGTGTCAACATTGATTTGTTATTCTAGAACTTGCTTCGTTTATACATATTGAGACCACACCTTTGATTTGATATACTGAGATGATAAAGGCACCTAGGTTTTAACCCACTTACTTCATAAAAAGCCTACCTTCATAATTAACCCCTAGTGAACCCCTTTGATCCTAACAACCCTTTTATTGACTCACCCATTAATATTAACCCATAACCCACTTTGTATTTGTTATCACCATTTCTCTTGACTAACCCTTTTTGTCGAGATTTGATTTGAGAAGTTGCCTAACTATGTTTTCCATTTCAGTTGTTAAATTCATTATTATTATTGTATGATTTGTTCTTAAAAAAATCGAAGTATATTCATTATTAGTTCTATGATTAAGTGAGCTTATACGTTTAAATTCCACATCTTGAAGTAGAAGTTCATAATTATTAGTAATGAAGTTTTAATTGATGTAATTATTCTGGATTAGTTCATTTTTCTAGTTAGGTAATTTGTCAATTCAACCTCGATTTCTAACCCTCTAATTCAAGCCTTTATCCACACCTTTAGCCCAAGCCCCGTTACAACCCATAAAAGACCTTTTGATTTGTGTATCATATCATTTTACAGTGGTGGAGATTTGATTTTCATGCAAGCCTATGGGATTAACTTTTCATGTTTGACTTTTGAGTGCTTAATTTTTGAACCTTAAACACTTCGAGTGATTTGAGTGAATCTTTAGTGAGGATGTCAATTTTTTTCGATTTTGAATCAGAGGTAATTATTTAGGTAAGGGGAAACACCTATTTTTCGTACTATAAAAACTATGACTCTGATTGTTTGAATCTTTGGGAACCTTCTGGTTAAATTATCAATGTATGAATTACCTATAAATTATGATGAAACACTGTTGATGAAGGTTATGAATTGACGAAGTTTGTTTTAATTGTGAGTTGAGAATTTTGCCTGAGGATAAGCAAAAGCTTAAGTGTGGGGGTATTTGATAAACCGTAATATGTTCATATTTTAATCCCACATTTAGCATACTTTTGGATGATTTATTCCCTGAATTGTGGAATTTGGTGCTTCTAATCCTTTAATTTTATGTTTTATACTTAGGAAAGAACCGGAGGATGAAAAGAACGAGAAACAGGCCAAAAACGGACCAATTGAGCCAAAGTAGGAAATCAACACGACCTGGGGTTTCACCACACGGCCGTGCCTCCTTAGCAGATCCAACCACGGCCTACAACTCAATCCAGACGGACGTGCCTCCCTAGCAGACCCAACCACGGTCTATAATTCGATTCACACAGGCGTGTTGCACGGGCGTGTCCCTGCCGTGGAAAAGAGGAATTTCACTCGGATTAGGATACTTAGAGGCAAAGAAACACATTCCGAAGCCTATATAAACACCCTAAGTATAACCTAAAAGATGCTTTTTTCAGGGGGCGTCCAGCTAGGCCAAGGAGCCGAGCCAGAGGGGTCAGAATTGTGGGATTTACTCGAAGAAAGCCAGTTGATTAATCTCAAGAAGCCGAAATCATACTCAAGACAGAGGATCTCTCCTTCAATTCCTTCAGGGGGTTTTAGGGTTTTCTTATGTTTTGTTTTATCTTTTCTTCTGAGATGTATTCTTTTATGATTATGAACTAAACCCCTCAGATACCTGAGGGGGATGAAACCTAAGACGGATCTTGTTATTATTTTTTGAACTATATGATAAATACTTGATTTGTTCTTAATTATGTGTTCTTAATTCTTGTTTTGATATTTCAGGATATTGATTCAAGTATTGATGTGCTTAGGCAAAAGAGGAATAGACCTTGCCTAAGAGTAGATCTAGCATAATTAAGCGGAGTTGATCGCAACCCTAGAGATAGGATGACAAAAATCTGTCGGATTAGGGTCAAACCTAATATGGGAGTCCATAGATCGAGTTAATGCAACCTTAGGGGTTTTAATTAGAAAGAGATTTCAATTAATCAACCTAGGGTTAGACGTTAGTAGCCTCGAGAGAGGTATTAATATAAATTAGGGAATCCTACGGATCAGGTCAAGTGAATAAATCGTCTGGTTCAGAGTTAAATAATAAGTGAAGTCTAGGTGGATTCCTCCTTGGGTATTATCTTAATCAATTGGTTTTTTTCCCACAAGTATTTCCCCAATTCATTCTCTGAGTCTTAGCGTCTTTAGCTTAGTAGTTAGTTAATTTTAGAATTAATAACAATTCCCTTAATTCTTAGGCTAAATAATAAAAAGAAAGTCAGTATTAGTACTTTTGGTTCCTTTGGGTTTGACAATCCGGTCTTGCCACTAAGCTATACTACTGTTTGATAGGTGCACTTGCCTCAATCGTGGTGATAGTTAGTTTCTAGGCTAGATCATTCATTATATAAATTTTAAGACT
The DNA here is from genome assembly GCA_025698515.1 of Gossypium sturtianum. Classification (NCBI taxonomy): domain Eukaryota; kingdom Viridiplantae; phylum Streptophyta; class Magnoliopsida; order Malvales; family Malvaceae; genus Gossypium; species Gossypium sturtianum. The sequence goes on from CM046952.1 coordinate 59,355,707, forward strand.
ATCGATACCAACGATCAGGTCCCAAGTTCAAGCCTTATCTTTAGTAAATTTTGGTATTTTTCTGAATTAAGCCTTATTCTTGCTCAGTGGGCTTATATTAAATTATTTGTAAAACCATATCAGAATGAGCTTGCTGGTTTGAGTGGTAAAAGGAGTTTGTGTGTTGGGTGAAGGTTCTGTGTTCAAATCCCTGTGTAAGAATAAGAGTTTATTTTTGCTCATTTGACCGAGAGAGTTTCGGTCAAACAGGAATTCTGAGGAGGTTGAGTAGTGTGTCAGTGGGAGTCAAATTAAGAGATTTGGGGATAGTTGGATTTTATTCTTTTTTTCAAAATTTCCCTATTTCCAGAAAAAAACTGACGTTTCTTCTTTTTCCCCCCTTTGCTTAAATTCTGTCACTTCCTCTCCTACCTCTTTTGATTTCTTTTTAAATCTGTATCGTTCGTTTTGTGCAATTCTTACTGTGTTCGTTGTGTGGAAAACAAGAATCCGTTGGTGCTCTTGCAGCGATTTAAGCATTAGAGATTCCTTTTCGTTACCGGTAGGTATGCGGTTGTGTGGTTGCATGCTGTGAGATTTCGTTTGAGGAACATTTCCATTAGAATTTCGTAGGTGTTACTGAAATTGAGCGTTGGTTTGTTGATTTTTAGGTTCTGTAGGGCTCATGTTTGAAGTAAAATCAAAACCAAACCAGGTGTGTACCCGAATCGCAAAAAAAATGAATCTGTCGACGCCACACAGGCATGTAGTCACCCGTGTGGTAGGCCGTGTGCGATGACACGGCCGTGTGATCAACGAAGGCCAGGCCGTACGCAAGACACGACCGTGTGATGGCTAGAGTGTGGCCGTGTGAGCCACACGGGCTGGGCCAGATTGAGCGTGTGGGCCACACGGGCAAGGCCAATCTAGGCGTGTGGGGGCCCATTGTACTGAAATTTCTGTAGGGTCGCATGGGTCGTCCTAATCGAATATGGGCCTACCGTAGGGTCGGTAAATTTTATCTAACCCTAAAATTAAGTGATATGTTAGACTGAGATATGACTATGAGCTTGCCTATGATTGCATACATGTTATCTGTTTGTAAGAGCATGTTAAGTATGATATATCTGCTAATTTTGTATGTACGATATGTTTTCTGATATTCGGGATGGGATGATGCTTATTGGAGGAAGTGTTCTGAAAGGCATTTGTGCCTATTATCTGGCAGCATGGCTGCATTATATCAGTTATGTGCCACATCGGTACAGTATGATGTGTAGGGTTGGGTGGGTGTTTTAAACCCCACATGGTGTGTAGGAATGGACGGAGTTGGTGTGTAGAGGGTGGGGGTAGGATTTTGTTTTCTGATATCTGATCTGTATATCTGTAACCGTGTTTGCATCTGAAATGGGCTTAGGCCCGAATCTGTATCTGTATCTGACATGAGCCTAGGCCTGAATATGAATCTGTTTGATTTGTGATATTCTATGTATGTACATGCTTAATTCTGTTGGGTTACACACTGAGTTTACGTAAAATCACCCTTTTTTCTATTTATTCTGTACAGGTAACCCACAGACTTAGGCGGAACGGTGCAGCAGGGACTCGACAGTGACCACATTTCCAGATCACTGTTTAAGTTTTCGATTTATGGTTTTATTTTACATTTTAAGAGTTTGTATTTTCTGAGACTCTGGACTTTTTAAAACTATTTAGGCTTTTGGATTTAACCTGTTTAGTTGACGATAATTTTACCTAAAAACATGTTTTTCTAAAAACGAGAATTGTTTTCTTAATCACGATGGTTTCCTAAGCTTCCGCCAAAATGAATATATGCATAAAAGTAAATAAAAACAAATAAAGATTTATAAGTGTAAGGTTTTTATCGAGTTAGCTCCATTTTTGAAAACCCTTTCATGTGACATCGCTAGATTCAGCCATAACGTCTAGGCCGAGTTTGGGGTGTCACATTTAGTTGTATCAGAGTCAGGTTACAAAACTCGTCTGTAAATTTTGGGTTCCAAAATTTGGTTTTAAAGAATTGGTTTTCAAAAGATTTTAAACATTCTAAAGTAAGTATGTGGTACACCGAGTCTCCGGCGCTGATCTTGTAAGTATTTCTGATTTCTGATAGAAAATTCTAAAAACATTATTGATATTCTACTTGAAATCACTATAGTTAGTACACTCTGAAACTGTAGTGAAACTGATTTAGACTAAAACTTTTGAAAACAACTCTGAATTTCTAATACTGTATGCATAAAACATCTGTTAATAAATATCAAAACTGATGCATAAAATTTCTAATGTAGATAAAAATTCTAAGTTACAATGAGCAAACGAGGTATCTGTGGACGTGGTACTCGAGGCTGAGGTAAAGGCCTTAGGAGGGCTCGAGCTGAGTCCTCATATCTGGCCAGTATGCCTAATCTAGACACTAGTGAGACACCTATGTCACCTGCTATTGAGACTGGGTCTCAAAGTCGATCGACTAGGGACGATGCACTGTCCCAAGCCATGCTGAGGATATTGGAGAGGGTCGCTGGACCCAATTCTGGATCTGAGGGCCGAGGGTCGGTAACTGAGCGACTCTGGTCTAATGGAGCTGAGTTATTTAGAGGTGTCGCAGGAGTCGCCCCTAATGTGGTTGAGTATTGGTTAGAGGCCACTGAGAGGATTATGGACGATTTGGACTGTACCCCCGAGCTAAAATTGAAGGGTGCAGTCTCCTTGCTTCGCGACAAAGCATATCAGTGGTGGTTAACAGTTAAATAGGGCACTCAGCCTGACCATCTAACTTGGGAGTTCTTTAAGACTACATTTCAGAGCAAATATGTGGGAGCCAGCTACGTTGATGCTTGCAGGCGTGAGTTTCTGAACCTCACACAAGGTGACCGATCTGTAGCCGAGTATGAGGTTGAATTTCTAAGGCTAAGCCGCTATGCTCGAGGTATGGTGACATCAGAGTATGAGAGGTGTGTTCGGTTTGAGGACGGACTGAGAGATAATCTGAAGGTTTTGATTGCTCCGCAGAGGGAGAATGAGTTTTCTATTCTGGTGGAGAAGGGGAAGATCGCCGAACATGTTAAACGTGCTGAGCGCTAGAATAGAGATAGGGAGAGAGGTAAGAACAAGAGGGATTTGGATCCCTCGATTTCTGTGCAGAGGCCTAAAAAAAGGCTAGCTCTGATAGGCCAGTTAGAGTGGGCGCCGCTATTTCTTCTGTTGCTCCTACGGGGTTGTAGCCTTGTAGTGATTGTGGTAGGTGCCATCCAGGCGAGTGCTGGATGAGGATTGGGGCATGTTTGATATGTGAGTCTTTAGAGCACTGTATTCGGGACTTCCATCGAGGGCTGATCAAGTGCAAGCTCCGACATCAGGTCTCGCGCAGCCGCAGAGAGTAGTTCAGCAGCCACCTATGGGCCGTGGTTAGGCTAGAGGTGGTAATGGTATGGGCCGAGGATAGAGAGCACCGGCGAGAAACTGGTCGACCGAGGCGCAGGCGATGCCGCTTTGGTTTATCTTTGCACGACACCGAGAGGACAGAGATGCTCCTAACGTCGTTCTTTATATTTAATGTACCTTACATTGCTCTGATAGATATCGGATCTACTTATTCCTATATAGCCAGTTCAGTTTCTAAAAACCTGAGGATTACGGTTGAGAGCACTACGAGTGAGGTCACTGTACTGAGTCCGTTGGAGCAATATGTTCGGGTTAGTAAACTCTATAGGGATGTACCCTTAGTGGTGCAAGGAACTATTTTTCTAGCAGATCTGATGGAGCTTCTGTTTGGGGAGTTCGATATAATTCTGAGAATGGAATGGTTGGTCAAGCATCGGGTTAGTCTGGATTGTGCGACTAAGATGGTCATTCTGAGAACTAAGGAAGATGAAGAGGTGGTTGTAATCGGAGAGTGTCGGGATTATCTGTCGCATGTGATCTCCGCATGGGTAGCTGAGAAACTGGTCTGAAAAGGATGCGAGGCGTATTTGGCTTACGTCAGTACTACTACTTCTGGGAACTCTTTGATTGGGGATATCAAAACTGTAAGGAATTTTTCGGATGTCTATCCTGAGGAGTTACCGGGATTACCACCGAATAGGGAAGTGGAATTTGGGATTGAGCTTCTTCCGGGTACATCTCCGGTGTCTATCTCTCCCTATCTAATGGTACAAAAAGAGCTTGCGAAACTTAAGGCTCAACTGCAGGAGTTGTTAGACCGTGGATTCATCTGTCCGAGTGTGTCTCTGTGGGGAGCACCAGTTCTGTTTGTTAAGAAGAAGGATGGGACCATGAGGATGTGTATCAATTACTGGCAGTTGAACAAGTTGACTGTGAAGAATAAGTATCCACTTCTGAGGGTCGATGACTTATTTGATTAGTTCCGAGGGGCTTCTGTGTTCTCTAAGATCGATCTCCATTTAAGGTATCATCAGTTAAGGGTTAAGGAGGTGGATGTGCATAAGACGACATTTAGGACTCGTTATGGACATTACGAGTTCTTAGTTATGCCTTTTGGGTTGACGAATGTACCGGTTGCATTCATAGATTTGATGAATTGGGGTATTTCAGCCCTATCTGGATCAGTTCGTCGTAGTCTTCATCGACAACATTCTGGTATACTCTAAGACTGAGGAGGAGTATGATGAGCATCTTAGAGTAGTGCTTCAGATTCTGCGTGAGAAGCAACTTTATGCTAAGCTAAGCAAGTGTGAGTTCTGGCTTCGTGAAGTGACTTTTCAGGGGCACGTAGTTTCTGCTGAGGGGATCCGAGTCAATTCTAGGAAGATTGAGGCTCTGTTGGATTGGAGACAGCCTAAGAATGTATCTGAGTTCCCAAGCTTTTTAGGTTTGGTAGGGTTTTATTGTCAGTTTTTTTGAGGGGTTCTCTTTGATTGTAGCTCCTCTTACTAAGATTCTACGTAAGGGTGTGCCATTTGTCTGGACTGATGCGCAGCAATCGAGCTTTGAGAAGCTCAAATCTATTCTGACTCAGGCTCCTATTTTGATCCAGCCTGAATCCGGTATGGAGTTTGTGGTCTACAGCGATGCGTCACATGTCAGTTTAGGATGTGTTCTGATGCAGGATGGTAAGGTTGTGTCTTATGTGTCTCGTCAGCTTAAGGCACACGCAGGGAATTATCCGACGCATGACCTCGAGTTGACTGCTGTGGTCTTTGTACTAAAAATTTGGAGGCACTATCTGTATGGTGAGAGGTGTGTCATCTACACCGATCACAAAAGCCTCAAGTATCTCCTTACTTAGAAGGAGTTGAACCTTAGACCGCGTAGATGGATTGAGCTGCTCAAAGATTACGACTGCACGATAGAGTATCATCCTGGTAAATGCCAATATGGTGGCCAATGCTCTAAGTCATAGGGCGATGTCTAATTTGAGGGCGATGTTTGCACGCCTTAGTCTGTTCGATAATGGGAGTCTGTTGCCCGAGCTGCAAGTTAAGCCGACTTGGATTGAGCAGATTCGGGATAAGCAGTTAGGGGATGAGTCTCTGAGCTTGAGGTTTTGACAGATTGAGAGTGGTATTACTGCCGATTTTGGGTTAAACTGTGATGGTGTATTGCGTTTTCAAGGATGGATCTGTGCGCCAAATGATTCTGATATGAGGCAGTCTATTCTGAGGGAGGTGCATAGTAGCCCTTATGTTATGCATCCTAGGGGCAATAAGGTGTATTGAGACCTCCGTAAACAGTACTAGTGGCCGAGGTTGAAGCATGAGGTTGCCGATTTTGTAGCACGCTATTTGACTTGTCAGCAGGTTAAGGCTGAGCATCAATTGCCTTCAGGTTTGCTACAGCCAGTCAAAATTCCCTTATGGAAATGGGAAAAAGTGACCATGGACTTTGTTAGTGGGTTGCCCTTGACACCCACTAAGAAGGATTTTGTTTAGATCATCGTGGATCGATTGACTAAATCTGCTTACTTCATTTCGGTTCGAACTGATTACTCTCTGCAGAAGCTAGCGAAGTTGTACATTTTTGAGATTGTAAGACTGCATGGGGTTCCTGTCTCGATCATTTTTGATAGAGATCCTCGCTTCACTTCTCGGTTCTGGAAGAAATTGCATGAGGCTCTGGGTTCGAGATTGGACTTTTGTACTGCATTCCATCCTCAGACCGATGGTCAATCTGAGAGGGTGATTCAGATACTGGAGGATATGCTTCAGAGCTACATGATTGATTTTCGAGGTAGTTGGGAGGATTATCTGCCGCTAGCTGAGTTCGCCTACAATAACAGTTTCCAGTCTAGTATTCAGATGGCACCTTACGAGGCTTTGTATGGTCGTAAGTGTCGTACTCCTTTGTGTTAGACTAAGTTGGGCGAACATCGAGTTTTGGCTCCTGAGTTGGTTTCTGAGACTGAGGATAAGGTTTGACTGATTTGGGATCGTCTAAAAGGCAGCTTCTGATAGACAAAAGTCTTATGCGGATCTGAGGAGGCGTGATATTGAGTATTCTGTAGGGGACTTCATTTTTCTCAAGGTTTCTCCATGGAAGAAAGTTCTAAGATTCAGTCGCAAGGGCAAGTTGAGCCCTAGGTTCATCGGGCCATATCAGATTTTGAAACGAGTGGGGTCGGTCGCTTATCAGTTAGAGCTACCTCCAGAGTTGGACCGCATCCACGATGTCTTTCATATCTCGATGTTGAGGCGGTATCGGACTGATCTTTCTCATGTTGTCTCGGTTGAGGAGATCGAGGTTAGGCCGGACTTGACATTTGAGGAGGAGCCGGTTCAGATACTAGATCGAGATGTTAAGGTACTGAGGAGGAAGTCCATTCCATTAGTGAAGGTGCTGTGGCGAAATTATAGCCCTAAGGAGGCCACGTGGGAACCTGAGGACTCAATGCGTCAATAGTATCCTCATCTGTTCTGACCAGGTAAATTTCGAGGTCGAAATTTCTTTTAGGGGGTAGAGTTGTAACGCCCCAAAATTCTTATTTCTACTTTTGTGAAAATGTGACACAACTGTGTATCTACTTCAGTGGTTAAGTGTTCTGGGAGTGTCTGAGAGGTCCCAAGTTTAAGCCTTATCGTTGGTAAGTTTTGGCATTTTTCTGACTTAAGACTTATTCTTGCTTAGTGGGCTTATCTTAAATTATTTGTAAAACCATATCAGAATGAGCCTGCTGGTTCAAGTGGTAAAGGAGTCTGTGAGTTGGGTGAAGGTTCTGTGTTCGAATCCCTGTGTGAGCATGGGAGTTTATTTTTCTCATTTGACCGAGAGAGTTTCGGTCAAACAGGAATTCTTAGGAGGTTGAGTAGTGTGTTAGTGGGAGTCAAATTAGGGGATTTGGGGATAGTTGGATTTTATTCTTTTTTTTTCAAAATTTCCCTATTTCTAAAAAAAAACTGACGTTTCTTCTTTTTTTCCCCTTTGCCGAAATTCTATCACTTCCTCTCGCACCTCTTTTGTTTTCTTTTTGAATCTGTATCATTCGTTTTGTGCAATCCTAACTGTGTTCGTTGGGTGGAGAACAAGAATCCATTGGTGCTCCTGCAGTGATTTAAGCATTAGGGATTCCTTTTCGTTACCGGTAAGTATGCGGTTGCGTGGTTGCATGCTATGAGATTTTGTTTGAGGAACATTTTCATTAGAATTTCGTAGGTGTTACTGAAATTGAGCGTTGGTTTGTTGATTTTTAGGTTCTGGAGGGCTCATGTTTAAAATAACATCAAAATCAAACCAGGTGTGTACCCGAATCATAGAAAAACAAGGTTTAGGAAAAGCCAAAAAATGAATCTTTCGATGCCACACGAGCGTGTGGTCCCCCGTGTGGTAGGCCGTGTGCGACGACACGACCGTGTGATCGAAGAAGGCCAGGCCGTGCGCAAGACACAGCTGTGTGATGGCCAAAGTGTAGCCGTGTGAGCCACACGGGCTAGGCTAGATTGGGCGTGTGGGCCCACACGGATGCGCCACACAGACGTGTGATAACTGGACCAGGCCGTGTGATCCACACGGGCAAGGCCAATCTAGGCGTGTGGGTCACACGAGTATGTAGGCCCACATGGGCAACCCACACGGGCGTGTGGGGGCCCATTGTATTGAAATTTTTGTAGGGTCGCACGGGTCGTCCTGATCTACTGTGAGCCTACAGTAGGGTCGATAAACGCTATCTAACCCTAAAATCAAATGATATGTTAGACTGAGTTATGACTATGAGCATGCCTATGATTGCATATTTGTTATATGTTTGTAAGTGCATGTTAAGTATGATATATCTATTAATTCTATATGTATGATATGTTATCTGATATTGGGGATGAGATGATGCTTATTGGAGGAAGTGTTCTGAAAGGCTTTTGAGCCTATTATCTGGAAGCATGGCTGCATTATATCTGTTATGTGCCGCATCGGTACAATATGGTGTATAGGGCTGGGTGGGTGTTTGAAACCCTACATGATGTGTAGGGATGAACGGAGTTGGTGTGTAGAGAATTGGGGTAGGATTCTATTTTCTAATATCTGTTTTGTATATCTGTAACTATGTCTGCATCTGAAATGGGCTCAGGCTCGAATCTTTATTTGTATCTGACATGGGCCATGCCCGAATATGAATCTGTTTGATTTGTGATATTCTGTGTGTGTACATGCTTAATTATGCTGGATTACATACTGAGTTTACGTAAACTCACCCATTTTCTGTTTATTCTGTACAGGTAACCCACAGACTTAGGCGGATCCTTGCAGCAAGGACTCGACGGTGACCACCTTTCCAGATTACTGTTTAATTTTTTGATTTATGGTTTTATTTTACATTTTGAGAGTTTGTATTTTTTGGGACTCTGGACTCTTTAAAACTGTTTGGGCTTTTGGATTTAACCTGTTTAGTTGACGATGGTTTTACCTAAAAACTTGTTTTTTTCTAAAAATGTGAATTATTTTCTTAATCACGATGGTTTCCTAAGCTTCTTCCAAAATGAATATATGCATAAAAGTAAATGAAAGCAAATACAGATTTATAAGTTTAAGGTTTTTATCGAGTTAGCTTCGTTTTTGAAAACCCTTTCACGTGACATCGCCAGATTCGGCCATAACGTCTAGTCCGGGTTTGGGGTGTTACATATCCATTGGTAGATAATGTGCCTTGTTTAAACCTTTTTAAGATAAAAATCCTAGTGAAGGAAAAAGAGTACACATATCTATAATACACATAATATGCTGCCTCATTAAAAACCTTACCAGGAAAACCCAATGGGACAAAACCTCGGTTAAGGAAAAAAGAGTATAGCGCGTATTTACTCCCCTTCATGAAAGCATCACATACTTTCTCATATTTTACATATTCAATCTTGAATACTAGTTTTTCAAATGACTATTTGAATGTATTTGCTAAGCATTTATATCACTATTCTTTTGAAAGTCATGAGTGAAGGAAATTTTGGGGGAAATATATTTTGATCTCTTCAGGAGTTTCAGCAATAATCATAGCAAACTTTAATCATGATTCTTTTATAAAAATACAAATAAGTATTTTGGATCATTTTATAATCCTACTTCAACTACTATTTACCACATATGCTCAAATTATTTCAATTCATATAAATGAAAAATTTCTTGAGAATTTCAATATGTTTCTAGCATCCTAAATCCTTCAAGGATTTTAATATGAACTTTACTATATAGTAATTCATAAAAGATTGTAATTGTAATACCCCAAAATTTAGGGTTAGAAGTTTTAGGGTTTGTAATTATGGTCAATGAGTAGGTCGAGCAATTGGGTTTGTTTTCGCATTTTAATGTCAGAATAAGCCTGCTGGTTTGGTGGTAGAGAGTGTGTTATAATTAGCTTTGGGTCCCGGGTTTGAATCATCAGGTGTGTTTTGAGGGATTACTTTTATTTTAGTTTTGTTTTAAAGTCTAAATACTTATTTATTTATTTTATTTTATTATTTTTAATTTGAAAGGGGAAGTTATGTTAAAATTCTTTTCACGTTTTTCCTCTGTAATCTTTTGTGTTCTCCCCAAATTTCTAGTCTCTTGTTTTTATTGTTCTTCTGTTTTTACACTTTTGATTTCATTCATTGGGCAAGGGTCTTCACATATCTATTTAGTTGGTTTCTGAATCGGGTAAGTTGTGTCTTTTGAATTAAAAGAAGAATTGCTTCCGTTTCTATTTGTTGTGTAATTGGAAGTCTTATAGTTTGAGCTTGTTTGTGTGAATTTGAGGTTTTAAACAGTTTTGTGGGAGCGGGTCGATTTGATCTTGGTGTTGGGGTTTCGATTTAAGGTGTGTGTTTTGAAACTGTTGACTTTTGGTATTTAGTTGTTGAAGAAGTGTAGGTTATTCTACAAATTGTGATATATCTCTGATATACCAAAGGTTAGGGACTGATTTGATGTCTAAAACTGTGATTTCAGCCTGTTTTGGTGTGGTTTCGTGATCACACGGGCGTGTGCCGCACACAGTCGTGTGACATTAGGAATTAGGATTTTTGGACGATTTTTGGTTTTATACAGCCGTGTGGATGATATTTGGGGATTTTAGTCGATTTTCACACGAGCGTGTGCCTAGGACACAGGGCCGTGTCCCTTATCCACACGGGTGTGTGAGATTTCCACCCGACCGTGTTTACTCTGCACTTTATTTTAACAATTTCTGACAGCGAGTTACACGAGCTACTCACACGACCATGTAACTGGGTCATACGGGGCATGTGTCCCCTCCACACGGACATGTGGCCCTGTTACGCAGATTTTTGTTCTGTGTTGTCTTTTGACCCGTTTCAATTCCTATGTAGTCCAACGTTCATTAAGGCCTCTATAATTGTGTAGGGACTCTACTTTCTGCTTATATTCGAGTGTGTGTTTATAATTACAGGTTTTAAGTTAATTGTTTGTTCATGTGTTTAAATGATGTGATAAACGAATATGAGCTTCTATATCTGTGAGACTATTTGTGTTTGGTGTGCATTCATACATTTGCAAAAAATTAGGGTTTTTTTGGTTGCAAAGAATAGAAAGACTGATTTGGGCAGTTTTAATTGCAATACTTCTGTACGGTGGTTTACCGCACTATACTACACATATGCTAGTTCAACTGCATATTGTTATTTCAGTGGCACAGTTCCACATTGTGGTGTCTAGGGTGGTACAGGGTGGACGGGCCTTCTATAGCCCTTATGTGGTGTGCAGGGTGGACGAAATGGTGTTTGGTTGGTGGAATAGGTTATTTTTGGACTTATTGCATCCGCTCCGCATCTGAACATATGCCTGTTTGTGTGAATACTTGATTCTTACATATAAATAAGTATCTTCTTCTGAGGTTTGATATTATATTTTGACTTACAGGTTTGAGATTTTCATAAGGGATCTTTATACAAACACTTGTCTGAAATATTCATTGTGTTACCCCGTCTTTTATCGACTGTTGTGTTTCAAACTCACACTGAGCTCGCGTAGCTCACCCCTTTAGTTTTTCTTCCTTTCAGGTAAGTCTCACGTTTTGGTGTTGGACTCAGTGCTTCAGTGATCTCAAAACTCCAACTCGGGTTTTCTTTTCTCAATTCAGATTGGACTTATTAAAGTTTCCAATAATTTTGTAAGATCATTTTCTACTTGATTGATTAGTAATTTTGTTTTATGGACTATGGTATAAATCATGTTGGTATCTTTTCCGTAAACGGTTTTGATTAATACAACGTAAGTTTTAACAGTAAGTATTATGTTTTCCGTTGTGAATTATTTTTCATAACGCCAATCTTTGAAGTTTCTAAATCCGTTCGATTTCAAATTCGTCGTACAAATTGTTAAATGATTTAGTTCAATTCAAGCGAATCATATTCGAATTAAGCGTCAAACAATTCTTATGTAAACTTTTCCATGATCACTTTGGTGGTCAATGTAACCTTCGAGATTCGGTCTAAACTTCTAGGCCGGGTTTCGGGGTGTTATAGTAACAACAATCATTAGACACAAGTTAAATCTTTTATGAATATTCAAAATAATATATCTAAAGGTTATTGCATCCACCACAAAAGATTATTATATATTTTCATAATCAATGCTAGGGCTTAGCGAAAAACTTCATATTTTTATTCCGCTTTTGCAAAACTACTTCATTTGTACCCTTACTGGCTTCATACCTTTGGATATTTGGACTACTGGTCCAAAAACTCCATGAATTTAATTGTACTTGAGTTGTGTCTTTCTAATTTGATCAATTTATTCCATATCTATATTTCTCAATAGAGTTATTCAAGATCCTCCTTTTATTTCATTATTTCAAAAATAATATTACATGCAAAATCATTGTCGACCACTTTTATTATTCGATTCCACATTTTTTGGAATTGACATAACTTATCGAGATATCTTATTTTTATTATTTTAATCTTCAGTTTCAGGTACTTGAATCTTTTCTAGAGTTTTACTTATTAGTAATGTCTTGGGTCTCTTCTGGAGCACCCGCCTCCACTATATAACCATCTAGAAGAATTTTCATCTCTGGAATCGATCAATCTATTATTTATTCTAACTGATTGTCCTACAAGGACTTTGATTCAAATTAAAATATTAGACGGTATTTAACAGTTGGTTATTCTCATTAAGTTTATAAATACATCTGATAGTTACTTGTAATGAGTTATCTTTGTTGAACTTCTTGTTCAAATTACTCACCCCTAACTCATTACAAGTTATTATTTCTCTCCCCCTAATGTTGGAAAAACTATCGAATCAAAATTGTAATCACAAATCATGCTATAATTGGATCTCTAATACATTCAAAACATCAAATAATACAAAGAGGCTTGTAATTAATATATATTCCCAACTTTCTTTGAGGATTCACTCATCTTTGTGCATTGTGTTAGAGCAATTGGAACATATACGCACATACAAAAATTCCAAGATGAAAAATATTTAGCTCTTGATCAAAAACCAATTGTAATGGGGAGTATTTATAACTTATTGGCTTGATGCGCACAACACGTAAATCAACATAATTTCATGTTGAAATAGGAAGTTTAGTTCTCATAAGTAATGGTATAGACATTTATCAGAGGCGTTCAATCAAAAATTTCTCTAAACCATTATGCGCATAAATAACAAACTTTTACAAAAGTTTTTCAAACTCAATTAATAAAATATTGAGATATAAACTTATCAGTATTATCAAGATGAATTGTCTTAATTGCATGATTTGAAATTAATTATTTAAACAAACAATCTTGCAAATGACATGTTGCAAATTGATAACACATATGTGATTATTTTTAGATGTATCTACCAAAATCATATAATATCAAAAATCATCCACATGCTGGATGAATGGACCTATATTAATTTAAAAAATGCAAGATATTAAATCTCAACTTTAGCTAGTGAGTTTCTAAGAATCAATTTTCATTGAGAACAAACAAAAATGAGAATTCTTTAAATTAAAGAATCTTCTGGTTCTTTAATGACTGTCCATATGAATTCTCAATTAATTTTCGTATCATATATGATCTAGGATGGTCTAAATCGTCACGCCAAGTAGTAAATGCATTTGTATCAGTAAACTTCTAGTTTACTTTAACATACATTTCAATTGTACTAATAATGTCAATATAAATTATGACAAATTGATACTTTTACTGTTATTCCTTTTACTTTGTATCCACATATAAGTACTATTGTGACATTTACTATTGGAAATGTTTAAATTAATGTGAAGTCTATAATGTCACTAAGTCAACAAAATGAATATAATTTCTAAACAATTATATGCAATATTCACTTTAGGGAATATGTCAAAATCTTCAAATATCCAAAAAAAATTATTAATAGCAAACTTTGAGAGTGAATCTTATTTTCCAGGTGTACAACAGGTACATAATCAATGACTGTTCATACATAAGTTTTCCCTCTTACAAGTTCTCATCAGTAATATTTTTCAACGTAATTTTAATTGAGAACTTATTCTGAATACTGTAGAGTTATACTCAGTTTTTTTAAAAAAAAAAACTTGCAGCTTCAGGTGCACCCAACCATAACGAGCTTTAGATAGAATTACCATATTCTATTGCTCATAAGTAGATCTTTCACAATCAAATATTTTGCTTTCAACCCCTTAACGGGGATGATGACAAAAGAAGATCACAAAGATAGTCACAATCAATTAAATTTATAACAAGAGTAATAAATATAAATCAATAACCCAATCCTCTTTTGATTCATATGAAATATAATATTTTTCTCATTCACAATCTTAATATGAGATCCATTATGAATATCTTTTAAAACCAATGGATTAACCATCATAAGGTATAAATATATTACCTCTTCTGGAGCTTTCGACTAATTTTGTACTACCAAATATTGAAATAATATTTGTTTGTTTCAGTGCCAAATAAGATAAATATTTTCTATTTGTAATGATAGAATTCATTACTACATTCTCATATCCTTCCTTAAAGAATATTAACAGAAACAAAATATTTGGGCATACGCCACATATGTGGCCAGTAATCTTTCATATCACATTGATAACATAGGTTATATTTACCCTTTGAAGAGTTATCTTGAGAACTCTCATTGTTCTCTTATTTATTATTATGTTCCACTTTTAGTGGTCCATGATTATATCTTTTATTTTCTTTATATTTCCATTTACTTTAGGGAATGCAACAAATCCGGTAGGACAGATTTCTAAACGCCTCCATTTATTCTTTATTTCATAATCACCATCGCAGAACATGCGTGGATTTCGAATTAAAATCTATCCATTCATGTTGTCATGATTAGTCTCCAATTATAATAAATATGAAAACATAAATAAATTATAGTAAAATATACATGAGATTCTTTAACATCATTACCCTGACTATTATCACAAGCACTATTACAAGTAGTAAAACAACTTTGTTTTCTTAATAACATTTATAATCTAATAATAAAAAAATCATTTAATAAATAAAATCAAAATTTTTGTGTACGATGCTTGAAAGTTATCCGATACACATTGTACCAAATTTTAATACCACATATGTGTTATAAAATCTTATAATGCTCTAATCAAATATTTATAAATTCAATTTAAAAGATATAATATAATAATTTCAAGCATATTTAGTAACAATAATTTAATCATAAAAAATTTTAATCATCCAAATATCATACGTATTATAATTTAATAAAAGAATCTTAGTTTAAAAGAAACCTTAAAGTAATAATATTTTTCATAAAATAATTTTACCAAAAATCAATCAACAAAGGAGAAAAACATACCACGTAAGAATTATATAAATTTCTTTGCATAAAAGGGCATAAAAAAGGGTAAATATCCCATATATACCAAAAAATTGAATTATTTACGAAAATGGGTCAGTTTGAAGAATATTTACGAAAAAGGGCCGTTTCCCCCCAAAAACGCAGCGTCCCACGTCGCGCGTTTTGGGGAAACAACAACAAAAGCGCGCCCGAGACGGACGCTTTGTGCCACCTCAACAGCGCGCGCGTAGTAAGCGCTTTGGCCGAGGTGGCACAAAGCGCGGCCCTCGGGGCGCTTTAGCCCTGCAACGGTCAAAACCCAACGGCCAATTTTTTTTTACCATTGGGGGCCCAACGGTCAAAAAAAAGTATAAAACCCCCTCAACCCTTTATTTTTTTCACACTTCAATCCTTTCTCAATTTTCTCTCAAAGTCCTTGAAATTTACGCTCAAATTTCAAAATAGTCATTTACTATTTACGAAAAAGCCCTTTATAATTTTTGTAATATATTTTTTTTGGAAAATTTATTAAAAATTTTTATTGGATTACAATGGCCGGGGAATTACTTCGCCTAGACAACAACCACATCTCCGTCGAGCAAATGAAAATGGTAAGTTTTAATTTTTAATTTTTCAATATGATTAAATTTTTTTCAATTATGCAATTTTAATTAATTTTTAATTTTATAATTTTTAAATAGTCCAGTAGATCGGGTGTTGGAATGTTATATTCGCAACATGCATGGTCCCCATCGCTTGATCGAGAATTACTCATGAAGCGGGTTTTTGGCACGTGGCCACGATAGGCCGGGGGTTCAAGTTGGAGCCGCCTTTGATCAGCGTGTTGATAGAGAGGTGGAGACCCGAGACGCACACTTTCCATCTGCCATGCGGAGAGTGTACCATCACTCTAGAAGATGTGCAGTTGCAGTTGGGATTATCGGTGGATGAGTCGGTAGTCACCGGGTCCGCAACATCTACCGATTGGATGGCCGTATGCTACGAGCTTCTGGGTGCCATTCCGGATAAAATTCAAGGAGCTCGGATCGATATGGCCTGGTTACGAGACACATTCCCGGAGCCGAACGAGGGTTCGACCGAAGTAGAAAGAATACGGTATGCTCGGGCATACATTCTTTAGATAATTGGAGGCTATCTGATGCCAGACCTCTCTAGAAACCTCGTCCACCTGAGATGGCTCCTGAAAAATTGTTGATTTCAGAGTAGCTGGTGAATTGAGTTGGGGGTCTACCGTGCTATCGAGGTTGTACCGGAAGATGAACAGGGCGACGCGGCCGAGTAAAGCAAAAATCGGAGGTTGCCTATCACTACTGCAGTCATGGGCATGGTTTCGATTTCCATTTTTACGTCATTGACTCGACCAGCCATATTCATTCCCACTGATAACGAGGTAAATTTAATATTATATTTTACAATTATTTCGTAGATTTATAATATAATTGCATGCTAAAAGTTTATTTAATTAGGTGGAACCATTCGGCGAGTCATGTTGGAATACCTAACTCGCTTGAGGATATACGGCTCCTATTGGACCAACGGTCGGAAACACAAGTAAGTTTCAAATTTCGTTATTATAATTTAGTATTTCGTATGTAGTGTCTAGTATTATGTATATAACTAATATTTTGGTAATGTTAATATAGTTTCAATGGACACCGTACGAGGATCCGGAAATTTGGGCAGTAATTCCGGAGGAGTTCTTCGAAAATCCGAACAGTTGGCACGTTAAGGTCCCATTAATCACCTACGCGACCGTGGAGTTGCACCAGTCAGATCGGGTTCTGCGGCAATTTGGATTCCGACAACCGATTCCCGTGCCATCTGAGGTGCTAGATGATGAGCACAAAGTGGACTTACGGCAGTCGCACACGGATTGGCCAAGATTTTGGTCAGGTCATATCGAGACGTGGGAGAACCGGTATGACTTTTTACCTATCCAGAACCGATCACCGCTCCACGAGTTAGCGTCGTGTGCGGAGTACATGCCATGGTTTAGGATCCATGGCAAGCCGTATATGTTGTCGGAAGAAGAGAGGCGACGGCAACCGCGAGCGAAGGAACGCCGCCCTTTAAATCCAAGGATAAGGGGTGATGAGATCGGGGCCATCAACGAGTGTCGACCTGACGATCCACCGGGCCAAAACAGCGCCTACGATCCACGCGGGCCCATCGGTTCAGCCGATAACACCGACATCACAAATCGTCTACCGTTTATGCCAAAAAGTGCGTACCCTACCCCTTATATGTATCCTCCTAACCCATATATGTTTCAGTTTTCCAGTCCCACCCCAGGTTGGAATGCATGGCCGGGTTTGAGTCCGTTCCTGACTACTTCCACTGGCCAGCCGATCGTGAGGCCGACGTCGCATGTGGGATTAGAGGAGGCACCATCGGGGAGCACTTCTTTCTACCAGGCTCCTTCGCCGTATGGGATGCAGTCACCCCCGCCGTGGTTTATGCAAACACCTCTGGGGTCATTATTTTATCAAGGTGGGTTATCATCGCAACACCCAGAACCAGACCCACTGCCGGAGGAACCCGATTCTCCGCCCGAGGTTCCACGACCCCCGCCGGAAGCTAGAAGAAGGAGGAATCTAGCGCGTAACCGCCGACCGCCCCCGTGTGGCACTGGTTCCCACCGGCATCTTTGATTTTTTTTGTAATTTAATTTTTTTTGTAATTTAATTTTTTTGTAATTTAATTTTAATATCTTTGATAAAATAGAAATGATTTAATTTTTTTTGTAATTTTGTAATTTAATTTTAATAACTTGAATAAAATAAAAGTTCTTGTACAAAAGTTCACCGTTTTCCTCCAAAAAAATAGAAATTACATAGCCACCAGGAGACAAAAAAGCTAAGAACACGGTCAACTATTCCGATTTGGACACGAGCGAGATGTATGGCCCGGGTTCCTACACCATCCGCACAGCCAACTTTGGTTGCTCGTTTCTCGGATATCCATATTGTTGCGTATTCTACTCGAGCAAGGTCAACCTTTTGGTTTGCGCCTCAATTGTCTATTCGGCAACAACTTATACGGTGCAAGCGATACCGACGGCCACTTACGTTCATCTGGGACTGGTGGGAATACGTGTCTCCACACGTTGTACATGTTTTCTAATTTATACACTTCATCGATATAGCTCATGGGATCAAGATGGAGATTCTGACAAGCCGCAAGTACATGAACGCATGGGTAACGAAGTGCATCAAATATCCCATAGTCGCAGGTCCTATTTGTCAAGTGTACACGATAATGCCCGCCAACAATACCTTGGTTCGGTCTGTCAAACTCCATGACACGAAACCATAGGCTGTCGCGATCGTGACACACTGTGTGTATGGTGTTGGCTCGTGCCTTCCCACGGTTTATTTCTTGCAAGACCTTCGGGCTCCATACATGGCCTCCTTGCATCTGCCCTCTATAACTCGCTGCTCTCTTCGGAAATAGTGCCGCTAAACGAAAATATGTCTCTCACACAACCGATGTAATCGGTAGATGACGGGTTCCTTTTAGAATAGAATTTATGCATTCGGCCAGGTTTGTGGTCATATGACCATATCATAGGCCGTCGTCGTATGCTTGTGTCCACTGTTCGAAAGGAATATTGCACAGGTAGTTTACGCCTTCAGCGTTATCTGAGAGCAAACTGGCCAACATCTCGTGAAAACGGTCTTTATTGATCTCGTACCCTGCCAATATACGTTGATAGTGAATATTACATACCACTCTTTAATTGAGAATAAATTGAATATTACAAACGAAATTACATTAATAGATATTTCATACCCATATCGGTCACTTGTTGTTTCTGTCTTTTAGATCGATGTTGCCCATAATAGTTGGATGAAACATGCCTCAGGCAATATCGATGGTGTGTGCGATGCCACATGCTTCCCTGGCGTTCTATTGCTGCAAGTATTCCAGGGCCCCGATCTGATATAACGCATATGTCAGGTTGGGGGAAGACATGCCTCCTTAACCTAGATAGGAAGAAGTCCCAGTCATCAGCTGACTCCCCCAGTGTTATTGCGAATGCAATTGGAAGGATTCTCCCACAGCCGTCTTGTGCCACAGCTAGCAATAGCCGATGCGTATATCTACCATACATAAAGGTACCGTCAATTTGTACCAATGACTTGCAGTATATAAAGGTATCTCGGCATTGCTTAAATGTCCAGAACAGATGCTTGAACACTGCGCATCCGCGAAGCAGTCGATCGTTGTAGTACGCCGGTTCCGTTTCAAGGTCTATTGTCTTTGCTCGGGACATATCTCTCCAAGACGACACCACCGCCACACTTTATTATTATATGAAGCGTCCCCACCGACCGTACAACTTTTCTAACGCCTTCTGCTTGGCTATCCAAGCCTTTCTGTAAGAGGGCGTATACCCCAATTGGCTACGAATATTGCCAATTAAGGCCGACACCGTAGTCTTGGGATCGGCCTTCACCGTCGGGATTATTAAGTCAGCCAACATGTCTGAATCCATCCTCGGATGATCTTGTGTTACACCTGTCAACGAAGTACGTTAAATAATGCAACATTACATAATATTAGTGTTATTCAAATCATTGAACACATAGTGGTACTGCACTCAAGCAAGACATGTATGTGGACCTTTGTACTTTTTTGATCTCCCACAACCTTGTCCTTTTCCTCAACGACGCCATGATTTTCCATGAACATGTGCCGTCTTGCACTGTACACTTCGCCTCGTACTTATCGAGCTTGGATTTAACCACATTGTAGTTAACCTCGCTCTCGATGTTTGTATTGTTTCAATGCGGCAAAGAAAAGTATTCTTGTTGGAAAATCGGTTACCAACTTCTAATTGGTCCGAATCCAACGAAGAATTTGTACGATCACGCGCGTCGGTGTGGTAGTTCAGAAACTCCAATGCATCATCTTGAGATAGATCGACATTATGCATGTGGGCTGGAGGCGAGTATGCCCTGAATAGCGGATCTTCTTCTTCTTCGTCTGAACCGCCCTCAACATCTTCAGGTACAATTGGAACGGGCTCTGGTTCAGAAAATAATCCAACTTCTGCACCATCGGGCCCTGGCTCCCGAGGTGGATCCACATCAGATTCATCGTCCGACCCTCCATAACCTGTAGCAAACGAGGGCCCCTCACCGATGGATGTCGTCGGGAGTACATCATCCCTCCTTAAACATCTTTCGTAAAGATCCCAATCATATGTGGATTGCCAACCACTAGAAGTTGATGACGTCCCCCAATACGTATTTCTATCATCGGACATCGAAGGACGGATATGCATGTCCCATCCACCAATCGAGTGTCGTGCAGGGGTTATGTTTTCTATACTACCACCGCACACGGGCACTTCTGTGTTTTGCCTCCCATTTACAGAGTGTCGGCTTGGGGTCGTGTATTCCCCTCGAACGACAGTAGATGTTGAGGTCGCAGAAAGATCACTTGGAGATGAAAATTCTACATATACCTCGATATAGGGTGATCCACTAGCAAGATGAGTCTCCACCATTTCCTCAAAGCTCCGAGGACCTTTGATGTCGAATGAGTCATATCTCACCGGATCAACCGATGCGCAAAATCTATACTTAATAGACTGAACTTTCATTGGCGTTGTTCCGAATATTTTACGCCTAATTCTTTTGCGAAGTTCTACCAAATCGACGTTCCGATTAAAACTCAGTCGTGCTGGGTTCTCCGATAAGAAAACAACACCATTTTCGGTGTCACGAACTTCACCATCGTAGTAAATAACAACATTAATACGCTCACTCATTTTTCGCTTTTTTTTGCCTCAATTTCCTTATGCAACTTTGAGAATGAAATTTGGCTGATTTATAGCCTAATTTTGCCGGAGACTCATCAGTAGCAAAAGAGCGTCCACGTGGGAGCTCTTTTCGCACTCTCTGACAAAGACGACCCCCTATTGAAGCGCTTTTAGCCACTATTTGTTCGTAAACGTCTCCTCAAATTAATTTAGTCGGAGACTCATCAGAGCAAAAGAGCGTCCACGTGGGAGCTCTTTTCAAGCACTCTGCCGACGGTGCACCTGCTGGAAGCGCTTTTTGGCCATCGCTTGTTCGTAAACGTCTCCTCAAATTAATTTTGTCGGAGACTCATCAGTAGCAAAAGAGCGTCCACGTGGGAGCTCTTTTGGTACTCCTGCCGACAAAGGCACCTGCGCCGAAGCGTTTTTGGCCATCGCTTGTTTGTTGACGTCTCCTCAAATTAATTTTGCCGAGACTATCAGAGCAAAAGAGCGTCCACGTGGGAGCTCTTTTGGCACTCTGGCGACGAAGGCACCTGCTGGTTTTTGGCCACTCGTTTGTTCGTAAATGTCTCCTCAAATTAATTTTGCCGGAGACTCATCAGAGCAAAAGAGCGTCCATGTGGGAGCTCTTTTCGTATTCTCCTGCCGACGATGCACCCTACTCGAAGCGTTTTTGGCCACCGTTTGTTCGAAACGTCTTCTCAAAATTATTTTTCCGAGACTCATCACACAAAAATTCAATTAATTTTTTCCTAGCCCAAAAATTCAATTAATTTTTCATACCGTAAGTGGACGGGAAAGGAGGGCAAAAAAACGCCCCGCGTCGGTAGCGTTTTCCTGGTTATTCGACAGCAAGCGCTACCGAGACGCAGCGCTTTGCTGTTGTTTCCCCTAAAAACGCGCTGACGTGAACGCGTTTTTGGGGGAAACGACCCTTTTCCGTAAATATTCTTCAAACTGGCCCATTTCCGTAAATAATTCAATTTTTTGGTATATATGGGATATTTACCCCATAAAAAATTTAGAGATTTGTGTACGTGGGTGGTTAAGGACTCTAATGATTACCCATAGTGCGCAGGCCTCAATTGAAATAGTAGTAGCTCTAGGAGGCAATCGAGAACAGTAAATTTTAGGATATTTTTATGACTTATGGAGAAAATTAAAGAGAACCGTGCTGATAACATGTTATAAAATAAAAAGGGGTAGAGAGAATAAAGAACAAATAAAATATGGGAAGCAATAGAGAATATATTTTATTGACCAATCGGAATATTTACAAAACTTCTCCAAATCTCTCTTTATAGGCATAAGAAGTATAAATGAAGTAGATATCTACATCTAATGACTATTAGAATTTAAAATACATCAAAACTTATCTTGATTTTGATGGACATCCACTTAATAAGATATTCATAATAATAATAATAAACCATCAACACACAAAACTAATTTAACTAAAGTTTAAAATAAAAAAGTTAATTACACAATTAGTCCCTCACTTAAAAGATGAAAAATCAAATTAATCCCTAATATCAAATTGAAATTCAATTTAATCTTGAAATTAAAATAAAACTTCAAATAAGTTCACAATATCACAACTTTTATTTTAATAAAACTACTATAATATATTTTTTCACTTTTTAAAATTATTTAAAATTAATTTTAAATATCAATATGTTAGAAAAATAAAAGGAATTTTAGTGGGTTCAAATTTTTTTCTAAATTCATGTTATGCATTGAAGATAGATTATAGATATAGGGATGAAGCAATTGTAAATTTTCATGCATCTTCTCAAATATAAATCGCCGTTGGCTTCTTTCCTTTGAAAACCTCACAAGAAAAGCTTCCTTAAACCCCTTCTCTTTCCCTCATCGTTAGTTTTCAAGAATCCTCCCACAAAACCCAATCTCAAAGAAAGAAAGAAGCTCATGGCGTATGAACAAGAAGAACATCCCAAGCTTCAGTTCCCTTTAGATTCCAACTCTTACAACATCATCGCTGAAATCGGTGCTGGTGTTTGTTCTAAAGTTTATACAGCCCAATGTCTTCCCATCAATTCAACTGTTGTTGCCATTAAATCCATCGATCTTGATCAGTCCAACGCCGGTTTCCGCAACCTTGTCGGACGTGAAACCAACACCCCCTTGCTTCTTTCCCACCCCAACATCCTCAACCCTCATTGTTCCTTCACCGCCGGCAACCGTATCTGGGTGGTTATGCCCTTTATGTCCGGCGGTTCTTTAGAGTCCATCATCTCATCTTCTTCCCCCAATGGCATACAAGAGCAATGCATTGCCATTATTCTCAAAGAAATCCTGACTGCATTATCGTATCTTCACAGACAAGGGCATTTGCATAGAGATATAAAGGCCAGTAACATCTTGTTGGACGACAACGGACGTGTTAAGCTTGCGGATTTCGGTGTTTCGTCATCGTTCTATGCGTCGAGTTCGGTTTACAGATTAGGTTCTTCGACATTTTTGTCTCAATATGGGATGGCCCCAGAGGTGATTCATTCACATAAAGATTATAGTTTCAAAGCTGATATATGGTATTTCGGTGTAACTGCTCTTGTCTCCACCAAGAAGTTTTCAGAAACTTTTCAAGACATGGTTGCTTCTTGTCTCCATAAAGATCCTGCAAACCGACCCTCTGCAGATGAGCTTTTGAAACATCCTTTCTTTGAGAGTTGCAATGGTACTTCGGAGTTTCTTGCGGAGAATTTGCTGTGTGGATTGCCTAGTGTTGAAGAAAGGTTTAGGGTAGCAAGCAAGATTCTTGAGAAAGGTGTGGATTGTGATCCTAATGGGGACTGGGCGTCTGGTCTGCTCCTTAACCGTCGGATGTCATCGATAGTTGAAGGGAACGGCAATGAAGACGAGGAGTTTGAGGTGCATGACCCTGTATTCCCTGTGGAGTCAACACAAGCGGTGATTCCATGTGACGATGATGGTGAAGAACAACAACCGGCTGCAGGTGGCCGTGGCAATGAAGTTAATGCAGAAACAATGGTGAACCAACTGATGGCATTGAAGACGAGTTTGGATGATCAAAAGGAGAAGTTGAATAAAATAATTAACCAGCCTGGATCTGAAACGATCGACAGAGAAGATGAATTGGAGAAGGAGAATGTGAGGCTGAGATTGGAGTTAGAGCGTGAAAGGGAACATAACTTGAATTTGATTCAAGTGATCAATGAAGAAGATCCATTGTTGCACCAGAATGAGAGGCTGAGATTGGAGTTAAAGAATGAGAAGCTGAGATTGGAGAATGAGAAGCTGAGATTGGAATTAGAGAAGCTCAAAATGCATATTTCTGCTACATCAAACACTACTACTGATGACAACAACTGAAAGTATTGGATTTGTGGTCTCATTTTCAGGCTGTTTTCTTGCATATTACTAGAAACTGTTGTTTGATTCCGGATGGTATTATACGAGTAATGTGATTGAATCTAATGGGAAAATTTTGAGACTCTGTATGTATGTTGTTTCATATGATACCTTTTACTTCCTTACCAAATAAATAAATAAATAGAGAAAAATTGAAGAAGACGCTCAGTTTGATAAACAAGTACATATCACATATTTTCCTTTATTATTATTGTTATATCTCGGCCAGGGGCGAAGTCAGAACAATTTTTTAGGGCGCCGGATGAAATTTTAATTTTTTATAGTTTATATCTTTATAATTTGTAAATGATTAAATCGAATTTTTATAATTTTAGGGAGGGCCAAAGTGTAATTTTACCTTTACTAATTTAAAATTTTTAAAAAATTTTAAAGGTCTAAATAACAATTTTATATTTTAGAAGAGGCCGGGCCCATGCCAGCCCCCGGCTTCGCCCCTGATCTCGGCACTTAAACACTTGTCAATATAATAAGCTACCAAAATCAACCTGTACACCCCTTTGGTCATCAAGACCTCTTGACCATTTGTTCCCTTTCGAGGTAGGCCTTAGCCACCCGCTTCCTTGGTGACCCACTCAACAACCTATCTCATTAGGTACGTGCTTTTCGGATACATACATATCTTCAATTGCGAATACATCTCAAACATCAAGTGAGCCCTACCAGATAATAAGAGGATTCCCTCTTATAAATACCCTCCTAACGATAAAAAAAGACCACCTTTTTAAGTCCTGAACTTGTCTTGAGTAATCTCTCTTAGTAATTAGTCTATCCTCTTTTCCATTTCTAGCTCTCCAACTCTTAAGTTGAACTGACCTTCTTAAAACTATCAAATACTCTTCCTCACTCTTTCTCATCTCCACCTTATCTCCTCCTGTTATTGTATACTATATCGCCAATTATTAATATTTTAAGAAATGTGTTTTATTAAAAATATATTTCTTACGCTAATAAATCTTAAATGTAATAATAAAAGAATGTTACACTCTAAAAAAAAACAAATTCTAATTATGAAAATAATACTAATAAAAAAAACAACTACAACCTTAAAAGAATTTTAGTCATGAAAAAACGAATACAGGTGCATAAAATCTTAACACAAGCAATCAACAATACAAGTAGGAGGTTCTCATTTATCTTTTAAGATGTATGTCTATGCTAATTATCTTTTGAAATTCAAATATGAAAAAAATATTAAATGAGACAATTCCTCATTTTATATGATTTTATTAAAAAGTCACATGTAAAAATCATCTTTTTGGAGAAAAAAATAAATTAATTCTAAAAAAAAAACTAAAAAAGAATAAATGAAATTAAAAAGATAAAAATGGTTTTCTTTATAAAAACCCAAGTTTTTTGTAACACCCTAAATTTTGGGGGTTAAAAGTTCTGATGCTAGTGGTTAGGGTCTGAGAGAAAGGTGTACTTTTGTGTTTAGCCTTGCGTGTAAGTGACAAGAATGGGCCTACTGGTCTAGTGGTTGAGTG
The DNA here is from genome assembly GCA_025698515.1 of Gossypium sturtianum. Classification (NCBI taxonomy): domain Eukaryota; kingdom Viridiplantae; phylum Streptophyta; class Magnoliopsida; order Malvales; family Malvaceae; genus Gossypium; species Gossypium sturtianum. Next base: position 59,381,597 of record CM046952.1, read on the forward strand.
AGTGATAGTATATCTCAAGGTTCTGGGTTTGAGTCTTGAATGCACATATTGGAGAGACTTTTTATTTTGTTTAGTTCTTAGTTAATAATTTTTACTTATTAATTTTTATTGTTAAATTGTTTTTATTTTTCTTCTTTTTTACTGGGACGTGCTTTTGGCTTTTCTCTCTGGGTTTTTATTTTCTTTTGACTGTGGTTGTGGTTTTTTGGGATTTTCTTTTCTCTCCTCTGGAAGCGGGTTTCGCTGCACATATATCGGGGAATTTCGCTTTGCCATCGTCAAATTAGGTGTGGGTTTCGAACTTTTTCTACTTTATTTACAAATTCTAATTCAACTTTGCGAAAAGTCGACTATGGATGTGATATCGCTATTTTATGCCTGGAATGTGTATGGTTTTGTATAATTTTGGTCTAATGAGGATCGGAAAGTGCTTTGTGGCTGAAAGCACGTTTTTTGGGGCTGGTTTAGGGTGGTTTCGTGACAACACAGGCATCCACACGGGCGTGTGACGACTCACTCGGTCGTGTGCTTTTGGGAATTAGGGTTTTAGGGCCAATTTTGGTGCCACACGGCTTGGCCACATGGCCGTGTGGCCGACTTGGGGATTTTACCATTTCTCGCACTGCTATGTCCCTCAGGCACACGGGTGTGTGAGTTTGGGGATTAGGGTTTGAGTGATTTGATGCCACACATCCTGGCCACACGGCCGTGTAGCTAATTTGGGGATTTAGGGATCCCACACGGGCGTGTGTTTTGGACACACGACCTTGTCTGGTAGGGCACACGGGCGTGTGATGCCCTCACACAGTCGTGTCAGCCCTGTACTCAAACTTAGTGCAAATGGACAGAGAGTTACACGGCCTGTTCCCACGACCATGTCCCTAGTCCACACGGGCGTGTGTTTTAGTCACACGGCCATGTGCCTCACTTCACACGGGCTTGTGCCTCAGTCACACGGTTGTGTGCCCTTTCTACACGGGCTTTTGACCTCCCACACGGCGTAGGCAACTTCTACATGGCCAGAGCTGTAACACCCCTAACCCGAGTCCGTCGCCGAATTAGGGTTACGGGCATTACCAGAAAAGCCAAAACCCCTATTCAGTTAATCATTCTTAATCAAACATGCTTAACAAGAGATACGATCATAAACAAATAATCACTTAAGTGTAAAACATGCTAATAATAATAAACTAAGACATGCAAATAAGTAATATAGTTACTGATGAACATGATTGGTTACTCAATGTACACATTACTATTACATATTAATACTATAATTCTATAAACCTTAATTGTCCTATTTTCAATATTTATATAATACCTGAACCATTGAATCATTTGTGTCCAATAAGTATATATATATAAAAACATATAAGCATGATCAAAATGTCATCACATAATTACACCCTATTAAGACCGAATTCTTATAGCTTTAACCTAATTCCACATAATCGAATACATGCAACTTATTACACATCACTTACATACTTAAGCATTTGGCCGAATATACAAGGTCCCATTTATGACATTTCATGTTTATTACCTAACACAAGTCGAGTTTGGTAGGTTCTTGCACTCAGTAAAATTTAAACAATCTCACCAGCCATTTATATATATAAATGTATATATATCATAGTTATGCACATTTCCATATTCGAACATAAGCCCAACTAACTAGTTATTTGAGCATGTTAACTACGTTTGACTATAGCACATAGACTTGGCCGAATATACATACATACAATACACAACGTAGCCCCCTTTTTTGAATTTATTTAATCAAAGCCACATTGAATACTAAGGTCATAAAGAAATACTATTAACCTACCAAACACATGAGCTAATATATCTAGCGGAATTGCATAAGTATAATCAATTCTTCGACCACATGCTCGGATCTCAAATAAACACTCCAATGCTCAACTTCAATTATTCATGCATAAACCTTTTCACTATCATCATCGACTCATAACTAAACTTCTCAATATAAATGTCATAATATATGCTTTCAAGCTAAACTTAAAACCTAACAAGAAGCACATAACCAAGAGCAATTATACAAACCAATCTATCTAACACATAAGTAAAGTTTAGCCAAGAGTAATAGCCATTTCGAAGGCTATATATATATACAAGATTAAATACCATTAATGAACAACATAGCCTAGCTTATACATGCCTTTCGAATCAAACTAGATTTATAAGTACCAAAAGAGTTGATAGTGTGGTTGACTTCTCCGAAGATCCTCTGAGCCCGTAGCTGACCCAAAATCTATAAAACAACACATTAAAACACACAAAGTAAGCTTACTAGCTTAGTAAGTCTCAAGCAAATATTAATGCAATAAACGTACATTTAAACATATTAATCTCCATGCTTTCGGCATTGAATATAATCATTCCAACATGTAAATTATGCTTAGCCGAATACTAGTAATACTTTGACCTAAACATTAGCACTTGGTTATCATAAACGCATATACCAACAAATCATTGAGTATTATGTTTATTCATATATTTTGAGTCAAACAAAATCAATTACAAATACTTTCAAACACTTTACCATTCATCTTTTCATTATAACCGAATCTTCCATGTGTTATATATACATATCTCAACTTCACACATATTAAATGTTCATACCTGTTAATGATAAGATCATCATCACTAAATAAAATACTTAATGAATCATTCACTTCATCACACCATACTTAAGTAAAATGGTAATAAACTGAGCTACTTCATTTCTTACTAATACAATATGCCAACTCTTACCGAGCTTCTAACACATATCATTTAATATGCCATACCTCATTTCATTCTCGAATTCTTCGTTTATAGCGTATCACTGGCATTTAGCCTGCTAGGCATTCAAGCCCGAATTACCCACCGGCATTAAGCCTGCTAGACCAAAGGTCCGAAGTATAAACACCGGCATTAAGCCTGCTAGGCTGTAAGCCCGAATTAAATCACCTGCACAAGGCCTGCTAGGCTCAAAGCCCAAAATAAGTCACCGGCACAAGGCCTGTTAGGCTCGAAGCCCGAAATAAGTCACCGGCACAAGGCCTGCTAGGCTCGAAGCTCGAAATAACAACATAATAAATCATTCAATGCACATTTCTCAACACTAGCATCTCAAACAACCTATGTAATGCTTATCACTTTCACATAACAACCGAGCATATCTATTACACATTACTTTCAACAAATAAAACTCAATCCAATATCATACCCCTACATTCGGCCATTTCATATATTTATGCTTAAAATATTCAAATTTCATCATTTATTATATTCATAAATAATTGTTTGACGATATTTGCTTAGGGACTTACTCTCGGCTATCGACGGACGACGACGCTTGACTCTGGCTTATTCGATAACCTTCGCGCTTTCCCCGATCCAAACTGCTTTTCTTTGTTCTTGATCTAAACACATTAAAATTTAACTCATTCAAGCACAATTCATCTCAATTTAGTCCCAAAACACACTAATGGGCAAATTACCATTTTACCCCTAATGTTTCACATTTTTACAATTTAGTCCTATTTGCACAAAACACAAAATACACAAAATTTCACTAAACCATACAAGGGTTGAATGTTCATAGGGACCTCACTAGTCCATTTATTTCATTTATTTTGCATTTTAGCCTCCTCAAAAATTCATTTTTGCAATTTAGCCCAAAAATATTCAAATTCACCAAAGTTTCCAATACAAAATATACTAATCTTTAACATATCTTTAAAATAAAATCATCAAACATCAAAAACTACATGAACACATCAATGGCCGAATATCAAGCATGCTTAGATTCAAAAATTTCAACATGGGTAAGCTACCGTTCGGAGCAACGATCTCAAAAACGTCAAAATTAACAAAAACCGAAGTCAAACTAACCTTTAAATCAAGCTTCCACCATGACCGAATGCTCAAGCTTTTAACCTAAGCTTTTCTTTTCTTATTTCGGTAGCCAAATGATTAAGACAAACTTTTATTTCATGTTTTTAATTAACATATATTATGATGTTTAATAATTTACCTATTTAACCTTATAATTAATAATATTTTTAAACATAACATAATGGCAAATTGGACTTTAGCCGTCCACTTACTCTTAGAATGGGCTAATTGCCCTTTTAACACCTCATGTTAAAAAGCCACACTCAAATTAGTGCATTTCACTTTATTTTGCAACTTTTACCTTTTTTTGCAATGAAGTCCTTTTTCTAAATTAAACACGCAAACGATTAAATTTTCCTACGAAACTTTCACACACATTAATTAACATCTAATAGGCACAAAATATAATATTTAAATATTTTTTGAACTCGTATTCATGGTCCCGAAACCACCGTTCCGATTAGGGTCAAATTCGGACTGTTACAACTCTCCCCCCTTAGGGATTTTCGTCCCCGAAAATCTTACCGTTAAACAAAGTCGGATATTGTTGCCTCATTGAATCCTCAAGCTCCCACGTAGCCTCTTCAACTCCGTGCCGATTCCATAGTACTTTCACTAATGGAATTCTCTTGTTTCTCAACTCTTTCATTTCTCTAGCTAAAATACGGATCGGTTCTTCCTCATACGTCATATCGGATCGGATTTCAATCTCAGACGGAGTGATCACATGTGATGGATCTGATCTATATCTACGAAGCATCGAAACATGAAATACATTGTGTATCTTTTCTAATTCAGAGGGCAACTTCAATCTATAAGCAACAGGCACAATACGTTCGATGATCTCGTACGGTCTGATGAATCTCGGACTTAGTTTGCCTTTCCGACCAAATCAGAGTACCTTTTTCCATGGAGAAACTTTCAAGAATACCCGGTCTCCGACCTGAAACTCAATGTCTTTACGTTTCAAATTAGCGTAAGACTTTTGACGATCCGAGGAAGCTTTCAAACTATCTCTGATTATAGCCACTTTCTGTTCCGTTTCTTTAATCAAATCAACCCCGTGTAACTTATTTTCACTGAGCTCGATGATAAGACAACAAAGGTAATGACGACACTTGCGCCATATAAAGCTTCATAAGGTGCCATTTTGATACTAGATTGAAAACTGTTATTATAAGCAAATTCAACCAAAGGTAAGTATCTTTCCCACGTACCTTCAAACTCAAGGATGCAACATCTTAACATATCCTCAAGTATCTGAATGGTTCGTTCAGAATGACCGTCTGTTTGCGGATGAAAGGCTGTACTAAAGTGGAGTTTAGTACCTAAAGCATCTTGCAACTTCTTCCAAAATCGTAATGCGAATCTCGGGTCTCTGTCTGAAACAATGGAACTCGGCACACCATGTAATCTCATAATTTGAGATACGTACAACTCAACAAGTTTATCGAGCGAATAGTCCGTACGAACCGGTACAAAGTGAGCTGATTTGGTCAGTCTATCCACTATAACTGAAACACCCCAAACCCGGCCCACGAGCTTTGACCAGATTTGGTATGTTCCTCAAGTAAACCGGTTCAAAATTCTTTTGTTCTTAGGAAAACTTGTGTGATTTTAAGAAAAATATTGTTTTGGGTTGGGCTTGTGTTGAAAATGTTCGCTTATATATTGAAATCCCTTTTTTCTTAAGTGACAAAATATTTAGGGTTTAGTTTAAAAGAAATTTTAATTAAATTTTAATAGATAAAATTCATAATCATAATAAATAAAAATAAGTGTAAAGTAATTCAACTATGGCCTTATGGCCTTATTACATCAAATAATTCCCAAAATAATTCAAAGTACTAAAATAAATTCAAGAGTCCTCAAAAATATAAACTTCATGTTGAGCATGGCCACCACAAGTTCTGCCGTCCCGGTCCATCACTGCTTCATCACACAAAAATGTTCCCAAACGGGTGAGTCAAACAGACTCAATGTGTACACGACACTAAATCATAATAGAATCAGGCATATCACATATTACACATTCAAAACATAGAATACAAGTTATGATGCATTCCCAAACCCAAACCTAGTTGTCCATCCGCTACACACCCCCGCACTGCCACACACACCGTGGGACTACTAAGTCAACCCTCCATCCGCTACACACTATCGGCGATCATTTGCGATCGACGTGCTCATCGCCCATATAAAATTTGTGGCATAGCCACTGATAATTGTGTCATGAGACACCACATTCGAATAATGTAACCGGTTACCACATTCGGATAATGTGACCGAAGTCACCACATTCGATAGTGAGACCGTAGTCATCACATTCACTTCCCCTTTTTCATATATCCCGAATGACCCATATTATTCATATCATGCATATCATACTTAAATTCTCATTCTTATAAATTTTCACATGTTATAAATAACATATTTCATAATCCTAGTGGAAGTAGGAAACGTGCTGAGTACTTTGTACCATATTATGGTACCTTAGCCACATTCTTATAAACATGCATATTTTACATATTACCATCAATCTTATTAAAAGTTAGTGTGGGGTACACACTGATTCGCTTAACAAAGTCCTTGAAATCCCAAGAACCGATCTCATCGATTTAGATCCTTAATCCCTACATTTGATTAATCACCTACTACTTTAATAAAAAGCCATTCGGCCATAAATCCAAATCCTAGTAGGATTAGTATACTTAAACTTACCTTGTGGATTTTAAATCCCAAAACTCACCGAATAACTAGGGAACACGTGGCCTATGGTGTACCTTCAGGAAAAGAACTTCTCCTTCCTTGTAGTCGACACTTAGTAAATCCCGAAAGATCTCTTCAAAGTTTCGGCAACAAGATATTAATGGGGTTAGTCCTAGATTTCGACAAATCTTAAGAAAAAAGGATGAAACCGAATGAGATCTTACCCTTACTTGAAGAAATCGATTGCACCTTCACTTCAACCTTCAGAGATTTGGCTATGGCTAGATGATGATCTCACAACTTTCGGCTTTTGGAGGGATTAGAAAGAAAAGAGAAGGAGAATAAAGATGGAGGATTCTGGCTATGGCTTCTAATGGAGAGGAAAATATTCGGCTAGGTTCCAACAATTACTTAATCTTGACAAAAGAAAAGAAAGAAAAGAAGAGAAGAGAGCACTAAGAATTCGGCAGAGAAAGGAGGAAGCACAAATTGATGAGTAGCCCTCCTTCCTTCCTTTTATAGCCGAAATTATCATCTAAGGAGTCCCTTACTTGGCCACCACTCCTCTATTTTAATAGCTTTATCTCTTTAATTATCACTTAAAATAAAAGATAATTCAGCAACTATCCTTACTTAGCCGAAATTATTAAACTCAAAGTCCCTTACTTGGCCATCACTTCTCCCTTATTTTCCTCTTTATCTCTTTATTCAAATTAAAAGAATTTAATCCAACAATTATCTCTTGAGAATAATGATAAATAAATCCCTTATTTATCCACGATTTATAAAATAATAAAAGCTCCTAATTTATAGCCATGTGCCGTCCACCTCGAGTCTTACGGAAGCAAAAATAAAACCTCCTTTATTTGCTTCCCAAGTGACTCGAACTCAGGCCCATTCCTCTCGCATATGGCGCCATTTCCATAGGCCCTAAGTGGCATCTTCAGACCACTTTTCCAAGCCTGTTTGTGTGTCAAATTCCACAAACTTTTTCTTTTAAGGCCACCTTGCCTTAATTTCCCCTTTTAAACCTTAAAACTCGTCATTTCTAGGTCATTTCTAAGTTTCCAAAAATTTTCGTTCGGCTCTGTAAACTTGACATTTTCTTACATTTCCAAGTTTCCAGAAATGTGCACTTTCCTATTTTGAATCATTTCCAAATCATTTCCATTCATTTCCATACATTTTCAGGTTTCCAAAAATGTTCATTTCTAACTCATTTTCATTCATTTCCGGGTTTCCAAAAATATTCAAAAATTTATTCTTAGTACCTAAAACATGTCACTTCGTAGAACTAAACCGAAAATGCATAGGCCCTTTCAAGGATGTTACAATTTTACCCTCCTTAAAAATAATTTCGTCCTCGAAATTACTTATTAACGAATAATCGTACATCTTAACTCACCGCACTACGCTTATGCTGCGCACTCTGATCTTAATAGAACCATCATACTTTCTAGGCACAATCTCTAAGTTCACGTCCCTCAGAACTCATTTCTAACGTCGCGATTTAATCTGATTAAGAAGTTTTATGAATTATTCTTTCTTTCACTTGTTTACCCGCGAAGAAGTTTTATGAAAAAGAATTTAGGAGTGGTTCTTTCGTATTCATACATGCACACAGTCTTTTCATTCATTCGTACATTCATCAAACAATTATGAACCTTCGTTCATTCAGAGAAAGGTTGTAGTTTTCATTGTTATTGTTTTTCTACTACCCAGGGGTATTTTCGTAATTCTATCCTACAGGGGTATTTTCGTAATTTTTCAAAAGGAAAAAGTTCCTTGGTGATTTTGTCATAAAGTATTTTGGTATTTTTAAATTCTGGGGTATTTTGAAAAATTTTGAAATCCAGGGGCATTTCGGTGATTTTGGACCTCGGGGGTATTTTGGTGATTTTTTTTCCAAGCCGGGGCAAATTTGTAAAATCTTATAAATCAGGGATATTTCAAAGGTTGCAAAACTTTGAGGGTTCATTTTGAGAATTGTAGTTTTCAAAATGGTGATGTTGCGAAAATTTTGGAAATCAGGGTCATTTTGGTAATTTTATAAGTTAGGGGCAATTTTGAAATTTCCAAAATTCAAGGTATTTTTGATAATTTGCAAATTAGGGTTTTTGAACATTGATAAAATAATGAAATTTTGGCAAAACTGTTGGGTAGTTGGTCATTTTATAAACCAAGGGCATTTTTGTAATTTTACCACTAGGGGTACTTTTGTAATTTCACAAATCAGAAAATTTTTCGAGAAGTAAAGATAGTTTTCGCAATTTAAAAGAGTAATTTTAAGAGTTTTAAAACTAGGGTTTTGTTGTTTTAAAAAAACACGGCTAGTTCCCTTTCGGGTTTTAGTCATCAGTGTTTAGCCTATGACCGCGTCCTCTTGGTCGTAGTGAACCAAAGCTACGCACTGTGCGGGATTCGAGTGGAGAGGAGGTGAGTCACGCCGATCGCTTAAATACCAAGCTCCCACCGAAACCATTCCTAGACATGCGCACGCAGAGGTTGCCACACCTCCGAGCCCTCTGCAGGTTAGGGTGAACCAGAAGCTACGCACTGGTAGGATTCTGCGAAGAGGAGGTGAGTCACTAGGATCGCTTAAATACCAGTGCTCTTCCGGATCCAATCCTAGACATGTGCACAGGGGTTACCACACCCTAACTCGATTGACTTAGCCATAGGTTTGTTTAACGTTCCTTAAGTCTTATGTGTTTGTGTTTGAGTAGACTAGTCCTAGGGTTCAAGTTCCTATCATGCTATTCTACATTCCATTCCTTTTTCTACCCTCCCATATTTCATAACACATAATCACACAAATAGTTAGGGGGTACTTACCGTGGTGGATCATGGTCGGAGACTTAGGAGCCATGCCGTAAAAACCTGTTTATTTCATAAAATTCTTTCAAAAGCTTACTTGGCTCGATTTGAAAACGTTTTGGGCCTTAGCCCACGTGCCGAGAGTTTAAAACTGGGCTCGATATGCAATCGAAACACCCCAAACCCGCCCACGAGCTTTGACCAGATTTGGTATGTTCCTCAAGTAAACCGGTTCAAAATTCTTTTGTTCTTAGGAAAACTTGTGTGATTTTAAGAAAAATATTGTTTTGGGTTGGGCTTGTGTTGAAAACAGAGTTCGTTTTATATTGAAATCCCTTTTTCTTAAGTGACAAAATATTTAGGGTTTAGTTTAAAAGAAATTTTAATTAAATTTTAATAGATAAAATTCATAATCATAATAAATAAAAATAAGTGTAAAGTAATTTAACTATGGCCTTATGGCCTTATTACATCAAATAATTCCAAAAATAATTCAAAGTACTAAAATAAATTCAAGAGTCCTCAAAAATATAAACTTCATGTTGAGCATGGCCACCACAAGTTCTCGCTGTCCCGGTCCATCACTGCTTCATCACACTGAAAAATGTTCCCAACCGGGTGAGTCAAACAGACTCAATGTGTACCACGACACTAAATCATAATAGAATCAGGCATATCACATATTACACATTCAAAACATAGAATACAGGTTATGATGCATTCCCAAACCAAAACCTAGTTGTCCATCCACTACACACCCCGTACTGCCACCACACCGTGGGACTACTAAGTCAACCCTCCATCCGCTACACACTATCGAAGGCGATCATTTGCGATCGACGTGCTCATCGCCCATATAAAATTTTTGTGGCATAGCCACCAGATAATTATGTCATGAGACACCACATTCGATAATGTAACCGGTTACCACATTCGGATAATGTGACCAAAGTCACCACATTCAGATAGTGAGACCGTAGTCATCACATTCACTTCCCCTTTTTCATATATCCCGAATGACCCATATTATTCATATCATGCATATCATACTTAAATTCTCATTCTTATAAATTTTCACATGTTATAAATAACATATTTCATAATCCTAGTGGAAGTAGGAAACGTACCTGAGTACTTTGTACCATATTATGGTACCTTAGCCACATTCTTATAAACATGCATATTTTACATATTACCATCAATCTTATTAAAAGTTAGTGTGGGGTACACACCTGATTCGTTTAACAAAGTCCTTGAAATCCCGAAAAACCGATCTACTGATTTAGATCCTTAATCCCTACATTTGATTAATCACCTACTACTTTAATAAAAAGCCATTCGGCCATAAATCCAAATCCTAGTAGGATTAGTATACTTAAACTTACCTTGTGGATTTTAAATCCCGAAACTCACCGAATAACTAGGGAACACGTGGCCTATGGTGTACCTTCGGGAAAAGAACTTCTCCTTCCTTGTAGTCGACACTTAGTAAATCCCGAAAGATCTCTTCAAAGTTTCGGCAACAAGATATTAATGGGGTTAGTCCTAGATTTCGGCAAATCTTAAGAAAAAAGGATGAAACCGAATGAGATCTTACCCTTACTTGAAGAAATCGATTGCACCTTCACTTCAACCTTCAGAGATTCGGCTATGGCTAGATGATGATCTCACAACTTTCGGCTTTTGGAGGGATTAGAAAGAAAAGAGAAGGGAGAATAAAGATGGAGGATTCGGCTATGGCTTCTAATGGAGAGGAAAATATTCGGCTAGGTTCCAACAATTACTTAATCTTGACAAAAGAAAAGAAAGAAAAGAAGAGAAGAGAGCACTAAGAATTCGGCAGAGAAAGGAGGAAGCACAAATTGATGAGTAGCCCTCCTTCCTTCCTTTTATAGCCGAAATTATCATCTAAGGAGTCCCTTACTTGGCCACCACTCCTCTATTTTAATAGCTTTATCTCTTTAAATATCACTTAAAATAAAAGATAATTCAGCAACTATCCTTACTTAGCCGAAATTATTAAACTCAAAGTCCCTTACTTGGCCATCACTTTTCCCTTATTTTCCTCTTTATCTCTTTATTCAAATTAAAAGAATTTAATCCAACAATTATCTCTTGAAAATAATGATAAATAAATCCCTTATTTATCCACGATTTATAAAATAATAAAAGCTCCTAATTTATAGCCATGTGCCGTCCACCTCAGAGTCTTACGGAAGCAAAAATAAAACCTCCTTTATTTGCTTCCCAAGTGACTCGAACTCAGGCCCATTCTTCTTGCATATGGCGCCATTTCCATAGGCCCTAAGTGGCATCTTCTGACCACTTTTCCAAGCCTGCTTGTGTGTCAAATTCCACAAACTTTTTCTTTTAAGGCCACCTTGCCTTAATTTCCCCTTTTAAACCTTAAAACTCGTCATTTCTAGGTCATTTCTAAGTTTCCAAAAATTTTCGTTCGCTCAGAAACTTGACATTTTCTTACATTTCCAAGTTTCCAGAAATGTGCACTTTCCTATTTTGAATCATTTCCAAATCATTTCCATTCATTTCCATACATTTTCGAGGTTTCCAAAATGTTCATTTCTAACTCATTTTCATTCATTTCCGGGTTTCCAAAAATATTCAAAAATTTATTCTTAGTACCTAAAACATGTCACTTAGTAGAACTAAACCGAAAATGCATAGGCCCTTTCGAGGATGTTACAATAACCTGATCAAGCGTCTTTCTTGCTTTCGGTGTCGTAGGCTAACCTGATACAAAATCCATTGTGATTCTATCCCATTTCCATTCGGTATCATGATTGGTGAAGTAACCTGAAAGGCACTTGATGCTCGCTTTTACTTGTCGACAAATTAAGCACTTTGAAACAAATTCAGATATATCCCGTTTCATGCCCGGCCACCAATACGAGAGTTTCAAATCATTATACATTTTTGTGCTACCCGGATGTATCGATAACCGACTATTATGAGCCTCGTTCAAAATCATCTGAATCAAGTCCACCTTCTTCGGAACACAAATTCGGCCTTTGAAGTTCAAACAATCATTTGCATCAATTTGAAACTCTGACTCTGCATCATTTTCACACTGAACTCATCTAGCAATCATATCTTTGTCAATTTTCTGTGCATCACAAATTTGCTGAATAAACATCGGTCTTGCTTTTAACTCGGCTAAGATCGAACCGTCACCAGACATAACCATATGTGCGTTCAACGTACAAAGAGCAAACAATGATTTTTGACTTAATGCATCAGGGACAACGTTAGCTTTTCCCGGATGGTAGTCAATCACCAATTCATAGTCTTTCAACAGCTCTAACCATCTGCGTTGTCTCAAGTTCAGATCTTTCTAAGTCATCAAATACTTCAGACTTTTGTGATCCGAGTAAACATGACATTTCTCACCAAATAAGTAATGACGCCAAATTTTCAATGCGAAAACGATGGCTGCTAATTCCAGATCGTGAGTCGGATAATTTCTTTCGTGAGGCTTCAATTGTCTCGTAGCGTAGGCTATGACTTTGCCTTCCTGCATCAAAACGCAACCCAAACCATTCAAAGAAGCATCACTATAAACAATAAATTCTTTACCCGATTCAGACTGAGCTAACACCGGAGCTTCGGTCAAAAGGGCTTTCAACTGATCGAAACTTTTCTGACACTTTTCCGACCACTCAAACTTGATATCTTTCTGAAGTAACTTTGTCAAAGGTGTGGCTATCAAGGAAAAACCTTTGACGAATCGTCTGTAGTATCCCGCAAGTCCCAGAAAGCTTCGAATTTCAAAAATATTCTTTGGTGGCTTCCAATCAAGTATAGCTGATATTTTGTTCGGATCAACCCGAATACCTGACGCTGAAACAACATGACCCAGGAAGCTGACTTCTTTCATCCAGAACTCACACTTACTAAAATTTGCATACAACTGTTGATCTCGCAAAGTTTGTAGCATCATTCTCAAATGCTCGGCATGTTTGGTTTCATCTCTGGAGTAGATTAGGATATCATCTATAAACACTACCACAAACCAATCCAAATACCGTCTAAAAACTCGATTCATCAGATCCATAAAAACAGCAGGTGCATTAGTTAGTCCAAAAGGCATGACTAGGAACTCAAAATGTCCGTACCTCGTTCGGAATGCAGTCTTTGGCACATCTGAATCTCTAACTCAAGAATCGATAGTAACCCGATCTCAGATCTATCTTTGAAAACACTGAAGCCCCTTTTAACTGGTCAAACAAGTCATCAATTCGAGGTAACGGGTATTTATTCTTTATAGTCACCTTATTCAGCTACCGATAATCAATACACATTCGCATCGTTCCATCTTTCTTTTTCACAAATAGAACTGGTGCACCCGAAGGAGAGAAACTCGTTCATGCAAAGCCCCTATCTGTCAACTCTTGCAACTGTGCTTTCAACTCTTTCAACTCAGTAGGTGCCATCCGATACGGAGCTATCGAGATCGGAGTCGTCCCCGGTACTAATTCAATGCCAAACTCAATCTCTCGTACTGGTGGTAAACCCGATAATTCTTCAGAAAACACATCTGGGTATTCACACACAACCGGTACAGATTCAATCTGTTTTTCAGGCACTTTATTATCCAATACATAGGCCAAATAAGCTTCGCATCCTTTTCTCACATACTTTCGGGCTAGCATCGAGGATATTACTGTAGGTAACCCATTTAAATCACTAGATTCAACTCGGATGATCTCACCGTTCTGACATCTCAAATCAATAATCTTTCTTTTGCAATTCACCACTGCATCATGCAAAGTTAACCAGTCCATTCCCAAAATTATATTGAACTCGTCGAAGGGCAACAACATTAAATCGGCTGGAAAGTAGGAATCTCGAAACATCAACGGGCAACCTTTACACACTTTATTAACGAGTACACATCGACCCAAGGGGTTGGACACACGAATCACAAACTCGGTAGACTCAACAGGCAGAGTCTTACTGGATACTAGAGTTTCACACACATATGAATGATTCGAACCAGGATCAATCAATGCAATCACAGTAGTATCATAAAGTGTGAAAGTACCGGTAATGACATCTGGGGAAGAAGCATCCTCTCTGGCTCGTATCGCATAAGCTCTAGCTGGTGCTCGAGCCTCAGATCGAACTGCAGTGTCCTTCGTCCCTCTCTGACTACCACCTACATTGCCCGAATGTCCGGGTGGTTCGCCCTCGTCTTGGACGCATTGCTCGGTTTAATGTTCTGAACCGTGTTTTGCTCAGCTAGCATAGGACACTCTCGAATAAAATGGTTCGACGATCCACATTTAAAGCAAGACCGATCACTGAATCTACAACTCCCAGAATGCCACTTTCCACAATGCTTGCACTCAGCCCGATTCTGCTGAACTTTACCAACACTAGCCATCGAAGTGGCTCGGGAACTCACTGGAGGTCGATCTCGTATAGATAGGTCTGAAGTAGCTTTATGTCGACTGAAGTCATCTTTGAATTTCTTAGGCGTTGAATGGAAAGTCTTACTCGATGATCTTTTACGAGTGTCTCTAGCTTCTATTTCAGCCTTTCTTTTCTCTTTTCCGAGCTCTTCAGCTTTGCAAGCTCGCTCGACAAGTACTACGAACTCTTTGATTTCAAGAATGCCAACAAGCAACTTTATGTCTTCATTCAGACCGTCTTCAAATCTTTTGCACATAATGGCTTCAGTTGATACACATTCTCGGGCATATCGGCTCAATCGACAAACTTACGCTCATATTCCGTCACGATCCATACGACTGCTTTTTAGTTCCGAGAAATTCTTTTACGTTTACGATCGATAAATCTCTGATCGATATATTTCTTACTTTAACTCAATTTGGAAGAAATCCCAAGTCACTTTTTCTTTCGAACCACGATACTAGTGTATTCCACCGGTGATATGCAGAGGTCCCGAAGTAAAGATATAGCACACTTTAGGCATTCATCCGAGTACAGATAGCTCATCAAGTACCGAATAGTGTTATCAAGCCACATCTCGGCTCGCTCTGCGTCATCATCATCATTGGCTTTGAATTCTTCTACCCATATTTCCTGATTTTATCAACAGAGGCCTACTAGATCTCATCGGATCTATCATTGGAGGTGCTAAAGGTACCAGAGTGGGATTATTAGGGGTGGGGGTGAGTGTACACCGGGTTATTATGAACAAACCGGGTAAACCATTCATTCATCATCCGGTAGAAGGCTTGTTTAGCCTCCCCTCATGGCTACCCGTGAATCGTCGAGAGTCTCATCGGCACCGACCCACGCATGATCGAGCGCTACACTCTCTACATCATCTGCTACGGCTCACATGCGGATCGGAATCCATTTACTATATAAAACACGGTTGGAAATGTCGGTTGCCACACTATCGTATATACTATAAAGGCATGTATAGCTAGACTCTCACGCGCTACGGTAGTCCTAGAATCGACTAAACCGTAAGCTCTGATACCAATCAAATGTAACACCCCTAACCCGAGTCCGTCGCCAGATTAAGGTTACGGGCATTACCAGAAAAGCCAAAACCCTTATTCAGTCAATCATTCTTAATCAAACATGCTTAACAAGAGATACGATCATAAACAAATAATCACTTAAGTGTAAAACATGCTAATAATAATAAACTAAGACATGCAAATAAGTAATATAGTTACTGATGAACATGATTGGTTACTCAATGTACACATTACTATTACATATTAATACTATAATTCTATAAACCTTAATTGTCCTATTTTCAATATTTATATAATACCTGAACCTTTGAATCATTTGTGTCCAATAAGTATATATATATAAAAACATATAAGCATGATCAAAATGTCATCACATAATTACACCCTATTAAGACCGAATTCTTATAGCTTTAACCTAATTCCACATAATCGAATACATGCAACTTATTACACATCACTTACATACTTAAGCATTTGGCCGAATATACAAGGTCCCATTTATGACATTTCATGTTTATTACCTAACACAAGTCGAGTTCGGTAGGTTCTTGCACTCAGTAAAATTTAAACAATCTCACCAGCCATTTATATATATAAATGTATATATATCATAGTTATGCACATTTCCATATTCGAACATAAGCCCAACTAACTAGTTCTTTGAGCATGTTAACTATGTTTGACTATAGCACATAGACTTGGCCGAATATACATACATACAATACACAACGTAGCCCCCTTTTTCGAATTTATTTAATCAAAGCCACATTGAATACTAAGGTCATAAAGAAATACTATTAACCTACCAAACACATGAGCTAATATATCTAGCGGAATTGCATAAGTATAATCAATTCTTCGACCACATGCTCGGATCTCAAATAAACACTCCAATGCTCAACTTCAATTATTCATGCATAAACCTTTTCACTATCATCATCGACTCATAACTAAACTTCTCAATATAAATGTCATAATATATGCTTTCAAGCTAAACTTAAGACCTAACAAGAAGCACATAACCAAGAGCAATTATACAAACCAATCTATCTAACACATAAGTAAAGTTTAGCCAAGAGTAATAGCCATTTTACAAGGCTATATATATATACAAGATTAAATACCATTAATGAACAACATAGCCTAGCTTATACATGCCTTTCGAATCAAATTAGATTTATAAGTACCAAAAGAGTTGATAGTGTGGTTGACTTCTCCGAAGATCCTCTGAGCCCGTAGCTGACCCAAAATCTATAAAACAACACATTAAAACACACAAAGTAAGCTTACTAGCTTAGTAAGTCTCAAGCAAATATTAATGCAATAAACGTAAATTTAAACATATTAATCTCCATGCTTTCGGCATTGAATATAATCATTCCAACATGTAAATTATGCTTAGCCGAATACTAGTAATACTTTGACCTAAACATTAGCACTTGGTTATCATAAACGCATATACCAACAAATCATTGAGTATTATGTTTATTCATATATTTTGAGTCAAACAAAATCAATTACAAATACTTTCAAACACTTTTACCATTCATCTTTTCATTATAACCAAATCTTCCATGTGTTATATATACATATCTCAACTTCACACATATTAAATGTTCATACCTGTTAATGATAAGATCATCATAACTAAATAAAATACTTAATGAATCATTCACTTCATCACACCATACTTAAGTAAAATGGTAATGAACTGAGCTACTTCATTTCTTACTAATACAATAAGCCAACTCTTACCGAGCTTCTAACACATATCATTTAATATGCCATACCTCATTTTATTCTCGAATTCTTCGTTTATAGCATATCACCGGCATTTAGCCTGCTAGGCATTCAAGCCCGAATTACCCACCGGCATTAAGCCTGCTAGACCAAAGGTTCGAAGTATAAACACCGGCATTAAGCCTGCTAGGCTGTAAGCCCGAATTAAATCACCGACACAAGGCCTGCTAGGCTCAAAGCCCAAAATAAGTCACCGGCACAAGGCCTGCTAGGCTCGAAGCCCGAAATAAGTCACCGGCACAAGGCCTGCTAGGCTCGAAGCCCGAAATAACAACATAATAAATCGTTCAATGCACATTTCTCAACACTAGCATCTCAAACAACCTATGTAATGCTTATCAATTTCACATAACAACCGAGCATATCTATTACACATTAGTTTCAACAAATAAAACTCAATCCAATATCATACCCCTACATTCGGCCATTTCATATATTTATGCTTAAAATATTCAAATTTCATCATTTATTATATTCATAAATAATTTTTTGACGTATATTTGCTTAGGGACTTACCTCGGCTATCGACGGACGACGCAGATCGGCTATTCGATAACCTTCGCCTTTCCTCGATCCAAATCCATTTTTCTTTGTTCTTGATCTAAACACATTAAAATTTAAATCATTCAAGCACAATTCATCTCAATTTAGTCCCAGAACACACTAATGGGCAAATTACCATTTTACCCCTAATGTTTCACATTTTTACAATTTAGTCCTATTTGCACAAAACACAAAATACACAAAATTTCACTAAACCATACAAGGGCCGAATGTTCATAGGGACCTCACTAGTCCATTTATTTCATTTATTTTTCATTTTAGCCTCCTCAAAAATTCATTTTTGCAATTTAGCCCAAAAATATTCAAATTCACCAAAATTTCCAATACAAAATATACTAATCTTTAAAATAAAATCATGAAACATCAAATACTACATGAACACATCAATGGCCAAATATCAAGCATACTTAGATTCAAAAATTTCAACATGGGTAAGCTACCGTTCGGAGCAACGATCTCAAAAACGTCAAAATTAACAAAAACCGAAGTCAAACTAACCTTTAAATCAAGCTTCCACCATGACCGAATGCTCAAGCTTTTAACCTAAGCTTTTATTTTCTTATTTCGGTAGCCAAATGATGAAGACAAACTTTTATTTCATGTTTTTAATTAACATATATTATGATGTTTAATAATTTACCTATTTAACCTTATAATTAATAATATTTTTAAACATAACATAATGGCAAATTGGACTTTAGCCGTCCACTTACTCTTAGAATGGCTAATTTCCCTTTTAACACCTCATGTTAAAAAGCCACACTCAAATTAGTGCATTTCACTTTAGTTTGCAACTTTTACCTTTTTTGCAATTTAGTCCTTTTTCTAAATTAAACACGCAAACGATTAAATTTTCCTACGAAACTTTCACACACATTAATTCACATCTAGTAGGCACAAAATATAATATTTAAATATTTTTCGAACTCGGATTCGTGGTCCCGAAACCACCATTCCGATTAGGGTCAAATTTGGACTGTTACAAGAGCACACGACCGTGTGGCTCTAAGACACCTATTTGATTCTGTGTGTTTTTGATCTGAGCATTTGTCTATGTGTTTTGCCTTGGCTCATCTTTAGTCAGGGTGGCTAAAATTATGATCTGGGCTTCGGCCTGAGGGTATCTGTGACTGTCATGTGAGATGGTTGAAACTGAATCTGTTCTATTGGGTGCGTGCGCATAGCTATTCTGTCTGCTTGTCTAATATTGTGTCACTGTTCTGTAAGATTGAATGCATAAATGCACTTGCATAAACTGTTTTGGGTTGGGTTGTTAAGAGAAGGGAGACTGATTCTGATCTGACCTGGCAGTTCTACTACGACTATTACGTACAGCGATTTATCGCATTGTACCGCACATGCGTCAGCCTTGCTGCGCTCTACTATCTGATCTGGCAGTTTAACTGCAACATGTCGGTACAGAGGATTACCACATTGCATTGTAGTGTACATACGTTAGCTCTACTACGTACCGTTATCTGATCTGGCAGTTTTAAACTACGACTCGCCTATACAGCAGTCTACTGCATTACACAGTACAGCATATACGCTAGCTCTGCTGCGTATTATTATTTGAGTGGCCTAGTCCACATATATGGTGTGTAGGGTTGGATGGGCCTTTCGAGGTCCTAATTGGTGTGATTAGTTGGATGAGCTTTAACAGCTCTTATGAGGTGTGATTGGGGGACGAAGAGGTGTATTGGCTGGATGGGTGGGTTATATTTTCTGACTACATTTCATACGCATATTTTTGTGTGTTTTGGGTGTAAGAATATCTGTCTGTGTTCTGTTTGTCTAAGCAACCCGTATGTAAGTGTTCTGTGTACTTGGTGTGTTCTGTTTCGATTGCGTGCAGGGGTATTAGGCCCTTGTTTGGTGTTTGTTTCTGCTCATGTCTGTAAGTCTGTTACACTGCTAAATTAAATTATGTGATTCTGCTTTTAGCCTTGATTCGGACTCACACTGAGCTCGAGTAGCTTACCCCCTCTTAATGTTTCCTTTTCAGGTACCTTTTTTGAATTCTGACGATGGACTCAGTGTGTGGAGGTCTCGGACAGTCTCGATAAAAATAAATTATTATTAGTTTGCATTTTCAGTATCTATGTGATTATTTGGTTTTGAACTGTAAGATTTTTATAAAACTGTGGTACAAACTCTGTTTTAAGATTTATTCGTTTATTCCGTTTATATATATATATTTTAACTGCAATTTTTTTGACTCGATTTTAAACGATTAAATGATACGTTTCAATATGTTAACTTGTTTTGTAAAAATTCACCTACGATCACTTCGGTGATCAATGTAACATCCGGGATTCGGTCTAAACTTCTAGGCCGGGTTTAGGGTGTTACATTTTTCCTATAAAACCCTAGGCAATTCCCTGTAAAAGCCCAATTTTTCTTTTTACTAGAAAAATAAAGAAGTTTTTTAAAAAAGGAAAATAACAAGGAAATTAAAAATATGATAGGGTTTTCCATGTAAAAACTCAAGTTTTCTCTCTAAAACCCAAGTTTCTTTCTTTTTACTTGAAAAAACTAAAATTAATTCTAAAAAAAATAAAAGAAATTAAAAAGATAAAATGAGTGACTAGAATGAAAACTTACTAAACTTGAGTGATTAAAATGAGTGTACAATAACATTGCCTAACCCCAAATTAATGTCTAGTGACCAAAACGAAAACAATTTGTAACAATGATGCCCTTTTTGTAATTTTTTAAATTTTCTGTACTCTAAATAAAAACTTATAAAAGTTGAATAACTAGCAGTATAGTTTATCACTTTCTAAATGATGTTTCAAACAAATTTATAATCTTGATTTTCTTTTTTGAAAGTTTTATAATCTTAATTATTCTTATGTTAGAATGAATCTAGTAGTTTATGTAATGATATTAGAATAATAACGATACTAATTATTTGTGAAAATAAAATTAAAATTTCATAAATTAATATTTACTACAAACTATTCTCCCTCTAACTTCTTTTCTTCTAAAATTTTAGAAGCCAATAGTTTTTCTTTTAAGTATTTATTTCAATATTTGCCATCACTTTAGTTTTGAAACTGCATACATGTCTTTAGTTAATAGTGTAATAGCTATCTGATAAGTGTACACATATATTGTTTTAGAAAATCTTCACATATTATTTAAAGTTCATCAAGGTTAAATTATGCCATTAGTTTCTATATTTTGTGAAAGTTGGTAAATTTTATGATTTTTTACTTTTCAAAATTTGAAATTTTATTCCCAGCTAAATAGTAGCAGTTAAATTCATTTGGTCAAATTAAAATACTGGTCCTATACTGTGTACAGTTATAGATTTAGTTCATTTTCTCAAATTGGATTATTCTAAGTCTCTACTTTTTAAATTTTGAAATTTCATTCTTAACACAAATGGCAATTGGTAATCCATTAACTGGATTTTTAGGGAGTAATATGTGAAAATAATAAGTTGACATGACATTACATACATGTTAATTATGTTTGGCGTATCACATTTTGAAAATAATAGAACTTTACTTAATGAATTTAACAAATATTATTTGGTGAGAACTAAATTTTTAAATTTTGAAAAATACAGAGAATAAAAATGACCAAATAAAGTATGAAAATTAAATTCATAATTTTTGCTAAATATAGGAATTAATAACAAATTTTAACTTTTATAGAAAACATTATTTAATGATGAGTTCAAATTCTAACAAGTGTTAGTGTTGACTACATGCCAGCTCAACATTTTTTTTACTATTATAGAAAGTGGGACCCATTTTTAAAATAAAATCTTAATAAATTGTTTAGACAAACAAATAATAATATTTTTAAACAAATTTTAACATGTACTACTAAATTAGTAATTATTTTGAAATTTGTGTCAATAAACAAATAAATATTAATCTTTTATAAAGAATTTTAACATGTATTTCTGATTTCTTACCCAATTTAATAACCCTAAACAATCAAAATTTTGATCTTTCTATTAACTTTCTTAAAAAAAATTTATATAAATATTTTTTGCTAAAAGATTCTATTAACTTTCTTCAATTTTTTATAGAAATAGTTTTTTTCCAAAGAATTGGTGTTGATACCACCAATTAGTACATTTTTTTTTTTTGCGATAATGGCGTCCAATCAATTTTATCCATTTTTTTAATTCATACTTTTTTATAATTTTTCATTTTAATGCTATTGATTAATTTAAATATATGATTTATATATTTTTTACTTATTTAATATCGAAAAATAGGTGTCAAAATTATTTTTTGAAAAGGGTCGACTTTTATTAAAAAACGAAAATAAAAAACGGAAGTCGCCACCGATCTTATTTATGAGGTGTGATCGGGTCACCTCATAGTTGGGTTATTTTAATAAAATATTTTGATTTATCAAAACAACAATTTTGATTTACAAAATTCAAAAAAACGGGTTCGGGAGTCGATTACGCACGAGGAAGAATTAGCACCCTCGTAACGCTCAAAATTGGTACCTAGTTGATTAATTAGTGTTTTAGTGTCGAAAGTTAAAAATTCGAGGAAATCTTAAAAATACGATCATTTTATTAAAGCATTAAAACTGTCGAAAACGTCTTTATTTTTTACTCAATCGAGAAAAAGACCGCGTCCCGTAAGTTAGGACACAATGCCTTAAATTCCCGAAACAAGAAATATCACTAAAATATTCATTTTTTTAAAAAAAAAAGATTCAATTATCTCGGTTTTCTAGAAAGAAATCATATTCCATAAGTTAGAACACGATTCTTCTTAATTCCCGAGATTATTTAAAAAGTTTTTTTTTAAAACGTTCGTTTATTTGAATTTATTAAGAAAATCGAAATCCCGTAAGTTAGGGAACGACTTTTCGAATCTCAAATTAAAATACGAAATATTACTTATTTAAAACGATATTTTTAGTGTATCGAGTAAAATGTAGCACGATTTTGTGGTAAATGGGAAATGAGTTATAGTGCTAACATGCATAATAAAATAAAAATGATGAAGGTGGTAATATAAATACAATAATAAGATAACGGATAACATAAATTTTGAAGATATATAAAGGTATAAGTAAATAAATGAATATATACAATAATGAGGGCAAAAGTAAGATAAAAATGAGATAAATAAAATATTAAGAAGGCAATACTAATAAAAGTTTAATTTAAAATTGAGGAAAAGCAA
This sequence comes from Gossypium sturtianum, assembly GCA_025698515.1. Taxonomy (NCBI): domain Eukaryota; kingdom Viridiplantae; phylum Streptophyta; class Magnoliopsida; order Malvales; family Malvaceae; genus Gossypium; species Gossypium sturtianum. The sequence continues at coordinate 59,405,037 of CM046952.1, forward strand.
ATAAATATGTAAATAAAGAAATGTTAAGTAAAATAGTTTTAATAATAATAATAATAATAATAATAATAATAATAATAATAATACAATGCAAAATGTACAAAAAGGAAAATAAGAAAATTTAAATACGAAGAGAGTAAAAAAATAATAAAAAGAATTAAATAAATAAATAAATAAATATGTAAAAAAAATAGCCAAATAGATAAATAAATAAAAACATAAAAAAAAATCTATAAAGGGTAAATATTAATTGAACATGAGACTACATCGGAATTAAAACAAAATTTAGAGCCTAAATCGTAATAAATAACTAGACAAAAATAGGACCAAAATCAAACACGCTTAAGCTATCGAGGGCCTATGCGACAAATAACCCTACCCTGGACACGCGTCTATTTTTCAGAGCGCCAATGGGTCGTGGACTCGATTGAAATGCGCAGCAAATTCCATGGTCCAATTTAAAAAAAAATAAAAAAAAGGAAAAAAGGACTAAATCAAAACAGCCCAAAAAAGCGGAAGGACCAGGGTTGTAAATAACCCATTTAACAAAAACGCGCAGATCCCCCATGGAGCGAGTCGGGTCGCGCGCGGATGGGGGGAAAACGACGCCGTTTCAGCGCCTAAATGCATGGCCTAAAATGACGCCGTTTTATATATGTATATAAACCAAATAAACCTAAAAAAAAAAAAAAATCATTTGAGCCTCCCTTTTTAAAAAAAAAAAATTTGGTCTTCCTTTCTTCTCTCCCCCTCTTTGAATCCGGTCAGGTTCCGGCGAGAGCTCCAACACCGATCGTTGCCGTCCGCCGCCGTCAGCGCCGTCGTGTACGGTGGTCGGACCCCCAGGTACATTTTTTTCCTTTTTGTATACTATATTTTAATATATACGTATAGTTTAAAAAAATAAAAAAACCTTTATATGTATACATAAAGAGTTTCGAAAAGAAAAAGGAAAAAAAGATAATAAAGAAAAAGAAGATAAAAAGAAAAATGCAAAAGAAACCTACTGTTTTTCGATGAACAAAGCTTAATCGATATTTCTCTCTATTTTGTATTCGATTCTCTGTAGAAAAAAATTACAAAGGTTTCTCTTTTGATTTTTATAGCCGGAATAACATAAAATACATTCTTTTTTGTTATTTCTTTGCTGTTGTTGTTTTGTCTCATTTACAGGTACAGAGGCCGTACGGTGGTGACGTGGAGGCGCGAGCTTGGCAGTGTACGGAGGCGTGCGGCGGCTGAAGAGGAAACCCTAGGGTTTCTTAGTGTTTGTTTCGTTTTTCTGTTATGGGCTTGTTAGGCTAGGGTTTGTAATTGGATTGGGTTAATTTTGGGCTTTGAATTTTGTTTGGTAATTGGGTTTGTATTTTGTAATTTTGGGACTGTTAATTTTGGACTCTATATGTTTTTATTTGGGTTTTATTTATTCCGGGCCCAGGCCAAAATTGGCCTATTACAGCTGCCCCTCTTTGCTCATTGTTGTGTAACGAGAATGGAGCAAAGACTTTAAAAGGGCCAATTTTTCCTGGTCTTGCTGAGTTTTGACTTCTTTTGGTGCTTCTCTTCCTCAAGTAGCCTCATTCCATTCCACTGCATCTTCAGGGGCGTAGGAATTAGCGCTTCGATCTCCTCCAATGTAATTTCAGGGAGAAGAGATTTGTAGCTTTGATCTACTCCGCTGGAACTTCAAGGAGATAAGAATTGGTAATTTCAACCTGCTCCACTGTAACTTCAAGGAGATAAGGCTTGTGTATTTTTATCCTGCTCCACTGCAACTTCAGGGAGATAAGGATTGTGGCTTCGATCCGCCCCAATATAATTTCAGGGAGAAGAGATTTGTAGCTTCGATCTATTCCGCTGAAACTTCAAGGAAATAAGATCCATTGTCTTGATGCGCTCTGCTACAACTTCAGGGAGATAAGCCTGGTGGCTTTAATCTGCTCCACTGCAACTTCAGGAAGGTAAGATCTGTCATAATTTGTTGCTTTAATCTGTTCCACTGCAACGCCAAGGAAATAAGATTCGCTGTCTTCAGTCTGCTCCGCTACAACTTCAGGGAGATAGGGCTGGTGGCTTCAATCTGCTCCACTGCAACTTCAGGAAAATAAGATCTGCCATAATTTGTATCTTTAATCTGTTCCACTACAACGCCAGGGAAATAAGATTCACTGTCTTCAGTCTGCTCCGCTGCTACTTCAGTGAGATAAGGCTGGTGGCTTCAATCTGCTCCACTGCAACTTCAGGAAGATAAGATCCGCCATAATTTGTAGCTTTAATCTGTTCCACTGCAACGCTAGGGAAATAAGATTCGCTGTCTTCAGTCTGCTCCGCTGCAACTTTAGGGAGATAAGGCTGATGGCTTCAATCTGCTCCACTGCAACTTCAGGAAGATAAGGTTCGCCATCTTCGATCTACTCCACTGCAACTTCAAGGAGATAAGATCTACAACTTCAATCTGCTCCACTGCTACTTCAGGGAGATAAGATTTGTGGATTTACTAATCTTGCTACACCGTCCTCTGGGGGACATGACCTGTATAATCGATTTCATGGGTCGGTGCTTATGCCAAATGATTAGGATGTCATGATCAGAATGAATCAAATACTCCTAATTGGACGTGTATGAATGATATTTGCATGAATGCAGAATGTCATGAGAATGATCCCTTTTTAATGTCTGGGTTGTCATTGTTTGTTATTCATCAAAGTTGTATCACTGAGGTGTTATCATGCCCTCTTTGCTCAGCTGGTGTCTTTGACAAAAAATCCGAAGAAGTAGTCACAATTTAGACTTTTCTTTCTCAAATATTTCCAACCCTTAGGTTTGGTGAGTTCTAAATAATAGTCTTGCTTCAGGTTCCTGTACTATTTAAAAACTTCCAGAGTAATATGCTGAACTCCTTTTGTGAAAGTATTATTAGTCCATTAATCATTATTTCAATGCAAAATGCTTGAAAAGGATCATAATGATGGACAAAACTGAAATTTATCAGGAACAAAATCTGAAAAGAATGGGTTAATTAAAGAAAGTAAACATTGCTGGAATACAAAATAGGTGAGGGGAAAAAATAGGTGCCCTAGATATCGCAGCCTGAGCTTTTCTGTATGAACTTCTTGAGGACCATTTTGAGCTCAACATGTGTTTAGGAGACCTAGAGTACTTTTTCGAAGCCCCAAGATGTATCATACCTCCTCTTCGTTAATTCAGGCGTAACAAGACTACTGCATGCCCCACCTTCGATCAAAATTTGAATTGCCCTTTCACGGGTTTTCAATTCAAAACCCCTTTGGTCTCAAAGCGCTCTTTGCAGGTTTTCGCCTTGGCCTCTCCTTTTTCTATTCTTTTTTTTTGGTGCTTTTAAGTGAAGTACTTCTTGACTGAATCTGAATTTATGGGATTAGGCAGGTTCCTGCCATCCATCTCGGTTAAAAATCAATGCTTTTTCAGAGAAGGCCTTCTTTACCACATAAGGTCCTTCCTAATTCGACATCCACTTTCCTCTAAAGTCCTTTTGCATATAAATGATCCTTTTTAAAACTAAATCCTCCTCATGGAATTCTCTGGGATGAACCTTTTTGTTGTAAGCTCGCATCATTCGTTTTTTGGCATATTTGACCATGACGGATAACTTTCAACCTCTTCTCTTTGATCAAATTTAGCTGATCATACCGAGATTAAATTCATTCTGCTTCATCTCTGACAAGAATCGAAGGGAAGAAATCTCAACTTTGATGAGAAAGGCGTTGCCCCGGTGGAGGTCCTGGCAGATGTTTGATGAGATGGTAATTTCTCAGGCTAATTTTTATGAGTCTCAATCATTTTCCTCACGATCTTTTTTTAGGAAGCCTCCATTGCACCGTTCATTTTGGGGCGATGTAATGTTAATCTTGAACAGACTGCAAACTTCTGATATCGTGCTGTTGTTCAAATTTAGTACATTGCTATATATGATCTTTTTTGGCATTCCATACTAATATATGATTTCTTCTTCTTCTTCTTTTGTTTTTTCAAGAACTTGCTGACTGTCAACTTTGTGACATCGGCATATGAAGTAGCTTTCATCCACTTAGTGAAGTAGTTGACGACCACAAAGATGAATTGATGCCTGCTAGAAGATTTTGATGAGATTGGCCAAATAACATCCATGCCCCACATAGAGAAAGTCTATGGAGAAGTCATAACATGAAGAGATGAAGGAGGTACATGAATCTTGTCTCCATAAATTCGGCATTTCTTGGTATAATTGATGCAATCCCCATCCATGGTGGTCCAGCAGTACCCGAACCTCATGATTTGTCTGGCCATTGTAAAACCATGTGCTCATCAGACACCCCTATGGACCTCTTCTAAGATTTTCTTAGCCTTAACAACATCCACACATCTTAGTAGCCCAGGCATATCTTGATACGATCATGCGAAAACATCTTTAAATTCTTGGAATAGCACAATGACATCTCGCTTTGTCTCTGTGGTGATACAGGCTCTAATCTTCACCTCTTTCTCTTCTCCTAGCCTTACAATGTCCACTGAATCTTTGTAAGGTAGGATATTGTTCTACCATCCTTAACAAATTCGGAGATAAGTTACAGTCTCTGTCATCTTCAAAGTCCTGAGATCCCTCTAGACACATGTCTCGCTCAAAAGGAGATTCTGGGTCAGTAGCAGTGTCGTTCATGTCGTTAATATCTGGAGACCTGTTGTGGGCACGAAGGAATATCCAAAGAATAAATGAATCTAAGAACAGTTATTTATGTGGTATGAATATGAATGAATCTAAGAACAGTTATTTATGTGGTATGAATATGAATGAAGGAATAAAAGAATATTGGCTCAAAGTGAGACACAAAAATGTATTTTTTATTGAATTAAAGATGTTGGACATGAGCCTATTCCACAAAAGGATTCTTATTGCTTCTAGGCTTAAAGCAACAAGCGTGTTTTAAATATTGCTCTAAATTAGCTCTAAAACATATAGGGATCTCTTCCACAGTCCCATTGTTCAAAATTCTCCCAGGCTCATAAGGGCGGATGCCCGATAAGTTTTCTCTTCCAATTCCTTTTTCAGATATAGCATTGATGCTCCCATTTCTGAACATTCCATCCGGGCCTTCAGTATATTCATAGAATTCTAGTTCCTTATTATCCATCAGGCCTTGCACCAAGGCTCTGAATTCATTGCACTTTTGAATCACGTATCCCTCTTCATCATTGAACTCACCGTAGTTCCTTGCTTCTCTGGGTTTCTCATCTAAATCCTGTGTGATTAATCCTCCTTCTACCATTTTCTTCCAAACCTCCCTCAGCGGGGTTTTCACTTCTGCTACATCTTTCTTGATTCTTTTCCTTGCACTCTTGATTATCGCGTTTACCCCTTTGTCAGAATGGTTGGGTAACGGACTTTCTGCACTAGATGGATCATCGAATTTCACAATACCCATTGTGATGAGTCTTTAGATTATCTTTTTGAAAGTGGTGCAGTTCTTGATCGAGTGTCCTGTGATTCCCGCGTAATACTCGCATTGGGCGTTCACGTCCTACCATTTAGGGTATGGGGTCTGCATAGGTTTTAGGTAGAAAGGGGATACTACATGTGTATCAAACAAACTTTGGTTCAACTCCTCATACGTGATTGGGATGGGCATGAACCGGAGTTTTTCTGAGTTTGGTATTGGATTGGTTTCTTACCATGAGGGGATATGATGGCTAGTAGTTACCGTCTTTGGCTGGCTTACGGTAATCGGCTTTGAATAGCCCTTGTTATACATACACGCATTATTCACTTCATTTTCCCTATTCCTCGGGGCCTTTAAAGTATTGATTTGGGAGCTCCACTCTCGCATTTTCCGTTTTTAACGATCTTCAAATTATTTTGGGAGCTCCACTCTCGCCTTTTTTATTTCCGCTAGATCATCCAGATCAAGGACAACATGATTGATTGGATTATCCCCTAAACTAGAACCTGAACCTGTCGGGAAGTTCACCGGTGTTGAGGTACCGGTCTGGTATTGTGGTCTAATGTTAACGGACACCCTTTGTGGATACGCATCAGGTTGTGCTTGGGTGTTTGTTGGAAAAAGCCTGAATGATAAGTGGAGTCCTCGTTATCGTCCCTGGAATTAACCATAGAGCTTTTTCCTTTTTCTAACCCTCCAGCTAGCATCTGGGTTAACTGGCTCATCACATGTGTTTGGAATTCTAGCATATGATTCCTCATATCTTGTTAAATTTTGGCCAATTGCTCTTGCATCTGTATTTGCATTTGCTCTAATCTCTTCAACCTTTGGTCTATTGATTCAGTTTTTCCTCGTGTACTGTAACGATATTCCAATGTAACTTTTTGATTTTAGGGTCTTTCGTGAGTTTTATTGCATATGATGTAATGCAATGCTAATGCATGAAATGAGTGCAAAAAGAGGCGTTAATTCTGATTCAATTTTGTTAGAAAAACTTTACTAGAAGACAAATATCTTTACATAAAATAGATACATGTACGGCCTTGCCTGCATACTCCAGGCGAAGACATCGATCCTTTTCTTCATATCCGGATGTTAATATCAAATCTTGCGAATTTTCCAAAAGATGTATCTATTATCTCCTTTTTACTTGATCTCGGCTGCGACCCATTACTCACTCATCCTCGTGATGCTCGTTAGCTTTTTTAAGTAAGTCGGGATGTTGATGGCTCCCGAATTGGCTTGATTTCTGAAGCAAAGTCATGTACTCCTTCGCGGACTCTCACCCTTCTCTCGTTGTGTTTACTCAGACCATATTCGGATGTCCGTATTGTATTCCAATTTATCAAGAAATTTATTTTCCATGGCAAGCTCTCTATTTAGCAATTAAACATGAATCAACACCTCTTTTCTATGATGAAAATATAATGCAATCATAACCAAAACAAAAGGAACACGTTAGTACAAAAAACATAAATAACAAATAGAGCACCTATTTGGATGACCTCTAGGGGTTTGGTGTGGTTCTACCTAGGGTATGCTCTTAGGGCTCACTATATGTGGTTTGGTTCTAAAGTAAAGGTACCTGAACCAGCAGATTCCTCGATCCTCACCCATTATAGGCTCATGTGGACCGAGTTCAGTTCAGGGGAATACATTTCCCTATGGCTATACGGAGATAAAAATCTCACGAAGACATAGGTACGGATGTATCCCGAAAGTGATCCACTATCTTATACGGAGGTGAAGACCTCACGAAGGAATAACTTCTCGCTCCCACTTAAGAGAGGTAAAATCGACCGACTTATGCAATGCAAAAATGCTGAGACACATTAACAGATTTAAACAAAAAAAGTAAGCATACTATGATGAAAACCACGAAAATGACGTGAAAAGATCGTAATTTTAAATCGGAATTCTAATTTTCGACAAAAGGACAGAAAATAATCAATTTACGGCTCGACTCTCGTGTTTTTCCCCAGCGGAGTCGCCAAGCTGTCGAAACCATTTTTTGAAAAGGGTCGACTTTTATTAAAAATCAAAAATGAAAAACAGGAGTCGCCACCGATCTTTTTTATGAGGTGTGACCGGGTCACCTCGTAGTTGGGTTATTTTAATAAAATATTTCGATTTATCAAAACAACAATTTTGGTCTACGAAATTCAGAAAAACGGGTTCGGGAGTCGATTACGCACGAGGAAGGATTAGCACCCTCGTAACGCCCAAAATTGGTACCTAGTTGATTAATTAGTATCTTAGTGTCAAAAGTTAAAAATTTGAGGAAATCTTAAAAATACGATCATTTTATTAAAGCATTAAAACTATCGAAAACATCTTTATTTTTTACTCAATCGAGAAAAAGATCGCGTCCCGTAAGTTAGGGCACAATGCCTTAAATTCCCGAAACAAGAAATATCACTAAAATATTCATTTTTGTTTTTAAAAAAAGGATTCAATTATCTCGATTTTCTAGAAAGAAATCATATTCTGTAAGTTAGAACATGATTCTTCTTAATTCCCGAGATTATTTAAAAAGTTTTTAAAAAACGTTCGTTTATTTGAATTTATCGAGAAAATCGAAACCCCGTAAGTTAGGGAATGACTTTTCGAATCTCGATTTAAAATACGAAATATTACTTATTTAAAACGACATTTTTAGTGTATCGAGTAAAATGTAGCACAATTTTGTGGTAAATGGGAAGTGAGTTATAGTGTTGACATGCATAATAGATTAAAAATGATGAAGGTGGTAATATAAATACAATAACAAGATAACGAATAACATAAATTTTGAAGATATATAAAGGTATAAGTAAATAAATGAATATATACAATAATGAGGGCAAAAATAAGATAAAAATGAGATAAATAAAATATTAAGAAGGCATAATAAATGAAACAATAAATAAATACTAATAAAAGTTTAATTTAAAATTGAGGAAAAGCAAATAAATATGTAAATAAAGAAATTTTAAGTAAAATAGTTTTAATAATGATAATAATAATAATAATAATAATAATAATAATAATAATAATAATAATAATAATAATAATAATGATGATGATGATGATGATGATGATGATGATGATAATAATAATAATAAATAATAATAATAATACAATAGCAAAATGTACAAAAAGGAAAATAAGAAAATTTAAATACAAAGAGAGTAAAAAAAATAAAAAAAAATAAATATGTAAAAAAATAGCCAAATAGATAAATAAATAAAAACATAAAAAAAATCTATAAAGGGTAAATATTAATTGAACATGAGACTAAATCGGAATTAAAACAAAATTTAGAGCCTGAATCGTAATAAATAACTAGACAAAAATAGGACAAAAATCAAACACGCTTAAACTATCGAGGGCCTATGCGGCAAATAACCCTAAAGAAATGTTAAGTAAAATAATTTTAATAATAATAATAATAATAATAATAATAATAATAATAATAATAATAATAATAATACAATAGCAAAATGTACAAAAAGGAAAATAAGAAAATTTAAATACAAAGAGAGTAAAAAATAATAATAAAAAGAAAGAAAGAAAGAAAGAAATATGTAAAAAAAATAGCCAAATAGATAAATAAATAAAAAAATAAAAAAAATCTATAAAGGGTAAATATTAATTGAACATGAGACTAAATCGGAACTAAAACAAAATTTAGAGCCTAAATCATAATAAATAACTAGACAAAAATAGGACAAAAATCAAACACGCTTAAACTATCGAGGGCCTATGCAGCAAATAACCCTACCCTGGACACGCGTCTATTTCTCAGAGCGCCAGTGGGTCGGAAACTCGATTGAAATGCGCAGCAAATTCCATGGTCCAATTTAAAAAAAAAAAAGGAAAAAATGACTAAATCAAAACAGCCCAAAAAAGTGGAAGGACCAGGGTTGTAAATAACCCATTTAACAAAAACGCGCGGATCCCCCATGGAGCGAGTCGGGTCGCGCGCGGATGGGGGGAAAACAGTGCCGTTTTAGCGCCTAAATGCATGGCCTAAAACGACGCCGTTTTATACATGTATATAAACCAAATAAACCCCCCAAAAAAAAAATTCATTTGAGCCTCCCTTTTTTAAAAAAATTTCAGCCTTCCTTTCTTCTCTCCCCCTCTTTGAATCCGCCGAGTTACGCAAAAAAGCTCCGCGCCGATCGCCGTCGCATTCGTCGGTCACACAGTGTGCGATGGTCGAAGCCCCCATGTACGTATTTTTTTCCTTTTTTTTATACTATATTTTAATATATACGTATAGTTTAAAAAAATAAAAAAAAATATTTATATGTATACATAAAGAGTTTCGAAAGAAAAAAGAAAAAATAAAGAAAATAAAGAAAAAGAAGATAAAAAGAAAAATGCAAAAGAAACCTACTGTTTTTCGATTAACAAAGCTTAATCGATATTTCTCTCTGTTTTGTATTCGATTCTCTGTAGAAAAAAAATTACAAAGGTTTCTCTTTTGATTTTATAGCCGGAATAACATAAAATACTTTCTTTTTTTGTTATTTCTATGATGTTGTTGTTTTGTCTCGTTTGCAGGTACGGAGGCCATACGGTGGTGACGTGGAGGCGGAGCTTGGCAGTGTACGGAGGTGTGCGGCAACTGTAGAGGAAACCTTAGGGTTTCTTAGTGTTTGTTTCGTTTTTTTTTTTGTTATGGGCTTGTTAGGCTAGGGTTTGTAATTTGCTTGGGTTAATTTTGGGCTTTGAATTTTGTTTGATAATTGGGCTTGTATTTTGTAATTTTGGGACTGTTAATTTTGGACTCTATATATTTTTATTTGGGTTTTATTTATTCTGGTCCCAGGCCAAAATTGGCCTATTACAATAGGTTTTTGTATTAATTTCATATTTAAATTAATAGATAAATCTTAATTTAATTAATAGAGAGTTTGAACAAAAAACATAATATAATTCAGTTAATACATATATCCAAATCGATACATCACATGAGTAAAAAAATATATATATATAATCCAAGAGGAAGATTGTTGGATAATATGAACCTCACGTAAATATAATAAAAATAATGAAGTATGAGTCAAATATTTATAAATACTCAAGTAATTAATTTTTAATTGACGATGAGATAAATAGAAATTAAAGTTAATACGCAAATGTTACATCAAAGTAACTAATTTTTAATCTACAAAGCCCCCCCACCCCCACCCCCCCAAAAAAAAGAAGAAAAGAGAAATCTAAGTTTCTAGCTTCATCCCCCCTCAAAGTATCAATATTATATTAATCAAGTCATTTTGTTAGCCTAGTCTATATTTAGTCTTTAAAAGTCTGACAATGTTTGGTAACACATTAGATACAAGCTTTCCATGTAGTAAGTATATATGTACCTATGATTTAATCCACATGTTTCATGTTAGATCTAAACTAATATTTAAAGTCAAAGTTGATGGCTAGCTTGGCAAACTATTCTAATACTTAGATAATTCAATTAGAACATTTTAAAGTTTAGAGAACAATTAATTTAAGGAGTTTTAGTGAATTTGACCTTTCTTATATTTTATCTCTAGTATATATCAGCAAGATGGTGTGGAACTGTCACTAGTCTTAGAGACTTAGAACTAACTAAAATGGAGCTCTTTTTTCCCTTTTAATATAAATACCATTTAATTGCGGTTTGATGATGACATTTGTATTCACAATCATTTGATATTAGTATCTCCTTTTACTATAAATAATTTACGTAAAAACAAATATTTGCATGATGTGAAATTCAAAGGTTTGTTTAGGTTTCCATCAAATTATGTTAAAAGAAGAGACTATATAATTTCCTTTAAATGAATTTTTAAAATTTGTCCAAGGAATTTTCTACTTTCTATTGCAACTTAATTATAAAATTTAGTACATCAACTGTAGATATAGATTTGAATTATGATAGCGTTTATCACAACTATTAATATAGAAGATAGAATAAAAGTTAACGATGTTCATGCTGTAGGAGTTAGGACAAACAATTCAAGTCAGGCTTAAGATAGCCAATTCAAAAGAATATTAAAAAAAATAAAAACCGTTTCGATAAAATATTTTTAAATCATTGGATCAAAATGTTTAAATTTAAGTTAAAATTACATTCACCACAAACAATGATTTAGGAAGACTTGAATAACAAAAGTTGCTACTCATATTACAACCTGTATTTTAATCTTTAGTACAAAAGTGAAGCACTCAGAAACCATGGCTAAAAGGAACATAAGCATAATTGAAGCGGCTGTTTGTGAGATGGTGTGAGTGCCTTGGGACTTTATACCTTCATCTTCACATCTCATTTGTATAAAGTGAGCAACTTAGAAGCAGTTCAATTTTTTTAGTTATTTATTGTAATAATTAATTTATCTCAACAAGTTAACTTGTTGAGTTAATGATTTTTTTCTTATACAGTTGTAAGTTGTACTTAAAAAGACAAAAAACAAAAAAATAAAAAACCTAAGGGTTTGAGTTATACTTTAAAAAAAAGGACGTGTAGTGATTTCCTATAAACAACTTTGTAAATACTAATTTTTGTCTATCGTATTTTTTTGGAATAAGTATAATCTTAGTTCCGATTTTTCATATTAAACCCAATTTTAGCAGCCTCAAATTTTAAATTTACTTTAAATATTGTTAATGTTATTGAAATCAGAGTGATCAAATCGTAAATCAACAAATATCTCAGTCTGAAACTGTTCAAAACCACCGTTGAATTAAAATTCAAACCTGAAATTCCAAAGGAACCACCTGGAATAATGCCCCCAGAGGAGGACTAAAAAGATCATTATCTATGTGCTCAACATTGACTAATCTCCATTCCTAGCAAATAAAATCAAATAGCAAACTATTAAACAACAAATAAACTTTAAGCAAACCAACCAATCATTGTCGTGTCAAGTATAAGTTTAGGATAACAATCCAGATGACCTCCATTCGAATGAAAAAGTTGTTAACTGTAACACCCCTTACCCATATTCAACGCCGGAACCGGGTACGAGGCATTACCAGACTTATCTCACTTGAACATGTAACTTTGGGCTATAAAATTTTATCCCAACTTAAAACTTTCCACTCACATTCAAAACATCTTCATTATGGGCCTATAAGGCCTTAAACATGCAAACAGTGGATCTCGAAAATCAACCGGGAACTTTTATAAACTTAGGAAAATTTTACCTTAACAGGGCCACACGCCCGTGTGAGCAGGCCGTGTGGTCACACAAGCCCATGTCCCTAGCCCGTGTGGAATTTATTTTTCCTTTCGAACCTACAGGGGTTTTCACACGGACGGTTACACGCTCGTGTCCTTGGCCCGTGTCCTCCACACGGCCTAGACACGCCCGTGTCCTCACCCGTGTGTGAAAACCTGGGTATTCTGTTTGTGACGTCAGCAATCTCATAAGGGGCACACGGCCTAGGCACACGCCCGTGTGTCTAGCCCGTGGTCAACACTGACTTGCAACACTAACATACAAGGGACACACGGCCTGGTCACACACCCATGGGACTGACCGTGTGTCACACACAGCCTAGACACACGCCCGTGTGCCTACCCGTGTGGACAAGAACAAGGCTATTTGCCAAGCTCTTTTTACCACCCTAACTCATACAACAACAATCACATTCAACCATTACTCAATCATCCAATCATACATCATACACAAACATGAATAACTTCATCTTTTCATATATATATAATTATAATGAGCCATTAAATATGGCCATTTACAAAAGTGTTCATCTTTAAAGGAGCCAACACACTTGGCCAAAACAACAAAACATTTCACTATGTGTAGCCCCTATACATGCCATACTCAAAATGCTAAGTCTAATATACCGAGATGAGCTGATAGTGTGGATGATCTTCAGATTATCTTCGTATCCCAAACCGACTTTTTGACACCATAAAATAAGGGAAAAGAAAGGGAGTAAGCTTTAAGCTTAGTAAGTTTACATGTAAATAATAAGCATCATAACATATGCTAAACAATTAATAACATTACATACTAAGCAAGAACAATTCACATTTCCATAATCATGCTTACTCATCTCATCTCTTACCACATTCCAACCACATAACAATTATATTGCTCACAATTACTTGTACACATTCCCTACACTCATCACCACAAAGCAACATGAACATTTACTTATACAATTTCTCGATGAACCCCTCGAAATGATACTAAGTACCTGGTAGTTTCGCACACAGCCCACCTGTAACAGTCTGATTTAGACCCTAGACGAAACAGTGGTTTCGGGACTACAAATTCGAGTCAGAAAATATTTTAATTTTATATTCTGTGCCTACAGTAGGTGAATTTGTATGTGTGAAATTTTTGTGTTTTAATTTATCTATTTAGGTGCTTAATGTGATAAAAGGATTTAATTGTGAAAGATGCTAAATTAGCATGCCATATGTTAAAAGCACCTAAGTGTCATGTCTTTATAAAGTTGGTGGCCTTATGTTGTAATTAAACCATTGACATGGTAAATGGACATTAATGGCCTTGCACTTATATGTTTTATGTGTTTAATTATAAGGTTAATATGGTAAATGAATTAATAAGTAATGATATAATAAAACAAAGGCATAAAATAGGCCATTATCATCCTATTATTGCCGAAAAACAAAGAAAAGAAAAAGAAAGAAGAACATCTAGGTTTCGGCTAGTTCTTGGTTTGATTCAAGGTATGTTTTGCTTCGATTTTTGATAATTTCTACGTTTTTGTAATCGTTGCTTCGTGTTCTTCAAAACCCATGCTTCAATTTTGTGAATTGATGGAGATTTTGAAATGTGCCATTGATGAACATATGAGTTTTGTGATGATTATTGATGAAAAATGAAAGATATGTGTTAGATTAACAAGTTTTGTCTTTGGAGTTTTGATGAATTTGAGTAATTTGTACTTAATTGAGAAAATAATATTTTGAGGGACTAAATTGTAAAATAAATGAAACGTATGGATTTGTATGAGCATGGGTGATAATCGGCTAAGCATGGGTGTATTGAGATTTGGTGTATTTTGTGAAATAGGGACTAAATTGTCAAAATGTGAAAATATGAGGGCTAATTTGTAAATTTCCCTAAATATGTGTTTTTGGATTGAAGTGAATGAATTAGTGTATAAATGGGTTAAATTTGAATATGTATAGATCAAGAACCGAAGAAAACAAACTTAGATCGCGGGAAATCAAAAGTAATTGAGTAGCCGAGTTCGTTTCAGTTTAACCGAATCCGAGGTAAGTCGATATACAAATAAATGTATTTACATTGATATATGAATGTTTATATGAAATTTATGGTGATGAATGTATATGAGATAAAGAATACATGAAATCTGAGATAGTATCGACTTGTAATCAACATCCGAAAAAGTCTCGGTTGAACTAGGAATAGATAGGATTACATATGTCATGACATAGATTTCTGATATATGATATCATGTAAGACCACGTCTGGGACATTGGCATTGATTCGAGACTTCGTGTAAGATAACGTCTGGGACGTTGGCATCGATTTGAGATTTACGTGTAAGACCATGTCTGGGACATTGGCATCGTATTTGATTCGTGTAAGACCCTGTCTGGGACAGTGGCATCGATATCTGAATACATGTAAGACCTCATCTGGGACGTTGGCATTGTATGGCTATTCCGAGTACTCGAAGTATCCTATTAGATTCTGAACGGTTCAATGGGCAAGTCCGAGTAATGGAAGTTTATGTAAAATGTGTAAACGAATCAGGTACGTATGATAAGTACACTATGTAAGTGTATAAAAGGTAAGTGTATATATGAACTCACCAAGATGAATATGTGTATATATTTTGGATGAGATAAATGTGATAAATGCTTGAAGGTGATATGAGCAAATGTGATATATTTGAGCTATGAAGTGTGGAAATTAATGGCTAGATAAATGAGCCAAAGTTCATGTTATGAAATTTGCAAATGAGAAATATTAATACCATTGTATCAATGTGGTTATGTGCATTTTATGTTAAGTTTATTTGTATATGGCTTACTAAGCTTTTGAAAGCTTACTCTGTGTGTGTTTGCTCTATTTTATAGATCGTCAAAGATACTGAAGGCTCGGGAACAGTCTAGGATCGTCATCACACTACTCATTCATATTTTGGTATTTTGAAAATGTGTATATAGCTAAATATGGCATGTATAGGCTAGTTGTTTTGAGATGTGTTTGACATAAGTACATGGCTATGTGATATGGCTAAATAGTTGGTTGTGTTATGAATGGCTAAATATGTCCTATGGTGCTAGTTTTGGCTTAGCTGGATAACAAATGAAATGGTTATATGAAAGGTAAGCTCATTGATGCATAGCTAGTACATTATTGATAGTAAGTATATGATGGAATTTGTCTTGATATGTTTGAGGTTGTGTTGAATCAAATGCTTTATAAGTTGGTGTGATTGCTAGGCTCTTAAGTAGTTAGAAATGATACATATTTTGGTAAGTTTAAATTGCCTTTAATGCTTGAATTGGTGCTTAATTGTGCTTGTAGGATTGACCTATGTGTGGGTGGCAATTTGGTCTTGAAAATGTCCTATATTAGTCCACACGGTTGAGCACACGGGCGTGTGGCTCGACGTGTTCCTCGTGGTTGCAATTCGAAACAAGTCAGACTCGACCACGGGCAAGACATACGGGCGTGTGACTAGCCGTGTGGATCAAGTCAGTAGCAACCACGGGTGGGGCACACAAGTGTGTCCATGGCCGTGTGGACAAGTCAGTATGTATGCCCTGTTTTGACACGGCTTAGACACACGGGCGTGTCTGAGGCCGTGTGAGGCACACGGCCTGCCCACATGGGCGTGTGACCTCTGTAACTTGGAAAAATTTTTAAATTTCTGAGAATTCTCATATGTGTTCGGTTTAGTCCCAGCCCTATTCTAAAGCATGCCTAAGGTCTCATTGACCTAACTAAGGGACTCATTGATTTGATTCGTTGAGTAATGATATGAAATGAATGTGAATGTTTCTGTCTGGTCCGGTAATACCTTTAACCCTAATCCGGCGATAGTTACGGGTTAGGGTGTTACACCACCAATAGTTAATAATAGGGTGGTATCGCACTTAGCCCACCAACTAGAATATTTACGGTGGTTTCGCACATAGCCTACCAAATGATAATATAAACGATGGTATCGCACACAGCCCATCGTGAATAAGTAATAAGGTGGTATTGCACACAGTCTACCAAAAAGGATAATTATAGTGGTATCGCACACAGCCCATCAAAAAGGATAATTACGGTGGACTCCAAAATCCTCTAATTTCCTTCAATTTTCGGTGGAGAAGAAGCATGAATAGTGAAAGATGATATCTCTTTCATTTATCTTATTTTATTCATTTTTTATCACCTAATTTCACCAAATTTTGACCAAAATTTAATGCCTTTGTCTCTTTGTCTCTATGGCCGGCCAACACACCCTTAATGGCCTAATTGCACTTTAAGGACCTCCAATTTAATATTCTATGGCTATTAGACACCTCTACCTTGTATAATAGAACTTTCGCACTTTATGCGATTTAGTCCTTTTTCACAATTAAGCATACAATTGCTAAAATTAAAGCACCAAAATTTTCATACATCCTTATAAACATGCTATAACACATAAAATAATATCAAAATAAATTTCTTCAACCTCGGATTAGAAGTCTCGAAACCACTGTTCTGACTAGCCCCAAAATCGGGCTGTTACAACTCTCCCCCTTTTAGAGATTTTCGTCCTCAAAAATCTTACCGCTAAAAAGGTTTGGGTACTGTTCCCTCATGGCTTCTTCCGGTTCCCACGTAGCCTCTTCCACACCGTGTTTTTGCCATAACACTTTCACTAAGGCTATGCTCTTATTCCTCAACTGTTTAACCTATCGAGCCAATATCTTGATTGGTTCTTCTTCATAAGTCATGTCCGGTCGTATCTCAATTTCTGTTGAGGGGATCACATGCGAAGGATCGGAACGATATCGCTGCAACATCGACACATGAAACACGTTGTGTATTCTCTCTAAATCTATCGGCAAAGCCAACCGATATGCTACTGGCCCAATCCTTTCAATAACCTCATACGACCCTATGAATCGTGGACTCAATTTGCCCTTTCGACCAAATCTCAATATTTTCTTCCACGGGGATACTTTCAGAAATACTGTCTGTAATAGCCCGATTTTGGGGCTAGTCGGAACAGTGGTTCGGGACCGCTAATTTGAAGTTGAAGAAAATTATTTTGGTATTATTTTATGTGTTATGGCATAATTATATGGCTATATGAAAATTTTGGTGCTTTAATTGTAGCAATTGTATGCTTAATTGTGAAAAATGACTAAACCGCATAAAGTGCGAAAGTTCTATTATGCAAGGTGGAGGTGTCTAATAGCCAAAGAATATTAAATTGGAGATTCTTAAAGTGAAATTAGGCCATTAGAGGTGTGTTGGCCGACCATAGAGACTACGGAGACAAGGACATTAAATTTTGGTCAAATTTGGTGGAATTAGGTGATAAAAAAATGAATAAAATATGATAAAAAGAAGAAATATAATATTTTACTATTCATGCTTCTTCTCCACCGAAAATTGAAGAGAATTAGAGGATTTAGAGTTTAAACCTTTCAACCAAGCTATCTTCTTACAAGTAAGTGATTTTAGAGGTCTTTCTTGATGATTTTTGTACTTTTGGAACCTCCAAAGCTTAAGCTAGCTAATGAGGGGACTAATTTGCAATATGGTTGCAAGTTTAGGGATTTGCCATGAGAGTTTTTGTAATGTCCCGAATTTGGGCCTAGAAGGAATGGGCCTCGAGTGTGGGATCAGCTAGGAGACTGCACATAAAAGTTTATGTGTGCAAGAAAATGATGCAAAAAGGTTGTTTGCTTTAATGGCTAAGTGATTTGGGTGTGTATAGGGGTGTGTGAGAAGCCTGGGTTCAAGTCTTGGCCCTTGCAAAAATTTGTTCTTTCTTAATTAAAGGGGGTTGAGCTTAGCAGGTAGGCTTTATAAATAATTGTAGGGGAAAGGAGACACAAGATGAGCTTGTGGCTTGGTGGCAAGTGGCGTGATTTGGCTCAGGGGGGCATGCAAAAGAATATTTATTTTATTTCCTTGCAGCAAGAGAAGTGGAGTTGGACTGGAACTCTGACAGGTGAAGTTTGAATTGGTCTTGGAGTTGTTATGGAGATATCAAGGAGGGATAAGGGGAGTGATTTGTGGAGATTTTCAAGGAGTTTGAAGTGTGACGAGAGTTGTGGCCGAATGGGACTCTAAGGCCTTAGTGAAATTTGGCTAGGGGAAAAGAGGGAGCATTTTCGGCACTAGGATTTCCTTGTTCGGTTCTTGTGAGTGTTGATAGGAGAGTGCCAAATTTTTTTGCTGAGAGTTTTGGGGTTTTTTTTTTCACTTTTTGCATTTTGGGTTCTCTCAAGTCTTATCTGTACTACGAAACTAACAACTCGTGTCATTTCCCTTATGACCATTCATGTCATTTTTCTCCTCATCTTTGATAGTTTCTTTCTCTCATAGCTGAACCTTCCCTTCTATTATTTTAACTTCTGTTCATCTTCTATTCTTTGTTGGCCGAATATCACTGTTGTTAATCCTTCTCTGCGTCGATCTACTGCAAAGGTTCTGACTATCGGGTCTTCCTAGAGGAGTGGTGAAGTGTGAATAGTTTGGAGGAGTCACACTTTCGTTCTCAAACATCTGGGAAGCAGCGAAGGCGTGTGATCGTTTCTGAACAGCGAGCATTGAGGGATTAAGGTCACCCTCATTAAAACAAGGTTGGGTGCTCGTAGATCTTGGAACGACTCCGTAAAAAGGTGTGTAATCACACTATCGTTTCTGTGAGTCGGCAAAAGCCGAAAAGCTAAAACTTCGGCAGTTGAGGCCTCACGAGCGTGCGATCGATCGTGTGGTAAACTGAGCCCACAATCATGGGTGATAGACTGTAGAGGCCACCACGAGCGTCCTCGTGCTCTTGGGCCGTTATGGGCCTCGTTTGGCTGAAATGGGCCATGTGGGCTCAATGGGCTTGTGGGCCCCACATGGAATAAATCCACGATAAGTGGCAATTACTGAACTAGGCTATAACGTTCACATAGCCGTGACTGAATTTGGCCTAAATAGGCCACACGAGCGTGTGGGCCCACTTGGGCCGAATATTTGGCTTTGGGCCCAATTACACCGTTTTGATCATATATGTTATCTGTGTCGCTCGAGGCGACTGTAGACCTTTGGAAAGGTTGTTAAATGACTGAAATACCCCTCAGGAATAAAATGACTGAAATATCCCTAAGGAGTAAAACGACTGAAATACCCCTAAAGAGTAAAATGACCGTAATACCCCCGTAGGGTAAAATGACCGTAATGCCCCTGTAGGGTAAAATGACCGTAATACCCCGTAGGGTAAAATAACCGTAATACCCCTGTAGGGTAAGATGACCGTAATGCCCTGGTAGGGTAAAATGACCGTAATACCCCTGTAGGGTAAAATGACCGTAATACCCCTGTAGGGTAAAATGACCATAATGCCCCTGTATGGTAAAATGACTGTAATGCCCCTATAGGGTAAAATGACCGTAATATCCCTGTAGGGTAAAATGACCGTAATACCCCTGTAGGGTAAAATGACCGTAATACCCCTGTAGGGTAAAATGACCGTGATGCCCTGTAGGTAAAATGACTGTAATACCTCTGTAGGTGAATTGACCGATATACCCCCAAAGGGTAATATGACTATTTTGCCCCTCGATGGTAAATGATTGATTTTTCTGCGATGTAAATGATTGATCTGTCTGTGAGTTAAATGACTAATTTGTCTGTGATTTGTATGACTGATTCTGAGCATGACATTTTGCATACACGACATGCTGCATGGGGTTGGGATACTGTTATGGAAGAAGTACCGTCTCGGTGGCTCGCCACAATCATCGCGCATCGTGGCTTTGCCACATATCTCGTTCTTGGCGCCTTTGCCGCGATCATCGTATCGGCGCCTTTATCGCGATATCGTTGTCGCGCCTTTGTTGCGATCTGTCTTGATGGTCGTCTTGCCGATCATATCACTACTACTGATGGCTTTGTGCCGATCATATTACCGTTACTGATGGCTGTGTGCCGATCATATTACTAATACCGATGGCTTTGTGCCAATCATATTCTTCGTACTCATGGCGTTATAGCTATCCCCGCTTACGGCTCTTGGCCATTCTAATTCATCGGCGCCTTTGCCGCGATCTCGATTAGTGCCACAACCGGTGCTGATATTGGTGTGTTGGCTGGGTGGGTCGATTTTATCCCCACATGGTGTGTTGGTTGGTACGGGTGGTGTGTTGGCTGGATTGGGATGGGTTGCATGATTGCATTGTTGCATTTTTGTTATCGATCATCACATCAGTATTGGGCTTAGGCCACATGTATTCTGTTTTTGATACTGATACTGTATTAGGCTTAGGCCACATGTATTCTATTTCTGATACTGATATTGTATTGGGCTTAAGCCCATACTGTTACTGAAATGGGCTATGGCCCACATTGCATCATTCATCGAATAGGGCCAAGGCCCGCATCATTATCGCATATATTTTTACCGATCGATCGATAGGGGATTACACATTGAGTTTTCATAAACTCACCCTTTCTTTTAACTGTACAGGTAATTCCCAGCCTTAGACGATTTGGAGCCGCGAGGGACTCGGAGGTGGCCACACGATCGCTGATCTTCTACTTTAGACTTATTTGTTTAAATTCCTTATTGGGCTATTTATTCTGCAATAAGGCCTTTTAAACCTGAGTTATGTTATTTTGGCTTTATTTATTTGGTACTTAACTGATAGCGATAGAACGCTGGTTTTCAAAAAGATTAACTGTTTTCAAAACACTGCGTTTTCGCAACATTTTGGATATTGCTTCCGCAACAAACAATGTTTTTAAAGTAAAGACGTTTCAATTGGTTAGTAAATGGTTAACATGATTTGAGTTTTAACAAAGAGATTTCAACTCAGAAACAGTTTTCTATCAACAAGCCTTGATTTTGAAAAACACTTCGATGTGACACGTCAGATTCGGCCATAACATCTAGGCCGGGTTTGGGGTGTTATAATTTTCATGTTGTTTGCTAAGTTTTTATGGAAGAAAATGGATGTTATTGAGTCAAGGAACAACTTTAATGAAGGGTGTTATCATGAAAACACCTAAATAGGACTAATTTGTAAAGGTTGAAATTTTGTAATAAATGCATGAAATAGCTGGATTTGTGAGTAGTTGTAAGGGAAATAAATGTTTAGCTAGGCTTTTTTAATGAGAAAATGTGATGAAAAATGATTTACGAGCCTAGGGGCAAAATCGTAATTTTTCCAAAGTACAAGGGCAAAATGGTCATTTTGCCTAAGTAGAGATTATGATGTATCATGAATTATAAAATGATTGAATGAGTGAATTTTGTTATTATAGATCAAGAAAGCGTGGAAACAACCTTGACCGAGGAAAAGGCAAGGTTACGGACTAAACCGCTAATTAACACATTTTGCACCGAGGTAAGTTTATGTGTAAACAATACATCTCGAATATATATGTTGTAAATTATTGGTGCATTAAATGAATGAAATCATTTATGATTGGGATGGATTGAGTTTAATAGATAATGAGTAATTCCCGTATGAACCTAGAAATAGAAATGTAAGTGCAGAAAATATCCGTAATAATCATTGGTGGGCTGTGTGCGATACCACCGTAATAATTCTTTTGGTGGGCTATGTGCGATATGTAACACCCCTTACCCGTGTTCGATGCCGGAATAGGGTACGAGGCATTACCGAAACAAAACACATACAGTCGTACTAAACCGAGACATAAAATTTACATCCAAATTTAAAACTTTTCAATTTTCATCACACACTCATTCAACCTAGTCACGCATCTCATAAATTGCATTATCATAAACATATAACTTGATCAATAATAGCCAACATCAATGGCCTTATACAAAATGAACTATCAAATAACATAGGCCAACATTTTAGGCCAAATCAATTATGACACATACAAAAATAACCAAGTCCCCTATACATTCCATGACCTTAAGTGTAAGAATCATTAATACCCAATTTGTTAGTTTGATAGTGTGATAGGTTCTCCGGCGATTTCCAACCCGAGCTAACCTGAGGACATTATAAACACAGAAAATAAACGGAGTAAGCTATATAGCTTAGTAAGTTGGTATGTAAATAATAATCAATTTATTAACATGCTTTTACCAATTCTCACAATATGTTCTCAAGATAATACAATCATAATTGCACATAGTTCCAATATTTACTCATGTTCATCTCAAGCTGTCTACTCGAATCACAATCACTAAATTATTTATATCTCAAGATACAGAACTCCAAATTAAGATCCGCTAATTTTCCCTAAAACTAGACTCACATATCTTTTTATCATAAAATTTTAAAAATTTTTGGTTAAGCCAATAAGTACATTTTATTCTTTAATTTCTCCCCTGTTTCACTGTCCGACAGTTCCCACCACTCTTCACTAAAAATTAATTACCTCATTGTACAGAACTCGAATGATGTTCCCATTTGTTCTTCTTGAAAATATACTCATTAATAAATTTAAGGATATAAATTATAAACCATAATAATTTTTATACAATTTTTAGTGATTTTCCAAAGTCAGAACAGGGGATTCCGAAATCATTCTGACTTTATCTCACAAGAATTAAAATATCTCATAATATGAAATTCTTTTGCTTACGCCGTTATTTTTATACGAAAATAGACTCAATAAGATTTAATTTCATATCTTATTCAATCTCTAATTCAATTTCCACCATTTTTCGTGATTTTTAAAAAATCACACAACTGTTGTTGTCCAAAACTGTTTTGTTGCCAATTTTACTCTTTCATGATTCCTTTTATACACTAAATATGAATTTCACAAATTAATTCATTTCAATGTTCATATGAACCAAATACATTCATACCAACTCATTCACATTTTTAATAATATTTCGTCACATATTGATCTCCTTCTTTAGGAGTTTCACATACATACCTGTGCCAATTCACAACATACCCACATGCTTTCACACTTTGCTATTTCGTTGAACTACCCGTTGGGCCATGTGGAATGCTAAAGGATACTCGAAAGTCTTGCACATAGTGCCACACTTACATGTAGCCGAAGCTACCACTTATATGTAGCCGAAGCTACCACTGATATGTAGCCGAAGCCACCACTTATCACATATCACATAGGAGCTCACTCTCGAGCTATTCACATTCACTGTCCGCTCACACAAGTCGCTTCGGTGATTACGTAACTACTCGACTGTGCTCCACACAAGTCGTCGTATCCGCAACACATGCCGGATTACCCATCCATTGGTAGAACTTATAATACCAGCACCCATTTCACATAGTCACAAATCTCAGGTCTGTTCACACAAGCTGTCGGTCATACGAGCTACACGGTGCTGCTCACACAAGCTGTCGAGTATCCGTAACACATGCCGAATAACTCAGTCACCGGTAGAACGTACGGACCAGCACCCGGATCACTTATTTCACTTAGCACAATGCCATGGACTTACTCCACTTAGCACAATGCCATGGACTTGTTTCACTTAGCACAATGCCATGGTTTAACCATGGTCTTTTACCGTCAATTCATATTTTACTATGCAACGATCGTGATCGATCCTGCATTTTTACTCAATTCGAACATTTACTGAAATTTCCACAATTTTATCAAATATATGATAATGTGCTTAATTAACACAAATCAATAATATTTATCAACATACGAACTTACCTCAATACCAAAATGGCAAAAAAGGACCTAACCGTCAATTTCCCATTTTTCCCCCGTTCTAAGTCCGAACCTCGTTTTCTTTGATCTATAACATCAAATTTAGCTTACTTATTAGTCACATTATTCATTGTGACCCAAAAATCTTACTATGGAAAAATTATATTTTGCCCCTAAACTTTGTCATATTTACACTTTTGCCCCTAGGCTCGTAAAATGATTTTTATTCAATTTCCTTGTATTTTAGGCCTAGCCGAACCATTTTCATAACTATAGCAGTCCACAATTTGCATTCATTCACACATTTTCATACATTTTTCAACTTTTTTACAAATTAGTCCTTTTATGCGATTTCATCAAAAATCACTTAGTAAAAGTCATTTACTACACACCGAGCATTCATATTCTACCATTAAACATAAAAAAAAAGCATTTCTCATATGGGTAAATTTTCAAACATCAACCCTAGCTCAAATAAATGGTAGGAATAGAGAGATCGTGTTACGAGGATTTCAAAAACGTAAAAATCATTAAAAACGGGGCTAGAACGGACTTACAATCGAGCTTGGAAGCTTGAAAAACCCTAGCTATATCTTCCTCATGTGAATTTCGGCATAGGGGTTGAAGATGAACAAAAATTGGCTTTTAATTTTGTTTTTAATTCATTTTAATAACTAAATGACCAAAATGCCCTTAATGAAAAAACTTTGGAAACATGCCTAACCATGTCCATTTTTGTCCATCAACTTAAAATATGGTCTAATTACCATATAAGGACCTCTAATTTAAAATTTCATAACAATTGGACACCTCTACCATGTAGAACTCAACTTTTGCACTTTTTACAATTTAGTCCTTTTGACTAAATTGAGTGCCCAAACGTCTAAATTTTCGAACGAAATTTTCACGAATTCATTTAATGAAATTTTAGACCATAAAAATATAATAAAAATAAGATTTTCCTCGTCGGATTTGTGGCCCCGAAACCACTGTTCTGACTAGGCCCAAAATCGGGCTGTTACAACTTTCCCCTATTTACAGATTTTCGTCCCCGAAAATCTTACCAGAAGAAGTTCCTTTCAACTCTCATTAAACACTCTCACTGACTTTCCAGAATCACAAATCGATTTAACCTCGTATATCTCTTTCTAACACCCTTTTAAACTTTAGCACACAGTGTCGGAGCACATCTTTAAAATCTGAATTACTCTCTCCGGAATACATATACTCAATAATCTGTCAAATAAGAACTCTGCACATACTAAAATGGTCATACGGATCTTTGCCAAACAATCAACCACAATCCAAATAACATCTTCCTTTTCGGAAATTATGACAATCCCGATACGAAACTTATAGTAACTCTATCTCATAAATTTTCATCATAACACACCAGTTGTTTTAGGCAATTTAACACACATATTCATGTTACACAAATTTTTTGATTATCTTATTCGAACAAACGCGTTTACATATATATATATTCCATAAATTCCGAAAAAATTTTCTTATCGCATTCACCTAATCACACAAGTTAGGCACATTACATCACGTGAATGTCAAACAAATGTGAATGCTTGTCATAATATAAACCTTAATCTAGTTTCACTTTCCCATATTGGTTTCATACCTCAATTATCGAACTTTAAGTATCCATTTACAACATGTAATTTACTATCACATCCTGCTATACACAATATTTCTTTGATAAAATCATTCGTTCGAGCTCAATTTCATGTTCACTACAAATTTATCCTTTAAATCCTCGTACACTTTCATTTACTACTCTTAGTCAAATTAGAGAACGTCTTACGAAATTGGGTACTTCATTTTGCACAATATCATAGTTCAATTTTGGTCATTCACATATACACATATTACGCACCAAAGCCATATCCCGGCTATGGTCTTATACGGAAATCACATAGTCACATTTTTCACATGTTGCCATGGTCAACCCATGGTCTTTATCGTCACTTCATCACAGGTCTCTAAACAAAAGTACCCATTTCCAGCGTTCTACTCGGTTTACACATTTAATTCCTTTTTCATAACCTCTCAACACTTATAACATTTTATCTATTGCATAGAATCACCATAACTCATCGGCATACGACATTCAACCAAGACAGTAACATTGTACCCAAAATTCTCAAATCATAGTTATTTCATTTTATACATCATCACATGCATATTATGAACTCTTATTCGTACCTTACAACATTTCAACTTATCACAAACACATTTTCAAACATCTCATTGTCAATGTCAACATTTTCGAAAATAGCTCGGTTGGAAAGCACCTCTGTCTCAACAAAACAATTTTGTTAGAGCTCGGAGATATCACACTATCACGGTACACATATGGCATGTATAGTTAGACTCTTACTCCTGCTAGGTTAGTCTAAGAACCGACTAAATCATAGCTCTGATACCACTAAATGTAACACCCCTTACCCATGTTCGATGCCGAAACAGGGTACGAGGCATTACTGAAACATAACACATACAGTCGTACTAAACCGAGATATAAAATTTACATCCAAATTTAAAACTTTTCAATTTTCATCACACACTCATTCAACCTAGTCATGCATCTCATAAATTGCATCATCATAAACATATAACTTGATCAATAATAGCCAACATCAATGGCCTTATACAAAATGAACTATCAAATAACATAGGCCAATATTTTAGGCCAAATCAATTATGACACATACAAAAATAACCAAGTCCCCTATACATGCCATGACCTTAAGTGTAAGAATCATTAATACCCAATTTGTTAGTTTTATAGTGTGATAGGTTCTCTGGCGATTTCCAACCCGAGCTAACCTGAGGACATTATAAACACAGAAAATAAACGGAGTAAGCTATATAGCTTAGTAAGTTGGTATGTAAATAATAAGTAATTTATTAACATGCTTTTACCAATTCTCACAATATGTTCTCAAGATAATACAATCATAATTGCTCATAGTTCCACTATTTACTCATGTTTATCTCAAGCTGTCTACTCGAATCACAATCACTAAATTATTTATATCTCGAGATACATAACTCCAAATTAAGATCCATTAATTTTTCCTGAAACTAGACTCACATATCTTTTTACCAAAAAAATTTCAGAATTTTTGGTTCAGCCAATAAGTACATTTTATTCTTTAATTTCTCCCCTGTTTCGTTGTCTGACAGTTCCCACCCCTCTTCACTAAAAATTAATTATCTCATTTTACAGAACTCTAATGATGTTCCCATTTGTTTCTCTTGAAAATAGACTCATTAAGAAATTGAATCATATAAATTATAAACCATAATAATTTTTATAAAAATTTTAGTGATTTTCCAAAGTCAGAACAGGGGATTCCGAAATCATTCTGACTCTATCTCACAAGAATTCAAATATCTCATAATATGAAATTCTTTTTCCTACACCGTTCCTTTTATACGAAAATAGACTCAACAATATTTAATTTCATATCTTATTCAATCTCTAATTCGATTTCCACCATTTTTGGTGATTTTTAAAAGTCACACAACTGTTGCTGTCCAAAACTATTTTGTTGCCAATTTTACTCTTTCATGATTCCTTTTATACACTAGATATGAATTTCACAAATTAATTCATTTCAATGTTCATAAGAACCAAATACATTCATACCAACTCATTCACATCTTTAATAATATTTCGTCACATATTGATCTCCTTCTTTAGGAGTTTCACATACATACCTGTGTCAATTCACAACATACCCACATGCTTTCACACTTTGCTATTTCGTTGAACTACCCGTTGGGCCATGTGGAATGCTAAAAGATACTCAAAAGTCTTGCACATAGTGCCACACTTACATGTAGCCGAAGCTACCACTTATATGTAGCTGAAGCTACCACTGATATGTAGCCAAGCCACCACTTATCACATATCACATAGGAGCTCACTCTCGAGCTATTCACATTCACTGTCCGCTCTCACAAGCTTACTCGGTCATTACGTAACTACTCGCTTTTTGCTCACACAAGCCGCCGTGTATCCGCAACACATGCCGGATTACCCATCCACTGGTAGAACTTATAAGACCAACACCCGTTTCACATAGTCACAAATCTTGGGTCTGCTCACACAAGCTGCCGGTCATACGAGCTACACGGTGCTGCTCACACAAGCTGTCGAGTATCCGTAACACATGCCCGATAACTCAGCCACCGGTAGAACGTACGGACCAACACCCGGATCACTTATTTCACTTAGCACAATGCCATGGACTTACTCCACTTAGCACAATGCCATGGACTTGTTTCACTTAGCACAATGCCATGGTTTAACCATGGTCTTTTACCGTCAATTCATATTTCACTATTCAACGATCGTGATCGATCCTGCATTTTTACTCAATTCAAACATTTACTGAAATTTCCACAGTTTTATCAAATATATGATAATGGTACTTAATTAACACAAATCAATAACATTTATCAACATACGAACTTACCTCAATACCAAAATGGCAAAAAGGGACCTAACCGTCAATTTCTCGTTTTTCTCCCGTTCTAAGTCCGAACCTCATTTTGTTTGATCTATAACATCACCTTTAGCTTAATTATTAGTCACATTATTCATTGTGACCCAAAAATCTTACTATGGAAAAATTACATTTTTGCCCCTAAACTTTGTCATATTTACACTTTTACCCCTAAGCTCGTAAAATGATTTTTATTCAATTTCCTTGTATTTTAGGCCTAGCCGAACCATTTTCATAACTATAGCAGTCCACAATTTTCATTCATTCACACATTTTCATGCATTTTTCAACTTTTTACAAATTAGTCCTTTTATGCGATTTCATCGAAAATCACTTAATAAAAGTTGTTTACTACACACCGAGCATTCATATTCTACCATTAAACATCAAAACACAAGAATTTCTCATATGGGTAAATTTTCAAACATCAACCCTAGCTCAAATAAATGGTGGGAATAGAGAGATCGTGTTACGAGGATTTCAAAAACGTAAAAATCATTAAAAACGGGGCTAGAACGGACTTACAATCGAGCTTGGAAGCTCGAAAAACCCTAGCTATGTCTTCCTCATGTAAATTTCGACATAGGGGTTGAAGATGGACAAAAATTGGCTTTTAATTTTGTTTTTAATTCATTTTAATAACTAAATGACCAAAATGCCCTTAATGAAAAAACTTTGGAAACATGCCTAACCATGTCCATTTTTGTCCACCAACTTAAAATATGGTCTAATTACCATATAAGGACCTCTAATTTAAAATTTCATAACAATTGGACACCTCTAGCATGTATAACTCAACTTTTGCATTTTTTACAATTTAGTCCTTTTGACTAAATTGAGTGCCCAAACGTCAAAATTTTTGAACGAAATTTTCACGAAAGAATTTCGTGAAATTGTAGACCATAAAAATATAATAAAAATAAGATTTTCCTCGTCGTATTTGTGGCCTCAAAACAACTGTTCCGACTAGGCCCAAAATTGGGCTGTTACACGATACCACCTTATTACTCATTCACGATGGGCTGTGTAACATCCCAGTTTAGACCCTAGTCGGAACAGTGGTTTGAGACCACAAATTTGAGGTCGTAAAAGTATTTTAATATTATTTTCTGTGTGAATAGTATGTGATATAGACTGTGTGAAAATTCTGTGTGATAATTTAATCGTTCATGTGTTGAATTAAGAAAAATGACTGAATCGCGTAAAGAGTAAAAGCTATGTGCTGATTTATAAGTGCTAAATTGTTGTTGGCTCTTAATGGTGGAGGCCTTATATGGCAAATAAGCCATCTTTGAGATAATGGATGAATGAAAGTCAAATATGCCCTTATTACATGTTTGTTTTATTTATTAATGGAATGGAGATTTTAGTAATTGAATATTAAAATGTTTATAATAAGAAAACAAATATGAAAATGATGAGATAGTGTTAATCTTTGTGCCGAATTTGAAGGAAAAGAAAAGGGATAAAATCAAGCTAGGTTCGGCTATTAATCATCTTGATTCAAGGTTAGTTTTTGATCCGTTTTTGATAATTTCTACGTTTTCGTAATCGTTGCTTCGTGCTTTAGCTAACCCATGTTGTAATTTTGTGAATTGATGATGTTTTTGTGATGAGCCATTGATGACTGCTTGAGCTATGTGCTAGTTGATAATAAAATATGAGAACTTGGTGTTGGATTAACATCTTTTGTTCTTGAAGTTTTGATGAATTTAGCTAATTAGGGCTAAATTGTGAAAATAGCAAATTGAAGGGTTAAAATGTGAAATAAATGAAATGTATGGGTTTGTATAGATATTAGAAAAATTCGGCTAAGCTTGTGCTAGGTGGAATTTGGTGAATTTGATGATTTTGTGAACTAGGGACTAAAGTGTCGAAATGTGAAAATATGAGGGCTATTATGCAAAATGCCCTAAATGTGTGTATGTGGGCTAAATTGAATGAAATGATGATTGAATGGATTGAATTTAAATGTGTATAGACCAAGAAAAGAGAGGTTCGGATCGAGATCGAGGCAAAGACAAAGTACTCGATTAATCGACCGTTTCGGTATTTCGACGTCCGAGGTAAGTCCGAACATAATGTGCGTAATTAACTATGCTTAATGTTACGAAATGAATGGTATGATATATCAAATTGTAAATGATATGTGGGAGCTTGAGTTATGTGGTACTAAATGCGCGTATTCGGAAATGTGACCTATATGATTAGCATTGTGTGTGCGAAATAATATAAACTTCGGCTTTGTGATTAGCACTGTGTGTGCGATATTGATGTAAGTTCAGACATAATACGAATACTTAATTATGTTAATTGCTATGAAATGAATGTTATAATGATATTGAAATGTGGATGCTATGTGAGAGTTGAGTCATGTGGCACTAAGTGTGCGTATTCAGAAATATGATCGAGACGATCGGCACTGTGTGTGCGAATTGATATAAGCTTAGACTTTATGGTTGGCACTGTTTGTGTGAATTGATATAAGCTTAGACTTTGTGATTGGCACTGCGTGTGCGATATCAATTTAAGATTGAATTGATATAGATGCACTGTGTGTGCAATGTTAATCAAATTTCAGCTTACCGAATTGGCACTGTGTGTGCGATACCGATACAAGTTCGGTTTCACGAACTGGCACTAAGTGTGCGATGATAAATAAGTTTTGATTACGAATTGGCACTAAGTGTGCGAATAAATGAAAAATATAGTAAAGATTGATCGAAATGTATAGTTGAGCAATTGAGTAGCTTGGTTGGTGAGTAACTATGTGTTGACAAAGGTATGTATGATAACTACGTATTAGCTAAGGTTGTATGATAACTATGTGTTGATTAAGGTACGTATGATATCTATGTGTTGGTGGATTTTGAAAGTATATGGATGGAGTACTATGTGAACATTGAGTATAGTTGAGTTGGTGTAGCATTGATAAATTAATCCAAGTGATGGCTTATTCTTGTATATTAATTTGAATTATTGAATTACATGTAATATATTACGGACTTACTAAGCCTTGGAAAGCTTACTGTGTGATTTGTTTTTCTGCTTTGCAGTTTCAGTAAAACTAGCTCAGATCCGGGGATCGCTAGCATATCAATCACACTATCGACACAAAGTCAATCATCTTCAATCTCATTCAATTACAATCATGGTGTCCCTTATCGAGGTCTACGAGACCTAATTCACATGCTATAGAGGGGTCGGGACTAAATTGAACACACACAGAAATTCTCGAACACTTAAAAATTTTTCTAAGATTCAGGGGAGACACGCCCGTGGGAGGAGGCCGTGTGCCCTCCACGGCTACTAGATACCCCTGTGTGTCCATCCGTGTCTATATACTGTCTATTTCAACACGGTCACTAGGCACACCCGTGTGCCCATTCGTGTCTATATACTGACTATTTTAACATGGTCACTAGGCATGCCCGTGTGCCATGGCCATGTAATACTAAGCTACATTCTACCAATTCACCCACGGTCTTAGGCACGCCCGTGTGCCTCGACCGTGTAACACTATAGGCCATTTTACAAGGTCAAAGTTCCACCCATTTGGGTCAATCCTACAAGCACATTTGAGCAACACCACTTCATGCTTCTAATTGCATTCAAACATACCATTTCATACACCAATTGGTCATCCACAATATCATCTACTTCTATACATATTGGCCTCACAAATGAGTCCATCCAAGTATCAATTATACATCTCAAAACATTTATAACTCAAACATCATATAATCCATACCAAAACTCATCTTCTAATCACCTCTTTCATCAACCATAAAGTCATGAAACATACCGCATTCATAGCTCATTCACAAACTCAATATTATCACATTTCCAAGCCAAATCACATGGCAAGGATTAAACATCACAAATCATACCATAACCTCTAGCCTATACATGCCATATTTAATCTATATACATATTTCCAGAAGTACCAAAATAAATTGCCGATAGTGTGATTGATATGCTGACGATCCCCGGATCCGAGCTAGTTTTACTCGACAACGCAGCGTAAAAACAAATCACACAGTAAGCTTTCCAAGGCTTACTAAGTTCGTAATATATTACATGTAATTCAATAATTCAAATTAATATACAAGAATAAGCCATCACTTGGATTAATTTATCAATGCTACACCAAATCAACTATACTCAATGTTCACATAGTACTCCATCCATATACTTTCAAAATCCACCAACACATAGATATCATACGTACCTTAATCAACACATAGTTATCATACAACCTTAGCTAATACGTAGTTATCATACATACCTTTGTCAACACATAGTTACTCACCAACCAAGCTACTCAATTGCTCAACTTTACATTTCGATCAATCTTTACTATATTTTTCATTTATTCGCACACTTAGTGCCAATTCGTAATCAAAACTTATTTATCATCGCACACTTAGTGCCAGTTCGTTAAACCGAACTTGTATCGATGCGCATACACACGTGCCAATTCGGTAAGCTAAAATTTGATTAACATTGCACACACAAAGTGCATCTATATCAATTTGATCTTAAATTGATATCGCACACGCAGCGATGCCAACCACAAAGTATAAGCTTATATCAATTCGCACACATTACCAACCACAAAGTCTAAGCTTATATCAATTCGCACACACAAAGGCCGATCGTCTCGATCATATTTCGAATACGCACACTTAGTGCCACATGACTCAACTCTCACATAGCATCCACATTTCAATATCATTATAACATTCATTTCATAGCAATTAACATAATTAAGTATTCGTATTATGTCCGAACTTACATCAATATCGCATTTACGATTACTAATCACAAAGCCAAGTTTATATTATTTTGCACACACGAGTGCTAATCATATCGGTCACATTTTCGAATACGCACATTTAGTACCACATAACTCAAGCTCTCACATATCATTTAAAATTTGATATATCATACCATTCATTTCGTAACATTAAGCATAGTTAATTACGCACATTATGTTCGGACTTACCTTTGACGTCGAAATGCCGAAACGGTCGATTAATCGAGTACTTTGTCTTTGCCTCGATCTCGATCCAAACCTCTCCTTTCTTGGTCTATACACATTTAAATTCAATCCATTCAATCATCATTTCATTCAATTTAGCCCACATACACACATTTATGGCATTTTGCATAATTGCCCTCATATTTTCACATTTCGACACTTTAGTCCCTAGTTCACAAAATCATCAAATTCACCAAATTCCACCTAGCACAAGCTTAGCCGAATTTTTCTAATATCTATACAAACCCATACATTTCATTTATTTCACATTTTAACCCTTCAATTTGCTATTTTCACAATTTAGCCCTAATTAGCTAAATTCATCAAAACTTCTAGAACAAAACATGTTAATCCAACACCAAGTTCTCATATTTTATTATCAACTAGAACATAGCTCAAGAATTCATCAATGGCTCATCATAAAAACATCATCAATTCACAAAATTACAACATGGGTTAGCTAGAGCACGAAGCAACGATTACGAAAACGTAGAAATTATCAAAAACGGATCCAAAACTAACCTTGAATCAAGATGATTAATAGCCGAACCTAGCTTGATTTTATCCCTTTTCTTTTCCTTCAAATTCAGTACAAAGATGAGCACTATCTCATCATTTTCATGTTTGTTTTATTATTATAAACATTTTACTATTCAATTACTAAAATCTCCATTCCATTAATAAATAAAACAAACATGTAATAAGGGCATATTTGATTTTCATTCATCCATTATCTCAAAGATGGCTTATTTGCCATATAAGGCCTCCACTTTTAAGAGCTAACAACAATTTAGCACTTATAAATCAGCACATAGCTTTTACTCTTTACGCGATTAAGTCATTTTTCTTAATTCAACACATAAACGATTAAATTGTCACACAAAATTTTCACACAGTCTATATCACATACTATTCACATAGAAAATAATATTAAAATATTTTTACGACCTTGGATTTGTGGTCTCGAACCACTGTTCCGACTAGGGTCAAAACTGGGATGTTACAACTCTCCCCCCCTTAGAGATTTTCATCCCCGAAAATCTTACCAGTGAATAGGTGTGGATATTGCTCTCTCATAATGTTCTCAGACTCCCACGTAGCCTCTTCAACTCCGTGTTTGTGCCATAAAACTTTCACTAAGGAAATTCTTTTGTTTCTCAATTCTTTAGTCTCTCGTTCCAAAATTCGGATCGGTTCCTCACTATACTACAAGTCTGACTGAATCTCAACCT
The DNA here is from genome assembly GCA_025698515.1 of Gossypium sturtianum. Classification (NCBI taxonomy): domain Eukaryota; kingdom Viridiplantae; phylum Streptophyta; class Magnoliopsida; order Malvales; family Malvaceae; genus Gossypium; species Gossypium sturtianum. The sequence goes on from CM046952.1 coordinate 59,440,119, forward strand.
CAGTAAGAGCAATCATATGAGACGGGTCAGATCTGTACTATCGAAGCATAGACACATGAAACATGTTATGAATCTTTTCCAACTCAGATGGCAACATCAATCTATAAGTAACCGACCCAACTCGTTAAACGATCTCATACGACTCAATTCGAAGTTTTTCTGATTGCTGTAAATCAGAGTTTTAAAATTTATAAAAGAATGATTGAACCTGGAAACCAACTCTGACAACAATTAAAGGCAAGTGCACCTATCAAACAGTAGTATAGTTTAGGCAAGACCGGATTGTCGAACCCAAAGGAACTAAAAGTACTAATACTCACCATCTTTTTATTATTTAGCCTTAATATAAAGTCATGATTGTTTAAACTAAAACTAATCTACTTACTAAGCTAAGACGCAAAGACAAAAAGAATGAATTCGGGAAATAACTTTTGGGAAAACTCAGTTGACTCAAACGATACCCTTTAGGAAAAATCCACCTAGACTTCACTTGTTATCTAACCTTGAACCATATGATTTATTTACTTAGTTTGATCCGTGAGACTCCCTAACGTATATTAAACCCTCTCTCGAGGCGAAAAACGTCTAACCCTAGGTTAATTAGTGGAACTCTAGTTCACTTATAATAACCCCCTAGAATAGCAGTAAATTGATCTGTGGACTCCCATATTAGGTTTCACCCTAATCCGGCAAAATCTCGTCACCCTATCTCTAGGGGTACGATCAACTCCGCTTAATTATGTTGGATCTACTCTCAGGCAGGGTCTATTCCTCCTCCACCTAAGCACATTAGATTTGGATTAAGTTCACACAATTAAGAACAAACTAAGTTATTATCATATAATTCAAAAAATAAAATAACAAGATTCCTCATAGGTTTCATCCCCTTCGGGTATCCGAAGGTTTAGTTCATAATAATATAAGACAACATCTCAAGAGAAAAGATAAAACAAAACATAAGAAATCCCTAAAACCCCCTGAAGGAATTGAAGAGGAGATCCTCCGTCTTGAGTAGAATTCCGGCTTCTTGAGATGGATCAACTGGCTATCTTTGAGTGATTCCCACAAATCTGACCTTTTCGGCTTGGCTTCTTGGCCTAGCTCTCCGCCCCCTTTTCAGCTGGTACCTAGGGTGTATTTATAGGCTTTTGAAACACGTTTCTTTCTCCCTAAGTATCCTTTCCTGAATGAAATTTGTAACATCCCAAATGTGGGGTTATTTGGGATTTGATAATTTTTCTTATGTATGAACTGCTGAGTCATTATTTATGGAATAATAATGGTCAATTTAAGGCTTTGTGTTGGTTCGATTTGGTAGGAAATTTGAGTTTTTAACTTTTAAAAAAGAAGGGAGCCTTGGTAAGTGGTGTTATAAGAATAAGTGTGGCTAATTTAACACTAAAAAGCCCTTGGTAAAGTGGCAAAAAGAAGCCCACTTAGGAGCTACATGTGACGCCACCAAGGAGCAAGGGAGAGCTTGTGTTCGAGTCACAAAATCCTCCTCTTTTTGTTTTTATTTGGGCGGCACAAGGGGGAGAGTTTTTCTCCTTCAAACTCTTTTATTAGGTGTAATTATTAAGGGATAATTTAAGCATTTTAATTAGTTTTAACTTGCTTAAACCTTTTGATAATACAAGAGATTTGATAATAGCATTAAGGATATTATTTTAATTAAAAGGGATTATTAAGTGATTAATTCAAATTATTTGAATTAATTGAAATGTGTGGCCAAGAGTACTTGGAGAGGTTGCCGAAGTTTCAACTCCTTGAACAAGGAGGTGTGGACGGCAAGGCTACTAGGTGATGGCCGAATGTGGGACTCCTTGGTGAAGAGGAGTTGGCTAGGAGTTGGACTCCTTGTTGCCAAGGATGGACGGCAAGCATTAGGGGAGGGGGTGCCAATTTCTTTATAAGCACCCATCCATCAATAGGTTTTCTTTTTCTCACTTTTGCTAGTTGCAAAACCCTCAACCTCTCCTTGTTCTTCTTTTATTTCTTTCCCTTCTCTTAAAAGACCTTAGCCGAATTCCCTACACATCAACCTCTCCTCTATCTTCTTTCTTTCCTCTTCTCTTTTTCCTAGTTAGCCGAATCTACTCCCTAGCCATAGCCGAATTTCCCCTCTCCATATTTTCAAAGCTTTGGCCGAATATACCTCTCTAGAGTGCCGAAATTCCTTCTCTTTGGATGCACTTTTGCCGAACCCTAAAGGTGGTATAAGACTCTTCGAGACTCTCCTTCAATCGGTCATAAGGTGGTAAGTGATCTTGGCCGAATGCCATCTTTCTTTTCTCTCTTTGTCTGTCGATTCCTTTTACAAGGAGGGGTGCCGATTTCGGCAATGGTTTCTAAACGGTTAGTAACCGATTCTTGTTAGGTACTCGGGAAGTGAAGCGATCGATTCGGGCCCGATCTCTAGTATTCGGTTGGTGGTACGTGAACGGTGAGATCTACTTTAATGGTCAAGTGATATTTGTTTTAGCCGAAGGCTACTAACTTTTAGTCTTGCCGATTCATGATATCGTAGCGCATTTGGGGAGTTAGGTGTTGCGGTTGGTGTCCAAAAGTGTGAAGGTGAGATTTTGGGTTCACAAGGAACCCTCCCAATAATTTGATTTGGCCGAATAGGCCCTAAGACTAATCCCTAGTTGGCCGAATATAGGTGCAGTGAGATCTAGGGGGGCCAACGTTTCTTCTCTGGGATTTAGAACATCCAAGGGTGACAGTGTGTACATACACACTTATAATAGTTAATTAAGTGTATGTTATGTGTAAATCGCTTCTATGTAGATGTGGCAATAGTACCTTAATGGTACAAGCGAGGATCCCGTAAGTCTCTATATGTATGAGATGGATAATATGCTTTTGGGAAGCATGGATTATTTGATACATGTGATGTATGTATGTTCCGGTATTAACCGCTTGACATGGGTTGATGAGAGGAGGGGCGTGGATATCGTGGCCGACGAGCACCAGTGCTTTGGTAGCACACTCGTGACTATATGTCACGTGAGGTTTGGTACCTCCGGAGGTTTGGTACCTCATAGCGACTTGTCCACCGTGGTTAACACCACCGTGGGTTGGCCCCACTTGAGATATGGGGATCGTCGCGGTGATTTGGTATCACACGATGGGTTGGCCCCATCACCCGATTTGTGTCTCACGGACACCGTGCTTTGGTAGCACATTGTGACTATACGTCACCGGTGGTTTGGCACCACCAGTGTTTTGGTAACACATCGTGACTACGGTCACCGGTGGTTTGGTACCACGTGGGGTAGACAAAGGTGTTTGGATGGTTAGGTTGGGTACATGATACTTTGCTTAATTAATCTGTTATATGTTGTGTATGAAATGTTGTATTAACCGGGAAGGGTTACATATCGAGTCTTGGTGACTCACCTTCTCCTTTAACATTTTTCAGTGACTCGTAGATGGCGGTTGAGGAGGACGGTGGGACTCGAGGCGGCCATGCAAAGGATTTTAATTTACGTAACTTTAAAGTTGTTTAATTTTTATTTTGGGTTGTAATAAGGCCTCCATAAACTATAGTTGCGTTTTATTTTTTTATTGTTGGATATTTACTTAAAACTATGTCATTAAATTGAATTAAATCACATGTTTTCTTAAGTTAACACGAAAGAGTTTAATCGTGCCATCGGGTACACTTGAAACCGGTAAAACAATTGGACTTAATTAAAAATTCGAATTAGATCTAAAGGTAGCTTTAACCGGACAACCAAACGAGGGTTTTCAATGGAAAATTAAATGTTTTTCAAATAAGCGTTCACAAGGTTTTACTTCGTAATAACTCAAATTCGGTCGTAGTGTTTGGGCCGGGTTTGGGTTGTTACAGCACTGGTATCGAGCCAGTTCAAAGCTCGGTTTGTGGGGCCCAAGGCCCAAAAATGTTTTTGGTAGGCCTTATGGTATGATTTCTGGGTTTTTAAGCGGCATGGCCCGAGTCTCCTGGCACCGATCCGCCTGTAAGTACATCTAAACCTTTTTGGGAAATATATTCTGTAGAAGGGTAGGAAGCATGGAACGAGATAGACTTATAGGACTTGGACCCTAGGGTTAGATTACTCAAACACAACGCAACATAAGACTTAAAGAACTAAACCCACCTATGACTTAGTCAATGAGCTAGGGTGTGTAAACCTCATGCATGTCTAGGATTGGATCCGAAGAGCTTGGTATTTAAGCGAGTCCTCGTGACTCACCTCCTCTTCGCAGTATCCTACCGTGCGTAGCTTCGGTTCACCCTAACTCGTAAGGCTCGGTGGTGTGGTAACCTCTCATGCGCATGTCTAGAAAGGTTCGGTGAGAGCTTGGTATTTAAGCGGTCCGCGTGACCCACCTCCTCTTCACTTGAAGTCCGCCTGTGCGTAGCTTTGGTTCTACCCCCGGGAGGGCTTGGTCATAGGCTAAACACAATGATTAAAACCCAAAAAGGGAATCACCATGTTTTCAAAAAGAAGGAAACAACAAGCCCTAATGTTTTCAAAACTTGTCCAATAACCCTCTTAAACCCTAGAACACTTAGTATACCATGTTTTTTCTCTGAAAACTTGACTTGTGGAAAATTACAAAAAATTACCCTTAGGAGTAAAATTACCAAAATGCCCCGACCCATAAAATATTAATTCGACGGTTTTGCTTAAAAATTTCAAACTATTTTACAAATATCAGGTAGCTTAGCTTTGAAATCATCAGTAAAATATTTTGGTTCTGAAAATTACGAAAAATACCCCTGTAGGAAAAAGACGAAAATACCCCAGGTTAGAAATGGGCGAAATGTCCGATGAGTGAATAGGTATGGAAAGTATTAAGGAATGGATGCATGAACTCCTTTGTGTGAACTAGGATAGGAAATCAAAAACATTGTTTGCTCGAAAGAATCTCTCGATTAAACCTCGTCCATAAAACTTCTTCATGAGTAATAAAGTGAAACAAATGCTAACGCATAAAAATTTTCTTAATCGATTAAAAGCACGGTAGATAGAATGAGTTCTAGAGGACGTGGGCGCCGTGGACGTGGTAGGGGTAGGATGACGGTGTCCGAACCCGTCAGTCGACAAGGTTCGGAAAATGAGGTACCACTGCCACCACCACCTCCTACTTTTAGAGCTGAGGAGCCGGAGCAGACCGGTGGCGAATCGGTATCGCAAGCCGTGTTGCGAGTCTTGGAGATGGTGGTGGGGCTGGTGGAAATGTTGGAGCTCGGAAATCGTGTCCCGGCGACTCCGATCTAACGGAGCGGAGGTATTCCGAGGTGTGTCGAGTGGCACCCGGCGCGGAATGCGGCTAGAGTCAACCGAAAGGATCATGGATGACCTTGACCGATCAAGAAGAGAGCTTTGAAAGGGCGTGTGTCGCTTCTAAAGGATGAAGCGTACGCTGGTGGCTTACGGTTCGAGATGGGGCTCACACCATGATTTGACTTGGGAGTATTTCGAACCGCCTATCGTAAAAGTATGTAGGCATTAGCTACACCGACGCCAGAGAAAGGCTTTTCAGGATTAGTTCAAGGAACTAAGTCCGTGTGTCTAATATGAGGCGAAATTTCTAAGGTGAGTAGATATGCGAGAGGCATCGTGTCTCATGAACATGAGCGCTGTGTCCGCTTTGAGGATGGACTCGAGATGATTTAAGGTTCTTGATTGCCCCACAAAGAGGTTCGTGAGTTCTCATCTCTAGTGGAGAAGGCTAAGGTAGCCGAGGGAATCAAGGAGGCCGTGAGGCGAATTATAGTAAGAACAATCGTAAGAGAAGTTTTGGGTCACCGGGTCAAGCGGAAGTGCTCGAGAAAAGGCTAGGCCCAGTGGGTCTAATCGAGCAATGAGGCCCACGATCGCTAATCGAGGCCGACTCGGTGCAATCGCGTGGAAAGACCCATTGGGGAGGATGTTGGACCGACGATAAGGGATGTTTTGAGTGTGGGTCTTTGGAGCATCGCGTCGAGATTGTCCCCGAAACTAGCTAAGAAGCACGACGGAAGGACGTAAACCGTGCTCAAGATAGAAATGTAGGACCACGGAGGGTCGTGGTAATGGTAGAGGAAACAACGGTCCCCAACCGAGGTCGTGGAACTCAAGGCGGAGGTTCAGGGCAACACGAGGCTAGGCACTGGTTTGGTTTACGCAATGAGGTGTCGCGAGGAAGGTGACGCACCGGATGTCATAACCGAAGTGCGTTTCTAATTTTTGGTTTTCCTTATATTGCATTGATTGATGTGGGCTCGACGCACTCGTACATTGCTAGTAGTGTGGTAGGAACTATGGACCTAGACTCAAACCGCTTCTAGAGAGATGACCGTAGTTAGCCCCTTAGGTCACTCCGTAGTCGTAGATAAACTCTATAGAGGCGTACCCTAGAACTCCAAAGGGTAGTATTTGTAGGCTGATCTAATGGAACTACCGTTTGGGAGTTCGATTTGATCCTTGGTATGGATTGGTTGGTTAAGTACCAAGCGAGTTTGGATTGCGCGGCTAAGCGCATGGTCCTAAGACGATGAAGGTGATGAAGTGGTTATGATAGGAGATAGAAGGAATTATCTATCCAACGTAGTGATCGCCTTGAAGGTGAAAAGATGGTCAAGAAGGGTTGTGAGGCGTATTTGGTTCAAATCGTGCTTTGGAAGCTAAGGAGTTGGTAGTTGAAAAGGTCCGAACGTTGGGGAATTTGCGATGTATTCCCGGAAGAACTTCCGGTTTGCCTCCGGATCGAGAAGTCGAATCGGTATAGACTTGCTACCGAACGGCACTGCGTGTCTATAGCACCATACCCGAATGGCACCAAAGGAATTGGTGGAGCTAAAGGCTCAAATTCGTGAGCTCTTGGATAGAGGGTTTATACGACCAAGCATATCTCCGTGGGGAGCACTGTGTTGTTTGTCAAGAAGAAGGACGGTTCTATGCGGATGTGCATCGACTACCGTCGATTAAATAAGTTGACGATCAAGAACAAGTATCCGTTGCCTCGGATTGACGACTTGTTCGATCAATCTGAAGGGTGCCTCGGTGTTTTCGAAAGATAGACCTTAGGTCAGGTTATCATCAACTTAAGGTAAAGGAGGCTGATGTTCACAAAACGGCATTTCGAACTCGGTATGGGCATTTTGAGTTCTTGGTAATGCCATTTGGGTTGACCAATGCGCGGCGGCATTCATGGACTTGATGAGCAGAGTATTCCAGCGAAGATTGGACCAGATTTGTCGGGTGGTTCATAGACGACATATTGGTTTATTCAAGGACAGAAGAGGAGCATGACAAGCATTTACGGATAGTTCTGCAAGTATTGAGGGAGAAGCAGTTGTATGCCAAATTTAGTAAGTGTGAATTTTGGCTTGGGGAAGTGGCTTTCTTAGGTCATGTAGTGTCAGCCGAAGGAATTAGGGTAGACCCCCGCAAGATTGAGGCAGTATTGGAGTGGAAACCACCTAGGACGGTGGCTGAAATACGAAGTTTTCTGGGTTTAGCAGGATACTATCGAGAGAGATTCGTGGAAGGATTCTCCCTAATAGCAAAGACCGCTGACTAAGTTGCTAAGGAAGGGTGTCCCGTTTGTATGGACGGAAAAGCAGCAAGAAAGCTTTGATAAGCTAAGGAAGATTTTGACTAAAGCTCCGGCTTTGGTGCAACTTTGAAGCGAGAAAGTTATTCACGATCTATTGTGATGCATCTCACACCGGTTTGGGGTGTGTGTTGATGCAAGATGGGAAGGTAGTAGCCTATGCATCCCGTCGATTAAGATCGCATGAGGTTAACTACCCAACTCACGACTTAGAGTTAGCGCGGTGGCGTCTTCGCTCAAGATATGGAGACATTACACCGTATGGAGAGAAGTCGATGGTCTACACGGATCACAAAAGCTTGAGGTATCTTCGACTCGTAAGGATCTCAATCTGAGACAGCGTCGATGGATTGAACTACTAAAGGACTATGATTGTTCAATCGAGTACCATCCGGTAAGGCTAATGTGGTAGGTACGCGCATTAAGCGGAGAAGGTGGTGACGGACTTAAGAGCAATGTTCGCTCGGTTAAGTCCGTATGATGATGGGAGTCTTTTGGCGTAACTTCAAGTAAAGCCGACTTGGATTGAGGAGATTAAAGAAAAGCGGTTAGTGGATGAAGGCTTGAGCTCTAAGAGGGTACAAGTTCTAGACGGTGGATTGGAAGGATACCGCTTGTCTAGTGATGGAGTGCTTTGTTTTCAGGACGGGTATGTATGCCAAAAGATACGGATTTAAGGCGAGAAAATTCTCCAAGATGCACATAGCGACCATACGCTATGCACCACGGAGGAAGCAAAATGTATGGAGACTTGCGGAAAGCAGCTTTTGGTGGCGGGGTTGAAGCGTGAGATAACGGAGTTCGTAGGAAAGTGTCCGGCGTGTCGCCAGGTTAAGGCGAACATCGGTCACCATCGGGACTACTTCAACCGATAAAGATCCTCAATGGAAATGGGAGAGGATCACCATGGATTTTGTTAGTGGGCTACCCTTACGCCCACTAAGAAGGATGCGATTTGGGTAATTGTGGATCGCCTAACTAAGTCGACTCACTTCATGCCGGTGAGAATGGATTACTCACTCCGAAGCTAGCAAGGTTATATGTGGTGAGATAGTCGATTGCATGGTGTGCCAATGTCGATTATCTCGGATAGGGATCCGAGGTTCACGCCGAGGTTTTGGAAAGCGTTGCATCAAGCTTTGGGTACACGGTTAGATTTCATCTGGGCTTTCCATCCACAAATCGGACGATCGGAAAGGGTGATACAGATTTTAGAAGACATGTTAAGAGGTTGTGTCTTGGATTTTAGTGGTAGTTGGGAGGAGTACCTACCACTAGCGGAATTCGCTTATAACAATAGTTATCAAGCGAGTATTCAAATGGCTCCATACGAGGCCCTATATGGACTGAAGTGTCGTGACTCCTACGTGTTGGACGGAGTTGGGAGAAAGACAAGTTCTGGTCCAGAATCGTAACCGAGACGGAAGACAAAGTCAAGGTGATTCGGTCTCGTCTCAAGGAAGCATCGGATAGGCAGAAGTCTTATGCCGATCTCAAACGCAAGGAAATGGAGTATGCTGTGGGAGACAAGGTCTTTCTGAAAGTGTCGCCTTGGAAAAAGGTGTTGAGATTTGGACGGAAAGGGAAGTTAAGCCCAAGGTTTATTGGGCCATATACCGTTGTGAAGCGAGTAGGACCAGTGGCTTATCAGTTAGAGTTGCCGGCAGAACTAAGTCGAGATACACGGCGTCTTCCACGTATCAATGCTAAGACGCGGTATCGGTCGAGATCCTTCGCACGTTGTGCCGATGGCGAAATCGAGGTGAACTCGGATTTATCTTTTGAGGAAGAACCGGTTCAGATTATAGATCGAGATGTGAAAGTTCTACGAAGGAAGGCAGTGCCTTTGGTAAAAGTGTTATGGCGGAACCACGGAGTGGAAGAAGCTACGTGGGAGCCCGAGGAGGTGATGCGGCAGCAATACCCCCATCTCTTTTGATCAAGGAATTTCGAGGACGAAATTTATTTTAAGGGGGTAGAATCGTAACATCCCAAATGTGGGGTTATTTGGGATTTGATAATTTTTCTTATGTATGAATCACGAGTCATTATTTATGGAATAATAATGGTCAATTTAAGGCTTTGTGTTGGTTCGATTTGGTAGGAAATTTGAGTTTTTAACTTTTAAAAAGAAGGAGCCTTGGTAAGTGGTGTTATAAGAATAAGTGTGGCTAATTTAACACTAAAAGCCCTTGGTAAAGTGGCAAAAAGAAGCCCACTTAGGAGCTACATGTGACGCCACACCAAGGAGCAAGGGAGAGCTTGTGTTCGAGTCACAAAATCCTCCTCTTTTGTTTTTATTTGGACGGCACAAGGGGGAGAGTTTTTCTCCTTCAAACTCTTTTATTAGGTGTAATTATTAAGGGATAATTTAAGCATTTTAATTAGTTTTAACTTGCTTAAACCTTTTGATAATACAAGAGATTTGATAATAGCATTAAGGATATTATTTTAATTAAAAGGGATTATTAAGTGATTAATTCAAATTATTTGAATTAATTGAAATGTGTGGCCAAGAGTACTTGGAGAGGTTGCCGAAGTTTCAACTCCTTGAACAAGGAGGTGTGGGCGGCAAGGCTACTAGGTGATGGCCGAATGTGGGACTCCTTGGTGAAGAGGAGTTGGCTAGAGTTGGACTCCTTGTTGCCAAGGATGGACGGCAAGCATTAGGGGAGGGTGCCGATTTTTTTATAAGCACCCATCCATCAATAGGTTTTCTTTTTCTCACTTTTGCTAGTTGCAGAAACCCTCAACCTCTCCTTGTTCTTCTTTTATTTCTTTCCCTTCTCTTAAAAGACCTTAGCCAAATTCCCTACACATCAACCTCTCCTCTATCTTCTTTCTTTCCTCTTCTCTTTTCCTAGTTAGCCGAATCTACTCCCTAGCCATAGCCGAATTTCCCCTCTCCATATTTTCAAAGCTTTGGCCGAATATACCTCTCTAGAGTGCCGAAATTCCCTTCTCTTTGGATGCACTTTTGCCGAACCCTAAAGGTGGTATAAGACTCTTGAGACTCTCCTTCAATCGGTCATAAGGTGGTAAGTGATCTTGGCCGAATGCCATCTTTCTTTTCTCTCTTTGTCTGCCGATTCCTTTTACAAGGAGGGTGCCGATTTCGGCAATGGTTTCTAAACGGTTAGTAACCGATTCTTGTTAGGTACTCGAAAGTGAAGCGATCGATTCGGGCCCGATCTCTAGTATTCGGTTGGTGGTGCGTAACGGTGAGATCTACTTTAATGGTCGATGATATTTGTTTTAGCCAAGGCTACTAACTTTAGAGTGCCGATTCATGATATCGAAAGCGATTTGGGGAGTTAGGTGTTGCGGTTGGTGTCCAAAAGTGTGAAGGTGAGATTTTGGGTTCACAAGGAACCCTCCCAATAATTTGATTTGGCCGAATAGGCCCTAAGACTAATCCCCTAGTTGGCCGAATATAGGTACAGTGAGATCTAGGGGGCCAACGTTTCTTCTCTGGATTTAGAACATCCAAGGGTGACAGTGTACATACACACTTATAATAGTTAATTAAGTGTATGTTATGTGTAAATCACTCTATGTAGATGTGGCAATAGTACCTTAATGGTACGAAGCGAGGATCCCGTAAGTCTCTATATGTATGAGATGGATAATATGCTTTTGGGAAGCATGGATTATTTGATACATGTGATGTATGTATGTTACGGTATTAACCGCTTGACATGGGTTGATGAGAGGAGGGGCGGTGATATCGTCTTGACGAGCACCGGTGCTTTGGTAGCACATCGTGACTATATGTCACCGGAGGTTTGGTACCTCCAGAGGTTTGGTACCTCATAGCGACTTGTCCCCGTGGTTAACACCACCGTGGGTTGGCCCCACTTGAGATATGGGATCGTCGCGCGGTGATTTGGTATCACACGATGGGTTGGCCCCATCACCCGATTTGTGTCTCACGGACACCGTGCTTTGGTAGCACATTGTGACTATACGTCACCAAAGTGGTTTGGCACCACCGTGTTTTGGTAACACATCGTGACTACGGTCACCGGTGGTTTGGTACCACGTGGGGTAGACAAAGGTGTTTGGATGGTTAGGTTGGGTACATGATACTTTGCTTAATTAATCATGTTATATATTGTGTATGAAATGTTGTATTAACCGGGAAAGGGTTACATCTCGAGTCTTGGTGACTCACCTTCTCCTTTAACATTTTTCAGGTGACTCGTAGATGGCGGTTGAGGAGCCGGTGGGACTCGAGGCGCCATGCAAAGGATTTTAATTTACGTAACTTTAAAGTTGTTTAATTTTTATTTTGGGTTGTAATAAGGCCTCCATAAACTATAGTTGCGTTTTATTTTTTTATTGTTGGATATTTACTTAAAACTATGTCATTAAATTGAATTAAATCACATGTTTTCTTAAGTTAACACGAAAGAGTTTAATCGTGCCATCGGGTACACTTGAAACTGGTAAAACAATTGGACTTAATTAAAAATTCCGAATTAGATCTAAAGGTAGCTTTAACCGGACAAATCAAACGAGGGTTTTCAATGGAAAATTAAATGTTTTTCAAATAGCGTTCACAAGGTTTTACTTCGTAATAACTCAAATTCGGTCGTAGTGTTTGGGCCGGGTTTGGGTTGTTACAAAATTGCTCTTCTCTACGGCAGAGGCACGACCATAGCACACGCCCGTGTAAATCGTGGCCAGGCCGTGTTCGACACTGTTGAATGAGGAACGGCCGTGTAAGTCATGGTAAGGCCGTGTTCTAGTAGGAATGGTGGCACGACCGTGTGGCTTGAAGTCCAGGCCGTGCTGATTTTGTGGCTTGGCCCAATTTGGTCCGTTTTAAGCTCGTTTCTCGTTCTTTTCTTCATCGGGTGCTTTCCTGAGTATAAGACATGAAAAGAAAGGATTAAGAGCACCTTTTTACATAAATTGGGGCTTAAATAATCCAAAAGCATACTAAATGTGGGCTTAGAATATGTTACTTTTACTGTTTATCAAATACCCCCACACTTAAGCTTTTGCTTGTCCTCAAGCAAAATTCTCAACTTACAATTAAAATGAACTTCCTGTAATTCATAATTGTCATTGATAGTGTCTCATCATAATTCAGAGATAACTTATACATGGATAATTCAACTCAAAGCGTCCTAAAAATTCAAACAATATAAGTCATAGATTTTATAGCTCGAAAACTTAGGCGTCTCTTCTTATCTAGATAATTACCTTTAATTTGAAATCGACAAGGATTGACATCCTTACAAAAGATTCACTCAAATCACTTAAAGTGTTTAAGGTTCACAATTAGGCACTCAAAGGTCGAACATGAAGAGTTAATCCCATAGGCTTGCATGAAAATCAAATCTCCACCACTGAAATATGAGATGAAAACACAAATCAAAAGGTCTTTGTTAGGGTTGTAACGGGGCTAGGGTTAAGGTGTGGAGTAAGGCTGAATTAGAGGGTTAGAATCGAGATTGAATTGACAAATTACCTAACTAAGAACTAATGAACTAATAATAATTACATCAATTGAAAACTAATAGTACTTAATAATACGAGCTTCTTCTTCGATATTTGGAATTTATGTATAAGCTCATTTAATCACATAACTAATAATGAATAATGGATATACTTCGTTTTTTTTAAGAACAATCATAAATACATAATTACTGAAATAAAAACATAGTTAGGCTATTAATCAAATCAAATCTTGATATAAGGGTAGTCAAAAGGAATGGTGATAACAAAAACAAAGGGGTTCTGGGTTAATATTAGTGGTTATGTCAATAAATAGGGTAGTTAGGATTAAAAGGGGTTCACTAGGGGTTAATTTGTGAAGGTAGGCTTTTAGTGGAGTAAGTGGGTTAAAACCTATGTGCCTTCATCATCTTTGTATATCAAATCATAGGTGTGGTCTCGACATGTATAATCGATGCAAGTTCTAGAATAACAAATCAATGTTGACATACTCATAATCAATAAAGTGAGCAAGAAAAAGAATATATGCTCTATAAGGCTCAAAAACTCACAAAATTTATGGGTATTTTGATGTCAACCTCGTAAATTTCAAACTTCAAGATAATATTTAGACTCAGTTTGATAACCTAGCAAATTTTTAATTTTTGAAAAATAGACTTATCATGCTTGATTCTTTAGTATTCTTAGAATTTAATTATCAATGCATAATTATCAATGACTTAATCTAAAACATATCAATAAAAATCATAAATCATCAGAAATTTCATCCTAACTAGTAATATGAGTAATTTACTTTCAAACAAGACTAAATTCAGGGATTTAAGTTAGGTATCTTTTTAGGTTGTTCACCCCCCACACTTGAGATGTACATTGCCCTTAATGTACAAAAATATATAATAACCTTGTAATAAAATCATCAGATATGGGGCTAAGTGAAAACTTCCTAAATTTTTGGATGATTCCTTGAGAGGAGATTGTGCCTTTGGTGGTGGTGATGGGCCGTCTGGATGGCGAACCTGCGCTAGATGAAGAAATTGGGTGTATCATGCAGGATTAGCCAGGATATTTAGAGTAATATTAAAACTATACTAATCATGTAATTAAAGACAAGAAAGATAAAGATAAGGAGACTAAGAAGAAAACTAAAATTAAAAGAAAAGATGAATGGACTGGGAGGTCCTTATTGTTGGGTGTGATTTCTAAAGCTGAGGTTATGGTGGTGGTGGTGGCGTGATTCCCAAGCAGCCTTAAGAACCTAAAAACAAGAAACTAAAACAAAATAAACTAAATTAAGTAGAAGAGAAGTAAAGATAAAGAAGATAAAGGAGAAGATAAAAATAAAAGAACAAGTAATTGGTCTCAAAGACCCTTGGCTTGTTGTTTGGATGAAGCTGCCGGCATGAACTCAGGTGAACCAGTCTCCTTTAAGGAGATTGGCCTTTTACGCTTCTTTTCCATGGATATGATTTTTTTGTAGCTCGAGAGTCTTAGGATTTATTAGGAAAAGGAAAAAAAAAACAAAAAAGGGAGAAAAGAAAGAAAGGAAGAAGAAGAAGAGGAGTAGGTAAGGAGAGAAAGGAGAGGGGCATGGTATTTAAATAGAGTCTCAAGTCTGGCAATTTACCACGCCCGTGGGTTGAGGGTGTGTCGATTCACACGGCCGCCTCGCACGGCCGTGCTCTAGGGCGTGTTGGTTCTCTATGCTCGTGTCTAGCCTGTGTTCGACAAGTTAGTATATTGGCACGGTTATCCAGCACGGACGTGTTCAGCCCGTGGTTGGCAAGTCAGTAGCCTCACACGGCCGTAACGCATAGTCGTGCCACTTTGTCGATGCCCATGGGGTAGTAGTTGGGTCCGTGATTCTGAAAATCTGTTTTGCCCTGACATGTACCTTCTCTGCTCTGTTAGTTCAAAGCGTCGGAGTACCCACACGACCACAGCCACGGTCGTGTGTAAGGCCGTGTGGCCTGGAATTCTGCACTTGGTTAGTTTGTTGTTAGTTGCTAAAAAGGAAGATAAAAAGGAAAATTAAGATAAACTGAATATTTAAAAAAAAATACTAGTATTAGTGCTCGGGTTGCCTCCCGAGAAGCGCTCGTTTATAGTCTTAAGCTAGACTCTCTTCTCGTTTGCATCTTCAGGGTGGTTTGAGGAGTTGGAAGTCCTTCCTCAAGTTATTATCTGTATCCTCGTAAAAAAATTTAAGTCGAGATGCGTTTATAGTAAAAGTACCAAAAGTAAGATTACTTACCTCGACTGTTCCGTGTGGGAAAACACTGGTTACCCTAAAAGATATTTCTTTGTTTGTGCCAAGGTCCGGATGAGATATTCGAGGATTTACCTGATCTAACAGTACTTGGTCCCCTATTTTGAAGTGATTTATTGTTCCTATTAGCTCTTTTGGGGGCTCCTTCGGTTTTATCTCGTGTGGTTTCGGTTCTTCGTCGTGTATCCCTAATTTCTCCTTGAAGTGTGTCTTCCACTCGTCTAGATCATCGAACTGAATCCCTCGATCTTCATGAGTTATTTCTTTGTTGGCATGGGGTTTAGGATCGGGTTCAGTTGTATTCTTTGGTGATGCTTCTTGAAAATTAGGGTTAACCGAATGGTTATTAGTAGAATTTGCGTTCTCACCTTGATTACTCGATGTTCTAGCCGAGTCGAGAGCCTTGATGGTGACTGTCTCATTACCTACACAAAGTATGAGTT
Organism: Gossypium sturtianum; assembly: GCA_025698515.1. Classification (NCBI taxonomy): domain Eukaryota; kingdom Viridiplantae; phylum Streptophyta; class Magnoliopsida; order Malvales; family Malvaceae; genus Gossypium; species Gossypium sturtianum. The sequence goes on from CM046952.1 coordinate 59,455,869, forward strand.
CTCCTACATCAACATCAATTTTAGTCCTAGCAGTCGCTAAAAAGGGTCTTCCTAATATTAAGGGGATCGAATTATCCTCATCCATGTCTAAGACAACAAAGTCTACTGGGAAAACGAATCTGTCGATTTTCACAAGAACATCTTCGATAATACCCCTAGGAATTCTAACATTTTTATCAGCTAATTGAATGCTCATCCTAGTTTGTTTGGGTTTCCCTAGACCTAATTGTTTAAACAATTTATAAGGCATGACATTTATGCTTGCCCCTAAATCAGCTAACGCATTATCAACAGTTAGTCTACCAATTAAACATGAAACACCCCAAACCCGGCCCACGAGCTTTGACCAGATTTGGTATGTTCCTCAAGTAAACCGGTTCAAAATTCTTTTGTTACTTAGGAAAAATTTGTATGATTTTTAAAAAATATTGTTTGGGTTGGGCTTGAGTTGAAAACAAATTTATCTTATGTTAAAACCCATTTATTTAAGGTGACAAAACATTTAGAGTTAATTTTAAAAAGGAATTTACTTAAACTTTAATTGATAAAAATCCATAAACATAATAAATAAAAGAAAAATAAAGTAAACCACAATGGCCTTATTACATCAATGATCCCAAAGTAAAACTTAGAATACTTAAAATAAATTGAAAGTCCAAATCATAAATTTCTTGCTATGCATGGCCACCTTTAAGCTCCTGAGGACCAGGTCCATTCTTGCTCATCACACAGAAAAATATTCCCCAAACGGGGTGAGTCAATGAGACTCAATGTGTACACAACACTAAGTCATAATAGAATCAGGCATGCAAATGATACACATTCAAATCATAGAATACAATTAATGGTGCATTCCCAAACCCAAACCTAATTAACCATCCGCTACACACCACCCGCACCGCCACTACACAAGTGGGACTACTAAGTCAACCCTCCATCCGCTACACACCATCGGCGATCACTGCAGATCGACGTGCTCATCGACCATATAATTTGTGTCATTAGACACCATATTCAAATAATGTAACCGAAGTTACCAAATTCGAGATAATGTAACCGGTTACCATATTCAAATTTTGTGACCGTAGTCACCATATTCCGCTGGTGAGACCGAAGTCAACACCTTCTTCCCCTTTCACATAGATCCCGAATGCCCCATAAATTTTATATCATGCATAACATACTTAATTCTCATTCATGTTACTATTCATATGTTCAAAATATATCATATTCATAATCCTATCGTAGTAGGAAACGTGCACAGGTACTTTTACCACATTTGTGGTACTTAGCCACATTCACATTCTTATGCATATTCATATATTAAAATAATTGTCATATGATATATCGAAGGTTAGTATGAGTACACACATTCTTAATAATACATTTAATTTAAACATAGCCATGAACCTATCAAAACTTAGGGTAGGGTACACACTGATTTGCTTAACGAATTCCTTGAAATCCCGAAATCGATCTATCGCCTTAGATCTCAAATTCCTACATTTGATTAATCACTTACTAATTTAATAAAAAGCCATTCGACCATAAATCCAAATCCTAGTAGGATTAGTATTCTTAAAACTTACCTTGAAATTCTCAAATCCCAAAATCCTTGTATCCTCTGTTTAAATCCCTATAACTACATGTTAGATCAATTTCTAACATTTATTCACAACAAATAACCCTTAGCCGTATGTTAAATATGACTTACCTTAGATTCTTAAATCCCAAAATTCACCGAATAACTAGGGAACACGCGACTTATGGTGTACCTTCGGAAAAGAACTTCTCCTTCCTTGTAGTCGACACTTAGTAAATCCCAAAAGATCTCTTCTGACAACAGATATTAAGGGTATTAGAATCTTAATTTCGACAACCTTAAAAGAAATAGAATGAGAATCTAACCTAATCTTACCCTTCATGAAGAATTTGATGGAACTCTTGCTTGAACCCTTAGCGATGATTCGGCTATGGCTTTGATGTGGATAACAATTTCGGCTCTTGAGGCTTAGTGAGAAATCGACTAGGGCTATTGGTATCTTCTGGCTTTTGATTGTGTTTGTAATAGAAGAAGAAAAGAAAAGAAAAAAGAGAATAATGGCAGAGAAAATTCGGCAGAGAGAAGAGGAGAAACTTTAGAGAATTTCAGTGAGAGGTTTTCTTGAAAAGAAAAGAATGAATGAAGAATAGCCTTACTCTTCCTTTTATAGCCAAAATTACTAGCTAGAGTCCTTTACTTGGCCACCACTCTTCTATTTTGATAGCTTTATCCCTTGATTTATCACTTTAATAAAACTTAATCCAATAATTATCTCTTATCTCTTAATAAAAATAATACTAATAATAATCCTCTTTTATCTCTTCCTTATCTATCAAAATAAAAGAAATAATATCCACATTTATCTCTTGAAAACAATCTAAAATAAATCCATTATTTATCCCTTATTTATCCACCATTTATCTTTTAAAAATAAAAGAATAAAAGCTCCTAATTTATAGCCATGTGCCGTCCACCTCACTTCTTACGGAAGAAAAATAAAATTTTTTTATTTGCTTCCCATGTGACTCGAACTCAGGGCCCAACACCTTGCATGTGGCGCCATTTCCAGAGGCCCTAAGTGGCATCTCCAGCCACTTTTCCAAGCTTGTTTGTGTGTCAAATTCCTCATATTATTTTTCTTAAGGCCACCTTGCCTTAGTTTTCTCTTTTAAGCCTTAAAACTTGACATTTCTTTACATTTCCAAGTTTCCAAAAATTTTCGTTTGGCTCTTTAAACTTGACATTTCCTTACATTTTCAAGTTTCGTAAATGTTTACTTTCCTCTTTTGAATCATTTCCACATCATTTCCTTACATCCCCTAGTTTCCAAAAATGTTCACTTTCCTCTTTTAAACTTAACGTTTCCAAAGCATTTCCTTACATTTCCTTACATTTCCATACATTGCCTTACATTTCCATACATTTCCATGCACCTTAGGGTTCCTAGAACTCCTCAGAACACATCCAACACACCCACTGAGCCCACTATCTCATGAATTACACACGAACGCATAACCCCTAATCTAGGATGTTACAAAACATGGAATTGTAAAACTCCCTGGATCTTTTAGCTTTTGTGGTAGCCTATTTTAGAGAATTGCTGAGCACTTTGCGTTAAGTTCCACATGTGACGACTCGTCTAACTTCCGTTTGTTTGTCAGAAGCTCTTTTAAAAATTTCCTAGAATCTGGCATCTGCGACAGAGCTTCAAGTAATGGTAAGTTAATATGTAATTTCTTTAAGAGTTTAAGAAACTTACCGAACTGTTCTTCTGTGTCGTCTCTTCTTAATGCCTCAGGGTAAGGTACGCGAGGTTGGTACTCCTTGATTACCGGTTTTGGCTTGTCTTGTGTTACCTCAACTTTACCTTTTTCTACCTCATTTCCTTGTGTTGGACTGGGTTCGTCTACTTCTTCGCTTTCTTGAGTTGTTATGGCTTGGATTTGCTCCTTTGGATTAATTTTAGAATTACTCGGTAGACGCCCTTGCGGTCGTTCGGATAATAGCTTTGCAATTTCTCTGACTGACTGGGTAATTTCCCCGATTGCCTTTGTAAGTCCTCCAACTTGGTTCTCGATCTTTTTGATCGATGTTTGTTGGGTTTCGAGTGTTACCTCATTTTTTTGGAGATGGGCTTCTGTGGATGCTATGAATTTGTTCAACGTCTCTTCAAGACTCGGCTTCTTTTCTTGTGGATAGGGCTGATTTTGGAAATTTTGAGGAGGTTTTTGTCTTTGATTTCCTTGATTTCCTTGTCCTCCCCACGAAAAATTTGGGTGGTTCCTCCAACCTGGATTATAGTTATTACTATATGGGTTATTATTAGATCTGAAATTGTTACCTATATAGTTCATGTGTTCGCTCTCTGTGCCCGGTTGGTAGGGTGGGTACTCAGGATTCGCCACAGTTCCACTTGCGTCGCACTGCATGACTGGATGTACCTACGAAGAATACAAACTATCAATCTTCTTATTCATCAACTCTACTTGATTTGATAGCATGGTTACTATGTCGAGGTTGTAAACTCCGTCTGTTTTTGTTGGCCTTGTTCTTATAACTTGCCACTGATAGTTATTCAGCGACATCTCTTCAATAAACTCGTAGGCTGCCTCAGGAGTTCTATTATTCAGGGTTCCACCGGCGACTGAATCAATTAATTGCCTCGTTGAAGGATTCACACCGTTATAAAACGTTTGGACTTGGAGCCATAAAGGTAAACCATGGTGCGGACACCTTTTCAAGAGATCCTTATATCTCTCCCATGTATCGTATAATGTATCGAAATCCATCTGCACAAAAGAAGAGATATCATTACGTAATTTGGCCGTTTTGGCCGGTGGGAAATATTTTAATAAAAAATTTTCGGTCATTTGTTCCCATGTAGTGATTGACCCTCGTGGTAACGAGTTTAACCAACGCTTTAGCTTTATTCTTTAATGAAAAGGGAAATAACCGAAGACGTATGGCATCATCGAAAAACGCCATTTATTTTGAAGGTATCAAAGAACTCTAAAAAAATAGCTATATGAGCGTTTGGATCTTCAATCACAGTAAACCATCAAATTGAACAAATCATTGAATCATTTGTATAGTGTTAGGCTTTAATTCAAAATTATTAGCAGCTATAGCGAGCCCAACAATACTAGATTCGGCTCTGTTAAATGAGGTTTAGCATAATCAAATATAGTACGAGGAGCATTATTTTCTCCCACATCTTGTGGTGGAAGATTATTTTCGCCCATCCCTTCAGATAGGATTGGTTACTGTCTTCTCGCTCTTCTTGGTAATTTAGGGCTCGCCTAATTTCTCTCATGCGATTTTTTCTGAGCAAAGAGCTTCAATATCACTGTCAGATTCTAAAGGTCCTCTCGGGTTCCTTCTAGTCATAACCTAGAGGTACTGCTAGGAAAAGAAAGAAAGAAAATTTAGCAAATTTAAAATTAAAACTAAAAATAAAAATAAATTGTGAAAAATAAAAATAATGGCTAAAGTAATAAAAATAGAGTTTTCTTAATATTTTAGTTCCCCGGCAACGGCGCCAAAAACTTGATCACTGTAAATTAGAGTTTTAAAATTTATAAAAGAATGATCGAACCTGGAAACCAACTCTGACAACGATTAAAGGCAAGTGCACCTATCGAACAGTAGTATAGTTTAGGCAAGACCGGATTGTCGAACCTAAAGGAACTAAAAGTACTAATACTCACCGTCTTTTTATTATTTAGCCTTAATATAAAGTGATGATTGTTTAAACTAAAACTAATCTACTTACTAAGCTAAGACGCAAAGACAAAAAGAATGAATTTGGGAAATAACTTTTGGGAACACTCAGTTGACTCAAACGATACCCTTTAGGAAAAATCCACCTAAACTTCACTTGTTATCTAACCTTGAACCATATGATTTATATACTTAGTTTGATCCGTGAGACTCCCTAACATATATTAAAACCTCTCTCGAGGCGAATAACGTCTAACCCTAGGTTAATTAGTGGAACTCTCGTTCGCTTATAATAACCCCCTAGAATAGCAGTAAATCGATCTGTGGACTCCCATATTAGGTTTCACCCTAATCCGACAAAATCTCGTCATCCTATCTCTAGGCGTGCGATCAACTCCGCTTAATTATGTTGGATCTACTCTCAGGCAGGGTCTATTCCTCCTTCACCTAAGCACATTAGATTTGGATTAAGTTCACACAATTAAGAACAAACTAAGTTATTATCATATAATTCAAAAAATCAAAGAACAAGATTCCTCATAGGTTTCATCCCCTTCGGGTATCCGAAGGTTTAGTTCATAATAATAAAAGACAACATCTCAAGAGAAAAGATAAAACAAAACTTAAGAAATCCCTAAAACCCCCTGAAGGAATTGAAGAGGAGATCCTCCGTCTTGAGTAGAATTCTGGCTTCTTGAGATGGATCAACTGGCTATCTTCGAGTGATTCCCACAAATTTGACCTTTTCGGCTTGGCTTCTTGGCCTAGCTCTCTGCCCCCTTTTCAGCTGGTACCTAGGGTGTATTTATAGGCTTTTGAAACACGTTTCTTTCTCCCTAAGTATCCTTTTCCGAATGAAATTACTCTTCTCCACGGCAGAGGCACGGCCATGGCACACGCCCGTGTAAATCGTGGCCAGGCCGTGTTCGATACTGTTGAATGAGGCACGGCCGTGTAAGTCGTGGTAAGGCCGTGTTCTAGTAGGAATGGTGGCACGACCGTGTGGCTTGAAGTCCAGGCCATACTGATTTCGTGGCTTGGCCTAATTTGGTCCATTTTAAGCCCGTTTCTCATTCTTTTCATCATCGGGTGCTTTCCTGAGTATAAGACATGAAAAGAAAGGATTAAGAGCACCTTTTTACATAAATTGGGGCTTAAATCATCCAAAAGCATACTAAATGTGGGCTTAGAATATGTTACTTTTACGGTTTATCAATTTCCTTCCACAGAGATAAAGGCAATCCCGACACAAAGTCTGTCGTGATTCTTCTATTTCCACTCAGGATTCATAATTGGTTGTAACAAACCGGACGGAACCTGAGGTTAAGCCTTAACTTGCTGACAACTAAACACTTCGACACAAAGTCAAAGATGTCCCATTTCATGCCAAGCCACCAATTCAAAATCAACTGAATCAACTCTGAATTTTTCGGGACACAAATGTGATCTCTAAATCTCAAATAATCATCACTATCAACTCGAAGTTCTGAATCAGAATTCAAATCACATTGAGCTCATTTTGCTATCATCTCATCATCCATTTTCTGGGCCTTACAAATCTGATGTACGAACATCAGTCTCAGAACATTTAACATGCCATATATAAAATTGCAATAGTGTGATGAATTCTTACAGATATAAATGTGTTTTCGCATAGTAATGGATCCCGATCGAGCAGTTGCTGATGATATAGAGAGTAACGCGCCTGCTCTCGCTCAAGGGACAGCGCCGACCACATCTAGGCTAAATGAAAGTAGTGAGGGAGGAGAGGCTAAGCAAGCCTTCTTCCGTATGTTGAGTGAGTGGTTTTTGGAGTTCGTTCGAACGAATCCGACTACTCCACAACCTCCACCCCTACAAGTACCTGTTGTGCCACAAGCTGTAGATCCGATCAGATTGAATAAGCCTCCTGTGGATAAGATTCGTAAGTTTGGGGCCGAAGAGTTTAGGGCAACAGTTGATGACGATGCTGAGTGAGCCGAGTTTTGGCTCGAGAATACAATCCAAGTATTCGATGAGATGTCGTTGACACCTGATGAATGTATAAAATGTGTTGTTTCGTTGTTGAGGGATACGGCTTATAACTAGTGGAAGACGTTGACGTCCGTGGTTCTGAGAGAGAGAATCACCTAGGATTTCTTTCAAGTTGAATTCAGAAAGAAGTATATCAGTCAACGATTCATTGATCAGAAACGTAAAGAGTTTCTAGAGCTGAAACAGGGTCGTTTGTCAGTTACTAAGTACGAGCGAGAATTTGTGAGATTGAGCCAGTATGTACGAGAATGTGTTTCGACCAAAGTTACAATGTGTAAATGCTTTATAGAAGGGCTGAATGAGGACATTAAGCTGTTGGTTGGGATACTTGATATCAACGAATTTGTTGTGTTACTTGAAAGAGCTTGCAAAGCTGAGGAGCTAAGTAAAGAAAAGAAGAGAGGCCGATGTTCGTAAATCATATTTGTAAGGCCCAAAAAATGGATTATGAGATGATAGCAAAACGAGCTCAATGTGATTTGAATTCTAATCAGAATTTCAAGTTGATAGTGATGATTGTTTGAGATTTAGAGATCAGATTTGTGTCCCGAAAAATTCAGAGTTGATTCAGTTGATTTTGAATTGGTGGCCTGGCATGAAACGGGACATCTCTGAATTTGTGTCGAAGTGTTTAGTTGTCAGCAAGTTAAGGCTTAACCTCAGGTTCCATCCAGTTTGTTACAACCAATTATGAATCCTGAGTGGAAATAGAAGAATCACGATAGACTTTGTGTCGGGATTGCCTTTATCTCCATGAAAGGAAATACTTCGAATTGAGTCGTATGAGATCGTTTAACGAGTTGGGCCGGTTACTTATAGATTGATGTTGCCATCTGAGTTGGGAAAGATTCATAACGTGTTTCATGTGTCTATGCTTCAATAGTACAGATCTGACCGTCTCATATATGATTGCTCTTCATCGAGGTTGAGATTCAATCGGACTTGTAGTATAGTGAGGAACCGATCCAAATTTTGGCACGAGAGACTAAAGAATTGAGAAACAAAAGAATTTCCTTAGTGAAAGTTTTATGGCACAAACACGGAGTTGAAGAGGCTACGTGGGAGTCTGAGAACATTATGAGAGAGCAATATCCACACCTATTCACTTGGTAAGATTTTCTGGGACGAAAATCCTAAGAGGGGAGAGTTATAACATCCCGCTTAGACCCTATTCGAATAAAGGGTTCGAGACCACAAATTCGAGGTCGTAAAAATATTTTAATATTATTTTACGTGTGAATAGTATGTGATATAGACTGTGTGTGAAAATTACATTGTGATAGTTTAATCGTTTATGTGTTGAATTAAGAAAAATGACTTAATCGCGTAAAGAGTAAAAGCTATGTGCTGATTTATAAGTGCTAAATTGTTGTTGGCTCTTAAAGGTGGAGGCCTTATATGGAAAATAAGCCATCTTTGAGATAATGGATGAATGAAAGTCAAATATGCCATTATTACATGTTTGTTTTATTTATTAATGGAATGGAGATTTTAGTAATTGAATAGTAAAATGTTTATAATAATAAAACAAACATGAAAATGATGAGATAGTGCTCATCTTTGTGCCGAATTTGAAGGAAAAGAAAAGGGATAAAATCAAGCTAGGTTCGGCTATTAATCATCTTGATTCAAGGTTAGTTTTTGATCCGTTTTTGATAATTTCTACGTTTTCGTAATCGTTGCTTCGTGCTCTAGCTAACCCATGTTATAATTTTGTGAATTGATGATGTTTTTGTGATGAGCCATTGATGAATTCTTGAGCTATGTGCTAGTTGATAATAAAATATGAGAACTTGGTGTTGGATTAACATGTTTTGTTCTTGAAGTTTTGATGAATTTAGCTAATTAGGGCTAAATTGTGAAAATAGCAAATTGAAGGGTTAAAATGTGAAATAAATGAAATGTATGGGTTTGTATAGATATTAGAAAAATTCGGCTAAGCTTGTGTAACATCCTGAATAATTGGGTCTGTGCATTTTATGTGTTTGGAAGCTTAAAATATTAATTGGAGAATTTGAGGTACAATTGGGGCTCAAATTGGGCTGAGGCCTTGTTTTAAATATTTTGTTTAGACACTCTAAGGGCTTAAATTGAAGTTGTAGTAGTTTAATTGACATATTGGGCTCGTGGCCCAAAGCAGTAGAGGCACGATGAAGGTGAGCTATAAGTGGCGTCACTAGTGCATGAGGAAGGCCCAAATTTTTGGTTGCTTGAAGCCCAAGTTATAGGGCTAGATTTCGACACTTAATTGAGTAAGGGGGGCGGCACAAGGCTATTTTTGAGGAGATAACAGATTAAGGTAAGGGAAAAGGGAGAGGAGCTATCATGTGTGGCAGTGTTGGCCGAAAATTAATCTCTGCTAAAGGGAAGAATCGGTTTTCTATATAAAGAGGGGGTGTGCCGAAATTTTGAAGCCTCTCTTTTATTTTCTTTTCTCATCTTCTTCCTCTCAAAAGCCGAAAATCACCATCTTCTTCACCCTTTCTTCCTCTCTAAATTTCCTGGTTGGTCGAATCTTTTAACCTCTATTATTATTCTTCTTTTAACCCCTAAAAGCCGAAATCACATCTCTATTATTCTATCTTCTCCTTAATATTCATTTGCCGAATCTCTCTTAGCCATCTCTTCAATTCGTACATCTTCTAAAAGCCGAAATTCTTAGATCTCACTTCCTGAAGTTGCCGAATTCTCTTCAAAGGAGTTTCCTTGTGCCGAATCTTGAAGGAAACAATAGGTAAGTATTGATTTCGGGATTTCAATGTTCTTCTGGCTTTTCAAAAGTCCTTAGTCGAATGGCTATTAGAAACTAATCTCTTATTTCACTCTTCTTTTCCGCATTTCGGGATTTGAAGAAGGAGGCCAATCGTATAGATCTCTAAGTTATAGAATCGTGTTACTTTCAGGATTTCAAGGTAAGAGGATTTGTTTATTTATATATATAAAATCGGGTAGAATACTAACCATGGCCGAATATAGGAGAGGCCTATTTTCGCAATTGTTCCGGCTTTTAAGCAAGGCTATAGATTGAGGATAATAGATCCAGATAGCAAGGACATCAACTAAGAATATCCGATTTCGCAATATCAGGTGTGTAATTCTCCACACCATCTAGATCTGTTTGATTAATATATGAAAATAAGTATTACATGTTTTGTTAAATGCCGAAACCCCGGCATATTGACGGGAACCCAAAGAGGGTAAAACAAATCACCAGGTTAGTAAATGATCTGATTAAATGTTATAAGTATACTGATTTTATGTGATTGCATGGGTTGGGTTTGATGAAAGGAGGAAGTTATATGTTGCGCCGGCTTTTTATCGTGATCTATTTTAGCGGTTCCTTACCGTGATCTCATTTAGCGCCTGCTTTGGGATTCATTGTAGTGGCTACGGCCATGATCGATGATGAGCAGCAGGATCCATCAAAGCGTGTAGCGGTGTGGGTTGATTGTAGAATTCCCCAATGGTGTGAATGGTCGTACGGGGCGTGTAGCGGATGGACACTTAGGATATGGGTTGGGCTTTGCATATTATTTTTGTTACTTATATTTTGATTATTCATTTTATGGGGCTAAAGCCCAAATCTAATGGTGCATGAGGGTTGCACTGCTGAGTCTCGCGACTCACCCTTTAATTTTAACCATCTCAGGTGACACTTAGGGCATTGGACCGGGCTGGAGAGGAGAGCAAGGTGGCCATGCGACAGAGCTTTGAGAATTCAAAGAAAAGACTTAGTCTAATTTTTTTTATTTTCATTTAATTAATGGGTTCAAATTTCCTTGTAATAAGGCCATGGGCCACTAGACTACCATTTATGTCTTGGGATTTTGTTGGGCTTTTATTACTGGGTTTTAAGTTTTACGTTTTCAATTAAGTTAAATCCTGCATGAAATTTCGGTTTTTATTTAAAATTACCAAGATAATTGGTTACTTAATATTTTATACTTTAATGAATTATTAAGCTTTCGAAATAAAGGTGTAAACCTAGTAATTGTTTTCCAAAATGTGACATGTTATGTAAAATCTCTTAAGTGACATACGGATCCGGTTGTAGCGTTTGGGTAGGGTTTGGGGTGTTACAAATTGAATATCGAGCCGGTTTAAAACTCGGCTCTGGGGGTTTTGGGCTCAAAACGTTTTCTAAAGTTGGGTTTTGAAACATGCATATTTATACAGTCTGTTAGCTCAAAGATGGCATATGCGTCTCCTACCCAAGTCCGCTGTAAGTATTCTCAACCATTGTGTGATATAATATATGTGGGCTTGATGGGCTTTATGGGACGTGAGATTAGTTAGATTAGAACTTGATGGACTTTAGGCCTAGTTGAAACAACTCTTAAAATCTCATAAGACTTAACTTCTCTAAACAAACCCGTGAACGAGCCATGAGACTAGGGTGTGGTAACAGCATACGCATGTCTAGGATTGGATCCTAAGAGCACAGTATTTAAGCGATCCTAGTGACTCACCTCCTCTTCACTGGAATCCTACAGTGCGTAGTGACTGTTCACCCTAGCCACGAGGATTTGTTGATGGGCCAAAATTAATAATTTAAAACCCGAAAGGGACCAGCCATTCTATTTTGTAAAATTACTAAATTACCCCTAATTTATAAGTGACCAAAATATCCCTGATTTGTACAATTACCAATATACCCCCGAATTTCCAAATTTCACAAAATCACCAAGGAACCCTATTTTAGAAAATTACGAAAATACCCCTGCAGGATAAATTACGGAAATACCCCTGGGTAGTGAAATGACAAAAATACCCTTAGGTGATGAATGTAAGTTCGTGGATGCTATTTGTATGTGGATATTAAATGATTGAATGTACGTGTTTCATAGAACTAGGAGACAAAATTGAGACTAAAACTTGTAGATAGGTTCGAATTCGAAAGAATCACTCTTAAAATTACTTTTCATAAGATTGTTCGTGGATAATCAGTGGAAGAAAACCAATAATTCATAAAAATTTTAATCAGATAAACGCGGACCGATAGCATGAGTACAAGGGGACGAGGACGCTCTAGATGTGAATACCGGTGCGTACTCTACCATAGAATACTAAGTGTTTATTTTGGGTTTAGTATTCGAGTGCGCAGCGAAAGCATGGTAGTGCGACTTAGGTAGTACGATTACTAGTTAGTTGGAAATTTCGAGGACGAAATTTCTTTAAGAAATAGTAGAATCAGTAACATCCTGAATAATTGGAGTCTGTGCATTTTATGTATTTGGATGCTTAAAATATTAATTGGAGAATTTGAGGTACAATTGGGGCTCAAATTGGGCTGAGGCCTTGTTTTAAATATTTTGTTTAGACACTCTAAGGGCTTAAATTAAAGTTGTAGTAGTCTAATTGACATATTGGGCTCGTGGCCTAGCAGCCTAGGGGCACGATGGGTGAGCTATAAGTGGCGTCACTAGTGCATGAGAAAGGCCCAAATTTTTGGTTGCTTGAAGCCCAAGTTATAGGGCTAGATTTCGGCACTTAATTGAGTAAGGGGGCGGCACAAGGCTATTTTTGAGGAGATAACAGATTAAGATAAGGGAAAGGGAGAGGAGCTATCATGTGTGGCAGTGTTGGCCAAAAATCAATCTCTGCTAAAGGGAGGAATCGGTTTTCTATATAAAGAGGGGGTGTACCGAAATTTTGAAGCCTCTCTTTTATTTTATTTTCTCATCTTCTTCCTCTCAAAAGCTGAAAATCACCATCTTCTTCACCCTTTCTTCCTCTCTAAATTTCCTGGTTGGCCGAATCTTTTAACCTCTATTGTTATTCTTCTTTTAATCCCTAAAAGCCGAAATCACATCTCTATTATTCTATTCTTCTCCTTAATATTCATTGGCCGAATCTCTCTTAGCCATCTCTTCAATTCGTACATCTTCTAAAAGCCGAAATTCTTAGATCTCACTTCCTGAAGTTGCCGAATTCTCTTCAAAGGAGTTTGCTTGTGTCGAATCTTAAAGGAAACAATAGGTAAGTATTGATTTCGGGATTTCAATGTTCTTCCGGCTTTTCAAAAGTCCTTAGTCGAATGGCTATTAGAAACTAATCTCTTATTTCACTCTTCTTTTCGGCATTCCGAGATTTGAAGAAGGAGGCCAATTGCATAGATCTCTAAGTTATAGAATCGTGTTACTTTCGGGATTTCAAGGTAAGAGGATTTGTTTATTTATATATATAAAATCGGGTAGAATACTAACCATGGCCGAATATAGGAGAGGCCTATTTTCGTAATTGTTCTGACTTTTAAGCAAGGCTATAGATTGAGGATAATAGATCCAGATAGCAAGGACATCGACTAAGAATATTGGATTTCGCAATATCAGGTGTGTAATTCTCTACACCATCTAGATCTGTTTGATTAATATTTGAAAATAAGTATTACATGTTTTGTTAAATGCCGAAACCCCGGCATATTGACGGGAACCCAAAGAGGGTAAAGCAAATCACCAGGTTAGTAAATGATCTGATTAAATGTTATAAGTATACTGATTTTATGTGATTGCATGGGTTGGGTTTGATGAAAGGAGGAAGTTATATGTTGTAGCGATTTTTACCGTGATCTCTGTTGTAGCGGTTCCTTACCTGATCTATTGTAGCGGCTTCTACCGTGATGCATTGTAGTGGCTACGGCCATGATCGATGATGAACAACACGATCGCCATCAAGGCGTGTAGCGGTGTGGGTTGATTGTAGAAATCCCCAATGGTGTGAATGGTTGATGCGGGCGTGTAGCGGATGGACACCTAGGATATGGGTTGGGCTTTGCATATTATTTTTGTTACTTATATTTTGATTATTCTGTTTTATGGGGCTAAAGCCCAAATCTAATGGTGCATGAGGGTTGCACACCGAGTCTCGCGACTCACCCTTTAATTTTAACCATCTCGGTGACACTTAGTGCATCGGACCGGCTGGAGAGGAGAGCAAGGTGGCCATGCGACGAGCTTTGAGAATTCAGCAAAAAGACTTAGTCTATTTTTTTATTTTCATTTAATTAATGGGTTCAAATTTCCTTGTAATAAGGCCATGGGCCACTAGACTACCATTTATGTCTTGGGATTTTGTTGGGCTTTTATTCTTTGGGTTTTAAGTTTTACGTTTTCAATTAAGTTAAAACTGCATGAAATTTCGGTTTTATTTAAAATCTACCAAGATAATTGGTTACTTAATATTTTATACTTTAATGAATTATTAAGCTTTGAAATAAAGGTGTAAACCTAGTAATTGTTTTCCAAAATGCGACATGTTATGTAAAATCTCTTAAGTGACATACCAGATCCGGTTGTAGCGTTTGGGCCAGGTTTGGGGTGTTACAGCTTGTGCTAGGTGGAATTTGGTGAATTTGATGATTTTGTGAACTAGGGACTAAAGTGTCGAAATGTGAAAATATGAGGGCTATTATGCAAAATGCCCTAAATGTGTGTATGTGGGCTAAATTGAATGAAATGATGATTGAATGGATTGAATTTAAATGTGTATAGACCAAGAAAGGAGAGGTTCGGATCGAGATCGAGGCAAAGACAAAGTACTCGATTAATCGACCGTTTCGGTATTTCGACATCCGAGGTTAGTCCGAACATAATGTGCATAATTAACTATGCTTAATATTACGAAATGAATGGTATGATATATCAAATTGTAATTGATATGTGAGAGCTTGAGTTATGTGGTACTAAATGTGCGTATTCGGAAATGTGACCGATATGATTAGCAACGTGTGTAAAAGCGAAATAATATAAACTTTGGCTTTGTGATTAGCTTGTGTATGCGATATTGATGTAAGTTCGGACATAATACGAATACTTAATCATGTTAATTGCTATGAAATGAATGTTATAATGATATTGAAATGTGGATGCTATGTGAGAGTTGAGTCATGTGGCACTAAGTGTGCGTATTCGAAATATGATCGAGACGATCGACCTTTGTGTGTGCGAATTGATATAAGCTTAGACTTTGTGGTTGGCATCATGCGTGTTTGATATCAATTTAAGATCGAATTGATATAGATGCACCGTGTGTGTGCAATGTTAATCAAATTTCACTTACGAATTGGCACTTGTGTGCGATACTGATACAAGTTTGGTTTAACAAATCGGCACTAAGTGTCGCGATGATAAATGAGTTTTGATTACTTAATTGGCACTAAGTGTGCGAATAAATAAAAATATAGTAAAGATTGATCGAAATGTAAAGTTGAGCAATTGAGTAGCTTGGTTGGTGAGTAACTATGTATTGACAAAGGTATGTATGATAACTACGTATTAGCTAAGGTTGTATGATAACTATGTGTTGATTAAGGTACGTATGATATCTATGTGTTGGTGGATTTTGAAAGTATATGGATAGAGTACTATGTGAACATTGAGTATAGTTGAGTTGGTGTAGCATTGATAAATTAATCCAAGTGATGGCTTATTCTTGTATATTAATTTGAATTATAGAATTACATGTAATATATTACGGACTTACTAAGCCTTGGAAAGCTTACTGTGTGATTTATTTTTACGCTGCGATGTCGATAAAACTAGCTCGAGATCAGGGATCGTCAACATATCAATCACACTATCGGCAATTTATTTTGGTACTTCTGGAAAGATGTATATAGATTAAATATGGCATGTATAGGCTAGAGGTTATGGTATGATTTGTGATGTTTACTCCTTGCCATGTGAGTTGGCTTGGAAGTGTGATAATATTGAGTTTGTGAATGAGCTATGAATGTGGTATGTTTCATGAATTTATGGTTGATGAAAGAGGTGATTAGAAGATGAGTTTTGGTATGGATTATATGATGTTTGAGTTATAAATGTTTTGAGATGTATAATTGATACTTGGATGGACTCATTTGTGAGGCCAATATGTATAGAAGTAGATGATATTGTGGATGACTAATTGGTGTATGAAATGGTATGTTTGAATGCAATTAGAAGCATGAAGTGGTGTTGCTCAAATGTGCTTGTAGGATTGACCCAAATGGGTGGCACTTTGACCTTGTAAAATGGCCTATAATGTTACATGGTCGAGGCACACGGGCGTGCCTAGTGACCGTGTTAAAATAGTCAGTATATAGACACAAATGGGCACAGGGGCGTGCCTAGTGACCGTGTTGAAATAGACAGTATATAGACATGGATGGACACACGGGGGTGTCTAGTAGCCGTGGAGGGCACACGGCCCTCCTCCCGAGCGTGTCTCCTGAATCTTAGAAAAATTTTTAAGTGTTCGAGAATTTACGTGTGTGTTCAATTTTGTCCCGACCCTCTTTAGCATGTGAATTAGGTCTCGTAGACCTCGATAAGGGACACCATGATTGTAATTGAATGAGATTGAAGATGATTGACTTTGTGTCGTAAATTCTAGATGTTAAATGTTCTGATTGATCGGTAATACCTCTTAACCCTGTTTCGGCGACGGTCTCGGGTTAGGGGTGTTACAGGCTGTGTGCGATACCATCATTTATATTATCATTTGGTGGGCTATGTGCGATACCACCGTAAATATTCTTATTGGTGGGCTATGTGCAATACCAACCTATTATATATTAATAGTGGGCTATGTGCAAAACCACCGAGTGTTTAGTATTATTCTGAATGGTTTATTGAAAATTTTTTTAAGTATAAGTTTAATGTGATGTTGTGGTGATGAGTGCAGGGAATGTGTGCTAATAAATGAGAACATTAAAATTGTCATATGGTTGGGATGTGGTAAGAGATGAAATGAGTAAGCATAATTGTCGAAACCATTTTTAAATTTCAACGAGTTTGAAAAACGGGATCGACTTTAAAAATATGGAAATGGATTCGCCAAGCTGTCGAAACCATTTTTAAATTTCAACGAGTTTGAAAAACGGGATCGACTTTAAAAATATGGAAATGGAGTCGCCACCAATCCTTTTTGTTTAGGTGTGACCGGGTCACCTATAAAACGTTTTGTTTTATTTTTAAAAGAAATTAATTTTGGTCTATGAATTTCAAGAAGAAAACGAGTTCGGGAGTCGGTTACGTACGAGGAAGGATTAGCACCCTCGCAACGCCCAAAATTGTACCAAATTGATTAATTGATGTCCTAATGTCGAAAAGTTTGAAAAGATTTTGAAATTTCGTTTTTTTTAAAAAAAATTTAAATAACTCGAATTGGATATTGAGATTCCCTTGTTCCGAAGGAATAAAATATCACATCCAGCACGATAGGATATAACGTTTCAAACCCTCGATGCCGAGATCCTCTCATGATTTCCAAAGTTCATGCATTGAGATTTTTATAAGGATATTCAATTATTTGGACAAACGAAAAACCGAAACCCAGCACGATAGGGCACGATTCCTCGAGTTTCCAAACACGAAATATTGCCTTGTTTTTGAAAACATGGACAAAATTTTAAAAAGGATATTTGGTTATTTGGTCAAACGAAAAGCCGAAACCCAGCACGTTAGGGCACGATTCCTTGAACTTCCAAACACCAAATATTTCCTTGTTTTGAGGGATTTTTAAAATATACAATCATAAAACCAAATCTCAAAATGTATTAATTTATTCGGGGTAAAGCGAAGCATCTATTAAAATTTAAATACTTTGGAGTTTACACCACAAAGCAATATCAACAGAAAACAATCATAACTTTAAGCGTAAAATAATATGTGAACTCAATATTATGCAAACGAATAATGATAATATAAACAATTTGAATATTCAAATACATAATAGTGATTATTTTATGGCATATTCTATTTCAAAAGGCACATTTCAACAATCAAAGACAAATAAAACAGAAGATATAGTAATCCTGCAAAATTTATAAGGCACAATAGTATAAGAACCAATTTTGAATGGCAACAAATGAATTTAAGATAAAGAAAGAAAGAGGAGTTCGAAAACAACAATTTATGAAACAATTTAGAAAATAAACTATGATTAATATAATAATTTATAAATGAGTTTATGAAATAACCATTATGTAAGAAGAAATTGAAAATATATGATATACCAAATAATTTAAAACCAAACATAGTTATTTAAAATGCAAAAACTTAAGAAATAACGCGTTAAAAAATAGTATCGAAATGTTTGAAATAAATAAAACCTAATTCGAAATAAGATCTTTGAAAGAACAATTATATACTTATATAGATTTAAAATAAAATATACACATATATAGATTTAAGAGAAAATACATGCATAAAATAATATGAAGTTGATAATATATGCACAAAATAAGATAATTTTAATATAAAATATATGTGTATATATGTATAAAATAATGATGTATAAGAGTATTTAAGTTGAATATTATACAAATTATTAGAGAGAAAAAAATATAATAAAAGAAAAGTTTGAAATTAAATATTTATATAATAAATAAGAAATATATACAAATGGATGTTTAAAACAAATTAAAACATTGTAAAATCAATAAATAATTCGAAACAATTCATTACAACAACTTATATAATGTATAGATCTATTTCTATAAAAGGAAATTGCAAAGATTGTGCACGAAAACTAAACAAAATACTAAATCGAAATAAAATAAGATTAACAGGTTAATTTATAAATAAATAAAATTATTTAAACAAGGTTAAGGACCAAATTAAAACGCGCACAAATAATCAAGGACCGAACCAGCAAAAACCCCCAGTCCCGAAAACGCTACGTTTAAGCAGGGGCCAAAATGAAAACGGAAAACAAATTAGGGGGGAACCAAAAATAGAATAAAAATTAATTAAAAGAAAATAAAATGCGGAAGGGCCAAAAGGGTAAATAACCCATCCTCACAAAATGCGCGGATCCTTCCCTGGGTCGGGTCACTCGCGCGGGAAATGCCATTAAACGGCGCCGTTTTGTATTTAAAAGACCCTTGATAAAATGTTGTCGTTTTAATAGGTATAAGAATCAATTTTTTTTTTTTAAATCTTCATTTTCTCCTCTTCTCTTTTCAAAACAAAACCTAATACACTCTCAAAATATCCCTCTCCCCCTTTTCGGTCTTTCCCCAGTCCGGCCTAGGGCCTCCTGTGTCCGTCGCACCGCCGTCGTGGGCCAATGGCTGGCGTTGCACGCGGACTCTCTGACGACGCGACCACAGGCGATTTTCGGTAAGCCCTCCTTACTCTCTTTTCTTTTATTTCAAATATATATATAAAATAAAAAAAGAAAATCAAAAACGGAAATAGAAAGGCAAGAACACGAATCGAAAAAAAAAAGGGTAATCACCTTCAATCTGTTTTTTTTTGGTATTCTGTATATATTCGTAAAATCATCCTTTACAATGGATTTCATTAGGTCTTTTATAGCCAAAATGGAAAAATTAAATGAAAATGAATTACAATCTCTTTTTTATTTTTCTTGTCCCTCTCTCTTTGCTGTTTTTGCTTCCTTTTTGCTGGTGTAACCACTGTACGAAGGAGGGGTGGCCCGAATGCTCTGCTGGCGTGGGGTTGTAGCGTGCGTGCGGGGGACGTGGTAGCCCGAACATCCTACGGCGCTAGAGGATTCTAGAACCCTCTAGGGTTTCTGAGATGTTTGAAAATTTTGGGCTTTGTGGGCTAGGGCTTGTTAGGTCGTATTTGGGTTTTGAATTTGGGTCTGTTAATTTGGTAATGGACTGTTTTTTTTATTGGACTTATTATTATTATTATTTGGTTTTTTCAATTTAGTTTTGGTTTCAAATGGGTTAAGGGGCCCGGGTAAATTTGGGCTCCTACAGCTGCCCCTCTTTGCTCATTGTCGTGTAACGAGAATAGAGCAAAGACTATAAGAGGGCCAAATTTGCCTGGTCTTGTAAGATCTTGGCTTCTTGGCACTTCTTTTTTCAAGTAGCCCCATTCCATCCCACTGCGTCTTCAGGGGTATAGGAAATGGTGCTTCTATCCACTTCGATGTAATTTCAAGGAGAAGAGATTCGTAACCTCAATCTTCTCTGCTTAATTTTCCCTGCTGAAACTTCAGGGAAATAAGGGTTGATGTCTTCGATCTGCTTCCTGCAACTTCAGGAATGCCAGATCTACTATCTTCAATCTGCTCCACTGTAAACTCAGGGAGACAAGATCTGATGTTTTCGATCTGCTCCTGCAACTTCAGGAATGCCAAATCTGCTATCTTCAATCTGCTCCACTGTAAACTCAGGGAGACAAGATCTGATGTCTTCGATCTGCTCCTGCAACCTCAGGAATGCCAGATCTGCTATCTTCAATCTGTTCCACTGCAAACTCAGGGATGGCAGACTGGTATCTTCGATCGCTCTCCAAACTTCGGGAATGCGGATCTGCTCCTCGCAACCGGGAATGCCAGATCTGCTATCTTCGATCTGCTCCTGCAACTTCAAGAATACCAGATCTGCTATCTTCGATCTGCTCCTGCAACTTCAGGAATGCCAGACTGGTATCTTTGATCTGCTCCTGCAACTTCAGGAATGCCAGATCTGCTATCTTCGATCTGCTCCTGCAACTTCAGGAATGCCAGATCTGCTATGTTCGATCTGCTCCTGCAACTTCAAGAATGCCAGATCTGTTATCTTCAATCTACTCCTGCAACTTCAGGAATGTCAGACTGGTATCTTTGATCTGCTCCTGCAACTTCAGGAATGCCAGATCTGCTATCTTCGATCTGCTCCTGCAACTTCAAGAATGCCAGATATGCTATCCTCAATCTACTCCACTACAAACTCAGGGAGACAAGACTGGTATATTCGATCTGCTCCTGCAACTTCAGGAATGCCAGATCTGCTATCTTCAATCTGCTCCACTGCAAACTCAGGGAGACAAGATCTGATGTCTTCGATCTACTCCTGCAACTTCAGGAATGCAAGATCTGCTATCCTCAATCTGACTACACTGTCCTCTTGAGGACATAACCTGTAGAATGGGTACATGCTTATGCCTAGTAATTAGGATGTCATGATCGAAATGAGTCAAATGCTCCTATTTAGACATGCTATGATATATAAATGCGAAAATGTTATGAGAATGATTCCTATTTCAGGTGTACAATGATTAGGATGTAACAGCCAGATTTAGACCTTAGTCGGAACGGTGGTTTCAGGACCACGAATCCGAGTCAGAAAAATATTTAAATATTATTTTCTATGCTTGTTATGTATGAATTAGTGTGTGTGAATTTTTCGTATTAAAATTTGATCGTTTTAATGCTTAATTTTGAAATAAGAGCTTGATCGCGTAAATTGAAAATTCGATGGTTAGATGAGATAGTGCTTAATTGTTGATGTTTTAATAAATTTGAGGCTTAAATTAGCAATTTTCCCATAAAGGAATGTTAGTGGCTGGTTGGTATACATGAAATAGTGATCTAAATTGTTTATTATTTCTTTAGGTGAAAATGGGACATTATTTTAATATGTTAGTGGTTATAATAGAATAAAATAAACAAAATAAAAGAGAGAAAGCTTTGTGATGTTCGGTCCTTTGGAAGCTCAATAGGTAAGTGATTTGAGTTCGGTTTTTAATAATTTTTATGTTTTTGAGATCGTTGTTATGTGATTTAGCTAACCCATGCTTGAATTTTTGAATTGGTTGTGTATTTTGTGAATTGCCATTGAAGAGAGCTTGTTGCTTTTGTGGTTTGATGATGCAATATTGATTATGAGTGTTAGATTAACAAGTTTTGTTCTTGAATTTTGATGAAATTGAGTAGTTAGGATTAAATTGCAAAAATAAATATTTGAGGGACTAAAATGCAAAATAAATGGATTGTATGGATTTGTATGGGCATGGGTAACATTCGGCCCTAAAGGAGTATTTTCAAATTTGGTGTATTTTGTGTTTTATGCAATAGGGACTAAATAGCTAAAAATGTAAAATGTATGGGGTAAAAGTGCAAATTACTTATTCATGTGTTTTTGAGTGAATTTAATTGAATATTGATTAAATAATTTTAATTTATATCAAATTAGATCAAGAAAAGAGAAAGTCGGATTTGAATCGGGGAAAGACAAAAATAGCCGAATAGTTGATTTTACGTTCGCCGATATCCGAGGTAAGTCTATAAGCAAATGGTTGTTCGTAATTTTAATTAAATGTAAATTATTCATGCTGAATTGAAATGTTTACAATTATATTTGCTATTGCCGAATGTGAGGGATGGTATTTGATATGTTCAAGGAACTATTTGAGTAAGTTTATAAGCAATTGGATTCAATCGAGTAGTTATTATAATGAAAGGTACATTTTCAATTGAATTTATGGATTATATTTTCAATTGCCGAATGAGATATGGAAATTTTTTTATGTGTTAGCCGAATGTGATTTAATATGTACATGATTATACATATATCTCTTGATTAGTTGAAATAAGCATACTAATATCCATTTTTGCTGAATATGATATAGAATGGATTAAATATATGTACTAGCCGAATGTGTGGATGATTTATGCATGGAATTTATATATTTAAGTTGAATGAATACTTATGAATTTAGTAAAGGTTAAATGTGGACCATGGAATAGGTGATGGTTGTGATTGAATAATTAACTATGTGTATATATATAAGCGTGGCCGAATGTGAGGGTAAGTCATGGGAAGAAAGTTTTGGTTTGAATATGTGTATATAAGTATGATATATGAACATAAAATGTAAATTGTATATGTGATGTGTAATAGGAGGAAATCAGATAATAGGCACTATGTGTGCGAATTTATACACCGAGCACTATGTGTGCGATATCGGTCGAATGGCACTATGTGTGCGAATTAATACACCGAGCACTATGTGTGTGATATCGGTCGAATGGCACTATGTGTACGAATTTATACACCGAGCACTGTGTGTGCGATATCGGTCGAATGGCACTATGTGTGCGAATTTATACACCGAGCACTGTGTGTGCGATATCTGTCGAATGGCACTATGTGTGCGAATTTATACACCGAGCACTATGTGTGTGATATCGGTCGAATGGCACTATGTGTGCGAATTTATACACAGAGCACTGTGTGTGCGATATCGGTCGAATGGCACTGTGTGTGAGAAAATTAAGTAATGGCACTAAGTGTGTGATACATTACAAGTAATTGGCATCAAGTTTGCTCTTTTGCAAGTAACGGCACTAAGTGTGCGATACGTTACATGAGTTGCACTGTGTGTGTGGGTTATCGGATTTTCTCAAGGATGGGAAACATTGAATGAAGGTAATCGAAAGTGACAGGTATGCAAGTAATGCATGATAGTTGAGTATGTTGGTGCAAATTAGGTAATTTGTTTCGATATAAATTAAAGTTTGAAATGTGATGTATTTGTTAATCTTTGAGTTATTTCGTGATAGACATAGAGTATGGGAATATTCGGTGTTGGAGATCTAATGTGTATGATATTGTTGAATGGTAACATATTATATGTATTGTAGTTACCACTTTATCAATAATTAAGTTGAAATAAAAAATAAAAAAATAAGGTAAGTGAAGTTACTTAAAGAGGAACATGGATTATATGAGAAAAGTGATTATATATGTGTATGTGATTAACCAATTTTGGCCTATTTGAATTGAATTATATATGTTTCTATGGTGAATTATTTGCTTATGGCTTACTAATCTTTTAAAGCTTACTTTGTGTAATCTTCCTATGTTTATAGAGTTTCGAGGACTTGCTCGGGTTGGAAGTCGAAGGAGATCTCATCACACTATCCACTTTTCGCTTCGGTAAATAAATGCTTGGAGATTTGGTTACGTGGCATGTATAGACTAGTTTTGATATTGCTGGTTTCAAAATTGTGTATATATATAGCCATGCAAAAATGGTTTAATTATGATGTTTGGTCGTGGTTTTGGTTGATTTGGTTTTGGTATTTATAAGTATGGTTAATATATAGAGTTTAAATGAAATGGAGTAAAGATGTTATAAACTAGTTAACCATAATTTTGCAACGAAACAGTTTTTGGTTAGCAGCAGTGACATGATTTTGAAAAATCACCAAAAATAGGAAAAATGGAATTAGAAAGTGAATAAGATATAGAATTAAAGCTTATTGTGTCTATTTTTATATGAAAGGAACAGAGTAGGCAAAGCAATTTTATATTCTGTGATATTTAAATTTTAGTGAGACTGGTTCTAAATGACTTTGTGATCCCCTATTCTGTCTTGGAAAAATTATTAAAAATTGTACAAAATGAATTATGAGTTATATTTTATATGTCTAGATTCCTCAGTGAGTCTATTTTCAATAGAAATAAGTGGGAACATCATATGAAAACTTTACAATGAGATATTTGAATTTAGGTTAAGAGAGATCAGAACCATTGGTCAGTGAAACAGGGAAAACTTTAATGAATAAACTGTACTAAATGGC
The DNA here is from genome assembly GCA_025698515.1 of Gossypium sturtianum. Taxonomy (NCBI): domain Eukaryota; kingdom Viridiplantae; phylum Streptophyta; class Magnoliopsida; order Malvales; family Malvaceae; genus Gossypium; species Gossypium sturtianum. Next base: position 59,480,476 of record CM046952.1, read on the forward strand.
CACATGAAAAATTCTGGAAAAATTATAGTAAGAAGATATATGAGTCTAGTTTCAAGGAAAATTTACAGATCTAAATTTCGAGTTTTTTTAACTCGAGTTATAGTCAATTTAGATAACATGACGCAGATGGACAGTTTCAATTTTTATGCCCCGAATTAGTAGTTAAGTCTAGTAATGCCTCATGCTCGACTCCGGCAACGGTCTCGGGTAAGGGGTGTTACATTTGATTGGTATCAGAGCTATGGTTTATTCGGTTCTGGGACTACCATAGTGTATGCGAGTCTAGCTATACATGCCATATTTAACCTACGATAGTGTGATATCTCCCGACTCTGACGAAAATTGTTTTAATTAGACAGATATGCTTTCCAACCGAGCTAAATTCCGATAGTATGGAATGTGTACTCAAATGTTTGAGTGAAAATATATTGGTGATGAGTTGACACTCGTAAAGGTATGAATCAAAGTGTATAACATTTTTGTTATTGATAAATGTTATAATTATATGAGCATATGAGTTATGACATTTGAGTTATGATGCTATATGAGAATTTCAATTGTGAATTAGTGATTTGAGTTGGCTTATGAAATATGTGTTAAGAACAAAAGTGATTATAAGCAAATGTTTATTAAATGTTTAGAGAATGTGAAATTAGAAATAAACTGGCTATTTGTGATAGTATGTGTTATGTGCATTTATGTGTGAGTTAAATTTGAGGCTTTACTACCCCCACCCCTTTATCAGTAAAATGTTACAATGAAATCTGTAAGATTTTGGGTTGAATAAGCTCACAAGTGTGGAGTTACAGAGATCCGTGTTTGAAAGATTACTAATGTAGTCAGAAAAGAGAACAAATCAGCAAATGAAGACAGTACTAAAAGAGATATTGGATAGTTCTGAAGACTATTCAGATTATGCAAAGTTACTATTATAGAAGAAGTTAACTCCGATTAAATGACCTATTCGGTATGTTATTTAAAGAAAGTATTAATCTAAAGCTTTTACAATTGATTTACATTAGTGAAGGGATAATGTGAAAATTTACGATGTGAAATTAGACGGATGAATAATGATTAAATTGTATTAATGGTTGAATGCAATGATTATAATCGGTAGTTACTATGATTCCTTACGGGTATTACTGTGTACATTTTTCCTCGTAGTATATGTGACTATTTAATTTCAAAAGGAAGTCTTATCGTATGAGAACATTAGCTAAACATATTAATAGGCGAAAGCATCATTGATCTGTGTGGGTTATGTTCGACATTGTTATGTCTTTCTCTTATAATTTATTCCATTATGTGGATATAAAAGTCGACGGTAAAATCTGTATGAAGTTAATATTCTGTTTCTACTGGTTATTGTTCTGTTGAATATACGTGAAGATTATATTGCTTCTGTTACTGGGGATTTCAGTATTTATGAGTGACATTGTTCTTCCCGGACATTTTCTAGGATAGCATCGGAATTGATATCATTCTATACGAGTTGTAATTTTCAGATATCCTGTATAGCTCCATATGCTAAAATTTCACTATTTCAGTTTTCTTATGATTCCATGTGATTATCTGCAAGAGATCTCTATATGACAGAGATGACTATGTTTATTATGATTATAACTTCTGGCTTGAAATGTGAGAGTACAGTGGTACTATCCTCAGAGTTATAGAAGTTATGTCTCTGCAATGGTTGCTACTAAAATCATATTTGATTCTTTTCTGTGATCAAATGCTTCCTTAACAGCCGGGATAATAATTATTATAGGGTTGGGACATCGTTCCTAGTAAGGCCTAATGATTTCTATTTGGTTAAGGTGATTTCAGTAGAATTTAAAGTTTCGATGATTAATATAAGAGACAGCTTCATTATAAACACTTTTCTAGTTCTTGTGAAGGTTCGACATTGATAAAAGTGAAAATGATAGAAGATCAAGATAAATTTGTATAATGATATGTTTGGGGTTATCCTTTTAACGAGAAGAAAGGATTTCTTCGAAAACACCAATTCAGTGGTTTAGTATGATCTGAATTATTTGATTGAAATGTTAATTGGGTTATATGTGTTTGAATCTATCTACTAACCGAAATAAATTTTGAACGCATACACGCATGCAATTGAAGGACTAGTATGGAAGAAGAAGTTGTATTCTTGAAGATTTAATACAGAATTATATCTATTGGAATAATTCTATCTGAAAAATGTTGTGGTAAATTAAAGTTAGTTCGAATGTTGAAGCTTTCTTTTGCACGAAGACATTATCAACCGAAATATCAGTTCTAGTTTCGTCTGAGTTGAATAAAGAGTTTATGATCTTCAGTCATATGTTAATGAATGGTTTGAAGTGTGTTCTAATGAAAAAGTGTACAGAGATATCTTGTGATTTCATATAGTTAAAGATGCATGAAAAGAGTTATGTGATATATATGATGACTATAAGAGTTTAAAATGTTTAATGTCAGAGAAAGATCCGAACTTGGCACAGCAAAGTTAGCTCGAATCGTCGAAAAACTTTTGAGTCTGTAAGTGATTCTTATCCGAGGAATGGTTAATGTATGATTATAGTTTCGGATGTTTTGAATGGGAAGCTTTTATGTGCTTTTTGAGCGATGAATATGTGATTGATCTTATCAAGTAATGAACGGTTGTTAGCTGAATTAGAGGCTAAATAAATGTTTATTTAGTGAAGTTGTGAAATTCAGAAATGTGCCAGTGAATTATAAGTTAAAAAGGGGGTTCAGCATAAATTGATTTCTGATTCATAATTTCAGATGTGGAATCGATGATTTTTTTTTTTTGCTTCGAGATAAAGTGTCTATACCGAAAAGCTCTAAGACTGTATAACCATTGTTATAGGTGGCTCACAGTGTCAATTAGTTTGATCATACGAGAGTAACATGATGCACGACATTCCGAGATATGATATTGATGAATGAGTGTGAACTGTGATATTTCTGATTTTGTTGATTATAGAAATAAAGTGTTGATTATAGAGTTACCTGTTCCTGAGATGATAAGTATACACATGGTACTAATTATCATTGTTTCGGATTGAGATCTGAAACTCATATTGGGATTCTAAGGAAAGTTACAATGTCTGTGAGTATGAGATTGCATTGAAATCAAGAAACGCATAATTCAAACTCTCGAAATATTTATTTGTCACTTTGTCTTTTAGAGTTTCAAAGCAACTAAGAAAGATCATGTTGCTATTATAGCGATTCACAGAACTCTGTTATTTCAGGATCGAGTTTTGTGAGGAAATGATCCACGGATTAATATCGTCAAAGAAATTGAGCAGAAAATGAAAATAATTTAATACAATCATAAGCAGTCTCAGCTAGAGATGATGTACAACGAAAAGTCGGTCGTAATTTCAATTGTGAGATTAAAGAGATTTGAAATCCGAAGCTATGTGTGAATTTGAAATGTATTGTGTGGAAGCAAATCCTTAATCTACTTTCTGGTAAGATTTTCGAGGACGAAAATCCCTAAGGGGGGGAGAGTTGTAACAGCCCGATTTAGACCTTAGTCGGAACGGTGGTTTCAGGACCACGAATCCGAGTCGAAAAAATATTTAAATATTATTTTCTATGCTTGTTATGTATGAATTAGTGTGTGTGAAATTTTCGTATTAAAATTTGATCGTTTTAATGCTTAATTTTGAAATAAGGGCTTGATCGCGTAAATTGAAAATTCGATGGTTAGATGAGATAGTGCTTAATTGTTGATGTTTTAATAAATTTGAGGCTTAAAGTAGCAATTTGGCCATAAAGGAATGTTAGTGGCTGGTTGGTATGCATGAAATAGTGATCTAAATTGTTTATTATTTCTTTAGGTGAAAATGGGACATTATTTTAATATGTTAGTGGTTATAATAGAATAAAATAAACAAAATAAAAGAGAGAAAGCTTTGTGATGTTCGGTCCTTTGGAAGCTCAATAGGTAAGTGATTTGAGTTCGGTTTTTAATAATTTTTACGTTTTTGAGATCGTTGTTATGTGATTTAGCTAACCCATGCTTGAATTTTTGAATTGGTTGTGTATTTTGTGAATTGCCATTGAAGAGAGCTTGTTGCTTTTGTGGTTTGATGATGAAATATTGATTATGAGTGTTAGATTAACAAGTTTTGTTCTTGAATTTTGATGAAATTGAGTAGTTAGGATTAAATTGCAAAAATAAATATTTGAGGGACTAAAATGCAAAATAAATGGATTGTATGGATTTGTATGGGCATGGGTAACATTCGGCCCTGAAGGAGTATTTTCAAATTTGGTGTATTTTGTGTTTTATGCAATAGGGACTAAATAGCTAAAAATGTAAAATGTATGGGGTAAAAGTGCAAATTACTTATTCACGTGTTTTTGAGTGAATTTAATTGAATATTGATTAAATAAGTTTAATTTATATCAAATTAGATCAAGAAAAGAGAAAGTCGGATTTGAATCGGGGAAAGACAAAAATAGCTGAATAGTTGATTTTACGTTCGCCGATATCCGAGGTAAGTCTATAAGCAAATGGTTGTTCGTAATTTTAATTAAATGTAAATTATTCATGCTGAATTGAAATGTTTACAATTATATTTGCTATTGCGAATGTGAGGGATGGTATTTGATATGTTCAAGGAACTATTTGAGTAAGTTTATAAGCGATTGGATTCAATCGAGTAGTTATTATAATGAAAGGTACATTTTCAATTGAATTTATGGATTATATTTTCAATTGCCGAATGAGATATGGAAATTTTTTATGTGTTAGCCGAATGTGATTTAATATGTACATGATTATACATATATCTCTTGATTAGTTGAAATAAGCATATTAATATCCATTTTTGCGAATATGATATGGAATGGATTAAATATATGTACTAGCCGAATGTGTGGATGATTTATGCATGGAATTTATATATTTAAGTTGAATGAATACTTATGAATTTAGTAAAGGTTAAATGTGGACCATGGAATAGGTGATGGTTGTGATTGAATAATTAACTATGTGTATATATATAAGCGTGGCCGAATGTGAGGGTAAGTCATGGGAAGAAAGTTTTGGTTTGAATATGTGTATATAAGTATGATATATGAACATAAAATGTAAATTGTATATGTGATGTGTAATAGGAGGAAATCAGATAATAGGCACTATGTGTGCGAATTTATACACCGAGCACTATGTGTGCGATATCGGTCGAATGGCACTATGTGTGCGAATTTATACACCGAGCACTATGTGTGCGATATCGGTCGAATGGCACTATGTGTGCGAATTTATACACCGAGCACTGTGTGTGCGATATCGGTCGAATGGCACTATGTGTGCGAATTTATACACCGAAAATCGTGTGTGCGATATCGGTCGAATGGCACTACGTGTTCGAATTTATACACCGAGCACTATGTGTGTGATATCGGTCGAATGGCACTATGTGTGCAAATTTATACACAGAGCACTGTGTGTGCGATATCGGTCGAATGGCACTGTGTGTGCGGAAAATTAAGTAATGGCACTAAGTGTGCGATACATTACAAGTAATTGGCATCAAGTGTGCTCTTTTACAAGTAACGGCACTAAGTGTGCGATCGTTACATGAGTTGCACCTCGTGTGTAATGCGGGTTATCGGATTTTCTCAAGGATGGGAAACATTGAATGAAGGTAATCGAAAGTGACAGGTATGCAAGTAATGCATGATAGTTGAGTATCTTGGTGCAAATTAGGTAATTTGTTTCGATATAAATTAAAGTTTGAAATGTGATGTATTTGTTAATCTTTGAGTCATTTCGTGATAGACATAGAGTATGGGAATATTCGGTGTTGGAGATCTAATGTGTATGATATTGTTGAATGGTAACATATTATATGTATTGTAGTTACCACTTTATCAATAATTAAGTTGAAATAAAAAAAATAAAAAAAATAAGGTAAGTGAAGTTACTTAAAGAGAAACATGGATTATATGAGAAAAGTGATTATATATGTGTATGTGATTAACCAATTTTGGCCTATTTGAATTGAATTATATATGTTTCTATGGTGAATTATTTGCTTATGGCTTACTAAGCCTTTAAAGCTTACTTTGTGTAATCTTCCTATGTTTATAGAGTTTCGAGGACTTGCTCGGGTTGGAAGTCGAAGGAGATCTCATCACACTATCCACTTTTCGCTTCAGTAAATAAATGCTTGGAGATTTGGTTACGTGGCATGTATAGACTACTTTTGATATTGCTGGTTTCAAAATTGTGTATATATATAGCCATGCAAAAATGGCTTAATTATGATGTTTGGTCGTGGTTTTGGTTGATTTGGTTTTGGTATTTATAAGTATGGTTAATATATAGAGTTTAAATGAAATGGAGTAAAGATGTTATAAACTTGTTAACCATAATTTTGCAACGAAATAGTTTTTGGTTAGCAGCAGTGACATGATTTTGAAAAATCACCAAAAATAAGAGAAATGGAATTATAAAGTGAATAAGATATAGAATTAAATATTATTGTGTCTATTTTTATATGAAAGAAACAGAGTAGGCAAAGGAATTTTATATTCTGTGATATTTAAATTTTAGTGAGACTGGTTCTGAATGACTTTGTGATCCCCTATTCTGTCTTGGAAAAATTATTAAAAATTGTACAAAATGAATTATGAGTTATATTTTATATGTCTAGATTCCTCAGTGAGTCTATTTTCAAAATAAATAAGTGGTAACATCATATGAAAACTGTACAATGAGATATTTGAATTTAGGTTGAGAGAGATCAGAACCGTTGGTCAGTGAAGCAGGGGAAACTTTAATGAATAAACTGTACTAAATGGCCACATGAAAAATTCTGGAAAAATTATAGTAAGAAGATATATGAGTCTAGTTTCAAGGAAAATTTACAGATCTAAATTTTGAGTTTTGTAACTCGAGTTATAGTCAATTTAGATAACATGACGCAGATGGACAGTTTCAATTTTTATGCCCCGAATTAGTAGTTAAGTCTAGTAACGCCTCATGCTCGACTCCGGCAACGGTCTCGGGTAAGGGGTGTTACATAGGATGCAATGATCGGAATGAATCAAATGCTCCTAACTAAATGTGTCTTGCAGAATTTCATGAGAATGATCCCTTTTTAAAAGTTTAAGGTGTCATCGCTCATTGTTTATCAGGGCTTTATCACTGACGTATTGTGCTGTCATCTCGTTCGGCTGGTATTCTCAACAGAAAACCCGAGAAAACAATTATATTTTGTTCAAAAGATTTGCCCCACTGTAACTTTAGGGTTCATCTCATTGTGACTTAAGGGGTACAGGATCTGAACCTTTTCCCATCCATCCCATTGCGACTTCAAAATATAGGATTTGTTTCTTCTTTAATCCATCCCATTGCTATTCAAGGGTACAGGACTTGTATCATTTTCCATCCGTACCATCGCAACTCAAGGGTAGAGGATTGTAACTTGTTCAATCAACTGATCTCTCCCCAGGTGACCTAACTAAGTGTGTATGCATGATATTTGCATGGGTGCAGAATATCATTTTTTTCTCGCGAATGAATTCCCTTTTACAGTTGGGTTAACATTGACCATTTTTCGTCAAGATTGTATCACCGATGCAATATCTTGTCACCATTTTTTACAAAAATCCGAAGAGATAGCCTTAGTCTAGACTCTTCCTTAAACTTGGTGAGTTTTAAACAATAGTCCTGTTTCAAGTTCTTGTATTATTCAGAAGCTTCCAGAGTAATATGCGAAACTCCTTTCATGAAAGTATTATTAGTCCACTAATCATTATTTTAATGCAAAATGCTTGAAAGAGATCATAACAATGGACAAGAAGGAAATTAATTAGGAGCATAGCTCGAAACAAATAAGCTAAGCAAAGATAGCAATCGAAATCAAGAAGGAAATTTATTGTGAACATATTTTGAAAAGAATAATATAATCACAAATAACAAATTTAAAATGGGTAAAATGGAAACTAGGTGCCCCAGATATCGCAGCCTGAGCTTCTCTATTCCAACTTCTTGAGGACCATTTTAAGCTCAATATGTGTTTAGGGGATCCGTTGTAACACCCCAAACCCGGTCAACACACCACAACCGAATCTGGCATGTTACGGAGTGAAAACATTTGAATAAAACAAGTTACTGGTTAAATTTTATTGAAAACTCTTTATCGTTTTAGTGTTTAGAAAACCTCATATAAAGTGATGTTAAAATCATTTTGGTGTTGCTTTAAATCCAGAAAACTTTATGGTTGAAAAATCCGTTGATCGATACTAGCTTTTGGATATCATGTGATTCTTTTTAAATTCCGAGTAAGGTGTGTATAGTTAGGTTAAAACCATTCGCTTTGAAGTTGTTTGAAACTTAAACCCGGAAATCATTTAGGTTACCTTTGCAATCATATTGTAAATGTTATTACCCGATAGTGAGGTTTGAAAACCCGAAGGAGGTATAATTTTGAAAACATTACTTTTTACCGGTTATTTAAACAATCAATTCGTTAAGCACATGCATAATATCATCAAAAAGTAAAGCAAGTAATTTAAAACCCAAAATAATACTTAGCGGCCTTATTACAGAACCAAAACCAAATTTAAAGTAAATAGATAAAACTAGAGTAGTAATAAAAACCTGAAAATAAGTTTGCATGGCCACCTCGAGTCCTCCCCTCCCATATCTCGCGATCTATGCCTCATCCGCAAAATGTAAGGGAGGGTGAGTCACCGAGACTCAAAGTGTAAATCCCCAACCCGATGGAATAGCACTTACACAAATCATTAATAAAACATGCAATCATGCACCCCATCATCTAACCATCCGATCTCCTTTATCTACCCCGTGTGGTCAAAACCCCGGTGGTCAAAACCACCGTGACCGAAGTCACAAATATATATATCGGTGTGGTCAAAACCATCGTGACCGTAGTCACAAATCAAGTGATGGGGCCAACCCATCGTGTGGTCAAAACCACTGATGATAATCTCGTAATCAACATGTGAGGCCAACCCCATCGTGGTACCAAACCACCGGGACGAGTCACAATATCCATATGTGGTCAAAACCACCGTGACCGTAGTCACAATATCATCATATGTGGTCAAAACCACCGGTGGTCAAAACCACTGGGACTTAGTCACAAATAATAATATCAAAGACGGGGCCAACCCGTCGTGTGGTCAAAACCACCGGTGATGACAGTCAAATAGATCCTCCTCCTCTCATCAAACCCATCATCATGTCCAAATCATAAGTATCATAATATCATGAAATCATGCAATTAACGCATAGCATAGCATTTAACGGTAACATGACGATGTATATCAAAAATCACATAGCGGGGACTTACCCGAGTCCACGCTCATGCCCACAAGGCAAAATCACTGATTTCAATGACTAATCGGTTTATAACAGTTAACACAATAACATCTAATACTAATGAAGTGTGTAAGGTTACACACCTGACTACTTGTAGATCTAACCGAAACCCGAACTACGCGAAACTAGCGAAATCCCGAAACGTTGCTTCCCCCTTCCTTAATGACTGATTCAGCTTCTAAACACCAAAGATCGGCACCCCCTATTGATGTTAGGGGTTTCGTCTATCAACATGGAACAAGAATGGAGTTCAATACATAGATCTATAATGGAAAAGAAGATAGAAAAGAAAAAGATGTCACTTACCAAGAGATTCGGCTATGACTCACCAAGAGAACTAAATTTGGCACTTCAATGGAGACTAGAACACGTGAGAAAAGAAGAGAATGAGACTAAGGGTATTCGGCCGAGGCTCTTGATGAAACCGAAAGAAAAACAACAAGCTTTTGGCTTTTGAAATAAAATGAAAGAGATGGAAGAAGATGGAGTAGGATTGATTTCGGCAAAGAAGAATGGATGAAATTTCGGCACAAGAGGATTTGAAAGAGAGAAGGAAAGATGTCGAATGGGGGGTGAGATTGTTGGTTTCGGCTTTAAACAAAATAAAAAGAATAAGAAGAAGTGAACAAGGTGATTTCAGCAAGGAGAAGGCTAACAAAGAGCGAACCGAAAAGAGAAGAAGATGATAGCTATTTGAGTTTCGGCTTTGAGCAAAAATAAGAAAAGAAGAAGTGACAAAGGTGGATTCGGCCAAGAGGGAGTTTTGGCTCTTCAAAGGGAATGGCAAAGTTGGTTCGGCCAAATGCCCAAGTTGCCAAAAGAGAAAACCAAAAAGAGGAGAAAAGCAAGAGGGGTTTCGGTTTTGACATAAAACACCAAGAGAATGACCTTCTAAGCTAGCCATCCCTAGCTATCTCCCAACACACATTTGGCCACTCCCCAATAAACCCAAAACCGATTACACCTTCTTCCCCAAAGCCCAAAATTCGGCCAACTCCTTCAAATGAGTTTGAAATAATTCAAACTCCTAAATTTCCTCCATTCCATCAGTTCAAATTCGTTTGACCCCTTCCATCCTTATCTTCCAGAGTCCATCTTGAGCACTCCACTTCCCTGTTTCTCGCGTGAAAAGAATAAGCAGGAAGTGCAATTCCTATTCTCGAACCCAAGCACTCCTTCCCTGAATGTGGCGTCACCATCCAAGCACCTTAGTGGCGCCTCCTTTGCCACTTTACCAAGGTAATTCTTGTGTCACCACCTCCCAATAAATTCTTTTAACCTCTAACTTCCTTAGCTTTCTCTTCCTAAGCACTAAAACAAAATTTTAGCCTAACTCAGCCTAACCTGGGTCATGCCTAAACCCCAAAACATGATAAATAAACATAATAGACATATCATCCCATGCAACACAAACAAAATGCAGAGATCCCGAATTAAGGATGTTACATCCGTAGTACTTTGTCGATGCCCCAAGACGTAGCATACTTCTTCATTGTTAATTCAAGTATGGCAAGACGGCTGTATGCCCCACTTTGATCAAAATTTGAGCCACCCTTTTCGGGTTTTCAACTCAAATCCCTCTTGGTCTCAAAGCGCCCTTTGCGGGTTTTTGCCTCGGCCTCTCCTTTTTCTTTCTTCTTTTGGTCGAATATTCATTTAATATATTTTTTTTGAAAAAAACTCAAGGCGCCTTTTGCGGGTTTTCACCTTGGCCTCTCTTTTCAGATGAAATCTAAACTCCCTGCCTTGAATATATCCTTCCCATCCATCTTGATCAAAGTTAATGATCTTCCAGAACAAGCCTTCTTCACTACATAAGGTTTTGCCAAATTTGGTATTTACTTTCCTCTGAAGTTCTTTTGGATAAGAAGAATCCTTCTTAATGCCAGGTCCCCATCCTGAAATTCTCTTAAACGAACCTTTTTGTCATAAGCTCGTATCATCCATTTTTGGTACATTCGACCATGATGAATACTTTCAATCAAGCTTACTGTAGACATTCTGCTTTATCCAATTCTTAATTCAATCAAAGCTTGGAGAAATGGAATCTTAATTTCCAACAATTGCTTTCCTTTCATGAACCAATGATAAAGATGCCCCGGTGAAGGTCCTGGCCAACGTTCAAGAAACATAGAGGGTAAATGGTAACTTCTCTATGCCAACCTTTACAAGTCTCAGTCATTTTTCAAAAATTTTTGAATGGTTTTTTGGCTGCCTTTGCTGCACTGATATGGTGTCTGATCTTTGAACAGACTGTAAATCTTTGACATTGCGCAATTATGCTAGACATGTTCCTTTCTGGAATTATTGATTGTCACTTTTTTTGAATTTGAATTTGAATTCGAATTTGGATTTGGATTCGGATTTGAATATGAATTTGATGACTGTTGACTTTGCAACTTTGGCATATGAAGCGACCTTCACCCTCTCAGTGAGGTAATTGAACACCACGAAGATGAATTGGTGTCGGCTAGATGCTTTTGACGAGATCGGTCCCATAACATCTATGCCCTGCATATAGGAAAAATGAAGGAGGCACATAAGTCTTGTCCTCCTCAGTTTGGCGTAACCGATGCAATTTCCCTTTTTTGGTAAACCAGTAGCCCGAATCTCTTGATTGGCTTGGCTATCGTAAAACCATTGACACTTTATAGCATCCTCATGTGTAGGCGTATCTTGATGTGATCATGCAAAGATATGACGTCTCGTTTCGTTTCTGTGGTTAGCTAGGCTTTGATCTTCATCCCTTTCCTAAGCTCGTAAGGTCCACTGACCCTTTGTAAGGTAGGACCCATTTTCCTCTTATTCTACCATCCTTAACAAATCAGAGGATAGGCCACAATATAGGCCACAATCTCTCACATCTTCAAAGTTCTGAGGTCCCTCTAGACACATATCTCACTCAAAAAGGGAGTCAGTAACAACGTCGCTCGTGTTGTTGATATCTGGGTACCTAGGTACGAAGGAAAAGAATCCAAAGAATAAATAATTCTAAGGATGATCATTTGTATGGTATGGTCATGAATAAAGAATGAAAGAATATTCTAAAAGAATGTATAATATGAAATGGAAAGAATGAAAAAATATTTGCTTAAAAAGATGTATTTTATTGAAATAGAAATTCTGGACACAAGCCTATTTCACAAAAGAAATCTTATTGCTTCTAGGCTTAAAGCAACAAGTGCGTTTTGTACATTACTCTAAGTAAGCTCTAAATACTACAGGAATTTCTTCCACAGTCTGATTGTCCAAAACGCTCCCAGGTTCATATTTCTGCATTTGGTGTGTCATCTAAATTCACAATACCCATGCTGATGAAATTTTCCACCAATTTCTTGAAAGTAAGGCAATTTTCTATCGAATGCCCCGTGACCCCCGCGTGGTACTCACATTGGGCATTTAGGTCATACCATTTTGGGTATGGAGGTTGCACCAGTTTCGGGTAGTGGGGGGACACAACGTGCGCATCAAATAAACTTTGGTACAACTCCTTATACGTCATTGGGATCGACGTAAATTGGAGTTTTTCAATGTTTCGCCTTGTGCCAGATTCTTTTCTTGATGAACCTTGATACCCAGTAGTCACTATTTTTGGCTGATTTGAGTACCCCATACTTGCGTTATTCACTTCGCTTTCTTTTTTCCTTGTGGTCATTCTCTTGTTACTTTCTCCTGCCTCGATCTTTCCACTTTTTATGGCTTTCTCGATCATTTCTCCGGTCATTACAATGTCCGAGAAGCTCTTTATGGCACTTCCTAGCATATGTGTGATAAATGGGGCCTTCAGTGTATTAATAAAGAGCATTGTGGTCTCTTTCTCCAGAAGTGGTGGCTGGACTTGGATGGCAACCTTCCTCCATCGCTGGGCATACTGCCTGAAGCTCTCGTTTGTCCTCTTCTCCATGTTTTGGAGTGTAATCCTGTTGGGCGCTATGTCTGTCACGTGGCTGTACTATTTTATGAAAGCTTGAGCCAAGTCTTTCCATGCACCAATTTGGGAATGACTCAACTGGTTATACCACTTGGCTGCTGCTCCCACCAAGCTATCTTGGAAGCAATGGATCAACAGTAGGTCATTATTAATGTACCTCGTCATTCTTCTACAAAACATAGTGATGTGAGCCTCGGGGCAACTTGTCCCATTATATTTCTCGAATTCAGGCATTTTGAATTTGTATGGGAGCACCAAGTCTGGGACCAAGCTTAAATCCTTAGCATCAATTCCATAACAGCCATCAGCACTTTCTATTGCCTTAAATTTTTCCTCCAACCATTTACATCTATCTTCTAGCTGCTTTGGCAATTCTACTTTTGTCCTCTCTCCTTCAGCTATTTCATCCAAATCAGGGACATTAGTAATGATTGGATTATCTCCTGAACCTGATCCAATTTGGAGGTTCACTGAAGCACTAGCTTGAAATTCTTGAGGCCTGATCGTGACAGATGGCCTTTGTACAGTTATTTCAGGTCATGTTTGCACATGTGGTGGAGTAAAACCAGGGGGATATTGAGGATACTCAGTATTCTCCTCAGCATCAACCATGGGGCTCTTTCCTTTATCCATAAGCCCATTCAACGATTCGCGCATCCGAGTCATCATATTTTTCTGAGATTCCATCATTTTGTCCATCATATCCTGCTGGATCTTAGCAAGCTGCTCCTGCATCTGTGCCTGCATTTGTTCTTGCATTTCTTTCTGCATTTGTTCCAACTTTTCTAGTCTTTTATCCATTGCTTGAGTTTTCTTTCTTGTGTCGTAGGGATGCGTATCTGGTAAAGTTTTGTCGGTTTCCAGGTTGCTGAAATAATTTTTAATTAATTAGAGCCTTTCTACAAATTTTAATGCATATGATGCGATGTAATGCAAATGCATGAAATGCAATGCAAATGCATGGAATGAATGCAAAAAAGAAAGAGAGACGTTGATTCTGAATTCAATTCCATTAGAAGAACCTTTCTAGAAAATAAATTCCTTTACATAAAATGGATTATGTATGCGGCTTTGTCCTACTAGTCCAGGTGAAGACACCAATCCTTTTCTTCGTACCCGGATGTTATGGTCGTGTCCCATGAACTTTCTCAGTAGATGCCTTTTCTAGCTCCTTGTTACTTGGTCCAGGCCGTACCTCTTCACTCACTTATCCTCTGCAATGTTCATAAGCTTCTTTAAGAAAATTGAGACATGATGACTCTCGAATAATCCTTGTTGGCTTGAATCCTCGGGCAAAGTCCTGTATTCTTCTGCGGACTATAAACCTTCTCTCGTTGTTTACCTGGAATATGTTCGAACGACCGTATTATAATCCACTTTATCAAGTAACCCATTTCCTTATGATAAACTCTTCTATTTAGCAATCGAATATGAATCAACACCTCCTTTCTAAGATGATGCGATGCAATGAAATGAAAACAAAAGAAACACGTTAGCACAAGAGAAATAAACAACAGAATAAAGTACCTAATAGTGTGACCACTAGGGTTTGGCGTGGCTCTACCTAGGGTTAGCTCTTAGGGTTCACTATATGTGGTTTGGTTCTAAAGTTGAGGGTACCTGAACCAGCAGATTCCTCAATCCTCACCCATTATAGGCTCATATGGATTGAGTTCGATTCAGGGGAATACATTTCCCTATGGCCATGCGGAGATGAAAATCTCATGAAGCACATAGGTACAGATGTATCCCGGAAGTAGTCCACTAGCCCATGCGGAGGTGAAAACCTCACGAAGGCATAGTTTCTCACTCCCACTTAAAGGTGTAACCACAACGGTTATGCAATGCAGTTGCAAGTATTCTACCAAAACATCATAATAAATGCATCAAAGGAAACATGATTTTTCAAAACAATTTTCCAAATTTTCAATCAAAAGGACAAGAGTTAATCAATCTATGGCCTGACTCTCAACCGTCCCTAGTGGAGTCGCCAAGCTGTTGAAACCATTTTTAATTTTCAACGAGTTTGAAAAATGGGATTGACTTTAAAAATATGGAAATGGAGTCGCCAAGCTGTCGAAACCATTTTTAAATTTCAACGAGTTTGAAAAACGGGATTGACTTTAAAAATATGGAAATGGAGTCGCCACCAGTCCTTTTTGTTTAGGTGTGACCGGGTCACCTATAAAACGTTTTGTTTTATTTTTAAAAGAAATTAATTTTGGTCTATGAATTTCAAGAAGAAAACGGGTTTGGGAGTCGGTCACGTACGAGGAAGGATTAGCACCCTCGCAACGCCCAAAATTGGTACCAAATTGATTAATTGATGTCCTAATGTCGAAAAGTTTGAAAAGATATTGAAATTTTGTTTTTTTTTTAAAAAATTAAATAACTCGAATTGGATATTGAGATCCCTTTGTTCTGAAGGAATAAAATATCACATCCAGCACGATAGGATATGACGTTTCAAACCCTCAATGCCGAGATCCTCTCATGATTTCCAAAGTTCATGCATTGAGATTTTTATAAGGATATTAAATTATTTGGACAAACGAAAAACTGAAACACAACACGATAGGGCACGATTCCTCGAGTTTCCAAACACGAAATATTGCCTTGTTTTTGAAAACATGGACAAAATTTTAAAAAGGATATTTGGTTATTTGGTCAAACGGAAAGCCGAAACCCAGCACGATAGGGCACGATTCCTCGAATTTCCAAACACCAAATATTGCCTTGTTTTGAGGGACTTTTAAAATATACAATCATAAAACCAAATCTCAAAATGTATTAATTTATTCGGGGTAAAGCGAAGCATCTATTAAAATTTGAATACTTTGGAGTTTACACCACAAAGCAATATCAAGAGAAAACAATCATAGCTTTAAGCGTAAAATAATATGTGAACTCAATATTATGCAAACGAATAATGATAATATAAACAATTTGAATATTCAAATACACAATAGCGATTATTTTATGGCATATTCTATTTCAAAAGGCACATTTCAACAATCAAAGACAAATAAAACAGAAGATATAGTAATCCTACAAAATTTATAAGGCACAGTAGTATAAGAACCAATTTTGAATGGCAACAAATGAATTTAAGATAAACAAAGAAAGAGGAGTTCAAAAACAACAATTTATGAAACAATTTAGAAGATAAACTATGATTAATATAATAATTTATAAATGAGTTTATGAAATAACCATTACGTAAGAAGAAATTGGAAATATATTATATACCAAATAATTTAAAACCAAACATAGTTATTTAAAATGCAAAAACTTAAGAAATAACGCGCTAAAAAATAGTATCGAAATGTTTGAAATAAAAAAAAACCTAATTCGAAATAAGATCTTTGAAAGAACAATTATATACTTATATAGATTTAAAATAAAATATACACATATATAGATTTAAGAGAAAATACATGCATAAAATAATATGAAGTTGATAATATATGCACAAAATAAGATAATTTTAATATAAAATATATGTGTATATATGTATAAAATAATGATGTATAAGAGTATTTAATTGAATATTATACAAATTATTAGAGAGAAAAAAAGATAATAAAAGAAAAGTTTTAAATTAAATATTTATATGATAAATAAGAAATATATAAAAATGGATGTTTAAAACAAATTAAAACATTGTAAAATCAATAAATAATTCGAAACAATTCATTACAACAACTTATATAATGTATAGATCTATTTCTATAAAAGGAAATTGCAAAGATTGTGCACGAAAACTAAAAAAAATACTAAATCGAAATAAAATAAGATTAACAGGTTAATTTATAAATAAATAAAATTATTTAAACAATGTTAAGGACCAAATTAAAACGCGCACAAATAATCAAGGACCGAAACGGCAAAAACCCCCAGTCCCGAAAACGCTACGTTTAAGCAGGGGCCAAAATGAAAACGGAATACAAATTAGGGGGGAAACCAAAAATAGAATAAAAATTAATTAAAAGAAAATAAAATGTGGAAGGGCCAAAAGGGTAAATAACCCATCCTCACAAAACGCACGGATCCTTCCCCGGGTCGGGTCACTCGCGCGGGCAATGCCATTAAACAGCATCGTTTTGTATTTAAAAGACCCTTGATAAAATGCTGTCGTTTTAATAGGTATAAGAATCAATTATTTTTTTTTAAATCTTCATTTTCTCCTATTCTCTTTTCAAAAAAAAAAAAACCTAATACACTCTCAAAATATCCCTCTCCCCATTTTCGGTCTTTCCCCAGTCCGGCCTAGGGCCTCCGGTGTCCGTCGCACCGCCGTCGTGGGCCAATGGCTGGTGTTGCACGAGGACTCTCCGGCGGTGCGACCACGGGCGACTTTCGGTAAGCCCTCCTTACTCTCTTTTCTTTTATTTCAAATATATATATATAAAATAAAAAAAGAAAATCAAAAACGAAAATAGAAAGGCAAGAACACGAATCAAAAAAAAGGGTAATCACCTTCAATCAATTTTTTTTTGTATTCTGTATATATTCTTAAAATCGTCCTTTACAATGGATTTTCATTCGGACTTTTATAGCCGAAATGGAAAAATTAAATAAAAATGAATTACAATCTCTTTTTCATTTTTCTTGTCCCTCTCTCTTTGCTATTTTTGCTTCCTTTTTGCAGGTGTAACCACTGTACGGAGGAGGGGTACCCTGAATGCTCTGCTGGCATGGGGTTACGGCGCGCGTGCGGGGGACGTGGTAGCCCGAACATCCTACAGCGCTAGAGGATTCTAGAACCCTCTAGGGTTTCTGAGATGTTTGAAAATTTTGGGCTTAGTGGGCTAGGGTTTGTTGGGCCGTATTTGGGTTTTGAATTTGGGTCTGTTAATTTTGTAATGGACTGTTTTTTTTATTGGACTTATTATTATTATTTTTTTTTTCAATTTAGTTTTGGTTTCAAATAGGTTAAGGGGCTCGGGTAAATTTGGGCTCCTATAATAATTTTGAAATGTGGATTGTTCTTGCTTAGTATGAAAAGTATTGATTGATTTGTATATGTTATGATGCTTATTGTTTACATGTAAACTTACTAAGCTTAAAGCTTACTCCCTTTCTTTTCCCTTGTTTTATGGTGTCAAAGAGCCGGTTCGGGATACGAAGTTAATTGGAAGATTATCCACACTATCAGCTCATCTAGGTATATATAGACTTAATATTTTGAGTATGACATGTATAGGGGCTAGACTTAGTGAAATGTTTTGTTGTTTGAGCCAAGAGTGTGTTGGCTCCTTTAAAGATGATATCTTTTGTATATAGCCATGGTTGATGGCTCATTATTACTAATTTATGAAAAGATGAGGTTATTCATGAAAGTATATGTTGCATAATTGGGTTGTTTAGTGAATAGTTGAATAGATCTATGTAGTGTGAGTTAGGGTGAAAAAAAGAGCATGGCAAATAGCCTTGATCTTGTCCACACGGTCAATTCCATGAGTGTGTGACCAGGCTGTGTGTCCCCTGCATATTAATGTTACAAGTCAGTGTCGACCATGGGCTAGCCACACGGGCGTGTGACTAGGCCGTGTGGCCCTTATGAGGTTGCTGACGTAACAAACAGAATACCCAGGTTTTTACACACGGGCGAAGACACGGGCGTGTCTAGGCCGTGTGGAGCACACGGGCCAAGAACACAGGCGTGTGTCTAGCCGTGTGAAAACCCCTATAGGTTCGAAATTGTAACACCCCAAACCCGGTCAATACACCACGACCGAATCTGGTATGTTACGGGGAAAACGTACTTGAGAGGTTTAGGTTTATCGTTTAAAAGCAGGATGTAAACACTTCACTATCTAGGGTATTTGAAGAAAATTTGAGTAGGCTTGTTTGAAATCAGGTGGTGTATTCAGAAAACCCCAAAAAATTTTGAAAGCTTAACCAAGAGATGTAGTTAAAACGAGTTTATTCCATTTCATTATTCAAATAGTTTCTTAGTGTTACTTAAGACATTTTAACTTGGTAGAAAATCGAGTTTTGATTTGGAAATCGTTTGAGTTTCTAATGCAAGTCATGGTGAGATACCCGATGGCATAGTTTAAAACACTTTGCGTTATAGTTTTTAAATCGTTGTCTTTCCAAATTTTAGTAAAATTTCAACCCACTTATTTTGTTAAGGCATACTAAAGTCTATTTAAAGCATAAACATCATAAAACATAATTTAAAGGCCTTTTACAACCCAAAACAAAACCCAAATAATAAAAAGCAAGCTAAAGTACCCAAATTATAAAGTCTGAGTAAAACTTTATTAAGCGTGGCATGAGCACCCCGAGTCCATCCCGGCTCCATGTCCGCGTCTAAGTGTCACCCGAAATGTCAAGGGAGAGGGTGAGTCGAATGACTCAAAGGCATAAATCCCGCCTCCCGATAAACAACATGCTAACACACATCATACATAGCAACATGATTAATGCAACCCGATCCTAACCATCCATATCGCCTTTTCTACCCCGTGTGGTACCAAACCACTGGTGGTGCCAAACCACTGGTGACCCAAAGTCACGATATCCATAAGTGTGGTGCCAAACCACTGGTGACCCAAAGTCACGAATAATCCAATGATGGGGCCAACCCATCGTGTGATACCAAATCACTAGCGATTTCGATCCCATATCTCAAAGTGGGGCCAACCCACGGTGGTGTTAACCACGTGGACGAGTCGCAATGAGGTGCCAAACCTCTGGTGTCCCAAAGACACAGTGTGATACCAAATCACGTGTGACCGCAGTCACAAATCCGATGATGGGGCCAACCCATCGTGTGATACCAAATCACTAGCAGACGATCCCATATCTCAAAGTGGGGCCAACCCACGGTGGTGTTAACCACAGGGACGAGTCGCAATGAGGTGCCAAACCTCTGTGTCCCAAAGACACAGTGTCCCAAAGACACGGATATCATCATTCTCCTCCACTCATATCACCCATCAACATACCATACTCATGTGATCATGCATATCATACAAGTCATGCATATCATGCTAATATGTTTAACATCATATCCCATATCGCATATATCCATAGTCATGGTATCATATAGATCATCGATAAACTTATAATAATAATGCTTTGACTTACCCGAGTCCAAGATCATACCCAATAGGGTATCATATCAATCATTATCTTGTTTCATTAATCACAACAAGGTTATCAATCACATTACTAAATAGAAGTGTGTTAGTTTACACACCGCTAAAGCGCAACCCTAATACCACAAGAAACGATCTAAGGCTTCTTGATCACCGCTCCTATAATCGGCCAAAAGAAAAAGCATTAGACAATCACCACATTCGGCCAACATCAATTAACCAAAGGGGTTAATGTTGATCCTCACCTTGCTATTGGTTTGATTTCTTATCAAACCCGAACCACAATGGTTCTCCTTCCAACAATCGGCACCACTTATCAATCGGTTAATGTAAAAACGGCTCCTCCCGCTTGCTTCCACACTCCAATGACCCTATAACGAAGAGATTAATACCCTTCCAAAAAACCATATTCGGCCCTTAACCAAACCATAACCAAAGAAAAGATAAGAGAGGGACAAATGGCCATTCGGCCACCCCACTTACCTTGTTCAAGGATTGAACAACCAACCAAGATCCACCCTTCACTGATATTCGGCCAAGAGAGGACTTCAAGGAGAGGAGAGATTCAGCTAAGATGCAACCCAAGAATAAAAGAAGATTCGGCCTAAGTGTTAAACACACACTTATGTTCAATTCTTAGTGAAAAGAAAAGAAAGAGAATGGAAGATGGAAATATAGGTTCGGCACAAAAGAAATGAGGAAAGCAAATGGAGAAAACGGCTAAGGGTTTTGGAAAAGAAAGAAACAAAAGATGGATAGGAGGTGGGAACTTTCGGTTTGAGCAAGAAAAAGAATGTTAAAGGTGTTTGGGAAGTGAAAGTTTCGGCTCAACTCAAATGAAAGAAAGAAGAAAGAGTGGGGAGGAGCATTCGGCTAGCCAATAGAGTTAGAAGAAAACTAGCAAAGTTTCGGCAACAAACACATGGACTATCGGTTTGACAAAAAAAGAAAACAAGAAAATGTGAAGAAGTTCTATTGACATTCGGCTAACAAAAAAACCAAAAAAAAAAGAACTTTCGCTTACCAAAAAGAAGACCGAAAATGTACCAAAAAGCAAAAGTTCATTCGGCCTCCCCCCTCTCCCACACAAAGCCGTTCACTCCCTCCCTCCAACTCCCTAAATTTCGCCAAAATCCCCCAATCACTCCATACCACACATTCAAACAACCATGACCAAGTCTTCCTCCACTATTTGCTCTCCACCTTTCATTTGAATGTGGAGACCAAGTCCAAGGAAGAATTCTACTTGTCTTCTACCTCTTCCTCCATGCCGTCCAAAATGAAGCCAAAATGGGGAACTCTGCGACTTGAACTCAAGATCTCCACCTCAAGCAGTTGACGCCACACCTAGCTCCCAAGTAGCGCATGCCTTGCCACCTTGCCAGCTTCTCTTTTGTGCAATAAAAATCCAACTAAAATACATATCCTCACCTCCATCGGCTCCTCCTATAAAGCCTAAAAACTAAAATTTTCCTACCTACTCAGGCACACTCCTAGCCTACAATTAAGCCCCGACACTACACAAACAGCAACACAGCACACCAACACATGCAATACATGCCACAACAAAATAGCCCCTAACCCGGGATATTACAGTTCTACCCCCCTTAAAAATAATTTCGACCTCGAAATTACAGTCAAAAGAGTTGCGGGTATTGCTTTGTCTCATTATATCCTCGGGTTCCCACGTGTAGCTTCTTCTACGCCATGATTCCACCAAAGTACCTTAACCAAAGGCACAGACTTCCCTACGCAGAACCTTCACATCCCGATCAAGAATCGCACGTGTTCCTCTTCCATAGTCAAGTCCGGATTTACCTCGATCTCTTCCATCGCTACCACATGTGACGGATCTGAACGGTAACGCCAAGCATCGAAACGCGTGAAATACGTCGTGAATCGATCGAGCTCTCATCGCAACTCAAGCTGATACGCCATCGTCCCATTCGTCTCAAAACCTTATACGCCCAATAAACCTCGGACTTAGCTTGCCTTTCTTTTCGAACCTCAAAACCTTCTTCCATGGCGAGACCTTCAGAAAAACTTGATCCCCCACAGTAAACTCTATGTCTCTCCGCTTAAGATCGGCATAAGACTTCTGCCGGTCCGAAGCTTCCTTCAACCGAGCCTGAATCAACTTAACCTTGGAAACACAGAACCTCATCACTAGACAAGCTGTAACCCTCCAAACCACCATCCTGCACTTGCAACCTTCGCGCACTCAGAACCTCATCCTCTAACTGTTTCTCTCTGATTTGCTCAACCCAAGTAGGCTTAACCTGCAACTCTGCCAGAATACTCCCGTCGTCATACAAACTCAAGTGGGCAAACATCGCTCTTAAGTCCGAAACAACCTTACGGCTCAACGCGTCTGCCACCACGTTAGCCTTGCCCGGATGATACTCAATCGAACAGTCGTAATCTTTCAGCAACTCAACCCATCTGCGCTGCCTCAAATTCAAATCCTTACGAGTCGATGATACTTCGACTCTTATGATCCGTAGACTATCGATCTCTCTCCGCACAAGTAGTGCCTCCAAATCTTCAACGCAAAGACTACAAACGCTAACTCCGGATCGTGCGTCGGATAGTTGACCTCATGTGGCCTCGGTGCCAAGAAGCGTAAGCCACAACCTTACCTTCCCCGCATCAAAGACACAACCCAAACCCGTATGTGATGCGTCACAATACACCGTGGAATTCCTTACCACCTCAAAGTTGAATTAAAACCGAGCTTCGTTAGAATCTTCTTAAGCTTGTCGAAACTCTCCTGCTGTTCCTCGGTCCAAAAACGGAACCTCTTTCCTCAACAACTTGGTCATTGGCGCCGCTATCAACGAAAACCCTCAACAAACCTTCTCGTGAGTATCCGCCAAACCCGAAAAACTCCGAATCTCACCCACCGACCTAGGCGGCTTCCATCAAAATCGCCTCAATCTTACGAGGATCTACTCGAATCCCCTCATCCGACACTACATGACCCAAGAAAGTCACTTCTCTAAGCCGTAACTCGCACTTATCGAACTTAGCATAGAGTCGCTTTCCTCAAAATCTGCAGCACAACTCTCAAATGCGCATCATGCTCTTCTTCGTCGCCCTTGAGTACACTAAGATGTCGTCTATGAAAACCACGACGAACTGATCCAGATACTGCTGAAACACTCTATTCATCATATCCATAAATGCTGCCGGTGCGTTAGTCAACCCGAACGGCATTACCAGAAATTCGTAGTGCCCATACCGAGTCCGAAACGCTGTCTTGTGAATATCCGCTTCTTTCACCTTTAATCGGGTGATACCTGACCTCGTGTCAATCTTAGAAAATACCGCGCACCTTTCAACCGATCAAACAAGTCATCTATCCGTGGCAACGGATACTTGTTTTTGATCGTCAGCTTATTCAACTGGCGGTAATCTATGCACATCCGCATCGTACCATCTTTCTTCTTAACAAAGAGTACCGGCGCACCCCACGGCGAAACACTTGGCCTGATAAAACCTCGATCCAATAACTCCTGAATCTGAGCCTTAAGCTCCACCAATTCCTTTGGCGCCATCCTATACGGAGCAATAGACACTGGCGCAGTTCCGGGTAATAGATCTATCCCGAACTCTACCTCACGATCCGGCGGCAAACCCGGAAGCTCCTCAGGAAACACATCAGCAAATTCCTTAACAGCACGGACCTTCTCTACAGCAGACTCTTTAGCCTCCAAGGCATACACATGAACCACATACGCCTCACAGCCCTTCCTGACCATCTTCTCTGCCTTCAGAGCAGATACCACATTTGATAAGTAATCTCTCCTATTACCTATCATAGCCACTTCATCACCCTCAGTCGTCCTTAGAACCATGCGCTTAGCCGCGCAATCCAACTTCGCCTGGTACTTGACCAACCAATCCATCCCAAGAATCATATCGAACTCCCCAAACGGCGCTTCCATCGGATCAAGAAAGAAACACTACCCTTTGGAGTTCTAGGGGTACATTTCTAAACAGTTTATCTACTACTACAGAGTGACCTAGAGGGCTAATCACAGTCATCTGCCTAGAAGATATCTCAGAGTCTAAGTCCATGGTCTCTACTATACTACTGGCAACATAAGAGTGCGTTGAACCCACATCAATCAAAGCAATATAAGGAGAACCAAAGATCGAAACGTCTGGCATGACGTCCGGTGCGTCGCCCTCCTCTCGGCGCCTCGCGCATACACTAATCCAGTATCCGCATCGAAACTACCGCACCTCTCGCGCGGTGCTCCACGGCCCCTGACCAGATCCATTACTACCTCTGCCATTACCACGGCCCATCTGCGGTGGCGGTCCACTACTCCTCGAATCGAGAGTGCGGCCCCGACTCTCGGGATCGAATCACCAACTTACGCGGGCGATCCCTCACACGATGATCTAGAGAACCACACTCAAAACAACCTTTTCCACCGGTCCAGCAATTCCCCAATGATATCTCCCACAATGGTTACATCATGCGGCGGTCCACGCCTAGCAAAGAAGAAACCTACTCGGGCTGATTTGACCCACTCGGTCTAGCCCTTTTCTCGTGGATTACCCAACGATCCGTAAGACCCAAAGCTCCTCTTATGCCTGCTCTGTCCCATACCCCGCCTCACGGACTCCTTAACACCCTCGGCTACCTTAGCCTTCTCAACCAGACAAAGAAACTCACGCTCCTGCCGAGGAGCAATCAGCAACCTCAACTCGTCTCTCGACCATCCTCGAAACGAACACACCTCTCATGTTCGGTGGCTACAATACCCCTCGCATATACCTACTCGGCTTCAAGAACTCACCAGCTCTAAAATGCAGACTTACTCCCCGAACAAGCCTCGAAATGCCTTCCGCTGGGAGTCAATATAACTAGCCCCAATGTACTTCTTTTGATACGCGACACAAAATAATCCCATGTCGATTCTCTGCTTTGCCACACCGTCCCGAACCGTGAGCCACCATTGATACGACTCATCCCGAGAAGCGATCGATGCCCTTCACTTCTCTTGGCGCCAAGTCCAGATCATCCATGATCCGCTCGGGCTGCCTCCAGCCAATATTCAAAGAGTGCTAGGAGCAACACCAGATACACTCTCGAAAGAATTCGGCCCGCTTTGCCCGAGTCGCTCAGAGCAGATTTCCTAACTCCTGCACCACCACCTACACCAGCTACCCTTTCCAACACTCGCAAAGATCGCTGTGACACTTTGCATCCCCGGTCGATCTTGAAACTCACCACCTCCACCGGTGGTGGCGAACCGGTATCTCATTTTCTCGACCCACGACTGCACCCTACGGGTTCGAAACAATCATCCTACCACGACCTCGTCCACGACCACGTCCACCTCTAGCGCTCATGACTAAATTCTCTACGTATCCGATTTAGGAGTTTTATGCATCGATATTTATTCCATTTGTTTTAAAGCAAAGTCTTATGAATAGTAAAGAAGCTTTGTTTTCGCGAGTTCACGAATCCTATCGATTTCGGTTTCTAAAGTAATCCACTATTGCAATCATCCAATCACATCAATAAATCACAAGCAATAAGGGGGTACTTACAGGCGAATCGTGCCGAGAGACTCGGTGTCATGCCCTTCAAACCATTTATTTCAAACAAAACACTTAAAATGACTTTTGAAAGCATTTTGGGCCTCGGGCCCACAAATGAGCCTTTGAACTTGGCTCGATATACCATAATTGTAACACCCCAAACCCGGTCAATACACCACGAATCGAATGTATGTTACGGGAAAACGTGCTTGAGAGGTTTAGGTTTATCGTTTAAAAGCGGGATGTAAACACTTCACTATCTAGGGTATTTGAAGAAAATTTGAGTAGGCTTGTTTGAAATCGTGGTGTATTCTAAAAACCCCAAAAAATTTTGAAAGCTTAACCAAGAGATGTAGTTAAAACGAGTTTATTCCATTTCATTATTCAAATAGTTTCTTAGTGTTACTTAAGACATTTTAACTTGGTAGAAAATCGAGTTTTGATTTGGAAATCGTTTGAGTTTCTAATGCAAGTCATGGTGAGATACCCGATGGCATAGTTTAAAACACTTTGCGTTATAGTTTTTAAATCGTTGTCTTTCCAAATTTTAGTAAAATTTCAACCCACTTATTTTGTTAAGGCATACTAAAGTCTATTTAAAGCATAAACATCATAAAACATAATTTAAAGGCCTTTTACAACCCAAAACAAAACCCAAATAATAAAAAGCAAGCTAAAGTACCCAAATTATAAAGTCTGAGTAAAACTTTATTAAGCGTGGCATGAGCACCCCGAGTCCATCCCGCTCCATGTCCGTCTAAGTGTCACCTGAAATGTCAAAGGAGAGGGTGAGTCGAATGACTCAGTGCATAAATCCCGCTCCCGATAAACAACATGCTAACACACATCATACATAGCAACATGATTAATGCAACCCGATCCTAACCATCCATATCGCCTTTTCTACCCCGTGGTACCAAACCACCGGTGGTGCCAAACCACCGTGACCCAAAGTCACGATATCCATAAGTGTGGTGCCAAACCACTGGTGACCCAAAGTCACGAATAATCCAATGATGGGGCCAACCCATCGTGTGATACCAAATCACTAGCAGACGATCCCATATCTCAAAGTGGGGCCAACCTACGGTGGTGTTAACCATAGGGACGAGTCGCAATGAGGTGCCAAACCTCTGGTGTCCCAAAGACACAGTGTGATACCAAATCACTGGTGACCGCAGTCACAAATCCGATGATGGGGCCAACCCATCGTGTGATACCAAATCACTAGCGATTTATCCCATATCTCAAAGTGGGGCCAACCCACGGTGGTGTTAACCACAGGGACGAGTCGCAATGAGGTGCCAAACCTCTGGTGTCCCAAAGACACAAATGTGATACCAAATCACTGGTGACCGAAGTCACAAAATCAACTGTGGTACCAAACCACTGGAGGTGCCAAACCTCGTGTCCCAAAGACACAAAGTGTCCCAAAGACACGGATATCATCATTCTCCCTCCACTCATATCACCCATCAACATACCATACTCATGTGATCATGCATATCATACAAGTCATGCATATCATGCTAATATGTTTAACATCATATCCCATATCGCATATATCCATAGTCATGGTATCATATAGATCATCGATGAAACTTATAATAATAATGCCGACTTACCTAGTCCAAGATCATACCCAATAGGGTATCATATCAATCATTATCGTTTCATTAATCACAACAAGGTTATCAATCACATTACTAAATAGAAGTGTGTTAGTTTACACACCTGCTAAAGCGCAACCCTAATACCACAAGAAACGCTCTAAGGCTTCTTGATCACCGCTCCTATAATCGCCAAAAGAAAAAGCATTAGACAATCACCACATTCGCCAACATCAATTAACCAAAGGGGTTAATGTTGATCCCTCACCTTGCTATTGGTTTGATTTCTTATCAAACCCGAACCACAATGGTTCTCCTTCCAACAATCGGCACCACTTATCAATCGGTTAACAGAAAAACGGCTCCTCCCGCTTGCTTCCACACTCCAATGACCCTATAACGAAGAGATTAATACCCTTCCAAAAACCATATTCGGCCCTTAACCTAACCATAACCAAAGAAAAGATAAGAGAGGGACAAATGGCCATTCGGCCACCCCACTTACCTTGTTCAAGGATTGAACAACCAACCAAGATCCACCCTTCATTGATATTCGGCCAAGAGAGGACTTCAAGGAGAGGAGAGATTCAGCTAAGATGCAACCCAAGAATAAAAGAAGATTCGGCCTAAGTGTTTAACACACACTTATGTTCAATTCTTAGTGAAAAAGAAAAGAAAGAGAATGGAAGATGGAAATATAGGTTCGGCACAAAAGAAATGAGGAAAGCAAATGGAGAAAACGGCTAAGGGTTTTGGAAAAAGAAAGAAACAAAAGATGGATAGGAGGTGGGAACTTTCGGTTTTGAGCAAGAAAAAGAATGTTAAAGGTGTTTGGGAAGTGAAAGTTTCGGCTCAACTCAAATGAAAGAAAGAAGAAAGAGTGGGGAGGAGCATTCACTAGCCAATAGAGTTAGAAGAAAACTAGCAATGTTTCGGCAACAAACACATGGACTATCGGTTTGACAAAAAAAGAAAACAAGAAAATGTGAAGAAGTTCTATTGACATTCGGCTAACAAAAAAACAAAAAAAAAGAACTTTCGCTTACCAAAAAGAAGACCGAAAATGTACCAAAAAGCAAAAGTTCATTCGGCCTCCCCCCTCTCCCACACAAAGCCGTCCACTCCCCCCCTCCAACTCCCCTAAATTTCGCCAAAATCCCCCAATCACTCCATACCACACATTCAAACAACCATGACCAAGTCTTCCTCCACTATTTGCTCTCCACCTTTCATTTGAATGTGGAGACCAAGTCCAAGGAAGAATTCTACTTGTCTTCTACCTCTTCCTCCATGCCGTCCAAAATGAAGCCAAAATGGGGAACTCTGCGACTTGAACTCAAGATCTCCACCTCAAGCAGTTGACGCCACACCTAGCTCCCAAGTAGCGCATGCCTTGCCACCTTGCCAGCTTCTCTTTTGTGCAATAAAACTCCAACTAAAATACATATCCCTCAGCTCCATCGCTCCTCCTATAAAGCCTAAAAACTAAAATTTTCCTACCTACTCAGCACACTCCTAGCCTACAATTAAGCCCCGACACTACACAAACAGCAACACAGCACACCGACACATGCAATACATGCCACAACAAAATAGCCCCTAACCCGGGATATTACAGAAATGAAAATAAATCTGACACGGGCTAGGGGCATGGGCGTGTGTGACCACACGGCCTGCCCACACGGGCGTGTCCCATTTCACACGGGCTTGTGGCCCCTGTTTAGACAAAAAAAATTAAGTTCACAAAAGTTTCCGGTTGGGTTTCGAAACCCTCCGTATGCATGTTTAAGGCCTCGTAGGCCCTTAATGAGAATGTATTGATTGTGAATGAGATATTTTAAGTTGGAATGAAATTTTATAGCCCAAAGTTGTATGTCTAAGTGAGTGAGGTCCGATAATGCCTCATACTCGGTTCCAGCGTAGAATACGGGTAAGGGGTGTTACATTTAGTGGTATCAGAGCTATGGTTTAGTAGGTTCTCGGACTACCGTAGCGTGTGTAAGAGTCTAGCTATACATGTCATAAACGTATATTGATAGTGTGGTGACTTTTGACAATTCTAAACTTTGTTTTTATATAGTAAATGGATCCCAATCGAACAGCTGCTGATGACGCTGCTAGTAATGCGCCGGTTCCCGCGCAAGGGATCGCGCCTGTAGAAAGTAGACCCGAGACTTTGGGTCAAGGAGAAGAGGAACGGGAAGCTTTTTTCCACATGATGAGTAACTGGTATACGGAGTATATACGAGCGAACCCAAATGCTCAACCTCATCCACCCCCTCCTATACCTCAGCTAGTTCCTGTGGCTCCTCAAGGTATAGATTTAGTGAGAATGACCAAGCCCCGGTAGATAAGATTCGGAAGTAAGGGGTCGAAGAATTTAGAGCTAACATAGATGATGACCCCGAGAAGGCGGAGTTCTGGCTTGAGAACTCGATGCGAGTATTTGATGAACTCTCCTGCACACCTGATGAGAGCTTAAAATGAGCCGTGTCATTGCTGAAAGACTCGGCATATCGTTGGTGGAAAGCGTTAACGTCGGTGGTTCCAAGGGGGAGAGTGACGTGGGACTTCGTTTTGGAAGAGTTCCGAAAGAAGTATATAAGTCAGCGATTTGTTGACCAGAAATGGAAAGAATTCCTTGAATTGAAGCAAGGAAAAATGACTGTGGCAGAATATGAGCGTGAGTTTGTTAGGCTCACCAAGTATGCACAAGAGTGTGTGTCTACAAAAGCTATCTTGTGCAAGAGGTTTGAAGATGGGCTAAATAAGGATATTAGACTTCTAGTTGGGATATTAGAATTGAAAGAGTTTGTGGTGTTGGTTGATAGGGCATGCAAGGACGAGGAACTGAATAAGGAAAAGAGGAAAGCTATGAGTGAGGCCCGAGATGCAAGAAAAAGACCAATGAGTAAGTCGTACCAAACCCAATCAAAGAGGTCCAAGGAGATGAACCCTCGGACGACTGCGTCAGTTGGATATTCACATCGAGATTGAGGTAATACATACTCAGGCTCAAGAGTTCAAGCCATCTCGATGGCAAGCGTGGGCAGTCCAAAGTCTAAACCGGAGTGTCCAAATTGTTGTAGGCAACACACTAGGGAGTGTTAGGGGAATAACCAAAATTGTTACAAGTGTGGTTCACCCGACTATTTTATCCGGAATTGCCCTGAGAGGGATGAGAAAGAAAGAAAGCAAGAAATAAGATCAAGCAATGTATCTTCAAGGGGTAGATCACAAAAGAACCCAGGAGGTGGGACTATTAGTAGGGGTACGCCTAGAGACTCTGTTGTGAGGTCGGAGGGACGAGCACCTGCAAGGACTTATGCCATTCGCGCTCGCGAAGAGGCATCATCTCCAGCTGTGATAACGGGTAATTTTTCTATTTATGATACCTCTGTTATTGTTTTGATTGATCGGGGGTCTACCCATTCTTACATTTGCATGAAATTGGCATCTAGTATGAGTATGATTGTTGAGTATACGAAATTTGTAGTAAAGGTGTCAAACCCGTTAGGCAAACAGGTGCTAGTTAACAAGGTGTGTAGGAATTATCTTTTGACAATTAGAGGTTATTATTTTCCAGCAAATCTCATGTTGTTGCCATTTGATGAATTTGACTTGATTCTTGGTATGGATTGGTTGACTGCTCATAATGTTTTAGTGAACTATGGTAGTAAGTTTATTGAATTGAAATGTGTAAATGGAGATGTCATTCAGGTTGAATCAAGTAGATCGGATAGTTTACCTGCGATAATTTCATCTATGGTAGCCGAGAGATACTTGAGGACAGGATATGAGTCCTATCTCGCCTTTGTGTTGAATGCTTAAGAATCAGATGTAAAGATTGAATCAGTGCCGGTGGTATGCAAGTATCCAGATGTATTTTCGGAAGAGTTGCCCGGATTGCCTCCAGTTAGAGAGGTCGAGTTTGGGATTGAGTTAGTTCCAGGTATAGCACCTATTTCGGTTGCTCCGTATAGGATGGCACCATTGGAGTTGAAAGAATTGAAAGTTCAGCTGCAAGAGTTAACGAACAAGGGTTTTGCAAGACCGAGCTATTCATCGTGGGGTGCTCCAGTACTTTTTGTGAAGAAGAAAGATGGGTCGATGAGATTGTGCATAGACTACAGACAGCTTAACAAGGTGACAATGAAGAATAAGTATCCTTTACCAAGGATAGATGATTTATTTGACCAACTGAACGGAGCTACGGTGTTCTCTAAGATAGACTTAAGGTCTGGTTATTATCAGTTGAGAGTTAAGGAGCAAGATGTGCCGAAAATTACATTTCGGACGAGGTATGGCCATTATGAGTTTCTTGTCATGCCATTTGGCTTAACGAATGCTCCTGCGATTTTCATGGATCTAATGAACCGTATCTTCTGACCGTATTTGGATAAGTTTGTATTCATTTTTATTGACGACATATTAATTTATTATCGGGATGAGAGTAAGCATGCAGAGCATCTGATAATTGTTTTGCAGACTTTAAGAGACAAGCAGGTGTATGCTAAATTCAGTAAGAGT
This sequence comes from Gossypium sturtianum, assembly GCA_025698515.1. Classification (NCBI taxonomy): domain Eukaryota; kingdom Viridiplantae; phylum Streptophyta; class Magnoliopsida; order Malvales; family Malvaceae; genus Gossypium; species Gossypium sturtianum. Next base: position 59,512,582 of record CM046952.1, read on the forward strand.
GAGTTTTGGCTCCGAGAGGTCGGATTCCTAAGACACATTGTGTCGGGTGATGGTATTAGAGTTGATCCGAGTAAGGTCTCAGCTATCGTGGAGTGGAAACTGCCAAGGAATGTGTCAGACATCAGAAGCTTTTTGGGTTTAGCGGGGTACTACAGACGGTTCGTAAAGGGGTTCTCCATGATTGCTACCCCGATGACGAAACTATTGCATAAAGATGTTAAGTTTGAGTGGACTGAGAAATGCCAATAGAGTTTCGAGAGATTGAAAACATTATTGACTGAGGCGCCGGTTTTAGTACAACCTGAGTCGGGGAAAGAGTTTGTGGTCTACAGTGATGCGTCATTTAATGGTCTTGGCTGTGTATTGATGCAAGAGGGTAAGGTAGTAGCTTACGCCTTGAGATAGCTAAAACCGCATGAGAAGAATTATCCGACTCACGATTTGGAGTTGGCTGCGATCGTTTTCGCTTTGAAGATTTGGCGTCATTATTTATATGGTGAGAAGTGCCGAATCTTCACCGATCATAAGAGTTTGAAGTACTTAGTGGACCAAAAGGATTTGAATTTGCGACAACGGCGGTGGCTCGAATTATTGAAGGATTATGAATTAGTAATCGATTATCATCCAGGGAAAGCGAATGTAGTTGCGGATGCCTTGAGGAGAAAATCTCTGTATGCTTTGAGGGACATGAGTACGAGCTTAGCGTTGTCTAATGATGGTATTATATTGGCCGAGTTGAGGGCTAGACCGTTATTTATTCAACAGATATGTGAGGCTCAAAAGAATGATATTGAAATGAAACTAAGAGGGCTCAGTGCGAATCGGGAAGTGACTCTGATTTTCGGGTGAGTTCAGATGGTTGTTTGATCATTCATTATAGGATTTGTGTACCTAAGGATGATGAGTTGATTCGTAAAATTTTGCATGAAGCACACAGTGGTTACTTGCCAGTACATCCCGATAGCACGAAAATGTACAATGATCTGAAGAAGTTTTATTGGTGGCCGGGTATGAAAAGAGACATCTCTGAATTTGTGCAAAATGTTTGATCTGTCAACAAGTGAAAGCCAAACATCAAGTACCTTCGGGATTACTTCAACCAGTGATGGTTCCAGAGTGGTAATGGGATCGGATCACCATGGATTTTGTGACGGGGTTGCCTATGACTCCGAGAAAGAAAGATGCTGTGTGGGTTATTGTGTATAGGCTAATGAAGTCGGCTCACTTTATACCGGTACGAGTGGATTATTCACTTGATAAGTTGGCTGAGTTGTATATTGCTGAGGTGGTGAAATTACATGGGGTGCCTATATCTATTTTCTCGGACAGAGATCCGAGATTTACTTCGAGATTTTGGAAAAAGTTGCAGGAAGCCTTGGGAACAAGGTTGAATTTTAGTATTGCGTTCCATCCTCAAACTGACGGCTAAACTGAAAGAGTGATTCAAGTTCTTGAGGATATGCTTCGATGCTGTGTGTTAGAATTCGAAGGTAGTTTGGAAAAATACCTACCCTTGGTTGAGTTTCCCTATAACAACAGTTATCAGTCGAGTATACAGATGGCACCGTACGAAGCTTTATATGGTCGCAAGTGTCGGACTCCCTTGTATTGGACCGAGCTTAGTGAGAAGTAGATTCACGAGGTTGATCTAGTTAAGGAGATCGAGGAGAAAGTGAAAGCGATCCGTGATAGTCTGAAAGCTGTTTCGGACCGATAAAAGTCGTACGCAGATTTGAAAAGAAAAGATATCGAGTTTCAAATGGGCGACATAGTATTTCTGAAAGTATCTCCGTGGAAGAAAATATTGAGGTTTGGTCGAAAGGGCCAATTGAGTCCGCGATTCATAGGGCCGTATGAGATTACTGAAAGGATTGGGCCAGTAGCATTCTGATTGGCTTTGCCGGTAGAGTTAGAGAGAATACACAACGTGTTTCATGTGTCCATGTTGCACCGATATCGTTCTGATCCTTCGCATGTGATCCCTCCAATGGAAATTGAGATACAACCGGGCATGACTTATGAAGAGGAACCAATTATGATATTGGCTCGAGAGGTTAAACAATTGAGGAATAAGAGTATAGCCATAGTAAAAGTGTTATGGAAAAAACACGGTGTGGACGAGGCTACGTGGGAACCGGAAGAAGCCATGAGGGAACAGTACATAAACCTTTTTACCGGTAAAATTTTTGGGGATGAAAATCTCTAAAGGGGGAGAATTGTAACAGCTTGATTTTGGGGCTAGTCAGAATAGTGGTTCAAGACCAGTAATCCAAAGTTGAAGAAAATTATTTTGGTATTATTTTATGTGTTATGGCATAATTATATGGCTATATGAAAATTTTGGTGCTTTAATTGTAGAATTTGTATGCTTAATTGTGAAAAAAGACTAAATCGCATAAAGTGTGAAAGTTCTATTATGCAAGGTAGAGGTGTCTAATAGCCAAAGAATATTAAATTAGAGGTCCTTAAAGTGAAATTAGGCCATTAGAGGTGTGTTGGCCGGCCATAGAGACTAGGGAGACAAGGACATTAAATTTTGGTCAAATTTGGTGGAATTAGGTGATAAAAAAATGAATAAAATATGATAAAAAGAAAAAATATCATCTTTTACTATTCATGCTTCTTCTCCACCGAAAATTGAAGAGAATTAGAGGATTTAGAGTTCAAAACTTTCAGCCAAGCTATCTCCTTACAAGTAAATGGTTTTAGAAGTCTTTCTTGATGATTTTTGTACTTTTGGAACCTCCAAAGCTTAAGCTAGCTAATTAGGGGACTAATTTGCAATATGGTTGCAAGTTTAGGGACTTGCCATGAGAGTGTTCGTGTTGTTTGCTGAGTTTTTATGGAAGAAAATGGATGTTAGTGAGTCAATGAACAACTTTAATGAAGGGTGTTATCACGAAAACACCTAAATAGGACTTATTTGTAAAGGTTGAAATTTTGTAATAAATGCATGAAATAGTTGGATTTGTGAGTAGTTGTAAGAGAAATAAATGTTCAGCTAGGCCTTCTTAATGAGAAAATGTGATGAAAAATGATTTATGAGCCTAGGGGCAAAATCGTAATTTTGCCAAAGTACAAGGGCAAAATGGTCATTTTGCCTAAGTAGAGATTATGATGTATCATGAATTATAAAATGATTGAATGAGTGAATTTTGTTATTATAGATCAAGAAGAGCGCGGAAACAACCTTGACCGAGGAAAAGATAAGGTTACGGACTAAACCGCCAATTAACACATTTTGCACCGAGGTAAGTTTATGTGTAAACAATACATCTTGATGGGCTCGAAACTAACTAATATTTCGACAAAGGCAAGCGCACTTATCGAACAGTAGTATAGTTGTGGTGAGTTCAGAATATCGTATCCTCAAGGACTAAAATTACTAGTAATAACTATCTTTTTATTATCTAGCCTAATAATTAAGAGATTTTGTTTTTAATCTAAAATTAACTAATTAATTGACTATGAACGCGACAGAGAGTGAAGAAAGTAATCGAATAAACCAATGAATAAAGACAATACCCAAGGAAGAATCCACCTAGACTTCAATTATTATTCTTGACTCTGAATTAAACGATTTATTCACTTGCCTTGATCCGTAGAAATCCCTAAATTATGTTAATATCTCTTTCGAGACTAAGAACAACTAACTCTAGGTTGATTAATTGAAATCTCTTTCTAATTAAAACCCCTATCGTCGCATTAACTCGATATATGGATTCCCTTATTAGATTTGACTCTAATTCGACAGATTTATGTTGCCCTATTTCTAGGGTTGCAATCAACTTCGCTTAATTATGTTGGATCTTCTCTTAAACATGTACTTTTGCTCCACTGAATAAGCACATTAAACTTGAATCAATATCCTAAAAATATTAAAGCAAGATTTAAGAAACATAATTAAGAACAAGAACAAGTATTTATCATGTAATTCAGATAATTAAATAATAAGATTCATCTAGGTTTCATCCTCCCTAGGTATTTAGGGAGTTTAGTTCATAACGTAGGAGGAAAACATCATAGAATTAAGAAAACAACAAGAGATAAATAACCCAAAAAATTCTAAATAACTTGTTGGAGATCTTCAATCTTGACTGAGATCTTGCTTCCGAGATGATTCTGACGGCTTTCTTCGAGTAATTTCTTCGATCTACTTTGCGTGCTCCTTTTAGGTCCTCCCCTAGGATGTTTATATAGGCTTTGGAGCACCTTTCTTGGCCCACAAGTAGTCTTTCCTGAATAGAATTAGACTTGGGTTCGGCAGGGACACGCCCGTGTGTGATAGCTTAGGCCGTGTTCGATTCTACTCGTCACACACGGCCGTGTGGTCTGCCCGTGTGCGATAGTCCAGGCTGTGTTGATTTCTGAGGTAGGCCCATTTTGTCCCTTTTTTGGCCCGTTTCTCGTTCTTTTCGACTCCCTAAGCTCTCCTGAGTGTAAAACATGAAATTAAAGGATTAGGAGCATCGAATTCATCAAATCTAATGAAAATTCATCCAAAAATAAGCCAAGCATGGGGTCAAAATATGTATAAATTATGGTTTATCAAATATCCCCACACTTAAGCCTTTGCTTGTCCTCAAGCAAAATCCTCAACTCACAATTAAAATTAACTTCCTCAATTCATAATTCTCATTAATAATGTCTTATCATAATTCACAGATAATTCATACATTGATAATTTAACTAAAAGAGTCCTAAAGATTCAAACAATTTAAGTCACAAATTTTTATAGCACAAAAATATAGGTGTTTCCCCTTACCTAAATAATTACCTTTAATTCAAAACTGACAAGAATTGACATCCTCACTAAAGATTCACTCAAATCACTCAACGTGTTTAAGGTTCAAAATAAGCACTCAAAAGTCAAACATGAAAAGTTATTACCACAGGCTTGCATGAAAATCAAATCTCCACTATTATAAAATGAGATGATACACAAATCAAAAGGTCTTTAAAAAGGGTTGTAATGGGGCTTGGGTTAAAGGTGTGGATAAAGGCTGAATTAGAGGGTTAGAATCGAGATCGAATTGACAATTTACCTAACTAGAAAAATAAACTAATAATGAATAATTACAATAATTGAAAACCTATCAATAGTAGCACAAGCTTCTTCTCAAAGTGTGAAATTAACCGTTTAAGCTCAAAACATAGAACTAATAATGAATATATTTCCAACTTTTTTTTTATGTACAATAATAAGAAAGAATTTAACAACTGAAATAGAGAACATAGTTAGGCAACTGATCAAATCAAATCTCGACAAAAAGGGGGTTAATACAATAGGGAAAATTCTTAATGAATCAAAAAGAATGAGTTTTGGGTTAATATTAAGGGTATATTAAGAAACGATTTATTAGGATCAAAGGGGTTCACTAGGGGTTAATTATGAATGTAGGCTTTTTGGGGTAAGTAGGTTAAAACCTAGGTGCCTTTATCATCTCAGTATATCAAATCAAGGGTGTGGTCTCGATATGCATAATCGAAGCAAGTTCTAGAATAACAAATCAATATTGACACACTCATAACCAACAATAAAGTAAGCAAGAAAAGTATATGCTCTAAAGGGCTCAAAATCTCACAAAAATTATGGTTTTTGATGTCAACCTTGCAAATTTCAAACTTCAAAGTAATATTTAAATTTAGGGAACAACCTAACAAATTTTTAATTCTAAAAATAGACTTATCATGCTTGATTCTCTAATGTATTAAAGTTTAAACCATCAATGCACAATTACCTATGACTTAATCCAAAATATATCAATAAAAATCATAAATAAATAAAAATTTTATTCTAATAGTAATATGAGAAAATTACTTAAGAATAAAACATAATTCAGGGACTTTCTGATAATCATATAAATAACCTCCCCACACTTAAGATGTACATTTTCCTCAATGTACCAAATTAGATAATGACACAATAATAAGAATATCATAAGAGAGGGAGATAAGTGAAACTTCCTGAATTTAGGATGAAACCCGTGGAATAGTTGATGCGGAATTGTAGATATAACAAAGGGAAGTGCATAATTCTGAGCAACTAATAAGAAAATAAACACAACTGTGGAAGACGATTAAGGGATTACTCGACTAGGAATAATTATAAAAGCTAAAATATAGTTCAGAATATAAAAGATAAGTCTTTAAAAATATGATAAGAAACATAGACCAAAAATAGAAAAATAAAGATAAAGATAAAAGAAAATAAATTGACTCAGAGGTCCTCATCGTCGGACGCGTCGCAAGGTGGCGGTACAAAGAAAAGGGAAAGGAAAAAGAGGAAGAAAGAAAAGGGAAAAGAAGAGGGAAGGGGGAGGGTTTCGGTTTGGGGAAGAAAGAAAAAGGAGGAAGGAGGGAGGGGGTTGGTCAGTGGCCGATGGCCGGAGTTGCGGTGGAGGTTGGGGGGTAAGCGGCGGCTAGGGTTTGGGGGGGTTTGGAAAGGAGAAGGAAGGAGAAAGAAAAAGGGTTTGGGGTTTTCTAAGTGACACGGTCGTGTAACGGCCCGTGTTGGGCCACACGGCCGTGTGGTAGATTCCCAGCCAGTGTTCTTTACTCAGTTTCAACCACGGCCGCATCGCACAGCTGTGGCATTTTATCGCAACCCATGTTTTGGGGAAAATTTTCGTCTTGTTTCCGCATGGTCTCTGCCGTGCCGATGTACCTACTCGTGGTGTCCACACGGCCATGGCCACGCCCGTGTGCAAGGCCGTGTGGGTAGGGAAATCTTTGCCTATTAATTTGGTTAGTTTTTAGTTAGGTGCTAAAAATAAAAAAAATATGGACATTAATGAGGTTAGTGCTCGGGTTTCCTCCCGAGAAGTGCTTATTTAGAGTCTAAGCTCGACTCACCTTTCATTCGCATAATCATGGTGGTTCGAGGAGTTGAAACTCCTCATTCCTGCTATCAATTTTGTTAAAATAAGGTTTTAGACGAGTACTATTTACCTTGAAGGTGCCAATTTTGGAATGAGTTACCTCGACTGTACCGTATGGGAAAATATTAAGTACCGTGAAAGGGGTTGTTCCATTAGGTTTAGAAGTGGCAACACGAGGATCTGCATTATCCATTAGAACTCAGTCTCCAACCTTAATTTGACTTGTTTAATTTTTAGGCTCGTCATGGCTCTGCTTTGGTTCATCGTGTACTTTCAATTTCTCCTTAAACTGTGTTTGCCATTCATCTAGTTCCTCGATCTGGAGCCTTCGTTCCTCATGAAGAGTTCTATTCTCAATATGAGAGCTAGACCATGGCTCTATCATTTTTTTTCGAGGAATTTCCTGCAAAGAAGATTGAACATTAAGTTCACTTACATTAAGAGGACTTGTATCATCTTGATCGCTAGATATTATGACAGAATCACGTACTTGGAGTTTAATCATGTCATCACCTACAAGAAGTATTAATTCCCCTGTACCAACATCAATAATGTTCCTAGCAGTTGCTAAAAAGGGTCGTCCTAAAATTAAAGGAACGTCACTATCCTCATCCATGTCTAAAACAACAAAGTCTACTGGGAATATGAATTTATCAATTTTGACTAGCACATCTTCAATTATACCCCTAGGAAATCTAATGGTTTTATCAGCCAATTGAATGCTCATCCTAGTTTATTTGGGTTTCCCAAGACCTAGCTATTTAAACATTTTATAAGGCATAACATTGATATTTGCCCCTAAATAAGCTAAAGCATTATTAACAGATAAACCACCAATTAAGCAAGGAATCGTAAAACTCCCTGGATCTTTTAGTTTGCGGGGTAGTTTATTCTGTAAAATTGCTGAGCAAACTGCATTTAGCTCCACACGGGACGCATCGTCTAACTTCCGTTTGTTTGCCAAAAGCTCTTTTAAAAATTTTACCGAATTGGGCATCTGCGAAAGAGCTTCAATAAACGGTAAGTTAATATGTAATTTTTTTAAAAGTTTAAGAAATTTACTGAATTGTTCATCTGTGCGGTCTTTCTTCATCGCATTGGGATATGGCACTTGAGGTTTGTACTCTGTACTTACCAGTTTTGGTTTATTATGGCTTACCTCAACCTTAACTTTATCTACCACATTTTCTTACCTCAGTTTTGGTTCGTCTAACCCTTCACTATCGTGAGCAGTAATGGCATGAAGTTGCTTCTTTGAGTTAGTTTCAGTGTTGCTTGGTAGGCTGCCTTGTGGTCATTCAGATATTAGCTTAGCAAGCTGTCTTATTTTAGTCTCGAGACCTTGAATCGAAGCTTGTTGATTTTTGAGTGCGGTTTCGGTGTTCTGGAAGCTTGTTTTTGACACCGAGATGAATTTAGTTAGCATCTCTTCAAGGTTTGGCTTCTTTTCCTGTTGGTAAGGTGGCTGAAAGCCTGGAGGGGGTTGCTGTCTTTGGTTTCCTTGTCCTCTCCATGAAAAGTTTGGGTGGTTCCTCCAATCTGGATTGTAGGTGTTACTATAGGGATTATTTTGAGGTCTAGAATTATTGCCCATATAGTTCATCTGTTCACTTTCTATGCCAGGGTTGTAGGATGGATATTCTGTATTGCCCATTCCTTCTCCATTCGTATCGCACTGTATCACTGGATGTACCTACGAAGAACCCACAAACCATCAATCTTTTTATTTAAAAGCTCTACCTGGTTTGATAGCATGGTAACTGCGTCGAGGTTGAAAACACCGACTGCCTTTGTTGGCTTCGTCCTTATAACTTGCCACTGATAGTTATTCAGTGACGTCTCTTCAATGAATTCATAGGCAGCCTCAGGTGTTTTGTTGTTTAGTGTACCACCGCGGTCGTGCATCAATCAATTGCCTAGTTGAGGGTTCACACCATTGTAAAAGGTTTGAACTCAGAGCCATAATGGTAACCCATGGTGAGGGCATCTTCTCAGTAGATCCTTGTATCTCTCCCATGTATCGTAAAGTGTTTCTAAATCCATCTGCACAAAAGAAGAGATATCATTCCTCAACTTAGCCGTTTTAGCCGGCGAAAAATATTTAAGTAAAAATTTTTCAGTCATTTGTTCCCATGTAGTGATTGATCCTCGTGGTAACGAGTTCAACCACTGTTTAGCGTTATTCCTCAACGAGAAGGGAAACAACCGAATGCGATGGCATCATCAGAAACGCCATTAATCTTGAAAGTGTCACAGAATTCCAGAAAATTTGCCAAGTGATTGTTTGGATCCTCATCCTGCAAACCATCAAACTGAACAAACTGCTGAATCATCTTAAAAGTGTTAGGTTTCAGTTCAAAATAATTTGCAGCAACAGCAGGTCTAACAATACTTGATTCAGTTCCTATTAAAGTAGGCTTAGCATAATCATACATAGTTCGAGGAGCAGGATTCTGATTTACTGGATCTGCAAAGACCACAGGAGGTAGCGGATTATTCTGGGGATCAGCCATCTCCTCGGTATTAGTGATATCGTTCTCTTGCTCTTCTTGTATGTATTGTAGGCTTACCATCTCTCTTCGATTTTTGTGAGTCAGATCTCAATCTCACTGTCGTAAAGAAAAGGTCCTGACGGGTTTCTTCTAGTCATAAACTAGAGACACCTGCCAGAAGCAAAGAAAGATAAAAATTAGAAAAGTAACAATAAAATAAAAATAAATTGCAATAAAATAAAAATGGCTAAAGTAATAAAAATTTAGTGTTCCTAATATCTTAGTCCCCGGCAACGGCGCAAAAAACTTGATGGGCTCGAAACTAACTAATATTTCGACAAAGGCAAGCGCACCTATCGAACAGTAGTATAGTTGTGGTGAGTTCGGAATATCGTATCCTCAAGGACTAAAATTACTAGTAATAACTATCTTTTTATTATCTAGCCTAATAATTAAGGGATTTTGTTTTTAATCTAAAATTAACTAACTAATTGACTATGAACGCGACAGAGAGTGAAGAAAGTAATCGAATAAACCAATGAATAAAGACAATACCCAAGGAAGAATCCACCTAGACTTCAATTATTATTCTTGACTCTGAATTAAATGATTTATTCACTTGCCTTGATCCGTAGAAATCCCTAAATTATGTTAATATCTCTTTCGAGACTAAGAACAACTGACTCTAGGTTGATTAATTGAAATCTCTTTCTAATTAAAACCCCTATTGTCGCATTAACTTGATCTATGGGTTCTCTTATTAGATTTGACTCTAATCCGGCAGATTTATGTCGCCCTATTTCTAGGGTTGCAATCAACTCCGCTTAATTATGTTGGATATTCTCTTAAACAGGGACTTTTGCTCCACTGAATAAGCACATTAAACTTGAATCAATATCCTGAAAATATTAAAGCAAGAGTTAAGAAACATAATTAAGAACAAGAACAAGTATTTATCATGTAATTCAGATAATTAAATAATAAGATTCATCTAGGTTTCATCCTCCCTAGGTATTTAGGGTGTTTAGTTCATAACGTAGGAGGAAAACATCATAGAATTAAGAAAACAAAAAGACATAAGGAACCCAAAAACTTCTAAAGAACTTGATGGAGATCTTCAATCTCGACTGAGATCCTGCTTTCAAGATGATTCCGACAGCTTCCTTCGAGTAATTTCTTCGATCTACTCTGCGTGCTCCTTTTAGGTCCTCCCCTAGGATGTTTATATAGGCTTTGGAGCACCTTTCTTGGCCCACAAGTAGTCTTTCCCGAATAGAATTAGACTTGGGTTCGGCAGGGACACGCCCGTGTGTGATAGCTTAGGCCGTGTTTGATTCTGCTCGTCACACACGGTTGTGTGGTATGCCTGTGTGCGATAGTCCAGGCCGTGTTGATTTCTGAGGTAGGCCCATTTTGTCCTTTTTTTGGCCTGTTTCTCGTTCTTTTCGACTCTCTAAGCTCTCCTGAGTGTAAAACATGAAATTAAAGAATTAGGAGCACCGAATTCATCAAATCTAATGAAAATTCATCCAAAAATAAGCCAAGCATAGGGTCAAAATATGTATAGATTATGGTTTATCACATCTCGAATATATATGTTGTAAATTATTGGTGCATTGAATGAATGAAATCATTTATGATTGAGATGGATTGAATTCAATAGATAATGAGTAATTCCCGTATGAACCTAGAAATAGAAATGTAAGAATATCCGTAATAATCATTGGTGGGCTGTGTGCGATACCACCGTAATAATTCTTTTGGTGGGCTATGTGCGATACCACCTTATTACTCATTCACGATGGGCTGTGTGCGATACCATCGTTTATATTATCATTCGGTGGGTTATGTGCGATATCACCGTAAATATTCTTGTTGGTGGGCTATGTGCAATACCACCCTATAATAGATTAATGGTGGGTTGTATGCGAAACCACCGAGTGTTTAGTATTATTCCGAATGGTTCATTGAAAAATTGTTTAAGTATAAGTTTCATGTGATGTTGTGGTGATGAGTGCAGGGAATGTGTGCTAATAAACGAGAGCATTAAAATTGTCATATGGTTGGGATGTGGTAAGAGATGAAATGAGTAAGCATAATTTTGAAATGTGGATTATTCTTGTTTAGTATGAAAAGTATTGATTGATTTGTATATGTTATGATGCTTATTGTTTACATGTAAACTTACTAAGCTTAAAGCTTGCTCCCTTTCTTTTCCCTTGTTTTATAGTGTCAAAGAGCCGGTTCGAGATACGAAGTTAATTGGAAGATTATCCACACTATCAGCTCATCTAGGTATATATAGACTTAATATTTTGAGTATGGCATGTATAGGGGCTAGACTTAGTGAAATGTTTTGTATTTGAGCCAAGAGTGTGTTGGCTCCTTTAAAGATGATCTCTTTTGTATATAGCCATGGTTGATGGCTCATTATTACAAATTTATGAAAAGATGATGTTATTCATGAAAGTATATGTTGCATAATTGGGTTGTTTAGTGAATGGTTGAGTGGATCTATGTAGTGTGAGTTAGGGTGATAAAAAGAGCATGGAAAATAGCCTTGATCTTGTCTACACGGGTAGGCACACGAGCGTGTGTCTAGGCCGTGTGTGACACACGGTCAGTTCCATGGGTGTGTGACAAGGCCGTTTGTCCCCTGCATATTAATGTTACAAGTCAGTGTTGACCACGGGCTAGCCACACGGGCGTGTGACTAGGCCGTGTGACCCTTATGAGGTTGCTGACGTCACAAATAGAATACCCAAGTTTTTACACACGGGCGAAGACACAGGCGTGTCTAGGCCGTGTGGAGCACATAGGCCAAGAACACGGGCGTGTGTCCGGCCATGTGAAAACCCCTGTAGGTTCGAAATGAAAATAAATCCTACACGGGCTAGGGACATGGGCGTGTGTAACCACACGGCCTGCCCACACGGGCGTGTTCCATTTCACATGGGCGTGTGGCCCCTGTTTAGACAAAATTTTAAGTGCGCAAAAGTTCCCGGTTGGGTTCCGAAACCCTCCGTATGCATGTTTAAGTCCTTGTAGGCCCTTAATGAGAATGTTTGGATTGTGAATGAGATATTTTAAGTTGGAATGAAATTTTATAGCCCAAAGTTGTATGTCTAAGTGAGTGAGGTCCGGTAATGCCTCGTACCCGGTTCCAGCGTGGAATACGGGTAAGGGGTGTTACATTGTCACCCACTTGAAACTCGATTTCTTTTTTTTTTAAGTCCGCGTATGAATTTTGTCGGTATGAAGCAGCTTTCAGACTATCACGGATCACTTTCACTTTCTCCTCGATATCTTTAACTAGATCGACCTCGTGAATTTACTTCTCAGTAAGCTCGGTCTAATACAAGGGAGTCCGACACTTGCGACCATATAAAGCTTCATACGGTGCCATCCGTATAATCGACTGATAACTATTGTTATCGGAAAACTCAACCAAAGATAGATATTTTTCCCAACTACCTTCGAACTCTAACACACAGCATCGAAGCATATCCCCAAGAACTTGAATCACTCTTTTAGATTGGCCATCGTTTTGAGGATGGAACGTTGTACTAAAATTCAATTTTGTATCCAAAGCTTCTTACAGCTTCTCCCAAAACCTCGACGTAAATCTCGGATATCTATCCGAGATAATAGATATAGGCACCCCATGTAATCTCACCACTTCAGCAATATACAACTCAGCTAACTTGTCAAGTGAGTAATCCACACGCACCGGTATAAAGTGAGCCGACTTCGTTAATCTATCCATAATAACCCACACAACATCTTTCTTTCTCGGAGTCGTAGGTAACCCCGTTACGAAATCCATTGTGATTCGATACCACTTCCACTCTGGAACCATCACCAACTGAAGTAATCCTGAGGGTACTTTATGCTCAGCTTTCACTTGTTGACAGATCAAACATTTTGTAACAAACTCGGAGTTGTCTCTTTTCATACCTGGCCACCAATACAATTTCTTCAAATCATTGTACATTTTCGTACTGACTGGATGTACTGACAAGCAACCACTGTGTGCTTCATGTAAAATTTTCCGGATCAACTCATCATCCTTAGGTACACAAACTCCGTCATGAAACATCAAACAACCATCTAAATTCACCCGAAAATCAGAGGCATTTCCCGATTCGCACTGAGCTCTTTTAGCTTGCATCTCACTATCATTCTTTTGAGCTTCACATATCTACTGAATAAATAACGGTCTAGCCCTCAACTCAGCCAATATAGCACCATCATCAGACAATGCTAAGCTCGTACTCATAACTCTCAAAGCATACAGGGATTTTCTGCTCAAGGCATCCGCAACTACATTCGCTTTCCCCGGATGGTAATCGATACTAGCTCGTAATCCTTCAATAGTTCGAGCTACCACTGTTGTCGCAAATTCAAATCCTTTTGGTCTATCAAGTACTTTAAACTCTTGTGATCGGTGAAGATTCGACACTTCCCACCATATAAATAATGACGCCAAATCTTCAAAGCGAAGACGATCGCAGCCAACTCTAAATCACGAGTCAGATAATTCTTCTCATGTAGTTTTAGCTGTCTCGAGGCGTAAGCTACTACCTTACCCTCTTGCATCAACACACAACCAAGGCCATTTAATGACGCATCACTATAGACTACAAACTCTTTTCCTGATTCAGGTTGTACTAAAACCGGCGCCTCTGTCAACAATGCTTTCAATTTCTCGAAACTCTGTTGGCATTTCTCAGTCCATTCAAACTTAACATCTTTGTGCAACAGTTTCGTCATCGGAGTAGCAATCATGGAGAACCCTTTCACAAACCGTCTATAGTACCCCGCTAGACCCAAAAAGCTTCTAATTTCTGACACATTCATTGGCGGTTTCCACTCCACAATAGCCGAGATCTTACTCGGATTAACTCTGATGCCATCATCCGACACAATGTGCCCTAAAAATCTGACCTCTCGGAGCCAAAACTCACTCTTGCTGAATTTAGCATACAACTACTTTTCTCTTAAAGTCTGTAAAATAATTCTCAGGTGCTCTACATGCTCACTCTCATCCCGGGAATAAATTAATATGTCGTCGATGAAAACAACCACAAACTTATCCAAATACGGTCGGAAGATGCAGTTCATTAAATCCATAAAAATCGAAGGAGCATTTGTTAGGCCAAATGGCATGACAAGAAACTCATAATGGCCATACCTCGTCCGAAATGTAGTTTTTGGCACATCTTGCTCCTTAACCCTCAACTGGTAATAGCAAGACTTTAGGTCTATCTTAGAGAATACCGTAGCTCCCTTTAATTGGTCAAACAAGTCATCTATCCTTGGTAAAGGATACTTATTCTTCACTGTCACCTTGTTGAGTTGTCTGTAGTTTATGCACAATCTCATTGACCCATCTTTCTTCTTTACAAAAAGTACCGGAGCATCCCACGGTGAATAGCTCAATCTTGCAAAACCCTTGTCTGTTAACTCTTGCAACTGAACCTTCAATTCTTTCAACTCCAATGGTGCCATCCAATACGGAGCAATTGAAATAGGTGCCGTACCCGGAACTAACTCAATCCCAAACTCGACCTCTCTAACTGGAGGCAATCCGAGTAATTCTTCAGGAAACACATCTGGATACTCGCATACCACTGGCACTGACTCAATTTTTACCTCTGACTCTTGAGTATTCAGCACAAAGGCGAGATAGGACTCATATCCTTTTCTCAAGTAGTTCTCAGCTACCAAAGATGAAATCATTACAGGCAAACTATCCGATTTACCTGATTCAACCCGAAAGACATCTCCATTTACACATTTCAATTCAATAAACTTACTACCACAGTTCACTAAAACATCATGAGCAGTCAACCAATCCATACCAAGAATCAAGTTAAATTCAACAAACGGCAACAACATGAGATTTGCCGAAAAACAACGACCTCTAATTGTCAAAGGACAATTCCTACACACCTTGTCAACTAGCACATATTTGTCTAACGGGTTTGACACCTTTACTACAAATTTCGTAGACTCAACAATCATACTCATGCTAGATGCCAATTTCATGCAAATGTAAGAATGGGTAGACCCCGGATCAATGAAAGCAACAACAGAGATATCATGAAGAGAAAAAGTACCCGTAATCACATCTGGAGAGGATACCTCTTCGCGAGCGCGAATGGCATAAGTCCTTGTAGGTGCTCGGCCCTCCGATCTCAGAGCAGTTTCTCTGGGTGCACCTCTACTACTAGTCCCATGTAACATCCTGATTTAGGGCCTAGTCAGAATAGTGGTGCGAGACCACAAATCTGAAGTAGAAATTATGAATTTTAAGGATTTTGAGATGTTTGCATGTTTATGTGAAAGTTTCATGAAGTAATTTTGCTAATTGTGATTGAATTGTCCAATAGGACTAAATTGCAAAAGTTGCAAAATGTGAGATTCTAGAAGCTTTAAGTATGAAATAGCTTTGGATTGTTAATTGGAGGTCCTTAAATAGCAATTTGCCCAATTTCTAATTTTTGGACAAAAATGGGCATGAGTGGGTAAACTTTGGAAGTTTGGAAAAAAAGGGCATTTTGGTCATTTGTCAAATAAATGATTAAAAAGGATGAAATAGTCAAAATTTTATGTTCATCTTCCTCCTTAGTGCCGAAAATTTGAAGAACCCCATAGCTAGGGTTTGTTCATCTTTCAAGCTTGCTAGTAAGTGCATCCTAGTCCCGTTTTTGATATTCTTCGTATTTTTGAAGTCCTCGTAACATGAGTTAGCTATTTTTAGCTATATGTTGAGCTAGGATTCATGTTCAAAAATATACCCATGTATGACATTCATATATTTTGATGTTTTATGGAAGATTATGAGAGTTGGATGTATAATAAACATCTTTTACTAAGTGAATTCCATGAGAAATGCATGTAAGGACTAGTTTGTAAAAGTCTTGAAAATGGTCATACATGAGTGATTTAGTGAAAATTGAAGGTTGCTATAGTTGAGAGTATGAGTCAGCTAAGCATGAAATTTTAGAAAGTTGAATGAAAATCACATTACGAGCCTTGAGGAAAAAGTGTAAATATGAGGAAGTTTAGGGGCAAAATGGTAATTTTGCAAAAGTATGAGTTTTGAGTCAATTTGGTCAATGTGTGTATTAAATGAGTTGATTTATCAATACATATCAAGAAAGACGAAGCCCGGATCGAAACCGAGGCAAGAACATAGTCGTGGACTAAATTGCACGTCTTCATACATTTTGAATACCGAGGTAAGTTTATGTGTAAACAATGCATTTATACATATTCATTGTGGACGCTAACCAGTATATAGCATGATTGAGAACCTATACGGTTCGAGTGGATTGAATGTAGTAGTTATTGAGTAATTGATGTATGAATTACGAAATAAATGTGTGAATGTGTAGTGATAATACCTGACGGTGGGCTAAGTGTGATACTACCTTAATATTTAACTACGATGGGCTATGCGCGATGCTATCGTTAAGTATATTATTTAGTGGGCTATGTGCGAAACCACTATAATTATCCTATTTGGTAGGCTATGTGCGATACTACCCTACTATTTGATTGTGGTGGGCTAAGTGCGAAACCACCGAGTGATTTAGCTGTGTGGTTGAATTATTGAGAAATCATGATGTGTTGTATCATGAGAAATTGTGGTATTGAGTGAAGGTATGCAAATGAATGAATGTAAGCATTAAGCTTGTGATGTGGTGGAAATATGGTAAGGGATGGAATGAGTAAGCATAGTTGTGGATGTGAATTGTCTTGTTAAGTATAACGCTAATTGTTGTTTAGCTCATACTATGATGCAAATTGTTTATATGTAAACTTACTAAGCTTAAATCATACTCCCCTTTCTTTTCCCTTGTCTTATAGAGTTAAAGAGTCGTCTTACTCCCCTTTCTTTTCCCATGTCTTATAGATTTAAAGAGTCGGGACGAGATACGCGGATAATTTGGAAGATTGCCCACACTATCAGTTCACTTGGTATATTTAGATTTAGTGCTTTTGTATATGGCATGTATAGAGGCTAGACAAGTTAGTTTATGTTGTTGTATTGGCAAAGGATGTGTTTGCCCTTTTGATGGATAATCTATTTTGTATAATGCCATGGTTAATGGTTTATCTTGTTATATGAAAAGGAGTAGTTATCCATGAGAGTTTATATTGCAAAACATGAATTGTTTGATGATGTGTTAAATAGATACATGTTGTGTGAACTAGAGGGGTGAAACGAGTTTCGTAAATAGCCTTGTTCTTGTCCACTCGGGTAGACACACGGGCGTGTGTCTAGGCCGTGTGTGACACACTAGCTAGCCACACGGGTGTGTGACTTGGCCGTGTGTCACCTGCATGTTAAGGTGGTAAGTCAGTGTTGACCACGGGCTAGCCACACGGGCGTGTGCCTAGGCCGTGTAAGATGGTCAGTGTTCACCACGGGTGAAGAACACGAGCGTGTTCTTAGGCCGTGTAATACAAGTAGAATACCCAAGTTTTTATACACGGGGTAGGGACATGGGCGTGTGTGACCACACGACCTGCTCCCACGGGCGTGTCCCATTTCACATAGGCGTGTGGCCCTTGGCAAGGTGAAAGAAATTTTAATATCGCAAAGGTGAAAGAAATTTCACATGGGCGTGTGGCCCTTGTCCCATTTCACATGGGCGTGTGGCCCTTGTTTAAAGCCTCGTGGGTCTTTAATGAGGTCGTTTTGGTGACTATGGAGAGTTGTCAAGTTGGGACTAAAGTTGATTAAATCTGGTAACACCTCGGGCCCGGTTCTAGCATAGAATACGGGTAAGGGGTGTTACATCCCACCTCCCAGGTGTTTTTGTGATCTACCCCTTGAAGACATATTGCTTGATCTTACTTCTTGCTTTCTTTCCTTTTCATCCCTCTCAGGATAATTCCGGATGAAATGATCGGGTGAACCACACTTGTAGCAATTACGGTTGTTTCCGCAACACTCCCCAGTTAGTTGCCTACCACAACTTGGACACTCCGGTTTATTAGACTTTGGATTGCCCACGCTTGCCATCGAGGTGGCTTGAACTCTCGAGCCCGAGTATGTATTACCTCGATCTTGGTGTGAATATCCAACTGACGCAGTCGTCTGAGGGTTCATTTCCTTGGACCTTTTGACTGAGTTTGGTACGATTTACTCATTAGTCTTTTTCTTACATCTCGGGCCTTACTCATGACTTTTCTCTTTTCCTTATTCAGCTCCTCGGCCTTGCATGCCCTATCAACTAACACCACAAATTATTTCAATTCCAAGATCCCAACTAGGAGTCTGATATCCTCATTCAGCCCATCTTCAAACCTCTTGCATAAGATAGCTTCTGTGGACACACACTCTTGTGCATACTTACTGAGCCTAACAAACTCGCGCTCATACTCTGCCACAGTCATTTTACCTTCCTTCAACTCAAGGAATTCTTTCCGTTTCTGGTTCACAAATCTCTGACTTATGTACTTCTTTTGGAACTCTTCCAAAAAGAAGTCCCACGTCACTCTCTTTCCTGGAACCACCGACGTCAACGTTTTCCACCAACGATATGCCGAGTCCTTCAGCAATGACACGGCGCATTTCAAGCTCTCCTCAGGTGTGCAGGAGAGTTCATCAAATACTCGCATTGAGTTCTCAAGCCAGAACTCCACCCTCTCGGGATCATCGTCTATATTAGCTCTGAATTCCTTGGCCCCTTACTTCCGAATCTTATCTACCGGGGGTTTGGTCATTCTCACCAAATCTATACCTTGAGGAGCCACAGGAACTGGCCGAGGTATAGGAGGGGGTGGAGAAGGTTGAGCATTAGGATTTGCTCGTACATACTCCGTGTACCAATTACTCATCATTTGGAGAAAGGCTTCCCGAGCCTCTTCTCCTTGACCCGTAGTCTCGGGCCTACTCTCTTCAAGCGCGGTCCCTTGCGTGGGAGCCTGCGTGTTACTAGCAGCATCATTAGTAGCCGCTCGGTCGGGATCCATTTACTATATAAAAACAAAGTTTAGAATTGTCAGAAGTCACCACACTATCAATACACATTCATAGCATGTATAGCTAGACTCTTACACACACTACGGTAGTCCGAGAATAGACTAAACCATAGCTCTGATACCACTAAATGTAACACCCCTTACCCGTATTCAACGCCGGAATCGGGTACGAGGCATTACTGGACTTATCTCACTTGAACATGCAACTTTGGGCTGTAAAATTTTATCCCAACTTAAAACTTTCCATTCACATTCAAAACATCTTCATTATGGGCCTACAAGGCCTTAAACATGCAAACAGTGGATCTCAAAAATCAACCGGGAACTTTTATAAACTTAGGAAAATTTTGCCTTCATAGGGCCACACGCCCGTGTGAAATGGGACACGCCCGTGTGGGCAGGCCGTGTGGGCAAACACGCCCATGTCCCTAGCCCGTGTGGAATTTATTTTTCCTTTCGAACCTACAGGGGTTTTCACACGACTGGTTACACACCCGTGTCCTCCACACGGCCTAGACACGCCCGTGTCCTCACCCGTGTGTGAAAACCTGGGTATTCTGTTTGTGAAGTCAGCAACCTCATAAGGGGCACACGGCCTAGGCACATGCCCGTGTGTCTAGCCCGTGGTCGACACTGACTTGCAACACTAACATACAGGGGACACACGGCCTGGTCACACTCCTATGGGACTAACCGTGTGTCACACATAGCCTAGACACACGCCCGTGTGCCTACCCGTGTGGACAAGAACAAGGCTATTTGCCAAGATCTTTTTACTACCCTAACTCATACAACAACAATCACATTCAACCATTACTCAATCATCCAATCATACATTATACACAAACATGAATAACTTCATCTTTTCATATATATAATGATAATGAGCCATTAAATATGTCCATTTACAAAAGTGTTCATCTTTAAAGGAGCCAACACACTTGGCCAAAACAACAAAACATTTCACTATGTCTAGCCCCTATACATGCCATACTCAAAATGTTAAGTTTAATATACTGAGATTAGCTGATAGTGTGGATGATCTTCAGATTATCTTCGTATCCCGAATCGGATCTTTGACACTATAAAATAAGGGAAAAGAAAGGGAGTAAGCTTTAAGCTTAGTAAGTTTACATGTAAATAATAAGCATCATAACATATGCTAAACAATTAATAACATTACATACTAAGCAAGAACAATTCACATTTCCATAATCATGCTTACTCATCTCATCTCTTACCACATTCCAACCACATAACAATTATATTGCTCACAATTACTTGTACACATTCCCTGCATTCATCACCACAAAATAACATGAACATTTACCTATACAATTTCTCGATAAACCCCTCGAAATGATACTAAGTACCCGGTGGTTTCGCACACAGCCCACCAATAGTTAATAATAGGGTGGTATCGCACTTAGCCCACCAACTAGAATATTTACGGTGGTTTTGCACATAGCCCACCAAATGATAATATAAACGATGGTATCGCACACAGCCCATCGTGAATAAGTAATAAGGTGGTATCGCACACAACCCACCAAATAATCATTACGGACATTTTTCCGCACGTACATATCTATTCCAAGGTTCATACAAGAATTATTCACTATCTATCAATTTCAATCAATCTCAATCATAATTGATCTTATTCATACAATGCACCAATAAGTAACAACATATGTATTAAAGATGTATCATTTACACATAAACTTACCTCGGTGCAAAATGTATTAATCGACGGTTTAGTCCGTAACCTTGCCTTTTCCTCGATCAAGGTTGTTTCTGCGTTTTTCTTGATTTGTAAGAGAAAAGCTTGGCTAAAAGTTTGGAAACCAAAATCCTCTAATTTCCTTCAATTTTTGGTGGAGAAGAAGCATGAATAGTGAAAGATGATATCTCTTTCATTTATCTTATTTTATTCATTTTTTATCACCTAATTTCACCAAATTTTGACCAAAATTTAGTGCCCTTGTCGCCTTGTCTCTATGGCCGGCCAACACACCCTTAATGGCCTAATTGCACTTTAAGGACCTCCAATTTAATATTCTATGGCTATTAGACACCTCTACCTTGTATAATAGAACTTTCGCACTTTATGCGATTTAGTCCTTTTTCACAATTAAGCATACAATTGCTAAAATTAAAGCACCAAAATTTTCATACATCCTTATAAACATGCTATAACACATAAAATAATATCAAAATAATTTTCTTCAAACTCAAATTAGTGGTCCCGAAACCACTGTTCCGACTAGCCCCAAAATCGGGCTTTTACATTAACAACCACCCATTGGATTAAAATCCTCAATTATGGCACATATGTACAATGTATAATGTATAATGTTATTATAAAGTGTGATACAAAATTAAGTGATTAATTATGTTATAAGTGTCATATGTATTAAAGTGTCATGGAAATAATGTGTAGATACCATAAGTTGTATTTATATTTTGATTATGGCCAAATTATCAATTCCCAAAACTAATTTGATAATTGGTTATTTTAAAAAGAGGTAGTGGTCCCCACTAAATAGATATATATCTCATATTTCTTTTCTATCTCCATCAAAAATAATTATACAAAGAGAAAAAACTATTTTCTTGAAATATCAAAACTTTCTGGACAATCTCCAACAAGGGATACAGATATGCTTCCGCATTTTGTTTTGTTCCTGATTTATTCTTGATGGTATAACATGATAGATCTTGACTTATTAAGTTTTATGCCAGAGTTTTATGTTTCTAACAAGTAGTTTCCGAGCCTCGTCATGTCAAATCATTGAGAATTGATTAAGTTTCTATAATTTTTGGAATGGTTGCTTCAAGAAATTTCATGGGTTAGGAGTACACGTATATGTGTGAGTGCTTGAATTGCTTCATGAAATTGGAATATATGCAGGGTAATTTTTTTTAATTTGATTAGGAGTACACATATATGCTTGAACTCCTTTGGTGTTTTGTCTATGCCAAAACAATAAATACATGTGTTTGTTAATTATTTGGTCTTGAATCACTACATTATTTTTGTTTGGTTTTGACATATATGATTTTGGAACAAAAGTAGTATATGATTTATTAATTTATGCTATTATTAAAAAAATATTTTTCATTTTTTGATTGCGATAATAAGATAATCTTATTTATGGTTATTTCAGGAAATGGTACGATTAGAACTTTCAATTCTGACATTTGTTTTTTATGAAAAATTTAAATTTGAATATCGGTATGTTTATATATATATATTTAAAACATACTATTATCTTTTAATTTGATTGAAAGATGAAATTAAGAGAAATATTTTGAAACAAATAATTCAAATTTTGGTTTTGGGTTTTGATTAAGAATGTCTAATATTTTAAATAGATTTGTTGAAACAAAATGTCACCAAATTGATCTCTTTTGCGTATATTATTTTATTTAAAATATCAAGATGATTATATGTATTTATGATTCATGCATTTATTAATTGACCCAAAGGTAAGTTAATATTTGGCAAAATTTCAACGATATATGTAGTGATAAATGTATGACAATTATAAGGTACTCTATGTGAGCAATATGTTAGGCTAAAGATTGATTTATTGTTTGCCATAATTTATTGTCAATGTTTGATTGCTACAACAAGAGTATCGCTCACTGTTAATATTATTGTCCAGAGACTTGATTTAATGTTGTGTTTGGTATTTTGAGATTAAATTAGTCATTATTTTGAATTTATTGTTTACTTATGAATATTGATGTGAGCTTCTTTTTATTTATTTTTGTTCTATATTTTGCTAGTTCATCTTCTATTGCCACAATATCTACTAATATCAATTCTATACCCATGCTTAATGGGACTAATTTCAAGGAATAAAAAAGACACTTACTTATAGTGCTTGCTTGTATGAACATAGACCTTGCACTAAGGGAAGAACAATGTGCACCTCTCATTGTGTCAAGCACCTCTGAAGTTAGAAGGTATTTTGAGAGGTGGGATCATTCAAATCTCATGAGTCTAATGACCATGAAGCACAACATTTTAGAAGCCTTTAGGGGTATAGAATCTAAAGAGATTACTTAAGCTAAGGGTTTCCTTAACAAAATTGAGAAATGTTTTGCCAAAAACGATAAGATTGAGATGACATCACTTCTGAATTCTTTGATTTCTATGAAATATAAGGGTCAATGAAATGTAAGGGAGTACATTATGGAGATGTTCCATGTTACTTCAAGACTTAAGGCACTTAAGATCGAGTTTTTTGAGGAGTTGTTTTTTCTTATGGTTTTGGTATCACTTCCTGCACAGTTTAAACAATTCAAAATTAGTTACAATTGTCAAAAGGAGAAATTGACTCTAAATGAACTCATTTCTCATTGTGTGTAAGAGGAAGAAGGGTTAAAGCATGATAAGTTTGAAAGTGTTCATTTGGTCAGTGCCTCTAAAGACAAGGGCAAGAAAAGAAAATATTATAATGAAGCTGCTAAGGGTTCAGCTCAAAAGAAACAACAGCAAGTTACAAAGGGTTGTTTCCTTTGTAACAAGTTTGGACACATGAAGAAAAAATGTCCCAAGTATCACACCTGGCGTGCAAAGAAAAGCTTGCCTGAGCTACTGAAAACCAAGTGATAGTGAAAGACACATCTTCGCAAGCACTTGATAGGTACTAAAAGTAACATGTTTTAATCTCATTCTTAATGCATTTTTGGGTGATTATTCGATGTTAATGGTGAATTTATGCTCCCAATCCTTTAAATTCAGGTTTTTATACTTAGGAGAATATTTGAGAGCAAAAGGAGTGAGAAACAAGCGAAAATCAGAAAATCAAAGCGAGTTATAGGAGCCACACGAGCTGAACCATTCCACATGGGATGGAAAATTCCACACGACCATGTGGTAGGCTGTGTCGATTTCGTGAATTACACTCCAAACAGTGAAAAAATGTAATTTTTAGGGTTTTTCGAGTATTTTGAGACCTATATATGACAAAAATATGAAGATAGGAGTGAGTTGTCATAGAACACTCAAGAAAACAACTCGAAAAACACCATTGAAGCTGATTCTGAAGCAGATTTTCATCTAGATTAAAGATTCCCTTTTTATTTCTTTGGAGATTATTATGAGTTTCTTTATTTCTTGTGGTTATACTATATTTTGGATGTTTTTTATTTGTTAGAATGAACTAATTTTCTAAATACCTAGGGAGATGAACCCTATGATGAATTCTGTCATTTGATTTCTATTTTACACAATAAATACTTAGATCTTGTTCTCAATTATGTGTGCTTAATTCTTGGTTTAGTATTTCTAGACTATTGATCCATGTTTGATGTGCTTAAATCAAAGGAGGAATAGACCCTGTTTAAGAGTAGATCTTGCGTAGTTGAGTGGAGTTGCATACAATCTTAGAAATAGGATGACATAAATCTACCGGATTAGAGTCAAATTTAATAGGGGAAACCATAGATCAATTTCATGCGATAATAGGGTTTTAATTAGAAAGAAATTTCAATTAATCAACCAAGAGTCAGCTGCTTTTATCTTGAATAGAGATATTAGCATAATTTAGGGATTTCTACGGATCAAGATACTAAGTGAAGAAATTGCGTAATTTAGATTGATAATGACAAATGAAATCTAGGTGAATTCTTTCCTGGGTATTGTTTCACTTCTTGGTTGTTTACTCAATTATTTTCTTGATTTGTTTTTTATTGCATTCGTAGTTAATTAATTTAGTTAATTTTAGTTATCAATCAATTACTCGAATTTATCGGATAAATAATAGAAAGATGGTAATTATTAGTACTTTTAGTCTTTGTGGGAACGATATCTTTGCTCACCGTAACTATACTATTAATTGATAGGTGCACTTTCCTTAGTGAGATTTATAGTTGGTTTCGTGGACATCAAGTTTTGGCACCGTTGACGGGGACTAAAATATTAGGAAAAATTTATTTCTATTAATTTAACAAATTTTTTATTTTTGTTTTTAATTTAATTTTTACATTCTAATTTTTTCGTTTGTTTGATTCTGACAAGTTCTTTTAGTTTATGACTAGAGGCAACCCGTTGGAACCAATAATTTTTGACAGTAAGATTGAAAGAACTGCTCGCAGAAATCGTAGAGAGGTTAGATAAGCAAGTTAAAGTCAACAAATTTTAATAGACGATCAAGAGGAAAATGATATTACTAGGGAGATGGATGATAATCAAAATAATTAGCAGTCTCTTGCACCTTCTACTCCTCATACTATATTTGATTATGTTAAACCTACTCTAATTGGGGCTAAATCGAGTATTGTCAAATCGAATATTGCTACAAATAATTTTGAGCTGAAGCCGAACACAATTCATATAGTACAACAGTATGTTCAGTTTGATGGACTACAAAATGAAGATCCAAATGCTCATTTGACTAACTTTCTAGAGATTTACGACATATTCAAGATTAATGACATTACTAATGATGTTATATGCTTATGATTGTTCCCATTCTCTTTGAGGAGAAAGATAAAACAATGGTTGAATTCACTTCTACGAGGTTCTATCATGACTTGGGATCAAATTATTGAAAAGTTTCTATTGAAGTACTTCCCACCTGCTAAAATAGCTAAGTTGAGAAACATCTCTTCTTTTTCTCAAATTGAGTGGGAGATATTATATGATGCATTGGAGAGATATAAGGATCTTCTGAGAATGTGCCCTCATCATGGGTTACCTTTGTGGTTACAAGTTCAAACTTTTTACAAAGGTTTAAATCCCTCGACTAGGCAACGAATTGATGCAGCAGCTGGTGGAACATTTAATAATAAGACACCTGAGGTAGCTCAAGAGTTTATTAAGGAGATGGCACTAAATTACTATCAGTGGTAAGTCATGAGAACAAAATCGATTAAAGCAACTGGTGTTTTTAATATAGATGCAGTTGCTATATTGGCAAGTAAGGTGGAAGCATTAAGTAAAAAGATTGATGGTTTGAGTTGCAATAACACGATGAATCTTGTAATGCAATGTGATGCAATTGGAGCAGGGATAATCAACCTAGAATGTTTACCCTTCGGTTCTAACATGGAGCATGAGTAAGTCAACTTTATGGGTAATAATTCTAGACCTCAAAATAACACATATAGCAATAACTATAATCCAAGATGGAGGAGTCATCCAAATTTTTCTTCAAGTGGTCAAGGTAATCAAAGATCACAACCCCCTTTAGGTTTTCAGCAACCTTATTAGCAAGAAAAGAAGCCGAACCTTGATGAGATGTTAGCTAAACTTATTTCGGTGTCTGAAAAATTTATTTCGGTGTCCGAAACTAGATTTCAAAACACTAAAACAGCTCTGAAAAATCAACAAGCATCGATTCAAGGACTTGAAAATCAGATTGGGCAACTTGCTAAACTGATTTCTGAAAGACAACAAGGTAGCTTACCTAGTAACACTGAAATTAACCTAAATGAGTAAGTCCATGTAATCATTATTCGAAGCGTGGAAGGGTTAGTTGAGCATGAAAAGAAGGTAAATCTAGAAGCTGTTGAGAAAAATGATAGGGTTGAGGAAAGCAAGAAAGAGCATAAGCCGGTGTTTAAAGAATACAAACCATGAATTCCATATCCAGCAGCATTGAAGTAAGACCGCAAAAAAGAACAATATGCTAAATTTCTTGAACTTTTGAAAAAATTGCATATTAAGTTACCTTTTGTTGAAACCCTTTCGTAGATGCCAAAATATGCAAAAATTTTAAAAGAGCTATTAACAAATAAAAAGAAGTTAGACGACTTGTCAACTATGGATGTAACGCCCTAAAAATATTTAATATTTATTTTTGTATGTTTGTGACACAAATGTGTACCTACTTCAGTGCTTATGTGTTCTGGAAGTGTCTGAGAAGTCTTGGGTTTAAGCCTTAGCGTGGGCAAAATTTTCTTTTTATTTGAATAAACCCTTATCTTTGAACAGTAGACTTATAATTAAATAATTAGAAAAACATGACAGAGTGGGCCTGCTGGTCTAGTGGTTAAGTGGAGTGTTAAGTGTGATGAAGGTCTTGAGTTCGAGGCTTGGTGATGTAAGGGAGTGTTTTATTTTGCTTGGTGTCGTGTAAGTATTTGAGTGCCAGTAGAATTCAGATGCTTGTGGGCTGTTGGAGTGTTTGAGGAGTGTGGGAAAGGTGTGGTCGATTTTTAGGAGGCTAAAGAGGGGGGTTTCGGTTGTTAAGGGATTTGGATAGGGGAGGTTGGAGATTTTTGAAGAGAGATTTTGGGGATAGGAGGAGAGTTGGTGCCGAATTGGTATTGCTTCTCTCAAAATTTCGGCTAAGGAATTGTTTCCTCTCCTTTCTTCTTTTTTTTTTTCTTTCCATCCTTTCCTGTGTTTTCTGCTGAATGTTCTTCTGCTAGAGTGCCAAATTTTTGCTGAGGTATTTTGCTATCCTCTCTGTGTCGTTTCTTTCCTCTTTACCTGGGTGTCGTTCTTCCCCTAAAAACTCTTCTTCTGACTGTCGATATTTCACCATAATTGCTACGACTTCCTTTTTTTTCACGCTTTTGGTAAGTTATGATGATGATTTTCGTTATGGTTACCTAACCAATCGGTCACTAAGGTTTCGATTTTCGTTTAGGAGACGATCAAGTTTGAGGGCGGCTAGTCGAAACTATGGCTTTGGGTATTCGTCGTTTTCCGTTGGTGGTAAGACTGAAATGACTGAAAGCCGAATGGTTTGTTGTATCTTGTTCAATTCTCATTAATTTATCACTGGTTCTTTTGTTAACTTTAACTTCGTTGGGTCTTGTCTTGCTCTTAATTAAATGGATGATTGGGGTTATTTTGTCTTGACAGCAAGGAACCGTTCGGAGCAAGGTCCCTTTTCTGTGGAGTCTTAGCATTTGCGTTCGAAGTTTCAAGGTTGGTACCGTGCATTTATTTTGGAAGTGTTTTCGGCTATATGTTATGGTGCTAGTGGTGAGTGAGACTAACGATAAAATTGGAATGTTCGAATTTAGGTACTATTGGTCTCGGGGGTGGTTTGCTATGAAACCATAACAGGTGTGTAAACACTATCGCGATTATGAAAATCGGCAAAAGCCGAAATAAGTGAACGTCGACGCTACACGAGCATGCGCTCGCCCGTGTGGTAGGCCGTGTGACTAAACATGGGTGTGTGATTGACGAGGCCAGCCATGTGCGATTTCATGGGTCGGACCGAACTGGGCTGTGTGGGCCCCACGGCGTGTGGGCCCTACACGAGCAAACCACATGGGCGTGTGGAAATTGTTGGGCCATGTCATGCATTTCACACGACTAAAGCCATTATGGGCCGTGTGGGCCACACGGGTGTGTGAGCCCACAAGGGCTAGCAACATGGGCTCATGGGCCCATTTTCACTGTTTGATTGCAAAGGTTGCACGGGTCGCCCGAGTTGACTGTGAACCTACTGTTGGTTCGGTAAGCTTACTTAGACCCCTAATTGACTGAATGAATGTTATGCCTCTGTGTGATATATTTATATATATGTACATGTAAGGCTATATTTTAGCGTACTATGTAGATTGTGCTGAATACATATACGATACTATGATATGACATGACATGATTGCATTATGCATTGCATGGGGATGGGTTGTTATTGATCAGAGGAAGTGTACTGAAAGGCTTCGAGCCTAAATTACTGGCAGCCCAGCTGTATGTCACTGTATAGTGCCGCATTCGGTACTCGCTAGAGTGTAGGGATGGGTGGGTTGATTATATCCCCACATGGAGTGTAGGGTTGGACGGAGATAGAGTGTAGAGGCTGGATGGGTAGGACTTGTATATTGTTTCATATGTTACTACACTGATTAATGTTACTGTAATGGGCCAAGGCCCAAGCACATGACTGTTCTGTACTGAGATGGGCCAAAGCCCAAACAGAAATTGTCACTAATACTGAAAATGGGCTTAGGCCCAGACTGTGTTTGTTTTCTGTCTGTTTGCTAATATGGGATTACACATTGAGTTTTTGTAAACTCCCCCAGCTGTTTTAACTGTACAGGTAATCCCCAGTCATAGGCGGATTGGTGCAACGGAGGACTCAGCGATGGCCGCACGACCCATCTAATTCGATTTAGTAATTTATGATTTCAACTTAATTTTTGGGGTATTTTATAGTAATAAGGGCCTTTGGATTTATATTTTTAATTTGGGATTTTATGGTTGTTTTGTTTATAACTGCTAGCAGTAGGAAAAGCCGTGAGTTTTTAGAAAGATAAATGTTTGATCAGAATCTCCTCAAATACACAATCATTTTAAAAGTTTCTGCAATAAATGACGCTTTGAAAATTAATAACGCTTTTAAATGAATAACTTTTCAATGATTCATGCTTTGGAAATGAACGATCCATTTTTTTAGACTCATCATTGAATAACACAAAGTGATTAAATAGAAAGGAGGGTTGAAACGACAACATATTTTATGAAAAACACTTCAATGTGACATCGCCAGATTCAGCCATAACGTCTAGGCCGGGTTTGGGGTGTTACAATAGAGCTCAATGAGGATTGCTCATCCATTCTCGAAAACAAACTACCCAACAAGCTTAAAGATCTAGGGGCTTTTACTATTCTTTGTCTTATTGGTAGTTTAAATGTTGAAAAAGCTTTGGATGATTTTGGGACTAGTATAAATCTTATGCCTTATAAAATGTTCAAACAACTTGGTCTCAGGGAACCAAAACCCACTAGGATGAATATTCAATTAGCTGACAGATCAATTAGGTATCCTAGGGGTATTATTGAAGATGTACTTGTTAAAGTTGATAAATTTATATTCCTTGTTAATTTTTTTATATTGGGATATGGATAAGGATATTGAGGTACCCATGATCTTAGGTCGACCATTTTTAGCCATTGCTAGAACTGTTATTGATGTGAGTAGTGGTGAACTTGTGTTAAGTGTAGGTGATGAAAAGATTACTCTTCAAGCACGTGATTTTGTTAGAGTTCCTAGTGAGTGAGATGATACTCGTTATTCTATTAATGTTAGTAATCCTACGGCTTGACATTCTTTACAGGAAATCACTAATGAATATGTGTTTAAACAGCATCCATTTCAAGGTAACAGAAACCAAGGGACAAGTGAAGAGAGACTTGTGTAGCTCGATGAACTAGATGAATGGCGAGTGAAGGCTGATGAGAAACCGAGAAAGTACAAGGAAGTAACAAAGAATTTCCATGATGTGCATGTAAAGAGGACGAACCAATTCAAAGTTGGGGATAAAGTGCTGCTAGACAAGTCAGATCCACGAATGTTCCCTTCGAAGCTTAAGTCAAGAGGATCGAACCCATTTGTGGTACAAAACGTATTTCCATATGGAACCATTGAGGTAACACACCCTGATTACGACACATTCAAGGTAAACAGTCTCCATCTCAAACTTTATTTTGGTGGTAATACTGACAACGAGAGAGAGAAGCTTCGGTTCCAAGATCTGCCATAACTATTAGCTTGAAAAAGGAAGTCGAGCTTAGACTCTAAATAAGCCTTCTCGAGAGGCAACTCGAGTGTTTTTATTTATTTATTTTACTTTCATGTTATTTTAAAAAAATTTCAAAAAAAATTTCAAAAAAAGTGGTCCACACAATCTGGGGCAATCCACACAACATGAAGACACGACCGTGTATGACACACAACCTAGACACACAAGAGTGTCACAGGCCGTGTGAAACTAGAGCTAATATTTTTTTCAATTTTCTTTTAACCCACACGAGCATAGAGAGTTATATGGCTTGGCAACACGACCGTGTGACCCATACGGCCTGACACACGGGCATGTGATAGATCGTGTGACCAACACGGCCTCGCACACGGGCGTGGGAGAAACGAACGAACACCCCATACGGCCATGTGGGACACATGACCTAGACACACGGGTGTGTCCTATGCCGTATTGATACTGGGCTTATTTTTACCATTTTTTTTATCACACGGTGTGGATGATTCCACACTGCCATGTGAGCATACTTTTTTTTCCCTCTTTAAAGCTTTTTTTTTTCTTTCTTTTATCTTTTTGTTCCTTTGTTCCTCCCTATCCCTAGCTTTATTTTTATTATTTATTTATTTTTGTATTTTGTATTTTGTATTTTTATTTATTTATTTTTTGTATTTTTTGTTATGCTTTTTCAATTGTTTTTTTCTAGTTTGTAATCTCTGCATTTTATTTTATTTTATTTTATTTTACATTTCGAACTTAAATTTTTTAAATAAATTTTTATTTTCTTACTTTTTGATTTTTTAAAATTTTTTCTAACGTGAACATAACAAATGTTGAATCAACTATTAATAGTCACATCAGTATTTTAATAATCAATGTCGTAAATCATTAACCAAAAGTTTGATTGATAAAGTTTTAACATTTGAGAGATAAATTGAATTTTTTTTTGGCCTAATAGCTTAATTGATTTTTAAAATAGAGGAGGTTTTTTAACCCTTGAGAAATATAAACGTTAAACTGAAAGATGTAAAAAAAAAACGATATTGTTAACAACTTTATCATGGACTTAACATCGAAATTCATAAATTTATAGTCCTAAAATAAATAAAAATAAAAATAATTTAGAGCTAAAATAAAATAACATAAATGGATATATTATTTTACCTCAAAATTATATATTACCTACTCGTAAGTTCCATAAACCAAAATTAATGTTACAAAACAGTTAAATAAAAGTAGTCATGAGGTGAAGCTAAATTTGATAATGAAGGCGGATTAGTTTTTATGAACAATTAAACAAACATAAAATATACGTTGATTATAACGAGAAAAAATATAAATATAGGGATCTCCCTTCCAAAACCCTTTAAATACTTCGGAAAACTTTAGAAAAACAAAACAAAACATATCTCCTTTCTCTATTCTTGAAAAAACTTAAAAAGAAAATTTTTTTAAACATATCTACATCCGACGCTCAATGTTTTTTCTTTACATTTTTATTTTTTTAAAGGTTAGAAAAACAAAACAAAGTTGGATGTAAGCAGAAAATGTCACATCCCAAAAATGGGGTTAGAAGAATTGAGTTATGGTTGATTGATTGATTGTATTTAAACCTGAATATATATGATTGTTAAAGTATATTAATGCATGTTTTAGTGTAACTAAGCATGATTTGTTTGATCTATGTATGATATACGCTATGTTAGAAGAGGAATATTGGCATGAAAACACGAAATAGTATGTATAGGTGTCAAGGTATCATATGTAGGTTGGGCATGTTTTGTTATATATGCAATTGAGTCCTAACTTTTATGTTATACAATTGGAGTCCCTAAATGCTATGAAATGACTTGAAATTTTGCATGATTAAGTCTTATTTGGATAAACCCATAATTTCACTCTCGATTTTTCAAAAGAAAAAGGTTTTACTAAAATTACAATTTGGTCCTTAAACTTTTCTTTAAATAATTAATTAAACATTTAAAATAATATAATTAGGTTTTATTTTATTAATTAATCTAAAACGAAACTTAATTACGAGGTTTAATTTGAATATAGTATGTTAAGACCTAATTTGAAAATAGGAGAAACATGAAGTGATCAAAAAGGGCAAATTGCCCAATTATTGGGAAATTAGTCTTCCACTAGGAATTTCCACCGTCTTCTCCTTCCCTCTCCTAACCTAAACCCCATCCTAAGTTCCAAGAGTAAGTACTTCAAGAAGTAAATTATGTTTAAGTTATGTTAATTAGAAATCATGTCAATTAAGTAGCTTATTTATTAATCTAATAATGCTATGTATAGTATTATCAGAGGAAAGTAGTGTTGATGATACAAATTTTAGTTTAAGTTATGAAATTAAGATAATTTACAATAATAAGTGGAAAAAGGACTAAATCATAAAGTTAGCAAAGTATGTCATGACATTGTATAAAGTAGAAAGAGGGCTTAAGTGAAGAACTATTAAAGTTATCGTGTTCTATTTGATAATGTGTAAGCTAATAAATAAAATGTAAGTTGAGTCCCTTTCTCCCATTTCTCTTCCTTTTATTTTCAACAACCTAGGATAAAAACCACACTAAAATAAATACTATTGGGGGTAAAAATTGAATAAGAAATAGGTTTAGGTTTAATGGTTAGCATGTTAGAACCCTTCTTGGAGGTCCTAAGTTTGAGTCTCTCCTTCCCCTTTTATTTTGGAAAATAAAAAAGTCTCCTGAAAATAAACAATATGTCCAATTAAGTGTCAAAACTAGACAAAGAATAGGCCTTAAGCTTAATGGTTAACATGCTAATATTCTCTGTTGTGCACCCAAGTTCAATCCCCTTCTTTTTGTTTTTATTTCATTATTTCACCAAAAATGTCCCCAAAACATATCTATATGATTAACTGTAAAAAAACAAACAAGAAATGGGCAGTATCCCAATAGTAAAACGTTAGTTTCCCCTTAAAACTTGAGTTCGAGCCTCCTCCCCTTTCATTTTAATTCCATGTTCAGAAAATTGCAATTGCAACCCCTTGCACCTTAATTGTTAAAATTGTAAGTGACACCCCTAGGTTTTATAAACCCTAAGAATTGACCCCAATTATTTCCTAACTAGAATTCACATCTTGCCCTTCCTCAAAATCCCAATAGAATTATAATTATACCATTTTTTTCTCTCCTTTCCCTAATTGGATTTTCATATTTCCCTTTTTAAATCCTAATAGAATTTGCCCTTCATCTTTCTATTTATTCACCTTTTATTTTCTTTCCCTTTTCTTTCCACAATATTTTCATCCTAATTGTTGATAATTATTTTATTTTCTCGAATCAAATAATCATCCATTCAATCATTCTTTCTATTGATTTTGTAATTGTCGTCAAGTAGCATCCTTAATTTTTGCAAAAAATTGGTAAGTATATCTCGACCCCTATGATTAAATCCCGAAATTTCGTAGTACTTCTATCTGAGGCTAATTCTTCATTCAATCTAATAAATATTGTATGATCTTTTGTGATTCTTGCTGAATCTTTCCATTAATCTCGTTAAATCTTGAAATAAATTGTTAATTTTTGCCAATATGTTGTTTGAATAACATGTTTTATGTATGTCAGATCATATCTGAAAGTAAGGGACATCGTTCAGGATTTTGGTGAAAAGTGTGTGTTCTTTACCAAGTGAATCGGGAAAACCATTTCTAGGATTAGGGCCACACGATTCACCACACAGGCGTGTGAACCACATGGCCCATCACATGACCATGTACCTCTGAAACCCTAGACTAGTTCATTTCTCACACAGGCATGACCCTTCCGCACTGTTTGCCACACGGTCGTACCCCTACTGTAGGAAATTACATCATCCACAACACGACCACAACCTGGCTACATGGTCGTGTAACCCTTCCACACGGCCTATAGCACCTCACACAGCCTGGTCACACAGCTGTGTGTCCCCTGTTTTACAGTTTTGCCCAGAAACTTATGTTATATTCAGTTTAGTCCATATATATTTCCTGAATTGTTTTAGAGTTTTTATTTGCTCAATTAAGTCCCTGATATTGTGTTAATTTTTGAATCTATGATTTAATGCCTAAAGTGTTATTGTTACATCGCATGTCATGTGAATATTATATTTTTTTTTGTTAAAGTGAAACTGATAAACTGTTAGTGATAATATTGTTACCGCTCTACGAAAAACATGATAAGCATGTCTACTATTAATGATGAATTGAGAACATGTTAAACATGTCTAGTGTTAATGATGAATTGATTACGTGTTAAAAATGTCTACTGCTAGTGATGAATTGAGTACATGTTAAGCATGTCTTCTGCTAGTGTTGATTTGTTCTATGACAAAGCATGACATATTGCATTGCATGGGGTGAGACGAAATGTACGGAGGAAGAATTGGCTGTTTACCTGCAAATTTTGCCGTGCACTCACAGCCAGTGGAAGTATGTTTCCTTTAACTGCGAATTTCAATGTGCATCCACAACCTAATGGCAACTTTTACCTGTAATTATGTTGTGCATCCATAGCCTAGTGGTAGATTTTATCTGCGAATTTTGTTGTGTACCAATAGCCTAATAGAAGATTTTATTTGTAAATTTTGTTGTATATTCACAGCCCAATAGCAGATTTTATCTGCGAATTTTGTTGTGCATCCACAGCCCAGTGGCAGTTTATATGTAAACCAGTGGTGGTTAAACCACAACCTGATGTGTAAGTATGTTTGAGTTCAGGGGAACTCTTAGTGAGATGTGTAGCGGAGTTGAGTAGGATCTATTTTCTATAAATTAAAATTGCATTGCATTCATAATCATTTACACAGCTGTGAATACTGTGATATTATATTGACGAGTTGATCTGATATACCAATATTCTAAATTGTTGTTCAATTGTGATTTATTCTATGAGTCATTATTATGTATGATTTGTCTACCATTTGCATTGATTTTATTGTGATTCGACTCACACTGAGCTTTATAAACTCACTCCCCCTTTTTATTCCCATCTTTACAAACAATCCACCAGGTTAGGACCTGAACTCGGCATCCGGAGAGTTTCGACTCAATTTTGTTTTTTAAAATATTTTAGATTCATTATTTGATATTTCTTTATTATTATTTTTCAGAGAATTTATTATCCTATTGAGTAAATGTGTAGATAGGAAACTAGGACCAAATTTCATAGAGACATTATAAAAATAATTAAATTATACATTGATCAAGACATAGTCGTGCACGCTACTAAGAATCTAGGAGAAAATAAATAAATAAAAGGTTTTCTTAATATTTAGAAAATAATAAAATAAAATAGGTTGTAAATGTCTGTAATTAAGAATAATAAAGAATAAACCAATATGTTAAAAACTCGAACATCAAGTGTGATGCTACCCTCGATGCCAGAGTTAATCACAAATTTATTATATATTCTTATTCAATAATAACCCAGTTATAACAATCGAAGAACAATTTCAAACCATCAATCTTTCTTTAAATAGCAAATTAATTGTGAGAACATATCGACAATTAACCATTGCTAGTCAAACAACCATATAAAGAACTCTTAAGATTTAGTTCATCAATAACTTTACAAATTAGAAAAACCTAACTCTAATTAACAAGCTCAACTATGCTGTTCATTTTAATTGTATCAATCATTTTCATAGCATAACCCAACTACTCGACCTTATACTAGCTTGTTCAAATGATTAGGATAGAAAGATAACTATTGACCTAATTACTCTAATTAACTATTTATTATCATAAATACCAAACAAGGGCCAAACTTAAAATGATACTAACAACAATAAGAGATGGTACGACATTTTGTATGAAATGGAGAATGAAAAAATATCAATGAATAAGAATGAATGAAAAAAACTTTGAATAGCACAATCCTAGTAAAACCAATCTTTTATCTACCATCGTCTAGAAAAATAAAATTACCTAATCATAATTTTAAAAAAAAAAATCGAGATAAAGATAAGAAAATAGTTCATGTTTATTTTCTTTTAGCTATTGCCCAATAGGGTCTCTTAACGCCCTCTTTTTTTTTTCCTTCCCGTCGGAGTTATTTCTTA
The DNA here is from genome assembly GCA_025698515.1 of Gossypium sturtianum. Taxonomy (NCBI): domain Eukaryota; kingdom Viridiplantae; phylum Streptophyta; class Magnoliopsida; order Malvales; family Malvaceae; genus Gossypium; species Gossypium sturtianum. Next base: position 59,549,486 of record CM046952.1, read on the forward strand.
TTTCACAAATACTTGCCATGGTAAGGAAGAAGGGGGAACAAGCACACTTAGAGAGCGCAGTACAACGGAGAGTTTATGCTGCATTCAAGAAGGATGAATCGCTCTTGAAAAGGAATCTATTGGTTCTTTCCCAATTGGTTGAGCTGTATGTGCGATAATTTACTTCACGGTCGAGGTCTCTAGTTCAAGTCCAAGATAGCCCAGTTGTGCCAAGGAAAAGAATAGAAGAAGCATCTGACTCTTTGATGCATGCTCCACTTGGCCCAGGGGATATAGCTCAGTTGGTAGAGCTCCGCTCTTGCAATTAGGTCGTTACGATTATGGGTTGGGTCTCTAATTGTCTAGGCGGTACTGATAGTATCTTGTACCTAGGGAGGAGTTTATAGGAATGTGTATTCAGTCTGTTCAGTTGATTATATTTTTTCATATAACAAACCGAATTACCCATGGAAACTAAATAACCAAATCAAGCTAGGAGCAAAACCAAATAAAAGTTTTTTGGTTCGATTCGGTTCAATTTTTTATTTATTTATTTTGGGATGTTTCTTGCACATAATTGTTTCTATTTTCAATTTAATATTTCTATTTTGTACCGTTTTTAATTTCTTATTTGAGATATTTTTACATCATTTTGGGTTTCTCTTTGATAATGAATTATTTGATATCTATAATCAATTAGACGGTATGTTTTTGTTAGGTACTGACCCGATTAAGCAACGAACAAGTAAAACTAGCAGAAGAAATTGAGAAATTGAACACACAAAGTTAATGTGAAAAAAACCCCTCCAAAGAGGATAAAAAACCACGGGCAAAGATACTTTTACTATAATGGCAAAAGAACAAAGAGTACAAAAGATAGAGATAAAAACTAAACCCCAAAAACCCAAAAACAAAGAACCCTCAAAACGTAAACACAAAATTCTCTAAATGTGTTATGAGTTCTAATCTCTAATGATTGTTTTCTCTAAGGTTGTAAAAGAGCCTATTTATAGGCTAAATTCATAGGTCAAATAATAACAAAATAATCTAGACTAATCAGAGTTTGATTGAAACAAATAAATAGAGTTTAACTAGAAGATTAATTCTCAAATTTGACTGAAATAGGTTTTATACTTAAGAAATCTCCACCTTGACTCATATTTCCACAACGCCATCTTTGCCAAAGCCCGCCACGGGCCTATTTATAACTATACAAGGAATTAATTGAGTCGAATTTGTGCTTAGAAACTGGAAGACTTCTAGCCTTCAACTTGTACACTGTCAAATCAAAACTAACCCGAGTATGATTTTCACAAACACAGTGCCCTAACTTTTCAAAACCTGCATCCAAAAGAGAACCTCTCTTCAACGAAACGATCATACATTTTTCCCTCCTATGACCAAGTTGCCTCCGCACCAAACGAGTTGACTTAGACTCCGTAACGGACGAGAGACATCCGATTTCACTGGTCACTGTAGAACCTTCCAAAATATAAAGACTGGCGGTTCTTTTACCTTTTAACAAAATGAGAGCTCCACGAGATAGTTTAATATCGCTCGACTTGATGTTGATTCTGCATCCTTTCAAGTCTAAAATACTCAAGGAGATGAGATTCTTTCGTAAATTAGGTACATACCTGACATCTGAGAGTGTCCTAATCATCCCATCATGCATCCTAATTTTAACAGTACCAATACCAATTACCTTACTGGATGAATCATTTCCCATGCGCACAACTCCACCTTTAATCGAACTGTATGTAGAGAACCATTCTCTATTGGGACATGTGGAAAACATCCCGAATCTAGGATCCACTCGAACGTAAGCTTGGAGTTATCCCTCATTGACACTAACAAGAAATCATCATCGCTTTCATCGGCCAAATTAGCACCAGCTACATCTTCCTCGTTACTCTTAGCAGCTCTTTTATTTCGCAGTTTATAACAATCTGCTTTGACGTGACTTCACTTTTTTACAATAGTAAACATTTGGTCTCGTTTCTTTGATGCTACCAAAATGGAAGCTTGCCTATCTGTCTTGCTATCCAAACCAAACTCATTGTCAAGTTTGTCGCTACTCAGCAAATGACCCTTCACATCTTTGAACAAGAGTTTGTCTCTACCATAAATCAGGGTCTCCCTAAAAGACTTGTATGAAGGGGGTAAAGAGCACAATAATAGCATAGCCTGATCTTCATCGTCAATTTGAACCTTAACGTTCTTTAAATCATTTAAAAGAGTAATGAATTGATTGATGTGATCTCTATGAAGCTCACTTTTGTTCATGCAAAACGTAAATCGATGTTGTTTCAACACTAAATGGTTAGCCAGAGACTTAGTCGCATAAAGAGTTTATAACCTTTTCCACAAGGCGGATGAGGTCTTCTCCATCAATACCTCCTGCAATACCGTATTCGCGAGGCACAACTGGATTGCAGACAAAGCCTTTTCATCAAGCTCTTCCCATTCTGTTTGATTTAGATTCTCAGGATTTTTCCCGGTAACAACTTTTTTCAACCCGGTTTGAACTAGAATTACCATCATCCGAACTTGCCACAGATTGAAATTTGTCTCACCATCGAACTTTTCAATTTCAAACCTTGTAGTTGCCATCTCTAAACGGGCTAATCTATGAAAATTGAACTAGCTCTGATACCACTTGTTGGGGATCGACCCAATTAAGCAACGAACAAGTAAAAATAGCAGAAGAAATTAAGAAATTGAACACACAAATTTAACGTGGAAAAACCCCTCCAAAGAGGATAAAAAACCACGGGCAAAGGTAATTTTACTATAATGGAAAAAGAACGATGATTACAAAAGATGGAGATAAAAACTAAACCCCGAAAACCCAAAAACAAAGAACCCTCAAAACGTAAACACAAAATTCTCTAAATGTGTTATGAGTTCTAATCTCTAATGGGTGTTTTTTCTAAGGTTGTAAAAAAGCCTATTTATAGGCTAAATTCATAAGTGCAATAATAAAAAAATAATCTAGACTAATCAGAGTTTGATTGAAACAAATTAACAGAGTTTAACTAGAAGATTATTTCTCAAATTTGACTGAAATATGAGTCATACTTAACAGTTTTTTTTAACTATAAAAGTTGCATATCAAATTATTATGTTTATTTTCATGACTCATATAGCTTAAATCTAAAAATGACACATATTTTAAATGGGTATTTGTCCAATGAAGTCCAGCCATGGAGGATTTGGAAAGAATTGAATTTAATGGAGTCTTCTTTCAAGCTTTAAAGCATTAACTGACTGAGTTGGATTTTTTCGAGTGAACCATGTTGCTGCTGATTTTGCTTTGAAAGTCTTTGGTTTTAGGGTGAATGATATTTTGGGGTTCTAATTAGTAGTGGCTGATTTTCGAAGAAGATAAGCTAAATGGAGTGTTCTACTCTTTGAATTATATATATAAGAATGTTGAATAATATGTACATCTTATATATACTATAAAAGATTAATCTAAATTAAAGTGATTTAATATGATTAATGCTTATTGGGTTTTAATTATTAAATAAAGTATGAATTAAAATATAGGTTTTTTTCCCTAGTGGCTAACTTAATGATGTAAACTAAGAAGGTTAGTAAGCCATTTGCAATTAAGACTATTATGAGCTTTATTTGTTGATCCACGAAGGAATTAAAGCATAGAAATTTTATGAGTAAACAAATAAATTCATGATAATCTCTTAAGGAATCAACTGAGAATCTTTAATTTTGACTGAAATCTATTTTAGAGTCGGCTTCAATGATGTTTTTCAAGTTGTTTTCTTGAATATTCTATGATGGTTCACCCCTATCTTCTTATTTTTGTCATATATAAGTCTCAGAATGCCCGAAAAACTTAAAAATCGTGATTTTCTATTGTTCGATGTGAAATCCATGAAATCGACACAGCCTACCACACGTCCGTGTAGGTCAAACGATCTTGAGGCTAGGCTGTATAGAATTTTCTAGCCCGTATGGCTCCTGCAGCTTGCTCCGATTTTTGCTTGTTTTGCTTCCAAGTGCTCTATTAAGCATCAAAACATGAATTTAAAGGATTCCGAGCATAAAATTCACAATTAACATCAAATAATCACCAAAAAATGCATTAAGAATGAGATTAAAAACATGTTGCTTTTAGCACTTATCAAATATCCCCACACTTAAGCGTTTGTTTGTCATCAAGCAAAATTTTCAGCCCACATTTAAGTTAACTTCCCTCAATTTATTATTTTCACTGATAACGTCTTAGGATAATCTGCAAATAATCATGCATTGGAAATTTAAACAAAAATGACACTAAAGAACACAAGCAATCCAAGAAGTGATTTTTAAAGCATAAAAACATAGGCGTCTCCCCTGTCTCAATAATTACCTGAAATTTAAATTCAACAAGAATTAACACTCTTACTAAGGTTCACTCAAAACATTCAAAGTGTTTAAGGTTCAAGTACTATGCACTCAACAGTCGAGCAAAAAGTGTTATTACCATAGGCTTGCTTGAAAATCAAATCTCTACCACTATAAAAATGAGATGACACACCAATCAAGAGGTCTTTACAATGTTGTAACGGGGCTTAGGTTAACGGTACAAAAAATGTCAAAAAATTTTGTTCGAATTGATAAGTTACCAAACCAAAAAGAAAAAAAGTTGCTGAATTACAAGAATTTACATTAACAAGAAATAAAAAGTGGATGTGAGCTTTTATACCTAATATAAGACTAACGATTCAAGCTCAATCAATTTTTTTTCATATTTTTTTCCCATTTTTCCCATTTTTAAATTTTTTAAGAGCAGAGTAAAATTCAACAATGCAAGTGATAAAATATAGTTAGACAACTAACCAAATTGAATCTCGACAAAAAGGGAGCCAATAAAAAGAAATTTTACAACAGTAATCTGTGTTTTCGGGTTAACATGAATGATTGTTAAGTAAAAAAAAAATGTTAGAATCAACGAGGTTTACTAAGGAATAATACAACAGGTAAGTTGTTTAAATGTTAGGTGGGTTAAATCTTAAGTGCCTCTATTATCTCAGTATATCAAATCAATAATGTGGTCTCGACATGTATAACTAAAACAAGTTGTAGAATAACAAATCAAGTTGACATACTCACAACCAAAAATAAAATGAGCACGGAAAAAATATATATGCTCTATAGGATCAAAAGCTCACAAAAAATTATGGTTTGATGTCAAACTTGTAAATTTAAAATTTCAAGATAATTTTTAGTTCAGGGAGAACTTAAAATAATAAATTCTGAAAAATGGTCTAACATGCTTGATTCTCTCGTGTTTTAAAGCATAAATCACACAATGCATAAAAATCCACAAGTTAATCTCAAATAGAATCAATAAAAACTTCAAATTAAAAAATTAAAAAAATTTAACTTTAATGGTAGATGAGAAAATTACTTAAACACAAACAACAATTCAGAGAATATATCGCATAACCATATAAACGGTTAAGTTTAATGATAAGTGTGAGATTAAAAACATGTTACTTTTAGCACTTATCACCTTACACATTGTTAACTTTAATGACAAAATTAAATTGAGGGATCAATATTTTTAAATATAAAAAAAGTACAAGGAATCAATGTCTCAAAATTAAAGTATAGAGATTAAATTTTAAATTTCAAAACAATACATGAAATTTGACATATTTACACTTATTTTAAATAATTTTATTAATAATTTTTGACAAGTTATTTATTTTATATATATATATATATATATTGTTAATTAATTTGTTTTATCGTTAAAATTTGATTTCATTTATAATTTTATATCTATCTTTGTTTTTTAATCAATTAATATAAGTAACTCTTATTATATTTGAAAAAAATATAAATTTAGTTTAATATGTGTAATGCGAAACATAGATTATATTAATAATTTTAGTCAAAATTTTGTAATATAATATATAATTATCCTTGAAAGAAAATCCTAATACAAAAACAATCATTAATCTGATTATAATTAATTTGATCTAAGAGTCCCCCTTTTGCTGCCCAATCTCATGTTCCATGCCTAAGTCTCTTATTTTCATGCAACAATTGCAAAAGTCAGTTCCAAATTTTAGCATCATTAAATTTTTAGACAAAATTCACTGCTACGCCCAAAATTTGCTACAGTTAAATCATTAAAAATACGTTAATTATTTAATCATATCCTGCAAATAATTTTTAGATTTATATATATATATATATATATATATATATATATATAGGAAGTATTCCTGTGAAGTAAGAATGGAGCAAAAATCTTGCAATGTGCAAAGAAAAGTATAAAGCATAGCCTAAGACCACGAAAATATAATGACGTAAAAGTTTTCCATTCAGATTAATATAATTAATAAAAAAATCATGATTTTTTTAATAATCAGATGCCTTTATCCGTTTTATTGTCTAAATATAATTTTAATTTTAGTTAGAAGTGGTATTCAAATAAAATCCTCTTAACAATATAAAATCTAAAATTTAATTTGCGAAGAAATCTATTTGCACTCCTCCTAATAATTTGTTGATTCGATTTGTGGTTTGTAGACTATATGGAATTCACATTACACTTTCGTATGTGTAGGCTTAACAAATTATATTGCTGAAAGTTATTTTTAAAAGATTTTCAATTTAAAAATTGAGCTTTAAAGCCCACTAAGTAAGAATGAATATATACTATAAAAATTTATTAATGAATATTGGTGCATCGTACTCTTTAAATTTTATGGATGTTTAATGGAACGATTTTTGTTATATTTATTTGTTTGGGTTAAAAGTTTTAGGGTTTTTTAAAATAAAATCGATAGCTAGAAGAAAGTTTGAAATTTTAAATTTATATATATATTCAGAAAATTTATTTCTCATCAATAATTTACCAATAACATGTATATATGTATAAATTTATTCTTTTATTTCATAACATGTATATCATTTAATACTCTAGTTTAGTTTTAATGTTTAATTTGATACTCAAACCAAATAGTCGTATCTGATCCAATGATATTTGACACGTGCGTTCTAGTAAAAAATATAACCACTTAATTGGAGTAGAAAAAAAGCTCAAATACCAAACTGAACATTGATATCAAACTCAAGTAATTACTTATGATAAAAAAATTGAAGTATTAAATTAAAAAAACTTAAAGACCAAAATGAACATTGAAACTCATATACCAATTTAAAAAGAAAACTTAGGTATAAACATTAAAGGGAAATTCATATACCAAATAATATATTAACCTTAAAACTAAAGTTGAACTAACATCACAAGGGAGCAGTGGTTAAAGGCCCCCTTATTGGCATCTCAATAATGGAGGTTCAAATTTTGTTGATTAATCCTCTTTCCCTAATAACATGAGAGAGGAAATGTATAAAAACCCCTAAATCATTAAAGCAAAAATAAAAAATATAAATAAAAGAAATTAATTTTTTAAAAAAAAAGCATAGTAAAAGGAAAACGAATCTTAATTTTGATTCATGATTTTAAGCAAAGATAAAAGCCATAAAATGCTTAACATCAAATACAGACAAGCTGACGGTTTCAGTCAAAATTTATGTGGTTGGGTTAAAAGTTTGTTGATTCAAAAAGAGAATAATAATTAAATGTGGTAAAATCAATTTAATATAAAAATTTGAAAAAAAGTTTATCATGCTTGATTCTGAAAATAAATTTATCATGCTTGATTCTCTCATGCCAATACACAAATATTTACAAATTAATCCAAAATAATATCAATAAAAAATCCCAAATCGATAAAAATTCATTCTAATGGAAGTATGAGAAAATTACTTAAATGCAAGAAATAATTCAAGGATTTTCTAATAATTATATAAATAACCTCCCCACACTTAAGATGTACATTGTCCTTAATGTACAAACAAATATAATCACAATATAAGCAGAATATCATAAGAGAGGGAGAAAACTGAAACTGCCCTGAATATTGGATGAAATCGCCAGAATGGAGAAAAGCAGAATTGTAGGCAAATCTAAATGTAGTGCATAATTCCGAGCAAACTAATAAGAGAATAAACACGTCTGTGTGGACCTTCTTTAGGCCGTGTGCGATTTAAAACTGTAACTCAGTCTTCACACGGCCCCGGACACGCCCGTGTGTCCAGGTCGTGTGTGATTTCCTTCGCTTCTCCCACGCCCGTGTGGAATACCACACGCCTGTGTGGCTCGGTCGTGTCTCGCACACGGCCGTGTCTCTTGCCCGTATAACCTTTGACTTGAAATAAAATTGAAAAAATTAGCTCTAGGACTCACACGGCCTAGGACACGCCCATGCGTCCAAGTCTTGTGTACCACACGATCGTGCGACTATTTTAGGCTGTGTAATCTTCGAATTTTTGAAAAATTAAGTCCCAAGATCAACACGGCCAAGGACATTCCCGTCTGTCCAGGCTGTGTGGGTCACATGGCCATGTCGTCAGGCTGCGTAACTTACAATATCGAACCCCTTATTGTGCACACGGCCTAGAACACACCTGTGTGTCAAGGCCATGTGCGTTAATTTTTTTTATAATTTTGAAAATTAATTAGTTTTACAAAATAACATGAAATAAAATTAAAAGAATTAACATAGTGTTAACACTCGGGTTGCTTCCTAAGAAGCACTTATTTAGAGTCTAAGCTTGACTTACCTTGTATTCACACGGTTACGGTGGTTCGCGGAGCCGAGGCTCCTTTTTCTCGTTATAAAAAAATTTACAAAGATAAGGTTTAAGTCGAGTATTGTTTACCTTAAATGTGTTGAATTCAAAATGAGTTACCTCGACTGTATCGTATGGGGAGAAGTTCACTACCGTAAAAGGGTTTGATCCGTTTGCATCAAGCTCCGAAGGGCAATTTGTGGATCTGTTTTGTCTAGTAGTACTTTGTCCTTAACCTTAAATTGGTCTGTTCCATTCATGTGATCATCATGGCATCGCTTTGGTTCTTCATCGTGCTTTTTCGATTTTTCCTTGACAAGTGTTCGCCATTCATCTAGTTCATCGATTTGTAACATTCGTTCATAGTAAATCGTTCTGTTTCTATCGCATTGACTGAAACATGGCTCCATCATGTTCTCTCATGGGATTTCCTGCAAAGAAGGTTAAGCCACATGGTTACTCACGTTAACAGAACATTTAAAATCATCTCGATTACTAGAGACTCCCATAGAATCACGTGTTTGGAAAGTAATCGTTTCACCACCTACACGAAGTACTAATTCACCCGTACCAACATTAATTATAGTTCTAGCAATTGCTAAAAAAGGGTCGTCCTAAAATCAAAGGTACCTCACTACCCTCATCCATGTCTAACACAACAAAGTCAATGGGGAATATGAATTTATCGATTTTAACAAGCACATCTTTAATAACACCACTAGGATATCTAATGGTTCTATCCGCTAATTTAATGTTCATCCTAGTTTGTTTGGGTTTCCCAAGACCTAATTGCTTAAACATTTTTCATAATACTCTAGAATAACATATTTTTATGTATTAATTACATATTTATTTTGAGTATGATCTTACTAATTTGAACTATTTATGGTTTTTTATCTTGTAAGGACTAAATTGAAGGCAAAATGAAATTTGGGGGGCAAAAAGCGTGAATTTGAAGATAAATTGGGCCAGCATGCGAAGTAGGAGAGAAGTGGTGCCAAAAATGCAAAGTGTGGAATATTTTGGAGCAAAAATGCAAAAGAAGAGATTTTATAGCACAAGATTCTATTTTAATTCCAATTATATTAGGATAATTATTAAGAATTATTATTTAGATTTAATTTTAGCATTTATCTTTTATTTATCTTTTAGAGTTTAATTAGGAATAGACTAGGTTTCCTAGTACTATAAATAGGGGATGGAGTGACACAAATTTGACTCACCTTTTCTGTAAACACTCTCTCCCCAATAAAGTTTAGCCTTTTGTTCTTTCTATATTTTTCAATAAAAAATCTCATTTCCATTACATTTATTTCTTTTTTCCCAAAAATCACGAGCCACTAAACTTATCTAGCTGAAGGTTGTCGAATTCCCCAAAAAGGGTTCATGAGGCTTAGAATCCGCGCTTAGCCTTCTCAACGAGTATTCATCGTTTATCCGCATTATGGAGCTGACGCTTTCGTCCATGTCCCTTAATAGGTGATCTTTTCAACTTGTGCAAGGAACGACCGCTTTGTACGTTTTGGGAAGGTTGCACAGTCGGTTCATTAGCTTACTGCGTCAGAGGATGGCGAGCCCAAGAGACAAAATGGTGTGGTATTCACCATTGAGAAGTGATGATCTAGCGTAAGATGGTCCCACAAAAGTGATTGTTGGCTAGAGTCAGGTTCCGCTAAATCGTAAGTCTAAAATCTAGGAGCTGGTGGTCGTAGGCATCCTCTTCCACTATAACTGGCTTATTCTGTTTGAGAAGAATCACCTAAAAGCCAAGGATTGAACCCAAGGCGGATCGAGACAACCGGAGGTTGGAATCTATCCATAAGAACTTTTTTTCCTTAACTCTATTTATCTCTACTATTTTAATTTTAATTTTCGTAATTTCAATTCAATCAAAACTTTTAATTTTTTTTTTCCAGATCAAAACTTTTAATTTTATTTTTTTATTTTTTTCCAGGTACGCAGGTTTTCTTGGGCACGACTCTGTCCAGGATTTTGAGGAACAAGCATTTGTGCAAATCCGGTCCCTGAGGATTTGACCCTACTTCTCTTATACTATTCTTTTTCATTATTTTATAGGGATAGGATATTTTTGGTGCTCTCAACGACTACATCAAATTTTGGTGTCGTTTTCGGGGACTGGTAACGTACTAATCTTGTTTCTTTGTTTCTTATGACCAGATCTGCTCCAAGTATTCTTGCGTTTGATTAAGAAATAGAGAAGACTGCGAGAGCTAATCGCAAGGAGACAAAGTTACGGAAAAAGCAGTCAGGAGTGGTTGGGACTCAGAGTAAACCACCGGGAATCAAAGTTGACGACAAAGTTGAGTCTAGGGTCAACGAAAACCCTACTCAAACTTTTGGAAGCGAAAAAGTAAAAGTCGATTCACCAGAAAAAGTGCTTAACGCTAGGGTTAACGAAAACCTGAATCTAGGACATCCACCTATGGCTCAAACGATTCGGCAATTGGCCGAAGCTCCGGCAGAACAACCACCATTGTGCATCGCTTATCCTACTATGGATACTGATTTTGAACTGAAGTCAGGTTTAATCCAATTATTGTCAACTTTTTGTGGGTTGCAAAACAAAAATCCCCACAAACATCTGAAAGAGTTTCATATGGTTTGTCTTAGCATGAAACCTCAGGGGGTAACTGAGGATCAAATTAAATTGCGTGCTTTCCCTTTTTCCTTAGTAGATTCTTCTAGGGAATGGTTATTTTATTTACCTCCTGGATCTATTACAACTTGGGTTGATCTTTCTCGTTTGTTTCTCAACAGGTTTTTTCCAGCATCACGTGCAGCTGAATTAAGAAGGGAGATCGTTGGGATAAGGCAAAAATAAGTAGAGTCTCTTTACGACTATTGGGAGCGATTCAATAAGTTGTGTGCAAGTTGCCCACAACATGGTATAACGGAACAATCTCTACTCCAATACTTTTATGAAGGCTTAAAGCCCATAGAGATGAATATGGTAGATGCCGCCAGTAGAGGAGCATTGGTCAACATGACCCCCCAACAAGCAAGGGACTTGATATCCACGATGGCTGCAAATACTCAACAATTTCAAGTCAATCCTGAGCCCACTAGAAGGGTTCACCAGCTAAGTAATTCAACCTTAAAAGATAAAGTTGATAGACTTACTAATATTGTGAATTCTCTTCTTATAGAAAAAGCAAGACCGGCCCGACTATGTTGAAAATATGTTACACCTGAACATACAACTGATGCATGTCCTAATTTGTATGATGATACCATGGCTCATTTGGATGCTGTGGGGAACTTTCCTGGGCCACCACAAAGGCGATATGACCCCTGCGCTAATGCCTACAACCCAGGACGTAGAGACCATCCCAACTTGAGTTATGGGGCAAACCTGTAGTATAAATAGCCATACCAAAATTGGTTTCCACAACAAATGCAAAATTTAGGTACCTCTCTAGAAACCATGGTTAGTAAATTAGCAGCTAATGTGCTTGATTTCCAACAGCAGATACAAAGACAAACAGTTGATTTCCAACAGCAAATACTACAGCAAACTCTTGAATTCCAAAAGGAAACAAAGGATTTTCAACAGAAAACCGAGGCGTCTAGAAGAGAGTTGACCACATCAATTGAGAAAATGAACTCAAAAGGGAAGCTGCCGTCATAAACAAAACCTAATCCAAGACAACATCCAAATGCAGTGACGTTGCGAAGAGGAAGAGAACTGGAACCAATTCCTGGCAGAAATCTTGGCCAAGATTACGCCCAAGAAAAGTCCGAAAACGATGAACAGGTCCGAGCGAAACCTCCATTGCCTAAAATTCAACCTCCATTTCCAGGATGATTGAACCAATGTCGAAAAGGTAAAGAGGACAAGGAGATCCTCGAAACATTCAAAAATGTCGAGATCAACATGCCACTATTGGATGCAATCAAACAAATTCCATGATATGCCAAGTTCCTTAAAGAGCTCTGCACCAAGAAGCGAAAATTAACTGGTAATGAAAGGGTAAGCGTTGGTGAGAATGTATCTGCAGTGTTACAGTAGAAGATGCCAGTGAAATGCAAAGATAGGGGCATGTTCGCAATACCATACAGAATAGGCCACTTAGGAATTAAAAAAGCTATGTGTGATTTAGGGGCCTCCATAAATGTAATGCCTTTTTCTATTTATGAATTACTTAACGCGGGTTTTTTGACGAAAATAGGTGTTATCATTCAGTTGGCAGACAGGTCTATTGTGCATCCCGAAGGAGTCCTTGAGGACGTATTAGTCAAAGTCAACGGTCTTATTGTCCCTGCAGATTTTTATGTAATAAAAATGGAAGAGGATAAAGCTCCTAGGTCTTCAAACATCTTATTGGGGCGACCTTTCCTTAGTACTGCAAATACTAAGATTGACGTGCATAGCGGAACTCTCATGCTGGAGTTTGATTGAGACATCGTGAAGTTTAATGTTTACGACGCTATTAGTCACCCAAGTGAAATCTTGAACGTAAACCGTGTCGACATAATTGACTCATTAGTAGAAGAAACTTTTGAGTCGACTTATGGAGATAAATCTAAAATGATGTTTGATGATTTTGAATCTGTTAATGAATTATTGGCTCATATGGATACTAAAATTCTACCTTCTATTGTGCAGGCACCAGATCTAAAATTAAAACCACTTCCCGAGCATCTCAAGCGCGCATTTTTGGAGAATGATGAGACCATTGCCGACTTAAAAGGGATTAACCCCTTGACAGGCACACATAAGATTTTCTTGGAGGAAAATACGAAACTAAAGAAAGAGGCACAACGACGATTGAACCCAAATATGGTGGATGTGGTCAAAAGGAGAATTTCGAAGCCCATACAAATGAAAGAATTCAGTTGGAACAGCCCCAATACTAGTTGAGGCGTCAAGCTAGCGACGTTAAACAAGTGCTTGTTGGGAGGCAACCCAATTTTTATTTTTCTTTAGTTTTCTTTATTTTATTTTATTTTATTATTTATTACTTTATTTTGTTTGGATATTAATAAATTTCTCTTCTTCTGTCTAGGTAAACTGGCAAGGAAAAAACTCAGGAATTGGCATACTTTCACAAACATCCCTTATTCTATCCCTATTCCAAGTAGGAATAGCGTGTCCCTTCTTTATACAAACCAAAACCTGCACCCAAACACCCCACCCTTCAGCTGACCTATACATCCCCAAACCCTAAAAATTTATCCCATTTTTCACCCAAACCCCTACCAATCGCCGCACCTTCTTCCTCACCCCCCACCACTGATTTTTCAAACACCATGGTAAGGACTCACCCACGTCGTCTCCATCTTCATCTCCATCTCCACCACGCGACTCGCCCACCTCATCACCACGCAACGCCAAACCTTCCCCTCCTTGCAGCTATGTGTGAACGACAATGACTACATGGGGAGTGTTTCTAAACCCTTTTACTTTCAGCTATTTTTCTTTTTTCCTTTTTCTTTCACATCGAGGACAATGTGTTTTAAGTAGGGGGAGGCATTCCTCATTATTTCTGCCATTTTATCTTCTGCTTTTGCTGTTGTGCTACTGCTGCTACTGCCTTGTGCTCGTTCCTGCCCATGCTTATTTTTTCTAAAGAATATTCTACCTTTTTTCATGCCCAAGAATTTGACTAGGATTTGCCCACTGTTTGACCTACATGCATGATTCTTGTCTACTGAGTTAGTTATGATTTTGGCTTGTTTGATTTCATCTCCACTTTTTTTATTTCTTTTAGGCTAAATAATTATGATTAATAGAGTTAACCCTATCTTGATTATAGTAAAATTGATTAAGTCTAAATGGAAAGAGGACACTTAACACAATTGCATGTTAAAATTATGTTCATTACTGTTAGGTGATTGCTGAAACTTATTTTTGACACTTGATTGTTTTTTCCTAGTCCTCCTAATTAAATTCTGTTTCATTAATAATAAATTTTGATGTTTCCGTGGTTATGAGTACAGCACAAAACGTGACTGACTGAGTAACCGGGGTAGGGTGCTTGGGTTGTCATCCTATTTCGCATCAAAAGGTTGTGTGACGTGTTAGGTAAACTTCGCTAACCGGAATTTAAAAAAATTAGGAATATGTTGGGCTGAGTAACCGGGGTGAGGTGCTTGGCTGTCATCTCTCTTCGCGTCAAAAGGTTCGATATGTTCTTAAGGAAAATATAATAAATTAGGAGTATGTTGGGCTGAGTAACCGGGGTGGGGTGCTTGGCTGTCATCTCTCTTCACGTCAAAAGGTTCAATATATTCTTAAACAAAAAAATAATTAAAATTAAAAAAAACACAAAAAAAAATTGCATTAGGGGACCAAAGGTGGAAACAAATAGGGTGTCTTGGTAAGTTTTAGTAAATTACCTAATTTTCGTGAAATAATCCAAGTCAATTTTGATTTTTGTGTGATTAAATTGGAATACTTTTTCAGATTTACTTATAGCAAGCTAAAGGTTCTCTTTATTTTCATATGCATTAAGCCTAATTTTTATAAAACTTTGGAGTGATATTTCTTTCATGGCAAAATCTAAATTTCATAGTGGATAGGAACCATACTTGAGGGCAAGCATGGGCTAAGTAGGGGGGATTTGATAATACTCTAGAATAACATATTTTTATGTATTAATTACATATTTATTTTGAGTATGATCTTACTAATTTGAGCTATTTATGGTTTCTTATCTTGTAGGGACTAAATTGAAGGCAAAATGAAATTTAGGGGCAAAAAGCATGAATTTAAAGATAAATTGGGCCAGCATGTGAAGTAGGAGAGAATCGGTGCCAAAAATGCAAAGTGTGGAATAGTTTGGAGCAAAAATGCAAAAGAAGAGATTTTATAGCACAAGACTCTATTTTAATTCCAATTATATTAGGATAATCATTAAGGATTATTATTTAGATTTAATTTTAGCATTTATCTTTATTTATCTTTTATTTATCTTTATTTACCTTTTAGAGTTTAATTAGGAATAGACTAGGTTTCCTAGTACTATAAATAGGGGATGGAGTGACATAAATTTGACTCATCTTTTCTGTAAACACTCTCTCCCCCATAAAGTTTATCCTTTTGTTCTTTCCATATTTTTCAATAAAAATCTCATTTCCATTACATTTATTTCTTTTTTCCCAAAAATCATGAGCCACTAAACTTATCTAGCTGAAGGTTGTCGAAATTCACGAAAAAGGGTTCATGAGGCTTAGAATCCGCGCTTAGCCTTCTCAACGAGTATTCATCGTTTCTCCGCATTACGGGGCTGACGCTTTCGTCCATGTCCCTTAATAGGTGATCTTTTCAACTTGTGCAAGGAACGGCCGCTTTGTACTTTTTGGGAAAGTTGCACAGTCGGTTCATTAACTTACTACGTCAGAGGTTGGCAAGCCCAAGAGACAAAATGGTGTGGTATTCGCCATTGAGAAGTGATGATCTAGCATAAGATGGTCCCACAAAAGCGATTGTTGGCTAGAGTTAAGTTCTGCTAAATCGTAAGTCTAAAATCTTGGAGCTGGTGGTCGTAGGCATCCTCTTCCACTATAATTGGCTTAGTCTGTTTGAGAAGGATCACTTAAAAGCCGAGGATTGAACCCAAGGTGGATCGAGACAACCGGAGTCTGGAATCTATCCATAAGAACTTTTTTTCCTCTACTCTATTTATCTCTACTATTTTAATTTTAATTTTCGTAATTTCAATTCAATCAAAACTTTTAATTCTGTTTTTATTTTATTTTTTTCCAGATCAAAATTTTTAATTCTATTTTTTTATTTTTTTCTAGGTACGCAGGTTTTCTTGGGCACGACTCTGTCCGGGATTTTGAGGAACAAGCATTTGTGCAAATCCAGTCCCTGAGGATTTGACCCTACTTCCCTTATACTATTCTTTTTTATTATTTTATAAGGATAGGATATTTTTGGTGCTCTCAACGATGCATCAATTTTATAGGGCATGACATTAATACTAGCCCCTAAATCAGCCAAAGCATTATCAATATTCAAACTACCAATTAAAAAAGGAATAGTAAAACTCCCTGGATCTTTCAGTTTGATTGGTAGTTTATTTTGCAATATGGCCGAGCAAACTGCATTTAGCTCTACAGTCAATGAATCATCTAACTTCCTTTTGTTTGACAAAAGCTCCTTTAAAAGTTTGACATAATTGGGCATCTGTGAAAGAGCTTCAACAAACGGTACGTTAATATGTAATTTCTTTAAGAGTTTGAGAAATTTACCAAATTGTTCATTCGCGTGGTCTCTCTTCGTCGCGTTAGGATATGGAACTCGAGGTTTATATTGTTTGGCAATCGGCTTTTGCTCTTTCTGGCTTACCTCAACCTTATCGTTATTTACCACAATTTTTTGCCTTGGTTCTGGTTCAGATTCAACTAACCCTTCTTCATCTCGCACAGTAATTGCATGAAGCTGCTCCCTTGGGTTAGTTTCGGTATTGCTAGGCAAACTAACTTGTGGTCTTTCTGAGACTAACTTAGCAAGCTGGCCTATTTGGTTCTCAAGCCCTTGAATCGATGCTTGTTGATTTTTAAGTGTTGTTTCAATATTTTGAAAGTGGGTTTTTGACACTAAGATAAACTTTGTCAACATCTCCTCGAGGTTCAACTTTTTTTCTTGCTAGTGAGGTTGTTGCTGGAAGCCCAAAGGGGGATGTGCACTTTGATTTCCTTGACCACCCCAAGAGAAATTGGGATGGTTCCTCCAACCTGCATTATAGTTATTACTATAAGGGTTATTTTGAGGCCTAGAATTATTACCCATATAATTGATTTGTTCGTTCTCTGTGCTAGAAGCGAAGGGTAAACATGCTGGATTATTCATTCCTCCTCCATTTGTATCGCATCGCATCACCAAATATACCTGCGTAAAAACATATAAACCATCAATTTTTTTATTTAATTGTTCTACCTAATTCGATAACATGGTCACTGCATCTAAGTTGAAAACACTGGCTGCTTTCATCGGCTTCATCCTCATGAATTGCCACTGATAATTATTTAGTGTCATCTCTTTTATAAACTCATAAGCCACTTCGGATGTTTTATTATTCTAATTACCACCAGCTACTACATCAATTAACTGCCTTATTAAGGGATTCAAACTGTTGTAGAATGTTTGAACTTATAACAATAAAGGTAACCCATGGTGAGGGTACCGTCTCAATAAGTCCTTATACCTTTCCCATGCATCATATAATGTTTCTAAATCGATCTGCACGAAGGAATAGATATCATTCCTCAACTTAGCTGTCTTAGCCGGTGGGAAGTACTTTAGAAGGAATTTCTTGGTCATTTGAGCCCAGTGGTAATGGAACCTCGTGGTAAAGAATTTAACCACTGTTTAGCTTTGTTCCTCAATGAAAAAAGGAATAATCTTAAACGAATGGTGTCATTGATAAACCGAAATAGTAACATATTTTAAGCCCACATTTAGCATGCTTTTGGATGATTTAAGCCTTATTTTATTTCATTTGGTGCTCTTAATCCTTTCTTTTCATGTTTTATAATCATGGAAGCATCGGAGGATGAAAAGAACAAGAAACGGGCTTAAAACGGGCCAAATGGGTCACATCACAAAATTGACACGGCCTGGGCCCAAGACCACACGACCGTGCCTCACTCAACAGTTTCGAACACGGCCTGGCCACGATTCACACGGGCGTGTGCCATGGCCGCGCCCCTGCCGTGGCCAAGAGGAGTTTTACTCAGATTTGGATACTTGGTGGTAAAGAAACACATTCCAAAGCATACATAAACCCCCAAATAGGAATTTCACTGAAATTAGGATACTTGGAGGCCAAGTAAGGCATCTCAAAGCCTATATAAACACCTTAGGGGGAAACTTAAGCGGGGAGTTCGGCAGAAGCCTTCTGCCAGGGCTTTAGTAGGGGCGGTTAGCTAGGCCAAGGAGCCGAGCCGAAAAGGTCAGATTTGTGGGAAACACTCGAAGATAGCCAATTGATCCATCTCAAGAAGCCGGAATTCTACTCAAGACGGCGGATCTCTCCTTCAATTCCTTCAAGGGGTTTTAGGGATTTCTTATGTTTTGTTTTATCTTTTATTCTGAGATGTTTTCTTTTATTGTTATGAACTAAACCCTTTAGATACCTGAAGGGGATGAAACTTAGATGAATCTTGTTATTGTTTTCTGAACTATATGATAAATACTTGATTTGTTCTTAATTATGTGTGCTTAATTCTTGTGTTAATATTTCCGGGATATTGATTCAAGTTGAATGTGCTTAGGTGGTGGAGCAAAAGTACCTGCTTAAGAGTAGATCTAGCATAATTAAGCGGAGTTGATCGCGCGCCTAGAGATAGGGTGACGAGATTTTGCCGGATTAGGGTGAAACCTAATATGGGAGTCCATAGATCGAGTTAATGAGATTCTAGGGGTTTTAATTAGAAAGAGATTTCAATTAATCAACCTAGGGTTAGATGTTATTCGCCTCGAGAGAGGGTTTAATATAAATTAGGAAATCTTACGGGTCAAGTCAAGTGAATACATCGTCTGGTTCAGAGTTAGATAACAAGTGAAGTCTAGGCGGATTCTTCCTAAGGGTATCGTCTTAATCAACTGAGTTTTTCCAATAGTATTTCCCCAATTCATTCTTTTTGTCTTTGCGTCTTTAGCTTAGTAGTTAGTTAAATTTAGATTAAATAACAACTTCACTTATTTTAGGCTAGATAATAAAAAGAAAGTTAGTATTAGTACTTTTAGTTCCGTTGGGTTCGACAATCCGGTCTTGCCCAAGCTATACTACTGTTCGATAGGTGCGATTGCCTAAAAATCGTTGTCATAGTTAGTTTCCAGGTTCGATCATTCTCATTATAAATTTTAAGACTTTGAAATCAACGATCAGTCGTCAGTGGCGCCATTTATCTTGAAAATATCACAGATTTTTAGAAAATTCATCAAATGAGTATTTGGATCTTTGTCTTGCAAACCATCGAACTGAACAAACTGTTGTACCATCTGAATAGTATTCAGCTTTAGTTCGAAATTATTTGCAGCAATGGTGGGTCTCACAATACTTGATTCAGCCCCAGTTAGAGTGGGCTTGGCATAATCGTAAATAGTACGAGGAACATGATCTGGATCTGCAATAACTACAGGAGGTAGCTGATTATTCTAATTATCATCCATCTCTTCAGTAATAACAATGTCCTCTTGTTCGTCTACTAAATTTTCTCAACTCTGTCTTGCTTCTCTACGATTTCTACGAGCTGTACTTTCAATTTCACTATGAAACAGTAATGGTCCCGACGGGTTTCTTCTAGTCATAAACTAAAAGAACCTGCCAAAAGCAAATAAAATAAAAATTAGAATGTAAAAATTAAACTAAAAACAAAATAAAAAATAAAATAAAATAAAATAATGGCTAAATTAATAAAAATAAAGTGTTCCTAATATTTTAATCTCCGGCAATGGTGCCAAAAACTTGATGGTCACTAAACTAACTATAAATACGACAAAGGCAAGTGCACCTATCGAATAATAGTATAGCTATGGTGAGTAAGGAATATCGTATCCATGAGGACTAAAAGTATTAATAATTACTGTTTTTCTATTATTTAGCCAACAATTTGGAGTGATGTGTTTTAATCTAAATTTGCTAAACTAATTTAACTAAGAACGCAATAGAGAATGAATCAAGGAAATAATCGAATATTAACCAATGAGATAGACAAGACCCAGGAAAGAATCCTCCTAGACTTCACCTATTATTATGAATCTGAATTAAACGATTTATTCACTTGTGTCTTGATCTGTAGAAATCCCCAAATTATGTTAATATCTCTTTCGAGAGTAAGAACAACTGACTCTAGGTTGATTAATTGAAATCTTTTTCTAATTAAACCCTTATCGTCGCATTAACTCGATCTATAGTTTCCCCTCTTAGATTTGACTCTAATCTGGTAGATTTATGTCGTCCTATTTCTAGGATTGCATGCAACTCCACTCAATTATTCTATATCTACTCTTAAACATGGACTTTTGCTCCACTGAATTAAGCACATTAAACATGAATTAATATCCCAAAAATATTAAAACAAGAAATAAACATACATAATTGAGAACAAGAATCAAGTATTTATTGCGTAAAAATAGACATTAAATAAAAGGATTCAATATAGGTTCCATCCTCCCTAGGTATCTAGGGAATTAGTTCATAATCGTAAATAGAAACATCTCAAAGTCAGAATAACCACAAGACATAAAGAAACTCAATAAAACTTCGAAAGAAATTAAAAGGAGATCTTCGATCTTGATGGAGATCCGCTTCCGAGTTGATTCCGATGGTGTTCTTCGAGTGTTGTCTTTGATCTTCTCTGATTGCTCGCTTATGTCTTCTTCTAATGGGTATTTATAGACTTTCGAATGCCCAGAAAGCCTAAATATTGAGTTTTTCCCCGTATTTGGGGAGCAGGATGTGAAATCGACACGGGATGGCACATGGGCATGTGTCCAGCCCATGTGGCTCACACGGGCGTGAGCCCAGCCTGTGTGGCTCTTGAAAACAGCTCTATTTGTCAGAATTTTGGCTCGATTTTTGCTCCTTTCACTCCCAAATGCTCTCCTAAGTATAGAAACATTAATTTAAAGGATTTGGAGCATCAAATTCACTAATTTGCATAATTAATCAACCAAAAATGCATTAAGAATAGGATTAAAATATATTACTTTTATAGCTTATCAGTTGGGTTAAAAGTTTGTAGGTTCAAAAAGAGAATAATAATTAAACGTGGTAAAATCAAATTAAAATAAAAAATTTGAAAAAGCATAGAATTCAAATTGAGATATATTTTTTTCATTTCAACTATGTGTTAAAAAAACCTCATGAATTTGACCAAAATTTCCACATCTTTAATTAATAAATATATTATTTACTAGATATTCTTCATAAATAATTTATCAATAACATGTATACATGTATCATCATAGCATTTAAATTGTGTTGAACTGATATGACCTTTGATTTAAAAGTATTATTTGGGTTGAAAAGTCTTAATTGTTCAACTGATATTTTTCTTTATAATAACGACAGAATAATATTAGGTTGAAAAGTCTTATCTCCATAAGAAAATTTAATATTTTTTAATGTGATTCAAACCTTCTAATAAGTCACATATCAGTCCACCATGCCTCACTTTGCACTAATTACTTTTTACTTTCGGACAAATTCATTTTTATATCAACTTTTAAAGAATCACCCCATAAAAACTAATTATAAAATTAAAAAGCTTACATCAAATCTCACAATGAAATCTATATTTTTTTCTATGTGAGATACAACTTTATTTTATATTTTTACAATCAAATATGTAAATTAAGTTGAATAAGTATTTTATATACTATCCAACTATTCAAAACATACTTACATCATTCTTAAACTAAAACACCAATACCACTCCAAAACAAAAATGGTTCACTTAAATTTTGAACCTATCTATAATAACGGGGCAAAAAGATTATAATACATGAAGAAATGTATGAATTATATCAGCAACTGTTCAAACCTTAGAAATGATATTGTTAGGAGGACAACTACAAATTTCAAACACGAATCATAAAATAAACATGAATTATAAAATTTAAAAAAAAAACAAATCAATGGACCATGAAATAGACACGAAAAATACTAAAAATATATGAAATATAGAACAAGAAAACACAATAACTTCAAAATTTTCCATTCAAATGTTAACCTAACCAAAAAAGAAAAATAATTTGGATATACATCATATGTAAAATTAAGGTGAGCTTGTTATATTTATACCATTATGTCCTATAATTAAGTGTGATTTATTTATACTATTATTTAAATCTCTGATTGAGTTTGTGTGATGAATAAATCAAGCATAAATTTAATTACATAAATTACAAAAAAAATTTATCAATTGTATATATTGATAATTGTCGAAACCATTTTAAAAATCGGGTTTTGGAAAAATAGGGATCGACTTTAAAAAACAAAAACGGGAGTCGCCACCAATCATTTTTACTTAGGTGTGATTGGATCACCTTTTAAAACGTTTTATTTAAAACATTTAATTTTAGTCTACGAAAAACCAGAAAATAGGTTCGGGAGTCGATTACGTATGAGAAAGGGTTAGCACCCTCATAACGCCCAAAAATTGGTACCTAATCGATAGAATCATGTCCAAATGTTTGAGATTTTAAAAAAGTTAAAAAATGATCATTTTATTTGAAGGTAAACTAAGACCACCTATCTCAAATAAATAAGAATACTACACCCAATAAGTTAGGATACAGTATCTCATAACTTCGAAGCTAGATACATTTTTTTAGAAATTTCTTACCTCAAGATACAAAACATCACACCCAATAAGTTAGGATACAACGTTTTGAATTCTCAAGAATAAGTTTTTATGATTTAAAACTTGAGATTTCTTTTATTCCGAAAGAATATAAACATCACATCCAGCACGATTGGACATAACATTTTTTAAACCCTCGTAATTAAAGTCATCTCATAATTTATGAAATTTATTAAAAGGGTATTTAGTTATTTAGCCAAACGGAAAATCAACACCCAGCACGATTGGGCATTATTTCCCGAATTTCTAAATACCAAAACATTGTCTTATTTTGAAAACCTTTAAATAAAATATTAATTTTGTAAAAAATATATTTTTTATTTTAAACCATAACCATGTGACAACATTATATTTATACATAAATATTAAAAGCAATTAATACATTAACATCTAATACAATGCAAAATACAATTAAAATATCTACACTAAAGCAAAAATAATAATAGTACAATAAGAATATATTAGTAAAAATAATAATATAAGTTAATATAAAAATAAAAATAAAATGAAAAACAATGGTAATGAAAATAACATAAATAATATTAATAATAAAATAATAACAATTATAGTAATAATAATAATAGGGTTAGTTATAAATAAAATAGTAATAGTAATATCAAAAAATAATATATATATTGTATAAAAATATTGTTAAATTAATAAATGATATATAACTTTAAATAAAATTACATTTATAATAATTTAATAAAAATAATAAATAAATATGTATTATAAATAAAATTTATACCAAGTAAAATTTTAGAAAACAATATAATATAATACTATATATAAAAAAATAAAAATATAATATATTGAATAATATATAAATTATTAAACTAAATAAAATAATATATAATAATTAAATATATATAAAATAAGAAATAATTTTATCTATATGTATTTTTATAAAGTTAACAAAGTAAAAATGTAAAATTTTAATCTAATAAAATATTTTAAATATAATATTAAAATAATTTAAATCTAAAAAATGTTTTTTTAAAATAAAGAAATAAAATAAATAAATAAATAAAGAAATTAGAATCAAATAATAATAAAAATAAATAAAAGGGGATTAAATTATAAATAAAATAAACATAACAGGACTTAATTATAAAACTGAAATAACGCGGAAGGGCTGATGCGCAAATAACCCCTTTTTCAGAAACACGCGGATCCTGCATCTGTTTAAACGGCGTCGTTTCTTCAAGGCTATATAAGTTAATTTCAACAGAAAAATTTCATTTCAAATCCGATTTCTAAAAAAAAGCTTCGAAATCCTCTGAAATCCTCCTCCCTTCGTCTGAGTTCCGATCTTCGAGTCGCTGGTCACACGCCACACGCGCCTCCGTGGCCGGTGGCCAGAGGCTCAAATCTCCAATTTTTGTCGTCGAAAGGTAACCTCTTTTACCTTTTCCTTTTTTTAATTAATGGTTATATATGCGATATGTGAAAGGAAAAAATAAATAAAATAAAAAATAAATAGAATAAAAAAAACACCTCTGCGCAAATCTACTTTTATTTCCTTGAGTTTTCTGACAAGATTTTTGCTCATTGGCTTTGTACAAATCCGTGCCTTTTCGTGTATTACTATATGATGTATTCTCTCTCTCCCTCTTTTTTTCCCCATTTACAGGTACTTTCGAGGTTTTATAACCTTTCGAAACGAAAAAATAAAAAGAAACAAAATCCTTTCCATGTTTGCTGTGATTTGCTGTTTTATTCTTTCCTTTTTGCAAGTAGAACAACGGAGATCTTGTGACAGAGATGAGGCTCGCATGGATTGCGGTGAGATTTGGTGGTGTGACCGAAGGCTTTGCGTGGGTGCGAGAGCCGATTGCGGCGCGATCATGGCTCTTTGAGGCGCTAGGGCTTGCGGCGCCTAGGGTTTCAGAAAACCCTAGGCCACTGGAGCTGTTTTTTTGGGCCTCTTTGGGCCGTGTAGCTTTTGGGTCTCGGTGGGATTTAGTCTGGGTGTAATAGGTATTTTGGGTTTTGTAATTGGGTAAGAGTGTAGCTGTTTGGGTAGGCTGTTTTGGGCTTTGGTTGTATTTGGGCTATAAAAGGACTTGGACATTATTTGTGTTTTTTGTTTTATTTCTAAGCCCGGTCAAAATTGGGCTCTTACAGTTGCCCCTCTTTGCTCATTGTTGTGTAACGAGAATAGAGCAAAGACTATAAAAGGACCAATTTTGATCGGTCTTGGCCGAGCCTTGACTTCTTTGATCCTCGCTTTCTTCAAATGACTTCCAATACGAACTGCAACTTTAACGGCATTGGAGCTTCATTTTGATTTCAGTGAGTTTGATAGCTTCAACTTCATGAAGGCAGTATCCACTATCTTTTGATCTGCTCCGCAGCAAACTCAGGGAGACCAGATCTGATATTTTCAATCTGATCCCTACAAACTCACGGATCACCAGACTGATGTCTTCGATCTGCTTCCTGCAAACTCAGAAATTGTCAGACCTGCTATTTTCAATCTGCTCCACTGCAAACTCAGGGATGTCAGACTGGTGGTTAAAATCTGTTCCACTACTGCTTAGGGAAACAAGACTTGTCGTTCGATCTTGTCCACTACTGCTTAGGGTGACAAGATCTACAATCTTTGACCTATTCCAACGCTGGTCAGGGAGATAGGGCCGGTGGCTTAAATCTGTTCCACTACTGCTTAGGGAGACAAGACTCGCCGTTCGATCTTGGTTCCCTACTACTTAGGGTGACAAGATCTACAATTTTTGACCTATTCCACTGCTGGTCAGGGAGATAGGGTCGATGGCTTAAATCTGTTCCACTACTGCTTAGGGAGACAAGATTTGCCGTTCGATCTTGGTTCCCTACTGCTTAGGGTGACAAGATCTACAATTTTTGACCTATTCCACTGCTGGTCAGGGAGATAGGGTCGATGGCTTAAATCTGTTCCACTACTGCTTAGGGAGACAAGATTTGTTGTTCGATCTTGGTTCCCCTCTTGCTTAGGGTGACAAGATCTACAATTTTTGACCTATTCCACTCACGGGTCGGGAGATAGGGTCTGGTGGCTTAAATCTGCTCCACTACTTTGCTTAGGGAGACAAGATTTGCCGTTCGATCTTGGTTCCCCTAACGCTTAGGGTGACAAGATCTACAATTTTTGACCTATTCCACACCGTGTCGGAGATAGGGTCGTAGCTTAAGTCTGTTCCACTACTGCTTAGGGAGACAAGACTTGTCGTTCGATCTTGGTTCCTTACTGCTTAGGGTGACAAGATCTACAATCTTTGACCTATTCCACTGCTAGTCAGGGAGATAGGACTGCTGTCTCTGATCTGCTTCCTACAAACTCAGGAATTGTCAGATCTGCTATTTTCAATCTGATCCCTGTAAGCTCAGGGATCGCCAGATTGATGTCTTCAATCTTACTACATTGTCCTTTAGAGGACATAACCTGTAGAATGGATATATGCTTTTGTCTAATAATTAGGATGCCTTTGATCGAAATGCATCAAATGCTCCTAATTAGACATGCTATGATATGTAAAAATGATATGAGTATGGTTCCCGCTCAAGGTGTTATCACTCATTTATCCGTCAAGGTTTCATCTTCGTTCCCCTTGAAGTATCATTTTTTGCTCAATTATTTTTCCCCGTGGTAATTCTGAGTCCACTCCACTCGAAATTTGGGACATGAAGTTTGTGCCTCCTACTGTAATAACATTTTGCTTCTTCCATCCAATCTATTACCACTCAGAGGTATAGAACTTGTATCGTTTTCCACCATTCCCATGAATGCAGGGTCTCTCGACAATGATCCTCTTTTTACTTGGATTGACCTTGTTCGTCATTTAGCGATGTGGTACCACCAACGAAATTGTCTTATCCAATAAAAATCTAAAGAGATAATCATTCTTCAATGTTTCCAGTCCTTAGGCTTGGTGAGTTCTGAACAATAATCATGCTTCAGATTCCTCATATTATTTAGAAGCTTCTAGAGTAATATACGAAACTCCTTTTATGAAAGTGTTTTTAGTCCACTGATCGTTATTTCAATATAAATGCTTGAAAAAGAACACAAAAATGGACGAGAAAGAAATTAGTCAGGAGCATAGCTCAGAAAAATAATTTAATCAAAGATAACCCAGGCAATAAAAGAAAATTGACTTGGGTGTATCTCAAAAAAGAATAAACCAATCAAAGATAAGGATTTCAAAAATGGGTAAGATAGAAGTTAGGTGCCCCAGATATCGCAGCCTGAGCTTCTTTGTTCCAACTTCTTGAGACCATTTTAAAATCAATATGTGTTTAGGGGATCAGGAGTACTTTGTCAATGCCCCAAGACGTACCATACTTCCTCCTTGCTAATTCAGACGTAGCAAGACTATTGTATGCCCCACTTTTGGTCAAAATTTGAGCCGCCCTTTTCGGGTTTTCAACTCAAATCTCCTTTGGTCTCAAGACGCCCTTTGCGGGTTTTCGCCTTGGCCTCTCCTTTTTCTTTTTCTTTTTTTTCTTTTTTCTCTTTTTTTTTGTTCGAGGTACCCTTTACGAGTTTTCACCTTGGTCTTTCAGGTAAAATATCTTCTGAATTCACCGAATTGGGCAAGTCTTTGCCATCCATCTTGGTCAGTATCAATGCTCCTCTAGAACAGGCCCTATATAAGTCCTTCCCAGTTTGGCATATGCTTTCCTCTAAAATTGTTTTGTAAAGGAAAAAAAATTTCAACATCAGGTTCCCTTTATGGAATTCTCTTGGATGAACATTTTTGTCATAAGCTCACATCATCTGACCGTAATGGATAAATTTTAACCTCTTCTTCAATTAGGTTTTATTGGCAAAAATGCTTCAATTCCATAATGGGCAAGATGTTGCCCCAGTGAAGATTCTAGCCAACGTTTGATAATCATAGAGAGTAGTGATAGCTTCTTATGCCAATCTTTACAAGTCTTAGCCACCTTTCATTTCTTTCTTTCTTTTTTTTCTTTTTTTTTTGGCAACTTTTGCTGTACAGTGATATGTTGCATGATCTTTGGACAAACTGTAAACTTTGACTTTGTACAGTTATTTAAACGCGATCTTTTTGATCTTTTCCTTCATTTTTTTGATGAATTTGATGACTTCGACCTTGTAATATTGGCATATGAAGCTACTTCCACTCTCTTAGTGAAGTAAACGATAACTATGCCGATGAGTCGATATTGGTTAAAAGCTTTTGACGAGATTGGCCCCATCACATCCATGCCCCACATATGAAAAATTTGTGAAGAACTGGACTAGGCATATGAATCTTGTCCTCTTTAATTCCATATTTGCGGTATGACTAATGTTGTCCCCTTCCATGGTGAATCAACAGTGCCAGATCCTCTTTATTTAGCCAAGGCATGTCCTGATATAATTGTGCAAAAACAACTCAATGATGTCTTGCCTTATTTTTGTGGTGAGCTAGGCTTCGGTCTTCACCTTTTCCCTAGGCTCATAATATCCAATGACCCTTTGTAGAGGAAAGTCGGTTTTTCATCTTGCTAAACCATTTTTAACAAGTCAGAAGATATGTCACAATCTCTGTCATCTTCAAAGTTCTGAGATCCCCTAGACCCATGTCCCGTTAAAAAAGAGAGTCAGTAACAACGTCGCTCACGTCATTGATATCTGGGCACCTAGGTATGGAGGCGAACGAATCCAAAGAATAAATGATTCTAAGGATGAGTATTTGTATGATATGGTCATGAATAAAGAATGAAAGAATGTGATAAAAGAATATACAATATAAAAGAATATGTGTTCAAATAGATGCATCTTATTGAAATAAAATTTGAACATAAGCCTATTTCACAAAAGAGTTCTTATTGCCTCTAGGCTTAAGGCAACAAACATGTTTTGAATATTACTCTAGGTCTGCTTCTAAAAATACAAGAATCTCTTCCACAATCCCATTATTCAAAACACTCCCAAGTACACAAGGTTTGGCAACATTGTTCCCCAATTCTCTCTTCACCTTCGATTTCTCCAAGGGATCACAACTTTCTTGTCTCCATGATTAAGTAATGGGTTCTCCACACTGGGTGTATCATCAATCTTGACAACTCCCATCTTAAGAAGTCTCTCAACTACCTTTTTGAAGGCAGTGAAAATTTCTATTGAATGCCCCGTTACTCCTGCGTGGTAATCACATTGAACGTTGGAGTCATACCATCTAGGATATGGGGGTTGTAACGGCCAAAGATAATATGGGGACACCACGTGTGCGTCAAACAAACTTTGATATAGCTCCTTATACGTCATGGAGATTGGCGTAAATTGGAGCCTCTCAGAGTTTTGCCTTGGGGAAACCTGATTGCTGGTAACTACCCTCCTTGACTGATTTACTGTAATCGGCTCTGAATGACTCTTGATATACCTACCGGCATTATTCGTTTTCTTTTCCTTCTTCTTCAGGTCTTTTGAGGTCCCTTCTCCTCTTTCCTTCGTTTCTACCAGAGCAATCGGTTTGGCTTGATCATTGCTTGGGTTAACACCCATTGGAGAGTAAACGATGTCTTCCTCATCATCCTCACTATTGTCCGCTAAGCCACTCCTTTTTCCAAGTCCTCCGGCTAGTAACTGGGTTAGCTAGACTATCATATTCATTTGGAATTCCCGCATTTCTTGTTGAATCTCGGTCAATTGCCACTGCATCTGTATTTGCATTCGCTCTATTCTTTCCAACCTTTGCTCCATGTTTTCCAAGTTAACTCTGAAATATTTTTACCTAATTAGGATTATCTTGTAAAAGTCTAATGCAAATGATGCAATGTAATGTAAATGCATGAATGCAAAGAAAGAGAGGCGTTGATTCTGAATTCAGTTACATTAGAAAAACTTTACTAGAAAATAGATTTCTTTACACAAAACGGATCGCATACACGGCCTTGTCCTTATAGCCCAAGTGAAAACATCAATCCCCTTTTTCGCAAAAGTCAAATCTTGCAAACTTCTAATAGATACCTCCTCTAGCTCCTTTTGCTTGATCTGGACCGCGACTCCTGTTCACTTGTTAGCCTCTTCAAGAAAGCCGAGATGTGGTAATCCTCGAATAGTCTTTGTCAACTTGAATCCTTGGGTGATAAAGTCTTGCATTCTTTCACGGACTATCAGTCTTCTCTCGTTGTGTTCACTTGGACTGTATTCGGACGACCGTATTATAATCCACTTTGTCAAAAAATCCATTTTCTTATGACCAACTTTTCTATTTAGCAATCGAATTTAAAATCAACACCTCTTTTCTATGATAAGAATGCAATGCAATCAAAACAAAAGAAAACCCGTTAGCACCGGAAAAACAAATAACTTAGAACCTATCAGGGTGACCACTAGGGTTTGACATGGTTCTACCTAGGGTAAGCCCTTAGGGTTCACTATATGTGGTTTAGTCCTAAAGTTGAGGTACCCGAACCAACAGATTCCTCGATCCTCACCCATTATAGGCTCATATGGACCGAGTTCGGTTCAGGGGAATACATGTCCCTATGGCAATGGAAAAGTGAAAACTTCACGAAGACATAGGTACAGATGTATTCCGGAAGCAGTCCACTAGCCCATGCGAAGGTGAAAACCTCACGAAGGCATAGCTTCTCGCTCCCACTTAAAGGTGTGACCACGACGGTCATGCAGTGCAATGCAGAGCAATATATTTAAAACAACATGCAATAAAAGGATCATATTTTTAAAATCAGAATTTTAAATTCAAACAAAAGGACACGAAATTATCAATTTTACGGCCTGACTCTCTTAGTCCCCAGCGGAGTCACCAAGCTGTCGAAACCATTTTAAAAATCGGGTTTTGGAAAAATGAGGATCGACTTTAAAAAACAAAAACGGGAGTCGCCACCAATCATTTTTACTTAGGTGTGATTGGATCACCTTTTAAAACGTTTTATTTAAAACATTTAATTTTAGTCTATGAAAAACCAGAAAATAGGTTCGAGAGTCGATTACGTATGAGGAAGGGTTAGCACCCTCATAACGCCCAAAAATTGGTGCCTAATCGATAGAATCATGTCCAAATGTTTGAGATTTTAAAAAAGTTAAAAAATGATCCTTTTATTTGAAGGTAAACTAAGACCACCTATCTCAAAGAAATAAGAATACTACACCCAATAAGTTAGGATACAGTATCCTCATAACTTCAAAGCTAGATACATCTTTTAGAAAATTCTTACCTCAAGATACAAAACATCACACCCAATAAGTTAGGATACAACGTTTTGAATTCTCAAGAATAAGTTTTTATGATTTAAAACTTGAGATTTCTTTTATTCCGAAAGAATATAAACATCACATCCAGCACGATTGGACATGACATTTTTTAAACCCTCATAATTAAAGTCATATCATAATTTACGAAATTTATTAAAAGGGTATTTAGTTATTTAGCCAAACGGAAAATCAACGCCTAGCACGATTGGGCATTATTTCCCGAATTTTTAAATACCAAAACATTGCCTTATTTTGAAAACCTTTAAATAAAATATTGATTTTGTAAAAAATGTATTTTTTATTTTAAACCATAACCATGTGACAACATTAGATTTATACATAAATATTAAAAGCAATTAATACATTAACATTTAATACAATGCAAAATACAATTAAAAAATCTACACTAAAGCAAAAATAATAATAGTACAATAAGAATATATTAGTAAAAATAATAATATAAGTTAATATAAAAATAAAAATAAAATGAAAAACACTGGTAATGAAAATAACATAAATAATATTAATAATAAAATAATTACAATTATAGTAATAATAATAATAGGGTTAGTTATAAATAAAATAGTAATAGTAATATCAAAAATAATATATATATTGTATAAAAAATATTGTTAAAAGAATAAATAATATATAACTTTAAATAAAATTACATTTATAATAATTTAATAAAAATGATAAATAAATATGTATTATAAATAAAATTTATACCAAGTAAAATTTTAGAAAACAATATAATATAATACTATATATAAAAATTAAAAATATAATATATTGAATAATATATAAATTATTAAACTAAATAAAATAATATATAATAATTAAATATATATAAAATAAGAAAGAATTTTATCTATATGTATTTTTATAAAGTTAACAAAGTAAAAATGTAAAATTTTAATCTAATAAAATATTTTAAATATAATATTAAAATAATTTAAATCTAAAAATGTGTTTTAAATAAATAAATAAAATAAATAAATAAAGAATTTAGAATCAAATAATAATAAAAATAAATAAAAGGGGATTAAATTATAAATAAAATAAACATAACAGACTTAATTATAAAACGAAATAACGCTGGAAGGGCTCGATGCGCAAATAACCCTTTTTCGTAAACACGCGGATCTCCTTCGGGTCGGGTCAACACGCGGATCCTGCATCTGTTTAAACGGCGTCATTTCTTCAAGGCTATATAAGTTAATTTCAACAGAAAGATTTCATTTCAAATCCGATTTCTAAAAAAAAGCTTCGAAATCCTCTGAAATCCTCCTCCCTTCGTCTGAGTTCTGATCTCCGAGTCGCTGGTCACACGCCACATGAGCCTCCGTGGCCGGTGGCCAGAGGCTCAAATCTCCGATTTTTGTCGTCGAAAGGTAACCTCTTTTACCTTTTCTTTTTTTTTAATTAATGGTTATATATGCGATATGTGAAAGGAAAAAATAAATAAAATAAAAAATAAATAGAATAAAAAAAACACCTCTGCGCAAATCTATTTTTATTTCCTTGAGTTTTCTGACAAGATTTTTGCTCACTGGCTTTGTACAAATCCGTGCCTTTTCGTGTATTACTCTATGGTGTATTCTCTCTCTCCCTCTTTTTTCCCCATTTACAGGTACTTTCGAGGTTTTATAACCTTTCAAAACGAAAAAATAAAAAGAAACAAAATCCTTTCCATGTTTGCTGTGATCTGCTGTTTTATTCTTTCCTTTTTGCAAGTAGAACAACGAAGATCTTGTGACGGAGATGAGGCTCGCGTGGATTGCGGCGAGATTTGGTGGTGTGACCGAAGGCTTTGCGTGGGTGCGAGAGCTGATTACGGCGTGACTGTTGGCCTGTTGAGGCGCCTAGGGCTTGCGGCGCCTAGGGTTTCAGAAAACCCTAGGCCACTGGAGCTATATTTTTGGGCCTCTTTGGGCCGTGTAGCTTTTGGGTCTCCGTGGGATTTAGTCTGGGTGTAATAGGTATTTTGGGTTTTGTAATTGGGTCAGAGTGTAGCTGTTTGGGTAGGCTGTTTTGGGCTTTGGTTGTATTTGGGCTATAAAAGGACTTGGACATTATTTGTATTTTTTGTTTTATTTCTAAGCCCGGTCAAAATTGGGCTCTTACAATAATGTTATTGATTGAGTTGAAGTCTCAAGATTAATAGCAACACCAGAATAAACAATTCTATCGCATTTTATATTCTTAATGTGAGGTATTTACGTGTTTAAATTTCATTTTACCCACAATTTAATCTAGTTGTTTTCATTTTAATATTAAAAATATTGCATGTGACAGAATTTCTAGTTATTTTTTTCGGTTTGTGTACTTCTCAAAGAGAATAATAATTATCGATTAACCCTTAACTTAGTTGGCATTGTTGCTCTTACAACAACAATAAGTATGCGTGTTTGAGCACGCTTAAGCACGTTTTTCCTCATGAGAGATTATGGGTAGAAGTAACCATTGTATAAGAGTTAATTGCACTAGGCATTCCTAAACTATGATCCTCATTTTAAATTGTTCTCCAAACTTTTAAAATATTCTAATTACATCCTCAAATTGTCTGTGTTATATCAATCATGTCCTTTTGTTATTAAAAGTGTTAATTTAACTATTAAATGACACGTCAAATCTTACAATGAAAAATTTTTAATAAATGAGAGTAAATTTGAAAAAAAAAGAGTGAATAATAAAACTTTCTTAAAAGTTTCTAAAACCTCAAAATTAAGATTTTTTTAAAACATTTATTTTTAAAATATTACTTTTCCTTCATTATTTTTTTTATTTTAGTTTATGTCATGTAAAATCTAATGTGTCATTTAGTAGATAAATCAATGGCTTTAATAATAAAAGGGCCTAACTGATATAATTCTAATAGTTTAATAATGTAATTAATATGATTTGAAGTTCAGGGACCAATTGAAACACCCCAAACCCGGTCTAAGCGTTAAGACCAGACTTGGTATGCTACACAAATCGTACATACATTTGGTCATCTAATGGTTTAAATAAAACAGGTCTTCAAAAACTAATTTAGAGATTGAGTTTATCAAAAACTGAGGTTAATTTGAAATCTATGATTTTAAAACATAGGAGTTTAAAATTTGATCTCAGAGAAATAATTGGTTAACTTTTTAAAGAAATTTAAAAGAGTTCAAAAGGAATTTGGAAACAAAATTTATAAAAGAGTTTTCACCGAAATTTTTACGAGATAGTGATATTTAAGAAACCCTATTTTTATACGTAATTTAAAGAAAACATTTATAAACTTAAAATATTCCACTTTAAGTATCTAAAACATATTAAAATCCATCCACGAAATAAAATCCATAAAAACAATACTAGAGGCCTTATTACATCGCTAAAATAGTAATTAAGTAAAAATACTAAAGAGTAGTTTTAAAGTTCATAAAACCATCATTTGAAGTATGGCCTCCACGAAGTCATCCCCTACCAAGCCTCCATCAATTATTATTACCTGAGAAGGGTAAGAAAACGGGGGTGAGTTACTTAGAACTCGATGTGTAACCCACTTACCAAATCCATCGGGACATATCATCAAAGCATTTTATTGGGCTTGAGCCCATTAACGAATTTAACAATATAGTAAATAAAAAAATGCATGCGCAATGCAATTCCCAACCAAGCCTAAATTTCCATCCGCTATACACCACCCGCATTAACCAAAGACACACTGTGGGGATCAAGTCAACCCACCCACCAACACACCAATCGCAGCATTAAGCCATTTAAAATGTTTGTGGTCGAACCACCCCGAACTAGAATTTGTGGCGAGCCACCCGAACTAGATTGTGGTAGAACCACCAGAACTTCTCTTCAATTTAATCCCAACCCATGCAATCATGTATACATAAACAAAGCTTAACAATTTACATATGATAATTTCAATATAAGGCCCATACTACAAGTTGGCCCATTTCTCAATTTGGCCCATATGATAATTTATCAAATCGGCCCCTTAAGCAATCTAGCAATTCGGCCCATTAAGCAATCTAGCAAATTTGTCCATTAATCAATCTAGCAAATTGTCCCATTAATCAATCTAGCAAATTGGCCCATTGCCCATTAAGCAATCTAGCAATTTGTCCATTAAGAAATCTAGCAATTTGGCCCATTAATCAATCTAGCAAATTGGCCCATTAATCAATCTAGCAAATTGGCCCATTAATCAATCTAGCAATTTAGCCCATTAATCAATCTAGCAATTTAGCCCATTAATCACATGAGGCCCAAAAATTACTTTTTATCAAATTAGCCCATTGAGGGCGATTCCGTAATTTCTGCGACTTTAACACCGATTTCATGCACTTACACAAAAAGTGTTAATATACCGTATTTTTCCGATTTTACCAACTTTACGAATTTTTATTCTAATGCTTACGATATAACATCTAACCCATGAGATAAGTGTGAAATTACACACCTGATTACGGTGAGAACTATACTTTCCCGCTCATCGATACCTAAATAAATGTCACGCTTGATTAGAACACTAATACTTATTATAAATCTATACTAAAGATAAGCGATCTAGATCTTTACCCTCGGAATCTCGAACAACAACTATTTGTCAGTTTTCCCCGGTTGACGGTTCACAACCCAATGGAAAATCCCGAACAGCTAAAGGCTCCGAACTACGAACAACTTCGAATAGTCGATTCTCCTCGGATGAGGGTCGTCCACAACTCGGTGGAAAATCTCGGATTGCCGAAACAGCCCTTCGCTTGAATCTAGAGGGATTAGCGATTCCGCCCCTCTTTAGAACACTATTCTCACCCTTTTCGACCCTATCTTGTTTGCCTCCATTGACAAAAGATTATTAGTCCTAACAATATATATATATCGGAATTTTAAGACTATTGGTTTAAAAAGGGTGAATTTGGCTTACCTTAAAATTCCGAGTGATTCCAAAGGAATCCCTTGAAAGTATATGATCCAAATTCGAATGACTTCGAAGAGATGATGATTCGGCTCTCCGCTATTTCACTAAAAGAAAAACGAAAGGAAATCGTCTAAGAGAATGAACGATTATCTATTTAAAGGCTCTTCTAAGCCAACCTATAGATTCGGCCAAGGTGACCAAATAGCAAAAGAAAACAAGGAAGATGATTCTTACCGGTTGTCCAAAGTTGAATAGAAGAAATGATCAAGAATAAAGTCTATGAGGAAAAAAAGATTTGGCTATGATTTAATGGTAAGGGAAAAATAATTTCGGCTATGGAGGTGGTCTCTAACATTCGGCCATGGAAGAAATCAGAAGGAAAAATGTGTTTGAAGGATGAGTAAAATGGAGAAGAAAGAGAATAGAGATGAGATGTTTATGATTCGGTTTTCAAGGGTGAGAAAAGAGTAAAAAGTAAGGTTTGGAACAATGTGCATTCGGCAATGGGAAAGAAAAAGAAAAGAAATGGTCTTTTGTGTTTGGTGATTTCGGCACTAGAAGAGAAACACAAAATGAAACACTTGAGAGGTTGGCAAAATGACCAAATGGTCAAAAAGAAATGACCAAATGAAACAAATCAAAGTTGTTTTCTCCAAGCATATGGCACATTCGGCTAAGAGAGAAAAAGATGAGAGGAAATGGGTGTTTTGGGAGAGCAAAAATGACCAAATGGAATTCTATCAAGCTACCATCCTTACCCAAGCTTACCACCAAAATTTCAGCTCCCCCCTAGTCCACAAAGCTGTCCAAGTTCATGGACAAGTTGGCCATTCTAAGTTTCCAAAACATAACCCTTAAAATATGCCTTGTGTTCCCCCTACCTTCCAAAAGCTTAGGATTTCTTTCCCCAAGTTCCAAGCTTACCTTAACCATAAAAATAAAAGTCTAACTTACCAAATTTGATGCTTGGCCGACACTTGCTAGGAAAGAGCAAAAATAAATGTCACAAAATGCATTCCTAAAGATTCGAACCTCCTCCCTCAAGCAACACTTATGGCGCCAACTCCACTTTACTACTAGCTCATCTTATGCTAGTTTTTGACACTAAATTTCCTTAAACATCAAGGTCACTTGATCCACTTCAATAAAGTACTCATTACTAATTTTTTTTTTAATTCCGAATAAATCCCGTGCCTTCTCAAAATGATATTAAACACACAAATTGAATCATTCACAAGCTAAGCACCAAAAACATGCAACATATCGATACTAAATTTTTAGGATGTTACAATTCTACCCCCCTTAAAGAAAATTTCGTCCTCGAAATTTACCTGGTTAAAAGAGGTGAGGATATTGTTGCCGAATTGCGTCCTCAGGCTCCCACGTAGCTTCCTCCGCTCCGTGATTACGCCATAGAACCTTAACCAATGACACGGTCTTCTTTCTTAGAACCTTAGCATCATGGTCTAAGATTTTCACTGGTTCCTCCTCGAAAGACAAGTCTGGCCTTAACTCTACTTCTTCTACCGGTACTATGTGAGACGGATCTGATCTATAATGCCTCAGCATAGAAACATGGAAGACACTATGAATCTGACTTAACTCCGGAGGTAATTCAAGCTGATAGGCCACTGATCCAACACGCTTCAACACAAGGTACGGTCCAATGAACCTAGGGCTCAACTTGCCCTTCCTTCCAAACCTGAAAATCTTCTTCCAAGGTGAGACTTTCAAAAAAACCTGATCTCCCACCGCAAACTCAATATCCTTGCGCTTCAAATCTGCATACGACTTTTGTCTATCCGAAGCTTCCTTTAACCGTGCTCGAATCACCTTTACCTTTTCTTCCGTCTCAAATATCAATTCAAGACCCAACAACTGTCGTTCCCCCAATTCAGTCCAACAAGTAGGGGTATGACACTTACGACCATATAACGCTTCATAGGGTGCCATCTGGATACTGGATTGATAACTGTTATTATACGCGAATTCTGCAACGGTAGGAAATCTTCCCAACTACCTCTGAAGTCGATCATACAACCCCGTAACATGTCTTCCAAAATCTGAATTACTCTTTCTGACTGACCATCTGACTGAGGATGAAAAGCCGTACTGAAGTTTAACTTTGTCCCCAAAGCCTCATGCAAAGCTTTCCAAAATCGTGCTGTAAACCTAGGATCCCTGTCTGATATAATAGACACTGGTACCCCATGCAACCTCACGATCTTCGATACATACAACTTAGCCAACTTTTGCAAAGTAATCCGCATTTAACCGGTAAAAATGAGCGGTCTTCGTCAATCGATCTACTACTACCCAAACGGAATCCTTTTTAGTAGGTGTTAAGGGTAACCCACTAACAAAGTCCATCGTTATCCGCTCCCATTTCCATAGAGGAATCTTTACCGGTTACAATAAGCCCGACGGTAATTGATGTTCCGCCTTCACTTGTTGACAAGTCAAGCACTTACCCACAAAATCAATAACCTCCTGCTTTAACCTTGGCCACCAATATTGCTCTCGTAGGTCTCGATACATCTTATTTCCTCCAGGGTGCATAGCATAAGGGCTACTATGCGCCTCACGCAAAATCATTTGTCTCAAATCCGAATCCATGGGCATACAAACTCTTCTATGAAAACACAGCACTCCATCCTCGTTCATTCCAAAGTCCCCTATTACGCCACTTTCAACTTGTTGCATTAACGGACCCAACTTTTCATCTGATAACTGCTTTTCCTTTATCTGTTCTAACCACAAAGGCTTCACCTGAAGTTCCGCTAGCAGACTGCCATCTTCATACAAACTGAGATGAGCAAACATTGCTCTTAATTCCGATACTACCTTACGACTCAACGCGTCTGCCACCACGTTAGCCTTTCCAGGATGATACTCGATTGAGAGGTCATAATCCTTTAACAGCTCCACCCATCTCCGTTGTCTCAAGTTCAAATCCTTTTGGGTAAGGAGGTACTTAAGACTCTTATGGTCCGTATAAATGGTAGACTTCTCACCGTAGAGATAGTGCCTCTAAATCTTTAAAGCAAACACTACCGCAGCCAACTTCAAGTCATGAGTAGGATAGTTAACTTCGTGCGGCCTTAACTGACGAGAAGCATAAGCCACCACTTTTCCACCTTGCATCAGCACACATCCTAAACCCGTGTGTTACGCATCACAGTAAATG
Organism: Gossypium sturtianum; assembly: GCA_025698515.1. Taxonomy (NCBI): domain Eukaryota; kingdom Viridiplantae; phylum Streptophyta; class Magnoliopsida; order Malvales; family Malvaceae; genus Gossypium; species Gossypium sturtianum. Next base: position 59,588,768 of record CM046952.1, read on the forward strand.
ATAAACTCTTTTCCAAATTTCGGGTTGAATCGATCATCGGCGCTTAGTCAAAATCTTCTTCATTTCTCAAACTTCCTTGTTGTTTATCGCTCCACACATACGGTACTCCTTTCGCAAATGTACCTTAGTTAGGGGTGCAACAATCAACGAAAACCCCTCAACAAAGCGTCTATAATAACCAGCCAAACCTAAGAAACTCCGAATCTCAGCCACTGACTTCGGTGGTTTCCAATCCAATACCGCCTCTACCTTCCAAGGATCAACTCTTATTCCTTCGGCTGACACCACATGACCCAAGAAAGTCACTTCCCTCAACAAAAATCCGCATTTACTGAATTTGGCACAAAGTTGCTTGTCTCGCGGTATTTGCAATACTGTGCGCAAATGTGAGTCATGCCCTTCTTCATTCCTCGAATATACCAAGATATCATCTATGAACACCACCATGAACCGGTCTAGATAGGGTTGAAAGACTCGGATTATCATGTCCATAAATGCAGCTAGTGCATTGGTCAAACCAAATGGCATCACCAAAAACTCATAATGTCCATAACGAGTTCGGAATGCCGTCTTATGAATATCTGCCTCCTTTACCTTGAGTTGATGATAACCCGATCTCAAATCAATCTTGGAGAAAACTAAAGCTCCTCTCAATTGATCAAACAGGTCGCCGATTCTCGGCAATGGATACCTATTCTTGATCGTCAATTTATTCAACTGCCTATAATCAATACACATACGCATCGACCCATCCTTCTTCTTGACGAACAAAATCGATGCTCCCCACGGAGACACACTCGGTCGGATAAATCCCTGATCCAATAATTCTTGAATTTGAGCTTTAAGCTCCGCTAACTCCTTCGGTGCCATTCTATAAGGAGAAATAGACACCTGAGCTGCCCCGTAAAAAGCTCAATGCCAAATTCTACTTCTCGATCCGAGGTAGACCCAAAGTTCTTCAGGAAGACATCCGAAATTCTTTCACCGCTCTCACACCTTCCACCGATAATTCCTTGGCATCCAAAGCACTAATGAAGGCTAGGAACGCTCCATACCCTTTTCGCACCAACTTCTCTCGCGCTTTAAAGCGGATACCACATTTGCTAAAAAGTTCCTTCGCTCACCTATCATTACTACTTCCTCATCATCCACAAATCCTTATTGACATCCACTTTTAGCACAATCCAATTGCGCCCGATGCTTCACCAACCAATCCATGCCAAAAATAAGATCGAACTCACGCCAAAGGTAATTCCATCAAATTCGCTAAAAATATTTTTCTTTGAATTTCCGCAGGCACGTCTCTATACAATTTATTTACTATTACCGATCATTCTAAAGGACTAATTACCGTCATCTCTCTATCGGTAATCTCGGATCTAATATTCAAGTTTCCAGATATGGCACTAGCAACATACGAGTGGGTAGACCCGATATCTATCAAAGCAATAGAATGGTACATCAAAGATGAAGAACGTACCAGCTTATCACATCGTGCATCGCCATCTTCACGACGCCTGACCGCATAGACCAACCCCGACTGTCTTGCCTCCGTGTTACCTCTAAAGCCATTACCTCGGCCCGGTGCACCTTGACCACGTTCAGCACCATTACCACCACGACCGATCTACACCTTCTCCTGGTCACTGAGTGCCTCTAGCCGGGTCAGGCATCAAAGTTACGAGCTTCCCGAGTCGGAGCAAATCGGTCAAGGGCAATTCCTATATTGATGATCCTTGGAACCACATTTATAACAACCACCAGTTTTCTTCCAGCATTCCCCGGGGTGTCGTTTTCCACAGTCAGCATAGTCTCGACTCTGATTGGTAGTCACAGGTGCTCTAGCTTGAGCTGGCTCATCATTTTGAGGCCTCTTTTGGAACCTTATTGAAGAACCCGAGTACTTAAAGTCCCTCTTGCCTCTGACTCTTTCCCCGGCTCTACGGCGTTTCGAGTTCTTAGCCTCTTCGGCTATCTTGGCTTTCTCCACAAGCGTGGCAAAAGTCCTTACTTGTTGTGGGGCTATCGCATGCGCAACTCATCATTCAGCCCATCTTCAAAGCGCATACGTTGCTCATGATCCGCTGGCACTATAGTCCGAGCATAACGACTCAAGCGTAGAAATTCTGCCTCATAAGCTGCCACCGTATTATTTCCTTGAACCAGATTCAAGAATTTCTTCCTCCGGGCATCCACATAACTTGTCCCTACATACTTCCCTTGGAAAGTAGCTCTGAAGAAATCCCAAGTAACAACTGCAGCCTCAGTGCCTTCTCGAACCGTAAGCCACCATTGATACGCTTCATCCCTTAGCAAGGACACCTCTCCTCTCAATTTCTGTTCGACGGTGCACTCCAGATCATCCATAATCTGCTCTACAGCCTCGAGCCAATATTCCGCAACATTCGGAGCTACATCG